>JASWHV010000005.1:58868589-61368589 GCA_030760725.1 Neostapfia colusana | reverse complement strand
ACAGGGCATGCTTTGCATGCGGGGAAGTAGGACACTTCGCGAACCAGTGCCCGAGGAGAGGCCCTGGACAGCAAGGTAACGTGCCCAAACAGAACCCGCGACCGAACGGAGGAGACAATCAAGGGAATCGTGGACAGCAGAACTATGCTCGCGGCCACGTGAACCATGTCACTACCAAGGAAGCACAACAGGCTGAGGACGTCGCAATTGGTATGTTCCTTGCCAACTCCAACCCAGCCACCATCTTATTTGATTCTGGAGCATCACATTCCTTCATATCATCCAAATATGTTGCCAAACATCATCTACCCGTATCCCACTTAGAATGTGCTATGTTAGTTAGTCCTCCCGGAGGAGAAATGAGGACTAATATAGTATGTCCGAAAGTAAGCCTTAAAATAAGGGGGGTAGACTTCTTGGACTCCCAAGGGATTGACATCATACTCGGAATGGATTGGCTAAGCAAGCACAACGGAGTAATCCAATGTGCTGAAAGGAGCGTGCAGTTGACAAACGAGCACGGTATTCGTGTCGAGATTGAGTCAGCCCAGGAAACAACCGAATGGGCAAATTTGAACAAGGTCGAAGGAACAACATTGGACAGAATTCCAGTGGTTCAGGAATTTTCGGACGTATTCCCGGAAGAGCTTACAGGTATGCTGCCTGACCGGGACATCGAGTTTACCATCGATTTGGTACCCGGAACTGCACCCATAGCCAAGAGACCATATAGGATGCCCGTCAACGAGCTAGTTGAACTCAAGAAGAAAATTCAAGAACAGTTGGAGAAGGGTTTTATCTGTCCAAGCTCGTCACCATGGGGAGCTCCGGTGCTCTTCGTAGACAAGAAGGATGGAACCCAAAGGATGTGCGTGGACTATAGGTCTCTCAACGAGGCAACCATCAAGAACAAATACCCTCTGCCCCGTATAGAGGACCTGTTCGACCAAATGAAAGGAGCCCGAGTGTTCTCCAAGATTGATCTTTGGTCGGGATACTTCCAGCTGAAGATTAAGCCCTCCGATATACCTAAGACAGCCTTTCGGACACGGTATGGTTCGTATGAATATACCGTTATGTCTTTTGGGTTGACAAATGCACCCGCATACTTCATGTACCTTATGAACAAGGTTTTCATGGAGTACTTGGACAAGTTCGTCATGGTTTTCATCGACGACATTATGGTGTATTCAAAAAGTGAGGAGGAGCATGAAGAACATCTGAGGTTGACCTTGCAGAAGTTGCGTGAGCATCAATTGTATGCCAAGCTCAACAAGTGTCAATTTTGGCTAAAGGAAATATCTTTCCTAGGCCACATTATCTCAGAGGAAGGGGTATCGGTTGATCCTGGAAAGGTGAGGGATGTTCTGAAGTGGGACCAACCGAAGAGCGTGAGGGATATTCGGAGGTTCCTTGGGATGGCAGGATACTATCGACGCTTCATTAAAGACTTCTCTAAGATAGCAAAACCTATGACGGAGTTGCTAATGAAGGGAAAGGTCTTTCAATGGACGCCAGCCTGCCAAGAAAGTTTTGAGGAACTCAAGAAAAGGCTAACCACAGCACCAGTTCTGGTATTGCCAGACGTAAGCAAGAGCTTTGACATATATTGTGACCCATCCAGACAAGGGCTCGGATGTGTGCTCATGCAGGAAGGACAAGTGGTAGCCTATGCCTCACGGCAATTAAAGAAGCACGAGCTTAACTATCCTACACATGACTTGGAGTTAGCAGCAGTAGTGCATGCATTGAAGATTTGGAGACATTATATCCTTGGTCATCGATGTGAGATCTATACGGATCATAAAAGCCTAAAGTACATATTCACACAAACGGACTTGAATTTGAGGCAACGTCGATGGTTAGAACTCATCAAGGATTATGATGTTGGAATCAACTACCACCCCGGGAAGGCCAATGTAGTAGCTGATGCATTGAGCAGAAAGGGAGCATGTCACCAACTCACGGTTCGGGAGCTACCACCCAAACTACGTAAGTAGTTTGAACAGTTACACCTCGGATTTTTGAATAACATGGAAATAATAGAGATCCACTGCTCATTGGAGCAAGAAATAAGAGAGGTCCAAGCAACGGACGAGGAGATCAAGGAGATCAAGGGAAGAATCCGACGAGGAATAGAGAAGGATTTCAAGGAGGATGAAAAGGGTACGCTTTGGCTAGGAAAAGGATTTGTGTGCCGAACATAAGACACCTCCGCGACATGATATTGAAGGAGGCACATGATTCCCCCTATTCCATACATCCCGGAAGCACCAAAATGTACAAGGACTTAAAAACTTGTTATTGGTGGGATGGTTTGAAGAGGGATATAGCCGAATGCGTTGCCCTATGCGACACATGCCAACGGGTGAAGGCCGAACATCAAAAACCCGCTGGATTGTTGCAACCTTTGAAAATACCCGAATGGAAGTGGAAGGACATCAGTATGGATTTCATCGTCGGATTGCCACGTACTCAGTCAGGATACGACTCCATCTGGGTCATTGTGGACCGATTGACGAAAACCGCCCATTTTCTCCCTGTAAAGGCCAGTTACAACGTTGCACAATTGGCAGAGTTGTACATGGAGCAAATCGTGTGCTGTCACGGAGTTCCGAGGAGGATAGTCTCTGATCAAGGTTCTCAGTTTACCTCTAGATTCTGGAGGAAGCTGCAGAAAGCCATGGGTACACGACTGGATTTTAGCTCCGCCTATCACCCACAAACAGATGGACAAACCGAAAGGACAAACCAAATTTTGGAGGACATGTTGAGAGCTTGCGCCTTGAAACGTGGGTGTAGTTGGGATAGAAGTTTACCGTATGCCGAATTCTCCTATAACAAACGCTATCAAGCTAGCTTGAAAATGTCGCCTTTCGAAGCATTATATGGTAGACGGTGTAGAACGCCACTGTTCTGGAACGAGACCGGAGAGAACCAGGTGTTTGGACCTGAAGTGCTACAAGAAGCCGAAAAGCAAGTACAAACGGTACGGAAGAACTTAAAAGCCGCTCAGTCATGACAGAAAGTCTATGCGGACAATAGGCGTATGAAGTTGACCATCGAAGTAGAAGACTTCGTATATCTTAAGGTGTCGCCTATCCGAGGCCAACGACGTTTCAACGTCAAAGGCAAGCTAGCACCTCGCTACATTGGACCATTTAAGATTCTGGATAAGCGAGGAGAAGTAGCCTATCAACTAGAGCTCCCAACCCACCTCTCCGACTTACATGACGTGTTTCATGTATCCCAGCTCAAGAAGTGCTTGAGAGTACCAGAGGAACAAGTATCAATGGGAGCGCTTGAACTTCAAAAGGACCTGACTTATGCGGAACACCCTGTCCGAATCTTGGACATAAAGGAAAGGGTCACCCGGAACAGGGTAATTCGATGGTGCAAGGTACAATGTGGCCATCACACCGAAGCTGAAGCCACATGGGAGCGTGAAGAGAATATCAAGGCAGAATTTCCCCATCTATTTTCTACTAACGAATCTCGAGGACGAGATTCAATTTAAGGGGGGTAGATTTGTGACACCCTCATCTCGGGTGTCAGCATATGTTCATGTTTTATGAAGGGGAAACATTTTAAGAAAAGAAGGAACAGAGAAAAATATCAAAGGAATAGCCAATGAGAGCCGAATCCAGCTCTCAGAAAGCGCCAAAGACAACTTACCGCGGCCGCTGGCCACGTGTCGTGTTCGGAGCTCGTCCCTGCGAGGTGGGGAGAGGTCCGCCGCTAAGATAGCTACGTGGCAGGTTCGGGACTCATCTCCGTGAAAGGGGAGAGGTCCGATCCTGTGGGACACGTGTTGCCCATGGAGCTAGCCTCTGCGGAAAAAGCAAAGGCATTTCCGCAGGACACGTGTCATCCTCGGAGCTAGTCCTTGCGGAAATCAGAGGACCAGTCGCGCGGGATACGTGTCGATCTCGGAGCCTACCTCCGAGAGGTCCGGTTCTATCAGACACATGTCACCACCGGAGCTTATCTCCAGGAGGTCTGTCGCTGCAGGACACGTGTCGACCTCGGGGCATGTCCCTGAAGAAAGAAGAGAGGAAAGACCGCCGCCAACACGTGGCGTGCGTGGAGCTCACCTCCAAAGGAGGGGGAGGTCTCGGTCGATTGACACGCGGCACAACCGGAGCTCGTCTCTTCGGAAAAGGAGAGACCAGGCCTGATGGACACGTGGAGCCTCCGGAGCTCATCGCCGCGAAGGTAACGAGTTCTGGAGCAGCTGTTACACGTAAGAATACCGGTACGTAAAGGAAACCGACCTGAATTCCACAACGTTACCGTACCAAATCAACTAAAGATAAGATGATAGGATCCAACAAAGATCTGAATAAGACTCTTATTCGGGATACAATCAGATTACGACTCTTCCCTTCCCAATTATAAATAGAACCCAAAACCTCTGGCCGAAACCACAAACTTCTCTTCAACTCCTGAGCCGATGACTTAGAGCCCTAGCCCTAACTCGCCGAGTAAACCATCGCCGAAGCGCAACAAGAGAGATCATTGGAGGAGAACCGAGCAGTCTGAGGAGGACCTCAAAAACCGAGAGGAAACGTAAGGTAGGCCCCAATAGCAACTTACGATATCGTTGTGTTTTCCTTGCATCTGTTCTTTAATTCCTTTCGAACAGAAGCCTTCTCGTGGACAGATCACTTGATGATCAGGTTGATCTAAAGACAAGATCATTGCCACGTCCACCTTTGATCCGAACACCTCTGTCCATGCAAACCATGCAAGAACACACCAATCTAATAAAAATCATAGGATAGCATGCATATGCATCATCGCATCTAGTTTGGGGTTTGTGCATGATATTGATTGCTGTGAATCTTGTATGCACGTGATCCTACCTAGCAGGACAAGCTCAGGGAGCTGTCTACGAAGAACTGCAGCAACCAGGTTTTGAGATCCAAGAACCCCCGGAACCGCAAGAACAAGGCAAGTGCTCCTTGACCATGTTGATCCTATGTTTGGGTAAAACTATTTTGTTTTGCGAAAAGGTGTGTGTGCTGAGTCAAACATGATGGGAAACCCTTTTATAGGAATTTACTAGTTTTGATTAAACCACCCTTGTCGCCTGGGAAGTTTATGAGTCGGGTATGGTTTTTGCTTTATGCTTCGCTGAGTCTATGGGATTGGGAAGCGAGATAGATGTGTCTAGCTAATTGCACTCGTATTGATAATGAGAAACTGATGTAAATAATGGACATGGATCGGAGGTAGATCTAGGCAAGACTGGGTTTGTGAATGAGGTAGCATGAGATGGTGGTTTACTTGCCATTGATCTAAGGACCGGTTCATGTATGCACATGCAAGGATAACAGTGCCACCACAAGGCCAAGTATGGGTGCGGCTTAGCTGAGTAATTAGGTAAGTTGCTAGAGTGTTATGGACTGTGGTGTAAAAGCCCAAGAAAAGGGACTTGCAAAATTTTTTCTTCACCTCACAACACCACAGTTTTTATTGTGGATATCTTAGGAAATGTTGTGAAGAGCAAGTAACCTCCATCAAAAGGGTAATTAGAGGGGAAAGCCTTCACTTTCACAAAGTAGGATTTCTACACATGAACATGAGAGGTTGAGCTCACCCCTAGGACTTAAAAAGTCTTGGGAGGGTTCAAGCCAAGTTTCATGCAAATCCAACACTTTTTGAGGCACTTTTGGAGGTATTTGAAAAAGAGGCCAATTTGAATGTAAATTCAAATTGCAGCAACTTTCATCACTCAAATTCAAAAGTTAGCTTCATATTCAAACTCAGCACATTTTTCTGAGCTAGCCCACCAAATTTCATCCTCATTGGAGTTCATCTTGTCAAGAGCTAAATTTGCAAGAATTCAAAACTGAATTTGAATTTCAGTTTAAACATGCAGCAAATTTAGCCAAACACAGTTCAAATTTGAGAATTCAAATTCAAACAAAGACTTGGTGACTAAGTCTCACATTAAATTGTGAGTAGCTGAGGATATTTTGGCAACCCAGAATTGAGAAAATTTGGAAAAAGAATTAGGGGGGGGGGGGGGAGGACCCACCTGTCAGTAGACTTAACAGAGAAATTTTCCAGTGATTTTCCCTCTCTCAGCTGAGCCGGGGCGCCAGCTGCGGACAGCACCGGCGTCCGACCGCCTCACCTCGCCACCTCCTGCTCGGCGACCGAGCACACGCGTGCCCGATGCGGTTAAAGTCCCCAGCCCACGTGAGCCGGCCTCATCTCCTCCACTCTTCCCGTTCCCACCCGAAACGAAAAACGGCACCAGCCGCTCCCCTCGGCTCCTCGTCGCGCCGTTGATCCAGGCGACCTCACGGCCGGAGCTCAACTGCAAAGATACGCGCCGGGGACTGCTCGAACTCACTGTGAAGACCCTACCCTCTTCCATGCTCTGTAGGGGGAGTATTTCCCCGTCTAGTCCTCGGTGTTCGACAAAAACGAGTGAATAGACATTCTGAAATTCACGGCGATTGGTCCTGCACTGCGTAAACCCAGCCGAGCACATGTTCTACACGTCCCCACGGCCATCTAGGATCCAAAACCATCGAAAACCGTCGAGTCTTTGCGCTGATATCCGAGTTTTTTGAGCAACAGCCGATATCGGGCCTAGGTCGACGGTGAGGTCCTAGTTCTGGCCAGTTCCATGGCCAACCGAGCTCATATCCGTGCGCAGCATGCCACGGTGGAGCTGTACGAGCAAACCGCTTGAGAAATAAGGCCCGGAGTAGCCTGGGCGACGTCGCCGGAGTAGAGGGAGGCTCTGTCACCGTCGCGGGCATAGTTCCGGCCATTGCCGAGCTCCGGTGAGGGCACCAGTGTGTTCTCCGAGTCGAGTTAGGCACGGGCGGCAAGTTTCGTAGAAGGTCGGGCGGTGAAACGCCCGGCGGCGAGCGCTCCGGCGAAGCGCCGCCGCGGGAGCTGAGGGAGAGCGCGAGGTAGACGAAGGGGGGCCGGGTCCACCGGTCAGCCTCTGATCTCGCGCGGGGATCGGTTTTTGGCCGGGATTCGGTGCGGCACCGCGGGTAAAACCCCGTGGGCCGCGTTGTGGCCGCATTCTGAGTGGGCCGGCTCGAGGAGTGGGTCCCACCCGCAGGATTTAAACATTTTTGGAATTTCCAGTTTTAGTTCAAACTTCAAATGCATAGAACTTTGGCTAGGAAACTCCAAATTCGATGAACCAAATCTTGCTGAACTCAGAATTCTGAGTACTTTCCAGCAATACCAAATTCAGCTCATGAAAGTGAATAGTTTTCCAGAATTAAACCCCTAAAATATAAACTGTTGGGAATTTTATCTGGAGAACTACTTTATGAAAAATTCTGAAATTTGGCTGAGAGGTTCATTGGAAAATCCCTGAACCCCAGTAAAATTTTCAGACTCATTCAAGTTCATTTAGTTACCCTAATGGTGTGATTAGAAGAACTGCCCTGAGAAAATAGAAAAATGTACAGAAACATTTTTCAGATTTTCTCAAATCTTAATTAGGGAATAACTTTCTGTAGAATTCTTCAAATGACATGAAACCAACTCCATGAGAACCATCCTAAATTCTAGTTTCCAGAAAGTAATGGTGGGAGCCATGAAAAACCCTGGAATTACTTAGAGGCTCAAATATTGACCAAATAGGCCTTTATTTGTACAAGGTTCAATTGAACTTTGTTTCAAATAAAACTTGGTCACAACTCTGGTTAGGACCATACCAATCCACCATAAAAATTTCAGAACCAAAGGGGAGGGCTAGCTAGAGTTATTAGCAATTATGTAGTCAAGTTCACACATTGCATTTAAATTTACATGTCGTATTTCATTAAACGTGTAGTCACTGAAGAAGAGACTCCGGAAGTGCTGGACTTCCTTCTTCCAGACGAAGAACTAACTACTGACCAGAAGGAACAAGGCAAGCCCCGGTTTGCATTAACCTTTTTATAAGTTTTACTTTGTTTACATGTGTCATACGAAGTATGAATGTGCATTAGGTATAGGATGGATGGAACCCCACTTGCATGACCAGAAATTTTCCATAAGAGTGAGGGTAGTGTCTAAGACCTCGCGTAGACTGGCTATGCTTAATATTCCATAGAACTTCGGTACAAGTCGAGTAATTGGAATCTACTCGCGAGATAGGCTTGGGACACACGGGTTCGGTTGAGTGATGTGAGATCACTTTAGTAATGAAGATGAGACTAGGCAGGGGCTAGGGCTCAGCAAGAGGGAGTCTTGTGTGCGCAGCCCTGTCCGTGTCGATTTAGGACCGATCCGTGTGCGGCCCACGCTGATCAAGTTTGAACGTACCGAAGGCATATCGGATATATGGGCCCCGATAAACTGATGCAGCCTAAACCTCCGGGCGTCGAGGCATAGCACACCGATTTATAGGTGTAGGTTGAGGGAAGCAAGTTGGAAATCTGCCAACGGGCATAGAGAGATGCTCCGTGTGGGGAACCTCCTGCTCGTTTCGGTGCGACCGGTTCGACGTTTGGGCTGTTGGGTGAAAGGTTGTCCCGTACGACATCGAGTGAGCGTGCTGTGCAGCTCCACGGGTGGGCGTACGTGACGTGCTCTTTGGGTTTCCCTGCAGGTGTATATCGAGTCGATTCGCCATCCCTCGCGGTGAAGAGTACCACTTGGTCACTGAGTCGTGACGTAGACTAATGTATGAAATATGGTGATTCAATACTGCTGTTATGATATAATATTGTATTGCTACATGTTTGCCACCAAATACTGCTTACTAACTTTCAGCTTCTTGAACTGTTAACTTGTTGCTAAAAGTTGAACTAAGGATGAACTTGTAGGCGAGTCCATTTGTTGCAATATGACTATCCTATGTCATGGTACACCTCATGTACAGTTTCCTGCTTAGGTGAGTCGGTTAAGCCTTGCTGAGCCTTCGTGCTCACGGTTGCTGCTTAAGTGTTTTTCAGGTGAGGAGCCACCCACGGACTCGGAGTACGAGTCCACCGGCGAGGGTTACCCTCCGTCGCGGACCACGGCTGAGTGGGAGCCATACACGGCGCGCTGAGCTGAGACGTGCAGCTAGTGTGGGTTGCCCTAGGGCTGGGCAACCGACTTTTGCTAGATAGGTAGGCGTGAGTTGTACCAAAGAAACTTCCGCTATGTAATAAAAGACCCTAGTTTATAACTGAGAAGTGTACTACTTTGTACATTCAGTTTGTTTTCCCATGTAATATAATGTGTTCTTATGACGTGTGCTGCCGGGTGTCGCATCGTGCGGCACCACCCTCTGCGATCCTGGATGAGCGGACACCGGTCCGCCACAGCCTGGTATCAGAGCTGCATTGGGGATAGCACAGTACTTAAGGACCGTATTATGGGAAAACTTAGGTTTACGGTGAGGAATCAGTAGCTGGCCCAAGTAAGGACTATAATAGCATAGTTATTTAAAGTGGCAAAGACTAACCTATATGTTATAATTCTGAATTTCAATTATTATAACGACGCACCTACGCTCTGGTAAGAATGGTAAGGAACGCCACCGAAAGCGGTTTAATTTCGGTTAGCTCTCCCTGACGAGGAACGTGGTTCAGGGATTGATCTCACAGCTTGGTGTGAGACGTCAATATGAAACTCTTGGACTCTTCATGTTCCTGAGTTCATATGAAACGCTGATCCCTAGCGTGCATTAGGCAAGTAAGTGGAGACTCCATCGCGTGGTCAGTAACGCGAGAGTGTGTTCGTCTGGAAATAGCCCAGGAGCACATACGCAGCGCTTGCCATCGGCGTGCCCTGCAGGGCAGTAGGTGGTATCTGTTGGGTTGATAACATTCCCAACCGTGACGACCCGTTCATGACATACTCGGGTTCCCCGTCGTGTGGTGTTGAAACACGATCACGTACCTTGAGACGTGACCTAACTCAAGGATGGCCGTATGACAATGATACGGGCGTTTGTATTTAATTTCAAATATGATCCTGCCTGAAATGAAACCAACCATTGAGTGCACCATTATTGTGTTGTCTTCTGCAGGTACTAACCACGTATGTATCCGTGTAGAAAACGTGTGCGAGAGACCGTTTAGTGCCACACTTGAGACGTATATACCGGTATGATCCGGTTAGGATTTTCTTTTGTGAGGAACGTAGTACCGAGATGTTGTAGGCATATGCATAAAAATAATGATAAAAAGGAAATAAAATCATTAGGTTCAACAATTAGGACCCTGGTTGGGTAAACAAATTGAAAGGGGATGAGTGTAGTTCCAAAAGACTGAAAACACAGAGTGCTCTGTTTTGGACAGCAAGTTTGCCGATCTTCAACAGGGCATAACTCACAGGTCTTTTAGCCCAGGGAGGTGTGGTATATAGTTATGGAAAGGTCTTTAAGTACTCTACAACTTTGTTGTAGACTTCCATTGCTAAAACGCACCTTAATAGACTCTACCACCCCGGCAAGGTGAATGTGGTTGCCGACGCGCTGAGTCGGAAATCACATGTCCATCACCTCACCATTACACCGATGGAGGAGGAAGAGCCGAGTTTATACTTGGTTCCTTATGGATCGCTGTACAACCTTGCCCTCATCCCTACTATTAGGGAGGACATTATTGCAGCTCAGAAGACTTATAAAGGCATGGCACATCTCCGGAGACGGATAGACAATGGAGAGATTAAATGTTTCCGGAAGGATGATGAGGGGACGCTATGGTTCAATGACCGCATAGTCGTACCCTGGGACATGGAACTGAGGAAGAAGATCCTCGACGAAGCCCACTTGTCTAAATACTCCATTCATCCGGGAAGCAACAAAATGTACCAAGATTTGAAAAAGAAATTTTGGTGGACACGGATGAAGCGGGAGGTAGCGAAGTACGTATCCGAGTGCGATACGTGTAGACGAGTGAAGGCTGATCACATGAGGAAATCAGGGCTGCTGCAACCCCTGAAAATTCCAGCATGGAAATGGGAATATGTGAGCATGGATTTCATTGTGGGATTACCCTTAACATCCAACAAACATGATTCCATTTGGGTGATCATTGACCGACTAACCAAGTCAGCTCACTTCATCCCCGTACATACACATTTCCATGCCAACAGATATGCGGAGTTATATATCGCCAGGATTCTATGTTTGCATGGCGTACCCAAGACCATAGTCTCAGACCGAGGTGCATTGTTTGTATCTCGCTTTTGGGAGCAGTTACATGCTTCTTTGGGTACTAAACTGATTAGAAGCTCCGCTTACCACCCTCAGACAGATGGGCAGACAGAGAGGGTGAATCAAGTATTAGAAGACATGTTGAGAGCATGTGCCATCCACCATGGTAGGAACTGGGATGATCACCTACCATTGGCGGAATTCTCGTACAAAAATGGCTATCAGGCGAGTATCAAGATGGCACCCTACGAAGCTCTCTACGGTCGTAAATGCCGCACCCCATTAAACTGGTGCGAGTCCGGTGAAAGGGTCACATTCGGGGTTGATGTGGTGAACGACGCCGAAGAGCGCGTTCGGATGATTCAAGCTAACTTGAAGACCGCTCAATCCCGACAGAAGAGCTACGCTGATAAGAGGCGTAGAATGTTACACTTTGACGTTGGGGAACACGTGTACCTCCGCGTGTCTCCGATGAAGGGCGTGCACCGATTCGGTGTGAAGGGGAAGCTCGCTCCCCGTTTCATTGGACCCTATGCCATCACCGAGAAGTGTGGACCAGCGGCGTATCGATTGGAGTTACCGGCATCTCTGGCTGGTGTCCATGATGTTTTCCATGTTTCGCAACTGCGAAAATGTTTGAAGCATTCAGCTGCTGTTCCTACCGAAGACATCGGCGAGTTGAAACCGGATTTAACATATGATGAGTATCCGGTGGCCATTCTTGATGAAAAAGTCAGGACCACGCGTAGAAGAACGTTGTGGTTCTGCAAAATACTGGAGCAACCACACCGCCGAAGAAACGACGTGGGAGAGCGAGGAGTTCCTTCGCTCAAATCACCCGGAGTTCATGTCTTCTCAACACGGGTAAGTCCCTATTACATCGCTATCTCTTCTTTTGTAATCTCGGGACGAGATTCTTTTAAGGGGGGAGGGATGTAAAAGCCCAAGAAAAGGGACTTGCAAAAATTTTTCTTCACCTCACAACACCACAGTTTTTATTGTGGATATCTTAGGAAATGTTGTGAAGAGCAAGTAACCTCCATCAAAAGGGTAATTAGAGGGGAAAGCCTTCACTTTCACAAAGTAGGATTTCTACACATGAACATGAGAGGTTGAGCTCACCCCTAGGACTTAAAAAGTCTTGGGAGGGTTCAAGCCAAGTTTCATGCGAATCCAACACTTTTTGAGGCACTTATGGAGGTATTTGAAAAAGAGGCCAATTTGAATGTAAATTCAAATTGCAGCAACTTTCATTACTCAAATTCAAAAGTTAGCTTCATATTCAAACTCAGCACATTTTTCTGAGCTAGCCCACCAAATTTCATCCTCATTGGAGTTCATCTTGTCAAGAGCTAAATTTGCAAGAATTCAAAACTGAATTTGAATTTCAGTTTAAACATGCAGCAAATTTAGCCAAACACAGTTCAAATTTGAGAATTCAAATTCAAACAAAGACTTGGTGACTAAGTCTCACATTAAATTGTGAGTAGCTGAGGATATTTTGGCACCCCAGAATTGAGAAAATTTGGAAAAAGAATTAGGGGGGAGGTCCCACCTGTCTGTAGACTTAACAGAGAAATTTTCCACTGATTTTCCCTCTCTCAGCTGTCACACCCAGTTTTTCCGAAGAACAACCAAGTGAATATCACATGTATGCCAGGATCATTTTCTCATACATGTGATGACAAATAGTGAAGCATCATTTATTACAAGCCAGGTGTCGAATATAAATAAGTCTTACATAGCAAATGTCTCGATGGACAATAATAAGTTCATCACAAGTAAATAAACTAGCAGCGGAATAATTATTCTCGTGGGCTCCGTCACAGGCGTTGCCCGGGGGACTCCATGAACCTAGAAACCTTCTTCGGGTCCAAAGTCTTGATCATTATACACCACCTCATTATCTTGACCTGAGCAGCAATATAAACCAACAAATATGCAAGGTTGAGTACCGATGGTACTCAGCAAGTGTGGGAAAGTTATGTCATGCATGGCTAGAACAAGGGGAGGTTGAGCTCATGGTTAAAGCACTATGCAATTAATACCTATCACCTTAGCTTATTAAGCACCTACATTACTACACAGGTGAAATGGTCCCAATCTCCCATCCCATCATCAAAATCAAATAACCATAATATCATTTTCAATGTTAAGCTCCCCGCTTAACATCCACAACTTCCAAAGCCATCATCCTCTAATCATGAATAAGTCTAAGCCGCTCTTGACCGTGAGCACGGCTGTCATGATAGTTTTGACTCTGCAGAGTTTGCACCACTGTACCCACATGTAGTGATTTCATCCCCCGTTGCCGGGTGGACTAAAAGAAACTCCATTATGCCAGTGGCTACGAACCACATTCACACTTCCTAGGTGTGTAGCCAGGAGATCACTACGAATCCTTTACAAAGGGATTCCCGACGAGCGTGGGCCCACTGAGGTTTCACCCATAACAGCATACAAGAGGCTCCAACCCCGCTGCAGTGGCCCCCTCTTGAGCCTTGCGGTTCATATGGTAGTCCAGCTGACACCTATTCCCCGCACCATCCAACACACCCATACTACGCCGGGGATACACCTAATTAATTGGCCAAGCTGCCCCATCTCAGCATGTGGTTGGCACGGTAAAGCCAGGTTACATGCTCCATGAACCGGTCCTTAGGATCCAGGCAAGTACTAAACACAAACCCGAGTCTCATGCACCCAGCACCAACCAAAACATCCAACTTTGTCACACCCGGTTTTTCCGAAGAACAACCAAGTGAATATCACATGTATGCCAGGATCATTTTCTCATACATGTGATGACAAATAGTGAAGCATCATTTATTACAAGCCAGGTGTCGAATATAAATAAGTCTTACATAGCAAATGTCTCGATGGACAATAATAAGTTCATCACAAGTAAATAAACTAGCAGCGGAATAATTATTCTCGTGGGCTCCGTCACAGGCGTTGCCCGGGGGACTCCATGAACCTAGAAACCTTCTTCGGGTCCAAAGTCTTGATCATTATACACCACCTCATTATCTTGACCTGAGCAGCAATATAAACCAACAAATATGCAAGGTTGAGTACCGATGGTACTCAGCAAGTGTGGGAAAGTTATGTCATGCATGGCTAGAACAAGGGGAGGTTGAGCTCATGGTTAAAGCACTATGCAATTAATACCTATCACCTTAGCTTATTAAGCACCTACATTACTACACAGGTGAAATGGTCCCAATCTCCCATCCCATCATCAAAATCAAATAACCATAACATCATTTTCAATGTTAAGCTCCCCGCTTAACATCCACAACTTCCAAATCCATCATCCTCTAATCATGAATAAGTCTAAGCCGCTCTTGACCGTGAGCACGGCTGTCATGATAGTTTTGACTCTGCAGAGTTTGCACCACTGTACCCACATGTAGTGATTTCATCCCCCGTTGCCGGGTGGACTAAAAGAAACTCCATTATGCCAGTGGCTACGAACCACATTCACACTTCCTAGGTGTGTAGCCAGGAGATCACTACGAATCCTTTACAAAGGGATTCCCGACGAGCATGGGCCCACTGAGGTTTCACCCATAACAGCATACAAGAGGCTCCAACCCCGCTGCAGTGGCCCCCTCTTGAGCCTTGCGGTTCATATGGTAGTCCAGCTGACACCTATTCCCCGCACCATCCAACACACCCATACTACGCCGGGGATACACCTAATTAATTGGCCAAGCTGCCCCATCTCAGCATGTGGTTGGCACGGTAAAGCCAGGTTACATGCTCCATGAACCGGTCCTTAGGATCCAGGCAAGTACTAAACACAAACCCGAGTCTCATGCACCCAGCACCAACCAAAACATCCAACTTTGTCACACCCGGTTTTTCCGAAGAACAACCAAGTGAATATCACATGTATGCCAGGATCATTTTCTCATACATGTGATGACAAATAGTGAAGCATCATTTATTACAAGCCAGGTGTCGAATATAAATAAGTCTTACATAGCAAATGTCTCGATGGACAATAATAAGTTCATCACAAGTAAATAAACTAGCAGCGGAATAATTATTCTCGTGGGCTCTGTCACAGGCGTTGCCCGGGGGACTCCATGAACCTAGAAACCTTCTTCGGGTCCAAAGTCTTGATCATTATACACCACCTCATTATCTTGACCTGAGCAGCAATATAAACCAACAAATATGCAAGGTTGAGTACCGATGGTACTCAGCAAGTGTGGGAAAGTTATGTCATGCATGGCTAGAACAAGGGGAGGTTGAGCTCATGGTTAAAGCACTATGCAATTAATACCTATCACCTTAGCTTATTAAGCACCTACATTACTACACAGGTGAAATGGTCCCAATCTCCCATCCCATCATCAAAATCAAATAACCATAACATCATTTTCAATGTTAAGCTCCCCGCTTAACATCCACAACTTCCAAAGCCATCATCCTCTAATCATGAATAAGTCTAAGCCGCTCTTGACCGTGAGCACGGCTGTCATGATAGTTTTGACTCTGCAGAGTTTGCACCACTGTACCCACATGTAGTGATTTCATCCCCCGTTGCCGGGTGGACTAAAAGAAACTCCATTATGCCAGTGGCTATGAACCGCATTCACACTTCCTAGGTGTGTAGCCAGGAGATCACTACGAATCCTTTACAAAGGGATTCCTGACGAGCGTGGGCCCACTGAGGTTTCACCCATAACAGCATACAAGAGGCTCCAACCCCGCTGCAGTGGCCCCCTCTTGAGCCTTGCGGTTCATATGGTAGTCCAGCTGACACCTATTCCCCGCACCATCCAACACACCCATACTACGCCGGGGATACACCTAATTAATTGGCCAAGCTGCCCCATCTCAGCATGTGGTTGGCACGGTAAAGCCAGGTTACATGCTCCATGAACCGGTCCTTAGGATCCAGGCAAGTACTAAACACAAACCCAAGTCTCATGCACCCAGCACCAACCAAAACATCCAACTTTGTCACACCCGGTTTTTCCGAAGAACAACCAAGTGAATATCACATGTATGCCAGGATCATTTTCTCATACATGTGATGACAAACAGTGAAGCATCATTTATTACAAGCCAGGTGTCGAATATAAATAAGTCTTACATAGCAAATGTCTCGATGGACAATAATAAGTTCATCACAAGTAAATAAACTAGCAGCGGAATATTTATTCTCGTAGGCTCCGTCATAGGCGTTGCCCGGGGTCTCCATGAACCTAGAATCCTTCTTCGGGTCCAAAGTCTTGGTCATTATACACCACCTCATTATCTTGACCTGAGCAGCAATATAAACCAACAAAATATGCAAGGTTGAGTACCAATGGTACTCAGCAAGTGTGGGAAAATTATATCATGCATGGCTAGAACAAGGAGAGGTTGAACTCATGGTTAAAGCACTACGCAATTAATACCTATCACCTTAGCTTATTAAGCACCTACATTACTACACAGGTGAAATGGTCCCAATCTCCCATCCCATCATCATAATCCAATAACCATAGCATCAATTCTGATGTTAAGCTCCCCGCTTAACATCCACAACTTCCAAAACCATCAATCCTCTAATCATGAATAAGTCCAAGCCGCTCTTGACCGTGAGCCCGGCTGTCATGACAGTTTTTACTCTGCAGAGTTTGTACCACTGTACCCACATGTAGTGATTTCATCCCCCGTTGCTGGGTGGACTAAAAGAACCTCCATTATGCCAGTGGCTACGAACCACATTCACACTTCCCAGGTGTGTAGCCAGGAGATCACTACGAAGCCTTTACAAAGGGATTCCCGACGAGCGTGGGCCCACTGAGGTTTCACCCCTAACAGCACACAAGAGGCTCCAACCCCGCTGCAGTGGCCCCCTCTTGAGCCTTGCGGTTCATATGGTAGTCCAGCTGACACCTATTCCCCGCACCATCCAACACACCCATACTACGCCGGGGATACACCTAATTAATTGGCCAAGCTGCCCCATCTCAGCATGTGGTTGGCACTGTAAAGCCAGGTTACATGCTCCATGAACCGGTCCTTAGGATCCAGGCAAGTACTAAACACAAACCCGAGTCTCGTGCACCCAGCACACAACCAAAACATCCAACTTGCCTTGACCCTACCTCTACATAACTCACAATATCTCATTCAAGAGTATGGTAAAATAAACTGATGATCTCATGTCCCAAATATCCCATTCTAAGCATGGCTAAGCATATGCATAATAATAAATGACATGATAAAATAAATCCCAACCCAAGTTACAAGGAAAACAAGGTAATGCAATTCTAGGGAAACTTCCTAGCATGGGTTTCATATTTCAATTGACAATGCAAATAACTCTAGCTACACATCCTAACATAGGATCAAAGTGGTCAAGGACACTTGCCTCCTTCCTGCTGCTCTTGAAATGGGTAGTCCTGATCTTGGAAAGGAATAACTTGCTCTTGAGCAGGTTCTACATCATACCATCACACATAGCAAAAGAAAACAACAATCCATAAGACATAGTTCACAATTCCACTTCATACAAACCACACATTCATATTTATGAAAGTCATTCACCATTATATGTGTTGTGGTTACTCTATGTGTGTTGATTTGTGGCTTGCATGCACTTTTGATCAAATGTATATGATTCCTACTTTTGTATTCACATTTATACTTACATACTATATATATGAGTTTCCAATTTAAATAAATTCTTTATATTCAATTACTACACCTTTTAGCTACCTAGTATGCATGAAAGGTATTTTCCTTCTCCATAGGTGTCTTCATAATTTCTACCAACCCTAAACTGAATTCTTTGGATTTTAGAACTCCATTTATCATTTACTATTTTCTATATTTTCAGATTTATTTCCTATGCCTAAATGTGAACTTTATTATAAAAATAACAAGACACATCATCTAAACAGAATAGGTTCTGATCTAAAATATTTGCTAATATATTTTTGACCTTTTCCTCTGATGTAAACTATTTTACAATTATTTTCCCTATTTTCCAAAACTATTCTTTACTTAAAAATGTGTCCCTAAATGTGAATAATAAATTAAACAGATTCATTTCAGCCTAAAATATGTTTTTATCTCACTCCAAAGTTTTCTAAATACTGAGAAAGTTTTTAATTTAATTTTGACAATATGTTTGTCCCACTTTTTAAATTTTAAACACTAGCCACATATTCAATTTCCTAAATTAAATATTAAACAGGGCTAAAAAGGTAAACTCACCCCACTACAGGGTCTATATTATTATTTTAAGAATTCTCAGGGGTCTAGCTACTCATAACAGAGGAGTTTTTCCTAATTTTTATTAAGTCCAGGGGCTAAAACTGATTTTTAAATGAATTTACATGATTTTCTGAAGTTCCAGGGGCTAGATCAGAAGTTTCTGGGGCTAGCTCTTATTTCCCGAGAACTCCAGGGGGTAGCACGTAAGATTTCCAGTCTTTATAACGCGGGGCTGACGTGGACCGTCAGATTTTAAACCGACGGCTGAGATTATAACGTCGAACCGGTACGCGGGGATTTAAACCCTACCGTGCGATTTAAAATAAACGGCGCACAAGTGGCCACGTAGCTCTGATCGAGCGCGGGCGGCGCTGCCGGCGGCGCACGGCGGCGGGAAGCGGCGATCTCGCCGGAGACTTTCAGATCTTCGAGAATTCTTCCTAGAACTGTGATCTTATGGCATAGATCGGTGGAGGAGAGGTCGGGGATCTCACCTCGGGGGTTTTCTTGAGCTCGGAGGTCCTGGAAGGTGATCGGCGACGAGGTCCGAGGTAAATTCACGGCGAGGCTCGTCGGCGCTGTGTTTACACCGCAAGTCACTGAGTTTTCTGCACCTGCAAGGTTCCCCGGAGGCGGTGGATCAAGACCAGCGAGTTAGATCGGAATTTCCGAGCGTAGATCGGCCAGAATTCGCCGGAGAAGGCTCGGGTTCTCACCGGAGGAAAAACAGCAGATCGCGTGGGAAAAACAGAACGAGGCCGGGGTTTTTATAGACGGGGGAGGGCGGCGGGGTGGTTTAGATCGAGTTCGCGTTGCCCCCGAGCAAAATTCGGCTGGGATTCGCAGAAATCCGGATCGGTTTGGATTCGGGGTGAGAGAGTCCGGCGCGGGCTCGAGGTAGACGAATAACTGGCAGGCCCCGCCTGTCAGTGGGAGGAAAGGGGCGCGCGAGGCTGCGGGCTGGCGCGGGTTCTGGTTGGGCCGGCTGGTGGGTTGCGGCCCACTGGCCGGTTTTTTCTGTTTTCTTTTTTTTTTCTTTTTCTTTTTCTTTTCTAATTTGAGTTTAATTTGAATTCCAGATTGAATTTGAATTTTGGCAAAACATGTAACACGTTCAAAATTTTTTTAAATTCCCCTCTTAACATGATTTAGGGTCTTAACAATATTTTTGGGGTGTTACAGCTCTACCCCCCTTAAAAGAAATCTCGTCCTCGATATTGGTGGTTCTAAGAAAACAATTCCGGAAATAGTGCCTTTAGCTCATCTTCCCGCTTCCAGGTGGCTTCCTCTTCTGAGTGATGCTTCCACTGCACCTTGCACATCCGGATTCTTTTATTTCTAGTGAGGTGTTCCATTGTCTCCAAAATCTTGTATGGTTGCTCGGCATAAGACAAATCCTCAGCTACGTTCACTTCATTCATGGGTAACACCTCTTCAGGCGTCCTCAGGCATTTCTTGAGTTGTGACACATGGAATACATCGTGCACATCCGATAGATGAGCCGGTAACTCTAGTTGATACGCCACTTCGCCTTTCCTTTCCAGAACTTGAAAGGGTCCGATGTATCTAGGTGACAACTTCCCTTTCACCTTGAACCGGTGAAGTCCTATGATAGGGGACACCTTGAGATAGACATAGTCTCCCACGTTGAAAATGAGCTCTCTTCTTCGTACATCGGCATAACTCTTTTGGCGTGTCTGTGCTATCCTCAAGTTGTTGCGAATTTCCCTTACCTTCGCCTCGGCTTCTTGTAATACTTCTGGACCAAACACTTTACTTTCCCCCGTTTGGTTCCAAAATAGGGGAGTTCTGCACTTCCTCCCGTACAAGGCTTCAAACGGTGACATCTTTATACTAGCTTGATAGCTGTTGTTATAGGAAAACTCCGCATACGGTAAGTTTTTATCCCAACTCCGATTGTTTTTGAGTGCACATGCCCTCAGCATATCTTCAAGAATCTGATTGGTTCTTTCCGTCTGCCCATCAGTTTGGGGATGATAGGCAGAACTAAAGTTCAGATGGGTTCCCATGGTTTCGTGCAACTTCTGCCAGAACCTTGAGGTGAACTGTGTCCCTCGATCCGACACAATCTTCTTTGGCACTCCATGGTAACACACGATCCTTGACATGTACAACTCTGCCAATTTGGATCCGCTGTAGCTTTCCTTCACGGGGATGAAGTGAGCTACCTTGGTTAGCCTATCAATGATGACCCATATCGAATCATATCCTGATTGGGTCCTAGGCAATCCCACGATGAAATCCATGCTGATTTCTTCCCATTTCCATTCAGGCACTTTGAGTGGTTGCAATAATCCCGCGGGTCGTTGATGTTCTTCTGCTTTTACCAACTGACATGTGTCACATAGGGCAACATGTTCCGCGACATCTCGCTTCATGCCATACCACCAATACCTGCTCTTGAGATCCTGGTACATCTTCGTACTCCCAGGATGAATGGAATAGTCGGAATCGTGAGCCTCCTTCAAAATCACTTCACGGATCTCCTTTACTTCAAGCACACAGATTCTTTTCCCGTGCCACACCGTACCTTGTTCATCCTCTCTGAAACCAGGAACTTTATTTTCCTTGATGAGTTGTCTGATCTCTTGTATCTTCTCGTCATTCTTTTGACCCTCGCGTATGTCTCGCTCTAGTGTGGAGTCCACTTCCATGGCGATGGCTTCACCACTATTTACCAGGCATAGATTGAGTCTTATAATCTCGTCCTTCAACTCTGCAGGCATGTCCTTCAAGCTCAACTTATTGACCTGCATTTTCCGACTTAAAGCATCTGCCACGACGTTTGCTTTCCCAGGATGATAGTTGATGCCCACATCAAAGTCATTGATTAGCTCTAACCATCTCCTTTGTCTGAGGTTGAGATCTGGCTGTGTGAAAATGTACTTCAAACTCTTATGATCCGTATATATCTCTGTCCTCTTCCCCATCAAGTAGTGCCGCCAAATTTTCAACGTGTGTACCACTGCGGCTAGTTCTAGCTCATGTGTAGGATAGTTCTTCTCGTGCTTCCGGAGCTGCCGGGATGCATAAGCTACAACATGCCCTTCTTGCATGAGAACACATCCCAACCCGTTTCCAGAGGCATCGCAGTACACCGTAAAGTTCTTCTGCATATCTGGCATAACTAGCACTGGGGCTGTTGTCAATCTTTTCTTTAACTCCTGAAAACTCGTCTCGCACTGCGGCGTCCATGTGAATGTGATTCCCTTCTCCAACAGTTTGGTGAGGGGTCTCGAGATCTTAGAGAATCCCTCCATAAACCGTCGATAGTATCCTGCCAATCCCAAGAAACTTCGAACTTCCCCGACATTTTCAGGGGTCTTCCACTTCTGTATATCCTCGATTTTGGCGGGATCCATGGATATTCCTCCTTCCGAGATGATATGTCCTAAGAAGGGAACTCTCTTCAGCCAAAACTCACACCTGCTCAACTTGGCATATAGTTGGTGTTCTCTCAGCTTCTGCAACACCAACCTTAGATGTTTCTCATGTTCCTCTTTATCCTTGGAGAAGACGAGAATGTCATCTATGAAAACCACCACAAATTTGTCCAGGTATTCCATGAACACCTTGTTCATTAGATACATGAAGTATGCCGGGGCATTAGTTAGCCCGAAAGGCATGACGGTGTATTCATACAGTCCGTAGCGAGATACGAAAGCTGTCTTTGGAATATCGGCTTGCCTTATCTTAAGTTGGTGGTATTCCGACCTGAGATCAATTTTCAAGAACACACAAGCTCCCCTCAACTGATCAAACAAGTCATCAATGCGGGGTAACGGGTACTTGTTCTTGATAGTTACCTCATTCAAGGCACGGTAGTCTACGCACAACCTTTGGGTTCCGTCCTTCTTGGGAACAAATATCACTGGAGCTCCCCATGGTGAGGAACTAGGACGAATATACCCCTTCTCCGTCAGTTCTCTCAAATGATCCTTAAGTTCTCCCAGCTGTATGGAGTCCATCCGATAAGATCTCTTGTATATCGGGGCTGTTCCAGGCACTAGCTCAATTGCGAATTCCACTTCACGATCAGGAGGCGTACCTGGCAACTCCTCCGGAAAAACATATGGATATTCACTGATGGTCCTGATCTCCTCCACTTTCACCTCAACTTGATTTAATTTAATGTTCCTCCTAGGCTCTTGTATTGTTATAAACTTTACTCTTGTGCCACTAGGGTGAGTTAGTTCCACCGTTCTTGTCGAACAATGGATGATTCCTTTATGTTTGGTCAACCAATCCATACCCAAGATAATATCTATCCCTTGTGAATCTATCACTATGAGGTTAGCAGTAAATACTACCCCATTAATGTCTAGGTTCACTTTGGGACACACTTGTCTTATCCTTATTTCTCCACCTGAAGAGTTTACTGCTAGCATATGGTTCATTTGTGTTGTTGCTAGGTCATGCTTCTTAACAAACCCTTGGGCAATGAACGAGTGGGTGGCACCAGAATCAAACAACAGGGTTGCAATGTGTAAATTGACAGGAAACTTACCAACTACCACGTCAGGTGCCTCTTGCGCTTCCTCCATGGTGACGTGGTTCACCCGTCCTCTCGTTACATTCTGCTGTTGTGGCTGCGTGGGCTTCTTCTTTGGGCACTTATGGGCGTAGTGCCCCACTTCACCACAGTTGAAACATTGCACCCCAACCTTAGGTGCCTGGCCTTTGTTGTCTTGGGGTTGGTTTGGGGGTCCTTGCACCGCTGGTCGAGGTTGATACGTAGGGCGAGGCTGCTGTACGAACTGACGTTGTTGCTGTATTGGTGCTGCCGGAGGCCTGTAGTTCGGGTTGTACCCTCTTGGTGCTGAGTAGGGTACCGCAGCACGGTTCGTCTGCCCTGCGGGTTGCTGCATCAGACGTGGGCAGGTGTTGCTCCCTGAGGCTTGATGTGACCACCCGGCCTTCCTCTTGTTCTCATTTTCCAAGGCCTTCAGCTTCCTTTCTACCACAAACGCTCTGTCCACCATTTTTGGAAGCTTTCATACTCGTTGGAGGACATTGCACACTGCATTTCTGCGGTAAGTTCTTGCACGAAACAATCATGATTCTGCTCATCAGTCTCTATGTCCCGTGGAGCATAACGGGAGAGTTGAGTAAATTTAGTGAGGTATTCCCTCACAGTCATGTTACCTTGCTGCAACCCCAAGAACTCCTTCCTCTTGTTTTTGAGTTCACCCCTTGGTATAATGGTTGCGGAAGCTACGCTTGAACTCTTCCCAAGTGATGTTCTCAGGGTCATGATGGGCGGCCACGTAGGCGGTCCACCAATCAGCAGCAGGTCCATGCAACTGATGAGAGGCAAACAGCACCCTCTCATACCCTTGGCACTGTATGATCCTCATCTTGCTCTCAATGATCTTTAGCCAATCATCTGCCTCCAGAGGTTCAGCAGCACTTGCAAACTTCGGAGGTTGAGTTCCCCGAAACTCACTCAACCTTGGTTGGTGTGGTGCAGCTTGTGGAGGTGGAACTTGATGCAAGTTGGCCACCACTTGAGTCAGGTTCTGGATGAGCTGATTTTGATTTTCAAGCATTTGGTGGATCGGATCAACTCCCTCACGGCGTCCACCCCTGTCTTGGCTCCCAGAAAGATGAGGGTTGCAGGCCTCATCGTTGTTGTTGGCGGGGTTGGCAGCACGACCCTCTCCTCTTCCGGCCATCTGGCATGATCAACCAATGTTAATTCAAAGCATTACGTATCATCTTACTACTTTCACTTGTTTTTACTTTGAAGTGTTGAGGCTTTGTTATACTTTCTGGGGGTTCATGTCTCACAAAAATAAATGCACTATTATTTCATGCGGTTTCACACACCAAAGCAAAACAATCTGAAGACGAGGCTGTGGACAATTGCTCATAGCTTCCACAACTCACGTCACACACCAAGCATTAACACACCATTTACTAAGGTAACGACTCGACTACTCGACATCTTGCTAACTAAGGGAAAGACTCTACACTACTCGTATTCCTGAGCTGGCTCCTCGGGATCTTCCTCATTATTGCGGCTACCTTCTGACTCTGCTTTGGGTGGGGAGGCTGCTGGTGGAGAAGTGCGACGACGCCTAATCGCCCGGCGATCTGGGGAGTCAGGAGTCCATGTATCATTCACGGTGACACACAGTTCATTCCCATCTCCTCTTTCTCTCGCCCTCAAGCAGGCTTGAAGCAACGCCTCGGTTTCCTTGAGGGTGTCCCGAACATCCTGAAGCTCATGCTGACACTCCTGCAGTCGAGTGCTAAGCATAGCAGCATCCTCCAAGCACAAGTCCATGTGCTCATGGGAAGTCCCCTGCTGCACTGGCGGGTACGTGTACTCCGTTGTACCACTCTCGCGCTGGAGGACATACATGTACTCGGTCCTGTCCTGGTGTCGACGATAGATGTGACTCTGGCAGGTGATGGCCTCCCAGGTGACATCCTTCTCCGCATCGACCTGTGTCGCTCGATAAGCTGGAGAGCGGTGGATCTTAAGCAGCTGATTTTCATGGATAATCCTCATCTCTGAACTCCATTCTTCCCTCCTTTCACGGGTCGTCCTGGTGGAGCTATAGTGTATGATTAGCTTGCCCGTATTGCCGGCGGCTTGGAGCATACGTCGAAGACGGCGCAACAAGCCTCCTACTTCCAATCCGTAGGAAAGGTACGTCACCGGACGGCTCTCCTCTCTTTGGGCAAGGGTAACTACGGAAACTCTCCCTCCTGTGGACTCGCGAGCGGTGCGAATCATGCGAACCATCTAAAACAAAAAAGCATTTAAACGTAGGTTAGATAAACTTTTAAACAAAAATCCTATTTTGAATGAAAGTTGGGGTAAGATGAAGAAAGTGACTCCATTAAATAACACTTTTCAACACACACCTTGTAAAATAGTTTTTAAGAAAATAGGGCCCTTAAATACGTCCGTTTCTACCTAGGTCCACGTTCCTACGGGCAACCTTGGCTCTGATACCACTTCTGTCACACCCGGTTTTTCCGAAGAACAACCAAGTGAATGTCACATGTATGCCAGGACCATTTTCTCATACATGTGATGACAAATAGTGAAGCATCATTTATTACAAGCCAGGTGTCGAATATAAATAAGTCTTACATAGCAAATGTCTCGATGGACAATAATAAGTTCATCACAAGTAAATAAACTAGCAGCGGAATAATTATTCTCGTGGGCTCCGTCACAGGCGTTGCCCAGGGGACTCCATGAACCTAGAAACCTTCTTTGGGTCCAAAGTCTTGATCATTATACACCACCTCATTATCTTGACCTGAGCAGCAATATAAACCAACAAATATGCAAGGTTGAGTACCGATGGTACTCAGCAAGTGTGGGAAAGTTATGTCATGCATGGCTAGAACAAGGGGAGGTTGAATTCATGGTTAAAGCACTATGCAATTAATACCTATCACCTTAGCTTATTAAGCACCTACATTACTAAACAAGTGAAATGGTCCCAATCTCCCATCCCATCATCAAAATCAAATAACCATAACATCATTTTCAATGTTAAGCTCCCCGCTTAAAATCCACAACTTCCAAAGCCATCATCCTCTAATCATGAATAAGTCCAAGCCGCTCTTGACCGTGAGCACGACTGTCATGACAGTTTTGACTCTGCAGAGTTTGCACCACTGTACCCACATGTAGTGATTTCATCCCCCGTTGCCGGGTGGACTAAAAGAACCTCCATTATGCCAGTGGCTATGAACCACATTCACACTTCCCAGGTGTGTAGCCAGGAGATCACTACGAAGCCTTTACAAAGGGATTCCCGACGAGCGTGGGCCCACTGAGGTTTCACCCCTAACAGCATACAAGAGGCTCCAACCCCGCTGCAGTGGCCCCCTCTTGAGCCTTGCGGTTCATATGGTAGTCCAGCTGACACCTATTCCCCGCACCATCCAACACACCCATACTACGCCGGGGATAAACCTAATTAATTGGCCAAGCTGCCCCATCTCAGCATGTGGTTGGCACGGTAAAGCCAGGTTACATGCTCCATGAACCGGTCCTTAGGATCCAGGTAAGTACTAAACAGAAACCCGAGTCTCGTGCACCCAGCACCAACCAAAACATCTAACTTGCCTTGATCCCTACCTCTACATAACTCACAATATCTCATTCAAGAGTATGGTAAAATAAACTGATGATCTCATATCCCAAATATCCCATTCTAGGCATGGCTAAGCATAAGCATGTAAATAAATGTCATGATAAAATAAATCCCAACCCAAGCTACAAGGAAACAAGATAATGCAATTCTAGGGAAATTTCCTAGCATGGGTTTCATATTTCATTTGACAATGCAAATAATTCTATCTACACACCCTAGCATAGGATCAAAGTGGTCAAGGACACTTGCCTCCTTCCTGCTGCTCTTGGAATGGGTAGTCCTGATCTTGGAAATGAAGAACTTGCTCTGGAGCAGGTTCTACTCATACCATCACACATAGCAAAAGAAAACAACAAGTTATAAGACATAGTTCACACTTCCACTTCATACAAACCACACATTCACATTTATGAAAGCCATTCACAATTCTATGTGTTGTGGTTACTCTATGTGTGTTGATTTTTGGCTTACATGCACTTTTAAACATGTGTATATGATTTCTGCTTTTGTATTCACATTTATGTTTGCATACTATATATATGAGTTTCCAATTTAAATAAATTCCTTATATTCAATTACTACACCTTTTAGCTACCAAGTATGCATGAAAGGTATTTTCCTACTCCATATGTGTCTTCAGTCCTTCTACCAACCATAAACTGAATTCTTTGGATTTTGGAAACTTCATTTATCATTTTCTAGTTATTCATACCTAGTTTGCTATATTTTCAGATTTATTTCCTATGCCTAAATGTGAACTTTATTATAAAAATAGTAAGACACCTCATCTAAACAGAATAGGTTTTGGGTATAAAATATATAATAATATATTTTTGAACTTCTCGTCTGATGTGAACTATTTTACATTTATTTTACTAATTTTCAGAATTATTCTCTACTTAAAAATATGTCCCTATAACTAATAAATGTGAATAATCAATTAAACAGATTCATTTCAGCCAAAA
Organism: Neostapfia colusana; assembly: GCA_030760725.1. Taxonomy (NCBI): domain Eukaryota; kingdom Viridiplantae; phylum Streptophyta; class Magnoliopsida; order Poales; family Poaceae; genus Neostapfia; species Neostapfia colusana. Next base: position 61,341,131 of record JASWHV010000005.1, on the reverse strand, counting down.
ATCTATTTTTATCTCACTCCAAAGTTTTCCAAGTACTAGGAAAGTTTTTAATTTGAATTTGCAATGTGTTTGTCCCATCTTTTAAATTTTAAATACTAAACACATAGTCAAATTCCTAAATTTAATATCACATAGGGTTAAAAGGGTAAATTCACCCCACTACAGGGTCTATTATATTATTTTAAGAATTTCCAGGGGTCTAACTTCACATAACAAAGGGGTTTTCCTAATTTTTGTTAAGTCCAGGGGCTAAAACTGATTTTTAAATGAATTTACATGATTTTCTGAAGTTCCAGGGGCTAGATCAGAAGTTTCCGGGGCTAGCTCTTATTTTCCGAGAACCCCAGGGGGTAGCGCGTAAGAATCCCGGCCTTTATAACGCGGGGCTGACGTGGACCGTCTGATTTAAAATAGACGGCTGAGATTATAACGTCTACCGGTACGCGGGGATTTAAATTCTACTGTGCGATTTAAAATAGATGGCGCACAAGAGGCCACGTCACTCTGATCGAGCGCGGGCGGTGCTGCCCGGCGGCGCACGGCGGCGGGAGGCGCCGATCTCGCCGGAGAGTTTCGGATCTTCGTCAATTCTTCCTAAAACTGTGATTTTATGGCATAGATCGGTGGAGGGGAGGTCGGGGATATCACCTCGGGGGTTTTCTTGAGCTCGGAGGTCCTGGAAAGCTATCGGCGACGAGATCCGAGGTGAATTCACGGCAAGGCTCGTCGGTGCTGTGTTTGAACCGCAAACCACCGAGTTTTCTGCACCTGCGAGGTTCCCCGGAGGCGGTGGATCAAGACCAGCGAGTTAGATCAGAATTCCCGAGCGTAGATCGAGCAGAATTCGCCGGAGAAGCTCGGGTTCTCACCAGAGAGAAAAACGGCGGATCGTGGGGAAAAACGGGACGATGCCGGGGTTTTTATAGACGGGGGAGGGCGGCAGGTTGGTTTAGATCGAGCTGGAGTCTTCTGGGACCGGGAGTCGGCTGGGAACGCGCGGTTTTCCGGTCGGTTACGATCACGCGCGCGCGGGGAAACAGTACCGTATTCGGACGAGCGGGGGTTAGGGATGACAGGTGGGTTCCGCCTGTCTGCGAGAGGGGGCGCGGGCGCGCGGCTGCGGGCTGGCGCGGGGGTTGGGTGGGCCGGCTGGTGGGTTTCGGCCCACTGGCCGGGAAGGTTTGTTTTTTTCTTTTTCTTTTTCATTTCTGTTTTGAGTTTAATTTGAATTCCAGATTGAATTTGAATTTTTGCAACACATGCAATACGTCCAAAAAATTTTAAATTCCCCTCTTGACAGGATTTTGGGCTGTTACATCAGCCGAGCCGGCGCGCCAGCTGCGGACAGCACCGGCGTCCGACCGCCTCACCTCGCCACCTCCTGCTCGGCGACCGAGCACACGCGTGCCCGACGCGGTTAAAGTCCCCAGCCCACGTGAGCCGGCCTCATCTCCTCCACTCTGCCCGTTCCTACCCGAAACGAAAAACAGCACCAGCCGCTCCCCTCGGCTCCTTGTCGTGCCGTTGATCCAGGCGACCTCGCAACCGGAGCTCAACAGCAAAGATACGCGCCGGGGACTGCTCGAACTCACGGTGAAGACCCTACCCTCTTCCATGCTCTGTAGGGGGAGTATTTCCCCGTATAGTCCTCAGTGTTCGACAAAAACGAGTGAATAGACATTCTGAAATTCGTGGCGATCGGTCCTGCACTGCGTAAACCCAGCTAGGCACATGTTCTACACGTCCCCACGGCCATCTAGGATCCAAAACCATCGAAAACCGTCGAGTCTTTGCGCTGATATCCGAGTTTTTCGAGCAACAGCCGATATCGGGCCTAGGTCGACGGTGAGGTCCTAGTTCTGGCCAGTTCCATGGCCAACCGAGCTCATATCCGTGTGCAGCATGCTATGGCGGAGCTGTAGGAGCAAACCGCTTGAGAAATAAGGCCCGGAGTAGCCTGGGCGACGTCGCCGGAGTAGAGGGAGGCTCTGTCACCATCGCGGGCATAGTTCCGGCCATTGCCGAGCTCCGGTGAGGGCACCAGTGTGTTCTCCGAGTCGAGTTAGGAACGGGCGGCAAGTTTCGTAGAAGGTCGGGCGGTGAAATGCCCAGCGGCGAGCGCTCCGGCGAAGCGCCGCCGCGGGAGCTGCGTGAGAGCGCGAGGTAGACGAAGGGGGGCTGGGTCCACCGGTCAGCCTCTGATCTCGCGCGGGGATCGGTTTGCGGCCGGGATTCGGTGCGGCAGCGCGGGTAAAACCCCGTGGGCCGCGGTGTGGCCGCATTCTGAGTGGGCCGGCTCGAGGAGTGGGTCCCACCCGCAGGATTTAAACATTTTTGGAATTTCCAGTTTTAGTTCAAACTTCAAATGCATAGAACTTTGGCTAGGAAACTCCAAATTCGATGAATCAAATTTTGCTGAACTCAGAATTCTGAGTACTTTCTAGCAATACCAAATTCAGCTCATGAAAGTGAATAGTTTTCCAGAATTAAATACCTAAATTTTAAACTGTTGGGAATTTTATCTGGAGAACTACTTTATGAAAAATTCTGAAATTTGGCTGAGAGGTTCACTGGAAAATCCCTGAATCCCAGTAAAATTTTCAGACTCATCCAAGTTAATTTAGTTACCCTAATGTTGTGATTAAGAGAACTGCCCTGAGAAAATAGAAAAATGTACAGAATTTTTTTTCAGATTTTCCCAAATCTTAATTAGGGCATAAATTTCTGTAGAATTCTTCAAATGACATGAAACCAATTCCATTAGAACCATCCTAAATTCTAGTTTCCAGAAAGTAATGGTGGGAGCCATGAAAAACCCTGGAATTACTTAGAGGCTCAAATATTGACCAAATAGGCTTTTATTTGTACAAGGTTCAATTGAACTTTGTTTCAAATAAAACTTGGTCACAACTCTGGTTAGGACCCTACCAATCCACCATAAAAATTTCAGAATCAAAAGGGAGGGCTAACTAGAGTTATTAGCAATTATGTAGTCAAGTTCACACATTGCATTTAAATTTACATGTCGTATTTCATTAAACGTGTAGTCACTGAAGAAGAGACTCCGGAAGTGCTGGACTTCCTTCTTCCGGACGAAGAACTAACTACTGACCAGCAGCAACAAGGCAAGCCCCGGTTTGCATTAACCTTTTTATAAGTTTTACTTTGTTTACATGTGCCATACGAAGTATGAATGTGCATTAGGTATAGGATGGATGGAACCCCACTTGCATGACCAGAAATTTTCCATAAGAGTGAGGGTAGTGTCTAAGACCTCGCGTAGACTGTCTATGCTTAATATTCCATAGAACTTCGGTACAAGTCGAGTAGTTGGAATCTACTCGCGAGATAGGCTTGGGACACACGGGTTTGGTTGAGTGATGTGAGATCACTTTAGTAATGAAGATGAGACTAGGCAGGGGCTAGGGCGCAGCAAGAGGGAGTCTTGTGTGCGCAGCCCTGTCCGTTTCGATTGAGGACCGATCCGTGTGCGGCCCACGCTGATCAAGTTTGAATGTACCAAAGGCATATCGGATATATGGACCCCGATAAACCGATGTAGCCTAAACCTCCGGGCGTCGAGGCATAGCACACCGATTTATAGTTGTAGGTTGAGTGCAGCAAGGTGGAAATCTGCCAACGGGCATAGAGAGATGCTCCGTGTGGGGAACCTCCTGCTCGTTTCGGTGCGACCGATTCGACGTTTGGGCTGTTGGGTGAAAGGTTGTCCCGTACGACATCGAGTGAGCGTGCTGTGCAGCTCCACAGGTGGGCGTACGTGACGTGCTCTTTGGGTTTCCCTGCAGGTGTATATCGAGTCAATTCACCGTCCCTCGCGGTGAAGAGTACCACTTGGTCACTGAGTCGTGACGTAGACTAATGTATGAAATATGGTGATTCAATACTGCTGTTATGATATAATATTGTATTGCTAAATGTTTGCCACCAAATACTGCTTACTAAATTTCAGCTTCTTGAACTGTTAACTTGTTGCTAAAAGTTGAACTAAGGATGAACTTGTAGGCGAGTCCATTTGTTGCAATATGACTATCCTATGTCATTGTACACCTCATGTAGAGTTTCCTGCTTAGGTGAATCGGTTAAGCCTTGCTGAGCCTTCGTGCTCACGGTTGCTGCTTAAATGTTTTTCAGGTGAGGAGCCACCCACGGACTCGGAGTACGAGTCCACCGGCGAGGGTTACCCTCCGTCAGGGACCACGGCTGAGTGGGAGCCGTACACGCCGCGCTGAGCTGAGACGTGCAGCTAGTGTGGGTTGCCCTGGGGCTGGGCAACCAACTTTTGCTAGATAGGCGGGCGTGAGTTGTATAAAAGAAACTTCCGCTGTGTAATAAAAGACCCTAGTTTGTAACTGAGAAGTGTACTACTTTGTACATTCAGTTTGTTTTCCCATGTAATATAATATGTTCTTATGACGTGTGCTGTCGGGTGTCGCATCGTGCGGCACCACCCTCTGTGATCCTGGATGAGCGGACACCGGTCCGCCACATGTGGAAGGCGCGGGGAATGGGAGTCGAGTGATGACTGCCCTGGGAACTGCATGGCACAAGAGGGGGCCCGTGGGTGGGAGAATTGGAGATTCTAGCCTGCCGGTGAAACCTTAGTGAGTCCATACATCTAGTAACCCCTTTGTAAAGACTATTTTGTGATCTCTTGACCATACACCGACGGTTGTGTACTGGTATAATGGAGGTTCTGCAGTCGCCGACGGGTGACGAAATCACAAACTTGTGGGTAAAGAGGTGCAAACTCTGCAGAGTCTAAAACTATCATGATAGCCGAGCTTACGGTCACGAGCGCCTGGCTAAACTGCCATGATTAGTTGGGATGGTTATTGGGAAGGTTCTTGGTTATGGTTATTGGTTTGGTTATGGTTTGGTTGTTGGGACTGTTGAGTCTGGGTGATGAGATGGTTGCATGACTGTTGAGTCATGGCAACGAGTTTGGTCTTGGTGTGAGACGAAGTTGTTTTGAGATGGTAGAGAATACGGGGAGGTATTCGTGAGATGGTAGCGAATACGAGGAGGTATTTGTGAGTAAGAATGAGGTTGGTTAATGTTCGGGTGGAACATGGAAAGCAATGGAGGTATGTTGGTAATTTAATACATGCTGGGATTACATTCATCTAAAATTAAGTTGCTGTTTTATCATGGATTTATAAATCTGCTTTTCTGCAAATAAGCTTTTTTATACCTACCTTGTTTATGAGCTGCATATCATGTGTTTTCCCGCACTTGCTGAGTACATCATTGTACTCAAACTTGCATTATTATTTCATCATCAGCAGCAGGAGAAGCCTACTATGAAGACCAAGTGGAGCATTACGGCGTGTGATCTGTTCTCAACCTTGCCTATGGAGGGAGTAGAGATGGAGCCACTTCTGCTTAGATTTGCTTCCGCATTAGTTGATTGCTTCCGCATTAGAATAAAAGACTTCTGCTCCATAGACATAAGACTTCCGCTGTGAGCACGAGTCCAAGACTCATGAGGTATTGTAATAAACTCTGTTATTCGTGGTAATATATAATCTGAATTCAGTTTGTGGAACGTATGTGTATGTGTGATGAACATCCTGGGCACACATATGCATTAGTTCTCGGTTCCGTGGTTTTCCCACAGAATTGAGGGCATCACAGATTGGTATCAGAGCCACGGGTTGACAGTAGGTTACACGCCTAGATAGAAACCTTAGATTGATATTAGAGCCACGGGTTAACAACAAGTTACACCCCTAAATAGGAGTCACAGGTAACTAAGCCACGCTGACCAAAGGAAGCGTCCTAGGGTGAATAGCTTAGGTTGGCCTTTAAACCCATCTTGACATAGGAAACCATCCTTGAATAGGAGTTGTGTGGGCCCTTGTGATGATTATTTGTGATTGTGTGCTTAGTGTGAAGTTGTGGGACGTCTCAAAACGTTGTCCATATCCACACGTAAGAAGAAAGAGGTGTGAGATGTCTCGGCACTTGCTCACATCCTCATATGGGCTAATACATACATAGTCCAACTCACCTTGATGCATATAGTTGGAGGGAATCTACCTAACCTTCTAACATCCTATTCTATTTCGATCTCTCTCACAGATGGTGAGAGGAAACGCCGGCCAAAGGAACGTCCAGGAGGATGACCACGATGAAGTTCCTGCTAACCCAGGAGCTGGCGAAAACCATCTGGAAAGGTTGATGGCCATGCAAAACCAGCTTATTCAAACCATGATCCAAACTTTGGGTCAGTTGCAGGCCAACCAAAACCCCGTTCCGGCACCGCCGCCACCACCACCGCCGGCTCATAACAGGTTGGGAGAGTTCATGAGGACTCGACCACCCACCTTTGCTCAAGCTAGTGATCCCAGGGAGGCCGATGATTGGTTAAAATCCATGGAGAAAAAGCTTGCCATTGTCCAGTGCAATGACCGAGAGAAGGTTCTCTTCACATCGCACCAACTTACGGGAGCCGCTGCTGACTGGTGGGATGCCCTGAGCAACGCTCATGCCAACCCGGAGACAATCACTTGGACTGAGTTCAAGAAAAGTTTCTGCTCTCACTACATCCCTGCTGGTGTAATGATGCTCAAAAGGCAGGAGTTCAAAGGTCTCCGCCAAGGACAGAAAAATGTGAATGAGTATATCAACAAGTTCATACAACTGTCCCGGTATGCCCCTGAAGATGTCAACTCAGACCAAAGGAAGCAGTACCTGTTCATGAGAGGGTTGAACAATGAGATCCAGGTTCAGCTCCTCAACAATGACTACATAAGCTTCCAGAAGCTGGTTAACAAGGCCATAGTGGTTGAAAACAAGATCCGGGAGATCGAGCGAGAGTGCAAGAGGAAGATGCCATACCAGCCCCAAGGGAGCAACGTACGACCTAGGTACATGCCCCCTGCACCGCAGTATGGATCGACCACTCCTGCGTACCGCCCTGGTCAGCCACCACAGCAACAATTCGTTGCACCGGCACCTCGTGTGCCCATGCCTCCTGCGCCCCGACCTAACAATGGCGCCCCTGTTAAAAACCCCCGCCCCAACGTACCTGCTGCCGTAGGCAACAGGGCATGCTTTGCATGCGGGGAAGTAGGACACTTCGCGAACCAGTGCCCGAGGAGAGGCCCTGGACAGCAAGGTAACGTGCCCAAACAGAACCCGCGACCGAACGGAGGAGACAATCAAGGGAATCGTGGACAGCAGAACTATGCTTGCGGCCACGTGAATCATGTCACTACTGAGGAAGCACAACAGGCTGAGGACGTCACAATTGGTATGTTCCTTGCCAACTCCAACCCAGCCACCATCTTATTTGATTCTGGAGCATCACATTCCTTCATATCATCCAAATATGTTGCCAAACATCATCTACCCGTATCCTACTTAGAATGTGCTATGTTAGTTAGTTCTCCCGGAGGAGAAATGAGGACTAATATAGTATGTCCGAAAGTAAGCCTTAAAATAAGGGGGGTACTTCCTTGCCAACCTTATTGTCTTGGACTCCCAAGGGATTGACATCATACTCGGAATGGATTGGCTAAGCAAGCACAACGGAGTAATCCAATGTGCTGAAAGGAGCGTGCAGTTGAAAAACGAGCACGGTATTCATGTCGAGTTTGAGTCAGCCCAGAAAACAACCGAATGGGCAAATTTGAACAAGGTCGAAGGAACAACATTGGACAGCATTCCAGTGGTTCTGGAATTTTCGGACGTATTCCTAGAAGAGCTTCCATGTATGCCGCCTGACCGGGACATCGAGTTTGCCATCGATTTGGTACCCGTAACTGCACCCATAGCCAAGAGACCATATAGGATGCCCGTCAACGAGCTAGTTGAACTCAAGAAGAAAATTCAAGAACAGTTGGAGAAGGGTTTTATCCGTCCAAGCTCGTCACCATGGGGAGCTCCGGTGCTCTTCGTAGACAAGAAGGATGGAACCCAAAGGATGTGCGTGGACTATAGGTCCCTCAACGAGGCAACCATCAAGAAAAAATACCCTCTGCCCCGTATAGAGGACCTGTTCGACCAAATGACAGGAGCCCGAGTGTTCTCCAAGATTGATCTTTGGTCGGGATACTTCCAGCTGAATATTAAGCCCTCCGATACACCTAAGACAGCCTTTCGGACACGGTATGGTCCGTATGAATATACCGTTATGTCTTTTGGGTTGACAAATGCACTCGTATACTTCATGTACCTTATGAACAAGGTTTTCATGGAGTACTTGGACAAGTTCGTCGTGGTTTTCATCGACGACATTATGGTGTATTCAAAAAGTGAGGAGGAGCATGAAGAACATCTAAGATTGACCTTGCAGAAGTTACGTGAGCATCAATTGTATGCCAAGCTCAACAAGTGTCAATTTTGGCTAAAGGAAATATCTTTCCTAGGCCACATTATCTCCGAGGAAGGGGTATCGGTTGATCCTGGAAAGGTGAGGGATGTTCTGAAGTGGGACCAACCGAAGAGCGTGAGGGATATTTGGAGTTTCGTTGGGATGGCAGGATACTATCGACGCTTCATTAAAGACTTCTCTAAGATAGCAAAATCTATGAAGGAGTTGCTAATGAAGGGAAAGGTCTTTCAATGGACGCCAGCCTGCCAAGAAAGTTTTGAGGAACTCAAGAAAAGGCTAACCACAGCACCAGTTCTGGTATTGCCAGGCGTAAGCAAGAGCTTTGACATATATTGTGACCCATCCAGACAAGGGCTTGAATGTGTGCTCATGCAGGAAGGACAAGTGGTAGCCTATGCCTCACGGCAATTAAAGAAGCACGAGCTTAACTATCCTACACATGACTTGGAGTTAGCAGCAGTAGTGCATGCTTTGAAGATTTGGAGACATTAAATCCTTGGTCATCGATGTGAGATCTATACGGATCATAAAAGCCTCAAGTACATATTCACACAAACAGACTTGAATTTGAGGCAACGTCGATGGTTAGAACTCATCAAGGATTATGATGTTGGAATCAACTACCACCCCGGGAAGGCCAATGTAGTAGCTAATGCATTGAGCAGAAAGGGAGCATGTCACCAACTCACGGTTCGGGAGCTACCACCCGAACTACGTAAGGAGTTTGAACAGTTACACCTCGGATTTTTGAATAACATGGAAATAATAGAGATTCACTCCTCATTGGAGCAAGAAATAAGAGAGGGCCAAGCAACGGATGAGGAGATCAAGGAGATCAAGGGAAGAATCCGACGAGGAATAGAGAAGGATTTCAAGGAGGATGAAAAGGGTATGCTTTGGCTAGGAAAAAGGATTTGTGTGCCGAACATAAGACACCTCCGCGACATGATATTGAAGGAGGCACATGATTCCCCCCTATTCCATACATCCCGGAAGCACCAAAATATACAAGGACTTGAAAACTTGTTATTGGTGGGATGGTATGAAGAGGGATATAGCCGAATACGTTGCCCTATGCGACACATGCCAACGGGTGAAGGACGAACATCAAAAACCCGCTGGATTGTTGCAACCTTTGATGATACCCGAATGGAAGTGGGAGGACATCAGTATGGATTTCATCGTCGGATTGCCACGTACTCAGTCGGGATACGACTCCATCTAGGTCATTGTGGACCGATTGACGAAAACTGCCCATTTTCTCCCTATAAAGGCCAGTTACAACGTTGCACAATTGGCAGAGTTGTACATGGAGCAAATCGTGTGCCGTCACGGAGTTCCGAGGAGGATAGTCTCAGATCGAGGTTCTCAGTTTACCTCTAGATTCTGGAGGAAGTTGCAGAAAGCCATGGGTACACGACTGGATTTTAGCTCCGCCTATCACCCACAAACAGATGGACAAACCGAAAGGACAAACATAATTTTGGAGGACATGTTGAGAGCTTGCGCCTTGAAACGTGGGCGTAGTTGGGATAGGAGTTTACCGTATGCCAAATTCTCCTATAACAACAGCTATCAAGCTAGCTTGAAGATGTTGTCTTTCGAAGCATTATATGGTAGACGGTGTAGAACGCCGCTGTTCTGGAATGAGACCGGAGAGAACCAGGTGTTTGGACCCGAAGTGCTACAAGAAGCCGAAAAGCAAGTACAAACGGTACGGGAGAACTTAAAAGCCGCTCAGTCACGACAGAAAGGCTATGCGGACAATAGGCGTAGGAAGTTGACCTTCGAAGTAGAAGACTTCGTATATCTTAATGTGTCGCCTATCCGAGGCCAACGATGTTTCAACGTCAAAGGCAAGCTAGCACCTCGCTACATCGGACCATTTAAGATTCTGGATAAGCGAGGAGAAGTAGCCTATCAACTAGAGCTCCCAACCCACCTCTCCGACGTACATGACGTGTTTCATGTATCCCAGCTCAAGAAGTGCTTGAGAGTACCATAGGAACAAGTATCAATGGGAGAGCTTGAACTTCAAAAGGACCTGACTTATGCGGAACATCCTGTCCGAATCTTGGACGTAAAGGAAAGGGTCACCCGGAACAGGGTAATTCGATGGTGCAAGGTACAATGGAGCCATCACACCGAAGCTGAAGCCACATGGGAGCGTGAAGAGAATATCAAGGCAGAATTTCCCCATCTATTTTCTACTAACGAATCTCGAGGACGAGATTCAATTTAAGGGGGGTAGATTTGTGACACCCTCATCTCAGGTGTCAGCATATGTTCATGTTTTATAAATGGGAAACATTTTAAGAAAAGAAGGAACAGAGAAAAATATCAAAGGAATAGCCAATGAGAGCCGAATCCAGCTCTCAGAAAGCGCCAAAGACAACTTACCGCGGCCGCTGGCCACGTGGCGTGTTCGGAGCTCGTCCCTGCGAGGTGGGGAGAGGTCCGCCACTAAGATAGCTACGTGGAAGGTTAAGGACTCATCTCCGCGAAAGGGGAGAGGTCCGATCCTGTGGGACACGTGTTGCCCACGGAGCTAGCCTCTGCGGAAGAAGCAAAGGCATTTCCGCAGGACACGTGTCATCTTTGGAGCTAGTCCTTGCGGAAATCAGAGGACCAGTCGCGCGGGATACGTGTCGATCTCGGAGCCCACCTCCGAGAGGTCCGGTTCTATCGGACACGTGTCGCCACCGGAGCTTTTCTCCAGGAGGTCTGTCGCTGCTAGACACGTGTCGACCTCGGGGCATGTCCCTGAAGAAAGAAGAGAGGAAAGACCGGCGCCAACACGTGGCATGCGCGGAGCTCACCTCCAAAGGAGGGGGAGGTCTCGGTCGATTGACACGCGGCACAACCGGAGCTTGTCTCTGCGGAAAAGGAGAGACCATGCCCGATGGACACGTGGAGCCTCCGGAGCTCATCGGCGCGAAGGTAACGAGTTCTGGAGCAGCTGTTACGCGTAAGAATACCGGTACGTAAAGGAAACCGACCTGAATTCCACAACGTTACCGTACCAAATCAACTAAAGATAAGATCATAGGATCCAACAACGATCTGAATAAGACTCTTATTCGGGATGCAATCAGATTAGGACTCTTCCCTTCCCGATTATAAATAGAACCCAAAACCTCTGGCCGAAACCACAAACTTCTCTTTAACTCCTGAGCCGACGACTTAGAGCCGTAGCCCTAACTCGCCGAGTAAACCATCGCCGAAGCGCAACAAGGGAGATCATCGGAGGAGAACCGAGCGGTCTGAGGAGGACCTCGAAAACCGAGAGGAAACGTAAGGTAGACCCCAATACCACCTTACGATATCGTTGTGTTTTCCTTGCATCTGTTCTTTAATTCCTTTCGAACAGAAGCCTTCTTATGGACAGATCACTTGATGATCAGGTTGATCTAAAGACAAGATCATTGCCACGTCTTCCTTTGATCCGAACACCTCTGTCCATGTAAACCATGCAAGAACACACCAATCTAATAAAAATCATAGGATAGCATGCATATGCATCATCGCATCTAGTTTGGGGTTTGTGCATGATATTGATTGCTGTGAATCTTGTATGCACGTGATCCTACCTAGCAGGACAAGCTCAGAGAGCTGTCTACGAAGAACTGCAGCAACCAGGTTTTGAGATCCAAGAACCCCCCGAACCGAAAGAACATGGCAAGTGCTCCTTGACCATGTTGATCCTATGTTTGGGTAAAACTATTTTGTTTTGCGAAAAGGTTTGTGTGCTGAGTCAAACATGATGGGAAACCCTTTTATATGAATTTACTAGTTTTGATTAAACCACCCTTGTCGCCTGGGAAGTTTATGAGTCGGGTATGATTTTTGCTTTATGCTTCGCTGAGTCTATGGGATTGGGAAGCGAGATAGCTGTGTCTAGCTAATTGCACTCGTATTGATAATGAGAAACTGATGTTAAAAATGGACATGGATCGGAGGGAGATCTAGGCAAGACTGGGTTTGTGAATGAGGTAGCATGAGACGGTGGTTTACTTTCCATTGATCTAAGGACCGGTTCATGCATGCACATGCCAGGATAACGGTGCCACCACAAGGCCAAGTATGGGTGCGGCTTAGCTGAGTAATTAGGTAAGTTGCTAGAGTGTTATGGACTGTGGAAGGCGTGGGCAATGGGAGTCGATTGAGGACTGCCCTGGGAACTGCATGGCACAAGAGGGGGCCCGTGGGTGGGAGAATTGGAGATTCTAGCCTGCCGGTGAAACCTTAGTGAGTCCATACATCTAGTAACCCCTTTGTAAAGGCTATTTTGTGATCTCTTGACCATACACCGACGGTTGTGTACTGGTATAATGGAGGTTCTGCAGTTGCCGACGGGTGACGAAATCACAAACTTGTGGGTAAAGAGGTGCAAACTCTGCAGAGTCTAAAACTATCATGATAGCCGAGCTTACGGTCACGAGCGCCTGGCTAAACTGCCATGATTAGTTGGGATGGTTATTGGGATGGTTATTGGGAAGGTTCTTGGTTATGGTTATTGGTTTGGTTATGGTTTGGTTGTTGGGACTGTTGAGTCTGGGTGATGAGATGGTTGCATGACTGTTGAGTCATGGCAACGAGTTTGGTCTTGGTGTGAGACGAAGTTGTTTTGAGATGGTAGAGAATACGGGGAGGTATTCGTGAGATGGTAGCGAATACGAGGAGGTATTTGTGAGTAAGAATGAGGTTGGTTAATGTTCGGGTGGAACATGGAAAGCGATGGAGGTATGTTGGTAATTTAATACATGCTGGGATTACATTCATCTAAAATTAAGTTGCTGTTTTATCATGGATTTATAAATCTGCTGTTCGGCAAATAAGCCTTTTTATACCTACCTTGTTTATGAGCTGCATATCATGTGTTTTCCCGCACTTGCTGAGTACATCATTGTACTCAAACTTGCATTATTATTTCATCATCAGCAGCAGGACAAGCCTACTATGAAGACCAAGTGGAGCATTACGGCGTGTGATCTGTTCTCAACCTTGCCTGTGGAGGGAGTAGAGATGGAGCCACTTCTGCTTAGATTTGCTTCCACATTAGTTGATTGCTTCCGCATTAGAATAAAAGACTTCCGCTGCATAGACATAAGACTTCCGCTGTGAGCATGAGTCCAAGACTCATGAGGTATTGTAATAAACTCTGTTATTCGTGGTAATATATAATCTGAATTCAGTTTGTGGAATGTATGTGTATGTGTGATGAACATCCTGGGCACACATATGCATCTGTTCTCGGTTCCGTGGTTTTCCCACAGAATTGAGGGCGTCACAATATGGTCCCCGATAAACCGATGTAGCCTAAACCTCCGGGCGTCGAGGCATAACACACCGATTTATAGGTGTAGGCTGAGGGCAGCAAGGTGGAAATCCAACAACGGGCATAGAGAGATGCTCCGTGTGGGGAACCTCCTGCTCGTTTCGGTGCGACCGGTTCGACGTTTGGGCTGTTGGGCGAAAGGTTGTCCCGTACGACATCGAGTGAGCGTGCTGAGCAGCTCCACGGGTGGGCGTACATGACGTGCTCTTTGGGTTTCCCTGCAGGTGTATATCGAGTCGATTCACCGTCCCTCACGGTGACGAGTACCGCTTGTTCACTGCGTCGTAACGTAGATAATTTATGGAATGTTATGAATCTATATTGCTGTTATGATATAATTGTATTGCTACATGTGTGCCACCAAATATTGCTGACTAAATTTCAGATTCCTGAACTGTTAACTTGCTGCTAAAAGATGAACTAAGGATGAACTTGTAGGCCTGTCCATTTGCTGCAATATTACTATCCTATGTCCTTGTGCACCTCATGTAGAGTTTCATGCTTAGGTGAGTCGGTTAAGTCTTGTGGAGCCCTCTTGCTCACGGTTGCTGCTTAAGTGTTTTTCAGGTGAGGAGCCACCCACGGACTCGGAGTACGAGTCCACCGGCGAGGGTTACCCTCCGTCGGGGACCACGGCTGAGTGGGAGCCGTACACGCCGCTCTGAGCTGAGACGTGCAGCTAGTGTGGGTTGCCCTAGGGCTGGGCAAAAAACTTTTGCTAGATAGGCGGGCGTGAGTTTTACAGAGTAGACTTCCGCTGTGTAAAAATAAATACTAGTTTGTAACTGAAGTTGTACCTGTTTGTACAGTTCAGTTTGTTTTTCCCATGTAATATATGGTGTCCTTATGATGTGTGCTGTAAGGTGTCGCATCGTGCGGCACCACCCTCTGCGATCCTGGATGAGCGGATCCCGGTCCGCCACAATCTCCCGGCCAGGCTTTCGCCGACTAGTGGTTTTGAGGGTCGGGGAAACCGTTTCCGGGGCCGTTGGGAGCTCTAAAGGTCCCCAGAGGTCGGGCGATGGGCGGCGGCTTCGGTTCGAGTCCGGTGACGTCGGCCGTCCTCTCTGCCGGCTCAACCTCACGTCTCCTTCGCTCTATAGCATCAGTGGCTCATGGCAAAGGACGTCCCGTACGCCAAAGAGCTTGGAAACGCCTCCAAACCCCATGTCACCATGCGCCCTAGGTTGAAAACCGGCGGCAGAGGGTAAAACCTGAAGAACACCATGGTGGCTCCACAATTCTCAGTTCTTTTCAGCCTCGGCGACTCGCACAGAGGTCTGTAGCCTACCCTATGACTAGAATGGCCAGAGAACACATATGGATCATGAATTTTGGAAAATCTACCCCCTGGCCTATGGACATGTCCTCGGTATTCTGCAAATTCCCGCGGCTCCCACGGAGGAATGGACTAGGGATTTCGGCAGCGTGAAGCGAAGGAGTAGGCACACATTTTTGCTATTCAACGCGGGGTGTGACGTGCTCTGTATCGCCGGGACGTCGAGGAGGCCCGGCGGCGGCACAAACTGAAATTTCCGACGACAGTTCTTGCTGTGCGCCACACACAGAGGGTGAGGGACCAGCTTGGCAGCTCGGTGAGGTCCAGCAGAGTCCTGCGCACACTCTCACGATCACCGGTGGTCGCGGGAGGTCCTAGGGGTGCTGAGCGACGTGCGGGCGCGAAGAGTGGTCGGCGGCGAGAAATATCCGGCCTGGTGCGGCTGCTCTCGGGGGAAAACGGGAAGAAGCCGCAGTGGCGTATTCGGTTCGCTCGACTCGGGGGTTACGCGTGAGAATCGTCGAGCGGAGGGGTGGCACGTCGATGCCTCGGTGGCTCACCGCCTCTCCCGTGCCTTGCGCGCGAAGCAGAGACCGGCTGCAGCAAACCGACTGAAACACTCGTATGTGCAGCTGACATGTGGGCCTCCCCTCTGATTTCTTTTCCCCACTTTGTCATTTCTGTTTTTGCTGAATATCTCCTCAGCTACTCACAATTTAAGGTGAGACATAGCCCCCAAGTTCTTGTTTGAATTTTAGTTTTCCCATTCGAATCTTTGTTTGGCTAAATTTGCTTCATGTTTGAACTGAATTTCAAATTCAGTTTTGAATTCTTGCAAATTTAGCTCTTGACAGAATGAACTCCAATGGGGGTGAAAATTGGTGGGCTTACTCAGAAAAATGTGCTGAGTTGGAATATGAAGCTAACTTTTGAATTTGAGCGATGAAAGTTGCTGCAATTTGAATTTACATTCAAATTGGCCTCTTTTTCAAATACCTCCAAAAGTGCCTCAAAAGTTTTTGGATTTACATGAAACTTGGCCTGGACCTTCCCAAGACTTTTTAAGTCCTAGGGGTGAGCTCAACCTCTCATGTTCATGTGTAGAAATCCCACTTTGTGAAAGTGTAGGCTTTCCCCTCTAATCACTCTTTTGATGGATGTTACTTGCTCTTCACAATTTTTCACAAGCTATCCACAACAAAAACTGTGGTGTTGTGAGGTGATTAAAAGTTTTTGCAAGTCCCTTTTCTTGAGCTTTTACATCCCTCCCCCCTTAAAAGAATCTCGTCCCGAGATTATAAAAGAAGAGGCATCGATGTAATAGGAACTTACCCGTGTTGAGACGCCATGAACTCCGGGTAGTTTGAGCGAAGGAATTCCTCGCTCTCCCACGTCGCTTCTTCGGCGGTGTGGTTGCTCCAGAGTATTTTGTAGAACCACAACGTTATGCTACGCGTGGTTCGGGCTTTCTCATCAAGAATTGCCACCGGATATTCATCATACGTCAAATTCGGTTTCAGCTCGCTGATGTCTTCAGTAGGAACGGCAGCTGCATGCTTTAAACATTTTCGCAGTTGCGAAACATGGAAAACGTCATGGACACCAGTAAGAGATGCCGGTATCTCCAATCTATACGCCACCGGTAAACACTTCTTGGTGATAGCATAGGGTCCAATGAAACGGGAGCGAGTTTCCCCTTCACACCGAACCGGTGCACGCCCTTAATCGGAGACACGCGGAGGTACACGTGTTCCCCGACCTCAAAGTGCAGCGGTCTACGCCTCTTATCAGCGTAGCTCTTTTGCCGGGATTGAGCAGCCTTCAAGTTAACTTGAATCGCCCGAACGCGCTATTCGGCGTCATTCACCACATCCACCCCGAATGTGACCCTTTCACCGGATTCGCACCAGTTTAATGAGGTGCGGCATTTTCAACCGTAGAGAGCTTCGTAGGGTGCCATCTTGATACTCGCCTGATAGCAGTTGTTGTACGAGAATTTCGCCAACGGTAGGTGATCATCCCAGTTCCTACCGTGGTGGATGGCACATGCTCTCAACATGTCTTCTAATACTTGGTTCACCCTCTCTGTTTTCCCATCGGTCTGAGGGTGGTAGGCGGAGCTCCTCATCAGCTTGGTACCCAACGCAGCATGCAATTGCTCCCAAAAGCGAGATACGAACAATGCACCTCGGTCTGAGACGATGGTCTTGGGTACCCCATATAAGCATAGAATCTTTGCTATGTACAGCTCTGCATATTTGCCTGCATTGTAACGTGTATTCACCGGGATGAAGTGAGCCGTCTTGGTTAACCTATCAACGATTACCAAAATGGAATCATGCTTGTTGGATGTTAGGGGTAATCCCACAATTAAATCCATGCTCACATCTTCCCATTTCCATTCCCGGATCTTCAGGGGTTGCAACAGCCCTGATTTCTTCATGTGATCAGCTTTCACTCGTCGGCACGTATCGCACTCGGAAACGTACTTCGCTACCTCCCGCTTCATCCGTGTCCACCAAAATTTCTTTTTTAAATCTTGGTACATTTTGTTGCTGCCCGGATGAATGGAGTATTTAGACAAGTGAGCTTCATCGAGGATCTTCTTCCTCAGTTCCATATCCCGGGGTACGACTATGCGGTCATTGAACCATAGCGTCCCCTCATCATCCTTCCGGAAACATTTGATCTCCCCGTTGTCTATCCGTATCCGGAGATGTTCCATGCCTTTATCAGTCTTCTGAGCTGCAATGATGTCCTCCCTAATAGTAGGGATGAGGGCAAGGTTGTAAAGCGACCCATAAGGAACCAAGTATAAACTCGGCTCTTCCTCCTCCACCGGTATAATAGTGAGGTGATGGACATGTGGTTTCCGACTCAGCGCGTCGGCAACCACATTTGCCTTGCCGGGGTTGTAATGAATCTCAATTTCATAATCTTTGATCAGTTCTAACCACCTCCTTTGCCTCATATTCAGCTCCTTCTGGGTGAAAATATACTTCAAGCTCTTGTGGTCGGTGTAGAGATGCACCAAATTTCCCAGGAGATAGTGCCTCCACATTTTTAACGCCAAAACCACGGCAGCAAGCTCAAGATCATGAGTCGGGTAGTGCTGCTCATGATTCCAAAATTGGCGTGAGCCATATGCGACCACACATCCTTCCTGCGTCAACACGCAGCCGAGCCCAATACCGGACGCGTTACAATACACGTCGAAGGGCTTTGTTGTATCCGGCTGAGCTAAGACCGGGGCTGTTGTGAGATGCTTCACCAATGCTTGGAACGCTCCTTCACACGCCGTGTTCCAAACATATCTCGTCCCCTTCTTCAGCAACTCTGTCATCGGCTTAGCAAGCTTGGAGAAACTTGGAATGAATCTCCGGTAGTATCCCGCTAAGCCGAGGAAGCTTCTGACTTCATGGACTGAAGTGGGAGCTTTCCATTTCAGCACTTGCTCTATCTTGCTTGGGTCAACCGCAATGCCTTCCGCGGAGATGATATGCCCCAAGAATGACACTGGGCTGATCCAAAACTCGCATTTGCTGAACTTGGCATAGAGCTTGTGGTCTCGCAATTGTTGAAGAACGATCATCAAGTGTTCGACATGTTCAGCTTCTGTCTTGGAGTAAACCAAGATATCATCGATGAACACTACTACGAACTTGTCCAGCTCCGGCATGAACACCGAGTTCATGAGATACATGAAATGGGCTGGAGCATTTGTGAGACCAAGGGACATGACGAGATATTCATATAATCCATATCTCGTCGAGAAGGCCGTCTTCGGGATATCCTCCGCCCGGATCTTTATGTGATGATATCCAGAGCGAAGGTCCATCTTGGAGAACACACTTGCCCCCACAAGTTGAGCAAACAAAATGTCAATACGGGGCAGTGGGTATTTATTCTTGATGGTGACGGCGTTGAGCGGCCGGTAGTCCACACACAGCCTCAAGGTTTCATACTTCTTCTTTACGAACAGCACCGAGCATCCCCAAGGCAAGGAACTCGGCCTAATGAAACATTTGCTCAACAGATCATTGAGCAGTTCTTTCAGTTCAGCCAGCTCATTCGGAGCCATTTTATAGGGTCTCTGTGATATGGGCGTAGTTCCGGGTGCAAGCTTGATCTTGAACTCGACATCCCGCTCAGGTGGCATACCCGGAAGATCATCCAGGAACACGTCGGGGTACTCCCGGACTACGGGGATGTCCCCCAACTTGAGAGCTTCAGTATTATTGATTGCTGAAACCTCCCGGACTGGATTATCTAATAAGAGGGACTGCAGACGGTGTAGTGGGGAATTGAGGTGAACCGTCTGCGCTAAAGTTTCCAGGACAGCGCCATTGTAGCTTAGCCATGACATTCCCAAGATTGCATCAATCTTCTGCCCCTCAACTATAATCATAGTGGTAGGATATATCTTCCCACCTAAGCACAGTGGTGCTTTCGGAACCATCATCGTTGCTGAAATCTTTCCTCCCGGTGAGAAGATCATATAAGAACACTCGGTTGGAAAGGCTTCCAGCTGATTCTTAACCACATATGATGCACTTATGAAGTTGTGGGTTGCACCAGAATCAAAAAGTATGATGATGGCTTGATTGTTAAGAGTAAACGTACCCGCCAGCACGTTGTCTCCCTCCGGGGCGTCCTCATTGTCGAGGTGGCGAACGCCCCCAGTCCGCTGACCAAACTTCTTGACTGGAGGTCGGCCTCGAGCACCGCCCTGGAACTGGGCTTGCCCGCTGCTTTGCTGCCCCTGGGGACAGTCCTTCGCGAAGTGGCCCGCCTGGCCACACGTGAAGCAAGTGAAACGGGGCGGTCCCCCGCTGATCGGTGGATGCAAACCCGGGGCGCATTGTGGCGTTGGAAACACCTGGGGTGCCATCTTCTGCTGCTTTTGCTGTCTCGGTGGTGGCACCGGTGGTCGAAACGGAGGTGACCGAAAGGATCGTCCCCCGAACCGTTGAGGTCGCGCCGGTGGGTGCCACTGCTGCCCGGATGGTGTCCGATACACCATGCGGTACTTCTGGGGAGTGCCACCCCCACTGCTGGGTGGAGCGCTGCGTTTCCGCTGCTCAGCTGCCAACTCCCGCTGAGCATCCTCTTTCATGATCACGGCATTGACTAGGTCGTTGAAGGTGCCGCGATTCCACTGAACGAGATGTGTCTTCATCTCGGGGTGTAACCCCCGATAGAAGTGCTCCCGCTTTTTCTCCTCAGTGGAGATGTAGTCTGATGCATATTGTGCCAGGTGGTTGAAGGCACGGGAGTAGTCATGGGCACTCCTCCCGCCCTGCTTCAGCTCCAAGAATTCTTGGAACTTCCTCTTCATTATTCCGGGAGGAATGTGTTAGGCGCGGAACGCCTCCCGGAACACTTCCCGCTCCACGGCACGGCCAGCCAGACGTGAGGTGACATAATTCGCTCACCACGCACCAGCGGCACCGGAAGTTGCTGCGCTGCGAACAAAGTCTTTTGCCGCTCCGTGCATTGGAGCAGCCCGAACTTGGACTCGATGGTCCGCAGCCAGTTGTCAGCCTCCAGTGGTTCTTCAGCTTCTGTGAACACTGGAGGGTGCGTACTCATGAAGTCCGAGTACGACACCTCACGGGGCTCACAGGGCCCCCTCTCTTGACGTCCCCCCACCTGGGACGTATTCTGCACGATCGTGCGGAGCAGGTCGGTCTGCTCCTCACGACCTCCCACCAGTGCCTCTATCACATCCGCTAGAGTAAGCAGAGACGGCGGTGGTGACTGCTGCTGCGGGGTGATGTCGTAGGCTGGTGGCTGGGAGTCATCGCCTCCCTGTTGGCTAGAGCCACCAACCTCGTGTGTGGTCCTAGTGCGAACCATCTGCAACCATACGACAGTAAACATCAGTCCCGCAACATATTGCATGCAGTCCAATAAAAATAGGCGTAAAAACATAATGACAATAAAACATGCGATGCATCTCGTATGCAGATAATGTAATAACTTTGCACAAGCTACACCATTACCAGACCAAATACAAGCTAGTTTAATCCAACTTGATGAACCCCCTCTTTGAAAGCTCACCACAACTGGTTTGGTCACTACGAGATATTACTATCGCTTTATCATCACGTAAAACACCTTTTTATCTTCAATACGACACAAACATGGTCTCTAGTAAAAGAAACTTTAGTATGACCTATACTCAAATCTTTCAGTCGTTGAAGATAACCTCTCATGAGTATGTTATACCCCATTGGAAGTACTCAAACCCCCTCTAGGGTACAACAATCTCTCAAATGAGTTCAACTGTCATTCCTCTGTCAGAATGACCAGTTTCTACATATCCAAGATTTTGATCTGGTTATAGGCATTTTCATGACTCAAGCTGAATACCAAAGTTAAAGATAACTTCAGTATCTTTCCAACGAGTATTTAATTGCCCTAATATCTGCTCTGATCAAAAAGTTATGGTAAATTAAAGTCAGCAGAATTTCTGGAAGAATTTTAACAGCACCCCCCTTGGAAAGTTGCTGTTTTCAACTCTGATTTCCCCTGAAATCTGTGCTGAAATTTCAGAAACTTTGAATTGCAAAAATGTAACACATCTTCTATCCTTTCTAAAGGTGTATTATATGAAATTTTTTTATTTTTTACTGGGAGTTATGTTTGAAAAACAGAACAGTTTAGAGAGTGTTTCGCTCTGTCCTGGTTCTGGACAGTTTACATCCCTCTGGGTTTTAAGCCATATTAAGGTGCGTTTTAGCAATGGAAGTCTACAACAAAGTTGTAGAATACTTAAAGACCTTTCCATAACTATATACCACACCTCCCTGGGCTAAAAGACCTGTGAGTTATGCCCTGTTGAAGATCAGCAAACTTGCTGCCCAAAAAAGAGCACTCTGTTTTTCAGTCTTTTGGAACTACCCTCATCACCCTCAAATTTTTCTACGTAACCAGAGTCCTAAATGTTGAACCTAGTGGTTTTAATTCCTTGTTATCATTATTTTTCATGCATATGCCTATGATGTCTCGGTACTACGTTCCTCACAAAAGAAAATCCTAACCGGATTATACCGGTATATACGTCTCAAGTGTGGCACTAAACGGGCTCTCGCACATGGTTGCTACACGGATACATACGTACTTAGTACCTGCAGAAGACCACACAATATTGATGCACTCAATGGTTGTTCATTTCAGGCAGATCCATATTTGAAAGTAAATACAAACGCCCGTATCATTGCCATATGGCCGTCCTTGAGTTAGGTCACGTGTCAAGGTACGTGATCGTGTTTCAACACCACACGACGGGGAACCCGAGTATGTCATGAACGGGTCGTCACGGTTGGGAATGTTATCAACCCAACAGATACCACCTACTGCCCTGCAGGGCACGCTGATGGAAAGCACTGCATATGTCCTCCTGGGCTACTTCCAGACGAACACACTCTCGCGTTACTGACCAAGCGATGGGGCCTCCACTTACTTGCCTAATGCACGCTAGGGATCAGCATTTCATATGAAATCAGGAACATGAAGAGTCCAAGAGTTTCATATTGACGTCTCACACCAAGCTGTGAGACCAATCCCTGAGCCACGTTCCTCGTCAGGGGAGCTAACCGAAATTGAACCGCTTTTGGTGGCGTTCCTTACCATGCTTACCAAGCGTAGGTGCGTCGTTACATAATGAAAATTCAGAATTAAAACACATATGTTAGTCTTGCCACTTTAAGTAACTATGCTAATATAGTCCTTACTTGGGCAAACTACCAATTCCTCACCGTAAACCTAAGTTTTCCCATCATACAGTCATTTAGTACTGTGCTATCCCCAATGCAGCTCTGATACCAGGCTGTGGCGGACCGGAATCCGCTCATCCAGGATCGCAGAGGGTGGTGCCGCGCGATGCGACACCCGACAGCACACATCATAAGGACACAATATATTACATGGGAAAACAACTGAACTGTACAAAGTAGTACACTACTCAGTTACAAACTACTATTTATATTACACAGTGGAAGTCTACACTATACAACTCACGCCCGTCTATCAAGCAAAAGTTGGCTGCCAGCCCTAGGGCAGCCAACACTGGCTGCACTGCTCAGCTCAACGCGGCGTGTATGGCTCCCACTCAGCCGTGGTCCCCGACGGAGGATAAACCTCGCCGGTGGACTCGTAACCCGAGTCCGTGGGTGGCTCCTCACTTGAAAAACACTTAAGCAGCAACCGTGAGCACGATGGCTCAACAAGACTTAACCGACTCACCTAGGCATGAAACTCTACATGAGGTGTACAGTGAACATAGGATAGTAACAGTGCATCAAATGGACACGCCTACAAGTTCATCCTTAGTTCATCTTTTAGCCACAAGTTAACAGTTCGGAAATCTGAAATTTAGTAAGCAATATTTGGTGGCACACATGTAGCAATACAATTATATCAAACAGCAATATTGAATCACAACATTCCATAAATTATCTACGTTACGATGCAGTGAACAAGCGGTACTTGTCACCGCGAGGTACGGCGAATCGACTCGATATACACCTGCAGGGAAACCCAAAGAGCACGTCACGTACGCCCACCCGTGGAGCTGCACAGCACGCTCACTCGATGTCGTACGGGACAACCTTTCACCCAACAGCCCAAACGTCGAACCGGTCTCACCGAAACGAGCAGGAGGTTCCCCACATGGAGCATCTCTCTATGCCCGTTGGCAGATTTCCACCTTGCTGCCCTCAGCCTACACCTATAAATCGGTGCGTTATGCCTCGACGCCCGGAGGTTTAGGTTACATCGGTTTACCGGGGCCCATTTATCCGATATGCCTTTGGTACGTTCAATACTTGTTCAGCAGGGCTGCACACGGATCGGTCCTCAATCGACACGGACAGGGATGCGCACACAAGACTTCCTCTTGCTGCGCCCTAGCCCCTGCCTGGTCTCATTTTCATTACTAAAGTGATCTCACGTCACTCGAACCAAACCCGTGTGTCCCCAGCCTAACTCACGAGTAGATTCCATCTACTCGACTTGTACCAAAGTCCTATGAATCTTTAAGCATAGCCTGTCTACTCTTGGTCTTGGACACTACCCTCACTCTTATGGAAAATTTCTGGTCATGCAAGTGGGGTTCCAATCATCCTACACCTAATGCACATTCATACATCACCCTCGACATGTGAACAAAGCAAAACTTGATAAAAGAAGTTAATGCAAACCGGGGCTTGCCTTGTTGCTGCTGTTCAGGGGTTAAGTCTTCGTCCAGAAGAAGGAAATCGAGCACTTCCGGAGTCTCCTCGCCTTCAGCGACTACACGTTAATGAAATACTACATGTCAATTTACATGCAATGTGTAAACTTGAATACATAATTACTAATAACTCTAGCTAGCCCTCCCATTTGGTTCTGAAATTTTTATGGTGGCTTGGTAGGGTCCTAACCAGAGTCTTGACCAAGTTTCATTTGAAACCAAGTTCATTTGAACCTTGTACAAATAAAAGCCCATTTGGTCAATATTTGAGCCCCTAAGGAAATTCCAGAGGTTTTCATGGCTCCCACCATTACTTTCGGGAAACTAGAATTTAAGAAGGTTCTAATGGAATTGGTTTCATGTCATTTGAAGAATTCTACTGAAAGTTATGCCCTAATTAAGATTTGAGAAAATCTGAAAAATGTTTCTGTACATTTTTCTTTTTTCTCAGGGCAGTTCTCTTAATCACCCCATTAGGGGGACTAAATGAACTTGGATGAGTCTGAACATTTTACTGTGACTCAAGTATTTTCCAATGAACCTCTCAGCCAAAATTCAGCATTTTTCATAAAGTAATTCTCCAGAAAAAATTCCCCACAGTTTAAATTTTAGGGATTTAATTCTGGAAAACTATTAAGTTTCATGAGCTGAAATTGGTATTGCTGGAAAGTACTCAGAATCCTGAGTTCAGAAAAATATGGTTCACTGAATTTGAAACTTCCTACACAAAGTTATGAATTTCTAAAATTTGGGCTGAAACTGGAATTGTTTTGCTATTGGAAAAGAACCTGGGCCCACTCTTTAAATCTCAGCCAGTGAAAACCGAGAACAAACGGGGTTACTGAGTTCCCACGGTGTAGCCACAAAAGATCAGCAGCCACAGAGGATCTCAGCTCGACCGTCGAGTGGCTGACAGGTGGGGCCGGCACCTTGTCTTCAACCTCCCGTTCACTTCTTCCAGCGCGCGCGTCTTCCTCACCGGCCGTTTCTCCTCCCCCTCGGTCCCTCCCTTATAAGCCATCTGCCGGCCTGGCTTTCGCCAACAAGGGGTTTTGAGGGTCGGGGAAACCGTTTCCAGGGCTGTTTGGAGCTCTAAAGGTCCCCAGAGGTCAGGCGACGGGCGGCGGCTTCGGTTCGAGTCCGGCGACGTCGGCCGTCCTCTCTGCCGGCTCAACCTCACGTCTCCTTCACTCTAGAGCATCAGTGGCTCATGCCAAAGGACGTCCCGTATGCCAAAGAGCTTGGAAACGCCTTCAAACCCCATGTCACCGTGCACCCTGGGTTGAAAACCGGCGGCAGAGGGTAAAACCTGAAGAACACCGTGGTGGCTCCACAATTCTCAGTTCTTTTCAGCCTCGGCGACTCGCACAGAGGTCTGTAGCCTACCCTATGACTAGAATGGCCAGAGAACACATATGGATCATGAATTTTGGAAAATCTACCGCCCTTGCCTATGGACATGTCCTCGGTATTCTGCAAATTCCCGCGGCTCCCATGGAGGAATGGACTAGGGCTTTCGGCAGCGTGAAGAGAAGGAGTAGGCGCACCTTTTTGCTATTCAACGCGGGGTGTGACGTTCTCTGTATCTCCGGGATGTCGAGGAGGCCCGGCGGCGGCACAAACTGAAATTTCCGACGACAGTTCTTGCTGTGCGCCACACACAGAGGGTGAGGGACCGGCTTGGCAGCTCGGTGAGGTCCAGCAGAGTCCTGCGCACACTCTCACGATCACCGGTGGTCGCGGGAGGTCCTAGGGGTGCTGAGCGATGTGCGGACGTGAAGAGTCGTCGGCGGCGAGAAATATCCGGCCTGGTGCGGCTGATCTCGCGGGAAAATGGGAAAAGCCACAGTGGCGTATTCGGTTCGCTCGACTGGGGGGTTACGCGTGAGAATCGTCGAGCGGAGGGGTGGCACGTCGATGCCTCGGTGGCTCGCCGCCTCTCCCGTGCCTTGCGCGCGAAGCAGAGACCGGCTGCAGCAAACCGACTGAAACACTCGTATGTGCAGCTGACATGTGGGCCTCCCCTCTGATTTCTTTTCCCCACTTTGTCATTTCTGCTTTTGCTGAATATCTCCTCAGCTACTCACAATTTAAGGTGAGACTTAGCCCCCAAGTTCTTGTTTGAATTTGAGTTTTCCCATTTGAATCTTTGTTTGCCTAAATTTGCTTCATGTTTGAACTGAATTTCAAATTCAGTTTTGAATTCTTGCAAATTTAGCTCTTGACAAAATGAACTCCAATGGGGGTGAAAATTGGTGGGCTTACTCAGAAAAATGTGCTGAGTTTGAATATGAAGCTAACTTGAATTTGAGCAATGAAAGTTGCTGCAATTTGAATTTACATTCAAATTGGCCTCTTTTTCAAATACCTCCAAAAGTGCCTCAAAAGTTGTTGGATTTACATGAAACTTGGCCTGAACCTTCCCAATACTTTTTAAGTCCAAGGGGTGAGCTCAACCTCTCATGTTCATGTGTAGAAATCCCACTTTGTGAAAGTGTAGGCTTTCCCCTCTAATCACTCTATTGATGGAGGTTACTTGCTCTTCACAATTTTTCACAAGCTATCCACAACAAAAACTGTGGTGTTGTGAGGTGATGAAAAGTCTTTGCAAGTCCCTTTTCTTGGGCTTTTAAAGGTATGAACCGACTCAGCGCAGCTAGGCATCCCGTGAGCATCTGGACATCCTTGATGCGGGCCGAGGGCCACATCAGCTCGATGGCCTTGATCTTCTCTGGGTTGGCTTCGATCCCTCAGTGTGAGACCAGGAATCCTAGGAGCTTCCCAGAGGATACACCGAACACGCACTTGTCTGGGTTTAGCTTAGTGTGTGTGGTGCGCAGCTTGTCAAATACTAGAGCTAGGTTTTCTGACAAGGATGTGCTCTGTCTGACTTTGACAACGATGTCATTGACATACACCTCAACTGATTCTCTTATTAACTCTCCGAAGGTTTTGTGCATGGCACGTACAAAGGTGGGGAGAGCATTCTTTAGACCATAAGGCATGGAGACGTAACAGTACAGGCCGTCTACTGTAATAAAAGTAGTATGTTCTTCATATTCTCTAGACATAGGGATTTGGTGGAAGCCTGAGTATGCGTCTAGGAAGCATAACATATCACAGCCTGATGTAGAGTCTACTATTTGATCTATTCTAGGGAGAGGGAATGGATCTTTAGGACATGCCTTATTGAGACTGGTGTAGTCGATGCACATCCGAAGCTTCCCGCCGGCCTTCGGGACAACAACAGGGTTCGCCAACCACCAAGGGTGGTGGACCTCCCGTATGAAGCCAGCATCCAGCAGCTTCTTGATTTCATCACGGATGAAGTTCTGCCGCTCGATGGACTGCTTCCAAGGCTTCTGCTGGATCAGCCGAGCATCGGGGAAGATTTTCAGATGGTGCTCAATCACCTCCCAAGGGATCCCTGGCATCTGCGACGGTTGCCATGCAAACACATCAACATTGTGCCAGAGGAAGGTGATGAGCGCGCCT
This sequence comes from Neostapfia colusana, assembly GCA_030760725.1. Classification (NCBI taxonomy): domain Eukaryota; kingdom Viridiplantae; phylum Streptophyta; class Magnoliopsida; order Poales; family Poaceae; genus Neostapfia; species Neostapfia colusana. Next base: position 61,313,422 of record JASWHV010000005.1, on the reverse strand, counting down.
TCCTATTTGCTGTCTAGGCCCCTGGCTATCCAGGTGGTCTGGGTAGCGTCGGCGCCGACTTGGACGACCTTCAGGGGGACGTCGCCCTCGTCGAGGGGTTGCATGTGGGGTGCTGAGGTCGAGGCACAGTGGCGTGCACTCGGGTGGAGCTGGTCCGGTTCTGCACCGCCAGGGGCTGGTGCTTGGGCTGTCGCAAGTGCTTGGAGCTTCTCCAAGGCTGACACTGTGGCAGTGCGGTCTCCATGGATCTTGAGGATGCCTGTTGGTGTAGGCATCTTCAAGACGAGGTTGTCGTAGTGGGCTACCGCCATGAACCGGTAGAGGGCTGGCCTGCCGATGATGGCGTTGAAGGGGAGGTCGACCTCCGCCACGTCGAACAGAATGTATTCTATTCGGTAGTTGTCCGGTGCTCCGAAGGTCACCGGTAGGCTTATGTTGCCGTAGGGGACGACTTGTCCTGGCACTACCCCTGAGAATGGGCTCTAGGGGGCGAGCTTGGCTATCGGGATCTGCAGCTTCTGGAAGGCTGCACGACTGATGAGGTTGAGGCCGGCCCCGCCATCCACCAGGACGTGGTACATCTTCACGTTGGCGATGGTGGGAGCTACCAAGAGCGGTAGCTTTCCGGCCCCAGGCATGTTCTTGGGGTAGTCGGTGGCGTCGAAGGTGATGGGGGTCCCTACCCACTTGAGGTGTGGCATTGCGCACGGGGTAGGGGCCACCGACGCCACAGCCCGGCACAGGGTCTTGACTGCACTCCGGGACGAGGGGCCCGAGGACACTCCGTAGATGACATGGAGCGCCTTCCGGCGCTTGTTGTCGCCGGAGCTGGAGCCCTCGCGGTGATGGACCGCCTTCAGAGTGCGCTGGGGCTCCTGGAACTCCATCTCTTGGTCGACGTTGTCCCGGGTGTCGACCTCCTGCTTGCCCTCCCTCTGGCAGAAGGGAGGAGCATCTGTATGCGGCCGCCTCCCCTCGCGGAGGCGCTCCGCGAGCTTCTGGATCAACTGGCACTCACCAGCAGTGTGGCTCCTGGTGTTGTGCACGGGGCACGGCTCACTATGGTCACTGCCAGGGACAGGTGACTGTCGTGGCCTCTTGTCAGGGCGTGGCCCCCGAAATCCACTGGGTGCTGCAGTTGCAGCAACGGGAGCTCCGGCCGGCGGCTTGATCTTGCCACCGCCCTTCTTGTATTCTTGCTGCTCCCATGGGGAACAACACTAGGTCCGGGCTGTCCTCCGGCTTCAGAGGCTGGCTGTGAGTGCCAGTTACGCCCTTCCGCCGCTCTGGCGCACTTGTCCGCCAGGCTGAAGAGCTCCGAGACGTCGCACACCTCTCTGGTGGCGAGCTTCTCGAGCATCTTCTTGTCTCTTACACCCTGTCATAACGCCACCACCACAGAAGCATTTTGGATATGGGGGATGGTGTTCCGTACCTGGGAGAACCGCTGGATGAAGGAGCACATCGACTCTCCAGGTTGTTGTCGGATGGCGTGGAGGCCAAGCTCCGTGCCGGGACCGGTGTAGGAGCTGCCGAAGTTGGCGGTGAACTGTCGGCAGAGCTCTCCCCAGGAGGTTATGGAACTCTGTGGGAGGTTCATGAGCCATGACCATGCCGGGCCGGTCAAGGCGACGGGGAAGTAGTTGGCCATGACGGCCTCATCCCCTCCTGCAGCAAGGATGGCGGTGGAGTAGATCTGGAGAAACTCCGCCGGGTTGATGCTGCCGTCGTACTTCTATGGAAGGTGTGGCGGGAACTTGCGCGGCCACTTTGCGAAGCGAAGGTGCGGCGCCCAAGGCTGCACACCCCGCTCCTGCTGCTGCAGGTCCTGGTGCCGCGAACGCCTGGTCCGCTGTTGGCACGGTAAACCCCAGTATGGGCAAAGGTGCGCCATAAATCGGGGGCGCCACTTGCAGGGCATATGGCTGGGGTATATGCTGCGTGGCGTATGCCTGGGGCAGAGATCGTGTGGCGAACGTCTGCGGCCGAGGCTGGGTCGAGGCGGTCGACATGCTGTCGCCAATCTCGTGGTTGCGATGCCTTTCACGTCATCGCTCAATGGTCACGCGGGCATCTTCGCCCAGGTGACGTCGCTCCAGCTCCGACCTCAGGTCCACCGATGGGAGCCTGGTGGAGCAGGAGTCTGCCGTCTGCCCGTCAATCATTGGCGTGCACGACAGCGACACATCCGGTTGACTGGGCGTCGTCCCCGCCGGAGCGAGGGTTGACGGCGGCGACGATGAGACGGTCGACGTCACGAATCCACTGCTGGGTCACAGCCTGAGGCGCGTCCCCAACAGGTGGATCGTGTAGAAGCGCTCGTGCTGCCGCTAGTGTACTCCCATGGGTGACACTCGGCGCTGCAGCAGATCTTGAGCTTGCTGGAGTCCGCGTTGTTGGAGTTCGCTGCGGACTCCCAGCTTGTCCCGACACACTCCTCCCTGAGTGCGTCGAGACGTAAGCCTCGCTGGTCATCGTTCACCGGGAATGAGGGCGAGGAGAGCTTGCCGTGGACGGAAGCTTGGTCATCTTCATGAGCGAAGACTCGACGCAATAGGGTAAAACCCCCTACCTGGCGCGCCAAATGTCGAAGCGTCTGCGGTCGACACTTCCCCCGGGCCTGCTCTAGGCAGCCCGCGGAGGTTATTTTTCGGAGGGGCTAGTCCCCTTTCATGTGTCTCGCTGGTCTGGATGAAGGAAGGAGATGAACACAAAGGTTTTTTACGTGGTTCGGGCCGCCGGAGCGTAAAACCCTACATCCACGGTGAGCAGAGATGCTCGTTGTATTGCTTGAGGCTTAGAACCGGAGTTCTAAGCTTGGGGATGAGATGAATGACTAAAGGTCGAATGATGACGGACCCGAACCCCTTGCAACGTTGCCTACCCGAGCCCTTTATAGTCCAAGGCTTGGGCGGCTTACAAAGGGGGCCCCGGGACCCGATAGGTGGTCCCAGGGAGATTGCCTGCCATCTACCATATCTCGCAGTAATGCCGGTAGCTGTCTCTAGCGAGGGCTTCTGAGTCTCCACCCAGCCGCCCTGCCCACGCCGCAAGCTAGGCATAGTGGTTCATGATGGCAGGGGTGGCTGGGGATGTCTTGTCGCTGTGTTTATTGGTGTACAGCTTCTGACATTGTGTGTCTGTCTTCACGTCTTTGGAAGGCGCGACCTGTCTTGACCGCGACTGGCCACAGTGGCACCTGGCAGACGTGCGCCACGTCGCCGCGCCTTGGGAAGGCGTGGGTCTAGAATACCTTGTACGAACAGAGCACGGTGCAGCTTTACTCCTGATGCCTACCGTGCTGGGTAGACAACGCTGCTTCACTGCCACGTGGCGGGCCCAGAGCTCTCCTCTGAGGAGAGGGAGGTTTGGCCCCGCTGGACACGTGGAGCCTTCAGAGCTCTCCCAGCGGAGGGAGGAGGTCCGGCTCTGCTGGCCACGTGGCGGGCCCGGAGCTCTCCTCTGAGGAGAGGGAGGTCCGGCCCTTCTGGACACGTGGAGCCTCCGGAGCTCTCCCCGCAGAGGGGGGAGGTCCGGCTCTTCTTGCCATGTGGCGGGCCCGGAGCTCTCCTCTAAGGACAGGGAGGTCCGGCCCCGCTGGACACGTGGAGCCTTCGGAGCTCTCCCAGGGGAGAGGGGAGGTCCGGCTCAGGTGCCCTCGGAGTTCGCCCCTGCTGAGGGGGAAAAGTCCTTAGACCATTTTGGCCTATGCGAGGGGTACCAGGTATTGAGGGTACCGACAGGTTCCATCCTTCTTGTCTATGAAGAGCACGGGGGCTCCCCATGGTGATGAGCTTGGACGTATAAAACCCTTCTCTTGCTGCTCCTTGATTTGTTTCTTGAGCTCCACTAGTTCATTGACAGTTATCCTATAGGGTCTCTTAGCTATAGATGCAGTTTCAGGTACCAAGTCAATGGAAAACTCGATGTCCAGGTCAGGTGGCATACGTGGAAGTTCTTCCGGGAACACATCCGAGAATTCTTGAACCACCAGAATGCTTTCCAATGTTGCTTCTTCAACATGGTTCAACGTTGCCTTCTCGGTTGTTGGTTGGGCTGACTCAAACTCGATATGAGTACCGTGCTCATTTGTCAACTGCACGCTCCTCTCGGCACATTGGATTACTCCGTTGTGCTTACTTAACCAATCTATTCCAAATATTATGTCAAGGCCTTGGGAATCCAAGACAATGAGGTTGGCAAGGAAGTCTACCCCCCTTATTTTAAGGTTTACTTTCAGACATACTATATTAGTCCTCATCTCTCCACCGGGAGAATTAACTAACATAGTGTATTTCAAGTGTGATATGGGTAGATCTTACTTGGCAACATACTTGAATGATATGAATGAATGTGATGCTCCGGAATCAAATAGAATGGTGGCTGGGTTGGAGTTGGCAAGGAACATACCAATCACGATGTCCTCAGCCTGTTGTGGTTCATGTTGCCACGAGCGTAGTTCTGCTGTCCACGGTTTCCTTGATTGGATCCTCTGTTCGGCCGTGGGTTCTGCTTGGGCACGTTGCTTGGCTGTACAGGACCTCTCTTCGGGCACTGGCTCGCAATGTGTCCCGTCTCTCCGCATGCAAAGCATGCCTTGTTGCCCATGACAGCAGGTACGTTGGGGCGAGGGTATTGAACAGGAGCACCCATGTTGGGTCGGGGCGCAGGAGGCAAAGGCACACGAGGTGCTTGCATGGCAGGGCGTTGCTGTGGTGGTTGATTTGGGCGAAAAGCAGGAGCGGGCGATCTTTACAGCGGTGCAGCTGGGGGCATGTAGCAAGGGCGTACGTTGCTCCCTTGTAGCTGGTATGGCATCTTTGTTTTGTCCTCTTGCTCGATCTCTCGGATCTTGCTCTCAATCACTATAGCTTTGTCAACAAGTTTCTGGAAGCTCACATAGTCATTGTTGAGGAGCTGAACCTGGATCTCATTGTTCAACCCTTTCATGAACAGGTACTGCTTCCTTTGGTCCGAGTTGACATCTTCGGGGGCCTACATTGAAAGCTGCGTGAACTTGTTGAGGTACTCATTCACGCTTTTCTTGCCCTAGCGGAGACCTTCAAACTCTTGCCTCTTGAGCATCATTACTCCAGCAGGGATGTAATGAGAGAGGAAACACTCCTTGAACTCAGTCCAAGTGATCGTCTCCTGGTCGACATGAGCGTTGCAAAGAGCGTCCCACCAGTCAGCGGCTGCTCCCATGAGTTGGTGCGATACGAAGAGAACTTTCTCTTGGTCATTGCACTGAACTATGGCGAGCTTCTTCTCCATGGACTTCAACCAGTCGTCGGCCTCCATGGGATCATTAGCTTGAGCAAAAGTGGGTGGTCGAGTCCTTATGAACTCTCCCAGTCGGTTGTGAGCCGGTGGTGGTGGTGCAGGAACGAGGTTGTTGTTGTTGGCCTGCAGCTGACCCAAAGTTTGGATCATGGTTTGCATGAGCTGATTCTGCATAGCCATGTTCCAGGTTGTTTGCACCAGCCCCGGGGTTGTCATTCTCAGGACTTCGACGTGGTCCTCTTCTTTTTGCCACAGACGTTCCTCCCTTGACGGCCGGCACTTCCTCTCACCATCTGTTAGAGAGAGTTGGCTAGAATAGAGGTTAGAAGGTTAGATGGATCCCCCTAACTATATGCATCGAGGTGGGTGGACTTAATATCGTCCTATATGAGGATGTGAACAAGTGCCGAGACATCTCACACCTCTCTACTATGTGTGGATATGGACAATGTTGAAACGTCCCACAACTCACACTAAGCACCCAAGCACAAACAATCATCACAAAAGTTTCACACAACTCCTATTCAAGGCTTATTCAATGGGTGTCCTATAGTCAAGGTGGTTTTAATGCTAATCTATGCATTTTACCTAAGCTTACATCCTATGGTCAGTGTGGCTTCTAATACCAATCTGTGAGTAGGGGTTGCATCCTACGGTCAACCGTGGTATCTATACCAATCTGTGATCTTTATCTAGGTGTGTGACCTACGATCAACCATGGTAGGTTGATACCAATCTGTGATTAGGGGTGCATCCTACAGTCAACGTGGTAGCTCTGATACCAATCTGTGACGCCCTTGTTCTGAGAGAAACCCCTCAGAACCGAGACTGATGAGTATGTGTGCCCAGGATGTTCATCACACATACACAGATACTTCACAAACTGAATTCAGAATATATATAACCACGAATAACAGGGTTTATTACAATGTCTCATGAGTCTTGGACTCATTCTAGCAGCGAAAGTCTTATCTTAGCAGCGGAAGTCTTATTCTAGCAGCGGAAGTCTTTATTCTAGCAGCTGAAGTCTTCTAAACTATTGCGGAAGCAAACTAAGCAGCAGCAGCGGCTCCATCTCTCTATCCCCACAGGCAAGTTGACGGTGGATCACACTCCTAATACTCCATGTGGTCTTCATAATACTTCTCTCCTGTTGCTGATGATATATGATAATGCAAGTTTGAGTACATGACGTACTCAGCAAGTGCGGAAATATATGATATGTAGCTCACAGCAAGGCAGGTATAAAAAGGCTCATTGCAGAGAGCAAAGTTTATTTCTCAAAACACGATAAAAACAACAACTTAGCTTTAAGTGAATGTAGTCCCAACATGTATGAAACACCAACATACCTCCATCATGTTCCATCACTTTCATGTCTCTTCCAGACATTTATCTTTCTCAACTTTTCTCAAGCTCATGAATACCATCTCGTATTGACTACCATCTCATGAATACCATATCATATTCACCTACCATTCTGTCTCATAACGAGACCAAATCTCATTGCCATGACTCAACAGTCATGCAACCAATCTCATTACCTAGACTCAACAGTCCCGAAAACCAAATTCAAAGACCAAAACATAACCAAATACCATCCAAACCATCCCATCTAATCATGTGGGTTGTCCAGGCGCTCGTGACTGTAAGCTCAGCTATCATGATAGTTTTAGACTCTACAGAGTTTGTACCACTTTACCCACAAGTTTGCGATTTCGTCACCCATCGGTGACTGTAGAACCTCCTTTATACCAGTACACACCCGTCGGTGTATGGCCAAGAGATCACAAAATAGCCTTTACAAAGGGGCTACTAGATGTGACACCCTCATTTTCGGGTTCTGCATATATTCATGTTTCATGTAGAAAAACACTTTTAAAATAAGTTGAAACCAAGAAAGAATAAAAAAGTTAGCCAAAAGAGCAAATTCTAGTGTACAGAGAGCGCCGTAGACAACTTCCGCGGCTCGCTGGCCACGTGGCGTGTTCGGAGCTCATCTCCACAAATGGGGAGGGGTCTGTTGCTAAACTGGCTACGTGGCAGGCTCGGGGCTCATCCCTGCAAAAGGGGAAGAGGTCCGACCCCGTGGGACACATGTTGCCCCCGGAGCTAGCCTCTGCAGAGGAGCGAGGCCAGTCCCGAAGGACACATGTTGGCTGCGGAGCTATTCACCGCAGAGAAAAGAGGACCAGCCGCGCGGGACACGTGTCGCTCTTTGAGCTCACCTCCGAGAGGTCTGGCCCCACCAGACACATGTTGCTCTCGGAGCTCACCTCCGGGAGGTCCGGTCTCATTGGACATGTGTCACCTCCGGAGCTTACCTCCGGGAGGTCCGACGCTGATGGACGCGTGTCACCTCCGGAGCTCATCTCCAGGGGGTTCCTTACTGTTGGACACGTGTAGACCTCGGAGCTCGTCTCTAAGAAGAAAGGAAGTCTGGTGCTGTTAGGACACGTGGCACATTCGGAGCCACCTCCGAAGAGAGGGGAGATTCGGAACTGACACGTGGTGTTCTCGGAGCTTGCCTCAGTTGAGAGGGGAGGTCCCGCCCGCCAGGACAAGTGGCGCACACGGAGCTCACCTCTGAGTAAGAGGGAGGTCTCGCCCGCCTGACACACAGCACAACCCGAGCTTGTCTCTGAGGAAAAGGGAGCCCAGGTTCCCACAGGACATGTGGAGCTTCCGGAGCTCACCGCCGCGAAGGTAACGCGATTCTGAAGCAGTTTTTCTTCTGTACGCGCGGGAATCCCCGGTATTGAGGAAACTGACACGATTTCCACAATGTTACTGCACCGAATCAAACTAAAGATAAGTTGTTAAGATCCAAAAACAGTTTGAATGGGACTCTTATTCGAATTGCGATCAGAGGAGGACTCTCCGTTTTCCTCTTATAAATAGAATCGAAAAGCTTTGGCCGCAACCATGAACTTCTTTTTCACCTCCTGAGCTGACAACTTAGAGCCATAGCCCCAGCTCGCCGAGCAAACCCTTTCGCCAGAACATGACCAGCAGAGAGATCGCCGACGAGCCAGAGACGATTGCCATCGCCGGAGGTGCCCCAACGATCTGTCTTGCTAGGAGAAGGACCCCAGGACCAAGAAGAACGTAAGGTAGGTCTCCAATACCACCTTACAACATCATCACGTTTTCTTTGCATCTGTTCTTCGACTCCTTTCGAACAGAATCCTTTTCATGGACAGATCACTTGTTGATCGGTTTGATCTAAGTCAAGATCATCGCCACGTCCACAATTGATCTCTACAACTCTGTTCATCGTAAAACCCATGCAATAATACAAGGACACGTACAACCGATCTAATAAAAATTTGCATCACAGGAATTAGCATGCATATGCATCATCGCATCTGGTTAAAGTTTGTGCATAGTATTGATTGCTATGAATCTTGTATGTGCGTGATCGTGTATAGAAGGACAAGATCAGGGAGCTGTCTACGACGAGCTGCAACAACAAGGTTTTGAGATCCAAGAGCAACCGGAACCGCAAGAACAAGGCAAGTGCCCCTTGACCATATTGATCCTATGTTTTAGAAAAACTGTTTTGTTTGCGAAAAGGTGTGTGTGCTGAGTCAAACATGATGGGAAACCCTTTCATAGGAGTTTACTAGTTTTGGTTAAACCACCCTTGTCGCCATGAAAAAATGAGTTGGGTATGCTTTTTACCTTTTGCTTCGCTAAGTCCATGGGATACGGGAAGCGAGATAGATGTGTCTCGCTAACTGCACTCGTAATGATAATGAGAAACTGATGTTGTTAATGAACATGGATTGGAGGGAGATCTAGGAAAGCCTGGGTTTGTGAATGAGGTAGAATGAGATGGTGGTTTTACTTGTCGTAGATCTAAGGACCGGTTCATGCGGGCACATGCCATGATAACAGCGCCACCACAAGGCCAAGTATGGGCGCGTCTTAGCCGAGTAATTAGGTAAGTTGCTAGATTGTTATGGACTGTGGAAGGCGCGGGGAATGGGAGTCGAGTGAGGACTGCCCTGGGAACTGCATGGCACAAGAGGTGCCCGTGGGTGGGAGAATTGGAGATTCTAGCCTGCCTGTGAAACCTTAGTGAGTCCATACATCTAGTAACCCCTTTGTAAAGGCTATTTTGTGATCTCTTGACCATACATCGATGGTTGTGTACTGGTATAATGGAGGTTCTGCAGTCGCCGACGGGTGACGAAATCACAAACTTGTGGGTAAAGAGGTGCAAACTCTGCAGAGTCTTAAAACTATCATGATAGCCGAGCTTATGGTCACTAGCGCCTAGCCAACTTCCATGATTAGTTGGGATGTATTTTGGGATGGTTATGGTTTTTGGTTATGGTTTTGGTTATGGTTTGGATATGGTTTGGTTTTTGGGACTGTTGAGTCCGGATGATAAGATTGATTGCATGACTGTTGAGTCATGGCAACGAGGTTGGTCTCGGTGTGAGACGGAATTGTTGTGAGATGAAATGGTAGCGAATACGAGATGGTATTCGTGAGATGGTCGCGAATACAATAAGGTATTTGTGAGCAAAATTTGAGAAAGATTAATGTCTAGTTGAGACATGGAAAGTGATGAGACATAATGGAGGTATGTTGGTATTTTAATACATGTTGGGATTACATTCACTTAAAGTTTAGTTGTTGTTTTATCGTGGTTTTGAGAAATAACTTTGCTTTCTGCAATGAGCCTTTTTATACCTTCCTCGTTATGAGCTACATATCATATTTTCCCGCACTTGCTAAGTACATCATTATACTCAAACTTGCATTATTACTTCATCATCAGCTATAGGAGAAGATTACTATGAAGACCAAGTGGAGCCTTAGGCGTGTAATCTGTCCTCAACCTTGCCTATGGGGATGGAGTAGAGATGGAGCTGCTGCTGCTGCTTAGATTGCTTCCGCACTAGAATAAAGACTTCCCCTGTTAGATTTAGACTTCCGCTGCTTAGATAAGACTTCCGCTGTTAGCATGAGTCCAAGACTCATGAGACTTTGTAATAAACCCTGTTATTCGTGGTAATATATATATTCTGAATTCAGTTTGTGGAACATATGTATATGTGTGATGAACATCCTGGGCACACATATGCATCAGTTCTCGGTTCCGTGGTTTCCCACAGAATTAAGGGCATCACAAATTGGTATCAGAGCCACGGTTGAGGGCAGATTACACACCTAGATAGAAACCACAGATTGGTATCAACCTACCACGGTTGATCATAGATCACACAAGCATAGATAGAAAATACAGATTGGTATCAGACACAAATTGGTATCAACCTGCCATGGGTAGATCGAAGATCACACAGCCTAGATAGGTCACAGCTTGATATTAAAGCTGCCATGCCTAGTCACAGATTGGTACCAAGCTCCTGCCACGGGTAGATCGAAGATCACACAGCCTAGATAGGTCACAGCTTGATATTAAAGCTGCCATGCCTAGTCACAGATTGGTACCAAGCTACCACATTTGACTGTAGGTCACAAACCTAGAATGATCACAAATTGGTAGCTGCCACGTTGACTGTAGTACGCACCCTAGTAACAGATTGGTGTTAGAAGCCATGCTGTCGAAGTGTGTTGTCGACACTTCACCTGGGCCTGCTCTGGGCAGCCCGCGGAGCTTCTTTTTCGAAAGGGCTAGTCACTCATGGAGAGCTTATGCGTTAGGTACAATGTAAGGAGAAGCTTGATATAGAGATTTTTTACGTGGTTCAGGCCGCCGGAGCGTAAAACCCTACGTCCACGGTGAGCAGAGGTGCTCGTTGTATTGCTTGGCGCTCAGAACTGGAGTTCTGAGCTTGAGGATGGAAATGACTTGCTGTGGTGCGAATGGCTAAGGAGTGAACCACTGAGGTGCGAACCCTTGCTAACATCGCCTACCCGAGCCTTTTATAGTCCAAGGCTCGGCGGCTTACAAGGTGGGCCCGGGACCCAATAGGTGGTCCCGGGGAGATTGCCTGCCATCTACCGTATATTGCAGTTATGCCGGTAGTTGTCTCTGGCGAAGGCTTCTGAGTCTTTGTTCTGCCTCCCTGCCCATGCCGAAAGCTAGTCGTAGTGGTTGATGATGGCAGGGGCGGCAGGGGTTGTCTTGTCGCTGTGTTTATTGGCGTACAGCCTCTGAAGCGGCGTGCCAGTCTTCACTGCGATGTGACTGGGTGCAACGGCACCTGACATAGGCGCGCTCCGCGTCTCCGCGTCTTGGGAAGGCGTGGGTCTTGAATACCTTGTACGGACAAGGTATGGCGCATCTTTACTCTTGCTGCCTACCGCGTGGGGGCAGGTAGCGCGGCTCTGCTGGCCACATGGCGGGCCCGGAGATCTCCTTAGAGGAGAGGGTGGTCCGGCCCCGCTGGACATGTGGAGCTTTTGGAGCTCTCCCCGCGGAGGGGGGAGGTCCGGCTCTGCTGGCCACATGGCGGGCCTGGAGCTCTCCTCTGAGGAGAGGGAGGTCCGGCCCCTCTGGACAACTGGAGCCTTCGGAGCTCTCCCTGCGGAGAAGGGTGAAGTCCTTAGGCAATTTCCCCTGTGCGCGGGGTTACCCCATATTGAGGGTACCGACAGTGGCCCCCGGGCCCATCTTGGGGGAGATAGCGAGCCCGAGGTGGGGCCCCCATCTCTTCAACTTCGCGCACCTTCTCGAAGACCCGCTTTGACTGCTGCCGGAGCACAAACAGTCGTGGGATCGTGGGAGCGTGTGCCCTGCTTGATGGCTGCTTTTACTGCGGCGGTTACCAAGGCTGCCACTTCTGCACGTTGCAGCGCCTTTTCGGGAACCGCCGAAGCGTCCCGCCGGATTGACTTCTCGGGAGACTGACTTCTTGGCCCGCTGCTTCTGTTGGACGGCTCGGGTCCACTTGTCATTGACGCATGGTCTTGGAGCTGAAGCAGTTGTCCAAGCGGTGAATTCGAAGAGTTTCGAATCAATTTGAATCAAGTATGGGAAGTATAAAAGGGGATCTTATCTGCATCGCAGGCTTCCCTTCGCACTTCCCTGAGCTTGAACCTTCCTTGTTCTCTGAGTTCTTGCGCCCTTGCCTTCCAAGTTCTTGAGCTTTTGTCGGCCATGGCTTCCAACCTGCTTCCACCGCGCCTTACCCGATCGGCCGAGCTTGTGACTGTGCGCAAGCTGCTGGGCTGGCACGCGGAGGAGCAGAAACACTGGCTCCGGCGGGGATCTCTCCCCCTGCTCCTGTAGAAGGGGGAGATAGTCTTCTTCACCGCCTACGCCTTGGCGGGGTTCGTCCCGCCGATTTCTTCCTTTTCGTGACGCTGCTGGAGACGTATGGTCCCCAGCTTCATCATCTCTCCCCCAATTCCTTCATGATGGCCGCCGTCTTTGTGCACTTCTGTGAGATGTTCATGGGAGTGCGCGCTTCGGTGACGCTCTTCCGCCACTTCTTCGTGTTGTGGACGACCGGACGCAGCTCGAAGAATCAGCTGGGGGCGTACTACTTCCAGCATCGCTGCAAGGATCTGAAGGCCTCTGTGTACCTTCTACCCTTCGGCGCGGCGAGGTGGGAAAGCTGGAGGGAGAACTGGGTCATCATGCAGACCGACGAGCATGATCGCCTGCAGCTGCCAACCGTCGGCCCGACCACCGAGCGTCGCTTCTGGGAGGAGATCCCGGAGTTGGAGCCGGAATACGCGCCGGTCTTGGAGCGGATCCAGTTTCGGTCCAACGAGGGGCTGACGTCCCTGATGGTGCTGATAGACTTCTGTCGCGCTGCATTGCTGACACGACCCCATTTGGTCCTGTCGAGCCAGGATCACGCTGAGGGTTGCTGCGTTGCACAGCACCGTATAACACACGTCAAAGGTACAAAGCGGAAGCAGAAATTTTATTACATAAACAGGTTTATGAACTTGTTTACATCAAAATAAGTTTAGTCTACACTCGCGGCCGTAGACTAAGCATCAAGTGCATGTTCAGCCCTTGAACGTGTCCTTGCTAGCACACACGCACACTAACTCTGCGGCGTGCACGACTCCCACTCGACGGGGTTCCCCTCCTGGGGTTCCGTCTCCTCCTCGGGAGTCCCTTCCTCATAGAACCCTGCAAAAGCTTCAAACACAAGCAGTGAGCACGAAGGCTCAGCAAGTCTGACCCGTCTCACCTAATCATGGAACTTCTACATGAGGGTAATGGGTTACATGAGGTAAAAATCAGTTGCAAGGACTCGCCTAATTAGTAGAACCTTACTTTCAAGTTTTAGCAGCAGGTTGTGGAGAACCTTACGCTAAGGCACATGAGAGAGCCGCAATCAAACAAGAAACGCATTTCTCTCATGTACTTTGCCCAAAGTTGAAAAGAACTTTAGTTAGCTCTAAGCTACAGAATATCATTAACAATCAATATCCATCTTTCAATCAGCAACATTTTAACATGTGACTAGCCTGTTCTTTCTACGTCACGGTACAGTGAACAAGTGGTACTCACTGACCGCGAGGGACGGCGATTATAATCGATTTACACCTTCAGGGTTACCCGAACAACCCGTCACGTACGCCCGTACTCGATGTTGCCTACAACAACCATCACGGACGCCGTACGCAACTACCTTTCGCCCGTTAGCCAAATATTGAACCTGTCCCATCGTCCCGAGCAAGAGGTCTCTGCACGCGCATCTCAGTGCCGCCAGCCGATTTACACCTCAAGCTCTCAACCTACCCTCTGAACGACGGGCAATGCCTCAATAACCAGCTACCCGAGTTACATCAGTTTCCCGGTTCCCATATAGCCAGTAGGTTTTCGGTACTGTTCTAGCTTGTTCAACAGGCCCGCACATGGCTCGGTCCTCAATCGACACAAGCGGAGCTACAGCACACAGGCCCCAATGTCGTGCTGCCCTTACTCTCCGCTCGGTCTCATTTTCTTGCCATGTGTATCATGTGCTATCTCTATCCGAGCAATGTGCCTCTAGCCTATTCTCGCGAGTAGTTCCAACTACTCGTCTTGTACCGAATCCTACTCTATCCTAGCAATGCAGTAGCTAACGGGGTTTGCAATCCTAAACCCAACCCATGGTTCTCTTGGCTATGCAGTGGGGCTTCCAAACAAGACTCTAATGCACAGAATAAATGAAACAAGTATGTGCTCAAAACAATAAAAATTTGTAAAAAGGTTAATGCAAACCGGAGCTTGCCTTGCTGCTCTTGGTCGTAGGCTAGCTGTTCCTCCGGAGTAACGAAGTCTAGGACTTCGGGTTCCTCCTCGACCATAGCGACTACATGATATAAGAAACATATGTATCAATTTAAATGTATTTGAATTAAGTTTTGAACTTGTGAAGCCTATAACCCTTGCTAGACAGATCTAATGACTGTGAAACTTTTACTGTGGCTTGGTTACAACCTAAACAGAGACTTGGTCAAGTTTTAGTTGCAGTAAAGCTCATTTGAGCCCTCCACAATTAATTATGTCCTTGACCCTAATTGGAACTCTTAGGGTGTTCTAGGAATTTTCATGAAACAAACTATGACTTTCTGAAAACTAGATTTTCAGAGGGTTCTAATGGAGTTGGTCTCACTTAATTTGGAAGTTCCTAACTAAATATATGAGCTAAACAATTTCAGAGAAAATTCTGAAAATGTTTCTGAACATTTTCTATTTTCTCTGGAACAGTTTCACTAATCACACCGTTAGGTGGATCTAATGAGCTCAAATGGATCTGAAATTTTTATGGTAGTTCAGGGATATTTTGGTGAACATCCCAGCAAAATTTCAGGATCTCCCTCTAAAGGATTCTCCAGTTAAAATTCCAAACAGTTTAAAATTTGAGGAATTAATTCCGGAGAATTAAAGGTTTTCATGAAATGAAACTTGATTTGCTGAAAAGTGCTCAAAGAGCTGAATCCATCAAAATTTGGTTCACTCGATTTGGATCTTTCTAGCCCAAGTTATGAGGATGTGAAGTTTGGAAGAATTCTGAAAATCGGGGGAAAAGTTTAAACTCTCGGGGCCCGCGGGAACACGTGTCGAGCGCGGAGGTGTCCGGCACACCGGGGATACCACACGTGTCGAGCGCGGAGGTATCCAGCACACCGGAGCTCACAGGGTATTTGCGCGCCAGCACAACCGATCCCCGGCCACACCCGATCCCGATTTAAATTCTGCAGCCGCTGACACGTGGGCCAGCCGACTTCGTCTTCCTCCCGCCGTTCTCTCGCGCCCGCGCCGCCGACCTCGCCGGAGCAGACCCGGAGCTCGCCGGCTCGCCGCTGCCGGACCTCCCATGATATGAAACTCGCCGCCAGGGGGTTGTCGACGTCGAGGAACACGTCGGTGGTGTCAGGTCGGGCTGGGGGTGACCGGAAATAGCTCGGCGATGTGCCCCGGCCTCGGTGGAGGTTCGGCGCTGTCGACCGTGGGTCCTAACCCACCAACACCCCGAACAAACGGTCCTACAGCATCAGTGTACCTCTAGGAAGCTCGACAAGGTGTAAAAAGGGTTCAGGGATGGCGGCAAGTCGATCGGCACCGTGTGACCGATCGTGTCCGCCATGACCGCCCTTGATCGAGCTCGAAATTCGTTACTACTAGACAGTTTCACGCCACGGATGCAGAAAAGAACTTGATCGCCGGCTAGTCCAGCGACTATGTGCAAGATTTGATGACCTCCGAAAGATCATAGAGCGAGAATTTAAAGAAACCGTACGGAAGCTCGGTTTACGGTCGCCGGAGCAAAAACTAGAAATTCTCTGCGGATTCTTCACGGTTGGCTTCCAAACTTGGAGGAGAGCAGCACGGTGGTCGCGCGCTCCTATTGCCTCTCTTGCTGGACCGTGTAAACGCCTGGGGAACGCTGTCCACGGGCGCCTGACTCTCGGCTGAGGCTAGGTCACCGCGGTGGCGATCACTCTTGGGCAAAGGAGGTCGGAACTCGGGGTTTCTGGTGTTGGGGAGGTGAAGTGCGACCTCAGGTGGCTGTCTAGCAGCTCAAGGACGAAGGAGGAGATGGTTTTGCTGATTTTCCCGATTGAGCAGAGAGCTGCGGCGAGAGACAATGCCGCTGCTTGGGTTTTGCCCGCGAGAAGATAAAGCCGGCCGACTCCTGCTCAGTGGAGGCGGTGCCGGTCGCATGGGGGCGCGAGCAAGCCACCCTGGGCGCCAGCGCGCGGAGGGGGAAGCAGCTGGTGGCGCCGGTAGCTGCTCGGTGGCACAGCCGACAGCTGCTCGGTGGAATTTCCCACCGAGACTCTGACTTTGGTTGCAAGTTTCTCCTTCTTCCCTCTATGACATGTGGGTCCCACCCGGGGTTTTAACCTCTGAAATTTACTCCTGATCACTGTAGTGAACAGTGAACCCCATAATACCCCTGGTGATTCAGATTATTCACCCCTGAGCCATTCGAATTGAATAGGATTCGAATTGGGTTTGGTTTGAGTGAATTTCAGCACAAGTGCAGTTTGGAATTCAAATGAAGTTTGAATTTGCCCCACTTAGTTCATGTCAAGATCAACTCCAAATGGAGTGAAAATTGGTGTGTGGGCTCACAAAAATGTGCTGAGTAAGAATATGCCTCCCACTTTTAAATCCATGGGATAAAAACAGTTTGAATTTGAATGTGGTTTCAAACTGCCCTCTTTCTATCTATACCCAAAATGACCTCAAAAAGGTTTTGAATTTGGGTGAAACTTGGCATGGACATCCTTAGCAAAGTGTAGGAGTTTTCTTATGTCCAGCCCACCTATATCACATGTGGTAAATACCACTTTTGCAATATGTGAGTTTGTACTCTAATGAGCATGTTGATAATTGTTACTTGCTCTTCATTTGTGTTCATCATCCTTCCTCACATGAGGTGTGTGGTGTGGTGATGAACACTGCAAATGTGTGTCAAAAACTGAGGCCCTTACAATTGCGCCCTTGCAACAGTGCAACCGCCCGGCGTGGTACTACACCGGCGAGCACGAATGCACCAGGCTGGAGACGGGTCTCGGCTCCGACCCATCTGAGGAGATGTTGTACGAGATGGTGGCAAAGGTGAGCAGCGACTTCGTCCACGGCGGCGACCTCACTTTCCCAGCCTCCTGCACTCCCCTCTTCTTGGAGCCACAGTGGAGGGCGGAGCTGCTGCGGAAGATGCCAAATCTGGACGACATTGGGATCGCCATGCGTCAGGTTGGGGATGCCATCCGGGGGATCTCGATCCCCGGGGTCGAGCGCTCCGGGGCGGAGCGCGAGGCGTCGGCTGCTACCCAACCCGCACCGAGGGTCGACGGAGCTCGGAACGTCGACAAGGAGAAGGGGAAGGAGCCGGCGTCCGGCCAGCCGGAGAAGAAGCGTGCCCGGTCCCCCCCGAGGGCGTCGTTTGCACCGAGCCAGGGGACCGGGGTAACCTCGCGCCCATCTTCGGGAGGCGTCTGTTCATCGGGCGGCGACTCCAAGAGGCCTCGGGTCTTCCACTCCGACGGGGCTCCTCTCGGACAGCGGTGGTCCGAGGAGCCCCGGGCGTCCCGCCCTCCTTCCTCAGGCGGAGGTGCTCCGAGGGGGGACGCCGATGCAGCGATGCCCGAGGGTGAGCCCAGAGCTCAGGCGCCCCGGCCAATGAATGTCCCGACCGCAGGCTCGGGTGGCGGCGGCATCAGGGGAAGCAGCGCCACGACTCAACCGGGGGCGCGGGTGCCCCGGGCTTCGGGGAATGGATCGGCGAGCTGTGCCAGGGGCGCTGCCAGTGGGAGTACCTACTGCTCCGCCTCCCAAGGGGGCTCCGGGTGCATCTCCTGCCCCGCCGATACGGGTACCTGCGGCGCAGGCATCGACGGTAGGCTCTGGTGGTCCTTCCCCTACTCGGAAGCCGGGGCTCCATGCCCGTTGGAGCGCTCGCGTCCCTCGGTAAGCTTTGTTCTTTCCAGATTTTAGAACCTGTGTTCCTTTCTCCTTTCCTTAGCCTTAGTCCCATGTTGGCAGGGACTCATCGGCTGCCGGGGGTGAGTCTGTTCCCCGGCCATTACATTCCTCCCCCCTTAAAAGAATCTCGTCCCGAGATTATAAGGTGAAAATGAGAGAGAGGACGGTGGAAAAATTACCGGATATGCGACGTGAAAAATTCGGGGTAGTTAGTGCGAAGGAATTCTTCGCTTTCCCATGTCGCTTCGTCCATGGAGTGATTACTCCATAGAACCTTGTAGAACCACAACGTACGGTTGCGTGTGGTTCGGGCCTTTTCATCAATAATCTGCACCGGTTCCTCCCGATAGGTGAGATCCGGTTGCAGTTCTTCAATGTCTTCCAGCTGAACGGTAGTTGATAGCTTAAGACACTTCCTCAGCTGGGAAATGTGAAAGACGTCGTGCACACCGGAAAGTGCTTCTGGTAACTTCAGCCGGTATGCCACTGATCCACATCTTTCGGTAATCTGAAATGGACCGATGTATCGGGGTGCCAATTTTCCTCTCACCCCAAATCTGTTTACGCCCTTCATTGGAGACACCCGTAGGTATACGTGATCTCCAACTTCGAATTGTAATGGGCGCCTTCTCCGGTCTGCATACTGTTTCTGTCGGGATTGAGCGGCTTTTAGGTTCGCTTGAATCAGTCGAACCTTTTCTTCCGCGTTGTTGACGAGGTCAATCCCGAAGGTAACCCTTTCGCCAGACTCACACCAGTTCAATGGTGTGCGGCATTTCCTACCGTATAGCGCCTCGTAAGGTGCCATCTTGATGCTGGCTTGGTACCCATTATTGTACGAGAACTCAGCTAACGGCAAGTGATCATCCCAATTCTTGCCGTGGTTGATAGCACAAGCTCGTAGCATGTCTTCTAAGATTTGATTTACCCGCTCCGTTTGGCCATCCGTCTACGGGTGGTAGGCTGAACTACGGATCAGCTTCATCCCCAAGGCAGCGTGCAGCTGCTCCCAAAAATGGGACACAAATAAAGTGCCCCGATCCGATATGATAGTACGGGGTACGCCGTATAAGCATAGGATCCGTGAGATGTACAGTTCAGCGTACTTCTTGGCATTGTAGTTGGTGTTGACCGGGATGAAATGGGCAACTTTGGTGAGCCGATCGACGATCACCCACACAGAATCATGTTTCTGCAAGGTGGTGGGTAAACCGACGATGAAATCCATGCTCACGTCCTCCCACTTCCAGGCAGGAACGCCCAGTGGTTGTAGCAGTCCCGGTTTCCGCATGTGGTCTGCCTTCACCCTTCGACATGTATCACACTCGGACACGTATTTTGCAGTCTCTCGCTTCATCCGTGTCCACCAAAACTTGCTTCTGAGTTCTTGATACATCTTGTTGCTGCCGGGGTGAATAGAGAACTTTGATAAGTGAGCCTCATCAAAGATCTTCTTCCGTAATTCCGGGTTTCGGGGTACGACAATCCGGTCCTTGAACCATAGGACGCCGTCTCCGTCCTTCCGGAAACATTTCAACTCCCCACTGTCTACACGTCTCCGCAAATGTGGCATGCCCTTGTCATTCTTCTGGGCTGCCGCTATCTCTTCACGGATGGTGGGGATTAAAGCTAGGTTGTAGAGAGCTCCGTGTGGAATCACATGTAGTGGTGGTTCGCTCTCTTCCAACGGTGTGATGGTCAGATTATTGACGTGTGACTTGTGGCTCAGCGCATCCGCCACTACGTTTGCCTTGCCCGGATGAAAATGGATCTCTATCTCGTAATCCTTTATCAGTTCTAACCATCTTCGTTGCCTCATGTTCAGCTCTTTCTGAGTGAATATGTACTTGAGGCTTTTGTGGTCGGTATATAAATGTACGAGGTTACCGAGTAGGTAGTGCCTCCACATCTTTAGTGCAAGTACCACGGCAGCGAGCTCCAAGTCGTGAGTTGGATAATTTTGCTCATGGTTTCTAAGCTGCCGTGATCCATACGCGACCACTCTTCGATCTTGCATCAGCACACATCCGAGCCCAATGCCGGATGCATCGCAGTACACATCGAACGGTTTTGTTGTGTCTGGCTGCGCCAAAACCGGTGCTGATGTCAGGTGCTTGACTAAAGCCTTGAAGGCTGCTTCACATGTTGGACTCCAAACATATTTGGTAGCCTTCTTCAGCAGCTCTGTCATTGGCTTGGCAATCTTCGAGAAGTTCGGAATGAACCTCCGATAATATCCCGCGAGTCCGAGGAAACTCCGTACCTCGTGAACAGTTCTCGGGGATTTCCAATTCAGCACTTGCGTGATCTTGGTCGGGTCCACAGCGATACCCTCCGCTAAGATGATATGCCCGAGGAAAGACACTTGCGATATCCAAAACTCGCATTTGCTGAATTTTGCGTATAACTTGTGATCCCGCAGCCGTTGCAAGACTATACGCAGATGTTTCTTGTGATCTTCCTCCGACTTGGAATATACCAGGATGTCGTCGATGAAGACCACGACAAACTTGTCCAGCTCCGGCATGAATACCGAGTTCATTAAGTACATGAAGTGAGCTGGAGCATTGGTGAGGCCGAAGGACATGACCAGGTACTCATAATGTCCGTACCTCGTCGAGAAAGCCGTCTTAGGAATGTCCTCAGCCCTTATCTTAATCTGATGGTACCCGGATCTTAAATCCATCTTGGAAAAGATCTTTGCTTCGACCAACTGATCAAACAACATGTCGATCCGTGGCAACGGGTACTTGTTCTTGATGGTTACGGCATTTAATGGACGATAGTCCACGCAAAGCCACAACGTCTCATCCTTCTTCTTGACAAATAATGCCGAACAGCCCCATGGCGAGGAGCTCGGCCTAATAAAACCCTTCTCCAGAAGGTCCGTGAGTTGAGTCTTCAGTTCAGCCAACTCCTTGGGCGCCATCTTGTACGGCCTTCGGGATATTGGCATGGTTCCCGGTGCAAGTTCAATCTTGAACTCCACCTCTCTATCAGGCGGCATCCCCGGAAAATCGCAGGGAATACGTCAGGGAACTCTCGGACCACCGGAATATCTTCCAATCTGATAGTTGTGGCTTGATAGACACTTGGAAGTTTTATTTCCGGACTATCCAGAAATAATGAGTGAGACTCGTGCACTTCTGAGTTCAAGTGCACGACTCGGAGGACGGTGTCTAAAACAGCGCCGTGGCGGGTTAACCACGACATCCCTAAGATGACATCGACCTTCTGTCTCTCTAAGATAATAAGAGACGTGGGGTACACTCTACCCGCTAAGCATAATGGTGCTTTGGAGACCATTACGCTTGCTGAAATCTTCCCACCCGGTGAACAAATTAAATATGAACTATCGGTGGGTAGTATTGGCAAACTGTGTTTAGCAATGAAAGCTTGGCTAATAAAATTATGCGTGGCGCCTGAATCAAACAGTACTATAGCGGGATGCTGGTGGAGTTGGAACATACCCGCAAGGATTGGCTCGCCCTCTGGCACGTCCTCAATGGCAAGTTGGTGGACAGTGCCGGGCCTAGGGTTTGCCCGTCGCGCATTAATAGGGTTCCGGGGTTGATTCCTCCCCGGAAACTGTGGTGCCACTACGCCGCCTTGCCTCTCTGGGCAACTGCTCGTGAAGTGTCCAGGACGACCACACTTGTAACATGTGGCCGCTGCTGGTGGAGTGCTCGGTGGACGAAAGCCCGGCATGCGTTGCGGAGGTGCAAACGCACACGGCATCGCCCGCTGCTGCTGTTGTTGTTGCAGTGGTACTGGCAGTGCCGGCCTGAATGCCGGTGAAGAGTACGGCCGACTGCGGAACGGCATCGACCGCTGTGGTGGTTGCCAGCGTGGACCTGATGGTGGGTGATTCACCATCCGAAACTTCTGAGAAGGACCGCCTCCTTCTCCACTGCTCTGCGGCACGCTTCGCTTTCTCTCTGCCGCCGCTAACTCCTTGCCGGAGTCCTCCTGAACAATCGCAGCATCAATGATGTCGTTGAGGCTGCCGCGATTGAACATCGCCAACTTGTCCTTCAGGAGCGGGTTAAGCCCCTGGTAAAAATGGTCCCGCCGCTTCTCGTCGGTATCAGCATGATACGACGCATATAGCGCGAGATCATTAAACGCCCTGGAGTATTCCAGCGTGTTCCGGCTCCCTTGTTGCAGGTGTAAAAACTCCTGCGTCTTCCTCTTTATCAGACCTGGCGGTATATGATAGGCCCTGAAGGCCGTCCGGAACTCCGCCCAGGTCATCACTCGGTCGGTGGGCTGTGAAGCACAAAAGTTGGCCCACCATGCGCTCGCGGATCCTTGGAGCTGCTGGACCGCGAACTGAGTCTTGCGCTGCTCGCTAATTTGGAGCAGCCCGAACTTCATCTCTATGGCGCGGAGCCAGTTGTCCGCGTCAAGTGGTTCATCCGCCCTTGAGAATACCGGAGGATGAGTCACCAGGAAGTCAGAGTAGGAGCTCTGTTGGCGCTCCTCACGATCCTGACGTCTCTCTGGGCGAGACGTATTGGCGATGAGAGTCTGCAGCAACTCTGTGTGCTGCTGATGCGAGCCCGCCATTGCCGCGACAATGTCGGCCAGTGTAACCGTTGGCAGTGGCGGTGGCGGTGTTTGCTGTTGCTGTTGCTGCTGCTGTCTCGAGGAGTCCTCGGGGGGTGGTTGGGAGGCCTCCCCCCCTTGACTGGTACCCCCAACATCAGGGTTGGCATGAGTACGCGTCATCCTGAATTCAAAACAGCAGCAATTAGCACATGTCTTACTTAAAATTCCATAAGCAACAGTAGGTATTGAAGCGACACATGATTAATTTGCACAACATTCACATATATTGATAAAGCATAAACTTTATACAAGATACATTATTCTCGGATCTCCGAGAAGTTGTGCTCATGTCGTCACTACCTATACATATGCTACTGTCTACACGACATGTTACCGATTACACAAGTTGGGTTACGCTACCCTGGCTGCCCTACATGGCAACTGTAACCCTCTACTCGGAGTAGAACTCGACCTCCTGTGGGTCGTCCTCCTCCGGTACCTCTGCTGGTGGCTCTGGGTCTACCACCTCTTCTCCCATCCCGGGTTCTCCCATTGCTGGAAGACCCAAGACTACCGGTACGCCTAACACCGGGGGCACGAGGTCCTGCAAAGCATGCACCTCGTCCATAGCTTGGTTGTAGTCCTCTTCCCAGCCTTGTCCTTCCTCAATAGCGTCGTCCCGCTCTTGAGCAAGTTCCTCATTCTGCTGGGTTAGGGTCTGCACCAGCTCTTGCAATGCCGCGATGTCAACACGGCTCTTCTTCCTCGCCTTCTTCAGACGACGCAACTGATTGTGTTGTTCATTCAATCGCTTGATCGTCGGAAGGAGCACATTGCGGAGTGCGCTGTGAGCACTCTCGAAATGATCTCCACGGCTTGTGCTCTCCTTGAGCTTTGTGGCGAGATGCTCCGTATGAACAGCTTGGCTGTCCATCACGGCGTTTCCCGCCCTCGTCTGGAGGCTGAGATTTGCCTCCGCGGGGTTGTACCTTGGGCAACTCGGGTCTGTTGCCTCCAGGTACCTCTCTCCCACACCTGCTGAGCTCGTCCCTCCACCGGAACGAGTGCGTATGGAGTGCCCTCCATAGCCTGCACGTGTAGTTGGCAGAAACGTGATAGTGTCACGGGCTGCCACTTGCCACATCCCTTCCGGTTGTCTTCCTCTCACCGTGACGGTGAATGGCACCCAACCGGGTGGCATAGGTCCTGCAGGGACCTCGACATGGATCGTCCACGTCTTGTTCCTCTCTTCTCCTTCTTCCTTGGCGAAGTACTGCGGCATCTGGTTGTACCCGAAATATTGGAGCATTTGCCACAATGCTTCCGGGTAACCGTTACGGTGAGAACAGTGGGACATCACCCACCCGTTCTCCAACTTCTTATCTGTTGTCATCTGTAAAAATATATTTGAGAAATGTCAAATATTTATTTAAACAGTGAACCATTGAGTTATAACATAAGACATGTCATTGAACCCATAAAACTTGGAAACATAGTTCAAATTTTAAACAAATTTGACTGCTGATCTGCTGTTCCCATGACAGCCCTGACCAGTTTACATTTCAACCTGATTTAGGCCATGTTAAATGCAAAACCAGTTCTGGAGCTTCACATCAAAGTTAAAGCTAACTTCAATAGCTTTCCAGAAAGTATTTGCTTGGCCTATGATCTGTCCTGGTTCAAAAGTTATGAGATGTCAAAGTTAACAAAATTTCTGGAAACAATTGGACCGCACCTCCCTGCCTTAGGTACTGATTTGGTCCAAGAATCCCAGTCAATTCTGTTCCTAATCTGACAAAACTTTCTGTTACAAAGTTGTAACCCATCTCATAAGCTTTCCATAACTACCTCATTTTCTATTTTTGGATTTTTAAGCAGGAAGTTATGCTTAATTTACAGAGAGTTTACAGAGAGTCTTTACTCTGTCCTGTTTTCTGGACAGTTTCAACTCTACTGCATTTTTCAAGTGGTTAAGGGATGAAACACCTCTGGACCTCAACAGAAAAGTGGTAAAACTCTTCCAAAGCTTTCCAGAAATGTATCACATGACCCCCAACTTTGAAAGAACTCAACCTCTAACCTCTGATTAACTTCAGCCTTGATTCGGTTGAAAACAGAGTGCTCTGTCCTTAACAACCTATGAGTTGAAAACTTTTTAACTTTGAATATCCTGTTCAAGGGAAGGAGTTACATCAAGTTTTACTACTTCGGATCAAAACTTTCACGTTTTTAAATGAATTTGTTCATTTAGTTGGGTGTGACGTTGATGCGTCACCAGATTATGTCGGTACTACGTCCTCACCAAGACAAACCTATACCGGACTTACCCGGCTTCGTTATTTCAGTGGCACTAAACGTCACTCGCACACGGATGCTACACGTCTACCGTTTCGTGGTCAGGCTACCTGCAGAAGCTCAAACAATCATCAGACTCGGCTGCACACCGAGCCCGGAATCCATACAGTTAGTACACCCGGCCGTCATCACTCGCCCGGATGTCGTCAAGCCAACCACGCCTTGAGTTACGTGTTCACGTTTTAGACTATGTGACGGGGTATCCCAAGTTGCACCACGCACGCCAGGGACATACGTTGCTCGAATACCCCAAACGACATGAAGAGTCGTAGAGGATATCAAAGCGGGTCGGGTTATCTGCCACCCGTGGGGCTCCACCCTTCAGCTTGTGCGCACTGGTGGACAGCGCTTACGTGCACCCCCCAAGACATGAACGTCCCGAGATGCACGATTTTCTGACATAACAAATAGGTCAATATGCCACTTTCTATATGCTAATAACATCCTTATACGGGCTACTAACTCGTTCCTCACTGGATTTTTGAAAAACAAGACCTTTGTGCTGTGTTAAACCTCAAGCGAGCTCTGATACCACGCTGACACGACCCCATTTGGTCCTGTCGAGCCAGGATCACGCTGAGGGGTGCTGCGTTGCACAGCACCGTATAACACACGTCAAAGGTACAAAGTGGAAGCAGAAATTTTATTACATAAACAGGTTTATGAACTTGTTTACATCAAAATAAGTTTAGTCTACACTCGCGGCCGTAGACTAAGCATCAAGTGCACGTTCAGCCCTTGAACGTGTCCTTGCTAGCACACACGCACACTAACTCTGCGGCGTGCATGACTCCCACTCGACGGGGTTCCCCTCCTGGGGTTCCATCTCCTCCTCAGGAGTCCCTTCCTCATAGAACCCTGCAAAAGCTTCAAACACAAGCAGTGAGCACGAAGGCTCAGCAAGTCTGACCCGTCTCACCTAAACATGGAACTTCTACATGAGGGTAATGGGTTACATGAGGTAAAAATCAGTTGCAAGGACTCGCCTAATTAGTAGAACCTTACTTTCAAGTTTTAGCAGCAGGTTGTGGAGAACCTTACGCTAAGGCACATGAGAGAGCCGCAATCAAACAAGAAACGCATTTCTCTCATGTACTTTGCCCAAAGTTGAAAAGAACTTTAGTTAGCTCTAAGCTACAGCATATCATTAACAATCAATATCCATCTTTCAATCAGCAACATTTTAACATGTGACTAGCCTGTTCTTTCTACGTCATGGTACAGTGAACAAGTGGTACTCACTGACCGCGAGGGACGGCGATTATAATCGATTTACACCTGCAGGGTTACCCGAACAACCCGTCATGTACGCCCGTACTCGATGTTGCCTACAACAACCATTACGGACGCCGTACGCAACTACCTTCGCCCGTTAGCGAAATATTGAACCGGTCCCATCGTCCCGAGCAAGAGGTCTCTGCACGCGCATCTCAGTGCCGCCAGCCGATTTACACCTCAAGCTCTCAACCTACCCTCTGAACGACGGGCAATGCCTCAATAACCAGCTACCCGAGTTACATCAGTTTCCCGGTTCCCATATAGCCGGTAGGTCTTCGGTACTGTTCTAGCTTGTTCAACAGGCCCGCACACGGCTCGGTCCTCAATCGACACAAGCGGAGCTACAGCACACAGGCCCCAAAGTCCTGCTGCCCTTACTCTCCGCTCGGTCTCATTTTCTTGCCATGTGTATCATGTGCTATCTCTACCCGAGCAATGTGCCTCTAGCCTATTCTCGCGAGTAGTTCCAACTACTCGTCTTGTACCGAATCCTACTCTATCCTAGCAATGCAGTAGCTAACGGGGTTTGCAATCCTAAACCCAACCCATGGTTCTCTTGGCTATGCAGTGGGGCTTCCAAACAAGACTCTAATGCACAGAATAAATGAAACAAGTATGTGCTCAAAACAATAAAAAATTGTAAAAAGGTTAATGCAAACCGGAGCTTGCCTTGCTGCTCTTGGTCGTAGGCTAGCTGTTCCTCCGGAGTAACGAAGTCTAGGACTTCGGGTTCCTCCTCGACCTTAGCGACTACATGATATAAGAAACATATGTATCAATTTAAATGTATTTGAATTAAGTTTTGAACTTGTGAAGCCTATAACCCTTGCTAGACAGATCTAATGACTGTGAAACTTTTACTGTGGCTTGGTTACAACCTAAACAGAGACTTGGTCATGTTTTAGTTGCAGTAAAGCTCATTTGAGCCCTCCACAATTAATTATGTCCTTGACCCTAATTGGAACTCTTAGGGTGTTCTAGGAATTTTCATGAAACAAACTATGACTTTCTGAAAACTAGATTTTCAGAGGGTTCTAATGGAGTTGGTCTCACTTAATTTGGAAGTTCCTAACTAAATATATGAGCTAAACAATTTCAGAGAAAATTCTGAAAATGTTTCTGAACATTTTCTATTTTCTCTGGAACAGTTTCACTAATCACACCGTTAGGTGGATCTAATGAGCTCAAATGGATCTGAAATTTTTATGGTAGTTCAGGGATATTTTGGTGAACATCCCAGCAAAATTTCAGGATCTCCCTCTAAAGGATTCTCCAGTTAAAATTCCAAACAGTTTAAAATTTGAGGAATTAATTCCGGAGAATTAAGGTTTTCATGAAATGAAACTTGATTTGCTGAAAAGTGCTCAAAGAGCTGAATCCAGCAAAATTTGGTTCACTCGATTTGGATCTTTCTTGCCCAAGTTATGAGGATGTGAAGTTTGGAAGAATTCAGAAAATCGGGGGAAAAGTTTAAACTCTCGGGGCCCGCGGGAACACGTGTCGAGCGCGGAGGTGTCCGGCACACCGGAGCTCACAGGGTATTTGCGCGCCAGCACAACCGATCCCCGGCCACACCCGATCCCGATTTAAATTCTGCAGCCGCTGACACGTGGGCCAGCCGACTTCGTCTTCCTCCCGCCGTTCTCTCGCGCCCGCGCCGCCGACCTTGCCGGAGCAGACCTGGAGCTCGCCGGCTCGCCGCTGCCGGACCTCCCATGGTCTGAAACTTGCCGCCAGGGGGTTGTCGACATCGAGGAACACGTCGGTGGTGTCAGGTCGGGCTGGGGGTGACCGGAAATAGCTCGGCGACGTGCCGCGGCCTCGGTGGAGGTTCGGCGCTGTCGACCGTGGGTCCTAACCCGCCAACACTCCGAACAAACGGTCCTACAGCATCAGTGTACCTCTAGGAAGCTCTACAAGGTGTAAAAAGGGTTCAGGGATGGCGGCAAGTCGATCGGCACCGTGTGACCGATCGTGTCCGCCATGACCGCCCTTGATCGAGCTCGAAATTCGTTACTCCTAGACAGTTTCACGCCACGGATGCAGAAAAGAACTTGATCGCCGGCTAGTCCAGCATCTATGTGCAAGATTTGATGACCTCCGAAAGATCATAGAGCGAGAATTTAAAGAAACCGTACCGGAAGCTCGGTTTACGGTCACCGGAGCAAAAACTAGAAATTCTCTGCGGATTCTTCACGGTTGGCTTCCAAACTTGGAGGAGAGCAGCACGGTGGTTGCGCGCTCCTATTGCCTCTCTTGCTGGACCGTGTAAACGCCTGGGGAACGCTGTCCACGGGCGCCTGACTCTCGGCTGAGGCTAGGTCCTCGCGGTGGCGATCGCTCTTGGGCAAAGGAGGTCGGAACTCGGGGTTTCTGGTGTTGGGGAGGTGAAGTGCGACCTCAGGTGGCTGTCTAGCAGCTCAAGGACGAAGGAGGAGATGGTTTTGCTGATTTTCCCGATTGAGCAGAGAGCTGCGGCGAGAGACAATGCCGCTGCTCGGGTTTTGCCCGCGAGAAGATTAAGCCGGCCGACTCCTGCTCAGTGGAGGCGGTGCCGGTCGCATGGGGGCGCGAGCAAGCCGCCCTGGGCGCCAGCGCGCGGAGGGGTAAGCAGCTGGTGGCGCCGGTAGCTGCTCGGTGGCACAGCCGACAGCTGCTCGGTGGAATTTCCCACCGAGACTCTGACTTTGGTTGCAAGTTTCTCCTTCTTCCCTCTATGACATGTGGGTCCCACCCGGGGTTTTAACCTCTGAAATTTACTCCTGATCACTGTAGTGAACAGTGAACCCCATAATACCCCTGGTGATTCAGATTATTCACCCCTGAGCCATTCGAATTGAATAGGATTCGAATTGGGTTTGGTTTGAGTGAATTTCAGCACAAGTGCAGTTTGGAATTCAAATGAAGCTTGAATTTGCCCCACTGAGTTCATGTCAAGATCAACTCCAAATGGAGTGAAAATTGGTGTGTGGGCTCACAAAAATGTGCTGAGTAAGAATATGCCTCACACTTTTAAATCCATGGGATAAAAACAGTTTGAATTTGAATGTGGTTTCAAACTGCCCTCTTTCTATCTATACCCAAAATGACCTCAAAAGGTTTTGAATTTAGGTGAAACTTGGCATGGACATCCTTAGAAAAGCGTAGGAGTTTTCATATGTCCTGCCCACCTATATCACATGTGGGAAATACCACTTTTGCAATATGTGAGTTTGTACTCTAATGAGCATGTTGATAATTGTTACTTGCTCTTCATTTGTGTTCATCATCCTTCCTCACATGAGGTGTGTGGTGTGGTGATGAACACTGCAAATGTGTGTCAAAAACTGAGGCCCTTACAATTGCGCCCTTGCAACAGTGCAACCGCCCGGCGTGGTACTACACCGGCGAGCACGAATGCACCAGGCTGGAGACGGGTCTCGGCTCCGACCCATCTGAGGAGATGTTGTACGAGATGGTGGCAAAGGTGAGCAGCGACTTCGTCCACGGCGGCGACCTCACTTTCCCAGCCTCCTGCACTCCCCTCTTCTTGGAGCCACAGTGGAGGGCGGAGCTGCTGCGGAAGATGCAAAATCTGGACGACATCGGGATCGCCATGCGTCAGGTTGGGGATGCCTTCCGGGGGATCTCGATCCCCGGGGTCGAGCGCTCCGGGGCGGAGCGCGAGGCGTCGGCTGCTGCCCAACCCGCACCGAGGGTCGACGGAGCTCGGAATGTCGACAAGGAGAAGGGGAAGGAGCCGGCGTCCGGCCAGCCGGAGAAGAAGCGTGCCCGGTCCCCCCGAGGGCGGCGTTTGCGCCGAGCCAGGGGACCAGGGTACCCTCGCGCCCATCTTCGGGAGGCGTCTGTTCATCGGGCGGCGACTCCAAGAGGCCTCGGGTCTTCCACTCCGACGGGGCTCCTCTCGGACAGCGGTGGTCCGAGGAGCCCCGGGCGTCCCGCCCTCCTTCCTCAGGCGGAGGTGCTCCGAGGGGGGACGCCGGTGCAGCGATGCCCGAGGGTGAGCCCAGAGCTCAGGCGCCCCGGCCAATGAATGTCCCGACCGCAGGCTCGGGTGGCGGCGGCATCAGGGGAAGCAGCGCCACGACTCAACCGGGGGCGCGGGTGCCCCGGGCTTCGGGGAATGGATCGGCGAGCTGTGCCAGGGGTGCTGCCAGTGGGAGTACCTACTGCTCCGCCTCCCAAGGGGGCTCCGGGTGCGTCTCCTGCCCCGCCAATACGGGTACCTGCGGCGCAGGCACAGGCGTCGATGGTAGGCTCTGGTGGTCCTGCCCCTGCTCGGAAGCCGGGGCTCCATGCCCGTTGGAGCGCTCGCGTCCCTCGGTAAGCTTTGTTCTTTCCAGATTTTAGAACCTGTGTTCCTTTCTCCTTTCCTTAGCCTTAGTCCCATGTTGGCAGGGACTCATCGGCTGCCGGGGGTGAGTCTGTTCCCCGGCCATCTCCGGCTGGCGGAGGTTCTGCACCGCAGCGTCCAGAAGCTGCAGCGGCTCCAACGGCTCCCAAGTCGGCGAAGGCTTCTTCTGTGTCGGCGGGTTCATCCCCTGTGGTGGTGGCGGCAACACCCGCTCGTCCCCCTTCACCAGCTCGGAAGCCGGCGCTTGCCGGGGGCTCGGCGAAGCCGGCTGGCGGTGCCCGACCCTCTGGTGTTGAGGCTGGAGGAGCAGCTTCAGGTCCTCCAGCTTCCCCAGATCGGCGCCTCATCTCGGTTGCCGAGATGCCAGCGTAACCTCCGGACGACAACGTGATGGAGGAGGTCAGGGGCGCGGCTTCGGCCTCTGCTGCCCCGCTGCCCCTGGCGGACGCCTTGAAGCTTGCCCAGGCGGGAGTCCGGCAGGTCCAGGCCGCCCTGAAGCGAGAGCCGGAGGTGCTGGCCGGGGAGAGGGACCGCCTCCTGAAGTGGGGGCATCTCCTGAAGCAGCGGACTCAGGAGGTCAGGGCGGAGCTCGACTCGAGGCAGTCGAGGCTTGATGCCATGGAGGCGCTGCTCGGCGCTCAGAAGACGGCCGTCGACCTCCTGGACTTCGAGACCCGGCGGCTCCACCAGGAGACCCGCGAGGCTCACGCCAGGGCCGAGGCGTGTTCCACTGCCGTGGAGGAGCTGCGGCTGCAGGTAGCTCGCCGCGAGTGCGCCGTCATGGATCGGGAGCGCGCTGTGGCGGCCGAGGAGAAGAAGGTCACTGCACGGCTGGAGGCCAGCAAGGGCGAGCTGAGGGCTCGGGCCGAGGAGCTGGGGCTTCATGAGTCGGATGTTGCCGCGAGGGAGGAGCAGACCTCCCGGGAGCGCCAGGTGGCGCTGGATCGTGAGCTGGCGGCCCGCCAAGAGGTGGAGAAGCTCCAGGCTTCGTGGTTTGTCGCGGCCCGAGCGGTCTGGAGCTTTGTCGGTGAGGCGGGGTCTGCCCTGGTTCCCCTCGGTTTCAGCCCAGTGAGGACGGAGGCTCCAGTGCAGGAGGTGTTTGAGGCAATCCCGGCGCTTGAGTCCATCGGCGCCAAGCTAGGCAGGCTCGAAGCGGTGATCACCGACAAGCTTGAGGCGGAGGGACGGGGCCTGGCGAAGGAGGTTGCCACGCACGTGCTGGCGTGCTTCCAGAGTCAAGACCCTTCCTTCTCTATGGAGCCGGTGAAACTAGGCCCAGTCGTTGAGCGGGAGGAAGCTGCCAGGGCCAAAGTCGGGGACATGGCCGCCCTTGTGGCCTCTAGGTTCCAGCGGGAGTCCGGGGACACCTAGGCAGTCGCCCCTGCGGCTAGAAGGCCCTGTATCTTTTCTTTTTCTTTGTTTGTTTTTGTCGGGTCTGTAGCCCAGCTCGTGGAGCTTTTGATGAATGAAAAAGCTCTTTGTTTCTTGTGTCCGTGCTTATCATCTTCTTGGCTTGGCCTGGCCGAGTCCTTAGCTCCGCAAGGACCTCGGAGACCTTCACCGATCTTGAAGTCTTGCGCAAACACTTTCCTCGGGTCCCTGTTGCGTTAAGGGCCCAAGGGGTCTTCGTAGCTTGCGCCGTGAGGACGGGGAGGTCCGGATCTGCTGGCCATGTGGTGGGCCAGGAGCTCTCCTCTGAGGAGAGGGAGGTCCGGCCCCACGGGACACGTGGAGCCTTTGAAGCTCGCCCCTGCGGAGGGGGCGAGGTCCGGCTCCTCCGGTCTTGCCTTGGAGTAGTCTGGAGCTCCGGTCTTTCCCTGCGCGGTCCCCATAGTGGCCCCCTGTTAGGTGTGGCCGATGCTTTGGGCACACCTACCATACTCCTGCGGGGGAGCTAAAGTCGGGAGGTCCTGCACACAAATAGGGGAAACGTAATTCTCCTCAGAAGCTCCCCCTTCCCTTTCTCATAGTCTTATTTGTCTTACGGTCCTAGTCCGGTATACGGAAGGATAGCAAATGCTGACTAGGGATGAGAGTGGGAAAGGAGAGCTAGATGTACGGTGAGCATACATGGAAAGTGCGGTCATAAAATTAATGCGTAATATAAATGAGCACAAGGGTAAGAGCGTGGCAGGACAATTTTCTTTCCATATAAATATCCATAGGAGGAAGGCAGGCTAAACATAGAGACGACGACCCGCCCCATTAAGAAGGGAAGCAAGACTCTACGCGCTTAGGGTCGGGACCAGGCCAAGATGAAACGTAGTCCTGGACCGTCCCCTGGGACTTAGCCGCTCCGAGCGCTGTTCCTGGACTCTATGGGATTTATTACAGAAAGAAAAAGAACTGTCCTACTACTGCTCTAGGTATAGAACTTACGGAGGTGTTCTATGTTCCAAGGGTTCGGGAGCGGATCCCCATCCTCGGTGGAAAGGCGTACGCACCCGGGGCGGCAAACTTTCGCGACCCAGAAGGGACCTTCCCAGCTGGGGGAGAGTTTGTTGGTCCCTTCGCGAGAAAGTATGCGCTGCAGTACCAGGTCACCTTCTTGCAGCTCCCGGACACGTACGGACCTTTGGTGGTAGCGCCGGAGCGTCTGCCGGTACCGTGCGTTGCAGAGCGCTGCGTGTAATCGAGCCTCATTGACGAGGTCGATGTCTTCATGCCGGAGGTTGTCCTGCGTGGCTTCGTCGTAAGCTTGGACACGGAGAGACTTCATGGTGATCTCTGGGGGAAGCACAACTTCGTCCCCGTACACCATGAAGAAGGGTGTCTCCCCGGTGACCCGGCTTTGGGATGTCCGGTTAGCCCACAGGGTGCTCCAAAGCTCATCCACCCACTTGGCACCATGTTTCTTCAAGCCGTCATAGGTGCGAGTCTTAAGGCCCCGAAGGATCTCAGCATTGGACCTCTCGACTTGCCCATTGCTCTTTGGGTGAGCAAAGGAGGTATAGCACACCTGGATGCCAAGGTCTTCGCAGTAGTCTTGGAATGCTGCGCTGGTGAACTGGATCCCGTTGTCGGTGATGATTCTGTTCGGGACCCTGAACCGGTAGACGATTGACTTGATGAACTTGACTGCAGATTACTTGTTGATGGTGATGACGGGTGTAGCTTCCGGCCACTTGGTGAACTTGTCGATGGTGACGTAGAGGTACCGGAATCCCCTGACGGCTTTTGGGAATGGCCCCAGGATGTCCAACCCCCACACCGCGAACGGCCACGAGGGCAGGAACTGGCACGCCTTGCAGCTCTTGACCAGCTTGATGGCATCCCGGAGTGCTGTCGACCAGTAGAAGCCATGCCGGAAGGCTTTACCGACAAGCGTGCGTGAGGAAGAGTGACTCCCACATTCGCCTCCATGCATCTCATCGAGCAAGTCGCAGCCTTCCCCCTGGGTTATGCACCGCAATAGGACGTGGTTAGCGCCACGCCGGTAGAGATCCCCTTCTACCAGCGCGTATCTTTTAGCCATGCGCATGATCCGTTCAGCGGATACACATTCATCAGGGAGGATATTGTCTTTCAAGTAGTCCCGGATCTCCGTGATCCATGCATCGGGTCTGACTTGAGCTTCTGGATCTTGAGCGCTGGGTAGCACGGAGTCCCCAGTGACTCTTACGATCCTTGGTGGCATCCATGGTAGCAGGGCCGCCGGGACTGCCAGCTTCGAGGTGCTGGTCCAGCCCCCTTCGCCCGGATCGGCAGGCCGGGCTGTGGGCCGCAGCAACGTCCTCTCGAAGACTCCTTCGGGCACGGGGGCTCCGGTGGAGGCCTTCGTTGAGAGGTCGTCAGCCGCGGCATTGCCAGCACGTGGTACATGGCGCAGGTCCAAGGCGAGGAAGTCTTTCTCCAGCATCTGCACGTGGAGCAGATAAGCAGCTAGTTGCGGGTCATTGCAGGAACATTCACCCTTGACTTGCTTGATGACTAGCTGGGAGTCGCCCTGTGCCAACAACTGGCGAGCGCCCAAAGACAAGGCTGTCTTCAGGCCAAAGATGAGTGCTTCATACTCTGCCATGTTGTTGGTTGCCTTGAAATTGAGACGCACCATGTACCCAAATTGCTCCCCCGATGGCATGAGAAGCAGTACGCCGGCACCGGCCCCCTGCTTTCACGAGGAGCCGTCGAAGAAAAGCGTCCAGTGAGGCCCGGTGAAGACCAGAGCTTGGGGCTTTGGTTCACCGTCTTCGTGGCCCCCTGGGTTGGTCGTTGTTGGCGTCCATTCGGCCACGAAGTCAGCCAGTGCTTGGCTTTTGATCACGTGGCGATGAAGGAAGTCCAGCTCAAACTCCGCCAGCTCCGCTGCCCATTTAGCAAGATTGCCGGTCGCGTTGGGGCTGTGAAGAATGGCCTTCAGTGGGTATGAGGTGACCACCGAGATCCGGTGGGCTTTGAAGTAGTGGCGTAGCTTCCTGGACGCCACGAGTACTGCATACATCAGCTTGTGGACTTCCAGGTACCTTGTCTTGGCGTCGTGGAGGACTTCGCTGATGTAGTAGACAGACCTCTAGATGGTCCGGACCCTCCCCCCTGGGCCTGGGATGTCTTCCTTCATTGACTCGGGCCGACAAAAGGCAGACAGGTCTAGGGGAGCCTCCGGGAGCTGGGACCCGGGGGCTTCTAGGCCGTCTAGGACCCTCGGGAGGTCGTCTTGTTCTCCTGGGGGGTCCCTCTGGACCTCGGGGGGTTATCTTGGAGCTCCGGGAGGTCCCGTTGGACCTCTGGGAGGTCACCTTGGAGCTCCGGGAGGTCGTCTTGAGTCCCCGGGGTCTCCTAGGTAGGGTCGTTAGGAGCTGCTTCAACTCCTAGAATGCTTCCTCTCCTTCATCGGTCCAAGCAAAAGGACTGGATTTGTGCAGGAGCTTAAAGAAGGGAAGTGCCCGCTCTGCTAGCCTCGGTATAAACCGACTCAGTGCGGCTAGGCATCCCATGAGTTTCTGGACATCCTTGATGCGGGCGGGGGGCCGCATCAGGTCGATGGCTTTGATCTTCTCTGGGTTGGCCTCAATCCCTCAGGGTGAGACCAGGAATCCTAGTTGCTTCCCAGAGGATATGCCGAACACACATTTGTCGGGGTTCAGCTTAGTGCGCGTGGAGTGCAGTTGGTCAAACACTAGAGCTAGGTTATCTCACAAGGATGAGCTCTGCCTGACCTTGACAACGATGTCATCGACATACACCTCAACTAAGTCTCTTATTAGCTCTCCAAAGGTTTTGTGCATAGCATGTACAAAGGTGGGGAGATCATTCTTTAGACCATAAGGCATAGAGACATAACAATACAGGCCGTCTACTGTGATGAAAGAAGTGTGTTCTTCATCTTCTCTAGACATAGGAATTTGATGAAAGCCCGAGTAGGCGTCTAGGAAGCATAGCATATCACAGCCTGATGTAGAGTCTACTATTTGATCTATTGTAGGGAGAGGGAATGGATCTTTAGGACATGCCTTATTTAGACTGGTGTAGTCGATGCACATCCGGAGCTTCCCGCCGGCCTTCGGGACGACGACGGGGTTCGCCAACCACCGGGGGTGGTGGACTTACCGTATGAAGCCAGCGTCCAGCAGCTTCTTGATTTCTTCACGAATGAAGTTCTGCTGCTCGTTGGACTGCTTGCGGGGCTTCTGTTGGACTGGCCGGGCGTCAGGGAAGATCTTCAGATGGTGCTCGATCACCTCCCTAGGGATCCCCGGCATCTGCGACGTTTGCCATGCAAACACATCGACGTTGTGCCGGAGGAAGATGATGAGCGTTGTCGAAGTGTGTAGCCGACACTTCCCCCGGGCCTGCACTGGGCAGCCCGCGGAGGTTCTTTTTCGGAGGGGCTAGTCACTCGCGGAGAGCTTCAGCGTTAGGGACGATTGAGGGAGAAGCTTGACACGGGGAGTTTTACGTGGTTCAGGCCGTCGGAGCGTAAAACCCTACGTCCACGGTGAGCAGAGGTGCTCGTTGTATTGCTTGTTGCTCAGAACCGGAGTCCTGAGCTTGAGGATGAGTCGAACCTAAGGGTGTGAATGGCTGGAGTGCGAACCCTTGCTAACGTCGCCTACCCGAGCCTTTTATAGTCCAAGGCCCGAGCGGCTTACAAGGTGGGCCCGGGACCTGACAGGTGGTCACCGGGAGATTGCCTGCCATCTACCGTATCTGCAGTTATGCCGGTAGTTGTCTCTGGCGAAGGCTTCCGAGTCTTCGTTCTGCCGCCCTGCCCATGCCGCAAGCTAGTCGTAGTGGTTGATGATGGCAGGGGCGGCAGGGGATGTCTTGTCGCGGCGTTTATTGGCAGGCAGGCTCTGACACGGCGCGCCAATCTACAATGTGACTGGGCGCAATGGCACCTGACAGAGGAGTGATCCGCGTCTCCGCGCCTTGGGAAGGCGCGGGCCTTGAATACCTTGTACGGGCAAGGTATGGCGTGTCTTTACTCCTGCTGCCTACTGCGCGGGGGCAGGCAGCGTTGCTCTGCTGGCCACATGGCGGGCCCGGAGTTCTCCTCTGAGGAGAGGGAGATCCGGCCCCGCGGGACACGTGGAGCCTTCGGAGCTCTCCTCACGGAGGGGGGAGGTCCGGCTGCTGCTGGCCACGTGGCGGGCCCGGAGCTCTCCTCTTAGGAGAGGGAGGTCTGGCCCCGCAGGACACGTGGAGCCTCCGGAGCTCTCCCCTGATGGGAGAGGTCCGGCTCAGTTGGCTACGTGGCGGGTCCGGAGCTCTCCTCTGAGGAGAGGGAGGTCCGGCCCTGCTGGACCCGTGGCGCCTTCGGAGCTCTCCCTGCGGAGAACGGCGAGGTCCTTAGGCATTTCCCCCTGTGCGTGAGGGTACCCCGTATCGAGGGTACCGACAGTGGCCCCCGGGCCCATCTTGGGGGAGATGGCGAGCCCGAGGTGGGGCCTCCATCTCTTCCATTCCGCGCACTTTCTCTAAGTCCCGCATTGACCGTTGCCAGAGCACGAACAGTCGCGGGATCGTGGGAGCGTGCGCCCACTTGATGGTTGCTTTTACTGCGGCGGTTACCAAGGCTGCTACTTCTGCACGTGCAGCGCTTTTTTCGGGAACCACCAAAGCGCCTTGCCGGCTCGTCTCCTTGGGAGACTGACTTCTTGGCCCACCGCTTCAGCTGGATGACTTGGGTCCACTTGTCATCAACGCTTGGTCTTGGAGCCGAAGCAGTTGCACAAGCGGCGTATTCGAAGAGTTTCGAATCGCTTTGAATCGCACCTGGAAAGTTTTTAAAAGGGCATCTTACCCGCATCGCGGCTTCCCTTCACACTTCCCAGCGCTTGTACCTTCCTTGAGTTCTTGCGCCTTTGTCTTCCCTGTTCTTGAGCTCTCTTCTGCCATGGCTTCTAACCTGCTTCCGTCGCGTCTCGCTCGGTCGGCCGAGCTCGGACCAGTGCGCAGGCTGCTGGGCTGGCACGCGTTGGAGCAGAAACGCCGGCTCCACCAGGGATCTCTCCCCCTGCTCCTGAAAAAGGGGGAGATGGTCTTCTTCACTGCCTACACCATGGCGGGGTTTGTCCCACCAATTTCTTCCTTCTTTGTCACGCTGCTGGAGACGTACGGTCTCCAGCTCCACCACCTTTCCCCCAAATCCTTCGCGATGGCTGCCGTCTTCGTACATTTCTGCGAGATGTTCGTGGGGGTGCACGCTTCAGCGACGCTCTTCCGCTACTTCTTCGTGTTGCGGACGACCGGGTGCAGCTCGAAGACCCAGCTGGGCGCGTACTACTTCCAGCATCGCTGCAAGGATCCAAAGGCCTCTGGGTACCTTCTACCTTTTGGTGCGTCAAGGTGGGAAAACTGGAGGGAGAACTGGGTGATCGTGCAGACCGACGAGCATGATCGCCTGCAGCTCCCAACTGCCGGCCCAACCACCGAGCGTCGCTTCTGGGAGGAGGTCCCAGAGCTGGAGCAGGAGTACGCACCGGTCTTGGAGCGGATCCGGTTCCTGGCCAACGAGGGGCTGACGTCCCTGATGGTGCTAGTGGATTTCTTGTCGCGCCGTATTGCGCCCTTGCAGCAGCTCAACCACCCGGCATGGTACTACACCGGCAAGCTCGACTGCACCAGGATGGAGAGGGTCTCGGCTCTGATCCTTCCAATGAGGAGCTGTACGAGATGGTGGGCAACGTGAGCAGCGACTACATCACCGGTGGCGACCTCGCCTTCCCGGTCTCCGGCACTCCCATCTTCTTGGAGCAGCAGAGAAGGTCAGAGCTGCTGCGGAAGATGCCGAACCTCGACGACATTGGGATCGCCGTTCGTCAGGTTGGGGATGCCCTCCGTGGCATCTCGATCCCTGGGACCGAGCGCTCCGGATCGGAGCACGAGGCGTCTGTCGCTGTCCAACCCGCACCGAGGGCCGGCGGAACTCAGGCCGCCGACAAGGGGAAGGGGAAGGAGCCGGCCCCCGGGCAGCCAGAGAAGAAACATGCCCGGTCTCCTCCGAGGGCGTCGCTTGCACCGAGCCAGGGGGCCGGGGCACCCTTGTGCCCATCTCCCGGAGGCGCTGGTCCGTCGAGTGGTGACCCAAAGAGACCCCAGGTGTCCCACTCCGGCGGGTCTCTTCTCGGACAGTGGCAGTCCGAGGAACCCCAAGCGTCCAGCCACTCTTCCTCAGGCCGAGGGGCTTCCAGGAAGGACGCCGGTGGGGCGACGCCCGGGAGTGTGCCGGGGGCTCAGACGCCACGGCCAGCGAGCGTTCCGGCTGCAGGTCCGGGCGGTTCTGCCCCGGCCCAGAGGTCGGGGCTCCAAGCCCGTTGGAGCGCTCACGTCGCCCAGTAAGTGTTGCTCTTTCTGGCTTGTAGGAGTACCGTTACCTTCTCCTCTCTTAGCCTGAGAGCTTTGTTTGCCTGCAGGGAATCACCGGCTGCCGGGGGCGAGCCTATTCCCTGGCCATCTCTAGTTGGCGGAGGCTCTGCGCCGCAGCATCCGGGAACTGCGGTGGTTCCAACGGCCCCAAAGTCGGCGGGGGCTTCTTCTGT
The DNA here is from genome assembly GCA_030760725.1 of Neostapfia colusana. NCBI lineage: Eukaryota > Viridiplantae > Streptophyta > Magnoliopsida > Poales > Poaceae > Neostapfia > Neostapfia colusana. The sequence goes on along the minus strand of JASWHV010000005.1, from coordinate 61,273,755 downwards.
GCCGGCGGGTTCGCCCTCTGCGGTGGCTGCGGCAGCACCTGCTCGTCCTCCTTCGCCAGCCCGGAAGTCTGGTGCTGAGGCTGGAGGGGCTGCTGTAGGCACAGATGCTGGCTCCCTGGCTCCCCCGGGTCAGCATCTTGCCTCAGTTTCCGAGGCACCAGCACTTTCACCGGTCGTGGATGCGACGGGGAAGGTCAGGGGCACGACTCCTGCCCCCGCCACCCCGCTGCACATATGGGATGCCTTGGGGCGTGCTCAGGCTGGCGCCCGACAGATCCAGGCCGCCTTTGAGCGGGAGCGGGGGTCGCTGGCTGGAGAGAGGGAGCGCCTCCTTAGCTGGGAGCATCTCCTGCAGCAGCGGACCCAGGAGGCTAAGGCAGAGCTCGACTCGAGGCAGTCGAGGCTTGACACCATGGGTGCTCTGCTCGATGCTCAGAAGAAAGTCGTCGGCCGCCTGGACTCAGAGACCCGGCGGCTCCGCGCTACCTTCCACGAAGCTCAGGCCAAGGCCGAAGCGCGCTCTGCTGCCGTGGAGGAGTTGCGGATGCAGGTAGTTCGCCGAGAGTGCGCCGTCGCCGATCGGAAACGTGCCGTGGTGGCCGAGGAGGAGAAGGTCGCCGCACGGCTGAAGGCCAGAGAGGGCGATCTGAGGGCTCGGGCCGAGGAGCTGGAGCTCCGCGAGTTGACTGCTGCTGCGAGGGAGGAGCAATCCGCCCGGCAGCGCCAGGTGGTGCTGGATCGCGAGCTGGCGGCCCGCCAAGAGGTAGAGAAGCTCCAGGCTTCGCGGTCTGTCGAGGCCCAGGCTGTCTGGAGCTTTGTTACCGAGGCGGGGTCCGCCTTGGTTCCTCTTGGTTTCAGCCCGTTGCGGACGGAGGATCCAGCGCAGGAGGTGTCTGGGCCAATCCCGGCGCTTGAGTCCATCGGCGCCAAGCTGGGCCGGCTCGATGCGGTGATCGCCGACGAGCATGAGGTGGAGGGATGAGGCCTGGCGAAGGAGGTCGCTATGCATGTGCTGGCGTGCTTCCGGAGCCAAGACCCTTCCTTCTCTCTGGAGCCAGTCTGTCTAGGGCCCGCCGTCAAGCGGGAGGAAGCTGCCAGGGCCGAGGTTGGGGACACAGCCGCCCTTGTGGCCTCTAGGTTCCAACGGCAGTCCGGGGACTCTTAGGCAGCCGCCCCCGTGGCCAAAAGGCCCTGTATCTTTTTCCCTTTTTCCTTTACTTTTGTTGAGTCTGTAGTCCAGCTCATGGTGCCTTGAATGAATAGACTCTTGTTATCTTCTGCGTCTGTGTGCTTTAGTCTTCTTCTTGGCTTGGCCTGACCAAGCTCTTAGCTCCGCAAGGTACTCAGAGGCCTTCACCAATCTTGCAGCCCTGCACAGACACCTTCCCCGGGTCCTTATTGTGTTAAGGGTCACCGGAAGGATGATGTTGCCATAGGGGACGACCTGTCCCGGCCCGACCCCTGAGAACGGGCTCGATGGGGTGAGCTTGGCCATCGGGATCTGCAGCTTCTGGAAAGCTGCACGGCTGATGAGGTTCAGCCGAGCCCCGCCATCGACCAGGACGTGGTACATCTTCACGTTGGCGATGGTGGGGGCTACCAAGAGCGGTAGCTGGCCGGCCCCAGCCATGTTCCTGGGGCAGTTGGTGGCGTCAAAGCTGATGGGGGTTCCCATCCACTTGAGGTGCGGCACGGCACTTGGGAGAAGAGCCACCGACGCTACTGCTCTGCGCAGAGTCTTGACTGCGCTTCGGGACAAGGGGTCAGAGGACCCGCCGTAGATGACGTAGAGCGCCTTCCGGCATTCGTCGTCGCTGGAGCTGGAGCCCTCACGGTTGCACACCGCCATCACGGTGCATTGAGGCTCCTGGAACTCCGTCTGGTGGTCGACGTTGTCTTGGGCGTCGACCTTCTGCTTGCCCTCCCTTTGACGGAAGGGAGGGGCGTCAGCACGCGGCTGCTTCCCTCTGTGGAAGCGCTCCGCGAGCTTCTGGATCTCCCGGCACTCAGCAGCAGTATGGCTGCTGGTGTTGTGCACGGGGCACGGCTCGCCTTGGTCACCGTCCGGGGCTGGTGACTGTCGTGGCCTCTTGTCGGGGCGTGGCCCCCGAGCTTCAGTGGGTGCTGCAGCTGCTGCAACTGGAGCTTCCGTCGGCAGCAAAATCTTGCCGCCGGCCTTCTTGACCTTTCTGCCGCTCCCATGGGGGGCAGCATTTGGTCTGGGCGGTTCTCCGTCTTCGGAGACTGGATGTGAGTGCCAGTTACGCCCTTCTGCTGCCCTGGCGCACTTGTCCGCCAGGCTGAAGAGCTCTGAGACGTCGCGCACTTCTCTGGTCGCGAGCTTCTCAAGCATCTTCTTATCCCGTACACCCTGCCGAAACGCCAGCACGACAGAAGCATTCTGAATGTGGGGGATGGTGTTCCGTACCTGGGAGAACCACTGAATGAAGGAGCGCAATGTCTCTCCAGGTTGTTGTTGGATGGCGTGGAGGTCGAGCTCCATGCCAGGCCGGGTGTAGGAGCTGCCGAAGTTTGCAGTAAACTGCCGGCAGAGCTCTCCCCAGGAGGTTATGGAACCCTGGGAAAGATTCATGAGCCAAGACCGTGCTGGGCCGGTCAAGGCGACGGGGAAGTAGTTGGCCATGACGGCCTCATCCCCTCCTGCAGCAAGGATGGTGGTGGAGTAGATTTGGAGGAACTCCGCCGGGTTGACGCTGCCATCGTACTTCTCGGGCAGGTGCGGCCAGAACTTGTGCGGCCACTTCGCGAAGCGAAGTTGTGGCGCCAGGGCCACACATCCTGCTCCTGTTCCTGCAGGTGTTGGTGCCGCGAACGCTTGGTTCGCTGTCGGCACCGTGTACCCCCGTATGGGCAAGGCTGCGCCATAGACCAGGGGTGCCACTTGCAGGGCATATGGCTGAGGCATATGCTGCGTGGCGTATGCCTGGGGCAGAGATCACATAGCAAACGTCTGCAGGCCAGGCTGAGTCGAGGCGGTCGCTCGATGGTCAGGCGGGCGTCTTCACCCAGGTGCCATCGCTCCAGCTCCGACCTCAGGTCCACAGATGGGAGCCTGGTGGAGCGGGAGTCTGCCGTCTGACCGTCAACCGTTGGCGTGCGCATCAGCGACACACCTGGTTGACCGGGACGTCGTCCCCGCCGAAGTCGAGGGTTGGCGGCGGCGACGACGAGACGGTCTACGTCGCGAATCCACTGCTGGGTCGCTGATTGAGGTGCGTCCCTAGCAGGAAGATTGTGCAGTAGCACTCGTGCTGCAGCTAGTGCACTCCCGTGGGAGACACTCAGCGCTGCAGTGGATCTTGGGCTCGCTGGAGTCGGCGCTGCCGGAGTCGGCTGCTGTCTTCCAGCTTGCACCGACACACTCCATCCTGAGTGTGTCGAGACGTAGTCCCCGTTGGTCACCGATCGTCGTGAACGTGGGCGGGGAGAGCTTGCCGCTGAAGGAAGCTTCATCATCTTCGTCGGCGAAAGCTCGTCGCGCAAGGGAAAAGCCTCCTACCTGGCACGCCAAATGTCAAAGTGTGTTGTCGACACTTCACCCGGGCCTGCTCTGGGCAGCCCGCGGAGGTTCTTTTTTGGAGGGGTTAGTCACTCACGGAGAGCTTACGCGTTAGGGACGATGCAATGAGAAGCTTGACACAGAGATTTTTTACGTGGTCAGGCCGCCGGAGCGTAAAACCCTACGTCCACGGTGAGCAGAGGTGCTCGTTGTATTGCTTGGCGCTCAGAACCGGAGTTCTGAGCTTGAGGATGGAAATGACTTGCTGTGGTGCGAATGGCTGAGAAGCGAACCGCTGAAGTGTGAACCCTTGCTAACGTCGCCTACCCGAGCCTTTTATAGTCCAAGGCTCGGGCGGCTTACAAGGTGGGCCCGGGACCCAACAGGTGGTCCTGGGGAGATTGCCTGCCATCTACCGTATATTGCAGTTACGCCGGTAGTTGTCTCTGGCGAAGGCTTCTGAGTCTTCGTTATGCCGCCCTGCCCATGCCGCAAGCTAGTCGTAGTGGTTGATGATGGCAGGGCAGCAGGGGATGTCTTGTCGCTGTGTTTATTGGCGTACAGCCTCTGACGCGGCGTGCCAGTCTTCACTACGATGTGACTGGGCGCAACGGCACCTGATAGAGGTGCGCTCCGCGTCTCTGCGTCTTGGGAAGGCGTGGGTCTTGAATACCTTGTACGGACAAGGTATGCCGCGTCTTTACTCTTGCTGCCTACCGCGCGGGGGCAGGTAGCGCGGCTCTGCTGGCCACGTGGCGGGCTCAGAGCTCTCCTCTGAGGAGAGGGTGGCCCGGCCCCACTGGACACGTGGAGCCTTTGGAGCTATCCCCGCGGTGGGGGGAGGTCCGGCTCTACTGGCCACGTGGCGGGCCCGGAGCTCTCCTCTGAGGAGAGGGAGGTCCGGCCCCGCTGGACACGTGGAGCCTTCAGAGCTCTCCCCGTGGAGGGGGGAGGTCCGGCTCTGCTGGCCACGTGGCGGGCCCGAAGCTCTCCTCTGAGGAGAGGGAGGTCCAGCCCCGCTGGACACATGGAGCCTTCAGAGCTCTCCCCGCGGAGGGGGGAGATCTGGCTCTGCTGGCCACGTGGCGGGCCCTGAGCTTTCCTCTGAGGAGAGGGAGGTTCGGCCCCGCGGGACACGTGGCGCCTTCGGAGCTCAACCTGCGGAGAAGGGCGAGGTCCTTAGGCAGTTTTCCCTGTGCGCCTGGTGACACGACCCCACGGTCTTGTCGAGCCAGGATCACGCTGAGGGGTGCTGCGTTGCACAGCACCGGATAACACACATCAAAGGTACGAAGCGGAAGCAAAATTTTATTACATAAATGAGTTTATGAACATGTTTACATCAAAATAGGTCCAGTCTACACTCACGGGCGTAGACTACGCATCAAGTTCACGTTCAGCCCTTGAACGTGTCCTTGCTAGCACACACGCACACTAACTCTGCAGCGTGCACGACTCCCACTCGACGGGATTCCCCTCCTGGGGTTCCGTCTCCTCTTCGGGAGTCTCTTCCTCATAGAACCCTGCAAAAGCTTCAAACACAAGCAGTGAGCACGAAGGCTCAGCAAGTCTGGCCCGTCTCTCCTAAACATGGAACTTCTACATGAGGGGTGATGGGTACATGAGGTAAAATCATTTGCAAAGGACTCGACTAATTAGTGGAACCTTACTTTCAAGTTTTAGCAGCAGGTTGTGGAGAACCTTACGCTAAGGCACATGAGAGAGCCGCAATCAAACAAGAAACGCATTTCTCTCATGTACTTTGCCCAAAGTTGAAAAGAACTTTAGTTAGCTCTAGACTACAGCAAATCATTAGCAATCAAGTCCATCTTTTAATCAGCAACATTTTAACATGCAACTAGCATGTTCTTTCTACGTCACGGTACAGTGAACAAGTGGTACTCACTGACCGCGAGAGACGGCGATTATAATCGATTTTACACCTGCAGGGTTACCCGAACAACCCGTCACGTACGCCCGTACTCGATGTTGCCTACAACAACCATCATGGACGTCGTACGCGACTACCTTTCACCCGTTAGCCAAATGTTGAACCGGTCCAATCGTCCTGAGCAAGAGGTCTCTGCACGCGCATCTCAGTGACGCCAGCCGATTTACACCTCGAGCTCTCAACCTACCCTTTGAACGACCTGCTATGCCTCAACACCCAGCTACCCGAGTTACATCAGTTTCCCGGTTCCCATATAGCCGGTAGGTCTTCGGTACTGTTCGAGCTTGTTCAACAGGCCCGCACATGGCTCGGTCCTCAATCGACACAAGCGGAGCTATAGCACACAGGCCCCAATCGTAGGCTAGCTGTTCCTCCGGAGTAACGAAGTATAGGACTTCGGGTTCCTCCTCGACCTTAGCGACTACATGATAGAAGCAAAACATGTATTAATTTAAATGCAGTTGTATTAACTTTTAACTTGTGAAGTCTATAACTCTTACTAGACAAGTCCAATGACTGTGAAATTTTTACTGTGGCTTGGTTACAACCTAAACAGAGACTTGGTCAAGTTTTAGTTGCAGCAAAGCTCATTTGAGCCCTCCACAATTAATCATGTACTTGACCTTAATTGAAGGCTTTTAGGGTGTTCTAAGGATTTTCATGAAACAAACTATGACTTTATGAAAACTAGATTTTCAGAGGGTTCTAATGGAGTTGGTCTCACTTAATTTGAAGGTTCCTAACTAAAAATATGAGCTAAACAATTTCAGAGAAAATTCTGAAAATGTTTCTGAATATTTTCTATTTTCTCTGGAACAGTTTCACTAATCACACCATTAGGTGGACCAAATGAGCTCAAATGGGTCTGAAATTTTTATGGTAGTTCAGGGATACTTTGGTGAACATCCCAGTAAAATTTCAGGATTTTCCTCCAAAGGATCCTCCAGTTAAAATTCCAAACAGTTTAAACTTTGAGGAATTAATTCTGGAGAAATAAGGATTTTCATGATGCGAAACTTGATTTGCTGGAAAGTGCTCAGAGATCTGAATCCAACAAGATTTGGTTCACTCGATTTGGAGCTTTCTAGTCAAAGTTACGAGGATTTGAAGTTTGGAAGAATTTTGAAAATCGGGGGAAAAAGTTTAAACTGTCGGGGGCCCACGGGGACACGTGTTGAGCGCCGAGGCGACAGCACACGGCGACCCACAAGGTTTTTGCGTGCCAGCACACCCGATCCCGGCCGCAGCCCGATCCCGATTTAAAATATCTGTCGCTGACAGCTGGGGTCCACCCTCTTCTTCAACCTCTCGCCGCCCGCGCTCCGCCGCCGAGGGACCTCGCCGGAGAGCTTCCTGTAGCTTCTGTAACGCTCCAAACTTCACGATCTTGGCCGCCCCTGCCTACGTTCACTCGGGGAGCAGGATTTTGGGGTCGGCTCGTCATGACAACGGCCGGTACATGGTCGGCGACGAGCCGCCGCCTCGGAAAAACTTCGGCCGTGTCGGCTGACTCCCCTAGCACCTCAACTACTCGAGCAACCGGTCGGGAAGCATCAGTGGACCTCAGGGAAGGTTGACATGAGCTTGAGGCAGCTCTTGGGAGGCCCGAAGTAGGTCCTCACTGTGCGCCCGATGCCTCCCGTTTATTCCGCCGTCGGTAAACTTCGAATTACGCCGGGTACAGAGGTCCTCCGGCCAAAGGTTATGAAGGAAACTTGTGCGTTACCGTGTCTAGTTTATGTGAGAGCGGATTGAGGCCCTCTAATCCTTTCTAGAGTAGGAATTCACCGGAACCGCACCCGAAGGTCGGTCTGCACACAGAAAGGGGAAAACTGGAAATTCACCGCCGGTGAGCAAACACTCGGGCTGTGGCTCGGGGGTGAGCAGCACCGGTCACCGGCGCGTCCAACGGTGCCTTGGCTCGGGCGTGACAACGCCCCAGTTGGGCTGTCCACGGGAGCCCGAGGTGCGGCGGTTTTAAGTCACCGAATTGATCTTTCGGCATAGCCGTGATCAATCGGTTTCAGCTGAGTTTTAGCAACAGGGAGGAAGGAGAAGAGTTCCTAGTACCTTGCCGTGGCTCGAGAGGGGACGGGAAGGCTGTGATCAGCACTCTCCGATCGATTCCGAGCTGCGGAAAGAGTTTGCCGGCGCTGAGTTCTTGTGGGGGAAGAAACTGGCGAGGCTTCGGCCGAGGAGGGGGGAAAACGCCTTAAGAAGGCCCTGAACCGCCTCACGCCCGCGCGTGGCCAAGCAGCTGCTGGCGCGGCGGCTCCCCTCGGTGGCGATCGCAGCGGCGGCTCGGCGACCCGAGTGAGAAAAGTCTCAGTCGGTTGATTCTTCTCTGTGGATGACATGTGGGACCCACCCGGGGTTTTAACCTCTGAAATTCACTCCTAATCCCTGTTGTAAACAGTGAGCCCAAAAATACCCATGGTGGTTCAAATTATTCACCCATGAGCCATTTGAATTGATTAGAATTCAAATTGGGTTTGGTTTGAATAATTTCAGCACACGTTCAGTTTTGAATTCAAATAAAGTTTGAATTTGTCCCACTTAGCTCATGTCAAGATCAACTCCAAATGGAGTAAAAATTGGTGTGTGAGCTCACAAAAATGTGCTGAATAAGAATATGCCTCCCACTTTTAAATTCATGGGATAAAAACAGTTTGAATTTGAATATGGTTTCAAACTGCCCTTTTTCTAGCTATACACAAAATGACCTCAAAAAGGTTTTGAATTTGAGTGAAACTTGGCATGGACATCCTTAGCAATGTGTAGGAGTTTTCATATGTCCAGCCCCTCTATATCACATGTGGGAAATACCCCTTTTGCAATATGTGAGTTTGTTCTCTAATGAGCATGTTGATGGTGGTTACTTGCTCTTCGTTCGTATTCATCAACTTTCCTCAAATGAGGTGTGTGGTGTGGTGATGAACATTTCAAATATGTGTCAAAAACTGAGGCCCTTACATTCCTCCCCCCTTAAAAGAATCTCGTCCCGAGATTATAAGGTGAAAATGAGAGAGAGGACGGTGGAAAATTACCGGATATGCGACGTGAAAAAGTCGGGGTAGTTAGCGCGAAGGAATACTTCGCTCTCCCATGTCGCTTCGTCCATGGAGTGATTACTCCATAGAATCTTGTAGAACCACAAAGTACGGTTGCGTGTGGTTCGGGCCTTTTCATCAATAATCTGCACCGGTTCCTCCCGATAGGTGAGATCCGGTTGCATTTCTTCAATATCTTCCAGCTGAACGGTAGTTGATAGCTTGAGATACTTCCTCAGCTGGGAAATGTGAAAGACGTCGTACACACCGGAAAGTGCTTCTGGTAATTTCAGCCGGTATGCCACTGATCCACATCTTTCGGTAATCTGGAATAGACCGATGAATCGGGGTGCCAACTTTCCTCTCACCCCAAATCTGTTTACGCCCTTCATTGGAGACACCCGTAGATATACGTGATCTCCAACTTCGAATTGTAATGGGCGCCTTCTCCGGTCCGCATACTGTTTCTGACGGGATTGAGCGGCTTTTAGGTTTGCCTGAATCAGTCAAACCTTTTCTTCCGCGTTGTTGACGAGGTCAATCCCGAAGGAAACCCTTTCGCCAGACTCACACCAGTTCAATGGTGTGCGGCACTTCCTACCGTATAGCGCCTCGTAAGGTGCCATCTTGATGCTGGCTTGGTACCCATTATTGTACGAGAACTCGGCTAACGGCAAGTGATCATCCCAATTCTTGCCATGGTTGATAGCGCAAGCTCGTAGCATGTCTTCTAGGATCTGATTTACCCGCTCCGTTTGCCCATCCGTCTGCTGGTGGTATGCTGAACTACGGATCAGCTTCGTCCCCAAGGCAGCGTGCAGCTGCTCCCAAAAACGGGACACAAATAAAGTGCCCCGATCCGATATGATAGTACGGGGTACGCCGTACAAGCATAGGATCCGTGAGATGTACAGTTCAGCGTACTTCTTGGCATTGTAGTTGGTGTTGACCGGGATGAAATGGGCAACTTTGGTGAGCCGATCGACGATCACCCACACAGAATCATGTTTCTGCAAGGTGGTGGGTAAACCGACGATGAAGTCCATGCTCACATTCTCCCATTTCCAGGCAGGAATGCCCAGTGGTTGCAGAAGTCCAGGTTTCCGCATATGGTCTGCCTTCACCCTTCGACATGTATCACACTCGGACACGTATTTTGCAGTCTCCCATTTCATCCGTGTCCACCAAAACTTGCTTCTGAGTTCTTGATACATCTTGTTGCTGCCGGGGTGAATAGAAAACTTTGACACGTGAGCCTCATCAAAGATCTTCTTCCGTAATTCCGGGTTACTGGGTACGACGATCCGGTCCTTGAACCATAGGACGCCGTCTCCGTCCTTCCGGAAACATTTCAACTCCCCACTGTCTATACGTCTCCGCAAATGCGACATGCCCTTGTCATGTTTCTGAGCTGCCGCTGTCTCTTCACGGATGGTGGGGATCAAAGCTAGGTTGTAGAGAGCTCCGTGTGGAATCACATGTAGTGGTGGTTCGCTCTCTTCCAACGGTGTGATGGTCAGATTATTGACGTGTGACTTGCGGCTCAGCACATCTGCCACTACGTTTGCCTTGCCCGGATGATAATGAATCTCTATTTCGTAATCCTTTATCAGTTCTAACCATCTTCGCTGCCTCATGTTCAGCTCCTTCTGAGTGAATATGTACTTGAGGCTTTTGTGGTCGGTATATAGATGTACGAGGTTACCGAGTAGGTAGTGCCTCCACATCTTCAGTGCAAGTACCACGGCAGCGAGCTCCAAGTCGTGGGTTGGATAATTCTGCTCATGGTTTCTAAGCTGCCGTGATCCATACGCGACCACTCTTCGGTCTTGCATCAGCACACATCCGAGCCCAATGCCGGATGCATCGCAGTACACATCGAATGGTTTTGTTGTGTCTGGCTGCGCCAAAACCGGTGCTGATGTCAGGTGCTTGACTAAAGCATTGAATGTTGCTTCACATGCTGGACTCCAAACATATTTGGTAGCCTTCTTCAGCAGCTCTGTCATTGGCTTGGCAATCTTCGAGAAGTTCGGAATGAACCTCCGATAATATCCCGCGAGTCCGAGGAAACTCCGTACCTCATGAACAGTTCTCGGGGATTTCCAATTCAGCACTTGAGTGATCTTGCTCGGGTCTACAGCGATACCCTCCGCTGAGATGATATGCCCGAGGAAAGGCACTTGCGATATCCAGAACTTGCATTTGCTGAATTTCACGTATAGCTTGTGATCCCGCAGCCGTTGCAAGACTATACGCAGATGCTTCTTGTGATCTTCCTCCGACTTGGAATATACCAGGATGTCGTCGATGAAGACCACGACAAACTTGTCCAGCTCCAGCATGAATACCGAGTTCATCAAGTACATGAAGTGAGCTGGAGCATTTGTGAGGCCGAAGGACATGACCAGGTACTCATAAAGTCCGTACCTTGTTGACAAAGCTGTCTTTGGAATGTCCTCAGCCCTTATCTTAATCTGATGGTACCCGGATCTTAAATCCATCTTGGAAAAGATCTTTGCTTCGACCAACTGATCAAACAACATGTCGATCCGTCGCAACGGGTACTTGTTCTTGATGGTTACGGCATTTAATGGACGGTAGTCCACGCAAAGCCGCAACGTCTCATCCTTCTTCTTGACAAATAATGCCGAACAGCCCCATGGCGAGGAGCTCGGCCTAATAAAACCCTTCTCCATAAGGTCCGTGAGCTGAGTCTTCAGTTCAGCCAACTCCTTGGGCGCCATCTTGTACAGCCTTTCGGGATATTGGCATGGTTCCCGGTGCCAGTTCAATCTTGAACTCCACCTCTCTATCAGGTGGCATTCCCGGCAAATCGTCCGGGAATACATCAGGGAACTCTCGGACCACTGGAATATCTTCCAATCTGATGGTTGTGGCTTGATAGACACTTGGAAGTTTTATTTCTGGACTGTCCAGAAATAATGAGTGAGACTCGTGCACTCCTGAGTTCAAGTGCACAACTCGGAGGACGGTGTCTAAAACAGCGCCGTGGCGGGTTTAACCACGACATCCCTAAGATGACATCGACCTTTTGTCCCTCTAAAATTATGAGAGACGTAGGGTAAACTCTACCCTCTAAGCACAATGGCGCTTTTGGGACCACCATGCTTGCTGAAATCTTCCCACCCGGTGAACAGATCACATAAGGACTATTGGTGGGTAGTATTTGCAAGCTATGTTTATCAATGAAAGCTTGGCTAAGAAAGCTATGCGTGGCGTCTGAATCAAATAATATTATAGCGAGATGCTGGTGGAGTTGGAACATACCCGCAAGGATTGGCTCACCCTCCGGCACGTCCTCTATGGCAAGCTGGTGGACAGTACCAGGCCTAGGGTTTGCCCGCCGCGCATTACTAGGGTTCCGGGGTTGATTTCTCCCTGGAAACTGCGGTGCCACTCCGCCGCCTTGCTTCTCCGAGCAACTGCTCGCGAAGTGTCCTGGACGACCACACTTGTAACATGTGGCTGCTGCTGGTGTAGTGCTCGGGGGACGAAAGCCCGGCATGCGCTGCTGAGGTGCATACGCACGCGGCATCACCCGCTGCTGCTGTTGTTGCGGAGGTGGTACTGGCAGTGCCGGCCTGAATGCCGGTGAAGAGTACGGCCGACTGCGGAACGGAATCGACCGTTTTGGTGGCTGCCAGCGTGGACCTGATGGTGGGCGATTCACCATCCGAACTTCTGAGAAGGACCGTCTCCTTCTCCGCTGCTCTGCGGCGCGCTTCGCTTTCTCTCCGCCGCAGCTAACTCCTTGCCGGAGTCCTCCTGAACAATCGCAGCATCAATGATGTCGCTGAGGCTGCCGCGATTGAACATCGCCAACTTGTCCGTCAGGAGCGGGTTAAGCCCCTGGTAAAAGTGGTCCCGCCGCTTCTCGTCGGTATCGGCATGATACGACGCATAAAGTGCGAGATCGTTGAACGCCCTGGAGTATTCCAGCGCATTCCGGCTCCCTTGCTGCAGGTGCAGGAACTCCTGCGTCTTCCTCTTCATCAGACCTGGCGGTATGTGATAGGCCCTGAAGGCCGTCCGGAACTCCGTCCAGGTCATCACTCGGTCGGTGGGCTGTGAAGCACAGAAGTTGGCCCACCATGGGCTCGCAGATCCTTGGAGCTGCTGGACCGCGAACCGAGTCTTGCGCAGCACGCTTATCTGGAGCAGCCCGAACTTCATCTCTATCGCGCGGAGCCAGTTGTCCGCGTCAAGAGGTTCATCCACCCTTGAGAATACCGGGGGATGAGTCACCAGGAAGTCGGAGTAGGAGCTCTGTTGACGCTCCTCACGGTCTTGACGTCTCTCTGGACGAGACGTATTGGCGATAAGCGTTTGCAGAAACTCCGTGTGCTGCTGATGTGAACCCGCCATTGCCGCGACGATGTTGGCCAATGTAACCGTTGGTAGTGGCGGTGGCGGTGTTTGCTGTTTCTGTTGCTGCTGCTGTCCCGAGGAGTCCTCGGGAGGCTGTTGGGAGGTCTCTCCCCCTTGACTAGTACCCCCAACGTCCGGTTGGCACGAGTACGCGTCATTCTGAAATTCGAAACAGCAGCGATTAGCACATGTCTTACTTAAAAATTTCCATATGCAACAGTAGGTATTGAAGTGACACATGAATAATTTGCACAACATTCACATATATTGATAAAGCATAAAGTTTATACAAGATACATTATTCTCGGGTCTCCGAGAAGTCGTTCTCATGTCGTCACTACCTATACATACGCTACTGTCTACACGACATGTCACCGATTACAAAATTTGGGCTACACTACCCTAGCTGCCCTACATGGCAACTGTAACCCCTTACTCAGAGTAGAACTCCACCTTCTGCGGGTCGTCCTCCTCCGGTACCTCTGCTGGTGGCTCCGGATCTACCACCTCTTCTCCCATCCCGGGTTCTCCCATTGCTGGAAGGCCCAAGACCACCGGTACGCCTAACACCGGAGGTACGAGGTCCTGCAATGCATGCACCTCGTCCATGGCTTGGTTGTAGTCCTCTTCCCAGCCTTGCCCTTCCTCAATAGAGTCGTCCCGCTCTTGAGTAAGTTCCTCGTTCTGCTGGGTCAGATTCTGTACCAGTTCTTGTAACGCCACGATGTCGACACGGCTTTTCTTCTTCGCCTTCTTCAGACGATGCAACTGATTGTGCTGTTCATTCAGTCGCTTGATCATCAGAAGGAGCACATTGCGGAGTGCGCTGTGAGCACTCTCGAAATAGTCTCCATGGCTCGTGCTCTCCTTGAGCTTTGTGGCGAGATGCTCCGTATGAACAGCTTGGCTGTTCATCACGGCGTTTCCCGCCCTCATCTGGAGGCTAAGGTTTGCCTCCACGGGGTTGTACCTTGGGCAACCCGGATTTGTTGCCTCCAGGTACCTCTCTTCCCACATATGCTGAGCCCGTCCCTCCACCGGAACGAGCGCGTATGGAGTGCCCTCCATAGCTTGCACGTGTAGTTGGCAGAAACATGACATGGTGTCACGGGCTGCCACTTGCCACATCCCTTCCGGTTGTCTTCCTCTCACCGTGATGGTGAACGGCACCCAACCGGGTGGCGTAGGTCCTGCAGGGACTTCGACATGGATTGTCCACATCTTGTTCCTCTCTTCGCCTTCTTCCTTGGCGAAGTACTGCGGCATCTGGTCGTACCCGAAATATTGGAGCATTTGCCACAATGCTTCCGGGTAGCCGCTACGGTGAGAACAGTGGGAAACCACCCACCCGTTCTCCAACTGTTTATCTGCTGTCATCTGTAAAAATATATTTGAGAAATTTCAAATATTTATTTAAACAGCAAACTAAGGAGTTATAACATAAGCCATGTCATTGAACCCATAAAACTTGGAAACATGGTTCAATTTTTTAAGCAAATTTGACTGCTGATCTGCTGTTCAACATGACAGCCCTGACCAGTTTCCATTTAAACCTGATTTAGGCCATGTTGAAGGCAAAACCAATTCTGGAGCTCAACATCAAAGTTAAAGCTAACTTCAATAGATTTCCAGAAAGTATTTGCTTGGCCTAAGATCTGTCCTGGTTCAAAAGTTATGAGATGCCAAAGTTAACAGAATTTCTGGAGAAATCTGGACAGCACCTCCCTGCTTTAGGTACTGATTTAATCCAAGAATTCCAGTTAATTCTGTTCCTAATCTGACAAAACTTTATGTTACAAAGTTGTAACCCATCTCATAAGCTTTCTATAACTACCTCATTTTCTATTTTTGGATTTTTAAGCAGGAAGTTATGCTTAATTTACAGAGAGTTTACAGAGAGTGTTTGCTCTGTCCTGTTTTCTGGACAGTTTCAACTCTACTGCATTTTTCGATTGGTTAAGGGATGAAACACCTCTGGACCTCAACAGAAAAGTTGTAACGCTCTTCCAAAGCTTTCCAGAAATGTATCATATGACCCCAAACTCGAAAGAACTCAACCTCTAACCTCTGATTAACTCCAGCCTTAATTCAGCTGAAAAAAGAGTGCTCTGTCCCTAACAACCTATAAGTTGAAAACTTGTTAACTTTGAATATTCTGATTAAGGGAAGGAGTTACAATATGTTTTACTACTTTAGATCAAAACCTTCAAGTTTTAAATGAGGTGGTTCATTTAGTTGGATGTGACGTCGATGCTTCACCAGATTATGCCGGTACTACGTCCTCACAAAGAAAACCTATACCGGACTTAGCCGGCTTCGTTATTTCAGTGGCACTAAACGTCGCTCGCACACGGATGCTACACGTCTACCATTTCGTGGTCAGGCTACCTGCAGAAACTCAGACAATCATCAGACTCGGCTGCACACCGAGCCCGGAATCCATACAGTTCGTACACCCGGCCGTCATCACTCGCCCGGATGTTCTCAAGCCAAACACGCCTTGCGTTACGTGTTCACGTTTCAGACCACGTGACGGGGTCTACCAAGTTGCACCATGCATGCCAGGGATAGACGTTGCTCGAATACCCCAAAGGACATGAAGAGTCGTAGAGGATATCAAAGCGGGTCGGGTTACCTGCCACCCGTGGGGCTCCACCCTTCAGCTTGTGCGCACTGGTGGACAGCGCTTACGTGTACCCCCCAAGACATAAACGTCCCGAGATACACGATTTTCCGACATAAGCAAATAGGTTAGTATGCCACTTTCTATATGCTAATAACATCCTTATACAGGCTACTAACTCGTTCCTCACTGGATTTTTGAAAAAGATGACCTTTGTAGTGCGTTAAACCTCAAGCGAGCTCTGATACCACGCTGACACGACCCCACGGTCTTGTCGAGCCAGGATCACGCTGAGGGGTGCTGCGTTGCACAGCACCGGATAACACACATCAAAGGTACAAAGCAGAAGCAAAATTTTATTACATAAACGAGTTTATGAACATGTTTACATCAAAATAGGTCCAGTCTACACTTACGGGCGTAGACTACGCATCAAGTTCACGTTCAGCTCTTGAACGTGTCCTTGCTAGCACACACGCACACTAACTCTGCGGCGTGCACGACTCCCACTCGACAGGATTCCACTCATGGGGTTCCGTCTCCTCTTCGGGAGTCCCTTCCTCATAGAACCCTGCAAAAGCTTCAAACACAAGCAGTGAGCACGAAGGCTCAGCAAGTCTGACCCGTCTCTCCTAAACATGGAACTTCTACATGAGGGGTGATGGGTACATGAGGTAAAATCATTTGCAAAGGACTCGCCTAATTAGTGGAACCTTACTTTCAAGTTTTAGCAGCAGGTTGTGGAGAACCTTACGCTAAGGCACATGAGAGAGCCGCAATCAAACAAGAAACGCATTTCTCTCATGTACTTTGCCCAAAGTTGAAAATAACTTTAGTTACCTCCAGACTACAGCAAATCATTAACAATCAAGTCCATCTTTCAATCAGCAACATTTTAACATGCAACTAGCCTGTTCTTTCTACGTCACGGTACAGTGAACAAGTGGTACTCACTGACCGCGAGGGACGGCGATTATAATCAATTTACACCTGCAGGGTTACCCGAACAACCCGTCACGTACGCCCGTACTCGATGTTGCCTACAACAACCATCACGGAAGCTGTACGCGACTACCTTTCACCCGTTAGCCAAATATTGAACCGGTCCAATCGTCCCGAGCAAGAGGTCTCTGCACGCGCATCTCAGTGCCGCCAGCCGATTTACACCTCGAGCTCTCAACCTACGCCTTGAACGACCAGCTATGCATCAACACCCAGCTACCCGAGTTACATCAGTTTCCCGGTTCCCATATAGCCGGTAGGTCTTCGGTACTGTTTGAGCTTGTTCAACAGGCCCGCACACGGCTCGGTCCTCAATCGACACAAGCGGAGCTATAGCACACAGGCCCCAAAGTCCTAGTGCCCATACCCTCCGCTTGGTCTCATTTTCTTGCCCTGTGTTTCATGTGCTATCACTACCCGAGTCGAGTGCCTCTAGCCTATGCTCGCGAGTAGTTCCAACTACTCCACTTGTACCGAATACTACACTATCTTAGCATTGCAGTAGATAACGGGGTTTGCAATCCTAAACCCAACCCATGGTTTTCTTGGCTATGCAATTGGGTTTCCAAACAAGACTCTAATGCAAGTATTCATGGTACTCAAGTAAATACTCAAAACAATAAAAATTTGTAAAAAGGTTAATGCAAACCGGAGCTTGCCTTGCTGCTCTTGGTCGCAGGCTAGCTGTTCCTCCGGAGTAATGAAGTCTAGGACTTCGGGTTCCTCCTCGACCTTAGCGACTACATGATAGAAGCAAAATATGTATTAATTTAAATGCAGTTTTATTAACTTTTAACTTGTGAAGTCTATAACTCTTACTAGACAAGCCCAATGACTGTGAAATTTTTACTGTGGCTTGGTTACAACCTAAACAGAGACTTGGTGAAGGTTTAGTTGCAGCAAAGATCATTTGAGCCCTCCACAATTAATCATGTACTTGACCTTAATTGAAGGCTTTTAGGATGTTCTAAGGATTTTCATGAAACAAACTATGACATTCTGAAAACTAGATTTTCATAGGGTTCTAATGGAGTTGGTCTCACTTAATTTGAAGGTTCCTAACTAAAAATATGAGCTAAACAATTTCAGAGAAAATTCTGAAAATGTTTCTGAACATTTTCTATTTTCTCTGGAACAGTTTCACTAATCACACCATTAGGTGGACCAAACGAGCTCAAATGGGTCTGAAATTCTTATGGTAGTTCAGGGATATTTTGGTGAACATCCCAGTAAAATTTCAGGATTTTCCTCCAAAGGATCCTCCAGTTAAAATTCCAAACAGTTTAAACTTTGAGGAATTAATTCTGGAGAAATAAGGATTTTCATGAAGTGAAACTAAATTTGCTGGAAAGTTCTCAGAGAGCTGAATCCAACAAAATTTGGTTCACTCGATTTGGAGCTTTCTAGTCAAAGTTATGAGGATTTGAAGTTTGGAAGAATTCTGAAAATCAGGGGAAAAAGTTTAAACTCTCGGGGGTCCACGGGGACACGTGTTGAGCGCCGAGGCGACGGCACACGGCGGCCCACAAGGATTTTGCGCGCCAGCACACCCGATCCTGGCCGCAGCCCGATCGCGATTTAAAATATCGGTCGCTGACAGCTGGGGTCCACCCTCTTCTTCAACCTCTCGCCGCCCACGCTCCGCCGCCGAGGGACCTCGCCGGAGAGCTGGCCAGCAGCTTCTGTAACGCTCCAAACTTCATGATCTTGGCCGCCCCTGCCTACTTTCACTCGGGGAGCAGGATTTTGGGGTCGGCTCGTCATGGCAACGGCCTGTACATGGTCGGCGACGAGCCGCCGCCTCGGAAAAACTTCGGCCGTGTCGGCTGACTCCCCTAGCACCTCAACTACTCGAGCAACCGGTCGGGAAGCATCAGTGGACCTCAGGGAAGGTTGACATGAGCTTGAGGTAGCTCGGGGGAGGCCCGAAATAGGTCCTCACCGTGCGCCCGATGCCTCCCGTTTATTCCGCCGTCGGTAAACTTCAAATTACGCTGGGTATAGAGGTCCTCCGGCCAAAGGTTGTGAAGGCAACTTGTGAGTTACCGTGTCTAGTTTATGTGAGAGCGGATTGAGGCCCTCCAATTCTTTCTAGAGTACGAATTCACTGGAACCGCACACGAAGGTCGGTCTGCACACAGAAAGGGGAAAACTGGAAATTCGCCGCCGGTGAGCAAACACTCGGGCTGTGGCTCGGGGGTGAGCAGCACCGGTCACCGGCGCGTCCAAGGGTGCCTTGGCTCGGGCGTGACAACGCCCAGGTTGGGCTGTCCACGGGAGCCCGAGGTGCGGCGGTTTTAAGTCACCGAATTGATCTTTCGGCATAGCCGTGATCAATCGGTTTCATCTGAGTTTTAGCAATGGGGAGGAAGGAGAAGAGTTCCTAGTACCCCTCCGTGGCTCGAGAGGGGATGGGAAGGCTATGATCAGCGCTCTCCGATCGATTCCGAGCTGCGGAAAGAGTTTGCCGGCGCTGAGTTCTTGCGGGGGAAGAAACTGGCGAGGCTTCGGCCGAGGAGGGGGGAAAACGCCTTAAGAAGGCCCTGAACCGCCTCACGCCCGCGCGTGGCCAAGCAGCTGCTGGCGCGGCGGCTCCCCTCGGTGGCGATCGCAGCGGCGGCTCGGCGACCTGAGTGAGAAAAGTCTCAGTCGGTTGATTCTTCTCTGTGGCTGACATGTGGGACCCACCCGGGGTTTTAACCTCTGAAATTCACTCCTAATCCTTGTTGTAAACAGTGAGCCCCAAAATACCCATGGTGATTCAAATTATTCACCCATGAGCCATTTGAATTGATTAGAATTCAAATTGGGTTTGGTTTGAATGAATTTCAGCATACGTTCAGTTTTGAATTCAAATAAAGTTTGAATTTGTCCCACTTAGCTCATGTCAAGATCAACTCCAAATGGAGTGAAAATTGGTGTGTGAGCTCACAAAAATGTGCTGAATAAGAATATGCCTCCCACTTTTAAATTCATGGGATAAAAACAGTTTGAATTTGAATATGGTTTCAAACTGCCCTCTTTCTAGCTATACCCAAAATGACCTCAAAAAGGTTTTGAATTTGAGTGAATCTTGGCATGGACATCCTTAGCAATGTGTAGGAGTTATCATATGTCCAGCCCCTCTATATCACATGTGGGAAATACCCCTTTTGCAATATGTGAGTTTGTTCTCTAATGAGCATGTTGATGGTGGTTACTTGCTCTTCATTTGTGTTCATCAACTTTCCTCAAATGAGGTGTGTGGTGTGGTGATGAACACTTCAAATATGTGTCAAAAACTGAGGCCCTTACACGGGGGTACCCCATATTGAGGGTACCAACACACGCTGACCATAGGATGCAAGCCTAGGTTGCATAGATTGGCATTGGAACCACCTTGATATAGGATGCAAGCCTAGGAGAAGCCATAGTTGGATCACAGATGGGTATCACCCCAAACTACCTTGACATAGGGTGAAGTCACAGATCGATATCACCCTAAAACCCCATAGGACCCCCATTGAAAAAGCCTTGAATAGGAGTTGTGTGAGCCCTTGTGATGATTGTTGTGATTGTGTGCTTAGTGTGAGTTGTGGGACATTTCAGCGTTGTCCATATCCACACATAAGTAGAAAGAGATGTGAGATGCCTCGGCACTTGTTCACATCCTCATATGGGCTAATATATATAGTCCAATCCACCTTGATGCATATATTTGGGAGGGATCCATCTAACCTTCTAACCTCTATTCTACTCCATTCTCTCTCACAGATGGTGAGAGGAAGCGCCGGCCGCCAAGGAAGGAACGTCCGTGGCAACCAAGAGGAGGGCCACGATGAAGTTCCTGTTAACCCCGGAGCTGGTGAGAACAACCTTGAACGGTTGATGGCCATGCAGAATCATCTTATGCAGACCATGATCCAAACTTTAGGTCAGCTGCAGGCCAACAACAACAACCCTGTTACGGCACCACTGCCACCACCGC
The DNA here is from genome assembly GCA_030760725.1 of Neostapfia colusana. Classification (NCBI taxonomy): domain Eukaryota; kingdom Viridiplantae; phylum Streptophyta; class Magnoliopsida; order Poales; family Poaceae; genus Neostapfia; species Neostapfia colusana. Next base: position 61,253,250 of record JASWHV010000005.1, on the reverse strand, counting down.
AACCACCACCGGCTCATAACAGGTTGGGAGAGTTCATGAGGACTCGACCACCTACTTTCTCACAAGCTAACGACCCCATGGAGGCCGACGATTTGTTGAAGTCCATGGAGAAGAAGCTTGCCATCGTCCAGTGCAACGACAGAGAGAAAGTTCTCTTTGCGTCGCACCAACTCATGGGAGCTGCCACTGACTGGTGGGATGCCCTTTGTAACGCTCACGTCAACCCGGAGACGATCACTTGGACTGAGTTCAAGGAGAGTTTCCGACCTCATTACATCCCTGCGGGTGTAATGATGCTCAAGAGACAGGAGTTCGAAGGTCTCCGCCAAGAACAGAAAAGTGTGAATGTGTATCTCAACAAGTTCACACAACTGTCCCGGTATGCCCCCGAAGATGTCAACTCAGACCAGAGGAAGCAATACCTGTTCATGAGAGGGTTGAACAATGAGATCCAGGTTCAGCTCCTCAACAATGACTACGCGAGCTTCCAGAAGCTGGTTGACAAGGCTATCGTGGTTGAAAGCAAGATCCGAGAGATCGAGCGAGAGGGCAAGAGGAAGATGCCATACCAGCCATAAGGGAGCAACGTACGACCTTGGTACATGCCCCCAGCTGCACCGCAGTACGGGTCGCCTGCTCCTGCTTTTCGCCCAAATCAACCACCACAGCAACGCCTTGCCATCAAGCACCTCGTGTGCCTTTGCCTCCTGCGCCCCTTCCTAACATGGGTGCTCCTGTTCAAAACCCCCGCCCCAACGTACCTGCTGCCGTGGGCAACAGGGCATGCTTTGCATGCGGGGAGACAGGACACTTCACGAGCCAGTGCCCGAGGAGAGGTCCTGGACAGCAAGGCAATATCCCCAAGCAGAACCCACGGCCCAACGGAGGAGCCAACCAAGGAAACCGTGGACAGCCGAACTACGCTCGCGGCAACGTGAACCATGTTTCTGCTGAGGAAGCACAACAGGAGGAGGACGTCGTGATTGGTATGTTCCTTTCCAACTCCAACCCAGCCACCATCTTATTTGATTCTGGAGCATCACATTCCTTCATATCATCCAAGTAAGTTGCCAAGTATAATCTACCCATATCACTCTTCAAATATACTATGTTGGTTAATTCTCCCGGTGGAGAGATGAGGACTAATATAGTATGTCCGAAAGTACACCTTAATATAAGGGTGTAGACTTCCTTGCCAACCTCATTGTCTTGGATTCCCAAGGGCTTGACATAATACTCGGAATGGATTGGCTATTTAAGCACAACGAGGTAATCCAATGTGCTCAATGGAGCGTGCAGTTGACCAATGAACACGGTACACTTATCGAGTTTGAGTCAGCCCAACCGGCAACCGAGAAGGCAACATTGAACCACGTCAAAGAAGCAACCCTGGACAGCATTCCGGTGGTTCAAGAGGTTTTGGACGTATTCTCGGAAGAACTTCCCGGTATGCCACCTGACCAGGACATCGAGTTTTCCATTGACCTAGTGCCCGGAACCGCACCTATAGCAAAGAGACCATATAGGATGCCCATCAACGAGCTAGTGGAACTGAAGAAGCAAATCCAGGAGCAGCAAGAGAAGGGTTTTATACGTCCAAGCTCGTCACCATGGGGAGCCCCCGTGCTCTTCGTGGACAAGAAGGATGCAACCCAAAGGATGTGCGTGGACTATAGGTCTCTCAATGAGGTGACAGTCAAGAACAAGTACCCTCTGCACCGTATAGAGGACCTGTTTGACCAGATGAAGGGAGCCCGAGTGTTCTGCAAGATTGATCTTCGGTCGGGATACTTCCAACTGAAGATTAAGCCCTCCGATATACCCAAGACTGCCTTTCAAACACGGTATGGTTCGTATGAATATACCGTCATGTATTTTGGGTTAACGAATGCACCCGAATACTTCATGTACCTCATGAACAAAGTTTTCATGGAGTACTTGGACAAGTTCGTCGTGGTTTTCATTGACGATATCATGGTGTATTCGAAAAGTGAGGAGGAACATGAAGAACAATTGAGATTGACATTAAAGAAGCTGCAAGAGCATCATCTGTATGCCAAGTTCAGCAAATGTCAATTTTGTCTAAAGGAGATATCGTTCTTAGGCCACATCATCTCTGAGGAAGGAGTATCGGTTGATCCCAGAAAAGTGGGAGATGTTCTGAAGTGAAACCAACTGCAAAACGTGAGGGATATTCGGAGTTTTCTTGGGATGGCTGGATACTACCGAAGGTTCATCAATGACTTCTCTAAGATAGCAAAGCCTATGACGGAGTTGCTAACGAAGGGAAAAGCCTTCCAATGGACACCAGCGTGCCAAGAAAGCTTTGAGGAGCTCAAGAAGAGGCTAAGCACAGCGCCGGTTTTGCTATTGCTGGAAGTAAGCAAGAGCTTTGACATATATTATGACGCATCCAGACAAGGGCTTGGATGTGTGCTCATGCAAGAGGGACAAGTGGTAGCCTATGCATCGAGACAACTCAAGAAACACGAGCTCAATTACCCCACGCATGACTTGGAACTAGCAGCCGTGGTGCATGCATTGAAGATTTGGAGACATTATATCCTTGGTCATCGATGTGAGATCTATACAGATCATAAAAGCCTCAAGTACATATTCACTCAGACGGATTTGAATTTGAGGCAACATCGATGGTTGAAACTTATCAAGGATTATGATGTTGGAATCAACTATCACACTGGAAAGGCCAATGTAGTAGCTGATGCATTGAGTCGGAAGGGAGCATGTCACCAACTCACGGTTCGGGAGCTACCACCCGAGCTACGAAAGGAGTTCGAATGATTACATCTCAGATTCTTAAACGAGATGGAAGTGATGGAACTCCATTATTCATTGGAACAAGAAATAAGAGACGGCCAAGCTACGGATGAGGAGATCAAAGAGATCAAGGAAAGGATGCAACAAGGCATCGAAAAGGACTTCAAGGAAGACGAGAAGGGTACACTTTGGCTAGAAAAAAGGATTTGTGTGCCTAACGTGAAGCATATCCACGACACAATATTAAAAGAGGCACATGACTCACCTTATTCCATACATCCCGGAAGTACCAAGATGTACAAGGACCTAAAGACTTGTTATTGGTGGGATGGTATGAAAAGAGACATAGCCGAGTATGTTGCCCTATGCGACACATGCCAACGGGTGAAGGCCGAACATCAAAGACCCGCTGGACTGTTGCAACCCTTGAAGGTACCCGAGTGGAAGTGGGAAGACATCAGTATGGATTTCATCATAGGATTGCCACGTGCTTGGTCGGGTTACGACTCAATCTGGGTTATCGTGGACCGATTGATGAAAACCGCTCATTTTGTTCCTGCTAAAACCACGTACCGCGTGGCAGATCTAGCCGAGCTATACATGGAGTAAATCGTGTGTCACCATGGAGTCCTAAAGAGGATAGTCTCCGATCGGGGTTCTCAGTTTACCTCTAGATTTTGGAGGAAGCTGCAGAAAGCGATGGGTACACGACTGGATTTTAGCTCCGCCTACCATCCGCAAACCGATGGGCAAACCAAAAGGACAAACCAAAATTTAGAAGACATGTTGAGAGCTTGCGCCTTGAAACATGGGCGTAGTTGGGATAGGAGTTTGCCGTATGCGGAATTCTCCTATAACAACAGCTATCAAGCTAGCCTGAAGATGTCGCCTTTCAAAGCATTATATGGTAGATGGTGTAGGACACCGCTGTTTTGGAACGAGACTGGAGAGAACCAAGTGTTTGGACCAGAAGTGCTACAAGAGGCTGAAAAGCAAGTCCAAACCATTCGGTAGAACTTGAAGGCTGCTCAGTCATGACAGAAAGGCTATGCGGACAATAGGCGAAGGAAGTAGAATTTCGAAGTAGGAGACTTCGTATACCTTAAGGTATCGCCTATCTGAGGCCAATGACGTTTCAACGTCAAAGGCAAGCTAGCACCTCGCTACATCGGGCCATTTAAGATTCTGGACAAGCGAGGAGAAGTAGCCTATCAACTAGAGCTCCCAACACGCCTCTCCGACGTACATGACATGTTTCATGTACCCCAGCTGAAGAAGTGCTCGAGAGTACCAGAGGAGCAAGTACCGATGGAAGAGCTTGAACTTCAAGAGGACCTGTCCTATGCAGAGCACCCCGTCTAATTTTTGGACATAAAGGAAAGGGTCACAAGGAATAAGGTGATCCGTTGGTGCAAGGTGCAATGGAGCCATCACACAAAAGCTGAAGCCACATGGGAGCGTGAAGAAGATATCAAGACAAAGTTCCCTCATCTATTCTCAACTAATGAATCTCGAGGGTGATATTCAATTAAGGGGGTAGATTTGTGACACCCTCATTTTTGGGTTCTGCATGTATTTGTAAGGGCCTCAGTTTTGGCACACATTTGAAGTGTTCATCACCACATCACACACCTCATTTAAGGAAAGATGATGAACATAAATGAAGAGCATGTAACCACCATCAACATGCTCATTACAGAACGAACTCACATATTGCAAAAGTGGTATTTCCCACATGTGATATAGGTGGGCTGGACTTATGAAAACTCCTACACATTTCTAAGGATGTCCATGCCAAGTTTCACCCAAATTCAAAACCTTTTTGAGTTCATTTTGGGTATAGATAGAAAGAGGGCAGTTTGAAACCACATTCAAATTCAAACTATTTTTGTCCCATGAATTTAAAAGTGGGAGGCATATTCTTATTCAGCACATTTTTGTGAGCTCACACACCAATTTTCACTCCATTTGGAGTTGATCTTGACATGAGCTAAGTGGGACGAATTCAAACTTTATTTGAATTCAAAACTGAACTTGTGCTGAAATTCACTCAAACCGAACCCAATGTGAATTCTATTCAATTCAAATGGCTCAGGGGTGAATAATTTGAATCACCAGGGGTATTATGGGGCTCACTGTTTACAACAGTGATTAGGAGTAAATTCCAGAGGTTAAAACCCCGGGTGGGACCCACATGTCATAGAGGGAAGAAGGAGAAACTTGCACCACAAGTCAGAGTCTCGGTGGGAAATTCCGCCGAGCAGTTACCGGCGCCACCAGCTACTTCCCTCTCCGCGCGCTGGCGCCCAGGGCGGCTGGCTCGCGCCCCCACGCGACCGGCACCGCCTCAGCCGAGCAGGAGTCGGCCGGCTTTATCTCCTCGCGGGCAAACCCGAGCAGCGGCATTGTTTCTCGCCGCAGCTCTCTGCTCAATCGGGAAAACCAGCAAAACCATCTCCTCCTTCGTCCCTGAGCTGCTAGACAGCCACCTGAGCTTGCACTCCACCTCTCCAACGCCAGAAACCTCGAGCTCCGACCTCCTTTGCCCAAAGACGATCGCCACCGCGGCGACCTAGCCTCAGCCGAGAGTCAGGCGCCCGTGGGCAGCGTTCCACAGGCGTTTTCACGGTCCAGCGAGAGAGGCAACAGGAGCGCGCGACCACCGTGCTGCTCTCCTCCATGTTTGGAAGCCAACCGTGAAGAATCCGCAGAGAATTTCCAGTTTTTGCTCCGGCGACCGTAAACCGAGCTTCTGGTACGGTTTCTTTAAATTCTCGCTCTATGATCTTTCGGAGGTCATCAAATCTTGCACATAGATGCTGGACTAGCCGGCGATCAGGTTCTTTTCTGCATCCGTAGCGTAAAACTGTCTAGGAGTGACGAATTTCGAGCTCGATCGAGGGCGGTCATGGCAGGCACGATCGGTCACACGGTGACAACCGACTTGCCACCATCCCTGAACCCTTTTGACACCTTGTCGAGCTTCCTAGAGGTACACTGGTGCTGTAGGGCCATTTGTTCGAGGTGTTGGCGGGTTTAGAAACCACGGTCGACGGTGTCGAACCTCAACCGAGGCCGCTGCACGTCGCCGAGCTATTTCCGGTCACCCCAGCCCGACCTGTCACCACCGACGTGTTCCTCGACGTCGACAACCCCCTGGCGGCGAGTTTCAGACCATGGGAGGTCCGGCAGCGGCGAGCCGGCAAGCCCCGAGTCTGCTCCGGCGAGGTCGGCGGCGCGGGCACAAGAGAACGGCGGGTGGAAGACGAAGACGGCTGGCCCACGTGTCAGCGGCTGAAGAATTTAAATCGGGATCGGGTGTGGCCAGGGTCGGCTGTGCTGGCGCGCAAATACCCTAGGAGCTCCAGTGTGCCGGACACCTCTGCGCTCGACACGTGTGGTATCCCCAGTGTGCCGGACACCTCCGCGCTCGACGCGTGTCCCCGCGGGCCCCGAGAGTTTAAACTTTTCCCCCGATTTTCAGAATTCTTCCAAACTTCAAATCCTCATAACTTTGGCTAGAAAGCTCTAAATCGGGTGAACAAAATTTTGTTGGATTCAGATCTCTGAGCACTTTCCAGCAATACCAAATTCAGCTCATGAAAGTGAATAGTTTTCCAGAATTAAATCCCTGAAGTTTAAACTGTTGGGAATTTTATCTGGAGAACTACTTTATGAAAAATCCTGAAATTTGGCTGAAAGGTTCATTGGAAAATCCCTGAATCCCAGTAAAGTTTTCAGACTCATCCAAGTTCATTTAGTTACCCTAATTGGGTGATTAAGGGAACTGCCCAGAGAAAATAGAAAAATGTACAGAAACATTTTTCAGATCTTCTCCAATCTTAATTAGGACATAACTTTCTGTAGAATTCTTCAAATGACATGAAACCAACTCCATTAGAACCATTCTAAATTCTAGTTTCCTGAAAGTAATGGTGGGAGCCATGAAAAACCCTGGAATTACTTAGAGGCTCAATTATTGACCAAAGAGGCTTTTATTTGTACAAGGTTCAATTGAACTTTGTTTCAAATAAAAACTTGGTCACAACTCTGGTTAGGACCCTACCAATCCACCATAAAAATTTCAGAACCAAAGGGAAGGGCTAGTTAGAGTTATTAGCAATGATGTATTCCAGTTCACACATTGCATTCAAATTAACATGTAGTATTGTATTAAACGTGTAGCCATTGAAGAAGAGACTCCGGAAGTGCTGGACTTCCTCCTTCCAGAAGAGGAACTAACCCCTGACCAGCAGCAACAAGGCAAGCCCCGGTTTGCATTAACCTTTTTATAAGTTTTACTTTGTTTACATGTGTCATATGGAGTATGTTTGTGCATTAGGTATAGGATGGATGGAACCCCACTTGCATAACTAGAATTTTCCCTAAGAGTGAGGGTAGTGTCTAAGACCTCGAGTAGACAGGCTATGCTTAATGAGTCATAGGACTTCGGTACAAGTCGAGTAGTTGGAATCTACTCGCGAGATAGGCATTGGGACACACGGGTTCGGTTGAGTAACACGAGATCACTTTAGTAATGAAAATGAGACTAGGCAGGGGCTAGGGCGCAGCAAGAGGGAGTCTTGTATGCGCATCCATGCCCGTGTCGATTGAGGACCGATCCGTGTGCGGCTCTGCTGAACAAGTATTGAACGTACCGAAGGCATATCTTATATATGGGCCCCGATAAACCGATGTAGCCTAAACCTCCGGGCGTCGAGGCATAGCACACCGATTTATAGGTGTAGGTTGAGGGCAGCAAGGTGGAAATCTGCCAACGGGCATAGAGAGATGCTCCGTGTGGGGAACCTCCTGCTCGTTTCGGTGCGACCGGTTCGACGTTTGGGCTGTTGGGTGAAAGGTTGTCCCGTACGACATCGAGTGAGCGTGCTGTGCAGCTCCACGGGTGGGCATACGTGACGTGCTCTTTGGGTTTCCCTGCAGGTGTATATCGAGTCGATTCGCCGTCCCTCGCGGTGATGAGTACCGCTTGTTCACTGCGTCGTAACGTAGATTAATGAATGAAATGTTATGATTCAATATTGCTGTTATGATATAATTGTATTGTTACATGTGTGCCACCAAATATTGCTTACTAAATTTCAGCTTCATGAACTGTTAACTTGTTGCTAAAAGATGAACTAAGGATGAACTTGTAGGCGTGTCCATTTGCTGCATAGCACACCTCATGTAGAGTTTCATGCTTAGGTGAGTCGGTTAAGTCTTGTTGAGCCTTCGTGCTCACGGTTGCTGCTTAAGTGTTTTTCAGGTGAGGAGCCACCCACGGACTTGGAGTACGAGTCCACCGGCGAGGGTTACCCTCCGTCAGGGACCACGGCTGAGTGGGAGCCGTACACGCCGCGCTGAGCTGAGGAGTGCAGCTAGTGTGGGTTGCCCTAGGGCTGGGCAACCACTTTTGCTAGATAGGCGGGCGTGAGTTGTATAAAAGAAACTTCCGCTGTGTAATAAAATACCCTAGTTTGTAACTGAGAAGTGTACTATTTTGTACATTCAGTTTGTTTTCCCATGTAATATAATGTGTTCTTATGACGTGTGCTGTCGGGTGTCGCATCGCGCGGCACCACCCTCTACGATCCTGGATGAGCGGATTCCGGTCCGCCACAGTATTCATGTTTCATGTAGAAAAACACTTTTAAAATAAGTTGAAACCGAGAAAGAATAAAAAAGTTAGCAAAAAAGAGCAAATTCCAGTGTACAGAGAGCGCCGAAGACAACTTCCGTGGCTCGCTGGCCACGTGGCGTGTTCGGAGCTCATCTCCGCAAATGGGGAGGGGTACATCGCTAAACTGGCTACGTGGCAGGCTCGGGGCTCATCCCCGCAAAAGAGGGAGAGGTCCGACCCTGTGGGACACGTGTTGCCCCCGGAGCTAGCCTCTGCAGAGTAGAGAGGCCAGTCCTGAAGGACACGTGTCGGCTGCGGAGCTATTCACCGCAGAACAAAGAGGACCAGCCGCGCGGGACACCTGTCGCTCTCGGAGCTCACCTCCGAGAGGTCCGGCCCCGCCAGACACGTGTCGCTCTTGGAGCTCACCTCCGAGAGGTCCGGTCTCATTGGACACGTGTCACCTCCGGAGCTTACCTCCGGGAGGTCCGACGCTGATGGACGCGTCTCACCTCTGGAGCTCATCTCCGGGGGGTTCCTTACTGTTGGACACGTGTAGACCTCGGAGCTTGTCTCTGAGAAGAAAGGAAGTCTGGCGCTATTAGGACACGTGGCACATCCGGAGCCACCTCCGAAGAAAGAGGAGGTCCGGAATTGACAGATGGCACATCCGGAGCCACCTCCGAAGAGAGGGGAGGTCCGGAACTGACACGTGGTGTTCTCGGATCTTGCCTCTATTTAGAGGTGAGGTCCCGCCTGCCAGGACACATGGCTCATGCGGAGCTCACCTCTGTATAAGAGGGAGGTCTCGCCCGCCTGACACACGGCACAACCGGAGCTTGTCTCTGCGGAAAAGGGAGCCCAGGTTCCCCGCAGGACACGTGGAGCTTCCGGAGCTCACCGCCGCGAAGGTAACGCGATTCTGAAGCGGTTTTTCTTCTGTACGCGCAGGAATCCCGGGTACTGAGGAAACCGACACGATTTCCATAATGTTACCGCACCGAATCAAACTAAAGATAAGTTGTTAAGATCCAAAAACAGTTCGAATGGGACTCTTATTCGAATTTTGATAAGAGGAGGACTCTCCGTTTTCCTCTTATAAATAGAACCGAAAAGCTTTGGCCGCAACCACGAACTTGTTTTTCACCTTTTGAGCCGACAACTTAGAGCCATAGCCCCAGCTCGCCGAGCAAACCCTTTCGCCAGAACTTGACCACCAGAGAGATCGCCGACGAGCCAGAGTCGATTGCCATCGCCGGAGGAGCCCCGACGATCCGTCTTGCTTGGAGAAGGACCCCGGGACCAAGAAGAACGTAAGGTAGGTCTCCAATACCACCTTACAACATCTTCACGTTTTCTTTGCATCTGTTCTTCGACTCCTTTCGAGCAGAAGCTTTTTCGTGGACTGTCGAAGTGTTCGGTCGACACTTCCCCCGGGCCTGCACTGGGCAGCCCGCGGAGGTTCTTTTTTCGGTGGGGCTAGTCGCTTGTGGAGAGCTTGAGCGTATGGACGAGTTAGTAAGAGCTTGACACGGCGAGTTTTACGTGGTTCAGGCCGCCGGAGCGTAAAACCCTACGTCCACGGCGAGCTATGGAGCTTGCTGTATTGCTTGCTGCTCAGCACCGGAGTCCTGAGATTGAGGATGAGTTACAGCTTGGGGGTGAATGGCTAGCGTATGAGTTGCGGGGGTGCGAACCCAGGGTGCGAATGGCTAGCATATGAGTTGCGGGAGTGCGAACCCAGGGTGCGAATGGCTAGAGTGCGAACCCTTGCTAACGTCGCCTACCCGAGTCTTTTATAGTCCAAGACTCGGGTGACTTACAAGGGGGGCCCGGGACCCGACAGGTGGTCCCGGTTAGATTGACTGTGATCTACCGTATCTGCGGTTATGCCGGTAGTTGTCTCTGGCGAAGGCTTCTGAGTCTTCGTCTTGCAGCCCTGCCCATGCCGCATGCTAGTCGTAGTGGATGATGACGGCGGGGGCGGCATGGGATGTCTTGTCGCTGCGTTTATTGGCTGGCAGGCTCTGACACCGCGCGCCAGTCTGTGATGCGACTGGGCGCAACAACACATGACAGAGGCGTGCTCCGCTTCTCCGCGTCTTGGGAAGATGCGGGCCTTGAATACCTTGTACGGGCAAGGTATGGGGCGTCTTTACGCCCGCTGCCTATCACTCGGGGGCAGGCAGCGCCGTCCTGCTGGCCACGTGGCGGGCCCGGAGCCCTCCTCAGAGGAGAGGGGGGGTCCGGCCCTGCGGGACACGTGGAGCCTTCGGACCTCTCCCCGCGGAGGGGGAGGTTCGGCTTCTGTCGGCCACATGGCGGGCCCGGAGATCCTCTCTGAGGAGAGGGAGGTCCGGCCCTGCCGGATACGTGGCACCTTCGGACCTCTCTCCCGCGGAGGGGGAGGTCCGGCTTCTGTATGCCACGTGGTGGGCCCGGAGCTCTCCTCTGAGGAGAGGGAGGTCCGGCCCCGCCGGACGCGTGGCGCCTTTGGAGCTCTCCCCTCGGAGGGCGGAGGTCTGGCTGCTGTACGCCACGTGGTGAGCCCGGAGCTCTCCTCTGAGGAGTGGGAGGTCTGGCACCACTGGACACATGGCACCTCCGGAGCTTTCCCTGCGGAGAAGGGCGAGATTCTTAGGCATTTTCCCTTGTGCACGGGGGTACCCCATATCGTGGGTACCGACAGTGGCCCCCGGGCTCTCCTCGGGGGAGGTAACGGGCCCGAGGTGAGGCCTTCTCCTACCCACGCACTTTCTTGTCTTGAGTACTCCCTGTGCTGGCAGGGTCTTGACGGCTTCGGAATTCAGCCTCTTAGGAGAGGGTGAAGCCTGGCATCGGAGCTCGGCCCGGCTGTGGGGGCGGAGGTCCGGAAGTCATCGGAGCACAGGTCCACGAAGGGCGTGAGGTCCGGCATCAGGGCTCGCCTCTGAAAGGAGGGCGAGGGCTGGCATCGGAGCTCGGCCAAGCTGCGGGGGCGGAGGTCCGGAAGTCATCGGAGCTCAGGCCAGCGAAGGGCGTGAGGTCCGGAGGTCATCAGAGCTCAGGCCAGCAAAGGGCGTGAGGTCCGGCATCAGCGCTCGCCTCTGAAAGGAGGGCGAGGGCTGGCCTTGGAACTTGGCCCAGCCGTGGGGGCGAAGGTCCGGAAGTCATCGGAGCTCAGGCCAGCGAAGGGCATGAGGTCCGGAATCAGCGCTTGCCTCTGAAAGGAGGGCCGGGGCTGGCCTCGGAGCTCGGCCTGGCTGTGGAGGCGTAGTCCGGAAGTCATCGGCGCTCAGGCCAACGAAGGGCGTGAGGTCCGGCATCAGCGCTCGCCTTTGAAAGGAGGGCGAGGGCTGGCCTCGGAGCTCGGCCTGGCTGTGGAGGCGGAGGTCCGGAACTTCTCAGTGGCCCCCCCTTTCCTGTCCCTTAGTCTCATTTGGCTTACTGTCCCAGGCCGGAATACGGGGCTCGGGTAATCCAGTGCACTTGGTCCCGGAGGTCTGGCCCCAGCCCCAGTCAGGGTGTAACCGTCCGGCCCCCTGGTACTCAGACCGTAGCGCCGGGCGGCAGAGTGCGCATGCTTTGGGTGCAAGACTGGGCAAAGCAAGGCTCCTGACCCCCCGGTCTAGCATAGGTCTTTTCTCGGAGGAGACCAACTGGCGGTACAGTACCCTTACAGGGGGAGATCCAAAAGGCCACCGGGCCTCTGGCAGGTACCCCAAGCACTACCGCCTTCGGCAGGACGGCAAATATCGACTATGCATGAGAGCAGGAAAGAGGAACCGAGTGTACAATGGACGCACACTGTCTAGAGCGTGGGGAGGTGTTCATATAAATTAATGCGTAATTTAAATAAACACCTAAGTAAGCATGGTGAACTTACTGGGGTGGCGTCGGAGTGCCTGTCTTCACGCAGAGCGGGTCATGCGTGGCTTCGTCGTACGCCGGACATGGGGGGACCCCCATGGCGATCTCAGGGGGAAGCACAACTTCGGCCCCGCATACCATGTGGAAGGGTAGTTCCCGTGACCCGGACCTGGGAAGTCCGGCTGGCCCTCGACATGGAGGAGCCGGTATCCCCCGACGGCTTTGGGTGCGCGTCTGCACCGGTTGTGTGGGTCTGCTTGGCGTGGACCTGGCACGCATTGCATCCCTAACCGGTTTGACGGCGTCCAGGTGGCTCTCGGTCAGTAGGAGCCATGCCGGGTGGCTTAACTGACCAGCGTGCGGGACGATGAGCGTTCCCAGCACTCGCCTCCTTGGACTACTGCGAGCTATTCGCAGCCTTCCTCCTGGGTTATGCACCGCAATAGGATGTCGTGGTGCCACGCCAGTAAAGATACCAGCGCGTAGCACTTAGCCATCCGCACCACCCGTTCAGCGAATGCACGCTCATCAGGAAGGATGTCCTTCAAGGAGCCCCGGACCTCCGTGGTCCATGCATCGGGACTACTTGAGCTTCTGGATCTTGAGCCCTGGGTTGCACGGAGTCCCCAGTGACGCTTACGATCCTTTGGCGGCATCCATGGCCGCCGGGACTGCCTAGCTTCGAGGCACTGGTTCAGCCCCCTTCGCCCGGCTCGGCGGGCCGGGCTGTGGACCGCAGCAACGTCCTCTCGAAGACTCCTTCGGGTGCAGGGGCTCCGATGGAGGCCTTCGTTGAGAGGTCGTCAGCTGCGGCTTTGCCAGCGCGCGGTACATGGCGCATGTCCAAGGCGAGGAAGTCTTTCTCCAACATCCGCACGTGGAGCAGATAAGCAGCTAGCTGTGGGTCATTGCAGGGGCATTCACCCTTAACTTGCTTGATAACTAGCTGGGAGTCGCCCTGCGCCAACAACTGGCGAGCGCCCAGAGACAGGACTGTCTTTTAGGCCAAAGATGAGTGCTTCATACTCTGCCAAGTTGTTGGTTGCCTTGGAATTGAGACGCACCATGTACCCAGACTGCTTCCCTGATGGCATGAGAAGCAGTACGCCGGCACTGGCCCCCTGCTTTCGCGAGGAGCCGTCGAAGAAGAGCGTCCAGTGAGGCCCGGTGAAGACCAGAGCTCGGCACTTTGGTTCACCGTCTTCGCGCCCCCCTGGGTCAGCCTTCGTTGGCGTCCACTCAGCCACGAAGTCAGCCAGCGCTTGGCTCTTGGCTGTCTGACATGGTCGGGAGCCCAGCTTGAACTCCGCCGTCTTCGGGCTGTCTTCTGGCTTCGGAAGCTGGCAGTGAGTGCCAACTCCGCCCTTCAGCTGCTCTGGCGCACTTTTCCGCCAGGCTGAAGAGCTCAGGGACGTCACGGACCTCTCTGGTCGCGAGCTTCTCAAGCATTTTCTCGTCCCGGACACCCTGCAGGAACGCCACCACCACAGAAGCACTTTGAATGTGCGGGATGGTGTTGCGTACCTGGGAGAACCGCTGGATGAAGGAGCGCAGTGATTCCCCAGGCTGTTGCTTGATGGCGTGGAGGTCGAGCTCCGTGCCAGGACGGGTGTAGGAGCTGCCGAAGTTGGCGATGAACTGCCGGCAGAGCTCTCCCCAGGAAGATATGGAACCCTGAGGGAGGTTCATTAGCCAAGACCGGGCTGGGCCGGTCAAGGCGACCGGGAAGTAGTTGGCCATGACAGCCTCATCCCCTCCTGCGGCAAGTACGGCGGTGGAGCAGATCTGGAGGAACTCCACCGGGTTGACGCTGCCGTCGTACTTTTTGGGCAGGTGCTGCCGAAACTTGCGCGGCCACCTCGCGGAGCGAAGGTGGGGCGCCAGGGCCGCACATTCTGCTCCTGTTGCTGCAGGTGTTGGCGCCGCGAACGCTTGGTTCGCCGCCGGCACAGTGTACTCCGGTATGGGCAAGGCTGCTCCATAGACCGAGGGCGCCGTTTGCAGGGCATATGATTGTGGCATATGCTGCGTGGCGTACGACTGAGGCAGAGCTCGCGTGGCGAAGATCTGCCCTTCAGGCTGGGTCGAGGCCGACGTCATGCTGTCGCCAACCTCTTGGATGCGACGCCTTTCTCGACGTCGCTCGAGGAACACTCGGGCATCTTGGCCCAAGCGGCATCGCTCCAGCTCTGCCCTCAGATCCATCGATGGAAGCCTGGTGGAGCTGGAGTCCGCCGTCTGCCCGTCAACCGTTGGCGTGCGCGTCAGCGACTCAGCCGGTTGACCGGAGCGTCGTCCCCGCCGAAGTCAAGGGTTTGCAGCGGCGGCGACGAGGTGGTCTACCTCGCATATCCACTGCTGGGTTACTGAATGAGGTGCGTCCCCAGCAGCTGCGCAGTAGCGCTCTTGCTGCAGCTAGCGCACCCCTGTGGGGTTCGCTTATCGCTGCAGGAGATCAAATGCTGGTCGGAGCCTGCATTGCCGGGGTCGGCGCTGCCAGAGCCGGCTGCTGGCTCCCAGCTTGCGCCGACACACTCCGTCCTGAGTGTGACGACATGTACTCCCCCCTGGTCACGGTTCGCCGCGAACGCGGGGGAGGAGGGTTTGTCGCCAGCCTCTTAGTTTCGACGCCTTTCTCGACGTTGCTCGAGGCATACCTGGGCACCTTGGCCCAAGTGACACCGTTCCAGCTCTGTCCTCAGATCCGGCGACTGGAGCCTGGTGGAGCTGGAATCTGCCGTCTGCTCGCGAACCATTGGCGTGCGCATCAGCGATACAGCCGGTTGGCCGGAGCGTCGTCCCCGCCGAAGTCTAGGGTTTGCGGCGGCGACGACGAGACGGTCTACCTCGCGAATCCACTGCTGGGTCGCTGCCTGAGGCGCGTCCCCAGCAGGCGGATTGTGCAGTAGCGCTCTTGCTGCAGCTAGCGCACCACCTCCGGGTACGCCCAGCGCTACTGAAGACCTGACGCTGGTTGGAGCCTGCATTGCCGGGGTCGGCGCTGCCAGAGCCGGCTGCTGGCTCCCAGCTTGCGCCGACACACTCCGTCGTGAGTGTGTCGACATGTACTCCCCCTGGTCACGGTTCGCCGCGAACGCGGGGGAGGAGAGTTTGCCGCTGAAGAAAGCTTGGTCATCTTCGTCGGCAGAAGCTCGTCGCGCAAGGGAAAAGCCCCCCTACCTGGCGCGCCAAATGTCGAAGTGGTCGGTCGACACTTCCCCCAGGCCTGCACTGGGCAGCCCGCGGAGGTTCTTTTTTCGGTGGGGCTAGTCCCTTGCGGAGAGCTTGAGCGTATGGACGAGTTAGTAAGATCTTGACACGGCGAGTTTTACGTGGTTCAGGCCGCCGGAGCATAAAACCCTATGTCCACGGCGAGCTATGGAGCTCGCTGTATTGCTTGCTGCTCAGAACTGGAGTCCTGAGCTTGAGGATGAGTTACAGCTTGGGGGTGAATGGCTAGCGTATGAGTTGCGGGGGTGCGAACCCAGAGTGCGAATGGCTAGCGTATGAGTTGCGGGAGTGCGAACCCAGGGTGCAAATGGCTAGAGTGCGAACCCTTGCTAACGTCGCCTACCCGAGTCTTTTATAGTCCAAGACTCGGGTGGCTTACAAGGGGGGCCCGGGACCCGACAGGTGGTCCCAGGGAGATTGACTGTGATCTACCGTATCTGCGGTTATGCCGGTAGTTGTCTATGGCGAAGGCTTCTGAGTCTTCGTCTTGCAGCCCTGCCCATGCCGCATGCTAGTCGTAGTGGATGATGACGGCGGGGGCGGCATGAGATCTCTTGTCGCTACGTTTATTGGCTGGCAGGCTCTGACACCGCGCGCCAGTCTGTGATGCGACTGGGCGCAACGGCACATGACAGAGGCGTGCTCCGCTTCTCCGCGTCTTGGGAAGACGCGGGCCTTGAATACCTTGTACGGGCAAGGTATGGGGCGTCTTTACGCCCGCTGCCTATCGCTCGGGGGCAGGCAGCGCCGTCCTGCTGGCCACGTGGCGGGCCCGGAGCCCTCCTCAGAGGAGAAGGGGGGTCCGGCCCCACGGGACACGTGGAGCCTTCGGACCTCTCCCCGTGGAGGGGGAGGTTCGGCTTCTGTCGGCCACGTGGCGGGCCCGGAGCTCCTCTCTGAGGAGAGGGAGGTCCGGCCCCGCCGGATACGTGGCACCTTCGGACCTCTCTCCCGCGGAGGGGGAGGTCCAGCTTCCGTATGCCACGTGGCGGGCCCGGAGCTCTCCTCTAAGGAGAGGGAGGTCCGGCCCCGCCGGACGCGTGGCGCCTTCGGAGCTCTCCCATCGGAGGGGGGAGGTCTGGCTGCTGTAGGCCACGTGGCGAGCCTGGAGCTCTCCTTTGAGGAGTGGGAGGTCCGGCACCACTGGACACGTGGCACCTCCAGAGCTTTCCCTGCGGAGAAGGGCGAGATCCTTAGGCATTTTCCCTTGTGCGCGGGGATACCCCATATCGCGAGTACCGACATGGACAGATCACTTGTTGATCGGTTTGATCTAAGTCAAGATCATCGCCACATCCACAATTGATTCTACAACTCTGTTCATCGTAAAACCCATGCAAAAATACAAGGACATGTACAACCGATCTAACAAAAATTTGCATCATAGGAATTAGCATGCATATGCATCATTGCATCTGGTTAAAGTTTGTGCATAGTATTGATTGCTATGAATCTTGTATGTGCGTGATCGTGTATAGAAGGACAAGCTCAGGGAGCTGTCTATGACGAGCTGCAACAAAAAGGTTTCGAGATCCAAGAGCAACCGGAACCGCAAGAACAAGGCAAGTGCCCCTTGATTATATTGATCCTATGTTTTGGAAAAAAACTGTTTTGTTTGCGAAAAGGTGTGTGTGCTGAGTCAAACATGATGGGAAACCTTTTCATAGGAGTTTACTAGTTTTGGTTAAAACACCCTTGTCGCCAGGGAAGTAAATGAGTCAGGTATGGTTTTTACTTTTTGCTTCGCTGAGTCCATGGGATACGGGAAGCGAGATAGATGTGTCTAGCTAACTGCACTCGTAATGATAATGAGAAACTGATGTTGTTAATGAACATGTATCAGAGGGAGATCTAGGCAAGCCTGGGTTTGTGAATGAGGTAGAATAAGATGGTGGTTTTACTTGCCGTAGATCTAAGGACCGGTTCATGCGAGCACATGCCAGGATAACAGTGCCACCACAAGGCCAAGTATGGGCATGGCTTAGCCGAGTAATTTGGTAAGTTGCTAGATTGTTTTGGACCGAGGAAGGAGCAGGGAATGGGAGTCGAGTGAGGACTTCCCTGGGAACTGCATGGCACAAGAGGGGGCCCCTGGGTGGGAGAATTGGATATTCTAGCCTGACGGTGAAACCTTAGTGAGTCCATACATCTAGTAACCCCATTGTAAAGGTTATTTTGTGATCTCTTGACCATACACCGACGGTTGTGTACTGGTATAATGGAGGTTCTGCAGTCGCCGACGGGTGACGAAATCACAAACTTGTGGGTAAAGAGGTGCAAACTCTGCAGAGTCTTAAAACTATCATGATAGCTGAGCTTACGGTCACGAGGGCCTGGCCAACTTTCATGATTAGTTCGGATGGATTTTGCGATGGTTATGGTTTGGATAGGTTTGGTTTTTGGGACTGTTGAGTCCGGATGATAAGATTGGTTGCATGACTGTTGAGTCATAGCAATGAGGTTGGTCTCTGTGTGAGACGAAATTGTTGTGAGATGAAATGGTAGCGAATACGAGATGGTATTCATGAGATGGTAGCGAATACGAGAAGGTATTCGTGAGCAAAATTTGAGAACGATTAATGTCTGGTTGAGACATGGAAAGTGATGATACATAATGGAGGTATGTTGGTATTTTAATACATGTTGGGATTACATTCACTTAAAGTTAAGTTGCTGTTTTATCGTGGTTTTGAGAAATAACTTTGCTTTCTGCAATGAGCCTTTTTATACCTTCCTCGTTATGAGCTACATATCATATTTTCCCGCACTTGCTGAGTACATCATTGTACTCAAACTTGCATTATTACTTCATCATCAGCTACAGGAGAAGATTACTATGAAGACCAAGTGGAGCCTTAGGCGTGTAATCTGTCCTCAACCTTGCCTGTGGGGAAGGAGTAGAGATGGAGCTGCTGCTTAGATTGCTTCCGCACTAGAATAAAGACTTCCGCTGTTAGATTTAGACTTCCGCTGCTTAGATAAGACTTCCGCTGTTAGCATGAGTCCAAGACTCATGAGACTTTGTAATAAACCCTGTTATTCGTGGTAATATATATATTCTGAATTCAGTTTGTGGAACATATGTATATGTGTGGTGAACATCCTGGGCACACATATGCATCAGTTCTTGGTTCCGTGGTTTTCCACAGAATTGAGGGCGTCACACTAGATGTATGGACTCACTAAGGTTTCACCAGCAGGCTAGAATCTCCAATTCTCCCACCCACGGGCCCCCTCTTGTGCCATGCAGTTCCCAGGGCAGTCCTCACTCGACTCCCATTCCCCACGCCTTCCACGGTCCATAACAATCTAGCAACTTACCTAATTAGTCAGCTAAGCCGCACCCATATTTGGCCTTGTGGTGGCACTGTTATCCTGGCATGGCTCGCATGAACCGGTCCTTAGATCTACGGCAAGTAACCAACATCTCATTCTACCTCATTCTCAAACCAATCTTGCCTAGATCTCCCTCCGATTCATGTTCATTAACAACATCAGTTTCTCATTATCCTTACGAGTGCAGTTAGCTAGACACATCTATCTCTCTTCCCATATCCCATGGACTCGGCGAAGCATAAAAGCAAAAACCATGCCCGACTCATTAACTTTCCCGGTGACAAGGGTGGTTAACAAATCTAGTAAACTCCTATGAAAGGGTTTGCCATCACGTTGACTCAAGCACACACAGTTTTTGCAAATAAAACAGTTTTCCAAAAACATGGGATCAATATGGTCAAGGGGAACTTGCCTTGTTCTTGCAATTTTGTTGCTCTGGGATCTCGAAGTCTTGAGGTTGTAGTTCATCGTAGATAGCTCACTGAGCTTGTCCTTCTAATGACCACGCACATACAAGATTCAAAGAAATCAATATCATGCACAAACTCTACTTTAAGATGTAATGGCGCATATGCATGCTAACCCTATGATGCTGTTTTATTAGATCAGTTTGTACATGATTTTGCATGTTTTAATAGGCTTGCATAGGTTTTACGATGAACAGAGGTGTAAAGATCAAATGTGGACGTGGTAATGATCTTGACTCATGATCTAGATCAAATCGATCAACACGTGATCTGTCAACGAAAAAGCTTCTGTTCAAAAGGATCGAAGAGAACAGATGCAAAGAAAACGCAATGATGTCGTAAGGTGGTATTGGAAACCTACCTTTCTTCCTTCGGGTCCTTCCTCTAGCAAAAACAGATCGTCGGCTCTCCTTCGGCGATGGCGATCGTGTCTGGCTCGTCGGTGGTTTCTCCGGTGGTCAAACTCCGGCGAAGGGGTTTAGCTCGGCGAGTTTGGGGGCTAGGGCTTCTAAGTTGTCGGCTTTAGAAAAGATGTTACGACCAAGGGGTTGTTTCGGGTTCTATTTATAATCGGGAAAAGAAGAGCCCTAATCTGATTGGATTTCGAATAAGAGTCCTATTCAAATTGTTTTTAGATCTTAACAACTTATCTCTTGCTGATTTGGTGCAGTATTCAACGTAGAAGAGTTCGTGTCGGTTTCCTCCGTGTTGGGCACTCGTGTATGGGAGAAAAACCGCTTCAGAATCACGTCTGTCGAAGTGTAGCTGTTGACACTTCCCCCGGGCCTGCACTGAGCAGCCCGAGGAGGTTCGTTTTCGGAGGGGCTAGTCCGCCCGCATGAGTCTCGCTGTACTGGACGAAGGAAACAGATGAACACAGGGGTTTTTTACGTGGTTCAGGCCGCCAGAGCGTAAAACCCTACGTCCACGGTGAGCAGAGGTGCTCGTTGTATTGCTTGAGGATGAGCTGAGCTAAGAGGTGAACCCGACAGAGTTCAAACCGAACCTTTGCAACGTTGCCTACCCGAGCCTTTTATAGTCCAAGGTTCGGGCGGATTACAAAGGGGGGCCCAGGACCCGACAGGTGGTTCCGGGGTTATCTCTACCATCTACCGTATCTGCAATAACGCCGGTAGTTGTCTCTGATGAGAACTTCTGAGCCTCCGACCTGCCGCCCTACCCATGCTGCAAGCTAGGTGTAGTGGTTGATGATGGCAGGGGCGGCAGGGGTGGCAGGGGATGTCTTGTCGCTGCGTTTATTGGTGTACAACTTCTGACATTGCGTGCCTGTCTTCACTGTGATCTGACTGGGCGCAACGCCTCCGTGCAGGGGCGTGCTCTGCGTCTCTGCATCTTGGGAAGGCGCGGGTCTTGAATACCTTGTACGGACAAGGTATGGCGCGTCTTTACTCTTGCTGCCTACCGCACGGGGGCAGGTAGCGCTGTTCTGCGGCCACGTGGCGGGCCCGGAGCTCTCCTCTGAGGAGAGGGAGGTCCGGCCCCGCGGGACACGTGGCGCCTTCAGAGCTCTCCCTGCGAATGGGGGAGGTCCGGCTCTGCTGGCCACGTGGCAGGCACAGAGCTCTCCTCTGAGGAGAGGGAGGTCCGGCCCCGCTGGACACGTGGAGCATTCGGAGCTCTCCCCGCGGAGGGGGGAGGTCTGGCTCTTCTGGCCACGCGGCAGGCCCGGAGCTCTCCTCTGAGGAGAGGGAGGTCCGGACCCACTAGACACGTGGAGCCTTTGGAGCTCTCCTTGCAGAGAAGAGAGGTCCGGCTCTGCCGGCCACGTGGTTTGCTGAAAAGTGCTCAAAGAGCTGAATCCAGCAAAATTTGGTTCACTCGATTTGGATCTTTCTAGCCAAAGTTATGAGGATGTGAAGTTTGGAAGAATTCTGAAAATCGGGGGAAAAGTTTAAACTCTCGGGGCCCGCGGGAACACGTGTCGAGTGCGGAGGTGTCCGGCACACCGGGGATACCACACGTGTCGAGCGCGGAGGTGTCCGGCACACCAGAGCTCACAGGGTATTTGCGCGCCAGCACAGCCGATCCCCGGCCACACCCGATCCCGATTTAAATTCTTCAGCCGCTGACACGTGGGCCAGCCGGCTTCGTCTTCCTCCCGCCGTTCTCTCCCGCCCGCGCCGCCGACCTCGCCGGAGCAGATTCGGAGCTCGCCGGCTCGCCGCTGCCGGACCTCCCATGGGCTGAAACTCGCCGCCAGGGGGTTGTCGACGTCGAGGAACACGTCGGTGGTGTCAGGTCGGGCTGGGGGTGAACGGAAATAGCTCGGCGACGTGCCGCGGCCTCGGTTGAGGTTCGGCGCTGTCGACCGTGGGTTCTAACCCGCCAACACCTCGAACAAACGGTCCTACAGCATCAGTGTACCTCTAGGAAGCTCGACAAGGTGTCAAAAGGGTTCAGGGATGACGGCAAGTTGGTCGGCACCGTGTGACCGATCATGCTCGCCATGACCGCCCTCGATCGAGCTCGAAATTTGTTACTCCTAGACAGTTTTACGCCACGGATGCAGAAAAGAACTTGATCGCCGGCTAGTCCAGCGTCTATGTGCAAGGTTTGATGACCTCGGAAAGATCATAGAGCGAGAATTTAAAGAAACTGTACTGGAAGCTCGGTTTACGGTCGCCGGAGCAAAAACTGGAAATTCTCTGCGGATTCTTCACGGTTGGCTTCCAAACTTGGAGGAGAGCAGCACGGTGGTCGCGCGCTCCTGTTGCCTCTCTTTCTGGACCGTGTAAACGCCTGTGGAACGCTGTCCACGGGCGCCTGACCTTCGGCTGTGGTTGAGTCACCGCTGTGGCGATCGCTCTTGGGCAAAGGAGGTCAGAACTCGGGGTTCCTGGTGTTGGGGAGGTGGAGTGCGACCTCGGTGGCTGTCTAGCAGCTCAGGGACGAAGGGGGAGATGGTTTTCCTGGTTTTCCCGATTGAGCAGAGAGCTGCGGTGAGAAACAATGCCGCTGCTCGGTTTTGCCCGCGAGAAGATAAAGCCGGCCGACTCCTGCTCAGTGGAGGCGGTGCCGGTCGCATGGGAGCGCGAGCAAGCTGCCCTGGGCGCCAGCGCGCGGAGGGGGAAGCAGCTGGTGGCGCCGGTAGCTGCTCGGTGGCATAGCCGACAGCTGCTCGGTGGAATTTCCCACCGAGACTCTGACTTTGGTTGCAAGTTTCTCCTTCTTCCCTCTATGACATGTGGGTCCCACCCGGGGTTTTAACCTCTGAAATTTACTCCTGATCACTGTAGTGAACAGTGAACCCCATAATACCCCTGGTGATTCAGATTATTCACCCCTGAGGCATTCGAATTGAATAGGATTTGAATTGGGTTTGGTTTGAGTGAATTTCAGCACAAGTGCAGTTTGGAATTCAAATGAAGTTTGAATTTGCCCCACTTAGTTCATGTCAAGATCAACTCCAAATGGAGTGAAAATTGGTGTGTGGGCTCACAAAAATGTGCTGAGTAAGAATATGCCCCCCACTTTTAAATTCATGGGATAAAAACAGTTTGAATTTGAATGTGGTTTCAATCTGCCCTCTTTCTATCTATACCCAAAATGACCTCAAAAGGGTTTTGAATTTGGGTGAAACTTGGCATGGACATCCTTAGCAAAGTGTAGGAGTTTTCATATGTCCAGCCCATCTATATCACATGTGGGAAATACCACTTTTGCAATGGGTGAGTTTGTTCTCTAATGAGCATGTTGATAATTGTTACTTGCTCTTCATTTGTGTTCATCATCCTTCCTCAAATGAGGTGTGTGGTGTGGTGATGAACACTGCCAATGTGTGTCAAAAACTGAGGCCCTTACATTCCTCCCCCCTTAAAAAAGAATCTCGTCCCGAGATTATAAGGTGAAAATGAGAGAGAGGACGGTGGAAAATTACCGGATATGCGACGTGAAAAATTCGGGGTAGTTGCTGCGAAGGTACTCTTCGCTCTCCCATGTCGCTTCGTCCATGGAGTGATTACTCCATAGAACCTTGTAGAACCACAACGTACGGTTCCGTGTGGTTCGGGACTTTTCATCAATAATCTGCACCGGTTCCTCCCGATAGGTGAGATCCGGTTGCAGTTCTTCAATGTCTTCCAGCTGAACGGTAGTTGATAGCTTGAGACACTTCCTCATCTGGGAAACGTGAAAGACGTCGTGCACACCGGAAAGTGCTTCTGGTAATTTCAGCCGGTATGCCACCGATCCACATCTTTCGGTAATCTGGAATGGACCGATGAATCGGGGTGCCAACTTTCCTCTCACCCCAAATCTGTTTACGCCCTTCATTGGAGACACCCGTAGGTATACGTGATCTCCAACTTCGAATTGTAATGGGCGCCTTCTCCGGTCCGCATACTGTTTCTGACGGGATTGAGCGGCCTTTAGGTTCGCTTGAATTAGTCGAACCTTTTCTTCCGCGTTGTTGACAAGGTCAATCCCGAAGGTAACCCTTTCGCCAGACTCACACCAGTTCAATGGTGTGCGGCATTTTCTTCCGTATAGCGCCTCGTAGGGCGCCAGCTTGATGCTGGCTTGGTACCCATTGTTGTACGAGAACTCAGCTAGCGGCAAGTGATCATCCCAATTCTTGCCGTGGTTGATAGCGCAAGCTCGTAGCATGTCTTCTAAGATTTGATTTACCCGCTCCGTTTGCCCATCCGTCTGCGGGTGGTATGCTGAACTACGGATTAGCTTCGTCCCCAAGGCAGCGTGCAGCTGCTCCCAAAAACGGGACACAAATAAAGTGCCCCGATCCGATATGATAGTACGGGGTACGCCGTATAAGCATAGGATCCGTGAGATGTACAGTTCAGCGTACTTCTTGGCGTTGTAGTTGGTGTTGACCGGGATGAAATGGGCAACTTTGGTGAGCCGATCGACGATCACCCACACAGAATCATGTTTCTGCAAGGTGGTGGGTAAACCGACGATGAAATCCATGCTCACGTCCTCCCACTTCCAGGCAGGAACGCCCAGTGGTTGTAGCAGTCCCGGTTTCCGCATGTGGTCTGCCTTCACCCTTCGACATGTATCACACTCGGACACGTATTTTGCAGTCTCTCGCTTCATCCGTGTCCAACAAAACTTGCTTCTGAGTTCTTGATACATCTTGTTGCTGCCGGGGTGAATAGAGAACTTTGATAAGTGAGCCTCATCAAAGATCTTCTTTCGTAGTTCCGGGTTTCGGGGTACGACGATCCGGTCCTTGAACCATAGGATGCCGTCTCCGTCCTTCCGGAAACATTTCAACTCCCCACTGTCTACACGTCTCCGCAAATGTGACATGCCCTTGTCATTCTTCTGGGCTGCCGCTATCTCTTCACGGATGGTGGGGATTAAAGCTAGGTTGTAGAGAGCTCCGTGTGGAATCACATGTAGTGGTGGTTCGCTCTCTTCCAACGGTGTGATGGTCAGATTATTGACGTGTGACTTGCGGCTCAGCGCATCCGCCACTACGTTTGCCTTGCCCGGATGATAATGGATCTCTATCTCATAATCCTTTATCAGTTCTAACCATCTTCGTTGCCTCATGTTCAGCTCTTTCTGAGTGAATATGTACTTGAGGCTTTTGTGGTCGGTATATAAATGTACGAGGTTACCGAGTAGGTAGTGCCTCCACATCTTTAGTGCAAGTACCACGGCAGCGAGCTCCAAGTCGTGAGTTGGATAATTTTGCTCATGGTTTCTAAGCTTCCGTGATCCATACGCGACCACTCTTCGATCTTGCATCAGCACACATCCGAGCCCAATGCCGGATGCATCGCAGTACACATCGAACGGTTTTGTTGTGTCTGGCTGCGCCAAAACCGGTGCTGATGTCAGGTGCTTGACTAAAGCCTTGAAGGCTACTTCACATGTTGGACTCCAAACATATTTGGTAGCCTTCTTCAGCAGCTCTGTCATTGGCTTGGCAATCTTCGAGAAGTTTGGAATGAACCTCCGATAATATCCCGCGAGTCCGAGGAAACTCCGTACCTCGTGAACAGTTCTCGGGGATTTCCAATTCAGCACTTGAGTGATCTTGCTCGGGTCCACGGCGATACCCTCCGCTGAGATGATATGCCCGAGGAAAGGCACTTGCGATATCCAAAACTTGCATTTGCTGAATTTTGCGTATAACTTGTGATCCCGCAACTGTTGCAAGACTATACGCAGATGTTTCTTGTGATCTTCCTCCGACTTGGAATACACCAGAATGTCGTCGATGAAGACCACGACAAACTTGTCCAGCTCCGGCATGAATACCGAGTTCATTAAGTACATGAAGTGAGCTGGAGCATTGGTGAGGCCGAAGGACATGACCAGGTACTCATAAAGTCCGTACCTCGTCGAGAAAGCCGTCTTCGGAATGCCCTCAGCCCTTATCTTAATCTGATGGTACCCGGATCTTAAATCCATCTTGGAAAAGATCTTTGCTTCGACCAACTGATCAAACAACATGTCGATCCGTGGCAACGGGTACTTGTTCTTGATGGTTACGGCATTTAATGGACGATAGTCCACGCAAAGCCGCAACGTCTCATCCTTCTTCTTGACAAATAATGCCGAACAGCCCCATGGCGAGGTGCTCGGCCTAATAAAACCCTTCTCCAGAAGGTCCGTGAGCTGAGTCTTCAGTTCAGCCAACTCCTTGGGCGCCATCTTGTATGGCCTTCGAGATATCGGCATGGTTCCCGGTGCGAGTTCAATCTTGAACTCCACCTCTCTATCAGGCGGCATCCCTGGCAAATCGTCCGGGAATACATCAGGGAACTCTCGGACCACCGGAATATCTTCCAATCTGATGGTTGTGGCTTGATAGACACTTGGAAGTTTTATTTCTGGACTGTCCAGAAATAATGAGTGAGACTCGTGTACTTCTGAATTCAAGTGCACGATTCGGAGGACGGTGTCTAAAACAGCGCCGTGGCGGGTTAACCACGACATCCCTAAGATGACATCGACCTTTTGTCCCTCTAAGATTATGAGAGACGTAGGGTAAACTCTACCCTCTAAGCACAATGGCGCTTTTGGGACCATCATGCTTGCTGAAATTTTCCCACCCGGTGAACAGATCACATAAGGACTATCGGTGGGTAGTATTTGCAAGCTATATTTATCAATGAAATCTTGGCTAATGAAACTATGCGTGGCGCCTGAATCAAATAGTACTATAGCGGGATGCTGGTGGAGTTGGAACATACCCGCAAGAATTGGCTCGCCCTCTGGCACGTCCTCAATGGCAAGCTGGTGGATGGTGCCGGGCCTAGGGTTTGCCCGCCGCGCATTAGTAGGGTTCCAGGGTTGATTCCTCCCAGGAAACTGTGGTGACACTCCGCCGCCTTGCCTCTCCGGGCAACTGCTCGCGAAGTGCCCTGGACGACCACACTTGTAACATGTGGCCGCTGCTGGTGGAGTGCTCGGTGGACGAAAGCCCGGCATGCGTTGCTGAGGTGCAAACGCACGCGGCATCGCCCGCTGCTGTTGTTGTTGTTGCGGTGGTGCTGGCAGTGCCGGCCGGAATGCCGGTGAAGAGTACGGCCGACTGCGGAACGGCATCGACCGCTGTGGTGGCTGCCAGCGTGGACCTGATGGTGGGCGATTCACCATCCGAAACTTCTGAGAAGGACCGCCTCCTTCTCCGCTGCTCTGCGGCGCGCTTCGCTTTCGCTCTGCCGCCGCCAACTCCTTGCCGGAGTCCTCCTGAACAATCGCAGCATCAATGATGTCGTTGAGGCTGCCGCGATTGAACATCGCCAACTTGTCCTTCAGGAGCGGGTTAAGCCCCTGGTAAAAATGGTCCCGCCACTTCTCGTCGGTATCAGCATGATACGACGCATATAGCGCGAGATCATTAAACGCCCTGGAGTATTCCAGCGCGTTCCGGCTCCCTTGTTGCAGGTGTAAGAACTCTTGCGTCTTCCTCTTTATCAGACCTGGCGGTATATGATAGGACCTGAAGGCCGTCCGGAACTCCGCCCAGGTCATCACTCGGTCGGTGGGCTGTGAAGCACAGAAGTTGGCCCACCACGCACTCGCGGATCCTTGGAGCTGCTGGACCGCGAACTGAGTCTTGCGCTGCTCGCTGATTTGGAGCAGCCCGAACTTCATCTCTATGGCGCGGAGCCAGTTGTCCGCGTCAAGTGGTTCATCCGCCCTTGAGAATACAGGGGGATGAGTCGCCAGGAAGTCGGAGTAGGAGCTCTGTTGGCGCTCCTCACGATCTCGACGTCTCTCTGGGCGAGACGTATTGGCGATGAGAGTCTGCAGCAACTCTGTGTGCTGCTGATGCGAGCCCGCCATTGCCGCGACAATGTCGGCCAGTGTAACCGTTGGCAGTGGCGGTGGCGGTGTTTGCTGTTGCTGTTGCTGCTGCTGTCCCGAGGAGTCCTCGGGAGGTGGTTGGGAGGTCTCTCCCCCTTGACTGGTACCCCCAACGTCCGGGTTGGCACGAGTACGCGTCATTCTGAAATTCAAAACAGCAGCGATTAGCACATGTCTTACTTAAAATTTCCATAAGCAACAGTAGGTATTGAAGCGACGCATGATTAATTTGCACAACATTCACATATATTGATAAAAGCATAAACTTTATACAAGATACATTATTCTCGGATCTCCGAGAAGTCGTGCTCATGTCGTCACTACCTATACATACGCTACTGTCTACACGACATGTCACCGATTACAAAAGTTGGGTTACGCTACCCTAGCTGCCCTACTTGGCAACCGTAACCCCCTACTCGGAGTAGAACTCGACCTCCTGTGGGTCGTCCTCCTCCGGTACCTCTGCTGGTTCTCGGTCTACCACCTCTTCTCCCATCCCGGGTTCTCCCATTGCTGGAAGACCCAAGACTACCGGTACGCCTAACACCGGGGGCACGAGGTCCTGCAAAGCATGCACCTCGTCCATAGCTTGGTTGTAGTCCTCTTCCCAGCCTTGTCCTTCCTCAATAGCGTCGTCCCGCTCTTGAGCAAGTTCCTCATTCTGCTGGGTTAGGGTCTGCACCAGCTCTTGCAACGCCGCGATGTCAACACGGCTCTTCTTCCTCGCTTTCTTCAGACGACACAACTGATTGTGTTGTTCATTCAATCGCTTGATCGTCGGAAGGAGCACATTGCGGAGTGCGCTGTGAGCACTCTCGAAATGATCTCCACGGCTTGTGCTCTCCTTGAGCTTTGTGGCGAGATGCTCCGTATGAACAGCTTGGCTGTCCATCACGGCGTTTCCCGCCCTCATCTGGAGGCTGAGATTTGCCTCCGCGGGGTTGTACCTTGGGCAACTCGGGTCCGTTGCCTCCAGGTACCTCTCTTCCCACACATTCTGAGCTCGTCCCTCCACCGGAACGAGTGCATATGGAGTGCCCTCCATAGCCTGCACGTGTAGTTGGCAGAAACGTGACATAGTGTCACGGCCTGCCACTTGCCACATCACTTCCGGTTGTCTTCCTCTCACCGTGACGGTGAATGGCACCCAACCGGGTGGCGTAGGTCCTGCAGGAACTTCGACATGGATCGTCCCCGTCTTGTTCCCCTCTTCGCCTTCTTCCTTGGCGAAGTATTGCGGCATCTGGTTGTACCCGAATTATTGGAGCATTTGCCACAATGCTTCCAGGTAGCCGCTACGGTCAGAACAGTGGGAAGCCACCCACCCGTTCTCCAACTGTTTATCTGCTGCCATCTGTAAAAATATATTTGAGAATTGTCAAATATTTATTTAAACAGTAAACCCCTGAGTTCTAACATAAAACATGTCATTGAACCCATAAAACTTGGAAACATAGTTCAAATTTTTAAACAAATTTTACTGCTGATCTGCTGTTCCCATGACAGCCCTGACCAGTTTCCATTTCAACCTGATTTAGGCCATGTTAAAAGCAAAACCAGTTCTGGAGCTCAACATCAAATTTAAGCTAACTCCAATAGATTTCCATAAAGTATTTGCTTGGCCTAAAATCTGTCCTGGTTCAAAAGTCATGAGATGTCAAAGTTAACAGAATTTCTGGAAACAATTGGGCAGCACCTCCCAGCTTTAGGTACTGTTTTGATCCAAGAATTCCAGTTAATTCTGTCCCTAATCTGACAAAACTTTCTGTTACAAAGTTGTAACCCATCTCATAAGCTTTCCAGAACTACCTCATTTTCTATTCTTGGATTTTTATGCAGGAAGTTATGCTTAATTTACAGAGAGTCTACAGAGAGTCTTTACTCTGTCCTGTTTTCTGGACAGTTTCAACCCTACTGCATTTTTCGAGGGGTTAAGGGATGAAACACCTCTGGACCTCAACAGAAAAGTTGTAAAGCTCTTCCCAAGCGTTCCAGAAATGTATCATACGACCCCAACCTCGAAAGAACTCAACCTCTAACCTCTGATTAATTTCAGCCTTGATTCAGCTAAAAACAGAGTGCTCTGTCCTTAACAACCTATAAGTTGAAAACTTGTTAACTTTGAATATCCTGTTCAAGGGAAGGAGTTACATCAAGTTTTACTACTTTGGATTAAAACCTTCCAGTTTTTACAATGAAGTTGTTTATTTAGTTGGGTGTGACGTCGATGCGTCACCAGATTATGTCGGTACTACGTCCTCACAAAGAAAAACCTATACCGGACTTAGCCGGCTTCGTTATCTCAGTGGCACTAAACGTCACTCGCACACGGATGCTACACGTCTACCATTTCATGGTCAGGCTACCTGCACCAACTCAAACAATCATCAGACTCGTCTGCACACCGAGCCCGGAATCCATACAGTTCGTACACCCGGCCGTCATCACTCGCCCGGATGTTCTCAAGCCAACCACGCCTTGAGTTACGTGTTCACATTTTAGACCACGTGACGGGGTCTCCCATGTTGCACCACGCACGCCAGGGATAGACGTTGCTCGAATACCCCAAACGACATGAAGAGTCGTAGAGGATACTAAAGCGGGTCGGGCTACCTGCCAACCGTGGGGCTCCACCCTTCAGCTTGTGCGCACTGGTGGACAGCGCTTACGTGCACCCCCCAAGACATGAACGTCCCGAGATGCACGATTTTCCAACATAACAAATAGGTTAATATGCCACTTTCTATATACTAATAACATCCTTATACGGGCTACTAACTCGTTCCTCACTGGATTTTTGAAAAAGAAGACCTTTGTACTGTGTTAAACCTCAAGCGAGCTCTGATACCTCGCTGACACGACCCCATTTGGTCCTGTCGAGCCAGGATCACGCTGAGGGGTGCTGCGTTGCTCAGCACCGTATAACACACGTCAAAGGTACAAAGTGTAAGCGGAAATTTTATTACATAAACAAGTTTATGAACATGTTTACAGCAAAATAAGTTCAGTCTACACTCGCGGGCGTAGACTAAGCATCAAGTGCACGTTCAGCCCTCGAACGTGTCCTTGCTAGCACACACGCACACTAACTCTGCGGCGTGCACGACTCCCACTCGACGGGGTTCCCCTCCTGGGGTTCCGTCTCCTCTTCGGAAGTCCCTTCCTCATAGAACCCTGCAAAAGCTTCAAACACAAGCAGTGAGCACGAAGGCTCAGCAAGTCTGACCCGTCTCACCTAAACATGGAACTTCTACATGAGGGTAATGGGTTACATGAGGTAAAAATCAGTTGCAAGGACTCGCCTAATTTGTAGAACCTTACTTTCAAATTTTAGCAGCAGGTTGTGGAGAACCTTACGCTAAGGCACATGAGAGAGCCGCAATCAAACAAGAAACGCATTTCTCTCATGTACTTTGCCCAAAGTTGAAAAGAACTTTAGTTAGCTCTAAGCTACAGCATATCATTAACAATCAATGTCCAGCTTTCAATCAGCAACATTTTAACATGTGACTAGCCTGTTCTTTCTACGTCACGGTACAGTGAACAAGTGGTACTCACTGACCGCGAGGGACGGTGATTATAATCGATTTACACCTGCAGGGTTACCCGAACAACCCGTCACGTACGCCCGTACTCGATGTTGCCTACAACAACCATCACGGACGCCGTACGCGACTACCTTTCACCCGTTAGCCAAATGTTGAACCGGTCCAATCTTCCCGAGCAAGAGGTCTCTGCACGCGCATCTCAGTGCCGCCAGCCGATTCACACCTCGAGCTCTCAACCTACCCTCTGAACGACCAGCTATGCCTCAACACCCAGCTACCCGAGTTACATCAGTTTCCCGGTTCCCATATAGCCGGTAGGTCTTCGGTACTGTTCTAGCTTGTTCAACAGGCCCGCACACGGCTCGGTCCTCAATCGACACAAGCGGAGCTACAGCACACAGGCCCCAAAGTCCTGCTGCCCTTACTCTCCGCTTGGTCTCATTTTCTTGCCATGTGTTTCATGTGCTAACACTACCCGAGTCGAGTGCCTCTAGCCTATGCTCGCGAGTAGTTCCAACTACTCGACTTGTACCGAATCCTACTCTATCTTAGCAATGCAGTGGCTAACGAGGTTTTCAATCCTAACCCCAACCCATGGTTTTCTTGGCTATGCAGTTGGGTTTCCAATCAAGACTCTAATGCAAAGAATCACAAAAATATTCAAAGATGTGCTCAAAACAATAAACATTTGTAAAAAGGTTAATGCAAACCGGAGCTTGCCTTGCTGCTCTTGGTCGTAGGCTAGCTGTTCCTCCGGAGTAACGAAGTCTAGGACTTCTGGTTCCTCCTCGACCTTAGCGACTACATGATATAAGAAACATATGTATCAATTTAAATGTATTTGAATTAAGTTTTGAACTTGTGAAGCCTATAACCCTTGCTAGACAGATCTAATGACTGTGAAACTTTTACTGTGGCTTGGTTACAACCTAAACAGAGACTTGGTCAAGTTTTAGTTGCAGTAAAGCTCATTTGAGCCCTCCACAATTAATTATGTCCTTGACCCTAATTGGAACTTTTAGGGTGTTCTAGGAATTTTCATGAAACAAACTATGACTTTCTGAAAACTAGATTTTCAGAGGGTTCTAATGGAGTTGGTCTCACTTAATTTGGAAGTTCCTAACTAAATATATGAGCTTAACAATTTCAGAGAAAATTCTGAAAATGTTTCTGAACATTTTCTATTTTCTCTGGAACAGTTTCACTAATCACACCGCTAGGTGGATCTAATGAGCTCAAATGGATCTGAAATTTTTATGGTAGTTCAGGGATATTTTGGTGAACATCCCAGCAAAATTTCAGGATCTCCCTCTAAAGGATTCTCCAGTTAAAATTCCAAACAGTTTAAAATTTGAGGAATTAATTCCGGAGAATTAAAGGTTTTCATGAAATGAAACTTGATTTGCTGAAAAGTGCTCAAAGAGCTGAGTCCAGCAAAATTTGGTTCACTTGATTTGGATCTTTCTAGCCAAAGTTATGAGGATGTGAAGTTTGGAAGAATTCTGAAAATCGGGGGAAAAGTTTAAACTCTCGGGGCCCGCGGGAACACGTGTCGAGCGCGGAGGTGTCCGGCACACCGGGGATACCACACGTGTCGAGCGCGGAGGTGTCCGGCACACCGGAGCTCACAGGGTATTTGCGCGCCAGCACAGCCGATTCCCGGCCACACCCGATCCCGATTTAAATTCTTCAGCCGCTCTGACACGTGGGCCAGCCGGCTTCGTCTTCCTCCCGCCGTTCTCTCGCGCCCGCGCCGCCGACCTCGCCGGAGCAGATTCGGAGCTCGCCAGCTCGCCGCTGCCGGACCTCCCATGGGCTGAAACTCACCGCCAGGGGGTTGTCGACGTCGAGGAACACGTCGGTGGTGTCAGGTCGGGCTGGGGGTGACCGGAAATAGCTCGGCGATGTGCCGCGGCCTCGATTGAGGTTCGGCGCCGTCGACCGTGGGTTCTAACCCGCCAACACCTCGAACAAACGGTCCTACAGCATCAGTGTACCTCTAGGAAGCTCGACAAGGTGTCAAAAGGGTTCAGGGATGACGGCAAGTTGGTCGGCATCGTGTGACCGATCGTTCTCCATGACCGCCCTAGATCGAGCTCGAAATTCGTTACTCCTAGACAGTTTTACGCCACGGATGCATAAAAGAACTTGATCGCCGGCTAGCCCACCGTCTATGTGCAAGGTTTGATGACCTCGGAAAGATCATAGAGAGAGAATTTAAAGAAACCGTACTGGAAGCTCGGTTTACGGTCGCCGGAGCAAAAACTGGAAATTCTCTGCGGATTCTTCACGGTTGGCTTCCAAACTTGGAGGAGAGCAGCACGGTGGTCGCGCGCTCCTGTTGCCTCTCTTGCTGGACCGTGTAAATGCCTGTGGAACGCTGTCCACGGGTGCCTGACCTTCGGCTGTCGTTGAGTCACCGCTGTGGCGATCGCTCTTGGGCAAAGGAGGTCGGAACTCGGGGTTCCTGGTGTTGGGGAGGTGGAGTGTGACCTCGGTGGCTGTCTAGCAGCTCAGGGACGAAGGGGGAGATGGTTTTCCTGGTTTTCCCGATTGAGCAGAGAGCTGCGGCGAGAAACAATGCCTCTGCTCGGTTTTGCCCGCGAGAAGATAAAGCCGGCCGACTCCTGCTCAGTGGAGGCGGTGCCGGTCGCATGGGGGCGCGAGCAAGCCGCCCTGGGCGCCAGCGCGCGGAGGGGGAAGCAGCTGGTGGCGCCGGTAGCTGCTCGGTGGCACAGCCGACAGCTGCTCGGTGGAATTTCCCACCGAGACTCTGACTTTGGTTGCAAGTTTCTCCTTCTTCCCTCTATGACATGTGGGTCCCACCAGGGGTTTTAACCTCTGAAATTTACTCCTGATCACTGTAGTGAACAGTGAACCCCATAATACCCCTGGTGATTCAGATTATTCACCCCTGAGCCATTCAAACTGAATAGGATTCGAATTGGGTTTGGTTTGAGTGAATTTCAGCACAAGTGCAGTTTGGAATTCAAATGAAGTTTGAATTTGCCCCACTTAGTTCATGTCAAGATCAACTCCAAATAGAGTGAAAATTGGTGTGTGGGCTCACAAAAATGTGCTGAGTAAGAATATGCCCCCCACTTTTAAATTCATGGGATAAAAACAGTTTGAATTTGAATGTGGTTTCAAACTGCCCTCTTTCTATATATACCCAAAATGACCTCAAAAAGGTTTTGAATTTGGGTGAAACTTGGCATGGACATCCTTAGCAAAGTGTAGGAGTTTTCATATGTCCAGCCCATCTATATCACATGTGGGAAATACCACTTTTGCAATGGGTGAGTTTGTTCTCTAATGAGCATGTTGATAATTGTTACTTGCTCTTCATTTGTGTTCATCATCCTTCCTCAAATGAGGTGTGTGGTGTGGTGATGAACACTGCCAATGTGTGTCAAAAACTGAG
Organism: Neostapfia colusana; assembly: GCA_030760725.1. NCBI lineage: Eukaryota > Viridiplantae > Streptophyta > Magnoliopsida > Poales > Poaceae > Neostapfia > Neostapfia colusana. The sequence goes on along the minus strand of JASWHV010000005.1, from coordinate 61,218,681 downwards.
GCCCTTACATTCCCAGAAGATACGCCGAGCACACATTTATCTGGGTTCAGCTTAGTGCGTGTCGGTACCCTCAATATGGGGTACCCCTGCACACAGGGGAAACTGCCTAAGGGCCTCGTCCTTCTCCGCAGGGAGAGCTCTGAAGGCGCCACATGTCCCGCGGGGCCGGACCACCCTCTCCTCAGAGGAGAGCTCCGGGCCCGCCACGTGGCCAGCAGAGCCGGACCTCCCCCCTCCGTGGGGAGAGCTTTGAAGGCTCCATGTGTCCAGCGGGGCTGGACCTCCCTCTCCTCAGAGGAGAGCTCCGGGCCCGCCATGTGGCCAACAGAGCCGCACCTCCCCCCCCCACCGCGGGGAGAGCTCCGAAGGCTCCATGTGTCCAGCGGGGCCGGACCACCCTCTCCTCCGAGGAGAGCTCCAGGCCCGCCACGTGGCCAGCAGAGCCACACTACCTGCCCCCACGCGGTAGGCAGCAAGAGTAAATACACGCCATACCTTGTCCGTACAAGGTATTCAAGGCCCGCTCCTTCCCAAGACGTGGAGATGCGGAGCGCGCCTCTGTCAGGTGCCGTTGCACCCAGTCACATCGCAGTGAAGACTGGCACGCCGCGTTAGAGGCTGTATGCCAATAAACACAGCGACAAGACATCCCCTGCCGCCCCTGCCATCATCAACCACTATGCCTAGCTTGTTGCCTGGGCAGGGCAGCAGAACAAAGACTCAGAAGCCTTCGCCAGAGACAACTACCGGCGTAACTGCAATATACGGTAGATGGCAGGCAATCTCCCCGGGGCCACCTGTCGGGTCTCGTGCCCACCTTGTAAGCTGCCCGAGCCTTGGACTATAAAAGGCTCGGGTAGGGGACGTTAGAAGGGGTTCACTCCTCAGACATTCGCACCTGAGGGTTCAACACTTTGCTCAGCTCCCTCTAGGCATTCCAACGCTCAGGTTATCCTTAAGCTCAGAACTCCGGTTCTGAGCACCAAGCAATACAACGAGCACCTCTGCTCACCGTGGACGTAGGGTTTTACGCTCCGGCAGCCTGAACCACGTAAAAAATCTCTGTGTCAAGCTTCTCCTTCCATCATCCCTAATGCGTAAGCTCTCCGTGAGTGTCTAGCCCCTCCGAAAAAGAACCTCCTCGGGCTGCCCAGAGCAGGCCCCGGGGAAGTGTCGACAACACACTTCAACATTTGGCGCGCCAGGTAGGGGGCTTTTCCCTTGTGCGACGAGCTTTCGCCGACGAAGATGACGAAGCTTTATTCAGCGGCAAGCTCTCCCACCCACGTTCATGACGAACGGTGACCAGCGGAGACTACTTCTCGACACACTCAGGACGGAGTTTGTCAGTGCAAGCTGGAAGCCAGCAGCCGACTCTGGCAGCACCGACTCCAGCAGGCCCAAGATCCACTGCAGCATTGAGTGTCTCCCACAGGACTGCACTAGCTGCAGCATGAGCGCTACTGTGCAATTCCCCTGCTGGGGACGCGCCTCAGTCAGCGACCCAGCAGTGGATTCGCGACGTAGACCGTCTCGTCGTCGCCGCCGCCAACCCTCAGCTTTGGCGGAGACGACGTCCCGGTCAACAAGGTGTGTCGCTGACGCGCACACCAACGGTTGACGGACAGATGGCAGACTCCCGCTCCACCAGGCTCCCATCTGCGGACCTGAGGTCGGAGCTGGAGCGATGTTACCTGGGCAAAGACGCCCGCCTGACCATCAAGCGAAGCCGAGAGAGGCGTCGCAACCGCGAGATCGGCGACAGCATGTCGACCGCCTCGACTCAGCCTGGCCTGCAGACGTTCGCTACGCGATCTCTGCCCCAGGCATACGCCACGCAGCATATGCCTCAGCCATATGCCCTGCAAGTGGCACCCCCGGTCTATGGCGCAGCCTTGCCCATACCGGGGTACGCGGTGCCGACGGCGAACCAAGCGTTCGCGGCACCAACACCTGCAGCAACAGGAGCAGGATGTGCGGCCCTGGCGCCACACCTTCGCTTCGCGAAGTGGCCACGCAAGTTCCGGCCGCACCTGCCCGAGAAGTACGATGGCAGCGTCAACCCGGCCGAGTTCCTCCAAATCTACTCCACCGCCATCCTTGCTGCAGGAGGGGATGAGGCCGTCATGGCCAACTACTTCCCCGTCGCCTTGACCGGCCCAGCACGGTCTTGGCTCATGAATCTCCCCCAGGGTTCCATAACCTCCTGGGGAGAGCTCTGCCGGCAGTTTACTGCAAACTTCGGCAGCTCCTACACCCGGCCTGGCATGGAGCTCGACCTCCATGCCATCCAACAACAACCTGGAGATACACTGCGTTCCTTCATCCAGCGGTTCTCCCAGGTACGGAACACCATCCCCCATATCCAAAATGCTTCTGTGGTGGTGGCGTTCCGGTAGGATGTACGAGACAAGAAGATGCTCGAGAAGCTCGCGATCAGAGAAGTGCGCGACGTCTCAGAGCTCTTCAGCCTGGCGGACAAGTGCGTCAGGGCAGCAGAAGGGCGTAACTGGCACTCACAGCCAGTCTCCAAAGACGGAGAACAGTCCAGACCAAATGCTGCCCCCCATGGGAGCGGCAGAAAGGTCAAGAAGGCCGGCGGCAAGATCATGCTGCCGACCGAAGCTCCAGTGCAAGATCAAGACCCAATGCAGCACCCACTGGAGCTCGGGGGCCACGCCCCGACAAGAGGCCGCGACAGTCACCAGCCCCGGACGGTGACCAAGGCGAGCCGTGCCCCGTGCACAACACCAGCAGCCATACTGCTGCTGAGTGCCGGGAGATCCAGAAGCTCGCGGAGCGCTTCCGCAGAGGGAAGCAGCCGTGTGCTGACGCCCCTCCCTTCCGTCGAAGGGAGGGCAAGCAGAAGGTCGACGCCCAAGACAACGCTGACCACCAGACGGAGTTCCAGTAGCCTCAACGTGCCGTGAAGGCGGTGCACAACCGTGAGGACTCCAGCTCCAGCGATGAAAAACACCTGAAGGCGCTCTACGTCATCTAAGGCGGGTCCTCTAACCCCTCATCCTGAAGCGTAGTCAAGACTCTGCGCAGAGCAGTAGCGTCGGTGGCTTGTCTCCCAAGTGTCGCGCCGCACCTCAAGTGGATGGGAACCCCCATCAGCATCGACGCCACCGACTTCCCCAGGAACATGGCTGGGGCCGGCCAGCTACCGCTCTTGGTAGCCCCCACCATCGCCAACGTGAAGATGTACCACGTCCTGGTAGATGGCGGGGCTGGGCTGAACCTCATCAGCCGCGCAGCTTTCCAGAAGCTGCAGATCCCGATGGCCAAGCTCACCCCATCGAGCCCGTTCTCAGGGGTCGGGCTGGGACAGGTCGTCCCCTACGGCAACATCAGCCTTCCGGTGACCTTTGGGGCACCGGACAGTTATCGAACAGAGTACATTCTGTTCGACGTGGCGGAGATCGACCTCCACTTCAACGCCATCATCGTCAGGCCAGCGCTGTACCGGTTCATGGCAGTAGCCCACTACGGCTACCTCGTCTTGAAGATGCCTACACCAACAGGTGTTCTCAAGATTCGTGGAGACCACACTGCTGCTGTGTCAGCCTTGGAAAAGCTCCAAGCATCTGCAGCAGCCCGAGCACCAGCCCCCGGCGGTGCAGAACCGGGCCAGCTCCACCCGAGTGCACGCCACCGTGCCTCGATCTCAGCACCCCGTGTGCAACCCCTCGACGAGGGCGGCGTCCCCCTGAAGGTCGTCCAAGTCGGCGCCGATGCTGCCCAGACCACCCGGGTAGCCAGGGGCCTGGACAGCAAATAGGAAGGCGCGCTCATGACCTTCCTCCGGCACAACGTCGACGTGTTTGCATGGCAACCGTCGCAGATGCCGGGGATCCCTAGGGAGGTGATCGAGCACCATATGAAGATCTTCCCTGACGCCCAGCCAGTCCAACAGAAGCCCCGCAAGCAGTCCATCGAGCGGCTGAACTTCATCCGTGAAGAAATCAAGAAGCTGCTGGACGCTGGCTTCATACGGGAAGTCCACCACCCCCGGTGGTTGGCGAACCCCGTCGTCGTCCCTAAGGCCGGCGGGAAGCTCCGGATGTGCATCGACTACACCAGTCTCAATAAGGCATGTCCTAAAGATCCATTCCCTCTCCCTAGAATAGATCAAATAGTAGACTCTACATCAGGCTGTGATATGCTATGCTTCCTAGACGCCTACTCGGGCTTTCATCAAATCCCTATGTCTAGAGAAGATGAAGAACACACTTCTTTCATCATAGTAGACGGCCTGTATTGTTTCTATGCCTTATGGTCTAAAGAATGCTCTCCCCACCTTTGTACGTGCTATGCACAAAACCTTTGGAGAGCTAATAAGAGACTTAGTTGAGGTGTATGTCGATGACATCATTGTCAAGGTCAGGCAGAGCTCATCCTTGTTAGATAACCTAGCTCTAGTCTTTGACAAACTGCGCTCCACGCGCACTAAGCTGAACCAAGACAAATGTGTGTTCAGCGTATCCTCTGGGAAGCTCCTAGGATTCCTTGTCTCACACCGAGGGATTAAGGCCAACCCGGAGAAGATCAAGGCCATAGACCTGATGCGGCCCCCCGCCCGCATCAAGGATGTCCATAAACTCACGGGATGCCTAGCCGCGCTGAGTCGGTTTATACTGAGGCTAGAAGAGCGGGCACTTCCCTTCTTTAAGCTCCTGCACAAATCTGGTCCATTTGCTTGGACCGACGAAGCAGAGGAAGCATTCCAGAAGTTGAAGCAGCTCCTGAAGACCCTACCCATCATGGTAGCCCTCGAGTCCGAAGAGCACTTGCTGCTCTACATCGCGGCAACAACTGAGGTGGTGAGCATGGTCCTCGTCGCAGAGCGGCCGGGCCCCTAATCACCGCAGCCTGCTCCGGTAGCAGAAGACAAGCACCAGGAGACCCCGGAGACTCAAGACGACCTCCTGGAGCTCCAAGGTGACCTCCCGGAGCTCCAAGACAACATCCCGGAGGTCCAACGGGACCTCCCAAATCTCCAAGATAACCCCCCGGAGGTCCAAAGGGACCTCCCAGGAGAACAAGACGACCTCCCGGAGGTCCAAGACGGCCTAGAAGCCCCCGGGTCCCAGCTCCTGGAGGCTCCCCCGGACCCGTCTACCTCCTGTCGGCCTGAGTCAATGAATGAAGACATCTCAGGCCCAGGTGGGAAGGTCCGGACCATCCAGAGGCCTGTCTGCTACATCAGCGAAGTCCTCCACGACGCCAAGACAAGGTATCTGCAAGTCCACAAGCTGCTGTATGCAGTACTCGTGGCGTCCAGGAAGCTCCGCCACTGCTTCCAAGCCCACCGGATCTCAGTGGTCACCTCATACCCGCTGAAGGCCATTCTTCACAGCCCCAACACGACCAGCAATGTCGCTAAATGGGCAGCAGAGTTGGCGGAGTTCGAGCTGGACTTCCTTCCTCACCACGCGGTCAAGATCCCAGCACTGGCTGACTTCGTGGCCGAATGGACGCCAACAACGACCAACCCAGGGGGCCACGAAGACGGTGAACCAAAGCCCCGAGCTCCGGTCTTCACCGGGCCTCACTGGACGCTTTTCTTCGACGGCTCCTCGCGAAAGCAGGGGGTCGGTGCCGGCGTACTGCTTCTCATGCCATTAGGGGAGCAGTTTGGGTACATGGTGCGTCTCAATTTCAAGGCAACCAACAACATGGCAGAGTATGAAGCACTCATCTTTGGCCTGAAGACAGCCTTGTCTTTGGGCGCTCGCCAGTTGTTGGCACAGGGCGACTCCCAGCTAGTCACCAAGCAAGTCAAGGGTGAATGTTCCTGCAATGACCCGCAACTAGCTCTTATCTGCTCCACGTGCAGATGCTGGAGAAAGACTTCCTTGCCTTGGACCTGCCCCATGTACCACATGCTGGCAATGCTGCGGCTGATGACCTCTCAACGAAGGCCTCCACCGGAGCCCCCGTGCCCGAAGGAGTATTTGAGAGGACGTTGCTGCGGCCCACAGCCCGGCCTGCCGAGCCGGGCGAAGGGGGCTGGACCAGCATCTCGAAGCTGGCAGTCCCGGCGGCCCTGCTACCATGGATGCCGCCAAGGATCGTAAGCGTCACTGGGGACTCCGTGCTACCCAGCGCTCAAGATCCAGAAGCTCAAGTCTGACCCGATGCATGGATCGCGGAGATCCGGGACTACTTGAAAGACAATATCCTCCCTGATGAACGTGTATCCAATGAACGGATCGTGTGCATGGTTAAAAGATACGCGCTGGTAGAAGGGGATCTCTACCGGCGTGGCGCCAGCCACATCCTATTGCGGTGCATAACCCAGGGGGAAGGCTGCAACTTGCTCGCTGAGATCCATGGAGGCGAATGTGGGAGTCACTCTTCCTCGCGCATGCTTGTCGGTAAAGCCTTCCGGCATGGCTTCTACTGGCCGACAGCACTCCGGGATGCCGTCAAGCTGGTCAAGAGCTGCAAGGCGTGCCAGTTCCACGCCAAGCAGGTCCACACACCGGCTCAGGCGGTACAGATCATCCCGCCCTCGTGGCCGTTCGTGGTGTGGGGGTTGGACATCCTGGGGCCATTCCCCAAAGCCGTCGGGGGATTTGGTACCTCTACGTCGCCATCGACAAGTTCACCAAGTGGCCAGAAGCTACACCCGTCATCACCATCAACAAGCAATCTGCAGTCAAGTTCATCAAGTAAATCGTCTGCCGGTTCGAGGTCCCGAACAGAATCATAACCGACAACGGGACCCAGTTCACCAGCGCGGCATTCCAAGACTGCTGCGACGACCTTGGCATCCAGGTGTGCTATGCCTCCGTTGCTCACCCAAAGAGCAATGGGCAAGTCGAGAGGGCCAACACTGAGATCCTTCGGGGCCTCAAAACTCGCACCTATGCCAGCTTGAAGAAACATGGTGCCAAGTGGCTGGACGAGCTTCCGAGCACACTGTGGGCTAACCGGACATCCCAAAGCTAGGCCACCGGGGAGACACCCTTCTTCATGGTGTACAGGGCCGAAGCTGTGCTCCCCCCAGAGATCACCATAGGGTCTCTCCGTGTCCAAGCTTACGACGAAGCCCTGCAGGACAACCTCCGGCGTGAAGACATCGACCTCGTCGTCGAGGCTCGATTACACGCAGCGCTCCACAACGCACGGCACCGGCAGACGCTCCGGCGCTACCACCAAAGGTATGTGCGTGTCCGGGAGCTGCAAGAAGGAGACCTGGTACCGCGGCGCATACTTTCTCACAAAGGGACCAACAAACTCTCCCCCAGCTGGGAATGTCCCTTCCGAGTCATGAAAGTTTGCCACCCCGGGTGTGTACGCCTCTCCACCGAGGATGGGGATCCGCTCCCGAACCCATGGAACATAGAACACCTTCGTAAGTTCTATCCCTAGAGCAGTTGTAGGACAGTTCTCTTTCTTTCTGTAATAAATCCCATAGAGTCTGGGAACAGCGCTCGGAACAGCTAAGTCCCAGGGGACGGTCCAGGACTACCACTACAGGAAAAACGATCATTGACGACGGCCAAATTTATTGTCGACAGGGCCGTCGTCTTGAATGTTATTGACGACGGCTTTGTCTAGCCGTCGTCAATAACACAGTTATTGACGACGGCAAGACGAGTACCGTCGTCAATAAATAATTGACGACGGTGCCCGTCGTTTTTAACTTAATTCGGGCCCACCCGAGGAGTTATTGACGACGGATGAACGAGTACCGTCGTCAATAAATTATTGACGACGGTGGCCGTCGTCTTTAACTTAATTCAGGCCCACCCGAGGAGTTATTGATGATGGTGACCAGGCACCGTCATCAATAACGGGACATATAACCCGTACGCGAGCCGGGAGGCGGCCAGTGCCGCCTCCGACTCGCGCCGAGGTCTCGTCACCGCCGCCCTCCCCGCCGGTCGCCGCCGCCCTCCCTGCCGGTCGCCGCCGCTCGAGGTAAGTCCCCCTCCCCCTCCGGCCTCTCTCCCCCGCTTTCCTCGCCCCCCAGTCGTGCCACCGGCGACCGGCCAGCCGGCGTCGGTGTCCTACCCCTGTCTAGCCTCTCCGGACCCTCCCCCGTCCCCCTCCAGCCCTCCCCCCGCTCTGCCCCTCCCCCCTCCCCCGCGAGGCCGAGGGGGAGCGCGACGGCGAGCTCGTCGTGTCGAAGATCTTCTACCAGACGCAGCCCCGGCAGTAGCGACGTAAGCGGCACGGGCCTGCCGCAATGCCGCTGGGTAGACCCGCGCCGCAATCCCGCTAACAGCCAGCATAACGGTCCGCTTCGACCCATAATCCTGTAGTACTCCTCTTGTTTGTGCCCGCGGCGCCACAAGACTGCATTGTGTACGTGTTGATGGGAACATAAGCGTAGAGAGCTGGCGGGGGAGGCCAAATATCGAAGTTGCTTTAGCAGTTTAGCTTCAGTGTTTACTGTTTAGATGCCAGTGTGCCACGCCGCCCGCACTTAAGTGGCTCGGTGCGGCGTATGCGGGATGCCTGCTAACGAATTTGTGGATTAACGGGCAGCCGCGTTCACCTGCGAACAATTTGCGGCTTATGCGGATGCGGGGCGGGCAGCCGCGTCCCGCCCCACTTACACCCCTGCCCGGCAGTGCGGCGTGGCGGAACCACCAGCAGAAGCTGCCGCCTCATCAGCGGCCACCGTGGAGACGGTGAGCGGCCATGCAGTGGTGCCCGTGGCAACCTCACCCTATGCTGCCCCAGCACTCCAAGGCGCCGTCGGCATTGACGAGTTTAATTTCGCACAGTTCAGGAGCAGCTTCGAGGAGATAATTCGTTTGACATTGTTCTGTCATCTAGCTGGCTCTCAGGGATTCGCCCCTATCATGGCAACTTAAAAGGCCTGGCCATTTTACTAGTATTATCTGGTCTTGAGTTCTTCTCCAGCTTGAAACAATGGCAGGCATTTTGCTAATTTTCAAAAATGGGAGAAAGTAACGATTGAGTAGCTAGCGAGCACCTCCGTGAGTTGCAGTGGGCGAACGGCCGTATGACCAACCGTATCACGTTGGGTATTTGTTTGTTTCTGAGCTTGACTAGTCCAACTAATGTATTTTTGGGATTGTTGGATACTTTGATTAGGAGCTGTGCAATATTCAATCCTTCCATGACCAAAGACCAGTTAAGGGAGAGGCTAAGGCTTTATTTGGCAAAGCTACTCGTGTTATGTATATTACTTTTTGTTATTTATGTAATAAGTTCGTTATGTTGTTTATGAAGGGTAAACATTGTTTCTAATCACTGAAATATTTTGGTAGGAATTGGATGCAATGTTTTTGTTTTGGCGTTTATGTGCTGTTGTCTAGCTATAGGCATATGTGCATTCAGCTTAATGTCAATTAATGGTAGCGTTGAGAGAAAAATTGCCGTGTACTAGTAGGGTCGAGAACTTGAGGTCTTACCTAAATTGATGGGTGTCTCTAACCAGCATGCAATGGAGAAGTAGTAACCTGTTATTTTAATGTAAATTTATTGTGTTGAAATAGGAGAAAAGTAGACTAGACAGCACAATAGAATCTGTCCTCTGTTATTTTTGTTCAAAACCCTAATTATGATCCTATGATCAGACAAGTCTTCAGCGATTAGCTCAACTTGTAAGTGACTTTCCTAATAGGCACAACTTCCTTACCTACCAATATCCTGTAAACAGTAGAGACATATATATGTCATTTTTAGCAGGTCTGTCATTTCTCTTAATCTCTGAGCATTTCCTTCACTGTCGAATTCCTGACCTGTAGGAGGTGTAGCCGACTGAATGTGCTTGGAAGGAGTTCATTCAGAGTCACTACCTGGAGTCAGGGGTGACTCAGGTAGAGTTCTGTTGTCAATATTTTCAGTTGTTGTCCACTGAACCCTGAAATAAGACACATGCTTCTTTTCAACTGAATGTTCTTCATCCCACTGCCAAGGCTTCTTTTCATCAAACTTGATGTCTCTCCCCCTTCCCCGGCGCGCCTCGCGAGCGCCCACCCCCTGAGGCGAGGCGGGAGGCCAGCGCCCTGCGCTGAAGCGCACTTAGGCAGCCGCCTCAGAGCGCCTTTTGGAAAGCTGATCTTGGGTATATGCGTGTGTCAGCTATAGAGATTCACTATGAAACAATGAACAGGAGTATGGAACAAAATTTTGAGCCAAAACTAACTTAGAAACAACATATACATGAGAAATTCAAACCACTTGGTATATTTTAAAGACCAAACTCAAAAGAGAATTAATGGTGATAGCCCACCCAACCGTTCTGCAGTCCTCCTCATTATCTGAAACAAGCACATTCTATGAGGGGCTGCAGGAATAACCTCAGTAATAGCACGTTGGATGCCCCTACAATAGTCAGTGATGATAGCCTTTGGAAGATTGCCAGACATACTTGCGGTAGAATCGGTTGTCATCCATGTGATTATTGAACACCATGCCAACTTTTCTCTGTTCTTTTTGTCCCTTGACGTGCCTTGTATGTATTTAGTAGATAATTAGTTTAATTGTTAATTATTTGGTTTAAATAAGTAATTGTTTCTGATTTTAGTTATTGTATTTATTTAATTGATTGATTAGTTGTTTAAGCACATTGTTTTTGCTTTACCCCCGGGCCCGCTGCCACCAGCCCCCGCCGTCGCCGACAGCGTACCGACGCCTAGGCGTCCAATCGGTGACGGGGGGATGCCGGGGCGGCTCGCCTCGCCTGGCCGAGCACCGCCGATGCCGGCGCCGCCTCCGCCCGCCGCCGTCGCTGCAAGGCGCCGCTGGCCCCTGGCGCTGCCACCGCCGATGCCTCACGCTGGCGATTCCTCGCGCCGCCCCGCCCTGCCGCCGCGCACCACCGTCCCGCGCCTTGCCCCACTGCGCACCGCCATCATGCGCCCCGCCCCGCCGCAGCCGCTTCCGTCCTGCCCCAAGCCCCGCCCGGCCGCCCCTGGTCACGCTGAGCCCTGGCCGCGCCTCGGCCGCCGCCGCTCGCCGCGCCCCGCCCCGAGCACCGCCCTGCTGTGCCGCCCTGCCCCGGCCCAAGCCCCGCCCTGCCGCGCCGCCCGACCTTAGTTGATTAATTGTTTAATTAGTATTGTAATTGATTATTGTTTAAATAATACTTTGATTGATTGCGTGATTAGTTACTATATGTAAATAAATTGGTTTCGGCCCGGTCCGGCCTGACACACCCATTTAGGGTCTGTCACGGCCCATTTATTGGTAATGTATTAGTCGAGACAGGCATGGAGGACGGCAAGCTCCCGCGCTTGGACGGCGGGCCCTGACGGTGCGGTTTCATCATTGACCCACTGACGACGGGGCATAACGTACGACGGCTAACCCTAGGCGTCGTAAGATAATGGCAGGCCCCAACGGGGCATAACTTAGGACGGCTGACCCACTTCTTTGTCTCTCGTTCTTTCCTTCTCTCTCGTTCTTTCCTCTCTCTCTTTTAAATGACTCAAAAACGAAAGATTGACGTAAACCTATACAACATGCGTCACCCGTTTTGAATGGACCCGTCTCACATGTGTCACGCATGTGAGGCGTGTACGTTCGGAATTGTCCCTTTTTGGACAGCCTGGGAGTGACCGAGGGGGCGTGGCATATGATGAGACGCGGGTTTAGATCTAGACGAGATTTCGACGGCATAACTCTGTTGTTCTCTGCTGCACCATTTTTGGGCGTGCAGTGGAGAACAGCGGGGTTATGCTGCCGAAATTTCATTCGGATCCATACCACACGTCTCGTCATGAGCATGCTCTGCTCGATGACTCTTGGGTGGGTTTAGGACCTATCCTTTCCAATAGATGTAGGGCCATGACATAAATAAATTATAAAGTAACTATAATTTCCTTGACATTAAACTGCAGATTCAAACATGGGTGAGGATCGTAGTTGGATGTATACCGGTTGGAAGAACAGTTCTGGTGGTCACTCGGATGAGTGGTTCGCAAATACAGATGCTTTTGTAGATCGTGCTTTTTCATTGTCAAATATGATAAGGTGCGGTGCCCATGTACGAAATGTCAAGGTGCAAAGTGTTGGGACAGTGAATTTGGCATTTCACTTATGTCGATACGGTTTCATGCAAGACTATGAGGTGTGTACCTTTCACAGTGAGACATCTTCTCAACCCTTGCAAGTTTCAGATGAGGATGACAACACGGGGGTCGATAGGATGGACGAGATGTTTGATGCCACAAATCCTGAATTGATGGAGGATCCTCCTACAACGGAGGTTGAAGTATTTTTCACGCTTCTAAAAGCTTCAGAAGAGCCGTTGCATGAACACACCCAAGTGACGCTCCTTACTTTCATGACTAGATTTATGGCCATTAAGTCTAAGTATTTCTTCTCCAATAACTGCTACAATGATCTCATCAAATTGATCAGCGATATCCTTCCACAACCACATAAAGTTCCTAAAGATATGTATCAGTCTAAGAAGTTGATTTCTGGTCTAGGTATGAAATATGAGAAGATTGATATGTGTCTAGACAATTGCATGCTTTTTTGGAGAGAGCAATGCCAACGAGAACAAGTGCTTAAAATGTGGTAAAGAGAGATTTGTCGAAGTTGCTAATGACGACGGTTCAAAAGTAATGACTCAAGTCACACAGAAGCAGCTTCGCTACTTGCCTGTCACACCTAGGTTCAAGCGTTTGTTTCTATCTAAAAAAACAGCTAGACACATGAGGTAGCATAAAGAAGGTGTACGTGAGAACAACGGCATGATGGTGCACCCGTCGGACGGTGAGGCATGGAAGGCGCTTGACCGCTTCGATTCAGATTTTGCCAATGACGCGAGAAATATTCGCTTTGGGTTGGCGACAGATGGCTTCTCACCGTTTAGTACAAACGCCACACCATACTCTTGTTGGCCCGTGTTCGCTATTCCGTACAACTTACCACCATCGCTTTGTATGAAGTATGAGTTCATGTTCCTACGCCTTATTGTACCTGGACCGGATCATCCTGGTTCACGACTGAACGTGATGATGTAGCCATTGATTGAACAGTTGAAAATGTTATGGACAGGAGTCGAAGCATACGACTGTTATAGAAAACAGAAATTCAACCTTCGAGCTGCGTATTTGTGGTCTGTTCATGATTTTCCAGCTTACGGTATGTTTTCTGGCTGGAGCACTCATGGTCGATTGACATGTCCAATATGTGCTTCGGACACGGATTGTTTTCGTCTAAGTCATGGTGGCAAGATATGCTACTTTGATTGTCATAGACGTTGGTTACCGCCAAATCACGTGTTTAGGCAACATAGAAATTCCTTTAGGAAGGGTACCATTATAAAAAAGGGACCACCACAACGTCTGAACGGGTCGGAAATTGTTAAACAGCTCAACAATCTTTTGCCAGATGAAGGTCGTCCTGGATATTTTGTTGGTTACGGAGAGGATCAAAATTGGACTCATATATGTGCACTATGGGAGTTACCGTATATGAAGTCTTTAATTCTAATGCATAACATTGATGTCATGCACCAGGAACGTAACATGGGCGAATGCATCATAAACACGTGCTTGGATATGACGGGCAAAACAAAAGACAATATAAAAGCTCGGAAGGATTTGGCAGAGGTTTGTAACCGACCAAGTCTTGAGCTCTCCGAAGCTGGTGGCAAACCACGAGCTTCTTTCTGCCTTCGACCAAAAGAAAATAAAGAAGTCTTCAAGTGGTTGAAACAGTTGAAGTTCCCAGACGGTTATGCTGCTAGCCTGAGAAGAGCTGTTAATGTTAAGACTGGAAATCTTACTGGTTTGAAGAGTCATGATTATCACATAATCATGGAAAGACTTCTGCCGGTTATGTTTCGAGGCTATCTTGACGATGAGGTGTGGAAGGTGTTAGCCGAGCTTAGCTATTTTTATAGACAGCTTTGTGCTAAAGAAATCAAAAGGGAGATGATGGAGAAGTTGAAAAAGAGATACCCGTGCTTTTATGTAAGATGGAAAAAGTATTTCCTCCAGGGTTTCAATCCAATGCAACACCTTCTAATCCATCTTCCATATGAAGCTAAAGTAGGCGGCCCTGTTCAATATAGGTGGATGTACCATATTGAAAGAGCACTCAGATGTCTAAAACCGATGGTTTGTAATAGGGCAAGGGTTGAAGGATGCATCACCGAAGCATTTACACTTCAGGAGATAGGATACTTTTCAAGTGTCTACTTTGCAGAAGAATACAATGTTAATGAATCAGTGTTGCGGTACAATATGGCTGAAGCAACCTCTTGTAGCGAACTCTCACTTTTTCAAACGAGAGGCAGCACTGTTGGTAGTGGCACGAGCTATGATGCTTCAACAGATGAAAAGACAGCTGCTTTGTTATACATGTACGCTAACATAGATGGGATGGATAATTTTTTTCAGTAAGTGGTTGTTCAACATCTATACTAATTTGCGTGGTGTGTTATACATCTATGCTAATAATTCTGTTTTGTTTAGGAGTTCGATCGACAAAATTGGAAGTCTAAGCAGCAACCTACTAGCAAGCAAATACAAACAACACGACATTATGGAGTAAATGGAGGACCTAACTTCCAAACCTGGTTTCGAAATCATGTAACGTTTTTCTTGTCTTGTTCCTCTTAGTAATTATGTTCATAGCATAAAATAGTATTCTTACTTCATATGTTGGACAGTGCAAGACACAAGCCGGTGTTCATGAAGATTTGCAACAACTGTCCAATGGATCCATTAAAGTTAAACTCTTTGGTCGATATGATGTCAATGGGTTCCGATTTTGTTCAACTCAATTTGAAGCTCAACGTCCTCTAAGGGCAACATCAAACACCGGAGTTGTGACGAGGGCCGCCGATGCCAAAGGACGTGAAACTAATTTCTATGGGATCATAAACAAAATCCTAGAATTTAGTTTTGCTGGGAGTAAAGACCTAAAGTAGTCTTCTTTGACTGCGATTGGTTTGATAATAACAATTGAACTCGACAAAACCAATTTGGCATGGTAGAAGTCAAACACAAGGACCAACTACGAGGCTACGACACCTTTGTCCTTGCACACCAAGTCGAACAAGTGTACTATCTACAATATCCATGCGAAAAACTTAGTGCATGGTGGGTTGTACAAAAGGTGAATCCTCGTGAGCGGTTATATACACCGGACAATACTGGTTACATTGATGAGGTTGATGTTGTTTACCAAGAAGAAGAGTTGCCGGATTCTTTTGTCGTTGGGCCTGGTCTACGACTCGATGAATTAGTTGGAGATGCACAAGATGTACAGACTCATAATGTGAAAAAACGAAAACGGTGAACAACCACGACAAAAGATTGATGGTCCGGTTTACGAAGTAGAGTACATGATCGTGATATTGATAAATTTTGAAATTGAGTACAAGTAACATTTCCTTCATCTCTTCTTTCGCCTTCTATATTTTCCTTTAAATTCATTATCAAATTTCCTTTCATCAGGATGTCGTCGAGCAGTAGACGACGGGGGATGCGGGGCTTTCTGCCCCCGAGAGCAGACTCTGTTTTCCAGGGATGTCAGTCTAGCAATGGTAGACTGTCTCAGCTGTTGGGCCTCGACAGAGGCCAGGGGTCACGAGAGCGGTCACGACAGGCAAAGAATATTAAATTACATAAATTATATAAATAACTTTCTTAAATCTATATTACCAATCTTCAAATTTTTAGGACGACTCTACGTCTGAGGAGATAGAGGCTAGGGGTCCTTTTCAGACACCACAGGTTTCGGAGCCTGTTACAGATCCTGCTTCGGATCCTCTTCAGGTTCCGGCACCGCAGGCTTCAGACCCTGCTTCGAAGCCTTCCACAGAGCCTGATGTGGAGCCAGCTCCACAGTGGCGTTACAGGAGGAGCCACTACGTGGCTCCTCCTCCGGTTCCTGCACGGTCAGAAGATCGGGTCATTATTCGTCCGGTTGGCGATAGGTAAGTAAATCTATGACAAATCAATTTAGATATTTTAACACTTATATATGTACTAATTGAGAATCGTGTATTAGGTCTTGGGCCAATAACTCGTTCGCGGGTCAAGGACGCCACCGCCAGGTCAACGCTGTCCTGGGCCAGCTCATCCGTTGTCACTACCCCGGTCTAGTGAATGGACGGGCTGCTACGTCTTGGGACGATTACGCTACGGCCCAGGACATTACCTACGGCAACCACCAGGAGCGTGTGTGGCATGAATTCATGGTAAGTAAATCGTCTATTCGTTAAATGCGAACCTATTATATGTTAAATACATTAACTTGTATATTTCTTCTTGTAGAAATATTACCGTTTGGAGGACGAGGCCCAGCTGGATCACACTCGCCTGGTCTTCAACAACAACGCTAGGAAGCTCCTGACGCAATCGATTTCAACGGCTCGCATTCAGGCTACGAAGGCGTACTATAAGTTGCATCCGGACGAGGGTGAGCCGGGGCAGTTTAGGGATGTGGCGGACAAGTACTTGACGGAGGTACAGTACGCGAAGGTAAATTCTTTATTTTACTTTGCTTCATTATCCAGTTTTCATCAATGTTTTCATCCAACAACAAATGTGTGCAGGTCAGCGTACCGTGGCTTGAGTCCTGTCCGGACGCCTACAGTTACCTGTGTGCTCGTTGGGCGAACCAGTGCTTCCAAGGCGTGTCGATGACCCGCCGACAGAGTCGAGGGACGGACGGGAAACACCGTCTTGGCGGGGACAGCTACGTACGCCTTGCTAAACGGATGGTAAGTGATACTCGAATTATATTCTAGTTAATTTCTATCGCTATCATTGTGCTAACACGTATCGATAGGAGCGCGAGATCGGTCAGGAGCCGACCGCTATCCAGGTGTGGAGGAGGGGTCACATGGGAAGTGACCCCTCGCATCCTGATCAGCTGTCTTCTCAGACAGCAAGGGAGACGTTGCTGAGTTCTTTAGTTGACTTAATTGTATTCTCTTTAAAACTTCTGATGACTTTAATTTTCTGTATTTTCAGGAAAAGTATGGGGAGGAGGTGCGGAGGCTTCAAGGCGGCGATTACGATTGGCAGAACTCGCCGATCGTACCTGAAGCCGCCTATGCAAGCGGTGGCGGTAGACCTCACGGCCGATGAGTTCTGTTGTTTTTCATTTACGTTCATGAACTTCGAGACATGAAACTTTAATACTCTTACTTCGTTGTGTAGGTTGGCCATCTTCGATGGAGTAGTAGACTCGAGGGAGGCGCCGTCTTACTCGAGGGCCTCTTCATCGCAAGGTGGATCCAGCAGGCGTGGCAGCCGCGATCTGGAGCTCCAGAGTGTCCAGGAGGAGCTCCAGAAGACGCAGGAAGCGATGAGGTCGTGAACGAAAGGCAGGCAGCCGAGCTCCAGGCTAGGGACAAGTATCAACACTCGTACATGCTACAGCTGCAAGCTGCCATGCAGGTAAGTTCAGATCGTTGTAAACGTTTCTAATATATAAATGACATGTATAATAATTTACTTCATATTTGCAGGCTATGACCACAGGACAGCCTTTTGTCTTTCCTCAGTGGGCGCCGCCACCGATACAGCTACCACAGGGGCCGACGTCAGGAGCACAGGTACAAAATTTCTCATAATAGCTGCAACTAGTTAAACTTGCTCAAATTTAGTTGAATTTGATCAAACTTACTCAAACTTAGAGAAAACTAGTTAAACATCCTCAAACTGAGTAAAATATGGTACAACTTACTCAACTACAGTCAAATATGACCAAACTTACTCAAACATAGCCAAAACTATTTGAACTAGCTCAAACACAAACACTACTAGTCCATACTTCTCAAACTTAGTAAAATATGAGCAAACTTACTCAAACATAGCCAAATCTAGCTAACTTGCTCAATTCTAACTTGTAATGAGTTTATTTAATCATATACACATTTGTGAACTTCTAATTTGTCTAACTATACATGTACATCATAGGGATCAGCGACACGGGCTCAGGAAACTCCATCCCCTCAGCAACCAGCGTTTGGACGAGCGCACGACGACTTCCTGGACTCCGGTGGCAGCGGTCGGGGTAGCGTAGGGTAGTGTGGTGTGCGTATAGTGTTTTTGTGCCTGCCTGTGATGTATTTGATTGCCTGTGATCTGGCCGTCGTGCCAGGGCTGGCCTCGAAGCCAGGGCAGGATTTTCTGTTTTTTTTTAAATATTGGAAAGCTTATTGATGACGGTTTCTGGTACTTGGCCGTCGTCAATAAGCCATTATTATTGACGATGGCCAGGTACCAGAAACCGTCGTCAATAAGCCATTGTTATTGACGACGACCAAGTTGAAACCGTCGTCAATAATCCATGGTTACTGACGACGGTTCAAATTCTGGCCGTCGTCAATACTCTACTCTAGCTTATTGACGACAGCCTGACATAGCTGTCGTCAATAAGCCATTGTTATTGACGACGGCCAGGTACCAGAAACCGTCGTCAATAAGGCATCGTTACTGACGACTGTTCATATCCTAGCTGTCGTCAATAAGCTTATTGATGCCTAATAATTGACGACAGCCTTAAACCGCCGTCTGTAAAGTTTTACCGTCGTCAATAGGTTATTGATGACGGTAATGTTCTTATTGACGACGATTTCTGGCCGTCGTCTATTGTCCGGGTTCCTGTAGTGTACGTTTCAGCTTGGCCTGGTTCCGACCCTAAGCGCGTAGAGTCTCGCTTCCCTTCTTAATGGGGCGGGTCATTGTCTCCATGTTTAGCCTGCCTTCCTCCTATGGATATTTATATGGAAAGAAACCTGTCCTGCCACGCTCTTACCCCTGTGTTCATTTAAGTTACGCATTAATTTTTATGATCGCACTTTCCATGTATGCTCACTGTACATTTAGCTCTCCATTCCCACTCTAGTCCCTAGTCAGCATTTGCTGTCCTTCCGTATACCGGACTAGGACCGTAAGCCAAATAAGACTATGAGAAAGGGAAGGGAGAGCTCCCGAGGAGAATTATGTTTCCTCTACTTGTGTGCAGGACCTCCCGGCTTTAGCTCCCCCACAGGAGTATGGTAGGTGTGACCAAAGCATTGACCACACCTACCAGGGGGCCACTACGGGGACCGTGCAGGGAAAGACCGGAGCTCCAGACTACTCCAAGGCAAGACCGGAGGAGCCGGACCTTGCCCCCTCCGCAGGGGCGAGCTCCGAAGGCTCCACGTGTCCCGCGGGGCCGGACCTCCCTCTCCTCAGAGGAGAGCTCTAGGCCCGCCACGTGGCCAGCA
This sequence comes from Neostapfia colusana, assembly GCA_030760725.1. NCBI lineage: Eukaryota > Viridiplantae > Streptophyta > Magnoliopsida > Poales > Poaceae > Neostapfia > Neostapfia colusana. Next base: position 61,199,495 of record JASWHV010000005.1, on the reverse strand, counting down.
GATCCGGACCTCCCCGTCCTCACGGTGTGAGCTCCGAAGACCCCTTGGGCCCTTAACGCAACAGGGACCTGAGGAAAGTGTCTGCGCAAGACTTCAAGATCGGTGAAGGCCTCCGAGGTCCTTGCAGAGCTAACGACTCGGCCAGGCCAAGCCAAGAAAAAGATAAGCACGGACACAAGAAACAAAGAGCATGTTCATTCATCAAAAGCTCCACGAGCTGGGCTACAGACTCGGCAAAAACAAACAAGGAAAAAGAAAAGATACAGGGCCTTCTGGAAGCAGGGGTGACTGCCTAGGAGTCCCGGACTCCCGCTGGAACCTAGAGGCCACAAGGGTGGCCATGTCCCCGACTTCGGCCCAGGCAGCTTCCTCCCGCTCGACGATGGGGCCTAGTCTCACCGGCTCCAGAGAGAAGGAAGGGTCTTGACTCCGTATGCATGCTAGCACGTGCGTGGCAACCTCCTTCGCCAGACCCCGTCCCTCTGCCTCGAGCTCGCTGGCGATCACCGCTTCGAGCCTGTCCAGTTTGGCGCTGATGGACTAGAGCGCCGGAATCGCCTCAACCACCTTCTGCGCCGGAGCCTCTGTCCTCACCGGGCTGAAGCTGAGGGGAACCAGGGAGGACCCTGCCTGGTCGACAAAACTCCAGACCGCACTGGCCTCGACGGACCGTGAAGCCTGGAGCTCCTCCATCTCACGGCAGATTGCCAGCAGGGCGTCAGGACCCACCTCGGAGAACTTCCTCTCCTTAGCCACCAGAGAACCTTCCTGAAGCTAGAGACCCTGGGCGAGCCACTCCAACTCCGATGCCCGGAAGTCGGTCGCCAGCTCCCGATCCAGCACTGCCTGGCGCTCCCGGGAGACCTGCTCCTCCTTCGCGACCAGAGCGGCCTCCCGAGTCTCCAGCTCCTTATCTTGGGCCCTCAGGTCGCCCTCGCCAGCCACCATCTGTGCGGTGACCTTCTTCGCCTCTGCTGCCAAGGCGCGCTCCCGGTCCGCGAGGACACGCCCACGGCGCACCAGCTTCAGCCGCAGCTCCTCCAGTGCAGAGGAGTGCGCCTCGGCCTTGGCATAAGCCTCGCGAGCCTCCTAGTGGAGCCGCCGGGTTTCGGAGTCCAGGCGGTCGACGGCCCTCTTCTTAGCATCAAGGAGCGTCTCTATGGCATCAAGCTTCGCCCGCCTCGAGTCGAGCTTCGCCCTGACCTCCTGAGTCCGCTGCCTCAAGAGGTGCCCCCAGCTAAGGAGGCGACTCCTCTCCCCAGCCTGTGCCCCCCGCTCACGCTCAAGCGCGGCCAGGACCTGTCTGACGCTTGTCTGAGTGAGGTCCAAGGCGTCCGCCAGGGGCAGCGGGGCGGCAGAGGCCAAAGCCGCGCCCCTCGACTTCCTCCATCACATCGTCCTCAGAAGGAGACGATGGCGCTGCAGCAGGGACCGCGACGAGGTGCTGATCTGGAGAAACAGGCGCCGAAGCAGGACCTCTTTCGACGTGCCCCTGATCGCTGCCCGCCGAGGGGCCAGAAGCCGCTCCCACCACCTCCTCAGCACCGGAGGGATGGGCGTTCCAGCCGGCACAGATGAGGCCTGCGCTGGCCTAGGGGACGGCGATGCCGCTGCAACTTCCGGACGCTGCGGCGCGGATCCCCCGCCAGCCGGAGATGACCAGGGAACAGACTCGCCCCCGGTAGCCGATGGATCCCGAGGGACGGGGACACTCCAGCCGGCACGGAGCCCCAGCTTTCGAGCTGGGGTAGATACGCCGGAGCCTGCCGCCGGGGCGTGTATTGGCCGGGGCGCCTGAGCCCTGGGCACACCCCCCCGCATCACCGCGTCCCCCCTCAAAGCTCCACCGCCTGAAGAAGGAGGGCGAGGTGCCTGAGGCCCATCGGACCGCCGCTGTCCGAGGGGAGTCTCGTCGGAATGGGAGGCCCGGGACCTCTTGGGGTCGCCACTCGACGAAGTAACACCTCCAGAAGGAGGATGCGAAGATACCCCGGTCCCCTGGCTTGGCGCGAACGACGCCGTCGGAGGAGACCTGGCACATTTCTTCTCTGGCAGGCCGGAGGCCGGCTCCCTGCCCCTCCCCCTGTCGGCGGTCCGAGCTTTGTCAGCCTTTGGAGGCAGGTAGGAAGCCATGACCAACAGAAGCTCAAGAACTTGGAAGACAAGGGCGCAAGAACTCAGAGAACAAGGAAGGTTCAAGCTCGGGGAAGTGTGAAGGGAAGCCTGCGATGCAGCTGCTTCAGCTCCAAGACCAAGCATCAATGACAAGTGGACCCGAGCCGTCCAGCAGAAGCGGTGGGCCAAGAAGTCAGTCTCCCGAGAAGTCAATCCGGCGGGACACTTCGGCGGTTCCCAAAAAGGCGCTGCAACGTGCAGAAGTGGCAGCCTTGGGAACCGCTGCAGTAAAGGCAGCCATCAAGCAGGGCTCACGCCCCCACGATCCCACGACTGTTCGTGCTCCAGCAACGGTCAAAGCGGGTCATCGAGAAGGTGCGTGAAGTTGAAGAGACGGGGGCCCCACCTCGGGCTCGCTATCTCCCCCAAGATGGGCCCGGGGGCCACTGTTTGTACCCTCAATATGGGGTACCCCCGTGCACAGGGGAAACTGCCTAAGGGCCTCGCCCTTCTCCGCAGGGAGAGCTCCGAAGGCGCCATGTGTCCAGCGGGGCCGGACCTCCCTCTCCTCAGAGGAGAGCTCCAGGCCCGCCACGTGGCCAACAGAGCCGGACCTCCCCCCTCCGCGGGGAGAGCTCCGAAGGCTCCACGTGTCCAGCGGGGCTGGACCTCCCTCTCCTCAGAGGAGAGCTCCGGGTCCGCCACGTGGCCAGCAGAGCCGGACCTCCCACCCACTGCGGGGAGAGCTCCGAAGGCTCCACGCGTCCAGCGGGGCCGGACCATCCTCTCCTCAGAGGAGAGCTCCGGCCCGCCACGTGGCCAGCAGAGCCGCGCTACCTGCCCCCGCACGGTAGGCAGCAAGAGTAAAGACGCGCCATACCTTGTCCGTACAAGGTATTCAAGGCCCGCGCCTTCCCAAGACGCAGAGATGCGGATCGCGCCTCTGTCAGGTGTCGTTGCACCCAGTCACATCGCAGTGAAGACTGGCACGCTGCGTCAGGGGCTGTATGCCAATAAACACAGCGACAAGACATCCCCTGCCGCCCCTGCCATCATCAACCACTATGACTAGCTTGCGGCATGGGAAGGGCGGCAGAACGAAGACTCGTAAGCCCTCGCCAGAGACAACTACCAGCGTAACTGCAGATACGGTGGATGGCAGGCAATCTCTCCGGGACCACCTGTCGGGTCCCTGGCCCACCTTGTAAGCTGCCCGAGCCTTGGACTATAAAAGGCTCGGGTAGGCAACGTTAGCAAGGGTTCGCACTCCGGCCATTCGCATCCTTAGGTTCGACTCATCCTCAAGCTCAGGACTCCGGTTCTGAGTAACAAGCAATACAACGAGCAACTCTGCTCACCGTGGACGTACGGTATTACGCTCCGGCGGCCTGAACCACGTAAAAACCCCCGTGTCAAGCTTCTCCCTCGATCGTCCCTAATGCTGAAGCTCTCCGTGAGTGAATAGCCCCTCCGAAAAAGAACCTCCGCGGGCTGCCCAGAGGAGGCCCAGGGGAAGTGTCGTCTACACACTTCGACAAGTGCAATGACCGAGAGAAAGTTCTCTTCGCATCGAACCAACTCATGGGAGCAGCCGTTGACTGGTGGGACGCCCTTTGCAATGCTCATAACAACCCGGAGACTATTACTTGGACTGAGTTCGAGGATAGTTTCCGCTCTCATTACGTCCCTATGGGAGTCATGATGCTCAAGAGGCAAGAGTTTGAAGGTCTCCGCCAAGGACAGAAGAGCGTGAATGAGTACCTTAACAAGTTCACGCAGCTGTCAAGGTATGCCCCCGAAAACGTCAACTCGGACCAATGGAAGCAGTACTTGCTCATGAGAGGGTTGAACAATGAGATCCAAGTTCAGCTCCTCAACAATGATTATGCCAGCTTCCAGAAGCTAGTTGACAAAGCCATAGTGGTTGAGAGCAAGATACGAGAGATCGAGCAAGAGGACAAAAGAAAGATGCCATACCAGCCACAAGGGAGCAACGTACGCCCCCGGTACATGCCCCAAGCTGCACCACAGTATGGATCGTCCGCTCCTACTTTTCGCCCTAATCAACCACCACAGCAACGCCCTGTCATGCAAGCACCTCGTGTGCCTTTGCCTCCTGTGCCCCGTACAAACACGGGCGCTTATGCTCAAAATCCCCGCCCTAACGTTCCCGCCGTCTTGGGCAACAAGGCATGCTTTGCATGCGGAGAAACGGGACACTTTGCGAGCCAGTGCCCGAGGAAAGGTCCTGGACAGCCAAGCAACGTGCCCAAGCAGAACCCACAGCCAAACGGAGGAGCTACGCAAGGTAACCATGGACAGAAGAACTACGCTCATGGCAACATGAACCATATCTCTGCTGAGGAAGCGCAACAGGCTGAGGACATCATGATTGGTATGTTCCTTGCAAACTCCAATCCAGCCACCATTTTATTTGATTCTGGAGCATCACATTCATTCATATCATCCAAGTATGTTGCCAAGTATAATCTACCCATATCACACTTAAAATATACTATGTTGGTTAATTCTCCCGGTGGAGAGATGAGGGCTTATATAGTATGTCCGAAAGTAAACCTTAAAATAAGGGGGGTAGACTTCCTTGCCAACCTCATTGTCTTGGATTCCCAAGGGCTCGACATAATACTCGAAATGGATTGGTTAAGCAAGCACAACGAAGTGATCCAATTTGTTGAGAGGAGCGTGCAGTTGACAAACAAGCACGGTACTCGTATCGAGTTCGAGTCAGCCCAACCAACAACCGAGAAGGCAGAATTCCCTCATCTATTCTCCACGAGTGAATCTCAAGGGCGAGATTCAATTTAAGGGTGTAGATTTGTGACACCCTCAATTTTGATTTCTGCATGTATTCATATTTTATATATAGAAAACATTTTAAAGGAAGTGGAAACAAAAGAAGAATCAAAAGGATAGCCGAAAAGAGCTGATTCCAGTTCGCCGAGGAGCGCTGCAGACACTTCCCGTGGCCTGCTTGCCACGTGGCTTGTTCGGAGCTCATCCCCACGAAAAGGGAGAGGTCCGCTGCTAAACTGGCTACATGGCAGGCTCGGAGCTTGCCTCTGCGGAGGAGCGAGGCCAGCCCCGCAGGATACGTGTCACCTTCGGAGCTAGAAACTGCGGAGAAGAAAGGCCCAGCCGCGCGGGACACGTGTCGCTCTCGGAGCTTACCTCCGGGAGGCCGGTCCTATTGGACACGTGTCACCTCCGGAGCTCACTTCCGGGAGGTCTGGCGCTGACGGACACATGTCGACCTCGGAGCTAGTCTCTGAGGAGAAAGGAAGTCTGGCGCTGCTTGACACGTGGCACTCTCGGAGCTCACCTCCGAATAGAGGGGAGGTCCGGCACTGACATGTGGCGTACGTGGAACTCGCCTCTGTTGAGAGGGAAGGTCCCAATCCACCAGACACGTGGCGCACGCGGAGCTCGCCTCTGGAGAGAGGGAGATCTCGCCCGCCTGACACGCGGCACAACCGGAGCCCGCCTCTGCGGAAAAAGGGAGGCCCGGCCTCTGCTGGACACGTGGAGCCTCCGGAGTTTATCCCTTTGGAAGGACGCGATTCTGAAGTGGTTTTTCTCTGTACGTGAGTACCCGTTACTGAGGAAACCGACATGAATTCTTCTACGTTGCTACCGCACCGAATCAATTGAAGATAAGTTGTTAAGATTAAAAAATGATTTGAATAGGACTCTTATTTGAAATCCAATCAGATTAGGACTCTTCTTTTCCCGATTATAAATAGAACGTGAAACAACCCCTTGATCGTAACATCTATTTCCAAGTCGACAACTTAGAAGCCTTAGCCGCCAAACTCGCCGAGCTTAACCCCTTCGACAGAGTTGACCACCAGAGGAACCACCGACGAGCCCGACACGATCGCCGGAGAAGAGCCGACGATCTGTTTTGCTGCCATTTCTAGGAGGAAGGTTCCAAAGAAAGTAAGGTAGGTCTCCATTACCACCTTACGACGTGATCGCTGTTATCTTTGCATATGTTTTCTTCAATCCCTTCGAACAGAAGCTTTTTCGTGGACAGATCACGTGTTGATCGGTTTGGTCTAGATCTTGAGTCCAGATCATTACCACGTCCACATTTGATCTTTACACCTCAGTTCATCGTAAAACCCCATGCAAACCCCTTAAAACATGCAAGAACATGCAGGAACGCGTACAAACTAAACTGCACCATAGGATTAGCATGAATATGCATCATTGCATCTTAAGTAAAGTTTGTGCATGATGATTGATTGCTATGAACCTTGTATGTGCGTAATCGTGAGTAGAAGGACAATCTCAGGGAGCTACCTACGAAGGACTACAGTACCAGAACATCGAGACACAAGAAAAACAAGAGCCACAGGAACAAGGCAAGTGCCCCTTGACCATATTGATCCCATGTTTTTGGAACTGTTTTGTTTGCGAAAAGGTGTGTGTGCTTGAGTCAACTTGATGGGAAACCTTTTAATAGGAGTTTACTAGTTTTGTTAACTACCCTTGTCGCCGGGACAGTTGATGAGTCGGGTATGGTCGGTTTTTGCTTTTTGCTTTGCTAATCTACGGGATATGGGAAGCGATAGAATATGTCTAGCTAACTGCACTCGTATGAACAATGTTAATGAGAAACTAATGTTGATAATGAACATGAATTGTAGGGAGATCTAGGCAAGCTTGGTTTGTGGATGTGGTAGCATGAGATGGTGGTTTATTGCCGTAGATCTAAGGACCGGTTCATGCCAGCCATGCCAGGAAAACAGTGCCACCACAAGGCTAAATATGGGTGCGGCTTAGCTGACTAATTAGATAAGTTCCTAGATTGTTATGGACCGTGGAAGGCGCGGGGAATGGGAGTCAAGTGAGGACTGCCCTGGGAACTGCATGGAACAAGAGGGGGCCCGTAGGTGGGAAAATTGGAGATTCTAGCCTGCTGGTGAAACCTTAGTGAGTCCATACATCTAGTAGTCCCTTTGTAAAGTCTATTTTTGATCTCTTGACCATACACCAACGGTTGTGTACTGGTATAATGGAGATTCTGCAGTCGCCGACGGGTGACAAAATCACAAACTTGTGGGTAAAGTGGTGCAAACTCTGCAGAGTCTAAAACTATCATGATAGCCGAGCTTACGGTCACAAGCGCCTGGACAACTCACATGATTAGATCGGATGGTTATTGGGATGGATGTTAGGTTTGGTTATTCGGATGTTATTGGTTTGGTCTTTGGATTTGGTTTTCGGGACTGTTGAGTCCGGGTAATGAGATTGGTTGCATGACTGTTGAGTCATGGCAATGAGATTTGATCTCGGTTATGAGATGAGATGGTAGTGAATACGAGATGGTATTCATGAGCATGTGAAAAGTTGAGAAAGATAAATGTTCGGATGAGATATGAAAAGTGGTGAACCATGATGGAGGTATGTTGATGTTTAACTACATGTTAGGATTACATTCATTTAGAAGCTAGTAGCTGTTTTTATCTTGATTTGTGAAATAAACTTTGCTTTTATACAATGAGCCTTTTTATACCTACCTTGTTATAAGCTACATGTCATACTTCCCGCACTTGCTGAGTACGTCATGTACTCAAACTTGCATTATTACTTTATCATCAGAAACAGGAGAGGAGTACTATGAAGACCACGTGGAGTATTAGGCGTGTAATCTACCCTCAACCTTGCCTGTGGAGTAGAGATGGAGCCGCTGCTGCTGCTGCTTAGTTTGCTTCCGCACTAGTTAGAGACTTCCGCTGCAATGAGGATTGATGTAATAAAGTACTTGAATCTATTCATTCATGGTTATATATATATTCTGAATTCAGTTTGTGGATTATATGTGTATGTGTGATGAACATTCTGGGCACACATATGCATCTGTCTCGGTTCCGAGAGGTGTTCTCTCAGAAACAGGGCGTCACACGCAGCCAAGACCAATGCCAGATGCATCGCAATAGACGTCGAACGGCTTCGTCGTATCCGGCTAAGCAAGAACTGGGGCTGTTGTGAGATGCTTCACTAAAGTTTTGAAATCTTGTTCACACACAGCACCCCACACAAATCTGGTATTCTTCTTTAATAGTTCCGTCATCGGTTTAGCAATCTTGGAGAAACCCGGAATGAACCTCCGGTAATAACCCGCTAAACCGAGGAAGGTACGGATTTCATGCACAGACTTTGGTGACTCCCATTTCTGTACTTGGATAATCTTACTCGGATCTACAGCGACGCCCTCCGCTGAAAAAATGTGTCCGAGAAAAGGTACTTGATTAATCCAAAATTCACACTTGCTGAATTTTTCATAGAGCTGATAATCTCGCAATCTTTGTAGCACAATATGCAGATGTTCGATATGTTCTTCCTCTGACTTGGAGTACACCAAGATATCGTTGAAGAAGACCACGACGAATTTATCCAACTCTGGCATGAACACTGAATTCATCAGGTACATAAAGTGTGCCGGGGCGTTGGTCGAACCAAAAGACACAACGAGATACTCATATAGTCCGTATCTCGTTGAAAACGCCGTCTTCGGAATATCTTCTGCCCGGATTTTAATCTGGTGATATCCGGACCGAAGATCCATCTCTGAAAATACTTTTGCACCCACTAATTGATCGAAGAGCATATCAATGCGAGGTAGTGGATACTTGTTCTTGATGGTCACGGCATTCAAAGGACGATAATCAACACAAAGCCGTAGTGTTTCGTCCTTCTTCTTGACAAACAACACTGAATAACCCCAAGGTGACAAACTTGGTCGTATAAAGCACTTGCTCATTAGGTCATTCAATTTCGTCTTTAATTCTGCCAATTCATTGGGTGCCATCTTGTACGGCCTTCATGATATCGGTGTTGTTCCCGGTATAAGTTCAATCTTGAACTCTACGTCTCGCTCGGGCGGCATGCCCGGTAAATCATCGGGACACATCCGGATACTCACGTACCATTGGAATGTCCTCAATCTTCACAGCTTCCGTGTGGTTCACTGTTGCAATCTGTTGCCGTCTGGCGCCCAGAATTAATATTTGAAGACCGTGCTGTGGAGAGTTGAGCTCAACGGTTCTAGAGCTGGTGTTAAGAACCACCTTGTGGTAATTCAACCACGACATCCCCAAAATAATGTCGATCTTCTCTGCTTGCCACTCGAGTGTCGGCTTCTTTTGGATGAGAGCCACATTGACCATGTTGGTGTAACTGCCGTTGTTGTGCATGGCCAACTTCTCCTGTAATATGGCACTCAGGCCATGGAAGAATAAGTCACACCGTGCCTCTTCTTTCGCCACATATTCGGGAGCATATTAGGCCAAAAGGTTAAACCTTCTGACATACTCAAGGACACTCATGTCCCCTTGCTTCAAGCCCAAAAATTCCTCCTGCTTTTCCTTGAAAATACCTAGTGTTATGTGACGAGTACGAAAGGCTCCACAGAATTCACTCAATGTTACTTGATGGCCCTCCGGAATGGTGGCAAGATGGTCAACCCACCAGTTCCTGGCGGCTCCATGGAGTTGCTGAGCGGCGAACATTGTCTTCTGAACTTTGTCACACTCGAATACTCCAAATTTAGACTCCATGACATGAAGCCACTGATCTGCTTCCACAGGTTCGGTAGCTTCAGTAAAGATCGGCGGTTGAGTCGCCAAGAAATCCAGATAAGCGGTCTGAGGTGGAACGACTTGTTGCATGTTCTGGAGTACGCCCTGCTGTACCAAGGCTTGGAGTAAGCATGTGTTCTCTTGCGTTGCTTCGTGGAGTAGCCTGGTGTTCTCTTGATTAGACTTGACAACTCGAGTCATAAGATCCATCCATCCCGTTGATGGTTGTTCCGACGGTGGAATAGAAGCATCACCGCCTCGATGAGAACTCCCGGCCCTACTCCTAGAGCGAGTACGAACCATACAGCAAAAAAAATATTTGAGATGAGTTAAATATGAACTCAGCATTACGTGAGACTAATGAAAACATCAATATATCAAAACTTTATGAAAGCAGTAACAAAATCCATGTTTACACAACTCCTTAGTGTAGGCATAGCTAATCAGCCCATCTGTACAGAACAGACCTTTATGCACTAACTCCAGATTTTGATCCAGTTATCAGCATTTTCATAACTCAAGTTGAATACTAAAGTTAAATTTAACTTCAGTATCTTTCTAACGAGTACTCATATGCCTCCAGATCATCTCGGGATCAAAAGTTATGATTTTCCAAATTTGACAGAATTCCTGGATAAAATTTGCCAGCATCTCCTTTGTATGTGGCTATTTTTATCATAGTTGTATATGCAAATACAATAAGAATCTGAACCAACTTTGAACTACAACAAGGTTTCACATTTCATAACCTTTCCAACGGTGTATCATAGGCTCTTTAGGGATTTTTGTACAGAAAGTTGTGGCTTAAAAATAGAAAGGTCCAGAGAGGTTTTTCTGCTGTCCTAGTTCTGGACAGTTGACCTTCAACTGGACTTTCCACCAATGTAATGTGTGATTTTGCTCTGGAGGTCTACAGAGAAGTTGTATAGAACTTAAAAATTTTCCCAGAAATGTATCATACACCTTAATTGGGTAAATCTACTCAGAGTTATGCTCTGTAAAAGTCCAGCAAGAATTCCTGCCAGAAATAGAGCACTCTGTTTTTGAAATCTTTGAAGCCTAGTCATCCTCTCATTTGGATCTTAGCTCAAAATAAGAGTTCAGTAACTAATATTTGTTTCAAACTTCCATTTTTAGTTGAAATTTAGTTCATGAGTCATTTCTTCATAGGGAATAGGTTATTGAGTTCAGTACGGCGTCGATGCACCGTAAGAAGCATGTCGGTACTACGTTGCCTCACAACAAAAAAATCCTAACCGGATTATACCGGCATAATCGTATCATAGGTGGCACTAAAATGTTCACTCACAAACTTAATCTACTAGTACTAAGGTTTCGTGGTTAAACCTGCATTAGTCACACACAATCGTCAGGTTCGGCTGCACACCGAATCCGGTCCCAATACAGTTCGTACACCCGTCCATCATCACTCGCATAGGTGTTCTCAAGAAAAACATGCCTTGAGCTACGTGTTCACGTTACTAACCACGTGACGGGGTCTCCCATACTTGCCCGTAGCATACCAGGGAAGGGCGTTGCTCGAGTACCCCAAACGACATGAAGAGTCGTAGAGGATACTAAAGCGGGCCGGGTTACCTGCCACCCGTGGGGCTCCACCCTTCAGCTTGTGCGCACTGGTGGACAGCGCTTACGTGCACCCCCAAGACATAAAACATCCTGATATGCACAATTTTCCGACATAGCAAATAAGTTAGGTTGCCACCTTCATATTAGGCTAATAGTAATCCTTATGTGTGCCTAGTACCGTATCCTCCCGTAACCTAGATTTTTGACGTAATACGATCCTTATTCCGTGTGCTATTACCAATGCGGCTCTGATACAACGCTGACGGGGACCACACCACCCGTTCAATCATGGGGTTGTGCCACTCGCCCGGGAATCCCATTGGGTGGTGCCGTGTTGTGCGGCACCCAAGAGCACACATATAAGGAATAATGTATTACATAAAACAATAGCGGAAGCTTACAAATTTTTCTTTGCAAATATTTTACATCAAGTAGCTACAGTGGAAGTCTATAAATGACTCGCGTCGAATAACTAAAGAGAACTCGAGAAGAGGTCCAGCCCGCGGACTCCTCTCGCTAGCAACACGAAGACAACAGCAGCAGCTAGGCTCTCCATGTGTTAAACGACTCGGAAGTCTCCGAGTCTCACCGGACAACCTTCTTCTTAGCATCGATGTTAACCTGCAAAACCACTCATATAGCAAGCGTGAGCACATAGGCTCAGCAAGACTGATCCGTCTCTCCTAAACAAGGAACTCTACATGCACGACGGATTTAAATGGGATAACTGAATTTGCATAAAGGACTCGCCTAATGTTGATCCTTAACTTTCAGATTTTTAAGCCTCATTGTAAAGACTTTGAGCTGAACAGCATCGCAACTCCACAATCAAACAAGAAACGCTTTGTTGCGATGCTCCTTGCACAGAGTGAAAGTAAAGTTTAATGAGCCTATCTCTAATTCAATCATGGTTGCAATACAAGTTACATCACAGCCTTATCAAGTTCAAAAGAAAACCAGTTTAGTTCTTACTACGTCAAGATGCAGTGGGCAAGTATGCTCATATGACCGCGAGCGACGGTGATTCAAGTCAGTACACGCCCAGACTACATGACACATACACCCGTACTCCGAGTTGCCGGCAGCAACCTCGACTGACGTTGTACGCGGCCACCATTCCCAAGATCTTCCACACAGGACGCGGTCTAACTGCCCTGAGTATGCAAGCTCCGTCAAGGTACATACCTGCAGTGATATGTTCTTGAGCGAGTTACCTCCTGCTACCCTGACGCCAAAATCCTAAGACAGTTAGAAAAGTTCCAATGTGGATCTCCCGAGGTACATCAGTTTCCTGTGTCCCATATAGCCAGTATGCGCCCGGTACACAACTCAAACTTGTCCAACATGGCCAAGCACGGACGGGCCTTAACCGACACAGGCAGGGCTATGCACGCACGGTCCGCAGCCTGCTGCATCTAAACCTCCCTGTCCGGTCTCCATTTCTTAAGTGTGAACTTTTCTCATTGTTTCTGTTCTTGACCGGCTCCGAATAAACCAGCCCTAAACTCGCGAGTAGATTCCAACTACTCGACTTCTACCGGACCTTTACTACTAACATTTAGCGTAGCCAAATCCACGCAAGGAGGTTCTATTATACCCTTTCTCTCTTAGGACATTTCTGGTCATGCAGTTGGGTTTTCATTATCAACTAGACCTAGTGCAATCAAATAATTCAAAGCTATGATCTCTAGAAATGGAAATGCTTTATAAAACTGTTCGAATGCAAACCGGGGCTTGCCTGTTTTGTAGGTGACTAATATAGTTAGTGAAGATCACTTGAGGCTTGATCACTCGCTTTCCTCCCTCCTTGATCTCCACTTCAAATCCTTCACACGTTCTCACGTAGATGCTACACGATATGAATATGCATATGTACTTAATTGTAAAGCTTTTGCTAATAAGCTCTAATGACAAGTTTAAAAAGTGGAACTCTGTTTAAGAATTTAAAATGACACTGGTGCTAGGGGTTTGGATTAGGTTTAAGCAACATGATCAAGTGCTAAGTGTTTTCTCCACTTGTGTGTTGATCACCTTAAGAGGTTGAACAGAACAGTGGTGATCCAGAACTCCAATGGAGCTGAAAATTTTCATGTGAGTTCCTTGTCGCGAGAAAATCATCTGGACAAAAATTAGCACTTTTCATTGAGTGGTTTATTCAGAACAATTCTCTAAGCAATTAAGCAAAGAGGAATTCATTATGAGGTAACACCCATGTTCATGTCAAACTTAGTGAACTACAATTTTGACTATAGTTCATAGAGCCTGCATGAGTTTTCCTGGGATTTTTCGAGCTAAGAATTGCCCAGAACTGAATTTCCAAGTTTTGGGAATTCTCTGAAAATGTTTCTGTTTTCATTTGAACACAGCAACTTGAAACCTGAATTCTCCTAAACAAATCAACTCCAAATGATCTGAAATTTTTACAGGAGTTCAAGAACACCCTAATGAACATTATGGCAAAATTTGAGGATTTTTTGAAGAACCAAACTCCCTCTAAAGTTCTTTTGCTAAAAAGCTTTAAAGAATTTTCCAGAATTAAATAATGCCTTTCATACAAATTGGGTTCCATATTGGGATATAGTTTTTCAATCTGAATCTAACACAATTTGAATCACTAAATTTGGAGTTTCCTAGCAAAAGTTATGCTCTTCTAAAGTTTGGGGAAAATCTGGAATTTGAATTAAATCATGGAAATATTTAAACCTGACTGTGGGTCCGGGAAAACACGTGTCACTCGCTGGAACAAGCCACACCGATTTCCCGCGTTGCCACAGTAAATCCGGCGCCACAGAAGATCTCCCACCCGATTTCCTTCTCACTGACAACGAGCCCGGCCCCGGTCGTCGTCTACCTGTCGTCGTCTACCTCGCGCCTCCCGCGCGATAGCGCCGACGAGCTCGCCGGAGCACCGCCGAACTCGGTCGTCCAGCCAACTCCCGAGCTGCCACTTGCTTCTAGTGCCTAAATATACTTGAGGAATCCTCTGGTGTGGTCTACCTGAGCCGGCAGAGCCTCCAACTTAGCTCGCGACGGCGCGGCGACTCGGTGGAAGTCTGGCGACGTCGCCCCGATGCCCTAAGCCCTCCAAGCTTCGGTTCCCAAGCCCTAGAGCACCGGTAGACGATGGACAAGCTCGGCATGGTGGTGAAAAGGCTTGGAAGTGGCTCCAAATTAGGGTTCATCGTGCACCTGAGGCCCCCCGACATTGCCGCCGTTGGAAAAGCTCGGAGTAGGCCCTCTACGGTGGGTTTCATGCTAGGGCTTGTGAAGCAAACTTATGCACCATCGAATCTAGTTCCTGTGTGTGAAGTTTTGTGGACTCTAAACAATAATCAAACAGGAATTTCAAAGTTTGTTACCAGAAGGTGATTTTGCACCGGCCGGAAGAAAACTGCAAAATTTGCCGTCGACGATCAACCTTTTAGCTCAAGCTTCGGAGGTGACCTGTAGGAAGGTCTTGCACATCCAGAGGTTCCCTTGTTTGGCCGTGAAAAGCTTCGTGTGAGGCTGTCCACGAGAGCACCTCACCGCTTTTTGCTTTCAGCCGCCGCGGGAGAAGTTGTTTCTCGGTGTAGTGGGGCGTAGCTCACTCGGTGAGGGTGTGAGGAGGTCGTGGGAGTTGCGGTTTTTATGCTCAACCGAGGTTTTCACGCGAGCTTCTGGGCGCTCGAACGATCAACGGGATGGCGGCAGCTGTGGTTAGGTTCTTGCGCGAGAAGCAATGAAACTGAGACGTACTCGGTTCTGTGGTGAAAAAGAGCACGGTAGTGAAGGGCTGAAGTCGCCAAGGGAGTGCCAGCGCAAGGGAAACTAAGGAGGAGGTGGCTTCAGCGCCGTTCGGTGTCGCCCGGTGCTGCTCACCTCTGCTCGAGTGAAACCGCCTCAAAGCAGCAAAACAGAGACTGTGTACTGCAAATAAAGATCTTTTGCAAACTAAACTTCCTCAATGACATGTGGGTCCCACAATAGCTCCCTCTTATCCCCTAAAATATCTCCCAAAATTTGCAAATGATGAAATTAAATTGTGGGAGTTCAAAACTGAGGTGCATTTGGATAATCGGGCAAGTTTCATCCAAATTCAAATGGGCATTTGAATTCTTTGCAATTTAAAGTCTATTTTGGAAAATGAGTTGCAAAACATCTCAACAATTCATGAAACTTTGCATACCCCCCAATTTGGACCTAAGGACTTCAAATATGAAATCTAATCATTTGTTTGGCTGCTGCAAATGATATTTTTGACACCAAAGTTTGAAATTCATTGTGTTGCCCTCATTTGAATTTTGAGTTGAACAAATTTGTTCCAAATCTGAATTTAACTTTCTCACACATATGGAAACTTTCCACCTGGGTTCCAAGTCCCTTTTATGATCAAGCATTCAAATGAATATTTGAACTTGTGTGAAGAAATCTCTCATGTGTATTATCACATGGGGAAAAGGTTTTAACAAGTCCCATTTTTGATACATATGAAACCAACTTTTTGCAAACATGAGTTTCTTTGTATTCACATTTTTGGGACCTTTACAGGGGGGGGGGGCTGGGGGTTTTATTTAGAAGGGGAAAAAGGAGAGTCCTTGCAAGATGGGACTCATCCCAAGAGTCCTAGGGTTTTCCCCCCTCTGGGGCTGCGGCCAATTTGGGGGAAATTCCCCATAGGGGATTTTTGGGGAATTTGGGGGAGATTTGGGGAAATTTTGGAGAAATTTGGTGGGGAAATTTGGGATGGCTCAATTCAGCTATCTTATTTCCATTTCTCACCATTTCTATGTTCTCTTCTCCATTTCTATATTTCCTTCTCCATTTCTATGGTTCTTTCTACATTTCTATGGTTCTTTCTCCATTTCTATGGTTCTTTCTCCATTTCTACTTCTTTTCAAATGCTTCTCTACATGAAAAATGTATGCAATGCATGGTAGTTAAATTTAAGGGTGTTACAAACCTACCCCCCTTAAAATGAATCTCGCCCTAGAGATTCGATAGAGTGGAGAAAAGATGTGGGAATTCTGCCTTGAGGTCTTCCTCACGCTCCCATGTAGTTTCGGCTTCCATGTTATGGCTCCATTGTACCTTGCACCAACGTATCACTTTGTTCCTCGTACCCCTTTCCTTCACGTCCAAGATTTTGATGGGGTGTTCTGCACAGGTGTGACACCCTCAATTCTGTGGAAAACCACGGAACCGAGAACTAATGCATATGTGTGCCCAGGATGTTCATCACACATACACATATGTTCCACAAACTGATTTTCAGATTATATATTACCACGAATAGCAGAGTTTATTACAATATCTCATGAGTCTTGGACTCATGCTCACAGCGGAAGTCTTATTTCTATGCAGCGGAAGTCTTTATTCTAATGCGGAAGCAATTTAGCTAATGCGGAAGCAAATCTAAGCAGAAGTGGCTCCATCTCTGCACCCTCCACAGGCAAGGTTGAGAACAGATCACACGCCTTAATGCTCCACTTGGTCTTCATAGTAGGTTTCTCCTGCAGCTGATGATGAAATAATAATGCAAGTTTTAGTACAATAATGTACTCAGCAAGTGCGGGAAAAACACGATATACAGCTCATAACAAGGTAGGTAAAAAAAGGCTTATTTGCAGAAAAACAGATTTATAAAACCATGATAAAATAGCAACATAACTTTAGATGAATGTAATCATAGCATGTATTAAATTACCAACATACCTCCATCGCTTTCCATGTTCCACTCGAACATTAACCAATCTCATTCTTACTCACGAATACCTCCTCGTATTCGCTACCATCTCACGAATACCTTCACGTATTCACTACCATCTTATCTCATAAACAACTTTGTCTCACACCGAGACCAGTTTCGTTGCCATGACTCAACAGTCATGCAACCATCTTATCACCCGGACTCAACAGTCCCAAAACCAAACCATAACCATCATCAATAACCATAACCAAGAACCATCCCACTAACCATCCCAACTAATCATGGCAGTTTAGCCAGGCGCTCGTGACCGTAAGCTCGGCTATTATGATAGTTTTAGACTCTGCAGAGTTTGTACCTCTTTACCCACAAGTTTGTGATTTCATCACCCGTCGGCGACTGCAGAACCTCCATTATACCAGTACACAACCGTCGGTGTATGGTCAAGAGATCACAAAATAGCCTTTACAAAGGGGTTACTAGATGTATGGACTCACTAAGATTTACCGGCAGGCTAGAATCTCCAATTCTCCCACCCACGGGCCCCTCTTGTGCCATGCAGTTCCCAGAGTAGTCCTCACTCGACTCCCATTCCCCGCGCCTTCCACAGTCCATAACATTCTAGCAACTTACCAAATTACTCAGCTAAGCCGCACCCATACTTGGCCTTGTGGTGGCACTGTTATCCTGGCATGTGCATGCATGAACCGGTCCTTAGATCTACGGCAAGAAAACCACCATCTCATGCTACCTCATTCACAAACCCAGTCTTTCCTAGATCTCCCTCCGATCCATGTTCATTAACCTCATCAGTTTCTTATATCATTACGAGTGCAGTTAGCTAGACACATCTATCTCGCTTCCCAATCCCATGGACTCAGCGAAGCGAAAAGCAAAAACCATACCCGACTCATAAACTTCCCTGGCGACAAGGGTGGTTTAACCAAAGCTAGTAAACTCCTATAAAAGGGTTTCCCATCATGTTTGACTCAGTACGCACACCTTTTCGCAAAACAAAACCATTTTACCCAAAACATAGGATCAATATGGTCAAGGAGCACTTGCCTTGTTCTTGCGGTTCCGGTTGTTCTTGGATCTCAAAACCTTGTTGTTGTAGCTCATCGTAGACAGCTCCCTGAGCTTGTCCTGCTAGGTAGGATCACGCGCATACAAGATTCACAGCAATCAATATCATGCACAAACCTTAAACTAGATGTGATGATGCATACGCATGCTATCCTATGATTTTTATTAGATTGGTGTGTTCTTGAATGGCTTGCATGGACAGAGGTGTTCGGATCAATGGTGGACGTGGCAATGATCTTGTCTTTATATCAACCTGATCATCAAGTGATCTGTCCACGAGAAGGATTCTGTTCGAAAGGAATCAAAGAACAGATGCAAAGAAAACACAACAATGTCGTAAGGTGGTATTGGGGCCTACCTTACATTTCTTTCGGTCTTCGAGGTCCTCCTCAGATCGTTGGGCTTTCCTCTGGCGTTCTTCCTTGCTGCACTCCGGCGATGGTCTACTCGGCGGGTTGGGACTTAGGGCTCTAAGTCGTCGGCTCAGGAGTTGGAAAAGAAGGTTGTGGTTTCGGCCAGAGGTTTTGGGTTCTATTTATAATCGGGAAGAGAAGAGTCCTAATCTTATTATATCCCGAATATGAGTCATGTTTGAATCTTACAACTTATCTTTAGTTGATTTGGTGCGGTATCATCGTAAAATTCAGGTCGGTTTCTGTTTCGGTATTTCTACGCGTACAGATTCCAAAATCGCTTCAGAACCTGTCACCTTTGCGGTGATGAGCTCCGGAAGCCCCACGTGTCCACCAGGCCTGATCTCTTCCTTTCTGCATAGACGGGCTCCGGTTGTGCCGCGTGTCAAACGAGCAAGACTTCCCTCTTCTTCGGAGGTGAGCTCCCCGTGCGCCACGTATCCTGGCGGTCGGGACCTCCTTTCTTACTCGGAGGTGGCTCCGCGCACGCCACGTATCAGTGTCGGACCTTTCCTCTATTCTTTCCTCAGAGACGAGCTCCGAGGTTAACACGTGTCCAGCAGTGTCGGACCTCCCGGACATAAGCTCCGGTGGCGACACGTATCCCACAGGGTCGGACCTCTCCCCTTTACGGAGATGAGCCCCGAGCCTGCCACGTAGCCTACTTTAGCGGCGGACCTCTCCCCACTTCGCAGGGATGAGCTCCGAACACGCCACGTAGCCAGCGGGCCGTGAAAGTTATCTTCGGCGCTCTCTGAGAGCTGGATTCGGCTCTTATTGGCTATCCTTTTGATATTTTTCTCTGTTCCTACTTTTTTTAAAATGTTTTCTCTTCATAAAACATGAACATATGCTGACACCCGAGATGAGGGTGTCACAAATCTACCCCCCTTAAATTGAATCTCGCCCTCGAGATTCGTCAGTAGAGAATAGATGGGGAAATTCTGCCTTGATATCCTCTTCATGCTCCCATGTGGCTTCAGCTTCTGTGTGATGGCTCCATTGTACCTTGCACCATCGAATCACCTTGTTCCGGGTGACCCTTTCCTTTATGTCCAAGATTCAGACAGGGTGTTCCACATAAGTCAGATCCTCTTGAAGTTCAAGTTCTCCCATTGATACTTGCTCCTCTGGTGCTCTCAAGCACTTCTTGAGCTGGGATACATGAAACACGTCGTGTACGTCGGAGAGGTGCGTTGGGAGCTCTAGTTGATAGGCTACTTCTCCTCGCTTATCCAAAATCTTAAATGGTCCGATGTAGCGAGGTGTGTAGGATCGAAGAGCACGTGAAAAGCTACCAGAGGGGGGGTGAATGGTAGATTAAAACTTTTCGCAGCGGAAACAACAAAAACCCCTCAGCAAAAAATCAATCGGTTAAAGAAACCGTGTGTGCAAGTGTTTTCAAACGTGTTCAACCGTGACAAATCAAGTAGAGAGGTAGAGAATCAAGTCACGGATCTAATGCAACAAGAATCACTTGAAAACACGAAGTAAAACTTGAGATACGATCAAAACATTAAACGAAGATCAATCTGTTCTACCCGATATAAAACAGATCTGCAAGGCTGCAAAGAAACTCGTGTATCTCAAAAACTACAGATATGAAGCTCGTGAAAATTTCACAGATGATAGATAATTGAGTTGTGAAGACAACCCAAAAAGAATCACGTCAACCGGATCTGTAAAACTCGAGTTATGAACGAAACACCGAAGCAACGTCGGTCTGTCCAGAAACTCGGCGAGAAAGACTTGACGAAAAACAAGTCGGACGAACAAGGCACAAAAACTCCTCGAAACTATGAACTTTATTCAATAGAAACACAAGAGGAACAGCCCAAAGTTCTCTACCCACGAGAGCTCTGGCCTCACTTGCTTTTATAGCCAGCCCTCAAGCTAAACAATCCAATCTAGGACTCCTACTCCTAATTGGACTCGTATCCTAACTTACCATAACTGCTCAGGACTCTCCTATTCGCAGATAGAAGCAATCGTGAGACTTCCAAACACCTTAGGAACGTCCTAAAAATTTCTAAAACAACTCAACTTCGTGCCTAGCACGAAATCATATCATAACCAACTCAAATCTTCCATATTTGAGCCATATCCGACTCAGCCTCAGCCTAAGTACGCAATCCAGTCGGTTGGACCTTTTCGACCAATTCTTTACGTCCACTTCTCTTCATCACGCCTTGGAACAATGTTGCCACGTCCATGCACTCCTTGCACACGTGCAAACACCTTCCAACGACGTACACGCAACCTTCATATGCACTGCCCTTGATCCAAACATGCTGCGCGACCTCCCGATCAACTCAACCACAGCTCCTCCCGAACTTGGTTGTTGGAACCTCATCTCCTCCCTGAGACTAGTCCAAGGATCCCGTCACCAGCCATGTCTTGAACTCAAGCAACACCTGCACATGAGTAAACAACCAATTCTTCCGAGCACAAGTCCTCGACTTGACTCACGTTAGTTCGAAAACCACAACACCTTACATGAGCACGTCACATAAGCATGTTGCAAACCATATCAAATGATAACAGCCATAACCACCAAAACACACCAAAAACTTAGCAAATTAATACTAAGCAAACCTTCCCATAAAGCAAGTTTAAAACATTGCGAGTTAAAAGCAAAAACAAGACGCTGCAGTTCTACGAGTTGAACTTCACGGGAGCTCCCTAAAAACAAGCTCGGGACCTCACAGAAGCTCTTCGGACCTTGCAGGAGCTCTCCGGACCTTGCGTCGGACCTTGCCAACACTTGGCGGATATAACAAAGAACTTGTCGGACCTTGCCACAGAAGAATGTTTTGGCAATATTCAAAACGTTGAATGTTAATGCTAACTTTTATCCTAATTGCCAATGTATTCAGCACACATAGGTCTCACAATCTCCCCCTCGATGAATGCATTGGCAACACCAATTAAAATCCGAACATTGGCTTATGAAAAGTTTTGAAAAGCTTTGAAAACTCATTTCTCCCCCTTTATTAATTTCTCCCCATTTTTTAAAATCAGAGAAGGAAGAAAGTGTATAACATATGCATAGTGTAAAAAAATCTCTCCTTAAACATATTTCTCGCCCTTTGACAATGTATTCAGCAAGGTTCAAAAGAGAAATTTTTAAATGTTATGAGCATATTATAACATATACATACAAAACAAAGCTCATCCAAGTCATACTATCAGGTTACTTACACTATCACATCAATGAGATACATAAAGTAGTGTAAGCCATGCTAGAGATCAAATGTATTTTTCAGTTTAAGCAAGTCATGATCTCCCTTACTCAACTATTTCAAAACCTGAAAACATGACACTTGTTGCTGCATTTTTATTATTCATAATCATTTAAGGCACAAAGTTGATCAAATGATATTTGCAAGAGATTATATGCCGCATCAGCCTTATTCTAACCAACCAAGCCAAGCCTATGTCATTTGACAATCAGAAGCTTAAGGACATGGTTTTAGTCATACACAATTCCTTCCAAGTTCATATCTTAGTGCAATGATAAGCAATCTTAAAAGAAGAAGTGTGATGCATGCATATTCTCTTGATCTTTTCTCATTTTTTTATTTGAAAACTCAACATTTGAGCTGATCACTTATTAATTTTTTTATGATTAAAAGCACATGTGAGCACGCAACAAGTTCAAAACAGCAAGAAAGTTCGATCATGACCAGATTTAGTGTAAGTAATTATTCCAATTACTAGTCATGGCAAAAACTACAAAATGTATAACATGAGTAATGTAGTAAGAACTTTCAGCCTGTAAAAGGAATCACAAAGTCATATATGTATGAAATACTATGCTCATATTATTTTAGTTTCAGATTCACACATAGACTTTCAAAGTTTCAAAAACTCCCCCTCAATTTAACCATAAGGATGCATAACCCCTATTTCACTACGAATGAAACAAAAACGAGTGAAATCCAAATGTTTTGTAAAAATATCAGCCAATTGTTGTTCGGTATCGACATGGTGAAGCACAATGTTTCCTTTTTCAACATTATCACGAAGAAAGTGATACCTAATGTCAATGTGCTTAGTTCTAGAGTGTTTCACGGGGTTTTTAGCAATACAAATTGCACTAGTGTTATCACAAAACAGTGGAACACTATCTAAATCAACCCCATAGTCCTTAAGTGTTTGAACAATCCAAAGAATTTGTGAGCAAGCGCTAGCCGCAGCTACATATTCAGATTCGGCCGTGGATTGTGCAACTGAACTTTGTTTTCTAGAGGACCAAGCAACAAGTGAATTACCAAGAAAATGACAAGCACCCGAAGTACTTTTCCTATCAATCCTACAACCCCCAAAATCAGCATCCGAAAAAGCTTTCAAAGAAACGGTTGAGGAAGAAGGAAGAAAAATGTCAAATTCTTGAGTTCCATGTAGGTACCTGAGAATCCTTTTGATGGCTTGGCGATGTGAAGCACGTGGAGAAGCTTGAAAATGTGCACAAAGACATACGCTGAATTGTATGTCCGGTCTTGACGCCGTGAGATACAAAAGTGATCCAATCATACTTATGTATTCTTTTTTATCGACCGGGTCACCATCTTCGTCAAGTTCAAGTGTTGTTGCTGTTCCCATTGGTGTCCGAAGAGGCTTGCATTTGTCCATGTTGAAGCGCTTAAGAAGGTCCTTTGTATACTTAGTTTGATGCACAAAAGTTCCTTCTTTTGTTTGCTTGATTTGCAGCCCTAAAAAGTATGTGAGTTCTCCCATCATACTCATCTCAAATTCTGAACTCATCATAGCTGAAAACTTGGACACGAGATCACGAGAAGCACAACCAAAGATAATATCATCCACATACACTTGAACGAATAATGAGTCATTGCCATGCTTAAGTACAAAAAGAGTTTTATCAACCTTGCCCATGGTAAACCCCTTTTCAAGAAAGAATGTTTTTAACCTATCATACCATGCTCTAGGGGCTTGTTTTAGACCGTACAAGGCTTTGGACAGTTTGTAAACATGATTAGGAAAATTTGGATTTTTAAAACCCGGTGGCCGCTTAACATAAACCTCCTCCTCTATGTAGCCATTAAGAAAAGCACTTTTAACATCCATTTGATACAACTTGAAACCTTTAGATGCAGCAAATGCTAATAAAATTCTTATAGCTTCTAATCTAGCAACAGGAGCAAATGTTTCATCAAAATTTAGACCTTCAATTTGAGTGAAACCTTGAGCAACCAACCTAGCTTTATTCCTAACCACAACCCCATCCTCACTTTGCTTATTTTTAAATACCCATTTAGTTCCAATTAATGTGTGACCTTGAGGTGGAGGTACAAGTTTCCAAACATTATTTCTTTCAAAATTTTCTAACTCTTCTTGCATGGCATTAATCCAAGATTCATTAGTGAGTGCGTGTGATATATCCTTTGGTTCAAAAGAAGCAACAAAAGCAGAATGAGCATGAGAGTTTGGATCGCAAAACCTGGACCGAGTGACTCGTTCATGCAAGCTTCCAATGATTTGTTGTGGAGGATGACTTTTGAGTACTCGGAGGAGAGTAGACACTTCACACGCACCTTCTTCTTCATGTTCGGACCTTTGATTAGGAGAGCTTGTTGATTGAGGAAGGTCCGAACCAGCAGTAGTGACTGTTGGTGCTGGTTGTGGTGCAAAATCAGCAGCTTGATCGTTATTTACTCCCGAGTTTTCAGCCAGCAGCACCACTTCTTCATCTTCTTCAATAAAAATACTCTCCCCCTGCGGATATGGATCCGGACCTGCAATATCGGAGCTAGTACTTGGGCTAGCTTCATCAAAAGAAACCTCGCAAGTCTCCACAATTTTGTTAGTGTCAAGTAAAAGCACACGGTAGCCTCTAGTATGAGATGGATAACCAAGAAACATGCCATCAACAGATCTAGCTTCAAATTTATCAAGATTACCATGTTCCTTAACAAAGCATTTGCAACCAAAAACCCTAAAGTGTGTAACACTAGGCCTATGTCCAAACCGGAGCTCATATGGGGTTTTTCCAAGCTTAGCACGCAAGAAAACACGATTTGAGACATAACAAGCGGTTGCAATTGCATCAGCCCAAAATTTCCTAGGAGTTTGATATTCATCAAGCATAGTCCTAGCCATCTCAACTAAGGTCCTGTTCTTTCTTTCTACGACACCATTTTGTTGTGGTACATAGGGTCAAGAGTATTGATGATCTATTCCATTTTCAGCACAAAAGTGATCAAAGGTTTGGTTTTTAAATTCAGTTCCGTTATCACTTCTAATTGCTTTTAATGATCCTGGGTGATCAATAGATAATCTAAGAAATAAAGTTCTAAAATGACTAAAAGCTTCATTCTTAGATGCCATAAAATAAATCCAAGAATATCTGGAATAATCATCAACAATCACAAGCACATACCATTTACCTCTGAAGGATTGAACACGTGCCGGACCTACTGTGTCAAGATGTAAAAGTTGTCCCGGTTCAGCTGTCATGGTCATTGTGAGAGGAGCATGTGAACCTGCAACAGACTTAGCATGTCTACAAGTAGAGCACACAATATCATTGTCCTTTTTAAGCTTCGGCAGCCCAAGTATGTGATCGAGAGCACTAACACGAGTGAGATGATCAAAGCCTATGTGACCAAGTCTACGATGCCAAAAATATAGATCCTTTGTATCATTAGCAACTAGACACCGATGCTTAGAAGTTGACAAATCAAAATCAGCTTTAAAAACTCTTCCAAACCTAGACATGTTAAACAAAAGCTCACCTTTTGAATCTACAACCTTGCAGCAATTTTTAGCAAAGCTAACCTCTAGATTTTCATCTAGCAATTGTGAAATCGAAAGCAAGTTGTATTTTAAATTTTTAACAAGTGCCACATTTTTCAAAGTGTAGAGATTGTTTACTCTAACAGAACCTTTAGCAATTATGGGAGTAGAAGAGTTATCGGCGAAAGTAACATTTTCTACACGTGACACAAAAGAGAGAGAGGAGAACCATTCTTTGTTACTGGTCATGTGGCGTGAGCAACCTGAATCGACAATCCAAATGTTCTCCTTCCTCAAACGTGAAACCTACACAGCAGCACAATACGTCGATGACTCAATACTGGGGTTAGTTAAAAGACTTTTAGGAATCCAGTACTGAGTCACACGACGTCCAGCAGGAATAACACGCGAAAGCTGAGAAGGTACAACAGGTTTATGAGCCAAACATCGAAAATTTTTGTTCCCAACTACTGACTTAGAAGATGTGTTATATGTAGCACAAAAAACAGTAGGTCCGGGAGCAAGTTTTTGACTCATTACAGCAGGTTGCAAGCTCCGAACATTCGGTCTAGCAGATTTTGCTTGGTTGTTATGTGATCTAGCAAGTATTCTTTGTTTCTTATCGTGTTTAGCTAGTCTATAACAAAAATCCATGACATGACCATCTCTACCACAGTAGGTACAATGAAAAATAACCTTATTATCATGTCTAGATGAGCAAGCAACACGTTTATTAGAACCCGAATGGGACAATACTCCTGCAGGTTTGAAAATCACCTCTTTTTGTCTAGGAGCTGTTTGAATCAAACCTCTTCCTAATGACTTTACAACTTTAGGTGGGTGTGCCTTAGCATGAGCATGAGAATTAAAACCTAAACCAGTTTTATCATTACAAGACTTGGAAGAATTCAGCAGCAAGTTTAGGTTCTTATTTGCATTAGAAAACCGATCTAGTGTCCTATGCATGTCATCAAGTTTATTGGACAGATCAAAGCAGTTTTCACATGAAGTTTTTCCTTTTAGTTTGCAATTTGAGCAATATTTAACTTCATGCACACGTAAAGCATTGTTCAAAATAGAAATCTCATTCATAGCATCATTTAGTTTCTTATTCAGATCATCACATGAAGAACAATGCAAATCAATTGTAGAACAACAAGCATCTTTCAAATTTTTATCATTAAGTGCAGCAAGCTCTTTGTTCTTTTCAATTTCAAGTTCAAGTTTATCAAGTGTAGATGCGTGTGCACTTCTTAAAGAGGATAATTGTTCATAAATCAAATCACATGAGGAACAAGAATCATCACTAGGAATCAAAGTTTTTAAACGATTAATATCAGATTCTAGTGATTCAATTTTAACAGCATTGTTCCTAAGTTTTTTAACCTTTTTCTTTAATATAACAGTGGCACGAGAAATAGCATCACACATTTCTTCGCAAGTGGGACATACCTCTTCATCGTCGCTGTTGTGTTCTGCCTCCTCGGAGCTTGAACTTGACTTGCTCGCCATGCAGCACATATTTGCCATAGCTTCTTCATCTTCATCACTACCGGTGTCCACATCACTTGAGCCGAAATCTTAAAGTGCAGAGATCATACTATGCACTATGTTGCGCATTGATAAATCTTTCTTCTTCTTATTCTTTGCAAACGATTTCTTCGGCCTTGTTTGCTCTTCTTCACGTGAAGTCGTACCTGAAAGGTTAGGGCACTCCGTACGAAAATGTCCTGTCTTACCACATTCAAAACATCGTTGAGGTCCGGAGCTTCCTCTCCTTCTAGTTCTCACATTTTGCAATGCTTTTGAGAACCGAGTAGAGATGAGTGCAAGCTCCTCCTCTGGAAACTCTTCAATCTGTTCAAGGGTTAGAGAGGACAGCAAAGAGAGTGCACCACTAGATGATGATTGACTAGAACTAGACATGTCACATTGCGAAACAAATGCAATAGACTTGTTGGGGTTTTTACGTGAGATGATGTCAATTTCATGAGTTTTCAATTTAGAATAAAGCACGTCTAAAGTAAGAGAACTCATGACAGTAGATTCACGTATAGATGTAACTTTCATCTCCCAAACTGACATATCTAATGCTCCTAACAATTGTCTAGCATTTTCAGCATCTGAAAAGTTAACATTGACACTACGCAAGTTGCTGAGAATTTTATTAAAGCGAGCAAAAAGGTCGTCAATTGACTCACCGGTTGCATCTCAAAACACATGTATTCTTTCTTGAACATATCTTTCCTTACCTCCTTGATCGTATTGGATCCTTCATGGTAGTCACAAAGAGCTTTCCAAACATCATATGCAGATCGGAGGTGTGCAACACGGTCGAAGTCGCTTTGAGTCAATCCTTGGATGATCAAGTTGCGAGCCTTGTTGTTGTTGTCAACATCTCTCATGTTCGCAGCCGTAACTTGATCGTTGGGTGGTACATTGAAGTTCCGGTAGACCTTTTCCCATATGGCGAAGCCTTGCGCCTGTATGTAGCCCTCCATCCGCGCCTTCCAAACCTGAAAATCGATGCCATTGAACACACAAGGTTTTGCGGAGTACTTCTCCATGATGGTTAGTCAAAACACGTGCAAATCACAAAGATTAGAGCACCTTGGCTCTGATACCAATTGTAGGATCGAAGAGCACGTGAAAAGCTACCAGAGGGGGGTGAATGGTAGATTAAAACTTTTCGCAGCGGAAACAACAAAAACCCCTCAGCAAAAAATCAATCGGTTAAAGAAACCGTGTGTGCAAGTGTTTTCAAACGTGTTAAACCGTGACAAATCAAGTAGAGAGGTAGATAATCAAGTCACGGATCTAATGCAACAAGAATCACTTGAAAACATGAAGTAAAACTTGAGATACGATCAAAACATTAAACGAAGATCAATCTGTTCTACCCGATATAAAACAGATCTGCAAGTCTGCAAAGAAACTCGAGTATCTCAAGAACTACAGATCCGAAGCTTGTGAAAATTTCACAGATGATAGATAATTGAGTTGTGAAGACAACCCAAAAAGAATCACGTCAATCAGATCCGTAAAACTCGAGTTATGAACGAAACACCGAAGCAACGTCGGTCTGTCAAGAAACTCGGCGAGAAAGACTTGACGAAAAACAAGTCGGACGAACAAGGCACAAAAACTCCTCGAAACTATGAACTTTATTCAATAGAAACACAAGAGGAACAGCCCAAAGTTCTCTACCCATGAGATCTCTGGCCTCCCTTGATTTTATAGCCAGCCCTCAGGCTAAACAATCCAATCTAGGACTCCTACTCCTAATTGGACTCGTATCCTAACTTACCATAACTGCTCAGGACTCTCCTATTCGCAGATAGAAGCAATCGTGAGACTTCCAAACACGTTAGAAACGTCCTAAACATTCCTAAAACAACTCAACTTCGTGCCTAGCATGAAATCCTATCATAACCAACTCAAATCTTCCATATTTGAGCCATATCCGACTCAGCCTCAGCCTGAGTACGCAATCCAGTCGGTTGGACCTTTCGAACCAATTCTTTACGTCCACTTCTCTTCATCACGCCTTGGAATAATGTTGCCACGTCCATGCACTCCTTGCACACGTGCAAACACCTTCCAACGACGTACACGCAACCTTCATATGCACTTCCCTTTATCCAAACATGCTGCGCGACCTCCCGATCAACTCAACCACAGCTCCTCCCGAACTTGGTTGTTGGAACCTCATCTCCTCCCTGAGACTAGTCCAAGGATCCCATCACCAGCCATGTCTTGAACTCAAGCAACACCTGCACATGAGTAAACAACCAATTCTTCCGAGCACAAGTCCTCGACTTGACTCACGTTAGTTCGAAAACCACAACACCTTACATGAGCACGTCACATAAGCATGTTGCAAACCATATCAAATGATAACAGCCATAACCACCAAAACACACCAAAAACTTAGCAAATTAATACTAAGCAAACCTTCCCATAAAGCAAGTTTGAAACATTGCGAGTTAAAAGCAAAAACAAGACGCTGCAGTTCTACGAGTTGAACTTCACGGGAGCTCCCTAAAAACAAGCTCCGGACCTCACGGAAGCTCTTCGGACCTTGCAGGAGCTCTCCGGACATTGCGTCGGACCTTGCCAACACTTGGCGGACCTAACAAAGAACTTGTCGGACCTTGCCACAGAAGAATGTTTTGGCAATATTCAAAACTTTGAATGTTAATGCTAACTTTTATCCTAATTGCCAATGTATTCAGCACACATAGGTCTCACAAGGTGCTAGCTTGCCTTTGACGTTAAAACGTCGTTGGCCTCGGATAGGCGACACCTTAAGGTATACGAAGTCTCCTACTTCGAAGGTCAACTTCCTTCGCCTATTGTCCGCGTAGCCCTTCTGTCGTGACTGAGCAGCCTTTAAGTTCTCCCGTATCGTTTGGACTTACCTTTAAGCTTCTTGTAGCACTTCGGGTCCAAACACCTGGTTCTCTCCGGTTTCGTTCCAGAACAGTGGCATTCTACACCGTCTGCCATATAATGCTTCGAAAGGCGACATCTTCAAGCTAGCTTGATAGCTGTTGTGATAGGAGAATTTGGCATACCGTAAACTCCTATCCCAACTACGCCCACGTTTCAAGGCGCAAGCTCTCAACATGTCCTCCAAAATTTGGTTTGTCCTTTCGGTTTGTCCATCTGTTTGTGGGTGATAGGCGGAGCTAAAATCCAGTCGTGTACCCATGGCTTTCTGCAGCTTCCTCCAGAATCTAGAGGTAAACTGAGAACCTCGATCTGAGACTATCCTCCTCGGGACTCCGTGACGGCACACGATCTGCTCCATGTACAACTCTGCTAATTGTGCAACGTTGTAATTGGTCTTTACAGGGAGAAAATGGGCGGTTTTTGTCAATCGGTCCACAATGACCCAGATGGAGTCGTAACCCGACTGAGTACGTGGCAATCCGACGATGAAATCCATACTGATGTCCTCCCACTTCCATTCGGGTACTTTCAAAGGTTGCAACAATCCAGCTGGTTTTTGATGTTCGGCCTTCACCCGTTGGCATGTGTCGCATAGGGCAACGTATTCGGCTATATCCCTCTTCATACCATCCCACCAATAACAAGTTTTCAAGTCCTTGTACATTTTGGTGCTTCTAGGATGTATAGAATAGGGGGAATCATGTGCCTCCTTCAATATCATGTCGCGGAGGTGTTTTATGTTAGGCACACAAATCCTTTTTCCTAGCCAAAGCGTACCCGTCTCATCTTCTTTGAAATCCTTCTCTATTCCTTGTTGGATTCTTTCCATGATCTCCTTGATCTCCTCATCCATTGCTTGTCCATCTCTTATTTCTTGCTCCAATGAAGAGTGGATCTCCATTATTTCCATGTTGTTCAAGAATCCGAGGTGTAACCGTTTGAACTCATTGCGTAGTTAGGGTGGTAGCTCCCGAACCGTGAGTTGGTGACATGTTCCCTTTCGGCTCAATGCATCAGCTACTACATTGGCCCTCCCGGGGTATTAGTTGATTCCAACATCGTAGTCCTTGATGAGTTCCAACCATCGACGTTGCCTCAAATTCAAGTCCGTTTGTGTAAATATGTACTTAAGGCTTTTATGATCCGTATAGATCTCACATCGATGACCAAGGATATAATGTCTCCAAATCTTCAATGCATGCACTACTGCTGCTAGCTCCAAGTCATGTGTAGGATAATTAAGCTCGTTGACACGACCCCACGGTCTTGTCGAGCCAGGATCACGCTGAGGGGTGCTGCGTTGCACAGCACCGGATAACACACATCAAAGCTACAAAGCGGAAGCAAAATTTTATTACATAAACGAGTTTATGAACATGTTTACATCAAAATAGGTCCAGTCTACACTCACGGGCGTAGACTATGCATCAAGTTCACGTTCATCCGTTGAACGTGTCCTTGCTAGCACACACGCACACTAACTCTGCGGTGTGCACGACTCCCACTCGACGGGATTCCCCTCCTGGGGTTCCGTCTCCTCTTCGGGAGTCCCTTCCTCATAGAACCCTGCAAAAGCTTCAAACACAAGCAGTGAGCACGAAGGCTCAGCAAGTCTGACCCATCTCTCCTAAACATGGAACTTCTACATGAGGGGTGATGGGTACATGAGGTAAAATCATTTGCAAAGGACTCGCCTAATTAGTGGAACCTTACTTTCAAGTTTTAGCAGCAGTTTGTGGAAAACCTTACGCTAAGGCACATAAGAGAGCCGCAATCAAACAAGAAACGCATTTCTCTCATGTACTTTGCCCAAAGTTGAAAAGAACTTTAGTTAGCTCTAGACTACAGCAAATCATTAGCAATCAAGTCCATCTTTCAATCAGCAACATTTTAACATGCAACTAGCCTGTTCTTTCTACGTCACGGTACAGTGAACAAGTGGTACTCACTGACCGTGAGGGACGGCGATTATAATCGATTTACACCTGCAGGGTTACCCGAACAAACCGTCACATACGCCCGTACTCGATGTTGCCTACAACAACCATCACGGACGCCGTACGCGACTACCTTTCACCCATTAGCCAAATGTTAAACCGGTCCAATCGTCCCGAGCAAGAGGTCTCTGCACGCGCATATCAGTGCCGCCAGCCGATTTACACCTCGAGCTCTCAACCTACCCTCTGAACGACCAGCTATGCCTCAACACCCAGCTACACGAGTTACATCAGTTTCCCGGTTCCCATATAGCCGGTAGGTCTTCAGTACTGTTCGAGCTTATTCAACAGGCCCGCACACGGCTCGGTCCTCAATGGACACAAGCGGAGCTATAGCACACAGGCCCCAAAGTCCTGCTGCCCTTACCGTCCGCTTGGTCTCATTTTCTTGCCCTGTGTTTCATGTGCTATCACTACCCGAGTCGAGTGCCTCTAGCCTATGCTCGCGAGTAATTCCAACTACTCGACTTGTACCGAATCCTACACTATCTTAGCATTGCAGTAGCTAACGGGGTTTGCAATCCTAAACCCAACCCATGGTTTTCTTGGCTATGCAATTGGGTTTCCAAACAAGACTCTAATGCAAGTATTCATGGTACTCAAGTAAATGCTCAAAACAATAAAAATTTGTAAAAAGGTTAATGCAAACCGGAGCTTGCCTTGCTGCTCTTGGTCGTAGGCTAGCTGTTCCTCCGGAGTAACAAAGTCTAGGACTTCGGGTTCCTCCTCGACCTTAGTGACTACATGATAGAAGCAAAACATGTATTAATTTAAATGCAGTTGTATTAACTTTTAACTTGTGAAGTCTATAACTCTTACTAGACAAGCCCAATGACTGTGAAATTTTTACTGTGGCTTGGTTACAACCTAAACAGAGACTTGGTCAAGTTTTAGTTGCAGCAAAGCTCATTTGAGCCCTCCAGAATTAATCATGTACTTGACCTTAATTGAAGGCTTTTAGGGTGTTCTAAGGATTTTCATGAAACAAACTATGACTTTCTGAAAACTGGATTTTCGGAGGGTTCTAATGGAGTTGGTCTCACTTAATTTGAAGGTTCCTAACTAAAAATATGAGCTAAACAATTTCAGAGAAAATTCTGAAAATGTTTCTGAACATTTTCTATTTTCTCTGGAACAGTTTCACTAATCACAGCATTAGGTGGACCAAATGAGCTCGAATGGGTCTGAAATTATTATGGTAGTTCAGGGATATTTTGGTGAACATCCCAGTAAAATTTCAGGATTTTCCTCCAAAGGATCCTCCAGTTAAAATTCCAAACAGTTTAAAATTTGAGGAATTAATTCTGGAGAAATAAGGATTTTAATGAAGTGAAACTTGATTTGCTGGAAAGTGCTCAGAGAGCTGAATCCAACAAAATTTGGTTCACTCGATTTGGAGCTTTCTAGTCAAAGTTATGAGGATTTGAAGTTTGGAAGAATTCTAAAAATCGGGGGAAAAAGTTTAAACTCTCGGGGGCCACGGGGACACGTGTTGAGCGCCGAGGCGACAGCACGCGGCGGCCCACAAGGTTTTTGCGCACCAGCACGCCCGATCCCGGCCGCAGCCCGATCCCGGCCGCAGCCCGATCCCGATTTAAAATATTGGCCGCTGACAGCTGGGGTCCACCCTCTTCTTCAACCTCTCGCCGCCCGCGCTCCGCCGCCGAGGGACCTCGCCGGAGAGCTCGCCGGCAGCTTCTGTAACGCTCCAAACTTCACGATCTTGGCCGCCCCTGCCTACTTTCACTCGGGGAGCAGGATTTTGGGGTCGGCTCGTCATGACAACGGCCCGTTGAAAGCATCTAGGCCCCCGTGAGATATGGTTTCGGTGATTAATGACAACTGTTCGTTATTACTAATGAGTTTGTGGATGCAAGGTTTTCACATACATCACATCAAACATTAAATGAACTATCTATTCACACCATCTACTGCTCATTGGATACAAATGGAGACCCCTCAACGATCCATTCTAAGGGGTTATTCGATACTCATGAAAACTAAATGAAGAACTCATACAACGAATCTACTTTATCAAAATTGGCAACACAAGGAGCTTACACTTCATTGTAATATCATTTCAAACAAGTGTCAAAGAGGTCACTCAAGAAGATTCTAAAAGATCAACTCAAAACAACTCGAAGCAAACAAGTTGCATTCACCGGATCATCCGATGTCTTGCAAAATGACTACATCGGTCGAGTTTGAGTTGGCAGAAGAAGAAGACCTCAGAGCCCAGTAAACACCGGATCATCCGATGTGAAGGAAGTGGCACATCGGTTGCTTTCAACAGAAGGATAATTTCTGAGTAATTCTGAAGATCAACTCACCGGATCATCCGATGATGAAGTAAGTGTACATCGGTCAAATTCAACAGAGACAATATTTCTGACCCAATTCTGAAGATCAACTCACCGGATCATCCGATGATAAATTGAAGTAACATCGGTCGATTAAAAGATCCAACGGTTATATCCAACGGTCACATCTGACACGTGACATCAGCTAATTTGGAATTCGACCGATGCTCATATAAAGGGGTACATCGGAGGATCCGATGTTCACTGAAAAAGTCTGCCCACTTTTCCAACGGCTATCTCGTGTGGGCTGGCTATAAATACCCCTCCAACCGGCCATTTCGACAAGTCTTGATCACCAGAGCCTCACTACACATTCTCAAGCATTCAAGACCAAGAGCTACCACTTCCACACTTTAAAACCTCTTGTACTCCAACTATAGGTTATATCTAGCTAGAGAGAAGCTTGTGTGCGTCCATTCTTGGTGATTGGAATCTCTAGGCTAGTGAGAGAGAGTGTCTTGGTGACTTCTCTCACCTTGTAAACGTTGGAGGAAGAAGAGATCACTCCGGAGCTTACCAAGGTGTTTGTGGAAGCCCGGAGGATCACCGTTGTACAAGGCTTGAGCTCCACCTTGCCGGAGAAGGCGAACGGAGAAAGATAGTGGATTCCCTCGTCTTGGTGACTTTGGAGTGGCTATACCCTTTGGTGGGTGCCACAACGTGGACGTAGGAAGATTTTTGTGATCTTACCGAACCACGGGAAAAATCGCCGTGTCTTCGAGTCTCCGCGGGAGTTTGCATTTCTCTCCTCACCCCTTACTATTACGCTTTTACTATTCTGCACTTAACTCTCTTGCTTGCGTAGTTAGTTTGCATAGGGAATTGGGCTTCAACCATTAAAGTTTTAAATTGCTCTAAAATTTGAAAAAGCCCAATTCACCCCCCCCTCTTGGGCGTTTCGATCCTTACACCCGTACATGGTCGGTGACGAGCCGCCGCCTCGGAAAAACTTCGGCCGTGTCGGCTGACTCCCCTTGCACCTCAACTACTCGAGCAACCGGTCGGGAAGCATCAGTGGACCTCAGGGAAGGTTGACATGAGCTTGAGGCAGCTCGGGGGAGGCCCGAAGTAGGTCCTCACCGTGCGCCCGATGCCTCCCGTTTATTCCGCCGTCGGTAAACTTCGAATTACGCCTGGTACAGAGGTCCTCCGGCTAAAGGTTGTGAAGGCAACTTGTGCGTTACCGTGTCTAGTTTATGTGAGAGCGGATTGAGGCCCTCTAATCCTTTCTAGAGTACGAATTCGCCGGAACCGCACCCGGAGGTCGGTCTGCACACAGAAAGGGGAAAACTGGAAATTCGCCGCCGGTGAGCAAACACTCGGGCTATGCCTCGGGGGTAAGCAGCACCGGTCACCGGCGCGTCCAAGGGTGCCTTGGCTCGGGCGTGACAAAGCCCCAGTTGGGCTGTCCACGGGAGCCCGAGGTGCGGCGGTTTTAAGTCACCGAATTGATCTTTCGGCATAGCCGTGATCAATCGGTTTTAGCTGAGTTTTAGCAACGGGGAGGAAGGAGAAGAGTTCCTAGTACCTCGCCGTGGCTTGAGAGGGGACGGGAAGGCTGTGATCAGCACCCTCCGATCGATTCCGAGCTGCGGAAAGAGTTTGCCGGCGCTGAGTTCTTGCGGGGGAAGAAACTGGCAAGGCTTCGGCCAAGGAGGGGGGAAAACGCCTTAAGAAGGCCCTGAACCTCCTCACGCCCGCGCGTGGCCAAGCAGCTGCTGGCGCGGCGGCTCCCCTTGGTGGCGATCGCAGCGGCGGCTCGGCGACCCGAGTGAGAAAAGTCTCAGTCGGTTGATTCTTCTCGGTGGCTGACATGTGGGACCCACCCGGGGTTTTAACCTCTGAAATTCACTCCTAATCCCTGTTGTAAACAGTGAGCCCCAAAATACCCATGGTGATTCAAATTATTCACCCATGAGCCATTTGAATTGATTAGAATTCAAATTGGGTTTGGTTTGAATGAATTTCAGCACAAGTTCAGTTTTGGATTCAAATAAAGTTTGAATTTGTCCCACTTAGCTCATGTCAAGATCAACTCCAAATGGAGTGAAAATTGGTGTGTGAGCTCACAAAAATGTGCTGAATAAGAATATGCCTCCCACTTTTAAATTCATGGGATAAAAACAGTTTGAATTTGAATATGGTTTCAATCTGCCCTCTTTCTAGCTATACCCAAAATGACCTCAAGAAGGTTTTGAATTTGAGTGAACCTTGGCATGGACATCCTTAGCAATGTGTAGGAGTTTTCATATGTCCAGCCCCTCTATATCACATGTGGGAAATACCCCTTTTGCAATATGTGAGTTTGTTCTCTAATGAGCATGTTGATGGTGGTTACTTGCTCTTCATTTGTGTTCATCAACTTTCCTCAAATGAGGTGTGCGGTGTGGTGATGAACACTTCAAATATGTGTCAAAAACTGAGTCCCTTACATTCCTCCCCCTTAAAAGAATCTCGTCCCGAGATTATAAGGTGAAAATGAGAGAGAGGACGGTGGAAAATTACCGGATATGCGACGTGAAAAAGTCGGGTTAGTTAGCGTGAAGGAATCCTTTGCTCTCCCATGTCGCTTCGTCCATGGAGTGATTACTCCATAGAAACTTGTAGAACCACAACGTACGGTTGCATGTGGTTCAGGCCTTTTCATCAATAATCTACACCGGTTCCTCCCGATAGGTGAGATCTGGTTGCAGTTCTTCAATATCTTGTAGAACCACAATGTACGGTTGCATGCAGTTCTGAACGGTAGTTGATAGCTTGAGACACTTCCTCAGCTGGGAAATGTGAAAGACGTCGTGCACACCGGAAAGTGTTTCTGGTAATTTCAGCCGGTATGCCACTGATCCACATCTTTTGGTAATCTGGAATGGACCGATGAATCGGGGTGCCAACTTTCCTCTTACCCCAAATCTGTTTACGCCCTTCATTGGAGACACCCGTATATATACGTGATCTCCAACTTCGAATTGTAATGGGCGCCTTCTCCGGTCCGCATACTGTTTCTGACGGGATTGAGCGGCTTTTAGGTTCGCCTGAATCAGTCGAACCTTTTCTTCCGCGTTGTTGACGAGGTCAATCCCGAAGGTAACCCTTTCGCCAGACTCACACCAGTTCAATGGTGTGCGGCACTTCCTACCGTATAGCACCTCGTAAGGTGCCATCTTGATGCTGGCTTGGTACCCATTATTGTACGAGAACTTGGCTAACGGCAAGTGATCATCCCAATTCTTGTCGTGGTTCATAGCGCAAGCTCGTAGCATGTCTTCTAGGATCTGATTTATCCGCTCTGTTTGCCCATCCGTCTACGGGTGGTATGCTGAACTACGGATCAGCTTCGTCCCCAAGGCAGCGTGCAGCTGCTCCCAAAAACGGGACATAAATAAAGAGCCCCGATCCTACGCCGTACAAGCATAGGATCCGTGAGATGTACAGTTCAGCGTACTTCTTGGCGTTGTAGTTGGTGTTGACCGGGATGAAATGGGCAACTTTGGTGAGCCGATCGACGATCACCCACACAGAATCATGTTTCTGCAAGGTGGTGGGTAAACCGACGATGAAGTCCATGCTCACATCCTCCCATTTCCAGGCAGGAATGCCCAGTGGTTGCAGCAGTCCCGGTTTCCGCATATGGTCTGCCTTCATCCTTCGACATGTATCACACTCGTACACGTATTTTGCAGTCTCCCGTTTCATCCGTGTCCACCAAAACTTGCTTCTGAGTTCTTGATACATCTTGTTGCTGCCGGGGTGAATAGAAAACTTTGACAAGTGAGCCTCATCAAAGATCTTCTTCCGTAGTTCCGGGTTACGGGGTACGACGATCCGGTCCTTGAACCATAGGACGCCGTCTCTGTCCTTCCGGAAACATTTCAACTCCCCACTGTCTATACGTCTCCGCAAATGCGACATGCCCTTGTCATGTTTCTGAGCTGTCGCTATCTCTTCACGGATGGTGGGGGATCAAAGCTAGGTTGTAGAGAGCTCCGTGTGGAATCACATGTAGTGGTGGTTTGCTCTCTTCCAACGGTGTGATGGTCAGATTATTGACGTGTGACTTGCAGCTCAGCCCATCTGCCACTACGTTTGCCTTGCCCGGATGATAATGGATCTCTATTTCATAATCCTTTATCAGTTCTAACCATCTTCGCTGCCTCATGTTCAGCTCCTTCTGAGTGAATATGTACTTGAGGCTTTTGTGGTCGGTATATAGATGTACGAGGTTACCGAGTAGGTAGTGCCTCCACATCTTCAGTGCAAGTACCATGGCAGCGAGCTCCAAGTCGTGGGTTGGATAATTCTGCTCATGGTTTCTAAGCTGCCGTGATCCATGGGCGACCACTCTTCGGTCTTGCATCAGCACACATCCGAGCCCAATGCCGGATGCATCGCAGTACACATTGAATGGTTTTGTTGTGTCTGGCCGCACCAAAACCGGTGCTGATGTCAGGTGCTTGACTAAAGACTTGAATGCTGCTTCACATGCTGGACTCCAAACATATTTGGTAGCCTTCTTCAGCAGCTCTGTCATTGGCTTGGCAATCTTCGAGAAGTTCGGAATGAACCTCCGATAATATCCCGCGAGTCCGAGGAAACTCCGTACCTCATGAAACGTTCTCGGGGATTTCCAATTCAGCACTTGAGTGATCTTGCTCGGGTCTACAGCGATACCCTCCGCTGAGATGATATGCCCGAGGAAAGGCACTTGCGATATCCAGAACTCGCATTTTCTGAATTTCGCGTATAGCTTGTGATCCCGCAGCCGTTGCAAGACTATACGCAGATGCTTCTTGTGATCTTCCTCCGACTTGGAATATACCAGGATGTCGTCGATGAAGACCACGACAAACTTGTCCAGCTACGGCATGAATACCGAGTTCATCAAGTACATGAAGTGAGCTGGAGCATTGGTGAGGCCGAAGAACATGACCAGGTACTCATAAAGTCCGTACCTTGTTGAGAAAGCTGTCTTTGGAATGTCCTCAGCCCTTATCTTAATCTGATGGTACCTGGATCTTAAATCCATCTTGGAAAAGATCTTTGCTTCGACCAACTGATCAAACAACATGTCGATCCGTGGCAACGGGTACTTGTTCTTGATGGTTACGGCATTTAATGGACGATAGTCCACGCAAAGCCGCAACGTCTAATCCTTCTTCTTAACAAATAATGCCGAATAGCCCCATGGCGAGGAGCTCGGCCTAATAAAACCCTTCTCTAGAAGGTCCGTGAGCTGAGTCTTCAGTTCAGCCAACTCCTTGGGCGCCATCTTGTACGGCCTTCGGGATATTGGCATGGTTCCCGGTGCCAGTTCAATCTTGAACTCCACCTCTCTATCGGGTGGCATTCCCGGCAAATCGTCCGGGAATACATCAGGGAACTCTCGGACCACTGGAATATCTTGCAATCTGATGGTTGTGGCTTGATAGAAACTTGGAAGTTTTATTTCTGGACTGTCCAGAAATAATGAACGAGACTCGTGCACTCCTGAGTTCAAGTGCACAACTCGGAGGATGGTGTCTAAAACAGCGCCGTGGCGGGTTAACCACAACATCTCTAAGATGACATCGACCTTTTGTCCCTCTAAAATTATGAGAGACGTAGGGTAAACTCTACCCTCTAAGCACAATGGCGCTTTTGGGACCATCATGCTTGCTAAAATTTTCCCACCCGGTGAACAGATCACATAAGGACTATCGGTGGGTAGTATTAGCATTTATCAATGAAAGCTTGGCTAATGAAGCTATGTGTGGCGCCTGAATCAAATAATATTATAGCGGGATGCTGGTGGAGTTGGAACATACCCGCAAGGATTGGCTCGCCCTCCGGCACGTCCTCTATTGTCACACTCGGTTTTTTCGAAGAACAACCGAGTGAATATCACATGTATGCCAGGATCATTTTCTCATACATGTGATGACAAATAGTGAAGCATCATTTATTACAAGCCAGGTGTCGAATATAAATAGCAAATGTCTCGTTGGACAATAATAAGTTCATCACAAGTAAATAAACTCGCAGCGGAATAATTATTCTTGTGGGCTCCGTCACAGGCGTTGCCCGGGGGTCTCCGTGAACCTAGAAACATTCTTCGGGTCCAAAGTCTTGGTCATTGTACACCACCTCATTATCTTGACCTGAGCAGCAATATCAACCAACAAAATATGCAAGGCTGAGTACCAATGGTACTCAGCAAGTGTGGGAAAGTTATGTCATGCATGGCTATAACAAGGGGAGGTTGAACTCATGGTTAAAGCACTACGCAATTAATACCTATCACCTTAGCTTATTAAGCACCTACATTACTACACAGGTGAAATGGTCCCAATCTCCCATCCCATCATCATAATCAAATAACCATAACATCATTTCCAATGTTAAGCTCCCCGCTTAACATCCACAACTTCCAAAACCATCAATCCTCCACATGTAGTGATTTCATCCCCCGTTGCCAGGTGGACTAAAAGAACCTCCATTATGCCAGTGGCCTCAAACCACATTCACACTTCCCAGGTGTGTAGCCAGGAGATCACTACGAAGCCTTTACAAAGGGATTCCCGACGAGCGTGGGCCCACTTAAGTTTCACCCCTAACAGCATACAAGAGGCTCCAACCCCGCTGCAGTGGCCCCCTCTTGAGCCTTGCGGTTCATATGGTAGTCCAGCTGACACCTACTCCCCGCACCATCCAACACACCCATACTACGCCGGGGATACACCTAATTAATTGGCCAAGCTGCCCCATCTCAGCATGTGGTTGGCACTGTAAAGCCAGGTTACATGCTCCATGAACCGGTCCTTAGGATCTAAGCAAGTACTAAACACAAACCCGAGTCTCGTGCACCCAGCACACAACCAAAACATCCAACTTGCCTTGATCCCTACCTCTACATAACTCACAATATCTCATTCAAGAGTATGGTAAAATAAACTGATGATCTCATATCCCAAATATCCCATTCTAAGCATGGCTAAGCATATGCATAATAATAAATGACATGATAAAATAAATCCCAACCCAAGCTACAAGGAAACAAGGTGATGCAATTCTAGGGAAACTTCCTAGCATAGGTTTCATATTTAACTTGACAATGCAAATAATTCTATCTACACATCCTAGCATAGGATCAAAGTGGTCAAGGACACTTGCCTCCTTCCTGCTGCTCTTGGAATGGGTAGTCCTGATCTTGGAAAGGAAGAACTTGCTCTGGAGCAGGTTCTACATCATACCATCACACATAGCAAAAGAAAAACAACAACCCATAAGACATAGTTCACACTTCCACTTCATACAAACCACACATTCACATTTATGAAAGTCATTCACTATTATATGTGTTGTGGTTACTCTATGTGTGTTGATTTGTGGCTTACATGCACTTTTAATCATGTATATATGATTCCTACTTTTGTATTCACATTTATGCTTGCATACTATATCTATGAGTTTCCAATTTAAATAAATTCCTTATATTCAATTACTACACCTTTTAGCTATCAAGTATGCATGAAAAGTCATTTTCCTACTCCACATGTGTCTTCACCCTTCTACCAACCCTAAACTGACTTCTTTGGATTTTGGAATCTTCATTTATCATTTTCTAATTATTTATGCCTAGCTTGCTATATTTTCAGATTTATTTCCAATGTCTAAATGTGCACTTTATTATGAAAATAATAAGACACATCATCTAAACAGAATAGGTTCTGATCTAAAATATTTACTAATATATTTTTGACCTTTTCCTCTGATGTAAACTATTTTACAATTATTTTCCCTATTTTCCAGAACTATTCTTTACTTAACAATGTGTCCCTAAATGTGAATAATAAATTAAACAGATTCATTTCAGCCCAAAATATATTTTTATCTCACTCCAAAGTTTTCTAAATACTGAGAAAGTTTTTAATTAAATTTTGACAATATGTTTGTCCCACTTTTTAAATTTTAAACACTAGCCACATATTCAATTTCCTAAATTAAATATTAAACAAGGCTAAAAAGGTAAACTCACCCCACTACAGGGTCTATAATATTATTTTAACAATTTTCAGGGATCTAGCTATACATAACAGAGGAGTTTTTCCTAATTTTTATTAAGTCCAGGGGCTAAAACTGATTTTTAAATGAATTTACATGATTTTCTGAAGTTCCAGGGGCTAGATCAGAAGTTTTCGGGGCTAGCTCTTATTTCCCGAGAACCCCAGGGGGTAGCACGTAAGATTTCCAGTCTTTATAACGTGGGGCTGACGTGGACCGTCCGATTTAAAACAGACGGCTGTGATTATAACGTCGAACCGGTACGCGGGGATTTAAAGTCTACCGTGCGATTTAAAATAGACGGCGCACAAGCGGCCATGTCGCTCTGATCGAGCGCGGGCGGCGCTGCCCGGCGGCGCACGGCGGCGGGAAGCGGCGGTCTCGCCGGAGAGTTTTGGATCTTCGGGAATTCTTCCTAGAACTGTGATTTTATGGCATAGATCGTGGAGGAGAGGTCGGGGATCTCACCTCGGGGGTTTTCTTGAGCTCGGAGGTCCTGGAAGGCGGTCGGCGATGAGGTCCGAATTGAAACCATGGCGAGGCTCATCGGCGCTGTGTTTGAACCGCAAGTCACCGAGTTTTCTACACCTGCAGGGTTCCCGGGAGGCGGTGGATCAAGTCCAGCGAGTTAGATCGGAATTTCCGAGCTTAGATCGGCCAGAATTCACCGGAGAAGGCTCGGTTTCTCACCGGAGTAAAATCGGCGGATCCCATGGGAAAAACAGAACGAGGCCGGGGTTTTTATAGACGGGGAAGGGCGGCGGGGTGGTTTAGATCGAGTTTGCGTCGCCCCCGATCGAAATTCGGCTGGGATACGCGAGAATTCCCGATCGGTTTCGATTCGGGTGAGAGAGTCCCGGCGCGGGCGCGAGGTAGAAGAAGGGCTGGCGGGCCCCGCCTGTCAGTGGGAGGAAGAGGTGCGCGCGGCTGCGGGCTGGCGCGGGTGCTGGTTGGGCCGGCTGGTGGGTTTCGGCCCACTGGCTGGTTTTTTTCTGTTTTCTTTTTTCTTTTTCTATTTCTTTTCTGTTTTGAATTTAAATTGAATTCCAGTTTGAATTTAAATTGTTGCAAAACATGCAACACGTCCAAAAACTTTTAAATTCCCCTCTTAACATGATTTAGGGTCTTAACAAGATTTTTGGGGTGTTACAGCTCTACCCCCCTTAAAAGAAATCTCGTCCTCGAGATTGGTGGTTCTAAGAAAACAATTCCGGAAATTGTGCCTTGAGCTCATCTTCCCGCTCCCAGGTGGCTTCCTCTTCTGAGTGATGCTTCCACTGCACCTTGCACATCCGGATTCTTTTATTTCTGGTGAGGCGTTCTATTGTCTCCAAAATCTTGTATGGTTGCTCGGCATAAGACAAATCCTCAGCTACGTCCACTTCATTCATGGGTAACACCTCTTCAGGCGTCCTCAGGCATTTCTTGAGTTGTGACACATGGAATACATCATGCACATCCGATAGACGAGCCGGTAACTCTAGTTGATACGCCACTTCGCCTTTCCTTTCCAGAACTTGAAAGGGTCCGATGTATCGAGGTGACAACTTCCCTTTCACCTTGAACCGACGAAGTCCTCTGATAGTGGACACCTTGAGATAGACATAGTCTCCCACGTTGAAAACGAGCTCTCTTCTTCGTACATCGGCATAGCTCTTTTGGCGTGTCTGTGCTATCCTCAAATTGTTGCGAATTTCCCTCACCTTCGCCTCGGCTTCTTGTAGTACTTCTGGACCAAACACTTTACTTTCCCCCGTTTGGTTCCAAAATAGGGGAGTTCTGCACTTCCTCCCGTATAAAGCTTCGAACGGTGACATCTTCATACTAGCTTGATAGCTGTTGTTATAGGAGAATTCCGCATACGGTAAGTTCTTGTCCCAACTCCGATTGTTTTTGAGTGCACATGCCCTCAGCATATCTTCAAGGATCTGATTGGTTCTTTCCGTCTGCCCATCAGTTTGGGGATGATAGGCAGAACTAAAGTTCAGATGGGTTCCCATGGTTTCGTGCAACTTCTGC
Organism: Neostapfia colusana; assembly: GCA_030760725.1. Classification (NCBI taxonomy): domain Eukaryota; kingdom Viridiplantae; phylum Streptophyta; class Magnoliopsida; order Poales; family Poaceae; genus Neostapfia; species Neostapfia colusana. Next base: position 61,155,380 of record JASWHV010000005.1, on the reverse strand, counting down.
CAGAACCTGGAGGTGAACTGTGTCCCTCGATCCGACACAATCTTCTTTGGCACTCCATGGTAGCACACGATCCTTGACATGTACAACTCTGCCAATTTGGATCCGCTGTAGCTTTCCTTCACGGGGATGAAGTGAGCTACCTTGGTTAGCCTATCAATGATGACCCATATCGAATCATACCCTGATTGGGTCCTGGGCAGTCCCACTATGAAATCCATACTGATTTCTTCCCATTTCCATTCAGGCACTTTGAGTGGTTGCAATAATCCCGCGGGTCGTTGATGTTCTGCTTTCACCAACTGACATGTGTCACATAGGGCCACATGTTCCGCGACATCTCGCTTCATGCCATACCACCAATACCTACTCTTGAGGTCCTGGTACATTTTCGTACTCCCAGGATGAATGGAATAGTCAGAATCATGAGCCTCCTTCAAAATCAATTTACGGATCTCCTTTACTTCTGGCACACAGATTCTTTTCCCGTGCCACACCGTTCCTTGTTCGTCCTCTCTAAAACCAGGAGCTTTATTTTCCTTGATGAGTTGTCTGATCTCTTGTATCTTCTCGTCTTTCTTTTGACCCTCGCGGATGTCTCGCTCTAGTGTGGATTCCACTTCCATGTCGATGGCTTCACCACTATTCACAAGGCATAGATTGAGCCTTATAACCTCGTCCTTCAATTCTGCCGGCATGTCCTTCAAGCTCAACTTATTGACCTGCACTTTCCGACTTAAAGCATCGGCCACGACGTTTGCTTTCCCAGGATGATAGTTGATGCCCACATCAAAGTCATTGATTAGCTCTAACCATCTCCTTTGTCTGAGGTTGAGGTCTGGCTGTGTGAATATGTACTTCAAACTCTTATGATCCGTATATATCTCGGTCCTCTTCCCCATCAAATAGTGCCGCCAAATTTTCAACGCGTGTACCACTGCGGCTAGTTCTAGGTCATGTGTAGGATAGTTTTTCTCGTGCTTCCGGAGTTGCCGGGATGCATATGCCACGACATGCCCTTCTTGCATGAGAACACATCCCAACCCGTTTCCAGAGGCATCGCAGTACACCGTGAAATTCTTCTGCATATCTGGCATAACCAACACTGGGGCTGTTGTCAATCTTTTCTTTAGCTCCTGAAAACTCGTCTCGCACTGTGGCGTCCATGTGAATGTGATTCCCTTCTCCAACAGTTTGGTGAGGGGTCTCGAGATCTTAGAGAATCCCTCAATAAACCGTCGATAGTATCCAGCCAATCCCAAGAAGCTTCGAACTTCCCCGACATTTTCATGGGTCTTCCACTTCTGTATATCCTCGACTTTGGCAGGATCCACGGAGATTCCTCCCTCCGAGATTATATGTCCTAAGAAGGGAACTCTCTTCAGCCAAAACTCACACTTTCTCAACTTGGCATATAGTTGGTGTTCTCTCAGCCTCTGCAACACCAACCTTAGATGTTTCTCATGTTCTTCTTCATCTTTGGAGAAGACGAGAATGTCATCTATGAAAACCACCACAAATTTGTCCAGATATTCCATGAATACCTTGTTCATGAGATACATGAAGTATGCCGGGGCATTAGTTAGCCCGAAAGGCATGACAATGTATTCATACAGTCCGTACCGAGATACGAAAGCTGTCTTGGGAATATCAGATTGCCTTATCTTGAGTTGGTGGTATCCCGACCTGAGATCAATTTTCGAGAACACACAAGCTCCCCTCAACTGATCAAACAAGTCTTCAATATGGGGTAATGGGTACTTGTTCTTGATGGTTACCTCATTCAAGGCACGGTAATCCATGCATAACCTTTGGGTTCCGTCCTTCTTGGGCACAAATATCACCGGAGCTCCCCATGGTGAGGAACTAGGACGAATATACCCCTTCTTCGTCAATTCTCTTAAATGATCCTTGAGTTCTTCTAGCTGCTTGGAGTCCATCCGATAAGGTCTCTTGTATATCGGGGCTGTTCCAGGTACTAGCTCAATTGCAAATTCCACTTCACGATCGGGAGGCATACCTGGCAACTCCTCCGGAAAAACATCTGGATATTCCCTGATGTTCCTGATTTCCTCAACTTTCACCTCAACTTGATTTTGTTTAATGTCCCTCCTAGGCTCGTGTATTGTTATGAACTTTACTCTTGTGCCACTAGGGTGAGTTAGTTCCACCGTTCTGGTCGAACAATGGATGATTCCTTTATGTTTTGTCAACCAATCCATACCCAAGATAATATCTATCCCTTGTGAATCTATCACTATGAGGTTAGCAGTAAATACCACCACATTAATGTCTAGGTTTACTTTGGGACACACTTGTCTTGTCCTTATTTCTCCACCTGGAGAGTTTACGGCTAGCATATGGTTCATTTGTGTTGTTGCTAGGTCATGCTTCTTAACAAACCCTTGAGCAATGAACGAGTGTGTAGCACCAGAATCAAACAGCAGGGTTGCAAGGTGTAAATTGGCAGGAAACTTACCAACTACCATGTCGGGTGCCTCTTGCGCTTCCTCCATAGTGACGTGGTTCACCCGTCCTCGCATCACATTCTGCTGTTGTGGTTGTGCGGGCTTCTTCTTTGGGCATTTATGGGCGTAGTGCCCCACTTCACCGCAGCTAAAACATTGCACCCCAACCTTAGGTGCCTGGCCTTTGCTGTCTTGGGGTTGGTTTGGAGGTCCCTGTACTGCTGGTCGAGGTGGATACGCGGGGCGAGGCTGCTGTACAAACTGACGTTGCGGCTGTGCTGGTGCTGCCGGAGGCCTGTAGTTCGGGTTGTACCCTCTTGGTGCTGAGTAGGGTACCGCAGCATGGTTCGTCTGCCCTGCAGGTTGCTACATCAGACGTGGGCGGGTGTTGCTCCCTGAGGCTTGATGTGACCACCCGGCCTTCCTCTTATTCTCATTTTCCAAGGCCTTCAGCTTCCTTTCTACCACAAACGCTCTGTCCACCATCTTTTGGAAGCTTTCATACTCATTTGAGGACATTGCACACTGCATTTCTGCGGTAAGTCCTTCCACGAAACAATCTTGTTTCTGCTCATCAGTCTCTATGTCTCGTGGAGCATAATGGGATAGTTGAGTAAATTTAGTGAGGTATTCCCTCACCGTCATGTTTCCCTGCTGCAGTCCCAAAAACTCCTTCCTCTTGTTTTTGAGTTCACCTCTTGGGATGTAATGGTTGCGGAAGCTACGCTTGAACTCTTCCCAAGTGATGTTCTCAGGGTCATGATGGGCAGCCACGTAGGCGGTCCACCAATCAGCAGCAGGTCCATGCAATTGATGAGAGGCAAACAGCACCCTCTCATACCCTTGGCACTGTATGATCCTCATCTTGCTTTCAATGGTTTTTAGCGAATCATCTGCCTCCAGAGGTTCAGCAGCACTTGCAAACTTCGGAGGTTGAGTTCCTAGAAACTCACTCAACCTTGGTTGGCGTGGTGCAGCTTGTGGAGGTGGAACTTGATGCAAGTTGGCCACCACTTGAGTCAAGTTCTGGATGAGCTGATTTTGATTCTCCAGCATTTGGTGTAGTGGATCAACTCCCTCACAGCGACCACCCCGGTCCTGGCCTCCAGAAAGATGAGGGTTGCATGCCTCATCATTGTTGTTGGCGGGGTTGGCAGCACGTCCCTTTCCTCTTCCGGCCATCTGGCAGAATCCAACCAATGTTAATTTGAAAGCATTTAGTATCATCTTACTACTTTCATTTGTTTGTACTTTGAAGTATTGAGACTTTGTTATACTTCTCTAAGGGTTCTCTTCTCACACAAAAATAAATGCAATATTATTTCATGTGGGTTCACACACCAACGCAAAACAATCTAAAGACGAGGCTGTGGACAATTGCTCATGGCTTCCACAACTCACGTCACACACCAAGCATTAACACACCATTAACTACGTAACGACTCGACTACTCGACATCCTTCTAATTTAAGGGAAAGGCTCTACACTACTCATTTTCTTGAGCTGGCTCCTCGGGATCTTCCTCATCATTTCGGCTGCCTTGTGACTCTGCTTTGGGTGGGGAGGCTGCTGGTGGAGAAGTGCGATGACGCCTGATCGCTCGGCGATCTGGGGAGTCAGGAGTCCATGTATCATTCACGGTGACACACAGTTCATTCCCATCTCCTCTTTCTCTCGCCCTCAAGCAGGCTTGAAGCAACGCCTCGGTTTCCTTCAGGGTGTCACGAACATCCTAAAGCTCCTGCTGACACTCCTGCAGTTGAGTGCTGAGCATAGCAGCATCCTCCAAGCACAAGTCCATGTGCTCATGGGAAGTCCCTTGCTGCACTGGCGGGTACTTGTACTCCGTGGTACCACTCTCACGCTGGAGGACATACATGTACTCAGTCCTGTCCAGGTGGCGACAATAGATGTGACTCTGGCAGGTGATGGCCTCCCAGGTGACATCCTTCTCCGCATCTACCCGTGTCGCTCTACAAGCTGGAGAGCGGTGGATCTTAAGCAGCTGATTTTCGTGTATAATCCTCATCTCTGAACTCCATTCTTCCCTCTTCTCACGGATGGTCCTGGTGGAGTTATAGTGGATGATTAGCTTGCCCGTATTGCCGGCGGCCTCGAGCATACGTCGAAGACGGCGCAACAAGCCTCCTACTGCCAATCCGTAGGAAAGGTACGTCACCGGACGGCTCTCCTCTCTTTCGGCAAGGGCAACTACGGGAACTCTCCCTCCTGTGGACTTGCGAGCGGTGCGAATCATGCGAACCATCTAAAACAAAAAGCATTTAAACTTAGGTTAGATAAACTTTTAAACAAAAATCCTATTTTGAATGAAAATTGGGGTAAGATGAAGAAAGTGACTCATTAAATAACACTTTTCAACACACACCTTGTAAAAATAGTTTTTTTAAGAAAATAAGGCCCTTAAATACGTCCATTTCTACCTAGGTCCACGTTCCTACGGGCAACCTTGGCTCTGATACCACTTCTGTCACACCCGATTTTTCCGAAGAACAACCGAGTGAATATCACATGTATGCCAGGATCATTTTCTCATACATGTGATGACAAATAGTGAAGCATCATTTATTACAAGCCAGGTGTCGAATATAAATAAGTCTTACATAGCAAATGTCTCGTTGGATAATAATAAGTTCATCACAAGTAAATAAACTCGCAGCGGAATAATTATTCTTGTGGGCTCCGTCATAGACGTTGCCCGGGGGTCTCCATGAACCTAGAAACCTTCTTCGGGTCCAAAGTCTTGGTCATTATACACCACCTCATTATCTTGACCTGAGCAGCAATATAAACCAACAAAATATGCAAGGTTGAGTACCAATGGTACTCAAAGTGTGAGAAAGTTATGTCATGCATGGCTATAACAAGGGGAGGTTGAACTCATGGTTAAAGCACTACGCAATTAATACCTATCACCTTAGCTTATTAAGCACCTACATTACTACACAGGTGAAATGGTCCCAATCTCCCATCCCATCATCATAATCAAATAACCATAACATCATTTCCAATGTTAAGCTCCCCGCTTAACATCCACAACTTCCAAAACCATCAATCCTCTAATCATGAATAAGTCCAAGCCGCTCTTGACCGTGAGCACGGCTGTCATGACAGTTTTGACTCTGCAGAGTTTGTACCACTGTACCCACATGTAGTGATTTCATCCCCCGTTGCCGGGTGGACTAAAAGAACCTCCATTATGCCAGTAGCCTCAAACCACATTCACACTTCCCAGGTGTGTAGCCAGGAGATCACTACGAAGCCTTTACAAAGGGATTCCCGACGAGCATGGGCCCACTGAGGTTTCACCCCTAACAGCATACAAGAGGCTCCAACCCCGCTGCAGTGGCCCCCTCTTGAGCCTTGCGGTTCATATGGTAGTCCAGCTGACACCTACTCCCCGCACCATCCAACACACCCATACTACGCCGGGGATACACCTAATTAATTGGCCAAGCTGCCCCATCTCAGCATGTGGTTGGCACTGTAAAGCCAGGTTACATGCTCCATGAACCGGTCCTTAGGATCCAGGCATATACTAAACACAAACCCGAGTCTCGTGCACCCAGCACAAAACCAAAACATCCAACTTGCCTTGATCCCTACCTCTACATAACTCACAATATCTCATTCAAGAGTATGGTAAAATAAACTGATGATCTCATATCCCAAATATCCCATTCTAAGCATGGCTAAGCATATGCATAATAATAAATGACATGATAAAATAAATCCCAACCCAAGCTACAAGGAAACAAGGTGATGCAATTCTAGGGAAACTTCCTAGCATAGGTTTCATATTTAACTTGACAATGCAAATAATTCTATCTACACATCCTAGCATAGGATCAAAGTGGTCAAGGACACTTGCCTCCTTCCTGCTGCTCTTGGAATGGGTAGTCCTGATCTTGGAAAGGAAGAACTTGCTCTGGAGCAGGTTCTACATCATACCATCACACATAGCAAAAGAAAAACAACAATCCATAAGAGATAGTTCACACTTCACTTCATACAAACCACACATTCACATTTATGAAAGTCATTCACAATTATATGTGTTGTGGTTACTCTATGTGTGTTGATTTGTGGCTTACATGCACTTTTAATCTTGTATATATGATTCCTACTTTTGTATTCACATTTATGCTTGCATACTATATCTATGAGTTTCCAATTTAAATCAATTCCTTATATTCAATTACTACACCTTTTAGCTATCAAGTATGCATGAAAAGTCATTTTCCTACTCCATATGTGTATTCACCCTTCTACCAACCCTAAACTGAATTCTTTGGATTTTGGAATCTTCATTTATCATTTTCTAATTATTTATGCCTAGCTTGCTATATTTTCAGATTTATTTCCAATGTCTAAATGTGCACTTTATTATGAAAATAATAAGACACATCATCTAAACAGAATAGGTTCTGATCTAAAATATTTACTAATATATTTTTGACCTTTTCCTCTGATGTAAACTATTTTACAATTATTTTCCCTATTTTCCAGAACTATTCTTTACTTAAAAATGTGTCCCTAAATGTGAATAATAAATTAAACAGATTCATTTCAGCCCAAAATATATTTTTATCTCACTCCAAAGTTTTCTAAATACTGAGAAAGTTTTTAATTAAATTTTGACAATATGTTTGTCCCACTTTTTAAATTTTAAACACTAGCCACATATTCAATTTCCTAAATTAAATATTAAACAGGGCTAAAAAGGTAAACTAACCCCACTACAGGGTCTATAATATTATTTTAACAATTTTCAGGGGTCTAGCTATACATAATAGAAGAGTTTTTCCTAATTTTATTAAGTCCAGGGGTAAAACTGATTTTTAAATGAATTTACATGATTTTCTGAAGTTCCAGGGGCTAGATCAGAAGTTTTCAGGGCTAGCTCTTATTTCCCGAGAACCCCAGGGGGTAGCACGTAAGATTTCCAGTCTTTATAACGCGGGGCTGACATGGACCGTCCGATTTAAAACAGACGGCTGAGATTATAACGTCGAACCGGTACGCGGGGATTTAAAGTCTACCGTGCGATTTAAAATAGACGGCGCACAAGCGTCCACGTCGCTCTGATCGAGCGCGGGCGGCGCACGGCGGCGGGAAGCGGCGGTCTCGCCGGAGAGTTTCGGATCTTCCGGAATTCTTCCTAGAACTGTGATTTTATGGCATAGATCGGTGGAGGAGAGGTCGGGGATCTCACCTCGGGGGTTTTCTTGAGCTCGGAGGTCCTGGAAGGCGGTCGGCGACGAGGTCCGAATTAAAACCACGGCGAGGCTCGTCGGCGCTGTGTTTGAACCGCAAGTCACCGAGTTTTCTGCACCTGCAGGGTTCCCCGGAGGCGGTGGATCAAGTCCAGCAAGTTAGATCAGAATTTCCGAGCTTAAATCGGCCAGAATTCGCCGGAGAAGGCTCGGTGGCGATTCACCATCCGAAACTTCTGAGAAGGACTGCCTCCTTCTCCACTGCTCTGCGGCGCGCTTCGCTTTCTCTCCGCCGCAGCTAACTCCTTGCCGGAGTCCTCCTGAACAATCACAGCATCAATGATGTCGTTGAGGCTGCCGCGATTGACATCGCCAACTTGTCCTTCAGGAGCGGGTTAAGCCCCTGGTAAAAGTGGTCCCACCGCTTCTCGTCGGTATCGGCATGATACGATGCATAAAGCACGAGATCGTTGAATGCCCTGGAGTATTCCAGCGCGTTCCGGCTCCCTTGCTGCAGGTGCAGGAACTCCTGCGTCTTCCTCTTCATCAGACCTGGTGGTATGTGATAGGCTCTGAAGGCCGTCGGGAACTCCGTCCAGGTCATCACTCGGTCGGTGGGCTGTGAAGCACAGAAGTTGGCCCACCACGCGCTCGCGGATCCTTGGAGCTGCTGGACCGCGAACTTAGTCTTGCGCTGTTCGCTTATCTGGAGCAGCCCGAACTTCATCTCTATCGCGCGGAGCCAGTTGTCCGCGTCAAGAGGTTCATCCACCCTTGAGAATACCGGGGGATGAGTCGCCAGGAAGTTGGAGTAGGAGCTCTGTTGACGCTCCTCACGGTCTTGACGCCTCTCTGGACAAGACGTATTGGCGATAAGCGTTTGCAGCAACTCCGTGTGCTGCTTATGTGATCCCGCCATTGCCGCGACGATGTCGGCCAATGTAACCGTTGGTAGTGGCGGTAGCGGTGTTTGCTGTTGCTGCTGCTGTCCCGAGGAGTCCTTGGGCGGCTGTTGGGAGGTCTCTCCCCCTTGACTAGTACCCCCAACGTCCGGGTTGGCACGAGTACGCGTCATTCTGAAATTCGAAACAGCAGCCATTAGCACATGTCTTAAAAATTTCCATATGCAACAGTAGGTATTGAAGTGACACATGAATAATGTGCACAACATTCACATATATTGATAAAGCATAAACTTTATACAAGATACATTATTCTCGGGTCTCCGAGAAGTCGTGCTCATGTCGTCACTACCTATACATATGCTACTGTTTACACGACATGTCACCGATTACAAAATTTGGGCTACACTACCCTAGCTGCCCTACATGGCAACTGTAACCCCTTACTCAGAGTAGAACTCGACCTCCTGTGGGTCGTCCTCCTCCGGTACCTCTGCTGGTGGCTCCGGATCTACCACCTCTTCTCCAATCCCGGGTTCTCCCATTGCTGGAAGGCCCAAGACCACCGGTACGCCTTACACCGGAGGTACGAGGTCCTGCAATGCATGCACCTCGTCCATGGCTTGGTTGTAGTCCTCTTCCCAGCCTTGCCCTTCCTCAATAGCATCGTCCCGCTCTTGAGTAAGTTCCTCGTTCTGCTGGGTCAGATTCTGTACCAGTTCTTGTAACGCCGCGATGTCGACACGGCTTTTCTTCTTCGCCTTCTTCAGACGATGCAACTGATTGTGCTGTTCATTCAGTCGCTTGATCGTCGGAAGGAGCACATTGCGGAGTGCGCTGTGAGCACTCTCGAAATGGTCTCCACGGCTCGTGCTCTCCTTGAGCTTTGTGGCGAGATGCTCCGTATGAACAGCTTGGCTGTTCATCACGGCGTTTCCCGCCCTCATCTGGAGGCTAAGGTTTGCCTCCGTGGGGTTGTACCTTGGGCAACCCGGATTTGTTGCCTCCAGGTACCTCTCTTCGCACACATGCTGAGCCCGTCCCTCCACCGGAACGAGCACGTATGGAGTGCCCTCCATAGCTTGCACGTGTAGTTGGCAGAAACGTGACATGGTGTCACGGGCTGCCACTTGCCACATCCCTTCTGGTTGTCTTCCTCTCACCGTGATGGTGAACGGCACCCAACCGGGTGGCGTAGGTCCTGCAGGGACTTCGACATGGATTGTCCACGTCTTTTTCCCCTCTTAGCCTTCTTCCTAGGCGAAGTACTGCGGCATCTGGTCGTACCCGAAATATTGGAGCATTTGCCACAATGCTTCCGGGTAGCCGCTACGGTGAGAACAGTGGGAAACCACCCACCCGTTCTCCAACTGTTTATCTGCTGTCATCTGTAAAAATATATTTGAGAAATGTCAAATATTTATTTAAACAGAAAACTTAGGAGTTATAACATAAGCCATGTCATTGAACCCATAAAACTTGGAAACATGGTTCAAATTTTTAAGCAAATTTGACTGCTGATCTGCTGTTCAACATGACAGCCCTGACCAGTTTCCATTTCAACCTGATTTAGGCCATGTTGAAAGCAAAAAAAATTCTGGAGCTCCACATCAAAGTTAAATCTAACTTCAATAGATTTTCAGAAAGTATTTGCTTGGCCTAAGATCCGTCCTGGTTCAAAAGTTATGAGATGCCAAAGTTAACAGAATTTCTGGAGAAATCTGGACAGCACCTCCCTGCTTTAGGTACTGATTTAATCCAAGAATTCCAGTTAATTCTGTTCCTAATCTGACAAAACTTTCTGTTACAAAGTTGTAACCCATCTCATAAGCTTTCCAGAACTACCTCATTTTCTATTTTTGGATTTTTAAGCAGGAAGTTATGCTTAATTTACAGAGAGTTTACAGAGAGTGTTTGCTCTGCCCTGTTTTCTGGACAGTTTCAACTCTACTGCATTTTTCGATTGGTTAAGGGATGAAACACCTCTGGACCTCAACAGAAAAGTTGTAAAGCTCTTCCAAAGCTTTCCATAAATGTATAATATGACCCCAACCTCGAAAGAACTCAACCTCTAACCTCTGATTAACTCCAGCCTTAATTCAGCTGAAAACAGAGTGCTCTGTCCCTAACAACCTATAAGTTGAAAACTTGTTAACTTTGAATATTCTGATTAAGGGAAGGAGTTACATTAAGTTTTACTACTTTAGATCAAAACCGTCATGTTTTAAATGAAGTGGTTCATTTAGTTGGGTGTGACGTCGATGCGTCACCAGATTATGCTAGTACTACGTCCTCACAAAGAAAACCTATACCGGACTTAGCCGGCTTCGTTATTTCAGTGGCACTAAACGTCGCTCGCACACGGATGCTACACGTCTACCGTTTCATGGTCAGGCTACCTGCAGAAACTCAAAAAATCATCAGACTCGGCTGCACACCGAGCCCGGAATCCATACAGTTCATACACCCGGCCGTCATCACTCGCCCGGATGTTCTCAAGCCAAACACGCCTTGAGTTACGTGTTCCCGTTTCAGACCACGTGACAGGGTCTCCCAAGTTGCACCACGCACGCCAGGGATAGACGTTGCTCGAATACCCCAAAGGACATGAAGAGTCGTAGAGGATATCAAAGCGGGTCGGGTTACCTGCCACCCGTGGGGCTCCACCCTTCAGCTTGTGCGCACTGGTGGACAGCGCTTACATGTACCCCCCAAGACATAAACGTCCCGAGATACACGATTTTCCGACATAAGCAAATAGGTTAGTATGCCACTTTCTATATGCTAATAACATCCTTATACGGGCTTCTAACTCGTTCCTCACTGGATTTTTGAAAAAGATGACCTTTGTAGTGCGTTAAACCTCAAGCGGGCTCTGATACCACGCTGACACGACCCCACGGTCTTGTCGAGCCAGGATCACGCTGAGGGGTGCTGCATTGCACAGCACCGGATAACACACATCAAAGGTACAAAGCGGAAGCGAAATTTTATTACATAAACGAGTTTATGAACATGTTTACATCAAAATAGGTCCAGTCTACACTCACGGGCGTAGACTACGCATCAAGTTCACGTTCAGCCCTTGAACGTGTCCTTGCTAGCACACACGCACACTAACTCTGCGGCGTGCACGACTCCCACTCGACGGGATTCCCCTCCTGGGGTTCCGTCTCCTCTTTGGGAGTCCCTTCCTCATAGAACCCAGCAAAAGCTTCAAACACAAGCAGTGAGCACGAAGGCTCAGCAAGTCTGACCCGTCTCTCCTAAACATGGAACTTCTATATGAGGGGTGATGGGTACATGAGGTAAAATCATTTGCAAAGGACTCGCCTAATTAGTGGAACCTTACTTTCAAGTTTTAGCAGCAGGTTGTGGAAAACCTTACGCTAAGGAACATGAGAGAGCCGCAATCAAACAAGAAACGCATTTCTCTCATGTACTTTGCCCAAAGTTGAAAAGAACTTTAGTTAGCTCTAGACTACAGCAAATCATTAGCAATCAAGTCCATCTTTCAATCAGCAACATTTTAACATGCAACTAGCCTGTTCTTTCTACGTCACAGTACAGTGAACAAGTGGTACTCACTGACCGCGAGGGACGGCGATTATAATCGATTTACACCTGCAGGGTTACCCGAACAACCCGTCACGTACGCCCGTACTCGATGTTGCCTACAACAACCATCACGGATGCCGTACGCGACTATCTTTCACCCGTTAGCCAAATGTTGAACCGGTCCAATCGTCCCGAGCAAGAGGTCTCTGCACGCGCATCTCAGTGCCGCCAGCCGATTTACACCTCGAGCTATCAACCTACCCTCTGAACGACCAGCTATGCCTCAACACCCAGCTACCCGAGTTACATCAGTTTCCCAGTTCCCATATAGCCGGTAGGTCTTCGGTACTGTTCGAGCTTGTTCAACAGGCCCGCACACGGCTCGGTCCTCAATCGACACAAGCGGAGCTATATCACACAGGCCCCAAAGTCCTGCTGCCCTTACCCTCCGCTTGGTCTTATTTTCTTGCCCTGTGTTTCATGTGCTATCACTACCCGAGTCGAGTGCCTCTAGCCTATGCTCGCGAGTAGTTCCAACTACTCGACTTGTACCAAATCCTATACTATCTTAGCATTGCAGTAGCTAACGGGGTTTTCAATCCTAAACCCAACCCATGGTTTTCTTGGCTATGCAATTGGGTTTCCAAACAAGACTCTAATGCAAGTATTCATGGTAGTCAAGTAAATGCTCAAAACAAAAAAAATTTGTAAAAAGGTTAATGCAAACCGGAGCTTGCCTTGCTTCTCTTGGTCATAGGCTAGCTGTTCCTCCGGAGTAACGAAGTCTAGGACTTCGGGTTCCTCCTCGACCTTAGCGACTACATGATAGAAGCAAAACATGTATTAATTTAAATGCAGTTGTATTAACTTTTAACTTGTGAAGTCTATAACTCTTACTAGACAAGCCCAATGACTGTGAAATTTTTACTGTGGCCTGGTTACAACCTAAACAGAGACTTGGTCAAGTTTTAGTTGCAGCAAAGCTCATTTGAGCCCTCTACAATTAATCATGTACTTGACCTTAATTGAAGGCTTTTAGGGTGTTCTAAGGATTTTCATGAAACAAACTATGACTTTCTGAAAACTAGATTTTCAGAGGGTTCTAATGGATTTGGTCTCACTTAATTTGAAGGTTCCTAACTAAAAATATGAGCTAAACAATTTCAGAGAAAATTCTGAAAATGTTTCTGAACATTTTCTATTTTCTCTGGAACAGTTTAACTAATCACACCATTAGGTGGACCAAATGAGCTCAAATGGGTCTGAAATTTTTATGGTCGTTCAGGGATATTTTGGTGAACATCCCAGTAAAATTTCAGGATTTTCCTCCAAAGGGTCCTCCAGTTAAAATTCCAAAGAGTTTAAATTTTGAGGAATTAATTCTGGAGAAATAAGGATTTTCATGACGTGAAACTTGATTTGCTGGAAAGTATTCAGAGAGCTGAATCCAACAAAATTTGGTTCACTCGATTTGGAGCTTTCTAGTCAAAGTTATGAGGATTTGAAGTTTGGAAGAATTCTGAAAATCGGGGGAAAAAGTTTAAACTCTCGGGGGCCCACGGAGACACGTGTTGAGCGCTGAGGCGACAGCATACGGCGGCCCACAAGGTTTTTGCGCACTAGCACACCCGATCCCGGCCGCAGCCCGATCCCGATTTAAAATATCGGTCGCTGACAGCTGGGGTCCACCCTCTTCTTCAACCTCTCGCCGCCCGCGCTCCGCCGGCGAGGGACCTCGCCGGAGAGCTCGCCGGCAGCTTCTGTAACGCTCCAAACTTCACGATCTTGGCCGCCCCTGCCTACTTTCACTCGGGGAGCAGGATTTTGGGGTCGGCTCGTCATGACAACGGCCGGTACATGGCCGGCGACGAGCCGCCGCCTCGGAAAAACATCGGCCGTGTCGGCTGACTCCCCTAGCACCTCAACTACTCGAGCAACCGGTCGGGAAGCATCAGTGGACCTCAGGGAAGGTTGACATGAGCTTGAGGCAGCTCGGGGGAGGCCCGAAGTAGGTCCTCACCGTGCGCCCGATGCCTCCAGTTTATTCCGCCGTTGGTAAACTTCGAATTACGCCGGGTACAGAGGTCCTCCGGCTAAAGGTTGTGAAGGCAACTTGTGCGTTACCGTGTCTAGTTTATGTGAGAGCGGATTGAGGCCCTCTAATCCTTTCTAGAGTACGAATTCGCCGGAACCGCACCCGCAGGTCGGTCTGCACACAGAAAGGGGAAAACTGGAAATTCGCCGCCGGTGAGCAAACACTCGGGCTGTGGCTCGGGGGTGAGCAGGACCGGTCACCGGCGCGTGCAAGGGTGCCTTGGATCGGGCGTGACAACGCCCCGGTTGGGCTGTCCAGGGGAGCCCGAGGTGCGGCGGTTCTAAGTCACCGAATTGATCTTTCGGCATAGCCGTGATCAATCGGTTTCAGCTGAGTTTTAGCAACGGGGAGGAAGGAGAAGAGTTCCTAGTACCCCCTCCGTGGCTCGAGAGGGGACGGGAAGGCTGTGATCAGCGCTCTCCGATCGATTCCGAGCTGCGGAAAGAGTTTGCCGGCGCTGAGTTCTTGCGGGGGAAGAAACTGGCGAGGCTTCGGCCGAGGAGGGGGGAAAACGCCTTAATAAGGCCCTGAACCGCCTCACGCCCGCGCGTGGCCAAGCAACTGCTGGCGCGGCGGCTCCTCTCGGTGGCGATCGCAGCGGCGGCTCGGCGACCCGAGTGAGAAAAGTCTCAGTCGGTTGATTCTTCTCTGTGGCTGACATGTGGGACCCACCCTGGGTTTTAACCTCTGAAATTCACTCCTAATCCCTGTTGTAAACAGTGAGCCCCAAAATACCCATGGTGATTCAAATTATTCACCCATGAGCCATTTGAATTGATTAGAATTCAAATTGGGTTTGGTTTGTATGAATTTCAGCATACGTTCAGTTTTGAATTCAAATAAAGTTTGAATTTGTCCCACTTAGCTCATGTCAAGATCAACTCCAAATGGAGTGAAAATTGGTGTGTGAGCTCACAAAAATGTGCTGAATAAGAATATGCCTCCCACTTTTAAATTCATAGGATAAAACAGTTTGAATTTGAATATGGTTTCAAACTGCCCTCTTTCTAGCTATACCCAAAAATGACCTCAAAAAGGTTTTGAATTTGAGTGAAACTTGGCATGGACATCCTTAGCAATGTGTAGGAGTTTTCATATGTCCAGCCCCTCTATATCACATGTGGGAAATACCCCTTTTGCAATATGTGAGTTTGTTCTCTAATGAGCATGTTGATGGTGGTTACTTGCTCTTCATTTGTGTTCATCAACTTTCCTCAAATGAGGTGTGTGGTGTGGTGATGAACACTTCAAATATGTGTCAAAAACTGAGGCCCTTACACTCGTGCTTCTTTAATTGTCGTGAGGCATAGGCTACCACTTGTCCTTCTTGCATGAGCACACATCCAAGCCCCTGTCTGGATGCGTCAGAATATATGTCAAAGCTCTTGCTTACATCTATCAATACCAGAACCGGTGTTGTGGTTAGCCTTCTCTTGAGTTCCTCAAAACTTCATTGGCAGGCTGGTGTCCATTGGAAGACTTTTCCCTTCATTAGCAACTCCGTCATAGGCTTTGCTATTTTATAGAAGTCTTTAATGAAGCGCCGATAGTATCCAGCCATCCCAAGAAAACTCCGAATATCCCTCACGCTCTGCGGTTGGTCCCACTTCAGAACATCTCTTACTTTTCCGGAATCAACCGATACCCCTTCCTTGGAGATAATGTGGCCTAGGAAATATATTTCCTTTAGCCAAAATTGACACTTGTTAAGCTTGGACAATTGATGCTCACGTAATTTCTGCAAGGTCAATTTCAAATGTTCTTCATGCTCCTCCTCACTTTTTGAATACACCATAATGTCGTCGATGAAAACCACGACGAACTTGTCCAAGTACTCCATGAAAACCTTGTTCATAAGGTACATTAAGTATGCGGGTGCATTGGTCAACCCAAAAGACATGACGGTATATTCATATGAACCATACCGTGTTCGAAAGGCTGTCTTGGGTATATCGGAGGGCTTAATCTTCAGCTGGAAGTATCCTGACCGAAGATCAATCTTGGAGAACACTCGGGCTCCTTTCATTTGGTCGAATAGGTCCTCTATACGAGGCAGAGGGTATTTGTTCTTGATTGTTACCTCATTGAGAGACCTATAGTCCACGCACATCCTTTGGGTTCCATCCTTCTTGTCCACGAAGAGCACAGGAGCTCCCTATGGTGACGAGCTTGGATGTATTAAACCCTTCTCCAACTGCTCTTGAATTTGCTTCTTGAGTTCTACTAGTTCATTGACGGGCATCCTATAGGGTCTTTTGGCTATGGGTGCAGTTCCGGGTATCAAATCAATGGCAAACTCAATGTCCCGATCAGGGGAAGCTCTTCCGGGAACACGTCCAAAAATTCCTGAACCACCGGAATGCTGTACAATGTTGCTCCTTCGACGTAGTTCAAATTTGCCTTTTCAGTGGTTCGTCGGGCTGACTCAAACTCGACACGGATGCCGTGCTCATTGTCAGCTGCACGCTTCTTTCAGCACATTGGATTACCCCGTTGTGTTTTCTTAACCAATCCATCCCGAGTATTATGTCAATCCCTTGGGAGTCCAAGACAATAAGGTTGGCAAGGAAGTCTACCCCCTTATTTTAAGGCTTACTTTCGGACATACTATATTAGTCCTCATCTCTCCACCGGGAGAATTAACTAACATAGCGCATTTCAAGTGGGTTATGGGTAGGTGATGTTTGGAAACATATTTGGATGATATGAAGGAATGTGATGCTCCAGAGTCAAGCAAGATGGTGGCTGGGTTGGAGTTGGCAAGGAACATACCAATTACGACGTCCTCAGCTTGTTGTGCTTCCTCAGCAGAGACATGGTTCACGTTGCCGCGAGCATAGTTCTGCTGTCCCTGATTTCCTTGATTGTCCACTCCGTTCAGTCGTGGGTTCTGCTTGGGCACATTGCCTTGCTGTCCAGGGCCTCTCCTCGGTCAATGGTTCGCGAAGTGTCCTATCTCCCCGCATGCAAAGCATGCCCTGTTGCCTGCGGCAGCAGGTACGTTGGGGCGGGGGTTTCGAACAGGAGCGCCATTGTTAGGTCGGGGCGCAGGAGGCATGGCCACACGAGGTGCCGGTGCAACGAATTGTTGTTGTGGTGGCTGACCAGGGCGGTACGCAGGAGTGGTCGATCCATACTGCAATGCAGGGGGCATGTACCGAGGTCGTACGTTGCTCCCTTGAGGCTGGTATGGCACCTTCCTCTTGTACTCTCACTCGATCTCTCGGATCTTGTTTTCAACCACTATGGCCTTGTCAACCAGCTTCTGGAAGCTCACGTAGTCATTGTTTAGGAGTTGAACCTGAATCTCATTGTTCAATCCTCTCATGAACAGGTACTGCTTCCTCTGATCTGAGTTGACATCTTCGGGGGCATACCGGGACAGTTGCGTGAACTTGTTGAGGTACTTATTCACACTTTTCTGTCCTTGGCGGAGACCTTCGAACTCCTGCCTCTTGAGCATCATTACACCAGCAGGGATGTAATGAGAGCGGAAACTTTCCTTGAACTCAGTCCAAGTGATTATCTCCGGGTTGATATGGGCGTTGCATAGGGCATCCCACCAGTCTGCAGCGGCTCCCGTAAGTTGGTGCGACACGAAGAGAACCTTCTCTCGGTCACTGCACTGTACTATGGCAAGCTTCTTCTCCATGGATTTCAACCAGTCATCGGCTTCCATGGGATCACTAGCTTGAGCAAAGGTGGGTGGTCGAGTCCTCATGAACTCTCCCAGTCTGTTGTGAGCCGGTGGTGGTGGTGGCGGTGGTGCCGGAACAGGGTTGTTGTTGGCCTGCAACTGACCCAAAGTTTGGATCATGGTTTGCATAAGCTGGTTTTGCATGGCCATCAACCTTTCTAGGTTGTTCTCGCCAGTTCCGGGGTTAACAGGAACTTCCTCGTGATCATCCTCTTGGTTGTCACGGACGTTCCTTCGGCCGGCGTTTCCTCTCACCATCTGTGAGAGAGGTCAAAATAGAATAGAATGTTAGAAGGTTTAAGTAGGTCCCTTCAACTATATGCATCAAGGTGAGTTGGACTATATATATATTAGCCCGTATGAGGATGTGAACAAGTGCCGAAGCATCTCACACCCCTTTCTACTTACGTGTGGATATGGACAACGTTTGGGGGGACAACTCACACTAAGCACACAATCACAAACAATCATTGCAAGGGCTCATACAACTCCTATTCAAGGATGGTTCCCTATGTCAAAGTGGGTTTAAAGCCAATCTAAGCATCCTAGGGTGCTTTCTTTGGTCAGCGTGGCTTATCTACCAATCTGTGTTTAATACCGATCTATGATTCATAGTTAGGGGTGTAACCTATGGCTAACCCGTGGCTCTAATGTCAATCTATGGTTTCTATCTAGGCGTGTAACCTACTGTCAACCCGTGGCTCTGATACCAATCTGTGACGCCCTCAATTCTGTGGAAAACTACGGAACCAAGAACTAATGCATATGTGTGCCCAGGATGTTCATCACACATACACATATGTTCCACAAACTGATTTTTATATTATATATTACCAAGAATAACAGAGTTTATTACAATATCTCATGAGTATTGGACTCATGCTCACAGCGGAAGTCTTATTTCTATGCAGCGGAAGTCTTTATTCTAATGCGGAAGCAATTTAGCTAATGCGGAAGCAAATCTAAGAAGAAGTGGCTCCATCTCTGCACCCTCCACAGGCAAGGTTGAGAACAGATCACACGCCTTAATGCTCCACTTGGTCTTCATAGTAGGCTTCTCCTGCTGCTGATGATGAAATAATAATGCAAGTTTGAGTACAATGATGTACTCAGCAAGTGCGGGAAAAACACGATATGCAACTCATAACAAGGTAGGTAAAAAAGGCTTATTTGCAGAAAAGGAGATTTATAAAACCATGATAAAACAGCAACTTAACTTTAGATGAATGTAATCCCAGCATGTATTAAATTACCAACATACATCCATCGCTTTCCATGTTCCACCCGAACATTAACCAATCTCATTCTTACTCACGAATACCTCCTCGTATTCGCTACCATCTCACGAATACCTTCACGTATTCGCTACCATCTTATCTCATAAACAACTTTGTCTCACACCGAGACCAGTTTTGTTGCCATGACTCAACAGTCATGCAACCATCTTATCACCCGGACTCAACAGTCCCAAAACCAAACCATAACCATCATCAATAACCATAACCAAGAACCATCCCACTAACCATCCCAATTAATCATGGCAGTTTAGCCAGGTGCTCGTGACCGTAAGCTTGGCTATCATGATAGTTTTAGACTCTGTAGAGTTTGTACCTCTTTACCCACAAGTTTGTGATTTCGTCACCTGTCGGCGACTGCAGAACCTCCATTATACCAGTACATAACCGTCGGTGTATGGTCAAGAGATCACAAAATAGCCTTTACAAAGGGGTTACTAGATGTATGGACTCACTAAGGTTTCACCGGCAGGCTAGAATCTCCAATTCTCCCACCCACGGGCCCCCTCTTGTGCCATGCAGTTCCCAGGGCAGTCCTCACTCGACTCCCATTCCCCGCGCCTTCCACAGTCCATAACACTCTAGCAACTTAACAAATTACTCAGCTAAGCCGTACCCATACTTGGCCTTGTGGTGGCACTGTTATCCTGGCATGTGCAAGCATGAACCGGCCCTTAGATCTACAGCAAGTAAACCACCATCTCATGCTACCTCATTCACAAACCCAGTCTTGCCTAGATCTCCCTCCGATCCTTGTTCATTAACCTCATCAGTTTCTTATATCATTACGAGTGCAGTTAGCTAGACACATCTATCTCGCTTCCCAATCCCATGGACTCAGTGAAGCGAAAAGCAAAAACCATACCCGACTCATAAATTTCCTTGGCGACAAGGGTGGTTTAACCAAAGCTAGTAAACTCCTATAAAAGGGTTTCCCATCATGTTTGACTCAGTACGCACACCTTTTCGCAAAACAAAACAGTTTTACCCAAAACATAGGATCAATATGGTCAAGGAGCACTTGCCTTGTTCTTGCGGTTCCGGTTGTTCTTGGATCTCAAAACCTTGTTGCTGCAGCTCGTCGTAGACAGCTCCCTGAGCTTGTCCTGCTAGGTAGGATCACGCACATACAAGATTCACATCAATCAATATCATGCACAAACCTTAAACTAGATGCGATGATGCATACGCATGCTATCCTATAATTTTTATTAGATTGGTGTGTTCTTGCATGGACAGAGGTGTTTGGATCAAAGGTGGACGTGGCAATGATCTTATCTTTAGATCAACCTGATCATCAAGTGATCTGTCCACGAGAAGGCTTCTGTTCGAAAGGAATCAAAGAACATATGCAAAGAAAACACAACGATGTTGTAAGGTGGTATTGGGGCCTACCTTACGTTTCTTTCGGTCTTCTAGGTCCTCCTCAGATCGTTGGGCATTCCTCCGGCGTTCTTCCTTGCTGCACTCCGGCGATGGTCTACTCGGCGGGTTGGGACTTCGGACTCTAAGTCGTCGGCTCAAGAGTTGGAAAAGAAGGTTGTGGTTTCGGCCAGAGGTTCTGGGTTCTATTTATAATCGGGAAGAGAAGAGTCATAATCTGATTGTATCCCGAATATGAGTCCTGTTTGAATCTTACAACTTATCTTTAGTTGATTTGGTGTGGTATCATCGTGGAATTCAGGTCGGTTTCTGTTCTGGTATTTCTACGCGTACAGATTCCAAAATCGCTTCAGAACCCGTCACCTTTGCGGTGATGAGCTACGGAAGCCCCACGTGTCCACCGGGCCTGGTCTCTTCCTTTCCGCAGAGACGGGCTCCGGTTGTGCCGCGTGTCAAACGAGCAAGACTTCCCTCTTCTTCGGAGGTGAGCTCCGCGTGCGCCACGTATCCTGGCGGTCGGGACCTCCTTTCTTACTCAGAGGTGGCTCCTCGCACGCCACGTGTCAGTGCCGGACCTTTCCTCTCTTCTTTCCTCAGAGACAAGCTCCGAGCTTAACACGTGTCCAGCAGTGTCGGACCTCCCGGAGATAAGCTCCGGTGGCGACACGTGTCCCACAGGGTCGGACCTCTCCCCTTTATGGAGATGAGCCCCGAGCCTGCCATGTAGCCTACTTTAGAGGCGCACCTCTCCCCACTTCGCAGGGATGAGCTCCGAACACGCCACGTGGCCAGCGGGCCGCGGAAATTATCTTCAGCGCTCTCTGAGAGCTGGATTCGGCTCTTATTGGCTATCCTTTTGATATTTTTGTCTGTTCCTACTTTTCTTAAAATGTTTTCTCTTCATAAAACATGAACATATGCTGACACCCGAGATGAGGGTGTCACAGTAGGTCAGATCCTCTTGAAGCTCTAGCTCATCCATCGGTACTTGTTCTTCCGGTACTCGCAGGCGTTTCTTGAGGTGAGATACGTGAAACACGTTGTGCATGTCGGAGAGGTGTGTTGGGAGCTCTAGTTGATAGGCTACTTCTCCTCGCTTGCCCAAATCTTGAATGGCCTGATGTAGCGAGGTGCTAGCTTGCCTTTCGACGTTGAACCGTCGTTGGCCTCGGATAGGCGATACCTTAAGATACACGAAGTCTCCCACTTCGAAGGTCAATCTTCTTCGCCTATTGTCTGCATAACCCTTTTGTCGTGACTGAGCGGCCTTCAAGTTTTCACGTATCGTTTGGACTTTCTTTTTGGCGTCTTGCAGCACTTAGGGTCCAAATACTTGGCTTTCTCCGGTCTCATTCCAGAACAGTGGCATTCTACACCGTCTACCATACAATGCTTCGAAGGGTAACATCTTCAAGCTGGCTTGGTAGCTGTTGTTGTACGAGAATTCAGCATATGGCAAGATCTTATCCCAACTATGCCCATGCTTCAAAGCGCAAGCTCTTAACATGTATTCCAAAATCTGATTTGTTCTCTCAGTTTTCCCGTCGGTTTGTGGGTGATATGCGGAGCTGAAATTCAACCGTGTACCCATGGCTTCATGCAGCTTTTTCCAGAACCTAGAGGTAAATTGAGAGCCTCGATCTGAAACTATCCTCTTTGGAACTCCATGACGACACACAATTTGCTCCATATACAGCTCGGCTAGTTGTGCAATGGTGTACTTGGTTCTAGCAGGAAGGAAATGGGCTGTTTTCATCAATCGGTCCATGATAACTCAAATGGAGTCGTAAACCGACTGAGTACGTGGTAGTACGGCTATAAAATCCATGCTGATGTCTTCCCACTTCCACTCGGGTACTTTTAATGGCTGCAAAATCCTGCGGGTCTTTGGTGTTCGGCCTTCACTCGTTGGCACGTGTCGCATAGGGCAACATATTCAGCAATGTCCCTTTTCATGCCATCCCACCAATAGCAAGTTTTCAGGTCCTTGTACATCTTTGTACAGCCGGGATGTATGGAATAAGGTGAGTCATGTGACTCCTTTAGTATCATGTCGCGGATGTGCTTCACGTTAGGCACACAAATCCTTTTCCCTAACCAAAGCGTGCCTTTCTCGTCTTCCTTGAAATCCTTTTCTATGCCTTGTCGGATTCTTTCCTTGATTTCCTTGATTTCCTCATCCCTTGCTTGGCCATCTCGTATCTCTTGTTCCAGCGTTGAGTTCAGTTCTATCACCTCCATCTCGTTCAAGAACCCGAGACGTAACCATTTAAACTCCTTACGCAGCTCGGGTGGCAGCTCCCGAACCGTGAGTTGGAGACATGCTCCCTTTCGGCTCAACACATCAGCTACTACATTGGCCTTTCCGGGGTGATAGTTGATTCCAACATCACAATCCTTGATGAGTTCTAACCATTGACGTTGCCTCAAATTCAGATCCGTTTGCACGAATATATACTTGATGCTTTTGTGATCCGTATAGATCTCACATCGATGACCGAGGATGTAATGCCTCCAAATCTTTAAGGCATGTACCACGGCTGCAAGTTCCAGGTCGTGTGTGGGGTAATTCAGCTCATGTTTCTTTAGTTGTCTCGATGCACAGGCTACCACTTGGCCTCCTTGCATGAGCACACATCTGAGCCCTTGTCTTCATGCGTCACAATATATATCGAAACTCTTGCTCACGTCCGGCAATACCAAAACCGGCACTGTTGTTAATCTTTTATTTAGCTCCTCAAAGCTTTCTTGACACACTGGTGTCCACTGAAATGCTTTCCCCTTCAACAACAATTCCGTCATAGGCTTCGCTATTTTGGAGAAATCCTTGATGTACCGGCGGTAGTATCCAGCCATCCCAAGAAAACTCCGAATATCTGTAAAAGTCCCAAAAATGTGTATGAATAAAAACTAAGGTTTGAATTCATATGTGTGGCAAAGACATGAAAAATGGGACTTGCTAAAACTTTTCTTCATTCAAAGTAATACATGGATGAACATCCAACATGAGGTTCACCTTCTTATTTAAAAGTGTTGAACCAATAAGGAGTTAAATACCTCTTTGCATGTGAGTTTAAAATTTAGATTTTAAATTCAAAGATTCACACATGTGGTGGTCAAGGACTTTGAATAAAAATGCATCCATATAGATGGAATCATAGGGAGGAGTTTGCTCACCAACTTTCCATTTGTAGGGTGGGCTCAAAAGAGAGCTAAAAAGAAGATATTGCAAATTATAAACCAAATTCAGATTTAGTCTTGCAAATTCATACTGAATTTGAGGAATTCAAATTCTAGCCCACCATTTTAAACTTAGAATTCTGGGGATTAAAGAGATCATCTTGAACAGATATTTGGGAGGTACATGTGGAGTGGGACCCACATGTCATAGAGCTAAAGGAGGAGACTTACTCACTAAGTTTTGCTCTCGGTGGGAAATTTTTCTGAGCAGCTCGCGAGCGCCACAGAGGAGCTTGCCGCGCCAGCTCCTGCTGCCGGTCTCCACGCGCTGGCGCCCCGAGGTCGGTCCTGGCCGCGCCCCCAACGTGATCATGTGCCGCCCCGGCCGAAGCAAAGCACAGTTGCTTTCTGCTCCTCGCAAACAAACCGAGAGCCGAGCGCCTCACCGCCGCTGCTTCAGCCTGCTCGAGAAATCACGGAAACGGAGCGCCTCTTCCTCCCCTGAGCTGCTAAACATCGCCGCGAGCTCGGCCTCCACCTCCCCGACCCGCAAGCCAGCGAGCTGCGGCCTCCAGTGCCCGAGAACAACGGCCACCGCGGCGACCGAGTTCAAGAAGGTGATCGGGCGCTCGTGGACAGCCCTCCACAGGCGGTTTCACGGCCGAGCGAGTGCTCTCAGCTGAAGCTCAGGCCGTGCCGTGAGCTGTCGACGGCGAATTTCAAGGTTTTGCTCCGGCGACCTCATTTCGAGCTTCCGGTACGATTCCTTCAAATTCTTTCCCTCTGATTCTCCTTAAGTCACCAAGTTTGGCACAGAGAAGCTAGACTAGCTGGCGATCGTTTTTCCTTTTGCATCCAGCGCAAGAAAACGCCTCAGACCGGCGAATTTTGAGCTCTTTTTGGGTTGTTCATGGCGGACCCATTTGGTCGCACGATGACAACCTAGCTCCCGCCACTTCTGAGCTACTTTGAGACCGTGCCGATCTTCCTAGAGGTGCGCTGGTGCTGTAGGGCGCGTCGGCGCAGGTTTTTGGCGGGCTGGAAACCCTAGGCAACGCTACCGAACCTCCACAGTGGCTGCCGCACGTCGCCGGCCAGTTTCCGGCCGCCGGCAGCCCAAGCAGACCCCACAGACGTGTTCCTCGGTGTCACAAACTCCCTGGCGGTGAGTTTCAGCTCAGGCGGTGGCCGGAAACGGCGAGCCGGCGAGCTCCGGCGTCGGGCCGGCGAGGGGCAGCGCGGGCACGACCGAGGAAGCCGGAGGAAGAAGACGAGGCGTGGGCCCCGTCTGTCAGCAGAAGAAAATTTAAACCCGGGATCAGGTGTGTCCGGGATCCCGTGTGTTGGCGCGCTGAGATGCCGTGGCCCCGGTGTGGCTTCGTTTCTATTGGCTGGAATTCAAAACTGTGGGTCCAGCCGGATTCTCAATAGGAAAATAATTCCAGACTTAGCTCAATCTTTAGAAATTCATATCTCCCTGTAGAAAACTCCAATTTGAGTGATTCCAATTGGGTTGGGTTCATATTTTTGAGTTCTATCCAAATATGAACTCAGATTTGTATGAAAGTTAATACTATATTCTGTAAAATGTTTGGAAGGTTTTCTGAAAAATTTTTATTGAGGGAGTAAGGGTTATCCAAAAATCCCCAAATTTTGTCAGAGTATTCTTTAGCATAGATTGACAACAGCCCCAGTGCTCATTATGCCAGATATGCAGAAGAACTTCACGGTGTACTGCGATGCCTCTGGAAACGGGTTGGGATGTGTTCTCATGCAAGAAGGGCATGTCCTGGCATATGCATCCCGGCAGCTTCGGAACACGAGAAAAACTATCCTACACATGACTTAGAACTAGCCGCAGTGGTACACGCGTTGAAAATTTGGCGACACTATTTGATGGGGAAGAGGACCGAGATATATACGGATCATAAGAGTTTGAAGTACATATTCACACAGCCAGACGTCAACCCCAGACAAAGGAGATGGTTAGATCTAATCAATGACTTTGATGTAGGCATCAACTATCATCCTAGGAAAGCAAACGTCGTGGCCGATGCTTTAAGTCGGAAAGTGCAGGTCAATAAGTTGAGCTTGAAGGACATGCCTGCAGAATTGAAGGACGAGGTTATAAGGCTCAATCTATGTCTGGTAAATAGTGGTGAAGCCATCGCCATGGAAGTGGATTCCACACTCGAGCGAGACATACGCGAGGGTCAAAAGAATGACGAGAAGATACGAGAGATCAGACAACTCATCAAGGAAAATAAAGCTCCTGGTTTTAGAGAGGATGAACATGGAACGGTGTGGCACGGGAAAAGAATCTGTTTGCCAGAAGTAAAGGAGATCCGTGAATTGATTTTGAAGGAGGCTCATGATTCTGACTATTCCATTCATCCTGGGAGTACGAAAATGTACCAGGACCTCAAGAGCAAGTATTGGTGGTATGGCATGAAACGAGATGTCGCGGAACATGTTGCCCTATGTGGCACATGTCAGTTGGTGAAAGCAGAACATCAACGAACCGCGGGATTATTGCAACCACTCAAAGTGCCTGAATGGAAATGGGAAGAAATCAGCATGGATTTCATCGTGGGATTGCCTAGGACCCAATCAGGATATGATTCGATATGGGTCATCATTGATAGGCTAACAAAGGTAGCTCACTTCATCCCCGTGAGGGAAAGCTACAGCGGATCCAAATTGGCAGAGTTGTACATGTCAAGGATCGTGTGTTACCATGGAGTGCCAAAGAAGATTGTGTCGGATCGAGGGACACAGTTCACCTCAAGGTTCTGGCAGAAGTTGCACGAAACCATGGGAACCCATCTGAACTTTAGTTCTGCCTATCATCCCCAAACTGATGGGCAGACGGAAAGAACCAATCAGATCCTTGAAGATATGCTCAGGGCATGTGCACTCAAAAACAATAGGAGTTGGGACAAGAACTTACCGTATGCGGAGTTTTCTTATAACAACAGCTATCAAGTTATTATGAAGATGTCACCGTTTGAAGCTTTGTACGGGAGGAAGTGCAGAACTCCCCTATTTTGGAACCAAACGGGGGAAAGTAAAGTGTTTGGTCCAGAAGTACTACAAGAAGCCGAGGCGAAGGTAAGGGAAATTCGCAACAATTTGAGGATAGCACAGACACGCCAAAAGAGCTATGCTGATGTACGAAGAAGAGAGCTCGTTTTCAACGTGGGAGACTATGTCTATCTCAAGGTGTCCCCTATCTGAGGGCTTCGTCGGTTCAAGGTGAAAGGGAAGTTGTCACCTCGATACATCGGACCCTTTCAAGTTCTGGAGAGGAAAGGCGAAGTGGCGTATCAACTAGAATTACCGGCTCATCTATCGGATGTGCACGATGTATTCCATGTGTCACAACTCAAGAAATGCCTGAGGACGCCTGAAGAGGTGTTACCCATGAATGAAGTGGACGTAGCTGAGGATTTGTCTTATGCCGAGCAACCATACAAGATTTTGGAGACAATGGAACGCCTCACCAGAAATAAAAGAATCCGGATGTGCAAGGTGCAGTGGAAGCATCACTCAGAAGAGGAAGCCACCTGGGAGCGGGAAGATGAGCTCAAGGCACAATTTCCGGAATTGTTTTCTTAGAACCACCAATCTCGAGGACGAGATTTCTTTTAAGGGGGGTAGAGCTGTAACATCCCAAAATTTTGATTCAAAACCCTAAATCATGTTAAGAGGGGGATTTAAAAATTTTTGGACGTGTTGCATGTTTTGCAAAAATTCAAATTCAAACTGGAATTCAAATTAAACTCAAATCAGAAAAGAAATAGAAAAAGAAAAAGAGAAAACAAAAAAAAACTGGCCAGTGGGCCGAAACCCACCAGCCGGCCCAACCTGCCCCCGCGCCAGCCCGCAGCCGCGCGCCCGCGCTCTCTCTCTCAGACAGGCGGGACCCACCTCTCATCCCTAACCCCCAATCGTCCGAAACTCGGACTGTTCACCCGCGCGCGCGATCACAACCAACCGGATTTCCGGCCAAATTCTGGTTCCGGAGGACTCCCACTCGATCTAAACAAACCCACCGCCCTCCCCCGTCTATAAAAACCCCGGCCTCGTTCTGTTTTTCCCACGCGATCGCCGATTTTTCCTCCGGTGAGAACCGAGACTTCTCCGGCGAATTCTGGCTGATCTAAGCTCGGAAATTCTGATCTAACTCGCTGGTCTTGATCCACCGCCTCCGGGAACCTTGCAGGTGCAGAAAACTCGGTGACTTGCGGTGTAAACACAGTGCCGACGAGCTTCGCCGTGGTTTCGCCTCGGACCTCGTCGCCGATCACCTTCCAGGACCTCCGAGCTCAAGAAAACCCCCGAGGTGAGATCCCCGACCTCCCCTCCACCGATCTATGCCATAAAAACACAGTTCTAGGAAGAATTCCCGAAGATCCGAAAGTTTCTGGCGAGATCGCCGCTTCCCGCCGCCGTGCGCCGCCGGCAGCGCCGCCCGCGCTCGATCAGAGCGACGTGGCTGCTTGTGCGCCGTTTATTTTAAATCGCACGGTTGGGTTTAAATCCCCGCGTACCGGTTCAACGTTATAATCTAAGCCGTCGGTTTAAAATCGGACGGTCCACGTCAGCCCCGCGTTATAAAGACTGGAAATCTTGCGTGCTACCCCCTGGGGTTCTCGGAAAATAAGAGCTAGCCCCGGAAACTTCCGATCTAGCCCCTGGAACTCCAGAAAATCATGTAAATTCATTTAAAAATCAGATTTGGCCCCTGGACTTAATAAAAATTAGGAAAAACACCTCTGATAAGTGTAGCTAGACCCCTAGACATTCTGAAAATAATATTATAGACCCTGTAGTGGGGTAAGTTTAACTTTTTAGCCCTGTTTAGTATTTAATTTAGGAAATTGAATATGTTGCTAGTGTTTAAAAATTAAAAAGTGGGACAAACATATTGTCAAATTTGAATTAAAGACTTTCTCAGTATTTAGAAAACTTTGGAGTGAGATAAAAACATATTTTGGGCTGAATTGAATCTGTTTAATTTATTATTCACATTCAGGGACACATTTTTAAGTAATGAATAGTTTTAGAAAATAGGGAAAATAATTGTGAAATAGTTTACATCAGAGGCAAAGGTCAAAATATGTTATTAAATTATTTAGGACCAGAATCTATTCTGTTTAGATGATGTGTATTACTAATTTCATAATAAAGTACACATTTATGCATAGGAAAATAAATCTGAAAATATAGCAACTAGTAAATGATAAATGGAGTTTCTAAAATCCAAAGAATTCAGTTTAGGGTTGGTAGAAATTCTGAAGGCACATATGGAGAAGAAAAATACTTTTCATACATACTTGGTAGTGAAAAGGTGTAGTAGTTGAATATAAGGAATTTATTTAAATTTGAAACACACACACATATATATATATATAGTATGTAAGTATAAATGTGAACACCAAAGTAGGAATCACACATGATTAAAAGTGTATGCAAGCCACAAATCAACACACATAGAGTGACCACAACACATATAATGGTGAATGACTTTCATAAATATGAATGTGTGGTTTGTATGAAGTGGAAGTGTGAACTATGTCTTATGGATTGTTGTTTTTCTTTTGCTATGTGTAATGGTATGATGTAGAACCTGCTCAAGAGCAAGTTATTCCTTTCCAAGATCAGGACTACCCATTTCAAGAGCAGCAGGAAGGAGGCAAGTGTCCTTGACCACTTTGATCCTATGCTAGGATGTGTAGATAGAATTATTTGCATTGTCAATTGAAATATGAAACCCATGCTAGGAAGTTTCCCTAGAATTGCATTACCTTGTTTCCTTGTAGCTTGGGTTGGGATTTATTTTATCATGTCATTTATTTTTATGCATATGCTTAGCCATGCTTAGAATGGGATATTTGGGATATGTGATCATCAGTTTATTTTACCATACTCTTGAATGAGATATTGCGAGTTATGTAGAGGTAGGGATCAAGGCAAGTTGGATGTTTTGGTTGTGTGCTGGGTGCACGAGACTTGGGTTTGTGTTTAGTACTTGCCTGGATCCTAAGGACCGGTTCATGGAGCATGTAACCTGGCTTTACCGTGCCAACCACATGCTGAGATGGGGCAGCTTGGCCAATTAATTAGGTGTATCCCCGGCGTAGTATGGGTGTGTTGGATGGTGCGGGGAGTTGGTGTCAGCTGGACTACCATATGAACCGCAAGGCTCAAGAGGGGGCCACTGCAGCGGGGTTGGAGCCTCTTGTATGCTGTTAGGGGTGAAACCTCAGTGGGCCCACGCTCGTCAGGAATCCCTTTGTAAAAGCTTCGTAGTGATCTCCTGGCTACACACCTGGGAAGTGTGAATGTGGTTCGTGGCCACTGGCATAATGGAGGTTCTTTTAGTCCACCCGGTAACGGGGGATGAAATCACTATATGTGGGTACAGTGGTACAAACTCTACAGAGTCAAAACTGTCATGACAGCCGTGCTCACGGTTAAGAGCGGCTTGGACTTATTCATGATTAGAGGAATGATGGTTTTGGAAGTTGAGAATGTTAAGCGGGGAGCTTAACATTGAAAATGATGTTATGGTTATTTGGTTATGATGATGGGATGAGAGATTGGGACTATTTCACCTGTGTAGTAATGTAGGTGCTTAATAAGCTAAGGTGATAGGTATTAATTGCGTAGTGCTTTAACCATGAGTTCAATCTCTCCTTGTTCTAGCCATGCATGATATAATTTTTCCACACTTGCTGAGTACCATTGGTACTCAACCTTGCATATTTTGTTGGTTTATATTGCTGCTCAGGTCAAGATAATGAGGTGGTGTATAATGAACAAGACTTTGGTCCCGATGAAGGTTTCTAGGTTCATGGAGACCCCCGGGCAACGCCTGTGATGGAGCCCTCAAGAATAATATTCCGCTGCTAGTTTATTTACTTGTGATGAAACTTATTATTGTCCATCGAGACATTTACTATGTAAGACTTACTTATATTCGACACCTGGCTTGTAATAAATGATGCTTCACTATTTGTCATCACATGTATGAGAAAATGATCCTGGCATACATGTGATATTCACTTGGTTGTTCTTCGGAAAAACTGGGTGTGACACTACGGGATTGGTTCATGAATGAATTAGCAAGTTAAAGTTGAGACTGGAAGGTTGTAGGGGCAGCAGGACATAGGGGCCTGGGTGCTGTAGACCTGTCCGTGTCGGTCAAGGACCGATCCGTATGCGGCCCTGTTGAAGAAGTTTGAGTTGTGTACCGGACTCATGCTGGCTATATGGGACCCAGTAAACCGATGTACCTCGGGAAGTTGTCGTTAGGACTTTTCGGGTCGCCTCAGGCGGACGGCCGGTGTGCAGTATGTGGGGAATATTCTCATGACATCTCACATTGGAAGGTGCACCATGAGAGTAGCTACTGTACGGGGCGACTTGATCCATTCAGCGGGGGTGAAACGGGGGAAAGGCTGCCACGTACGACATCAGTGATGGTTGTTGTAGGCAACGTCGACTACGGCCGTACGTGTCGTGTAGTCCAGGTGTTATTGATTTGAATCACCGTCGCTCGCGGAATGGACCAAGCATACTTGTTCTCACAGTCGTGACGTAGTAAGAACTTGCATGATAAAGGAACTAATCATTTTGATGTGAAGTATTATCCTACCTTTGTATTGGATCTTGATGAATAGGCTAGTGCAAACTCGATTCTTTTATGCCATGAGCAATTTACATCCGGGGAAAGCGTTTCTTGTTTGATTGTGGACTCCCGATGTGGCGTGCCCAGGGTTACTTAAAATACTGCAATTAATACTGAAAGTAAGGATTCATTTTTAGGCGAGTTTAATTATGCTTATACCATCCTATGTTAGGTTCATAACCTCACTTAGAGTTTCATGTTTAGGGTGATGGTTAAGTCTTGCTGAGCGTTATGCTCACGGATGCTATCCGAGTTGTTTTGCAGGTAATTGACTCAATGCTTATGAGAAGGGATGCCGATGAGACTCGGGAACCTCCGAGTGCTTACTCTAAGAGCATCCTCGCCGCTGCAGATTGTCTTCGTGTTGCTAGTAAGAAACGTCCGCGGGCTGGACCGTTTCTTTGTTGCTAGTTTAGATATGAGTCGTGAGAGTGATAGTATTCCGCTGTAGTTTACTCTGATATAACTTATTTGTAAAATATTCTTGTACGTTTCCGCTAAACTATTTATGTAATATGATGTGTTTCTGCAACCCGTGTACTGTTCGGTGCCGCATAACATGGCACCACCGACGAGGTCCTGGCTGTCTCAGCTGGTATCAGAGCTGTTACACTTGGTATCAGAGCTGTTACACATGGTATCAGAGCTACGTTGGGAACAGAGCACAGATTGAGCATCATATTATGTCAAAAACTTAGGATACGGCGAGATAACGGTACTAGGCCCACATAAGGACTACTATTAGCATATTATAAAGGTGGCAAGCTAACCTATTTGTTATGTCGGAAAAACCGTGCATCTCGGGACATCTATGTCTTGGGGGTGCATGTAAGCGCTGTCCACCAGTGCGCACAAGCTGAAGGGTGGAGCCCCACGGGTGGCAGGTAATCCGACCTGCTTTAGTATCCTCTACGACTCTTCATGTCGTTTGGGGTATTCGAGCAACGTCTTCCCTGGCGTGCGTGGTGCAATTTGGGAGACCCCATCATGTGGTCAGTAACGTGAACACGTAGCTCAAGGTGTGTTTGGCTTGAGAACACCTGGGCGAGTGATGACGGCCGGGTGTGCGAACTGTATGGATACCGGGTTCGGTGTGCAGCCGAACCTGATGATTGAGTGTGGCTTATGTAGGTGCTAACCATGAAAACCTTAGTGCATGTAGAACAAGTTTGCGAGTGACCGTTTTAGTGCCACCTAATGATACGTGTATGCCTGTGTAATCCGGTTAGGTTGTTCTTTGGTGAGGCAACGTAGTACCGTCATATGTCTTACGGTGCATCGTCACCGTACAACACTGGATAGTATTCTTACCTATGAAGAAATCATTCATGACTAACTTCCAAACTAAAAATGGATGTGATAAAGCACATATTAGTTACTGAGCTCTTCATTTGAACGAAGTTTCAAAGAAGAGACTTGCTAGGCTTCTTTTGATCTCAAAGACAGAGTGCTCTGTTCAGACAGGAATTTTTCTGGGCTTTAACAGAGCGTAACTCTGTGTATATTGACACAATGAAGGTGTATGATACAGTTCTGGAAAGGTTTTTCAGTTCTCTATAACTTTTATGAAGACCTCCAGAGCAAAATCAGACGCCAACGTGGTCGAATGTCCAGATGAATGCAAACTGTTTAGAAAACAGAGCAGTTGCAAACTTCTCTGGATGTTTCTGTAAATTGGCCATACCAATCTGTAGAAAAATTTATAAGGGTCATATGATACACCGTTGGAAAGTTTATGAAACTTGCAACGATTTTGTAGTTCATAGTTTGTTCAGAATTGTACTTCATTTGTATGTAAAACTGTGATAAAAACAGCTACATACAAAGGAGGTGCTGGCAAATATTATCCAGAAATTCTGTCAACTTTGAACAATCATAACTTCTGTTCCATAAATGATCTAGGGGCATGTGAGTACTCGTTGGAAAGATACTGAAGTTAACTTGAACTTTGGTATTCAACTTGTGTTATGAAAATGCTAGTAACTGGATCAAATTCTGGGTTAAGTACAGAAGGGTCTGTTCTGTACAGAATGAGGGACTGAATATGTTGGCTTTAGAAAGATGTCTAAACATAAAATTTTGTTATTCTTTCATAAAGTTTTAGCATGTTCATGTTTTACATACTTTCACATACTGCTAGATCAAGTTTTGACTCCCCTCAAAATTATGCTTTTGCAGTATGATGCGTACTCAGTCACCGAGTAGGGCTGAAGGTTCTCGCCGAGACGGTGATGACTCGACTCCACCACGGGCACCGCCATCAACGGTATGGGTGGATGTAATGGCTCAGATGGTCGAGTCAAGTCAAGAGAACACAAGACTACTCCAAGCCTTGGTACAACAGGGCTTACTCCAACGTGCACAACAGGACGTTCCACCTCGGAACGCCTATTTTGACTTCTTGGCGACACAACCGCCAATTTTCACGGAAGCCAATGAACCAGTGGAAGCTGATCAGTGGCTTCGAGTTATGGAGTCCAAGTTTGGAGTGTTTGAGTGCGATGAGTATCAGAAGACATTATTTGCAGCTCAACAGCTCCATGGAGCCGCCGGTAATTGGTGGTTTGCTTATCTCGCCACCGTTCCGGAAGGTCATCAAGTGGAATGGATGGAATTTCGTGAAGCATTCCGTGCCCGTCACATTCCTATGGGTTTTATTAAGGCCCAATAGCAAGAATTCAGAAACCTGAAGCAGGGGGACATGAGTGTCCTCGATTATGTCAGACGATTCAACCTTCTGGCACAATATGCTCCTGCTTATGCGACGAGCGAAGCCGCAATGTGTGACTACTTTTTCTATGGCTTGAGTGCCATACTAAAAGAGAAGTTAGCTTTGTTCAATCAAGGAAGTTACACCGAGTTGATCAGTGCTGCTCTGCTGCAAGAACAAGCGACACTTGAGTGTCAAGCAGAGAAGAGGGACCGGGAGGATATGCGAGAAGACACCCCAGGTGTTCCTCATAAATACCGTGTGGTGTATCACCCACCATCCGATGAAATATGGCAAACACCAGTCTGATCAACTCCGTACAGATTTCCAGCTCAAGAATCATGTCTTGAAGCAACACCTTTGCCGCAGCAACGAATGACACCTGTCACATCATTGCTGCAACCAAGTACATCAACTTCTCAACCACAAGTCAACGAGGAACCGGGGAAACCACCGTGTTCTTATTGCCACCGTTCAGGGCATTTTAGGCAGGAATGCCGAGAGAAGTTGTTGAACAGCAGACAGTCATCATCATCTGGTGGTACGCCACCACCTGCTCAGGTCAATATAACAGCATTGCAATCCGGAAGTGTGCAACATCTTGCTATTGAGGATGTCCCGGAGGGAGCACCGGTGTTAGAGGGCATGTTCACTCTCAAGGATGTGCCCGTGTTGGTACTTTTTGATTCAGGTGCAACCCACAATTTTATCAGTAAAACATGCGTGGATCAGCACCAACTATCCACCAATACTCCCACAACGAGTTTTCTTATACGTTCACCGGGAGGGAATATCTCTGCCAATCAGATTGTGTCCCAAGCAGCTTTGTGTTTGGGCGGAAAAATATACCCAACATCGCTGATTATGTTGGATAGGCAGAAGATAGACATTATATTGGGGATGTCTTGGTTAAATCGTCAAGCTGCCATTCTCAATATCGGTAACCGGACTGTCCAGATTGACTCGCCGATTCACGGACAGCACACGCTGTTTTTAGACAGCGAAGACCCAGATATGGTAGAGGCCTACCACACGGAAGCACTTAAACTTGAAGATACTCCGATGGTACGTGACTATCCCGACGTATTTCCCGATGATTTACCGGGCATGCCGCCCGAACAGGACGTCGAGTTCAAGATTGAACTGGCGCCGGGAACGACGCCTATCTCACGAAGGCCTTACAACATGGCACCTAACGAGCTATCAGAGTTGAAAGAGCAACTGAATGAACTCATGAGCAAGGGTTTCATACGACCAAGTTCTTCACCTTGGGGTTGCTCTGCGCTGTTCGTTAAGAAGAAGGACGAAACACTACGGCTATGTGTTGATTACCGTCCTCTAAATGCTGTCACGATCAAGAACAAATATCCTTTGCCCCGCATCGACATCCTGTTCGATCAACTTGTGGGTGCAAAGGTATTTTCGAAGATGGAACTTTGGTCGGGATATCATCAAATCAAAATCCGACCGGAGGACATACCGAAGACAGCTTTCTCGACGAGATACAGACTCTATGAGTACCTCATCATGTCATTTGGGTTAACCAATGCTCCGGCACACTTCATGTACTTGATGAATTCTGTGTTCATGCCGGAGTTAGACAAGTTCGTCGTGGTATTCATCGATGACATATTGGTTTACTCCAAATCGGAAGAAGAGCATGCTGAACATCTGCGTATTGTGCTACAACGGTTGCGGGAGCACCAATTGTATGCCAAGTTCAGCAAGTGCGAATTTTGGATTGATCAAGTGCCTTTCCTAGGCCATATTTGTGAGACCTATGTGTGCTGAATACATTGGCAATTAGGATAAAAGTTAGCATTAACATTCAAAGTTTTGAATATTGCCAAAACATTCTTCTGTGGCAAGGTCCGACAAGTTCTTTGTTAGGTCCGCCAAGTGTTGGCAAGGTCTGACGCAAGGTCCGGAGAGCTCCTGCAAGGTCCGGAGAGCTTCTGTGAGGTGTCACACCCGGTTTATCCGAAGAACAACCGAGTGAATATCACATGTATGCCAGGATCATTTTCTCATACATGTGATGACAAATAGTGAAGTATCATTTATTACAAGCCAGGTGTCGAATATAAATAAGTCTTACATAGCAAATGTCTCAATGGACAATAATAAGTTCATCACAAGTAAATAAACTAGCAGCGAATTATTATTCTTGAGGGCTCCGTCACAGGCGTTGCCCGGGGGACTCCATGAACTTAGAAACCTTCTTCGGGTCCAAAGTCTTGATCATTATACACCACCTCATTATCTTGACCTGAGCAGCAATAAAAACCAATAAATATGCAAGGTTGAGTACCGATGGTACTCAGCAAGTGTGGGAAAGTTATGTCATGCATGGCTAGAACAAGGGGAGGTTGAACTCATGGTTAAAGCACTACGCAATTAATACCTATCACCTTAGCTTATTAAGCACCTACATTACTACACAGGTGAAATGGTCCCAATCTCCCATCCCATCATCAAAATCAAATAACCATAACATCATTTCCAATGTTAAGCTCCCCGCTTAACAATCACACCCTCCAAGGTCATCATACTCTAATCATGAATAAGTCCAAGCCGCTCTTGACCGTGAGCACGGCTGTCATGACAGTTTTGACTCTGCGGAGTTTGCACCACTGTACCCACATGTAGTGATTTCATCCCACGTTGCCGGGTGGACTAAAAGAACCTCCATTATGTCAGTGGCTACGAACCACATTCACACTTCCCAGGTGTGTAGCGAGGAGATCACTACGAAGCCTTTACAAAGGGATTCCCGACGAGCGTGGGCCCACTGAGGTTTCACCCCTAACAGCATACAAGAGGCTCCAACCCCGCTGCAGTGGCCCCCTCTTGAGCCTTGCGGTTCATATGGTAGTCCAGCTGACACCTATTCCCCGCACCATCCAACACACCCATACTACGCCGGGATACACCTAATTAATTGGCCAAACTGCCCCATCTCAGCATGTGGTTGGCACGGTAAAGCCAGGTTACATGCTCCATGAACCGGTCCTTAGGATCCAGGCAAGTACTAAACACAAACCCGAGTCTCGTGCACCCAGCACACAACCAAAACATCCAACTTGCCTTGATCCCTACCTCTACATAACTCACAATATCTCATTCAAGAGTATGGTAAAATAAACTGATGATCTCATATCCCAAATATCCCATTCTAAGCATGGCTAAGCATATGCATAATAATAAATGACATGATAAAATGAATCCCATCCCAAGCTACAAGGAAACAAGGTAATGAAATTCTAGGGAAACTTCCTAGCATGGGTTTCATATTTTCAATTGACAATGCAATAATTCTATCTAAACATCCTAGTATTGGATCAAAGTGGTCAAGGACACTTGCCTCCTTCCTGCTGCTCTTGGAATGGGTAGTCCTGATCTTGGAAAGGAAGAACTTGCTCTGGAGCAGGTTCTACTCATACCATCACACATAGCAAAAGAAAACAACAAGTCATAAGACATAGTTCACACTTCCACTTCATACAAGACACACATTCACATTTATGAAAGCCATTCTCATTTCTATGTGTTGAGGTTACTCTATGTTTGTTGATTTTGGCTTACATGCACTTTTAAACATGTACATATGATTTCTACTTTTGTATTCATATTCATGTTGGCATACTATATATGAATTTCTAATTTAAATAAATCCCTTATACTTAATTGATACACATTTTAGCTACCAAGTATGCATGAAAGGTATTTTCCTACTTCATATGTGTCTTCAGACCTTCTACCAACCCTAAACTGAATTCTTTGGATTTTGGAAACTTCATTTATCATTTTCTAGTTATTTATCCTTAGCTTGCTACATTTTCAGATTTATTTCCTATGCCTAACTGTGCACTTTAATATGAAAATAGTAAGACATCTCATCTAAACAGTATAGGTTTTGGGTCTGAAATATTTAATAACATATTTTTGAACTTCCCTTCTGATGTGAACTATTTTACATTTATTTTACTAATTTTCAGAATTATTCTCTACTTAAAAATGTGTCCCTAACTAATAAATGTGAATAATCAATTAAACAGATTCATTTCAGCCAAAAATCTATTTTTATCTCACTCCAAGGTTTTCTAAGTACTGGGAAAGTTTTTAATTTGAATTTGACAATATGTTTGTCCCACCTTTTAAATTTTAAATACTAGCCACATATTCAAATTCCTAACTTTAATATCAAATAGAGTTAAAAAGGTAAACTCACCCCACTACAGGGTCCATTAATTTATTTTAAGAATTTCCAGGGGTCTAACTACACTTATCAGAGGGGTTTTTCCTAATTTTTATTAAGTCCAGGGGCTAAAACTGATTTTTAAATGAATTTACATGATTTTCTGAAGTTCCAGGGGCTAGATCAGAAGTTTCTGGGGCTAGCTCTTATTTTCCGAGAACCCCAGGGGGTAGCGCGTAAGAATTCCAGTCTTTATAACGCGGGGCTGACGTGGACCGTCCGATTTAAAACAGACGGC
Source organism: Neostapfia colusana (assembly GCA_030760725.1). NCBI lineage: Eukaryota > Viridiplantae > Streptophyta > Magnoliopsida > Poales > Poaceae > Neostapfia > Neostapfia colusana. The sequence goes on along the minus strand of JASWHV010000005.1, from coordinate 61,116,669 downwards.
TGAGATTATAACGTCGAACCGGTACGCGGGGATTTAAATTCTACCGTGTGATTTAAAATAGACGGCGCACAAGCGGCCACGTCACTCTGATCGAGCGTGGGCGGCGCTTCCCGGCGGCGCACGGCGGCGGGAGGCGGCGATCTCGCCGGAGAGTTTCGGATCTTCGTCAATTCTCCCTAAAACTGTAGTTTTATGGCATAGATCGGTAGAGGGGAGGTCGGGGATCTCACCTCGGGGGTTTTCTTGAGCTCGGAGGACCTGGAAAGCGATCGGCGACGAGGTCCGAGGTGAATTCACGGCGAGGCTCGTCGGCGCTGTGTTGGAGCCGCAAACCACCGAGTTTTCTGCACCTGCGAGGTTCCCCGGAGGCGGTGGATCAAGACCAGCGAGTTAGATCAGAATTCCCGAGCATAGATCGAGCAGAATTCGCCGGAGGAGCTCGGGTTCTAACCGGAGAGAAAATCGGCGGATCGTGGGGGAAAAACGGGACGATGCCGGGGTTTTTATAGACGGGGGAGGGCGGCGTTCAGTTGTGATCGAGTTTGCGTCGTCCACGAACGAAATTTGGCTGGGATACGCAGGGATCTGGGGAGGTTTCGATTCAGGGTGAGAAGAGTCCGGCCGAGCACGGGCGCGAGCGCGAGGAGGAAGAAAGGTTGGCGGGCCCCGCATGTCAGTGGGAAAGAGGAGGGGCGCGCGGCTGCGGGCTGGCGCGGGATGGGGTGGGCCGACTGGTGGGTTTCGGCCCACTAGCCGGTTTTTTTTCTGTTTTCCTTTTTCTTTTTCCATTTCTTTTCTGGTTTGAATCTGAATTTGAATTCCAACTAAGTTTTAATTTCTGCAGCCCATGCAATACGTCCAAAAATTTTTAAATTCCCCTCTTAACAGGATTTTGGGGTGTTACAGCACTACCCCCCTTAAAAGAAATCTCGTCCTCGAGATTGGTGTTTCTAAGAAAACAATTCCGGAAATTGTGCCTTAAGCTCATCTTCTCGCTCCCATGTGGCCTCCTCTTCCGAGTGATGCTTCCACTGCACCTTGCACATCCGGATTCTTTTATTTCTTGTGAGGCGTTCCATTGTCTCCAAAATCTTGGATGGTTGCTCGGCATAAGACAAATCCTCAGCTACGTCTATCTCATTCATGGGTAACACCTCTTCAGGCGTTCTCAGACATTTCTTGAGCTGTGACACATGGAATACATCGTGCACATCCGATAGGCGAGCCGGTAATTCTAGTTGATACGCCACTTCGCCTTTCCTCTCCAGAACTTAAAAGGGTCCGATGTATCGAGGTGACAACTTCCCTTTTACCTTGAACCGACGAAGTCCTCGGATAGGGGACACCTCATATAGACATAGTCTCCCACGTTGAAAACGAGCTCTCTTCTTCGTACATCGGCATAGCTCTTTTGTCGTGTCTGTGCTATCCTAAAGTTGTCATGAATTTCTCTCACTTTCGCCTCGGCTTCTTGTAGTACTTCGGGACCAAACACTTTACCTTCCCCTGTTTGGTTCCAAAATACGGGAGTTCTGCACTTCCTCCCATACAAAGCTTCGAACGGTGACATCTTCATACTAGCCTGATAGCCGTTGTTATAGGAGAATTCCGCATACGGTAAGTTCTTGTCCCAACTACGATTCTTTTTGAGTGAACATGCTCTCAGCATATCCTCAAGAATCTGATTGGTTCTTTCCGTCTGCCCATCAGTTTGGGGATGATAGGCAGAACTAAAGTTCAGATGAGTTCCCATGGTTTTGTGCAACTTCTGCCAGAACCTCGAGGTGAACTGTGTCCCTCGATCCGACACTATCTTCTTCGTCACTCCATGGTAACACATGAATCTTGACATGTACAACTCCGCCAATTTAGACCTGCTGTAGCTTTCCTTCACGGGGATGAAGTGAGCTACCTTGGTTAGCCTGTCGATGATGACCCATATTGAATCATATCCTGATTGGGTCCTAGGCAATCCCACTATGAAATCCATACCGATTTCTTCCCATTTCCATTCAGGCACTTTGAGTGGTTGCAATAATCCCGCGGGTCGTTGATGTTCTGCTTTCACCAACTGACATGTGTCACATAGTGCCACATGTTCCGCGACATCTCGCTTCATGCCATACCACCAATACCTGCTCTTGAGGTCCTGGTACATCTTCGTACTCCCCGGATGGATGGAATAGTTGGAATCGTGAGCCTCCTTCAAAATCAATTCACGAATCTCTTTTACTTCCGGCACGCAGATTCTTTTCTCGTGCCACACTGTACCTTGTTCATCCTCTCTAAAACCAGGAGCTTTATTTTCCTTGATGAGTTGTCTGATCTCTTGTATCTTCTCGTCATTCTTTTGACCCTCGCGTATGTCTCGCTCTAGTGTGGAGTGCACTTCCATGGCGATGGCTTCACCACTATTCACCAGGCATAGATTGAGTCTTATAACCTCGTCCTTCAACTCTGCAGGCATGTCCTTCCAGCTCAACTTATTGACCTGCACTTTCCGACTTAAAGCATCTGCCACGACGTTTGCTTTCCCAAAATGATAGTTGATGCCCACATCAAAGTCATTGATTAGCTCTAACCATCTCCTTTGTCTAAGGTTGAGATCTGGCTGTGTGAAAATGTACTTCAAACTCTTCTGATCCGTATATATCTCTGTCCTCTTCCCCATCAAGTAGTGCCGCCAAATTTTCAATGCGTGTACCACTATGGCTAGTTCTAGGTCATGTGTAGGATAGTTCTCCTCATGCTTCCGGAGCTGCCGGGAAGCATAAGCCACGACATGCCCTTCTTGCATGAGAACACATCCCAACCCGTTTCCAGAGGCATCGCAGTACACCGTAAAGTTTTTCTGCATATCTGGCATAACGAGCACTGGGGCTGTTGTCAATCTTTCCTTTAACTCCTGAAAACTCGTCTCGCACTGCAGCGTCCATGTGAATGTGATTCCCTTCTCCAACAGTTTGGTGAGGGGTCTCGAGATCTTAAAGAATCCCTCAATAAACCGTCGATAGTATCCAGCCAATCCCAAAAAGCTTCAAACTTCCCCGACATTTTCAGGGGTCTTTCACTTCTGTATATCCTCGATTTTGGCGGGATCTACGGAGATTCCTCCCTCCGAGATTATATGTTCTAAGAAGGGAACTCTCTTCAGCCAAAACTCACACTTGCTCAACTTGGCATATAGTTGGTGTTCTCCAGCCTCTGCAACACCAACCTTAGATGTTTCTCATGTTCTTCTTCATCTTTGGAGAAGACGAGAATGTCATATATGAAAACCACCACAAATTTATCCAGATATTCCATGAATACCTTGTTCATGAGATACATGAAGTACGCCGGGGCATTAGTTAGCCCAAAAGGCATGACAGTGTATTCATACAGTCTGTACCGAGATACGAAAGTTGTCTTGGGAATATCAAATTGCCTTATCTTAAGTTGGTGGTATCCCGACCTGAGATCAATTTTCGAGAACACACAAGCTCCCCTCAACTGATCAAACAAGTCTTCAATGTGGGGTAATGGGTACTTGTTCTTGATGGTTACCTCATTCAACGCACGGTAGTCCACGCATGACCTTTGGGTTCCGTCCTTCTTGGGCACAAATATGACCGGGGCTCCCCAAGGTGAGGAACTAGGACGAATATACCCCTTCTCCGTCAATTCTCTCAAATGATCCTTGAGTTCTCCCAGCTGCTTGGAGTCCATCCGATAAGGTCTCTTGTATATCGGGGCTGATCCCGGCACTAGCTCAATTGCGAATTGCACTTCACGATCGGGAGGCATACCTGGCAATTCCTCCGGAAAAACATCTGGATATTCCCTGATGGTCCTGATATCCTCCACTTTCACCTCAACTTGATTTAATATCCCTCCTAGGCTCTTGTATTGTTATAAACTTTACTCTTGTGCCACTAGGGTGAGTTAGTTCCACCGTTCTGGTCGAACAATGGATGATTCTTTTATGTTTGGTCAACCAATCCATACCCAAGATAATATCTATCCCTTGTGAATCTATCACTATGAGGTTAGCAGTAAATACTACCCCATTAATGTCTAGGTTCACCTTGGGACACACTTGTCTTGTCCTTATTTCTCCACCTGGAGAGTTTACTGCTAGCATATGGTTCATTTGTGTTGTTGCTAGATCATGCTCCTTAACAAACCCTTGAGCAATGAACGAGTGGGTAGCACCAGAATCAAACAGCAGGGTTGCAATGTGTAAATTGGCAGGGAACTTACCAACTACCACGTCAGGTGCCTCTTGCGCTTCCTCCATGGTCACGTGGTTCACCCGTCCTCGCATCACATTCTGCTGTTGTGGCTGCGCGGGCTTCTTCTTTGGGCACTTATGGGCGTAGTGCCCCACTTCACCACAGTTAAAACATTGCACCCCAACCTTAGGTGCCTGGCCTTTATTGTCTTGGGGTTGGTTTGGAGGTCCTTGTACTGCTGGTCGAGGTTGATATGTAGGGCGAGGCTGCTGTACGAACTGACGTTGTGGCTGTATTGGTGCTGCCGGAGGCCTGTAGTTCGGGTTGTACCCTCTTGGTGCTGAGTAGGGTACCGCAGCACGGTTCGTCTGCCCTGCGGGTTGCTGCATTAGACGTGGGCGGGTGTTGCTCCCTGAGGCTTGATGTGACCACCCGGCCTTCCTCTTATTCTCATTTTCCAAGGCTTTCAGCTTCCTTTCTACCACAAACGCTCTGTCCACCATCTTTTGGAAGCCTTCATACTCGTTGGAGGACATTGCACACTGCATTTCTGCGGTAAGTCCTTCCACGAAACAATCTTGTTTCTGCTCATCAGTCTCTATGTCCCGTGGGGCATAACGGGAGAGTTGAGTGAATTTAGTGAGGTATTCCCTCACGGACATGTTCCCTTGCTGCAATCCCAAGAACTCCTTCCTCTTGTTTTTGAGTTCACCCCTTGGTATGTAATGGTTGCAGAAGCTACGCTTGAACTCTTCCCAAGTGATGTTCTCAGGGTCATGATGGGCGGCGACGTAAGCGGTCCACCAATCAGCAGCAGGTCCATGCAATTGATGAGAGGCAAACAGCACCCTCTCATACCCTTGGCACTGTATGATCCTCATCTTGCTTTCAACGGTCTTTAGCCAATCATCTGCCTCCAAAGGTTCAGCAGCACTTGCAAACTTCGGAGGTTGAGTTCCTAGAAACTCACTCAACCTTGGTTGACGTGGTGCAGCTTGTGGAGGTGGAACTTGATGCAAGTTGGCCACCACTTGAGTCAAGTTCTGGATGAGCTGATTTTGATTCTCAAGCATTTGGTGGAGGGGATCAACTCCTTCACGGCAACCACCCCTGTCTTGGCCTCCAGAAAGATGAGGGTTGCAGGCCTCATCGTTGTTGTTGGAAGGGTTGCCAGCACGACCCTTTCCTCTTCCGGCCATCTATCATGATCAACCAAATGTCAATTTAAAGCATTACGTGTTAACTTGCCAGTTCTTGCTTGTTTAAACTTTTAAGATTTTGAGAACTTATTTCATTTATATTTTCTGAGGATTTCATGTCTCATGTGAACATAAATGCACTCTTAATTCATATGGGTTCACACTCCAAAGCAAAACAACCTGAAGACGAGGTTGTGGACAAACGCCCATGGCTTCCACACTCACGTCACACACCAAGCATTAACACACCATTAACTAAGGTAACGACTCGGCTACTCGACCTCCTGCCAAACTAAGGGAAAGACTCTACACTACTCGTATCACTGAGCTGGCTCCTCGGGATCTTCCTCATTATTGCGGCTGCCTTCTGACTCCGCTTTGGGTGGGGAGGCTGCTGGTGGAGAAGTGCGACGACGCCTGATCGCCCGGCGATCTGGGGAGTCAGGAGTCCATGTATCATTCACAGTGACACACAGCTCATTCCCATCTCCTCTTTCTCTCGCCCTCAAGCAGGCTCGAAGCAACGCCTCGGTTTCCTTCAGGGTGTCCCGAACATCCTGAAGCTCCTGCTGACACTCCTGCAGTCGGGTGCTAAGCATAGCAGCATCCTCCAAGCACAAGTCCATGTGCTCATGGGAAGTCCCTTGCTGCACTGGCGGGTACTTATACTCCGTTGTACCACTCTCGCGCTAGAGGACATACATGTACTCAGTCCTGTCCAGGTGTCGACGATAGATGTGACTCTGGCACGTGATGGCCTCCCAGGTGACATCCTTCTCCGCATCGACCTGTGTCGCTCGACAAGCTGGAGAGCAGTGGATCTTGAGCAGCTGATTTTCATGGATAATCCTCATCTCTGAACTCCATTCTTCCCTCTTCTCACGGATGGTTCTGGTGGAGCTATAGTGTATGATTAGCTTGCCCGTATTGCCGGCGGCTTGGAGCATACGTCGAAGACGGCGCAACAAGCCTCCTACTGCCAATCCGTAGGAAAGGTATGTCACCGGACGGCTCTCCTCTCTTTGGGCAAGGGCAACTACAGGAACTCTCCCTCCTGTGGACTTGCGAGCGGTGCGAATCATGCGAACCATCTAAAACAAAAAGCATTTAAACTTAGGTTAGATAAACTTTTAAACAAAAATCCTATTTTGAATGAAAGTTGGGGTAAGATGAAGAAAGTGACTCCATTAAATAACACTTTTCAACACACACCTTGTAAAATAGTTTTTAAGAAAATAGGGCCCTTAAATACGTCCATTTCTACCTAGGTCCACGTTCCTACGGGCAACCTTGGCTCTGGTACCACTTCTGTCACACTCGGTTTATCCGAAGAACAACCGAGTGAATATCACATGTATGTCAGGATCATTTTCTCATACATGTGATGACAAATAGTGAAGCATCATTTATTACAAGCCAGGTGTCGAATATAAATAAGTCTTACATAGCAAATGTCTTGATGGACAATAATAAGTTCATCACAAGTAAATAAACTAGCAGCGGATTATTATTCTTGAGGGCTCCGTCACAGGCGTTGCCCGGGGGACTCCATAAACCTAGAAACCTTCTTCGGGTCCAAAGTCTTGATCATTATACACCACCTCATTATCTTGACCTGAGCAGCAATATAAACCAACAAATATGCAAGGTTGAGTACCGATGGTACTCAGCAAGTGTGGGAAAGTTATGTCATGCATAGCTAGAACAAGGGGAGGTTGAACTCATGGTTAAAGCACTACGCAATTAATACCTATCACCTTAGCTTATTAAGCACCTACATTACTACACAGGTGAATTGGTCCCAATCTCCCATCCCATCATCAAAATCAAATAACCATAACATCATTTCCAATGTTAAGCTCCCCGCTTAACAATCACACCCTCCAAGGTCATCATACTCTAATCATGAATAAGTCCAAGCTGCTCTTGACCGTGAGCACGGCTGTCATGACAGTGTTGACTCTGCAGAGTTTGCACCACTGTACCCACATGTAGTGATTTCATCCCCCGTTGCCGGGTGGACTAAAGGAACCTCCATTATGCCAGTGGCTACGAACCACATTCACACTTCCCAGGTGTGTAGCCAGGAGATCACTATGAAGCCTTTACAAAGGGATTCCCGACGAGCGTGGGCCCACTGAGGTTTCACCCCTAACAGCATACAAGAGGCTCCAACCCCGCTGCAGTGGCCCCCTCTTGAGCCTTGCGGTTCATATGGTAGTCCAGCTGACACCTATTCCCCGCACCATCCAACACACCCATACTACGCCGGAGATACACCTAATTAATTGGCCAAGCTGCCCCATCTCAGCATGTGGTTGGCACGGTAAAGCCAGGTTACATGCTCCATGAACCGGTCCTTAGGATCCAGGCAAGTACTAAACACAAATCCGAGTCTCGTGCACCCAGCACACAACCAAAACATCCAACTTGCCTTGATCCCTATCTCTACATAACTCACAATATCTCATTCAAGAGTATGGTAAAATAAACTGATGATCTCATATCCCAAATATCCCATTCTAAGCATGGCTAAGCATATGCATAATAATAAATGACATGATAAAATGAATCCCATCCCAAGCTACAAGGAAACAAGGTAATGCAATTCTAAGGAAACTTCCTAGCATGGGTTTCATATTTTCAATTGACAATGCAATAATTCTATCTAAACATCCTAGTATTGGATCAAAGTGGTCAAGGACAATTGCCTCCTTCCTGCTGCTCTTGGAATGGATAGTCCTGATCTTGGAAAGGAAGAACTTGCTCTGGAGCAGGTTCTACTCATACCATCACACATAGCAAAAGAAAACAACAAGTCATAAGACATAGTTCACACTTCCACTTCATACAAGACACACATTCACATTTATGAAACCATTCTCATTTCTATGTGTTGAGGTTACTCTATGTGTGTTGATTTTGGCTTACATGCACTTTTAAACATGTACATATGATTTCTACTTTTGTATTCATATTCATGTTGGCATACTATATATGAATTTCTAATTTAAATAAATCCCTTATACTTAATTGATACACATTTTAGCTACCAAGTATGCATGAAAGGTATTTTCCTACTTATATGTGTCTTCAGACCTTCTACCAACCCTAAACTGAATTCTTTGGATTTTGGAAACTTCATTTATCATTTTCTAGTTATTTATTCTTTGCTTGCTACATTTTCAGATTTATTTCCTATGCCTAACTGTGCACTTTAATATGAAAATAGTAAGACATCTCATATAAACAGTATAGGTTTTGGGTCTGAAATATTTAATAACATATTTTTGAACTTCCCTTCTGATGTGAACTATTTTACATTTATTTTACTAATTTTCAGAATTATTCTCTACTTAAAAATGTGTCCCTAACTAATAAATGTGAATAATCAATTAAACAGATTCATTTCAGCCAAAAATCTATTTTTATCTCACTCCAAGGTTTTCTAAGTACTGGGAAAGTTTTTAATTTGAATTTGACAATATGTTTGTCCCACCTTTTAAATTTTAAATACTAGCCTCATATTCAAATTCCTAACTTTAATATCAAATAGGGTTAAAAAGGTAAACTCACCCCACTACAGGGTCCATTAGTTTATTTTAAGTATTTCCAGGGGTCTAACTACACTTATCAGAGGGGTTTTTCCTAATTTTTATTAAGTGCAGGGGCTAAAACTGAATTTTAAATGAATTTACATGATTTTCTGAAGTTCTAGGGGCTAGATCAGAAGTTTCAGGGGCTAGCTCTTATTTTCCGAGAACCCCAGGGGGTAGCGCGTAAGAATTCCAGTCTTTATAACGCGGGGCTGACGTGGACCGTCCGATTTAAAACAGACGGCTGAGATTATAACGTCGAACCGGTACGCGGGATTTAAATTCTACCGTGCGATTTAAAATAGACCGCGCACAAGCGGCCACGTCGCTCTGATCGAGCGCGGGCGGCGCTGCCCGGCGGCGCATGGCGGTGGGAGGCGGCGATCTCGCCGGAGAGTTTCGGATCTTCGTCAATTCTCCCTAAAACTGTGGTTTTATGGCATAGATCCATAGAGGGGAGGTCGGGGATCTCACCTCAGGGGTTTTCTTGAGCTCGGAGGTCCTGGAAAGCGATCGGCGACAAGGTCCGAGGTGAATTCACGGCGAGGCTCGTCGGCGCTGTGTTGGAGCCGCAAACCACCGAGTTTTCTGCACCTGCGAGGTTCCCCCTAGGCAGCTCGAATTACTTCGGATCTTTCTAGAGGCATTTGGGGCACTGCGTTCCGAACAAGTAATTGCGGAGATTCGTGCCGGAACATCCACTTTGCATTTTAAAGAAAAGGTACAAAAGCATATTTATTCCGAATCAGAAGGGGAAATGCACTGGAGTACTGATGTTTACCATGCGCCCGACCCAGCGTTTACCGTAGGCACGATAACTGGTACACCAGAGGTGCGTCCTTCCCGGTCCTATGCACCTCTTTGGGCTTCTATTGAATCGAGAAAGGTGTCCTGCGGATAATGCGACAGTATCCGCTTGACCTTTTCTAAGTGGGGACAGAATGAAACGACCATATCTACTGGCCTGCCTCTCTGATCGGTGGATCAAGACCAGCGAGTTAGATCAGAATTCCCGAGCGCAGATCGAGCAGAATTCGCCGGAGGGGCTCGGGTTCTCACCGGAGAGAAAATCGGCGGATCGTGGGGGAAAAACGGGACGATGTCAGGGTTTTTATAGACGGGGGAGGGCGGCGTTCAGTTGTGATCAATTTTGCGTCGTCCACGAACGAAATTCGGCTGGGATACGCAGGGATCCGGGGCGGTTTCGATTCGGGGTGAGAAGAGTCCGGCCGAGCGCGGGCGCGAGCGCGAGGAGGAAGAAAGGTTGGCGGGCCCCGCATGTCAGTGGGAAAGAGGGGGGGTGCGCGGCTGCGGGCTGGCGCGGGATGGGGTGGGCCGGCTGGTGGGTTCGGCCCACTGGCCGGTTTTTTTCTGTTTTCCTTTTTCTTTTTCCATTTCTTTTCTGGTTTGAATCTGAATTTGAATTCCAACTAAGTTTGAATTTCTGCAGCCCATGCAATACGTCCAAAAATTTTTAAATTCCCCTCTTAACGGGATTTTGGGGTGTTACATGAGGTCCGGAGCTTGTTTTTAGGGAGCTCCCGTGAAGTTCAACTCGTAGAACTGCAGCGTCTTGTTTTTGCTTTTAACTCGCAATGTTTCAAACTTGCTTTATGGGAAGGTTTGCTTAGTATTAATTTGCTAAGTTTTTGGTGTGTTTTGGTGGTTATGGCTGTTATCATTTGATATGGTTTGCAACATGCTTATGTGACATGCTCATGTAAGATGTTGTGGTTTTCGAACTAACGTGAGTCAAGTCGAGGACTTGTGCTCGGAAGAATTGGTTGTTTATTCATGTGCAGGTGTTGATTGAGTTCAAGACATGGCTGGTGACGGGATCCTTGGACTAGTCTCAGGGAGGAGATGAGGTTCCAACAACCAAGTTCGGGAGGAGCTGTGGTTGAGTTCATCGGGAGGTCGCGCAGCATGTTTGGATCAAGGCAGTGCATATGAAGGTTGCGTGTACGTCGTTGTAAGGTGTTTGCACGTGTGCAAGGAGTGCATGGACGTGGCAACATTGTTCCAAGGCGTGATGAAGAGAAGTGGACGTAAAGAATTGGTCGGAAAGGTCCAACCGGCTGGATTGCGTACTCAGGCTGAGGCTGAGTTGGATATGGCTCAAATATGGAAGATTTGAGTTGGTTTTGATAGGATTTCGTGCTAGGCACAAAGTTGAGTTATTTTAGAAATGTTTAGGACGTTCCTAAGGTGTTTGGAAGTCTCACGGTTGCTTCTATCTGCGAATAGGAGAGTCCTGAGCAGTTATGGTAAGTTAGAATACGAGTCCAATTAGGAGTAGGAGTCCTATATTGGATTGTTTAGCCTGAGGGCTGGCTATAAAAGCAAGGGAGGCCAGAGCTCTCATGGATAGAGAACTTTGGGCTGTTCCTCTTGTGTTTCTATTGAATAAAGTTCATAGTTTCGAGGAGCTTTTTGTGCCTTGTTTGTCCGACTTGTTTTTCGTCAAGTCTTTCTCGCCGAGTTTCTGGACAGACCGACATTGCTTCGGTGTTTAGTTCATAACTCGAGTTTTACAGATCCGATTGACGTGATTCTTTTTGGGTTGTCTTTACAACTCAATTATCTATCATCTTTGAAATATTCACGAGCTTTGAATCTGTAGTTTTTGAGATACACGAGTTTCTTTGCAGTGTTGTAGATCTGTTTTATATCGGGTAGAACAGATTGATCTTCGTTTAATGTTTTGATCGTATCTCAAGTTTTACTTCGTGTTTTCAAGTGATTCTTGTTGCATTAGATCCGTGACTTGATTATCTACCACTCTACTTGATTTGTCACGGTTTAACACGTTTGAAAACACTTGCACACACGGTTTCTTTAACCGATTGATTTTTTACTGAGGGGTTTTTGTTGTTTCTGCTGCGAAAAGTTTTAATCTACCATTCACCCCCCTCTGGTAGCTCTTCACGTGCTCTTTGATCCTACAATTGGTATCAGAGCCAAGGTGCTCTAATCTTTTTGATTTGCACGTGTTTTGACTAACCATCATGGAGAAGTACTCCGCAAAACCTTGTGTGTTCAATGGCATCGATTTTCAGGTTTGGAAGGCGCGGATGGAGGCCACATACAGGCGCAAGGCTTCGCCATATGGGAAAAGGTCTACCGGAACTTCGATGTACCACCCAACGATCAAGTTACGGCTGCGAACATGAGAGATGTTGACAACAACAACAAGGCTCGCAACTTGATCATCCAAGGATTGACTCAAAGCGACTTCGACCGTGTTGCACACCTCCGATCTGCATATGATGTTTGGAAAGCTCTTTGTGACTACCATGAAGGATCCAATACGATCAAGGAGGTAAGGCAAGATATGTTCAAGAAAGAATACATGCGTTTTGAGATGCAACCCGGTGAGTCAATTGACGACCTTTTTGCTCGCTTTAATAAAATTCTCAGCAACTTGCGTAGTGTCAATGTTAACTTTTCAGATGCTGAAAATGCTAGACAATTGTTAGGAGCATTAGATATGTCAATTTGGGAGATGAAAGTTACATCTATTCGTGAATCTACTGTCATGAGTTCTCTTACTTTAGACGTGCTTTATTCTAAATTGAAAACTCATGAAATTGACATCATCTCACGTAAAAAACCCAACAAGTCTATTGCATTTATTTCACAACGTGACATGTCTAGTTCTAGTCAACCATCATCTAGTGGTGCACTCTCTTTGCTGTCCTCTCTAACCCTTGAACAGATTGAAGAGTTTCCAGAGGACGAGCTTGCACTCATCTCTACTCGGTTCTCAAAAGCATTGCAAAATGTGAGAACTAGAAGGAGAGGAAGCTCCGGACCTCAACGATGTTTTGAATGTGGTAAGACAGGACATTTTCGTACGGAGTGCCCTAACCTTTCAGGTCCGACTTCATGTGAAGAAAAGCAAACAAGGCTGAAGAAATCGTTTGCAAAGAATAAGAAGAAGAAAGATTTATCAATGCACAACATAGTGCATAGTATGATCTCTGCACTTCAAGATTTTGGCTCAAGTGATGTGGACACCGGTAGTGATGAAGATGAAGAAGCTATGGCAAATATGTGCTGCATGGCGAGCAAGTCAAGTTCAAGCTCCGAGGAGGCAGAACACAACAGCGACGATGAAGAGGTATGTCCCACTTGCGAAGAAATGTGTGATGCTATTTCTCGTGCCACTGTTATATTAAAGAAAAAGGATAAAAAACTTAGGAACAATGCTGTTAAAATTGAATCACTAGAATCTGAAATTAATCGTTTAAAAACTTTGATTCCTAGTGATGATTCTTGTTCCTCATGTGATTTGATTTATGAACAATTATCCTCTTTAAGAAGTGCACACGCATCTACACTTGATAAACTTGATCTTGAAATTGAAAAGAACAAAGAGCTTGCTGCACTTAATGATAAAAATTTGAAAGATGCTTGTTGTTCTACAATTGATTTGCATTGTTCTTCATGTGATGATCTGAATAAGAAACTAAATGATGCTATGAATGAGATTTCTATTTTGAACAATGCTTTACGTGTGCATGAAGTTAAATATTGTTCAAATTGCAAACTAAAAGGAAAAACTTCATGTGAAAACTGCTTTGATCTGTCCAATAAACTTGATGACATGCATAGGACACTAGATCGGTTTTCTAATGCAAATAAGAACCTAAACATGCTGCTGAATTCTTCCGAGTCTTGTAATGATAAAACTGGTTTAGGTCTTAATTCTCATGCTCATGCTAAGGCACACCCACCTAAAGTTGTAAAGTCATTAGGAAGCGGTTTGATTCAAACAGCTCCTAGACAAAAAGAGGTGATTTTCAAATCTGCAGGAGTACTGTTCCATTCGGGTTCTAATAAACGTGTTGCTTGCTCATCTAGACATGATAATAAGGTTATTTTTCATTGTACCTACTGTGGTAGAGATGGTCATGTCATGGATTTTTGTTATAGACTAGCTAAACACGATAAGAAACAAAGAATACTTGCTAGACCACATAACAACCAAGCAAAATCTGCTAGACCGAATGTTCGGAGCTTGCAACCTGCTGTAATGAGTCAAAAACTTGCTCCCGGACCTACTATTTTTTGTGCTACATATAACACATCTTCTAAGTCAGTAGTTGGGAACAAAAATTTTCGATGTTTGGCTCATAAACCTGTTGTACCTTCTCAGCTTTCGCGTGTTATTCCTGCTGGACATCGTGTGACTCACTACTGGATTCCTAAAAGTCTTTTAACTAACCCCAGTTTTGAGTCATCGACATATTGTGCTGCTGTGTAGGTTTCACGTTTGAGGAAGGAGAACATTTGGATTGTGGATTCAGGTTGCTCATGCCACATGACCGGTAACAAAGAATGGTTCTCCTCTCTCTCTTTTGTGTCACGTGTAGAAAATGTTACTTTCGCCGATAACTCTTCTACTCCCATAATTGCTAAAGGTTCAGTTAGAGTAAACAATCTCTACACTTTGAAAGATGTGGCACTTGTTAAAAATTTAAAATACAACTTGCTTTCGGTTCCACAATTGCTAGATGAAAATCTAGAGGTTAGCTTTGCTAAAAATTGCTGCAAGGTTGTAGGTTCAAAAGGTGAGCTTTTGTTTAACATGTCTAGGTTTGGAAGAGTTTTTAAAGCTGATTTTGATGTCAACTTCTAAGCATCGGTGTCTAGTTGCTAATGATACAAAGGATCTATATTTTTGGCATCGTAGACTTGGTCACATAGGCTTTGATCATCTCACTCGTGTTAGTGCTCTCGATCGCATACATGGGCTGCCGAAGCTTAAAAAGGACAATGATATTGTGTGCTCTTCTTGTAGACATGCTAAGTTTGTTGCAGGTTCACATGCTCCTCTCACAATGACCATGACGGCTGAACCGGGACAACTTTTACATCTTGACACAGTAGGTCCGGCACGTGTTCAATCCTTCGGAGGTCCGGATCCATATCCGCAGGGAGAGAGTATTTTTATTGAAGAAGATGAAGAAGTGGTGCTGCTGCCCGAAAACTCGGAAGTAAATAACGATCAAGCTGCTGATTTTGCACCACAACCAGCACCAACAGTCACTACTGCTGGTTCGGACCTTCCTCAATCAACAAGCTCTCCTAATCAAAGGTCCGAACATGAAGAAGAAGGTGCTTGTGAAGTGTCTACTCCCCCCCGAGTACTCAAAAGTCATCCTCCACAACAAATCATTGGAAGCTTGCATGAACGAGTCACTCGATATAGGTTTTGCGATCCAAACTCTCATGCTCATTCTGCTTTTGTTGCTTCTTTTGAACCCAAGGATATATCACACGCACTCACTAATGAATCTTGGATTAATGCCATGCAAGAAGGGTTAGAAAATTTTGAAAGAAATAATGTTTGGAAACTTGTACCTCCACCTCAAGGTCACACATTAATTGGAACTAAATGGGTATTTAAAAATAAGCAAAGTGAGGATGGGGTTGTGGTTAGGAATAAAGCTAGGTTGGTTGCTCAAGGTTTCACTCAAATTGAAGGTCTAGATTTTGATGAAACATTTGCTCCTGTTGCTAGATTAGAAGCTATAAGAATTTTATTAGCATTTGCTGCATCTAAAGGTTTCAAGTTATATCAAATGGATGTTAAAAGTGCTTTTCTTAATGGCTACATAGAGGAGGAGGTTTATGTTAAGCAGCCACCGGGTTTTGAAAATCCAAATTTTCCTAATCATGTTTACAAACTGTCCAAAGCCTTGTACGGTCTAAAACAAGCCCCTAGAGCATGGTATGATAGGTTAAAAACATTCTTACTTGAAAAGGGGTTTACCATGGGCAAGGTCGATAAAACTCTTTTTGTACTTAAGCATGACAATGACTCATTATTCGTTCAAGTGTATGTGGATGATATTATCTTTGGTTGTGGTTCTCATGATCTCGTGTCCAAGTTTTCAGCTATGATGAGTTCAGAATTTGAGATGAGTATGATGGGAGAACTCACATACTTTTTGGGGCTGCAAATCAAGCAAACAAAACAAGAAACTTTTGTGCATCAAACTAAGTATACAAAGGACCTTCTTAAGCGCTTCAACATGAACAAATGCAAGCCTCTTCGGACACCAATGGGAACAGCAACAACACTTGAACTTGACGAAGATGGTGACCCGGTCGATAAAAAAGAATACAGAAGTATGATTGGATCACTTTTGTATCTCACGGCGTCAAGACCGGACATACAATTCAGCGTATGTCTTTGTGCACGTTTTCAAGCTTCTCCATGTGCTTCACATCGCGAAGCCATCAAAAGGATTCTCAGGTACCTATATGGAACTCAAGAATTTGGCATTTTTCTTCCTTCTTCCTCAACCGTTTCTTTGAAAGCTTTTTCCGATGCTGATTTTGGGGGTTGTAGGATTGATAGGAAAAGTACTTCGAGTGCTTGTCATTTTCTTGGTAATTCACTTGTTGCTTGGTCCTCTAGAAAACAAAGTTCAGTTGCACAATCCACGGCCGAATCTGAATATGTAGCTGCGGCTAGCGCTTGCTCACAAATTCTTTGGATTGTTCAAACACTTAAGGACTATGGGGTTGATTTAGATAGTGTTCCACTGTTTTGTGATAACACTAGTGCAATTTGTATTGCTAAAAACCCCGTGAAACACTCTAGAACTAAGCACATTGACATTAGGTATCACTTTCTTCGTGATAATGTTGAAAAAGGAAACATTGTGCTTCACCATGTCGATACCGAACAACAATTGGCTGATATTTTTACAAAACCTTTGGATTTCACTCGTTTTTGTTTCATTCATAGTGAAATAGGGGTTATGCATCCTCATGGCTTAAATTGAGGGGGAGTTTTTGAAACCTTGAAAGTCTATGTGTGAATCTGAAACTAAAATAATATGAGCATAGTATTTCATACATATATGACTTTGTGATTCCTTTTACAGGCTGAAAGTTCTTACTACATTACTCATGTTATACATTTTGTAGTTTTTGCCATGACTAGTAATTGGAATAATTACTTACACTAAATCTGGTCATGATCGAACTTTCCTGCTGTTTTGAACTTGTTGCGTGCTCACAAGTGCTTTTAATCATAAAAAAATTAATCAAGTGATCAGCTCACATGTTGAGTTTTCAAATAAAAATTGAGAAAAGATCAAGAGAATATGCATGCATCGCACTTCTTCTTTTGAGATTGCTTATCATTGCACTAAGATATGAACTTGGAAGGAATTGTGTATGACTAAAACCATGTCCTTAAGCTTCTGATTGTCAAATGACATAGGCTTGGCTTGGTTGGTTAGAATAAGGCTGATGCGACATATAATCTCTTGCAAATATCATATGATCAACTTTGTGCCTTAAATGATTATGAATAATAAAAATGCAGCAACAAGTGTCATGTTTTCAGGTTTTGAAATAGTTGAGTAAGGGAGATCATGACTTGCTTAAACTGAAAAATACATTTGATCTCTAGCATGGCTTACACTACTTTATGTATCTCATTGATGTGATAGTGTAAGTAACCTGATAGTATGACTTGGATGAGCTTTGTTTTGTATGTATATGTTATAATATGCTCATAACATTTAAAAATTTCTCTTTTGAACCTTGCTGAATACATTGTCAAAGGGGGAGAAATATGTATAAGGAGAGATTTACACTTTCTTTCTTCTCTGATTTTAAAAAATGGGGAGAAATTAATAAAGGGGGGGAAATGAGTCTTCAAAGCTTTTCAAAACTTTTCATAAGCCAATGTTCGGATTTTAATTGGTGTTGCCAATGCATTCATCAAGGGGGAGATTGTGAGACCTATGTGTGCTGAATACATTGGCAATTAGGATAAAAGTTAGCATTAACATTCAAAGTTTTGAATATTGCCAAAACATTCTTCTGTGGCAAGTTCCGACAAGTTCTTTGTTAGGTCCGCCAAGTGTTGGCAAGGTCCGGCGCAAGGTCCGGAGAGCTCCTGCAAGGTCTGGAGAGCTTCTGTGAGGTCCGGAGCTTGTTTTTAGGGAGCTCCCGTGAAGTTCGACTCGTAGAACTGCAGCGTCTTGTTTTTGCTTTTAACTCGCAATGTTTCAAACTTGCTTTATGGGAAGGTTTGCTTAGTATTAATTTGCTAAGTTTTTGGTGTGTTTTGGTGGTTATGGCTGTTATCATTTGATATGGTTTGCAACATGCTTATGTGACGTGCTCTTGTAAGGTGTTGTGGTTTTCGAACTAACGTGAGTCAGGTCGAGGACTTGTGCTCGGAAGAATTGGTTGTTTATTCATGTGCAGGTGTTGCTTGAACTCAAGACATGGCAGGTGACGGGATCCTTGGACTAGTCTCAGGGAGGAGATGAGGTTCCAACAACCAAGTTCGGGAGGAGCTGTGGTTGAGTTGATCGGGAGGTCGCGCAGCATGTTTGGATCAAGGGCAGTGCATATGAAGGTTGTGTGTACGTCGTTGGAAGGTGTTTGCACGTGTGCAAGGAGTGCATGGACGTGGAAACATTGTTCCAAGGCCTGATGAAGAGAAGTGGACGTAAAGAATTGGTCGGAAAGGTCCAACCGGCTGGATTGCGTACTCAGGCTGAGGCTGAGTCCGATATGGCTCATATATGGAAGATTTGAGTTGGTTATGATAGGATTTCATGCTAGGCACAAAGTTGAGTTGTTTTAGGAATGTTTAGGACGTTCCTAAGGTGTTTGGAAGTCTCACGATTGCTTCTATCTGCGAATAGGAGAGTCCTGAGCAGTTATGGTAAGTTCGGATACGAGTCCAATTAGGAGTAGGAGTCCTAGATTGGATTGTTTAGCCTGAGGGCTGGCTATAAAAGCAAGGGAGGCCAGAGCTCTCGTGGGTAGAGAACTTTGGGCTGTTCCTCTTGTGTTTCTATTGAATAGAGTTCATAGTTTCGAGGAGCTTTTGTGCCTTGTTCGTTCGACTTGTTTTTCGTCAAGTCTTTCTCACCGAGTTTCTGGACAGACCGACGTTGCTTCGGTGTTTCATTCATAACTCGAGTTTTACAGATCCGATTGACGAGATTCTTTTTGGGTTGTCTTAACAACTCAATTATCTATCATCTGTGAAATTTTCACGAGCTTAGGATCTTTAGTTTTTGAGATACACGAGTTTCTTTGCAGCGTTGCAGATCTGTTTTATATCGAGTAGAACAGATTGATCTTCGTTTAATGTTTTGATCGTATCTCAAGTTTTACTTCGTGTTTTCAAGTGATTCTTGTTGCATTAGATCCGTGACTTGATTCTCTACCTCCCTACTTGATTTGTCACGGTTGAACACGTTTGAAAACACTTGCACACACGGTTTCTTTAACCGATTGATTTTTTGCTGAGGGGTTTTTGTTGTTTCCGCTGCGAAAAGTTTTAATCTACCATTCACCCCCCTCTGGTAGCTTTTCACGTGCTCTTCGATCCTATAATATTATTTCAGCAGAATGTATTGCCGTGGACCCCAGCAAGATTGAACAAGTGCTGAAGTGGGCATCTCCCAAATCAGTCCATGAGGTCCGAAGTTTCCTAGGTTTGGCGGGGTATTATCGGAGGTTTATTCCGAGCTTCTCAAAGATTGCTAAACCAATGACGGAGCTGCTGAAAAGGGCACTAAATACATGTGGAATGCAGCATGTGAAGCCTCATTCAAAACTTTGGTGAAACATCTCACCACAGCTCCAGTTCTTGCTCAGCCAGACATGACGAAGCCATTCGATGTATACTGTGATGCATACGGCATCAGTCTCGGCTGTGTTCTGATGCAAGAAGGGCGTGTAGTCGCCTATGGGTCTCGTCAACTGCAAAACCACGAGCAGCATTATCCAACTCATGATCTTGAGCTTGCTGCAGTGGTGTTGGCGTTAAAAATGTGGAGGCATTACCTACTGGGTAATCTTGTTCACCTCTACACCGACCATAAAAGCCTGAAGTATATCTTCACGCAGAAGGAGATAAATATGAGGCAACGGAGATGGTTGGAGCTCATCAAGGATTATTAAATTGAAATCACTATCATCCGGGAAAAGCCAACGTGGTTGCCGACGCGCTTAGTCGGAAAGCCCACATTCACAACTTAGCAGCTGCTGAGTTAGAAGACGAAGAACCAAGCCTCCGTGTCATTCCGTATGGCGCGCTTTATAATCTTGCGCTCATTCCAACAATCCGTGAAGAGATTGTTGAGGCTCAAAGAAGAGACAGAGGTATGTCTTACATACGGAGAAGACTGGACAACGGAGAGGTGAAATGTTTCCGGAAGGATGAGAATGGTACAATATGGTTTGACGACCGTATAGTGGTACCGCGCAATATGAAACTCCGGAAGAAGATCTTGGATGAAGCCCACCTGTCTAAGTTTTCCATTCATCCCGGAAGTAACAAGATGTACCAAGATTTGAAACAGAAATTTTGGTGGACAAGGATGAATAGAGAGATTGCCAAATACATATCCGAATGCGTACGTGTAGACGGGTCAAGGCTGATCATATGCGGAAAGCCGGACCGCTACAACCTTTGAAGATACCGGCATGGAAATGGGAGGATGTGAGTATGGACTTCATCGTCGGATTACCGCTCACATCCAGGAAGCATGACTCGATATGGGTGATCGTCGACCGGTTGACAAAGTCGGCTCATTTCATACCGGTGAACACTCATTATCGAGCAAGGCAATATGTGGAGTTATTCATCTCCAGAATTATATGTTCACATGGTGTCCCAAAGACCATCATTTCAGATCGAGGTGCACTGTTTGTTGCTCGTTTTTGGGAGCAGCTGCATGCCTCGTTGGGCACCAAGCTGATTAGGAGCTCCGCATATCACCCTCAAACCGATGGACAAACTGAGAGGGTGAATCAAGTGCTTGAGGATATGTGAGAGCGTGTGCCATCCACCATGGTAGGAATTGGGACGATCACCTACCGCTGGCGAAGTTTTCATATAACAACGGTTATCAAGCGAGTATTAAAATGGCACCGTAAGAAGCTCTATACGGCCGGAAGTGTCGCACACCACTGAATTGGTGTGAGTCTGGCGAAAGAGTTCTGTTTGGGATTGATCTTGTCAACGAAGCCGAAGACCGAGTTCGGTTGATACAAGAGAACTTAAAGGCTGCACAATCCCGACAGAAGAGCTACGCTGATCAACGGCGTAGGCCTTTGCATTTTGACGTCGGAGAGCATGTGTACCTTCGGGTATCTCCGATGAAGGGAATTCACCGGTTCGGTGTAAAGGGGAAACTCGCTCCCCGTTTTATTGGTCCTTTTGCTATCACGGAGAAGTGTGGACCCGTAGCCTACCGGCTGCAATTACCGGCAAGTCTAGCAGGTGTTCATAATGTATTTCATGTTTCACAGCTGTGGAAGTGCCTCAAATTCACCGCTGCTGTTCGCACTGAGGACATCGACAAATTGAAACCGGACCTGACCTACACCGAGCGACCGGTTCAGATTTTGGATGAAAAGACCCGGGTAACTCGGAACCGGACGATCAGATTCTACAAGGTGCTGTGGAGTAATCACACCGCGGAAGAGGCGACGTGGGAAAGTGAAGATTATCTCCGCACCAACTACCCGGAACTTTTATCTTTGTACAGTTTGTAATTACCTCTCCCGTCTTGTTCCTCTTTTGTAATCTCGGGACGAGATTCTTTTAAGGGGGGAGGAATGTAAAAGTCCCAAAAATGTGTATGAATAAAAACCAAGGTTTGAATTCATATGTGTGGCAAAGACATGAAAAATGGGACTTGCTAAAACTTTTCTTCATGCAAAGTAATACATGGATGAACATCCAACATGAGGTTCACCTTCTTATTTAAAAGTGTTGAACCAATAAGGAGTTAAATACCTCTTTGCATGTGAGTTTAAAATTTAGATTTGAAATTCAAAGATTCACACATGTGGTGGTCAAGGACTTTGAATAAAAATGCAGCCATATAGATGGAATCATAGGGAGGAGTTTGCTCACCAACTTTCCATTTGTAGGGTGGGCTCAAAAGAGAGCTAAAAAGAAGATATTGCAAATTCTAAACCAAATTCAGATTTAGTCTTGCAAATTCAAACTGAATTTGAGGAATTCAAATTCTAGCCCACCTTTTTAAACATAGAATTCTGGGGATTAAAGAGATCAGCTTGAACAGATATTTGGGAGGTACATGTGGAGTGGGACCCACATGTCATAGAGCTAAAGGAGGAGAGTTACTCACTAAGTTTTGCTCTCGGTGGGAATTTTTTCCGAGCAGCTCGCGAGCGCCACAGAGGAGCTTGCCGCGCCAGCTCCTGCTGCCGGTCTCCACGCGCTGGCGCCCCGAGGTCGGTCCTGGCCGCGCCCCCAACGTGATCACGTGCCGCCCCGGCCAAAGCAAAGCACAGTTGCTTTCTTCTCCTCGCAAAAAAACCGAGAGCCGAGCGCCTCACCGCCGCTGCTTCGGCCTGCTCGAGAAATCATGGAAACAGAGCGCCTCTTCCTCCCCTGAGCTGCTAAACATCGCCGCGAGCTCGGCCTCCACCTCCCTGACCCGCAAGCCAGCGAGCTGCGGCCTCCAGTGCCCGAGAACAACCGCCGCCGCGGCGACCGAGTTCAATAAGGTGATCGGGCGCTCGTGGACAGCCCTCCACAGGGGGTTTCACGGCCGAGCGAGTGCTCTCAGCTGAAGCTCAGGCCGTGCCGTGAGCTGTCGACGGCGAATTTCAAGGTTTTGCTCCGGCGACCTCATTTCGAGCTTCTGGTACGATTCCTTCGAATTCTTTTCCTCTGATTCTCCTTAAGTCACCAAGTTTGGCACAGAGAAGCTAGACTAGCTGGCGATCGTTTTTCCTTTTGCATCCAGCGCATGAAAACGCCTCAGACCGGCGAATTTTGAGCTCTTTTTGGGTTGTTCATGGCGGACCCATTCGGTCGCACGATGACAACCTAGCTCCCGCCACTTCCGAGCTACTTTGAGACCGTGCCGATCTTCCTAGAGGTGCGCTGGTGCTGTAGGGCGCGTCGGCGCAGGTTTTTGGCGGGCTGGAAACCCTAGGCAAAGCTACCGAACCTCCACAGTGGCTGCCGCACGTCGCCGGCCAGTTTCCGGCCGCCGGCAGCCCAAGCAGAACCCACAGACGTGTTCCTCGGTGTCACAAACTCCCTGGCGGTGAGTTTCAGCTCAGGCGGTGGCCGGAAACGGAGAGCCGGCGAGCTCCGGCGTCAGGCCGGCGAGGGGCAGTGAAGGGGACTCAAAGGACAGGACTGAGTCACATCTATCGTCGCCACCTGGACAGGACTGAGTACATGTGCATATGCATTTCAATAGGAACCACAACGAAGGGGACTCAAAGGAGTGATTCATCGAAGTGGATCAAGCTCCGGAGAGTCAAGGGTGGATCTGCAAGGACACTAACTGTTTATATACGACTACCCTGCAAAACAGGCAAGCTCCGGTTTGCATTTAACAGCTGTTAAGTTTTTTTTTGTATTCACTATCGGTCAGGATATGAATTATGCATTAGGTCTAGTGTTTGGTACTCCTCTTGCATAGCCAAATGACCCATGGAGTATTGGGGTAGGTGTCTTTCACCGTGTAGAACTGCCATGCTTAAGTATGGTTCGGTAGAAGTCGAGTGGTGAGATGCTACTCGCAGTTTCAGGAACAACGGGGGCATACGGGATTGGTTCATGAATGAATTAGCAAGTTAAAGTTGAGACCGGAAGGTTGTAGGGGCAGCAGGACATAGGGGCCTGGGTGCTGTAGACCTGTCCGTGTCGGTCAAGGACCGATCCGTATGTGGCCCTGTTGAACAAGTTTGAGTTGTGTACCGGACTCATGATGGCTATATGGGACCCAGTAAACCGATGTACCTCGGGAAGCTGTCGTTGGGACTTTTCGGGTCGCCTCAGGCGGACGGCCGGTGTGCAGTATGTGGGGAATATTCTCATGACATCTCACGTCGGAAGGTGCACCATGAGAGTAGCTACTGTATGGGGTGACTTGATCGATTCAGCGGGGGTGAAACGGGGGAAAGGCTGCCACGTATGACGTCAGTGATGGTTGTTGTAGGCAACGTCGAGTACGGGCGTACGTGTCGTGTAGTCCGGGTGTTATTGATTCGAATCGCCGTCGCTCGCGGAATGGACCGAACATACTTGTTCTCACAGTCGTGACGTAGGAAGAACTTGCATGAGAAAGGAACTAATCATTTTGATGTGAAGTATTATCCTACCTTTGTATTGGATCTTGATGAATAGGCTAGTGCAAACTCGATTCTTTTATGCCATGAGCAATTTACATCGGGGGAAAGCGTTTCTTGTTTGATTGTGGACTCCCGATGTGGCGTGCCCAGGGTTACTTAAAATACTGCAATTAATACTGGAAGTAAGGATTCATTTTTAGGCGAGTTTAATTATGCTTATGCCATCCTATGTTAAGTTCATAACCTCACTTAGAGTTTCATGTTTAGGGTGACGGTTAAGTCTTGCTGAGCGTTATGCTCACGGATGCTATCCGAGTTGTTTTGCGGGTAATTGACTCGATGCTTATGAGAAGGGATGCCGATGAGACTCGGGAACCTCCGAGTGCTTACTCTAAGAGCATCCTCGCCGCTGCAGATTGTCTTCGTGTTGCTAGTAAGAAACGTCCGCGGGCTGGACCGTTTCTTTGTTGCTAGTTTAGATATGAGTCATGAGAGTGATAGTCTTCCGCTGTAGTTTACTCTGATATAACTTATTTGTAAAACATTCTTGTACGTTTCCGCTAAACTATTTATGTAATATGATGTGTTTCTGCAACCCGTGTACTGTTGGCTGCCGCATAATACGGCACCACCCGACGAGGTCCTGGCTGTCTCAGATGGTATCAGAGCTGTTACACTTGGTATCATAGCTGTTACAATATCCCTCACATTCTGCGGTTGGTTCCACTTCAAAACATCTCCCACTTTTCCGGGATCAACCGACACTCCTTCCGAGATAATGTGGCCTAAGAATGATATTTCCTTTAGCCAAAATTGACACTTGCTGAACTTGGCATACAATTGATGCTCTCACAGTTTCTACATTGTCAATCCCAAGTGTTCTTCGTGTTCTTCCTCGCTCTTTCAATACACCATGATATCGTCGATGAAAACTACGACGAACTTGTCCAAGTACTCCATTAAGATCTTATTCATGCGGTACATAAAGTATGTGGGTGCATTCGTTAACCCAGAAGACATAACGGTATACTCATACGAACTATACTGTGTTCGAATTGCAGTCTTGGGTATGTCGGAGGGCTTAATCTTCAGCGGAAATATCCCGACCGAAGATCAATCTTGGAGAAAATTCGGGCACCTTTCATTTGATCGAACATGTCCTCTATGCGGGGCATCGAGTATTTATTCCTTATTGTCACATCGTTGAGAGACCTATAGTCCACACACATCCTTCGGGTTCCATCCTTCTTGTCTATGAAGAGCAGGGGGCTCCCCACGGTGACGAGCTAGGGTGTATGAAACCCTTTTCTAGCTGCTCCTGAATTTTCTTCTTGAGCTCCACTAATTTATTAGCAGGCATCCTATATGGCCTCTTTGCTATAGGTGCAGTTCCGGGTACTAAATCAATGGCAAGTTTAATATCCCGGTCAGGTGGCATACCTGGAAGTTCTTCCGGGAACACATCTAAATATTCTTGAACCACTGGACTGCTTTCCAATGTCGCTTCTTCGATGTGGTTCAGCACTGCCTTCTCGGTTGCCGGTTGGGCTGCCTCGAACTCAATACGAGTACCGTGCTTACTCGTCAACTGCACGATCCTCTGAGCGCATTGAATCACTCCGTTGTGCTTGCTTAACCAATCCATTCCAAGTATTATGTCAATCCCTTGGGAATCCAAGACGATAAGGTTGGTAAGAAAGTCTACCCCTTTATCTTTATGCTTACTCTCAGAATAGAATTCAGAATTAAAAGAAGTGATTTCCCAACTATATGCATCAAGGTGTATAAACTAAGTATCTTCTTTCATTAATATCAGCCTATATGAGGATGAGAACAAGTGCCAAAGCATCTCATATCTCTCTACTATGTGTGGATGTGGACATTCGCCAAAGCGTTCCACAACTCACACGAAACACACAAACACAAGCATTCATCATGAAATTTCAGCACACCACTCTTATTCAAGCTACCACGATCTAAGCGTTTTTATTACAACTTTATTCAATGGGAAACCTAGACTTAATCGTGAGAACCGGTGTTGTTCTCGCCGTGTGACGGGGGTGGTCCATACATGGGCGCACGCCATGGTGAGTCGGCAGTCCATGTAGGGATACATTACGCTGGTGCTCCATTTGCTCCCGCGTTGGCACGAGTCTCCTCCTGTTTTTCCAGCAAGTACAGCTTCTTGTGGAGGTAACGGATCTCTTCTTGTGTGCTTGCATAGCGGTTTTCTAACTCCACGAGCAACCTCTGAGACTTATCGGCAGCTTGTGGGTTGGAAAGAGCTCCTCCATGGGGTCCAATGATCTCCCTTGTACCACTCTTCCGATATGGGTGCAGCTCAAAAGTAGTGTTCTCAAGCTGCTCACGGAAGGCGTAGCATAGCCCGGTGAGTGCATCCCATGCAGCATCATCGATAGCTTCTGCCCTTGTAGTTCTCCATGTGGGTGCGAAGTGCTGAGTGACAACCCTACCGTTTGATAGGATGGTTACTTCAGCCTTCCATTCTTCATGTCCGAGATGAGGGACTTTCTTGAGAAGATATTCCGGATATAGGCTGCAGCAACAGAAATTGTTTGAGCTCCTTGGATATGTGTCCTCCTTCCATTCCGTCGGACCGGAATTCTTGAACTGAATGGTTGGCCCGTTCATCACCTTCATTATCAGCCTCAGCAAGGGGTGGCTCCTCTTCGAATTCATCTCCTCCCGACATAGCTTCATGAGGCTCCATGGGTTGTAATCCCATGTGAAACTCCTCCTGAGGTGTGTACCAATGTCGTTCTTGTGGATCATCTTCCATGCCCTCTTCGAACGGTTACACCTCTTCCGGATCCTCTTCCTCATGCATAGAGCTATTGAATTCATCTTCATCATGAGGTTCCATCTTCACCTCCTCCCAATATGGTCCATCGGACACCTCAATGGGGTTAAGTGCACTCCCACGTGGGTGTGGACGAGTCCTTATGCGTGTTGTGCTCCTAATTAGTCAGTTATGCCGCACCCATATTTGGCCTTGTGGTGGCACTGTTTTCCTGGCATGTGCTCGCATGAACCGGTCCTTAGATCTATGGCAAGTAAACCACCATCTCATTCAGCAACATCCACGAACCAATCTTGCCTAGATATCCCCGATTCCATGCTCATTAACATCATCAAGTTCTCATTATCATTATTTATATGAGTGCAGTAGCTAACCATGTTTTATTTCAGCTTCCCGTATCCCGTAAGTTAAGCGAAGCAAAAAGGAAAAACGACCATACCCGACTCATCAACTTTCCCAGCGACAAGGATGGTAAATCAAAACTAGTAAACTCCTATAAAAGGGTGTCCCATTAAGTTTACTCAAGCATACGAGTTTTCGCAAGCAAAACAGTTTCAAAACATGGGATCAATATGGTCAAGGGGCACTTGCCTTGCTCCCGTGGCTCGTGTTGCTCAAACATCTCAAGGACTTTGTGCTGTAGTTCCTCGTAGACGGCCTCTTGAGCTTGTTCTTCTACTCACGATCATGCACATACAAGATTTACAGAAATCAATCATCATGCACAAACTTTACTCAAGATGCAATAGGGTAGATGAATGCAAATCCCATAGTGCAGTTTTATAAAACTAGTTTGTACGTGTTCTTGCATATTTTAATGGGATTTCATGGGGTTTTATGATGAACAAGGGTGTAGAGATCAAGTGTGGACATGGTAATGATCTTCACACAAGATGTAGATCAATTCCACCGTCAAAAATCGTCCAAAACACGATCTGTCCACATGCAAAAGTTTCTGCTCGAAGGGGGCGAAGAACACGAATGCGTAGAAACAGCGGCGACATCATAAGAGGGGTAATGAAGACCTACCTCACTTCTTCCTTGTGGCAGGGCCTTGCTCCTAGCAACGACAGCAGCGGGGGATTTTTCTGCAGGGAATTATGGTAGGGCTGATCGTCAGGCTTCTTCTCCGGTGACGGCGAGGCGTGACGGGGCTCGACGGCGGGTCTCGTGTGACGCCCGGTCCAATAAAACATGGAACCCAGCTAATGCATATGTGTGCCCAGAATGTTCACCACACATACACATGTAATCCACAAACTGAATTCAGAATATAACCACGAATAATAGGGTTTAAGTACTTTATTACATCAATCTCTAACTTATTCTTGCAGCGGAAGTCTTATTCTAGCAGCGGAAGTCTCTAACGATAGCTGAAGCAAACTAAACAGCAGCAGCGGCTCCATCTCCAACTCCACAGGCAAGTTGACGGCAGTTCACATGCCTAGTACTCCACATGGTCTGCGAAGTACTCTTCTCCTGTTGCTGATGTTCAAGTAATAATGCAAGGTTGAGTACATGACGTACTCAGCAAGTGCAGGAAATGTATAACATGTAGCTTCCAACAAGGTAGGAACAAAAAGGCTCATTGCAGAAAGCAAAGTTTATTTCACAAACATGATAAAAACAGAAACTAATTTTAAGTGAATTTAATCCCAACATATATCCAATTAAAACATCAACATACCTCCTTTATGATTCACCACCTTTCATGTCTCAACCAACCATAAATCTTTCTCAACTTTCATCTCGTGCTCATGATATCCATAACCATCTCATATTCATGATATCCATAACCATCTCATATTCATACCACCATCTCATATTCATATCTTCCGAAACCAAACTCATTGTTACGAATCAACAGTCCCAAAAACCAATCCCAAAGACCATACCATGACCAAACCAATAAATATCCATCCCCAAACCTTCCCTCTAATCATGGAAGTTGGCCAGGTGCTTGTACCTGAAGCATGGCTATCATGATAGTTTTACACTCTGCAGAGGTGGCATCACTTTACCCACAAGTTTGAGATTTCGTCACCCGTCGGCGACTGTAGAACCTCCATTATACCAGTACACAACCGTCGGTGTATGGCCAAAAGATCACAAAATAGCCTTTACAAAGGGGCTACTAGATGTATGGACTCACTAAGGTTTCACCAACAGGCTCGAATCACCATTCTCCCACCAACGTGCTACCTCTTGTGCCATGCAGTTCCCAGGGCAGTCCTCTCTCGACTCCCATTCCCCGCGCCTTCCACGGTCCATAACAATCTAGTAACTTACCTAATTAGTCAGCTAAGCCGCACCCATACTTGGCCTTGTGGTGGCACTGTTTTCCTGGCATGTGCTCGCATGAACTGGTCCTTAGATCTACGACAAGTAAACCACCATCTTATTCTACCACTTCCACGAACCAAGCTTGCCTAGATCTCCCCCGATTCTTGTTCATCAAGTTTTCTTTAACATTATTCATATGAATGCAGTAGCTAGACACGTTCTATCTCGCTTGCCATATCCCGTGGATGAGCGAAGCACAAAGCAAAAGCGACCATACCCAACTAATTAACTTTCCCGGCGACAAGGGTAGTTAAGAAAACTAGTAAACTCCTATAAAAAGTTTCCCATCAAATTGACTCAAGCATACACAGTTTTCACAAACAAAATAGTTTCAAAACATGGGATCCATATGGTCAAGGGCTCTTGCCTTGTTCCTGCGGCTTTGGTTGCTCACTGATCTCGAAGTATTGGTGTTGAAATCCTTCGTAGATAGCTCCCTGAGCTTGTCCTTCTACTCACGATCACACACATACAAGATTTACAGCAATCAAACATCATGCACAAACTTTACTTAAGATGCAATGGTGCATATGCATGCTAACCTATGGTGCTGTTTCATTAGATCAGTTTGTACGTGTTCTTGCATGTTTTAGTGGGCTTGCATAGGGTTTTACAATTTACAAGGGTGTAAAGATCAAGTGTGGACGTGGTGATGATCTTGACTCAAGATCTAGATCAATACCACTTTCAAAAAACCGATCAACATGTGATCTGTCCACACGAAAAAGCTTATGTTCGAAGAAACAGATGCGCAATGATGTCGTGGGTGGTAACGAAGACCTACCTCGCTTCTCCTTGGCGGCAGGGCCTTCCTCCTAGCGATGGCAGCAGCGAAGAGCTCGTCGGCGGTCTCACCAGTGGTTGAAGTTTGGCGAAGGGGGTTAACTCGGCGAGTTGGGGGCTAGGGCCTCTAAGTCGTTGACTTGAAAAAGTGCTATGGCTAAGGGGGTGTCTCGGGTTCTATTTTTAAGGGGATAAGGAAGAGTCCTACTCCGATTAGATTTCAAATAAGAGTGCTATTCAAATTGTTTTGGATCTTAACAACTTATCTCCAATCGATTTGATTGCAGTATTTAACGTGGTAGAATTCGTGTCGGTTTCCTCAGTACCGGGTACTCGCGTACAGGGGAAACCGCTTAAGGATCTCGTCCTTCCGCAGGGATAAGCTCTGGAGGATCCACGTGTCCAGTAGGGCCAGGCTTCCCTTTTCCTTAGAGGCGAACTCCGGTTGTGCCGCGTGTCAGGCGGGCGGGACCTCCCCTCTCCTCAGAGGCGAGCTCCGCGTGCGCCACGTGTCTTGGCGAGCGGGACCTCCCCTCTCCCTCAGAGGCGAGCTCCACGTGCGCCACGTGTCTGGCGGGTCGGGCCTCCCCTCTCTACAGAGGCGAGCTATGGGGGCGCCACGTGTCAGTGCTGGATCTCCCCTCTCCTCGGAGGTGAGCTCCGAGAGTGCCACGTGTCCAACAGCATCGGACCCTTCAGGGGCGAGCTCCGGGGGTGACACGTGTCCAGCGGACCAGACCTCTCGGAGGTGAGCTCCGAGAGTGCCATGTGTCAAATCAGTGTCGGACCTCTCTTCTCCTCGGAGGTGAGCTCCGAGGACGACACGTGTCAAGTAGTATCAGACCTCCCTTCTCCTCGGAGGTGAGCTCCGAGGACGACACGTGTCCCGCAGGGTCTTCTCCTCGTAGGTGAGCTCCGAGGATGACACGTGTCCAGTAGGACCGGACCTCACTCCCTCCGCAGGGGTGAGCTCCGAGAGCGACACGTGTCCCGCGGGTCGGACCTCTCAGAGGCGAGCTCCGAAGGATCCACGTGTCCCGCGCGGCTGGGCCTCGCTTCTCCGCAGAGTCTAGCTCCGAAGGTGACACGTGTCCCGCGGGGTCGGGCCTCGCTTCTCTGCAGAGGCGAGCTCCGCAGGCGACATGTGTCCAGCAGGGACGGACCTCACTCCCTCCGCAGGGGTGAGCTCCGAGAGCGACACGTGTCTAGCGACGTGGTCAGCGGCCGCGGGAAGTGCCTACAGCGCTCCTCGGCGAACTGGAATTGGCTCCTTTCGGCTATCTTTATGATTCTTTCTCCGTTTCTACTTCTTTTAAAATGTTTCTCTATATGAAATATGCATGCATGCGTGAATATGAAATTGAGGGTGTTACATCTCGATGGCGGGTCTCGACGGCGGGGCTCGACGGCGGGGCTCGACGACGGGGCTCGATGGCGGGGCTCGTCGGCGACCAAACTTCAGCAAGTGGGATGCAACTCGGCGAGTTGTGGGGGCAGAGAGCAACTCGGCGAGTTGGAGGGGCAGGGGGGGCGGCCAAAGGTGTAGGGTGGGGCTGGGGGGTTGTATCTATAAGGGGGAAAAGGAGAGTCCTAGCAAGATGGGACTCATCCCAAGAGTCCTAGGGTTCCCCCCTCCTCTAGGGCTGCGGCCAATTTGGGGCAAATTCCCTCTAAATGTGGGGCAAATTCCCCATAGGGGAATCTAGGGGAGATTTGGGGAAATTTTGGAGAAATTTGGTGGGGAAATTTGGGATGGCTCAATTCAGCTATCTTATTTCCATTTCTCTCCATTTCGATGTTCCCTTCTCCATTTCTATATTCTCTTCTCCATTTCTATGGTTCTTTCTCCATTTTTATGGTTCTTTCTCCATTTCTATGGTTCTTTCTTCATTTCTACTTTTCAAATGCTTCTCTACATGAAAAATGTATGCAATGCATGGTAGTGAAATTTGAGGGTGTTACACTATCATTGCGCGAGCTCGGACGGGGAAACACCCAAGGCAAGAATGACAACCTCTCCGCTAGTCGGTGCTGCCGGTTCCTCCGGGGCTAGGACTGGGGCTGAATCCTGAGCAGGCCTGGCCATGGCTTCCCCAAAGTCTGGCAAGGGCCTCCTTCGCAGAACAGCGGATGGATCCGCGGGAGACCCTGCCCCGCTCACCTCATCACCAAGCGCCACCGGTGGCGGAGGTCCCGAACCCTTGGGGACCGTATTAGCCTCAACGGAAGAGTGGGGCAGCAGCACCAGAGTTGTGAACAGCCCGGTGACGCCTGCAACCTCGACCACGCCCACTCTGGGGTCCGCAGCTGCCGGATGGGACGATTGCCCTCGCCCCGCGACCAAAGTTGGACAGACCACCTTTGCCGGCTTGCCGACCAGAGCGCCAGCGTCCAAGTCCAGCTTCCTGCACCGTGTGGAACGGTAAGAAATCCACGCGCCCACGCTAACCCACGCAACTACAACAGGAGGAAAGCCAATACATTTTGGAGCGTTGTAGTATCGCCCCAACCTTGACGGCCGGAGTCAGACCCGGATGGGCGGGCGCCCCCCCCCCCCCTCACCTTCTGCTTCTTCAGCATCAGGTCCGGCGTGAGCTCCGAGAGTGCTATGTGTCAAATCAGTGTCGGAGCTCTCTTCTCCTCGGAGGTGAGCATCAAGGACGACACGTGTCAAGCAGTATCAGACCTCCCTTCTCCTCGGATGTGAGCTCCAAGGACGACACGTGTCCCATAGGGTCTTCTCCTCGTAGGCGAGCTCCGAGGATGACACGTGTCCAGTAGGACCGGACCTCACTCCCTCCGCAGGGGTGAGCTCCGAGAGCGACACGTGTCCCGTGGGTCAGACTTCTCGGAGGCGAGCTCCAAAGGCTCCACGTGTCCCGCGGGGTCGGGCCTCGCTTCTCTGCAGAGGCGAGCTCCGCAGGCGACACGTGTCCAGCGGGGCCGGACCTCGCCCCTTCCGCAGAGGCGAGTTCCGAGCCTGCCACATGGCCAGTCAGCGGCGGACCTCACCCCTTCTGCAGGGATGAGCTCTGAAGGCGCCACGTGGTCAGCGGCCGTGGGAAGTGTCTACAGCGCTCCTCGGCGAACTGGAATTGGCTCCTTCGGCTATCTTTCTGATTCTTTCTCCATTTCTACTTCTTTTAAAATGTTTCTCTATATGAAATATGCATCCATGCGTGAATATGAAATTGAGGGTGTTACAAACCTACCCCTCTTAAACTGAATCTCACCCTCGAGATTCGATAGAGTGGAGAATGGGTGAGGGAATTCTGCCTTGAGGTCCTCCTCACGCTCCCAAGTAGCTTCGGCTTCCGTGGGATGACTCCACTGTACCTTGCACCAACGGATCACTTTGTTCCTCGTGACCCTTTCCTTTACGTCCAAAATTCGGACAGGGTGCTCTACATAGGTCAAATCCTCTTGAAGCTTCAGCTTATCCATCAGTACTTGTTCTCCCGGTACTCTCAAGCACTTTTTGAGTTGGGATACATGAAACACGTCATGCACGTTGGAGAGGTGCATCGGGAGCTCTAGTTGATAGGCTACCTCTCCTCGCTTGCCCAAAATCTTGAATGGTATGATGTAGCGAGGTGCTAGCTTGCCTTTGACGTTGAAACGTCGTTGGCCTCGGATAGGTGATACCTTAAGGTACACGAAGTCTCCTACTTTGAAAGTCAACTTTCTTCGCCTGTTGTCCACACAACCTTTTTGTCGTGACTGAGCAGCCTTCAAGTTCTCCCATATCGTTTGGACTTGCTTCTCAGCTTCTTGCAGCACTTCGGGTCCAAACACTTGGTTCTCTCTGGTCTCGTTCCAAAACAACGGCATCCTACATCGTCTACAATACAACGCTTCGAAAGGTGACATCTTCAAGCTGGCTTGATAGCTGTTATTGTATGAGAACTCGGCATACGGCAAGCTCCTATCTCAACTATGTCCATGTTTCAAAGCGCAGGATCTCAACATGTCTTCCAAAATTTGGTTTGTCCTCTCAGTTTGCCCGTCGGTTTGCGGGTGATAGGCGGAGCTGAAATTTAGCCGTGTACCCATGGCTTCATGCAGCTTCCTCCAGAACCTATAGGTAAACTGAGTACCCCGATCTGAAACTATCCTCTTCGGGACTCCATGGCGACACACGATTTGCTCCATGTATAGCTCGGCTAGTTGTGCAACGCTGTACTTGGTTTTAACAGGAAGGAAATGAGCTGTTTTCGTCAATCGGTCCACAATAACCCAGATAGAGTCGTAACCCGACTGAGTACGTGGCAATCCGACGATGAAATCCATACTGATATCTTCCCACTTCCACTCGGGTACTTTCAATGGTTGCAACAGTCCATCGGGTCTTTGACGTTCAGCCTTAACCCGTTGGCACGTGTCGCATAGGGCAACATACTCAGCTATGTCCCTTTTCATACCATCCCACCAATAGCAAGTTTTCAGGTCCTTGTACATCTTTGTACTTCCGGGATGTATGGAATAAGGTGAGTCATGTGCCTCTTTTAATAGCGTGTCGCGGATGTGCTTCACGTTAGGCACTCAAATCCTCTTCCCTAACCAAAGCGTACCCTTCTCGTCTTCCTTGAAGTCCTATTCTATGCCTTGTCGGATTCTTTCCTTGATCTCCTTGATTTCCTAATCCGTTGCTTGGCCATTTCATATCTCTTGTTCCAGCGAAGAATGGAGTTCCATTACTTCCATCTCGTTCAAGAACCCGAAATGTAACCGTTCGAACTCCTTGCGCAGCTCGGGCGGTAGCTCCTGAACCGTGAGTTGGTGACATGCTCCCTTTCGGATCAATGCATCAGCTACTACATTGGCCTTTCTGGGGTGATAGTTGATTCCAACATCATAATCCTTGATGAGTTCCAACCATCGTCGTTGCCTCAAATTCAAATCTGTTTGCGTGAATATGTACTTGAGA
Source organism: Neostapfia colusana (assembly GCA_030760725.1). Lineage (NCBI taxonomy): Eukaryota > Viridiplantae > Streptophyta > Magnoliopsida > Poales > Poaceae > Neostapfia > Neostapfia colusana. The sequence continues at coordinate 61,081,660 of JASWHV010000005.1, read as the reverse complement.
CTTTTGTAATCCGTATAGATCTCACATCGGTGGCCAAGGATATATTGTCTCCAAATCTTTAATGCATGCACCATGGCTGCAAGTTCCAAATCATGCGTGGGGTAATTCAGCTCGTGTTTCTTTAATTGTCTCGACGCATAGGCTACCACTTGTCCTTCTTGCATGAGCACACATCCAAGCCCTTGTCTTGATGCGTCACAATATATGTCGAAACTCTTGCTCACGTCCGGCAATACCAAAACCGGTGCTATGGTTAGCCTTTTCTTGAGCTCCTCAAAGCTTTCTTGACACGCTTGTGTCCACTGAAATGATTTTCCCTTCATTAGCAATTCAGTCATAGGCTTTGCTATCTTGGAGAAATCCTTGATGAACCGGCGGTAGTATCCAGCCATCGCAAGGAAACTCCGAATATCCCTGACGTTCTGCGGTTGGTTCCACTTCAGAACATCTCCCACTTTTCCGGGATCAACCGATACTCCTTCCTCGGAGATGATGTGGCCTAGGAACGATATCTCCTTTAGCCAAAATTGACACTTGCTGAGCTTGGCATACAATTGATGCTCTCACAGCTTCTGCAATGTCAATCTTAAATGTTCTTCATGTTCTTCCTCACTTTTTGAATATACCATGATATCATCGATGAAAACCACGACGAACTTGTCCAAGTACTCCATGAAGACCTTATTCATGAGGTACATGAAATATGCGGGTGCATTCGTTAACCCAAAAAACATAACGGTATATTCATACGAACCATACCGTGTTCGAAAGGAAGTCTTGGGTATGTCGGAGGGCTTAATCTTCAGCTGGATGTACCCCGACCGAAGATCAATCTTAGAGAAAACTCTGGCACCTTTCATTTGGTCGAACAGGTTCTCTATACGGGGCAGCGGGTATTTATTCTTGATCGTCACCTCATTGAGAGACCTATAGTCCACACACATCCTTTGGGTCCTATCCTTCTTGTCTACGAAGAGCACGGGGGCTGCCCACGGTGACGAGCTTGGGCGAATAATACCCTTTTCTAGCTGCTCCTGAATTTGCTTCTTAAGTTCCACTAGTTCATTAACAGGCATCCTCTATGGCCTCTTTGCTATAGGTGCAGTTCCAGGTACCAAATCAATGGCAAACTCAATGTCCCGGTCAGGTGGCATACCTGGAAGTTCTTCCGGGAACACGTCCAAAAATTCTTGAACCACCGGAATGCTTTCCATTGTTGCTTCCTCAATGTGGTTCAGCGTTGCCTTCTCGGTTGCCGTTTGGGCTGACTCGAACTCAATACGAGTTCCATGCTCATTTGTCAACTGCACGCTCCTCTCAGCACATTGGATCACTCCGTTGTGCTTACTTAACCAATCCATTCCAAGTATTATATCAAGCCCTTGAGAATCCAAGACAATAAGGTTGGCAAGGAAGTCTACCCCCCTTATTTTAAGGTTTACCCTTGGTCATACTATATTAGTCCTCATCTCTCCACCGGGAGAATTAACCAACATAGTATATTTCATGTGTGATATGGGCAGGTTATACTTGGTAACATACTTGGGTGATATAAATGAATGCTATGCTCCAGAATCAAATAAAACAGTAGCTGGGTTGGAGTTGGCAAGGGACATACCAATCACGACGTCCTCAGCCAGTTGCGCTTCCTCAGCGGAAACATGATTCACGTTGCCCCGAGCGTAGTTCTGCTGCCCACGGTTACCTTGCGTAGCTCCTCCATTCGACCGTGGGTTCTTCTTGGGCGCGTTGGTTGGCTGTCCAAGGCCTTTCCTCGGGCATTGGCTTACAAAGTGTCCCGCTTCTCCGGATGCAAAGCATGCCTTGTTGCCCAAGACAGCAGGTACGTTAGGGCGAGGGTGGTTTTGAGCATAGGCACCCATGTTTGGACGGGGCGCAGAAGGCAAAGGCACACGAGGTGCTTGCATAACAGGACGTTGCTGTGGTGGTTGATTAGGGAGAAAAGTAGAAGTGGACGAGCCATACTGTGGTGCAGGTGGGGGCATGAAACGAGGACGTACATTGCTCCCTTGTGGCTGGTATGGCATATTTCTCTTTCCCTCTTGCTCGATCTCACGGATCTTGCTTTCAACCACTATAGCTTTGTCAACTAGCTTCTGGAAGTTTGCATAGTCATTGTTGAGAAGCTGAACTTGGATCTCATTGTTCAACCCTCGTATGAACAAGTACTGCTTCCTTTGATCCGAGTTGACGTCCTTAGGGGCATACCTTGACAGTTGCGTGAACTTGTTGAGATACTCGTTCACGCTCTTCTTTCCTTTGCGGAGACCTTCGAACTCTTGCCGTTTAAGCATCATGACTCCAGCAGGGACGTAATGAGACCGAAAACTCTCCTTGAACTCAGTCCAAGTGATAGTCTCCTGGTTGACATGAGCATTGCAGAGAGTGTCCCACCAGTCAGCGGCTGCTCCCATAAGTTGGTGCGATGCAAAGAGAACTTTCTCCCGATCATTGCACTGAACAATGGCAAGCTTCTTCTCCATGGATTTCAACCAATCATCAGCCTCCATGGGATCATTAGCTTGTGCAAAAGTGGGCGGTCGAGTCCTCATGAACTCTCCCAGTCTGTTGTGAGCCGGCGGTGGTGGCGGTGGTGGTGGTGCAGGAACGGGGTTAGGGTCGTTATGGTTGTTGGCTTGCAGCTGACCCAAAGTTTGGATCATAGTTTGCATGAGCTGGTTCTGCATAGCCATCAACCGTTCCAAGTTGTTTTCACCAGCCCCGGGGTTAACATTCTCAGGAACTTCAACGTGGTCATCCTCTTGTGGTTCCTGGTTGCCACGAATGTTCCTCCTTTGACGGCCAGTGTTTTCTCTCACTATCTGTGAGAGAGAGTTGGGTAGAATAGAAGTTACAAGTTTAGATTGATCCCCCTAACTATATGCATCAAGGTGGATGGACTAAATATATTAGTCTTTATGAGGATGTGAACACATGCCGAAGCATCTAACATCTTTCTACTATGTGTGGATATGGACAACGCTGAAACGTCCCACAACTCACACTAAGCACTCAAACACAAACAATCATCACAAAAGTTTAACACACCGTTCCTATTCACGCTTATTCAATGGGGTTCCTAAACCAAATCATGTGATCCGGTGCTGTTTCCACCGTGTGACGGGAGTGGTCACCCTGGTGGGGTTAAGTGCACTCCCACGTGGTGGTGAACGAGTATTCGTGCTCTGGACCTCCGGCATCTATATATGGGACATGAGAAACTCTGAGAAGGAGGAGATAACTCCAAAACATCAGGAGTTATGGAGCAAGAACAAGGGTGTTGCTGTCCAAAAGAAGAGACGAGGAGGGGTTGAGAGAAGTACCTTACGGTGCAAGAAAAGTGCAACAGCAAGCAATTTTCAAAAATAGCAGTTTAGGGGGTGTGCTCTTGTGGTTTAGGGTGTCCATTTTTCCTAGGCTGGCATCCTATGGTCAATGTGGTTCTGATGTCAAGCTATGCATTCTACCTAGGCTTGCGTCCTACGGTCAATGCGGCTCTAATGCAAATCTGTGACTAGGCCTGCGCCCTACGGTCATCGTGGCTCTGATACCAATCTGTACGCCCGGTGCCGTAAAACACGGAACCCAGCTAATGCATATGTGTGCCCAGGATGTTCATCACACATACACATATATTTCACAAACTGAATTCAGAATATAACCATGAATAATAGGGTTTAAGTACTTTATTACATCAATCTCTAATTTATTCTTGCAGCGGAAGTCTTATTCTAGCAGCGGAAGTCTCTAACGATAGTGGAAGCAAACTAAACAGAAGAAGCGGCTCCATCTCCAACTCCACAGGCAAGTTGACGGTAGTTCATACGCCTAGTACTCCACATGGTCTTCGAAGTACTCTTCTCCTGTTGCTGATGTTCAAGTAATAATGCAAGGTTGAGTACATGATGTACCCAGCAAGTGCAGAAAATGTATAACATGTAGCTTCCAACAAGGTAGGAACAAAAAGGCTCATTGCAGAAAGCAAAGTTTATTTCACAAACATGATAAAAACAGTAACTAATTTTAAGTGAATTTAATCCCAACATATATCCAATTAAAACATAAACATACTGTAACACCCCAAAATCCTGTTAAGAGGGGAATTTAAAAAATTTTGGACGTATTGCATGTGTTGCAAAAATTCAAATTCAAACTGGAATTCAAATTAAACTCAAAACAGAAATGAAAAAGAAAAAGAAAAGGAAAAAAATAAACCTCCCCGGCCAGTGGGCCGAAACCCACCAGCCGGCCCATTTATTCCCGCGCCAGTCCGCAGCCGCGCGCCCCCCCTCTTTCCCACTGACACGCGGGGCCTGCCAACCATTCTTCCTCCTCGCGCCCGCGCTCGGCCGGCCGGACTCTTCTCACCTCCGAATCGAAACCGCCCCGGATCCTCGCGTATCCCAGCCGAATTTCGTTCCTGGACGACGCAAACTCGATCACAACCGAACGCCGCCCTCCCCCGGCTATATAAACACCGGCATCTTCCCGATTTTCACCCGCGATCGGCTGTTTTTCTTCCCGGTGAGAACCCAAGTTTCTCCGGCCAATTTCGCTCGATCTTCACTAGGGATTTCTCATCTAACGCGCTGATCTTGATCCACCGCCTCCGGGGAACCGCGCAGGTGCAGAAAACTCGGTGGTTTGCGCTTCAAACACAGCGCTGACGAGCCTCGCCGTGAATTCACCTCGGACCTCGTCGCCGACCGCTTTCCAGGACCTCCGAGCTCAAGAAAACCCCCGAGGTGAGATCCCCGACCTCCCCTCTACCGATCTATGCCATAAAATCACAGTTTTAGGAAGAATTGACGAAGATCCGAAGCTCTCTGGCGAGATCGCCGCCTCCCACCGCCGTGCGCCGCCGGGCAGCGCCGCTCGCGCTCGATCAGAGCGACGTGGCCGCTTGTGCGCCGTCTATTTTAAATCGCACGGTAGAATTTAAATCCCCGCGTACCGGTTCGACGTTATAATCTCAGCCGTTTGTTTTAAATCGGACGGTCCACGTCAGCCCCGCGTTATAAAGGCCGGAATTCTTACGCGCTACCCCCTGGGGTTCTCGGAAAATACGAGCTAGCCCCGGAAACTTCTGATCTAGCCCCTGGAACTTCAGAAATTCATGTAAATTCAATTTAAAATCAGTTTTAGCCCCTGGACTTAATAAAAATTAGCAAAATCCCTCTGTTATGCATAGTTAGGCCACTGGAAATTCTTACAATAATATAATAGACCCTGTAGTGGGGTGAGTTTAGCTTTTTAACCCTATGTGATATTGAATTTAGGAATTTGAATATGTAATTAGTATTTAAAATTTAAAAGATGGGACAAACACATTGTAAATTCAAGTTTGAACTCTCCTAGCACTTGGAAAACTTTGGAGTGAGTTAAAAGTAAATTTTAAGGTGAAATAAATCTGTCTAATTGATTATTCACATTTATTAGTTATAGGGACACATTTTTAAGTAGAGAATAATTCTGAAAATTAGTAAAATAAATGTAAAATAGTTCACATCAGAGGATAAGTTCAAAAATATATTATTTAATATTTTAGACCCAAAACCTATTCTGTTTAGATGAGGTGTCTTACTATTTTCATAATAAAGTTCACATTTAGGCATAGGAAATAAATCTGAAAATATAGAAAGCTAGGTATGAAAAACTAGAAAATGATAAATGAAGTTTCCAAAATCCAAAGAATTCAGTTTAGGGTTGGTAGAAGGTCTGAAGACACATTTGGAGTAGGAAAATACCCTCCATGCACACTTGGTAGCTAAAAGGTGTATCAATTGAATATAAGGAATTTATTTAAATTGGAAACTCATATATAGTATGCAAACATAAATATGAATACAAAAGTAGAAATCATATGCACATGTTTAAAAGTGCATGTAAGCCAAAATCAACAAACATAGAGTAACCACAACACATAGAAATGTGAATGGCTTTCATAAATGTGAATGTGTGGTTTGTATGAAGTGGAAGTGTGAACTATGTCTTATGGATTGTTATTTTCTTTTGCTATGTGTGATGGTATGAGTAGAACCTGCTCCAGAGCAAGTTCTTCCTTTCCAGGATCAGGACTACCCATTCCAAGAGCAGCAGGAAGAAGGCAAGTGTCCTTGACCACTTTGATCCCATACTAGGATGTGTAGATAGAATTATTTGCATTGTCAATTGAAAGGATGAAACCCTGCTAGGATGTTTCCCTAGAATTGCATTGCCTTGTTTCCTTGTAGCTTGGGTTGGGATTCATTTTATCATGTCATTTATTATTATGCATATGCTTAGCCATGCTTAGAATGGGATATTTGGGATATGAGATCATCAGTTTATTTTACCATACTCTTGAATGAGATATTGTGAGTTATGTAGAGGTAGGGATCAAGGCAAGTTGGATGTTTTGGTTGGTGTTGTGTGCACGAGACTCGGGTTTGTGTTTAGTACTTGCCTGGATCCTAAGGACCGGTTCATGGAGCATGTAACCTGGCTTTACCGTGCCAACCACATGCTGAGATGGGGCAGCTTGGCCAATTAATTAGGTGTATCCCCGGCGTAGTATGGGTGTGTTGGATGGTGCGGGGAGTAGGTGTCAGCTGGACTACCGTATGAACCGCAAGGCCCAAGAGGGGGCCACTGCAGCGGGGTTGGAGCCTCTTGTATGTTGTTAGGGGTGAAACCTCAGTGGGTCCACGCTCGTCGAGAATCCCTTTGTAAAGGCTTCGTAGTGATCTCCTGGCTACGCACCTAGGAAGTGTGAATGTGGTTCGTGGCCACTGGCATAATGGAGGTTCTTTTAGTCCACCCGGCAACGGGGGATGAAATCAATACATGTGGGTACAGTGGTACAAACTCTGCAAAGTCAAAACTGTCATGACAGCCGTGCTCACGGTCAAGAGCGGCTTGGACTTATTCATGATTAGAGGATGATGGCTTTGGAAGTTGTGGATGTTAAGCGGGGAGCTTAATATTGGAAATGATGTTATGGTTAATTGATTATGATGATGGGATGGGAGATTGGGACCATTTCACCTGTGTAGTAATGTAGGTGCTTAATAAGCTAAGGTGGTAGGCAATAATTGCATAGTGCTTTAACCATGAGTTCAACCTCTCCTTGTTCTAGCTATGCATGACATAACTTTCCCACACTTGCTGAGTACCATCGGTACTTAATCCTTGCATATTTGTTGGTTTATATTGCTGCTCAGGTCAAGAGAATGATGTGGTGTTTAATGATCAAGACTTTGGACCCGAAGAAGGTTTCTAGGTTCATGGAGTCCCCCGGGCAACGCCTGTGACGGAGCCCACAAGAATAATTATTCCGCTGCTATTTTATTTACATGTTACGAACTTATTATCGTCCATCAAGACAGATACTATGTAAGACTTATTTATATTCGACACCTGGCTTGTAATAAATGATGCTTCACTATTTGTCATCACATGTATGAGAAAATGATCCTGGCATACATGTGATATTCACTCGGTTATTCTTCGGAAAAACCGGGTGTGACAGAAGTGGTATCAGAGCCAAGGTTGCCCGTAGGAACGTGGACCTAGGTAGAAATGGACGTAGCTAAGGACCCTATTTTATTAAAAACTATTTTACAAAGGTGTGGGTTGAAAAGTGTTATTTAATGGGGTCACTTTCTTCATCTTACCCCAACTTTCATTCAAAGTAGGATTTTTGTTTAAAAGTTTACCTAACCTAAGTTTAAATGCTTTCTGTTTTAGATGGTTCGCATGATTCGCACCGCTCGCAAGTCCACAGGAGGGAGAATTCCCATAGTTGCCCTTGCCCAAAGAGAGGAGAGCCGTCCGGTGATGTACCTTTCCTACGGATTGGCAGTAGGAGGCTTGTTGCGCCGTCTTCGACGTATGCTCCAAGCCGTCGGCAATACGGGCAAGCTAATCATACACTATAGCTCCACCAGGACCATCCGTGAGAAGAGGGAAGAATGGAGTTCAGAGATGAGGATTATCCACGAAAATCAGCTGCTCAAGATCCACCGCTCTCCAGCTTGTCGAGCGACACAGGTCGATGCGGAGAAGGATGTCACCTGGGAGGCCATCACCTGCCAAAGTCACATCTATCGTCGTCACCTGGACAGAACTGAGTACATGTATGTCCTCCAGCGCGAGAGTGGTACAACGGAGTATAAGTACCCGCCAGTGCAGCAAAGGACTTCCCATGAGCACATGGACCTGTGCTTGGAGGATGCTGCTATGCTCAGCACTCGACTGCAGGAGTGTCAGCAGGAGCTTCAGGATGTTCGTGACACCCTGAAGGAAACCGAGGCGTTGCTTTGAGCCTGCTTGAGGGCGAGAGAGAGAGGAGATGGGAATGAACTGTGTGTCACCGGGCGATCAGGCGTCGTCGCACTTCTCCACCAGCAGCTTCCCCACCCAAAGCGGAGTCAGAAGGCAGCCACAATAATGAGGAAGATTCCATGGAGCCAGCTCAGGGATACGAGTAGTGTAGAGTCTTTCCCTTAGTTAGCAAGATGTCGAATAGTCGAGTCATTACCTTAGTTAATGGTGTGTTAATGCTTGGTGTGTGACGTGAGTTGTGGAAGCCATGAGCAATTGTCCACAGCCTCGTCTTCAGATTGTTTTGCTTTGGTGTGTGAACCCACATGAAATAATAGTGCATTTATTTTTGTGTGAGACATGAACCCTCAGAAAGTATAACAAAGCCTCAACACTTCAAAGTAAAAACAAGTGAAAGTAGTAAGATAATATGTAATGCTTAGATTAACATTTGGTTGATCATGCTAGATGGCCGGAAGACAAAAGGGTCGTGCTGCCAACCCCGCCAACAACAACAATGAGGCCTGCAACCCTCATCTTTCTGGGAGCCAAGACAGGGGTGGACGCCATGAGGGAGTTGATCCCATCCACCAAATGCTTGAAAATCAAAATCAGCTCATCCAGAACCTGACTCAAGTGGTGGCCAACTTGCATCAAGTTCCACCTCCACAAGCTGCACCACGCCAACCAAGGTTGAGTGAGTTTCTAGGAACTCAACCTCTGAAGTTTGCAAGTGCTGCTGAACCTCTGGAGGCAGATGACTGGCTAAAGACTATTGAGAGCAAGATGAGGATCATACAGTGCCAAGGGTATGAGAGGGTTCTGTTTGCCTCTCATCAATTGCATGGACCTGCTGCTGATTGGTGGACCACCTACGTGGCCGCCCATCATGACCCTGAGAACATCACTTGGGAAGAGTTCAAGCGTAGCTTCCGCAACCATTACATACCAAGGGGTGAACTCAAAAACAAGAGGAAGGAGTTCTTGGGGTTGCAGCAAGGAAACATGACTGTGCGGGAATACCTCACTAAATTTACTCAACTCTCCCGTTATGCCCCACGGGACATAGAGACTGATGAGCAGAAACAGGATTGTTTCATGGAAGGACTTACAGCAGAAATGCAGTGTGCAATGTCCTCCAACGAGTATGAAAGCTTCCAAAAGATGGTGGACAGAGCATTTGTGGTAGAAAGGAAGCTGAAGACCTTGGAAAAGGAGAACAAGAGGAAGGCTGGGTGGTCACACCAAGCCACAGGGAGCAACACCCGCCCACGTATGATGCAGCAACCCGCAGGGCAGACAAACCGTGCTGCGGTACCCTACTCAGCACCAAGAGGGTACAACCCGAACTACAGGCCTCCGGCAGCACCAATACAGCCACAACGTCAGTTCGTACAGCAGCCTCGCCCTACATATCAACCTCGACCAGCAATGCAAGGATCCCCAAACCAATCCCAAGACAACAAAGGCCAGGCACCTAAGGTTGGGGTGCAATGTTTTAACTGTGGTGAAGTGGGGCACTACGCCCATAAGTGCCCAAAGAAGAAGCCCGCGCAGCCACAATAGCAGAATGTAATGAGAGGACGGGTGAACCACGTCACCATGGAGGAGGCGCAAGAGGCACCCGACGTGGTAGTTGGTAAGTTTCCTGCCAATTTACACATTACAACCCTGTTCTTTGATTCTGGTGCTACCCACTCGTTCATTGCCCAAGGGTTTGTTAAGAAGCATGACCTAGCAACAACACAAATGAACCATATGCTAGCAGTAAACTCTCCAGGTGGAGAAATAAGGACAATACAAGTGTGTCCCAAGGTGAACCTAGACATTAATGGGGTAGTATTTACTGCTAACCTCATAGTTATAGATTCACAAGGGATAGATATTATTTTGGGCATGGATTGGTTGACCAAACATAAGGGAATCATCCATTGTTCGATCAGAACAGTGGAACTAACTCACCCTAGTGGCACAAGAGTAAAGTTCATAACAATACAAGAGCCTAGGAGGGACATTAAATTAAACCAAGTTGAGGTGAAAGTGGAGGAGATCAGGACCATCAGGGAATATCCATATGTTTTCCCGAAGGAGTTGCCAGGTATGCCTCCCGATCGTGAAGTGGAATTCGCAATTGAGCTAGTGCCGGGAACAGCCCCGATATACAAGAGACCTTATCGGATGGACTCCAAGCAGCTGGGAGAACTCAAGGATCATTTGAGAGAATTGACGGAGAAGGGGTATATTCGTCCTAGATCCTCACCTTGGGGAGCTCCAGTCATATTTGTGCCCAAGAAGGACGGAACCCAAAGGTTATGCGTGGACTACCGTGCCTTGAATGAGGTAACCATCAAGAACAAGTACCCATTACCCCGCATTGAAGACTTGTTTGATCAGTTTAGGGGAGCTTGTGTGTTCTCGAAAATTGATCTCAGGTCGGGATACCACCAACTTAAGATAAGACAAGCCGATATTCCAAAGACAGCTTTCGTATCTCGGTACGGATTGTATATTCACCGTCATGCCTTTCGGGCTAACTAATGCCCCGGCATACTTCATGTATCTCATGAACAAGGTATTCATGGAATATCTGGACAAATTTGTGGTGGTTTTCATAGATGACATTCTCGTCTTCTCCAAAGATGAAGAGGAACATGAGAAACATCTAAGGTTGGTATGCAAAAGCTGAGAGAACACCAACAATATGCCAAGTTGAGCAAGTGTGAGTTTTGGCTGAAGAGAGTTCCCTTCTTAGGACATATAATCTCAGAGGGAGGAATCTCCATAGATCCCGTCAAAATCAAGGATATACAGAAGTGGAAGACCCCTGAAAATGTCGGGGAAGTTCGAAGCTTCTTGGGATTGGCTGGATACTATCGACGGTTCATTGATGGATTCTCCAAGATCTCGAGACCCCTCACCAAACTGTTGGAGAAGGGAATCACATTCACATGGACGCTGCAGTTCGAGACGAGTTTTCAGGAGTTAAAGAAAAGATTGACAACAGCCCCAGTGCTAGTTATGCCAGATATGCAGAAGAATTTTTCGGTGTACTGCGATGCCTCTGGAAACGGGTTGGGATGTGTTCTCATGCAAGAAGGGCATGTCGTGGCTTATGCATCCCGGCAGCTCCGGAAGCACGAGAAGAACTATCCTACACATGACCTAGAACTAGCCGCAGTGGTACACGCTTTGAAAATTTGGCGGCACTACTTGATGGGGAAGAGGACAAAGATATATACGGATCATAAGAGTTTAAAGTACATTTTCACACAGCCAGATCTCAACCTCAGACAAAGGAGATGGTTAGAGCTAATCAATGACTTTGATGTGGGCATCAACTATCATCCTAGGAAAGCAAACGTTGTGGCAGATGCTTTAAGTCGGAAAGTGCAGGTCAATAAGTTGAGCTTGAAGGACATGCCTGCAGAATTGAAGGACGATGTTATAAGACTCAATCTATGCCTGGTGAATAGTGGTGAAGCCATCGCCATGGAAGTGGACTCCACATTAGAGAAAGACATACGCGATGGTCAAAAGAATGACGGGAAGATACAAGAAACCAGGCAACTCATCAAGGAAAATAAAGCCCCCGGTTTCAGAGAGGATGAACAAGGAACGATGTGGCACGGGAAAAGAATCTGTGTGCCAGAAGTAAAGAAGATCCGTGAATTGATTTTGAAGGAGGCTCACGATTCTGACTATTCCATTCATCCTGGGAGTACGAAGATGTACCAGGACCTCAAGAGCAGGTATTGGTGGTATTGCATGAAACCATGGGAACCCATCTGAACTTTAGTTCTGCCTATCATCCCCAAACTGATGGGCAGATGGAAAGAACCAATCAGATTCTTGAGGATATGCTGAGGGCATGTGCACTCAAAAACAATCGGAGTTGGGACAAGAACTTATAGTATGCGGAATTCTCCTATAACGACAGCTATCAGGCTAGTATGAAGATGTCACCGTTTGAAGTATGGGAGGAAGTGCAGAACTCCCCTATTTTGGAACCAAACAGGGGAAAGTAAAGTGTTTGGTCCCGAAGTACTACAAGAAGCCGAGGCAAAGGTGAGAGAAATTCGCAACAACTTGAGGATAGCACAGACACGACAAAAGAGCTATGCCGATGTACGGAGAAGAGAGCTCGTTTTCAACGTGGGAGACTATGTCTCTCTCAAGGTGTCCCCTATCCGAGGACTTCGTCGGTTCAAGGTGAAAGGGAAGTTGTCACCTCGATACATCGGACCCTTTCAAGTTCTGGAGAGGAAAGGCGAAGTGGCGTATCAACTAGAATTACCGGCTCGCCTATCGGATGTGCACGATGTATTCCATGTGTCACAGCTCAAGAAATGTCTGAGAATGCCTGAAGAGGTGTTACCCATGAATGAGGTTGACGTAGCTGAGGATCTGTCTTATGCCGAGCATCCATTCAAGATTTTGGAGACAATGGAACTTCTCACAAGAAATAAAAGAATCCGGATGTGCAAGGTGCAGTGGAAGCATCACTCAGAAGAGGAAGCCACCTGGGAGCGAGAAGATGAGCTTAAGGCACAATTTCCGGAATTGTTTTCTTAGAACCACCAATCTCGAGGATGAGATTTCTTTTAAGGGGGTAGAGCTATAACACCCCAAAATCCTGTTAAGAGGGGAATTTAAAAAAATTTGGACGTATTGCATGTGTTGCAAAAATTCAAATTCAAACTGGAATTCAAATTAAACTCAAAACAGAAATGAAAAAGAAAAAGAAAAGGAAAAAATAAACCTCCCAGGCCAGTGGGCCGAAACCCACCAGCCAGCCCATTTATTCCTGCGCCAGCCCGCAGCCGCGCGCCCCCCTTCTTTCCCACTGACACGCGGGGCCCACCAACCCTTCTTCCTCCTCGCGCCCGTGCTCGGCCGGCCAGACTTTTTTCACCTCTGAATCGAAACCGCCCCGGATCCTCGCGTATCCCAGCCGAATTTTGTTCCTGGACGACGCAAACTCGATCACAACCGAACGCCGCCCTCCCCCAGCTATATAAACACCGGCATCTTCCCGATTTTCACCCGCGATCGGCTGTTTTTCTTCCCGGTGAGAACCCGAGTTTCTCCGGCCAATTTAGCTCGATCTTCGCTCGGGATTTCTCATCTAACGCGCTGATCTTGATCCACCGCCTCCGGGGAACCGCGCAGGTGCAGAAAACTCGGTGGTTTGCGCTTCAAACACAGCGCCGACGAGCCTCGCCGTGAATTCACCTCGGACCTCCTCGCCGACCGCTTTCCAGGACCTCCGAGCTCAAGAAAATCCCCGAGGTGAGATCCCCGACCTCCCCTCTACCGATCTATGCCATAAAATCACAGTTTTAGGAAGAATTGACGAAGATCCAAAGCTCTCCGGCGAGATCGCGTCCTCCCGCCGCCCGCTTGTGCGCCGTCTATTTTAAATCGCACGGAAGAATTTAAATCCCCACGTACCAGTTCGACGTTATAATCTCAGCCGTCTGTTTTAAATCGGACGGTCCACGTCAGCCCCGCGTTATAAAGGCTGGAATTCTTACGTGCTACCCCCTGGGGTTCTCAGAAAATACGAGCTAGCCCCGGAAACTTCTGATCTAGCCCCTGGAACTTCAGAAATTCATGTAAATTCAATTAAAAATCAGTTTTAGCCCCTACACTTAATAAAAATTAGCAAAATCCCTCTGTTATGCATAGTTAGGCCCCTGGAAATTCTTAAAATAATATAAGAGACCCTGTAGTGGGGTGAGTTTACCTTTTTAACCCTATGTGATATTGAATTTAGGAATTTGAATATGTAATTAGTATTTAAAATTTAAAAGATGGGACAAACACATTGTAAATTCAAGTTTGAACTCTCCTAGCACTTGGAAAACTTTGGAGTGAGTTAAAAGTAAATTTTAAGTTGAAATAAATCTGTCTAATTGATTATTCACATTTATTAGTTATAGGGACACATTTTTAAGTAGAGAATAATTCTGAAAATTAGTAAAATAAATGTAAAATAGTTCACATCAGAGGAGAAGTTCAAAAATATATTATTTAATATTTTAGACCCAAAACCTATTCTGTTTAGATGAGGTGTCTTACTATTTTCATAATAAAGTTCACATTTAGGCATAGGAAATAAATCTGAAAATATAGCAAGCTAGGTATGAAAAACTAGAAAATGATAAATGAAGTTTCCAAAATCCAAAGAATTCAGTTTAGGGTTGGTAGAAGGTCTGAAGACACATTTGGAGTAGGAAAATACCCTCCATGCACACTTGGTAGCTAAAAGGTGTATCAATTGAATATAAGGAATTTATTTAAATTGGAAACTCATATATAGTATGCAAACATAAATATGAATACAAAAGTAGAAATCATATGCACATGTTTAAAAGTGCATGTAAGCCAAAATCAACACACATAGAGTAACCACAACACATAGAAATGTGAATGGCTTTCATAAATGTGAATATGTGGTTTGTATGAAGTGGAAGTGTGAACTATGTCTTATGGATTGTTATTTTCTTTTGCTATGTGTGATGGTATGAGTAGAACCTGCTCCAGAGCAAGTTCTTCCTTTTCAGGATAAGGACTACCCATTCCAAGAGCAGCAGGAAGAAGGCAAGTGTCCTTGACCACTTTGATCCCATACTAGGATGTGTAGATAGAATTATTTGCATTGTCAATTGAAAGGATGAAACCCATGCTAGGATGTTTCCCTAGAATTGCATTACCTTGTTTCCTTGTAGCTTGGGTTGGGATTCATTTTATCATGTCATTTATTATTATGCATATGCTTAGCCATGCTTAGAATGGGATATTTGGGATATGAGATCATCAGTTTATTTTACCATACTCTTGAATGAGATATTGTGAGTTATGTAGAGGTAGGGATCAAGGCAAGTTGGATGTTTTGGTTGGTGCTGGGTGCACGAGACTCGGGTTTGTGTTTAGTACTTGCCTGGATCCTAAGGACCGGTTCATGGAGCATGTAACCTGGCTTTACCGTGCCAACCACATGCTGAGATGGGGCAGCTTGGCCAATTAATTAGGTGTATCCCCGGCGTAGTATGGGTGTGTTGGATGGTGCGAGGAGTAGGTGTCAGCTGGACTACCGTATGAACCGCAAGGCTCAAGAGGGGGCCACTGCAGCGGGGTTGGAGCCTCTTGTATGCTGTTAGGGGTGAAACCTCAGTGGGCCCATGATCGTCGGGAATCCCTTTGTAAAGGCTTTGTAGTGATCTCCTGGCTACACACCTGGGAAGTGTGAATGTGGTTCGTGGCCACTGGCATAATGGAGGTTCTATTAGTCCACCCGGCAACGGGGGATGAAATCAATACATGTGGGTACAGTGGTACAAACTCTGCAGAGTCAAAACTGTCATGACAGCCGTGCTCATGGTCAAGAGCGGCTTGGACTTATTCATGATTAGAGGATGATGGCTTTGGAAGTTGTGGATGTTAAGCAGGGATCTTAACATTGGAAATGATGTTATGGTTAATTGATTATGATGATGGGATGGGAGATTGGGACCATTTCACCTGTGTAGTAATGTAGGTGCTTAATAAGCTAAGGTGGTAGGCAATAATTGCATAGTGCTTTTACCATGAGTTAAACCTCTCCTTGTTCTAGCTATGCATGACATAACTTTCCCACACTTGCTGAGTACCATCGGTACTCAATCCTTGCATATTTGTTGGTTTATATTGCTGCTCAGGTCAAGAGAATGATGTGGTGTTTAATGATCAAGACTTTGGACCCGAAGAAGGTTTCTAGGTTCATGGAGTCCCTCGGGCAACGCCTGTGACGGAGCCCACAAGAATAATTATTCCGCTGCTATTTTATTTACATGTTACAGACTTATTATCGTCCATCGAGACAGATACTATGTAAGACTTATTTATATTCGACACCTGGCTTGTAATAAATGATGCTTCACTATTTGTCATCACTTGTATGAGAAAATGATCCTGGCATACATGTGATATTCACTCGGTTGTTCTTCGGAAAAACCGGGTGTGACACGTACCTCCTTTATGATTCACCACCTTTCATGTCTCAACCAACCATAAATCTTTCTCAACTTTCATCTCATGCTCATGATATCCATAACCATCTCATATTCGTGATATCCATAACCATCTCATATTCATACCACCATCTCATATTCATCTCATATTCATATCTTCCGAAACAAAACTCATTGTTACGACTCAACAATCCCAAAAACCAATCCCAAAGACCATACCATGACCAAACCAATAAACATCCATCCCCAAACCTTCCCTCTAATCATGGAAGTTGGCCAGGTGCTTGTGACCGGAAGCACGGCTATCATGATAGTTTTACACTCTTCAGAGGTGGCACCACTTTACCCACAAGTTTGTGATTTTGTCACCCGTCGGTAACTGCAGAACCTCCATTATACCAGTACACAACCGTCGGTGTATGGCCAAGAGAACACAAAATAGCCTTTACAAAGGGGCTACTAGATGTATGGACTCACTAAGGTTTCACCAGCAGGCTCGAATCACCATTCTCCCACCTACGGACCCCCTCTTGTGCCATGCAGTTCCTAGGGCAGTCCTCTCTCTACTCCCATTCTCCGTGCCTTCCACGGTCCATAACAATCTAGTAACTTACCTAATTAGTCAGCTAAGCTGCACTCATACTTGGCCTTGTGGTGGCACTGTTTTCCTGGCATATGCTCGCATGAACCGGTCCTTAGATCTACCGCAAGTAAACCACCATATCATTCTACCACTTCCACGAACCAAGCTTGCCTAGATCTCTCCCGATTCATGTTCATCAAGTTTTCGTTAACATTATTCATATGAGTGCAGTAGCTAGACACGTTCTATCTCGCTTCCAATATCCCGTGGATTAGCGAAGCAAAAGCGACCATACCCGACTCATTAACTTTCCCGGCGACAAGGGTGGTTAACAAAACTAGTAAACTCCTATAAAAGGGTTCCCATCAAATTGACTCAAGCATACACAGTTTTCACAAACAAAACAGTTTCAAAACATGGGATCAATATGGTAAGGGCACTTGCCTTGTTCCTGCGGCTTTGGTTGCTCACTGATCTCAAAGTCTTGGTGTTGAAATCCTTCGTAGATAGCTCCCTGAGCTTGTCCTTCTACTCACGATTGTCACACCCGGTTTTTCCGAAGAACAACCAAGTGAATATCACATGTATGCCAGGATCATTTTCTCATACATGTGATGACAAATAGTGAAGCATCATTTATTACAAGCCAGGTGTTGAATATAAATAAGTCTTACATAGCAAATGTCTCGATGGACAATAATAAGTTCATCACAAGTAAATAAACTAGCAGCGGAATATTATTCTTGAGGGCTCCGTCACAGGCGTTGCCCGGGGGACTCCATGAACATAGAAACCTTCTTCGGGTCCAAAGTCTTGATCATTAAACACCACTTCATTATCTTGACCTGAGCAGCAATATAAACCAACAAATATGCAAGGTTGAGTACCGATGGTACCCAGCAAGTGTAGGAAAGTTATGTCATGCATGGCTAGAACAAGGAGAGGTTGAACTCATGGTTAAAGCACTACGTAATTAATACCTATCACCTTAGCTTATTAAGCACCTACATTACTACACAGGTGAAATGGTCCCAATCTCCCAACCCATCATCATAATCAAATAACCATAACTTCATTTCCAATGTTAAGCTCCCCGCTTAACATCCACCACTTCCAAAACCATCAATCCTCTAATCATGAATAAGTCCAAGACGCTCTTGACCGTGAGCACGGCTGTCATGACAGTTTTTGACTCTGCAGAGTTTGTACCACTGTACCCACATGTAGTGATTTCATCCCCCGTTGTCGGGTGGACTAAAAGAACCTCCATTATGCCAGTGGCTACGAACCACATTCACACTTCGCAGGTGTGTAGCCAGGAGATCACTACGAAGCCTTTACAAAGGGATTCTCGACGAGCGTGGGCCCACTGAGGTTTCACCTCTAACAGCATACAAGAGGCTCCAACCCTGCTGCAGTGGCCCCCTCTTGAGCCTTGCGGTTCATAAGGTAGTCCAGCTGACACCAACTCCCCGCACCATCCAACACACCCATACTACGCCGGGGATACACATAATTAATTGGCCAAGCTGCCCCATCTCAGCATGTGGTTGGCACGGTAAAGCCAGGTTACATGCTCCATGAACCGGTCCTTAGGATCCAGGCAAGTACTAAACACAAACCCGAGTCTCGTGCACCCAGCACACAACAAAAACATCCAACTTGCCTTGATCCCTACCTCTACATAACTCACAATATCTCATTCAAGAGTATGGTACAATAAACTGATGGTCTCATATCCCAAATATCCCATTCTAAGCATGGCTAAGCATATGCATAATAATAAATGACATGATAAAATAAATCCCAACCCAAGCTACAAGGAAACAAGGTAATGCAATTCTAGGGAAACATCCTAGCATGGGTTTCATATTTTCAATTGACAATGCAAATAATTCTATCTACACATCCTAGTATAGGATCAAAGTGGTCAAGGACTCTTGCCTCCTTCCTGCTGCTCTTGAAATGGGTAGTCCTGATCTTGGAAAAGAAGAACTTGCTCTGGAGCAGGTTCTACATCATACCATCACACATAGCAAAAGAAAAACAACAATCCATAAGACATAGTTCACACTTGCACTTCATACAAACCACACATTCACATTTATGAAAGTCATTCACAATTATATGTGTTGTGGTTACTCTATGTGTGTTGATTTGTGGCTTACATGCACTTTTAATCATGTATATATGATTCCTACTTTTGTATTCACATTTATGCTTGCATACTATATATATGAGTTTCCAATTTAAATAAATTCCTTATATTCAATTACTACACCTTTTAGCTATCAAGTATGCATGAAAGGTATTTTCCTACTCCATATGTGTCTTCACCATTCTACCAACCCTAAACTGAATTCTTTGGATTTTGGAATCTTCATTTATCATTTTCTAATTATTTATACCTAGCTTGCTATATTTTCAAATTTACTTCCTATGCCTAAATGTGTACTTTATTATGAGAATAGTAAGACACATCATCTAAACAGAATAGGTTCTGATCCAAAATAGTTAATAATATATTTTTGATCTTTTCCTCTGATGTAAACTATTTTACATTTATTTTTTCTAATTTTCAGAATTATTCTCTACTTAAAAATGTGTCCCTATAACTAATAAGTGTGAAATAATAAATTAAACAGATTCATTTCAGCCAAAAATCTATTTTTGTCTCACTCCAAGGTTTTCTAAGTACTGGGAAAGTTTTTAATTTGAATTAGACAATATGTTTGTCCCATCTTTTAAATTTTCAATACTAACCACATATTCAATTTCCTAAATTTAATATCAAATATGGTCGAAAAGGTAAACTTACCCCACTACAGGGTCTATAATATTATTTTAAGAATTTTCAGGGGTCTAGCTACACATAACAGAGGGGTTTTTCCTAATTTTTATTAAGTCCAGGGGCTAAAACTGATTTTTAAATGAATTTACATGATTTTCTGAAGTTCCAGGGGCTAGATCAGAAGTTTCCTTGGCTAGCTCTTATTTCCCGAGAACCCCAGGGGGTAGCACGTAAGAATTCCAGTCTTTATAACGCGGGGCTGACATGGACCGTCCGATTTAAAACAGACGGCTGAGATTATAACGTCGAACCGGTACGCGGGGATTTAAACTCTACCGTGCGATTTAAAATAAATGGCGCACAAGCGGCCACGTCGCTCTGATCAGCGCGGGCGGCGCTGCCCGGCGGCGCACGGCGGCGGGAGGCGGCGATCTCGCCGGAGAGTTTCTGATCTTGTAAATTCTTCCTAAAACTGTGATTTTATGGCATAGATCGGTGGAGGGGAGGTCGGGGATCTCACCTCGGGGGTTTTCTTGAGCTCGGAGGTCCTGAAAAGCGGTCGGCGGTGAGGTCCGAGGTGAATTCACGGTGAGGCTCGTCGTCGCTATATTTGAGCCGCAAACCACCGAGTTTTCTGCACCTGCGAGGTTCCCCGGAGGCGGTGGATCAAGACCAGCGAGTTAGATCGGAATTTCCGAGCGTAAATCGGCCAGAATTCGCCGGAGGGGCTCGGGTTCTCACCGGAGTAAAAACGGCGGATCGCGTGGGAAAAACGGGACGAGGCCGGGGTTTTTATAGACGGGGGAGGGCGGCGAGTTTGTTTAGATCGAGTTGGAGTCCTCCGGAACCAGAATTCGGCTGAAAATCCGGTCGGTTGCGATCGCGCGCGCGCGGGGAACAGTCCGGGTTTCGGACGATTGGGGGTTAGGGATGACAGGTGGGTCCCACCTGTCTGCGAGAGGGAGCGCGGGCGCGCGGCTGCGGGCTGGCGCAGGGGCAGGGTGGGCCGGCTGGTGGGTTTCGGCCCACTGGCCGGTTTTTTTCTGTTTTCCTTTTTCTTTTTCTATTTCTTTTCTGTTTTGAGTTTAAATTGAATTCCAGTTTGAATTTAAATTTTTGCAATACATGCAACACGTCCAAAAAATTTTAAATTCCCCTCTTGACAGGATTTTGGGGTGTTACAGCTCTACCCCCCTTAAAAGAAATCCCGTCCTCGAGATTGATGGTTCTAAGAAAACAATTCCGGAAATTATGCCTTAAGCTCATCTTCTCGCCCCCAGGTGGCTTCCTCTTCTGAGTGATGCTTCCACTGCACCTTGCACATCCGGATTCTTTTATTTCTGGTGAGGCGTTCCATTGTCTCCAAAATCTTGGATGGTTGCTCGGCATAAGACAAATCCTCAGCTACGTCCACATCATTCATGGGTAACATCTCTTCAGGTGTCCTCAGACATTTCTTGAGCTGTGACACATGGAATACATCGTGCACATCCGATAAGCGAGCCGGTAATTCTAGCTGATACGCCACTTCGCCTTTCCTCTCCAGAACTTGAAAGGGTCCGATGTACCGAGGTGACAACTTCCCTTTCACCTTGAACCGACGAAGTCCTCGGATAGGGGACACCTTGAGATAGACATAGCCTCCCACGTTGAAAACGAGCTCTCTTCTTCGTACATCGGCATAGCTCTTTTGGCGTGTCTGTGCTATCCTCAAGTTGTTGCGAATTTTTCTCACTTTCGCCTCGGCTTCTTGTAGTACTTCGGGACCAAACACTTTACTTTCCTTTGTTTGGTTCCAAAATAGAGGAGTTCTGCACTTCCTCCCATACAAAGCTTCAAACGGTGACATCTTCATACTAGCTTGATAGCTGTTGTTGTTGGAGAATTCCGCATACGGTAAGTTCTTGTCCCAACTCCGATTGTTTTTGAGTGCACACGCCCTCAGCATATCCTCAAGAATCTGATTGGTTCTTTCTGTCTGCCCATCAGTTTGGGGATGATAGGCAGAACTAAAGTTCAGATGGGTTCCCATGGTTTCATGCAACTTCTGCCAGAACCTTGAGATGAACTGTGTCCCTCGATCCGACACTATCTTCTTTGGCACTCCATGGTAACACACGATCCTTGACATGTACAATTCTGCCAATTTGGATCCGCTGTAGCTTTCTTTCACGGGGATGAAATGAGCTACCTTGGTTAGCCTGTCGATGATGATCCATATCGAATCATATACTGATTGGGTCCTAGGCAATCCCACTATGAAATCCATACTGATTTCTTCCCATTTCCATTCAGGCACTTTGAGTGGTTGCAATAATCCCGTGGGTCGTTGATGTTCTGCTTTCACCAACTGACATGTGTCACATAGGGAACATGTTCCGCGACATCTCGCTTCATGCCATACCACCAATACCTGCTCTTGAGGTCCTGGTACATCTTCGTACTCCCAGGATGAATGGAATAGTCGGAATCGTGAGCCTCCGTCAAAATCAATTCACGAATCTCCTTTATTTCAGGCACACAGATCCTTTTCCCGTGCCACACCGTACCTTGTTCATCCTCTCTGAAACCAGGGGCTTTATTTTCCTTGATGAGTTGCCTGATTTCTTGTATCTTCTCGTCATTCTTTTGACCCTCGCGTATTTCTTGCTCGAGTGTGGAGTCCACTTCCATGGCGATGGCTTCACCACTATTTACCAGGCATAGATTTAGCCTTATAACCTCGTCCTTCAATTCTGCAGGCATGTCCTTCAAGCTCAACTTATTGACCTGCACTTTCCGACTTAAAGCATCGGCCACGACGTTTTCTTTCCCAGGATGATAGTTGATGCCCACATCAAAGTCATTGATTAGCTCTAACCATCTCCTTTGTCTGAGGTTGAGATCTGGCTGTGTGAAAATGTACTTCAAACTCTTATGATCCGTATATATCTCTGTCCTCTTCCCCATCAAATGGGTCGCCAATTTTCAACGCGTGTACCACTGCGGCTAGTTCTAGGTCATGTGTAGGATAGTTTTTCTAGTGCTTCCAGAGTTGTCGGGATGCATAAACCACGACATGCCCTTCTTGCATGAGAACACATCCCAACCCGTTTCCAGAGGCATCGCAGTACACCGTAAAGTTCTTTTGCATATCTGGCATAACCAGCACTGGGGTTGTTGTCAATCTTTTCTTTAACTCCTGAAAACTCGTCTCGCACTGTGGCGTCCATGTGAATGTGATTCCCTTCTCCAACAGTTTTGTAAGGGGTCTCGAGATCTTAGAGAATCCCTCAATAAACCGTCGATAGTATCCAGCCAATCCCAAAAAGCTTCGAACTTCCCCGACATTTTCATGGGTCTTCCACTTCTATATATCCTCGATTTTGGCAGGATCCACGGAGATTCCTCCCTCCGAGATTATATGTCCTAAGAAGGGAACTCTCTTCAGCCAAAACTCACACTTGCTCAACTTGGCATATAGTTGGTGTTCTCTCAGCCTCTGCAACACCAACCTTAGATGTTTCTCATGTTCTTCTTCATCTTTGGAGAAGACGAGAATGTCATCTATGAAAACCACCACAAATTTGTCCAGATATTCCATGAATACCTTGTTCATGAGATACATGAAATATGCCAGGGCATTAGTTAGCCCGAAAGGCATGACAGTGTATTCATACAGTCCGTAAAGAGATACGAAAGCTGTCTTGGGAATATCAGATTGCCTTATCTTGAGTTGGTGGTATCCCAACCTGAGATCAATTTTCGAGAACACACAAGCTCTCCTCAACTGATCAAACAAGTCTTCAATGCGGGGTAATGGGTACTTGTTCTTGATGGTTACCTCATTCAAGGCACGGTAATCCACGCATAACCTTTGGGTTCCGTCCTTCTTGGGCACAAATATCACCGGAGCTCCCCATGGTGAGGAACTAGGACGAATATACCCCTTCTCCGTCAATTCTCTCAAATGATCCTTGAGTTCTCCGAGCTGCTTGGAGTCCATCCGATAAGGTCTCTTGTATATCGGTGCTGTTCCAGGCACTAGCTCAATTGCGAATTCCACTTCACGATCGGGAGGCATACCTGGCAACTCCTCCAGAAAAACATCTGGATATTCCCTGATGGTCCTGATTTCCTCAACTTGATTTAATTTAATGTCCCTCCTAGGCTCGTGTATTGTTATGAACTTTACTCTTGTGCCACTAGGGTGAGTTAGTTCCACCGTTCTGGTCGAACAATGGATGATTCCTTTATGTTTTGTCAACCAATCCATACCCAAGATAATATCTATCCCTTGTGAATCTATCACTATGAGGTTAGCAGTAAATACCACCCCATTAATGTCTAGGTTCACTTTGGGACACACTTGTCTTGTCCTTATTTCTCCACCTGGAGAGTTTACGGCTAGCATATGGTTCATTTGTGTGGTTGCTAGGTCATGCTTCTTAACAAACCCTTGAGCAATGAACGAGTGGATAGCACCAGAATCAAACAGCAGGGTTACAAGGTGTAAATTGGCAGGAAACTTACCAACTACCACGTCGGGTGCCTCTTGCGCTTCCTCCATAGTGACGTGGTTCACCCATCCTCTCATTACATTCTGCTGTTGTGGCTGCGTGGGCTTCTTCTTTGGGCACTTTTGGGCGTAGTGCCCCACTTCACCACAGCTAAAACATTGCACCCCAACCTTAGGTGTCTGCCCTTTGCTGTCTTGGGGTTGGTTTGGGGGTCCTTGCACTGTTGGTCGAGGTTGATATGTAGGGCGAGGCTGCTGTACGAACTGACGTTGTAGCTGTATTGGTGCTGCCGGAGGCCTGTAGTTCGGGTTGTACCCTCTTGGTGCTGAGTAGGGTACCGCAGCACGGTTCGTCTGCCTTGCGGGTTGCTGCATCAGACGTGGGCGGGTGTTGCTCTCTGAGGCTTGGTGTGACCACCCGGCCTTCCTCTTGTTCTCATTTTCCAAGGCCTTCAGCTTCCTTTCTACCACAAATGCTCTGTCCACCATCTTTTGGAAGCTTTCATATTCGTTGGAGGACATTGCACACTGCATTTCTGCGGTAAGCCCTTCCATGAAACAATCCTGTTTCTGCTCATCAGTCTCTATGTCCCGTGGGGCATAACGGGATAGTTGGGTGAATTTAGTGAGGTATTCCCTCACCGTCATGTTTCCTTGCTGCAACCCCAAAAACTCCTTCCTCTTGTTTTTGAGTTCACCCCTTGGTATGTAATGATTGCGGAAGCTACGCTTGAACTCTTCCCAAGTGATGTTCTCAGGGTCATGATGGGCGGCCACGTAGGCGGTCCACCAATCAGCAGCAGGTCCATGCAATTGATGAGAGGCAAACAGCACCCTCTCGTACCCTTGGCACTGTATGATCCTCATCTTGCTCTCAATAGTCTTAAGCCAATCATCTGCCTCCAGAGGTTCAACAGCACTTGCAAACTTTGGAGGTTGAGTTCCTAGAAACTCACTCAACCTTGGTTGGCGTGGTGCAGCTTGTGGAGGTTGAACTTGATGCAAGTTGGCCACCACTTGAGTCAAGTTCTGGATGAGCTGATTCTGATTCTCCAGCATTTGGTGGAGGGATCAACTCCTTCACGGCGACCACCCCTATCCTGGCCTCCAAAAGGATGAGGGTTGCAGGCCTCATCGTTGTTTTTGGCGGGGTTGGCAGCACAACCCTTTCCTCTTTCGGCCATCTGGCATGATCAACCAATGTTAATTTAAAGCATTAAGTATCATCTTACTACTTTCACTCGTTTGTACTTTGAGGTGTTGAGGCTTTGTTATACTTTTCTGAGGGTTCATGTCTCACACAAAAATAAATGAACTATTATTTCATGTGGGTTCACACACCAAAGCAAAACAATCTGAAGACGAGGGTGTGGACAATTGCTCATGGCTTCCACAACTCACGTCACACACCAATCATTAACACACCATTAACTAAGATAACGACTCGACTACTCGACATCCTGCTAAACTAAGGGAAGGACTCTACACTACTCGTATTCACTGAGCTGGCTCCTCGGGGTCTCCCTCATCATTGCGGCTGCCCTCTGACTCTGCTTTGGGTGGGGAGGCTGCTGGTGGGGAAGTGCGACGACGCCTGATCGCCCGGCGATCTGGGGAGTCAGGAGTCCATGTATCATTCACGGTGACACACAGTTCATTCCCATCTCCTCATTCTCTTGCCCTCAAGCAGGCTCGCAGCAACGCCTCCGTTTCCTTCAGGGTGTCCCGAACATCCTGAAGCTCTTGCTGACACTCCTGCAGTCGAGTGCTAAGCATAGCAGCATCCTCCAAGCACAAGTCCATGTGCTCATGGGAAGTCCCTTGCTGCACTGGTGGGTACTTGTACTCCGTGGTACCACTCTCGCGCTGGAGGACATACATGTACTGAGTCCTGTCCAGGTGTCGATGATAGATATGACTCTGGCAGGTGATGGCCTCCCAGGTGACATCCTTTTCCGCATCGACCTGTGTCGCTCGACAAGCTGGAGAGCGGTGGATCTTGAGCAGCTGATTTTCATGGATAATCCTCATTTTTTAACTTCATTCTTCCCGCTTCTCCCGGATGGTTTTGGTGGAGCTATAGTGTATGAATAGCTTGCCCGTATTGCCGGCGGCTTCGAGCATACGCGAAGACAGCGCAACAAGCCTCCTACTGCCAATCCGTAGGAAAGGTACGTCACCGGATGGCTCTCCTCTCTTTCGGCAAGGGCAACTACGGGAACTCTCCCTCCTGTGGACTTGCGAGCGGTGCGAATCATGCGAACCATCTAAAACAGAAAGCATTTAAACTTAGGTTAGATAAACTTTTTAACAAAAATCCTATTTTGAATGAAATTTGGGGTAAGATGAAGAAAGTGACTCCTTTAAATAACACTTTTCTACACACACCTTGTAAAATAGTTTTTAAGAAAATAGGGCCCTTAAATACGTCCATTTCTACCTAGGTCCACGTTCCTACGGGCAACCTGGCTCTGATACCATTTCTGTCACACCCGGTTTTTCCGAAGAACAACCAAGTGAATATCACATGTATGCGAGGATCATTTTCTCATACATGTGATGACAAATAGTGAAGCATCATTTATTACAAGCCAGGTGTCGAATATAAATAAGTCTTAAATAGCAAATGTCTCGATGGACAATAATAAGTTCATCACAAGTAAATAAACTAGTAGCGGAATATTATTCTTGAGGGCTCTGTCACAGGCGTTGCCCGGGGGACTCCATGAACCTAGAAACCTTCTTCGGGTCCAAAGTCTTGATCATTAAACACCACTTCATTATCTTGACCTGAGCAGCAATATAAACCAACAAATATGCAAGGTTGAGTACCGATGGTACCCAGCAAGTGTAGGAAAGTTATGTCATGCATGGCTAGAACAAGGAGAGGTTGAACTCATGGTTAAAGCACTACGCAATTAATACCTATCACCTTAGCTTATTAAGCACCTACATTACTACACAGGTGAAATGGTCCCAATCTCCCAACCCATCATCATAATCAAATAACCATAACATCATTTCCAATGTTAAGCTCCCCGCTTAACATCCACCACTTCCAAAACCATCAATCCTCTAATCATGAATAAGTCCAAGCCGCTCTTGACCGTGAGCACGGCTGTCATGACAGTTTTTGACTCTGCAGAGTTTGTACCACTGTACCCACATGTAGTGATTTCATCCCCCGTTGTCGGGTGGACTAAAAGAACCTCCATTATGCCAGTTGCTACGAACCACATTCACACTTCCCTGATGTGTAGCCAGGAGATCACTACGAAGCCTTTACAAAGGGATTCCCGACGAGCGTGGGCCCACTGAGGTTTCACCCCTAACAGCATACAAGAGGCTCCAACCCCGCTGCAGTGGCCCCCTCTTGAGCCTTGCGGTTCATAAGGTAGTCCAGCTGACACCAACTCCCCGCACCATCCAACACACCCATACTACGCCGGGGATACACCTAATTAATTGGCCAAACTGCCCCATCTCAGCATGTGGTTGGCACGGTAAAGCCAGGTTACATGCTCCATGAACCGGTCCTTAGGATCCAGGCAAGTACTAAACACAAACCCGAGTCTCGGGCACCCAGCACACAACTAAAACATCCAACTTGCCTTGATCCCTACCTCTACATAACTCACAATATCTCATTTAAGAGTATGGTACAATAAACTGATGATTTCATATCCCAAATATCCCATTCTAAGCATGGCTAAGCATATGCATAATAATAAATGACATGATAAAATAAATCCCAACCCAAGCTACAAGGAAACAAGGTAATGCAATTCTAGGGAAACATCCTAGCATGGGTTTCATATTTTCAATTGACAATGCAAATAATTCTATCTACACATCCTAGTATAGGATCAAAGTGGTCAAGGACACTTGCCTCCTTCCTGCTGCTCTTGAAATGGGTAGTCCTGATCTTGGAAAGGAAGAACTTGCTCTGGAGCAGGTTCTACATCATACCATCACAGCAAAAGAAAAACAACAATCCATAAGACATAGTTCACACTTCCACTTCATACAAACCACACATTCACATTTATGAAAGTCATTCACAATTATATGTGTTGTGGTTACTCTATGTGTGTTGATTTGTGGCTTACATGCACTTTTAATTATGTATATATGATTCCTACTTTTGTATTCACATTTATGCTTGCATACTATATATATGAGTTTCCAATTTAAATAAATTCCTTATATTCAATTACTACACCTTTTAGCTATCAAGTATGCATGAAAGGTATTTTCCTACTCCATATGTGTCTTCACCCTTCTACCAACCCTAAACTGAATTCTTTGGATTTTGGAATCTTCATTTATCATTTTCTAATTATTTATACCTAGCTTACTATATTTTCAAATTTACTTCCTATGCCTAAATGTGTACTTTATTATGAGAATAGTAAGACACATCATCTAAACAGAATAGGTTCTGATCCAAAATAGTTAATAATATATTTTTGATCTTTTCCTCTGATGTAAACTATTTTACATTTATTTTTTCTAATTTTCAAAATTATTCTCTACTTAAAAATGTGTCCCTATAACTAATAAGTGTGAAATAATAAATTAAACAGATTCATTTCAGCCAAAAATCTATTTTATCTCACTCCAAGGTTTTCTAAGTACTGGGAAAGTTTTTAATTTGAATTAGACAATATGTTTGTCCCACCTTTTAAATTTTAAATACTAACCACATATTCAATTTCCTAAATTTAATATCAAATAGGGTCAAAAAGGTAAACTCACCCCACTACAGGGTCTATAATATTATTTTAAGAATTTTCAGGGGTCTAGCTACACATAACAGAGGGGTTTTTCCTAATTTTTATTAAGTCCAGGGGCTAAAACTGATTTTTAATTGAATTTACATGATTTTCTGAAGTTCTAGGGGCTAGATCAGAAGTTTCCGGGGCTAGCTCTTATTTCCCGAGAACCCCAGGGGTAGCACGTAAGAATTCCAGTCTTTATAATGCGGGGCTGACGTGGACCGTCCGATTTAAAACAGATGGCTGAGATTATAACGTCGAACCGGTACGCGGGGATTTAAACTCTACCGTGCGATTTAAAATAAACGGCGCACAAGCGGCCACGTCGCTCTGATCGAGCGCGGGCGGCGCTGCCCGGCGGCGCACGGTGGCGGGAGGCGGCGATCTCGCCGGAGAGTTTCGGATCTTCGTAAATTCTTCCTAAAACTGTGATTTTATGGCATAGATCGGTGGAGGGGAGGTCGGGGATCTAACCTCGGGGGTTTTCTTGAGCTCGGAGGTCCTGAAAAGCGGTCGGCGGTGAGGTCCGAGGTGAATTCACGGTGAGGCTCGTCGTCGCTATATTTGAGCCGCAAACCACCGAGTTTTCTGCACCTGCGAGGTTCCCCGGAGGCGGTGGATCAAGACCAGCGAATTAGATCGGAATTTCCGAGCGTAGATCGGCCAGAATTCGCCGGAGGGGCTCGGGTTCTCACCGGAGTAAAAACGGCGGATCGCGTGGGAAAAACGGGACGAGGCCGGGGTTTTTATAGACGGGAGAGGGTGGCGGGTTTGTTTAGATCGAGTTGGAGTCCTCCGGAACCAGAATTCGGCCGGAAATCCGGTCGGTTGCGATCGCGCGCGCGCGGGGAACAGTCCGGGTTTCGGACGATCGGGGGTTAGGGATGACAGGTGGGTCCCACCTGTCTGCGAGAGGGAGCGCGGGCGCGCGGCTGCGGGCTGGCGCGGGGGCAGGGTTGGCCGGCTGGTGGGTTTCGGCTCACTGGCCGGTTTTTTTTCTGTTTTCCTTTTTCTTTTTCTATTTCTTTTCTGTTTTGAGTTTGAATTGAATTCCGGTTTGAATTTAAATTTTTGCAATACATGCAACACGTCCAAAAAATTTTAAATTCCCCTCTTGACAGGATTTTGGGGTGTTACAACGATCACACACATACAAGATTTACAGCAATCAAACATCATCCACAAACTTTACTTAAGATGCAATGGTGCATATGCATGCTAACCTATGGTGTTGTTTCATTAGATCAGTTTGTACGTGTTCTTGCATGTTTTAATGGGCTTGCATAGGGTTTTATGATGTACAAGGGTGTAAAGATCAAGTGTGGACGTGGTGATGATCTTGACTCAAGATCTAGATCAATACCGCTGTCAAAAAACCGATCAACACGTGATCTGTCCACATGAAAAAGCTTCTGTTCAAAGAAACAGATGTGCGATGATGTCGTAAGGTGGTAACGAAGACCTACCTCGCTTCTCCCTGGTGGCAGGGCCTTCCTCCTAGCGATGGCAGCAGCGGGGAGCTCGTCGGCGGTCTCACCGGTGGTTGAACTCCCGCGAAGGGGGTTAACTCGGCGAGTTGGGAGCTAGGGCCTCTAAGTCGTCGACTTGAAAAAGTGCTACGGCCAAGGGGGTGTTTCGGGTTCTATTTATAAGGGGATAAGGAAGAGTCCTACTCCGATTAGATTTCAAATAAGAGTCCTATTCAAATTGTTTTGGATCTTAACAACTTATCTCCAATCGATTTGGTTGCAGTATTTAACGTGGAAGAATCCGTGTCGGTTTCCTCAGTACCGGGTACTCGCGTACAGAGGAAACCGCTTAAGGATCTCGTCCTTCCGCAGGGATAAGCTACGGAGGCTCCACGTGTCCAGCGGGGGCCGGGCTTCCCTTTTCCTCAGAGGCGAACTCTAATTGTGCCGCGTGTCAGGCGGGCGGCACCTCCCCTCTCCTCAGAGGTGAGCTCCGCGTGCGCCACGTGTCTTGGCGGGCGAGACCTCCCCTCTCCCTCAGAGGCAAGCTCCGTGCGCGCCACGTGTCTAGAGGTCGGGCCTCCCCTCTCTACATAGGCGAGCTCTGGGGGCGCCACGTGTCAGTGCCGGACCTCCCCTCTCCTTGGAGGTGGGCTCCGAGAGTGCCATGTGTCCAACAGCGGCAGACCTTCGAGGGCGAGCTCCGGGGGTGACACGTGTCCAGCGGACCAGAACTCTCAGAGGCGAGGTCCGAGAGTGCCATGTGTCAAATCAGTGTCGGACCTCTCTTCTCCTCGGAGGTGAGCTCTGAGGACGACACGTGTCAAGTAGTATCAGACCTCCCTTCTCCTCGGAGGTGAGCTCCGAGGACGACACGTGTCCCGCAGGGTCTTCTCCTCAGAGGTGAGCTTCGAGGATGACACGTGTCCAGTAGGACCGGACCTCACTCCCTCCGTGTGACACCCTCATCTCGGGTGTCAGCATATGTTCATGTTTTATGAAAAATAAAAACATTTTAAGAAAAGTAGGAACAGAGACAAGTATCAAAAGGATAGCCAATAAAGCTCTCTGAGAACACCGAAGGCAACTTCCACGGACAGCAGATCACGTGGCGTGTTCAGAGCGCATCCCCGAGAAATTGGGAGAGGTCTGCCGCTAAACTAGCTACGTGGCAGGCTCGGGGGTCACCTCCGCAATTGGAAAGAGGCCCGACCCTGTGGGACACGTGCTGCCCGCGGAGCTAGCCTCTACGGAAGAAGCAAAGGCATTTTTTTATAGGACACGTGTCATCCTCGGAGCTAGTCCTTGCGGAAATAAGAGGACCCGTCGCGCGGGATACGTGTCAATCACGGAGCTCATCTCAGAGAAGTCCGGGTCTATCGAACACGTGTCGCCACCGGAGCTTATCTCCGGAAGGTCCGTC
The DNA here is from genome assembly GCA_030760725.1 of Neostapfia colusana. Classification (NCBI taxonomy): domain Eukaryota; kingdom Viridiplantae; phylum Streptophyta; class Magnoliopsida; order Poales; family Poaceae; genus Neostapfia; species Neostapfia colusana. The sequence goes on along the minus strand of JASWHV010000005.1, from coordinate 61,049,781 downwards.
GCAGCTAGACACGTATCGACCTCGGGGCATGTCCCTAAGGGAAGGAGAGGGGGGAGACCGACACCAACACGTGGCGTGCGCGGAGCTCACCTTCAAAGGAGGGGGAGGTCTCGGTCGATTGACACGCGGCACAATCGGAGCTCGTCTCTGCGGGCAAGGAGATAACAGGCTCGGAAGGACACGTGGAGCTTCCGGAAGCTCATCACCGCGGAGGTAACGAGTCTGGAGCGGTTTTTACGCGTGAAGATACCGGTACGCAACGGAAACCGAGCTAAACTACACGATGTTGCCAAAGATAAGACGTCAGGATCTAACAAAGATCTGAGTAAGACTCTTATTCGGGATCCAATCAGATTAGGACTCTTCTCTTCCCGATTATAAATAGAGCACAAAAACCTCTGGCCGGAACCACGAGCTTGTCTTTCAAATCCTGAGCCGACGACTTGGAGCCCTAGCCCTAACTCGCCGAGCGAAACATCGCCGAAGCACAACAAGGGAGATCATCGGAGGAGAACCAAGCGGTCCGAGGAGGACCCCGAAGACAAGAAGAGCGTGAGGTAGGACTTCAATACCACCTTACGACATCACTGTGTTCATCTCTTTGCATCTGTTCTTCGTTTCCTTTCGAACAGAAGCGTTTTCGTGGGCAGATCACTTGATTATCAGTTTGATCTAAAAGACAAGATCATCGCCACGTCCACCTTTGATCCGAACACCCCTGACCATGCAAGCCATGCAAGAGCACATCAATCTAATAAAACTAATCATAGGATAGCATGCATGTGCATCATCGCATCTAGTTTAGGGTTTGAGCATGATATTGATTGCTATGAATTTGTATGCACGTGAATCCTACATAGCAGGACAAACTCAAGAAGCTGTCTGCGACGAACTGCAGCAACAAGGTTTCGAGAATCAAGAACAACCGGAACCGCAAGAACAAGGCAAGTGCTCCTTTACCATGTTGATCCTATGTTTTGGGTAAAACTATTTTGTTTTGTGAAAAAGTGTGTGTGCTGAGTCAAACATGATGGGAAACCCTTTATAGGAGTTTACTAGTTTTGATTAAACCACCCTTGTCGCCTGGGAAGTTTATGAGTCGGGTATGGTTTTTTCTTTATGCTTCGCTAAGTCTCTGGGATCGGGAAGCGAGATAGATGTGTCTAGCTAACTGCACTTGTACTGATAATAAGTAACTGATGAGGTTAATGAACATGGATCGGAGGGAGATCTAGGCAAACCGGGGTTTGTGAATGAGGTAGCATGAGATGGTGGTTTTACTTGCCGTAGATCTATGGACCGGTTCATGCATGCACATGCCAGGATAACAGTGCCACCACAAGGCCAAGTATGGGTGCGGCTTAGCTGAGTAATTAAGTAAGTTGCTAGGGTGTTATGGACTGTGGAAGGCGCGGGGAATGGGAGTCGAGTGAGGACTGCCCTGGGAACTGCATGGCACAAGAGGGGGCCCGTGGGTGGGAGAATTGGAGATTCTAGCCTGCCAGTGAAACCTTAGTGAGTCCATACATCTAGTAACCCCTTTGTAAAGGCTATTTTGTGATCTCTTGACCATACACCGACGGCTGTGTACTGGTAAAATGGAGGTTTTGCAGTCGCCGACGGGTGACGAAATCACAAACTTGTGGGTAAAGAGGTACAAACTCTGCAGAGTTGTTAAAACTATCATGATAGCCGAGCTTACGGTCACGAGCACCTGGCTAAACTGCCATGATTAGATTGGAATGGTTATTGGAATGGTTATTGGGGAGGTTCTTGGTTATGGTTATTGGTTTGGAACTGTTGAGTCCGGGAAGATGAGATGGTTGCATGACTGATGGGTCATGACATGAGATTGGTCTCGGTGTGAGACGTGGTTGTTTTATGAGGTGAGATGGTAGCGAATACGAGGAGGTATTCGTGAGTATGAATAAAAGATTGGTTAATGTTCGGATGGAACACGGGAAGTGATGGAGGTATGTTGGTAATTTAATACATGTTGGGATTACATTTAAACTTAAGTTGTTGTTTTATCATGGTTTTACAGAACTGCTTTTCTGCAAATAAACCTTTTATGCCTACCTTGTTTATGAGCTGCATATCATGTGCTTTCCCGCACTTGCTGAGTACATCATTGTACTCAAACTTGCATTATTATTTCTTCATCAACAGCAAGAGAGGACTACTATGAAGACGGAGTAGAGCATTATGGCGTGTGATCTGTTCTCAACCTTGCCTGTGGAGGGAGTAGAGATGGAGCCACTTCTGCTTAGTTTTGCTTCCGCATTTAAATAAGGACTTCCGCTGCATAGAAATAAGACTTCCGCTGTAAGCATGAGTCCAAGACTCATAAGATATTGTAATAAACCCTGTTATTCGTGGTAATATATAATCTGAATTCAGTTTGTGGAACGTATGTGTATGTGTGATGAACATCCTGGGCACACATATGCATTAGTTCTCGGTTCCGTGGTTTTTTCCACAGAATTGAGGGCGTCACACTCCGCAGGGGTGAGCTCTGAAAGCAACACGTGTCCCGCGGGTCGGACCTCTCGGAGCCAAGCTCCAAAAGCTCCACGTGTCCCGCGTGGCTGGGCCTCGCTTCTCCACAGAGACTAGCTCCGGAGGTGACACGTGTCCCGTGGGGTCGGGCCTCGCTTCCCTGCAGAGGCAACCTCCGCAGGCGACATGTGTCCAGCGGGGCCGGACCTCGCACCTTCCGCAGAGGCGAGTTCCGAGCCTGCCACGTGGCCATTCAGCGGCGGACCTCACCCCTTCTGCAGGGATGAGCTCCGAAGGCGCCACGTGGTCAGCGGCCGCGGGAAGTGTCTACAGCGCTCCTCGGCGAACTGGAATGTAAAAGTCTCAAAAATGTGTATGAATAAAAACCAAGGTTTGAGTTCATATGTGTGGCAAAGACATGAAAAATGGGACTTGCTAAAACTTTTCTTCATGCAAAGTAATACATGGATGAACATCCAACATGAGGTTCACCTTTTTATTGAAAAGGGTTGAACCAATAAGGAGATTAAATACCTCTTTGCATGTAAGTTTAAAAATCAGATTTGAAATTCAAAGTTCACACATGTAGTGATCAAAAACTTTGAATAAACATGCAGCCCTATAATTGGAATTATAGGGAGGAGTTTGATCACCAACCTTTTATTTGTAGGGTGGGCTCAAAAGAGAGTTATAGAGACAAATTTGCAAACTTCAACCAAATTCAAATTTGGCAAGCAAATTCAAACTGAATTGGAAGGATTCAAATTCTAACCCACATTTTAAAACTCAGAATTGTGGGAATTAAGAGGATCAGCTTGAACAGATATTTGGGAGGTACATGTGGAGTGGGACCCACATGTCATGGAGCTAAAGGAGGTGCCTTGCAAACTAAGTCTCAGCCCCAGTGGGGAAATTCGTCGAACAGCACGTGGACCACGAGCAGCTCCCACCGTGGAGCCACTGGGAGGCTCGGCAGCGCCACCAGCTGCTCCCTTTCCCCACGCACAGCGCCCAGAGGCGGTTCTGCGTCCTGATCACCCCACCTGGACGAAGCAAAGGCTATCCATCTTCTCCTCCTCGCGAGCGCACGAACAGCAGCCGTTCTCCCCCTCCGCCTCTCGGTCCGATCGGAAGAACGGCAAAACCACCGTGCCTCCTCCTCCCCCGAGCTGCTAAACCTTTCCCTGATATCAGCCTCCACCTCCCTGACCCGCAAGCAAGCAAGCTGCGGCCCCCAGAGCCCGAGAACAGCCGCCGCCGCGGCGACCGAGTTCGAGAAGGTGATCGGGCGCTCGTGGACAGCCCTCCACAGGGGTTTTCACGGCCGAGCGATCACAGCTACGGACACGCACGGGTGCGGTGCTGCTCTCAGCCCAAGCTCAGGCCGTGCCGCGAGCTATCGACGGTGAATTTTGAGGTTTTGCTCCGGCGACCTCATTCCGAGCTTCCGGTACGATTCTTTCGAATTCTTGCCCTCTGATTCTCCTTAAGTCATCAAATTTGGCACAGAGAAGCTGGACTAGCCGGTGGTCATATCCTCTTTAGCATCCGTGGCATGAAACTAACTGGGAACCATGAATTTTGAGCTCTACCGAGCGTGATCGCGGCGGACCCATTCGGTCGCACGATGACAACCTAGTTCCAGCCATTTCTGAGCTAGTTTAAGGCCGTGCCGATCTTCCTAGAGGTGCGCTGGTGCTGTAGGGCTCGTCGGCACAGGTTTTGGAGCGCTAGAGACCTCGGGCGACGCTGCTGAACCGCCACAAAGGCAGTTACACGTCGCCGACCAGTTTCCGGCCGCCGGCAGCCCAAGCAGACCCCACCACCGTGTTCCTCAGAGCCCTAAACCCCCTAGCGGCGAGTTCCAGTTTGGATGGTGGCCGGGAACGCCGGTCCGGCGAGCCTCCGGTTACTCCGGCGAGGGGGGGCGCGGGCGCGAAGGAGCCGGCGGGAGGTGGAAGAAGGTGTGGACCCTGCCTGTCAGCAGCTCAAATTTTAAACCTACGATCGGGTGTGGCCGGGATCCTGTGTGCTGGTGCGCAAAACCTCGTGGCCCCGGTGTGGCTTCGATTCTATTGGCTGGTATTCAAAACAGTGGGTCCAGCCGGATTTTCTGTAGGAAAACAATTCCAGACTTAGCTCAATTTTTGGAAATTCATATCTCCCTGTAGAAAACTCCAATTTGAGTGATTCCAATTGGGTTGGGTTCATCTCTCTGAGTTCGATCCAAATATGAACTCAGATTTGTATGAAAGTCAATATTATATTCTGGAAAATTCTTTGAAAGTTTTCTGAAAAAGAATTATTGAGGGAGTTTGGTTTATCCAAAAATCCCCAAATTTTGCCAGAATATTCTTTAGCATATTGTTGACCTACTAGCAAATTTTCAGCTCTTTTGAAGGTCATTTGAGTAGGAATTTGCTAAATGCAAACTACTGTGTTCAAAAGAGTCCAGAAACATTTTCAGAAAATGTTTCCCACTTCAAAAATCTGTTCTGAGCAATCCATAGCTCCAAAAATCATAGGAAAATTTAGGCAAGCTCTATGAGAGATAATTGGAATTGTAGTTCAATTAATTGGGCATGAAAATGCACATTACTACAGAATTAATTCTTTTGAGTACAAATGCTCAGAGAATTGTTCTGGGAGAACTACTCAAGTAAAAGGGCTGAATTTTGTACCAGGTTACTCTTATGTGATCAAGAACTCATATGTAAATTATCAGCCCAATATGAGTCCTTGAACGCCCTGTTCTTATTCTCCATACTTGTGTATATGTGGGAATACATAAGAGATATTGTGAGAATTAAGGAGGACACAATATGACTCCACATTAGCTGCAATTTGGCAAGCTAAATCCTTAGGTAGTATAGAACCTGCTGTAAAAGTTTTGAGGCCATTGGAGTTCTTGTTCTTCATTTGCACTCAAATCCTTTCAGCTTATCTATTTTGTTCATTAGGGAACATGATTAGTGTATAGCTAAAGCCTTTAGGACAAATTAGTTTATTTCTGTTCTTTGCACAATAGAGGCAAACCAAGCCATGCTTGGCTTTTTCACACAACCTCTGTTCCAAAGAGATAAATTCTATAACTTCTTTCCATTACCTTCTATAAAACATGTGCATATGCATTTCAATAGGAACCACAACGAAGGGGACTCAAAGGAGTGATTCATCGAAGTGGATCAAGCTCCGGAGAGTCAAGGATGGATCTCCAAGGACACTAACTGTTTATATACGACAACCCTGCAAAACAAGCAAGCTCCGGTTTGCATTTAACAGCTGTTAAGTTTTTGTTTGTATTCACTTTCGGTTAGGATATGAATTATGCATTAGGTCTAGTGTTTGATACTCCTCTTGCATAGCCAAATGACCCATGGAGTGTTGGGTAGGTGTGTTTCACCGTGTAGAACTGCCATGCTTAAGTACGGTTCGGTAGAAGTCGAGTGGTGAGAGGCTACTCGCAGTTTCAGGAACAACAGGGGCATACGGGATTGGTTCGTGAATGAATTAGCAAGTTAAAGTTGAGACCGGAAGGTTGTAGGGGCAGCAGGACATAGGGGCCTGGGTGTTGTAGACCTGTCCGTGTCGGTCAAGAACCGATCCGTATGCGGCCCTGTTGAACAAGTTTGAGTTGTGTACCGGACTCATGCTAGCTATATGGGACCCAGTAAACCGATGTACCTCGGGAAGCTGTCGTTGGGACTTTTAGGGTCGCCTCAGGCGGACCGCCGGTGTGCAGTATGTGGGGAATATTCTCATGACATCTCATGTCGGTAGGTGCACCATGAGAGTAGCTACTGTACGGGGCGACTTGATCGATTCAGCGGGGGTGAAACGGGGGAAAGGCTGCCACGTACGACGTCAGTGATGGTTGTTGTAGGCAACGTCGGGCGTACGTGTCGTGTAATCCGGGTGTTATTGATTCGAATCACCGTCGCTCGTGGAAGGGACCGAGCATACTTGTTCTCACAGTCGTGACGTAGTAAGAACTGGCATGAGAAAGGAACTAATCATATTGATGTGAAGTATTATACTAGTGTTGTATTGGATCTTGATGAATAGGCTAGTGCAAACTCGATTCTTTTATGCCATGAGCAATTTACATCGGGGGAAAGCGTTTCTTGTTTAATTGTGGACTCCCGATGTGGCGTGCCCAGGATTACTTAAAATGCTGCAATTAATACCTGAAAGTAAGGATTCACTTTTAGGCGAGTTTAATTATGCTTATGCCATCCTATGTTAGGTTCATAACCTCACTTAGAGTTTCATGTTTGGGTTGACGGTTAAGCCTTACTGAGCGTTATGCTCACGGATGCTATCCGAGTTATTTGCAGGTAATTGACTCGATGCTTATGATAAGGGGTGCCGATGAGACTCGGGAACCTCCGAGTGCTTACTCAAAGAGCATCCTCGCCGCTGCAGATTGTCTTCGTGTTGCTAGTAAGAAATGTCCGCGGTCTGGACCGTTTCTTTGTTGCTAGTTTAGATATGAGTCGTGAGAGTGATAGTCTTCCGCTGTAGTTTACTCTGATATAAGTATTTGTAAAAACTTTCTTGTACGCTTCCGCAAACTATTTATGTAATATGATGTATGTTTCTGCAACCCGTGTGCTGTTTGGTGCCGCATTTCACGGCACCACCCAACGAGGTCCTGTGGTCCCCCTCATGGAATTGGCTCCTTTCGGCTATGTATTTGATTCTTTCTCCGTTTCTACTTCTTTTAAAATGTTTCTCTATATGAAATATGCATGCATGCATGAATATGAAATTGAGGGTGTCACATCTCGATGGTGGGTCTCGACGGCGGGGCTCGTCGGCGACCAAACTTTGGCAAGGGGGGTGCAACTCAGCGAGTTGGAGGGGCAGGGGGCGGCGGCCAAAGGTGTAGGGTGGGGCTGGGTGGTTATATCTATAAGGGGGGAAAGGAGAGTCCTAGCAAGATGGGACCCATCCCAAGAGTCCTAGGGTTTTTCTCCCTCTAGGGCTGCGGCCAATTTGGGGGAAATTCCCCCTAAATGTGGGGTGAATTCCCCATAGGGGAATTTGGGGGAGATTTGGGGAAATTTTGGAGAAATTTGGTGGGGAAATTTGGGATGGCTCAATTCAGCTATCTTATTTCCATTTCTCTCCATTTCTATGTTCCCTTCTCCATTTCTAGATTCCCTTCTCCATATCTATGGTTCTTTCTCCATTTCTATGGTTCTTTCTTCATTTCTACTTTTCAAATGCTTCTCTACATGAAAAATGTATGCAATGCATGGTAGTGAAATTTGAGGGTGTTACACTCCCATTGCGCGAGCTCGGACGGGGAACACCCAAGGCAAGAACGACACCCTCTCCGCTGGTCGGTGCTGCCGGTTCCTCCGGGGCTAGGACCGGGGCTGAATCCTGAGCAGGCCTGGCCATGGCTTCCCCAAAGTCTGGCAAGGGCCTCCTTCGCAGAACAGCGGATGGATCCGCGGGCGACCCTGCCACGCTCACCTCATCACCAAGCGCCACCGGTGGCGGAGGTCCCGAACCCTTGGGGACCATATCAGCCACAACGGAAGCAATGGGGAGCGGCGCCAGAGTTGCGATCAGCCCGGTGGTGCCTGCAGCCTCGACCACGCTCTGGGGTCCGCAGCTGCCGGATGGGGCGATTGCCCTCGCCCCGTGACCAAAGTTGGACAGACCACCTTCGCCGGCTTGCCGACCAGAGCGCCAGCGTCCAAGTCCAGCTTCCTGCACCGTGTGGAACGGTAAGAAATCCACGCGCCCACGCTAGCCCACGCCGCTACAACAGGAGGAAAGCCAATACATTTTGGAGCGGTGTAGTATCGCCCCAACCTCGACGGCCGGAGTCAGACCCGGATGGGCGGGCGCCCCCCCCCTCACCTTCTGCTTCTTCAGCATCAGGTCCGGCGCATGACCATACACTCCACGTGGGTCCATGCACGGACGCACAAAGAGTGCGGTCACGGCTAGGGGAAGCACGGCGGGCACGTTATCATCAGCGGAGGCCGCCCCCATAAGGTTCTTCATCCTCGCCACCACCTTCGAGGGTAAGAGCTCCACCTTCAACTCTCTCGTGGGATCCAAGGGGCCCAGATACCCCCACATCAGTTGCTCACGGACCCGGAGGGGATGGATCCTCCACTCCATGAAGACGTGGAGAAGGAAAGCAACGGTGAGACCCCTCCCCAGGAGATCCTCCAGACGAGCGAGAAGCAGCGCCAGCGTGGCTGCCTCGCCGTCAGGAACGCCTTCACGCCAGGAGGGCTTCAGTACTAGGAGGATGCCGGAGAAGCACGGAAGCGCCGGTGACAGATTCTGGATGTGGAATGCCACCCATTGAGCGAAGATCAAAGGGGGTGGAGAAATAGCGCGTCTGCTGCGCGCGAAGATGAAGACAGGCGCCGCCGAGATCAGAAAGCAGAGAATCATTCGCCGAGGCTCGCATCTAGAAGAAAAACTTCCACAGGTTGAGATCTGGCTCCACCTTGAAAGCTTCGCACAAAGTGATGAACACTGACATATGCAGAATCCCATTCGGTGTTAACTGGTGAAGTTCGACATCGTATTCTTCAAGGAGCCACCGGAAGAAGGGATGCATCGGAACCCCAAATCCTTGCACGTGGAACGCGAGAAAGGAAACAACTTCATCGTCACGCGGTGTGGGGACGCTCCCCCCTCAGAAATCCGAACAGAGTAAGCCTCCCTCGACAAAAGCAACCCACGTGCGGCGAACGTGGAAATATGGCTTGAGGTCGCGCGAGAGGTGGTCCACGCAGACACGGCGAACGAAGATTGGTTTTTGCTCTGGCTGAAGGCGAGGAGAGGAAAGAGTGCTGCGCAAAACATGGAACGTGGAAGCAATGTAGGCAAGCCCGTGCGAGACACCCTAGAAGAAAGAAATATAAAGGCACCAAAGCGACGCACAGTCTGCCAACCGCCAGGGAACACGCGAAGTTTCAAACCGCCTCGAGGAGGCCATCGAGGCCGCCTGTCTGCCCCTGGATTAAAACCGCTTAATCGATTAGGGAATTGAGTCGAGCGGCGCCTCCTAATTTTTTCCCACGCTGGAATCGACCCATGAGGCGGGAAGGTCCCACCGGGCAACAACACCCGGACCTTGTGACGTCAAATCACAAACCCGGCATGGGACTAGAATCAAGGGGCGCCTCTTTGACCCCGGCGGAGCTTGGAGGAGATGAAGCAACCGTGGAAGGAAGGTAAGTCTTCAGCCCGCATAATGGGCTCGTGAGTCCCGGGTTCGTAGGCCGAGCGAGGGGCAAGCGATGCGAAGCAGTCCGCGTTAGAGACAACCTCAGGCAGGATGTCCTCCCCACGCTTCTAAGCTTGTAGCCGAATCCCAGCACCGCGAGCGCCGAGGTAACCCCCGAAGGGTTGGCAGCTTGCCGCCAGAACCAACGAAGAGCTCGGGAACCACGTGCATGCCTCGAGCAGAGATTCAATGAAACTCGGGCACCAAAGCCTCGACTAGAAAGCCCCTCGGCGTGAAGCAGGGCCGATGGTTCTGGCTGTCCAAAACAAATGGAACGAATGGGTTTCACTTGGCTCCACCCATTAGGCAGCTCACTGGGCTCGAGGGCTCGACCATCGAGGAAAGCCCCTGAACGACCCGACCCCTCCAAGTAACGAACGGCTCGCGGATGGGGGGCGAGGCAAACTCGCCATGAACGAAAAACTGGTTCCTCGAGAGAGGAACCCGGGTGCCAACCATAGGATCTCTGCAGGGATGACCAACAGTAGTGACCGACCGCTGGAGGTCCATGTGTCGCGGCTAACTAAATAAGTCAAGTACTAATAATAACTTCTTTTGTTTGTTATTTTGTTTTTAATTGTGCAGGAGCGAGATGGACTGGGGCTTATCTCCTGACCGATCATCGAGGTCGATCAGGGGCTCGGAGGCTACTGACGTGGTTCAGGGCTCTGACCCCTGGGGAAGAAGCAAGAAGATATCATGCGAAGGGCGACGAAGCGGACCCGAGCCTGACCTCAAGAGGGGGTAGGATGAGGAGCCTGGGGCCAACCCCTGGACTTGACGCGGGACCCACCCTTGGGGCAATCTAGAAGGAAGTAAAAGACTCAAAGGGAGGACCCGAACCAGGCCTCGGGTAGGAGGGAAGCAAGCAGCCTTCAATACGGAGCAGGCGCCACTCCAGCCAAGTGGAAGGGTACTCGAGTGCCCTCGTGACCCCAACATTGAATGCCCGTCGCCTCCGATGGAACCGAAGAGGATAGGAACGTGGGGCGCGCGTGCGCCCCGGTATGGACTACTCCCCGACAATGGGACGGGAGCAGGTCCGACAGCAGGCTACGAATACGGCGACACCATCGAGTGCCTAGTGGAATGTACGAACATACGACAAGACAAGCCACCCTGTGCCCACGACTCGTCTCCCCTCCACAGTACCGAGGGGATATGTGAGAGAGAGAGATAGATAGATAGTGAGAAAGAGAGAGAGAGAGAATAAATAGAGAGACTAGTTGATCCAAAAAGGCATGCTCTCGCACTTGTAAGAACCAACCCCATTCTTCAGTAAGAACAAGCGATACACCCTGACTGGACGTAGGGCATTCTGCCTGAACCAGGATAATCCTTTTGTGTTCTTAGCTAGGCCATCTCAAGGTAGAATACTTAGTACAATTGATTACTAGTCGGATATTCGAACGCCGACAATATAATTTTCTTATTTATTTTAGTAATCCAAATTAGCTAGAGCTAATGGAAGGTGCATCAGGGTCAAACGACAACATCAATTTCAAAAAACAGGGTCCAACATGCGACCCTAAACCCTAAAAAGAGGTCAAAGGTACAATTGTGTAGGATCGAAGTACACGTGTAAAGCTACCAGAGGGAGGGTGAATGGTAGATAAAAACTTTTCAGCGGAAGCAACAAAACACCCCTCAGCAGAAAACCGATCTGTTAAAGAAACCGTGTGTGCGACTAATATAAACGTGTTCAACTGTAACAAAACTAGTATATATTGTAGATAATCAAGTCACGAAGACGTCGCAACAAGAATCATGAAAATCCGTTGAGATAAACTCAGGTTACGATCGAAAGATCGAACAAAGGTCAATCTGTCCTACGCGAGAAAAACAGTTCTGGAATACTGCAAAGAAACTCGTGTAGATGTTAAACCACAAATTAAATGACCGTGAAATTTTCACAGATGATAGATAATCAAGTTTTGAAGACAACACAAAAAGAATCACATCAATTGGATCTGTAAAACTCGAGTTATGATAAAACCACCGAAGCAAGGTAGTGCTGAACAGAAACTCGACGAGAAAAACTTGTCTGAAACAAGTCGGATGAACAAGGCACAAAAGTTCCTTTAGAATACGAATTTTATTTATCAAAACACAAGAGGAACAGCCCCAAAGTCGTGCTCTCCACGATCCTTGGCCTCCCTTGCTTATATAACCATCTCTATGGCCAATCCAATTCAAACTAGGACTCCTACTCCTACTTGGATTCAAACTGTAACTTTCCAATACTGCTCAAGACTCTTCTATACGCAGATAGAAGCAATCTTAAGACTTCCAAACACCTTAGGAACGTCCCAAACATTCCTAAAACAACTCTACTTCATGCCTAACACGAAATCCTGTTATAACCAACTCGAAACTTTCCATAAACAAACCATAACCGCCTCAGCCGCAGCCTGAGCACAAAATCCAGCCGGTTGAACCTTTTCAACCATATCTCCACTTCCATATCTCTTCACCACGCCTTGAAACCATGTTGCCACGTCCATGCACTCCTTGAACACATGCAAACACCTTCCAACAACGTCCACGCTACCTTCATATGCATTGTTCTTGATCCAAACATGTTGCGCGACCTCCCGATCAACTCAACCACAATTCCTCCCGAACTTGGTTGTTGAACCTCATCTTGTCCCTAAGACTAGTTCAATGGATCCCATCACCAGCCATGTCTTGAACTCAAGCAACACCTGCACATGAACAAACAACCAATACTTCCGAGCACAAGTCCTCGACTTGACTCTCGTTAGTTCTGAAACTACAACATCTTACGTGAGCACCTCACATAAGCATGTTGTAAACCATAGCAAAATGATATCAGCCATAACCACCAAAACACACGAAAAACTTAGTAAAATAATACTAAGCAAACTTTCCATAAGAGTAAAGCAAGTTCGAAACATTGCAAGTTAAAATCAGAACCATTGCAATCAAGCTCCGAACCTTACCAAAGCTAACCGGACCTTGAACCGGAGCTTACCAAAGCTAGTCGGACCCAGCGCCGGAGCTTACTAAAGCTTAGTCGGACCTAGCACGGAACTTACCAAAGCTAGTCGGACCTAGCACCGGAGCTAGCAAAAACAAGTCGGACCTAGCCAAAATAAGTCAGACCTATACAAAGCAAGTCGGACCTTACGTCGGACCTTGCCGGAGCTACCCAAAACAAGTCGGACCTATCGTCAGACCTTGCAGGAGCTCGGACCTAGAGTCGGACCTTGTTAAAAAGGTGTTTTGGTAGTATTCAAAACTTTTATCGTCAAAGCCAATGTATTTAGCGCACATAGGTCTCACAAATTGGATTTTAGATCGGTAGCACCGGCGTGCGCCATATCCCACGGGACGCCATACTTCCATCCCCGCTCAAAAAACTGCGCTGCACAAATGTGCGCCCTCTACTATTGGAAACGGGCGCTCGGCACAGTGCAACTCCTGCTCGCCCGCACGAATCAGTATGGGACGAGCGTGCCCGTTGCCTCCCACGCTCCTGAGGAAGGATGCTGTGACACCCTCATTTTCGGGTTCTGCATGTATTCATGTTTCATGTAGAGAAACATTTTAAAATAAGTAGAAATAGAGAAAATATTTAAAAGGTAGCCAAAAATAGCCAAATCCAGTTCGCAGAGAGCGCCGAAGACAATTCCCACAGCCCGCTGGCCACATGGTGTGTTCGGAGCTCATCTCCGCAAAGGGGGAGAGGTCCGCCGCCAAACTGGCTACGTGGCAGGCTCAGGGCTCGTCCTTGTGAAAAAAAGCGAGGTCCGACCCCGTGGGACACGTGCTGCCCCGGAGCTAGCCTCTGCGGAAAGAGCGAGGCCAGTCCCGCAGGACACATGTCGGTTGCGGAGCTAGTCCCCGCGGAAAAGAGACGACCAACCACGCGGGACACATGTCGATCTCGGAGCTCACCTCCGAGAGGTCTGGCCCCGCCAGACACGTGTTGCTCTCGGAGCTCACCTCCGAGAGGTCCGGTCTTACTGGACACGTGTCACCTCCGAAGCTCACCTCCGGGAGGTCCGACACTAGTGGATACGTGTCACCTCCGGAGCTTATCTCCGGGAGGTCCGTCACTGTTGGACACGTGTCAACCTCGGAGCTCGTCTCTGAGAAGAAAGGAAGTCTTGCGCTCTTAGGACACGTGGCACATCCGGAGCCACCTCCGAAGAGAGGGGAGGTCCTGAATTGACACATGGCACCCCCGGAGCCACCTCCGAAGAGAGGTGAGGTCCGGAATTGACACGTGGTGTTCGTGGAGCTCGCCTCTGTTGAGATGGAAGGTCCCGACCCGCCAGACACGTGGCGCAAGCGGAGCTCGTCTCAAGAGAGAGGGGAGGTTCCCGCCTGCCAGGACGCGTGGCGCACGTGGAGCTCACCTCTGAGTAAGAGGGAGGTCTCGACCGCCTGACACACGGCACAACCGAAGCTTGTCTCTACGGAAAAGGGAGCCTAGGTTCCCGCAGGACATGTGGAGCCTCCGGAGCTCATCACCGTGAAGGTGACGAGATCTGAAGCGGTTTTTTGCTTCTGTACGCGTGGGAATACTGGTACGGGAGGAAACCGACATGAATTCCACGTTGCTACCGCACCAAATCAACCAAAGATAAGTTGTTAATATTCAAAAGCCATTTGAATAGCACTCTTATTCGAATTCTAATCAGATTAGGACTCTTCTCTTCCCGATTATAAATAGAACCGAAAACCTTTGGCCGCAACCACGAACTTCTTTTCCACCTCCTGATCTGACAACTTAGAGCCCCAGCCCCAGCTCGCCGAGTAAACCCCTTCGCCGAAGTACAACCGCCGGAGAGACCGCCGACGAGCCTGGATCACAATTGACATCGCCGAAAGAGAGCCTCAACGATCTGTTCTTGCTAGGAGAAGGACCCCAAGACCAAGAAGAACGTAAGGTAGGTCTCCAATACCACCTTACGACATCATCGCGTTTTTTTTTGCATCTGTTCTTTGATTCCTTTCGAACAGAAGCTTCTTCGTGGACAGATCACTTGTTGATCGGTTTGATCTAAAGTCAAGATCATTGCCACGTCCAAAATTGATATTTACACCTCTGTTCATCGTAAAAGCCATGCAAACATGCAATAACACGTACAAACCAATCTAATAAAAACTGCATCATAGGATTAACATGCATATGCACCATTACATCTTAAAGTAGAGTTTGTGCATGGTATTGATTGCTATGAATCTTGTATGTGCGTGATCACGTATAGAAGGACAAGCTCAGGGAGCTACCTACGATGGACTACTTCAGCAAGAATTTGAGCAACAGGAACCGCAAGAACAAGGCAAGTGCCCCTTGATCATATTGATCCTATGTTTTGGAAAACTGTTTTGTTTGCAAAAAGGTGTGTGTGCTGAGTCAAACATGATGGGAAACACTTTCATAGGAGTCTACTAGTTTTGTTAAACCACCCTTGTCACGGGAAAGTCAATGAGTCGGGTATGGTTTTTGCTTTTATGCTTCGCTGAGTCTACGGGGTTATGGGAAGCGAGATAGATGTGTCTAGCTAACTGCACTCATAAGAATAATGAGAAACTGATGTTGTTAATGAACGTGAATCGTAGGGAGATCTAGGCAAGCCAGGGTTTGTAATTGAGGTAGAATGATATGGTGGTTACTTTCTGTAGATCTAAGGACCAGTTCATGCGAGCACATGCCAGGATAACAGTGCCACCACAAGGCCAAGTATGGGTGCGGCCTAGCTGAGTAATTAGGTAAGTTACTAGATTGTTATGGACTGTGGAAGGCGCGGGGAATGGGAGTCAAGTGAGGACTGCCCTGGGAACTGCATGGCACAAGAGGGGCTCGTGGGTGGGAGAATTGGAGATTCTAGCCTGCCGATGAAACCTTAGTGAGTCCATACATCTAGTAGCCTCTTTGTAAAGGCTATTTTGTGATCTCTGGGCCATACACCGACGATTGTGTACTGGTATAATGGAGGTTCTGCAGTCGCCGACGGGTGACGAAATCACAAACTTGTGGGTAAAGAGGTGCAAACTCTGTAGAGTCTAAAACTATCATGATAGTCGAGCTTACGGTCACGAGCGTCTGGCCAACTTCCATGATTAGTTGGGATGTTTTTGAGATCGTTTGGGTGGTTATGGTTTGGTTATGGTTTGGTTTTTGTTTGGGACTATTGAGTCCGGGTAATGAGATTGGTTGCATGACTGTTGAGTCATGGCAACGAGATTTGGTCTCGGAATGAGACAGAATTGAATGGTAGCCAATACGAGATGGTATTCGTGAGATGGTAGAAAATACGAGATCGTATTCGTGAGATGGTAGTGAATACGAGATGGTATTCATGAGCAAAGTTGATTAATGTCTGGTTGAGACATGGAAATGGATGAATCATAATGGAGGTATGTTAATGTTTAAATACATGTTAGGGTTACATTCACTTAAAGTTGAGTTGTTGTTTTTATCGTGTTTTGGGAAATAAACTTTGCTTTCTGCAATGAGCCTTTTTATACCTTCCTTGTTATGAGCTACATATCATATTTTCCCGCACTTGCTGAGTACATCATTGTACTCAAACTTTCATTATTACTTCATCATCAGCAACAGGAGAAGAATACTATGAAGACCAAGTGGAGGATTAGGCGTGTAATCTATCCTCAACCTTGCCTGTGGGGATGGAGTAGAGATGGAGCCGCTGCTGCTGCTTAGATTGCTTCTGCATTAGTTTAGAAGACTTCCGCTGCTATAATAAAGACTTCCGCTGTTTAGATTAAGACTTCCGCTGTTAGAATGAGTCCAAGACTCATAAGACATTGTAATAAACCCTGTTATTCGTGGTTATATATATTCTAAATTCAGTTTGTGGAGTATATGTGTATGTGTGATGAACATCCTGGGCATACATACGCATCAGTGTTCTACAGAATTGAGGGCATCACATATTGGTATCAGAGCCACGGGTTGACGGTAGGTTATACGCCTAGATAGATAACACAGATTGGTATCAACCTGCCACAGGTTGATTGTAGATCACACAGCCTAGATAGGTCACAGATTGATATTAAATCTACCATGCCTAGTCACAGATTGGTACAATCCACAGATTGGTACCAAGCTACCACGGTTGACTGTAGGTTACAAGCCTAGATTGATCACAGATTGGTAGCTGAACCACGTTCACCCTAGGATGCACCCCTAGTAAAAGATTGGTATTAGAAGCCATGCTGACAATAGGATGCAAGCCTAGGATGCATAGATTGGCATTGAAACCACCTTGACATAGGATGCAAGCCTAGGAGAAGCCATAGTTGGATCACAGATTGGTATCACCCCAAACCACCTTGACTATAGGGTGAAATCACATATTGGTATCACCCCAAAAACCCTATAGGACCCCCATCGAATAAGCCTTGAATAGGAGTTGTGTGCTGAACCTTGTGATGATTGCTTGTGATTGTGTGCTTAGTGTGAGTTGTGGGACGTCTCAAGCGTTGTCCATATCCACACATAAGTAGGAAGAGGTGTGAGATGCCTCGGCACTTGTTCACATCCTCATATGGGCTAATATATATAGTCTATCCACCTTGATGCATATAGTTAGGAGGATCCATCTAACCTTCAAACCTCTATTCTATTCCATTCTCTCTCACGGATGGTGAGAGGAAACGCCGGCCGCCAACGAAGGAACATCCGTGGAAACCAAGAGGATGGCCACGATGAAGTTCCTATTAACCCCGGAGCTGGTGAAAATAACCTGGAACGGTTATGGCCATGCAGAATCAGCTTATGCAGACCATGATCCAAACTTTGGGTCAGCTGCAGGCCAACAACAACAACTCTGTTCCGGCACCACCGCCACCACCGCCACCACCACCGCCGGCTCATAACAGGCTGGGAGAGTTCATGAGGAATCGACCCCATACCTTTTCACAAGCTAATGACCCCATGGAAGCCGACGACTGGTTGAAATCCATGGAGAAGAAGGTTGCCATAGTTCAGTGCAATGACCGAGAGAATGTTCTCTTCGCATCGCACCAACTCATGAGAGCAGCCGCTGACTGGTGGGACGCCCTGTGCAATGCTCATGTCGACCCGGAGACTATTACTTGGACTGAGTTCAAGGAGAGTTTCCGCTCTCATTACATCCCTGCTGGTGTAATGATGCTCAAAAGGCAAAAGTTCGAAGGTCTCCACCAAGGACAGAAAACCATGAATGAGTACCTCAACAAGTTCACGCAACTATCATGGTATGCCCCTGAAGATGTCAACTCAGACCAACGGAAGCAGTACCTGTTCATGAGAGGGTTGAACAATGAGATCCAGATTCAGCTCCTCAACAATGACTATGCTAACTTCCAGAAGATGGTTGACAAGGCTATAGTGGTTGAGAGCAAGATACGAGAGATCGAGCGAGAGGGAAAAAGGAAGATGCCATACCAGCCACAAGGGAGCAACGTACACCCTCGGTACACGCCCCCAGCTGCACCGCAGTATGGATCGACCGCTCCTGCATACCGCCCTAATCAGCCACCACAGCAACGACCCGTTGCACAAGCACCTCATGTGCCTTTGCCTCCAGCGCCCCGACCCAACATGGGCGCTCCTGTTCAAAACCCCCACCCCAACGTACCTGCTGTCGTGGGCAACAAGGCATGCTTTGCATGCGGAGAACTAGGACACTTTGTGAGTCAGTGCCCGAAGAGAGGTCCTGGACAACAAGATAACGTGTCCAAGCAGAACCCACGGCCGAACGGAGGAGCCAATCAAGGGAACCGTGGACAGCAGAACTACGCTCGTAGCACTGTGAACCATGTTTCTGCTAAGGAAGCACAATAGGCTGAGGACGTCGTGATTGGTATGTTCCTTGCCAACTCCAACCCAGCCACCATTTTATTTGATTCTGGAGCATCACATTCCTTCATATCATCCAAGTATGTTGCCAAGTATAATCTATCCATATCACACTTGGAATATACTATGTTGGTTAATTCTCTCGGTGGAGAGATAAGGACTAATATAGTATGTCCGAAAGTAAACCTTAAAATAAGGGGGGTACACTTCCTTGCCAACCTCATTGTCTTGGATTCCCAAGGGCTCGACATAATACTCGGAATGGATTGGTTAAGAAAGCACAACGGAGTAATCCAATGTGCTGAGAAAAGCGTGCAGTTGACAAACGAGCACGGCACCCGTATCGAGTTTGAGTCAGCCCAGCCGGCAACCGAGAAGGCAACGTTGAACCACGTCGAAGAAGCAACCCTAGACCGCATTCCGGTGGTTCAAGAGTTTTCGGACATGTTCCCGGAAGAACTTCCCGGTATGCCACCTGACCGGGATATCGAGTTTTCCATTGACCTAGTACCCGGAACCGCACCTATAGCACAGAGACCCTATAGGATGCCTGTCAACGAACTAGTGGAGCTCAATAAGCAAATTCAGGAGCAGCTGGAGAAGGGTTTTATACGTCCAAACTCGTCACCATGGGGAGCCCCCGTGCTCTTCGTAGACAAGAAGGATGGGACCCAAAGGATGTGCGTGGACTATAGGTCTCTCAATGAGGTGACGATCAAGAACATGTACCCTCTGCCCCAGAGGACCTGTTCGACCAGATGAAGGGAGCCCGAGTCTTATCCAAGATTGATCTTTGGGCAGGATATTTCCAGCTGAATATTAAGCCTCCGATATACCCAAGACTGCCTTTCGGACATGGTATGGTTCGTATGAATATACCGTGATGTCTTTTGGGTTAACGAACGCACCTGCATACTTCATGTACCTCATGAACAAGGTTTTCATGGAGTACTTGGATAAGTTCGTCGTGGTTTTCATTGACGATATCATGGTGTATTCGACAAGCGAGGAGGAGCATGAAGAACATTTAAGATTGACATTGCAAAAGCTGTGGGAGCATCAATTATAAGCCAAGCTTAGCAAATGTCAATTTTGGCTAAAGGAAATATCGTTCCAAGGCCACATTATCTCCGAGGAAGGAGTATCGGTTGATCCCAGAAAAGTGGGAGATGTTCTGAAGTGGAACCAACCGCAAAATGTGAGGGATATTCGGAGTTTTCTTGGGATGGCTGGATACTACCGCCGGTTCATCAAGGACTTCTCTAAGATAGCAAAGCCTATGACGGAGTTGCTAACGAAGGGAAAAGCCTTCCAATGGACACCAGCGTGCCAAGAAACTTTGAGGAGCTCAAGAAAAGGCTAACCACAGCGCCGGTTTTGGTATTGCCGGACGTGAGCAAGAACTTTGACATATATTGTGACGCATCCAGACAGGGGCTCGGATGCGTGCTCATGCAAGAAGGACAAGTGGTAGCCTATGCCTCACGACAATTAAAGAAACACGAGCTCAATTACCCCACGCATGACCTGGAGCTAGCAGCCATGGTGCATGCATTGAAGATTTGGAGACATTATATCCTTGGTCATCGATGTGAGATCTATACGGATCAT
Source organism: Neostapfia colusana (assembly GCA_030760725.1). Classification (NCBI taxonomy): domain Eukaryota; kingdom Viridiplantae; phylum Streptophyta; class Magnoliopsida; order Poales; family Poaceae; genus Neostapfia; species Neostapfia colusana. The sequence continues at coordinate 61,029,562 of JASWHV010000005.1, read as the reverse complement.
AAAAGCCTCAAGTACATATTCACCCAAATGGATTTGAATTTGAGACAACGTCGATGGTTGGAACTTATCAAGTATTATGATGTTGGAATCAACTATCACCCCGGAGAGGCCAATGTAGTAGCCGATGCATTGAGCCAGAAGGGAGCATGTCTCCAACTTACGGTTCGGGAGCTACCACCCGAGCTACAAAAGGAGTTCGAACGGTTACATCTCGGATTTTTGAACGAGTTGGAAGTGATGGAACTCCAATCTTCACTGGAACAAGAGATAAGAGACGGCCAAGCTACGGATGAGGAGATCAAGGAGATCAAGGAAAGGATCCGACAAGGAATAGAAAAGGACTTCAAGGAGGACGAGAAGGGTACGCTTTGGCTAGGAAAAAGGATTTGTGTGCCTAACGTGAAGCACATCCGCGACACGATATTAAAGGAGGCACATGACTCACTTTATTCCATACATACCGGAAGTACCAATATGTATAAGGACCTGAATACTTGTTATTGGTGGGATGGTATGAAGAGGGACATAGCTGAATATGTTGCCCTATGCGACACATGCCAACAGGTGAAGGCCGAACATCAAAGACCCGCTGGACTGTTGCAGCCCTTAAAGGTACCCGAGTGGAAATGGGAAGACATCAGTATGGATTTCATCGTCGGATTGCCACGTACTCGGTCGTGTTACGACTCAATCTGGGTTATCTTGGACCGATTGACGAAAACAGCTCATTTTCTTCTTGTTAAGACCGTGTACAACATTGCACAACTAGCCGAGCTGTACATGGAGCAAATCGTGTGCCGCCATGGAGTCTCGAAGAGGATAGTCTTAGATCTGGGTTCTCAGTTTACCTCTAGATTTTGGAGGAAGTTGCGGAAAGCTATGGGTACACGACTGGATTTTAGCTCCGCCTACCACCTGCAAACCGATGGGCAAATCGAAAGGACAAACTAAATTTTGGAGGACATGTTGAGAGATTGTGCCTTGAAACATGGGCGTAGTTGGGATAGGAGTTTACTGTACGCTGAATTCTCCTATAACAACAGCTATCAAGCTAGCTTAAAGATGTCGCCTTTCGAATCATTGTACGGGAGACAGTGTAGAACGCCGTTGTTTTGGAACGATACCGGAGAGAACCAAGTGTTTGGACCCGAAGTGCTACAAGAGGCTGAGAAGAAGTCCAAACAATACGGGAGAACTTGAAGGCTACTCAGTCACGACAGAAAGGCTATGCGGACAATAGGCGAAGTAAGTTGACTTTCGAAGTAGGAGACTTCGTATACCTTAAGGTATTGCCTATCCTAGGCCAACGGCGTTTCAACGTCAAGGGCAAGCTAGCACCTCGCTACATCGAGCCATTTAAGATTTTGGACAAGCGAGGAGAAGTAGCCTATCAACTAGAGCTCCCAACGCACCTCTCTGACGTGCATGATGTGTTTCATGTATCCCAGCTCAAGAAGTGCTTGAGAGTACTAGAGGAGCAAGTACCGATGGAAGAGCTTGAACTTCAAGTGGACCTAACCTATGCGGAGCACCCTGTCCGAATTTTGGACGTAAAGAAAAGGGTCACGAGGAACAAAGTGATCCGATGGTGCAAGGTACAATGGAGCCATCACACAGAAGCTGAAGCCACATGGAAGCATGAAGAAGACACCAAGACAGAGTTTCCTCATCTATTCTCTACTAACAAATCTCGAGGGCGGGATTCAATTTAAGGAGGGTAGATTTGTGACACCCTCATTTTCGGGTTCTGCATGTGTTCATGTTTCATGTAGAGAAAAATTTTAAAATAAATAGAAACACAGAAAATATTAAAAAGGTAGCAAAAAAGAGCCAAATCCAGTTCACGGAGAGCGCCGAAGATAATTCCCGCGGCCCGCTAGCTACGTGGTGTGTTCGGAGCTCATCTCTACAAAGGCGGGGAGGTCCGCCGCCAAACTGACTACGTGGCAGCCTCGGGGCTCGTTCTTGTGAAAAAGGGCGAGGTCCGACCCCGTGGGACACATGTTTCCCCGGAGCTAGCCTCTGCGGAAAGAGCAAGGCCAGTCCCGCAGGACACGTGTCGGCTGCGGAGCTAATCCCCGTGGAAAAGAGAGTACCAGCCGCGCGGGACACGTGTCGCTCTCGGAGCTCACCTCCGTGAGGTCCGGTCTTACTGGACACGTGTCACCTCCGGAGCTCACCTCTGGGAGGTCCGACACTACTGCATACGTGTCACCTCCGGAGCTTATCTCCGAAAGGTCCGTCACTGTTGGACACATGTCAACCTCGGAGCTCGTCTCTGAGAAGAAAGGAAGTCTGGCGCTGTTAGGACACGTGGCACATCCGGAGCCACCTCTGAAGAGAGGGGAGGTCTAGAATTGACACATGGCACCCCCGGAGCCACCTTCGAAGAGAGTGGGAGGTCCGGAACTGACACGTGGCGTTCGCGGAGCTCGCCTCTGTTGAGAGGGGAGGTCCCAACCCACCAGACACGTGTCGCACGCGGAGCTCGTCTCTGGAGAGAGGGGAGGTTCCCGCCCGACAGGACGCGTGGCGCACACAGAGCTCACCTCTGAGTAAGAGAGAGGTCTCGCCCGCCTCACACGCAGCACAATCGGAGCTTGTCTCTGTTGAAAAGGGAGCCCAGGTTCCCGCAGGACATGTGGAGCCTCCGGAGCTCATCACCGCGAAGGTGACGAGATCTGAAGCGGTTTTTGCTTCTGACGCGTGGGAATACCGGTACGGAAGGAGACCGACACGAATTCCACGTTGCTACCGCACCAAATCAACCAAAGATAAGTTGTTAAGATTCAAAAACCATTTGACTAGAACTCTTATTCGAATTCTGATCGGATTAGGACTCTTCTCTTCCCGATTATAAATAGAACTGAAAACCTTTGGCCGCAACCACGAACTTCTTTTCCACCTCCTGAGCCGACAACTTAGAGCCCCAGTCCCAGCTCGCCGAGTAAACCCCTTCGCCAAAGTACAACCGTCGGAGAGACCGCCGACGAGCCTGGATCACAATTGACATCGCCGGAAGAGAGCCCCGACGATCTGTTCTTGCTAGGAGAAGGACCCCGAGACCAAGAAGAACGTAAGGTAGGTCTCCAATACCACCTTACAACATCATCGCGTTTTCTTTGCATCTGTTCTTCGATTCCTTTTGAACAGAAGCTTTTTCGTGGACAGATCACTTGTTGATCGGTTTGATCTAAAGTCAAGATCATCGCCACGTCCACAATTGATCTTTACACCTCTGTTCATCGTAAAAGCCATTCAAACATGCAAGAACACGTACAAACCGATCTAATAAAAACTGCATCATAGGATTAATATGCATATGCATCATTGCATCTTAAAGTAGAGTTTGTATATGGTATTGATTGCTATGAATCTTGTATGTGCGTGATCGCGTATAGAAGTACAAGCTCAGGGAGCTACCTACGACGGACTACATCAGCAAGAATTTGAGCAACCGGAACCGCAAGAACAAGGCAAGTGCCCCTTGACCATATTGATCCTATGTTTTGAAAAACTGTTTTGTTTGCGAAAAGGTGTGTGTGCTGAGTCAAACATGATGGGAAACCCTTTCATAGGAGTTTACTAGTTTTGTTAAACCACCCTTGTCACGGGAAAGTCAATGAGTCGGGTATGGTTTTTGCTTTTATGCTTCACTGAGTCCACGGGATTATGGAAAGCGAGATAGATGTGTCTAGCTAAATGCACTCGTAAGAATAATGAGAAATTGATGTTGTTAATGAACGTGAATTGTAGGGAGATCTAGGCAAGCCAGGGTTTGTGAATGAGGTAGAATGCGATGGTGGTTAATTGCCGTAGATCTAAGAACCGGTTCATGTGAGCACATGTCAGGATAACAGTGCCACCACAAGGCCAAGTATGGGTGCGGCCTAGCTGAGTAATTAGGTAAGTTACTAGATTATTATGGACCGTGGAAGGCGCGAGGAATGGGAGTCGAGTGAGGACTGCCCTGGGAACTGCATGGCACAAGAGGGGGCCCGTGGGTGGGAGAATTGGAGATTCTAGCTTGTCGATGAAACCTTAGTGAGTCCGTACATCTAGTAGCCCCTTTGTAAAGGCTATTTTGTGATCTCTTGGCCATAATGGACGTTCTGCAGTCGCCGACGGGTGACGAAATCACAAACTTATGGGTAAAGAGGTACAAACTCTGCAGAGTCTAAAACTATCATGATAGTCGAGCTTATGGTCATGAGCGCTGGCCAACTTTCATGATTAGTTGAGATGGTTTTGGGATGGTTTGGATGGTTATGGTTTGATTTTGTTTAGTTTTTTGGGACTGTTGAGTCTCGGTAATGAGATTGGTTGCATGACTGTTGAGTCATGGCAACGAGATTTGGTCTCGGAATGAGACAGAATTGAGTGGTACGGAATACGAGATGGTATTCATGAGATGGTAGCGAATACGAGATGGTATTCGTGAGATGGTAGTGAATACGAGATGGTATTCATGAGAAAAGTTGATTAATGTATGGTTGAGATATGGAAACGGATGAATCATAATGGAGGTATGTTAATGTTTAAATACATGTTGGGATTACATTCACTTAAATCTGAGTTGCTGTTTTTATCGTGTTTTGAAAAATAAGGTTTGCTTTCTGGAATGAGCCTTTTTATACCTTACTTGTTGTAAGCTACATATCATATTTTTCCGCACTTGCTGAGTATATCATTGTACTCAAACTTGCATTATTACTTCATCATCAGCAACAGGAGAAGAATAATATGAAGACCAAGTGGAGGATTAGGCGTGTAATCCGTCCTTAACCTTGCATGTGGGGATGGAGTAGAGATGGAGCCGCTGCTGCTGCTTGGATTGTTTTCGCATTAGTTTAAAAGACTTTCGCTGCTAGAATAAAGACTTCCGCTGCTTAGATTAAGACTTCCGCTGTTAAAATGAGTCCAAGACTCATAAGACATTGTAATAAACCCTGTTATTTATGGTTATATATATTCTGAATTTAGTTTGTAGATTATATGTATATGTGTGATGAACATCCTGGGTATATATACGCATCAGTTCTCGGTTCTATGTTCTACAGAATTGAGGGTTTCACAGAGACCACCGACAGGATTGGTAGAAGATGGCAACGGAAGCTGAGATCGGGGACGGGGACGGTGACAGGGATGGAAGACGGTGAGGTGGCGAAGGAGAGTGTGGGCGAGCCAGCGGGGAAGTGAGACCAGACGAGGCGCAGGATGAGCGGCAGGGCGGCGCGGTAGGAGTGGCGGGGCAGTGCTGGTCAAGATCCGCGACACCGATGACCTGCATGATGAGGACGACGACAACACGGTGGAGAATGTTCCGGCGAGGAGATGATGCTCGGATCTGTCCGCAACCACGAAGAGACTAGCGACTGAAGTTTCATGAAACCAAATGCATCTGTGAGATGAAATCCGACGAACCTAAGAATCCAACGAATCAAATCCAACAAAACAAAACAAATCGGAGGTCGCCGCCTGCTGCTGGGGATGGGTCCACGCCACCGAGCACGTCGCCAAGGTCGTCCGCGCTGCCGAGGTCGCCGCGCGCTACCAGGTCAGGTCCGCTCCGCCCGCTGCTGAGGTTGGCGTCGCACTGCCGAGGTTGCTGCACGCTGCCGGGGTCAGGTCTGCACCGCCCGCTGCCGAGATCTAGGTTCGCGCGAGGGAGAAAAGCACGAGAGAGAGGAGAAAAATGGCAGCTCGATCGGTGGGAGTGGAAGAGAATAAAATTGGTGAAAGAGAAGAAAAATAAGATAGGAAACAAGGGGAAAAGGAAAAAAAAGGAGAAAGGAACCAAGAAAAGATAAGGGCAAAAAGTGAAGGAAACTAATAAAGGAAACAAGTAAAGGAAAAAAGGAAACAAGGATAAGGAAAAGGAAAAAAGAAATAAGGATAAGGGGAAAAAGAAAAGGAAACAAAGAGAAGAAAAATAGAAACAAAGTGAGGGAAAAAAGGAAGAAAAGAAAGAAGGAATTTAGAAGAAAAAAGGAAAGAAAAAGAAGTGTATAGTAGTTGATAGAGTATACATTTAGAGTACAACGAGTGTGGGAAATATGAGAATCTTTTCGAGTGTGCTGGAAAAAAGGAGAATATGTTTTTGGAGTATAACGAGTGCGGATAGCATTAGAATAGGGTCACAAGTACCAATCAATCAAAAAATATTTTCGCCTCCTGTCTGCTTTTATGGGGTTCCTCCCGGATGAGCATTCATCAATTTTCATGAGAGCTATAAAATTGGAAGTTCTGGTTTAATAAACTGAAATAAAGTTCTGGTTTTGGCAGACACGTGACAATGTGCGTTTCTATGGTCTGCGCGTGGACGTGTAGCAGCTATTTTTTGGCGTCAACACATGTTTTTTAACTCAATGCAACACGCTTATTGCTTCTTTGCATATTCCCCCTTGTACAAATTCCGTCCAAAGTTTTGTTCCATGAGTCCGTCTCAACTCTACCATGGTTATTGGTTCTTTGCACCATACAGAAGATCCTGTGTGACAATAAGACATTCCAATTACAAATATGTGGTGTTTTTCCAAGGAACAGTGTTAGACTTTTAAATTTTTTTACCACTGCCATTGAGGTTACATATAAAATTGATATAAATAGATCCAATAATGCAAGTGGCGGCACATCCAGAACAATGATCATGCATGCATCATCTTAAGCCACACATTTTTGTTTGGAATTGTAAAAGCTGATAGATAAACTGCTAGCCTACTCAAAATTAGATATTATAATGAACTAATTAACATCGGCACCTTCGATGCTGTCTTCTCATATTTCTAGTTTCCTTACTGCACTTAGCTGAATTTAGTGCAAAGAATGTGTTTAATTACATGTCTTGGTGATGTCCGAGACAAAATAAATGCACCGCACACTTGTATTTGTCATGTGTTATTGTCCAGACAATCTATTGCATGAGAAGAACCCCTACCAAATATAGTCACTGGAATACATATTAATTTACACACGTGCGAACAATTAGCTGAATACTATAATTTACTCATTCGGAAGAATTTCCACCTTATGTTTTTTGTAATTCCATTTTCTAAAAAAATATTAATAATAGTATAATAATAACAACCAGTAGGACTCTGCCCTTCTATTTTTTAAGAAAAGTGTATATAGAAAACTTCAACATCTTTTCTTTCAATCCTTTTGCTAAAATTTACCCTATCGCACTCTGAAACTAGGACATTGAAATGTGTGAGGCTTTGAGAGATCGGTGAGACGGAATAACTGTAGGAGCTTGAAACACTTGGATAACTCGAAACAACATGGTCGTTTATCAGTATTATCCATAATCCATGAGTCGTTTTGCTGCACGTGGAAATATATGACGATCGAACTACATGCATTGTGAATTGAAGCATTCATGCCAAACTCCGTTCACACACTCTACTGGTTAATGTGATGGATTCTAAGATATTAAACATATCTTTTAGAGAACCTTTAGTGAGTGAAAAACTTCATGAATAACGTGGCATAGTAACTAAACTAATACACATCAACTTAATTAAAGAGAGAGATAACTTTAGGTGATTTACTGTCCACTTGATGTATCTTCACCAGATGAATCAAAATACTTATTTATATCATAAAATAATTTGGAAGCTAAAAATAATTTAGAAATCAAAATATTCCTATAATACCTCCAAACTGGTTGATTTTAACTAAGGATAGTCTGCTAAGGAAGAAATGGAAGGACAATGAAAAAATTTATTTCGGCAATTGTAATGAAACAATTAACACCTAGCTATTCGATTATCAAGATGCAAAGACAATTAAAAGAACTGTCTACATAGTGATTAGGTTAAAATCACCCAGGTTAATGTCTCACATACTAGAGAAATGACTACATGCCTGCAATGTAAAAGAGGAAAAAATATTTTAGTTAGGAGAACCGCTTTATGCTGGGCAATTTGGAGATGTAGAAATGGTATAATATTTGATGATGTGAATTACTCTTTATTTATGCAAACTGTTTTTAGTGGAACGTACTTGCTACGATTTTGAATACTGCTACAACATGATGACAAGATAAAGCAAATGTTCACAAGGCACGTAGATAATTAAAGACCACCACATTAGAGTTAGTTGTCAAACATGGATGAAGATAACAATAAAGTTTGTATATCACTATAGTTATTTAAGATTGATTTCCCTTTATAATCAACAATGAGAATAAAATTTATAATAATCAAGAGGCTTCATTATCTAAAAAATGCTATACTCTGTTCTGTAAAATCTCTGAGATATTTGGATCTGAACTTGTATGCTCAATTGCCTCGGTCTAATTCTTATCTCATGTATTAATTCAATCATCAAGTCGTACTTAATCAAATTATATTAGTAATTAAACTTACACAAACGTACCTTCGTTTGCAGAAGCGTTTACTGCCATTGATACTTGCCGGTGATTGTTGCTTCTTCGCCGAAGAGGGAGAACCTTCCCGGAGCTTTCTCTTCTCTAATGATCAACTCTTTCGGGTGATGTCTAATCTATTGTATTTCTTCGCTTCTTTTTCTCCCTTTTTTCTCTATTACCCGATGAGGCAAAAGCCTCTGCTTTTATAGATGAAGAGATGCCCCAGGGGGCCTCCCAACCGGATCGGTTGAGGAGTCTTTGATCAAGACTTCTTAGAGATTGAGTCGGTTGCGATCGCAACCAATTCAATCTCCCTTTTCTTTCGTGATCAAATCTTCCAACATTCTCCCCCTTGACCATGATCTAAGAACTTATTAACCCTTTTGCTTAATCTTACACATATTTCACTATGCTCCATGTGAAGAGTACGGCGCATCGAAGACAACCAATTAAGCACTGTTTGACTCGACGACCACGTCACATTTTACACTTAGAAATATGTTCTAATCCTTAGTTTGGCCCCTAAGTATCTAGAAAATAATAGGCTTTCCTTTAAACCCATACCGGTCACGTGCTCTCTAAACACGTTGGGTGGAAGACCTTTTGTTAACAGATCCGCGAGCATTTGCTCAGTTCTAATATGCTCAAGACTAATAGTATGATCCTGGATTCGATCTTTCACAACACAAAATTTAATTTCGATGTGTTTGGCAGCTCCACTCGACTTGTTGTTGTGAGAATAGAATACTGCTGGTTCATTTTCGCAGTATAGCTTAAGTGGTTTTTCAATGTTGTCTACCACTCTAAGTCTGGGTAAAAATTTCTTACGCCAAATTGTCTGCCCAGTGGCCTCATAACAAGCAACAAACTCTGCATACATTGTGGATGATGCAGTAACAGTTTGTTTAGAACTTTTCTATGAAATGGCTCCTTTTGCGAGAGTGAATATATATCCCGACGTGGATTTCTTGGTATCTACACAACCCGCAAAATCTGAGTTTGAATATCCCACTACTTCTAGTGAATCTGATCTTCTATATGTCGACATGAGACCCTTAGTACCTTGTATGTATCTTAAAACTTTATTCACAGTCTTCCAGTGATCCACATCTGGATTGGACTGATATCTGCCAAACATCCCGGTGACATAAGCTAAGTCAGAGCGAGTGCATACTTGAGCATACATTAAGCTTCCGACAGCTGAAGCATATGGGACTACTTTCATCTGATCAATCTTATACTGATTCCTAGGACATTGAAAATTTCCAAACTTATCACCCTTGACTATAGGAGCAGGCGATGGCTTACATTTATGCATACAATATTTCTTTAGCACATTTTCCAAGTATGTTTTGTGAGAGAGTCCTAATACCCCTTTGGATCTATCTCTATGAATTTCTATGCCCAAAACATACGAGGCTTCACCAAGATCTTTCATATCAAAGTTAGAGGATAAAAATTTCTTAGTCTCTATTAGTAGATGAACATCACTACTGGCCAATAGTATGCCATCCACATATAAAACGAGAAAAATAAATTTCCCATTCTTAAGCATATATGCAATTATCCTCCTCATTTTCTTTGAATCCAAACTGTCTAATTCAGTCATCAAATTTGAGATACCATTGTCTCGAGGCTTGCTTAAGTCCATAGATGGACTTTCTTAAATGACATCCCATATGTTCTTTTCCTTTGGTGATAAAACCTTTTGGTTGTGTCATGTAAACGTCCTCATACAAATCTCCATTGAGGAACGATGTTTTTACATCCATTTGATGTAATTCTAAGTCATAATACGCCACTAATGTCATAATTATTCTGAATGAGTCCTTAGTTGAGACAGATGAGAATGTCTCATTATCATCTATTCCTTCTCTTTGAGTGAATCCTTTCGCTACAAGTATGGCTTTGAATTTGTCTATTTTTCTATTGGAGTCACATTTAATTTTGTAGACCCACTTGCAGCCTACCGTTTTAGCTCCTTTGGGAATTTCCACTAATTTCCAGACTTTATTAGCATTCATAGACTTCATCTCGTCTTCCATAGCTTTATGCCATTCAGCCGACATAGGTCTTCTCATAGCTTCTTCATAAGAGGTGGGATCACCCTCCATTTTAACTTCTTCACTCATATAGACCTCATAGTCGTCTGGTATAGAAGGTCTTCTAACTCTATGAGATCTTCTAAGTTGCGCACCATCTCCAGTTTGAGGAAATTGTTGTTCTTAACCATTTATAGCACTATTGTCATTTTGCTCTGAATGCCGAGGTGATTCTTGTAGGACAGGAATCTCACTAATTTCAGTTGCTGGTGTAGAACTAACAACAGGTGTAGGATCAAAATCACATGATTTTGATCATGCAGCAGTAGGCAGAGTGAAATATGGTTCTTGACTCATTAGAATGGGACACAGACCCTTTTCTCCTCAAGATCGATTTCTCGTCTTGCCTTACTCCCCCTAATCATATCGTCTTCTATGAAAATTGCATGTCTCGTTTCCACAAACTTAGTATATCTATTAGGACAATAGAAACGAAATCCTTTGCTCTTATCTGGATAGCCAATGAAATAACAACTTTCAGTTTTAGGATCTAACTTTCTAATGTTTGGATTAAATATTTTAGCCTCAGCGGGACAACCCCAAATATGTACATAACTAAGTGAAGGTTTGCGTCCCATCCACATTTCATATGGAGTTTTAGGCACGGATTTTGAAGAGACTCTGTTAAGTAAATGAATGACAGTTTTTAACGCCTCCATCCATAAATTAACAGGCAATTCTGAGAAGCTAAACATGGATCTAACCATATCCATTAATGTACGATTCCGTCGCTCCGCCACTCCGTTTTGTTGAGGCTCTCCCGGAGTTGAGTATTGGGCAACTATGCCATGTTCCTGTAGAAATCGTGCAAATGGTCTAGAAACTTGGACATATGGGTTATGAAGACCGTAGTACTCCCCCCACGGTCGGATCTTACCACCTTGATTTTAATGTTATGTTGATTTTCAACCTCAGCTTTAAATATCTTAAACTTGTCTAATGCTTCGGAACGATCTTTAATTGGAAAAATATAGTCATAACGAGTATAGTCATCCGTGAAGGTTATGAAAGAATCAAAACCGTCTATTGAGACCATGGGAAAAGGACCGCAAATGTCCGTGTGGACCAATTCTAATATTCCCATATATCGTTTGGCGTTTTTCTTAATTTTCTTAGTGAATTTTCCTTTTATGCAATCTATGCACTCTTCTAATTCAGAATATTCTAAGTTAGAAAGAATTAATTATGAAACTAATTTTTCAATTCTCCACCTCGAAATATGGCCTAAACGATAATGCCATAATTTTGAAGAAGTTTCGCAATTTATTCTTTTCTATTTGTTAAAACCTGAGTTATTATGTGAGGAATTTTGAACATCACTTATTTCATTGATATTATCATGTATAGACAAAAGGTAAAGATTGTCTTGTCTGATGGCAAGACTTACAATTTTATTATTGAACTTTATGACACATTTGTCATTGCCAAAATGGCATACAAACCCATAATCGTCTAAATATGAAACCGAAATTGAATTCCTCCTAACTGATGGAACATAAAGAACGTCATGAAGTGTAAGAGTAAAGTCATTTTTGAATTCTAGTGAGAAGTCTCCTATGGCTTCAACTTGTGCTTCATGACCGTCTGCGACTCTAATTTTCCTTTCTCCTCTTTGAAGTGTCCTCCTCGTACTTAACCCCTGTAACGTATTACAAACGTGCACAGTGGCACCTGAGTCAATCCACCACATGGATGAATAATCTTTTGAGTATAGGGGTTCATCAAAATGACTAATGAAATCATTACCTTTCTTGTTGCACCATTTGAGAAAACCTATGCAGTCCTTCTGACAAGTGTCCTTTCTCCTTGCAGAATAGGCATTGATCTTTTTACACCTTAATTTCTTTGGATGAATGATCTTTTAAGTACAGAGATTCATCAAAATGACTAATGAAATCATTACCTTTCTTGTTGCACCATTCGAGAAAACCTATGCAGTCCTTCTGATGGTGTCCTTTCTCCTTGCAGAATAGGCATTGATCTTTTGACATCTTAATTTCTTTTGAAGGTTGCTCATTGAAAACCTTACGCTTTCCTTTATCATTTTGAGAGCATAGAAATTCTTTGTTGTTGGTTTATTAAAGTTTTTCTTTCCTTTTCCTTTCACGTAGTTGACAGTGTCACTTCCGCGGAAGGTCTTAATTCTCTCCTCCTCTTGAACACACATAGCAATGAGCTTCTCTAAATTCCATTCTTCTGGCTATGAGTTATAGTTGATGACAAAAGCCTCAAACTCTCTAGGAAGAGAGGCAAAAATGAGATGAACCAAAAATTCATCTTTGATCCCCAAGTCCATAGGTTTGAGTTTTGAAGTCATGTTTGACATCCTAAGTATATGTTCACGAACACCGCCTCCAGTGTATTTCTCAGTGACAAGTCTCTTAATTAGAGTACTTGCTGTTGCCTTAGAGGAGCCGATGAACTGACTTTGAATCTTTTGAAGATATTCTGTTGATGTCTCACAGTCGGGAATGGCTCCCCTAATTGGCTCAATAATAGTGCCCTTAATAACCATAAGACACTTCCTGTTGGAAGTGTTCCATTTGGCACGAGCCTCATAAAAGTCCTTGAGTTCTTTATGAAAGGCATTCATCCTTTTATTATATTCTTCTTGAGATTCCATTGCCCCACGAGAAGGTGGGACCTCAGTCTCAGTAGGACGAGGTGTCACGATCGCAAGGTCAATCTCTAAGATAGCTAATGCTATTTCTAATTTCTCCCTCCATGAACCATAGTTGTTGCCATTCAAATGTTCAATGGGGGAGATGTAACTAAGTGAATTATTGATCCTGGAGGAACCTTCGTTTATGCAAAAGAATACATAAAAAGTAAGTACATAGAAAAATGAAATTAAGACATGTTTTTGCTTTTCACGTTGGCTAAGCAAAAGCATGCATCTTGTTAACTTAAATATGCAAGGAATGTTGTATTTTATTTTTCACGTTGGCTACTTAATGAAATGCAACATGATCTCTTTATAAATTATGGTAATCTTTTTATTTTTCACATTGGCTACTAAATAAAGAAATTACCACAAGACATAGCAAATAGAGTTTTTCACGTTGGCTACTAAACATTTATTTACTATGAAAACTAAATAAAAAATTTGTTGTTCACTTTGGCTATTTAAAAATAATCTTATTATACTTCACTTAATTACAGCGGAAGCTAAATTAATTTTGGGCATTTTTCTAAAATTTCTTTTAGGCAAATTTCACAATTTTAATCAAGTTCATGGCATAGAATTACTAAAATTCAGCAAAAAATATTTAAAGTAACATAATACCAATGCATAATTTTCTGAAATTTTCATATGCCAAGAACTTAATTATAGTGAGTTTTACCTAATTTTAATAGCCCCTTATCTATTTTTATGAAAAGAAAAAAATGCTTAAAAAAACCCAAACTGATTTGGCCCAGAAAACCCTTAGTGATGGCCCAGCCCAAAATTAATTTGGCCCATAAGCCCTTTTTCTAAATCTCTGCAAAATTCCAGGAAAAAAAGGAAAAATTGGCATGTTTGGACAATTTGGCCCATAAGCCCGCTAATTAATTCCCAGAAATTCTTCGAAAATCAAAAGGGAAGCCCATGTGGCCCGTTTCACCCCCGCCTGGGCCGAGCGCGGCCCGCTCGCAGCGCCGCTCGTTCTGGGCCGTTGGATCTGCGATGGACGGTACAGATTTTCAGATACAAGTCACCTAAATAATCTGAGCCGTTGTTTCACGAACGGACGGCTACGAGTGAATCACACGAAGTATAAAAATCCGATCCGCCGAAACCCTAGCTCATTCTTCTCTCCACCGATCCCCTCGCGCCGCAGCTGAGAGAGCCAAGGTCCGATGCCCGTGCGCCTGTGGCGGGACATGCCCGTGCGCCGGCGACGGCCCAAGCCCTTGGACCGGCGACGGGACATGCCCGTGCGTCGGCGACGGTCGAGCCCACACGCAGGCGGCGAGCCACGCACAGATCCGAGCGCTGGTGGTCAGGCTGAGCCCCGACGGCGCCGGTGAACGGCGACTGAGGGGTCAGGCGCTGTGCCGACGGTGGACCCTAGTCCCCGTGCCGGCGGCGGTCCCTAGTCCACGTGCTGGTGGCTAGAAAACCCGCACACCAGAGAGAGAGACCAACGCCTCTTGTGTTGGCGGCGGTTGCTAGACCGTGCGCCGTGGTTAGGGTTCCTCATCCCTAGTTTCTGATGGATTTCTTCAGGGAGTTAAATGGAGCTTTCTATGGGGGTCCCTTTTGGCGCCGACAAGAATCGAGAAAACAGATAAGTTTCCGTTCTAATCCCCATTGGTTTTCTAAGTTTGCTTAAGGTTTTAAATCGATTGGGATGCGGATTGATTTGATTTGAGGTGTACAGATCCTAATCCTGATTTGATTTTCTAATTATTTCCGAGAGCAATTAGCAAAACAAGTTGGCTCTGACGCCATTGTAAAATCTCTGAGATATTTGGATCTGAACTTGTATGCTCAATTGACTCGGTCTAATTCTTATCTCATGTATCAATTCAATCATCAAACCGTACTTAATCAACTTGTATTAGTAATTAAACTTACGCACACGCACCTTCGTTTGCAAAAGCGTTTACTGCCATTGATGCTTGTCGGTGATTGTTGCTTCTTCGCCGAAGAGGGAGAACCTTCCCGAAGCTTTCTCTTCTCTAATGATCAACTCTTTCGAGTGATGTCTAATCTATTGTATTTCTTCGCTTCTTTTTCTCCTTTTTTCTCTATTACCCAATGAGGCAAAAGCCTCTGCTTTTATAGATGAAGAGATGCCCCAGAGGGCCTCCCAACCGAATCGGTTGAGGAGTCTTTGATCAAGACTTCTTAGAGATTGAGTCGGTTGCGATCGCAACCGATTCAATCTCCCTTTTCTTTCATGGTCAAATCTTCCAACATGTTCGTTTCATTGGCAAAGATTACTCGGCATGTGAATCTTTGGTTCTTTGTCACATAGAAGTGGTTTATCTTATAAATACTGATATATTTGCTAAAAAGTTCACCTCACGTTTCGGCGGATGTTGGACAGCGTGAGCTCAGGAACCGAACAGGCCTATGCATCCCCCATTCGTAGCATCCAACTTCCACCACGCTTGCAATTATGCTTTGCATTCCCGAGATTTTAAAGACTTCGTCTCTCCATGCAGGCAACAAAGACTCGAAAAGAAGTTAAATAAACCCGAATGGAAATTACTCTACATTAGAACTAGATGATTAATCCGCAGCATCAAGTCATTTATCGACATGAAGTAGGTCCATTCAATTAGCAAGCCACAAGAATGACTTCTTTATTATTTTTTAATGTAGACGACAGTAAATCAGTAATTGTGCTCCACAGACACAACGCTTATGGTTAATTACAAATGCATAGGATGAAAAGAAAATAATTTGTTTTCAGGTGTAGAATGTAAATCTTTGCAGTGGAAGAGGATATCATTTGAGTACTGCGAAAGTTCCGAGGATATATAGATAATGTTGTAAAAGTGATGTTCACTACTTAGACATAGGAAATATTATTCCCCTGGTCCATTGTACAGCTGACAGACGATTCTTGATCAAGATTACTACGCAACAAATTTGGATCGAATGGGAAGCCCGGAAAAAAAATCAAAAGTCCATAAAAAAGGAAATTGAACAAAGAAACAAATTAATATATTAAAACCATTGCATCTGAAAATGAATTCAAATGTAATCAACAGTTATTCTCCTTAACAAATAAGGGGGTTAAATACCGCATGTCGAAACACCAAACCAGAGATGTTCATTTCTTATATCACTGATGTATACATATCACCATCGATCCATGAGACAAACACTTGGATGCCAGTGCATTGATAAAGACAGAAAAGCAGAGAGGAGCAGTAACAAAATCAGAACTAGAAGTAACATGGATTTTACAAGTGAAATTCACGTTCTCATAGGGAAAGAAAAGAAGTCGCATACGTTTTCAAATATACATCCGGCATTAATTGATACTATGCATCCATCGTCCATGCAAAACGACATGCATGATTCAAAATGAATCTTGGACCAATAGTAAACCCTAAATCCCTCCCCATAACGACGCCATCGCATTTCTATACCCCAAGACAACCCAAAGCAAAGAAGTGAAAAAAAGAACATTTTAAAGGCAGATTAAGGAATTAGAGATTATGATAAGCCTATCTATCGTTCTGGCTTCCCAATAAACGCATGCATGCATGAGACTACGAGAAAGACCTGCCATGACCGCCTTCTTGACTCTGAAGCTTCATGCCGACCATAAGTGTATGCTGTGCTGCGGTCACTTGTGGAAGAGATCATAAAAGAATGGCTCCGGCTCCTCCCAAAGCAGCGCCGCCGCATAGTCCTCCTCCCCGCCGTTGTAATCCCACCCCGCCGCCGTGGCCACCTCGTCCGGCGTTAACGCCTGCTGCTCCATCAGTGACGCAGTGGTCGAGACTAGTGATGACTGCGCGACGGCCGGCTCCTGCGGCGTCGCCAGTGGCTGCACCGTGGAGGCGGTGACCGTGCTGGTGTAGTACAGCGGCGGGGGCTGCGGCGCCAGGAGTTGGAACTGGGATTGGTGTTGGTAAAGGCCCGGCGTCGATGCCGCCGGTCGAGGCAGGATAGGCCGGAGCGCGGGCGGCGCTGACACGGAGGGGGAGGAGGAAGAGCGCGGAGCGGTGAGTACATGCGGCGGCGGGGAGGTGAGGTTGAGGTGCGCGCGGGGGCCGTAGAGGAGGAGCGCGGCGCGGTCGTAGGCGCGGGCGGCGTCCTCGGCGGTGGTGAAGGTGCCGAGCCACTTGCGGGACCGCTTCCGCGGCTCCCGGATCTCCGCCACCCACTTGCCCCAGCTCCGCTGCCGCACGCCGCGGTACCGGAAGTTGCCATTCTCCGGCCCGCCCTTGGCCGCCTTGCCCTTCGTCCTGCTCCCTCCTCCGCTGCTGCTTCCTGCCGCCTCGGCCGTGGCCGGGAGAAGCTGGTCGTTTGGTTCCATGGGGCAGGGCAGTGTCGCCGGTATAAGAGGAGAGAGAGAAGGGCCGGGAGGGATGGGATGAGAGAGAGGGACGAAGAGAAATAAAGGATGGAGGAGAGGAGGCCGAGGTGGATGTGCTTGGTGGAGAGGGGCGGTGGTCAAATATAAAGGGAAGAGGAATAGAGAGTGCAGTACAGCGAGCAGGCGTGCGCATGCCGTGAATCAAACATGGTTTGGTGGACACACAGTCCAGCTGTGGGCTGTGGCTATGCATATGCATGCAGTAAAATGCTGTAGTAAAACTGCAGGGCTAGAGAGTCCAGGTAGATGGAGCTGTTGCAGGCTCTGTGCACTGCATGCATGCAGGATGCATATGTCAACTTCAACCATCGCTTTGACCACTCAACAGAATGAAATTACGGCCCGCTTCGTGTTTCCAACCGGGCCCTCAGTCATAACTGTACAATGCAGCGAATTTCCCAAGTCTGAAAAGGTCAAAAGGCTAAACCATTGTTCCAAGAGAGGAGTAACATTAGAACTAATAATACTGACCCACCGTGTGTTCAAAACATGAGTTTTACCATTTCGTTTTAAAAATAGCTCTGTGACTCTAGTTTGAACATAACAATCCATTCTATAGCCTGCGCCCTTTATTGGTTTTCACCATTTCTTTGGCATCTCTCATGCAATCATGATCGCACGCTACGGTCATTTCCTAGGTTTTATAAATCCTACAAAGGTAACAGTACATCGACCTCGCATGGTCTCACGTTAAACATGTGTTTTATAATCCACCCGTCCCAATATTTAGGATATTTAAAGAATCCAAAGACAGAAATAGTTATATATGTAAAAAATCATTATATCTCTTAAATTTACCTCAACCCACCAACTTACCAGTGGCAATGGTCAAGAAGTGCGCAATCAAGTCAAGAAGTGAGGTCATAATAACAATCGTATTAGGTGTCCAGGCCTACATAGTTGATAGAGGATATAATAAAAATTAACATGAAAAATGATTGGTTGAAGGGTCTGATCATAATATTTTCTCATGCATGTAACAAAAAATGTCATAGAAGAAATGAAAATTTAAAAGCAATGTCATATTAGGGAAGTATATATTTTTAGATGGCGGGTAAGGTAAAAGTATATGTTTCCTAGAGAAAAAAAAGGTGTGACGCGGAAGCCTATTTCTAGCGCGAATTTGTCTTCACCTAGGTATACATATAATTAATAAGCGTCGTACGCGGGGAGAGTTCAGCGTGAAGGGCGTGACGTTTGTTTATTTGTTTGTTACGAATGGATGGACTGTTCGAGTTTCGCCACAGATACACTCGTCGTGGACATGCATAGCAGGGCCGCCGTAAAAGAAAAAAAAAGAAAGGCTTGAAAGCTCACAGAGACAATGGGACAGGTGCATCGGGAACGAGAAGGTCAAATGCAGAAGTGCTACTCAATCAATCTTTTTTTTTGAAAAGCGGTAAGAGATTTCATAGAACTGTGGATGTGATTTGTGGTCAAAGGATGCGGTTATTCATGGATTATTTCTTGTGATTTGTGGTCATTTTTGGTCCAACTCTGCTGTTATGAAGGATTTCAAGCATTTTAGTTAGACAATTAGTAGAAAATTCACTGAAGTCTTAAATTGCTTGATTGCAATGTCTATACGGTACATACAGCCCAAGGATCCTAATTTTCACAATGTGCATAGTAGGATTACAAATGATCAAAGGATGCGGCTGCACTTTAAAGATTGTATTGGTGCCATTGATGACATTAATTTTAATGCAACCCCACCAAAGAATGACTACATTAGATACATTGGAAGATCTGGTAAACCTATCTAAAATGTAATGGCAGTTGTCGATTTTGATATGGGTTTCATATATTCATTTATTGGACAGCCGGGTTCTATGCATGCCACAAATGTGTTGTACCATGCAATTGAAGCGGATGAAGATATATTTCCACATCCTCCTCTTGGTATGTTTCAATCATGTATTTCCTTTTTTCTAATATACATAATTATTGGAATGAAGCTCAACTTTGTTTTATAATATAGGAAAATATTACCTTATTGGTACTGGCTATCCAAATAGAGATGACTACTTAGCGCCATACAAAGGTCACAGGTACCATGTTCCGGACTGGAGAAGCGGTCCTACACCTCATGGTGAGGAAGAACAATTTAACCACTTGCACTCAAGTCCGCGCAATGTTGTTGAGCGCACCTTTGGTATATGAAAGATGAAATGGAGAACTCTTCTCAAGATGCCAACCTATCTAATGGAGAAACAAAAGTGATTGTTGCAGCAACAATGTGCCTTCACAACGTCATCTGCGAGAACGATGAACTTGATGAGGATTTTCAAAGATGTGATCGAGACCCGGATTATGTGCCTATCATTCTGACACGAAAGATGTGACAGAGCCTCTGGAGAGTGTGAGCATCAACATGATTCCATCAGCAAGGAAAAGATTCGTGTATATGCGCTTGTACACATTACTATACAGACTAGAGGGCAATATAGACAATTCCATCAAACAATTTTCTTTTAAGAATAAAAAATAAGTTATCTTGCCAAACGATTTTACAAACAGATTTTGATTCATCATGAGAATCAAGAGGAATGAATCCACTGGAGAATTAGATGTGAATCCATAAGAATCAGGTTGTAGAGTTGTACCAAAGGGGCCCTAAGTACCAAGGTGCTTGAGGAAGTGATCATAGATCACAACATGTTTGCCCTTCTGTGAAGTAATCAATCTTTGTTCCGTATGGAGACCTTGAATGAAATTCTTCTTTTTTTGCGAGTTTGCCATGATGAAAGTACTTTGTGTTCGCATCGTCTTTCTTTAGCCAAACAAGTCGCGGTTCCTGGCTTGCTCTCAATTTGTCAATCGCGGCAAGACCCAAGATTTTGCGCTTCAACAGCTTGTGTGAAGCTAACTCGTTAGTGTTTGGTTCTCTAGGTTCTTGGGCAACCTCAAGTTGGTGGATTACCTCTCCGCAGATCGTCAGAGCAAGTTTACCATAGGGAATAAATGATTTATTGACCCTAGTTCGGAGGGCTGAAGCAGTGCGATTAAGCTTTATGTGTAGGGTCATCATGAAGAAAAAGAAAGAAAGATAACAATGGTGTGGGGATATCCCAAACACGCCGAGAACATAAAGTTGTTTTTGACTTACCTTCTACTATGGACCTATTGTGTGGTTGTCAGTGATGTTTTGTAGTTTAAGTTCTACCGTCATCGGTAGTGCTACCAATGTCATATTATAATAGTCTATTTCCTCCTTAGCCAATATTATGATTTGCAATTCGTTTCTTTCTTCCCGTGAAAAATCCTCCTATTTATCCTTCCAAATGCTCTACCATCCGTATAAAATTGTCTCAGTCCGCTTCGTTCGGTTCTGCTTTTCAGTTCCATGCATTCCTAGTTGGGATCAATTTTGTATCGTCTCCTCATTTAACCGGTCCAAGTAAATTCTATGTTGTTGTGTCCATCTCATGACGTTTATCATAAATTTTTTTGCAAAGAGGCATTTGATCAATAGATGGAGTGCGGTTTCAACCTCATCAATTCATAGTGGAAATATAACATTGTTGTCCCATCTTTTTTTTTTGCAATTATCTGCAATTTATAGCTTCTCATGCAAAGCTAGCCACAGAAACCAACGAAACCTAGGTTTAACTTTAGCTTTTCATGGCGCTCGCACAGGAATTGTGAGGGCCCGATCCTGATCACAAGGCCGTGCCACTCACCCGAGAATCGTATTGGGTGGTGCAATGCGATGCGGCACCCGACAGCACACATAATAAATCATCATATTACATAAATCAAGCGGAAGATTACAAAGTGTAAATTTTACAAATACTTCTCAAAATATTCTACAGCGGAAGACTATTACAACTCACGTCTCATACTTATGCTACGCAACAGAGAAGGTGTCCAGCCTGCAGACTCTTCTCGCTAGCAATACTATCACAACAGCAGCGGCAGGGGTTGCCATGGGTTCACCACTTGGAGAGCTCCGAGTCTCATCGGGCACCCGTACATATCAGCGTATAGTTATTACCTGCAAAACAACTTATGCAGTATCCGTGAGCACGAAGCTCAGCAAGACTTAACCGTCACCCTAGTCACGAAACTCTACATGCTGAAAATAGAGGGCTGAATATAGCAGTTTGCACAAAAGATGCTCTTGAGCTAAAGGAAGGTTCTTACTTCAAGTTTTGAGCCACTTTTATAACCCTCGCACAATTTACATCGAGACTCCACAATCAAACAAGAAACGCTTCATCTCGATGTCACTTGCCCGAGGTGAAAATAACTTTAGTGAGCTACCCTAGACTCATACAGACCTTGCGCCATCAACGTCGAGACTCCACAATCAAACAAGAAACGCTTTGCCTCGACGCTACTAGCCCAAAGTGGAAAATGAATTTAGTGAAAGTGTTGATCATTCCTCATCTCCATTATGAGGATTACTCACGAAGCATTATTAATTTTTCCTTGTTTATTACTACGTCACGACTCAGTGTACAAGTATGCTCACTACCGCGAGCGACGGTGATTGCAATCAAAAACACCTGGCTGACATGACACGTACGCCCGTACTCGACGTTGCACACAGCAACCATCACTGACGTCGTACGTGGCAACCTTTCTCACGACACCCAAATGCCGAACCGGTCCCACCGACTAGGATTAAGTCTCTCTACGGCAAACCCTCGTAGAGCCGACTTCTCTATCCTTTTAGCATCGGCATCAGACGGTGAGGTATGCCTCGACACCTAGGTTAACATGTTACATCGGTTTTCTGGGTCCCATATTGCCAGTATGCATCCGGTACACATCTCAAACTTGTCTTACAGGGCCGCACACGAGAACGGGCCTTAATTGACTCAGGCATAGACTAGGTTCACAGGACCACGTCCTCGAGCCTTCCATCCACTGCCCGGTCTCCATTCCCCACTATGAGGATCAATTCCCAACTCTTCCGATTGAGCCCCCTTAATCCCGGTTCACGAGTAGGAAACTGCCAACTCGAGTTATGCCTCTTTTAATCCACTTGTGTTGAGATCCGCAGATATAATTAATTGATAACCTATTCTACATTTAAACTCCATAGTTTTCTGGGTCATGCATTTGGAGCTTCATACCATCTAGACTTAATGCAATAAACAAATTATTAGACCAAGTAAAGTGAATACAAATAAAAGCTGGTAAATTTTGATGCAAACCGGGGCTTGCCTTTGTTTTGCAGGGGACTTATATATATATGAAGTTTAGTTAGTGAAGACCACTTGAGGCTTGATCAACTGCTTTCCTCCTTCCTTGATCCTCACTCCGATGACTTCAAATCCTTCACGTAGATGCTACACGTAATGAATATGCATATAGGTTTAATTGTAAAGATTTTGCTAACAAGTTCTAATAACAAGTTTTAAAACTGGAACTCTGTTTAAGAATTTAAAATTACACTAGTGCTAGTGGTTTGGGCTGTGTCTAAGCAACATGATCAAGTGCTAAGTGCTTTCCTCCTCTTCTACATTGATCACTTTAAAGGTTAAACAGAACAGGGGTGATCCAGAGTTCCAATGGAGCTGAAAATTTTTATGTGAGTTCCTTGTCACAAGAAAACCCTCTGGACCAAAAATTAGCACTTTTCATTGAGTGGTTTGTTCAGATCAATTTTCTAAGCACTTAAGCAAAGAAGAATTAATTCTGAGGTAACACCCATGTTCATGCCAAAATTAGTGAAATACAATTTCAATTATAGTTCATATGACTTGCATGAATTTTCCTAAGATTTTTGGAGCTAAGAATTTCCCAGAAATGAATTTCCAAGTTTTGGAAATTCTCTGAAATTGTTTCTGTATTTAAGTGAACACAGGAACATCAAATCTGAATTGCGCTGATCAAATCAAATCCAAATGAGCTGAAAGTTTTACAGGAGCTCACTAACATCCTAAGGAACATTCTGGCAAAATTTGAGGATTTTTGGATGAACCAAACTCCCTCAAGAATTCCCTTGCTGAAAAGCTTTAAAGAATTATCCAGAATTAAATAATTGATTTCATACAAATTGGGTTGCATATTTGGATAGAGTTTTCCAACCTGAATCCAACCCTATTTGAATCACTAAATTTGGATGTTCCTAGCAAATGTTATGAGGTTCTAAAGTTTGGGGAAATTCTGGAATTTGAATTAACTGGGAAAAGTTCAAATCTCTGACAGCGGGTCCGGCCCACACGTGTCAACCCCTCGGATACACCACACGGGACCACAGGGCTATTCCCGGCACTGTCACAACCGATCCCGTGCAACAGAAGATCCCACGCGATTTCTCTGAGCGACTGACACGCGGGCCCGGCCACCTCGTCTTCTATCTCGCGCTCCCGCGCCCGCGCGCCGCCGGGCTCGCCGGAGCTGCGCTGATCTTCGCCGTCCGGTCAGCTCCCGTGCTCTCCCCCACCGATAGGGCCTAGTTCCACACGCTGAACACGATGGGACCATCTCCCCCGACCGGCGGTGGCTCTTACCTAGCCAGCGACGGTGCGGCGGCTCGGTAACCTTTCGGCGATGTCGCCCGGCCAACCTAGCCCGCCAACACATTGGTGGAAGGACCATACAGCACCCGTGGACGCTAAGGAAGATCGTCCTGGTGGTGAAACAGCCCGGAGATGGCTCTAACCTAGCACTCGTCGTGAGCCCGTACCTCCCCGCCATAGCCGCTGTTGGAAAAACGGAAAATACACCGGCTACAACCATGATCAAGCTAGGGTTGAGAAGTAAACTTGGGCGCCGTCAAGTCTAGCTCCTGTGAGTGCAGTTTGATGGGCTTTAAGCAAATAGAAGTCGGGAATTTGAAGATTTCATACCCGAGGGTGGTTTTGCACCGGCCGAGAGTGAACTGCCAAATACGCCGGCGACGATCAGTCACATGGTCCAAGCTTTGGGGTCGAGCAGCGTGGAGTCTTGGCACGTCCAAAACCACTCTTGCTCGGCCGTGACAAGCTCTCTGACGAGCTGTCCACAAGAGCACCTCCACTCGGTTCTTTTCGGCCGCCGCAAGAACTTGGTGATGCCGGGGTTGTGAGGGCCAAACGCTCTCGGTGGTGGACCGACGAGGCTGTGGAGAAGACTGCCAAGTCATTTTGATACCGCCTGGGCATTTGCATGCGAAGGGAAAACAGCCCCCGAGCGATCAACGATGGCGGCGGCTCCTCTGTTCTCTGGCGTGTGAGAGCGAGGGAAATGGAGGTTTTCGCGGTGCTGTGGCAAGATGAGGCACGGCTGAGAGTAAAGACCCTCCACGAGGAGCTCACCAGCGCGAAGGAACTCAGCAGGAGGTGGCTTCCAGTTTTCCCCGCGGTGTCACACGGCGAGCCTCTCTCGGTGGAGTGAAAACCAGAGCACAAGACTTAGGGGGTAAGTCAACTTAGCCCTATGACATGTGGGCCCCACTAGTCAGTACCCCCTTATCCCTCAAAAGATCTCCCAAAATTGGCAAGTGATCAATTCAATTGTTTGGAGTTAAAAATCTGGGCTGCATTTGGATCGTTGGACAAACGCCATCCAAATTCAAATGTATATTTGAATTTATTGCAAATTTAAGTCCATTTGGAAAATGGATAGCAAACATCTTCAAAAATTTATGAGACTTTGCCTACCCCCTAATTTGGACCTAAGGAATTCAAATATGAACTCTGATCTTCGATTTGGCTGCTGCAAATGAGATTTTTAACACCACAGTTTGAATTACTATTGTGTCCTCTCTCATTTGAAATTTGAGTTGGACATTTATTTCAAACTCTGATTTTTAAACCTTTCCATTGCACCTGAGTTCTCCACTTCTGTGGTTTTAATCCACATGAGGTCCACACATGCAAGTAACACTAAGTTAGTTTTTAGAAGAACCTCTCATGTGCTATCATATGTGTAAAAAGTTGAAACTAGCCCCCTTTTCATACCCATGACACCAACATTTATGCAAACTCATGTTTCTTTGTATTCATGCTCTTGAGACCTTTACAGGAATTGACTCTACATACCTTGGAATTGCTATTTGTACGCTTATTTGAGCATATATTCACCTGTTGTGTTTAGCTTCCATGTTACTTTATCCATACTTTGTTGCTGGAGGGAAATTGGAGAGAGAATCCTCTAAAGTTTGATGTATTATGCTATGTGTCATGTCAATGTTATGTTCCTCAATGATTTAATCCAACTTCTATTCTCTTTTGCCACCCTCCTGTTTTTATACCTTGTTAAATTATATAACACGGGGAAATGCCTCCTTCAGGTTTCCTGCCCTTGCCATCTTTCATGTTAAGACAAACAATTTGGTTATTACCAATCTCTATTGTGCATGTTGCAAAAATAGCTTTCCCTCTTTTTGAATTTGAAGTGGTAGCTAGCCCATGGTTTATCGGATGTTGTCTTTGCTAGCCATAGACATATCTGTCTCAAGGCGATCCCATACTTCTATAAGTCTAGGAGTCTCAGTCTCCCAAGGTTTTGGGGCCCACAGACTGTCTTCCAGTTAATCAGCCAGTGACTTACTATTTTATTTGGTGTCTGATCATATCCAAATGAAGTGCCTTCTTATCTGGTCAATCTTCTTAAGCGCCTATTTTGATATGTCTATGACTATTGCATAATATGTTATACCAGACGTTAGCACAACCTTAGCCCGTGTTAGTCTTCCTGCCTTTGTTAGTTGCTTGCCTTTCCACGCTGCCAACTTACCAGCTACTTTATCTATCACTGGTTGGCGGTCGACTCTTCTTAGCCTTGTTGCACTCAGTGGTAGCCCAAGGTATTTTCAGGGGAACTATTTCAAATTTGCTGAGAATGCATTGAGTAGCTGTTGGGTGTCTACATGATCACATCTTATTGTGTACATACCCGTCTTCAGAAAATTAGTTCTCATGCCAATCACCTCCCCAAAAATCTGAAGTATTTCTTTTAGTGTTCCTAGTTCATCTATATTCAGGTTCATAAATATTGCAGCATCGTCTGTGTCGGAGTGTTTGCTTCAACACTTCCCCGGTCCGCTACTGGAGCAGCCCGCGGAGGTTCTTTGATTGGAGGGGCTTGACGTCCCTAGAGCGATCCAACTCGAGAGAGGGCGTGAACACCAGGATTTACGTGGTTCGGGCCGTCGGAGCGTAATACCCTACGTCAACGGGAGTGTTTGTTGTATTGCTTGCGCGTATGTTGCTAGGGTTGCTAATGTGTGGGGACCGACCCCCTGTCGAGTGGACACCCCAGTCCTTTTATAGCCCAAGGCCGGGGTGGTTATAATGAGGCTTGGGCCCGACAGGTGGCCCCGAAGCTGTCTGAACCCTATACATGATATAGGGTTTTACATCCTGAGTAGAGTGGTTGGCGCTGCCTTTAAGACCCACCGCCTAGCCCGTGTTAGTCTTCCTGCCTTTGTTAGTTACTTGCCTTTCCACGCTGCCAACTTACCAGCTACTTTATCTATCATTGGTTGGAGGTCCACTCTTCTTAGCCTTGTTGCGCTCAGTGGTAGCCCAAGGTATTTTTAGGGGAACTATTTCCAATTTGCTGAGAATGCATTGAGTAGCTGTTGGGTGTCTACATGATCACATCTTATTGTGTACATATCCGTCTTCTGAAAATTAGTTCTCATGCCAATCACCTCCCCAAAAATCTTAAGTATTTCTTTTAGTGTTCCTAGTTCATCAATATTCAGGTTCATAAATATTGCAGCATCGTCTGTGTCGGAGTGTTTGCTTGGACACTCCCCCCGGTCCGCTACTGGAGCAGCCCACGGAGGTTCTTTGATTGGAGGGGCTTGACGTCCCTAGAGCGATCCAACTCAGTCCACGTAATAGTCTCCTGGTTGACATGAGCATTGCATAGAGCGTCCCACCAGTCAGTGGCTGCTCCCATAAGTTGGTGCGATGCGAAGAGAACTTTCTCTCGATCATTGCACTGAACTATGACAAGCTTCTTCTCCATGGACTTCAACCAGTCATCGGCCTCCATGGGGTCATTAGCTTGTGAAAAGGTAGGGGGTCGAGTCCTCATGAACTCTCCCAATCGGTTATGAGCCGGCGGTGGTGGTGGCGGAGGTGCAGGAACGGGGTTGTTGTTGTTGGCTTGCAGCTGATGCAAAGTTTGGATCATTGTTTGCATGAGCTGGTTCTGCATGGCCATCAACCGTTCTAAGTTGTTTGCACCAGCCCCGGGGTTGTCATTTTGAGGAACTGCAATGTGGCCATCCTCTTGGTTGCCACGGATGTTCCTCTCTTGACGGCCGACGTTTCCTCTCACCATCTGTGAGAGAGAGTTGTGGATTCACCCCAACTATATGCATCAAGGGTATGAACTATATATCAACCTATATGAGGATGTGAACACATGCCAAAGCATCTCACATCTCTCTACTTATGTGTGGATATGGACAACGCTGAAACGTCCCACAACTCACACTAAGCACACAATCACAAGCAATCATCACAAAAGTTTCAACACACAACTCCTATTCAAGCTTTATTCAATGGGGGTCCTATGTGGTTTGGGGTGATACCAATCTGTGATCAATCTGTGACTTTTACCTAGGCTTGCACCCTACGGTCAAGGTGGTTCGATGCCAATCTATGCATTCTACCTAAGCTTGCGTCCTACGACCAACGTGGCTCTAATGCCAATCTGTTAATTCTATCTAGGATTGCGACCTACGGTCAACCGTGGTAGCTCTGATATCAAAATTTGTGACGCCCCTGTTCCGAGAAACTCCGGAACCGAGCTGATGCATATGTGTGCCCAGGATGTTCATCACACATACACATGTAATCTACAAACTGAATTCTGAATAATACCACGAATAACAGGGTTTTATTACATTGTCTCATGATTGTCTAACTCATTCTAGCAGCGGAAGTCCTATTCTAGCAGCGGAAGTCTTTATTCTAGAAGTGGAAGTCTTTTAAACTATTGTGGAAGAAAACTAAGTAGCAGCGGCTCCATCTCCTAATCCACAGGCAAGTTGACGGTGGATCACACGCCTAGTACTCCACATGGTCTTAGAAGTACTCTTCTCCTGTTGCTGATGATGAAATAATAATGCAAGTTTGAGCATATATTCACCTGTTGTGTTTAGCTTCCATGTTACTTTATCCATACTTTGTTGCTGAAGGGAAATTGGAGAGAGAATCCTATAAAGTTCGATGTATTATGCTATGTGTCATGTCAATGTTATGTTCCTCAATGATTTAGTTCAACTTCTATTCTCTTTTGCCACCCTCCTGTTTTTATACCTCGTTAAATTATATAACACGGGGAATGCCTCCTTCAGGTTTCCTGCCCTTGCCATCTTTCATGTTAAGACAAACAATTTGGTTATTCCCAATCTCTATTGTGCATGTTGCAAAAATAGCTTTCCCTCTTTTTGAATTTGAAGTGGTAGCTAGCCCATGGTTTATCGGATGTTGTCTTTGCTAGCCATAGACATATCTGTCTCAAGGCGATCCCATACTTCTATAAGTCTAGGAGTCTCAGTCTCCCAAGGTTTTGGGGCCTAAAGACTGTCTTCCAGTTAATCAGCCAGTGACTTACTATTTTATTCGGTGTCTGATCATATCCAAATGAAGAGCCTTCTTATCTGGTCAATCTTCTTAAGCGCCTATTTTGATATGTCTATGACTATTGCATAATATGTTATACCAGACGTTAGCACAACCTTAGCCCATGTTAGTCTTCCTGCCTTTGTTAGTTGCTTGCCTTTCCACGCTGCCAACATACCAGATACTTTATCTATCATTGGTTGGAGGTCCACTCTTCTTAGCCTTGTTGTGCTCAGTGGTAGCCCAAGGTATTTTTAGGGGAACTATTTCAAATTTGCTGAGAATGCATTGAGTAGCTGTTGGGTGTCTAAATGATCACATCTTATTGTGTACATATCCATCTTCTGAAAATTAGTTCTCATGCCAATCACCTCCCCAAAAATCTTAAGTGTTTATTTTAGTGTTCCTAGTTCATCTATATTCAGGTTCATAAATATTGCAGCATCATATGTGTCGGAGTGTTTGCTTCGACACTCCCCCCAGTCTGCTACTGGAGCAGCCTGCAGAGGTTCTTTGATTGGAGGGGCTTGACGTCCCTAGAGCGATCCATCTCGAGAGAGCGCGTGAACACCAGGATTTACGTGGTTCGGGCCGCCGGAGCGTAATACCCTACGTCAATGGGAGTGTTTGTTGTATTGCTTGCGCATAAGTTGCTAGGGTTGCTAATTTGTGGGGACCGACCCCCTGTCGAGTGGACACCCCGGTCCTTTTATAGCCCAAGGCCGCGGTGGTTACGTTGAGGCTTGGGGCCTGATAGGTGGCCCCGAAGCTGTCTGAACCCTATACATGATCTAGGGTTTTACATCCTGAGTAGAGTGGTTGGCGCTGCCTTTAAGACCCACCGCCTAGCCCGTGTTAGTCTTCCTGCCTTTGTTAGTTGCTTGCCTTTCCACGCTGCCAACTTACCAGCTACTTTATCTATCATTGGTTGGAGATCCACTCTTCTTAGCCTTGTTGCGCTCAGTGGTAGCCCAAGGTATTTTTAGGGGAACTATTCCAAATTTTCTGAGAATGCATTGAGTACCTGTTGGGTGTCTACATTATCACATCTTATTGTGTACATATCCGTCTTCTGAAAATTAGTTCTCATGCCAATCACCTCCCCAAAAATCTTAAGTATTTCTTTTAGTCTTCCTAGTTCATCTATATTCAGGTTCATAAATATTGCAGCATCGTCTGTGTCGGAGTGTTTGCTTCGACACTCCCCCCGGTCCGCTACTGGAGCAGCCCGCGGAGGTTATTTGATTGGAAGGGCTTGACGTCCCTAGAGCGATCCAACTCGAGAGAGAGTGTGAACACCAGGATTTACGTGGTTTGGGCCGCCGGAGCGTAACACCCTACGTCAACGGGAGTGTTTGTTGTATTGCTTGTGCGTATGTTGCTAGGGTTGCTAATGTGTGGGGACCGACCCCCTGTCGAGTGGACACCCCGGTCCTTTTATAGCCCAAGGCCGGGGTGGTTACAATGAGGCTTGGGGCCCGACAGGTGGCCTCGAAGCTGTCTGAACCCTATACATGATCTAGGGTTGGCGGGGGATTTAAGACCCACCGCCTGGCGCGCTGAACGCCTCTGACCATGCTGCAGGTGATGATGATGACGTCGTCTTGTCGCTGCGTCACCTCGCTCTGCAGGATGACACTGTGCCGTTGTCACGCCTCGCCGCTCTGTCTTCTCACCATAATGGCAAACGGGCGGAGGACAGAGGCGTGGGTTGTGCGCCATGCTTCTGGGCAAGGTGCGAGCCTTGAATGCATGACCTAACAGCGCTCACACGGCCCACGAAAGACCGTGGAACACGTGGCTCTGACGCCCCTATTCCGAGAAACCCCGGAACCGAGCTGATGCATATGTGTGCCCAGAATGGTCATCACACATACACATGTAATCCACAAACTGAATTCAGAATAATACCACAAATAACAAGGTTTTATTACATTGTCTCATGAGTGTCTAACTCAGTCTAGAAGCGGAAGTCCTATTCCAGCAGCGGAAGTCTTTATTCTAGCAGCGGAAGTCTTCTAAACTATTGCGGAAGCAAACTAAGTAGCAGTGGCTCCATCTCCTACTCCACAGGCAAGTTGACGGTGGATCACACGCCTAGTACTCCACATGGTCTTTGAAGTACTCTTCTCCTGTTGCTGATGATGAAGTAATAATGCAAGTTTGAGTACATGACGTACTCAGCATGTGACGCCCCGGTTCTGAGAGAAAACCTCTCGGAACCGAGACTGATGCATATGTGTGCCCAGGATGTTTATCACACATACACATTTAATCCACAAACTGAATTCAGAATATATATAACCACGAATGAATATGTTCAAGTACTTTATTACATCAATCTCTATTGCAGTGGAAGTCTCTAATCTATTCTAGCAGCGGAAGTCTTTATTCTAGCAGCGAAAGTCTTCTAACTAGTGTGGAAGCAAACTAAGCAGCAGCAGCGGCTCCATCTCTACTCCACAGTCAAGGTTGAGGGTAGATTACACGACTAATACTCCACGTGGTCTTCATAGTACTCCTCTCCTGTTGCTGATGATGTATGATAATGCAAGGGTGAGTACATGACGTACTCAGCAAGTGCGGAAAGTATGACATGTAGCTTACAACAAGGTAGGTATAAAAGGCTCGTTGCATAAAAGCAAAGTTTATTACATAAATCATGATAAAAACAGCAACTAGCTTTTAAGTAAGTGTTTCCCAACATGTATTTAAACATCAACATACCTCCATCATGATTCACCACTTTTCATACCTCATCCGAACATTTATCTTTCTCAACTTTTCACATGCTCATGAATACCATCTCGTATTCACTACCATCTCATCTCATAACCGAGATCAAATCTCATTGCCATGACTCAACAGTCATGCAACCAATCTCATTACCCAGACTCAACAGTCCCAAAAACCAAATCCAAAGACCAAACCATAACCAAACCAATACCATCCTAAAAACCAAAACCGAACCATCCCATCTAATCATGGAAGTTGGCCAAGCGCTTGTAACCGGAAGCACGGCTATCATGATAGTTCTATACTCTACAGAGTTTGCACCACTTTAACCACAAGTTTGTGATTTCGTCACCCGTCGGCGACTGCAGAACCTCCCTTATACCAGTACACAACCATCGGTGTATGGCCAAGATATCACAAAATAGCCTTTACAAAGGGGCTACTATATGTATGGACTCACTAAGGTTTCACCAACAGGCTAGAATCTCCAATTCTCCCACCTACGGGTCCCCTCTTGTGCCATGCAGTTCCCAGAGCAGTCCTCTCTCGACTCCCATTCCCCGTGCCTTCCATGGTCCATAACAATCTAGCAACTTACCTAATTAGTCAGCTAAGCCACACCCATATTTAGCCTTGTGGTGGCACTGTATTCCTGGCATGTGCTCGCATGAGCCGATCCTTAGATCTACGGCAAGTAACCACCATCTCATACTACCTCATCCACAAACCAAGATTGCCTAGATCTCCCCCAATTCATGTTCATTAACATCAAGTTCTCATTATCATTATTCTCATGAGTGCAGTAGCTAGACACATTCTATCGCTTCCCATAACCCGTAGATTAGCGAAGCAAAAAGCAAAAACAACCATACCCTCATAAACTTCCCTGGCGACAAGGGTGGTTAACAAAACTAGTAAACTCCTATAATAGGGTTTCCCATCAAGTTGACTCAGCATACACAGTTTTCGCAACCAAAACAGTTTTCAGAAACATGGGATCAATATGGTCAAGGGGCACTTGCCTTGTTTCTGTGGCTTCTGTTGCTCTGGAATCTCGAAGTCTTTGTGCTGAAATCCTTCGTAGATAGCTCCCTGAGCTTGTCCTTCTATTTATGATCACGCATATACAAGATTAATAGCAATCAATTATCATGCACAAACTTTACTCAAAATGCAATGGTGCATATGCATGCTAATCCTATGATGCTGTTTTTATTAGATCGGTGTGTACGTGTTCTTGCATGTTTGCATGGGTTTGCATGGGGTTTTACGATGAACAGAGGTGTAAAGATCAATTGTGGACGTGGCGATGATCTTGACCTAGATCAAACCGATCAACACGTGATCTGTCCACGAAAAAGCTTTTGTTCGAAGGGATCGAAGAGAACAGATGCAAAGAAAACTGTGATGATGTCGTAAGGTGGTAATGGAGATCTACCTTACCTACTTCGGGTCTTTTCTCCTAGCAAAAACAGATCGTCGGCTCTCCTCCGGTGATGCCGATCGTGTCTGGGCTCGTCGGCGGTCTCTCCGGTGGTCAACTTCGTCGAAGGGGTTAAGCTCGGCGAGTTTGGGGGCTAGGGCTTCTAAGTTGTCAGCTTAGAAAAGATGTTACGACCAAGGGGTTATTTCGGGTTCTATTTATACCCAGAAAAAGAAGAGTCCTAATCTGTTTGGATTTGAAATAAGAGTCCTATTTGATTTGTGTTTGGATCTTAACAAATTATCTTTCAATCGATTTGGTTGCAGTATCAATGTAGAATAGTTCGTGTCGGTTTCCTCAGTAACAGGTACTCACGTACAGAGGAAAACCGCTTCAGAATCGCGTCCTTCCGCAGGGATAAGCTCCGGAGGTTCCACGTGTCCAGCGGGGGCCTGGGCTTCCCTTTTCCTCAGGGGCGAGCTCTGGTTGCGCCGCGTGTCAGGCGGGCGGGATCTCCCTCTCCCTCAGAGGCGAGCTCCACATGTCCCTCGTGTCCTGGCGGGCGGGACCTCCCTCTCCCTTAGAAGCGAGCTCCGCGTGCGCCATGTGTCTGGTGGGTCGAGACCTCCCCTCTCTCCAGAGACGAGCTCCGCGTACGCCACGTGTCAGTGCCGGACCTCCCCTCTCTTCGGAGGTAGCTCCGAATGTGCCACGTGTCCTATCAGCGCCGGACTTCCTTTCTGCTCAAGAATGAGCTCCGAAGTTGACACGTGTCTATCAGCGTCGGACCTCCCGGTGGTGAGCTCCGGAGGTGACACGTATCCGGTAGTGTCGGACCTCTCGGAGATGAGCTCCGAGGGTGACACGTGTCTGGCGGGACCGGACCACTCGGAGGTGAGCTACGAGAGCGACACGTGTCCCGCGCGGCTGGGCCTTTCTTCTCCGCAGTGTCTAGCTCCGAAGGCGACACGTGTCCTGCGGGGCTGGCCTCGCTCCTCCGCAGAGGCTAGCTCCGGGGGAAACACGTGTCCCACGGGCTCAGACCTCGCCCCTTTCACAGAGGCAAGCTCCGAGCCTGCCACGTAGCCAGTTTCACGGCGGACCTCTCCCCCTTCGCGGGGATGAGCTCCGAAGGCGCCACGTGGCCAGCGGTCCGCGGGAAGTGCCTACAGCGCTCTCGACGAACTGGAATTGGCTCTTTTCAGCTATCTTTTTGATCCTTTCTCTGTTTCCACTTCTTTTAAAATGTTTTCTCTATATAAAATATGAATGCATGCAGAAATCGAAATTGAAGGTGTCACACAGCAAGTGCGGGAAGATATCATATGTAGCTCACAACAAGGTAGGTATAAAAAGGCTCATTGCGGAAAGCAAAGTTTACTTCACAAAACATGATAAAAACAGCAACTAGCTTTAAGTGAATGTAATCCCAACATTTATCCAATTAAAACATCAACATACCTCCATCATGTTCCACCTCTTTTCATGTCTCATCAGACATTCATCTTTCTCAACTTTTTCTTATGCTCATGAATACCATCTTGTATTCATTACCATTTCATCTCATATTCAATTTCCATCTTATAACCAAGACCAAAGTTCATTATCATGACTCAACAGTCATGAAACCAATCTCATCACTAAGATCAACAGTCCCGAGAAACAAAACCCAAGACCAATCATGACCAAACCAAATACCATCCCAATAACCATACCGAATAACCATCCCATCTAATCATGTGAGTTGTCCAGGCGCTTGTGACCGTAAGCTCGGCTATCATGATAGTTTTAGACCCTGCAGAATTTGCACCACTTTACCCACAAGTTTGTGATTTCGTCACCCGTTGGCGAATGCAGAACCTCCATTATTCCAGTACACAACCATCGGTGTATGGCCAAGAGATCACAAAATAGCCTTTACAAAGGGGTTACTAGATGTATGGACTCACTAAGGTTTCACCAGCGGGCTAGAATCTCCAATTCTCCCACCTATGGGCCCCCTCTTGTGCCATGCAGTTCCCAGGGCAGTCCTCTCTCGACTTCCATTCCCCGCGCCTTCCACGGTCCATAACAATCTAGCAACTTACCTAACTAGTCCGCTAAGCCGCACCCATATTTGACCTTGTGGTGGCACTGTTATCGTGGCATGTGCTGGCATGAACCGGTCCTTAGATCTATGGCAAGTAAACTACCATCTCATTCTACCTCATCCATAAACCAAGCTTGCCTAGATCTCCCCCGATTCATGTTCATTATCATCAAGTTCTCATTATTATTATGAGTGCAGTAGCTAGACACATTCTATCGCTTCCCATATCCCGTAGATTAGCAAAGCAAAAAGCAAAAACGACCATACCCGACTCATAAACTTCCCTGGTGACAAGGGTGGTTAACAAAACTAGTAAACTCCTATAGAAGGGTTTCCCATCAAGTTGACTCAAGCATACACATTTTTTGCAAACAAAACAGTTTTCCAAAAACATGGGATCAATATGGTCAAGGGGCACTTGCCTTGTTCCTGTGGCTCTGGTTGTTCACGTGTCTCGAAGTTCGGGTGCTGTAGTCCTTCGTAGATAGCTCCCTGAGCTTGTCCTTCTACTCACGATCACGCACATACAAGATTTACAGCAATCAATCATCACGCACAAACTTTCCTTAAGATGCAATGGTGCATATGCATGCAAATCTTACGGTGCTATCAGTTTTTACGTGTTCTTGCATGTTTTAATGGCTTGCATGGGTTTTACGATGAACAAGGGTGTAAGGATCTAGTTTGGACGTGGTGATGATCTTGTTTCAAGATCTAGATCAAACTGATCAATACGTGATCTGTCCACACGAAAAAGCTTCTGTTCGAAGGGATAAAAAAAACAGATGCAAAGAAACCGCGATGATGTCGTAAGGTGCTAATGGAGACCTACCTTACTTCCTTCGGGTCTTTCTCCTAGCAGGACGGATCGTCGGCTCTCTTCTGGCGATGGCGAGCGTGTCAGGGCCTGCGGCGATGCTCACTGGTGACTGAACTCCGGCAAAGGGGGTTAACTCGGCGAGTTGGGGGCTAGGGCCTCTAAGTCATCGGCTTGGGAATAGAGGGTACGACCAAGGGGTGTTTCGGGTTCTATTTATAACCAGAAAAAGAAGAGTCCTAATCTGTTTGGATTTCAAATAAGAGTCCTATTCAAAACATTTTTGAATCTTAACAACTTATCCCCAATCGATTTGGTGCGGTAACATCGTGGAAATCGTGTCGGTTTCCTCCCGTATCGGTTATGTCCACGCATACAGAAGAAAAATCGCTTAAGATCTCGTTACCTCCGTGGTGATGAGCTCCGGAGGCTCCACGTGTCCAGCAGGGGCCTGGGCTTCCCTTTTCCTCAGGAGCGAGCTCTGCGTGCGCCACGCGTCCTAGCGGGCGGGAACCTCCCTCTCCCTTAGAGGCGAGCTCCGCGTGCGCCACGTGTTTGGTGGGTCGGTACCTCCCCTCTTTCCAGAGACGAGCTTCGCGTACGCCACATGTCAATGCTGGACCTCCCCCTCTCCGGAGGTTAGCTCCGAGAGTGCCACGTGTCAGTGCTGGACCTCCCCTCTCTTCGTAGGTGGGCTCCGGAAATGCCACGTGTCCTAGAAGCGCCATATCTCCTTTCTGCTCAGAGATGAGCTCCGAGGTTGACACGTGTCCATCAGCGTCAGACCTCCCGGAGGTGAGCTCCGAGGTTGACATGTGTCCATCAGGACCTTCTCCTCAGAGGTGAGCTCCGAGGTTGACACGTGTTCAGTAGTGTCGGACCTCTCGGAGGTGAGCTCCGAGAGCGACACATGTCCCGTGGGTTGGACCTCCCATTTCTCCGCAGTGACTAGCTCCGAAGGCGACATGTGTCCTGCGGGGCTGGCCTCGCTCCTCCGCAGAGGCTAGCTCTAGGGGCAACACGTGTCCCACGGTGTCGGACCTTGCCCCTTCCGTAGAGGCAAGCTCCGAGCCTGCCACGTGGCCAGTTAGCGGCGGACCGCGGGAAGTGTCTACGGCGCTCCTCAGGGAACTAGATTTGGCTCTTTTTAGGTATCTTTTTGATTCTTTCTCTGTTTCTACTTCTTTTAAAATGCGTCTCTACATGAAATATGAATGCATGCATGAATTACGACATTGAGGGTGTTACAAACCTACCCCCTTTAAATTGAATCTCGCCCTCGAGATTCGATAGTGTAGAATAGATGACGGAATTCTGCTTGAGGTCTTCCTCACGCTCCCATGTAGCTTCGGCTTCCGTGTGATGGCTCCATTGTACTTTGCACCATCGGATCACTTTGTTTCTCGTGACCCTTTCCTTCACGTCCAAAATTTAGACAGGGTGCTCTACATAGGTTAGATCCTCTTGAAGTTCGAGCTCTTCCATTTGTACTTGCTCTTCTGGTACTCTCAAGCACTTCTTGAGCTGGGATATGTGAAACACGTCATGCACGTCGGAGAGGTGCATTGGGAGTTCTAGTTGATAGGCTACTTCTCCTCGCTTGCCCAAAATCTTAAATGGCCCAATATAGCGAGGTGCTAGCTTGCCTTTAAAGTTGAAACGACGTTGGCCACGGATAGGCGATACCTTAAGGTATACGAAGTCTCCTACTTCGAAGGTCAACTTTCTTCACCTATTGTCTGCATAGCCCTTTTGGTGTGACTGAGCGACCTTCAAGTTCTCCCGTATCGTTTGGACTTGCTTCTCAGCCTCTTGCAGCACTTCTGGTCCAAACACTTGGTTCTCTCCGGTCTCGTTCCAGAACAACGGTGTCCTACATCGTCTACCATATAATGCTTCAAAAGGTGACATCTTCAAACATGCTTGGTAGCTGTTGTTGTACGAGAACTCGGCATACGACAAGCTCTTATTGTGGCGGACCGGAATCCACTCATCCAGGATCGCAGAGGGTGGTGCCCCACGATGCGACACCCGACAGCACACATCATAAGAGTATGTTGTATTACATAGAAAACAAACTGAAACTGTACAAAGTAGTACAATACTCAGTTACAAACTAGGGTTTATATTACACATCGGAAGTTAAATTTGTACAACTCACGCCCGCCTATCTAGCAAAAGTCGGTTGCCCGGCCCTAGAGCAATCCACACTAGCTGCACTCCTCAGCTCAGCACGGCGTGTACGACTCCCACTCAACCATGGTCCCCGACGGAGGGTAACCCTCGCCGGTGGACTCGTAACCCAAGTCCATGGGTGGCTCCTCACCTGAAAAACACTTAAGCAGTAACCATGAGCACAATGGCTCAACAAGACTTAACCGACTCACCTAGGCATGAAACTCTACATGCAGTTTACACGAACATGGGATAGTAATTTCAGCAAATGGACAGCCTATAAGTTCATCCTTAGTTCATCTTTTAGCCACAAGTTAACAGTTCCTGAATAAGAAATTTAGTAAGCAATATTTGGTGGCACACAGGTAGCAATACAATTATACATATCAGCAGAATTGAATCATAACATTCCATGATTTATCTATGTTATGACGCAGTGAACAAGCGGTACTCGTCACCGCGAGGGACGGCGAATCGACTCGATATACACCTGCCGGGAGACCCAAAGAGCACGTCACGTACGCCCACCCGTGGAGCTGCACAGCACGCTCACTCGATGCCGTACGGGACAACCTTTCACCCAACAGCCCAAATGTCGAACCGGTCGCACCGAAACGAGCAGGAGGTTCCCTACACGGAGCATCTCTCTATGCCCGTTAGCAGATTTCCACCTTGCTGCCCTCAGCCTACACCTATAAGTCGGTGCGTTATGCCTCGACGTCCGGAGGTACAGGTTACATCGGTTTATCAGGGCCCATATATCCTATATGCCTTCGGTACATTCAATACTTGTTCAGCAGGTCCACACACGGATCGGTCCTCAATCGACACGGAGAGGGCCGCGCACACAAGACTTCCTCTTGCTGCACCCTAGCCCCTGCCTAGTCTCATTTTCATTACTAAAGTGATCTCACATCACTCGGACCAATCCCGTGTGTCCCAAGCATAAACTCGCGAGTAGATTACAACTACCCGACTTGTACCGAAGTTCTAGGAATCATTAAGCCTAGCCTGTCTACTCGAGGTCTTAGACACTACCCTCACTCTTATAGGAAAATCTGGTTATGCATTTGGAGTCTCAACCATCCTACACCTAATTCACATATATACACCTCACACTAAGTATGTAAACAAACCAAAACTTTATAAATTTGGTTAATGCAAACCGGGGCTTGTCTTGTTGCTGCTGGTCAGTGGTTAAAGCTTCGTCCGGAAGAAGGAAGTCGAGCACTTCCGGAGTCTCCTCGCCTTCAGCGACTACACGTTAATGAGATACTACATGTCAATTCAAATGTAATGTTTAAACTTGAATAAGTAATTACTATAGATCTAGCTAGCCCTCCCATTTGGTTCTGAAATTTTTATGGTGGCTTGGTAGGGTCCTAACCAGAGTCTTGACCAAGTTTCATTTGAACCAAGGTTAATTTGAGCCTTGTACAAATAAAAATCTATTTGGTTAATATTAGATCTTCTAAGGAATTCCACGGGTTTTCATGGCTCCAACCATTACTTTCTGGAAACTAGAATTTTAGATGGTTCTAATGGAATTGGTTTCATGTCATTTGAAGAATTCTAGAGGAAGTTATGCCCTAAACAAGATTTGAGAAAATCTGAAAAATGTTTCTGTACATTTTTCTATTTTCTCAGGGCAGTTCACTTAATCACACCATTAGGGGGACTAAATGAACTTGGATGAGTCTGAAAATTTTACTGTGACTCAATGAACCTCCCAGCCACACGTTTCCAGGCGTGCAGTCGCATCGGATCCAACAGCCACAGAAGATCGGGGTTTTTAAATTCCCTCTGACTGACAGCTGGGCCCGCCAGAACTCTTCTTCAACCTCGGTCCGATTCCCGCGCCCGCGTGCCCGTGCCGCCGCCCTCGCCGGAGATCACCGGAAACTGGTCTCCCGGCCTCTGCTCGAGCCCCTGCTCGCTGCCAGGGCCTAACCTGCCACGCTGAGCACGATGATGAGGTTTCCCCGAGCCGTCAAGGCCTCTACGGTAGCTAGCGGCGATGCGGCAGCTCGGCACATCATCGGCGACGTCGGCCGGCCATCCTAGCGCGCTAACAGCTCGGTAAAACGGTGCTACAGCACCAGTAAACGATGGGGGAGCTCGACCTAGCCTCAAAAGTGTTCGGGAACGATGGCAAATATGCTTTCACCGTGCGACCGCGCTCCCCCGGTTCGGTTGCCGGTAGAAAACCACGAAATACTCAATCTAGGTGCAGTTTCAGGCTAGAATTGTGAAGAGCAAAGGATCGCCTACCACTTTGGGCCCTTTGTGCAAACTTTGACGACCTAAGAATGAGAATTTAGGGGAAATTTGGGATTACCGTGCCGGGAGGTCGATTCGGGTACGCCGGAGAAACTTTTCCAAATTCTCTCACGGTGGTGCATAGCATGGTCTGAGCTTGGGAGGTGAGCAGTGCAGTGCCTTGGCGCGTCCGAGGGCACTGGTACTTGGCCGTGACAAACACCAGGTTGAGCTGTCCACGGATGCCTCCTCATCAGCTCTCGTTCGGCTTCCGCGCGGTCGCGGTGTTCCCGGGGTTGAGAGCCGATCATCGGACAGGGGGTGCGTCGAGGAGGGAGAGGGAGCTGCACCGGTGCTATTTGGCTACTGACTAGCTGCTGCTCGCGCCTGTTTGAGCTGGCTGCCGATCAAACAAAGGTGGCGGCGGTGGTTCGGGTCAGAGACGCGAGAGAGAATGAGAGAGTGTCGGCCAGTTTGTTTTCCCGAGCGCTGGGAGAGGCCGCGGTGATCTTTATCCTCGCTGTAGAGTCGGTTCAGCGCGTACTCGGTCGAATCCTCGAGCGCACGAGCGCTGGCGTCAGCTCCACCTCGCTGTCAATTCCCCGTAGAAGCAAAACCGAGACCGGTTGCTTCTGTGAGGATATTTGTGTGCATATGACAAGTGGGCCCACTCTCCCTCTTATCCCCTCAAATTTCCTCACAACTATCTCCTCAACTTTGGCAAATGCTGGAACTAAAATTGGGAATTCCAACCTGAGTTATGTTTGGATAATTTGGACAAAGTTCATCCAAATTTAAATGTGTATTTGGATTCATTGCAAATTTAAGTCCATTTGGAAAATGGATGGCAAATCTCTTCAAAACTTCATGAGACTTTGCCTATCCCCCTATTTGGACCTAAGGAATTCAAATACGAACTCTGATCTTTGATTTGGCTGCTGCAAATGAGATTTTTAATACAACAGTTTTGAAAACCCTTGTGTTAATCTCATTTGAATTTTTGAGTGGAACCAACTTGCTCCAAAATCTAAATTTAGCTCTCTCACACATATGGGTACTTCCCTACTTGGTTTCAAATTCCTTTTTGTTCCATGTTTTCAAAGAACCATTGAACTTGTGTGGAGGGTGCTTTCATGTGTATTATCACATGTGAAAAAGTTTAAACAAGTCCCATTTTTCCTACATATGAATATAACTTGGTGCAAACATAAGTTTCTTTGTGTTCATATTTTTGGGACCTTTACATTCCCCCCCTTAAAAGAATCTCGTCCCGAGATTATAAGGTAAAAATGAGAGGGAGGATGGTGGAAAAATCATAGGATGTGCAACGTCAAAAGTCGGGATAAATGACGTGAAGAAATCCTTCGCTCTCCCATGTCGCTTCCATCTTGGAGTAACAACCCCATAAAACATTATAAACCACAACGTATGGTCGCGTGTGGTTCGGTCCTTTATGTCGATGATCTGAACCAGTCCCTCCTGATATGTGATATCTGGTTTCAGTTCCTCGACATTCCCCCAACTGAATGGTGGTTACCTACTTGAGGCACTTTCTCAGTGGATAAATGTGGAAGATGTCGTGCACACCGGTAAATATCGCTGGCAATGCCAGCCTCTATGTAACGGAACCACGTCTTCCCCAAAACCTAGAATGGACCGACGAATTGGGGTGAATACAAACTCTGACAAGTGAACCCCATCCAAAAATTTACTTTCTAAATTCCAGGTTACGGGGTACTACAATTCTGTCCTTAAACCACAGGGTGTTGTCTCCGTCTTTCCGGAAACATTTCAACCCCCCACTGTCTATATGTTCCTGCAAAGGTGACATGCCCCTGTCATGTTCCTGGGCTGCCACCCTTTCTTCATGGAGGGTGGGGATAAAAGCTAAATTGTATAGAGCTTTACGTAGAACCACACGTAATGGTGGCTCTCTCTCTCCAAACGGCGTGATGATTAGATTGTTGACGTGTGACTTGCGACCCAGCGCATCCACCACTACGTTTGCCTTGCCAGGGTGATAATGCATTTCTATTTTGTAATCCTTTATCAATTCTAACCATCTTTGCTGCCTCATGTTCAGCTCCTTCTGAGTGAATATGTACTTGAGGCTTTTGTGGTCGGTATATAAATGTACGAGGTTACCGAGTAGGTAGTGCCTCCACATTTTAAGTGCGAGTACCACGGCAGCGAGCTCCAAGTCGTGAGTTGGATAATTCTACTCATGGTTTCTGAGCTGCCGTGATCCATACGTGACCACCCTTCGCTCTTGCATCAGCACACATCCGAGCCCAATGCCGGATGCATCGCAGTACACATCGAACGGTTTTGTTGTATCTGGCTGCGCCAAAACCGGTGCTGATGTTAGGTGCTTGACTAAAGCCTTGAATGCTGCTTCACATGCGGTACTCCAAACATATTTGGTATCCTTCTTCAGCAGCTCCATCATAGGCTTGGCAATCTTTGAGAAGTTCGGAATGAACCTCCGATAATATCCCGCGAGCCCGAGGAAACTCCGTACCTCGTGAACAGTTCTCGGGGATTTCCAATTCAGCACTTGTGTGATCTTGCTCGGGTCTACCGCGATACCCTCCTCTGAGATGATATGCCCGAGAAAAGGCACTTGCGGTATCCAGAATTCGCACTTGCTGAATTTCGCGTATAGCTTGTGATCCCGCAGCCGTTGCAAGACTATACGCAGATGCTTCTTGTGATCTTCCTCCGACTTGGAATATACCAGTATGTCGTCAATGAAGACCACGACAAACTTGTCCAGCTCCGGCATGAATACCGAGTTCATCAAATACATGAAATGAGCTGGAGCATTGGTGAGGCCGAAGGACATGACCAGGTACTAATAAAGTCCATACCTCGTCGAGAAAGCCGTCTTCGGAATATCCTCAGCCCGTATTTTAATCTGATGGTACCCGGTGTAAGGATCGAAACGCCCAAGAGGGGGGGGGTGACTTGGGCTTTTTAAAATTTTAGAGCAATTTAAAACTTTAATGGTTGAAGCCCAATTCCCTATGCAAACTAAGTACGCAAGTAAGAGAGTTAAGTGCGGAATAGTAAAAGCGTAATAGTAAGGGGTGAGGAGAGAAATGCAAACTCCCGCGGAGACTCGGAGACACGGCGATTTTTCCCGTGGTTCGGTAAGATTATAAAAATCTTCCTACGTCCACGTTGTGGCACCCACCAAAGGGTATAGCCACTCCCAAGTCACCAAGACGAGGGAATCCACTATCTTTCTCCGTTCGCCTTCTCCGGCAAGGTGGAGCTCAAGCCTTGTACAATGATGATCCTCCGGGCTTCCACAAACGCCTTGGTAAGCTCCGGGGCGATCTCTTCTTCCTCCAACGTTTACAAGGTGAGAGAAGTCACCAAGACACTCTCTCTCACTAGCCTAGAGATTCCAATCACCAAGAATGGACGCACACAAGCTTCTCTCTAGCTAGACTTAACCTATAATTGGAGTACAAGAGGTTTTGAAGTGTGGAAGTGGTAGCTCTTGGTCTTGAATGCTTGAGAATGTGTAGAGAGGCTCTGGTGATCAAGACTTATCGAAATGGCCGGTTGGAGGGGTATTTATAGCCAGCCCACACGAGATAGCCGTTGGAAAAGTGGGCAGACTTTGTCAGTTAACATCGGATCCTCCGATGCACCCCTTTATATGATCATCGGTCGAATTCCAAATTAGCTGATGTCATGTGTCAGATGTGACCGTTGGATATAACCGTTGGATTTTTTAATCGACCGATGTTACTTCAATTTATCATCGGATGATCAGGTGAGTTGATCTTCAGAATTGGTTCAGAAATAATATCTCTGTTGAAATTGACCGATGTACACTTACTTCATCATCGGATGATCCGGTGTGTACTTCTTCAGAATAACTCAGAAATCGTCCTTCTGTTGAAATCAACCGATGTGCCACTTCCTTCACATCGGATGATCCGGTGTGTACTGGGCTCTGAGGTCTTCTTCTTCTGCTAACTCAAACTCGACCGATGTAGTCATTTTGCAAGACATCGGATGATCCGGTGAGTGCAACTTGTTTGCTTCGAGTTGTTTTGAGTTGATCTTTTGGAATCTTCTTGAGTGACCTCTTTGACACTTGTTTGAAATGATATTTTGATGAA
Source organism: Neostapfia colusana (assembly GCA_030760725.1). Classification (NCBI taxonomy): domain Eukaryota; kingdom Viridiplantae; phylum Streptophyta; class Magnoliopsida; order Poales; family Poaceae; genus Neostapfia; species Neostapfia colusana. The sequence goes on along the minus strand of JASWHV010000005.1, from coordinate 60,984,880 downwards.
GTGTAAGCTTCTTGTGTTGCCAATTTTGATAGAATAGAGTCGTTGTATGAGTTCTTCATTTAGTCTTCATGAGTATCGAATAACCCCTTAGAATAGATCGTTGAGGGGTCTCCATTTGTATCCAATGAGCAGTAGATGGTGTGAATAGATAGTTCATTAACGTTTGATGTGATATACGTGAAACCTCGCATCCACAAACTCATTAGTAATAACGAACGGTTGTCATTAATCATCGAAACCATACCTCACGGGAGCCTAGATGCTCTCAATCTCCCCCTTTTTGGTGATTGATGACAACACAACGAGTAGAGCATAGAATTAATGGAATTAAAACGCAATGCTCAAAAAAGAAATATAACAAGTACAAATTGCAACACAAGTGGCTCGAAGGCTCAAATAATAAACAATAAAGCGCAAGAGCACAAAGTAGCACCCGGAGTACAATAATAGCAAATAATAATAACAGACAATCTCAAATAGATAACAATAAGTAGCAAAAGGATAGACACTCCCCCTAAAACCAAGAACTCCCCCTAGAACTGAGCTAACCCTCCCCCTGACTCTAACTCTTCTCCCCCTTTGGCATCAAGGCACCAAAAAGGAAAGTCGAGTGACTACGACTCAGGCGCGCTCCTGGCGATGGTGAAGCGGTCGGCGTTGACGGTGCTGTCGCCGGAGCTGCTGGAGGTGGAGGTCGCTGGTGCTGGAGCTGGAGCGGGAGCTGGAGCTGGAGCTGGAGCTGGGGCTGCTGGTGGATCCGCTGAGACTGCTGGCGCCGGTGGAGGAGGTACTGCCGGAAGGGGTGAGGACTGGAACGGCGTCGGCGGCAGTACTGGAGCTGGCGCCAGTGGCGGTGCACCTGGAACCTGACCGAGTCCTGAGTGCTGAGGTGGAAGAGCGACTCCTGTCTGCTGATAGAGGTTGGTGACCAACCCCAGGATGCCCAACAGCATCTGCTGAGTCTGCTGCTGCTGGTCCAGAGTGCGTCGCGTCATCTGATCGACAAGGTTGGTGAACCTGTCGGTGTCCTCTCGCCTCTGACGGGCGATCTCCAGCTGCATCTCCTGCTGCTGCCTCTGAAGCTCCTCCTGTCGAGCTGCCTGCTGCTCCTGCTGCTGAGCCATCCGCTGAAGTAAAGCAGTGAGCTCTGACGGCTGAGTCACCTGAGCCTCTGACACTGGAGGAGGTGAAGGTGGTGGAGCAGCTGAGCCTCCTGCCTCTGCGTCGTGCTGCCTCGGTGAGGGAGGAGCAGGAGGGAAGTACTCCTCGACACTGTCGCTGGTGTCGCTGTCCGACCATACGTGCTGTAGGTCTCCTCCTTGAGCCTCTGCCTGTGCCAGCTCTGCGTCCTCCTGAGTCAGCTCTACCCAGTCCTCCTCGGACAGTCTGGCTCGAACCTCACGCTCGACGGGACGGCCAAGGCGGCGGTCTCCCGGAGTGGGGACTCGGTAGTGGCTGAACCGGGTCACGTGCATCTCTGTCAGCTGAGAGACTCCTGGAGTGTCCTCTGGAACCAGCTGGTGAAGAAGGTGACAGATCCAGTGACCAAAGACCAGCTGTCGTAGCATCCCAACTCCATCGGTGATCACGTCCTCCATCTCGCAGATCAGAATGTCTACTATGTCGAACTCCATCCCGTTCATCACATAGAACAGGATGGTCTGCTGAAGGCTCGTGAAACCCTCCAAGTAGCCGGACCTCGGTAGCAGGGTACGCCTGAGGACGTGGTGAACTGTCCGAGCTGCTGGGGTGAGAAGCGCTGGCACCCTCGGCTGGTCAGGAGTGAACGTCTGAGTGAACAGACCTCTGATCTCCTCGAAAGGCGGTGCCACTCCTCCAGTCAGTGGCCTCCTCGGCGGGTCTGCGTCTCCGTAGACTATCTGGTGCAGACACGTAGTAGAAAGCTCCACACCAAGCAGTCTGCCCAACAAGTCTCGAGACACGTCGTGGATCCGCCCCATGAACATGAAGTGGATCGAGCGACGGCCCTCAGAGACGTAGAGTGTCGCGTAGAACACCCTGACCCACTCCTCGACGTAGGCACTCCTCTGGTGTGAGAGCAAATCCACAAGTCCTCTGTATCTCTCAAAGAGGGGCCTGATCCCGTGTCCTGCTGCCACTGCAAGCTGATCCCAGTCAATGCTGTTATGCTGGAATAGCTTGTGACCCCGACGCCTGTAAGTCTCGTACAAGGACGCCTGTGTCAGGGTCCAGAAACGGGAGTCAACTCGAGAGTCCCTAGGCCGCGGGAACCACTCCTCAAGGATCACTGACCATCTGAGCTTCTTCAGTTGCCTAGCCTTCGTCTTCCTGTAGTCGGTGAGTCTGACATCCTCGGCAACACGGACAGATGTGTCCATCAGGTGGATGGCCCTTTCGGCCTCTCTGTCCTCGGCGCGGTCAGCCGCAGAGGGACGCCGACTCGCCGTAGGGGTCTGTCCACCCCCACGAGTCCTCGGGGTGCGCCGGCGGATGAGTGGCGGCACCTCGGTCTCCTCCTCGTCGGAGCCCTCGGGAGGCACTGGCTGGATCGGAGGCTGCTCCTGCCTCTGCCGGGACTCGCGGATCCGTAAGGAACCGCGATGGCCGCGCTCACGCTCCTCGGCGGCGCGAGCGGCCAACTCCGCACGACGAGTGTCCTTGGACATTTTGCGCTTCTTCGCGGCGGGCTCCTCAATAGCCTTGCCCTTTCCTTTGCGATCGCGACCCATCTTGATGCAATTGAGAGCTAGGGTTAGCGACGGTGAAGATGCACGACGAAAACAACGAAAGGCGTCGCGCGGCACGGAGCAAACCTTATTGACGAATCGGTGAACCACAGCGAAACCCTAGCGGAGAGGGTGATGCGTGCCGGCGGCGAGTGGTGGAGCGGAGACGGCGCGCGCGGGAGGCGGCGTGCGCGGGAGAGGCGGTTGTGCGTGGGAGGCGGCGGAGGCGGCACCTGGGAGGCGGCGGCGGCCGAAGGGCGGCGGCTGCGGCAGGGAGGCGGCGGCGGCCGAAGGGCGGCGGCTGCGGCAGGGAGGCGGCGGCGGCCGAAGGGCGGCGGCGGCGGCAGGGAGGCGAGGACGGCGACGGGGGCGTCGGGCGGCGGCGGAGCTCGGGAAAGAAGAAAAAAAAAGAATCGGCGGCCGACCCCCCCTTTTTAAACTGTACGGGCAGACCCTAGCCGCGCATAAGACACCGGATGGACCGATGATCATCGGAGGATGCATCGGTCGAGTTCAACAGAGAGTTGTTCCAAAGACTCTCTTTGCACACCGGATTATCCGACGTTGAGTTGGCGATCATCGGTCGATTTCTGCAGGGCACCAGGAAGGCTGAACATCGGATGCTCCGATGCCTTCTGAAAAGAACTCATCGGTTGATTTGTGACATCTGACTTGATCTGAGCACTGAGCCGAAGCACCAATTGATCCGATGATCTGCTGGCCCTAGCATTGGATAATCCGATGACTACAGAAAATCTAAGACTGCCCATATATGTCCTTGGACTTAAGCACACAAAGATAAGGATTGGTCTTAGGACTTTTTGGGCAACTCCTAACCTCTAATATAAGGCCTTAAATATAGTGCCACATATTGGCTAAGCCCTTAAGCAAAGAGAACACACAAGGTTAGGAGTGAAACCATGAAAATGTAAGGCCCATGCTTTGTGAGCTAGAGTGTAGAGAACTTCTATCTCTTTAAAGCATGTACCTTTAGAATTTTGCTCTATCCACATCATATGAGTTGAGCTATTGCATTTTGAACAAGTCTCCTTCTCATGATGTGGTTTCCCTTTGTGACAATCTACCGTATGCAATGCCAACCAAAATGATGCAAGATATTGAATGAGTGCAAGTCTATATGGCAGGAATCATGCAAGGCGTAATGTAAATCTACCTTGCCAAGTTTAAACCTGCCAAAGGCTTCCTCAGGAAAAGCTATTTCTAGCTTGCCCCTATCCTTTGGGAGTTAGACAAGACCTATTTGATATGCAACCTTACATGAACATGGCAACTTACATGACGTTAGATGCATCTAGCACATTTAATTCACTTCTTAGTCTAGAAAAAGTTTTCTCATCAAGTGGTTTAGTGAAGATATCCGCCAATTGTTCTTCGGACCTTACACCTTGCAAAGAGATGTCTCCTTTAGCCTCATGGTCCCGCAAGAAGTGATGGCGAATATCAATGTGCTTAGTGCGGGAGTGTTGAACGGGGTTTCTAGCTATCTTAACCGCACTTTCATTGTCACAAAGGAGAGGCACACAATCAAACTTAATTCCAAAGTCCAAAAGGGTTTGCTTCATATATAGAATTTGGGCACAACATGCACCGGCCGCTATATATTCTGCCTCCGCGGTGGACAAAGCCACGGAGTTTTGCTTTTTGCTCGACCAAGATACTAGGGAACGCCCAAGTAAGTGGCACCCACCGGATGTACTCTTGCGATCCACACGGCATCCGGCAAAGTCCGAATCCGAGTAACCCAAGAGATGAAAACTAGCGTTCTTGGGGTACCACAAACCTACACTTGGGGTATGCTTGAGATACCTAAGTATCCTAAAGACCGCCTTACGATGCGATTCTTTAGGTGCCGCTTGAAAGCGAGCACACAAGCACACACTAAACATGATATTGGGCCTAGATGTGGTAAGATATAATAATGAACCAATCATGGAACGGTAATGAGATTGATCAATAGGTTTACCGTCCATGTCCGCGTCGAGATGACAATTTGTTGCCATTGGAGTACTTCTTGAGCTGCAATCTTCCATTTCAAACTTCTTCAAGAGGTCTTTGGTGTACTTTTCTTGGTAGATGAAAGTCCCCTCTTGAAGTTGCTTGATTTGAAATCCTAGGAAGAAATTGAGTTCTCCAATCATTGACATCTCGAACTCCCTAGACATCATGGTGCCAAACTCAAGACTAAGAGATTTGTTAGTTGAGCCAAAATAATGTCATCAACGTAAATTTGACAAAGAAATAAATCCCCGTTGATGTCCTTGGTGAAAAGTGTAGTGTCCACCCTCCCGATCTTGAATCCTTGCATGACTAGGAAATCCCTAAGACGTTCATACCATGCCCTAGGTGCTTGCTTGAGCCCGTAGAGCGCCTTGTGTAACCTATACACATGGTTAGGATTCCTCGGATCTTCAAACCCGGGAGGTTGCTCAACGAAAACAAACTCGTTAATATAACCATTGAGGAAGGCACTTTTCACATCCATTTGATAAAGCGTAATATTGTGATGTGAAGCAAAAGCTAGGAGTATGCGAATAGCTTCTAACCGTGCGACCGGGGCAAAGGTCTCTCCAAAATCTAGTCCTTCTACTTGTGAAAAACCCTTGGCCACAAGCCTTGCCTTGTTGCGGACCACCACGCCATTCTCGTCTTGCTTGTTGCGGTACACCCACTTTGTTCCGATGACGTTCTTGTTTTTGGGTCGCTCCTCCAATACCCAAACTTCATTTCGGGTGAAGTTGTTGAGTTCTTCTTGCATAGCCATCACCCAATTGGGATCTTGGAGTGCTTCCTCAATATTTGTGGGTTCTACACACGAAACAAAAGAGTAGTGCTCACAAAATGAAGCAACATGGCGAGAACGAGTACTTACTCCCCGTGACGGACTTCCGATGATTTGATCCATCGGATGTGCCTTGGAGATGCGCCCATGCCTCATAAGAGGTTGTGAGGCACTTGGTGGTAGTGAGGCATCTTGCTCGTCTTGTGGTTGGACTTGACCTTGGACTTCTTCTTCTTCTTGGTGTTGTGTGGCATGTGAATCTTGCATTGGCAATTGATCATTTTTCTCTTCCTTTTCATCAATTTGAGGCGCCATGGAGGTGTTGATGTTGGAACTTGAGGCTCCCCCTTGATCATGGCTCTCTCTAACTTCGGGCTTGATGTCTCCTATGGTCATGTTCTTCATAGCTTCTCGTAGAGGCTCATCATCTATATCATCATGACCAAAACTCTCCTCTTGGGAGCCATTAGTCTCATCAAACTCAACATCACAACTTTCTTCAACTAACCCGGAGGTTTGGTTGAATACTCGATATGCTTTTGAGTTTGACGCATAACCTAGAAAGATGCCAACATCACACCTTCTTTCAAACTTACCGAGCCTTTTCTTGCGGTAGATGTAGCACTTGCACCCGAAGACTCGGAAGTAGGAGATGTTGGGCTTTCTCCCAATGAGGAGCTCATATGGGGTCTTTTGAAGTAGTCGATGAAGGTAGACCCTATTTGCGGCATGGCACGCCGTGTTGATTGCTTCGGCCCAGAACTTTTCCGACGTGCCATAGTCATCAAGCATTGCTCTTGCAAGGGTGATGAGAGTCTTGTTCTTCCTTTCAACGACACCATTTTGTTGAGGGGTGTATGTGGCCGAAAACTCGTGCTTCACGCCTTCACGATCACACCACTCCCCAATGTTGTAGTTTTTGAACTCGGTGCCGTTGTCACTCCGGACCTTGATGATAGGAAGTTGAAATTCCCTTTGCGCTCGTTTAGCGAAGGTCTTGAAGATTTCCGGAGTTTCACCCTTGTCACCTAGAAACAGTGTCCAAGCATACCGAGAGTAGTCATCAACAATGACAAGACAATAAAGGTTACCGCCAAGGCTTTGGTATGTGGACGGTCCGAAGAGGTCCATGTGAAGTAGTTCAAGTGGCTTGGAGGTTGACACCATTGTCTTCATCGGATGGTGTGAGGCAACTTGCTTCCCAGCTTGACATGCGCTGCAAAGCTTGTTCTTTTCGAATGTGACATCCTTCACGCCGGTCACCATCCCAAGCTTGAATGACTTCTTGAGCTTGCTCATCCCAATGTGAGCAATGCGCCGATGCCATAGCCATCCCAAACTTGTCTTGGTGAAAAGACAAGTGGTCAAGCTAGCATCCTTGTTGGAGAAGTCCACCAAGTAAAGATGTCCATGCCGAAAACCTTTGAATATTAGTTCTTTGCTTGATTCACTAGTCACCACAACACCATTCTTGTCAAATGTGCACGTTAGTCCAAGATCACATAATTGTGCAATAGAAAGTAAATTGAAACTAAGAGCCTTAACGTAAAGCACATTAGAGATAGACAAATCATGAGAAATGGCAATTTTACCCAAACCAATTACCTTCCCCTTTGAGTTATCACCAAAGGTGACTTGTTCATGATTGCCGGGGTTCTCTATGGAGGTGAACATACCATCATTGCCGGTCATATGTTGAGTGCACCCACTATCGAGTACCCAATGCTTTCCTCCAGCTTTGTAGTTCACCTACACACATGAAGTTAGTTTTTGAGTTTAGGAACCCAAGCCAACTTAGGTCCTTGTATGTGTGATACAAGTGATTTTGGGACCCAAAGTTGCTTGGGGAGCTTCCCCTTCATGCCCTTGATGTCTTTGCCGATGAACCTTGCCTTCACCTTTCCACCTACTTTGCTCAATAGATAGTGATAATCATTGAAATTAGATTTGTAGTTAGGAGGCAATTTGGGAGAAGGACGGTTGGGAAGAGGACACTCCCTCGTGTGATGTCCGGTGACCTCACAATGTTGGCAATAGGAACCAACTTCCTTGATGAAGCTTGTCCTAAGCTCCGGTGAGGGCACCTTTCCTTTGTTGGGCACCGGGAAGGATCCAAGTCCCCTCTTGTGGAAGCCTTTAGCTTGTTGGTAGAGGATTTCCTTGTGCTTGTCCTCTCCCTTAGAAAGTCTTGCCACACTAGTGCGAAGACTTTCAATTTCGTCCATTAGCTCCTTCTCCCTAGGGCTTGCTTTCAAAGGCAAAGACTCATCCAAAATATTAGTGGCATGCGAATTAGGTGATATTTTGCCATCAAGGGTTTCTTTCTTTGTGTTTTTCACTTTAAGTTCAATCGCTTCATAAGCAAGGTTAAGCACTTCATGTTCTTGAACCAACTCATTGTGCTTTGCCAAGAGTGCTAAGTTAGCTAAGTCAAGCTCATGATACTTAAGCTTGATTTGAGCATTCTCCTCCTCGATTTGCTTAACATTTGATTTGAGCGTGTCATGCTCTTTAAGTATGGTTACATACTTATCATGCAAATCGAGGTTGGCACTTTCAAGCTTAGCTCGAGCTAGCTCAAGAGCCTTAACCTTAGCCTTTTCCCTTTTTATAATGGCATGATATTCATTAATCATAGATGCTAATTCATCGGGTGAAAGCTCATCATCATCATCGCTAGAATCTTCACATACATTTGAGTTACCTTTCGCCATTAGGCACATAGGAGGTGGACGAAGAGGTGAGTCATCCTTGTTGACGATGGCGAGGCCCGCCAAGTTTTCTTCATCCTCACTATCTTCGTCGCTTGACTCTTCATCCGTGATCCACTCATTTGCTTCACACATGAAGACCTTTTGGGGCCCTCTTCTTTTCTTTGGAAAGAGCTTGGTTTTCTTTCCTTTGTCGAATTTCTTCTTTCCAAAGGAGCGCTTGGGCTTGACCTCCTCTTCATCATCACTTTCTTCTAGCTTGTGATGCTTGCCAATTTCCTTTCTTTTGTCCGGTCTTGGACAGTCATATGATATGTGGCCTAGATCACCACAATTGTAGCACGTCTTGTTTTCATCTTTTCTTGGCAAGAAGGCTTTCTTTTTGGGATCAAAAGAGTATCCCTTCTTTGCAATCTTGGAGTTGAGGCGTGAGAATTTTCTCATCATCAAAGCAAGCTCATCATCATCATCTTTGCTTGTTTCTTGCTCTTCTTCACTTGAGCTAGGCTCAACCACTTTCTTCTTCTTGGGAGTTGTCTTCTTGGTTGAAGCTTTGAGAGCAATGGTTTTTGATGATGACTCCTCCATCATTCCAAGTACGCTCATCTCATGAGCATGGATTTCTCCAATGAGCTCCGAAACTTCAATGTTGTCTAGTGACTCTTTTTGGAGCATTGAATTGATAATGTTGTACTTGGGCTTGGGTAGAAGCATGAGGATCTTGCGATTTATAAGTCCCTTGCCAAGAGAAGCAATATCAAGTGCGTTAATTTCCTCAATGAGCACATTTAAACGAGAAAACATTTGATTAACGTTTTCATGAGGAAACATCTTAAATTCATCATATTTTGATTTAAGCATGTGATATCTGAGTTCTTTGACACGAGATGAGCCCTCATGTATTTCAACTAGACATGCCCAAATTTCACATGCTTTTTCCTTGCTAGCAATCCTAGCAAAAACATCTTGACTAATGCATTCATATATGGCATTTCTAGCCTTAGCATCCCATTTTAATTGGTCTCCAACATAGTCAAGATTTCCAAACCCCGCATGGGTCGCTTCCCACACTTCGGGAGCAATTGCCTCAAGGTAAGCGCGCATGCGTGCTTTCCAATAAGCAAAATTCTTGCCCTCGAAGGTAGGAACCGAACCCCCATTCTTGGCCATTTTTGCTCTCTAGCGGTGAAGCTAGAATGATCCGATGAGCAACCAAGCTCTGATACCAATTGTAAGGATCGAAACGCCCAAGAGGGGGGGGTGAATTGGGCTTTTTAAAATTTTAGAGCAATTTAAAACTTTAATGGTTGAAGCCCAATTCCCTATGCAAACTAAGTACGCAAGTAAGAGAGTTAAGTGCGGAATAGTAAAAGCGTAATAGTAAGGGGTGAGGAGAGAAATGCAAACTCCCGCGGAGACTCGGAGACACGGCAATTTTTCCCGTGGTTCGGTAAGATTATAAAAATCTTCCTACGTCCACGTTGTGGCACCCACCAAAGGGTATAGCCACTCCCAAGTCACCAAGACGAGGGAATCCACTATCTTTCTCCGTTCGCCTTCTCCGGCAAGGTGGAGCTCAAGCCTTGTACAATGATGATCCTCCGGGCTTCCACAAACGCCTTGGTAAGCTCCGGGGCGATCTCTTCTTCCTCCAACGTTTACAAGGTGAGAGAAGTCACCAAGACACTCTCTCTCACTAGCCTAGAGATTCCAATCACCAAGAATGGACGCACACAAGCTTCTCTCTAGCTAGACTTAACCTATAATTGGAGTACAAGAGGTTTTGAAGTGTGGAAGTGGTAGCTCTTGGTCTTGAATGCTTGAGAATGTGTAGAGAGGCTCTGGTGATCAAGACTTATCGAAATGGCCGGTTGGAGGGGTATTTATAGCCAGCCCACACGAGATAGCCGTTGGAAAAGTGGGCAGACTTTGTCAGTTAACATCGGATCCTCCGATGCACCCCTTTATATGATCATCGGTCGAATTCCAAATTAGCTGATGTCATGTGTCAGATGTGACCGTTGGATATAACCGTTGGATTTTTTAATCGACCGATGTTACTTCAATTTATCATCGGATGATCAGGTGAGTTGATCTTCAGAATTGGTTCAGAAATAATGTCTCTGTTGAAATTGACCGATGTACACTTACTTCATCATCGGATGATCCGGTGTGTACTTCTTCAGAATAACTCAGAAATCGTCCTTCTGTTGAAATCAACCGATGTGCCACTTCCTTCACATCGGATGATCCGGTGTGTACTGGGCTCTGAGGTCTTCTTCTTCTGCTAACTCAAACTCGACCGATGTAGTCATTTTGCAAGACATCGGATGATCCGGTGAGTGCAACTTGTTTGCTTCGAGTTGTTTTGAGTTGATCTTTTGGAATCTTCTTGAGTGACCTCTTTGACACTTGTTTGAAATGATATTTTGATGAAGTGTAAGCTTCTTGTGTTGCCAATTTTGATAGAATAGAGTCGTTGTATGAGTTCTTCATTTAGTCTTCATGAGTATCGAATAACCCCTTAGAATAGATCGTTGAGGGGTCTCCATTTGTATCCAATGAGCAGTAGATGGTGTGAATAGATAGTTCATTAACGTTTGATGTGATATACATGAAACCTCGCATCCACAAACTCATTAGTAATAACGAACGGTTGTCATTAATCACTGAAACCATACCTCACGGGGGCCTAGATGCTCTCACCCGGATCTTAAGTCCATCTTGGAAAAGATCTTTGCTTCGACCAACTGATCAAACATCATGTCGATCCGTGGCAATGGGTACTTGTTCTTGATGGTTACGGTGTTTAATGGATGATAGTCCACGCAAAGCCGCAACGTTTCATCCTTCTTCTTTACAAATAATGCCGAACAACCCCATGGCGAGGAGCTCGGCCTAATAAAACCCTTTTCCAGCAGGTCCATTAGCTGGGTCTTCAGTTCAGCCAATTCCCTGGGCGCCATCTTGTACGGCCTTCGGGTTATTGGCATGGTTCCCGGTGCAAGTTCAATCTTGAACTCCACCTCTCTATCGGGGGGCATCCCCGGTAAATCATCTGGGAACACGTCAGGGAACTCTCGGACCACTGGAATATCTTCCAATCTGATAGTTGTGGATTGATAGACACATGGAAGTTTTATTTCTGGACTGTCCAGAAATAAGGAGTGAGATCCGTGAACTTCTGAGTTCAAGTGCACGATTCGAAGGACGGTGTCTAGAATTATGAGAAACGTAGGGTACACTCTACCCGCTAAGCATAATGGTGCTTCGGAAACCATTACGCTTGCTGAAATCTTCCCACCCAGTGAACAAATCAAATATGGACTATCGGTGGGTAGTATTGGCAAGCTGTGTTTAGCAATGAAAGCTTGGCTAATAAAATTGTGTGTGGCGCCTGAATCAAACAACACTATAGCAGGATGCTGGTGGAGTTGGAACATACCCGCAAGGATTGGCTCACCCTCCGGCACATCCTCTATGGCAAGCTGGTGGACGGTGCCGGGCCTTGGGTTTTCCCGCCGCGCATTAGTGGGGTTCCGGGGCTGATTTCTCCCTGGAAGTTGCGGTGCCACTCCGCCGCCTTGCCTCTCCGGACAACTGCTGGCGAAGTGTCCTGGCCGACCACATTTGTAGCATGTGGCTGCTGCTTGTCCGGTGCTTGGAGGACGAAAGCCCGGTATGCGCTGCTGAGGTGCATACGCATGCGGCATCGCCCGCTGCTGCTGTGGTTGTGGCGGAGGTGGTACTGGCAGTGCCGGCCTGAACGCCGGTGGGGAATAGGGCCGACTGCAGAATGGCATCGACCTCTGTGGTGGCTGCCAGCGTGGACCTGATGGTGGGCGATTCACCATCCGATATTTCTGAGAAGGACCGCCTCCTTCTCCACTGCTTTGCGGCGCGCTTCGCTTTCTTTCCGCTGCCGCTAACTCCTTACCGGAGTCCTACTGAACAATCGCAGCATCAATTATGTCGTTGAGGCTGCCGCGATTGAACATCGCCAGTTTGTCCTTCAGGAGCGGATTAAGCCCCTGGTAGAAGTGGTCCCGATGCTTTTCGTCAGTATCGGCGTGATACGACGCGTAGAGCGCGAGATCGTTGAACTCCCTGGAGTATTCCAGCGCGTTCCGGCTCCCTTGCTGCAGGTGTAGAAACTCCTGCGTCTTCCTCTTCATGAGACCCGGCGGTATATGATAGGCCCTGAAGGCCGTCCGGAACTCCGCCCAGGTCATAACTCGATCGGTGGGCTGTGAAGCACCGAAGTTTGCCCACCACGCGCTCGCGGATCCCTGGAGCTGTTGGACCGCGAACTGAGTCTTGCGCTGCTCACTCACTTGGAGCAGCCCAACTTCGTCTCCATCGTGCGGAGCCAGTTGTCCGCATCGAGGGGTTCATCCCCCTTGAGAATACCGGGGGATGAGTCGCTAGGAAGTCAGAGTAGGAGCTCTGTTGACGCTCCTCCTGATCTTGACGTCTCTCTGGTCGAGACGTATTTGCAATAAGGGTCTGCAGCAACTCCGTGTGCTGCTGATGAGAACCCGCCATTGCCGCAACGATGTCGGCCAATGTAACCGTTGGCGGTGGCGGTGTTTGTTGTTGCTGTTGCTGTTGATGTCCCGAGGAGTCCTCGGGAGGTTGTTGGGAGGTTTCTCCCCCCTGACTGGAACCCCCAACGTCCGGGTTGGCACGAGTACGAGTCATTCTGAAATTCAAAACAGCAGCGATCAGCACATGTCATACTTAAAAATTCCATATGCAACAGTAGGTATTGAGGTGACACATGAATAATTTGCACAACATTCACATGTATTGATAAAGCATAACTTTATACAAGATACATTATTCTCTGGTCTCCGAGAAGTCGTGCTCATGTCGTCACTACCTATACATACGCTACTGTCTACGCGACATGTCACTGGTTACAAAAGTTTGGGTTACACCACTCTGGTTGCCCTACTTGGCAATAGTAACCCCCTACTCTGAGTAGAACTCGACCTCCTGCGGGTCGTCCTGCTCCGGTACCTCTGCTGGTGGCTCCAGATCTACAACCTCCTCTCCCATCTCGGGTTCTCCCATTGCCGGAAGACCCAAGACCACCGGTATGCCCAATACCGGAGGTACGAGGTCCTGCAACGCGTGAACCTCGTCCATGACCTGGTTGTAGTATTCTTCCCATCCTTGCCCTTCCTCAATAGCATCATCTCGCTCTTGAGTAAGGTCCTCGTTCTGCTGGGTTAGAGTCTGCACCAGTTCTTGCAACGCCGCAATGTCGACATGGCTCTTCTTCGCCTTCTTCAGACGATGCAACTGATTATGCTGTTTGTTCAGTCGCTTGATCGTCGGAAGGAGCACATTGCGGAGTGCGCTGTGAGCACTCTCGAAATGGTCTCCACGGCTTGTGCTCTCTTTGAGTTTTGCGGCGAGATGCCCCGTATGAACAGATTGGCTGTCCATCACGGCATTTCCCGCCCTCATCTAGAGGCTGAGGTTCGCCTCCACAGGGTTGTACCTTGGGCAACCCGGATCTGTTGCCTCCATGTACCTCCCTTCCCACACATGATGAGCCCGTCCCTCCACCGGAACGAGTGCGTATGGTGTGCCCTCCATAGCTCTCACTTGTAGTTGGCAGAAACGCGACATTTCGTCGCGGGCTGCCACTTGCCACATTCCCTCCGGTTGTCTACCTCTCACCGTGACGGTGAACGGCGCCCAACCGGGTGGCGTAGGTCCTGCCGGAACCTCGACATGTATTGTCCACGTCTTGTTCCCCTCCTCGCTTTCTTCCTTGGCGAAGTAGTGCGGCATCTGGTTGTACCCGAAATATTGAAGCATCTGCCTCAATGCTTCCGGATAGCCGCTGTGGTGAGAACAGTGAGATTCCACCCACCTGTTCTCGAACTGTTTATCCGCTATCATCTGTAAAAACATATTTGAGAAATGTCAAATATTTATTTGAACAGTAAACCATTGAATTATAACATAAAACATGTCATTGAACTCATAATATTTGGAATCCTAGTTCAAATTTAAACAAATTTGACTGCTGATCTGCTGTCCAACATGACAGCTCTGACCAGTTTCCATTTCAACCTGATTTAGACCATGCTAAAGGCAAAACCAATTCTGGAGCTCAACATAAAAGTTAAAGCTAACTTCAATAGATTTCCAGAAAGTATTTGATTGTCCTAATATCTGTCCTGGTTCAAAAGTTATGAGATATCAAAGTTAATAGAATTCTTGGAAACAATTGGACAGCACCTCCCTGCCTTAGGTACTGATTTGATCCAAGCATTCCAGTTAATTCTGCTCCCAATCTGACAAAACTTTCTGTTACAAAGTTGTAACCCATCTCATTAAATTTTCAGAACTACCTCATTTTCAAATTTTTGGATTGTTATGCAGGAAGTTATGCTCAATTTACAGAGAGTTACAGAGAGTGTTTGCTCGACCCTGTTTTCTGGACAGTTTCAACTCTACTGCATTTTTAGATTGGTTAAGGGATGAAACACCTCTGGATCTCAACAGAAAAGTTGTAAAGCTCTTTCAAAGCTTTCCAGAAATGTATCATATGACCCCAACCTCGAAAGAACTCAACCTCTAACCTCTGATTAACTTCAGCCTTAATTTAGCTGAAAACAGGGGACTCTGTGCTTAGTAGCCTATAAGTTGAAAACTTATTAACTTTGAATATCCTGATTAAGGGAAGAGATTACAGCAAAGTTTTAATGTTCTAGATTAAAACCTTCAAGTTTTACCATGAAGTTGATTCATTTAGTGGAGTGTGACGTCGATGCGTCACCAGAGCATGTCGGTACTACGTCCTCACAAAGAAAAACCTATACCGGACTTAGCCGGCTTCGTTATTTCAGTGGCACTAAGCGTCACTCACACACAGATACTACACGTCTACCGTTTCGTGGTTAGACTACCTGCAGATAACTCACACAATCGTCAGACTCGGCTGCACACCGAGCCCGGTATCCATACAGTCGTACACCCGGCCGTCATCACTCGCCCGGATGTTCTCAAGCCAAACACGCCTTGAGCTACGTGTTCACGTTACTGACCACGTGACGGGGTCTCCCGAATTGCACCACGCACGCCAGGGACAGACGTTGCACGAATACCCCAAACGACATGAAGAGTCGTAGAGGATATTAAAGCGGGTCGGGTTACCTGCCACCCGTGGGGCTCCACCCTTCAGCTTGTGCGCACTGGTGGGCAGCGCTTACGTGCACCCCCAAGACATAAAGCGTCCCGAGATGCACGATTTTCTGACATAAGCAAATAGGTTAGTACGCCACTTTCTATACACTAATAACATCCTTATATGGGCTATTAACTCGTTCCTCACTGGATTTTTGAAAAAGATGACCTTTGTAGTGCGTTAAACCTCAAGCGAGCTTTGATACCAATGCTGACACGACCCCATGGTCTTGTCGAGTCAGGATCACGCTGAGGGGTGCTGCGTTGCACAGCACCGGATAACACACATCAAAGGTACAAAGCGGAAGCAAAGTTTTATTACATAAAGAGGTTTATGAACATTTGTACAACAAAATATGTTCAGTCTACACTCACGGGCGTAGACTACGCATCGAGTTCACGTTCAGCCTGTGAACATGTCCCCGCTAGCACGCACACACACTAACACGGTGGCATGCACGACTCCCATTCGACGGGGTTCCCCTCCTGGGGTTCCGTCTCCTCCTCGGGAGTCCCTTCCTCATAGAACCCTGCAAAATCTTCAAACACATGCAGTGAGCACGAAGGCTCAGCAAGACTGGCCCGTCTCTCCTAAACATGAAACTTCTACATGAGGGGTAATAGGTACATGAGGTAAAATAAGTTGCAAAGGACTCGCCTAATTAGTGGAACCTTACTTTCAAGTTTTAGCAGCAGGTTGTGGAGAACCTTACGCTAAGGCACATGAGAGCCGCAATCAAACAAGAAACACATTTCTCTCATGTACGTTGCCTAAAGTTGAAAAGAACTTCAGTTAGCTCTAAACTACGACAAACCATTAACAACCAAAGTCCATCTTTCAATCAGCAACATTTTAACATGTAACTAGCCTGTTCTTTCTACGTCATGGCACAATGAACAAGTGGTACTCACTGACCACGAGGGACGGCGATTATAATCGATTTACACCTGCAGGGTTACCTGAACAACCCGTCACATACGCCCGTACTCGATGTTGCCTACAGCAATCATCACGGACGTCGTACGCAACCACCTTTCGCCCGTCAGCCAAATATTGAACCGGTCCCATCGTCCCAAGCAAGAGGTCTCTGCACGTGCATCTCAGTGCCGCCAGCCGATTTACACCTCAAGCTCTCAACCTACCCTCTGAACGACGGGCAATGCCTCAATACCCAGCTACCCGAGTTACATCGGTTTCCCGGTTCCCAAATAGCCGGTAGGTCTTCGGTACTGTTCTAGCTTGTTCAACAGGACCGCACACGGCTCGGTCCTCAATCGACACAAGCGGAGCTATAGCACCCAGACCCCAAAGTCCCGCTTCCCTGTCACACCCGGTTTCTCGGAAGAACAACCGAGTGAATATCACATGTATGCCAGGATCATTTTCTCATACATGTGAGGACAAATAGTGAAGCATCATTTATTACAAGCCAGATGTCAAATATAAATAAGTCTTACATAGCATATGTCTCGATGGACGATAATAAGTTCATAACAAGTAAACAAAATAGCAGTGGAATAATTATTCTTGTGGGCTCCGTCACAGGCGTTGCCCGGGGAACTCCATTAACCTAGAAACCTTCTTCGGGTCCAAAGTCTTGACCATTAAACACCACATCATTCTCTTGACCTTAGCAGCAATATAAACCAACAAATATGCAAGTTTGAGTACCATTGGTACTCAGCAAGTGCGGGAAAGTTATGTCATGCATGGCTAAAGCAAGGAGATATTGAACTCAGGGTTAAAGCACTATGCAATTAATACCTATCACCTTAGCTTATTAAGCACCTAAATTACTACACAGGTGAAATGGTCCCAATTTCCCATCCCATCATCATAATCAAATAACCATAACATCATTTCTAATGTTAAGCTCCCCGCTTAACATTCACACCCTCCAAAGCCATCATACTCTAATCATGAATAAGTACAAGCCGCTCTTGACCATGAGCATGGCTGTCATGACAGTTTTGACTCTGCAAAGTTTGTACCACTGTACCCACATGTAGTGATTTCATCCTCCGTTGCCGGGTGGACTAAAAGAACCTCCATTATGCCGGTGGCTACGAACCACATTCACACTTCCCAGGTGTGTAGCCAGGAGATCACTACGAAGCCTTTACAAAGGGATTCCCGACGAGCGTGGGCCCACTGAGGTTTCACCCCTAACAGCATACAAGAGGCTCCAACCCCTCTGCAGTGGCCCCCTCTTGAGCCTTGCGGTTCATATGGTAGTCCAGCTGACACCTATTCCCCGCACCATCCAACACACCCATACTACGCCGGGGATACACCTAATTAATTGGCCAAGCTGCCCCATCTCAGCATGTGGCTGGCACGGTAAAGCCAGGTTACATGCTCCATGAACCGGTCCTTAGGATCCAGGCAAGTACTAAACACAAACCCGAGTCTCATGCACCCAGCACCAACCAAATCATCCAACTTGCCTTGATCCCTACCTCTACATAACTCATAACATCTCCTTCAAGAGTATGGTAAAATAAACTGATGATCTCATATCCCAAATATCCCATTCTAAGCATGACTAAGCATAAGCATGTAAATGAATGATATGATAAAATAAATCCCAATCCCAAGCTACAAGGAAACAAGATAATGCAATTCTAGGGAAACTTCCTAGCATGGGTTTCATATTTAACTTGACAATGCAATAATTCTATCTAAACATCCTAGTATAGGATCAAAGTGGTCAAGGACGCTTGCCTTCTTCCTGCTGCCCTGGGAATGGGTAGTCCTGATCTTGGAAAGGAAGAACTTGCTCTGGAGCAGGTTCTACTCATACCATCACACGTAGCAAAAGAAAACAACAATCCATAAGACATAGTTCACACGTCCACTTCATACAAACCACACATTCACACTTATGGAAGCTATTCACATTTCTATGTGTTATGGTTACTCTATGTGTGTTGATTTTGGCTTACATGCACTTTTAAACATGTGCATATGATTTCTACTTTTGTATTCATATTTATGTTTGCCTACTATATATGAGTTTCCAAATTTAAATAAATTCCTTATATTCAATTGATACACCTTTTAGCTACCAAGTGTGCATGGAAGGCATTTTCCTACTCCAAATATGTCTTCAGACCTTCTACCAACCCTAACTAAATTCTTTGGATTTTGGAAACTTCATTTATCCATTTATAGTTATGCATACCTATTTTGTTATATTTTCAGATTTATTTCCTATGCCTAAATGTGAACTTTATTATGGAAATAGTAGGACACCTCATCTAATCAGAATAGGTTTTGAGTCTAAAATATTAAATAATATATTTTTGAACTTCTCCTCTGATGTGAACTATTTTACATTTATTTTACTAATTTTCAGAATTATTCGTTACTTAAAAATGTGTCCCTATAACTAATAAATGTGAATAACCAATTAAACAGATTCATTTCAGCCAAAAATCTATTTTTATCTCACTCCAAAGTTTTCCAAGTACTAGGAAAGTTTTTAATTTGAATTTACAATGTGTTTGTCTCATCTTTTAAATTTTAAATACTAAACATATATTCAAATTCCTAAATTTAATATCACATAGGGTTAAAAAGGTAAACTCACCCCACTACAGGGTCTATTATATTATTTTAAGAATTTCCAGGGGTCTAACTACACATAACAGAGGGGTTTTTCCTAATTTTTATTAAGTCCAAGGGCTAAAACTGATTTTTAAATGAATTTACATGATTTTCTGAAGTTCCAGGGGCTAGATCAGAAGTTTCCGGGGCTAGCTCTTATTTTCCGAGAACCCCAGGGGGTAGCACGTAAGAATCCCGACCTTTATAACGCGGGGCTGACATGGACCGCCCGATTTAAAACAGACGGCTGAGATTATAACATCGAACCGGTACGCGGGGATTTAAATTCTACCGTGCGATTTAAAATAGATGGGGCACAAAGCGGCCACGTCGCTCTGATCGAGCGTGGGCGATCTCGCCGGAGAGTTTCGGATCTTCGTCAATTCTTCCTAGAACTGTGATTTTATGGCATAGATCGGTAGAGGGGAGGTCGGGGATCTCACCTCGGGGGTTTTCCTAAGCTCGGAGGTCCTGGAAAACGGTCGGCGACGAGGTCCGAGGTGAATTCACGGCGAGGCTCGTCGGCGCTGTGTTTGAGCCGCAAACCACCGAGTTTTCTGCACCTGCGCGGTTCCCCGGAGGCGGTGGATCAAGACCAGCGAGTTAGATCAGAATTCCCGAGCGAAGATCGAGCAGAATTTGCCGGAGAAACCCGGGTTCTCACCGGAGAGAAAAACGGCGGATCGTGCGGGAAAAACGGGGAGATGCCGGGGTTTATATAGCCGGGGGAGGGCGGTGTTCGGTTGTGATCGAGTTTGCGTCGTCCAGGAACAAAATTCGGCTGGGATACGCGAGGATCCGGGGCGGTTTCGATTCGGAGGTGAGAAGAGTCCGGCCGGCCGAGCGCGGGCGCGAGGAGGAAGAAGGGTTGGCGGGCCCCGCGTGTCAGTGGGAAAGAGGGGGGGCGCGCGGCTGCGGGCTGGCGCAAGGGTGAGTGGGCCGGCTGGTGGGTTTCGGCCCACTGGCCGGGGAGGTTTATTTTTTTCATTTTTTTTTCTTTTTCATTTCTGTTTTGAGTTTAATTTGAATTCCAATTTGAATTTGAATTTTTGCAACACATGCAATACGTCCAAAAAATTTTAAATTCCCCTCTTAACAGGATTTTGGGGTGTTACAGCTCTACCCCCTTAAAAGAAATCTCGTCCTCGAGATTGGTGGTTCTAAGAAAACAATTCCGGAAATTGTGCCTTAAGCTCATCTTCTCGCTCCCAGGTGGCTTCCTCTTTTGAGTGATGCTTCCACTGCACCTTGCACATCCGGATTCTTTTATTTCTTGTGAGACGTTCCATTGTCTCCAAAATCTTGAATGGTTGCTCGGCATAAGACAGATCCTCAGCTACGTCAACCTCACTCATGGGTAACACCTCTTCAGGCGTTCTCAGACATTTCTTGAGCTGTGACACATGGAATACATCGTGCACATCCGATAGGCGAGCCGGTAATTCTAGTTGATACGCCGCTTCGCCTTTCCTCTCCAGAACTTGAAAGGGTCCGATGTATCGAGGTGACAACTTCCCTTTCACTTTGAACCGACGAAGTCCTCGGATAGGGGACACCTTGAGATAGACATAGTCTCCCACGTTGAAAACGAGCTCTCTTCTCCGTACATCGGCATAGCTCTTTTGTCGTGTCTGTGCTATCCTCAAGTTGTTGCGAATTTCCCTCACTTTTGCCTCGGCTTCTTGTAGTACTTCGGGACCAAACACTTTACTTTCCCCTGTTTGGTTCCAAAATAGGGGAGTTCTGCACTTCCTCCCATACAAAGCTTCGAAAGGTGACATCTTCATACTAGCCTGATAGCTGTTGTTATAGGAGAATTCCGCATACGGTAAGTTCTTGTCCCAACTCCGATTGTTTTTGAGTGCACATGCCCTCAGCATATCCTCAAGAATCTGATTGGTTCTTTCCATCTGCCCATCAGTTTGGGGATGATAGGCAGAACTAAAGTTCAGATGGGTTCCCATGGTTTCGTGCAACTTCTGCCAGAACCTCGAGGTGAACTGTGTCCCTCGATCCGACACTATCTTCTTCGGCACTCCATGGTAACACACGATCCTTGACATGTACAACTCCGCCAATTTGGATCCGCTGTAGCTTTCTTTCACGGCGATGAAGTGAGATACCTTGGTTAGCCTGTCGATGATGACCCATATTGAATCATATCCGGATTGGGTCCTAGGCAATCCCACTATGAAATCCATGCCGATTTCTTCCCATTTCCATTCAGGCACTTTGAGTGGTTGCAATAATCCCGTGGGTTGTTGATGTTCTGCTTTTACCAACTGACATGTGTCACATAGGGCAACATGTTCCGCGACATCTCGCTTCATGCCATACCACCAATACCTGCTCTTGAGATCCTGGTACATCTTCGTACTCCCAGAATGAATGGAATAGTCGGAATCGTGAGCCTCCTTCAAAATCACTTCACGGATCTCCTTTACTTCAGGCACACAGATTCTTTTCCCGTGCCACACCGTACCTTGTTCATCCTCTCTGAAACCAGGAGCTTTATTTTCCTTGATGAGTTGTCTGATCTCTTGTATATTCTCGTCATTCTTTTGACCCTCGCGTATGTCTCGCTCTAGTGTGGAGTCCACTTCCATGGCGATGGCTTCACCACTATTCACCAGGCATAGATTGAATCTTATAACCTCGTCCTTCAACTCTGTAGGCATGTCCTTCAAGCTCAACTTATTGACCTGCACTTTCCGACTTAAAGCATCTGCCACGACGTTTGCTTTCCCAGGGTGATAGTGGATGCCCACATCAAAGTCATTGATTAGCTCTAACCATCTCCTTTGTCTGAGGTTGAGATCTGGCTGTGTGAAAATGTACTTCAAACTCTTATGATCTGTAT
Organism: Neostapfia colusana; assembly: GCA_030760725.1. Lineage (NCBI taxonomy): Eukaryota > Viridiplantae > Streptophyta > Magnoliopsida > Poales > Poaceae > Neostapfia > Neostapfia colusana. The sequence continues at coordinate 60,962,985 of JASWHV010000005.1, read as the reverse complement.
ATATCTCTGTCCTCTTCCCCATCAAGTAGTGCCGCCAAATTTTCAACGCGTGTACCACTGCGGCTAGTTCTAGGTCATGTGTAGGATAGTTCTTCTCATGCTTCCGGAGCTGCCGGGATGCATAAGCCACGACATGCCCTTCTTGCATGAGAACACATCCCAACCCGTTTCCAGAGGCATCGCAGTACACCAAAAAGTTCTTCTGCATATCTGGCATAACTAGCACTGGGGCTGATGTCAATCTTTTCTTTAGCTCCTAAAAACTCGTCTCGCACTGCGGCGTCCATGTGAATGTGATCCTCTTCTCCAACAGTTTGGTGAGGGGTCTCGAGATCTTGGAGAATCCCTCAATAAACCGTCGATAGTATCCAGCCAATCCTAAGAAGCTTCGAACTTCCCCGACATTCTCAGGGGTCTTCCACTTCTGTACATCCTCGATCTTGGCGAGATCTACGGAGATTCCTCCCTCCGAGATTATATGTCCTATGAAGGAGACTCTCTTCATCCAAAACTCACACTTGCTCAAATTGGCATATAGTTGGTGTTCTCTCAGCTTCTGCAACACCAACCTTAGATGTTTCTCATGTTCCTCTTCATCCTTGGAGAAGACAAGAATGCCATCTATGAAAACCACCACAAATTTGTCCAGATATTCCATGAACACCTTGTTCATGAGATACATGAAGTATGCCGGGGCATTAGTTAGCCCGAAAGGCATGACGGTGTATTCATACAGTCCGTACCGAGATACGAAAGCTGTCTTTGGAATATAGGCTTGCCTTATCTTAAGTTGGTGGTATCCCGACCTGAGATCAATTTTCGAGAACACACAAGCTCTCCTCAACTTGATTTAATTTAATGTACCTCCTAGGCTCTTGTATTGTTATGAACTTTACTCTTGTGCCACTAGGGTGAGTTAGTTCCACCGTTCTGGTCGAAAAATGGATGATTCCCTTATGTTTGGTCAACCAATCCATACCCAAAATAATATCTATCCCTTGTGAATCTATCACTATGAGGTTAGCAGTAAATACTACCCCATTAATGTCTAGATTCACCTTGGGACACACTTGTCTTGTCCTTATTTCTCCACCTAGAGAGTTTACTGCTAGCATATGGTTCATTTGTGTTGTTGCTAGATCATGCTTCTTAACAAACCCTTGAGCAATGAACGAGTGGGTAGCACCAGAAACAAACAACAGGGTTGCAATGTGTAAATTGGCAGGAAACTTACCAACTACCACGTCAGGTGCCTCTTGCGCTTCCTCCATGGTGACGTGGTTCACCCGTCCTCTCATTACATTCTGCTGTTGCGGCTGCGCGGGCTTCTTCTTTGGGCACTTATGGGCGTAGTGCCCCACTTCACCACAGTTAAAACATTGCACCCCAACCTTAGGTGCCTGGCCTTTGTTGTCTTGGGGTTGGTTTGGGGGTCCTTGTACTGCTGGTTGAGGTGGATATGCGGGACGAGGCTGCTGTACAGACTGACGTTGTGGCTGTGCTGGTGCTGCTGGAGGCCTGTAGTTTGGGTTGTACCCTCTTGGTGCTGAGTAGGGTACCGCAGCGCGGTTCATCTGCCCTGCAGGTTGCTGCATCAGACGTGGGCGGGTGTTGCTCCCTGAGGCTTGATGTGACCACCCGGCCTTCCTCTTGTTCTCATTTTCCAAGGCCTTCAGCTTCCTTTCTACCACAAACGCTCTATCCACCATCTTTTGGAAGCTTTCATACTCGTTGGAGGACATTGCACACTGCATTTCTGCGGTAAGTCCTTCCACGAAATAATCCTGTTTCTGCTCATCAGTCTCTATGTCCCGTGGGGCATAACGGGAGAGTTGAGTAAATTTAGTGAGGTATTCCCTCACAGTCATGTTACCTTGCTGCAACCCCAAGAACTCCTTCCTCTTGTTTTTGAGTTCACCCCTTGGTATGTAATGGTTGCGGAAGCTACGCTTGAACTCTTCCCAAGTGATGTTCTCAGGGTCATGATGGGCGGCCACGTTGGTGGTCCACCAATCAGCAGCAGGTCCATGCAATTGATGAGAGGCAAACAGCACCCTCTCATACCCATGGCACTGTATGATCCTCATCTTGCTCTCAATGGTCTTTAGCCAGTCATCTGCCTCCAGAGGTTCAGCAGCACTTGCAAACTTCGAAGGTTGAGTTCCTAGAAATTCACTCATCCTTGGTTGGCGTGGTGCAGCTTGTGGAGGTGTAACTTGATGCAAGTTGGCCACCACTTGAGTCAGGTTCTGGATGAGCTGATTTTGATTTTCAAGCATTTGGTGGATGGGATCAACTCCCTCACGGCGTCCACCCCTGTCTTGGCTCCCAGAAAGATGAGGGTTGCAGGCCTCATCGTTGTTGTTGGCGGGGTTAGCAGCACGACCCTTTCCTCTTCTGGCCATCTAGCATGATCAACCAAATGTTAATTTAAAGCATTACGTATTATCTTACTACTTTCACTTGTTTTTACTTTGAAGTGTTGAGGCTTTGTTATACTTTCTGAGGGTTCATGTCTCACACAAAAATAAATGCACTATTATTTCATGTGGGTTCACACACCAAAGCAAAACAATCTGAAGACGAGGATGTCGACAATTGCTCATGGCTTCCACAACTCACGTCACACACCAAGCATTAACACACCATTAACTAAGGTAACGACTCGACTATTTGACCTCTTGCTAACTAAGGAAGAGACTCTACACTACTAGTATCCCTGAGCTGGCTCCTCGGGATCTTCCTCATTATTGCGGCTGCCTTCTGACTCTGCTTTGGGTGGGGAGGCTGCTGGTGGAGAAGTGCGACGACGCCTGATCGCCCAGTGATCTGGTGAGTCAAGAGTCCATGTATCATTCACGGCGACACATAGTTCATTCCCATCTCTTCTTTCTCTCGCCCTCAAGCAGGCTCAAAGCAACGCCTCGGTTTCCTTCAGGGTGTCCCGAACATCCTGAAGCTCTTGCTGACACTCCTGCAGTCGAGTGCTGAGCATAGCAGCATCCTCCAAGCACAAGTCCATGTGCTCATGGGAAGTCCCTTGCTGCACTGGCGGGTACTTATACTCCGTTGTACCACTCTCGCACTGGAGGACATACATGTACTCAGTCCTGTCCAGGTGACGACGATAGATGTGACTCTGGCAGGTGATGGCCTCCCAGGTGACATCCTTCTCCGCATCGACCTGTGTCGCTCGACAAGCTGGAGAGCGGTGGATCTTTGTCACACCCGGTTTTTCCGAAGAAACAACCAAGTGAATATCACATGTATGCCAGGATCATTTTCTCATACATGTGATGACAAATAGTGAAGCATCATTTATTACAAGCCAGGTGTCGAATATAAGTAAGTCTTACATAGTAAATGTCTCGATGGACAATAATGCTTCATCACAAGTAAATAAACTAGCAGCGGAATATTATTCTTTAGGGCTCCATCACAGGCGTTGCCCGGGGGTCTTCATGAACCTAAAAACCTTCCTCGGGTCCAAAATCTTGGTCATTATACACCACCTCATTATCTTGACCTGAGCAGCAATATAAACCAACAAATATGCAAGGTTGAGTACCAATGGTACTCAGCAAGTGTGGGAAAATTATATCATGCATGGCTAGAACAAGGAGAGGTTGAACTCATGGTTAAAGCACTACGCAATTAATACCTATCACCTTAGCTTATTAAGCACCTACATTACTACACAGGTGAAATGGTCCCAATCTCCCATCCCATCATTATAATCCAATAACCATAACATCATTACCAATGTTAAGCTCCCCGCTTAACTTCCAAAACCATCAATCCTCTAATCATGAATAAGTCCAGGCCGCTCTTAACCGTGAGCACGGCTGTCAAGACAGTTTTAACTCTGCAGAGTTTGTACCACTGTACCCACAAGTAGTGATTTCATCCCCCGTTGCCGGGTGGACTAAAAGAACCTCCATTATGCCAGTGGCTACGATCCACATTCACACTTCCCAGGTGTGTAGCCAGGAGATCACTACGAAGCCTTTACAAAGGGATTCCCGACGAGCGTGGGCCCACTGAGGTTTCACCCCTAACAGCATACAAGAGGCTCCAACCCCGCTGCAGTGGCCCCCTCTTGAGCCTTGCGGTTCATATGGTAGTCCAGCTGACACCTATTCCCCGCACCATCCAACACACCCATACTACGCCGAGGATACACCTAATTAATTGGCCAAGCTGCCCCATCTCAGCATGTGGTTGGCACTGTAAAGACGGGTTACATGCTCCATGAACCGGTCCTTAGGATCCAGGCAAGTACTAAACACAAACCCAAGTCTCGTGCACCCAGCACACAACCAAAACATCCAACTTGCCTTGATCCCTACCTCTACATAACTCACAATGTCTCATTCAAGAGTATGGTAATATAAACTGATGATCTCATTTCCCAAATATCCCATTCTAAGCATGGCTAAGCATATGCATGTGTATAAATGACATGACAATATAAATCCCAACCCAAGCTTCAAGGAAACAAGGTAATGCAATTCTAGGAAACTTCCTAGCATTGGTTTCATATTTAACTTGACAATGCAAATAATTCTATCTACACATCCTAGCATAGGATCAAAGTGGTCAAGGACACTTGCCTCCTTCTTGCTGCTCTTGAAATTGGTAGTCCTGATCTTGGAAAGGGTTAACTTGCTCTTGAGCAGGTTCTACTTCATACCATCACACATAGCAAAAGAAGAACAACAATCATAAGACATAGTTCACACTTCTTACTTCATACAAACCACACATTCATATTTATAAAAGTTCTTTACCATTATATGTGTTGTGGTTACTTTATGGGTGTTAAGTTGTGGCTTGCATGCACTTTTAACCATGCATATATATGATTCCTACTTTTGGTGTCCACATTTATACTTGCATACAATGTGCCTTCACAATTTCTATCAACCCTAAAATGAATTCTTTGTATTTTAGAAACTCCATTTATCATTTACTAGTTGCTATATTTTCAGATTTATATTCCTATGCATAATTGTGTATTTTATTATTAAATTAGTAATACACATCACCTAAACAGATTAGGTTCTGGTCCTAAATAATTTAAAATCATATTTTGACCATGGCTTATGATGTATACTATTTCATAATTATTTTCCCTATTTTTCTTTAACTATTCTTTACTTAAAAATGTGTCCCTATACTAATAAAATGTGAATAATAGATAAAACAGATTTATTTCAGCCCAAAAATATATTTTTATCTCACTCCAAAGTTTTCTAAGTACTGAGAAAGTTTTTAATTAATTTTGACAATTATGTTTGTCCCCCTTTTAATTTTTAAATACTAGTTACATATTCAATTTTCTAAATTAAATACTAAACAAGGCTAAAATAATGAATTCACCCCATTACAGGGTCTATAATATTATTTTCATAATTTTCAGGGGTCTATCTACACTTAACAGGGGTGTTTTTCCTAATTTCTATTAAGTCCAGGGGTTAAAACTGATTTTTAAATGGATTTACATGATTTTCTGGAGTTCCAGGGGCTAGATCTGAAATTTCCGGGGCTAGCTCTCAATTCCAGAGAACCCCAGGGGGTAGCACGTAAGAACTCCAGTCTTTATAACGCGGGGTCGACGTGGACCGTCCGATTTTAAACCGACGGCCGAGATTATAACATCGAACCGGTACGCAGGGTTTTAAAGTCTACCGTGCGATTTAAAATAAACGGCGCACAAGCGGCCACGTCGCTCTGATCGAACGCGGGCGGCGCTGCCGGCGGCGCACGGCGGCGGGATGCGGCGATCTCGCCGGAAACTTTCGGATCCTCGAGAATTCTGCCTAGAACTGTGATCTTATGGCCTAGATCGGTAGAGGGGAGGTCAGGGATCTCACCTCGGGGGTTTTCTCGAGCTCGGGGGTCCTGGAAAGTGATCGGCGGCGAGGTCCGAGGCAAAACCACGGCGAAGCTCGTCGGCGCTGTGTTTGCACCGTAACTCTCCGAGTTTTCTGCACCTGCAAAGTTCCCCGGAGGCGGTGGATCAAAACCAGCGAGTTAGATCAGAGTTTCCGAGCTTAGATCGGCCAGAATTCACCGGCGAAGTCTCGGTGCTCACCGGAGTAAAAATCGGCGATCGCGTGGGAAAAACTGATCGGATCGGAGGTTTTTATAGCCGGGGGAGGGCGGTGGGTCTGTTGTGATCGAGTTGGAGTCCTCCGGGACCGGAATTCGGCTGCGGGACGCGGTTTCCAGATCGGTTGCGATCGCGCGCGCGGGAGAGAGTCCGGGGTCGCGGGGTTAGGGATGACATGTGGGTCCCACCCGTCGGTGAGAGGCAGCGCGGCGCGCGCGGGGGCGGGCTGGCGTGGGAGTAGCTGGGCCGGCTGGCGGTTTCGGCCCACTGGCCAGTTTTTTCCCGTTTTTGTTTTTCTTTTTCCATTTCTTTTCTGTTTTGAGTATAATTTGAATTCCAGTTTGAATTTGAATTTTTGCAAAACATGCAACTCGTCCAAAAATTTTTAAATTCCCCTCTGAACAAGGTTTTGGGTTTTGAATCAAAATTTGGGGTGTTACAGCTCTACCCCCCTTAAAAGAAATCTCGTCCCCGAGATTGGTGTTTCTAAGAAAACAATTCCGGAAATTGTGCCTTGAGCTCATCTTCCCGTTCCCAGGTAGCTTCCTCTTCTGAGTGATGCTTCCACTGCACCTTGCACATCCGGATTCTTTTGTTTCTGGTGAGGCGTTCCATCGTCTCCAAAATCTTGTATGGTTGCTCGGCATAAGACAAATCTTCACCTACATCCACTTCATTCATGGGTAACACCTCTTCAGGCGTCCTCAGACATTTCTTGAGTTGTGACACATGAAATACATCGTGCACGTCCGATAGATGAACCGGTAACTCTAGTTGATACGCCACTTCGCCTTTTCTTTCCAAAACTTGAAAGGGTCCGATGTATCGAGGTGACAACTTCCCTTTCACCTTGAACCGACGAAGTCCTCTGATAGGGGACACCTTGAGATAAACATAGTCTCCCACGTTGAAAACGAGTTCTCTTCTTCGTACATCAGCATAACTCTTCTGGCGTGTTTGTGCTATCCTCAAGTTGTTGCGAATCTCCCTCACCTTCGCCTCGGCCTCTTGTAGCACTTCTGGACCAAACACTTTGCTTTCTCCTGTCTGGTTCCAAAATAGAGGAGTTCTGCACTTCCTTCCATACAAAGCTTCAAACGGTGACATCTTCATACTAGCTTGATAGCTGTTGTTATAGGAAAACTCCGCATACGGTAAGTTCTTGTCCCAACTCCTATTGTTTTTGAGTGCACATGCCCTTAACATATCTTCAAGGATCTGATTGGTTCTTTCCGTCTGCCCGTCAGTTTGGGGATGATAGGCAGAACTGAAGTTCAGATGGGTTCCCATGGTTTCATGCAACTTTTGCCAAAACCTCGAGGTGAACTGTGTCCCTCGGTCCGACACTATCTTCTTTGGCACTCCATGGTAACACACAATCCTTGACATGTACAATTCTGCCAATTTGGATCCGCTGTAGCTTTCTTTCACAGGAACGAAATGAGCTACCTTGGTTAGTCGATCAATAATGACCCATATTGAATCATACCCGGATTGGGTCCTAGGCAATCCCACGACAAAATCCATGCTGATTTCTTCCCATTTCCATTCAGGTATTTTGAGTGGTTGCAATAATCCCGCGGGTCGTTGATGTTCTGCTTTCACCAACTGACATGTGTCACATAGGGCAACATGTTCCGCGACATCTCGCTTCATGCCATACCACCAATACCTGCCTTTGAGGTCCTGGTACATCTTCGTACTCCCAGGATGAATGGAATAGTCGGAATCATGAGCCTCCTTCAAAATTAATTCACGGATCTCTTTTACTTCTGGCACACAGATCCTTTTCCCGTGCCACACCGTTCCTTGTTCATCCTCTCTAAAACCAGGAGCTTTATTTTCCTTAATGAGCTGTCTGATCTCTTGTATCTTCTCATCATTCTTTTGGCCCTCACGTATGTCTCGCTCAAGTGTGGAGTCCACTTCCATGGCGATGGCTTCACCACTATTTACTAGACATAGATTGAGTCTTATAACCTCGTCCTTCAATTCTGCAGGCATGTCCCTCAAGCTCAACTTATTGACCTGCACTTTCCGACTCAAAGCATCAGCCACGACGTTTGCTTTTCCGGGATGATAGTTGATGCCCACATCAAAGTCATTGATTAGCTTTAACCATCTCCTTTGTCTGAGGTTGAGATCTGGCTGTGTGAATATGTACTTCAAACTCTTATGATCCGTATATATCTCTGTCCTCTTCCCCATCAAATAGTGCCGCCAAATTTTCAACGCGTGTACCACTGCAGCTAGTTCTAGGTCATGTGTAGGATAGTTCTTCTCGTGCTTCCGAAGCTGCCGGGATGCATATGCCACGACATGTCCTTCTTGCATGAGAACACATCCCAACCCATTTCCAGAGGCATCGCAGTACACCATGAAATTCTTCTGCATATCTGGTATAACCAGCACTGGGGCTGTTGTCAATCTCTTCTTTAGCTCCTGGAAGCTCGTATCGCACTGTGGCGTCCAGGTGAATGTGATTCCCTTTTCCAACAGTTTGGTGAGAGGTCTCGAGATCTTGGAGAATCCCTCAATAAACCGTCGATAGTATCCAGCCAATTCCAAAAAGCTTCGAACTTCCCCGACATTTTCAGGGGTCTTCCACTTATGGATATCCTCGATTTTGGCGGGATCTACGGAGATTCCTCCCTCCGAGATTATATGTCCTAAAAAGGGAACTCTCTTCAGCCAAAACTCACACTTGCTCAACTTGGCATATAGTTGGTGTTCTCTCAGCCTCTGCAACACCAACCTTAGATGTTTCTCATGTTCTTCTTCATCTTTGGAGAAGACGAGAATATCATCTATGAAAACCACCACAAACTTGTCCAGATATTCCATGAATACCTTGTTCATGAGGTACATGAAATATGCCGGGGCATTGGTTAGCCCGAAAGGCATGACAGTGTATTCATACAGTCCGTACCGAGATACGAAAGCTGTCTTGGGAATATCAGATTGCCTTATCTTGAGCTGGTGGTATCCCGACCTGAGATCAATTTTTGAGAACACACAAGCTCCCCTCAACTGATCAAACAAGTCTTCAATGCGGGGTAATGGGTACTTGTTTTTGATGGTTACCTCATTCAAGGCACGGTAATCCACGCATAACCTTTGGGTTCCGTCTTTCTTGGGCACAAATATCACCGGAGCTCCCCATGGTGAGGAACTAGGGCGAATATACCCCTTCTCCGTCAATTCTCTCAAATGATCCTTGAGCTCTTCTAGCTGCTTGGAGTCCATTCGATAAGGTCTCTTGTATATCGGGGCTGTTCCCGGTACTAGCTCAATCGCGAATTCCACATCACGGTCGGGAGGCGTACCTGGCAATTCCTCCGGAAAAACATCTGGATATTCCCTGATAGTCCTGATTTCCTCAACTTTCACCTCCACTTGATTTAATTTAATGTCCCTCCTAGGCTCGTGTAGGGTTATGAATTTTACTCGGGTGCCACTGGGGTGAGTTAGTTCCACCGTTCTGGTCGAACAATGGATAATTCCTTTATGTTTGGTCAACCAATCCATACCCAAAATAATATCTATCCCTTGTGAATCTATCACTATGAGGTTAGCCGTGAATACTACCCCATTAATGTCTAGGCTCACTTTGGGACATACTTGTCTTGTCCTTATTTCTCCGCCTGGAGAGTTTACAGCTAGCATATGGTTCATTTGTGTGGTTGCTAGGTCATGCTTCTTAACAAACCCTTGAGCAATGAACGAGTGGGTAGCACCAGAATCAAACAGCAGAGTTGCAAGGTGTAAATTGGCAGGAAACTTACCAACTACCACGTCGGGCGCCTCTTGTGCTTCCTCCATATTGACGTGGTTCACCCGTCCTCTCACTACATTCTGCTGTTGTGGCGGCGCAGGCTTCTTCTTTGGGCATTTATGGGCGTAGTGCCCCATTTCACTACAGCTGAAACATTGCACCCCAATCTTAGATGCTTGGCCCTTGTTGTCTTGGGGTTGGTTCGGGGGTCCTTGCACTGCTGGTCGAGGTGGATATGCGGGGCGAGGCTGTTGCACAAACTGACGTTGCGGCTGTGCTGGGGCTGCGGGAGGCCTGTAGTTTGGGTTGTACCCTCTTGGTGCTGAATAGGGTACCGCAGCACGGCTCATCTGCCCCGTAGGTTGCTGCATCATACGTGGGCGGGTGTTGCTCCCTGAGGCTTGATGTGACCACCCGACCTTCCTCTTATTCTCATTTTCTAGGGCCTTTAGCTTCCTTTCCACCACAAACGCTCTGTCCACCATCTTTTGAAAACTTTCATACTCATTGGAGGACATGGCACACTGCATCTCTGCGGTAAGTCCTTCCATGAAACAATCTTGTTTCTGCTCATCAGTCTCTATGTCTCGTGGAGCATAACGGGATAGTTGAGTAAATTTAGTGAGGTATTCCCTCACCGTCATGTTTCCCTGCTGCAGGCCCAGAAACTCTTTCCTCTTGTTTTTGAGTTCACCTCTTGGGATGTAGTGGTTGCGGAAGCTACGCTTGAACTCTTCCCAAGTGATGTTCTCAGGGTCATGATGGGCGGCCACGTAGGCGGTCCACCAATCAGCAGCAGGTCCCTGCAATTGATGAGAGGCAAACAGCACCCTCTCATACCCTTGGCATTGGATTATCCTCATCTTACTTTCAATGGTCTTCAGCCAATCATCTGCCTCCAGAGGTTCAGCAGCACTTGCAAACTTTGGAGGTTGAGTTCCTAGAAACTCACTCAACCTTGGTTGGCGTGGTGCAGCTTGTGGAGGTGGAACTTGATGCAAGTTGGCCACCACTTGAGTCAAGTTCTGGATAAGCTGATTTTGATTCTCCAGCATTTGATGGAGAGGATCAACTTCTTCACGGCGACCACCCCCGTCCTGGCCTCCAGAAAGATGAGGGTTGCATGCCTCATCATTGTTGTTGGCGGGGTTGGCAGCACGTCCTTTTCCTCTTCCGGCCATCTGGCAGAATCAACAAATGTTAATTTGATACCATTTAGTATCATCTTACTACTTTCATTTGTTGGTGCTTTGAGGTGTTGAGGCTTTGTTAAAATTTTACGAGGGTTTATATCTCACTCCAAATAAATGCACTATTATTTCCTGTGGGTTCACACACCAAAGCAAAACAATCTGAAGACGAGGCTGTGGACAATTGCTCATGGCTTCCACAACTCACGTCACACACCAAGCATTACCACACCATTAACTACGTAACGACTCGACTACTCGACCTCTTGCTAGCTCCTCTGGATCTTCCTCCTCATTTCGGCTGCCTTCCGACTCTGCTTTGGGTGGGGAGGCTGCTGGTGGAGAAGTGCGACGACGCCTGATTGCTCGGCGATCCGGGGAGTCAGGAGTCCATGGATCACTCACGGTGACACACAGTTCATTCCCATCTCCTCTTTCTCTCGCCTTTAAGCAAGCTCTCAGCAACGCCTCCGTTTCCTTCAGGGTGTCTCGGACATCCTGAAGCTCTTGTTGACACTCCTGCAGCCGAGTGCTGAGCATAGCAGCATCCTCCAAGCACAAGTCCATGTGCTCATGGGAAGTCCCTTGCTGCACCGGTGGGTACTTGTACTCCGTGGTACCACTCTCACGTTGGAGGACATACATGTACTCAGTTTTGTCCAAGTGGCGACGATAGATGTGACTCTGGCAGGTGATGGCCTCCCAGGTGACATCTTTCTCTGCGTCAACTTGTGTTGCTCGACAAGCTGGAGAGTGGTGAATCTTAAGCAGCTGATTCTCGTGTATAATCCTCATCTCCGAACTCCATTCTTCCCTCTTCTCACGGATGGTCCTGGTGGAGTTATAGTGGATGATTAGCTTGCCCGTATTGCCGGCGGCTTCGAGCATACGTCGAAGTCGGCGCAACAAGTCTCCTACTGCCAATCCGTAGGAATGGTACGTCACTGGACGACTCTCCTCTCTTTCGGCAAGGGCAACTACGGGAACTCTCCCTCCTGTGGACTTACGAGCGGTGCGAATCATGCGAACCATCTAAAACAAAAGAATTTAAAATTAGGTTAGATAAATTCTCAAACAAAAATCCTATTTTGAATGAAAGTCGGGGTAAGATGAAGAAAATGACTCCTTTAATAACACTTTTCCACCCACACCTTGGAAAATAGTTTTTAAGATAATAGGGCCCTTAAATAAGTCCATTTCTACCTAGGTCCACGTTCCTACGGGCAACCTTGTCTCTGATACCACCTCTGTCACACCCGGTTTTTCCGAAGAAACAACCAAGTGAATATCACATGTATGCCAGGATCATTTTCTCATACATGTGATGACAAATAGTGAAGCATCATTTATTACAAGCCAGGTGTCGAATATAAGTAAGTCTTACATAGTAAATGTCTCGATGGACAATAATGCTTCATCACAAGTAAATAAACTAGCAGCGGAATATTATTCTTTAGGGCTCCATCACAGGCGTTGCCCGGGGGTCTTCATGAACCTAAAAACCTTCCTCGGGTCCAAAATCTTGGTCATTATACACCACCTCATTATCTTGACCTGAGCAGCAATATAAACCAACAAATATGCAAGGTTGAGTACCAATGGTACTCAGCAAGTGTGGGAAAATTATATCATGCATGGCTAGAACAAGGAGAGGTTGAACTCATGGTTAAAGCACTACGCAATTAATACCTATCACCTTAGCTTATTAAGCACCTACATTACTACACAGGTGAAATGGTCCCAATCTCCCATCCCATCATTATAATCCAATAACCATAACATCATTACCAATGTTAAGCTCCCCGCTTAACTTCCAAAACCATCAATCCTCTAATCATGAATAAGTCCAGGCCGCTCTTAACCGTGAGCACGGCTGTCAATACAGTTTTTACTCTGCAGAGTTTGTACCACTGTACCCACAAGTAGTGATTTCATCCCCCGTTGCCGGGTGGACTAAAAGAACCTCCATTATGCCAGTGGCTACGATCCACATTCACACTTCCCAGGTGTGTAGCCAGGAGATCACTACGAAGCCTTTACAAAGGGATTCCCGACGAGCGTGGGCCCACTGAGGTTTCACCCCTATCAGCATACAAGAGGCTCCAACCCCGCTGCAGTGGCCCCCTCTTGAGCCTTGCGGTTCATATGGTAGTCCAGCTGACACCTATTCCCCGCACCATCCAACACACCCATACTACGACGAGGATACACCTAATTAATTGGCCAAGCTGCCCCATCTCAGCATGTGGTTGGCACTGTAAAGTCGGGTTACATGCTCCATGAACCGGTCCTTAGGATCCAGGCAAGTACTAAACACAAACCCAAGTCTCGTGCACCCAGCACACAACCAAAACATCCAACTTGCCTTGATCCCTACCTCTACATAACTCACAATGTCTCATTCAAGAGTATGGTAATATAAACTGATGATCTCATTTCCCAAATATCCCATTCTAAGCATGGCTAAGCATATGCATGTGTATAAATGACATGACAATATAAATCCCAACCCAAGCTTCAAGGAAACAAGGTAATGCAATTCTAGGAAACTTCCTAGCATGGGTTTCATATTTAACTTGACAATGCAAATAATTCTATCTACACATCCTAGCATAGGATCAAAGTGGTCAAGGACACTTGCCTCCTTCTTGCTGCTCTTGAAATTGGTAGTCCTGATCTTGGAAAGGGTTAACTTGCTCTTGAGCAGGTTCTACTTCATACCATCACACATAGCAAAAGAAGAACAACAATCATAAGACATAGTTCACACTTCTTACTTCATACAAACCACACATTCATATTTATAAAAGTTCTTTACCATTATATGTGTTGTGGTTACTTTATGGGTGTTAAGTTGTGGCTTGCATGCACTTTTAACCATGCATATATATGATTCCTACTTTTGGTGTCCACATTTATACTTGCATACAATGTGCCTTCACAATTTCTATCAACCCTAAAATGAATTCTTTGTATTTTAGAAACTCCATTTATCATTTACTAGTTGCTATATTTTCAGATTTATATTCCTATGCATAATTGTGTATTTTATTATTAAATTAGTAATACACATCACCTAAACAGATTAGGTTCTGGTCCTAAATAATTTAAAATCATATTTTGACCATGGCTTATGATGTATACTATTTCATAATTATTTTCCCTATTTTTCTTTAACTATTCTTTACTTAAAAATGTGTCCCTATACTAATAAAATGTGAATAATAGATAAAACAGATTTATTTCAGCCCAAAAATATATTTTTATCTCACTCCAAAGTTTTCTAAGTACTGAGAAAGTTTTTAATTAATTTGACAATTATGTTTGTCCCCCTTTTAATTTTTAAACACTAGTTACATATTCAATTTTCTAAATTAAATACTAAACAAGGCTAAAATAATGAATTCACCCCATTACAGGGTCTATAATATTATTTTCATAATTTTCAGGGGTCTATCTACACTTAACAGGGGTGTTTTTCCTAATTTCTATTAAGTCCAGGGGTTAAAACTGATTTTTAAATGGATTTACATGATTTTCTAGAGTTCCAGGGGCTAGATCTGAAATTTCCAGGGCTAGCTCTCAATTCCAGAGAACCCCAGGGGGTAGCACGTAAGAACTCCAGTCTTTATAACGCGGGGTCGACGTGGACCGTCCGATTTTAAACCGACGGCCGAGATTATAACATCGAACCGGTACGCAGGGTTTTAAAGTCTACCGTGCGATTTAAAATAAACGGCGCACAAGCGGCCACGTCGCTCTGATCGAACGCGGGCGGCGCTGCCGGCGGCGCACGGCGGCGGGATGCGGCGATCTCGCCGGAAACTTTCGGATCCTCGAGAATTCTGCCTAGAACTGTGATCTTATGGCCTAGATCGGTAGAGGGGAGGTCAGGGATCTCACCTCGGGGGTTTTCTCGAGCTCGGGGGTCCTGGAAAGTGTTCGGCGGCGAGGTCCGAGGCAAAACCACGGCGAAGCTCGTCGGCGCTGTGTTTGCACCGTAACTCTCCGAGTTTTCTGCACCTGCAAAGTTCCCCGGAGGCGGTGGATCAAAACCAGCGAGTTAGATCAGAGTTTCCGAGCTTAGATCGGCCAGAATTCACCGGCGAAGTCTCGGTGCTCACCGGAGTAAAAATCAGCGATCGCGTGGGAAAAACTGATCGGATCGGGGGTTTTTATAGCCGGGGGAGGGCGGTGGGTCTGTTGTGATCGAGTTGGAGTCCTCCGGGACCGGAATTCGGCTGCGGGACGCGGTTTCCAGATCGGTTGCGATCGCGCGCGCGGGGTTAGGGATGACATGTGGGTCCCACCCGTCGGTGAGAGGCAGCGCGGCGCGCGCGGGGCGGGCTGGCGCGGGAGTAGCTGGGCCGGCTGGCGGTTTCGGCCCACTGGCCAGTTTTTTCCCGTTTTTGTTTTTCTTTTTCCATTTCTTTTCTGTTTTGAGTATAATTTGAATTCCAGTTTAAATTTGAATTTTTGCAAAACATGCAACTCGTCCAAAAATTTTTAAATTCCCCTCTGAACAAGGTTTTGGGTTTTGAATCAAAATTTGGGGTGTTACAATCTTAAGCAGCTGATTTCCATGGATAATTCTCATTTCCGAACTCCATTCTCCCCGCTTCTCCCGAATGGTCCTGGTGGAGCTATAGTGTATGATTAGCTTGCCCGTATTGCCAGCGGCTTGGAGCATACGTCGAAGACGGCGCAACAAGCCTCCTACTGCCAATCCGTAGGAAAAATACGTCACCGGACGACTCTCCTCTCTTTGGGCAAGGGCCACTACGGGAACTCTCCCTCCTGTGGACTTGCGAGCGGTGCGAATCATGCGAACCATCTAAAACAGAAAGCATTTAAACTTAGGTTAGATAAACTTTTAAACAAAAATCCTATTTTGAATGAAAGTTGGGGGTAAGATGAAGAAAGTGACTCCATTAAATAACACTTTTCAACACACACCTTGTAAAATAGTTTTTAAGAAAATAGGGCCCTTAAATACGTCCATTTCTACCTAGGTCCACGTTCCTATGGACAACCTTGGCTCTGATACCACTTCTGTCACACCCGGTTTCTCCGAAGAACAACCGAGTGAATATCACATGTATGCCAGAATCATTTTCTCATACATGTGAGGACAAATAGTGAAGCATCATTTATTACAAGCCAGGTGTCGAATATAAACAAGTCTTACATAGCATATGTCTCGATGGACGATAATAAGTTCATAACAAGTAAACAAAATAGCAGCGGAATAATTATTCTTGTGGGCTCCGTCACAGGCGTTGCCCGGGGGACTCCATGAACCTAGAAACCTTCTTCGGGTCCAAAGTCTTGACCATTAAACACCACATCATTCTCTTGACCTGAGAAGCAATACAAACCAACAAATATGCAAGTTTGAGTACCATTGGTACTCAGCAAGTGCGGGAAAGCTATGTCATGCATGGCTAAAGCAAGGAGAGATTGAACTCAGGGTTAAAGCACTACACAATTAATACGTATCACCTTAGCTTATTAAGCACCTAAATTACTACATAGGTGAAATGGTCCCAATTTCCCATCCCATCATCATAATCAAATAACCATAACATCATTCCCAATGTTAAGCTCCCCGCTTAACATTCACACCCTCCAAGGCCATCATACTCTAATCATGAATAAGTCCAAGCCGCTCTTGACCGTGAGCACGGCTGTCATGACAGTTTTGACTCTGCAGAGTTTGTACCACTGTATCCACATGTAGTGATTTCATCCCCCGTTGCCGGGTGGACTAAAAGAACCTCCATTATGCCAGTGGCTACGAACCATATTCACACTTCCCAGGTGTGTAGCCAGGAGATCACTACGAAGCCTTTACAAAGGGATTCCCGATGAGCGTGGGCCCACTAAGGTTTCACCCCTAACAGCATACAAGAGGCTCCAACCCCGCTGCAGTGGCCCCCTCTTGAGCCTTGCGGTTCATATGGTAGTCCAGCTGACACCTATTCCCCGCACCATCCAACACACCCATACTACGCCGGGGATACACCTAATTAATTGGCCAAGCTGCCCCATCTCAGCATGTGGTTGGCACGGTAAAGCCAGGTTACATGCTCCATGAACCGGTCCTTAGGATCCAGGCAAGTACTAAGCACAAACCCGAGTCTCGTGCACCCAACACCAACCAAATCATCCAACTTGCCTTGATCCCTACCTCTACATAACTCATAACATCGACTTCAAGAGTATGGTAAAATAAACTGATGATCTCATATCCCAAATATCCCATTCTAAGCATGGATAAGCATAAGCATGTAAATGAATGACATGATAAAATAAATCCCAATCCCAAGCTACAAGGAAACAAGATAATGCAATTCTAGGGAAACTTCCTAGCATGGGTTTCATATTTAACTTGACAATGCAATAATTCTATCTAAACATCCTAGTATAGGATCAAAGTGGTCAAGGACACTTGCCTTCTTCCTGCTGCTCTGGGAATGGGTAGTCCTGATCTTGGAAAGGAAGAACTTGCTCTGGAGCAGGTTCTACTCATACCATCACACATAGCAAAAGAAAACAACAATCCATAAGACATAGTTCACACTTCCACTTCATACAAACCACACATTCACACTTATGAAAGCTATTCACATTTCTATGTGTTATGTTTACTCTATGTGTGTTGATTTTGGCTTACATGGACTTTTAAACATGTGCATATGATTTCTACTTTTCTATTCATATTTATGTTTGCCTACTATATATGAGTTTTCAAATTTAAATAAATTCCTTATATTCAATTGATACACCTTTTAGCTACCAAGTGTGCATGGAAGGCATTTTCCTACTCCAAATATGTCTTCAGACCTTCTACCAACCCTAACTAAATTCTTTGGATTTTGGAAACTTCATTTATCCATTTATAGTTATGCATACCTATTTTGTTATATTTTCAGATTTATTTCCTATGCCTAAATGTGAACTTTATTATGAAAATAGTAGGACACCTCATCTAAACAGAATAGGTTTTGAGTCTAAAATATTAAATAATATATTTTTGAACTTCTCCTCTGATGTGAACTATTTGACATTTATTTTACTAATTTTCAGAATTATTTTCTACTTAAAAATGTGTCCCTATAACTAATAAATGTGAATAATCAATTAAACAGATTCATTTCAGCCAAAAATCTATTTTTATCTCACTCCAAAGTTTTCCAAGTACTGGGAAAGTTTTTAATTTGAATTTACAATGTGTTTGTCCCATCTTTTAAATTTTAAATACTAAACATATATTCAAATTCCTAAATTTAATATCACATAGGGTTAAAAAGGTAAACTCACCCCACTACAGGGTCTATTATATTATTTTAAGAATTTCCAGGGGTCTAACTACACATAACAGAGGGGTTTTTCCTAATTTTTATTAAGTCCAGGGGCTAAAACTGATTTTTAAATGAATTTACATGATTTTCTGAAGTTCCAGGGGCTAGATCAGAAGTTTCCGGGGCAATCTCTTATTTTACGAGAACCCCAGGGGGTAGCACGTAAGAATCCCGACCTTTATAACGCAGGGCTGACGTGGACCGCCCGATTTAAAACAGACGGCTGAGATTATAACATCGAACCGGTACACGGGGATTTAAATTCTACCGTGTGATTTAAAATAGACGACTCACAAGCGGCCACGTCGCTCCGATCGAGCGTGGGCGGCGCTGCCAGGTGGTGCACGGCGGCGATCTCGCCGGAGAGTTTCGGATCTTCGTCAATTCTTCCTAGAACTGTGATTTTATGGCATAGATCGGTAGAGGGGAGGTCGGGGATCTCACCTCGGGGGTTTTCTTGAGCTCGGAGGTCCTTGAAAACGGTCGGCGACGAGGTCCGAGGTGAATTCACAGCGAGGCTCGTCGGCGCTGTGTTTGAGCCGCAAACCACCGAGTTTTCTGCACCTGTGCGGTTCCCCGGAGGCGGTGGATCAAGACCAGCGAGTTAGATCAGAATTCCCGAGCGAAGATCGAGCAGAATTTGCCGGAGAAACCCGGGTTCTCACCGGAGAGAAAAACGGCGGATCATGGGGGAAAAACGTGGAGATGCCGGGGTTTATATAGCCGGGGGAGGGCGACGTTCGGTTGTGATCGAGTTTGCGTCGTCCAGGAACGAAATTCGGCTGGGATATGCGAGGATCCGGGGCGGTTTCGATTCGGAGGTGAGAAGAGTCCGGCCGGCCGAGCGCGGGCGCGAGGAGGAAGAAGGGTTGGCGGGCCCCACGTGTCAGTGGGAAAGAGGGGGCGGGGCGCGGCTGCGGGCTGGCGCGAGGGTGAGTGGGCCGGTTGGTGGGTTTCGGCCCACTGGCCGGGGAGGTTTATTTTTTTCCTTTTCTTTTTCTTTTTCATTTCTGTTTTGAGTTTAATTTGAATTCCAGTTTGAATTTGAATTTTTGCAACACATGCAATACGTCCAAAAAATTTTAAATTCCCCTCTTAACAGGATTTTGGGGTGTTACATTCCCTTACTCTCCGCTCGGTCTCATTTTTCTTGCCATGTGTATCATGTGCTATCTCTACCCGAGTCGAGTGCCTCTAGCCTATGCTCGCGAGTAGTTCCAACTGCTCGACTTGTACCGAATCATACTCTATCTTTAGCATTGCAGTGGCTAACGAGGTTTTCAATCTTAATCCCAACCCATGGTTTTCTTGGCTATGCATTTGGGTTTCAAGCAAGACTCTAATGCAAGAAATAAGTGAGGCTCAAAGAAAGTGCTCAAAACAATAAAAATTTGTAAAGAGGTTAATGCAAACCGGAGCTTGCCTGCTTTGTAGGGTTGTAGTATATAATAGAAGTTAGTGATCTTCAATCCCTTGATCTTTCTGAACTTGCTCAACTGATCCACACGTCAAGGGATGGCTCCGTCGATGTCCTTCATCGTGAACCCTATCGACATGTATATGCATAGTATTTTATAATGTAATTCACAGGCTTAGAGATTAAAACTTCTTAAGAACAGAGGCTGTGTAGAGATCCTAGGATGAAGTGGTTGCCTCTGTTGTGCAAAGAACTCAAAGAGACTAAATCTACCTTAGATGTTTCATTACATCTCTAGCTAAGTTTCTAATGCCATATAAGATGAGCTCTAATGATCTGGACATAACTAAAGATCCTGACCTCCAATGACTTTGAAATTTTTACAGGCAGTCATACACTACACAGGGACTTAGCTTGCCAAATTGCAGCTAAAGTGGAAAGAAATTGTGTCTCGCTCAATTTCCACCCCAACCCTATGTTGTTCTTCACATCCAATAGAATGGAGAATAAGGACAGGGAGACTCAAGGCTCAATTTGAGCTGAAAATTTGCATGTGAATTCCTGGTCACATGAAAGTGCTCTGGACCAAAAATGAACACTTTTTATTGAGTGCTTTATTCAGCACAATTCCCTAAGCAATTAAGCACAAAGAAATTAATTCTGAATTAACTCACATGTTCTTGCCCAACTTAGTGAACTACAATATAAATTATAGTTCATAGAGTCTGCATGAATTTTCCTAGGGTTTTTGAAACTAAGAGTTGCCCAGAATTGAATTTCCATGTTTTGGAAATTTTCTGTATTCATTTGGATATAGCAACTTAAAATCTGAACTTTTCCTGATCCAATCAACTCCAAATGAGCTGAAACTTTTACAGGAGTCTAGTAACACACTAAACAATATTCTGGCAAAATTTGAGGAATTTTGGATAAACCAAACACCCTCTAAAATTCTTTTGCTAAAAAGTTTTAAAAGTTTTTCCAGAATTAAATAAGCACTTTCATACAAATTGGATTGCATATTTGGATAGAGTTTGTCAACCCGAATCTAACCCAATTTGAATCACTAAATTTGGAGGTTTCTACACAAAGATATGAGCTTTACATGAATTGGGGAAAATCTGAAAATGAGCTCTGTTCTATTTTCCAATTTTCAGAGACATAAGGAATTAACACCACATTTGACCAAGCAAATGAGGTCCAATGCCCCTGATGTTTTTAGTGGAGGTCAAGTGCTTTTGGAGGAACATCCTGCCCAACTTTGGGAATTTTCCAATACACAGAACTCCAGGAACAATTCCTACAATATTTTCTTTATATTAATTAATGAGCCAAATCCAGGGATCTTCATAAATATTGGGCTGCACCCCTAGATAGTACTCCTTGAGAGGAATACAACAAAATTTGTTTCACAATTTTTGGACATTCCTACACAAAGTTATGGCTCTTCAAAGATTGAATTGGAAACTGAAAATCCCAAAAATGTTTAAACGCTGACTGTGGGTCCGGGCTACGTGTCACTCGCTGGAACAAAGACACACGGGGCCACACGTTTCCAGGCGTGCAGTCGCACCGGATCCAACAGCCACAGAAGATCGGGGTTTTTAAATTCCCTCTCACTGACGGCTGGGCCCACCGGAACCCTTCTTCAACCTCAGTCCGATACCCGCACCCACGTGCCCGCGTCGCCGCCCTCGCCGGAGATCGCCGGAAACTGGTCTCCCGGCCTCTGCCCGAGCCCCTGCTTGCCGCCAGGGCCTAACCTGCCACGCTGAGCACGATGATGAGGTTTCCCTGAGCCGGCAAGGCCTCTACGGTAGCTAGTGGCGATGCGGCAGCTCGGTACATCATCGGCGACGTCGGCCGGCCATCCTAGCGCGATAACAGCTCGGTAAAACGGTTCCACAGCACCAGTGAACGATGGGGGAGCTCGACCTAGCCTCAAAAATGTTCGGGAATGATGGCAAATATGCTTTCACCATGCGACCGCGGTCCCCCGGTTCGGTTGCCGGTAGAAAACCACGAAATACTCGATCTAGGTGCAGTTTCAGGCTAGAATTGTGAAGAGCAAAGGATCGCTACCACTTTGGGCCCTTTGTGCAAACTTTGACGACCTAAGAATGAGAATTTAGGGGAAATTTAGGATTACCATGCCGGGAGGTCGATTCGGGTACGCCGGAGAAACTTTTCCAAATTCTCTCACGGTGGTGCATAGCATGGTCTGAGCTTGGGAGGTGAGCAGTGCGGTGCCTTGGTGCGTCCGAGGGCACCGGTACTTGGCTGTGACAAACACCAGGTTGATCTGTCCACGGACGCCTCCTCATCAGCTCTCGTTCGGCTTCCGCGCAGTCGCGGTGTTCCCGGGGTTGGAGAGCCGATCATCGGCCGGGGGTGCGTCGATGAGGGAAAGGGAGCTGCGCCGGTGCTATTTGGCTACTAACTAGCTGCTGCTCGTGCCCTTTTGAGCTGGCTGCCAATCAAACGAAGGTGGCGGCGGTGGTTCGGTTCAGAGACGCGAGAGAGAAAGAGAGAGTGTCGGCCAGTTTGTTTTGCCGAGCGCTGGGAGAGGACGGGGTGATTTTTATCCTCGCTGTGGAGTCAGTTCAGTGCGTACTCGGTCGAATCCTCGAGCGCACGAGCGCTGGCGTCGGCTCCACCTCGCTGTCGATCCCCCATAGAAGCATAACAGAGACCGGTTGCTTCTGTGAGGATATTTGTGTGCATATGACAAGTGGGCCCACTCTCCCTCTTATCCCCTCAAATTTCCTCACAACTATCTCCTCAACTTTGGCAAATGCTGGAACTCAAATTGGGAATTCTAACCTGAGTTATGTTTGGATAATTTGGACAAAGTTCATCCAAATTTAAATGTATATTCAAAATCATTGCAAATTTAAGTCCATTTGGAAAATGGATGGCAAATCTCTTCAAAAATTCATGAGAATTTGCCTATCCCCCTATTTGGACATAAGGAATTCAAATACGAACTCTGATCTTTGATTTGGCTGCTGCAAATGAGATTTTTAATACAACAGTTTCTTTGTTCATATTTTTGGGACCTTTACATATGGCGCTTCAACATGGACAAAAGCAAGCCTCTTCGGACAGCAATGGGAACAGCAACAACACTTGAACTTGATGAAGATTGTGATCCCGTTGATCAAAAATAATATAGAAGAATGATCAGATCACTTTTCTATCTCACGGCATCAAGACCGGACATACAATTCAGCGTATGTCTTTGTGCACGGTTTCAAGCCTCCCCACGTGCTTCACATCGTCAAGCCGTCAAAAGGATTCTCAGGTACTTACATGGAACTCAAGAATTTGGCATTTTTCTTCCTTCTTCCTCAACCATTACTTTGAAAGCTTTTTCTGACGCTGATTTTGGGGGTTGTTGGATTGATAGGAAAAGTACTTCTGGTGCTTGTCATTTTCTTGGTAATTCACTTGTGTAACACCCCAAAATCCTGTTAAGAGGAGAATTTAAAAAATTTTAGGACGTATTGCATGTGGTGCGGAAATTCAAATTTAATTTGGAATTCAAATTCCAATCAAAACCAGAAAAGAAATGAAAAAATAAAAAAAGAAAAACAGAAAACCCCGGCCAGTGGGCCGAAACCCACCAGCCGACCCATCTTTTCCCGCGCCAGCCCGCTGCCGCGCGCTCCCCTCTCTTTCTCACTGACATGCGGGGCCCGCGGTCATCTTCTTTCTCGCGCGATCGCGCCAACCGTCGGGACTCCTCCGCGCGCCGAATCCAAACCACCCCGGAAACCCGCGTTCCCCTAGCCGAATTCTGGTTCTGGACGACTCCAGATCGATCCCAACCGAACGCCGCCCTCCCTCGTCTATATAAGCGCTGGCATCGCCCGTTTTTTTCATCCCAATCGCCTGTTTTTCCTCCCGGTGAGAACCAGAGCTTCTCCGGCCGTTTTCTCTCGATCTTCGCTCGGGATTTCTGATCTAACGCGCCGAGCTTGTTCCACCGCCTCCGGGGAATCATGCAGGTGCAGAAAACTCGGTAGATTGCGCTCTAGACACAGCTCCGACGAGCACCGCGGCGGTTCCACCTCGGACCTCGTCGTCGACCGCTTTCCAGGGCCTTCGAGCTCAAGAAAAACCCCGAGGTGAGATCCCCGACCTCCCCTCTACCGATCTATGCCATGAAATCCCAGTTTTTGGAGGAATAGACGAAGATCTGAAGTTTTCCGGCGAGATCACCGCCTCCCGCCGCCGCGCGCCGCCGGGCAGCGCGGGCTGGCTCCGGCCAGGGCGACGTGGCCGCTTGTGCGCCGTCTATTTTAAATCGCACAGTAGGCATAAAACCCCCGCGTACCGGTTCGACGTTATAATCTCAGCCGTCTGGTTTAAATCGGACGGTCCACGTCGGCCCCGCATTATAGGGGCCGGGATTCTTACACGCTACCCCCTGGGGTTCTCGGAAAATATGAGCTAGCCCCAGAAACTTTTGATCTAGCCCCTGGAAATTCAGAAATTCATGTAAATTCAATTAAAAATCAGTTTTAGCCCCTGGACTTAATAAAAATTAGCAAAACCCCTCTGCTATGCATAGTTAGACCCCGGGAAATTTGTAAAATAATAAATTAGACCCTACAGTAGGGTGAACTTAACATTTTGACCCTATATGGTATTAAGTTTAGAAATTTGAATGTGTGACTAGGATTTAAATTTAAAAGGAAAGACAAACACATGTGCTAATTCAAGTTTAAACTCTACTAACACTTGGAAAACTTTAGAATGTACTAAAAATAAATTTTAGGCTGAAATGAAATCTGTTTGGTTGTGTTCATATTTATTAGTTCTAGGAACACATTTTTAGGTCAATAAATAATTCTGAAAGTGGGTAAAATAAATTTAAATTAGTTCACATCAGAGGAGAAGTTCAAAAACATATTATTTAATATATTAGATCAGAACCTATTCTGTTTAGATGTTATGCCCTACTATTTAATATTTAAAACTCACTTTTAGGCATAGAAAATAAATCTAGAAAATAGGTATGCATAATTAGAAAATGATAAATGAAGTCTCCAAATCCAAAGACTTCAGTTTGGGATTTGGTAGAAGGTTTAAAAACCCACTTGGAATAGGAAATTACCTTCCATGCAAACTTGGTAGCTAAAGAGTGTATTAAAGAATTTGTTTAAATTGGAAATTCATATATAGTGTGCAAACAGAAATCTGAATACAAAAGTTAGAAGTAATATACATATGTTTAAAAGTGCATGTAGGCCAAAAATCAACACATCTAGGATAACCACAACACTTAGTAATGTGAATGACTTTCATAGGTATGTATGTGTGGTTTGTATGAAGTGAAAGTGTGAACTATGTCTTATGAATTGTTGTTTTCTTTTGCTATGTGTATTGGCATGAGCAGAACCTGCCCCAGAGCAAGTTCTCCCCTTCCAAGACCAAGACTTTCCATTCTCAGAGCAGCAAGAAGAAGGCAAGTGTCCTTGACCACTTTGATCCTATACTAGGATGTGTAGCTAGAATTATTTGCATTGTCAATTGAAATATGAAACCCATGCTAGGAAGTTTCCCTAGAATTGCATTACCTTGTTTCCTTGTAGCTTGGGTTGGGATTTATTTTATCATATCATTTATTATTATGCTTAGCCATGCTTAGAATGGGAAAATTGGGAGATGAGATCATCAATTTATTTACCTTATTTTTGAATGAGATGTTATGAGTTATGTAGAGGTAGGGATCAAGGAAAGTTGGTTGCTTTGGTTGGTGCTGGGTGCACGAGACTCGGGTTTGTGTTTAGTACTTGCCTGGATCCTAAGGACCGGTTCATGGAGCATGTAACCTGGCTTTACCGTGCCAACCACATGCTGAGATGGGGCAGCTTGGCCAATTAATTAGGTGTATCCCCGGCGTAGTATGGGTGTGTTGGATGGTGCGGGGAATAGGTGTCAGCTGGACTACCATATGAACCGCAAGGCTCAAGAGGGGGCCACTG
The DNA here is from genome assembly GCA_030760725.1 of Neostapfia colusana. Classification (NCBI taxonomy): domain Eukaryota; kingdom Viridiplantae; phylum Streptophyta; class Magnoliopsida; order Poales; family Poaceae; genus Neostapfia; species Neostapfia colusana. The sequence continues at coordinate 60,937,131 of JASWHV010000005.1, read as the reverse complement.
CAGCGGGGTTGGAGCCTCTTGTATGCTGTTAGGGGTGAAACCTTAGTGGGCCCACGCTCGTCGGGAATCCCTTTGTAAAGGCTTCGTAGTGATCTCCTGGCTACACACCTGGGAAGTGTGAATGTGGTTCGTGGCCACTAGCATAATGGAGGTTCTTTTAGTCCACCCGGCAACGGGGGATGAAATCACTACATGTGGGTACAGTGGTGCAAACTCTACAGAGTAAAAACTGTCATGACAGCCGTGCTCACGGTCAAGAGCGGCTTGGACTTATTCATGATTAGAGGATTGACGGCTTTGGAAGTTGAGGATGTTAAGCGGGAGGCTTAACATTGGTACGGATGTTATGGTTAATTGATTATGATGATGGGTTGGGAGATTGGGACCATTTCACCTATGTAGTAATGTAGGCGCTTAATAAGCTAAGGTGGTAGGTAATAATTACGTAGTGCTTTAACCATGATTTCAACCTCTCCTTGCTCTAGCCATGCATGACATAACTTTCCCACACTTGCTGAGTACCAATGGTACTCAAACTTGCATATTTGTTGGTTTATATTGCTGCTCAGGTCAAGGGGATGATGTGGTGTTTAATGATCAAGATTTCAGACCCAAAGAAGGATTCTAGGTTCATGGAGTCGCCCGGGCAACGCCTGTGACGGAGCCCACAAGAAGAATATTCCGCTGCTGTTTTATTTATATATCATGAACTTATTATCGTCCATCGAGACGTATGCTATGTAAGACTTATTTATATTCAACACCTGGCTTGTAATAAATGATGCTTCACTATTTGTCATCACATGTATGAGAAAATGATCCTGGCATACATGTGATATTCACTCGGTTGTTCTTAGGAGAAACCGGGTGTGACAACTTGTTGCCTGGTGCTCTAGAAAACAAAGTTCAGTTGCACAATCTACAGCCGAATCTGAATATGTAGCTGCTGCTAGTGCTTGCTCACAAATTCTTTGGATTGTTCAAACACTTAAGGACTATGGGGTTGATCTAGATGGTGTTCCACTGTTTTGTGATAACACTAGTGCCATTTGCATTGCTAAAAACCCCGTGCAACATTCGAGAACTAAGCACATTGACATTAGGTATCACTTTCTCCGTGATAATATCGAGAAAGGGAACATTGTGCTTCACCATGTAGATACCGAACAACAATTGGCTGATATTTTTACAAAACCTTTAGATTTCACTCGTTTTTGTTACATTCGTAGTGAAATAGGGGTTATGCATCCTCATGGCTTAAATTGAAGGAGAATTTTGAAACTTGGAAAGTCTATGTGTGAATCTGAAATTAAAATAATATGAGCATAGTATTTCATGCATATATGACTTTGTGATTCCTTTTTCATGCTGAAAGTTCTTACTACATTACTCGTGTTATACATTTTGTAGTTTTTACCATGTCTAGTAATTGGAATAATTACTTACACTAAATCTGGTCATGGTCGAACTTTCTTGCTGTTTTGAACTTGTTGCATGCTCACAAGTGCTTCTAATCATAAAGAATTAATCAAGTAATCAACTCACATGTTGAGTTTTTATGTTCAAATAAAAAAATTTGAAAAGATCAAGAGAATATGCATGCATCGCACTTCTTCTATTGAGATGGCTTATCATTGCACTTAGATATGAACTTGAAAGGAGTTGTGTATGACTAAAACCATGTCCTTAAGCTTCTGACAGTCAAATGACATAGTCTTGTCTTGGTTGGTTAAATAAGGCTGATGCTGCATATAATCTCTTGCAAATGTCATAAGATCAAAATTTGTGCTTTAAATAAATAAAATGCAGCAACAAGTGTCATGCTTTAAGGTATTGAAATAGTTAAGTTTGTGAGATCATAACTTGCTTAAATTGAAAATTACACCTGATCTCTAGCATGGCTTACACTACTTTAAGTATCTCATTGATGTGATAGTGTAAGTTACTTGATAGTATGATTTGGATGAGCTTTGTTTTATATGTATATGTTATAATGTGCTCATAACAAATTAAAATTTCTCTTTTGTACCTTGCTGAATACATTGTCAAAGGGGGAGAAATTGAAAGGGGGAGAAATTGATCACGCATTGCACACATTCACAAGTGTTTTGGCACGATTCTTCTCAGGGGGAGAATTTTTGGTATTTTTGTTTTTCTTCTCATTTTATTTCTGATTTACAAAGGGGGAGAAATTGTTTTCAAATCTTTTCATGTGAATAAGCCAATGTTCGGATTTTAAGTGGTGTTGCCGATGCATTCATCAAGGGGGAGATTGTGAGACCTATGTGTGCTGAATACATTGGCTTTGACGATAAAAGTTTTGAATACTACCAAAACACCTTTTTAACAAGGTCCGACTCTAGGTCCGATCTCTTGCAAGGTCCGACGTAAGGTCCGACTTGCTTTGTCTAGGTCTGACCTATTTTGGCTAGGTCCGACTTGTTTTTGCTAGCTCCGGTGCTAGGTCCGACTAGCTTTGGTAAGTTCCGTGCTAGGTCCGACTAAGCTTTAGTAAGCTCCGGCGCTGTGTCCGACTAGCTTTGGTAAGCTCCGGTTCAAGGTCTGGTTAGCTTTGGTAAGGTTCAGAGCTTGATTGCAATGGTTCTGCTTTTAACTTGCAATATTTCAAACTTGCTTTACTCTTATGGAAAGTTTGCTTAGTATTATTTTACTAAGGTTTTGGTGTGTTTTTGTGGTTATGGCTGATATCATTTTGCTATGGTTTACAACATGCTTATGTGAGGTGCTCACGTAAGATGTTATAATTTCAGAACTAACGAGAGTCAAGTCGAGGACTTGTGCTCGGAAGTATTGGTTGTTTATTCATGTGCAGGTGTTGCTTGAGTTCAAGAAATGTCTGGTGATGGGATCCATTGAACTAGTCTTAGTGAGAAGATGAGGTTCAACAACCAAGTTCACGAGGAATTGTGGTTGAGTTGATCGGGAGGTCGCGCAGCATGTTTGGATCAAGAACAATGCATATGAAGGTATCTTGGACGTTGTTGGAAGGTGTTTGCACATGTGCAAGGAGTGCATGGATGTGGCAACACGGTTCTAAGGCGTGGTGAAGAGATATGGAAGTGGAGATATGGTTGAAAAGGTTCAACCGGCTGGATTTTGCGCTCAGGCTGCGGCTGAGGCGGTTATGGTTTGTTTATGGAAAGTTTCGAGTTGGTTATAACAGGATTTCGTGTTAGGCATGAAGTAGAGTTGTTTTAGGAATGTTTGGGACGTTCCTAAGGTGTTTGGAAGTCTTAAGATTGCTTCTATCTGCGTATAGAAGAGTCTTGAGCAGTATTGGAAAGTTACAGTTTGAATCCAAGTAGGAGTAGGAGTCCTAGTTTGAATTGGATTGGCCATAGAGCTGGTTATATAAACAAGGGAGGCCAAGGCTCGTGAAGAGCACGACTTTGGGGCTGTTCCTCTTGTGTTTTGATAAATGAAATTCGTATTCTAAAGGAACTTTTGTGCCTTATTCGTCCGACTTGTTTCAGACAAGTTTTTCTCGGCGAGTTTCTGTTCAGCACTAACTTGCTTTGGTGGTTTTATCATAACTCAAGTTTTACAGATCCAATTGATGTTATTCTTTTTGGGTTGTCTTCACAACTTGATTATCTATCATCTGTGAAAATTTCACGGTCATTGAATTTGTGGTTTCTGATCTACACGAGCTTCTTTGCAGTATTCCAGAACTGTTTTTCTCGCGTAGGACAGATTGACCTTTGTTCGATCTTTCGATCATAACTTGAGTTTCTCTCAACGTATTTTCATTATTCCTATTGTGACGTCTTCGTGACTTAATTCTCTACAATCTATACTAGTTTTGTCACAGTTGAACACATTTAGATTAGTCGCACATACGGTTTCTTTAACGGATCAGTTTTCTGCTGAGGGGTGTTTTGTTGCTTCCGCTGAAAAGCTTTTATCTACCAATCACCCCCCTCTGGTAGCTTTACACGTGTACTTCGATCCTACAGCTTGCATCTGACCCAAAGTTTGGGTCATTGTTTGCATGAGCTGGTTCTGCATGACCATCAACCGTTCCAAGTTGTTTGCACCAGCCCCGGGGTTGTCATTTTGAGGAACTGCAACGTGGTCATTCTCTTGGTTGCCACGGTTGTTCCTCCCTTGACGGCCGGCGTTTTCTCTCACCATATGTGAGAGAGAGTTGAGTAGAATAGAATTAGAAGTTTAGGTGGATTCCCCCCCGAACTATATGCATCAAGCGTATGAACTATATATCAACCTATATGAGGATGTGAACACATGCCGAAGCATCTCACATCTATTTACTTATGTGTGGATATGGACAACGCTCAAACGTCCCACAACTCAAACTAAGCGCACAATCACAAGCAATCATCACAAAAGTTTCAACACACAACTCCTATTCAAGCTTTATTCAATGGGAGTCCTATGTGGTTTGAAGTGATAATAATCTGTGATCAATCTGTGACTTTTACCTAGGCTTGCACCCTACGGTCAAGGTGGTTCGATGCCAATCTATGCATTCTACCTAAGCTTGCGTCCTACAGCCAACGTGGCTATAATGCCAATCTGTGAATTCTATCTTGGCTTGCGACCTACGGTCAACCGTGGTAGCTCTGATACCAAAATTTGTGACGCCCCTGTTCCGAGAAACACCGGAACCGAGCTGATGCATATGTGTGCCCAGGATGTTCATCACACATACACATGTAACCCACAAACCGAATTCAGAATAATACCACGAATAACAGGGTTTTATTACATTGTCTCATGAGTGTCTAACTCATTCTAGCAGCGGAAGTCGTATTCTAGCAGCGGAAGTCTTTATTCTAGCAGCGGAAGACTTCTAAACTATTGCGGAAGCAAACTAAGTAGCAGCGGCTCCATCTCCTACTCCACAGGCAAGTTGACGGTGGATCACACGCCTAGTACTCCACATGGTCTTTAAAGTACTCTTCTCCTGTTGCTGATGATGAAATAATAATGTAAGTTTGAGCTATCATGATAGTTTAAGACTCTGCAGAGTTTGCACCACTTTACCCACAAGTTTGTGATTTCGTCACCCGTCGGCTACTGTAGAACCTCCATTATACCAGTACACAACCGTTGGTGTATGGCCAAGAGATCACAAAATAGCCTTTACAAAGGGGTTACTAGATGTATAGACTCACTAAGGTTTCACCAGTAGGCTAGAATCTCCAATTCTACCAACTACGGGCCCCCTCTTGTGCCATGCAGTTCCCAGGGCGGTCCTCTCTCGACTCCCATTCCCCATGCCTTCCATGGTCCATAACAATCTAGCAACTTACCTAATTAGTCAGCTAAGCCGCACCCATATTTGGCCTTATGGTGGCTTTGTTATCCTGGCATGTGCTGGCATGAACCGGTCCTTAGATCTATGGCAAGTAAACTACCATCTCATTCTACCTCGTCCACAAACCAAGATTGCCTAGATCTCCCCTGATTCATGTTCATTATCATCAAGTTCTCATTATTATTATGAGTGCAGTAGCTAGACACATTCTATCACTTCCCATATCCCGTAGATTAGCAAAGCAAAAAGCAAAAAACGACCATACCCGACTCATAAACTTCCCTGGTGACAAGGGTGGTTAACAAAACTAGTAAACTCCTATGTGACACCCTCAATTTCGTGGAAAAACCACGGAACCGAGAACTGATGCATACGTGTGCCCAGGATGTTCATCACACATATACACATCATCCACAAACTGAATTTTAGAACATATGTAACCATGAATAACAGAGTTTATTACAAGATTTTATGAGTCTTGGACTCAACTTGGCAGCGGAAGTCCAATCTTACAGCGGAAGTCTTATTTCTATGCAGCGAAAGTCTTCTAACTAGTGCGGAAGCAGTCTAAGCAGCAGCTGCGGCTCCATTTCTACTCCATCCTCACAGGCAAGGTTGAGGATAGATTACACGCCTAATGCTCCACCTGGTCTTCATAGTAATCTTCTCCTGTTGCTGATGATAAAATAATAATGCAAGTTTGAGTACAATGGTGTACTCAGCAAGTGCGGGAAAATATGATATGTAGCTCACAACAAGCTAGGTATAAAAAGGCTCATTGCAGAAAACAAAGTTATTTATCAAAACCATGATAAAACAGCAACTTAACTTTAAGTGAATGTAATCCCAACATGTATTAAAATACCAATCATACCTCCATTATGTTCATCACTTTTCATGTCCCAACCAGACATTAATTAACTTCATTCTTGCTCACGAATACCTTCTCGTATTCGCTACCATCTCACGAATACCATCTCGTATTCGCTACCATTTCATCTCATAAACAATTCCGTCTCACACCGAGACCAATCTCGTTGCCATGACTCAACAGTCATGCAACCAAATCTTATCACCTGGACTCAACAGTCCCGAAAGACAAACCATAACCAATAACCATCGCACCTAATCATGGAAGTTGGCCAGGCGCTCGTGACCGTAAGCTCGGCTATCATGATAGTTTTAGACTCTGCAAAGTTTGCACCTCTTTACCCACAAGTTTGTGATTTCATCACCCGTCGGCGACTGCAGAACCTACATTATACCAGTACACAACCATCGGTGTATGGCCAAGAGATCACAAAATAGCCTTTACAAAGGAGCTACTAGATGTATGGACTCACTGAGATTTCACCGGCAGGCTCGAATCACCATTCTCCCACCCAAGGGCCCCCTCTTGTGCCATGCAGTTCCCAGGGCAGTCCTCACTCGACTCCCATTCCCCGCGCCTTCCACGGCTCATAACAATCTAGCAAGTTACCTAATTACTCAGCTAAGCCACACCCATACTTGGCCTTGTGGTGGCACTGTTATCCTGGCATGTGCTCGCATGAACAGGTCCTTAGATCTACGGCAAGTAAACCACCATCTCATTCTACCTCATTCAAAAACCCAGGCTTGCCTAGATCTCCCTCCAATCCATGTTCATTAACAACATCAGTTTCTCATTATCATTACAAGTGCAGTTAGCTAGACACATCTATCTCGCTTCCCAATCCTATGGACTAAGCGAAGCATAAAAGCAAAAACCATACCCGACTCATAAACTTCCCTCGACAAGGGTGGTTTAACCAAAACTAGTAAACTCCTATAAAAGGGTTTCCCATCATGTTTGACTCAGCACACACACGTTTTCGCAAAAACAAAATAGTTTCCCAAAACATAGGATCAATATGGTCAAGGGGCACTTGCCTTGTTCTGGCTGTTCCGGTTGCTCAAAATCTTGTTGTTGTAGTCCGTCGTAGGTAGCTCCCTGAGCTTGTCCTTCTATACATGGTCACGCACATACAAGATTCACAACAATCAATATCATGCACAAACTTTAACTAGATGCGATGATGCATATGCATGCAATTCCTATAATACAATTCTTATTAGATCGGTTGTACGTGTCCTTGTATGTTTGCATGGGTTTTATGATGAACAGAGTTGTAGAGATCAATTGTGGACGTGGCGATGATGTTGACTTAGTTCAAACCGATCTTGACTTAGTACAAAGGAATCGAAGAATAGATGCAAAGAAAACGTGATGATGTCGTAAGGTGGTATTGGAGACCTACCTTACGTTCTTCTTGGTCTCGGGGTCCTTCTCCTAGCAAGACAGATCGTTGGGGCTCTCTTCCGGCGATCTCCCGCGACTGAACTCCGGCGAAGGATTTTACTCGGCGAGCTGGGGCTAGGGCTCTAAGTCGTCGGCTCAGGAGCTGAAAAGAATTTTGTGGTTTCGGCCAAAGGTTTTCGGTTCTATTTATAATCAGGAAGAAAGAGTTCTAATCTGCTTGGACTTCGAATAAGAGTCCCATTCAAACTGTTTTTGAATCTTAACAACTTATCTTTAGTTGATATGTTGTGATAACATTGTGGAATTCGTGTCGGTTTCCTCAGTACCGGGGATTCCCACGCGTACAGAAGAAAAGCGCTTCAGAATCGCGTCCTCACGCGGTGATGGGCTTCCGGAAGCTCCACGTGTCCATCGGGGGCCTGGTCTCCCTTTTTCCGCAAAGACGAGCTCCGGTTGTGCCACGTGTCAAGCAAGCAAGACCTCCCTCTTTCTCAGAGGCGGGCTCCGCGTGCGTCACGCGTCCTGGCTGTCGGGAACCTCCTCTCTTTCCACAGACGAGCTCTGCGTGCGCCACGCGTCCTGGCGGGCGGGGACCTCCCCTCTCTCCAGAGACAAGCTCCGAAGCTTACACGTGTCCAACAGTGACGGACCTCCCGAAGATAAGCTCCGGAGGTGACACGAATCCAGTAGTGTCGGACCTCCCGGAGGTGACACGTGTTCAATAGGACCGGACCTCTCAGAGGTGAGCTCAGAGAGCGACATGTGTCTAGCGGGGCCGGACCTCTCGGAAGTGAGCTCCGAGAGCGACACGTGTCCCGCGCGGCTGGTCCTCTGTTTTCCGCAGTGACTAGCTCCGAAGGCGACACGTGTCCTGCGGGACTGGCCACGCTTCTCCGCAGAGGCTAGCTCCGGGGGTAACACGTGTCCCACGGGGTCGGACCTCTCCCCATTTGCGGAGACAAGCTCCAAACACGCCATGTGACCAGTGAGCCAAGGGAGTTGTCCTTGGCGCTCTCTGTAAACTGGATTTGGCTCTTTTTGGCTATCTTTTTTATTCTTTCTCTGTTTCAACTTATTTAAAAATTTTTTTCTACATGGAACATGAATACATGCAGAAATAAAAAAATGAGGGTGTCACAAATCTACCCCCCTTAAATTGAATCTCGCCCTCGAGATTTGTTAGTAGAGAATAGATGAGGAAACTCTGTCTTGATATCTTCCTCACGCTCCCATGTAGCTTCTGCTTCTGTGTGATGACTCCGTTGTACCTTGCACCAACAGATCACCTTGTTCCTCGTGACCCTTTCCTTTACGTCCAAAATTCGGACGGGGTGCTCCGCATAGGTCAGGTCCTCTTGAAGTTCAAGCTCTTCCATTGGTACTTGCTCCTCTGGTACTCTCAAGCACTTCTTGAGCTGGGATACATGAAACACGTCATGTACGTCGGAGAGGTGTGTTGGGAGCTCTAGTTGATAGGCTACTTCTCCTCGCTTGTCCAAAATCTTAAATGGTCCGATTTAGCGAGGTGCTAGCTTGCCTTTGACGTTGAAACGTCGTTGTCCACAAATAGGCGATACCTTAAGGTATACGAAGTCTCCTACTTCGAAAGTCAACTTCCTTCGCCTATTGTCCGCGTAGCCTTTCTGTCGTGACTGAGCAGCCTTTAAGTTCTCCCGTATCGTTTGGACTTGCTTTTCAGCTTCTTGTAGCACTTTGGGTCCAAACACTTGGTTTTCCCCGGCCCCATTCCAAAACAGAGGCGTTCTACACCGTCTGCCATATAATGCTTCGAAAGGTGACATCTTCAAGCTGGCTTGATAGCTGTTGTTATAGGAGAATTCCGCGTAAGGCAAGCTCTTATCCCAACTGCATCCATATTTCAAGGCACAGGCTCTCAACATGTCCTCCAAAATTTGGTTTGTCCTTTCTGTTTGCCCGTCAGTCTGCGGGTGGTAAGCGGAGCTAAAATCTAGTTGTGTACCCATAGCTTCCTGCAGCTTCCCCCAAAATCTAGAGGTAAACTGAGAACCCTGATCTGAGACTATCCTCCTTGGGACTCCATGACGGCACATGATCTGCTCCATGTACAACTCGGCTAATGGTGCAACGTTGTACTTGGTCCTTACAGGGAGAAAATGGGCTGCTTTTGTCAATCGGTCCACGATAACCCAGATGGAGTCATAACCCGACTAAGTACGTGGCAACCCGACGATGAAATCCATACTGATGTCTTCCCACTTCCAATCGGGTACCTTCAAGGGTTGCAACAATCCAGCGGGTCTTTGATGCCTTCACCCGTTGGCATGTGTCGCATAGTGCAACATATTTGGCTATATCCCTCTTCATACCATCCCACCAATAACAAGTCTTGAGGTCCTTGTACATCTTGGTACTTCCGGGATGTATGGAATAAGGTGAATCATGTGCCTTTTTTAATATCATGTCGCGGATGTGCTTTACGTTAGGCACACAAATAATTTTTCCTAGCCAAAGCGTACCCTTCTCATCTTCCTTGAAATCCTTCTCTATTCCTTGTCGGATCCTTTCCTTGATCTCCTTGATCTCCTCATCCGTTGCTTGGCCATCTCTTATCTCTTGCTCCAATGAAGAGTGGAGTTCCATCACTTCCATCTTGTTCAAGAATCCGAGGTGTAACCATTCGAACTCCTTACGTAGTTCGGACGGTAGCTCCCGAACCGTGAGTTGGTGACATGCTCCCTTCCGGCTCAATGCATCAGCTACTACATTGGCCCTTCCAGGGTGGTAGTTGATTCCAACATCGTAATCCTTGATGAGTTCCAACCATCGACGTTGCCTCAAATTCAAGTCTGTTTGTGTGAATATGTACTTGAGGCTTTTATGATCCGTATAGATCTCACATTAATGACCAAGGATATAATGTCTCCAAATCTTCAATGCATGCACTACTGCTGCTAGCTCCAAGTCAAGTGTAGGATAATTAAGCTCGTGCTTCTTTAATTGTTGTGAGGCATAGGCTACCACTTGTCCTTCTTGCATGAGCACACATCCGAGCCCTTGTCTCGATGCATCACAATATATGTCAAAGCTCTTGCTTTCGTCTGACAATACCAAAACTGGTGCTGTGGTTAGCCTTTTCTTGAGTTCCTCAAAGCTCTCTTGGCATGCTGATGTCCACTGGAATGCTTTTCCCTTCATTAGCAACTCCGTCATAGGCTTTGCTATCTTAGAGAAGTCCTTGATGAACCTTCGGTAGTATCCATCCATCCCAAGAAAACTCCGAATATCCCTCACGTTTTGCGGTTGGTTCCACTTCAGAACATCTCCCACTTTTCCGGGATCAACCGATGTTCCTTCCTCGGAGATAATGTGGCCTAGGAACGATATCCCCTTTAGCCAAAATTGACACTTGTTAAGCTTGGCATACAATTGATGCTCGCACATTTTCTGCAAGGTCAATATTAAATGTTCATCATTCTCCTCCTCACTTTTTGAATACACCATAATGTCGTCGATGAAAACCACGATGAACTTATCCAAGTACTCCATGAAAACCTTGTTCATAAGGTACATGAAGTATGCGGGTGCATTTGTTAACCCAAAAGACATGACGGTATACTCATACGAACCATACCGTGTCCGAAAGGCAGTCTTGGGTATATTGGAGGGCTTAATTTTCAGCTGGAAGTATCCCGACCGAAGATCAATCTTGGAGAACACTTGGGCTCCTTTCATTTGGTCGAATAGGTCTTCTATACGGGGCAGAGGGTATTTGTTCTTGATTGTCACCTCGTTGAGAGACCTATAGTCCATGCACATCCTTTGGATCCCATCCTTCTTATCTACGAAGAGCACGGGGGCTCCCCATGGTGATGAGATTGGACGTATAAAACCCTTCTGCAACTGCTCTTGAATTTGCTTCTTGAGTTCCAATAGTTCATTGGTGGGCATCCTATAGGGTCTATTTGCTATGGGTGCAGTTCCGGGTACCAAATCAATGGCAAACTCAATATCCCGGTCAGGTGGCATACCTGGAAGCTCTTCCGGGAACACGTCCGAGAATTCCTGAACCACTGGAATGCTGTCCAATGTTGCTCCTTCGACGTGGTTCAAACTTGCCTTATTGGTTGTTTGTTGGGCTGACTTAAACTCGATACGAATACCGTGCTCGTTTTTGAACTGCATGCTCCTCTCAGCACATTGGATTACTCCGTTGTGCTTGCTTAACCAATCCATCCCGAGTATTATGTCAAGCCCTTGGGAATCCAAGACAATGAGGTTGGCAAGGAAGTCTACCCCCTTATTTTAAGGCTTACTTTCGGACATACTATATTAGTCCTCATCTCTCCACTGGAAGAATTAACTAACATAGCACATTTTAAGTGTGATATGGATAGATTATGCTTGGCAACATACTTGGATGATATGAAGGAATGTAATGCTCCAGAATCAAATAAAATGGTGGCTGGGTTGGAGTTGGCAAGGAACATACCAATTACGACATTCTCAGCCTGTTGTGCTTCCTCAGCAGAGACATGGTTCACATTGCTGCGAGCATAGTACTGCTGTCCACGGTTTCCTTGATTGTCCCCTCCGTTCGGTCGCGGGTTCTGCTTGGGCACGTTGCCTTGCTGTCCAGGACCTCTCCTCAGGCACTGGCTCGCGAAGTGTCCTGTTTCCCCGCATGCAAGGCATGCCCTATTGCCCACGTGAGCAGGTACGTTGGGGCGGGGGTTTTAAACAGGAGCACCCATGTTGGGTCGAGGCACAGGAGGCAAGGGCACACGAGGTGCTTGTGCAACGGGTTGATTCTGTGGTGGCTGACTAGGGCGGTATGCAGGAGCGGTCGATCCATACTGTGGTGCAGATGGGGGCATGTACCGCGGTCGTACGTTGCTCCCTTGTGGCTGGTATGGCATCTTCCTCTTGCCCTCTCGCTCGATCTCTCGGATCTTGCTTTCAACCACTATAGCCTTGTCAACGAGCTTCTGGAAGCTCGCGTAGTCATTGTTGAGGAGCTGAACCTGGATCTCATTGTTCAACCCTCTCATGAACAGGTACTGCTTCCGTTGGTCCGAGTTAACATCTTCGGGGGCGTACCGGGACAATTGCGTGAACTTGTTGAGATACTCATTCATGCTTCTCTATCCTTGGCGGAGACCATTGAACTCCTATCTCCTGAGCATCATTACACCAGCAGGGATGTAATGAGAGCGGAAACTCTCCTTGAACTCAGTCCAAGTGATCTTCTCCGGGTCGACATGAGCGTTGCATAGGGTATCCCACCAGTCAGCGGCAGCTCCTATGAGTTGGTGCGACGCAAAAAGAACTTTCTCTCGGTCATTGCACTGCACTATGGCAAGCTTCTTCTCCATGGATTTCAACCAGTCGTCGGCCTCCATGGGGTCGTTAGCTTGAGCAAAGGTGGCTGGTCGAGTCCTCATGAACTCTCCCAGTCTGTTATGAGCCGGCGGTGGTGGTGGCGGTGGTGCCGGAACGGGGTTGTTGTTGTTGGCGTGCAACTGAACCAAAGTTTGGATCATGGTTTGCATAAGTTGATTCTGCATGGCCATCAACCGTTCCAGGTTGTTCTCACCAGCTCCGGGGTTAACAGGAACTTCATCGTGGCCATCCTCTTGGTTTCCACGGACGTTCCTTCCTTGGCGTCCGGCGTTTCCTCTCACCATCTGTGAGAGAGAACGAAATAGAATATAGGTTAGAAGATTAGATGGATCCCCCTAACTATATGCATCAAGGTGGATTGGACTATATGTATTAGCCCATATTAGGATGTGAACAAGTGCCGAGGCATCTCACACCTCCTTTCTACTTATGTGTGGGTACGGACAACGCTTGAGACATCCCACAACTCATACTCGACATACAATCACAACAATCATCACAAGGGCTCACACAACTCCTATTTAAGGCTTTATTCAATGGGGGTCCTATATGGCTTAGGGTGATGCCAATCTAGGATTCAACTACGGCTTCTCCTAGGTTTGTATCCTATATCAAGGTAGTTCCAATGCCAATCTATGCATCCTAGGTTTGCATCCTATGGTCAGCGTGGCTCAGCTACCAAATCTGTGACTAGGCATGACGGTTTTAATATCAATCTGTGACCTATCTAGGTTGTGAGAACTTCGATTAACCCGTGGCAGGTTGATACCAACCTGTGCCTGATACCAACTTGTGACTTCTATCTAGTCTTGTATCCTACCGTCAACCATGGCAGGTTGATACCAATATGGGGTTTCTATCTAGACGTGTGACCTACTGTCAACCCGTGGCTTTGATACCAATCTATGACGCCCTCAATTTCGTGGAAAAACCACGGAACCGAGAACTGATGCATATGTGTGCCCAGGAAGTTCATCACACATATACACATCATCCACAAACTGACTTTCAGAATATATATAACCACGAATAACAGAGTTTATTACAAGGTTTCATGAGTCTTCGACTCAACTTGGCAGCGGAAGTCCAATCTTACAGCGGAAGTCTTATTTCTAGGCAGCGAAAGTCTTCTAACTAGTGCGGAAGCAGTCTAAGCAGCAGCGGCAGCTCCATCTCTACTCCATCTCCACAAGCAATGTTGAGGATAGATTACACGCCTAGTGCTCCACCTGGTCTTCATAGTAATCTTCTCCTGTTGCTGATGATGAGATAATAATGCAAGTTTGAGTACAATGATGTACTCAGCAAGTGCGGGAAAATATGATATGTAGCTCACAACAAGGTAGGTATAAAAAGGCTCATTGCAGAAAACAAAGTTATTTATCAAAACCATGATAAAAACAGCAACTTAACTTTAAGTGAACGTAATCCCAACATGTATTAAAATACCAATCATACCTCCATTATGTTCATCACTTTCCATGTCCCAACCAGACATTAATTAACTTCATTCTTGCTCATGAATACCTTCTCGTATTCGCTACCATCTCACGAATACCATCTCGTATTCGCTACCATTTCATCTCATAAACAATTCCGTCTCACACCGAGACCAATCTCGTTGCCATGACTCAACAGTCATGCAACCAAATCTTATCACCCGGACTCAACAGTCCCGAAAGACAAACCATAACCAAAACCATAACCAATAACCATCCCAACTAATCATGGAAGTTGGCCAGGCGCTCATGACCGTAAGCTCGGTTATCATGATAGTTTTAGACTCTGCAGAGTTTGCACCTCTTTACCCACAAGTTTGTGATTTCGTCACCCGTTGATGACTGCAGAACCTCCATTATACTAGTACACAACCGTCGGTGTATGGTCAAGAGATCACAAAATAGCCTTTACAAAGGAGCTACTAGATGTATGGACTCACCGAGGTTTCACCGGCAGGCTCGAATCACCATTCTCCCACCCACGGGCCCCCCTCTTGTGCCATGTAGTTCCCAGGGCAGTCCTCACTCGACTCCCATTCCCCGTGCCTTCCACAGCCCATAACAATCTAGCAACTTACCTAATTACTCAGCTAAGACGTATCCATACTTGGCCTTGTGGTGACACTGTTATCCTGGCATGTGCTTGCATGAACCGGTCCTTAGATCTACGGCAAGTAAACCACCATCTCATTCTACCTCATTCACAAACCCATGCTTGCCTAGATCTCCCTCCGATCCATGTTCATTAACAACATCAGTTTCTTATTATCATTACGAGTGCAGTTAGCTAGACACATCTATCCCGCTTTCCAATCCTATGGACTCAGTGAAGCATAAAAGCAAAAACCATACCCGACTCATAAACTTCCCCGGCGACAAGGGTGGTTTAACCAAAACTAGTAAACTCTTATAAAAGGGTTTCCCATCATGTTTGACTCAGCACACACACCTTTTCGCAAAAACAAAATAGTTTCCCAAAACATAGGATCAATATGGTCAAGGGGCACTTGCCTTATTCTGGCTGTTCCGGTTGCTCAAAATCTTGTTGTTGTAGTCCGTCGTAGGTAGCTCCCTGAGCTTGTCCTTCTATACATGATCACTCACATACAATATTCACAACAATCAATATCATGCACAAACTTTAACTAGATGCAATGATGCATATGCATGCAATTCCTATGATACATTTCTTATTAGATCGGTTGTACGTTCCCTTGTATGTTTGCATGGGTTTTATGATGAACAGAGTTGTAGAGATCAATTGTGGACGTGGCGATGATCTTGACTTAGTTCAAACCGATCAACAAGTGATCTGTCCACGAAAAAGCTTCTGTTTGAAAGCAATCAACGAACAGATGCAAAGAAAACGTGATGATGTCGTAAGGTGGTATTGGAGACCTACCTTACGTTCTTATTGGTCTCGGGGTCCTTATCCTAGCAAGACAGATCGTTGGGTCCTTCTCCTAAGTCGTCGGCTCAGGAGTTGAAAAGAAGTTTGTGGTTTCGGCCAAAGTTTTTCGGTTCTATTTATAATCAGGAAGAAAGAGTTCTAATCTGTTTGGACTTCGAATAAGAGTCCCATTCAAACTGTTTTTGAATCTTAACAACTTATCTTTAGTTGATTTGGTGCGGTAACATTGTGGAATTCGTGTCGGTTTCCTCAGTACCGGAGATTCCCACGCGTACAGAAGAAAAGCGCTTCAGAATCGCGTCCTTACGTGGTGATGGACTACCGGAAGCTCCACGTGTCCATCGGGGGCCTGGTCTCCCTTTTTCCACAAAGACGAGCTCCGGTTGTGCCGCGTGTCAAGCGAGCGAGACCTCCCTCTTTCTCAGAGGCGGGCTCCGTGTGCGCCACGCGTCCTAGCGGGCGGGAACCTCCTCTCTTTCCACAGATGAGCTCTGCGTGCGCCACACGTCCTGGCGGGCGGGGACCTCCCCTCTCTCCAGAGACGAGCTCCAAAGCTGACATGTGTCCAACAGTGACGGACCTCCCGGAGATAAGCTCCAGAGGTGACAAGTATCCAGTAGTGTCGGACCTCCCGGAGGTGAGATCCGGAGGTGACACGTGTTCAATAGGACCGGACCTCTCGGAGGTGAGCTCCGAGAGCGACATGTGTCTAGCGGGGCCGGACCTCTCGGAGGTGAGCTCCGAGAGCGACACGTGTCCCACGCGGCTGGTCCTCTGTTTTCCATGGTGACTAGCTCCGAAGGTGACACGTGTCCTGCGGGACTGGCCTCGCTTCTCCACAGAGGCTAGCTACGGGGGCAACACGTGTCCAACGGGGTCTGACCTCTCCCCATTTGCGGAGACGAGCTCCGAACACGCCACCTGGCCAGCGAGCCACGGGAGTTGTCCTTGGCGCTCTTTGTAAACTGGATTTGGCACTTTTTGGCTATCTTTTTGATTCTTTCTCTGTTTCAACTTATTTAAAAATGTTTTTCTACATGGAACATGAATGCATGCAGAAATAAAAAAATGAGGGTGTCACATCCTATAAAAGGCTTTCCCATCAAGTTGACTCAAGCATACACAATTTTCGCAAACAAAACAGTTTTCCAAAAACATGGAATCAATATGGTCAAGGGGCACTTGCCTTGTTTCTGTGGCTCTGGTTGTTCATATGTCTCGAAGTTAGGGTGCTGTAGTCCTGCGTAGATAGCTCCCTGAGCTTGTCCTTCTACTCACGATCACGCACATACCAGATTTACAACAATCAATCATCATGCACAAACTTTACTTAAGATGCAATGGTGCATATGCATGCAAATCTTACGGTGCTATCAGCTTTTACGTGTTCTTGCATGTTTTAATGGCTTGCATGGGTTTTACGATGAACAAGGGTGTAAGGATCTAGTGTGGACGTTGTGATGATCTTGTTTCAAGATCTAGATCAAACTGATCAACATGTGATCTGTCCACACGAAAAAGCTTCTGTTCGAAGGGATCGAAGAAACAGATGCAAAGAAACCGCGATGATGTCGTAAGGTGGTAATGGAGACCTACCTTACTTCCTTCGGGTCTTCCTCCTAGCAGGACGGATTGTCGGCTCTCTTCCGGTGACGGCGAGCGTGTCGGGGCTCGTCGGCGATGCTCACCGGCGACTGAACTCTGGCAAAGGGGGTTAACTCGGCGAGTTGGGGGCTAGGGCCTCTAAGTCGTCGACTTGGGAATAGATGGTACGGCCAAGGGGTGTTTTGGGTTCTATTTATAACCGGAAACAAAGAGTCCTAATCTGATTGGATTTCAAATAAGAGTCCTATTCAAATCATTTTTGAATCTTAACAACTTATCCCCAATCAATTTGGTGTGGTAACATCGTGGAAATCGTGTCGGTTTCTTCCCGTATCGGGTATGTCCATGCGTACAGAAAAAAAATCGTTTAAGATCTTGTTACGTCCATGGTGATGAGCTCCGGAGGCTCCACGTGTCCAGCGAGGGCCTGGGCTTCCCTTTTCCTCAGGAGCAAGCTCTGTGTGCGCCACGCGTCCTGGCGGGCGGGAACCTCTCTCTGCCTCAGAGGCGAGCTCCATGTGCGCCACATGTCTGGTGGGTCGGGACCTCCCCTCTTCCCATAGACGAGCTCCGCATACGCCACATGTCAGTGTCGGACCTCCCCCCTCTCTAGAGGTGAGCTCTGACAGTGCCACGTGTCAGTGCCGGACCTCCCCTCTCTTCGGAGGTGGGCTACGGAAATGCCACGTGTCCTAGCAGCGCCGGATCTCCTTTCTGCTCAGAGATGAGCTCCGAGGTCGACACGTGTTGTCGGTACCTGCGATATGGGGTACCCCCGCGCACAGGGGAAAATGCCTAACGAACTCGCCCTTCTCCGCAGGGAGAGCTCCGAAGGCGCCACGCGTCCGGCGGGGCCGGACCTCCCTCTCCTCAGAGGAGAGCTCCAGGCCCGCCATGTGGCATACAGAAGCCGGACCTCCCCCTCCGCGGGCGAGGGGTCCGAAGGTGCCACGTATCCGGCGGGGCCGGGCCTCCCTCTCCTCAGAGGGGAGCTCCGGGCCCGCCACATGGCCGACAGAAGCCGAACCTCCCCCTCCGCGGGGAGAGGTCCGGAGGCTCCACGTGCCCCGCGGGCCGTGCCCTCCTTTCCTCTGAGAAGGGCTCCGGGCCTGCCACGTGGCAGCAGAACGGCGCTGCCTGCCCCCGAGCGATAGGCAGCGGGCGTAAAGACGCCCCATACCTTGCCCGTACAAGGTATTCAAGGCCCGCATCTTCCCAAGACGCGGAGACGCGGAGTACACCTCTGTCAGGTGCCGTTGCTTCCAGTCGCATCACAGACTGGCGCGCGGTGTCAGAACCTGCCAGCCAATAAACACCGCGACAAGGCATCCCATGCCGCCTGCGCTGTCATCTACCACTACGACTAGCGTGCGGCATGGGCAGGGCGGCAAGACGGAGACTCGGAAGCCTTCGCCAGAGACAACTACCGGCATAACTGCAGATATGGTAGATAACAGTCAATCTCCCCGGGACCACCTGTCGGGTCCCGGGCCCCCCTTGTAAGCCACCCGAGTCTTGGACTATAAAAGGTTCGGGTAGGCGACGATAGCAGGGGTTCGCACCTCTGAAACTCATACGCTAGCCATTCACACCCAAGCTGTAACTCACCCCCAAGCTCGGGACTCCGGCCCTGACCTGCAAGCAATACAGCGAGCTCCATAGCTCGCCGTGGACATAGGGTTTTACGCTCCGGCGGCCTGAACCACGTAAAACTCACCGTGTCAAGCTCTTACTAACTCGTCCATCCGCGCAAGCTCTCCGCAAGGGACTAGCCCCACCGAAAAAAGAACCTCCGCGGGCTGCCCAGTGCAGGCCCGGGGGAAGTGTCGACCGAACACTTCGACATTTGGTGCGCCAGGTAGGGGGCTTTTCCCCTTGCGCGACGAGTTTCCGCCGACAAAGATGACCAAGCTCCCTTTAGCGGCAAACTCACCTCCCCCGCCTCTGCGGCGAACCGCGACCAGGGGGGAGTACATGTCAACACACTCGGGACGGAGTGTGTCGGTACAAGCTGGGAGCCAGCAACCGGCTCTGGCAGCGCCGACCCCGCTGGGCGTACCCGGTGGGGGTGCGCTAGCTGCAGCAAGAGCGCTACTGCACAATCCGCCCGCTGGGGACGCGCCTCAGGCAGCGACCAAGCAGTGGATTCGCGAGGTAGACCGTCTCGTTGTCACCGCCGCAAACCCTCGACTTCGGCGGGGACGACACTCTGGCCAACCGGCCGTGTCGCTGATGCGCACGCCAATGGTTGACGAACAGACGGCAGATTCCGGCTCTACCAGGCTCCAATCGACGGATCTGAGGACAGAGCTGGAGCAGTGTCGCTTGGGTCAAGATGCCCGGGTATACCTCGAGCAACGCCGAGAAAGGCGTCGCTACCAAGAGGCTGATGACAGCATGACATCGGCCTCGACCCAGCCTGAAGAGCAGACCTTCGCCACGCGATCTCTGCCCCAGGCTTGCGCCGTGCAGAATATGCCACAGTCATATGTCCTGCAGATGGCGCCCCCGGCCTATGGTGCAGCCTTGCCCGTACCGGGGTACACTGTGCCCAGTGCGAACCGAGCGTTCGTGGCACCAGAACCTGCGGCGACAGAAGCAGGGTGTGCGGCCCTCGCACCCCACCTTCGCTTCGCGAAGTGGCCGCGCAAGTTTCGGCTGCACCTGCCCGAGAAGTACGACGGCAGCGTCAACCCGGTGGAGTTCCTCCAGATCTACTCCACCGCCGTACTTGCCGCAGGAGGGAATGAAGCCGTCATGGCCAATTACTTCCCTGTCGCCTTGACCGGACCAGCCCGGTCTTGGCTCATGAACCTCCCCCAGGGTTCTGTAACTTCCTGGGGAGAGCTTTGCCGGCAGTTCATCGCCAACTTCGGCAGTTCCTACACCCGGCCTGGCACGGAGCTCGACCTCCACGCCATCCAGCAACAACCTGGGGAGTCGCTGCGCTCTTTCATCCAGCGGTTCTCCCAGGTGCGGAACACCATCCCACACATTCAAAATGCTTCTGTGGTGGTGGCGTTCTGGCAAGGCGTCCGGGACAAGAAGATGCTCGAGAAGCTCGTGACCAGGGAGGTCCGCGATGTCTCAGAGCTCTTCAGTCTGGCAGACAAGTGCGCCAGGGCAGCCGAAGGGCGAAACTGGCACTCACTGCCGTCCTCCGAGTCAGGAGGACTGCCCGGATCTGGTCCTATTCCCTGTGGAGGCACCAGGAAGGCCAAGAACCGAGGCAGAGGCAAGTTAGAATCACCGACCGCAGCTCCAGTCGTCACTGCAGCGATGCTCAGTGGGGCTCGGGGGCCGCGCCCCGACAAGAGGCAGCGAAGATCACCAATACCAGAAGGTGATCAAGACAATATGTGCCCCGTGCACGGCAGCTGTCTCCACACTACTGCCGAGTGCCGGGAGATCCGAAAGCTCGCAGAGCGCTTCCGCAAGGGGAAGCAGCAGCGGGCTGATGCCCCACCCTTCCGTCCAAAGGAGGGCAAACAGAGGGTGGATGTCCCAGACAACATCGACCACCCAGAGGAGATCCAGGAGCCTCAGCGCGCCGTGAAGGCGGCACGCAATCATGAAGACTCCAGATCCAGCGACGATTAGCGTCGAAAGAAGCTCTACGTCATATACGGCGGGTCCGCCGACCCCTCGTCCCGAAGCACAGTCAAGACTCTGCGCCGAGCGGTAGCGTCGGTGGCGGCACTCCCAAGTGCTGCACCGCACCTTAAGTGGATGGGGACCCCCATCAGCTTTGACGCCACCGACTGCCCCAGGAACATGGCTGGTGCCGGCCAACTACCGCTCTTGGTAGCTCCTACCATCGCCAACATGAGAATGTACCACGTTTTGGTAGATGGTGGAGCTGGGCTGAACCTCATCAGCCGTGCAGCTTTCCAGAAGCTGCAGATCCCGATGGCCAAGCTCACCCCGTCGAGCCCGTTCTCAGGGGTAGGGCCGGGACAAGTCATTCCCTACGGCAACATTAGCCTCCCGGTGACCTTCGGGGCTCCGGACAGCTATCGGACAGAGTACATTCTGTTCGACGTAGCGGAGATAGACCTCCCCTTCAATGCCATAATCGGCAGGCCAGCCCTGTACCGGTTCATGGCAGTAGCCCACTACGGCTACCTCGTCCTGAAGATGCCAACACCGACGGGCGTCCTCAGGATTTGTGGAGACCGCAATGCTGCAGTGTCGGCCTTAGAGAAACTTCAAGCGCTCGCAACAGCTGGGGAATCAGCCCCCGGCAGTGCAGAGCCGGACCAGCTCCGCCCGAGCGCACGCCACCGTGCCTCCGCCACAGCACCCCGGGTGCAACCTCTCAACGAGGGCGGCGTCCCCTTAAAGGTCGTCCAAGTCGGCGCCGAAGCCACCCAGACCACCCGGGTAGCCGGGGGCCTGGATAGCAAATAGGAAGGTGCGCTCGTCACCTTCCTCCGGCACAACATCGACGTGTTTGCATGGCAGCCGTCACAGATGCCGGGGATCCCCAGGGAGGTGATCGAGCACAAATTAAAAGTCTTCCCCGACGCCCGACCGGTTCAACAGAAGCCCCGCAAGCAGTCCATCGAGCGGCAAAACTTCATTCGTGAAGAAGTCAAGAAGCTGCTGGGCGCTGGCTTCATACGGGAGGTCCACCACCCCCGGTGGTTGGCGAACCCCGTCGTTGTCCCGAAGGCCGGCGGGAAGCTCCGGATGTGCATCGACTACACCAGTCTCAATAAGGCATGTCCCAAAGATCCATTCCCTCTCCCTAGAATAGATCAAATAGTAAACTCAACGTCAGGCTGTGATATGCTGTGCTTCCTAGACGCCTACTCGGGTTTCCATCATATCCCCATGTCTAGGGAGGATGAGGAGCACACCTCCTTCATCACAGTAGACGGCCTTTATTGTTATGTGTCTATGCCTTACGGCCTAAAGAATGCACTCCCCACCTTTGTGCGAGCAATGCATAAAACCTTTGGGGAGTTAATAAGAGACCTAGTTGAGGTGTACGTCGATGACATAGTTGTCAAGGTCAAGCAGGGTTAATCTTTGTTAGATAACCTAGCCTTAGTCTTTGACAAGTTGCGCTCTATGCGCACCAAGCTGAACCCCGATAAATGTGTGTTCGGCGTGTCCTCTGGGAAGCTCTTAGGATTCCTGGTCTCGCACCGAGGAATTGAGGCCAACCCAGAGAAGATCAAGGCCATCGACTTGATGCGGCCCCCTGCCCGCGTCAAGAATGTCCAGAAACTCACGGGATGTCTAGCCGCGCTGAGTCGGTTTATACCGAGGCTAGCAGAGCGGGCACTCCCTTTCTTTAAGCTCGTGCGCAAGTCAGGCCCTTTTGCCTGGACTGACAAAGCGGAAGAGGCTTTCCAGGAGTTGAAGCGACTCCTGACGACCCTACCTATCATGGTAGCCCCTGAGCCCGGAGCGCACCTGCTGCTCTACATCGCGGCGACAACTGAAGTGGTGAGTATGGTCCTCGTCGCAGAGCGGCCAGACCCCTCATCTTCACAACCTTCTCCGGTAGCAGAAGACAGACGCCAGGAGGCCCCGCAGGACCAAGGCGGTCTTACGGACCTCTAAGGCAACCTCCCGGAGGTCCAGGTCGGCCTCCCGGAGGTCCAGGGCGGTCTCCCGGACCCCCAAGATAAACCCCCGGGGGTCCTGCGGGGCCACCTGGGGGCCAAATGGGACCTCCCGGAGGTCCCTCAAGACCCCCCGGAGCTCCCGGATAACCAAGATAGCTTAAGGGCCTCCGGGTCCCAGCTCCCGGAGGCCCCCGTGGGTCCACTCACCTCCAGCGGGCCAGGGCCAATGGACGAGGACCTCCCATACCTAAGAGAGAGGGTTCGGACCATCCAGAGGCCTGTCTACTACATCAGCGAAGTACTTCATGATGCCAAGACAAGGTACCTAGAAGTCCACAAGCTGCTGTATGCGGTGCTCGTGGCCTCCAGGAAGCTCCGCCATTACTTCCAGGCCCACCGGGTCTCGGTAGTCACCTCGTATCCGCTGAAGACAATTCTTCACAGCCCCCATGCGACTGGCAACATTGCTAAATGGGCGGCGGAGCTGGCGGAGTTTGAGCTGGACTTCCTCCCACTCCATGCAGTCAAGAGCCAAGCACTGGCTGACTTTGTGGCAGAGTGGACACCAACGAAGACTGACCCAGGGGGCCATGAAGGCGGTGAACCAGAGCACCAAGCTCCGGTCTTCACCGAACCCCACTGGACACTTTTCTTCGACGGCTCCTCGCGAAAGCAGGGGGCCGGTGCCGGCGTACTGCTCCTCATGCCATCGGGGGAACAGTTTGGGTACATGGTGCGTCTCAATTTCAAGGCAACCAACAACATGGCAGAGTATGAAGCACTCATCTTTGGCCTGCAGACAGCCCTGTCTTTAGGCGCTCGCCAGTTGTTGGCATAGGGCGACTCCCAACTGGTCATCAAACAAGTCAAGGGCGAATGCTCCTGCAATGACCCACAGCTAGCTGCGTATCTGCTTCACGTGCAGATGTTGGAGAAAGAATTCGTCGCCTTGGACCTGCACCACGTACCGCGCGCTGGCAATGCCGCAGCTGTCAACCTTTCAACGAAGGCTTCCACCGGAGCCCCTGCGCCCGAAGGAGTTTTCGAGAGGACGTTGCTGCGGCCTACAGCCCGGCCCGCCGAGCCGGGCGAAGGGGGCTTGACCAGCACCTCGAAGCTGGCGGTCCCGGCGGCCCTACAGCCACGGATGCCGCCAAGAATCGTAAGCGTCACTGGGGACTCCGTGCAACCCAGCGCTCAAGATCCAGAAGCTCAAGTCAGACCTAATACATGGATCACGGAGATCCAGGACTACTTGAAAGACAATATCCTCCCTGATGAACATGCAACCGCTGAGCAGATTGTGCGTATGGCTAAGAGGTACGCGCTGGTAGAGGGGGATCTCTACCGGCGTGGCGCCAACCACATCCTAATGCGGTGCATAACCCAGGGGGAAGGCTGCGACTTGCTCGCTGAGATCCATGGTGGCGAATGTGGAAGTCACTCTTCTTCACGCACGCTTGTCGGTAAAGCCTTCCGGCATGGCTTCTACTAGCTGACAGCACTCCAGGATGCCGTCAAGCTGGTCGAGAGCTGCAAGGCGTGCCAGTTCCACGCCAAGCAGATCCATACACCGGATCAGGCGGTACAGATGATCCCGCCCTCGTGGCCATTTGCCGTATGGGGGCTGGACATCTTGGGACCATTTCCTAGAACCGTCGGGGGATTCCGGTACCTCTATGTCGCCATCGACAAGTTCACCAAGTGGCCGGAAGCTACACCAGTTGTCACCATCAACAAACAATCCGCAGTAAGATTCATCAAGTCTATTGTCTGCCGGTTCGGGGTCCCGAACAGAATCATCACCGATAACGGGACCCAGTTCACCAGCGCAGCCTTCCAAGGCTACTGCGAGGACCTCGGCATTCAGATGTGCTACGCCTCTGTCGCCCACCCGAAGAGCAATGGGCAAGTTGAGAGGGCCAATGCGGAGATTCTCCGGGGCCTCAAGACTCGCACCTTCGCCAGTCTGAAGAAACATGGTGCCAATTGGGTAGATGAGCTTCCGAGCACACTATGGGCCAACCGGACATCCCAGAGCCGGGCCACCGGAGAGACACCCTTCTTCATGGTGTATGGGGCCGAAGCTGTACTTCCCCCAGAAATCACCATGAAGTCTCACCGTGTCCGGGCTTACGACGAAGCCGCGCAGGACAACCTCCGGCGTGGAGAAATCAACCTCGTCGACGAGGTCCGATTACATGCAGCACTCCGTAACGCACGGTACAGACAAGCGCTTCAGCGCTACCACCAGAGATCTGTGCGTGCCCGGGAGCTGCAGGAAGGTGACCTGGTGCTGCGGCGCATACTTTCTCGTGAAGGGGCCCACAAACTCTCCCCGAGTTGGGAAGGTCCCTTCCGAGTCGCGAAAGTATGCCGCCCCGGGTGTGTGCGCCTTTCCACCGAGGATGGGGACCTGCTCCCAAACCCTTGGAACATAGAACACCTCCGTAAGTTCTACCCCTAGAGCAAAGATACAACAGTACTTTCTTTCCGTAATAAACTCCATAGAGTCCAGGAACAGCGCTCGGAGCAGCTAAGCCCCAGGGGACGGTACAGGACTACGTTCAGCTTTGCCTGGTTCCGACTCCAAGCGCGTAGAGTCTTGCTTCCCCTCTTAATGGGGCGGGTCGTGGCCTCCATGTTTAGCCTGCCTTCCTCCTATGGAAAGTTATACGAAAAGAAACCTGTTCTACTTTGCTCTTTCCTCGTACTCATTTAAATTGTGTATTAAGTTTTTTATGACTACCCTTGCGGTGCATGGCTGCCATGTGCTCAGCTCCCCCTTCTCATTCTCACCACTAGTCGGCATTCGCTGCCCTACCAGAGGCGGTTGCATCGGGGGTATCTGCCGATAGTCGAGAGGGGCCATGAGCCCCCGAACGCTTCGTGCACTACTGTCCCCAAGCACCGAGCATATGGTTAGGGGCCATATGTCGAATAAGACTACGAGATAAGGGAGGGGAAGCTCCCAAGGAGAATTACTTTTTCCCTACTTGTGTGCAGGACCTCTCGGCCTCGGATCCCTACAAGAATGTGGTAGGAGCACCTGACCAATGGGACGCCCCTGCCAGGGGGCCAGTACGGAATCATGCGAGACCGGAACTCCAAGGCAAGACCGAAGGATCCACGGCCCTAGCGGGACCGGACCTCCCCTCCTCTGAGGGGAAGGGCCCGGAGACCCCACGTGTACCGCGGGTCCGGACCTCCCCCTCCTCAGAGGAGAGCTCCGGATCCGCCACGTGGCTGGCTGATCCGGGCCTCCCCATCCTCATGAAGCGGGGCCCGAGGACCTCCGGGGCCCTTAATATAATGAGGACCCGGGGAAGGTGCCGGAGTAGAACGTCGAGATTGGTGAAGGCCTCTGAGCACCTTGCGGAGCTAAGGGCTCGGTTAGGCAAAACCAGGAAGAAGATGGAAAACATCGCAGGCACGGAGGGTCATAAGAGTTCATGTATTCATGGCTCCATGAGCTGGGCTACAAACTCGATGAAAAAAGAAACAAGCCCCAAGGTTCCCCTGACATGACCAAAGTCTAGAAGTTGCAAGAACGGCCGCGCCGGGAGCGGGAGAGCGCCTCTCTCATCACCAGCGCAAAGGACGGTGTCATCAAGGGTGCTCCTGAGGCCCCCTCCGCAGCTTCCACGGTCTTCTTGGAGACTCTGCCGCCTAGGATCCTCCTTGGTGCATCAGCGGTTTCCTTCTCCTGAAGTTCCCTCATCACCGGCGCAAAAGCCGGTGTCATCAAGGGTGCTCCTGAGGCCCCCTCCGCAGCTTCAGCAGTCTCCTCGGAGACTCTGCCGCCTGGGATTCTCCTTGGTGCTTCAGCGGTTTCTTTGAAGACTCCACCATCTGAGAAGGGATGCAACGCCATGGAGCTTTCTGCCTGCCGCCACCAAGGAAGGGCCCCGTCGGGAGGACAAACCAGAGACCCCTTGGAGGCGCCACCTCCAGAGGCAAGGCAGGCAGGCTCCCTGGGTCCCAGACTTGGTGCAGACGACGTCGCTGGAGGGAATCGAGAGCGATTCTCCCCCCATAAGGCGGGTTAAGAGCCATGGAAGAAGACAAGACTGCAGAGACTCGAGGGAGGCGCAAGGGCTGGAAGCCTTATAAGGGGAGCGTACCCACGTGGCGGTTTCTTTTCACACCTTCCCGGGTGCAATCCCAAGCGATTCGGAACTCTTCGAATACACCGCATTGGCAACCGCTTCGGCTCCTAGACCGAGCGCCGATGACAGGTGGACCCAAGCCACCCGACTGAAGCGGTGGGTCAAGGAGTCAGTCTCCTAAGAAGACAAGCCGGCAAGGCACTTCGGCGGTTCCCGAAGAAAGCGCCGCAACATGTAGAAGTGGCAGTCTTGGGAACCGCCGCAGTAAAAGCAACCATCAAGTGGGCGCACGCTTCCGTGATCCTGCGACCGTTCGTGCTCCGACAGCGGTCAATGCGGGACTTAGAGAAAGTGCGCGGATCAGAAGAGACGGAGGTCCCACCTCGGGCTTGCTATCTCCCCCGAGATGGGCCCGGGGGCCACTGTCGGTACCTACGATATGGGGTACCCCCGCGCACAGGGGAAAATGCCTAAGGAACTCGCCCTTCTCCGAAGGGAGAGCTCCGAAGGCGCCACGCGTCCGGCGGGGCCGGACCTCCCTCTCCTCAGAGGAGAGCTCCGGGCCCGCCACGTGGCATAGCGAAGCCAGACCTCCCCCTCCGCGGGTGAGGGGTCTGAAGGTGCCACGTATCCGGCGGGGCCGGGCCTCCCTTTCCTCAGAGGGGAGCTCCGGGCCCGCCACGTGGCCGACAGAAGCCGAACCTCCCCCTCCGCGGGGAGAGGTCCGGAGGCTCCACGTGCTCCGCGGGCCGTGCCCTACTTTCCTCTGAGAAGGGCTCCGGGCCCACCACGTGGCAGCAGAACGGCGCTGCCTGCCCCCGAGCGATAGGCAGCGGGCGTAAAGACGCCCCATACCTTGCCCGTACAAGGTATTCAAGGCCCGCGTCTTCCCAAGACGCGAAGACGCGGAGCACGCCTCTGTCAGGTGCCGTTGCGCCCAGTCGCATCACAGACTAGCGCGCGGTGTCAGAACCTGCCAGCCAATAAACACCGCGACAAGACATCCCATGCCGCCTGCGCCGTCATCAACCACTACGACTAGCGTGCGGCATGGGTAGGGCGGCAAGACGGAGACTCGGAAGCCTTCGCCAGAGACAACTACCGGCATAACGGCATATACGGTAGATAACAGTCAATCTCCCCGGGACCACCTGTCGGGTCCCGGGCCCCCCTTGTAAGCCACCCGAGTCTTGGACTATAAAAGGCTCGGGTAGGCGACGATAGCAGGGGTTCGCACCTCTACAACTCATACGCTAGCCATTCACACCCAAGCTGTAACTCACCCCCAAGCTCAGGACTCCGGCCCTGAGCAGCAAGCAATATAGCGAGCTCCATAGCTCGCCGTGGACGTAGGGTTTTACGCTCTGGCAGCCTGAACCACGTAAAACTCACCGTGTCAAGCTCTTACTAACTCGTCCATCCGTGCAAGCTCTCCGCAAGGGACTAGCCCCACCGAAAAAAGAACCTCCGCGGGCTGCCCAGTGCAGGCCCGGGGGAAGTGTCGACCGAACACTTCGACATGTGTCCATCAGCGTCGGACCTCCCGGAGGTGAGCTCCGAGGTTGACACATGTTCAGTAGTGTCGGACCTCTCGGAGGTGAGCTCCGAGAGCGACACGTGTCCTATGGGTTGGACCTCCCGCTTCTCCGTAGTGACTAGCTCCGAAGGCGACACGTGTCCTGCGGGGCTGGCCTCGCTCCTCCGCAGAGGCTATCTCCGGGGGCAACACGTGTCCCACAGGGTCGGACCTCGCCCCTTCCGCAGAGGCAAGCTCCGCGCCTGCCATGTGGCCAGTTAGCGGCAGACCGCGAGAAGTGTCTACGGCGCTCCTCAGCAAATTGATTTTGCTCCTTTTAGCTATCTTTCTGATTCTTTCTCTGTTTCTACTTCTTTAAAATGCTTCGCTACATGAAAATATGAATGCATGCATGAATTACAAAATTGAGGGTGTTACAGTGGCGGCTCCGGAGCCCTCCTCAGTGGGGAGGAGGTTTGGAGTCTGGGTACACGTGGCATCTCCGGAGCTCATTTCAGCAGGGAGGCTTTGCCTGGGGCCAAGGGCACGTGTCGGCTCCGGAGCCCTCCTCAGCAAGGAGGAGGTTCGGAGCCCGGGTACACGTGGTAGCTCCGGACCTCACCTCAGTGGGGAGGCTTGGTCCGGGGCCATGGGCACGTGTCGGCTCCGGAGCCCTCCTTAGCGGAGAGGAGGTTCGGAGCCCAGATACACGTGGCAGCTCCGGACCTCACCTCATCAAAGAAGCTTGGTCCGGGGCCAAGGGCACATGTCGGATCCGATGCCCTCCTCGGCGAGGAGGAGGTTCAGAGCCCACATATTCTTGGCAGCTCCAGAACTCACCTCATGTCACACCCGGTTTCTCCGAAGAACAACCGAGTGAATATCACATGTATGCCAGGATCATTTTCTCATACATGTGATGACAAATAGTGAAGCATCATCATATTACAAGCCAGGTGTCGAATATAAATATGTCTTACAAAGCATACGTCTCGATGGACGATAATAAGTTCATAACATGTAAATAAAATAGCAACGGAATATAAATCTTGGGGGCTCCATCACAGGCGTTGCCCGGGGGACTCCCTAAACCTAGAATCCTTCTTCGGGTCCGCAGCCTTGGTCATTGAACACCACATCATCCCCTTGACCTGAGCAGCAATTTAAACCAACAAATATGCAAGTTTGAGTACCGTTGGTACTCAACAAGTGTGGGACAGTTATGCCATGCATGGCTAGAACAAGGAAAGGTTGAACTCATGGTTAAAGCACTACGCAATTAATACCTATCACCTTAGCTTATTAAGCACCTACAGTACTACACAGGTGAAATGGTCCCAATTCTCCCAACCCATCTTCGAAATCAAATAACCATAACATCAATTCCAATGTTAAGCTCCCCTCTTAACATCCTCAACTTCCAAAGCCATCATCGTCTAATCATGAATAAGTCCAAGACGCTCTTGACCGTGAGCACGGCTGTCATGACAGTTTTGACTCTGCAGAGTTTGCACCACTGTACCCACATGTAGTGATTTCATCCCCCGTTGCTGGGTGGACTAAAAGAACCTCCATTATGCCAGTGGCCACGAACCACATTCACAGTTCCCAGGTGTGTAGCCAGGAGATCACTACAAAGCCTTTACAAAGGGATTCCCGACGAGCATGGGCCCACTGAGGTTTCACCCCTAACAGCATACAAGAGGCTCCAACCCCGCTGCAGTGGCCCCCTCTTGAGCCTTGCGGTTCATATGGTAGTCCAGCTGACACCTATTCCCCGCACCATCCAACACACCCATACTACGCCGGGGATACACCTAATTAATTGGCCAAGCTGCCCCATCTCAGCATGTGGTTGGCACGGTAAAGCCAGGTTACATGCTATGGACCGGCGTCCTTAGGATCCAGGCAAGTACTAAACACAAACCCAAGTCTTGTGCACCCAGCACCAACCAAATCATCCAACTTGCCTCGATCCCTATCTCTACGTAACTCATAATATCTCATTCAAGAGTAAGGTAAATAAAATTGATGATCTCATATCCCAATTATCCCATTCTAAGCATGGCTAAGCATAAGCATATAAATGAATGACATGATAAAATAAATCCCAACCCAAGCTACAAGGAAACAAGGTAATGCAATTCTAGGGAAACTTCCTAGCATTGGTTTCATATTTAAATTGACAATGCAAATAATTCCATCTACACGTCCTAGCATAGGATTAAAGTTGTCAAGGACACTTGCCTTCTTTCTGCTGCTCTGGGAATGGAAAGTCTTGGTCTTGGAAGGGGAGAACTTGCTCTAGGGCGGGTTCTACTCATGCCAATACACATAGCAAAAGAAAACAACAATCCATAAGACATAGTTCACACTTTCACTTCATACAAACCACACATACATACCTATGAAAGTCATTCACATTACTAAGTATTGTGGTTATCCTAGATGTGTTGATTTTTGGCCTACATGCACTTTTAAACATATGCATATGATTTCTAACTTTTGTATTCAGATTTCTGTTTGCACACTATATATGAATTTCCAATTTAAACAAATTCTTCATATTTAATTAATACACTATTTAGCTACCAAGTTTGCATGGAAGGTAATTTCCTACTCCAAATGGGTTTTCAGATCTTCTACCAAATCCTAAACTGAAGTCTTTGGATTTGGAGACTTCATTTATCATTTTCTAATTATGCATACCTATTTTCCTATATTTTCCAGATTTACTTTCTATGCCTAAAAGTGAGTTTTAAATCTTATATAGTAGGACTTATCATCTAAACAGAATAGGTTCTGATCTAAAATATTAAATAATATACTTTTGAACTTCTCTTCTGATGTGAAATAATTTAAATTTATTTTATCAGTTTTTAGAATTATTTCCTAGCCTAAAAATGTGTTTCTAGAACTAATAAATATGAACAACACTTAAGCAGATTTCATTTCAGCCTAAAATCTATTTTTAGTTCATTCTAAAGTTTTCCAAGTGCTAGGAGACTTTAAATTTAAATTTGCACATGTGTTTGCCTTACCTTTTAAATTTAAATCCTAGTCACATATTCAAATTTCTAAGTTTAGTATCATATAGGGTCAAAAAGGTAAATCCACCCTACTACAGGGTCTAATTTATTATTTCATGAATTTCCAGGGGTCTAACTACACATAACAGAGGGGGTTTCCTAATTTTTATTAAGTCTAGGGGCTAAAACTGATTTTTAAATGAATTTACTTGAATTTCTGAAGTTCCAGGGGCTAGATCAGAAGTTTCTGGGGCTAGCTCATGTTTTCCGAGATCCCCAGGAGGTAGCGCGTAAGAATCCCGGCCTTTA
The DNA here is from genome assembly GCA_030760725.1 of Neostapfia colusana. Classification (NCBI taxonomy): domain Eukaryota; kingdom Viridiplantae; phylum Streptophyta; class Magnoliopsida; order Poales; family Poaceae; genus Neostapfia; species Neostapfia colusana. The sequence goes on along the minus strand of JASWHV010000005.1, from coordinate 60,905,109 downwards.
TAACGTGGGGCTGATGTGGACCGTCCGATTTAAAATAGACGGCTCAGATTAGATCGCCGAACCGGTACGCGCGGGTTTTGATTCTACCTTGCGATTTAAAATAGACGGCGCACAAGGGGCCACGTCGCCCTGGCCGGAGCCAGCCCGCGCTGCCTGGCGGTGCGTGGCGGCGGAAGCAGCGATCTCGCCGGAGATCTTCGGATTTTCGTCTATACTTCCTAAAACTTGGATTTCATGGCATAGAACGGTAGAGGGGAGGTCGGGGATCTCACCTCGGGGTTTTTCTTGAGCTCGGAGGCCCTGGAAGGCGGTCGGCGGTGAGGTCCGAGGTGAAAACGCGGCGGTGCTCGTCGGAGCTGTGTCTAGAGCGCAAAACACCGGATTTCCTTCACCTGCGAGATTCCCCGGAGGCGGTGGAACATGATCAGTGCGTTAGATCAGGAAATCCGAGCTAGGATCGAAGGAAAACGGCGGGAGAAGCTTCGGTTCACACCGAGAGGAAAAACAGCCGATCAGGAGGGGAAAAACAGGGCGATGTCGACATTTATATAGGCGAGGGGGGGCGGTCTGTTGGGATCGAATTGGAGTCATCCGGGACCGGAAGTCGGGATGGGGACGCGGTTTCCGGAGATGGTTGCGATCGGGCGCGGGGGGGGGGGGAATCCGGTCGGTTGGCGCGAGCGGGAGGTAGGAGATGACACGCGGGCCCCCCGTGTCAGTGAGAGGAAGAGACGGCGCGCGGTTGTGGGCTGGCGCGGTTGTGGGCTGGCGGGTTTCGGCCCACTGGCCGGCTGATGTTTTCTTTTTTCTTTTCTTTTCTGTTTTGATTTGAATTTGAATTCTAGTTTAAATTTGAATTTCTGCACCACATGCAATACGTCCAAAAAATTTTAAATTCCCCTCTTTAGCAGATTTTGGGGTGTTACAGCTCTACCCCCCTTAAAAGAAATCTCGTCCTCGAGATTGGTGGTTCTTAGGAAAACAATTCCGGAAACTGTGCCTTAAGCTCGTCTTCTCGCTCCCATGTGGCTTCCTCTTCCGAGTGATGCTTCCACTGCACCTTGCACATCCGGATTCTTTTATTTCTCGTGAGGCGTTCCATTGTCTCCAAAACCTTGACCAGTTGCTCGGCATAAGACAGATCCTCTCCTACGTCGACCTCATTCATGGGTAACATCTCTTCAGGCATCCTCAGACATTTCTTGAGCTGTGACACATGGAATACGTCATGCACATCCGATAGGCGAGCCGGTAGTTCTAGTTGATATGCCACTTCACCTTTCCTCTCCAGAACCTGAAAGGGTCCGATGTATCGTGGTGATAATTTCCCTTTCACCTTGAACCGACGAAGTCCTCGGATAGGGTACACCTTGAGATAGATATAGTCCCCCACGTTGAAAATGAGCTCTCTTCTCCGTACATCGGCATAGCTCTTTTGTTGTGTCTGTGCTATCCTCAAGTTGTTGCGGATTTCCCTCACTTCCGCCTCGGCTTCTTGTAGTACCTCGGGCCCAAACACTTTACTTTCCCCTGTTTGGTTCCAAAATAGTGGAGTTCTGCATTTCCTCCCGTACAAAGCCGCAAATGGTGACATATTCATACTAGCCTGATAGCTGTTGTTATAGGAGAACTCCGCATACGGTAAGTTCTTATCCCAACTTCTATTGTTCTTGAGCGCACACGCACTCTGCATATCCTCAAGGATCTGATTGGTTCTTTCCGTCTGCCCGTCAGTCTGGGGATGATAGGCAGAACTGAAATTTAAATGGGTTCCCATGGTTTCATGTAACTTCTGGCAGAACCTTGAGGTGAACTGTGTCCCTCGATCTGACGCTATCTTCTTTGGCACTCCATGGAAACACACGATCCTTGACATGTATAATTCTGCCAATTTGGATCTGCTGTAGCTTTCTTTCACGGGGATGAAATGAGCTACTTTGGTTAGCCTGTCGATGATGACCCATATCGAATCATATCCCGATTGGGTCCTAGGTAGTCCCACTATGAAATCCATACCGATTTCTTCCCATTTCCATTCAGGCACTTTGAGTGGTTGCAATAATCCCGCGGGTCGTTGATGTTTTGCTTTCACCAACTGACATGTGTCACATAGGGCAACATGTTCCACGACATCTCGCTTCATTCCATACCACCAATATCTGCTCTTGAGGTCATGATAGATCTTCGTACTTCCAGGATGAATTGAATAGTCGGAATCATGAGCCTCCTTCAAAATCAATTCACGGATCTCCTTCACTTCAGGCACACAGATTCTTTTCCCGTGCCACACCGTACCTTGTTCATCCTCTCTGAAACCAGGGGCTTTATTATCCTTGATGAGTTCTCTGATTTCTTGTATCTTCTCATCAGTCTTTTGACCGTTGCGTATATCTTGCTCTAATGTGGAGTCCACTTCCATGGCGATGGCCTCACCACTATTCACCAGACATAGATTGAGTTTTATAACCTCTTCCTTCAATTCTGTAGGCATGTCCTTCAAGCTCAACCTATTGACCTGCACCTTCTTGCTTAAAGCATCTGCCACGACGTTCACTTTCCCAGGATGATAGTTGATGCCCACATCAAAGTCGTGGATTAGCTCTAACCGTCTCCTTTGTCTGAGGTTGAGATCTGGCTGTGTAAAAATATACTTTAAGCTCTTATGATCCGTATATATCTCTGTCCTCTTCCCCATCAAGTAATGCTGCCAAATCTTCAACGCGTGTACCACTGCGGCTAGTTCTAGGTCATGCGTAGGATAGTTCTTCTCGTGTTTCTGGAGCTGCCGGGATGCATAAGCTACGACATGCCCCTCTTGCATGAGAACACATCCCAACCCGTTTCCAGAGGCATCGCAGTACACCGAAAAGTTCTTATGCATATCTGGCATAACTAGCACTGGGGCTGTTGTCAATCTTTTCTTCAGCTCTTGAAAACTCGTCTCGCACTGCGGTATCCATGTGAATGTGTTTCCCTTCTCCAATAATTTCGTGAGGGGTCTCGAAATCTTGGAGAAACCCTCGATATACCGCGATAATACCCAGCCAATTCTAAGAAGCTTCGAACTTCCCCGACATTCTCAGGGGTCTTCCACTTCTGTACATCCTCGATCCTTGCGGGATCTACGGAGATTCCTCCCTCCGAGATTATATGTCCTAAGAAGGGCACTCTCTTCAACCAAAATTCACACTTGCTCAGCTTGACATATAGTTGGTGTTCTCTCAGTTTTTGCAACACCAACCTTAGATGTCCCTCATGTTCTTATTCATCTTTGGAGAAGACGAGAATGTCATCAATGAAAACCACCACAAATTTGTCCAGATATTCCATGAATACCTTGTTCATGAGATACATGAAGTATGCCGGGGCATTAGTTAGCCCAAAAGGCGTGACGGTGTATTCATACAGTCTGTACCGAGATAAGAAAGCTGTCTTTGGAATATCAGCTTGCTTTATCTTAAGTTGGTGGTATCCCGACCTGGGATCAATTTTCGAGAACACACAAGCTCCCCTCAACTAATCAAACAAGTCTTCAATGCGGGGTAATGGGTACTTGTTCTTGATGGTTACTTCATTCAACGCACGGTAGTCTACGCACAACCTTTGGGTTCCGTCCTTCTTGGGCACAAATATCACTGGAGCTCCCCATGGTGAGGAACTAGGACGGATGTACCCCTTCTCTGTCAATTCTCTCAAATGTTCCTTGAGTTCTTCCAGCTGTTTGGAGTCCATCCGATAAGGCCTCTTGTATATTGTAGCTGTTCCAGGCACTAGCTCAATCGCGAATTCCACTTCACGTTCGGGAGGCATACCTGGCAACTCCCCCGGAAAAACATCTGGATATTCCTTGATAATCCTTATCTCTCCCACTTCCACCTCAACGTTATTGAGTTTAATGTCCCTCCTAGGCTCTTGCACGGCTATGAACTTCACTTTTGTGCCACTAGTGTGAGTTAGTTCCACCGTTCTGGTCGAACAGTGGATGATACCTTTATGTTTGGTCAACCAATCCATACCCAAAATAATATCTATCCCTTGTGAGTCTATCACTATGAGGTTTGCAGTAAATACTACCCCATTAATGTCTAGATTCACCTTGGGACACACTTGTCTTGTCCTTATTTCTCCCCCTGGAGAGTTCACTGCTAGCATATGGTTCATTTGTGTTGTTGCTAGATCATGCCTCTTAACAAACCCTTGAGCAATGAACGAGTGGGTAGCACCAGAATCAAACAACAGGGTTGCAATGTGTAAATTGGCAGGAAACTTACAAATTACCACGTCAGGTGCCTCTTGCGCTTCCTCCATGGTCACATGGTTCACCCGTCCTCGCATCACATTCTGCTGTGGTGGCGGCATGGGCTTCTTCTTTGGGCACTTATGGGCGTAGTGCCCCACTTCACCGCAGTTGAAGCATTGCACCCCAACCTTAGGTGCCTGGCCTTTGTTGTCCTGGGGTGGGTTCGGTGGTCCTTGTACTGCTGGTCGAGGTTGATATGTGGGGCGAGGCTACTGTACAAACTGACGTTGTGGCTGTGCTGGTGCTGACAGTGGTCTGAAATTCGGGTTGTACCCTCTGAGTGCTGAGTAGGGTACCACAGCACGGCTCGTCTACCCTGCGGGTTGCTGCATCAGACGTGGGCTTGTGTTGCTACCCGAGGCTTGGTGTGACCATCCCGCCTTCCTCTTGTTTTCATTTTCCAAGGCCTTCAGCTTCCTCTCCACAACAAATGCTCTGTCTACCATCTTTTGGAAGCTCTCATACTCGTTGGAGGACATTGCACACTGCATTTCCGCAGTAAGTCCTTCCACAAAGCAGTCATGTTTCTGCTCATCAGTTTCGATGTCCCGTGGTGCATAACGGGATAGTTGGGTGAACTTTGTGAGGTATTCCCTCACAGTCATGTTTCCTTGCTGCAGTCCCAAGAACTCCTTTCTCTTGTTTTTGAGTTCACCCCTTGGTATGTAATGGTTGCGGAAACTGCGCTTGAACTCTTCCCAAGTGATGTTCTCGGGGTCATGATGGGCTGCCACGTAAGCGGTCCACCAATCAGCAGCAGGTCCATGCAATTGGTGAGAGGCAAACAGCACCCTCTCATACCCTTGGCATTGTATGATCCTCATCTTGCTCTCAATGGTCTTTAGCCAGTCATCTGCCTCCAGAGGTCCAGCAGCACTTGCAAACTTTGGAGGTTGAGTCCCTAGAAACTCACTCAACCTTGGTTGGCGTGGTGCAGCTTGTGGAGGTGGAACTTGGTGCTAGTTGGCCACCACTTGAGTTAGGCTCTGGATGAGCTGATTCTGATTTTCAAGCATTTGGTGGATGGGATCAACTCCTTCACGGCGACCACCCCTGTCTTGTCCTCTAGAAAGATGAGGGATGCCGGCCTCATCGTTGTTGTTGGCGGGGTTGGCACCACGACCCTTTCCTCTTCCGGCCATCTATCATGATCAACCAAATGTTAATTTAAAGCATTTCGTATTAAATTCCCAATTTGCTTGTTTAAACTTAAACTCATGAGGTCTTATTATATTAATATTTTCTGAGGGTTTCACGTCTCACGCGAAAATAAATGCACTCTTAATTCATAGGGGTTCACACATCAAAGCAAAACAACCTAAAGACGAGGTTGCGGATAAATGCCCATGGCTTCCACAACTCACGTCACACACCAAACATTAACACACCATTAACTAAGGTATTGACTCGACTACTCGATAACCTGCTGAACTAAGGGAAAGGACTCTACACGACTCGTATCACTGAGCTGGCTCCTCGGGATCTTCCTCATTATTGCGGCTGCCCTCTGACTCCACTTTGGGTGAGGAAGCTGCTGGTGGAGAAGTGCGGCGACGCCTGCTCGCCCGACGGTCTGGGGAGTCAGGAGTCCATGTGTCATTCACGGTGACACACAGTTCATTCCCATCTCCTCTTTCTCTCGCCCTAAAGCTGGCACGAAGCAATGCCTCGGTCTCCTTCAGGGTGTCACGAACATCCTGAAGCTCCTGCTGACACTCCTGCAGTCGAGTGCTGAGCATAGCAGCATCCTCCAAGCACAGGTCCATGTGCTCATGGGAAGTCCCCTGCTGCACCGGCGGGTACTTGTACTCCGCGGTACCACTCTCACGCTGGAGGACATACATGTACTCAGTTCTGTCCAGGTGGCGACGGTAGACGTAACTCTGGCAGGTGATGGCCTCCCAGGTGACATCCCTCTCGGCATCAACTTGTGTCGCTCGACAAGCTGGAGAGCGGTGGATCTTGAGCAGCTGTTCTTCATGGATAATCCTCATTTATGAACTCCATTCTTCCCGCTTCTCACGGATGGTCCGGGTGGAGCTGTAGTGTATGATTTGCTTGCCCATATTGCCAAAAGCGTGGAGCATACACCGTAGACGGCGCAACAAGCCTCCCACTGCCAGTCCGTAGGAGTGGTACGTCACCGGACAATTCTCCTCTCTTAGGGCAAGGGAAACTACAGGAACTCTCCCTCCGGTGGACTTGCGGGCGGTGCGGATCATGTGAACAATCTAAAACATAAAGCATTTAAAATTAAGTTAGATAAGATTTAAATAAAAATCGTATTTTGAATAAAGTTGGGGCAAGGTGAATAAAGTGACCCATTAAATAACACTTTTCAACCCACAACTTTGTAAAATAGTTTTTAAGAAAATAGGGTCCTTAAATACGTCCATTTCTACCTAGGTTCACGTTCCTACGGGCAACCATGGCTCTGATACCACTTCTGTCACACCCGGTTTATCCGAAGAACAACCGAGTGAATATCACATGTATGCCAGGATCATTTTCTCATACATGTGACGACAAATAGTGAAGCATCATCATATTACAAGCCAGGTGTCGAATATAAATATGTCTTACAAAGCATACGTCTCGATGGACGATAATAAGTTCATAACATGTAAATAAAATAGCAGCGGAATATAAATCTTGTGGGCTCCGTCACAGGCGTTGCCCGGGGGACTCCGTGAACCTAGAATCCTTCTTCAGGTCCGGAGTCTTGGTCATTGAACACCACATCATCCCCTTGACCTGAGCAGCAATTTAAACCAACAAATATGCAAGTTTGAGTACCGTTGGTACTCAGCAAGTGTGGGAAAGTTATGTCATGCATGGCTAGAACAAGGAGAGGTTGAACTCATGGTTGAAGCACTACGCAATTAATACCTATCACCTTAGCTTATTAAGCACCTACAGTACTACACAGGTGAAATGGTCCCAATTCTCCCAACCCATCTTTGAAATCAAATAACCATAACATCAATTCCAATGTTAAGCTCCCCGCTTAACATCCTCAACTTCCAAAGCCATCATCCTCTAATCATGAATAGGTCCAAGCCGCTCTTGACCGTGAGCACGGCTGTCATGACAGTTTTGACTCTGTAGAGTTTGCACCACTGTACCCACATGTAGTGATTTCATCCCCCGTTGCCGGGTGGACTAAAAGAACCTCCATTATGCCAGTGGGCACGAACCACATTCACACTTCCCAATGTGTGTAGCCAGGAGATCACTACGAAGCCTTTACAAAGAGATTCCCGACAAGCGTGGGCCCACTGAGGTTTCACCCCTAACAGCATACAAGAGGCTCCAACCCCTCTGCAGTGGCCCCCTCTTGAGCCTTGCAGTTCATATGGTAGTCCAGCTGACACCTATTCCTCGCACCATCCAACACACCCAAACTACGCCGGGGATACACCTAATTAATTGGCCAAGCTGCCCCATCTCAGCATGTGGTTGGCACGGTAACGCCAGGTTACATGCTCCATGAACCGGTCCTTAGGATCCAGGCAAGTACTAAACACAAACCCGAGTCTCGTGCAACCAGCACCAACCAAATCATCCAACTTGCCTCGATCCCTATCTCTACGTAACTCATAATATCTCATTCAAGAGTAAGGTAAATAAAATTGATGATCTCATATCCCAACTATCCCATCCTAAGCATGGCTAAGCATAAGCATATAAATGAATGACATGATAAAATAAATCCCAACCCAAGCTACAAGGAAACAAGGTAATGCAATTCTAGCGAAACTTCCTAGCATGGGTTTCATATTTCAATTGACAATGCAAATAATTCTATCTGCACATCCTAGCATAGGATCAAAGTGGTCAAGGACATTTGCCTTCTTCCTGCTGCTCTAGGAATGGAAAGTCTTGGTCTTGGAAGGCGAGAACTTGCTCTGGGGCAGGTTCTACTCATGCCAATACACATAGCAAAACAAAACAACAATCCATAAGACATAGTTCACACTTTCACTTCATACAAACCACACATACATACCTATGAAAGTCATTCACATTACTAAGTATTGTGGTTATCCTAGATGTGTTGATTTTTGGCCTACATGCACTTTTAAACATATGTATATGATTTCTAACTTTTGTATTCAGATTTCTGTTTGCACACTATATATGAATTTCCAATTTAAACAAATTCTTCATATTTCATTAATACACTCTTTAGCTACCAAGTTTGCATGGAAGGTAATTTCCTACTCCAAATGGGTTTTAAGATCTTCTACCAAATCCTAAACTGAAGTCTTTGGATTTGGAGACTTCATTTATCATTTTCTAATTATGCATACCTATTTTCCTATATTTTCCAGATTTATTTTCAATGCCTAAAAGTGAGTTTTAAATCTTATATAGTAGGACTTATCAACTAAACAGAATAGGTTCTGATCTAAAATATTAAATAATATTCTTTTGAACTTCTCTTCTGATGTGAACTAATTTAAATTTATTTTATCAGCTTTTAGAATTATTTCCTAACCTAAAAATGTGTTTCTAGAACTAATAAATATGAAAAACACTTATGCAGATTTCATTTCAGCCTAAGATCTATTTTTAGTTCATTCTAAAGTTTTTCAAGTATATACTTCCATGCGGCGGCGGGAGGCGGCGATCTCGCCGGAGATCTTCGGATTTTCGTATATACTTCCTAAAACTTGGATTTCATGGCATAGAACGGTAGAGGGGAGGTCGGGGATCTCACCTCGGGGTTTTTCTTGAGCTCGGAGGCCCTGGAAGGCGGTCGGCGGCGAGGTCCGAGGTGAAAACGCAGCGGTGCTCGTCGGAGCTGTGTCTAGAGCGCAAAACACCGGATTTCCTTCACCTGTGAGATTCCCCGGAGGTGGTGGAACATGATCAGCATGTTAGATCAGGAAATCCGAGCTAGGATCGAAGGAAAACGGCGGGAGAAGCTTCGGTTCTCACCGGGAGGAAAAACAGCCGATCGGGATGGGAAAAACAGGGCGATGTCGACGTTTATATAGGCGGGGGGGGGGGGGGTCTGTTGGGATCGAATTGGAGTTGTCCGGGACCGGGAGTCGGGATGGGGACGCGGTTTCCGGAGTTGGTTGTGATCGGGCGCGGGGAGGGGGGGGAGGAATCCGGTCGGTTGGCGCGAGCGGGAGGTAGGAGATGACACGTGGGCCCCGCGTGTCAGTGAGAGGAAGAGAGGGCGCGCGGTTGTGGGCTGGCGTGGGGGAATAGTGGGCCGGCTGGCGGGTTTCGGCCCACTGGCCGGCTGAGGTTTTCTTTTTCTTTTTCTTTTTCCTTTTCTTTTCTGTTTTGATTTGAATTTGAATTCCAGTTTAAATTTGAATTTCTGCACCACATGCAATACTTCCAAAAAATTTTAAATTCCACTCTTTAGCGGATTTTGGGGTGTTACACCTCAGCGGGGAGGCTTGGTCCGGGGCCAAGGGCACATGTTGGCTTCAGAACCTAGACGCACGTGGCAGCCCTGGGGCTGACCCCAGGGCTGAGGACACGTGGCCACGCTAGCGCCCGCCTCAGCAGGGAAGCGGGGCCTGGGCTGTCTTTAACCCTCCACGTGGGGGTACCCAGTTTGCAGGGTACCAACAGTGGTATCTAGGTCCATATCGTGGGAGACAACGACCCCGAAGGTGGGGCCTTCATACTTCCCGCGTGGTAACTTTGAACTTGTACTCTAGAAGCCGATGTGGTGGGAAGATTCTTGCGTAGTGGGTGTACGGTTGTACCTGGAAGATGAAAAGGCTGAACGTCCTTGGCGTAATGGGCATACTCGGCAGTCAAAGTGGCAGCACGTCGTCGGCATAGAGGATGCGTGACTACTCTTGACTGGAGGGTCGTGGCCATGTGCTTGAGGGGTTGCCTCGGGGTATTTACTGCGGCAACCCTCCGGTCGACCGCCGCAGTTCCACTGTGCTGCTTTTATCGGGAGCCGACAGACGTTCCCGAGAAGTTACCCACTTGGCCCTAGTGTCTGACGGTTGGACCTCGGTCCTACCCGTCATTTGGGGAGGCGAGTAGCGCGCGGCGATGGAAATCCATGTGTCATGCCTGTTGCCCAGCCAGAGGTTGCGGACGTAGAAAAGGAAGCCTTCCGGAGAAGGGTGGTTCCTTTCTGCCTTTTGCGATCTTCGTCTTCCTCTTGCGCGCTCGAAGCCTCCGCTCCCCAGCACTCTCAATATTCTCTCACCACCATGTCTTCCGGCATCCACTCCTCCAGGCTTCGCAGCGATGGCAACATCATGCTTGCGAGGCACCTGCTCGGCTGGCAGTCAGCCACATTCGATGGAAAGATCCACCGTGGGAGGGTCCCGCTGACTGACATGCAGCCCGGTGAGGTAGTTCTCTTCACCTCGTATGTTCTGTCTGGGTTCACGCTACCGGCGTCGTCCTTCCTCCTCACCTTGCTTAGGTGTAAGGGCTCCAGCTCCAGCACCTCATGCTGCACGCCCTTTCACTGGTGGCCGTCTTCGTCCACTTCTGCGAGATGTTCGTGTGCATGCGGCCTTTGGTGCAGCTCTTTAGGGAGTTCTTCTCCTTGAGGGCCTCGGGGAGAAGCACAAGCCACTTGGGAGCTTACTACTTCCAGCACCGAGGGAGGAACTCTGCGCTCTACATCGTGCCCTTCACTCCCAGGAAGTGGGAGCACTGGAGGGAGGACTGGGTGATCACCCAGACCGATGTCCACGACTGTCTGGAGCTGCCAGGTGGCCCCCTGATGGCCGAGGTAGACGTCGGGACGAGATCCCTGACCTGCAGGATGCCTACACGCCGTTGCTGGAGTGGATCCGGTACATGGCAGAGGAAGGCCTGACCTCGCTGATGGTCCTGGCCGACTTCCTGTCCCGTCGGATCGCCCCTCTCCAGCAGCGCGTCCAGCCCACCTAGCAGGACACCAGGGAGGGCGACATGACCCGGTTGGCACGCAGAGCAGGGTCGTCGCCAGGTCGGGATATGCTGGGGACGAGGCTGCAGAAGCTCTCCTGCGACTCAATCACCGACGACTAAATCACCTACCAGCAAGCTGCCAGCCCGTCTTCCTCAACCCGCAGGCACGGTCGAGGCTGCTGAAGGAGCTGCGGACAGTGGACGACATCGATGTTGCAGTGTGGCAGGTCGGCGATGCCTCGCGGGGCATGGAGATCCCCAGATTGGACAACGCTGATGGTCATGTGGGGCCTGCGCTGAACTCACTCCCAGAGGGAAGGAGTCGGCTGGAAGACTCGCTCCTGCATTACGCCCTCGCTCACCATCCAAGGATGCCCCGGAGTCGAGCAGGGCGACGAAGAGGAAGCTGGTCTGCTCCAACGGAAGCTGGTCCGTTCCTCAGCCGTCGATGGCAGCCCCAACACAGGGCGCATCTTCGGCGTCGAGGTCCTCAGCAGGGAAGGCTCCTACTGCACCGTCTTCAGCGATGAAGACCCCTGAGGTTTCGCCGGCTCTTAAGCCGATGAAGGTGACCTCAACGCCGGCGTAGGCGAGTGGCTCGAGCCCTCCGCATAAGAAGCTCCGCGCGGGGTGGAACGTCCAGAATTCCCGGTATGGCTCAACCTCTCTGTTTAGTTTGTGTACTAATCCTCTGGATGGCGTAGTTGATTCTTGATGCTTCTTCTTGCAGGGCTCCTTAGCAGAGTACCCCTCCTCCTCCTCCTCCTCCTCCTCCTCCTCCTCCTCCTCCTCCTCCTCCTCCTCCGTAGTACGGGAGCTGGAGCTTCTTCTCCACCAAAGCTCCAACGTCGGCGGCAGTGCCTGAGCCTGCGCCTGGGGCAGCTCCGGATGTCGTCATCCGGGCCCTCGAGGCCAGCCAACCAGCAGGCATGGACACCTCTGGTAGCAGCGCGACTGCTGCTGAGCAAGCTGCCAGCCCTCCTCCTCTTCCTCCGCAGGTTGCCGTGGTGGTAGCCCCACCAGAAATTGAAGCGCCGGAGGATGTCGAGGCAGTCCCTCACCTGGCAATGCCGAAGGCCGTCCTGCTCCCCAGGGCCATGAGAGCAGTCCGCTCAAGCCTGCACTAGATTCAAGGCATGCTTGAGCAGGAGAGGGCCGAGCTGAGGTCTGAGCGGGAGCACCTCCAAGACTGGGACGACCTGTTGAAGGCGCGGGTCCAGTTCACTAGGGCGAAGGCGCAGGCATGGGAGGAGCAGCCTGAGGTGCAGGAGGAGTTGCTGGAGGAGAAGGATGTCATCATCGCTGACCTCCAGAGGAAGGCAGTGAGCCTCCTGGCTGAGGCCAAGGACCTCCATTCCTCCGCCGGTGCGCGTCTCGTGGTTCTGATAGAACTCCAAGAGACGCTCCTTTGTCGGGAGAAGGAGGCGGAGGCAAAGGAGCGGGTGCTCTCTGATCGCCTGGCCGCTCACGAGGAGCGGGAGCGCCCGAGGTAGCGGCTCTAGGGTTTCTATGACCGGGAGCTCGCCGCCGCGACTAGGGAGTCTGACCTGGACGAGCGGACCGCGTGGCTTGCCACCAAGGAGCAGGGTCTTACTGCTCTAGAGCAGGACGTGGCCACCCGGGAACAGGAGCTGGCGAGGAGGAGTTTGGCGAGGGAGCTAGCTTCTTCCGCCAAGGTGGTTAGAGATCTCCGGGCTTCTCGTGTCGCTAAGGCAGAGAAGGTATGGGACTTCCTCTTCGACGCGGAGGCAGCGCTGGAACCTTCAGCTTCGGACCCTTGCGCTCCGGTGGTCCGGCCCAGGAGGTGAGCCAGATGCTCCCTGTCCTGGACTCGGTCGGGGAGAAGCTTCTGGCGCTGGAGAACACCATGGGGGAGCAGCTGGAGGACGAAGACAAGGCTCTAGCCTAGCAGGTGGCAGAGCATGCGCTCTCCTGCCTTCGAAGCTGCGACCCCAACATCTCACTGGAACCTGTGGCGCAGGGCCACAGTGCTGAGCTGTTGGGGGCGGCCAAGTCTGCCGTGGGGGAGGTCGCCCGACTTGTAGCTGCTAGGTTCTTGCGTGGATGGCTTCTAAGTCTCCCGCACGCCTTGTATCCTCCCTTGTATGCTGGAGCTCTACTATGAATAATGACTTTTTCATTTCAAGTCTTGTGTTGTCTTGAGTTGTTGGTGTAGACTTTGGACCCTTGGCAGCGCAAAGGTCCTGAATGACTTAGCCAAGGTTGATAGCTTTTTTCTGATGTCCCGAGCTTGTTCCTCCGGGTCTTTAGTAGCGTAAGGACCCAGAGCGCTCCGGCAGTGTGGCTAATACTCCTCTCGGGTCCTTGGCAGCGCAAGGACCCGAGGGAACCTCAGCCAGTGTCTTCAGCTTGTCGTAGCCGGAGGCCTGAGTCTTCTGCTTGGTGCTGCAATGGTCTGATGTCCTGGCCGCATGGTTCACCGTGATGGCCCCCTGGTAGGTGTGGCCCTTGAGTTGAGGCGCACCTACCAAGTAGACTGGACGAGGCAGGACGTCAGCATCGGTCCTCTTGGGAGTTCCGGGACACCAAAGACTTGTTCGAACCTGCAGACATGGCAGAAGAAGGGGAGTAGTCATGCTCTCTGGTCACCGTTTCCTGTTGTTAGTTTTTCTGTGGCTTACAGTCCTCAGCTGAGCTGCAGAGCTTGGGTAATTCGATGTGGTTCGTCCGGGCTATGGTTAAAGCCTTGCCCAGGGGTATGAGTCGTCCGGTTCCCCGGTACTGAGCTGTAGCGCTGGAAAGGCATGGTGTGCATGCTTGGGGTACGGAACCAGACAAAGCAGGCTACACACTCTATTCCTCCCGCTGGCATAAGCCTTTCGGGGGAGGGACTGTTCGGCGCCATAGGGTCCCCGAGCAATGAGTCACCCACAGGACCCCAAGTATGCCACAGGTACCTCAAGCAGCCCTGGCTACAGAAGGATAGCACAACTTCTACTAAGGATAGAATAAGAAAAACCTTCTGGTCACACGGCCGGAGCACTATGGAAAGAAAGCACGAAAAATAAAGGGGGCAATGTCCGGGGTCCGGTTACTTTTTTGTCCGTAGGCGTGTACCTTCCGGCCCCCAAGTACTCAGTTGTAGCGCAGGGAAGGCAGTCCGGCAGGCTTAGGGTACGGAACCACGCTAAGCAGGCTGCGTGTCCTGGACCTCCTACAGGCATTAACCTTTCAGCGTGGAGACCTTCTAGTGCTACAGGACCTAGGACAAGTATGTAGGACAGGCTCCGGACATGCCATTTACAGTTGATATGCATGAGTGAGCACAAACTGTAAAGAGAGAGTACGCAGGGTAAGACAAAATTTTCTCATTTCTGGCTTCCTTCATAGAAGGAAACAGGCCGTACAATAAAGCAGCGACGCGCTCTGGATGACAAGAGTAGCAGGACTCCTCCGGAGCCTAGCTGTTCTAAGCGCTGTTCCTAGACACTATGACATCCTTACAGAGAAAATAGAACCCTACCGCTGCGCTAAGATAGAACTTATGGAGGTGTTCTATGTTCCATGTATTGGGTAGAGGTACCCCATACTCCGTTGCTAGGCGGACGCACCCGGGGCGGCATACTTGTATCACTCCGAAGGGACCCTCCCAGCTGGGGGAGAGTTTCCCACCTTCTCGAGAAAGTATTCACTGAAGCACCAGGTCACCCACCTCGAGCTGTCTTCTCCGTGCGAACCGCTGCTGATATCGCCGGAGCGCTTGGCGGTGTAGCACGTTCCGAGCAGCTGCTAGCCACGTTTCCTCATCGACGAGGCCGATATCTTCACGCCGGAGCTGGTCCTGTGTGGCTTCGTCATATTCTTGGACACGGGATGAGCCCATGGTAGTTCCCGAGGGGAGGGCGGCCTAGACCCCCTACACCAGTGTAAGAGGGCGTCTCCCTTGTCGCACAATGGGGGGACGTCAGACTAGACGTGGAGCGCCTTGCGTCGCTCATTGTCGGCGCTGGAACAAGATTCGGAGTGGCCGTAGAAGGCTTTCAACACACGCTCAGCGTCTTGATACTCCATCTCTTGCTCAGCACTGGCCTTAGGCTTGGCCTTTTGTTTGCCCCCCCCCCCCCCCCCCCCCCCCCCGCTGGCGGTCTGGCGGGAGGGTGCGCCGTCTTGGCGTGGCCGGTGTTGTTGCAGCTCAGAGAAGCGCTCCGCAAGCTTCTTGATCTCACGGCAGTTGCTGGCGCCGTGGCGGCTGGAGTTGCGCACTGAGCACCACCGGCCGTTGTAAAAGTCCCAAAACTTGTAACTGAAAAAATTGAATTATGAATAAAGTTGGGTTTAATTCAAGAAAATGGGACATGCAAAAACTTTCTAAGACATGATGATACACATAGGTGTGCAACCAAATGAGCTCAAATATTCAGTTAAATGGTTTCAAGCCAAGGTTGAATGAAAACCATGTGAATATTCTCATGTGTAAGAAGCTATTTTAAGTTCAACTTTTGCACTCAAAGGTCCACTTAAATTCAAATGTGGCCATCTCAAATAGAGGATGCAAAATGTAGTTGCAGACATCATAATTACAGCAGCCAAATTCAAAGTGGGAATCTATATTTGAATTCTTCAGGTTCAATTTAGTGGGATGGCAAAGTTTGAGAAAATTTGGATGTTGTCGAAGTGTTCAGTCGACACTTCCCCCGGGCCTGCACTGGGCAGCCCGCGGAGCTTCTTTTTTCGGTGGGGCTAGTCCCTAGCGGAGAGCTTGCGTGGATGGACGAGTTAGTAAGAGCTTGACGCGGTGAGTTTTACGTGGTTCAGGCCGCCGGAGCGTAAAACCCTACGTCCACGGCGAGCTATGGAGCTCGCTGTATTGCTTGCTGCTCAGGGCCGGAGTCCTGAGCTTGGGGGTGAGTTACAGCTTGGGAGTGTATGGCTAGCGTATGAGTTGCAAAGTGCGAACCCTTGCTATCGTCGCCTACCTGAGCCTTTTATAGTCCAAGACTCGGGCGGCTTACAAGGGGAGCCGGGACCCGACAGGTGGTCCCGGGAAGATTGTCTATTATCTACCGTATCTGCAGTTATGCCGGTAGTTGTCTCTGGTCGAAGGCTTCTGAGTCTTCATCTTGCCGCCCTGCCCATGCCGCATGCTAGTCGTAGTGGTTGATGACGGCGCAGGCGGCATGGGATGTCTTGTCGCAGTGTTTATTAGCTGGCAGGTTCTGACACCGCGCGCCAGTCTGTGATGCGACTGGGCGCAACGGCACCTGACAGAGGCGTGCTCCGCGTCTCCGCGTCTTGGGAAGACGCGGGCCTTGAATACCTTGTACGGGCAAGGTATGGGGCGTCTTTACGCCCGCTGCCTATCGCTCAGGGGCAGGCAGCGCCGTTCTGCTGCCACGTGGCGGGCCCGGAGCCCTTCTCAGAGGAGAGGAGGGCCCGGTCCGCAGGGCACGTGGAGCCTCCGGACCTCTCCCCACGGAGGGGGAGACTCGGCTTCTGTCGACCACGTGGCGGGCCCGGAGCCCTCCTTTGAGGAGAGGGAGGTCCGGCCCAGCTGGACGCGTGGCGCCTTCGGACCTCTCTCCCGCGGAGGGGGAGGTCCGGCTTCTGTATGCCATGTGGCGGGTCCGGAGCTCTCCTCTGAGGAGAGGGAGGTCCGGCCCCGCCGGACGCGTGGCGCCTTTGGAGCTCTCCCTGCGGAGAAGGGCGAGTTCCTTAGGCATTTTCCCCTGTGCGCGGGGGTACCCCATATCTCAGGTACCGACAGTGGCCCTCGGGCCCATCTCGGGGGAGATAGCGAGTCCGAGGTGGGACCTCCGTCTCTTCCGATCCGCGCACTTTCTCTAAGTCCCGAATTGACCGCTGCCGGAGCACAAACGGCCGCTGGATCGTGGGAGCGTGCGCTCATTTGATGGTTGCTTTTACTGTGGCGGTTCCCAAGACTGCCACTTCTGCACGTTGCGGCGCTTTCTTCGGAACCGCCGAAGTGCTTTGCCGGCTCATCTTCTCAGGAGACTGACTCCTTGACCCACCGCTTCAGTTGGGCGGCTTGGGTCCACCCGTCATCGGCATTCGGTCTAGGAGCCGAAGCGGTTGCCGATGCAGTGTATTTGAAGAGTTCCGAATCGCTTGGAATTGCACCTGGGAAGTTTTTAGAGGGGATCTTACCCACATTGCGGCTTCCCTTCGCACTTCTCTGTGTTTCTTCTCGGACTGTTGTGCTTTTGCTCCCTTGCCTTTGAGTTCTCCCTCGCCATGGCCTCCAACCCGCCACCAGAGAAGAAGCGCGCTCGATCTCCTCCAGCGGCGGCGTCTGTGCCAAGTCGGGAATCTGGGGTGCCTGGCACTCCCTCCGGTGGTGACTCGAAGAGGCCCCGGGCTGATGCGTTGTGGGAAGCTTCTGGGGCGTCCTCTGTTCCGCCAGTCCAAGCGACTGCGGAGCGGCTGTCAGTGACGGTAGCGGGCTCTAGGAGTCCTACCCCGGCTCGGAAGTCGGGGTTCAGAGCCCGCTGGAGTGTCCGCACTTCCCGGCCATCCCCGACTTGCGGGGAGTCAGTGCCGTTACGCTCGGAGCCGGGGGCAACTGCCGCAGCCCCCAGGCCAGCGCGAACTTCTCCTGTTCCAGTGTGCCCGTACTCGGCGGCGGCGTCGTCTCTTCCCGCCGAGACGGCCACCGCGGCCCCCAAGCCAGCACAGGTCGACCCTGCACCAGGCTGCCCGGCCTTTACTCCAGCGCCGCCTTCCCCGGCTCGCCCCCCTCCTCAGGTCAAGGAGCCAGAAGTTGAAGAGAGCCCGGCAGGTCCGGCTGCCAGAGCTTCGGCGCCAGCTTCTCCTGATCGGCGTCTCGTCTCGGTTTCTGGTGCGTCGACTCCTCTTGAGGACGAGGTAATGGAGGAGGTCGGGGGGACTGTGCCGGCCTCTGTTTCTCCATTGCCCCTGGCGGATGCCTTCGCGCTTGCCGAGATGAGCGTTCGGCAGGTCTTGGCTGCACTAGGTCGCGAGCGGGAGGAGTATACAGTTAAACGGGATCGCCTCCTCACCTGGGGGAACCTTTTGCGGAAGAGGACCGTGAAGGTTAAGAGCGAGCTCGACTCCAGGCGGGAGTTGCTCGACTTTAGGGAAGTGCTCCTCGACCGGATGAAGCGGGCTGTCAACCGTATGGACACCCAATCACGGCGGATCAACAGGGAGGCCCTGGAGGCACACGCCCGGGCCGAGGAGAGCCTCTCTGCTGCTGTGGAGATACGGCGGCAGTTGGAGCACCGTGAACTCGCCGTTGAGGAACAGGAGCGTTCCACGGCAGCTGAGGCGGAGAGGGTCGCCGCGCAGCTGGCGGCGGGCGAGGATGACCTTCGAGCTCGGATCGAGGAGCTGGAGATCCTGAAGGCAGACCTCGACTTGAGGGAGGAACAGGTCTCCCGTGATCACCGGGCGGTCTTGGACCGGGAGTTGACCGCCGACTTCAAGGCTGCTCAGTTGGAGCGGCTCGCCAAGACTCTCCATCTTTGGGAGAGCTCCCTGGCAGCCAAGGAGAAGGAATTCTCCGAGAGGAACCTGGAGACTCTGCAGGCGGCCCGCTGCGAGGTGGAGGAGCTTTCGGCCTTGCGGTCCTCCGAGGCTCTTGCGGTCTCGAGCTTCGTGGATCGAGCGGGGTCCGCCCTGATCCCTCTTGGCTTCAGTCCGGTGAGGGCCGCGGCCCCTGCGTTGGAGGTGATCCCCGCGCTGGGGTCGATCGGCGCCAAGCTGGACAGGCTAGACTCGGTGGTCGCCAGCGAGCTTGAGGCCGAGGGACGCGGCCTAGCCTTAGAGGTCGCCTCACATGTGCTGGCATGCTTTAAGAGCCCCGACCCCTCTTTCTCGCTAGAACCAGCGAGAGAGGGCCCAGCCGCACAGCGGGAGCAAGCTGCCAGGGCAGAAGTCGAGGATGTGGCCGCCCTTGTAGCCGCAAGGTTCCGGTGGGAGCCGGGAGGTCCTTAGGACTTGTTTCTCCCTTTTTATCGAGTCTGTAGTCCAGCTCATGGAGCTTCGCTTAGTTCGACTCTTTTAGATATCTGTGTCTGTGATGCTTTTTCTCTCCTTCTTGGCTTTGCCTGACTGAGTCCTTAGCTCCGCAAGGTACTCAGAGGCCATCTCCAATCTCGGAGCTCCGCATAGACACCTTCCCCGGGTCCTAACCGTGTTAGGGGCCCCCGGGGGTCTCCGGATCTCGCCCCATGGGGAGATCCAAATCTGCCTGCCACGTGGCAGGTCCGGAGCCCCTCCTTAAGAGGCGGGAGCTCCGGCCATGCTGGACACGTAGGGCTTTCGGAGCCCTCCCACCGGGGGGGAGGTCCGGTTTCCGCCTGCCACGTGGCGAGCCCGGAGCCCTCCTCAGGGGAGGCGAGAGCTCCGGGCCCGCTGGACAAGTGGGGCCCTCGGGTCCCGCCCCTGCTGGAGGGGCAGGTCCCGGTCCATCCAGTCCTAGGCCGGAGTAGTTGGTAGCTCCTTTCCCCCTGCTTCATGCAGTCCCTGTTGCCGTAACCTGGAGGTCCTGCACACAGGCAGAGGAAACGTAATTCTCCTCGAGGGGTCCTCCCCTCCCGTCTCCTAGTCTTATCTGTCTTACAATCCTGATTTGTTATACGGGGCTTGGGCAATTCTGTGCAGGAGGCGCCGGAGCTCCGGCTCCCTCCGAGGTCCGGGTACGGCCGTCCGATCCCTAGTACTGGGCCATGCGCTGGGGAAGCAGAGTGCACATGCTTTGGGTTCATGACCAGGCAAAGCAGTTGTACTCCCCTGTACCTCCGGAGGGCAGGATGCGCATGCTTTGGGCTCATGGCCTGCTAAGCTGGATACGCACCCTGGACCCCCCATGCACAACGCAGGCCTTTCCTGGAGGTAACCAACTGGCACCTCAACACCTGACTGGGGGAGGCCCGAGAGACTCACTCGGCCATCGGCAGGTGCCTCAAGCGCAGCCACCTTCGGTAGGATAGCGAATGCCGACTATGGATGAGCGCAGAAGAGGGGGAGATAGATGTACGATGAACATACAAAGATAGTGCGATCATAAAAATTAATGCATAAATTAAATGAGCGCATGAGAGAGAGCTAAGTAGAACAGGTCTCTGTATTCGTGCCCATAGATGGAATTCTGGCTGTACATGGAGGCAATATTCCGCCTCGTCTACAAGGGAAGCAAGACTCTACGCGCTTAGGGTCGGAACCAGGCTAAATTGGACGTAGTCCTGTACCGTCCCTTGAGATTTAGCTGCCCCAAGCTCTGTTCCCAAATCCTATGGGATTCATTACAGAAGAGAATAACCCTGTTCTACTGATGCTCGGGAAGTAGGACTTACAGTGTTGCTTCATGGTAATAGTCTTTTGGGAACGGATCCCACACTCGGTTGAAAGGCATGTGTACCTGGGGCGGCAGCTTTCATGATTCAGAAGGGACCTTCCCTGCTGGGGGAGAGCTTATGGGTCCTTCTTGGAATAGAGTGTGCCGCGACACCAGGTTGCCCTCCTGCAGGCCCCCAATGCGTTCGGTTCTTTTGGCGGTAGTGCTTAGAGCATCAGCCGAGACCGCGCGTTGTGGGGTGTTACCTGCAGCCGAGTCTCGTCGACGAGGTTGTCATCTTTACGCTGGATCAGGTCCTGCGCGGCTTCTCCTGGGGGCCCCCGGGGAGTTCTCCCCTTCTGGCTAAGGCCTTCAAGGGGTAGGTGGACCCGGGCTCGTCTTGGATGACCTAAGGCATCTTCCCCTTCTGGCAAGGCCTTCAAGGGGTTGACGGACCTTGGGCGGCCCCCGGGAGGTATGTCCGAGGCACGGAGGCGTGCCGCAGTTGACTACCGCCCTGGCCCATCACCGTCAGAACTGGAGTCCTCACCGTTATGCACCATCTTTATGACACGCTGAGGCTCCTGGAACCCCACCTGATGGGCGGCGGTGACTGGGGCATCGACCTTCTGTTTGCCATCCCTCTGAGGGTAAGGCGGTGCTTCAGCTCTCTGCTGTCTTCCTTTGCGGAAGCGCTCTGCGAGCCTCTGGATATCCTAGCACTCGGCAGCAGTATGGTTGCCGGCGCCATGCACGGGGCATAGCCCGCCCTGGTCACTGTCTGGGGCCGGTGACTGCCGCTGCCTTTTGTCAGGGCGTGGCCCCCGAGCTCCACTAGCCGTCGCTGCTGCGGCGACGGGAGCCGTGAACGATGACTTCATCTTGCCACTCCCCCGGTTCTTGGCCTTCTTGCCACCCCCATAGGCAGCAGTGCCAGACCCGGTTTGTCCACCTGGCTCGGAGGTCGGCAGAGAGTGCCAGTTCCGCCCTTCAGCTTCTCTAGCGCATTTGTCCGCCAGACTGAAGAGCTCAGAGACGTCGCGGACCTCTCTGGTCGCGAGCTTCTCAAGCATTTTCTCGTCCCGGACACCCTGTCGGAACGCCACCACCACAGAGGCACTTTGGATATGTGGGATGGTGTTGCGTACCTGGGAGAACCGCTGGATGAAAGAGCGCAGCGACCCCCCAGGTTGTTGCTTGACGGCGTGGAGGTCAAGCTCCGTGCCGGGACGGGTGTAGGAGCTGTCGAAGTTGGCAACGAACTGCCGGCAGAGCTCTCCCCAGGAGGTTATGGACCCCTGAGGTAGATTCATGAGCCAAGACCGAGCTGGGCCGGTCAAGGCGACGGGGAAGTAGTTGGCCATGACAGCCTCGTCCCGTCCTGTGGCAAGTACGGCGGTGGAGTAGATCTGGAGGAACTCCGCCGGGTTGACGCTACCGTCGTACTTCTCGGGCAGGTGCGGCCGGAACTTGCGCGGCCACCTCGCGAAGCGAAGGTGGGGTGCAAGGGCCGCACATCCTGCACCTGCTGCTGCAGGTATTGGCGCTGCGAACGCTTGGTTCGCACTTGGCACCGCGTATCTTGGCATGGGCAAGGCTGCACCATAGACCGGGGGCGCTGCTTGCGGCGCATATGGTTGTGGCATACGCTGCGCGGCATATGCCTGAGGCAGGGCTCGCGTGGCGAAGACCTGCCCTTCATGTTGTGTCGAGGCCGACGACATGCTGTCGCCAGCCTCATGGTTGCGACGCCTTTCTCGGCGTCGCTCGAGGTACACCCGGGCGTCCTGGCCCAAGTGGCACCGTTCCAGCTCCCTTCTCAGGTCCGTCGACAGGAGCCTGGAGGAGCTGGAATCCGCCGTTAGCCCGTCAACCGTGGGCGTGCGCGTCAGCGACACAGCCGGTTGTCCTGGGCGCCGTCCTCGCCGAAACCGAGGGTTCGCGGCGGCGACGACGAGGCGGTCCACCTCGCGGACCCATTGCTGGGTCGCTGAATGGGGCGCATCCCCCGCAGGTGGGTTGCGCAGCAGCGCTCCTGCTGCAGCTAGCGCACCCCCATGGTGTACGCTCAGCGCTGCAGAAGATCTCACACTGGTCGGAGCCTGCATCGCCGGAGTCGGCGTTGCCGGAGTCGGCTGCTGGCTACCAGCTTGTGCCGACACACTCCGTCCTGAGTGTGTCGACATGTACTCCCCGCTGGTCACGGTTCGCCGTGAACGTGGAGGAGGAGAGTTTGCCGCTGAGGGAAGCTTGGTCATCTTCATCGGCGGAAACTCGTCGCGCTAAGGGTAAAGCCCCCTACCTGGCGCGCCAAATGTCGAAGTGTTCAGTCGACACTTCCCCCAGGCCTGCACTGGGCAGCCCGCGGAGGTTCTTTTTTTGGTGGGGCTAGTCCCTAGCGGAGAGCTTGCGCGGATGGACGAGTTAGTAAGAGCTTGACGCGGTGAGTTTTACGTGGTTCAGGCCGCCGGAGCGTAAAACCCTACATCCACGGCGAGCTATGGAGCTCGCTGTATTGCTTGCTGCTCAGGGCCGGAGTCCTGAGCTTGGGGGTGAGGTACAGCTTGGGAGTGTATGGCTAGCGTATGAGTTGCAAAGTGCGAACCCTTGCTATCGTCGCCTACCCGAGCCTTTTATAGTCCAAGACTCGGGCGGCTTACAAGGGGAGCCGGGACCCGACAGGTGGTCCCGGGAAGATTGTCTATTATCTACCATATCTGCAGTTATGCCGGTAGTTGTCTCTGGTCGAAGGCTTCTGAGTCTTCATCTTGTCGCCCTGCCCATGCCGCATGCTAGTCGTAGTGGTTGATGACGGCGCAGGCGACATGGGATGTCTTGTCGCGGTGTTTATTAGCTGGCAGGTTCTGACACCGCGTGCCAGTCTGTGATGCGACTGGGCGCAACGGCACCTGACAGAGGCGTGCTCCGCGTCTCCACGTCTTGGGAAGACGCGGGCCTTGAATACCTTGTACGGGCAAGGTATGGGGCGTCTTTACGCCCGCTGCCTATCACTCAGGGGTAGGCAGCGCCGTTCTGCTGCCACGTGGCGGGCCCGGAGCCCTTCTTAGAGGAGAGGAGGGCCCGGTCCGCGGGGCACGTGGAGCCTCCGGACTTCTCCCCGCGGAGGGGGAGACTCGGCTTCTGTCGACCACGTGGCGGGCCCGGAGCCCTCCTCTGAGGAGAGGGAGGTCCGGCCCCGCTGGACGCGTGGCGCCTTCGGACCTCTCTCCCGCGGAGGGGGAGGTCCGGCTTCTGTATGCCACGTGGCGGGCCCGGAGCTCTCCTCTGAGGAGAGGGAGGTCCGGCCCCGCCGGACGCGTGGCGCCTTCGGAGCTCTCCCTGCGGAGAAGGGCGAGTTCCTTAGGCATTTTCCCCTGTGCGCGGGGGTACCCCATATCTCAGGTACCGACAGATGTCCGTTGATAATTGTGCCAAATAGGCTTTTTAATTTCATTGGAATTTGAATTCAAATTCGAAACTGAAGTAAACATTGTCAATTCCACAAATGGATTTCAAATTTGAGCTTCTCATTACTGAATTTTGCAACATGCCAAGTTTGGAGATATTTTGGGAGGGAGAAGAAGTGGGGCCTACTTGTCAGTGAGATAACTAAACTTACAACCGAAGACATCCTCTATTTTTCACTCGAGCTAACTGAACCGCAGAGCGCGCTGCCGAGGCAGAGCTTGTGATACCCTCATTTTTTATTTCTGCATGTATTCATGTTTCATGTAGGGAAACATTTTAAAATAAATTAAAACGGAGAAAGAATAAAAAGATAGTCAAAAAGAGCCAATTCCAGTTCACCGAGGAGCGCCGAAGACAACTTCTCGCGGCCCGCTGACCACGTGGTGCCTTCGGAGCTCATCCCCATAAAGGGGGGAGATGTGCGCCGCTAAACTGGCTACGTGGCAGGCTCGAGGCTCAGGGGGAGAGGTCCGACCCCGTGGGACACGTGTTGCCCCCAGAGCTAGCCTCTGCGGAGGAGCGAAGGCCAGCTCCGCAGGACACGTGTCGCCTTCGGAGCTAGTCACTGCGGAAGAGAGAGGACCAGCCGCGCGGGACACATGTCGCTCTCGGAGCTCACCTCCGAGAGGTCCGGCCCCGTTAGACACGTGCTGCTCTCGGAGCTCACCTCCGAGAGGTCCGACACTATGGAACACGTGTCACCCCCGGAGCTCACCTCCGGGAGGTCCGGTCCTATTGGACACGTGTCACCTCCGGAGCTTACCTCCGGGAGGTCCGTCATTGTTGGCCATGTGTCGACCTCGGAGCTCATCTCTGAGGAGAAAGGAAGTCTGGTGCACATGGAGCTCACCTCTGAGGAGAAGGGAGGTCTAGAACTGACACATGGCACTCTTGGAGCTCACCTCTGAAGAGAGGGGAGGTCCAGAACTGACACGTGGCGTACGCGGAGCTCGTCTCTGGATAGAGGGGAGGTCCTGACCTGCCAGGACACATGGCGCACGCGGAGCTCGCCTCCGAGGAGAGGGGAGGTCTCGCCCGCCTGACACGCGGCACAACCGGAGCTCGTCTCTGCGGAAAAGGGAGACCAGGTGTGACGCCCTCAATTCTGTGGAAAACCACGTAACCGAGAACTGATGCGTATGTGTCCCCAGGATGTTCATCACACATACACATATCATCCACAAACTGAATTTCAGAATATATATTACCACAAATGAACAGGGTTTACTAAAATATCTCATGAGTCTTGGACTCATGTTAACAATGGAAGTCTTATTTAAGCAGCAGAAGTCTAAATCTAGCAGTGGAAGTCTTTATTCTAGTGCGGAAGCAATCTATGCAGCAGCAGTGGCTCCATCTCTACTCCATCCCCACAGGCAAGGTTGAGGACAGATTACACGCCTAAGGCTCCTCTTGGTCTTCATAGTATTCTTCTCCTGTTGCTGATGATGAAGTAGTAATGCAAGTTTGAGTACAATGATGTACTCAGCAAGTGCGGGAAAATATGATATGTAGCTCACAACAAGAAAGGTATAAAAAGGCTCATTGCAGAAAGCAAAGTTATTTCTCAAAACCTCGATAAAACAGCGACTTTAACTTTAAGTGAATGTAATCCCAACATGTATTAAAATAGCAACATACCTCCATTATGTCTCATCACTTTCCATGTCTCAACCAGACATTAATCTTTCTCAACTTTGCTCACGAATACCTTCTCGTATTTGCTACCATCTCACGAATACCATCTCGTATTCGCTACCATTAAATCCCGTCTCACACCGAGACCAATCTCGTTGCCACGACTCAACAGTCATGCAACCAATCTTATCACCCGGACTCAACAGTCCCACAAACCAAACCAAAACCATACCATAACCAAAATCAGAACCAAAATCCATCCAACTAATCATGTGAGTTGTCCAGGCGCTCGTGACTGTAAGCTCGGCTATCATGATAGTTTAAGACTCTGCAGAGTTTGTACCACTTTACCCACAAGTTTGTGATTTCGTCACCCATCGGCGACTGCAGAACCTCCATTATACCAGTACACAACCGTCGGAGTATGGTCAAGAGATCACAAAATATCCTTTACAAAGGGGTTACTAGATGTATGGACTCACTAAGGTTTCACCGGCAGGCTAGAATCTCCAATTCTCCCACCCACGGGCCCTCTCTTGTGCCATGCAGTTCCCAGAGCAGTCCTCACTCGACTCCCATTCCCCTCGCCTTCCACGGTCCATAAAAATCTAGTAACTTACCTAATTACTCAGCTAAGCCGCACCCATACTTGGCCTTGTGGTGGCACTGTTATCCAGGCATGGCTGGCATGAACCGGTCCTTAGATCTACGACAAGTAAACCGCCATCTCATGCTACCTCATTCACAAACCCAGGCTTGCCTAGATCTCCCTCCGATCCATGTTCATTAACAACATCAAGTTCTCATTATCATTACGAGTGCAGATAGCTAGACACATCTATCTCGCTTCCCTTATCTCATGGACTCAGCGAAGCATAAAAGCAAAAACCATACCCGACTCGTTAACTTTCCCATCGACAGGGGTGGTTTAACAAAACTAGTAAACTCCTATGAAAAGGTTTCCCATCATCTTTGACTCAGCACACACACCTTTTCACAACCAAAACAGTTTTCCAAAACATAGGATCAATATGGTCAAGGGGCACTTGCCTTGTTCTTTCGGTTCCGGTTGCTCTTGGATCTCGAAACCTTGTTGTTGCAGCTCGTGGTAGACAGCTCCATGAGCTTGTCCTTCTATGCACGATCACGTACATACAAGATTCACAACAATAAATACCATGCACAAACTTTAACCAGATGCGATGATGCATATGCATGCAAATCCTATGATGCAGTTTTTTATTAGATCGGTTGTACGTGTCCTTGTATGTTTGCATGGGTTTTACGTTGAACAGAGTTGTAGAGATCAATTGTGGATGTGGCGATGATCTTGACTTAGATCAAACCGATCAACAAGTGATCTGTCCACGAAAAAGCTTCTGTTCGAAAGAAATTGAAGAACAAATGCAAAGAAAACGCAATGATGTCGTAAGGTGGTATTGGAGACCTACCTTACGTCCTTCTTGGTCTCGGGGTCCTTCTCCTAGCAAGAAAGATCATCGGGGCTCTCTTCCGGCGATCTCCGGCGACTGAACTCTGGCGAAGGGGTTTGGCTCGGCGAGCTTGGTGCTAGGGCTCTAAGTCGTCGGCTCAGGAGTTGAAAAAGAATTTCGTGGTTGGGGCCAATGGCTTTTGGTTCTATTTATAAGAGGAAAACAGAGAGTCCTCCGTTGATCGGAATTCGATTAAGAGTCCCATTCAAATTGTTTTTGAATCTTAACAACTTATCTTAGATTAATTCGGTGCGGTAACATTGTGGGAATCGTGTCGGTTTCCTCAGTACCGGGGATTCCCACGTGTACAGAAGAAAACCGCTTTAGAATTGTGTTACCTTCGCGGCGGTGAGCTCCGGAAGCTCCACGTGTCCTGCGGGAACCTGGGCTCCCTTTTCCGCAGAGACAAGCTCCGGTTGTGCCGCGTGTTAGGCGGGCGAGATCTCCCTCTTCTTTAGAGGTGAGCTCCGCTTTCGCCACGTGTCCTGGTGGGCGGGACCTCCCTCTCTCCAGAGGCGAGCTCCGCGTGCGCCACGTGTCTGGTGGGTCGGGACCTCCTCTCTCAACATAGGCGAGCTCCACGAACTCCACGTGTCAGTTCCGGACCTCCCCTCTCTTCGGAGGTAGCTCCGGATGTGCCACGTGTCATAACAGCGCCAGACTTCCTTTCTTCCCAGAGACTAGCTCCAAAGTCTACACGTGTCCAACAGTAAGGAACCTCCCGGAGATAAGCTCCAGAGGTGACACGTGTCCAATGAGACCGGACCTCCCGGAGGTGAGCTCCGAGAGCGACATGTGTCTGGCGGGGCCGGACCTCTCGGAGGTGAGCTCCGACAGCGACACGTGTCCCGCGCGGCTGGTCCTCTTTTTTCCGCGGTGAATAGCTCCGCAGCCGACACGTGTCCTTCGGGACTGGTCTCGCTCCTCTGCAGAGGCTAGCTCCGGGGGCAACACGTGTCCCACGGGGTCGGATCTCTCCCCCTTTTGCGGGGATGAGCCTCTAGCCTGCCACATAGCCAGTTTAGCGACGAACCCCTCCCCATTTGCGGAGATGAGCTCCGAACACGCCACGTGGCCAGCGAGCCGCGGGAGTTGTCTTCGGCGCTCTCTGTACACTGGAATTTGCTCTTTTTGGCTAACATTTTGATTCTTTCTCGGTTTCAACTTATTTTAAAAGTGTTATTCTACATGAAACATGAATACATGCAGAACCCAAAAATGAGGGTGTCACACCAGGCCCCCACCGGACACGTGGAGCTTCCGGAGCTCTTCGCCGCGAAGGTAACGAGATTTGAAGCGTTTTTTCTTCTGTACGCGAGGGAATCCCCGGTACTAAGGAAACCAACACGAATTCCTCGTTGCTACCACACTAAAACATATGAGGATAAGTTGTTAAGATTAAAAAACAATTTGAATAGGACTCTTATTCGAAATCCAATCAGATTAGAACTCTTCTTTTCCTGATTATAAATAGAACCCGAAACAACCCCTTGGTCGTAACATCTTTTCTAAAGCCGACAACCTAGAATCCCTAGCCCCAAACCTGCCGAGCTAAACCCCTTCGCCGGAGTTTGACCACCGGAGAAACTGTCGACGAGCCAGACACGATCGCCATCGCCAGAGGAGAGCCGACGATCTGTTTTTGCTAGGAGGGAGGACCCGAAGGAAGTAAGGTAGGTCTCCATTACCACCTTATGACGTCATTGCGTTTTCTTTGCATCTGTTCTTCGTCCTTTTGAACAGAAGCTTTTTCATGGATAGATCATGTGTTCATCGGTTTGATCTAGATCTTGAGTCAAGATCATTACCACGTCCACATTTGATCTTTACACCTCCGTTCATTGTAAAACCCCATGCAATCCTATCAAAATATGCAAAAGCACGTACAAACTGATATAATAAAAACTGCACCATAAAATCAACATGCATAGGCACCATTTCATCTTAAAGTAGAGTTTGTGCATGATATTGATTGCTGTGAATCTTGTATGTGCGTGGTCATAATGTGACACCCTCATTTTTGGGTTCTGCATGTATTTATGTTTCATGTAGAAAGACATTTTTAAAATAAGTTGAAACCGAGAAAGAATAAAAAAGATAGCCAAAAAGAGCCAAATCCAGTTTACAGAGAGCACCAAAGACAACTCCTGCGGCTCGCTGGCCACGTGGCGTGTTCGGAGCTCATCTCCGCAAATAGGGAGAGGCCCGCCGCTAAACTGGCTACGTGGCAGGCTCGGGGCTCATCCCCGCAAAGGGGGAGAGGTCCGACCCCGTGGAACACGTGTTGCCACCGGAGCTAGCCTCTGCGGAGAAGCGAGGTCAGTCCCGCAGGACACGTGTCGCCTTCGGAGCTAGTCACTGCAGAAAACAGAGGGCCAGCCGCGCGGGACACGTGTCGCTCTCGGAGCTCACCACCGAGAGGTCCGGCCCTGCTAGACACATGTCACTCTCGGAGCTCGCCTCTGGGAGGTCTGACGCTGATGGACACGTGTCGACATTGGAGCTCGCCTCCGAGAAGAAAGGAAGTCTGGCGCTGTTTGGACACGTGGCACATCCGGAGCTACCTCCGAAGTGAGGGGAGGTCCAGAATTGACACATAGCACACTTGGAGCCCACCCACGAAGAGAGGGGAGGTCTGGCTTTGACACGTGGCACACTCGGAGCCACCTCCAAAGAGAGGGGGAGGTCCGGAACTGACACGTGGCGTTCATGGAGCTCGCCTCTGTTGAGAGGAGAGGTCCCGACCCACCAGACACGTGGCGCACATGGAGCTCGCCTTTGAAGAAGAGGGAGGTCTCGTTCGCCTGACACGGGGCACAATCGGAGCTGGTCTCTGCGGAAGGGGAGCCCAGCTTCGCGCTGGACACGTGGAGCCTCCGGAGCCCATCACCACGTAAGGACGCGATTCTGAAGCGGTTTTTCTTCTGTACGCACGGGAATACCGGTACGGGAGGAAACCGACACGAATTCCACAATGTTACCGCACCGAATCAGTCTATGATAAGTTGTTAAGATTCAAGAACCATTTGAATAGGACTCTCATTCGAAATCTAAACAGATTAGGACTCTTCTCTTGCCGGTTATAAATAGAACCGAAAACCTTTGGCCGCAACCACGAACTTCTTTTCCACCTCCGGAGCCGACAACTTAGAGCCATAGCCCCAGCTCACCGAGAAAACCCCTTTCGCCGGAGTTTGACCACCAGAGAGATCGCCGACGAGCCCAGAGACGATTGCCATCGCCGGAGGAGAGCCGACTACCCGAGGAAAAGCTTGAAGGAAGTAAGGTAGGTCTCCAATATCACCTTACGACATCATTGCATTTTCTTTGCATCTGTTCTTCGATTCCTTTCGAACAGAAGCTTTTTCGTGGACAGATCACGTGTTGATCGGTTTGATCTAAAGTCAAGATCATCGCCACGTCCACATTTGATCCGAAAACCTCTGTTCATCATAAAACCCATGCAAGCCATGCAAAAACACGTACAAACTGTTCTAATAAAAATTGCATCATAGGAATTAACATGCATACGCATCATCGCATCTTGATTAGAGTTTGTGCATGGTATTGATTGTTATGAATCTTGTATGTGCGTGATCGTGTATATAAGGACAAGCTCAGGGAGCTGTCTACGACAAGATGCAACAACAAGGTTTCGAGATACAAGAGCAACAGGAACCACAAGAACAAGGCAAGTGCCCCTTGACCATATTGATCCTATGTTTTGGAAAACTGTTTTGTTTGCGAAAAGGTGTGTGTGCTTAGTCAAACATGATTGGTAACCCTTTTATAGGAGTTTACTAGTTTTGGTTAAACCACCCTTGTCACCAGGGAAGTTTATGAGTCGGGTATGGTTTTTACTTTTTGCTTCGCTGAGTCCACGTGATTTTGGGAAGAAAGATAGATGTGTCTAGCTAACTGCACTCGTAATGATAATGAGAACTTGATGTTGTTAATGAACATGGATCGGAGGGAGATCTAGGCAAGCCGGGTTTGTGAATGAGGTAGCATGAGATGGTGGTTACTTGTCGTAGATCTAAGGACCAGTTCATGCGAGCCATGCCAGGATAACAGTGCCACCACTTAGCCAAGTATGGGTGCGGCTTAGCTGAGTAATTAGGTAAGTTGCTAGATTGTTATGGACCGTGGAAGGCGCGGGGAATGGGAGTCGAGTGAGTACTGCCCTGGGAACTGCATGGCACAAGAGGGGGCCTGTGGGTGGGAGAATTGGAGATTCTAGACTGCCGGTGAAACCTTAGTGAGTCCATACATCTAGTAGCCCCTTTGTGAAGGCTATTTTGTGATCTCTTGACCATACACCGACGGTTGTGTACTGGTATAATGGAGGTTCTGCAGTCGCCGGCGGGTGACGAAATCACAAACTTGTGGGTAAAGTGGTACAAGCTCTGCAGAGTCTAAAACTATTATGATAGCCGAGCTTACAGTCACGAGCGCCTGGACAACCCACATGATTAGATGGGATGGGATGGTATTTGGTTATGATTTTGGGATGGTTTTGTTTTGGTTTGGTTTTCGGGACTGTTGAGTCCGGGTGATAAGATTTGGTTGCATGACTTTTGAGTCATGGCAACAAGATTGGTCTCGGTGTGAGACAGAATTGAATGGTAACGAATACGAGATGGTATTCGTGAGATGGTAGTGAATACGAGATGGTATTCGTGAGATGGTAGCGAATACGAGAAGGTATTCGTGAGCAAAGATAAAGTTGATTAATGTCTGGTTGAGACATGGACAGTGATGAAACATAATGGAGGTATGTTAGTATTTTAATACATGTTGGGATTACATTCACTTAAAGTTAAGTTGCTGTTTTATCGTGGTTTTAAGAAATAACTTTGCTTTCTGCACTGAGCCTTTTTAGACCTACCTTGTTGTGAGCTACATATCATATTTTCCCGCACTTGCTGAGTACATCATTGTACTCAAGCTTGCATTATTACTTCATCATCAGCAACAGGAGAGGAGTACTATGAAGACCCCGTGGAGCATTAGGCGTGTAATCTGTCCTCAACCTTGCCTGTGGGGATGGAGTAGAGATGGAGCCACTGCTGCTGCTTAGATTGCTTCCGCACTAGAATAATGACTTCCGCTGTGACGCCCTCAATTCTGTGGAAAACCACGGAACCGAGAACTAATGCATATGTGTGCCCAGGATGTTCATCACACATACACATACAATTCCACAAACTGAATTCAGATTTATATATTACCACGAATAACATAGTTTATTACAATCACCTCATGAGTCTTGGACTCATGCTCACAGCGGAAGTCTTATTTCTATGCAGCGGAAGTCCTTATTTAAATGCGGAAGCAAAAACTAATGCGGAAGCAAAACTAAGCAGAAGTGGCTCCATCTCTACTTCCTCCACAAGCAAGGTTGAGAACAGATCACACGTCATAATGCTCTACTCGGTCTTCATAGTAGTCTTCTCTTGCTGTTGATGAAGAAATAATAATGCAAGTTTGAGCACAATGATGTACTCAGCAAGTGCGGGAATAACACATGATATGCAGCTCATAAATAATGTAGGTATAAAAAGCTTATTTGCAGAAAAGCAAATTTATAAAATCATGATAAAACAGCAACTTAACTTTAGATGAATGTAGTCCCAGCATGTACTAAATTACCAACATACCTCCATCACTTCCCGTGTTCCATCCGAACATTAACCAATCCTTTACTCATACTCACGAATACCTCCTCGTATTCGCTACCATCTCATCTCATAAAACAACCTCGTCTCGTACTGAGACCAATCTCATGTCATGACCCATCAGTCATGCAACCATCTCATCTCCCGGACTCAACAGTCCCAAACCAAACCATAACCAATAACCTTCCCAATAACTATTCCAATAACCATCCCAGTAACCATTCCAATAACCATCCCAGTAACCATCCCATCTAATCATGGCAGTTTAACCAGGTGCTTGTGACCGTAAGCTCGGCTATCTTGATAGTTTTAATAACTCTGCAGAGTTTGCACCTCTTTACCCACAAGTTTGTGATTTCGTCACCCGTCGGCGACTGCAGAACCTCCATTATACCAGTACACAACCGTCGGTGTATGGTCAAGAGATCACAAAATAGCCTTTACAAAGGGGTTACTAGATGTATGGACTCACTAAGGTTTCACCGGTAGGCTAGAATCTCCAATTCTCCCACCCACGGGCCCCCTCTTGTGCCATGCAGTTCCCAGGGCAGTCCTCACTCGACTCCCATTCCCCGCGCCTTCCACAGTCCATAACACTCTAGCAACTTACCTAATTACTCAGCTAAGCCGCACCCATACTTGGCCTTGTGGTGGCACTGTTATCCTGGCATGTGCATGCATGAACCGGTACTTAGATCTACG
The DNA here is from genome assembly GCA_030760725.1 of Neostapfia colusana. Classification (NCBI taxonomy): domain Eukaryota; kingdom Viridiplantae; phylum Streptophyta; class Magnoliopsida; order Poales; family Poaceae; genus Neostapfia; species Neostapfia colusana. Next base: position 60,871,659 of record JASWHV010000005.1, on the reverse strand, counting down.
GCAAGCAAAACCACCACCTCGTGCTACCTCATTCACAAACCCAGGCTTGCCTAGATCTCCCCCGATCCATGTTCATTATTAACATCAGTTTCTTTTTATCAATACGAGTGCAGTTAGCTATGTATCTCGCTTCCCAATCCCATGGACTCAGCGAAGCATAAAGCAAAAACCATACCCGACTCAAAAACTTCCCAGGCGACAAGGGTGGTTTAATCAAAACTAGTAAACTCCTATAAAAGGGTTTCTCATCATGTTTGACTCAGTACGCACACCTTTTCGCAAATCAAAACAGTTTTACCCAAAACATAGGATCAACATGGTCAAGGAGCACTTGCCTTGTTCTTGCGGTTCCGGTTGTTCTCGATTCTCAAAACCTTGTTGCTGCAGCTCGTCGTAGACAGCTTCCTGGATCTGTCCCGCTATGTAGGATTCACGTGCATACAAAATTCACAGCAATCAATATCATGCACAGACCCTAAACTAGATGCGATGATGCACATGCATGCTATCCTACGATTAGTTTTATTAGGTTGATCTGTTGTTCTTGCATGGCTTGCATGGTCAGAGGTTTTCGGATCAAAGATGAACGTGGCGATGATATTGTCTTTAGATCAAACTGATCATCGAGTGTTCTGCCCATGAAAAGGCTTCTGTTCGAAAGGAATCGAAGGACAGATGCAAAGAGATGAACACAATGATGTCGTAAGGTGGTATTGAAGTCCTACCTCACACTCTTCATTTCTTCGGGGTCCTCCTCAGACCGCTTGGTTCTCCTCCGATGATCTCCCTTGTTGCGCTTTGGCGATGTTTTGCTCGGCGAGTTAGGGCTAGGGCTCTAAGTCGTCGGCTCAGGAGTTGAAAGAGAAGTTCGTGGTTTCGGCCAGAGGTTTTGGGTTCTATTTATAATCAGGAAGAGAAGAGTCCTAATCTGATTGGATCCCGAATAAGAGTCTTACTCAGATTCTTGTTAGATCTTGACGTCTTATCTTCGGTAACATTGTGGAGTTTAGATCGGTTTCCGTTGCGTACCGGTATCTTTACGCGTAAAAACCGCTCCAGACTCGTTACCTCCGTGGTGAAGAGCTCCGGAAGCTCCACGTGTCCTTCCGAGCCTGGTATCTCTTCGCCCTCAGGGACGAGCTCCGGTTGTGCCGCGTGTCAATCGATCGAGACCCCCCTCTTCTTCGGAGGTGAGCTCCGCGCACGCCACGTGTGGGTGCCGGTCTTTCCGCTCTCCTTTCCTCAGGGACATGCCCCGAGGTCGACATGTGTTTAGCTGCGACGGACCTTCCGGAGATAAGCTCCGGTGGCGACACGTGTTCGATAAACCCGAACTTCTCTGAGATGAGCTCCGTGATTGACACGTATCCCGCGCGACGGGTCCTCTCATTTCCGTGAGGACTAGATCTGGGGATGACACGTGTCCTGCGGAAATGCCTTTGCTTCTTCCGCAGACGCTAGCTCCGTGGGCAACACGTGTCCCACAGGGTCGAACCTTTTTCCAATTGAGGAGGTGTCCCCCGAGCCTGTCACGTAGCCAGCTTGGCGGCGGCCTCCCCCATTTTGCAGGGATGAGCCCCGATCACGCCACATGGCCTGCTGGCCGTGGATGTTGCCTTCGGCGCTCTCTGAAGGCTTTATTGGCTATTCTTTTGATAATTTTCTCTATTCCTATTTTTCATTAAAATGTTTCCTTTTCATAGGACACGAGCATATGCTGACACCCGAGATGAGGGTGTCACAAATCTACCCCCCTTAAATTGAATCTCGCCCTCGAGATTCGTTAGTAGAAAATAGATGGGGAAATTCTGCCTTGATATCCTCTTCTTGCTCCCATGTGGCTTCAGCTTCAGTGTGATGGCTCCATTGTACCTTGCACCATCGAATCACCTTGTTTCGGGTGACCCTTTCCTTTACGTCCAAGATTCGGACAGGGTGTTCTGCGTAAGTCAGGTCCTCTTGAAGTTCAAGTTCTCCCATTGACACTTGTTCCTCTGGCATTCTCAAGCACTTCTTGAGCTGGGATACATGAAACACGTCATGTACGTCGGAGAGGTGGTTTGGGAGCTCTAGTTGATAGACTACTTCTCCTCGCTTGTCCAGAATCTTAAATGGTCCGATGTAGCGAGGTGCTAGCTTGCCTTTGACGTTAAAACGTCGTTGGCCTCGGATAGGTGATACCTTAAGGTATACGAAGTCTCCCACTTCAAAGGTCAACTTCCTACGTCTATTGTCCGCATAACCTTTTTGTTGTGACTGGGCAGCCTTTAAGTTCTCCCGTATCGTTTGGACCTGCTTTTCGGCTTCTTGTAGTACTTCGGGTCCAAACACCTGGTTCTCTCCAGTTTCGTTCCAGAACAGTGGCATTCTACACCGTCTACCATATAAGGCTTCGAAAGGCGACATCTTCAAGCTAGCTTGATAGCTGTTGTTATATGAGAACTCGGCATATGGTAAACTCCTATCCCAACTACGCCCACATTTCAAGGCGCAAGCTCTCAACATGTCCTCCAAAATTTGGTTCGTTCTTTCGGTTTGCCCATCTGTTTGTGGGTGATAGTCGGAGCTAAAATCCAGTCGCGTACCCATGGCTTTCTGCAGCTTCCTCCAGAATCTAGAGGTAAACTGAGAACCTCGATCTGAGACTATCCTCTTCGGAACTCCATGACGGCACACGATCTGCTCCATGTACAATTCTGCCAACTGTGTAACGTTGTAACTGGTCTTCACCGGAAGAAAATGGGCGGTTTTCTTCAACCGGTCCACAATGACCCAGATGGAATCGTATCCTGACTGAGTTCTTGGCAATCCGACAATAAAGTCCATACTGATGTCCTCCCATTTCCATTCAGGTATTTTTAGAGGTTGCAACAATCCAGCGGGTTTTTGATGTTCAGCTTTCACCCGTATGTATGGAATAGGGTTAATCATGTGCCTCCCTTAATATCATGTCGCGAAGGTGTCTTAGGTTTGGCACACAAATCCTTTTTCCTAGCCAAAGCGTACCCTTTTTATCCTCTTTGAAATCCTTCTCTATCCCCTGTCGGATTCGTTCCTTGATCTCCTTGATCTCTTCGTCTGTTTCTTGGCCCTTCCTTATTTCTTGCTCCAGTGAGGAGTGGATCTCCATTATTTCTATGTTATTCAAGAATCCGAGGTGTAACCGTTCGAACTCCTTACGTAGTTCGGGTGGTAGCTCCCGAACCGTGAGTTGGTGGCATGCTCCTTTTCTGCTCAATGCGTCAGCTACTACATTGGCCTTTCCGGGGTGGTAGTTGATTCCCACATCATAATCCTTTATAAGTTCTAACCATCGACGTTGCCTCAAATTCAAGTCCGTTTGTGTAAATATGTACTTGAGGCTTTTATGATCCGTATAGATCTCACATCGATGATCAAGGATATAATGTCTCCAAATCTTCAATGCATGCACCACTGCTGCTAACTCCAAGTCGTGCGTAGGATAGTTAAGCTCGTGCTTCTTTAATTGTCGTGAGGCATAGGCTACCACTTGTCCTTCCTGCATGAGTACACATCCGAGCCCTTGTCTGGATGCGTCACAATATATGTCAAAACTCTTGCTTACGTCTGGTAATACCAGAACCGGTGCTGTGGTTAGCCTTTTCTTGAGCTCCTCAAAACTTTCTTGGCAGGCTTGTGTCCATTGAAAGACTTTCCCCTTCATTAACAACTCCGTCATAGGTTTTGCTATCTTGGAGAAGTCTTTAATGAAGCGCCGATAGTATCCTTCCATCCCAAGGAAACATCGAATATTCCTCACGTTCTTCGGTTGGTCCCACTTTAGAACATCTCTCACCTTTCCAGGATCAACCGATACCCCTTCCTTGGAGATGATGTGGCCTAGGAAAGATATTTCCTTAAGCCAAAATTGACACTTGTTGAGCTTGGCATACAATTGATGCTCGCGCAGCTTCTGCAAGGTCAATCTCAGATGTTCTTCATGCTCCTCCTCACTTTTTGAATACACCATAATGTCGTCGATGAAAACCACGACGAACTTGTCCAAGTACTCCATGAAAACCTTGTTCATAAGGTACATGAAGTATGCGGGTGCATTCGTCAATCCAAAAGACATAACGGTATATTCATATGAACCATACCGCGTCCGAAAGGCTGTCTTAGGTATATCGGAGGGCTTAATCTTCAGCTGGAAATATCCCGACCGAAGATCAATCTTGGAGAACACTTGGGCTCCTTTCATTTGATCGAACAGGTCCTCTATGCGGGGCAGAGGGTATTTATTCTTGATTGTCACCTCGTTGAGAGACCTGTAGTCCACACACATTCTTTGGGTTCCGTCCTTCTTGTCCACGAAGAGTACCGGAGCTCCCCATGGTGACGAGCTTGGACGGATAAAACCCTTCTCCAACTGTTCTTGAATTTGCTTCTTGAGTTCGACTAACTCGTTGACGGGCATCCTATATGGTCTCTTAGCTATAGGTGCAGTTCCAGGTACCAAATCTATGGCAAACTCGATGTCCCGGTCAGGTGGCATACCTGGAAGTTCTTCCGGGAATACATCCGAATATTCCTGAACCACTGGAATGTTGTCCAATGCTACTCCTTCAACATGGTTCAAATCCGCCCGTTCGGTTGCTTGCTGGGCTGACTCAAACTCGACACGGATACCGTGTTCGTTTGTCAACTGCACGCTTTTCTCAGCGCATTGGATTACTCCTTTGTGCTTGCTTAACCAGTCCATTGCGAGTATGATGTCAATTCCGTGGAAGTCCAAGACAATAAGGTTGGCAAGGAAGTCTACCCCCCTTATTTTAAGGCTTACTTTAGGACATACTATATTAGTCCTCATTTCTCCTCCGGGAGAATTAACTAACATAGCACATTCTAAGTGGGATACGGGTGGATGATGTTTGGCAACATATTTTGATGATATGAAGGAATGTGATGCTCCGGAATCAAATAAAATGGTGGCTGGGTTGGAGTTGGCAAGGAACATACCAATTGCGACGTCCTCAGCCTGTTGTGCTTCCTCAGCAGTGACATGGTTAACGTGGCCACGAGCATAGTTCTGCGGTCCACGGTTCCCTTGGTTGTCCCCTCCGTTTGGTCGCTGGTTCTTCTTGGGCACGTTACCTTGCTGTCCAGTGTCTCGCTTCGGGCACTGGTTAGCAAAGTGGCCCACTTCCCCGCATGCAAAGCATGCCCTGTTGCCTACGGCAGCAGGTACGCTTGGGCGGGGGTTTTGAACAGGAGCGCCATTGTTAGGCCGGGGCGCGAGAGGCATGGGCACACGAGGTGCCGGTGCAACGAACCGTTGCTGTGGTGGCTGACCAGGGCGGTTCGTAGGAGTGGTCGATCCATACTGCAGTGCAGGGGGCATGTACCTAGGTCGTACGTTGCTCCCTTGGGGCTGGTACGGCATCTTCCTTTTGCACTCTCGCTCAATTTCTCGGATCTTGTTTTCCACCACAATAGCCTTATCAACCAGCTTCTGGAAGCTTACGTAGTCATTGTTGAGGAGCTGAACTTGGATCTCATTGTTCAACCCTCTCATGAACAGGTACTGCTTCCTCTGATCTGAGTTGACATCTTCGGGGGCATACCGGGACAGTTGTATGAACTTGTTGAGGTATTCGTTCACACTTTTCTGAACTTGGCGGAGACCTTCAAACTCCTTCCTCTTGAGCATCATTATGCCAACAGGGATGTAGTGGGAGCGGAAACTTTCCTTGAACTCAGTCCAAGTGATTATCTCCGGGTTGGCATGGGCGTTGCTCAAGGCATCCCCCCAGTCAGCAGCTGCTCCCATCAGTTGGTGCGACGCAAAGAGAACCTTCTCTCAGTCGTTGCACTGAACAATGGCAAGCTACTTCTCCATGGATTTCAACCAATCATCGGCCTCAATTGGATCGCTTGCTTGAGCAAAGGTGGGTGGTCGAGTTCTCATGAACTCTCCCAACCTGTTATGAGCCGGCGGTGGTGGTGGCGGTGGTGCCGGAACGGGGTGTTGGTTGGCCTGCAACTGACCCAAAGTTTGGATCATGGTTTGCATAAGCTGGTTTTGCATGGCCATTAACCTTTTCTAGGTTGTTTTCGCCAGCTCCGGGGTTAGCAGGAACTTCCTCGTGGTCATCTTCCTGGATGTTCCTTCGGCTGGCATTTCCTCTCACCATCTGTGAGAGAGAACAAAATAGAATAGAAGGTTAGGTAGGTCCTTTCAACTATATGCATCAAGGTGAGTTGGACTATATATATTAGTCCTTATGAGGATGTGAGCAAGTGCCGAAACATCTCACACCTCCTTCTTCTTATGTGTGGATATGGACAACGTTTTTGAGACTTCCCACCACTCACACTAAGCACATATTCACAAATAATCATCACAAGGGCCCACTCAACTCCTATTCAAGGATGGTTCCCTATGCCAAGTTGGTTTCAAGGCCAATCTAAGTTATTCGCCCTAGGATGCTTCCTTTGGTCGGTGTGGCTTAGCTACCTATGACTCCTATTCAGGGGTGTAACTTGCTGTTAACCCATGGCTCTAATATCAATCTAAGGTTTCTATTTTAGGCGTGTAACCTACTGTCAACCTGTGGCTCTGATACCAATCTGTGACGCCCTCAATTCTGTGGAAAACCACGGAACTGAGAACTAATGCATATGTGTGCCCAGGATGTTCATCACACATACACATACAATTCCACAAACTGAATTCAGATTTATATATTACCACGAATAACAGAGTTTATTACAATCACCTCATGAGTCTTGGACTCATGCTCACAGCGGAAGTCTTATTTCTATGCAGCGGAAGTCCTTATTTAAATGCGGAAGCAAAAACTAATGCGGAAGCAAAACTAAGCAGAAGTGGCTCCATCTCTACTTCCTCCACAAGCAAGGTTGAGAACAGATCACACGCCATAATGCTCTACTCGGTCTTCATAGTAGTCTTCTCTTGCTGTTGATGAAGAAATAATAATGCAAGTTTGAGCACAATGATGTACTCAGCAAGTGCGGGAATAACACATGATATGCAGCTCATAAACAAGGTAGGTATAAAAAGCTTATTTGCAGAAAAGCAAATTTATAAAATCATGATAAAACAGCAACTTAACTTTAGATGAATGTAGTCCCAGCATGTACTAAATTACCAACATACCTCCATCACTTCCCGTGTTCCATCCGAACATTAACCAATCCTTTACTCATACTCACGAATACCTCCTCGTATTCGCTACCATCTCATCTCATAAAACAACCTCGTCTTGTACTGAGACCAATCTCATGTCATGACCCATCAGTCATGCAACCATCTCATCTCCCGGACTCAACAGTCCCAAACCAAAACATAACCAATAACCTTCCCAATAACCATTCCAATAACCATCCCAGTAACCATTCCAATAACCATCCCAGTAACCATCCCATCTAATCATGGCAGTTTAGCCAGGTGCTTGTGACCGTAAGCTCGGCTATCATGATAGTTTTAATAACTCTGCAGAGTTTGCACCTCTTTACCCACAAGTTTGTGATTTCGTCACCCGTCGGCGACTGCAGAACCTCCATTATACCAGTACACAACCGTCGGTGTATGGTCAAGAGATCACAAAATAGCCTTTACAAAGGGGTTACTAGATGTATGGACTCACTAAGGTTTCACCGGCAGGCTAGAATCTCCAATTCTCCCACCCACGGGCCCCCTCTTGTGCCATGCAGTTCCCAGGGCAGTCCTCACTCGACTCCCATTCCCCGCGCCTTCCACAGTCCATAACACTCTAGCAACTTACCTAATTACTCAGCTAAGCCGCACCCATACTTGGCCTTGTGGTGGCACTGTTATCCTGGCATGTGCATGCATGAACCGGTCCTTAGATCTACGGCAAGCAAAACCACCACCTCGTGCTACCTCATTCACAAACCCAGGCTTGCCTAGATCTCCCCCGATCCATGTTCATTATTAACATCAGTTTCTTTTTATCAATACGAGTGCAGTTAGCTGTGTATCTCGCTTACCAATCCCATGGACTCAGCGAAGCATAAAGCAAAAACCATACCCGACTCATAAACTTCCCAGGCGACAAGGGTGGTTTAATCAAAACTAGTAAACTCCTATAAAAGGGTTTCCCATCATGTTTGACTCAGTACGCACACCTTTTCGCTAATCAAAACAGTTTTACCCAAAACATAGGATCAACATGGTCAAGGAGCACTTGCCTTGTTCTTGCGGTTCCAGTTGTTCTCGATTCTCAAAACCTTGTTGCTGCAGCTCGTCGTAGACAGCTTCCTGGATCTGTCCTGCTATGTAGGATTCACGTGCATACAAAATTCACAGCAATCAATATCATGCACAAACCCTAAACTAGATGTGATGATGCACATGCATGCTATCCTACGATTAGTTTTATTAGGTTGATCTGTTGTTCTTGCATGGCTTGCATGGTCAGAGGTGTTCGGATCAAAGATAAACGTGGCGATGATCTTGTTTTTAGATCAAACTGATCATCGAGTGTTCTGCCCACGAAAAGGCTTCTGTTCGAAAGGAATCGAAGAACAGATGCAAAGAGATGAACACAATGGTGTCGTAAGGTGGTATTGAAGTCATACCTCACGCTCTTCTTTTCTTCGGGGTCCTCCTCAGACCGCTTGGTTCTCCTCCGATGATCTCCCTTGTTGCGCTTTGGCGATGTTTTGCTCGGCGAGTTAGGGCTAGGGCTCTAAGTCGTCGGCTCAGGAGTTGAAAGAGAAGTTCGTGGTTTCGGCCAGAGGTTTTGGGTTCTATTTATAATCAGGAAGAGAAGAGTCCTAATCTGATTGGATCCCGAATAAGAGTCTTACTCAGATTCTTGTTAGATCCTGACGTCTTATCTTCGGTAACATTGTGGAGTTTAGATCGGTTTCCGTTGCGTACCGGTATCTTTACGCGTAAAAACGGCTCCAGACTCGTTACCTCCGTGGTGAAGAGCTCCGGAAGCTCCACGTGTCCTTCCGAGCCTGGTATCCCTTCTCCCGCAGGGACGAGCTCCGGTTGTGCCCCGTGTCAATCGATCGAGACCCCCCTCTTCTTCGGAGGTGAGCTCCGCGCACGCCACGTGTGGGTGCCGGTCTTTCCCCTCTCCTTTCCTCAGGGACATGCCCCGAGGTCGACATGTGTTTAGCTGCGACGGACCTTCCGGAGATAAGCTCCGGTGGCGACACGTGTTCGATAGACCCGGACTTCTCTGAGATGAGCTCCGTGATTGACACGTATCCCGCGCGACGGGTCCTCTCATTTCCGCGAGGACTAGCTCCGGGGATGACACGTGTCCTGCGGAAATGCCTTTGCTTCTTCCGCAGAGGCTAGCTCCGTGGGCAACACGTGTCCCACAGGGTCGAACCTTTTTCCAATTGCGGAGGTGTCCCCCGAGCCTGCCACGTAGCCAGCTTGGCGGCGGCCTCCCCCCATTTTGCAGGGATGAGCCCCGATCACGCCACGTGGCCTGCTGGCCGTGGAAGTTGCCTTCGGCGCTCTCTGAAGGCTTTATTGGCTATTCTTTTGATAATTTTCTCTGTTCCTATTTTTCATTAAAATGTTTCCTTTTCATAGGACACGAGCATATGCTGACACCCGAGATGAGGGTGTCACATCCGCTGCCAGAATAGATTTAGACTTCCGCTGCTTAGATTTAGACTTCCGCTGTTAGCATGAGTCCAAGACTCATGAGACTTTGTAATAAACCCTGTTATTCGTGGTAATATATATTTTGAATTCAGTTTGTGGAACATATGTATATGTGTGATGAACATCCTGGGCACACATATGCATCAGTTCTCGGTTCAGTGGTTTTCCACAGAAATGAGGGCGTCACACGTAATTAGAAGGACAAGCTCAGGGAGCTATCTACGACGAACTACAACCTTAATACTTTGACATCCCAGAGCAACAGAAGCCACAAGAACAAGGCAAGTGCCCCTTGACCTTATTGATCCCATGTTTTTGGAAAACGGTTTTGTTTGCGAAAACTGTGAATGCTCGAGTTAACTTGACGGGAAACCCTTTTATAGGAGTTTACTAGTTTTGTTAACCACCCTTGTCACCGGGAAAGTTAATGAGTCGGGTATGGTTTTTGCTTTTATGCTTCGCCGAGTCCATGGGATATGGGAAGCGAGATAGATGTGTCTAGCTAACTGCACTCGTATGAATAATGAGAAACGGATCTTGTTATTGAACATGAATCGGAGGGAGATCTAGGCAAGGTTGGGTTCTGAATGAGGTAGAATGAGATGGTGGTTACTTGCCGTAGATCTAAGGACCGGTTCATGTGATCCATGCCAGGATAACAGTGCCACCACAAGGCCAAATATGGGTGCGGCTTAGCTGACTAATTAGGTAAGTTACTAGATTTTTAAGGACCGTGGAAGGCGTGGGGAATGGGAGTCGAGTGAGGACTGTCCTGGGAGTTGCATGGCACAAGAGGGGGCCCGTAGGTGGGAGAACTGGAGATTCTAGCCTGCTGGTGAAACCTTAGTGAGTCCATACATCTAGTAGCCCCTTTGTAAAGGTATTTTGTGATCTCTTGGCCATACACCGACGGTTGTGTACTGGTATAATGGAGGTTCTGCAGTCGCCGATGGGTGATGAAATCACAAACTTGTGGGTAAAGTGGTACAACCCCTGCAGAGTCTAAAACTATCATGATAGCCGAGCTTACGGCCACGAGCGCCTGGACAACTCACATGATTAGATGGGATGGTTATTGGGAGGTTATGGTTTGGTTATTGATTGGTTATGGTTTGGTTTTCGGGACTGTTGAGTCCGGGTAATGAGATTGGTTGCATGACTGTTGAGTCATGGCAATAAGCATTGGTCTCGGAATGAGACCGAATTGAATATGAGATGAAATGGTAGTGAATACGAGATGGTAGTGAATACGAGATGGTAGTCACGAGCTTGAGAAAAGTTGAGAAAGATAAATGTCTGGAAGAGACATGAAAGTGATGGAACATGATGGAGGTATGTTGGTGTTTAAATACATGTTGGGATTACATTCACTTAAAGCTAAGTTGCTGTTTTTATCGTGTTTTGAGAAATAAACTTTGCTTTCTGCAATGAGCCTTTTTATACCTGCCTTGTTGTAAGCTACATGTCATACTTCCGCACTTGCTGAGTACGTCATGTACTTAAACTTGCATTATCATACATCATCAGCAACAGGAGAGGAGTACTATAAAGACCATGTGGAGTACTAGGAGTGTGATCCACCGTCAACTTGCCTGTGCGGATGGAGTAGAGATGGAGCCGCTGCTGCTGCTTAGTTTGCTTCCGCAATAGTTTAGAAGACTTCCGCTTCTAGAATAAAGATTTCCGCTGCTAGAATAAGGACTTCCGCTGCTAAGATAAGACTTCCACTGTTAGAATGAGTCCAAGGATCATGAGACATTGTAATAAACCCTGTTATTCATGGTATTCTTCTGAAATTCAGTTTGTGGATTATATGTGTATGTGTGATGAACATCCTCGGCACACATATGCATCAGTCTCGGTTCCGAGAGGTTCTCTCTCAGAACCAGGGCGTCACAAGTTGGTATAAGAGCTACCACGTTGACTGTAGGACGCACCCCTAATGACAGATTAGTATCAACTTACCACGGTTGATCGTAGGTCACACACCTAGATAGAGATCACAGATTGGTATAGATACCACGGTTGACCATAGGATGCAACCCCTAGTAACAGATTGGTATTAGAAGCCACGCTGACCATAGGATGCAAGCCTAGGTAGAATGCATAGATTGGCATCAAAACCACCTGGACATAAGATGCAAGCCTAGGTAGAAACCATAGTTGAATCACAGATTGGTATCACCCCAAACCACATAGGACTCCCACTGAATAAGCTTGAATAGGATGTTTGTGAAATTATTGTGATGATTGCTTGCGATTGTGTGCTTAGTATGAGTTGTGGGACGTCTCAAGCGTTGTCCATATCCGCACATAGTAGAGAGATGTGAGATGCTTCGGCACTTGTTCACATCCTCATATAGGCTAATATATGTAGCCATCCACCTTGATGCATATAGTTAGGGGGAGCCATCTAACCTTCTAACCTCTATTCTACTTAACTCTCTCTCACAGATGGTGAGAGGAAACGCCGGCCCTCAAGGGAGGAACGTCCGTGGCAACCAAAAGGATGACCATGTTGAGGTTCCTGAGAATGACAACCCCGGAGCTGGTGCAAACAACTTGGAAAGGTTGATGGCTATGCAGAACCAACTTATGCAAACTATGATGCAAACTATGGTACGCCACTTCGCCTTTTCTTTCCAAAACTTGAAAGGGTCCGATGTATCGAGGTGACAACTTCCCTTTCACCTTGAACCGACGAAGTCCTCTGATAGGGGACACCTTGAGATAAACATAGTCTCCCACGTTGAAAACGAGCTCTCTTCTTCGTACATCAGCATAACTCTTCTGGCGTGTTTGTGCTATCCTCAAGTTGTTGCGAATCTCCCTCACCTTCGCCTCGGCTTCTTGTAGTACTTCTGGACCAAACACTTTACTTTCTCCTGTTTGGTTCCAAAATAGGGGAGTTCTGCACTTCCTTCCATACAAAGCTTCAAACGGTGACATCTTCATACTAGCTTGATAACTGTTGTTATAGGAAAACTCCGCATACGGTAGGTTCTTGTCCCAACTCCTATTGTTTTTGAGTGCACATGCCCTTAACATATCTTCAAGGATCTGATTGGTTCTCTCCGTCTGCCCGTCAGTTTGGGGATGATAGGCAGAGCTGAAGTTCAGATGGGTTCCCATGGTTTCATGCAACTTCTGCCAAAACCTCGAGGTGAACTGTGTCCCTCGGTCCGACACTATCTTCTTTGGCACTCCATGGTAACACACAATCCTTGACATGTACAATTCTGACAATTTGGATCCGCTGTAGCTTTCTTTCACAGGAATGAAATGAGCTACCTTGGTTAGCCGATCAATAATGACCCATATTGAATCATACCCGGATTGGGTCCTAGGCAATCCTACGACAAAATCCATGCTGATTTCTTCCCACTTCCATTCAGGCACTTTGAGTGGTTGCAATAATCCCGCGGGTCGTTGATGTTCTGCTTTCACCAACTGACATGTGTCACATAGGGCAACATGTTCCGCGACATCTCGCTTCATGCCATACCACCAATACCTGCTTTTGAGGTCCTGGTACATCTTCGTACTCCCAGGATGAATGGAATAGTCAGAATCGTGAGCCTCCTTCAAAATTAATTCACGAATCTCCTTTACTTCTGGCACACAGATCCTTTTCCCGTGCCACACCGTTCCCTGTTCATCCTCTCTAAAACCAGGAGCTTTATTTTCCTTAATGAGCTGTCTGATCTCTTGTATCTTCTCATCATTCTTTTGGCCCTCGCGTATGTCTTGCTCGAGTGTGGAGTCCACTTCCATGGCGATGGCTTCACCACTATTTACTAGACATAGATTGAGCCTTATAACTTCGTCCTTCAATTCTGCGGGCATGTCCTTCAAGCTCAACTTATTGACCTGCACTTTCCGACTCAAAGCATCAGCCACGACGTTTGCTTTCCCAGGATGATAGTTGATGCCCACATCAAAGTCATTGATTAGCTCTAACCATCTCCTTTGTCTGAGGTTGAGATCTGGTTGTGTGAATATGTACTTCAAACTCTTATGATCCGTATATATCTCGGTCCTCTTCCCCATCAAATAGTGCCGCCAAATTTTCAACGCGTGTACCACTGCGGCTAGTTCTAGGTCATGTGTAGGATAGTTCTTCTCGTGCTTCCGAAGCTGCCGGGATGCATAAGCCATGACATGTCCTTCTTGCATGAGAACACATCCCAACCCGTTTCCAGAGGCATCGCAGTACACTGTGAAATTCTTCTGCATATCTGGCATAACCAACACTGGGGCTGTTGTCAATCTCTTCTTTAGCTCCTGAAAGCTCGTCTCGCATTGTGGCGTCCAGGTGAATGTGATTCCCTTTTCCAACAGTTTAGTGAGAGGTCTCGAGATCTTGGAGAATCCCTCAATAAACCGTCGATAGTATCCAGCCAATCCCAAAAAGCTTCGAACTTCCCCGACATTTTCAGGGGTTTTCCACTTCTGGATATCTTCGATTTTGGCGGGATCTACGGAGATTCCTCCCTCCGAGATTATATGTCCTAAAAAGGGAACTCTCTTCAGCCAAAACTCACACTTGCTCAACTTGGCATATAGTTGGTGTTCTCTCAGCCTCTGCAACACCAACCTTAGATGTTTCTCATGTTCTTCTTCATCTTTGGAGAAGACGAGAATATCATCTATGAAAACCACCACAAATTTGTCCAGATATTCCATGAATACCTTGTTCATGAGGTACATGAAATATGCCGGGGCATTGGTTAGCCCGAAAGGCATGACAGTGTATTCATACAGTCCGTACCGAGATACGAAAGCTGTCTTGGGAATATCAGATTGCCTTATCTTGAGTTGGTGGTATCCCGACCTGAGATCAATTTTCGAGAACACACAAGCTCCCCTCAACTGATCAAACAAGTCTTCAATGCGGGGTAATGGGTACTTGTTTTTGATGGTTACCTCATTCAAGGCACGGTAATCCACGCATAACCTTTGGGTTCCGTCTTTCTTGGGCACAAATATCACCGGAGCTCCCCATGGTGAGGAACTAGGGCGAATATACCCCTTCTCCGTCAATTCTCTCAAATGATCCTTGAGCTCTTCTAGCTGCTTGGAGTCCATTCGATAAGGTCTCTTGTATATCGGGGCTGTTCCCGGTACTAGCTCAATTGCGAATTCCACGTCACGGTCGGGAGGCATACCTGGCAATTCCTCCGGAAAAACATCTGGATATTCCCTGATAGTCCTGATTTCCTCAACTTTCACCTCCACTTGATTTAATTTAATGTCCCTCCTAGGCTCGTGTATTGTTATGAACTTTACTCTGGTACCACTTGGGTGAGTTAGTTCCACCGTTCTGGTCGAACAATGGATGATTCCTTTATGTTTGGTCAACCAATCCATACCCAAAATAATATCTATCCCTTGTGAATCTATCACTATGAGGTTAGCAGTAAATACTACCCCATTAATGTCTAGGCTCACTTTGGGACACACTTGTCTTGTCCTTATTTCTCCACCTGGAGAGTTTACCGCTAGCATATGGTTCATTTGTGTGGTTGCTAGGTCATGTTTCTTAACAAACCCTTGAGCAATGAACGAGTGGGTAGCACCAGAATCAAACAGCAGAGTTGCAAGATGTAAATTGGCAGGAAACTTACCAACTACCACGTCGGGTGCCTCTTGTGCTTCCTCCATAGTGACATGGTTCACCCGTCCTCTCAATACATTCTGCTGTTGTGGCGGCGCAGGCTTCTTCTTTGGACACTTATGGGCGTAGTGCCCCACTTCACCACAGCTGAAACATTGCACCCCAATCTTCGATGCCTGGCCCTTGTTGTCTTGGGGTTGGTTTAGGGGTCCTTGCACTGCTGGTCGAGGTGGATATGCGGGGCGAGGCTGCTGTACAAACTGACGTTGCGGCTGTGCTGGTGCTGCGGGAGGCCTGTAGTTTGGGTTGTACCCTCTTGGTGCTGAATAGGGTACCGCAGCACGGCTCGTCTGCCCCGTAGGTTGCTGCATCATACGTGGGCGGGTGTTGCTCCCTGAGGCCTGATGTGACCACCCCGCCTTCCTCTTATTCTCATTTTCTAGGTCCTTTAGCTTCCTTTCCACCACAAATGCTCTGTCCACCATCTTTTGAAAGCTTTCATACTCATTGGAGGACATGGCACACTGCATCTCTGCGGTAAGTCCTTCCACGAAACAATCTTGTTTCTGCTCATCAGTCTCTATTTCTCGTGGAGCATAACGGGATAGTTGAGTAAATTTAGTGAGGTATTCCCTCACCGTCATGTTTCCCTGCTACAGTCCCAAAAACTCCTTCCTCTTGTTTTTGAGTTCACCTCTTGGGATGTAGTGGTTGCGGAAGCTACGCTTGAACTCTTCCCAAGTGATGTTCTCAGGGTCATGATGGGCGGCCACGTAGGCGGTCCACCAATCAGCAGCGGGTCCATGCAATTGATGAGAGGCAAACAGCACCCTCTCATACCCTTGGCATTGTATTATCCTCATCTTACTTTCAATGGCCTTCAGCCAATCATCTGCCTCCAGAGGTTCAGCAGCACTTGCAAACTTTGGAGGTTGAGTTCCTAGAAACTCACTCAACCTTGGTTGGCGTGGTGCAGCTTGTGTAGGTGGAACTTGATGCAAGTTAGCCACCACTTGAGTCAAGTTCTAGATGAGCTGATTTTGATTCTCCAGCATTTGGTGGAGAGGATCAACTTCTTCACGGCGACCACCCCGGTCCTGGCCCCCAGAAAGATGAGGGTTGCATGCCTCATCATTGTTGTTGGCGGGGTTGGCAGCACGTCCTTTTCCTCTTCCGGCCATCTGGCAGAATCAACAAATGTTAATTTTGATACCATTTAGTATCATCTTACTACTTTCATTTGTTGGTACTTTAAGGTGTTGAGGCTTTGTTAAAATTTTACGAGGGTTCATATCTCACACCAAATAAATGCACTATTATTTCCTGTGGGTTCACACACCAAAGCAAAACAATCTGAAGACGAGGCTGTGGACAATTGCTCATGGCTTCCACAACTCACGTCACACACCAAGCATTATCACACCATTAACTACGTAACGACTCGACTACTCGACCTCTTGCTAGCTAGGGGAAAGACTCTACACTACTCGTCCTCTTGAGCTGGCTCCTCGGGATCTTCCTCCTCATTTCGGCTACCTTCTGACTCTGCTTTGGGTGGGGAGGCTGCTGGTGGAGAAGTGCGACGACGCCTGATCGCTCGGCGATCCGGGGAGTCAGGAGTCCATGTATCATTCACGGTGACAGACAGTTCATTCCCATCTCCTCTTTCTCTCGCCTTTAAGCAAGCTCGCAGCAACGCCTCCGTTTCCTTCAGGGTGTCTCGGACATCCTGAAGCTCTTGTTGACACTCCTGCAGTCGAGTGCTGAGCATAGCAGCATCCTCCAAGCACAAGTCCATGTGCTCATGGGAAGTCCCTTGCTGCACCGGTGGGTACTTGTACTCCGTGGTACCACTCTCACGTTGGAGGACATACATGTACTCAGTTTTGTCCAAGTGGCGACGATAGATGTGACTCTGGCAGGTGATGGCCTCCCAGGTGACATCTTTCTCCGCGTCAACTTGTGTTGCTCGACAAGCTGGAGAGTGGTGAATCTTAAGCAGTTGATTCTCGTGTATAATCCTCATCTCCGAACTCCATTCTTCCCTCTTCTCACGGATGGTCCTGGTGGAGTTATAGTGGATGATTAGCTTGCCCGTATTGCCGGCGGCTTCGAGCATACGCCGAAGACGGCGCAACAAATCTCCTACTGCCAATCCATAGGAAAGGTACGTCACTGGACGACTCTCCTCTCTTTCGGCAAGGGCAACTACGGGAACTCTCCCTCCTGTGGACTTACGAGCGGTGCGAATCATGCGAACCATCTAAAACAAAAGAATTTAAAATTAGGTTAGATAAATTCTCAAACAAAAATCCTATTTTGAATGAAAGTTGGGGTAAGATGAAGAAAATGACTCCTTTAGTAACACTTTTCCACCCACACCTTGAAAAATAGTTTTTAAGAAAATAGGGCCCTTAACTACGTCCATTTCTACCTAGGTCCACGTTCCTACGGGCAACCTTGGCTCTGATACCACCTCTGTCACACCCGGTTTTTCCGAAGAAACAACCAAGTGAATATCACATGTATGCCAGGATCATTTTCTCATACATGTGATGACAAATAGTGAAGCATCATTTATTACAAGCCAGGTGTCGAATATAAGTAAGTCTTACATAGTAAATGTCTCGATGGACAATAATAAGTTCATCACAAGTAAATAAACTAGCAGCGGAATATTATTCTTTAGGGCTCCATTACAGGCGTTGCCCGGGGGTCTTCATGAACCTAAAAGCCTTCCTCGGGTCCAAAATCTTGGTCATTATACACCACCTCATTATCTTGACCTGAGCAGCAATATAAACCAACAAATATGCAAGGTTGAGTACCAATGGTACTCAGCAAGTGTGGGAAAATTATATCATGCATGGCTAGAACAAGGAGAGGTTGAACTCATGGTTAAAGCACTACGCAATTAATACCTATCACCTTAGCTTATTAAGCACCTAAATTACTACACAGGTGAAATGGTCCCAATCTCCCATCCCATCATCATAATCCCATAACCATAACATCATTTCCAATGTTAAGCTCCCCGCTTAACTTCCAAAACCATCAATCCTCTAATCATGAATAAGTCCAGGCCACTCTTAACCGTGAGCACGGCTGTCAAGACAGTTTTGACTCTGCAGAGTTTGTACCACTGTACCCACATGTAGTGATTTCATCCCCCGTTGCCGGGTGGACTAAAAGAACCTCCATTATGCCAGTGGCTACGATCCACATTCACACTTCCCAGGTGTGTAGCCAGGAGATCACTACGAAGCCTTTACAAAGGGATTCCCGACGAGCGTGGGCCCACTGAGGTTTCACCCCTAACAGCATACAAGAGGCTCCAACCCCGCTGCAGTGGCCCCCTCTTGAGCCTTGCGGTTCATATGGTAGTCCAGCTGACACCTTCTCCCCGCACCATCCAACACACCCATACTACGCCGGGGATACACCTAATTAATTGGCCAAGCTGCCCCATCTCAGCATGTGGTTGGCACTGTAAATCCGGGTTACATGCTCCATGAACCGGTCCTTAGGATCCAGGCAAGTACTAAACACAAACCCAAGTCTCGTGCACCCAGCACACAACCAAAACATCCAACTTGCCTTGATCCCTACCTCTACATAACTCACAATGTCTCATTCAAGAGTATGGTAATATAAACTGATGATTTCATGTCCCAAACATCCCATTCTAAGCATGGCTAAGCATATGCATGGAAATAAATGACATGATAAAATAAATCCCAACCCAAGCTTCAAGGAAACAAGGTAATGCAATTCTAGGGAACCTTCCTAGCATGGGTTTCATATTTAACTTGACAATGCAAATAATTCTATCTACACATCCTAGCATAGGATCAAAGTGGTCAAGGACACTTGCCTCCTTCTTGCTGCTCTTGAAATTGGTAGTCCTGATCTTGGAAAGGGTTAACTTGCTCTTGAGCAGGTTCTACTTCATACCATCACACATAGCAAAAGAAGAACAACAATCATAAGACATAGTTCACACTTCTTACTTCATACAAACCACACATTCATATTTATAAAAGTTCTTTACCATTATATGTGTTGTGGTTACTTTATGGGTGTTAAGTTGTGTCTTGCATGCACTTTTAACCATGCATATATATGATTCCTACTTTTGGTGTCCACATTTATACTTGCATACAATGTGCCTTCACAATTTCTATCAACCCTAAACTGAATTCTTTGTATTTTAGAAACTCCATTTATCATTTACTAGTTGCTATATTTTCAGATTTATATTCCTAAGCATAATTGTGTATTTTATTATTAAATTAGTAATACACATCACCTAAACAGATTAGGTTCTGGTCCTAAATAATTTAAAATCATATTTTGACCATGGCTTATGATGTATACTATTTCATAATTATTTTCCCTATTTTTCTTTAACTATTCTTTACTTAAAAATGTGTCCCTATACTAATAAAATGTGAATAATAGATAAAACAGATTTATTTCAGCCCAAAAATATATTTTTATCTCACTCCAAAGTTTTCTAAGTACTGAGAAAGTTTTTAATTAATTTTGACAATTATGTTTGTCCCCCTTTTAATTTTTAAACACTAGTTACATATTCAATTTTCTAAATTAAATACTAAACAAGGCTAAAATAATGAATTCACCCCATTACAGGGTCTATAATATTATTTTCATAATTTCCAGGGGTCTATCTACACTTAACAGGGGTGTTTTTTCTAATTTCTATTAAGTCCAGGGGTTAAAACTGATTTTTAAATGGATTTACATGATTTTCTAGAGTTCGAGGGGCTAGATCTGAAGTTTTCGGGGCTAGCTCTCAATTCCAGAGAACCCCAGGGGGTAGCACGTAAGAACTCCAGTCTTTATAACGCGGGGTCAATGTGGACCGTCCGATTTTAAACCGACGGCCGAGATTATAACATCGAACCGGTACGCAGGGTTTTAAAGTCTACCGTGCGATTTAAAATAAACGGCGCACAAGCGGCCACGTCGCTTTGATCGAACGCGGGCGGCGCTGCCGGTGGCGCACGGCGGCGGGAAGCGGCGATCTCGCCGGAAACTTTCGGATCCTCGAGAATTCTGCCTAGAACTGTGATCTTATGGCCTAGATCGGTAGAGTGGAGGTCAGGGATCTCACCTTGGGGGTTTTCTCGAGCTCGGGAGTCCTGGAAAGTGATCGGCGGCGAGGTCCGAGGCAAAACCACGGCGAAGCTCGTCGGCGCTGGATTTACACCGTAAGTCTTCAGGTTTTCTGCACCTGCAAAGTTCCCCGGAGGCGGTGGATCAAGACCAGCGAGTTAGATCAGAGTTTCCGAGCTTAGATCGGCCAGAATTCACCGGCAAAGTCTCGGTGCTCACCGGAGTGAAAATCGGCGATCGCGTGGGAAAAACTGATCGGGGCTGGGGTTTTTATAGCCGGGGGAGGGCGGTGGGTCTGTTGTGATCGAGTTGGAGTCCTCTGGGACCGGAATTCGGCTGCGGGACGCGGTTTCCAGATCGGTTGCGATCGCGCGCGCGGGAGAGAGTCCGGGGTCGCGGGGTTAGGGATGACATGTGGGTCCCACCCGTCGGTGAGAGGCAGCGCGGCGCGCGCGGGGGCGGGCTGGCGCGGGAGTAGCTGGGCCGGCTGGCGGTTTCGGCCCACTGGCCAGTTTTTTTCCCGTTTTTGTTTTTCTTTTTCCATTTCTTTTCTGTTTTGAGTATAATTTGAATTCCAGTTTGAATTTGAATTTTTGCAAAACATGCAACTCGTCCAAAAATTTTTAAATTCCCCTCTGAACAAGGTTTTGGGTTTTGAATCAAAATTTGGGGTGTTACAGCTCTACCCCCTTAAAAGAAATCTCGTCCCCGAGATTGGTGTTTCTAAGAAAACAATTCCGGAAATTGTGCCTTGAGCTCATCTTCCCGTTCCCAGGTAGCTTCCTCTTCTGAGTGATGCTTCCACTGCACCTTGCACATCCGGATTCTCTTGTTTCTGGTGAGGCATTCCATCGTCTCCAAAATCTTGTATGGTTGCTCGGCATAAGACAAATCTTCACCTACATCCACTTCATTCATGGGTAACACCTCTTCAGGCGTCCTCAGACATTTCTTGAGTTGTGACACATGGAATACATCGTGCACGTCCGATAGATGAACCGGTAACTCTAGTTGGTACGCCACTTCGCCTTTTCTTTCCAAAACTTGAAAGGGTCCGATGTATCGAGGTGACAACTTCCCTTTCACCTTGAACCGACGAAGTCCTCTGATAGGGGACACCTTGAGATAAACATAGTCTCCCACGTTGAAAACGAGTTCTCTTCTTCGTACATCAGCATAACTCTTCTGGTGTGTTTGTGCTATCCTCAAGTTGTTGCGAATCTCCCTCACCTTCGCCTCGGCCTCTTGTAGCACTTCTGGACCAAACACTTTGCTTTCTCCTGTCTGGTTCCAAAATAGGGGAGTTCTGCACTTCCTTCCATACAAAGCTTCAAACGGTGACATCTTCATACTAGCTTGATAACTGTTGTTATAGGAAAACTCCGCATACGGTAAGTTCTTGTCCCAACTCCTATTGTTTTTGAGTGCACATGCCCTTAACATATCTTCAAGGATCTGATTGGTTCTTTCCGTCTGCCCGTCAGTTTGGGGATGATAGGCAGAACTAAAGTTCAGATGGGTTCCCATGGTTTCATGCAACTTTTGCCAAAACCTCGAGGTGAACTGTGTCCCTCGGTCCGACACTATCTTCTTTGGCACTCCATGGTAACACACAATCCTTGACATGTACAATTCTACCAATTTGGATCCGCTGTAGCTTTCTTTCACAGGAATGAAATGAGCTACCTTGGTTAGCCGATCAATAATGACCCATATTGAATCATACCCGGATTGGGTCCTAGGCAATCCCACGACAAAATCCATGCTGATTTCTTCCCACTTCCATTCAGGCACTTTCAGTGGTTGCAATAATCCCGCGGGTCGTTGATGTTCTGCTTTCACCAACTGACATGTGTCACATAGGGCAACATGTTCCGCGACATCTTGCTTCATGCCATACCACCAATACCTGCCTTTGAGATCCTGGTACATCTTCGTACTCCCAGGATGAATGGAATAGTCGGAATCGTGAGCCTCCTTCAAAATTAATTCACGGATCTCTTTTACTTCTGGCATACAGATCCTTTTCCCGTGCCACACCGTTCCTTGTTCATCCTCTCTAAAACCAGGAGCTTTATTTTCCCTTATAAGCTGTCTGATTTCTTGTATCTTCTCATCATTCTTTTGGCCCTCGCGTATGTCTTGCTCGAGTGTGGAGTCCACTTCCATGGCGATGGCTTCACCACTATTTACTAGACATAGATTGAGCCTTATAACCTCGTCCTTCAATTCTGCAGGCATGTCCTTCAAGCTCAACTTATTGACCTGCACTTTCCGACTCAAAGCATCGGCCACGACGTTTGCTTTCCCGGGATGATAGTTGATGCCCACATCAAAGTCATTGATTAGCTCTAACCATCTCCTTTGTCTGAGGTTGAGATCTGGTTGTGTGAATATGTACTTCAAACTCTTATGATCCGTATATATCTCTGTCCTCTTCCCCATCAAATAGTGCCGCCAAATTTTCAACGCGTGTACCACTGCGGCTAGTTCTAGGTCATGTGTAGGATAGTTCTTCTCGTGCTTCCGAAGCTGCCGGGACGCATAAGCCACGACATGTCCTTCTTGCATGAGAACACATCCCAACCCGTTTCCAGAGGCATCGCAGTACACTGTGAAATTCTTCTGCATATCTGGCATAACCAACACTGGGGCTGTTGTCAATCTCTTCTTTAGCTCCTGAAAGCTTGTATCGCACTGTGGCGTCCAGGTGAATGTGATTCCCTTCTCCAACAATTTGGTGAGAGGTCTCGAGATCTTGGAGAATCACTCAATAAACCGTCGATAGTATCCAGCCAATCCCAAAAAGCTTCGAATTTCCCCGACATTTTCAGGGGTCTTCCACTTCTGGATATCCTCGATTTTGGCGGGATCTACGGAGATTCCTCCCTCCGAGATTACATGTCCTAAAAAGGGAACTCTCTTCAGCCAAAACTCACACTTGCTCAATTTGGCATATAGTTGGTGTTCTCTCAGCCTCTGTAACACCAACCTTAGATGTTTCTCATGTTCTTCTTCATTTTTGGAGAAGACGAGAATATCATCTATGAAAACCACCACAAATTTGTCCAGATATTCCATGAATACCTTGTTCATGAGGTACATGAAATATGCCGGGGCATTGGTTAGCCCAAAAGGCATGACAGTGTATTCATAAAGTCCGTACCGAGATACGAAAGCTGTCTTGGGAATATCTGATTGCCTTATCTTGAGTTGGTGGTACCCCGACCTGAGATCAATTTTCGAGAACACACAAGCTCCCCTCAACTGATCAAACAAGTCTTCAATGCGAGGCAATGGGTACTTATTCTTGATGGTTACCTCATTCAAAGCACGGTAATCCACGCATAACCTTTGGGTTCCGTCTTTCTTGGGCACAAATATCACCGGAGCTCCCCATGGTGAGGAACTAGGGCGAACATACCCCTTCTCCGTCAATTCTCTCAAATGATCCTTGAGCTCTTCTAGCTGCTTGGAGTCCATTCGATAAGGTCTCTTGTATATCGGGGCTGTTCCCGGTACTAGCTCAATTGCGAATTCCACGTCGCGGTCGGGAGGCATACCTGGCAATTCCTCTGGAAAAACATCTGGATATTCCCTGATAGTCCTGATTTCCTCAACTTTTACCTCCACTTGATTTAATTTAATGTCCCTCCTAGGCTCGTGTATCATTATGAACTTTACTTTGGTGCCACTGGGGTGAGTTAGTTCCACCGTTCTGGTTGAACAATGGATGATTCCTTTATGTTTGGTCAACCAATCCATACCCAAAATAATATCTATCCCTTGTGAATCTATCACTATGAGGTTAGCCGTGAATACTACCCCATTAATGTCTAGGCTCACTTTGGGACACACTTGTCTTGTCCTTATTTCTCCACCTGGAAAATTTACAGCTAGCATATGGTTCATTTGTGTGGTTGCTAGGTCATGCTTCTTAACAAACCCTTGAGCAATGAACGAGTGGGTAGCACCAGAATCAAACAGCAGAGTTGCAAGGTGTAAATTGGCAGGAAACTTACCAACTACCACGTCGGGTGCCTCTTGTGCTTCCTCCATAGTGACATGGTTCACCCGTCCTCTCACTACATTCTGCTGTTGTGGCGGCGCAGGCTTCTTCTTTGGGCATTTATGGGCGTAGTGCCCCACTTCACCACAGCTAAAACATTGCACCCCAACCTTAGGTGCTTGGCCCTTGTTGTCTTGGGGTTGGTTTGGGGGTCCTTGCACTGCTGGTCGAGGTGGATATGCGGGGCGAGGCTGCTGCACAAACTGACGTTGCGGCTGTGCTGGTGCTGCGGGTGGCCTGTAGTTTGGGTTGTACCCTCTTGGTGCTGAATAGGGTACCGCAGCACGGCTCGTCTGCCCCGTAGGTTGCTGCATCATACGTGGGCGGGTGTTGCTCCCTGAGGCTTGATGTGACCACCCGGCCTTCCTCTTATTCTCATTTTCCAGGGCCTTTAGCTTCCTTTCCACCACAAATGCTCTGTCCACCATCTTTTGAAAGCTTTCATACTCATTGGAGGACATGGCACACTGCATCTCTGCGGTAAGTCCTTCCACGAAACAATCTTGTTTCTGCTCATCAGTCTCTATGTCTCGTGGAGCATAACGGGATAGTTGAGTGAATTTAGTGAGATATTCCCTCACCGTCATGTTTCCCTGCTGCAGTCCCAGAAACTCTTTCCTCTTGTTTTTGAGTTCACCTCTTGGGATGTAGTGGTTGCGGAAACTACGCTTGAACTCTTCCCAAGTGATGTTCTCAGGGTCACGATGGGCGGCCACGTAGGTGGTCCACCAATCAGCAGCAGGTCCCTGCAATTGATGAGAGGCAAACAGCACCCTCTCATACCCTTGGCATTGGATTATCCTCATCTTACTTTCGATGGTCTTCAGCCAATCATCTGCCTCCAGAGGTTCGGCAGCACTTGCAAACTTTGGAGGTTGAGTTCCTAGAAACTCACTCAACCTTGGTTGGCGTGGTGCAGCTTGTGGAGGTGGAACTTGATGCAAGTTGGCCACCACTTGAGTCAAGTTCTGGATAAGCTGATTTTGATTCTCCAGCATTTGGTGGAGAGGATCAACTTCTTCACGGCGACCACCCCTGTCCTGGCCTTCAGAAAGATGAGGGTTGCATGCCTCATCATTGTTGTTGGCGGGGTTGGCAGCACGTCCTTTTCCTCTTCCGGCCATCTGGCAGAATCAACAAATGTTTATTTGATACCATTTAGTATCATCTTACTACTTTCATTTGTTGGTACTTTAAGGTGTTGAGGCTTTGTTAAAATTTTACGAGGGTTTATATCTCACACCAAATAAATGCACTATTATTTCCTGTGGGTTCACACACCAAAGCAAAACAATCTGAAGACGAGGATGTGGACAATTGCTCATGGCTTCCACAACTCACGTCACACACCAAGCATCATCACACCATTAACTACGTAACGACTCGACTACTCGACCTCTTGCTAGCTAGGGGAAAGACTCTACACTACTCGTCCTCTTGAGCTGGCTCCTCGGGATCTTCCTCCTCATTTCGGCTACCTTCTGACTCAGCTTTGGGTGGGGAGGCTGCTGGTGGAGAAGTGCGACGACGCCTGATCGCTCGGCGATCCGGGGAGTCAGGAGTCCATGGATCACTCACGGTGACACACAGTTCATTCCCATCTCCTCTTTCTCTCGCCTTTAAGCAAGCTCGCAGCAACGCCTCCGTTTCCTTCAGGGTGTCTCGGACATCCTGAAGCTCTTGTTGACACTCCTGCAGTCGAGTGCTGAGCATAGCAGCATCCTCCAAGCACAAGTCCATGTGCTCATGGGAAGTCCCTTGCTGCACCGGTGGGTACTTGTACTCCGTGGTACCACTCTCACGTTGGAGGACATACATGTACTCAGTTTTGTCCAAGTGGCGACGATAGATGTGACTCTGGCAGGTGATGGCCTCCCAGATGACATCTTTCTCTGCGTCAACTTGTGTTGCTCGACAAGCTGGAGAGTGGTGAATCTTAAGCAGCTGATTCTCGTGTATAATCCTCATCTCCGAACTCCATTCTTCCCTCTTCTCACGGATGGTCCTGGTGGAGTTATAGTGGATGATGAGCTTGCCCGTATTGCCGGCGGCTTCGAGCATACGTCGAAGACGGCGCAACAAATCGCCTACTGCCAATCCGTAGGAAAGGTACGTCACGGGACGACTCTCCTCTCTTTCGGCAAGGGCAACTACGGGAACTCTCCCTCCTGTGGACTTACGAGCGGTGCGAATCATGCGAACCATCTAAAACAAAAGAATTTAAAATTAGGTTAGATAAAATCTCAAACAAAAATCCAATTTTGAATGAAAGTTGGGGTAAGATGAAGAAAATGACTCCTTTAATAACACTTTTCCACCCACACCTAGGAAAATAGTTTTTAAGAAAATAGGGCCCTTAAATAAGTCAATTTCTACCTAGGTCCACGTTCCTACGGGCAACCTTGGCTCTGATACCACCTCTGTCACACCCGGTTTTTCCGAAGAAACAACCAAGTGAATATCACATGTATGCTAGGATCATTTTCTCATACATGTGATGACAAATAGTGAAGCATCATTTATTACAAGCCAGGTGTTGAATATAAATAAGTCTTACATCGCAAATGTCTCCATGGACACTAATGCTTCATCACAAGTAAATAAACTAGCAGCGGAATATTATTCTTTAGGGCTCCATCACAGGCGTTGCCCGGGGGTCTTCATGAACCTAAAAGCCTTCCTCGGGTCCAAAATCTTGGTCATTATACACCACCTCATTATCTTGACCTGAGCAGTAATATAAACCAACAAATATGCAAGGTTGAGTACCAATGGTACTCAGCAAGTGTGGGAAAATTATATCATGCATGGCTAGAATCAAGGAGAGGTTGAACTCATGGTTAAAGCACTACGCAATTAATACCTATCACCTTAGCTTATTAAGCACCTACATTACTACACAGGTGAAATGGTCCCAATCTCCCATCCCATCATTGTAATCCAATAACCATAACATCATTACCAATGTTAAGCTCCCCGCTTAACTTCCAAAACCATCAATCCTCTAATCATGAATAAGTCCAGGCCGCTCTTAACCGTGAGCACGGCTGTCAAGACAGTTTTTACTCTGCAGAGTTTGTACCACTGTACCCACAAGTAGTGATTTCATCCCCCGTTGCCGGGTGGACTAAAAGAACCTCCATTATGCCAGTGGCTACGATCCACATTCACACTTCCCAGGTGTGTGGCCAAGAGATCACTACGAAGCCTTTACAAAGGGATTCCCGACGAGCGTGGGCCCACTGAGGTTTCACCCCTAACAGCATACAAGAGGCTCCAACCCCGCTGCAGTGGCCCCCTCTTGAGCCTTGCGGTTCATATGGTAGTCCAGCTGACACCTACTCCCCGCACCATCCAACACACCCATACTACGCCGGGGATACACCTAATTAATTAGCCAAGCTGCCCCATCGCAGCATGTGGTTGGCACTGTAAAGCCGGGTTACATGCTCCATGAACCGGTCCTTAGGATCCAGGCAAGTACTAAACACAAACCCAAGTCTCGTGCACCAAGCACACAACCAAAACATCCAACTTGCCTTGATCCCTACCTCTACATTACTCACAATATCTCATTCAAGAGTATGGTAAAATAAACTGATGATCTCACATCCCAATTATCCCATTCTAAGCATGGCTAAGCATATGAATAATAATAAATGACATGATAAAATAAATCCCAACCGAAGCTTCAAGGAAACAAGGTAATGCAATTCTAGGGAAACTTCCTAGCATGGGTTTCATATTTAACTTGACAATGCAAATAATTCTATCTACACATCCTAGCATAGGATCAAAGTGGTCAAGGACACTTGCCTCCTTCTTGCTGCTCTTGAAATTGGTAGTCCTGATCTTGGAAAGGGTTAACTTGCTCTTGAGCAGGTTCTACTTCATACCATCACACATAGCAAAAGAAGAACAACAATCATAAGACATAGTTCACACTTCTTACTTCATACAAACCACACATTCATATTTATAAAAGTTCTTTACCATTATATGTGTTGTGGTTACTTTATGGGTGTTAAGTTGTGTCTTGCATGCACTTTTAACCATGCATATATATGATTCCTACTTTTGGTGTCCACATTTATACTTGCATACAATGTGCCTTCACAATTTCTATCAACCCTAAACTGAATTCTTTGTATTTTAGAAACTCCATTTATCATTTACTAGTTGCTATATTTTCAGATTTATATTCCTAAGCATAATTGTGTATTTTATTATTAAATTAGTAATACACATCACCTAAACAGATTAGGTTCTGGTCCTAAATAATTTAAAATCATATTTTGACCATGGCTTATGATGTATACTATTTCATAATTATTTTCCCTATTTTTCTTTAACTATTCTTTACTTAAAAATGTGTCCCTATACTAATAAAATGTGAATAATAGATAAAACAGATTTATTTTAGCCCAAAAATATATTTTTATCTCACTCCAAAGTTTTCTAAGTACTGAGAAAGTTTTTAATTAATTTTGACAATTATGTTTGTCCCCTTTTTAATTTTTAAACACTAGTTACATATTCAATTTTCTAAATTAAATACTAAACAAGGCTAAAATAATGAATTCACCCCATTACAGGGTCTATAATATTATTTTCAAAATTTCCAGGGGTCTATCTACACTTAACAGGGGTGTTTTTCCTAATTTCTATTAAGTCCAGGGGTTAAAACTGATTTTTAAATGGATTTACATGATTTTCTAGAGTTCCAGGGGCTAGATCTGAAGTTTCCGGGGCTAGCTCTCAATTCCAGAGAACCCCAGGGGGTAGCACGTAAGAACTCCAGTCTTTATAACGCGGTGTCGACGTGGACCGTCCGATTTTAAACCGACGGCCGAGATTATAACATCGAACCGGTACGCAGGGTTTTAAAGTCTACCGTGCGATTTAAAATAAACGGCGCACAAGCGGCCACGTCGCTCTGATCGAACGCGGGCGGCGCTGCCGGTGGCGCACGGCGGCGGGAAGCGGCGATCTCGCCGGAAACTTTCAGATCCTCGAGAATTCTGCCTAGAACTGTGATCTTATGGCCTAGATCGGTAGAGGGGAGGTCAGGGATCTCACCTCGGGGGTTTTCTCGAGCTCGGGAGTCCTGGAAAGTGATCGGCGGCGAGGTCCGAGGCAAAACCACGGCGAAGCTCGTCGGCGCTGGATTTACACCGTAAGTCTTCGGGTTTTCTGCACCTGCAAAGTTCCCCGGAGGCGGTGGATCAAGACCAGCGAGTTAGATCAGAGTTTCCGATCTTAGATCGGCCAGAATTCACCGGCGAAGTCTCGGTGCTCACTGGAGTGAAAATCGGCGATCGCGTGGGAAAAACTGATCGGGGCTGGGGTTTTTATAGCCGGGGGAGGGCGGTGGGTCTGTTGTGATCGAGTTGGAGTCCTCTGGGACCGGAATTCGGCTGCGGGACACGGTTTCCAGATCGGTTGCGACCGCGCGCGCGGGAGAGAGTCCGGGGTCGCGGGGTTAGGGATGACATGTGGGTCCCACCCGTCGGTGAGAGGCAGCGCGGCGCGCGCGGGGGCGGGCTGGCGCGGGAGTAGCTGGGCCGGCTGGCGGTTTCGGCCCACTGGCCAGTTTTTTTCCCGTTTTTGTTTTTCTTTTTCCATTTCTTTTCTGTTTTGAGTATAATTTGAATTCCAGTTTGAATTTGAATTTTTGCAAAACATGCAACTCGTCCAAAAATTTTTAAATTCCCCTATGAACAAGGTTTTGGGTTTTGAATCAACTTTGGGGTGTTACACATGTGTCACATAGGGCAACATGTTCCGCGACATCTCGCTTCATGCCATACCACCAATACCTGCTTTTGAGGTCCTGGTACATCTTCGTACTCCCAGGATGAATGGAATAGTCAGAATCATGAGCCTCCTTCAAAATTAATTCACGAATCTCCTTTACTTCTGGCACACAGATCCTTTTCCCGTGCCACACCGTTCCCTGTTCATCCTCTATAAAACCAGGAGCTTTATTTTCCTTAATGAGCTGTCTGATCTCTTTTGTCTTCTCATCATTCTTTTGGCCCTCGCGTATGTCTTGCTCGAGTGTGGAGTCCACTTCCATGGCGATGACTTCACCACTATTTACTAGACATAGATTGAGCCTTATAACTTCGTCCTTCAATTCTGCGGGCATGTCCTTCAAGCTCAACTTATTGACATGCACTTTCCGACTCAAAGCATCAGCCACGACGTTTGCTTTCCCAGGATGATAGTTGATGCCCACATCAAAGTCATTGATTAGCTCTAACCATCTCCTTTGTCTGAGGTTGAGATCTGGTTGTGTGAATATGTACTTCAAACTCTTATGATCCGTATATATCTCGATCCTCTTCCCCATCAAATAGTGCCGCCAAATTTTCAACGCGTGTACCACTACGGCTAGTTCTAGGTCATGTGTAGGATAGTTCTTCTCGTGCTTCCGAAGCTGCCGGGATGCATAAGCCACGACATGTCCTTCTTGCATGAGAACACATCCCAACCCGTTTCCAGAGGCATCGCAGTACACTGTGAAATTCTTCTGCATATCTGGCATAACCAACACTGGGGCTGTTGTCAATCTCTTCTTTAGCTCCTGAAAGCTCGTCTCGCATTGTGGCGTCCAGGTGAATGTGATTCCCTTTTCCAACAGTTTAGTGAGAGGTCTCGAGATATTGGAGAATCCCTCAATAAACCGTCGATAGTATCCAGCCAATCCCAAAAAGCTTCGAACTTCCCCGACATTTTCAGGGGTTTTCCACTTCTGGATATCTTCGATTTTGGCGGGATCTACGGAGATTCCTCCCTCCGAGATTATATGTCCTAAAAAGGGAACTCTCTTCAGCCAAAACTCACACTTGCTCAACTTGGCATATAGTTGGTGTTCTCTCAGCCTCTGCAACACCAACCTTAGATGTTTCTCATGTTCTTCTTCATCTTTGGAGAAGACGAGAATATTATCTATGAAAACCACCACAAATTTGTCCAGATATTCCATGAATACCTTGTTCATGTGGTACATGAAATATGCTGGGGCATTGGTTAGCCCGAAAGGCATGACAGTGTATTCATACAGTCCGTACCGAGATACGAAAGCTGTCTTGGGAATATCAGATTGCCTTATCTTGAGTTGGTGGTATCCCGACCTGAGATCAATTTTCGAGAACACACAAGCTCCCCTCAACTGATCAAACAAGTCTTCAATGCGGGGTAATGGGTACTTGTTTTTGATGGTTACCTCATTCAAGGCACGGTAATCCACGCATAACCTTTGGGTTCCGTCTTTCTTGGGCACAAATATCACCGGAGCTCCCCATGGTGAGGAACTAGGGCGAATATACCCCTTCTCCGTCAATTCTCTCAAATGATCCTTGAGCTCTTCTAGCTGCTTGGAGTCCATTCGATAAGGTCTCTTGTATATCGGGGCTGTTCCCGGTACTAGCTCAATTGCGAATTCCACGTCACGGTCGGGAGGCATACCTGGCAATTCCTCCGGAAAAACATCTGGATATTCCCTGATAGTCCTGATTTCCTCAACTTTCACCTCCACTTGATTTAATTTAATGTCCCTCCTAGGCTCGTGTATTGTTATGAACTTTACTCTGGTACCACTTGGGTGAGTTAGTTCCACCGTTCTGGTCGAACAATGGATGATTCCTTTATGTTTGGTCAACCAATCCATACCCAAAATAATATCTATCCCTTGTGAATCTATCACTATGAGGTTAGCAGTAAATACTACCCCATTAATGTCTAGGCTCACTTTGGGACACACTTGTCTTGTCCTTATTTCTCCACCTGGAGAGTTTACCGCTAGCATATGGTTCATTTGTGTGGTTGCTAGGTCATGTTTCTTAACAAACCCTTGAGCAATGAACGAGTGGGTAGCACCAGAATCAAACAGCAGAGTTGCAAGATGTAAATTGGCAGGAAACTTACCAACTACCACGTCGGGTGCCTCTTGTGCTTCCTCCATAGTGACATGGTTCACCCGTCCTCTCAATACATTCTGCTGTTGTGGCGGCGCAGGCTTCTTCTTTGGACACTTATGGGCGTAGTGCCCCACTTCACCACAGCTGAAACATTGCACCCCAATCTTAGATGCCTGGCCCTTGTTGTCTTGGGGTTGGTTTGGGGGTCCTTGCACTGCTGGTCGAGGTGGATATGCGGGGCGAGGCTGCTGTACAAACTGACGTTGCGGCTGTGCTGGTGCTGCGGGAGGCCTGTAGTTTGGGTTGTATCCTCTTGGTGCTGAATAGGGTACCGTAGCACGGCTCGTCTGCCCCGTAGGTTGCTGCATCATACGTGGGCGGGTGTTGCTCCCTGAGGCCTGATGTGACCACCCCGCCTTCCTCTTATTCTCATTTTCTAGGGCCTTTAGCTTCCTTTCCACCACAAATGCTCTGTCCACCATCTTTTGAAAGCTTTCATACTCATTGGAGGACATGGCACACTGCATCTCTGCGGTAAGTCCTTCCACGAAACAATCTTGTTTCTGCTCATCAGTCTCTATGTCTCGTGGAGCATAACGGGATAGTTGAGTAAATTTAGTGAGGTATTCCCTCACCGTCATGTTTCCCTGCTGCAGTCCCAAAAACTCCTTCCTCTTGTTTTTGAGTTCACCTCGTGGGATGTAGTGGTTGCGGAAGCTACGCTTGAACTCTTCCCAAGTGATGTTCTCAGGGTCATGATGGGCGGCCACGTAGGCGGTCCACCAATCAGCAGCGGGTCCATGCAATTGATGAGAGGCAAACAGCACCCTCTCATACCCTTGGCATTGTATTATCCTCATCTTACTTTCAATGGCCTTCAGCCAATCATCTGCCTCCAGAGGTTCAGCAGCACTTGCAAACTTTGGAGGTTGAGTTCCTAGAAACTCACTCAACCTTGGTTGGCGTGGTGCAGCTTGTGTAGGTGGAACTTGATGCAAGTTAGCCACCACTTGAGTCAAGTTCTGGATGAGCTGATTTTGATTCTCCAGCATTTGGTGGAGAGGATCAACTTCTTCACGGCGACCACCCCGGTCCTGGCCCCCAGAAAGATGAGGGTTGCATGCCTCATCATTGTTGTTGGCGGGGTTGGCAGCACGTCCTTTTCCTCTTCCGGCCATCTGGCAGAATCAACAAATGTTAATTTTGATACCATTTAGTATCATCTTACTACTTTCATTTGTTGGTACTTTAAGGTGTTGAGGCTTTGTTAAAATTTTACGAGGGTTCATATCTCACACCAAATAAATGCACTATTATTTCCTGTGGGTTCACACACCAAAGCAAAACAATCTGAAGACGAGGCTGTGGACAATTGCTCATGGCTTCCACAACTCACGTCACACACCAAGCATTATCACACCATTAACTACGTAACGACTCGACTACTCGACCTCTTGCTAGCTAGGGGAAAGACTCTACACTACTCGTCCTCTTGAGCTGGCTCCTCGGGATCTTCCTCCTCATTTCGGCTACCTTCTGACTCTGCTTTGGGTGGGGAGGCTGCTGGTGGAGAAGTGCGACGACGCCTGATCGCTCGGCGATCCGGGGAGTCAGGAGTCCATGTATCATTCACGGTGACACACAGTTCATTCCCATCTCCTCTTTCTCTCGCCTTTAAGCAAGCTCGCAGCAACGCCTCCGTTTCCTTCAGGGTGTCTCGGACATCCTGAACCTCTTGTTGACACTCCTGCAGTCGAGTGCTGAGCATAGCAGCATCCTCCAAGCACAAGTCCATGTGCTCATGGGAAGTCCCTTGCTGCACCGGTGGGTACTTGTACTCCGTGGTACCACTCTCACGTTGGAGGACATACATGTACTCAGTTTTGTCCATGTGGCGACGATAGATGTGACTCTGGCAGGTGATGGCCTCCCAGGTGACATCTTTCTCCGCGTCAACTTGTGTTGCTCGACAAGCTGGAGAGTGGTGAATCTTAAGCAGTTGATTCTCGTGTATAATCCTCATCTCCGAACTCCATTCTTCCCTCTTCTCACGGATTGTCCTGGTGGAGTTATAGTGGATGATTAGCTTGCCCGTATTGCCGGCGGCTTCGAGCATACGCCGAAGACGGCGCAACAAATCTCCTACTGCCAATCCATAGGAAAGGTACGTCACTGGACGACTCTCCTCTCTTTCGGCAAGGGCAACTACGGGAACTCTCCCTCCTGTGGACTTACGAGCGGTGCGAATCATGCGAACCATCTAAAACAAAAGAATTTAAAATTAGGTTAGATAAATTCTCAAACAAAAATCCTATTTTGAATGAAAGTTGGGGTAAGATGAAGAAAATGACTCCTTTAATAACACTTTTCCACCCACACCTTGGAAAATAGTTTTTAAGAAAATAGGGCCCTTAACTACGTCCATTTCTACCTAGGTCCACGTTCCTACGGGCAACCTTGGCTCTGATACCACCTCTGTCACACCCGGTTTTTCCGAAGAAACAACCAAGTGAATATCACATGTATGCCAGGATCATTTTCTCATACATGTGATGACAAATAGTGAAGCATCATTTATTACAAGCCAGGTGTCGAATATAAGTAAGTCTTACATAGTAAATGTCTCGATGGACAATAATAAGTTCATCACAAGTAAATAAACTAGCAGCGGAATATTATTCTTTAGGGCTCCATTACAGGCGTTGCCCGGGGGTCTTCATGAACCTAAAAGCCTTCCTCGGGTCCAAAATCTTGGTCATTATACACCACCTCATTATCTTGACCTGAGCAGCAATATAAACCAACAAATATGCAAGGTTGAGTACCAATGGTACTCAGCAAGTGTGGGAAAATTATATCATGCATGGCTAGAACAAGGAGAGGTTGAACTCATGGTTAAAGCACTACGCAATTAATACCTATCACCTTAGCTTATTAAGCACCTACATTACTACACAGTTGAAATGGTCCCAATCTCCCATCCCATCATCATAATCCCATAACCATAACATCATTTCCAATGTTAAGCTCCCCGCTTAACTTCCAAAACCATCAATCCTCTAATCATGAATAAGTCCAGGCCGCTCTTAACCGTGAGCACGGCTGTCAAAACAGTTTTGACTCTGCAGAGTTTGTACCACTGTACCCACATGTAGTGATTTCATCCCCCGTTGCCGGGTGGACTAAAAGAACCTCCATTATGCCAGTGGCTACGATCCACATTCACACTTCCCAGGTGTGTAGCCAGAAGATCACTACGAAGCCTTTACAAAGTGATTCCCGATGAGCGTGGGCCCACTGAGGTTTCACCCCTAACAGCATACAAGAGGCTCCAACCCCGCTTCAGTGGCCCCCTCTTGAGCCTTGCGGTTCATATGGTAGTCCAGCTGACACCTACTCCCCGCACCATCCAACACACCCATACTACGCCGGGGATACACCTAATTAATTGGCCAAGCTGCCCCATCTCAGCATGTGGTTGGCACTGTAAATCCGGGTTACATGCTCCATGAACAGGTCCTTAGGATCCAGGCAAGTACTAAACACAAACCCAAGTCTCGTGCACCCAGCACACAACCAAAACATCCAACTTGCCTTGATCCCTACCTCTACATAACTCACAATGTCTCATTCAAGAGTATGGTAATATAAACTGATGATTTCATGTCCCAAACATCCCATTATAAGCATGGCTAAGCATATGCATGGAAATAAATGACATGACAAAATAAATCCCAACCCAAGCTACAAGGAAACAAGGTAATGCAATTCTAGGGAAACTTCCTAGCATGGGTTTCATATTTCATTTGACAATGCAAATAATTCTATCTACACATCCTAGCATAGGATCAAAGTGGTCAAGGACACTTGCCTCCTTCTTGCTGCTCTTGAAATGGGTAGTCCTGATCTTGGAAAGGAATAACTTGCTCTTGAACAGGTTCTACTCATACCATCACACATAGCAAAAGAAAAACAACAATAATAAGACATAGTTCACACTTCTACTTCATAAATACCACACATTCACATTTATAAAAGTTCTTTACCATTATATGTGTTGTGGTTACTTTATGTGTTGATCTGTGGCTTGCACACACTTTTATTTATATGTGTATGATTCCTACTTTGGTGTTCATATTTATACTTACATACTATATATATATATGTGTGTGTGTTTCAGTTTTTAAATAAATTCCTTATATTAAACTACCAAGTATGTAAGAAAAGCATTTTTCTTCTCCATATGTGCCTTCATAATTTCTATCAACCCTAAACTGAATTCTTTGGATTTTAGAAACTCCATTTATGTTTTACTAGTTGCTATATTTTCAGATTTATATTCCTATGCATAATTGTGTATTTTATTATGAAACTAGTAATACACATCATCTAAACAGTATAGGTTTTGGCCCTAAATAATTTAATAACACATTTTGACCTTGGCCTCTGATGTAAACTATTTCATAATTATTTTCTCTTTTTTTTTTCTATAGCTATTCTTTACTTAAAAATGTGTCCCTATACTAAATAATGTGAATAATTAATGAAACAGATTCATTTCAGCCCAAAAATATATTTCTAGCTCACTCCAAAGTTTTCTAAGTACTGAGAAAGTTTTTAATTAATTTTGACAATTATGTTTGCCCCCCTTTTTAATTTTTAAACACTAGTTACATATTCAATTTTCTAAATTAAATACTAAACAGGGCTAAAATAATGAATTCACCCCATTACAGGGTCTATAATATTATCTTCATAATTTCCAGGGGTCTAGCTACACTTATCAGAGGTGTTTTTCCTAATTTTTATTAAGTCCAGGGGCTAAGACTGATTTTTAAATGAATTTACATGATTTTCTGGAGTTCCAGGGGCTAGATCTGAAGTTTCCGGGGCTAGCTCTCAATTCCAGAGAACCCCAGGGGGTAGCACGTAAGAATTCCAGTCTTTATAACGCGGGGCTGACGTGGTCCGTCCGATTTTAAACCGACGGCTGAGATTATAACATCGAACCGGTACGCGGGGTTTTAAAGTCTACCGTGCGATTTAAAATAAACGGCGCACAAGCGGCCACGTCGCTCTGATCGAGCGCGGGCGGCGCTGCCGGCGGCGCACGGCGGCGGGAAGCGGCGATCTCGCCGGAAAGTTTCGGATCCTCGAGAATTCTGCTAAGAACTGTGATCTGATGGCATAGATCGGTAGAAGGGAGGTCAGGGATCTCACCTCGGGGGTTTTCTCGAGCTCGGGGGTCCTGGAAAGTGATCGGCGGCGAGGTCCGAGGCAAAACCACGGCGAAGCTCGTCGGCGCTGTGTTTACACCGTAAGTCTCCGAGTTTTCTGCACCTGCAAAGCTCCCCGGAGGCGGTGGATCAAGACCAGCGAGTTAGATCAGAATTTCCGAGCTTAGATCGGCCAGAATTCACCGGCGAAGTCTCGATGCTCACCGGAGTAAAAATCGGCGATCGCGTGGGAAAAACCGATCGGGGCTGGGGTTTTTATGGCCGGGGAAGGGCGGTGGGTCGGTTGTGATCGAGTTTGATTCTTCTGGGACCGGAATTCGGCTGAGGAACGCGGTTTTTCGATCGGTTAAGATCGCGCGCGCTCGGGGGGAAAAGTCCGGGGTCGGCGCGAGCGAGGTTGGGGATGACAGGTGGGTCCCTCCTGTCTGTGTGAGAGAGCGCGGGCGCGCGGGGGCGGGCTGGCGCGGGGAAAACTGGGCCGTCTGGCGGGTTTCGGCCCACTGGCCTGTTTTTTTCCCGTTTCTCTTTTTCTTTTTCCATTTCTTTTCTGTTTTGAGTATAATTTGAATTCCAGTTTGAATTTGAATTTTTACAAAACATGCAACACGTCCAAAAATTTTTAAATTCCCCTCTGAACATGGTTTAGAGTTTTGAATCAAAATTTGGGGTGTTACAAGCACCTCGTGTGCCTTTGCCTCCTGCACTCCAACCCAACATGGGCGCTCCTGTTCAAAACCCCCGCCCCAACGTTCCTGCTGTCGTGGGCAACAGGGCATGCTTCGCATGCGGGGAGACAGGACACTTTGCGAGCCAGTGCCCAAAGAGAGGTCCTGGACAACCGAGCAACGTGCCCAAGCAGAACCCATGGCCGAACGGAGAAGCCAATCAAGGAAACCGTGGACAGCAGAACTATGCTCGCGGCAACGTGAACCATGTTTTTGCTGAGGAAGCACAACAGGATGAGGACGTCATAATTGGTACGTTCCTTGCCAACTCCAACCCCGCCACCATTCTATTTGATTCCGTAGCATAACATTCATTCATATCATCCAAGTATGTTGCCAAGTATAATCTACCCATATCACACTTGAAATATACTATGTTGGTTAATTCTCCCTGTGGAGAGATGAGGACTAATATAGTATGTCTGAAAGTAAACCTTAAAATAAGGGGGGTAGACTTCCTTGCAAACCTCATTGTCTTGGATTCCCAAGAGCTTGACATAATACTCGGAATGGATTGGTTAAGCAAGCACAACAGAGTAATCCAATGTGCTGAGAGGAGCGTGCAGTTGACAAACGAGCACAGTACCCGTATTGACTTCGAGTCAGCCCAACCAATAGACCTCAAGGCAGAATTCCCTCATCTATTCTCCACTAGCGAATCTTGAGGGCAAGATTCAATTTAAGGGGGGTAGATTTGTGACACCCTCATTTTTTATTTCTGCATGTATTCATGTTTCATGTAGAGAAACATTTTAAAATAAGTTGAAACGGAGAAAGAATAAAAAAGATAGTCAAAAAGAGCCAATTCCAGTTTGCCGAGGAGCGCCGAAGACAACTTCCCGCGGCCCGCTGGCCACGTGGCGCCTTCGGAGCTCATCGCCGCAAAGGGGGGGAGAGGTCCGCCGCTAAACTGGCTACGTGGCAGGTTTGGGACTCATCCCTGCAAAGGGGGAGAGGTCCAACCCCGTGGGACACGTGTTGCCCCCGGAGCTAGCCTCTGCGGAGGTGCAAAGGCCAGCCCCGCAGGACACATGTCGCCTTCGGAGCTAGTCACTGCGGAAGAGAGAGGACCAGCCGCGCGGGACATGTGTCACTCTCGGAGCTCACCTCCGAGAGGTCCGGCCCCGTCAGACACGTGTTGCTCTCGGAGCTCACCCCCGAGAGGTCCGACAATATGGAACACGTGTCACCTCCAGGGCTCACCTCCGGGAGGTCCGGTCCTATTGGACACGTGTCACCTCCGGGAGGTCCGTCACTGTTGGACACATGTCGACTTCGGAGCTCATCTCTGAGGAGAAAGGATGTCTGGCGCACGTGGAGCTCACCTTTGAGGAGAAGGGAGGCCTAGAACTGACACATGGCACTCTCGGAGCTCACCTCCGAAGAGAGGGGAGGTCCGGAACTGACACGTGGCGTACGCGGAGCTCGTTTCTGGATAGAGGGGAGGTCCTGACCCGCCAGGACACGTGGCGCACCCGGAGCTCGCCTCTGAGGAGAGGGGAGGTCTCGCCCGCCTGACACGCGGCACAACCGGAGCTCGTCTCTACGGAAAAGGGAGACCAGGCCCCCGCTTGACACGTGGAGCTTCCAGAGCTCTTCGCCGCGAAGGTAATGAGATTTGAAGCTGTTTTTCTTCTGTACGCGTCGGAATCCTCGGTACTAAGGAAACCGACACGAATTCCACGTTGCTACCGCACTTAAACAATTGAGGATAAATTGTTAAGATTGAAAAACAATTTGAATAGGACTCTTATTCGAAATCCAATCAGATTAGGACTCTTCTTTTCCCGATTATAAATAGAACCCGAAACAACCCCTTGGTGGTAACATCTTTTCTAAAGCCGACAACCTAGAAGCCCTTCGTCGGAGTTTTACCACCGGAGAAACCGTCGACGAGCCAGACACGATCGCCATCGCTGGAGGAGAGTCGACGATCTGTTTTTGCTAGGAGGGATGACCCGAAGGAAGTAAGGTAGGTCTCCATTACCACCTTACGACGTCATCGCGTTTTCTTTGCATCTGTTCTTCGATCCTTTTGAACATAAGCTTTTTCGTGGACAGATCACGTGTTGATCGGTTTGATCTAGATCTTGAGTCAAGATCATTACCACGTCCACATTTGATATTTACACCTCTGTTCATCGTAAAACCCCATGCAAACCTATTAAAACATGCAAAAGGACGTACAAACTGATCTAATAAAAACTGCACCATAAAATCAACATGCATATACACCATTGCATCTTAAAGTAGAGTTTGTGCATGATATTGATTGCTGTAAATCTTGTATGTGCGTGGTCGTAATTAGAAGGACAAGCTCAGGGAGCGATCTACGACGAACTACAACCTCAATACTTCGAGATCACAGAGCAACAGAAGCCGCAAGAACAAGGCAAATGCCCCTTGACCATATTGATCCCATGTTTTTGGAAAACTGTTTTGTTTGCAAAAACTATGATTGCTTGAGTCAACTTGACGGGAAACCCTTTTATAGGAGTTTACTAGTTTTGTTAACCACCCTTGTCACCGGGAAAGTTAATGAGTCGGGTATGGTTTTTGCTTTTATGCTTCGCCGAGTCCATGGGATATGGGAAGCGAGATAGATGTGTCTAGCTAACTGCACTCATATGAATAATGAGAAACGGATCTTGTTAATGAACATGAATCGGAGGGAGATCTAGGCAAGCTTGGGTTGTGAATGAGGTAGAATGAGATGGTGGTTACTTGCCGCAGATCTAAGGACCGATTCATGCGATCCATGCCAGGATAACAGTGCCACCACAATGCCAAATATGGGTGCAGCTTAGCTTACTAATTAGGTAAGTTACTAGATTTTTATGGACCGTGGAAGGCGCGGGGAATGGGAGTCGAGTGAGGACTGCCCTGGGAACTGCATGGCACAAGAGGGGGCCCGTAGGTGGGAGAATTGGAGATTCTAGCCTTCTGGTGAAACCTTAGTGAGTCCATACATCTAGTAGCCCCTTTGTAAAGGCTATTTTGTGATCTCTTGGCCATACACCGACGGTTGTTTACTGGTATAATGGAGGTTCTGCAGTCGTCGACGGGTGACGAAATCACAAACTTGTGGGTAAAGTGGTAAAACCTCTGCAGAGTCTAAAACTATCATGGTAGCCAAACTTACGATCACGAGGGCCTGGACAACTCACATGATTAGATGGGATGGTTATTGGGAGGTTATGGTTTTTGGTTTGGTTATGGTTTGGTTTTCGGGACTGTTGAGTATGGGTAATGAGATTGGTTGCATGACAGTTGAGTCATGGCAATGAACATTGGTCTCGGAATGAGAAAGAATTGAATATGAGATGAAATGGTAGTGAATACGAGATGGTATTCATGATATGGTAGTGAATACGAGATGGTATTCACAAGCCTGAGAAAAGATGAGAACGATAAATGTCTGGAAGAGACATGAAAGTGATGGAACATGATGGAGGTATGTTGTTGTTTAAATACATGTTGGGATTACATTCACTTAAAGCTAAGTTGCTGTTTTTATCGTGTTTTGAGAAATAAACTTTGCTTTCTGCAATGGGCCTTTTTATACCTGCCTTGTTGTAAGCTACATGTCATACTTCTGCACTTGCTGAGTACGTCATGTACTCAAACTTGCATTATCATACATCATCAGCAACAGGAGAGGAGTGCTATGAAGACCATGTGGAGTACTAGGAGTGTGATCCACTGTCAACTTGCCTGTGGGGATGGAGTAGAGATGGAGCCGCTGCTGCTGCTTAGTTTGCTTCCACAATAGTTTAGAAGACTTCCTCTGCTAGAATAAAGATTTCCGCTGCTAGAATAAAGATTTCCGCTGCTAGAATAAAGACTTCCGCTGCTAAGATAAGACTTCCGCTAAACCCTGTTATTCGTGGTATTATTCTCAAATTCAGTTTGTGGATTATATGTGTATGTGTGACGAACATCCTGGGCACACATACGCATCAGTCTCGGTTCCGAGAGGTTCTCTTTCAGAACCAGGGCGTCACGGCGGTGCTGCCACCTCCCGAGCAGCTCGGGGTGCATAACGTTGCAGTTCTCATCCAAAACTGTGATATTTGCACCGCACAAACTGACTCCCACTGCCTGTTCATCCTCCTCACGCGTGCCTCGATGAGTTCACGGCCGCACGCACAAAGACGGTCGGTCCACCAGCGACCGGTCGATTCACAGCGTTGCACCCTGAGCTGAGCTCCCCAACAGTGTCACCGTACCTCCCTGAACGTGTCCGAAGCAAAGACGAGGCGCTAACTCCATGGGAACTCTGGAGCCGAGCGCCATT
The DNA here is from genome assembly GCA_030760725.1 of Neostapfia colusana. Lineage (NCBI taxonomy): Eukaryota > Viridiplantae > Streptophyta > Magnoliopsida > Poales > Poaceae > Neostapfia > Neostapfia colusana. Next base: position 60,829,010 of record JASWHV010000005.1, on the reverse strand, counting down.
TTCCTTTCCGGCGCCATGTAAAGCCGCCGCCACAAGAACTCAATGCCCGGACGCTAGGATCGTTCTCCCGCCAAGTTTTGCACGCCTAAAGGTTCGCCTAGAACCATTCTATTATCCTCGCAACCCCGGCAGCATGCCATCGTGTGTCTGGCCAAAATTTTACCGTTTTTCCACCGGCATGCAATATGCACCGAGGTGGCTCTAATACAAAATTCATGCCACACAGTAAACCACTCGGCACAAAACGTAGGATACACCTCCTAGACCTCTGTGCGAGTTCAGGGGATCAAAAACCATCGGAAACTATCGAGCAAACATACTGTCCTTCGAGTTTTCCAAATTCCGCCGCAATTTGACCTAGCTCAATGGTGAGGTCATATTTCCAGCAAGTTTAAGCAAGATCAGCATGTATTTGTGTTCCTCTAGGTGCCGTGGTGCTGTACGAGCAAACAGCTAAGCTTTTGGTGCATCACAGAGCCCTAGCGACATCGCCAAAGTGCCCCCAAATCCGTGGTGCTGTATGGGCAAACGACTAAGCTTTTGGTGCATCACAGAGCCCTAGCAACATCGCCGAAGTGCCACCGAAGCCGCCGCTCGTTGCACCTAGGGTTCCGTCCATCCTCGGTCCTAGTGAAAGCTGGCAGTGTATTCCCCGCGTGAAAGTACATAGAGGCGGCGAGTTTGGTGGAGTTCAGTGCACCGGAACCCCCTCCCGGCGAGGTCTCCAGCGAGGTCGGTGGCGGGCTGGCGCGGGAGGCGAGAGGAATAGGACGATGGTGCTGTCCCACGCATCAGCCTCTGTTTCGAAGAAATTTGATTTTCTATGACATTGGATCGGATTGCGACTGCACGAGAGGATCCATGTGGCCCCATGTGTTCTACTCTCTGGTGGTGCCACGTCACCCTGGGACCCTGCTGTCAGAATTTGAATATTTCCCCGGATTATTTGAATTCCAGATTTTCCTCAATCTTTAGAAGCCCTTAACTAACTCTGCCTATGTTGTAATGACATAGCCGGTCCCAAGCCCGGGTAAAGGAGGAGGGGTTGTGATAGGCTTGGCGACAACAACTACACTTTGCCATTCTCATGGAAATGAAACCAATAGAAATTTGTTGGGGCGTAACCCTCTTAGCGATGCGCCATATCGGAACCCGGGTATGGTGACAAGGGCCGGGTCGCCACCGCCTTAGTGGCGCGCCATATTGGAACCCGGATATGGTGTTAAATGAGCAAGGGCCGGATCGCCACCACCTTAGTGGCGCGCTACATCATCGCCCGGATGTAGTGATAAGTGAGCAAGGGTCTTTGCATCTTACTCGATGGGTGCAAAGCGTAAGGAAGCTAGCCGAGGAACATAGATTTTGGGTGGGTAGTTGGAATGTAGGATCCTTGACGGGGAAGCTACATGAGTTAGTAGATGTTGCCATTAGGAGACGAGTAAATATCCTTTGTGTACAAGAGACAAGATGGGTGGGTCAAAAGGCGAGAGAGAAGTCGAGAATACCGGTTTCAAGTTTGGTATTCTGGATCGGCTGGGACTAGAAATGGCGTAGGTGTTCTAGTAGATAAGAGTCTTAAGTACGGAGTAGTGGATGTTTGAAGACGAGGGGATAGGATCATCTTAATCAAGATAGTAATTGGTGACATTGTCTTGAACGTCATTAGTGCTTATGCCCCACAAGTTGGGCTCAACATGAGTGCTAAGAGGCAATTTTGGGAGGACTTGGAGGATATGGTTAGTAGTGTACCGATAACCGAGAAACTACTCATAGGGGGAGATCTCAATGGTCACGTGGGTGCAACTAACCTAGGATTTGAGGGAGTACATGGAGGCTTTGGATGCGGCGATAGAAATCAAGAGGGCAAGTACATCCTAGACTTTGCCGTAGCCTATGATCTGTTGGTAGCTAACACCCTCTTTAGGAAGAGGCAATCTCACCTAGTGACCTTTAGTAGTGCTCAACACTCTAGCCAGATTGACTTTGTCCTCACTAGGAGAAAGGATAGACGGGAGTGTCTAGATTGTAAGGTGATCCCCGGGGAGTGTGTTGTGACACAACATAAGCTTGTGGTAGTTGACTTTCGCTTCCATACATGTTCTTTGCGGGACAAAGGTGTCAAAATCACAAGAACAAAGTGGTGGAAGTTGAAAGGAGAATCACAAGAATCCTTTAAAAATAGGGTGATCACAGAAGGACCCTGGGCAGAAAATGGAGATGCAGATAGTATGTGGGTGAAGATGGCAACTTGCATTAGGAAGGTAGCTAGTGAGGTGTTCGGTGTGACAAAAGGAAAGAAACTTGTAGATAAAGACACTTGGTGGTGGAATGAGGATGTACAAAAGGCCATTAAGGAGAAGAAGGAGTGTTACAAGAGTTGGCATAATGATAGAAGTGCAAGCAACATGCTTAAGTACATAGAGGCTAAGAAGAATGCAAGGCGGGCTGTGAGTAAGGCAAGAGGACAGACCTATGATAAGTTATATGAGAGACTAGAGACAAAAGAAGGTGAAAAGGACATATACAAGGTAGAAAAAATCCATGACAGAAAGATGAGGGATTTCAATCAAGTTAAATGCATCAAAGATGAGACTGACCGCATTCTAGTGAAGGATGAAGAGATTAAGAATAGATGCCGTGATTACTTTAATGGGCTATTCAATGATGGGAATGGGAGCACCATGGTTGAGTTGGATGACTCCTTTGATGACTCCAACAGGCGGTTCTTGCGGAGGATATAAGAGTTTTAGGTTAAGGAGGCCTTAAAAAGGATGAAAGGAGGAAAGGCCCTCGTCCCTGACGATGTCCCTATTGAGGTGTCGAGATGCCTTGGGGATGTGGCAATAGTATGGCTCACAAAGCTATTTAACCATATTTTTCAGTCAAACAAGATGCCTGAAGAATGGATGAAAAGTATATTAGTACCTATCTTCAAAAATAAAGGAGATATTCAAAGTTGTACTAATTATCGAGGTATTAAGCTTATGAGTCATACTATGAAGCTTTGGGAGAGAGTGATTGAACACCGCCTGAGGAAAGTTACCAATGTCACTAAAAACCAGTTTGGTTTTATGCCTGGGAGGTCTACAATGGAGGCGATTTTCTTGCTTCGTCAGCTTATGGTGAGATATAGGGAGCAGAAGAAGGACTTGCATATGGTGTTCATCGACTTGGAGAAGGCGTACGACAAGATACCAAGGTCAGTCATGTTGTGGGCACTAGAGAAACATAAAGTGCCAACAAAGTACATTACCCTTATCAAGGATATGTATAATAATGTTAGGACAAGTATGCGCGTAAGTGATAGTGAGACTGATGCATTTCCTATCACAGTAGGACTACATCAAGGATCAGCTTTGAGCCCATACATCTTTTCCTTGGTGATGGATGAGGTGTCGAAAGATATACAAGGGGATATACCTTGGTGCATGCTCTTTGCTGATGATGTAGTGCTGGTAGATGAAACTAGAGATGGTGTTGACAATAAATTAGAGTTATGGAGACAAACATTAGAGTCCAAGGGGTTTAGACTTAGTAGGACCAAAACTGAGTATATGAGGTGTGGGGTGTTGGTCGTGAAGAGGGAAATGTTAGTCTACAAGGACAAATAGTACCTAGAAGGGACTCGTTCCGATACTTAGGATCAATGCTACAAAGCAATGGCGATATTGATGAGGATGTTTGCCACAGGATCAAGGTAGGGTGGATGAAATGGTGACAAGACTCTGGAATCCTATGTGATAGGAAAGTCCCACAAAAGCTAAAAGGGAAGTTCTATAGGACGGGGATCAGACCCGCGATGCTCTATGGGGCAGAATGTTGGCCAACTATACGGCAACATGTCCAACAAATGAGTGTCGCAGAGATGCGCATGCTATGGTGGATGTGCGGGCACACGAGAAGAGACCGAATAAGGAATGAGGCGATTCGTGATAGGGTTGGGGTGGCGCCGATTGAAGAGAAGTTAGTCCAACATCAACTTAGGTGGTTTGTACATATCCAATGGAGACCTCCAGAAGCAACGGTTATCAGTGGGATTTTAAGAGGTAGAGAAAATATTAGGAGGGGTAGAGGACTACCAAGGTTGACCTGGGAGGAAGCGGTAAAATAAGATTTGAGAGATTGGAATGTATCTAGAGACTTAGCTCATGATAGGACCGCATGGAAAGTAGCAATTCATGTGCTAGAATCGTAGTCTTGTTTTTTTCTTTTCTCTTTTTTTTTCTTTTTTCTTTTTTTTTTCTTTTTTCTTTTTTCCTTGTTCTTATATCTCTTCTCTCTTTTACTTCATTGATATTGTGTTTCATGTATAGCCGACCCCAACATGCTTGGGATAAAGGCTTAGTTGTTGTTGTTGTTGTTTAGAAGCCCTTAACTTTTGCTAGGATTGTCCAAATTGTGTGAACCAATTTTTTTTGGATTCAGCTCTCCAAGTATTCTCCAGCACAACAAGTTTCGGTCCATGAAACCCATTCTTTTTCCAGAAATAATTCTCCAAAATTTAAATTGTTGGGAATTTTATATGGAGATTTCCTTTATGGAAAACTCTGAAATTTGGCCAGGATGTTCATTTGGATACCCTTGAGTCAACGAAAAATTTCAGATCCATCCGAGTTCATTTAGTCCCCTTAATGGTGTGATTAAGTGAACTGCCCTGAGAAAATAGAAAAATGTACAGAAACATTTTTCAGAATTTTCTGAAACTTGATTAGGGCATAACTTTCTCTAGGATTCTCCAAATTACATGAAACCAACTCCATTAGAACCATCTCAAACTCTAGTTTCCAAGAAGTAATGGTTTTCTCCATGAAAATCCCTAGAAATATTTAGAAGCTCTAGTAAAGGCCATTTAGACAGTTATTTGTGCAGGGCTCAAATGAGTGTTGCTACAAATTAAATTTGGCCAGGTAAAAATTTGAGAGTCAAAAGGGATGTCTAGATAGAGTTGTGGTCTTATAATTGTCAATTCAATCCATTTGCATTAAGTTGACACATATCATTAATCTGATTACATGTAGTCGTTGAAGGCGAGGAAGCCCCGGAGATCTTAGACTTCATAACTCTGGTGGAAAATCTAACCCCTGACTAGCAGCAACAAGGCAAGCCCGGTTTGCATTTAAAAAAGTTTATCAAGTTTTGTTTTATATTCACTTAGCTTGAAGGATGTATGTGCATTATGTGTAGAATGATTGAAACTCTAATTGCATAACCAGATTCTCCTAAAGAGAGTGAGGGTAGTGTCCAAGTCCTCGCGTAGCATATTCCTTGCTTAATGTAAAATAGGCTTCTGTACAAGTCGAGTAGTTAGAATCTACTCGCGAGTATATGGTTTGCCACATACGGGATTGGTTCGAGATGTGAGATAACTTTAGTAAGAAAAATGAGACTAGGCAGGGTGCAGGATGCAGCAAGAGGAAGTCTTGTGTGCGTAGCCCTGCCCTTATCGATTGAGACCCGATCCGTGTGCGGCCCACGCTGAACAACTTTGAATGTACCGAAGGCATATCGGATATATGGGGTCTGATAAACTGATGTAACCTATATCTCCAGGCGTCGAGGCATAACACACCGATTTATAGGTGTAGGTTGAGGGCAGCAAGGTGGAAATCCACTAACGTGCATAGAGAGATGCTCCGGTGTAGGGAACCTCCTGTCCGTTTGGGTGCGACCGGTTCTACGTTTGGGCTTTTTGGTGAAAGGTTGTTCCTTACGACATCGGTGGAGCGTGCCGTGCAGCTCCGAGTATGGGCGTACCTGACGTGCTATTCGGGTATCCCTGTAGGTGTATATGGAGTCGATTCACCATCCCTCATGGTAATGAGTACCACTTTTTCACTGAGTCGTGACGTTGTAAATATATGGAATGGTTGTGATGCATTACTGCTGTTATGAATAACTTATATTGCTACATGTGTACCACCAAATATTGCTCACTAAATTTCAGATTTGTGAACCGTTAACTTGTGGCTAAAAGATGAGGTAAGGATAAACTTGTAGGCGTGTCCTTTGCTGCAAATTGACATACTATTTTTGCGTATGACTTACATGTAGAGTTCCATGTGTAGGAGAGGCGGTTAAGACTTGTTGAACCATCGTGCTCACGGTTGCTGCTATGAATGTTTGCAGGTGAGGAGTACCCACCACGGACTCGGAGTTCGGGTTCACCAGCGAGGGCTATCCTCCGTCGGGGACTATGGCTGTGTGGGAGCCTTACACGTCACAGTGAAGCTGAGTGGAGCTAGTGTGGGTTGTCCGTAGGGCTGGACAACCAACTTTTGCTAGATAGGAGTAGGCGTGAGTTGTATAAATAGTATCAGCTGCAGTAAACTCTGTACAGTAGTTGTAAACTGAAGGGTTGTACTCCTTGTGTACAAATTCAGTAAGTTTGAATGTAATACTATGTTTCTATAGTGTGTGCTTTCAGGTGTCGCATCTGAGGCATGACCCTCTGTGATCCTGGAGTGTACGGATTTTGGTCCATCACAGCCTGGCATCAGAGCGGCTTAGGGGATAGCACACTAAATAAGGACAGTATTACAGGAAAACTTAGGATACGGTGAGGAATCGCTAGTATGACCAAATAAGAAATATATTAGTATAGTTACTTAAAGTGGCATGACTAACTTACTTGTTATAATTCTGAATTTTGATTATGTAACGACACACCTACGCTCAGGTAAGAGGTAAGGTACGCCACCGAAAGCAGTCAATTTCGGTTAGCTTTCTCATTTGAGGAATATTGCATGAGATGTTCCGTTCAGCAACGAGCAGGAAGTGAATATGTTTTCTAAGACTGTTCATGTCTTAGAAATATATGAACGGCACTAGCCTCCAGTGCGCAAACCCAGGGGCAAGAGGAGGAGACCCCATCGTGGGGTTTGTAACACGAAGTATGTGCTCTAGGACTTGCTGTGTTCTATGGGGCATACGAGAATGCTGGTACACAGGTGTGCTTAATTGCAAAGGTGTGGAGCCCTCCGTCGGGTGGTGAATAACCCGTCCATGTACCTTGAGACATGGCTTCACTCAACGACGACCGTATGGCAATGATACGGACATATGTATTTAATTTAAAATATAGACCTTCCTGAAATGACAAACCCGTTGAGTGTGTCATTATTGAGTGTTCTTTTGCAGGGCTAACCACGTACGTATCTCGTGCAGCACACGTTTGCGAGAGGTCATTTTTCGTGCCACGGTTGAGTCGTATATGCCGGTATAATCCAGGTAGGATTTTCCATTTTGTGGGGAACGTAGTACCGACATATAAGAATCGTTATTGCATTAAAAAACCTTTTAAAAGGAACAAATATACCAATCTTAGTTCTTAGGACCCTGGATTTTGATTAGAAACTCAAAAATTTAGTAGTGCAGCTTAAGGAACTTGAAAAACAGAGTGCTCTGTCTTTGGCAGCAAGTTTGCTGAACTTTAACAGAGCATAACTCACTAGTTATTTAGCCAATGGAGATGTGGGATATAGTTCTGGAAATACTAGGAAATGCTATAAAACTTTGTTGTAGACTTCCAGAACAGAATCACACATCAAACTGGTTGAAATTCCAGATGAGTGTAAACTGTCCAGAACCAGGACAGACTGAAAACTCTCTCTGGACTGTTCTGTTTTTCAATCATAACTTATTGTAGAAAAATCAAAAAAATTGTCATAGGATAAATTTTTGGAAAGGTTAGGATATGTGTTGCATCTTTATAATTCAAAGGTTGTACAGCTGTAGTACAGAATTCAGTGGAATTTAGAGTTGAAAATAGCAACTTTCAAACGAGGTGCTGTTGAAATTCTTCCAGGAATTCTGTCAATTTTTAAGTATCATAACTTTTTATCCAGAGCTGATCTGCAGGCAAATAAATACTCGTTGGAAAGATGCTGAAGTTAACTTTAACTTTGGTATTCAACGTGAGTTATGAAAATGCCAAGTACTAGGTCAAAAGCTGGGACAAGTAGAAACTGGACGTTCTGGGCAGAGGGATGAACAGTGGAACTCATTTGAGGGATTGTTGTACCTATTGGGGTTTTGTTACAACCAATGGGGTAGGACATACTCATGAGTTGTATCTTCAACTAGTGAAGGATTTGAGTATATTACCTACTTAAGTTTTTTTACTAGAGACCATGTTGGTGTCGTATTGGAGATAACCAGGTAGTTTATGTGATGACAAAGTGATATTAACGTCTCGTAGTGACCAAATCTAGTGGAGATGAACTTCCAAAGAGGAAGCACATCAATTTGGATTACAATATTATGTATTGGATATGGTAATGAGGTATATTTTGCAAAGTTATTACATTATCCATATACGAGATGTATCGCAATTTTTACCGTCATTATGTTTTACTACTATTTTATGGACTGCATGGAGTATGATATGGGACCAATTTGATTGTCATCATGGTTGCAGATGGTTCATAACCGGGCCACGCACGAGGTCGGGGACTCGAGTCAGCAAGGGGGTGATGACTCCCAGCCACCTGCCTACGATAACACCCCGCAGCAACAACCACCGCCACCGCCTCCGCTTACGCTAGCGGATGTGATATCGGCGCTGGTTGGCTCTCGTGAGGAGCAGACCGATCTGCTCCACACGATTATCCAGAATACGTCCCAGACGGGGAAGCGTCAAGAAAGGGGGCCTCGGTAGCCCCATATCACTACGCACTCGGATTTCATGAGTACGCATTCTCCGTTGTTCACCGAAGCGGCGGAACCACTGGAGACTGACAACTGGATGCGGACTATTGAGTCCAAGTTTAGGCTGCTCCAATGCACAGAGTGGCAGAAGATTATCTTCACGGCGCAGCAGCTTCACGGTGCTGCCAGTGCATGGTGGGCGAAGTATCTTGCCTCACTACCTGCTGGCCACGCCGTGGAATAGCAAGAGTTCCGGGAGGCATTCCGCACCTATCACATACCTCCCGGGATGATGAAGAGGAAGTTACAAGAGTTCTTGGAACTGAAACAAGGCGGGAGGGTGCCCATGACTACTCCTGCGTCTTCAACCATCTGTGCCGTACACGTCAGACTACATCTCCACTCAGGAGAGGAAGTGCGAGCACTTCTTTCGGGTTCTGGATCCCGAGATGAAGACTTACCTCGCAATGCAATCGTGGCACATTCAATGACCTCGTCAATGCCACGATTCTTCAAGAGGATGCTCAGTGAGAGTTCGCTGCTGAGCAAAGAAAACGCAGCACTGAGCAGCAGGGGTGGAGCTCCCCAAAAATACCGAATGGTGTATCGGACACCATCCGGTCAACAGTGGCATCCACCGGCATGACCTCAACAGTTTGGGGGTCGTCCTTATCAACCCCCTCCATTCCGACCGCCGATGCCACCACCGTGACCGCAACAGCAGAAGATGGTACCCAGGGCGTTTCCACAGCCACAACGAATTCTGGGATTCCGTCCACCGGTCAGCGGAGGACCGCCTCGCTACACATGCTTTACGTGTGGCCAGGCCGGTCATTTCTCCAAGGACTGCCAACAGGGGCAGCGAAGCAGTGGGCAAGCCCAATATCAGGGCGGTGCTCGAGGCCGGCCACCGGCTAAGAAGGGAGGTCAGCGACCCGGGGGTATTCGTTACCTCGATAATGAGGACGCCTCGGAAGGAGATAATGTGCTGGCAGGTACGCCCACTCTCAATGATCGTGCAATCATCAATTTATTTGATTCTGGTAAAACCCACAACTTCATAAGTGCATCATATGTGGCTAAGCATCAACTGCAAGTCTTTCCAACCGAGTGCTCATATATGATTTGCTCACCGGGAGGAAAGATTTCAGCAAATGTGATGATTCCAAAAGCACCACTGTGCTTGGGTGGGAGAATATATCCCACTACTATGATTATCCTTGACGGACAAAAGATTGATGCGATCTTAGGAATGTCTTGGCTAAGCTACCATGGCACTGTCCTGGAAAACTTATCACGTACGGTTCATCTCAACTCTCCACTCTACCATCCGCATTCACTCGTATTAGACAGCCCTGTCCAGAAGTTTCAGCCGCCTATCATACTGAAGCTCCCAAGTTGGAGGACATCCCCGTAGTACGAGAATACCCCATGTGTTTCCGGATGATCTTCCGGGCATGCCCCCTGAACGGGATGTTGAGTTCAAGATTGAACTCGCACCCGGGACAACACCGATATCGCGGAGACCGTATAAGGTGGCTCCGAATGAGCTGGCTGAATTGAATGAACAGCTCAATGATTTGTTGAGTAAAGGTTTCATTAGACCGAGTTCCTCGCCATGGGGATGCTCGACGCTTTTCTTAAAGAAGAAAGATGAAACCTTGAGGTTGTGTGTGGATTACCGACCGCTCAACACCATCACCATCAAGAACAAATATCCACTGCCCCACATTGATATCCTGTTCGATCAACTTGTGGGTGCAAGTGTGTTTTCGAAGATGGACCTTTGCTCCGGGTACCATGAAATAAAGATCCGGGCGGATGATATTTCCGAAGACGGCATTCTCGATGAGATATGGACTATATGAATATATCGTCATGTCTTTTGGTCTCACCAATACCCCGGCACATTTCATATACCTCATGAACTCAGTGTTTATGCCGGAGTTGGACAAGTCCGTGGTGGTGTTCATTGATGACATCTTGGTTTACTCCAAGTCGGAAGAAGAACGCGCCGAACACTTGCGTATCGTCCTTCAACGATTGCGGGACCATAAGCTTTATGCCAAATTCAGCAAATGTGAGTTTTGGATCAGCCAAGTGCCATTTTTGGGACATATCATCACAGCGGAAGGCATTGTGGTTGACCCAAGCAAGATTGAACAGGTGCTGAAATGGAAAGCTCCCACTTCTGTTCATGAAGTCAGAAGCTTCCTCGGTTTAGCTGGATATTACCGGAGATTCATCCCGAGCTTCTCCAAGCTTGCTAAGCCGATGACTGAATTATTGAAGAAGGGGATGAAATATGTTTGGAACTTAGCATGTGAAGGAGCGTTCCGAGAATTGATGAAGCATCTTACCACAGCCCAGTCTTAGCTCAACCGGATACGACCAAGCCTTTCGACGTATATTGTGATGCGTCCGGTATCGGGCTTGGCTGAGTGTTGATGCAAGAAGGACGGGTGGTCGCGTATGGATCACACCAACTTCGAAACCACGAGCAGCACTATATGAATCATGATCTTGAGCTCGCTGCTGTGGTATTGGTGCTGAAAATGTGGAGACACTATCTTCTGGGAAACTTGGAGCATCTCTACACGAACCACAAGAGCTTAAAGTATATCTTCACCCAAAAGGAGCTGAATATGAGACAAAGAAGGTGGTTAGAATTAATCAAAGACTATGAGATTGAGATTCATTACCACCCCCGGCAAGGCGAATGTGGTTGCCGATGCTCTGAGTCAGAAATCACATATCCATAACCTCACTATTACACAGATGGAAGAGGAAGAACTGAGTTTATACTTGCTTCCATATGGACCACTCTACAACCTTGCTCTCATCCCTACCATTAGGGAGGATATTATTGCAGCTCGAAAATTGACAAAGGCATGGCACATCTCCGGAAACAAATATACAGCAGTGATATCAAATGTTTTCGGAAGGATGAGGAGGGGACGCTATGGTTCAATGACCGCATAGTCGTACCCCAGGATATGGAGCTGAGGAAGAAAATATTAGATGAAGCTCACTTGTCCAAGTTCTCCATTCACCTGGGCAGCAACAAAATGTACCAAGATTTGAAGAGTAAATTTTGGTGGACACAGATGAAGCGAGAAATTGCAAAGTACATATCCAAATGTGTGTAGACGAGTGAAGGCTGATCATATGAGGAAATCAGGGCTGATGCAACCCCTGAAAATCCCAGCATGGAAATGGGAAGGTGTGAGCATGGATTTTATTGTGGGATTACCCCTGACTTTTCACAAGCAGGATTCCATTTGGGTAATCATTGACTGGTTAACCAAGTCGGTTCACTTCATTCTTGTGCATACACATTTCCATGCCAGCAGGTATGCGGAGTTGTACGTTGCAAAAATCTTATGCTTGCATGGAGTACCCAAGACTATAATCTCAGATTGAGGTGCACAGTTCGTGGCTCGTTTCTGGGAGCAGTTGCACGCTGCTCTGGTACCAAACTGATTAGAAGCTCCGCATATCACCCTCAGGCCGATGGACAAACTAAGAGGGTGAATCAAGTGTTAGAAGACATGCTGAGAGCGTGTGCCATCCACCACGGTAACAAAGTACATATCATCTACCGTTGGCGGAATTCTTGTATAACAACGGCTATCAAGCGAGTATCAAGATGGCACCCTATGAGTCTCTCTATGGACGGAAATGTCGCACCCCATTGAATTGGTGCGAATCCGGTGAAAGGGTCATGTTCGGGATTGATCTAGTGAACGACGCCGAAGAGCGAGTTCGGGTAAGTCAAGAAAACTTGAAAGCCGCCAAATTCTGACAAAAGAGTTACACTGATCAGAGGCGTAGAATGCTGCAGTCCGACGTCGGAGAACATGTTTACCTCCGTGTGTCTCCGATGAAAGGCGTGCACCGATTCGACGTGAAGGGGAAACTCGCTCCCCGATTTATCGGACCCTATGTCGTCACCGAGAAATGTGGACCCGTGGCGTATAAACTGGAACTACCAGCGTCTATCGCTGGTGTGCATGACATTTTCCATGTCTCCCAACTCCAAAAATGTCTGAAGTGTACAGCTGCTGTTTCCACTGAAACCATTGGTGAGTTGCAACCGGATTGAACCTACGCTGAATATCCGGTTGAAATTATTGATGAGAAGGCTAGGACAACGTGTAACCGAACGTTGTGGTTCTACAAGGTCTTGTGGAGCAACCATACCGCTGAAGAAGCTACGTGGGAGAGCGAAGATTTCCTGCGCTCAAATTATCTGAAAGTCTCACCTCGGGTAATTCCTCTTACATCTTTGTCTCTTCTTTTTGTAATCTTGGGATGAGATTCTTTTTAAAGGGGGAGGAATGTAAACGTCCCAAAACTTGTAACTGAAAAACTTGAATTATGAATAAAGTTGTATTTCAAATTCAAGAAAATGGGACTTGCAAAAACTTTCTAAGACATGATGATACACATAGGTGTGCCACCAAATGAGCTCGAATATTCAATTGAATGGTTTCAAGCCAAGGTTGAATGAAAAACCATGTGAAAGTTCTCATGTATAAGAAGCTATTTTAAGTTCAACTTTTGCACTCAAAGGTCCGTATAAATTCAAATGTGGCCATCTAAAATAGAGGATGCAAACTGTAGTTGCAAACATCCTAATTACAGAAGCCAAATTCAAAGTGGGAATCCATATTTGAATTCTTCAGGTTCAATTTAGTGGGATGGCAAAGTTTGAGAAAATTTGGTGGTCCTTTGATAATTATGTCAAAGAGGCTTTTGAATTTCATCGGAATTTTAATTCAAATTCAAAACTGAAGTAAACATTGTCAATTCCACAAATGGATTTCAAATTTGAGCGCCTCATGTAACACCCTCAATTTCGTAATTCATGCATGTATACAGAATTCATGTAGAGAAAACATTTTTAAAGAAGAGGAAATAGAGAACGAATCAGAAAGATAGCTAAAAAGAGCCAAATCCAGTTCGCCGAGGAGCGCCGAAGACACTTCCCGCGGCCCGTTGGCCACGTGGCACCTTCAGAGCTTATCCCCACGGAGGGGGAGAGGTCCGCCGCTAACTGGCCACGTGGCAGGCTGGGAGCTTGCCTCTGCGGAAGGGGCGAGGTCCGACCCCATGGGACACGTGTTACCCCCGGAGCTAGCCTCTGCGGAGGAGCGAGGACATCCCTGCAGGAGACGTGTCGCCTTCGGAGCTAGTCACTGCGGAGAAGCGGGAGGTCCAACCCACGGGACACGTGTCGCTCTCGGAGCTCTTCTCCGAGAGGTCCGGCCCTGTTTGACACGTGTCGCTCTCGGAGCTCACCTCCGAGAGGTCCGACACTACTGAACATGTGTCATCCTCGGAGCTCACCTCCGAGGAGAAGGTCCCAATGGACACGTGACATCCTCGGAAGCTCACCTCCGGGAGGTCCGACACTGCTTACACGTGTCGTTCTCGGATCTTACCTCCGGGGAAAAGAGAGGTCCGACGCAGTTGGACACGTGTCTACCACGGAGCTCATCTCTGAGCAGAAAGGAGATCCGGCGCTTCTAGGACACGTGGCACTTCCGGATCCCACCTCCGGAGAGAGGGGAGGTCTGGCACTGACACGTGGCACTCTTGGAGCCACCTACAAAGAGAGGGGAGGTCAGGCATTGATGTGGCACTCTGGGAGCTCACCTCCGAAGAGAGGGGAGGTCCGGCACTGACACGTGGTGTACGAGGAGCTCATCTCTGAAAAGAGGGGAAGTCCCGACCCACCAGACACGTGGCGCACGCGAAGCTCGCCTCTGAGGGAGAGGGAGGTTCCCGCCCGTCAGGACGCGTGGCGCACGCGGAGCTCGCCTCTGAGGAAGAGGGAGGTCCCGCCCACCGGACACGTGGCGCAACCAGAGCTCGCCCCTGAGGAAAAGGGAAGCCCAGGCCCCCGCTGGACACGTGGAGCCTCTGGAGCTTATCTCTGCGGAAGGACGAGGTCCTTAAGTGGTTTTGCCTTGTGTGCGAGCGCCCGATACAGAAGAAACCGACAGGATTTGTTCTACGATTGATACCGCACCAAATCTATTGAAGATAAGTTGTTAAGATCCAAACACAAATCAAATAGGACTCTTATTTGAAAACCAATCGGAATAGGACTCTTCTTTTCCCGGTTATAAATAGAACCCGAAACACTCTTGGTCGTAACATCTTCCTAAGCCGACAACTTAAAGGCCCTAGCCCCAAACACGCTGAGTTAACCCCCTTCGCCAGAGTTCAGACGACGGTGAGCCCACCGTTGAGCCGCCGATGAGCTTCCCGCTGCTGCCATTGCTAGGAGGAAGGACCCCTAGGAATTAAGGTAGGTCTCCATTACCACCTTAAGATGTCATCGCGGTTTCTTTGCATCTGTTTCTTAGATCCCTTCGAAAAGAAGTTTCTTTTGTGTGGACAGATCACGTGTTGATCGGTTTGATCTAGACTTTGAAACAAGATCATCACCACGTCCACATTTGATCTTTACACCCTTGATCACCGTAAAACCCCCTGCAGGCCCATTAAAACATGCAAAAACACGTACAAAATGATCTAATAAAAACAACACCATATGATTAGCATGCATATGCACAAATGCATCTTGAGTAGAGTTCGTGCATGATGATTGATTGCTGTAAATCTTGTATGTGCGTGATCGTGAGTAGAAGGACAAACTCAGGGAGCTATCTACAAAGGACTACAGCACCAAGACTTCGAAGCACCTGAGCAACAGAAGCCACAGGAACAAGGCAAGTGCCCCTTGACCATATTGATCCCATGTTTTTGGAAGCTGTTTTGTTTGCGAAAGCTGTGTATGCTGAGTCAACTTGATGGGAAACCCTTTATAGGAGTTTACTAGTGTTTTAACCACCCTTGTCGCCAGGGAAGTTTATGAGTCGGGTATGGTCATTTTTCTTTTCTGCTTCACTAATCTACAGGATATGGGACGCGATAGAATGTGTCTAGCTACTGCACTCATAATGTTAATGAGAACTTGATGATAATAAACATGAATCAGGGGAGATCTAGGCAAGCTTGGTTCGTGGATGTGGTAGAATGAGATGGTGGTTACTTGCCGTAGATCTAAGGACCGGTTCATGTGAGCACATGCCAGGAATACAGTGCGACCACAAGGCCAAGTATGGGTGCGGCTTAGCTGACTAATTAGGTAAGTTGCTAGATTGTTATGGACCGTGGAAGGCACGGGGAATGGGTGTCAAGTGAGGACTGCCATGGGAACTGCATGGCACAAGAGGGGGCCGGTAGGTGGGAGAATGGTGATTCGAGCCTGCTGGTGAAACCTTAGTGAGTCAATACATCTAGTAACCCCTTTGTAAAGGCTATTTTGTGATCTCTTGGCCACACACCGACGGTTGCCTACTGGTATAATGGAGGTTCTGCAGTCGCCGACGGGTGACGGAATCACAAACTTGTGGGTAAAGTGGTGCCACCTCTGCAGAGTGTAAAACTATCATGATAGCCGAGCTTCCGGTCACAAGCGCCTGGCCAACTTCCATGATTAGATGGGATGGTTATTGGGATGGTCATTGGTTTGGTTATGGTTTGGTCATTAAGGTTTGGTTTCGTGACTTTTGAGTCTTGGTAATGAGAATTGGGACTGTTGAGTCGTGATAATGAGCTTTGGTCTCGGTTATGAGATGGAATTGAATATGAGATGAGATGGTCATGAATATGAGATGGTATTCATGAGCATGAGAAAAAAGTTGAGAAAGATAGATGTCTGGATGAGACATGAAAGGTGGTGAATCATAAAGGAGGTATGTTGATGTTTTAATTGGATATATATTGGTATTGAATTCACTCAAAGTTAGTTGTTGTTTTATCATGTTGTGAAATAAACTTTGCTTTCTGCAATGAGCCTATTTAATCCTACCTTGCCGTAAGCTTCATATCATATTTCCCTGCACTTGCTGAGTACGTCATGTACTCAAACTTGCATTATTACTTCATCATCAGCAACAGGAGAAGAGTACTTCGAAGAGCATGTGGAGTACTAGGTGTGCGATCCACCGTCAACTTGCCTGTGGAGTAGGAGATGGAGCCGCTGCTGCTGTTTGGTTTGCTTCCGCAATAGTTTAGAAGACTTCCGCTGTTAGAATAAGACTTCCGCTGCTAGAATGAATTAGAGATTCATGAGACATTGTAATAAAACCCTATTATTCGTGGTTATATTCTGAATTCAGTTTGTGGATACATGTGTATGTGTGATGAACATCCTGGGCACACATATGCATCAGCTCAGTTCCGAGGTTTTCTCGGAACGAGGGCGTCACAGATTGGTATCAGAGCTGCCACGTTGACTGTAGGACGCACCCCTAGTCACAGATTGGCATTAGAAGCCACGATGACTGTAGGTCGCAAGCCTAAATAGAATTCACAGATTGGCATTCGAGCCACGTTGGCCGTAGGACGCAATCTTAGGTAGAATGCATAGATTGGCATCAAACCACCTTGACCGTAGGGTGCAAAGCCTAGGTAGAAGTCACAGATTGATCACAGATTGGTATATACTAGGCACCCTAAAAATACATAATAAGTTTGAATAGGAGTGGTGTGAACTTTTGTGATGATTGCTTGTGTTTGTGTGCTTAGTGTGAGTTGTGGCATGTAAAGGCCCCAAAAGCATGAATACAAAGAAACTTGAGTTTGCACAAATGTTGGTGTCATGTGTATGAAAAAGGGGGCTAGTTTAAACTTTTTACAATATGATAACACATCAGAGATTCTTCTAAAACCAACTTAGGGTTACTTGCATGCTTGGACCCTAGGTGGGTTAAGACCACAGAGTTGAAGTACTCAAGTGCAATGGAAGGGTTTAAAAATCAGAATTTGAACTAAGTGTTCAACTCAAATTTCAAATGAGGGGAGGACATAATGGTATTTCAATCTGTTGTGTTCAAACTCTTGTTTGCAGCAGCTAACACAAGAATAATATTGCATATTTGGATTCCTTAGGTCCAAATTAGTGGGTAGGCAAAGTTTCATTAATTTTTGAAAAGGTTTGCTATCCATGTTTCCAAAAACGATATAAATGTGCAAAGAATTCGAATATACATTTGAATTTGGATGGAATTTGTCCAACTGTCCAAATGCAGCTCAATTTTTAACTCCAAGCATTTGAATTGGTCACTTGCCAAATTTTGGAGATCTTTTGAGGGACAAGGGGGCACTGACTGGTGGGACCCACATGGTATAGAGGTAGTAAAAACTTGCAGCTAAAGTCAGAGCAAAGTCTCTGTTTTATGTCTTCCCACCCGAGCCGGGCTGCCGCAGCGTGACACCGAGGGGGCACCGAGCGACCACCTCACCGTTTCCTCCTCACGCTGGCGAGCTGCTCGTGCCTGTCTTTACTCCTGGCCGTGCCCCGTTTCGCTACAGCGCCGAAGACCCGGTCCTCTCCCTCTCGTACGCAAGAATGGCACCGAACGGCCGCCGCCGCGTCGATCGCTCGTGAAGCGACGTTTCTTCGCGTGCAAAGCCCGGGCAGTAGCAAAAACAGAACCACGGTCTTCTCCACAGCCTCCTCGGACCACAACTGAAAGCGTTCGGCCCTCACAAACCCGTGCACACCAAGTTCCCGCGGCGGCCGAACCGCAACCGAACGGAGGTCGCATGTGGAAAGCTCGGCAGAGAGTCTTTCGTGGCTGAGCAAGAGTGTCCTCGGACGCGATAGGACCCGGTGGAGCTCATCTCCTAAGTTCATGCCGTGACATGATCCACCGAGCGTGAATTTGAGAAAACTCCTTCGGCGGGCACAATCCGACCTTCCGGCACGGTAATCCCCAATTCGACCTCTCTTCTCGTTCCTCGGTCGCGAAAACTTGCATAGAAGACTGCCAGTAGTCGGCGATCATTAGCCCTTCACATCCCTAGCGTGAAACTGCATGTAGGCCGAATATTTCTAGGTTTTTCTAACGGCAACCGAGGTGGGGAGAATCAGAATCAGGTTCACGGTGCAACCATGGTTAGAGCCTTCCCCGAGCCTTTGTATGGCCATGTCGACCTCCCCTGGGATCCACCGATGCTGTAGAGCCCTCCCACCGAGGTTTTAGCGGGCTAGAGGAGTTGGGCGATGTCGCCGAAATGGTGCCGAGTCGCCGCACCGTCGCCGGCTATGTTAGAGCCATCGTGTTAAGCATGTGGGTTAAGGCCCTGCAGCGAGAGATAGCTCGGGGGATGGCCGAGAGGCCGGAATACAGCGAACTCTGGCGACCCCGGCGGCGCGCGGGTGGCCGGAGGTTGAAGAAGAACCGGCGGGTCCCGCGTGTCAGCGACAGAGAATTGAATTTCCGATCTGCTGCGGCGCTGGGATCGATTGTGGCTGCACGGGAAGAGTCCATTGGCCCCGTGTGGCTTACCCCAGCGAGTGACACGTGGTCCCCCTGGACCCACGCGCAGGATTTAAACTTTTCCGGTTTATTTGAATTCCAAAATTTTCCCCAAACTTTAGAACCTCATAATTTTTAATAGGAAGATCCAAATTTAGTGATTGAAATTGGGTTGGATTCAGGTTGGAACACTCTATATAAATATGCAACCCAATTTGTATGAAACTCTTTATTTAATTCTGGAAAATTCTTTAATACTTTTCAGAAAAACAGTTTGAGAGGGAGTTTGGTTCATCCAAAAATCCTGAAATTTTGCAAGAATATTCTTTTATGATGTTAGTGAACTCCTGTAAAAGTTTCAGCTCATTTGGAGTTGATTTTATTAGGGGAATTCAGGTTTGAAGTTACTGTGTTCAAATGAGGACAGAAACAATTCCAGAAAATTTCCAAAACTTGGAAATTCAGTCCTAGGAAATTATTAGCTCCAGAAATCCTAGGAAAATTCATACATACTCCCTGAGATATGTTTGAAAGTGTAGTTCACTTGAATTTGCATTAAAGTGCAAGTTCATTCAGAATTAATTCTTTTTTCCTAAATGCTTAGGGAATTGTTCTGAGTGATATACTCATTGAAAAATTCCAAATTTTGGTCCAGATGACTTTATTGTGACAATGAACTCACAAGAAAATTTCCAGCTCCATTGGAGCCTTGGATCAGTAATGTTCTGTTCAACTTCATTAGGTGATCCCCACCCAAGTGATGAACCCCACTTATCACTTAATCGTAATACTTTAACCCAAACCCAAACCACTAGCACCAGTGTCATTTTAAATTCTTAAACAGAGTTCCAGTTTTAAACCTGTCTTTAGCACTTGTTAGCAAAAGTTTTACAATCAAACATATATGCATATTCATTACGTGTAGCATCTACGTGAAGAATTTGAAGTCATCGGAGTGGAGATCAAGGAAGGAGGAAAGCACTTGATCAAGCCAAGTGATCTTCACTAACTGAAACTCATATATATGAGTCCCCTGCAAAACAAAGGCAAGCCCCGGTTTGCATCAAAACTTACAAGTTTTTATTTGTATTCACTTTATATCGTCTAGCATTTTGTTTATTGCATTAAGTCTAGGTGGTATGACACTCCAAATGCATGAGCCAGAAAACCCTGGAGTAAAATATAGAATAGGTTATCAATTGATTATAACTGCTGATCTTAAGTCAACAAAAGTGGATTAAAAGAGGCATAACTCGAGTAGGCAGTTTCCTACTCGTGAACCGGGATTAAGGGGGATCAATCGAAAGAGTTGGGAATTGATCCTCATAGTTGGGAATGGAGACCGGGTAGTGGATGGAAGGATCAAGGACGTGGTCCTGTGAACCTAGTCTATGTCTGAGTCGATTAAGGCCCGTTCTCGTGTGCGGCCCGTTGGACAAGTTTGAGTTGTGTACCGGATGCATACTGGCTATATGGGACCCAGGAAACCGATGTAACATGTTAACCTGGGTGTCGAGGCATACCTCACCGTCTGATGCAGATGCTGAAAGGATAGAGAAGTCGGCTCTACAAGGGTTTGCCGTAGTGAGACTTAATCCCAGTCGGTGGGACCGGTTCGACATTTGGGTGTCGTGTGAAAGGTGGCCACGTACGACGTCAGTGATGGTTGCCGTGTGCAACGTCAAGCACGGGCGTACATGTTGTGTCAGCTGGGTGTTTTTGATTGCAATCACCGTCGGTCGCGGAATGGACCGAGCATACTTGTTCTCTGCGTCGTGACGTAGTAATAAACTAGGAAAAGTTAATAATGCTTCGTGAGTAATCCTCATAATGGAGATGAGGAATGATCAACACTTTCACTAAATTTATTTTCCACCTTGGGCTAGTAGCGTCGAGGCAAAGCGTTTCTTGTTTGATTGTGGAGTCTCGATGTTGGTGACGCAAGGTATGTATGAGTCTAGGTTAGCTCACTAAAGTTACTTTCACCTCGGGTAAGTGACATCGAGATGAAGCGTTTCTTGTTTGATTGTGGAGTCTCGATGTGAATTGCACGAGGACTATAAAAGTTGCTTAAAAACTTGAAGTAAGGATTCTCCTTTAGCTCAAGTTCATCCTTTGTGCAAACTGATATATTAAGCCCTCTATTTTCAGCATGTAGAGTTTCATGACTAGGGTTACGGTTAAGTCTTTCTGAGCTTCGTGCTCACGGATACTGCATAAGTTGTTTTGCAGGTAATAACTGTATGCTGATATGTACGGGTGTTCGATGAGACTCGGACTCTCCGAGTGGTGAACTCATGGCAACCCCTGCCGCTGCTATTGTGATAGTGTTGCTAGCGAGAAGGGTCCGCAGGCTGGACACCGTCTCTGTTGCTTAGCATAGGTGTGGCGGACCGGAATCCGCTCATCCAGGATCGCAGAGGGTGGTGCCGCACGATGCGACACCCGACAGCACACATCATAAGGAAACATTGTATTACATTGAAAACCAACTGAAATGTACAAAGTAGTACACTACTCAGTTACAAACTAGTGTTTATATTACACAGCGGAAGTTAAATTTGTACAACTCACGCCCGCCTATCTAGCAAAAGTCGGTTGCCCAGCCCTAGGGCAACCAACACTAGCTGCACTCCTCAGCTTAGCGCGGTGTGTACGGCTCCCACTCAGCCGTGGTCCCCGACGGATACCCCCTTGCTGGTGGACTCGTAACCGGAGTCCGTGAGTGGCTCCTCACCTGAAAAACACTTAAGCAGCAACCATGAGCACGATGGCTCAACAAGACTTAACCGACTCACCTAGGTATGAAACTCTACATGCAGTTTACACGAACATGGGATAGTAATTTCAGCAAATGAACACGCCTACAAGTTCATCCTTAGTTCATCTTTTAGCCACAAGTTAACAGTTCATGAATAAGAACTTTAGTAAGCCATATTTGGTGGCACACATGTAGCAATACAATTATACATATCAGCAGAATTGAATCATAACATTCCATGATTTATCTACGTTACGACGCAGTGAACAAGCGGTACTCGTCACCGTGAGTGACGGCGAATCGACTCGATATACACCTGCAGGGATACCCGAAAAGCACATCACGTACGCCAACCCGTGGAGCTGCACAGCACACTCACTCGATGTCGTACGGGACAACCTTTCACCCAACAGCCCAAACGTCAAACCGGTCACACCGAAACGGACAGGAGGTTCCCTACACGGAGCATCTCTCGATGCCCGTTAGCAGATTTCCACCTTGCTGCCCTCAACCTACACCTATAAATCGGTGTGCTATGCCTCGACGCTCGGAGGTTTAGGTTACATCGGTTTATCGGGGCCCATATATCCGATATGCCTTCGGTACGTTCAATACTTGTTCAGCAGGGACGCACACGGATCGGTCCTCAATCGACACGGACAGGGCTGCGCACACAAGACTTCCTCTTGCTGCGCCCTTGCCCCTGCCAAGTCTCATTTTCATTACTAAAGTGATCTCACATCACTCGAACCAATTCCTTGTGTCCCAAACCTAACTCGCGAGAAGATTCCAACTACTCGACTTGTACCGAACTCCTATGAATGATTAAGCATAGCCTGTCTATTCGAGGACCTAGACACTACCCTCACTCTGATGGAAAACATCTGGTTATGCATTTGGGGTTTCATCCACCCTACACCTAATGCACATACACATACCTCATACTAAGTATGTAAACAAAACAAAACTTTGTAAAATGGTTTAATGAAAACCAGGGCTTGCCTTGTTGCCGCTGGTAAGTTGTTAGGGCTTCGTCCGGAAGAAGGAAGTCGAGCACTTCTGGAGTCTCCTCGCCTTCAGCGGCTACACGTACACGATATACTATATGTCAATTTAAATGTAAAGTTTAGAACTGAATAGTAATTACCATAACTCTAGCCAGCCCTCCCCTTTGGTTCTGAAATTTTTATGGTAGCTTGGTAGGGTCCTAACCAGAGTCTTGACCCAGTTTCATTTGAAACAAAGTTCATTTGAGCCTTGTACAAATAAAAGCCTATTTGGTCAATCTTAGAGCCTCTAAGGAATTCCATGAGTTTTCATGGCTCCAACCATTACTTTATGGAAACTAGAATTTGAGATGGTTCTAATGGAATTGGTTTCATGTCATTTGAAGAATTCGAGAGGAAGTTATGCCCTAAACAAGATTTGAGAAAATCTGAAAATGTTTCTGTACATTTTTCTATTTTATCAGGGCAATTCCCTTAATCACCCCATTAGGGGGACTAATGAACTCGGATGGGTCTGAAATTTTTACAGTGACTCAAGGATGTTCCAGTAAACCTCCCAGCCAAATTTCAGAATTTTTCATAAAGTAATTCTGCAGATAAAATTCCTAACATTTTAAAATTTAGGGATTTAATTCTGAAAAACTATTAAGTTTCATGAGCTGAAATTTGTGTTGCTGGAAAGTATTCAAAAAGCTAAGTTCAGCAAAATTTGATTCACTGAATTTGGAGCTTCCTAGCAAAAGTTATGTGCATTTGAAGTTTGCACTAAAATTGGAAAATCTTGGAAAAGTTCAAACTCTGCGGGTGGGTCCCACCACCCGCCTTCTTCCTCCTTGCACGCGCCCGCGAGTTCAGCAGCGGTGCACTCTGGCGAGGCTCGCCGGAACTACCTTCCCGACCGCCCCCAGCACTGGAACTAGCCACCTAGCCTAATCTCGCCATATGGAACTTGCCTCGGGGGTCGGAGCTCGCCGGCGGTGACCGGAAACGGCTGTGCGACGCCCACAGCGGAGGCTACGTTTTCTCGGGGAGCACCAGTGGGTCATGAGGAACCCGACGTGAGCAGCCTCGGAAGATAAAAATGCCTGCAAACCCACCCTCGTCGGTGACTCGTGCCGTGTTTGCACCGGCGGCTATGGAAACTGCTATAACTCGGCCATTTCTGGACGGTTGTGCTCAGTTCTTCCTCGAGGTGGGACGCTAGGAGGTGTAGGAGCTACTTGTGAGCTATCTTGACCATTGATTCAGCCTGTAAGCCGAATTTTTTGATTTTTGCCGAGCTTGGTCAGTTGCACTAGGGTTCGGGACTTTCTAAAATTCTTGCTACCCGATGGATTATTTGCCGAATAGTTTATGGCTTCACCATCTAGGGATACCCACGCACCTTTCTTGTGTAGAACGTGGTCGGCGAAGATGGCCGGATGGGGCTGTCACCGGTGAGCCGAAGCACAGCTCTGCCGGTTCCTCCCGGTTTCTCGACTTCGACGGCTTACACCGCGCACAACCGAGTGCAGCTTGCTGGTGCAGTACGGGGAACAGCTAGAGCACTCCTCGGCGCTCCTTTTTGCTGCAGGGACCGTGAGTGACCAATGATCAGCACGGGTGCGCGCCGGGGCTCGGAGGCGCGGTCGCTGCGGCAAGCTTTTCGCGCGCGCGAGCATTGAGCAGGGCAGCACAGCCGAGGGAATCAGCAAACTCGGTTTGTGCTGTGTACGTGGTGATCGTGAGGGGGGCACGAGCTAATCCAGGCGTGCGCTGGTGAGCAGTGAGGTGGCAACCAGCCCCGGCGGCTGACCGACGACCGCCGAGTCGGTTTCCTTCTCAACACAGTCACTGACCAGTGGGCCCTCCCCCTCTAATTCCTTTTCCAATTTTTCATTTCTGTTTTTGCTGAACATATCCCCAGCTACTCACAATTAAATGTGAGACTTAACCTCCAAGTCATTGTTTGAATTTGGTTTTGTAAATTCAAAATTGGTTTGGCTAAATTTGCTTCAGATTTGAACTGAAATTCAAATTCAGTTTTGAATTATTGCAAATTTAGCTCCCGACAAGATAAATTCCAATGGGGATGAAAATTGGTGGACCATCTCAGAAAAATGTGCTGAGTTTGAATATGAAGCCAACTTTTGAATTTAGGTGATGAAAGTTGCTGCAATTTGAATTTACATTCAAATTGTCCTCTTTTTCAAATGCCTCCAAAAGTGCCTAAAAAAGTATTGGATTTGCATGACATTTGGCCTGAACCTTCCCAAGACTATTGAAGTTCTAGGGGTGAGCTCAACCTCTCATGTTCATGTGTAGAAATCCTATTTTGTGAAAGTTAGGGCTTTCCCTTCTAATCACCCTTTTGATGGTGGTTACTTGCTCTTCACAAGTATTCACAAGATATCTACAACAAAAGCTGTGGTGTTGTGAGGTGATGCAAAATTTTGCAAGTCCCTTTTCTTGGGCTTTTACATCCCTCCCCCCTTAAAAGAATCTCGTCCCAAGATTACAAAAAGAAGAGACAGCGATGTAATAGGAACTCACCCATGCTGAGAAGCCATGAACTCAGGGTAGTTTGAGCGAAGGAATTCCTCGCTCTCCCACGTTGCTTCTTCGGCGGTGTGGTTGCTCCAGAGTATCTTGTAGAACCACAACGTTCGGCTACGTGTGGTCCGAGTTTTTTCATCAATAATTGCCTCCGGATATTCATCATATGTCAAATCCGGTTGCAGCTCGCCGACGTCTTCAGTGGAAACATCAGCCGTATGCTTCAGACATTTTCGCAGTTGTGACACATGGAAAACGTCTTGAACACCAGCAAGAGATGCCGGTAGCTCCAGTCTATACGCCGCTGGACCACACTTCTCAGTGACAGCATAGGATCCAATGAATCGGGGAGCGAGTTTCCCCTTCACGCCGAACCGGTGCATGCCTTTCATCGGAGATACACGAAGATACACGTGTTCCCCGACGTCAAAGTGCAACGGCCTACGCCTCTTATCAGCGTAGCTTTTCTGCCGGGATTGAGCGGCCTTCAAGTTGGCTTGAATCATCCGAACACGCTCTTTGGCATCGTTCACCACATCAACCCCGAATGTGACCCTTTCACCGGACTTGCACCAGTTCAATGGGGTGAGGCATTTACGACCGTAGAGAGCTTCATATGGTGCCATCTTGATACTCGCCTGATAGCCGTTATTGTACGAGAATTCCGCTAACGGTAGGTGATCATCCCAGTTCCTACCGTGGTGGATGGCACACGCCCTCAACATGTCCTCTAGTACTTGGTTCACCCTCTCTGTTTGCCCATCTGTCTGAGGGTGATAGGCGGAGCTCCTAATCAGCTAAGTACCCAATGCAGCGTGCAACTGCTCCCAAAAACGAGACACGAATAATGCACCTCGATCTGAGACTATGGTCTTGGGTACACCGTATAAGCATAGAATTCTCGCTATGTACAGCTCCGCATACTTGCCGGCATTGTAACGTATATGCACAGGAATGAAGTGAGCCGACTTGGTTAATCGGTCAATGATTACCCAAATGGAATCATGCTTGTTGGAAGTCAGGGGTAATCCTACAATGAAATCCATACTCACATCTTCCCATTTCCATGACAGAATTTTCAGGGGTTGCAGCAGCCCTGATTTTCTCATATGATCAGCTTTCACTCGTCCACACGTATCACACTCGGATACGTACTGCACTACCTCCCGCTTCATCCGCGTCCACCAAAATTTCTTTTTCAAATCTTGGTACATTTTGTTGCTGCCCGGATGAATGGAGTATTTAGACAAGTGAGCTTCATCAAGAATCTTCTTCCTCAGCTCCATGTTCCGGGGTACAACTATGCGGTCATTAAACCACAACGTCCCCTCATCATCCTTCCGGAAACATTTGATTTCCCCGTTGTCTATCTGTCTCCGGAGATGTGCCATGCCCTTATCAACTTTTTGAGCTGCAATGATGTCCTCCCTAATAGTAGGGATGAGAGCAAGGTTGTAGAGTGATCCATAAGGAACCAAGTACAAACTCGGCTCTTCCTCCTCCATCGGTGTAATGGTGAGGTTATGGACATGTGATTTCCAACTCAGCGCGTCGGCAACCACATTCGCCTTGCTGGGGTGGTAATGAATCTCAATTTCATAATCTTTGATTAGTTCTAACCACCTCCTTTGCCTCATATTCAGCTCCTTCTGGGTGAAAATATACTTCAGGCTCTTGTGGTCGGTGTAGAGATGCACCAAATTCCCCAAAAGATAGTGCCTCCACATATTCAATGCCATAACCACAGAAGCAAGCTCAAGATCATGAGTTGGGTAGTGCTGCTCATAGTTTCGAAGTTGGCATGAGCCATATGCGATCACACATCCTTCCTGCATCAACACACAGCCGAGCCCAATACCGGACGCGTTACAATACACGTCGAATGGCTTGGTTGCATCCGGTTGAGCTAAGACCGGGGCTGTGGTGAGATACTTCACCAATGCTTGGAACGCTCCTTCACACGCCGTGTTCCAAACATATTTCGTTCCTTTCTTCAGCAATTCTGTCATCAGCTTAGCGAGTTTGGAGAAGCTTGGAATGAATCTCCGATAATATCCCGCTAACCCGAGGAAGCTTCTGACTTCATGAACTGAAGTGGGACCTTTCCATTTCAGCACTTGCTCTATTTTGCTTGGGTCAACCGCAATGCCTTCCGCGGAGATGATATGTCCCAAAAATGGCACTTGGCTGATCCAAAACTCGCATTTACTGAACTTGGCGTAGAGCTTGTGGTCTCGCAATCGTTGAAGAACGATCCTCAAGTGTTCGGCATGTTCGGCTTCTGTCTTGGAGTAAACCAAGATATCATCGATGAACACCAACACAAACTTGTCCAGCTCCAGCATGAACACCGAGTTCATGAGATACATGAAATGTGCTGGAGCATTGGTGAGACCGAAAGACATGACGAGATATTCATATAAACCATATCTCGTCGAGAATGCCATCTTCAGAATATCCTCCGCCCGGATTTTAATTTGATGATACCCGGAGCGAAGGTCCATCTTAGAGAACACACTTGCACCCACAAGCTGATCAAACAGGATGTCAATGCGGGGCAGTGGGTATTTGTTCTTGATGGTGACGGCGTTGAGCGGCCGGTAGTCCACACACAGCCTCAAGGTTTCATCCTTTTTCTTTAAAAACAGCGCCGAGCATCCCCAAGGCGAGGAACTCGTCCTAATGAAACCTTTGCTCAACAGATCATTGAGCTGTTCTTTTAGTTCAGCCAGCTCGTTTGGAGCCATTTTATATGGTCTCCGTGATATGGGCGTAGTCCCGGGTGCAAGCTCAATCTTGAACTCGACATCCCGCTCAGGTGGCATGCCCGGAAGATCATCCGGAAACACGTCGGGGTACTCCCGAACTACGAGGATGTCCTCTAACTTGAGAGCTTCAGCATTATTAATTTCTGAAACTTCCCGGACTGGGATGTCTAGCACCATGGAATGTGGACGGTGGAATGGAGAATTCAAATGAACCATCCGTGTCCGAGTGTCCAGGACAGCGCCATGGTAGTGTAACCATGACATCCCTAACATTGCATCAATCTTTTGCCCTGTAAGGATTATCAAGGTGGTGGGATATAGCTTCCCACCAAAGCACAGAGGTGCTTTTGGAATCATCATATTTGCTGAAATCTTCCCTCCTGGTGAGCAGATCATATATGTGCAGTCGGTTGGGAAGACTTGCATTTGATGCTTAGCCACATAGGATGCACTTATAAAACTGTGGGTTGCACCAGAATCGAATAAAATGATGATTGCTTGGTCGTTGAGAGTGAACATACCTGCCAGCATGTTGTGTCCCTCTGGGGCGTCCTCATTGTCGAGGTTGCGAACGCCCCCAGTCCGCTGACCAACCTTCTTGACCGGAGGTTGGCCTCGAGCACTGCCCTGGAACTGGGCTTGCCCACTGCTCTGCTGCCCCTGGGGACAGTCCTTCAAGAAATGGCCCGCTTGGCTACACGTAAAGCATGTGTAGCGAGGCGGTCCTCCGCTGATTGGCGGACGGAAACCCGGAGCGCGTTGTGGCGGTGGAAACGCCCGGGCTGTCGTCTGCTGCTGCTGTTGTGGTCACGGTGGTGGCATCGACGGTCGGAACGGGGATGGCTGCAAAGAACGACCCCCGAACTGCTGAGGCCGCGCCGGTGGATGCCACTGCTGACCAGATGGTGTCCAATACACCATGCAGTATTTCTGGGGAGCGCCACCCCCACTGCTGGGTGGAGTGCTGCGCTTCCGCTGCTCAGACGCCAATTCTTGCTGAGCATCTTCTTGCATGATCGTGGCATTAACGAGATCGTTGAAAGTGCCACGATTGCATTGGACGAGATGCGTCTTCATCTCGGGGTGTAACCCCCGATAGAAGTGCTCCCGTTTCTTCTCGTCGGTGGAGACGTAATCCGACGCATATTGTGCCAGATGGTTGAAGGCATGGGAGTAGTCATGGACACTCCTCCTGCCCTGCTTTAGCTCCAAGAACTCTTGGAACTTCCGCTTCATTATCCCGGAGGGATATGGTAGGCGCGGAACGCCTCCCAGAATTCTTCCCACTCCACGGCATGGCCAGCCGGACGTGAGGCGACATAATTCACCCACCATGCACCAGCGGCACCGTGAAGCTGCTGCGCCATGCACAGAGTCTTTTGCCGCTCCGTACATTGGAGCAGCCCAAGCTTGGACTCGATTGTCCGCAGCCAGTTCTCGTCCTCCAGTGGTTCTGCTGCTTCTGTGAATACTGGAGGGTGTGTACTCATGAAGTCCGAGTACATCACCTCACGGGGCTCACGAGGCCCCCTATCTTGACGCCCCCCTGCCTGGGACGTATGCTGCACGATCGTGAGGAGCAGGTCGGTCTGCTCCTCACGACCACCCACCAGTGCCGCAATCACATCCGCTAGCGTAAGCGGAGGCGGCGATGGCGGTGGTGGTTGTTGCTGCGGGGTGCTGTCGTAGGCAGGTGGCTGGGAGTCGTCACCCCCCTGCTGGCTAGAACCACCAATGTCATGCGTGGTCTGAGTGCGAACCATGAAAGGGCCTAAGTTTTTGGCACATACTCAAAGTGTTTCATCACACCCCACACACACTCCATTTGAAGAAAGTTGATGAACACATTTGAAGAGCAAGTAACCACCATCAACATGATCATTAGAGAACAAACTCACACAATGCAAAAGTGGCATTTCCCACATGCATCATTTAGGGGCTGGGCATATGAAAAACTCCTACACCTTGCTAGGAATGTCCATGCCAAGTTTCACCCAAATCCAAAACCTTTTTGAGGTCCTTTTGGGTATAGCTAGAAAGAGGGTGGTTTGAACTCAAATTCAAATTCAAACTGTTTTCATCCCATGAATTCAAAAGTGGGAGGCATATTCTTACTCAGCACATTTTTGTGAGCTCACAAACCAATTTTCACTCCATTTGGAGTTGATCTTGTCATGAGCTAAGTTTAGCAAATTCAAACTTTATTTGAATTTCAAACTGAATATGTGCTGAGATCTAGTCAAACAAAACCCAATTTGAATTTTAATCAATTCAAATGGCTCAGAGGTAGATAATTCAAATCACCATGGGTATAAGAGGGATTACTGTTTACAACAGTAAGAGGGAGTTAAGTTCAGAGGTTAAAAGGGAGATGGGACCCACATGTCAGCCACTGGAGAGAATTCAACCGACTGAAGACTGATCTCGGTTTCTTGCGCCCGACCGAGCTGCCGCCACGGCGAAGAAACGGCGAGGACAGTAGCTGCTTGCCGCCCTCGGCCGCTGAACCGCCTCTCGGGGCCTTTATCTATGCGCCCGAGCTGTCTCCAGTGCTCCTCACCGCTGTCCCGACGCGTTCTCACCCAGCAAACCAAAAGCCCTCGCCGCTTGACGGAATCCTCTGTCCCTCGTCGCCCGGCCGATCCTGTGGCTTCTACGGCGAGCTGAGACAAGCACCGGGTGCGCCAAGTATTTCTTGACGCCCTCGCGCCGGTTCCAGGGCCGGAGCAGTCCTTCCCGAGCTCCACCGCGACGTTCTTTCATTTCCCAGTTCAGCTCGAGCCGCCATCGCGGGAACGATCCGTCCGGCCACCACAGCCTGCCGTTCACCGAGCTGTGAACAGCAAAAAGGTTCGCCTTCAGACCCACTTTCGTTACCGCAAGCTCCGGTGGCATGACATAGACTGCTCATGCCGGAATTTCATGATTTCACGACGGTGTGCAAAAAGGAAGCCCAGACCGATTCACAAAATTCATAGTCCACACCGCACCACTCATCCTCTCACGGGGGGAAGCACTTATTGGTGCCCGTGCGAGTCCATAGGAATAGGAACCACGACGAACCGTTGAGGGAAGCCACTGTTCTTCGAGTTTTAGAAGAATTCCCGAATTCCGGCCTAGGTCGCACGGTGACAGCCTAGTACAGCCATCCCCAAGCTCCATGGAGCCCATGTCAATCCTTCCTACGGTCCACTGGTGCTCGACGACCTTTTGTTCGATCAGATGAGGTGCTAGGAAGGCTGGCCGACACGGCCGAAGTTCTTCCGAAGCTACCGCTCGTCGCCGACCATGTGCTAGCCATTTTCATGACAAGCTGAGCCCAGAATCATGTTCCCCAAGTGGATTTAGGCAGGGGAGGCCAGAATCATGAAGTTTGGAGCACCACAGAGGCCGCCGGCGAGCTCTCCGGCGAGGTGTCGCGGCGGCAGAGCGCGGGAGGCGAGAGGAAGACGAAGGGGGTGGGTGCTGGCTGTCAGCGGCAGATATTTTAAAACCGGGATCTGCTGTGGCACGGATCGGGTGTGGCTGCACATGAAGGAATCTTTAGCCGCGTGTGTCATCCGATGAGGAGCCGACACGTAGCCCTGGGTCCCACGCGCAGTGATTTGAACCTTTACCGATTTTCTTATTTCATTCAAACTTCAAATCCTCATAACTTTGGCTAGGGACATCAAAATCGAGTGAACCAAATTTTGTTGGATTCAGCCCTCTGAGTATTTCCATAAAATCATGTTTCACTTCATGAAAATCCTTATTTCTCCATTATTAATTCTTCAAAATTTAAACTGTTTAGAATTTTAACTGGAGAAACCTGTGGAGGAAAATTCTGAAATTTTGCTGGGATATTCACCAAAATATCCCTGAGCTACCATAAAAATTTCAGATCCATTTGAGCTTATTTGATCCACCTAATGGTGTGATTAATAAAACTGTTCCAGAGAAAATAGAAAATGTCCAGAAACATTTTCATAATTTCTCTGAAATTGTTTAGCTCATATCTTTAGCTAGGAACCTTCAAATTAAGTGATACCAACTCCATTAGAACCCTATGAAAATCTAGTTTTCAGAAAGTCATGGCTTGCTCCAAGAAAATTCCTAGAAAACCCTAAGAGCTCCAAGTAAGGTCAAGTACATAATTAATTGTGGAGGGCTCAAATGAGCTTTACTGCAACTAAAACTTTGCCAAGTGTCTGTTTAGGTTGTAAACAAACCACATTAAAAATTTCAGAGTCATTGGGTCTGTCTAGTAACTCCGCCTATGTTGTAATGACATAGCCGGTCCCAAGCCCGGGTAAAGGAGGAGGGGGTTGTGATAGGCTTGGCGAGCCAACAACTACACTTAGCCACTCTCATGGAAATGAAACCCAATAGAAATTCGTTGGGGCGTAACCCTCTTAGCGACGCGCCATATCGGAACCCGGGTATGGTGTTAAGTGGGCAAGGGCCGGGTCGCCACCGCTTTAGTGGCGCGCCATATCGGAACCCGGATATGGTGTTAAATGAGCAAGGGCCGGATCGCCATCACCTTAGTGGCGCGCTACATCATCGCCCGGATGTAGTGATAAGTGAGCAAGGGTCTTTGCATCTTACTCGACGGGTGCAAAGCGTAAGGAAGCTAGCCGAGGAACATAGATTTCGGGTGGGTAGTTGGAATGTAGGATCCTTGACGGGGAAGCTACGTGAGTTAGTAGATGTTGCCATTAGGAGACGAGTAAATATCCTTTGTGTACAAGAGACTAGATGGACGGGTCAAAAGGCGAGAGAAGTCGAGAATACCGGTTTCAAGCTTTGGTATTCTGGTTCGGCTGGGACTAGGAATGGCGTAGGTGTTCTAATAGATAAGAGTCTTAAGAATGGAGTAGTGGATGTTCGAGGACGAGGGGATAGGATCATCTTAATCAAGATAGTAATTGGGGACATTGTCTTGAACGTCATTAGTGCTTATGCCCCACAAGTTGGGCTCAACATGAGTGCTAAGAGGCAATTTTGGGAGGACTTGGGGGATATGGTTAGTAGTGTACCGATAACCGAGAAACTCCTCATAGGGAGAGATCTCAATGGTCATGTGGGTGCAACTAACCTAGGATTTGAAGGAGTACATGGAGGTTTTGGATGCGGCGATAGAAATCAAGAGGGTAAGGACATCCTAGAGTTTGCCGTAGCCTATGATCTGTTGATAGCTAACACCCTCTTTAGGAAGAGGCAATCTCACCTAGTGACCTTTAGTAGTGCCCAACACTCTAGCCAGATTGACTTTGTCCTCACTAGGAGGAAGGATAGACGGGAGTGTCTAGATTGTAAGGTGATCCCGGGGGAGTGTGTTGTGACACAACATAAGCTTGTGGTAGCTGACTTTCGCTTCCATACATGTTCTTTGCGGGAAAAAGGTGTCAAAATCACAAGAACAAAGTGGTGGAAGTTGAAGGGAGAATGACAAGAATCCTTTAAAAATAGGGTGATCACAGAAGGACCCTGGGCAGAAAATGGAGATTCAGATAGTATGTGGATGAAGATGGCAACTTGCATTAGGAAGGTAGCTAGTGAGGTGTTCGGTGTGACAAAGGGAAAGAAACTTATAGATAAAGACACTTGGTGGTGGAATGAGGATGTACAAAAGGCCATTAAGGAGAAGAAGGAGTGTTACAAGAGTTGGCATAATGATAGAAACGCAAGCAACATGCTTAAGTACAAAGAGGCTAAGAAGAATGCAAGGCGGGTTGTGAGTATGGCAAGAGGACAAACCTATGATAAGTTATATGAGAGACTAGGGACAAAAGAAGGTGAAAAAGACATATACAAGGTAGCAAAAATCCGTGAGAGAAAGATGAGCGATCTCAATCAAGTTAAATGCATCAAAGATGAGACTGACCGCATTCTAGTGAAGGATGAAGAGATTAAGAATAGATGGCGTGATTACTTTAATGGGCTATTCAATGATGGGAATGAGAGCACTATGGTTGAGTTGGATGACTCCTTTGATGACTCCAACAGGCGGTTCGTGCGGATGATACAAGAGTTTGAGGTTAAGGAGGCCTTAAAAAGGATGAAAGGAGGAAAGGCCCTCGGCCCTGACGATGTCCCTATTGAGGTGTGGAGATGTCTTGGGGACGTCGCAATAGTATGGCTCACAAAGCTATTCAACCACATTTTTCGGTCAAACAAGATGCCTGAAGAATGGAGGAAAAGTATATTAGTACCTATCTTCAAAAATAAAGGAGATATTCAAAGTTGTACTAATTATCGAGGTATTAAGCTTATGAGTCATACTATGAAGCTTTGGGAGAGAGTGATTGAACACCGCCTGAGGAAAGTGACCAATGTCACTAAAAACCAGTTTGGTTTTATGCCTGGGAGGTCTACAATGGAGGCGATTTTCTTGCTTCGTCAGCTTATGGAGAGATATAGGGAGCAGAAGAAGGACTTGCGTATGGTGTTCATCGACTTGGAGAAGGCGTACGACAAGATACCAAGGTCAGTCATGTGGTGGGCACTAGAGAAACATAAAGTGCCAACAAAGTACATTACCCTTATCAAGGATATGTACAATAATGTTAGGACAAGTGTGCGCGTAAATGATAGTGAGACTGATGCATTTCCTATCACGGTAGGATTACATCAAGGATCAGATTTGAGCCTATACATCTTTTCCTTGGTCATGGATGAGGTGTCGAAGGATATACAAGGGGATATCCCTTGGTGCATGCTCTTTGCTGATGATGTAGTGCTGGTAGATGAAACTAGAGATGGTGTTGATAAGAAATTAGAGTTATGGAGACAAACCTTAGAGTCCAAGGGGTTTAGACTTAGTAGGACCAAAACCGAGTATATGAGGTGCGACTTTAGTGGTGTTGGTCGTGAAGAGGGAAATGTTAGTCTACAAGGACAAATAGTACCTAGAAGGGACTCTTTCCGATACTTAGGATCAATTTACAAAGCAATGGCGATATTGATGAGGATGTTTGCCACAGGATCAAGGTAGGGTGGATGAAATGGCGACAAGCCTCTGGAATCCTATGTGATAGGAAAGTCCCACAAAAGCTAAAAGGGAAGTTCTATAGGACGGTGATCAGACCCGCGATGCTCTATGGGGCGGAATGTTGGCCAACTAAACGGCAACATGTCCAACAAATGAGTGTCGCAGAGATGCGCATGCTACGGTGGATGTGTGGGCACACGAGAAGAGACCGAATAAGGAATGAGGCGATTCGTGATAAGGTAGCGGTGGCGCCGATTGAAGAGAAGTTAGTCCAACATCGGCTTAGGTGGTTTGGACATATCCAACGGAGACCTCCAGAAGCACCGGTTAACAGTGGGATTTTAAGAGGTAGAGAAAATATTAGGAGGGGTAGAGGACGACCAAGGTTGACCTGGGAGGAGGCGGTAAAACGAGATTTGAGAGATTGGAATGTATCCAGAGACTTAGCTCATGATAGGACCGCATGGAAAGTAGCAATTCATGTGCCAGAATCGTAGTCTTGTTTTTTTCTTTTTTTTTTCTTTTCTCTTTTTCTTTTCCTTTTTTCTTATTTCTTTTCTCTTTTCTCTTTTTCCTTTTTCTTTTTTCCTTTTTTTTTCTTTTTTTTCCTTTTTCCCCTTGTTCTCATATCTCTTCCTCTGTTTTACTTCATTGATATTGGGTTTCATGTCTAGCCGACCCCAACAGGCTTGGGATAAAGGCTTGGTTATTGTTGTTGTTTTATTGGGTCTGTCTAGTAAGACTTATAAACTTCACAAGTTTAAATTCAATTCAAATGCATTTAAATTAATACATGTACTTGTTATCTCGTGTAGTTGCTAAGGTCGAGGAGGAACCTTAAGTCTTAGACTTCGTTACTCCGGAAGAGCAGCTAGCCTATGACCAAAGAAGCAAGGCAAGCTCCGGTTTGCATTAACCTTTTAAATAAATTTTTATTGTTTTGAGAACTTACTTTGAGTACTATTACTTCTTGCATTAGAGTCTTGATTGAAACCCCAAATGCATAGACAAGCATGGGTTGGGGTTAAGATTGACAATCCCGTTAGCTACTGCAATGCTAAGATAGTGTAGATTCGGTACAAGTCGAGTAGTTGGAACTACTCGCGAGGATAGGCTAGAGGCACTCGACTCGGGTAGAGATAGCACATGATACACATGGCAAGAAAAATGAGATCAAGCGGAGAGTAAGGGCAGCAGGACTTTGGGGCCTGTGTGCTATAGCTCTGCTTGTGTCGATTGAGGACCGAGCCGTGTGCGGGCCTGTTGAACAAGCTAGAACAGTACCGAAGACCTACCGGCTATATGGGAACCGGGAAGCCGATGTAACTCGGGTAGCTGGGTATTGAGGCATTGCCTATTATTCAGAGGGTAGGTTGAGAGCTTGAGGTGTAAATCGGCTGGCGGCACTGAGATGTGTGTGCAGAGACCTTTTGCTCGGGACGATAGGACTGGTTCAGTATTTGGATAACGGGTGAAAGGTGGTTGCGTACGACGTCCGTGATGGTTGTTGTAGGCAACATCGAGTACGGGCGTATGTGACGGGTTATTCGAGTAACCCTTCAGGTGTAAATCGATTATAATCGCCGTCCCTCGTGGTCAGTGAGTACCACTTGTTCACTGTACCGTGACGTAGAAAGAACAGGCTAGTTACATGTTAAAATGTTGCTGATTGAAAAATGGACTTTGATTGTTAATGATTTGCTGTAGTTTAGCGCTAATTAAAGTTCCTTTTAACTTTGGGCAAAGTACATGAGAGAAATGCATTTCTTGTTTGATTGCGGCTCTCTCATGTGCCTTAGCATAAGGTTCTCCACAACCTGCTGCTAAAACATGAAAGTAAGGTTCCACTAAGTAGGCGAGTCCTTTGCAACTTACTTTACCTCATGCACCTATCACCTCTCATGTAGAAGTTTCATGTTTAGGAGAGACAGATCAGCCTTGCTGAGCCTTCGTGCTCACTACTTGTGTTTGAAGCTTTTGCAGGGTTCTATGAGGAAGGGACTCCCGGGGAGGATATGGAACCCCTGGAGGGGATCCCCGTCGAGTGGGAGTCATGCATGCCGCCGTGTTAGTGTGCGTGCGTGATAGCAAGAACATGTTCACGGGCTGAACGTGAACTTGGTGCGTAGTCTACGCCTGTGAGTGTAGACTGAACATATTTTGTTGTAAAAATGTTCATAAACCTGTTTATGTAATAAAACTTTGCTTCCGCTTTATACCTTTGATGTGTGTTATCCGGTGCTGTGCAACGCAGCACCCCTCAGCGTGATCCTGGCTCGACAAGACCGTGGGGTCGTGTCAGCGTTGGTATCAGGGCTCACTTGAGGTTTAACGCACTATAAAGGTCATCTTTTTCAAAAATCCAGTGAGGAACGAGTTAGTAGCGCATATAAGGATGTTATTAGTGTATATAAAGTGGCATACTAACCTATTTGCTTATGTCGGAAAATCGTGCATCTCGGGACGCTTTATGTCTTGGGGGTGCACGTAAGCGCTGTCCACCAGTCCGCACAAGCTGAAGGGTGGAGCCCCACGGGTGGCAGGTAACCCGACCCGCTTTAGTATCCTCTATGATTCTTCATGTCGTTTGGGGTATTCGAGCAACGTCTGTCCCTGGCGTCCGTGGTGCAATTTGGGAGACCCCATCACATGTTCAGTAACGTGAACACGTAGCTCAAGGCGTGTTTGGCTTGAGAACATCCGGGCGAGTGATGACGGCCGGGTGTACGAACTGTATGGATACCGGGCTTGGTGTGCAGCCGAGTCTGACGATTGTGTGAGTTATCTGCAGGTAGTCTAACTACGAAACGGTAGACGTGTAGCATCCGTGTGCAAGATACGCTTAGTGCCGCTGATATAACGAAGCCGGCTAAGTCCGGTATAGGTTTTTCTTTGTGAGGATGTAGTACCGACATGATCTGGTGACCCATCAACGTCACACCCCATTAAATGAGCAACTGCATTGTAAAACTTGAAAGTTTTAATCCAGATTACTAAAACTTGATGTAACTCCTTTCCTTAATCAGGATATTCAAAGTTAACAAGTTTTCAACTCATAGGATACTAAGGACAGAATCCCCTGTTTTCAGCTGGATTAACGCTGAAGTTAATCAGAGGTTAGAGGTTGAGCTCTTTCGAGGTTGGGGTCATATGATACATTTCTGGAAAGCTTTGGAAGAGCTTTATAACTTTTCTGTTGAGGTCCAGAGGTGTTTCATCCCTTAACCAATCGAAACATGCAGTAGAGTGGAAACTGTCCAGAAAACAGGGCAGAGCAAAAACTCTCTGTAAATTGAGCATAACTTCCTGCATAAAAATCCAAAAATAGAAAACGAGGTAGTTCTGAAAAGTTCATGAGATGGGTTACAACCTTGTTACAGAAAGTTTTGTCAGATTGTGTGACACCCTCATTTTTGGTTTATGCATGTATTCATGTTTCATGTAGAACAACATTTTAAAATAAGCTGAAACAGAGAAAATATCAAAAAGATAGCCAAAAGAAGCCAAATCCAGTTCACAGAGAGCGCCGAAGGCAACTCCCGCCGCTAAACTGGCTACGTGGCGCCTTCAGAGCTCATCTCCGCAAATGGGGAGAGGTCCGCCGCTAAACTGGCTACGTGGCAGGCTCGGGGCTCGTCCCCACAAAGGGGAAGAAGTCCGACCCTGTGGGACACATGTTGCCCCGGAGCTAGCCTCTGCGGAGAAGCGAGGCCAGTCCCGCAGGACACGTGTCACCTTAGGAGCTATTCACCGCGGAAAAGGGAGGACCAGCCACACGGGACACCTGTTGATCTCGGAGCTCACCTCTGGGAGGTCCGACACTACCGGACACATGTCACCTCCGGAGCTCACCACCGAGAGGTCCGGTCCTATTGGACACGTGTCAACCTCGGAGCTCGTCTCTGAGAAGGAAGAAAATCTGGCACTGTTAGGACACGTGGCACACCCAGAGCCACCTCCGAATAAAGAGGAGGTCCCTTTGTAAAGGCTATTTTGTGATCTCTTGGCCATACACCGAAGGTTGTGTACTGGTATAATGGAGGTTCTGCAGTCGCCGACGGAGAGTCTAAAACTATCATGATAGCCGAGCTTACGGTTAGGAGCGCCTGGCCAACTTCCATGATTAGTTGGATGGTTATTTTGGGATGGTTTTGGATGGTTTTGGTTATGGTTTGATTTTGGTTTGGTTTTCGGGACTGTTGAGTCCGGGTGATAAGATTGGTTGCATGACTGATGAGTCAAGGCAACGAGATTGGTCTCGGTGTGAGACAGAATTGGTTATGAGATGAAATGGTAGCGAATACGAGATGGCATTTGTGAGATGGTAACGAATACGAGAAGGTATTCGTGAGCAAGAATGAAGTTGATTAGTGTCTGGAAAGTGATGAACATAATGGAGGTATGTTGGTATTTTAATACATGTTGGGATTACGTTCACTTAAAGATAAGTTGCTGTTTTATCATGGTTTTGATAAATAACTTTGTTTCTGCAATGAGCCTTTTATACCTACCTTGTTGTGAGATACATATCATATTTTCCCGCACTTGCTGAGTACATCATTGTACTCAAACTTGCATTATTATTTCATCATCAGCAACAGGAGAAGATTACTATGAAGACCAAGCGGAGCATTAGGCGTGTAATCTGTTGTCAACCTTGCCTGTGGGGATGGAGCAGAGATGGAGCTGCTGCTGCTGTTTAGATTGCTACCGCATTAGTTAGAAGACTTCTGCTGCTAGAATAAAAACTTCCGCTGTTAGATTAAGACTTCCGCTGTGAGCATGAGTCCAAGACTCATGAGACATTGTAATAAACTCTGTTATTCGTGGTCATATATATTCTGAAATTCAGTTTGTGGATGATGTGTATATGTGTGATGAACATCCTGGACACACATATGCATCAGTTCTCGGTTCCGTGGTTTCCCACAGAATTGAGGGCGTCACAGATTGGGAGCAGAATTAACTGGAATTCTTGGATCAAATCAGTACCTTAAGCAGGGAGGTGCTGTCCAATTTTCTCCAGAAATTCTATCAACTTCGACATATCATAACTTTTAAACCAGGACAGATATTTGGCCAAGCAAATACTTTCTGGAAAGCTATTGAAGTTAGCTTTAACTTTGATGTAGAGCTCGAGAACTGGTTTTGCTTTTAGCATGGTCTAAATTAGGTTGAAATTGAAACTGGTCAGGGCTGTCATATTGGACAGCAGATCAACCGTCAAATTTCTTTGAGTTTAAACTATGTTTCCAAGTTTTATGGGTTCAATGACATGTTTTATGTTATAACTCAATGGGTTACTGTTCAAATAAATATTTGACATTTATCAAATATGTTTCTACAGGTGGCAGCGGATAGACAGTTGGAGAACGGGTGGATGGTATCCCACTGTTCTCACCGCAGCGGCTATCCGGAAGCGTTGAGGCAAATGCTTCAATATTTTGGGTACAGCAAGATGCCGCAGTACTTCACCAAGGAAGAAGGCGAGGAGGGGAACAAGACATGGACGATCCATGTCGAAGTTCCTACAGGACCTATGCCACCCGGTTGGGCGCCGTTCACCGTCACAGTGAGAGGTAGACAACCGGAGGGAATGTGGCAAGTGGCAGCCCGCGACACCATGTCGCGTTTCTGCCAACTACACTTGAGAGCTTGGAGGGCACTCCATACACGCTCGTTCCGGTGGAGGGACGGGCTAATCACCTGTGGGAAGGGAGGTATATGGAGGCAACCGATCCGGGTTGTCCAAGGTACAATCCCGCGGAGGCAAACATTAGTCTCCAATTGAGGGCAGGAAAAGCCGTGATGGACAGCCAAGCTGTTCATACGGATTGTCTTGCTGCGAAGCTTAAGGAGAGCACAAGCCGTGGAGACCATTTCTAGAGTGCTCACAGCGCACTCCGCAATGTGCTCCTTCCAACGATTAAGCGACTGAACGAACAGCATAATCAGTTGCATCGTCTGAAGAAGGCGAAGAAGAAAAGCCGTGCCAATATTGCGGCGTTGCAAGAACAGGTGCAGGCTCTGACCCAGCCGAATGAGGTCCTTACTCAAGAGCGGGACGACACTATTGAGGAAGGGTAAGGTTGGGAAGAGGACTACAACCAGGCCATGGACGAGGTGCACGCGTTTTAGGACCTCGTACCTCCGGTGATGGGCATACCGGTGGTAGGTGCCGTACCCGTGGTCTTGGCTCTTCCAGCAATGGGAGAACCCGAGATGGGAGAGGAGGTTGGAAACCCTGAGCCACCAGCAGAGGTACCGGAGGAAGACGACCCACAGGAGGTCGAGTTCTACTCCGAGTAGGGGGTTACTGTTGCCAAGTAGGGCAGCAAGGGTGATGTAACCCAAACTTTTATAATCAGTGACATGTCGTGTAGACAGTAGCGTATGTATAGGTAGTGACGACATGAGCACGATTTCTCGGAGACCCGAGAATAATGTATCTTGTATAAAGTTTATGCTTTATCAATATATGTGGATGTTGTGCAAATTATTCATGCGTCACTTCAAATACCTACTGTTTCATATGGAAGTTTTAAGTATGACTTGTGCTGATCGCTGCTGTTTTGAATTTCAGAATGACTCGTACTCGTGCCAACCCGGACGTTGGGGGTTCTAGTCAAGGGGGAGAAACCTCCCAACAGCCTCCCGAGGACTCCTCGGGACAGCAACAGCAACAACAAACACCGCCACCGCCACCACCAACGGTTACATCGGCCGATATCGTTGCGGCAATGGAGGGTTCTCATCAGCAGCACACAGAGTTGCTGCAAACTCTCATCGCAAATACGTCTCGACCAGAGAGACGTCATGATCGTCAACAGAGCTCCTACTCCGACTTTCTAGCGACTCGTCCCCCGGTATTCTCAAGGGCGGATGAACCCCTCGATGCGGACAACTGGCTCCGCATGATGGAGATGAAGTTCTGGCTGCTCCAAGTGAGTGAGCAGCGCAAGACTCAGTTCGCGGTCCAACAACTCCAGGGATCCGCGAGCGTGTGGTGGGCGAACTACTGTGCTTCACAGCCCACCGACCGAGTTATGACCTGGACAGAATTTAGGACGGCCTTCATGGCCTATCACATACCACTGGGTATCATGAAGAGGAAGACGCAGGAGTTCTTACGCCTGCAACAAGGGAGCCGAAACACGCTGGAATATTCTAGGGCGTTCAATGATCTCGCGCTCTACGCTTCATATCACGCCGATACTGTCGAGAAGCGACGGGATCACTTCTACCAGGGGCTTAATCCACTCCTGAAGGACAAACTGGCGATGTTCAATCACGGCAGCCTCAACGATATAATTGATGCTGCGATTGTTCAGGAGGACTCCGGCAAGGAGTTAGCGGTGGCGGAAAGAAAGCGAAGCGCATGCAAAGTAGCGGAGAAGGAGGCGACCCTTCTTAGAAATTTCGGATGGTGAATCGCCCCCCATCGGGTCCACGCTGGCAGCCACCACAGAGGTCGATGCCATTCCGCAGTCGGCCCTATTCCCCACCGGCGTTCAGGCCGGCACTGCCAGCACCACCTCCGCAGCAACAACAGCAGCGGGCGATGCCGCGTGCGTATGGACCTCAGCAGCGCATCCGGGCTTTCGTCCCCCAAGCACCGGACAAGCAGCAGCCACCTTCTACAAGTGTGGTCGTCCAGGACACTTCGCCAGCAGTTGTCCGGAGAGGCAAGGCGGCGGAGTTGCACCCCAACTTCCGGGGAGGAATCAGCCCCGGAACCCTACTAATGCACGGCGGGCAAACCCTAGGCACGGCACCGTCCACCAACTTGCCATAGAGGATGTGCCGGAGGGTGAGCCAATCCTTGCGGGTATGTTCCAACTCCACCAGCATCCCACCATAGTATTGTTTGATTCAGGCACCACACACAATTTTATTAGCCAAGCTTTCATTGTTAAACACAGCTTGCAAATACTACCCACCGATAGCCCATATTTGATTTGTTCACCGGGTGGGAAGATTTCAGCAAGCGTAATGGTTTCCAAAGAACCATTATGCTTAGCGGGTAGAGTGTACCCTACATCTCTCATAATTTTAGAGGGACAAAAGGTCGATGTCATGTTAGGGATATCTTGGTTAACCCGCCACGGTGCTGTTTTAGACACCGTCCTTCGCATCGTGCCCTTGAACTCAGAAGTGCACGGATCTCACTCCTTATTTCTGGATAGTCCAGAAATAAAACTTCCAAGTGTCTATCAATCCACAACCATCAGATTGGAAGATATTCCAGTGGTCCGAGAGTTCCCTG
The DNA here is from genome assembly GCA_030760725.1 of Neostapfia colusana. Taxonomy (NCBI): domain Eukaryota; kingdom Viridiplantae; phylum Streptophyta; class Magnoliopsida; order Poales; family Poaceae; genus Neostapfia; species Neostapfia colusana. The sequence goes on along the minus strand of JASWHV010000005.1, from coordinate 60,785,708 downwards.
ACGTGTTTCCGGATAATTTACCGGGGATGCCGCCCGACAGAGAGGTGGAGTTCAAGATTGAACTTGCACCGGGAACCATGCCAATATCCCGAAGGCCGTACAAGATGGCGCCCAAGGAATTGGCCGAGCTGAAGACTCAGCTAACGGACTTGCTGAGAAGGGTTTTATTAGGCCGAGCTCCTCGCCATAGGGCTGTTCGGCATTATTCGTAAAGAAGAAAGACGAGACGTTGCGGCTTTGCGTGGACTATCGTCCACTAAACGCCGTAACCATCAAGAACAAGTACCCATTGCCACGGATCGACATGTTGTTTGATCAGTTGGTCGAAGCAAAGATCTTTTCCAAGATGGATTTAAGATCCGGGTACCACCAGATTAAAATACAGGCGGAGGATATTCCGAAGATAGCTTTCTCGACGAGGTACGGACTTTATGAGTACCTGGTCATGTCCTTCGGCCTCACCAACGCTCCAGCTCATTTCATGTATTTGATGAACTCGGTATTCATGCCGGAGCTGGACAAGTTTGTCGTGGTCTTCATCGATGACATATTGGTATATTCCATGTCGGAGGAAGAGCACAAGAAACATCTGCGCATAGTCTTGCAACGGCTGCGGGATCACAAGCTATACGCGAAATTCAGCAAGTGCGAGTTCTGGATATCGCAAGTGCCTTTTCTCGGGCATATTATCTCAGCGGAGGGCATCGCTGTAGACCCGAGTAAAATCACACAAGTGCTTAATTGGAAGTCCACGAGAACTGTTCATGAGGTACGGAGTTTCCTCGGACTCACGGGATATTATCGGAGGTTCATTCCAAACTTCTCGAAGATTGCCAAGACGATGACGGAGCTGCTGAAGAAGTCTACGAAATATGTTTGGAGTCCAGCATGTGAAGCAGCATTCAAGGCTTTAGTCAAGCACCTAACATCAGCACCGGTTTTGGTGCAGCCAGGCACAACAAAACCGTTTGATGTGTACTGCAATGCATCCGGCATTGGGCTCGGATGTGTGCTGATGCAAGACCGAAGGGTGGTCGCGTATGGGTCACGGCAGCTCAGAAACCATGAGCAGAATTATCCAACTCACAACTTGGAGCTCGCTGCCGTGGTACTTGCACTTAAAATGTGGAGGCACTACCTACTCGGTAACCTCGTACATTTATATACCGACCACAAAAGCCTCAAGTACATATTCACTCAGAAGGAGCTGAACATGAGGCAGCGAAGATGGTTAGAGTTGATAAAGGATTACAAAATAGAGATCCATTATCACCCCGGCAAGGCAAACGTAGTGGCGGATGCGCTGAGTCGCAAGTCACACGTCAACAATCTGACCATCACACCGTTGGAAGAGAGCGAGCCACCATTGCATGTGATTCCACGTGGGGCTCTCTACAACTTAGCTTTAATCCCCACCATCCCTGAAGAGATAGCGGCAGCTCAGAAAATGACAAGGGCATGTCGCATTTACGGAGATGTGTAGACAGTGGGGAGCTTAAATGTTTCCAGAAAGGCGGAGATGGCGTCCTATGGTTCAAGGACAGGATCGTCGTACCCCATAACCCAGAGTTACGGAAGAAAATTTTTGATGAGGCTCACTTGTCAAAATTTTCTATTCACCCCGGCAGCAGCAAAATGTATCAAGAACTCAGAAGCAAGTTTTGGTGGACACGGATGAAGCGGGAGATCGCCAAGTACGTGTCTGAGTGTGATACATGTCGAAGGGTGAAGGCAGATCATATGCGGAAACCGGGACTGCTACAACCACTCGGCGTTCCTGCCTGGAAGTGGGAGGATGTGAGCATGGACTTCATCGTCGGTTTACCCACCACCTTTCAGAAACATGATTCTGTGTGGGTGATCATCGACCGGCTCACCAAAGTTGCCCATTTCATCCCGGTCAACACCAACTACAACGCCAAGAAGTATGCTGAACTGTATTTCTCACGGATCCTATGTTTGTACGGCGTACCCCATACCATCATATCGGATCGGGGCACTTTATTTGTGTCCCGTTTTTGGGAGCAGCTACACGCTGCGTTGGGGACGAAGCTGATCCGTAGTTCAGAATACCACCCGCAAACGGATGGGCAAACCGAGCGGGTAAATCAGATTCTAGAAGATATGCTACGAGCTTGCGCTATCAACCATGGCAAGAATTGGGATGATCACTTACCGTTAGCCGAGTTCTCGTACAACAATGGGTACCAAGCCAGCATCAACATGGCGCCTTACGAGGCGTTATACGGGAGAAAATGCCGCACACCACTGAATTGGTGTGAGTCTGGCGAAAGGGTTACCTTCGGGATTGATCTTGTCAATAACGCGGAGGAAAAGGTTTGGCTGATTTAAGCGAACCTAAAAGGCACCCAATCCCGACAGAAGCAATATGCGGACCGGAGAAGACACCCATTACAATTCGAAGTCGGGGATCACGTATACCTACGTGTGTCTCCAATGAAGGGCGTGAACAGATTCGGGGTGAGAGGAAAGTTGGCACCCCGATTCATCGGTCCATTTCAGATTACAGAAAGATGTGGATCGGTAGCATACCGGCTGAAACTACCAGAAGCACTTTCCGGTGTGCACGACGTCTTTCATATTTCCCATCTAAGGAAGTGTCTTAAGCTATCAACTACCATTCAGCTGGAGGACATAGAAGAACTGAAACCGGATCTCACGTATTGGGAGGAACCGGTTCAAGTTATTGATGAAAAGGCCCGAACCACACGCAACCGTACGTTGTGGTTCTACAATATTCTGTGGAGTAATCACTTCGTGGATGAGGCGACATGGGAGAGCGAAGGATTTCTCCGTGATAACTACCCCGACTTTTTCACGTCGCATATACGGTAACTTTCCACCGTCCTCTCTCTCATTTTCACCTTATAATCTCGGGACGAGATTCTTTTAATGGGGGAGGAATGTAAGGGCCTAAGTTTTTGGAACATACTCAAAGTGTTTCATCACACCCCACACACACTCCATTTGAAGAAAGTTGATGAACACATTTGAAGAGCAAGTAACCACCATCAACATGATCATTAGAGAACAAACTCACACAATGCAAAAGTGGCATTTCCCACATGCATCATTTAGGGGCTGGGCATATGAAAAACTCCTACACCTTGCTAGGAATGTCCATGCCATGTTTCACCCAAATTGAAAACCATTTTGAGGTCCTTTTGGGTATAGCTAGAAAGAGAGTGGTTTGAACTCAAATTAAAATTCAAACTGTTTTCATCTCATGAATTCAAAAGTGGGAGGCATATTCTTACTCAGCAAATTTTTGTGAGCTGACAAACCAATATTCACTCCATTTGGAGTTGATCTTGTCATGAGCTAAGTTTAGATAATTCAAACTTTATTTGAATTTCAAACTGAATATGTGCTGAGATCTAGTCAAACCAAACCCAGTTTGAATTCTAACCAATTCAAATGGCTCAGGGGTAGATAATTCAAATCACCATGGGTATAAGAGGGATTACTGTTTAGAACAGTAAGAGGGAGTTAAGTTCAGAGGTTAAAAGGGAGATGGGACCCACATGTCAGCCACTGGAGAGAATTCAACCAACTGAAGACTGATCTCGGTTTCTTGCGCCCGACCGAACTGCTGCCACTGCGAGGAAACGGCGAGGACAGCAGCTGCTTGCCGCCCTCGGCCGCTGAACCGCCTGTCGCGGCCTTTATCTACGCGCCCGAGCTGTCTCCAGTGCTCCTCACTGCTGTCCCGACGCGTTCTCGCCCAGCAAACCAAAAGCACTCGCCGCTCGGTGGAATCCTCGGTCCCTCGTTGCCTGGCTGATCCTGTGGCTTCCACGGTGAGCTGAGACCAGCACCGGGTGCGCCAAGTATTCCTTGAAGCCCTCGCGCCGGTTCCAGGCCCGGAGCAGTCCTTCCCGAGATCCACCGTGATGTTCTTTCATTTCCCGGTTCAGCTCGAGCCGCCATCACGGGAACGATCCGTCCGGCCACCACAGCCTGCCGTTCGCCGAGCTTTGAACAGCAAAAAGGTTCGCCTTCAGACCCTCTTTCATTACCGCAAGCTCCGGCGGCATGACATAGACTGCTCACACCGGAATTTCATGATTTCGCGACGGTGTGCAAAAAAAAGGCCCGGACCGATTCGCAAAATTCGTAGTCCACACCGCACCAATCATCCTCTCACGGGGGGAAGCACTTCTTGGTGCCCGTGCGAGTCGGTAGGAGCAGGAACCACGAAGAACCATTGAGGGAAGCCACTGTTCTTCGAGTTTTAGAAGAATTCCCAAATTCCGGCCTAGGTCGCACGGTGAAAGCCTAGTACAGCCATCCCCGAGCTCCATGGAACCCATGTCGGTCCTTCCTAGGGTCCACTGGTGCTCGACGACCTTTGGTTCGATCTGATGAGGTGCTAGGAAGGCCGGCCGACACGGCCGAAGTTCTTCCGAAGCTACCGCTCGTCGCCGACCATGTGCCAGCCATTTCATGACAAGCTGAGCCCAGAATCATGTTCCCCGAGTGGATTTAGGTAGGGGCGGCCAGAATCATGAAGTTTGGAGCACCACAGAGGCCGCCGGTGAGCTCTCCGGCGAGGTGTCGCGGCGGCAGAGCGCGGGAGGCGAGAGGAAGACGAAGGGGGTGGGTCCCGGCTGTCAGCGGCAGATATTTTAAAACCGGGATCTGCTGTGGCACGGATCGGGTGCGGCTGCGCGTGAAGGAATCTGTAGCCGCGTGTGTCATCCGATGAGGAGCCGACACGTAGCCCCGGGTCCCACGCGCAGTGATTTAAACTTTTCCGGATTTTCAGATTTGATTCAAACTTGAAATCCTCATAACTTTGGCTAGGGACATCCAAATCGAGTGAACCAAATTTTGTTGGATTCGGCTCTCTGATTACTTTCCAGCAAATCAAGTTTCACTTCATGAAAATCGTTATTTCTCCAGAATTAATTCTTCAAAATTTAAAATGTTCAGAATTTTAACTGGAGAACCCTTTGGAGGAAAATTATGAAATTTTGCTGGGATATTCAACAAAATATAACTGAGCTACCATAAAAATTTCAGATCCATTTGAGCTCAATTGATCCACCTAATGGTGTGATTAATAAAACTGTTCCAGAGAAAATAGAAAATGTCCAGAAACATTTTCAGAATTTCTCTGAAATTGTTTAGCTCAAATCTTTAGATAGGAACCTTCAAATTAAGTGAGACTAACTCCATTAGAACCCTCTAAAAATCTAGTTTTCAGAAAGTTATGGCTTGCTCCATGAAAATTCCTAGAAAACCCTAAGAGCTCCAAGTAAGGTCAAGTACATAATTAATTGTGGAGGGCTCAAATGAGCTTTGCTGCAACTAAAACTTGGCCAAGTATCTGTTTAGGTTGTAACCAAACCACATTAAAAATTTCATAGTCATTGGGTCTGTCTAGTAAGACTTATAAACTTCACATGTTTAAATTCAATTCAAATGCATTTAAATTAATACATGTACTTGTTATCTCATGTAGTCGCTAAGGTCGAGGAGGAACCCGAAGTATTAGACTTCGTTACTCCGGAAGAGCAGCTAGCCTACGACCAAGAGCAGCAAGGCAAGCTCCGGTTTGCATTAACCTTTTAGATAAATTTTGGTAAAGGGGGAGGGGTTGTGATAGGCTTGGCGAGCCAACAACTACACTTAGCCATTCTCATGGAAATGAAACCAATAGAAATTCATTGGGGTATAACCCTCTTAGCGACGCGCCATATCGGAACCCGGGTATGGTGTTAAGTGGGCAAGGGCCGGGTCGCCACTGCCTTAGTGGCGCGCCATATCGGAACCCGGATATGGTGTTAAATGAGCAGGGGCCGGATCGCCACCACCTTAGTGGCGCGCTACATCATCGCTGGATGTAGTGATAAGTGAGCAAGGGTCTTTGCATCTTACTCGACGGATGCAAAGCGTAAGGAAGCTAGGAACATAGATTTCGGGTAGGTAGTTGGAATGTAGGATCCTTGACGGGGAAGCTACGTGATTTAGTAGATGTTGCCATTAGGAGATGAGTAAATATCCTTTGTGTACAAGAGACTAGATGGGCGGGTCAAAAGGCAAGAGAAGTCGAGAATACCAGTTTCAAGCTTTGGTATTCTTGTTCGACTAGGACTAGGAATGGCGTAGGTGTTCTAATAGATAAGAGTCTTAAGGATGGAGTAGTGGATGTTCGAAGACGAGGGGATAGGATCATCTTAATCAAGATAGTAATTGGGGACATTGTCTTGAATGTCATTAGTGCTTATGCCCCACAAGTTGGGCTCAACATGAGTGCTAAGAGGAAATTTTGGTAGGACTTGGAGGATATGGTTAGTAGTGTACCGATAACTGAGAAACTCCTCATAGGGGGAGATCTCAATTGTCACGTGGGCGCAGCTAACCTAGGATTTGAGGTAGTACATGGAGGCTTTGGATGTGGCGATAGAAATCAAGAGGGTAAGGACATCCTAGACTTTGCCGTAGCCTATGATATGTTGGTAGCTAACACCATCTTTAGTAAGAGGCAATATCACCTAGTGACCTTTAGTAGTGCCCAACACTCTAGCCAGATTGACTTTGTCCTCACTAGGAGAAAGGATAGACGGAAGTGTCTAGATTGTAAGGTGATCCCTGGGGAGTGTGTGGTGACACAACATAATCTTGTGGTAGCTGACTTTCGCTTCCATATATGTTCTTTGCGGGACAAAGGTGTCAAAATCACAAGAACAAAGTGGTGGAAGTTGAAAGGAGAATCACAAGAATCCTTTAAAAATAGGGTGATCACAGAAGGACCCTGGGTAGAAAATGGAGATGTAGATAGTATATGTGTGAAGATGGCAACTTGCATTAGGAAGGTAGCTAGTGAGGTGTTCGGTGTGACAAAAGGAAAGAAACTTGTAGATAAAGACACTTGGTGGTGGAATGAGGATGTAAAAAATGCCATTAAGGAGAAGAAGGAGTGTTACAAGAGTTGGCATAATGATAGAAGCGCAAGCAACATGCTTAAGTACAAAGAGGCTAAGAAGAATGCAAGACGGGTGGTAAGGCAAGAGGACAGGCCTATGATAAGTTATATGAGAGACTAGAGACAAAATAAAGTGAAAAGGACATATACATGGTAGCAAAAATCTGTGAGAGAAAGATGAGGGATTTCAATCAAGTTAAATGCATCAAAGATGAGACTGACCGCATTCTAGTGAAGGATGAAGAGATTAAGAATAGATGGCGTGATTACTTTAATGGGCTATTCAATGATGGGAATGGGAGCACTATGGTTGAGTTGGATGACTCCTTTGATGACTCCAGCAGGCGGTTCGTGCGGAGGATACAACAGTTTGAGGTTAAGGAGGCCTTAAAAAGGATGAAAGGAGGAAAGGCCCTCGGCCCTGATGATGTCCCTATTGAGGTGTGGAGATGCCTTGGGGACGTGGCAATAATATGGCTCACAAAGCTATTCAACCATATTTTTCAGTCAAACAAGATGCCTGAAGAATGGAGAAAAAGTATATTAGTACCTATCTTCAAAAATAAAGGAGATATTCAAAGATGTACTAATTATCGAGGTATTAAGCTTATGAGTCATACTATGAAGCTTTGGGAAAAAAGTGATTGAACACCACCTGAGGAAAGTGACCAATGTCACTAAAAACCAGTTTGGTTTTATGCCTGGGAGGTCTACAATGGAGGCGATTTTCTGGCTCCGTCAGCTTATGGAGAGATATAGAAAGCAGAAGAAGGACTTGCATATGGTGTTCATCGACTTGGAGAAGGCGTACGACAACATACCAAGGTCAGTCATGTGGTGGGCACTAGAGAAACATAAAGTGCCAACAAAGTACATTACCCTTATCAAGAATATGTACAATAATGTTAGCACAAGTGTGCGTGTAAGTGATAGTGAGACTGACGCATTTCCTATCACGGTAGGACTACATCAAGGATCAGCTTTGAGACCATACATCTTTTCCTTGGTGATGGATGAGGTGTCAAAGGATATACAAGGGGATATCCCTTGGTGCATGCTCTTTGCTGATGATGTAGTGCTGGTAGATGAAACTAGAGATGGTGTTGATAAGAAATTAGAGTTATGGAGACAAACTTTAGAGTCCAAGGGGTTTAGACTTAGTAGGACCAAAACCGAGTATATGAGGTGTGACTTTAGAGATTGGGATGTATCCAGAGACTTAGCTCATGATAGGACCGCATGGAAAGTAGCAATTCATGTGCCAGAATCGTAGTCTTGTTTTTTTCTTTTTTCCTTTTCCTTTTTTCTTTTTCTTTTCTCTTTTTTTTATTTTTTTATTTTTTTATTTTTTTATTTTTTTTTCTTTTTTCCTTGTTCTTATATCTCTTCCTCTCTTTTACTCCATTGGTATTGGGTTTCATGTCTAGCCGACCCCTACATGCTTGGGATAAAGGCTTGGTTGTTGTTGTTGTTGTTGAGAACTTATTTTGAGTACTATTACTTCTTGCATTAGAGTCTTGATTGAAACCCCAAATGCATAGCCAAGAAAACCATGGGTTGGGGTTAAGATTGAAAACCCCGTTAGCTACTGCAATGCTAAGATAGTGTAGGATTCGGTACAAGTCGAGTAGTTGGAACTACTCGCGAGGATAGGCTAGAGGCACTCGACTCGGGTAGACATAGCACATGATACACATGGCAAGAAAAATGAGACCGAGCGGAGAGTAAGGGCAGCAGGACTTTGGGGCCTGTGTGCTATAGCTCCGCTTGTGTCGATTGAGGACCGTGCCGTGTGCTGGCCTGTTGAACAAGCTAGAACAGTACCGAAGACCTACCAGCTATATGGGAACCGGGAAACCGATGTAACTCGGGTAGCTGGGTGTTGAGGCATTGCCTGTCGTTCAGAGGGTAGGTTGAGAGGTTGAGTTGTAAATCGGCTGGTGGCACTGAGATGCGCGTGTAGAGACCTCTTGCTCGGGACGATAGGACCGGTTCAATATTTGGCTAACGGGTGAAAGGTGGTTGCGTACGACGTCCGTAATGGTTATTGTATGAAACATCGAGTACGGGCGTACGTGACGGGTTATTCGGGTAACCCTGCAGGTGTAAATCGATTATAATTGCCGTCCCTCACGGTCAGTGAGTACCACTTGTTCACTGTACCGTGACGTAGAAAGAACAGGCTAGTTACATGTTAAAATGTTTCTGATTGAAAGATGGACTTTGATTTTTAATGATTTGCTGTAGTTTAGAGCTAATTAAAGTTCCTTTTAACTTTGGGCAAAGTACATGAGAGAAATGTGTTTCTTGTTTGATTGCGGCTCTCTCATGTGCCTTAGCGTAAGGTTCTCCACAACTTGCTGCTAAAACTTGAAAGTAAGGTTCCACTAAGTAGGCGAGTCCTTTGCAACTTACTTTACCTCATGCACCTATCACCCCTCATGTAGAAGTTTCATGTTTAGGAGAGACGGGTCAGTCTTGCTGAGCCTTCGTGCTCACTACATGTGTTTGAAGCTTTTGCAGGGTTCTATGAGGAAGGGACTCCCGAGGAGGAGACGGAACCCCAGGAGGTGAACACCATCGAGTGGGAGTCGTGCACGCCGCCGTGTTAGTGTGCGTGCGTGCTAGCAAGGACACGTTCACGGGCTGAACGTGAACTTGGTGCGTAGTCTACGCCCGTGAGTGTAGACTGAACATATTTTGTTGTAAAAATATTCATAAACCTGTTTATGTAATAAAACTTTGCTTCCGCTTTGTACCTTTGATGTGTGTTATCCGGTGCTGTGCAATGCAGCACCCCTCAGCGTGATCCTGGCTCGACAAGACCGTGGGGTCGTGTCAAACAATCTGCAACCATACGACAATAAACATCAGTCCCGCAACATACTTCATGCAGTCCAATAAAATAGGCGTAAAACATAATGACTATAAAACATGCGATGCATCTCGTATGTAGATAATGTAATAACTTTGCACAAGCTACACCATTACCAGACCAAATACAAGCTAGTTATCCAACTTGATGGACTCCCTCTTTGGAAGTTCATCTCAACTAGGTTTGGTCACTACGAGACGTTACAAGTGCTTTGTCATCACATATACTACCCTTTTATCTTCAATACGACACAAACATGGTCTCTAGCAAAAGAAACTTGAGCAAGACATATACTCAAATCTTTCACTAGTTGAAGATAACCACTCATGAGTATGTTCTACCCCATTGGAAGTACTTAAACCCCCTAGGGTACAACAACCTCTCAAATGAGTTCAACTGTCATACCTCTGTCAGAATGACCAGTTTCTACATATCCCAGATTTTGATCCGGTTCTGGGCATTTTCATGACTCAAGCTGAATACCAAAGTTAAAGTAAACTTCAGCATCTTTCCAACGAGTATTTATTTGCCCTCATATCATCTCTGGTTTAAAAGTTATGGTAATTCAAAATCAACAGAATTTCTGGAAGAATTTTAACAGCACCTCCCTTGGAAGTTGCTGTTTTCAATTCTGGTTTCCACTGAATTCCGTGCTGAAAATACAGAAACTTTGAATTACAAAGATGTAACACATCTCCTACCCTTTCCAAAGATGTATCATATGATAAGTTCAGATTTTCTACAGGAAGTTATGCTTGAAAAAAACAGAACAGTCCAGAGAGTGTTTTAAATCTGTCCTGGTTCTGGACAGTTTACAATCCTCTGGGATTTAAGCCATCGTAAGGTGTGATTCAGCCCTGGAAGTCTACAAAAAAGTTGTAGAGTGCTTAAACAGCTTTCCAGAACTATATCCCACACCTCCATTGGCTAGTTGATCTGTGAGTTATGCTCTGTCAAAGTTCAGCAACTTGCTTCTCAAAACAGAGCACTCTGTTTTTCCATTCCTTTGACTACACGGATCAACTATTAAATTTTTATACCCAACCAGGGTCCTAAATTTTGAAACTTAGTGATTTTTGTTCCTTGTTATAATTATATTTCATGCACATGCCTATGATATGTCGGTACTATGTTCCTCACAAAAATAATATCCTAACCGGATTATACCGGCATATACGTCTCAATTGTGGCACTAAACTGGCTCTCGCACACGTATACTACACGGGATACATACGTGGTTAGTACCTGCAGAAGACCACACAATAATGATGCACTCAAGGGTTGTTTCATTTCAGGCAGGTCCATATTTGAAAGTAAATACAAACGCCCGTATCATTGCCATACGGTTGTCCTTGAGTTAAGCCACGTCTCAAGGTACGTGATCGTGTTTTAACACCACACGACGGGGAACCCGAGTAGAGCGTGAACGGGTCGTCACGATTGGGAATTTTATCACCCCAACAGATACCACCTACTGCCCTGCAGGGCACGCCGATGGCAAGCGCTGCGTATGTCCTCCTGGGCTATTTCCAGCCGAACACACTCTCGCGTTACTGACCACGTGATGGGGTCCCCACTTACTTGCCTAATGCACGCTAGGGATCAGCGTTTCATATGAACTCAGGAACATGAAGAGTCCTAGAGTTTCATATTAACGTCTCACACCAAGCTGTGAGACCTATCCCTGAACCACGTTCCTCGTCGGGGGAGCTAACTGAAATTGAACCGCTTTCGGTGGCGTTCCTTACCATTCTTACCAGAGCGTAGGTGCATCGTTACATAATTAAAATTCAGAATTATAACACATAGGTTAGTCTTGCCACTTTAAGTAACTATGCTAATATAGTCCTTACTTGGGCAAACTACCGAATCCTCACCGTAACCTAAGTTTTCCCGTAATACAGTCCTTAATTAATGTGTTATCCCCAATGCCGCTCTGATACCAGCCTGTGGCGGACCGGAATTCACTCATCCAGGATCGCAGAGGGTGGTGCCGCACGATGCGACACCCGACAGCACACATCATAAGGAGACATTGTATTACATTGAAAACCAACTGAAATGTACAAAGTAGTACACTAGTCAGTTACAAACTAGTGTTGATATTACATAGCGGAAGTTAAATTTGTACAACTCACGCCCGCCTATCTAGCAAAAGTCGGTTGCCCAGCCCTAGGGCAACCCACACTAGCTGCACTCCTTAGCTTAGCGCGGCGTGTACGGCTCCCATTCAGCCGTGGTCCCCGACGGAGGGTAACCCTCGCCAGTGGACTCGTAACCCGAGTCCGTGGGTGGCTCCTCACCTGAAAAACACTTAAGCAGCAACCATGAGCACGATGGCTCAACAAGACTTAACCGACTCACCTAGGTATGAAACTCTACATGCAGTTTACACGAACATGGGATAGTAATTTCAGCAAATGACACGCCTACAAGTTCATCCTTAGTTCATATTTTAGCCACAAGTTAACAGTTCATGAATAAGAACTTTAGTAAGCCATATTTGGTGGCACACATGTAGCAATACAATTATACATATCAGCAGAATTAAATCATAACATTCCATGATTTATCTACGTTATGACGCACTGAACAAGCGGTACTCGTCACCGCGAGGGACGGCGAATCGACTAAATATACGCCTGCAGGGATACCGGAAAAACACGTCACGTACGCCCACCCGTGGAGCTGCACAGCACGCTCACTCGATGTCGTACGGGACAACCTTTCACCCAACAGCCCAAACGTCGAACCGGTCGCACCGAAACAGACAGGAGGTTCCCTACACGGAGCATCTCTCGATGCCCGTTAGCAGATTTCCACCTTGCTGCCCTCAACCTACACCTATAAATCGGTGTGCTATGCCTCGACGCCCGGAGGTTTAGGTTACATCGGTTTATCGGGACCCATATATATCCGATATGCCTTTGGTACGTTCAATACTTGTTCAGCAGGGCCGCACACGGATCGGTCCTCAATCGACATGGACAGGGCTGCACACACAAGACTTCCTCTTGCTGCGCCCTAGCCACTGCCTAGTCTCATTTTCATTACTAAAGTGATCTCACATCACTCGAACCAATTCCGTGTGTCCCAAACCTAACTCGCGAGTAGATTCCAACTACTCGACTTGTACCGGAGTCCTATGAATGATTAAGCATAGCCTGTCTACTCGAGGACCTAGACACTACCCTCACTCTGATGGAAAACATCTGGTTATGCATTTGGGGTTTCATCCACCCTACACCTAATGCACATATACATACCTCATACTAAGTATGTAAACAAAACAAAACTTTGTAAAACGGTTTAATGCAAACCGGGGCTTGCCTTGTTGCTGCTGGTCAGTTGTTAGTGCTTCGTCCGGAAGAAGGATGCCGAGCACTTCCGGAGTCTCCTCGCCTTCAGTGACTACAAGTACACGATATACTATATGTCAATTTAAATGCAATGTTTAGAACTGAATAAGTAATTACCATAACTCTAGCCAGCCCTCCCCTTGGGTTCTGAAATTTTTATGGTGGCTTGGTAGGGTCCTATCCAGAGTCTTGACCCAGTTTCATCTGAAACAAAGTTCATTTGCGCCTTGTACAAATAAAAACCTATTTGGTCAATCTTAGAGCCTCTATGGAATTTCAGGGGTTTTCATGGCTCCAACCATTACTTTCTGGAAACTTGAATTTGAGATGGTTCTAATGGAATGTCACACCCGGTTTTTCCGAAGAACAACCAAGTGAATATCACATGTATGCCAGGATTATTTTCTCATACATGTGATGACAAATAGTGAAGCATCATTTATTACAAGCCAGGTGTCAAATATAAATAAGTCTTACATCACAAATGTCTGGATGGACAATAATAAGTTCATCACAAGTAAATAAACTAGCAGCGGAATATTATTCTTGTGGGCTCCATTGCAGGCGTTGCCCGGGGGTCTCCATGAACCTAGAAACCTTCTTCGGGTCCAAAGTCCTGGTCATTATACACCACCTCATTATCTTGACCTGAGCAGCAATATAAACCAACAAAATATGCAAGGTTGAGTACCGATGGTACTCAGCAAGTGTGGGAAAGTTATGTCATGCATGGCTATAACAAGGGGAGGTTGAACTCATGGTTATAGCACTACGCAATTAATACCTATCACCTTAGCATATTAAGCACCTAAATTACTATACAGGTGAAATGGTCCCAAACTCCCATCCCATCATCATAATCCAATAACCATAGCATCAATTCCGATGTTAAGCTCCCCGCTTAACATCCACAACTTCCAAAACCATCAATCCTCTAATCATGAATAAGTCCAAGCCGCTCTTGACCGTGAGCACGGCTGTCATGACAGTTTTGACTCTGCAGAGTTTGTACCACTGTACCCACATGTAGTGATTTCATCCCCCGTTGCCGGGTGGACTAAAAGAACCTCCATTACGCCAGTGGCTACGAACCACATTCACACTTCCCAGGTGTGTTGCCAGGAGATCACTACGAAGCCTTTACAAAGGGATTCCCGATGAGCGTGGGCCCACTGAGGTTTCACCCCTAACAGCATACAAGAGGCTCCAACCCCGCTGCAGTGGCCCCCTCTTGAGCCTTGTGGTTCATATGGTAGTCCAGCTGACACCTACTCCCCGCACCATCCAACACACCCATACTACGCCGGGGATACACCTAATTAATTGGCCAAGCTGCCCCATCTCAGCATGTGGTTGGCACTGTAAAGCCAGGTTACATGCTCCATGAACCGGTCCTTAGGATCCAGGCAAGTACTAAACACAAACCCGAGTCTCATGCACCCAGCACACAACCAAAACATCCAACTTGCCTTGGTCCCTACCTCTACATAACTCACAATATCTCATTCAAGAGTATGGTAAAATAAACTGATGATCTCATATCCCAAATATCCCATTCTAAGCATGGCTAAGCATATGCATAATAATAAATGACATGATAAAATAAATCCCAACCCAAGCTACAAGGAAACAAGGTAATGCAATTCTAGGGAAACTTCCTATCATGGGTTTCATATTAAATTGACAATGCAAATAACTCTAGCTACACATCCTAGCATAGGATCAAATTGGTCAAGGACACTTGCCTCCTTCCTGCTGCTCTTGAAATGGGTAGTCCTGATCTTTGAAAGGAATAACTTGCTCTTGATCAGGTTCTACATCATACCATCACACATAGCAAAAGAAAAACAACAATCCATAAGACATAGTTCACACTTCTACTTCATACAAACCACAGATTCACATTTATGAAAGTCCTTCACCATTATATGTGTTGTGTTTACTTTATGTGTGTTGATTTGTGGCTTGCATACACTTTTAATCATGTGTATATGATTCCTACTTTTGTGTTCACCTTTATACTTACCTAGTATATATATATGAGTTTCCAATTTAAATAAATTCCTTATATTCAACTACTACACCTTTTCACTACCAAGTATGTATGAAAAGTATTTTTCTTCTCCATATGTGCCTTTAGAATTTCTACCAACCTTAAACTGAATTCTTTGGATTTTAGAAACTCCATTTATCATTTACTAGTTGCTATATTTTCAGATTTATTTTCCTATACATAAATGTTTTCTTTATTATGAAATTAGTAATACACATCATCTAAACAGAATACGTTCTGGTCCTAAATAATTTAATAACATATTTTGACCTTTGCCTCTGATGTAAACTATTTCACAATTATTTTCCCTATTTTCTAAAACTATTCATTACTTAAAAATGTGTCCCTAAATGTGAATAATAAATTAGACAGATTCAATTCAGTCCAAAATATGTTTTTATCTCACTGCAAAGTTTTCTAAATACTGAGAAAGTTTTTAATTTAATTATGACAATATGTTGGTCCCACTTTTTAATTTTTAAACACTAGCCATATATTCAATTTCCTAATTTAAATACTAAACAGAGCTAAAAAGGTAAACTCACCCCATTACAGGGTCTATAATATTATTTTCAGAATTTCCAGGGGTCTAGCTACACTTATCAGAGGTGTTTTTCCTAATTTTTATTAAATCCAGGGGCTAAAACTGATTTTTAAATGAATTTATATGATTTTCTGGAGTTCCAGGGGCTAGATCAGAAGTTTCCGGGGCTAGCTCTTATTTCCCGAGAACCCCAGGGGGTAGCACGTAAGATTTCCAGTCTTTATAACGCGGGGCTGACGTGGACCGTCCGATTTAAAACCGACGGCAGAGATTATAACGTCGAACCGGTACGCGGGGTTTTAAACTCCACCGTGCGATTTAAAATAAACGGCGCACAGGCGGCCACGTCGCTCTGATCGAGCGCGGGCGGCGCTGCTGGCGGCGCACGACGGCGGAAAGCGGCGATCTCGCCGGAGACTTTCGGATCTTTGAGAATTCTTCCTAGAACTGTGATTTTATGGCATAGATCGATGGAGGGGAGGTCAGGGATCTCACCTCGGGGGTTTTCTTGAGCTCGGAGGTCCTGGAAGGTGATCGGCGACGAGGTCCGAGGCGAAACCACGGCGAAGCTCGTCGGCGCTGTGTTTACACCGCAAGTCACCGAGTTTTCTGCACCTGCAAGGTTCCCCGGAGGCGGTGGATCAAGACCAGCGAGTTAGATCGGAATTTCCGAGCTTAGATCGGCCAGAATTCGCCGGAGAAGTCTCGGTTCTCACCGGAGGAAAATCGGCGGATCGCGTGGGCAAAACAGAACGAGGCCGGGGTTTTTATAGATGGGGGAGGGCGGCGGGGTGGTTTAGATCAAGTCCGCGTCGCCTACGAACAGAATTCAGCGGGGATACGGCGAAATCCCGATCGGTTTTGATTCGGGTGAGAGGGAGTCCGGCGCGGGCGCGAGGTAGACGACGATCTGGTGGGTTCCACCTGTCAGCGGAAGGAAGCGGCGCGCGTGGCCGCGGGCTGGCTCCAGCGCTGGTTGGGACGGCTGGTGGGTTTCGGCCCACTGGCCGGTTTTTTTCTGTTTTCTCTTTTTCTTTTTGTATTTCTTTTCTGATTTGAGTTTAATTTCAATTCCAGTTTGAATTTGAATTTTCGCAAAACATGCAACACGTCCAAAAATTTTTAAATCCCCCTCTTAACATGATTTAGGGTTTTGAATCAAAATTTTGGGGTGTTACAGCTCTACCCCCCTTAAAAGAAATCTCATCCTCGAGATTGGTGTTTCTAAGAAAACAATTCCAGAAATTGTGCCTTGAGCTCATCTTCCCGCTCCCAGGTGGCTTCCTCTTCTGAGTGATGCTTCCACTGCACCTTGCACATCCGAATTCTTTTATTTCTGGTGAGGCGTTCCATTTTCTCCAAAATCTTGTATGGTTGCTCGGCATAAGACAAATCCTCAGCTACGTCCACTTCATTCATGGGTATCACCTCTTCAGGCGTCCTCAGGCATTTCTTGAGTTGTGACACATGGAATACATCGTGCACATCCGATAGACGAGCCGGTAATTCTAGTTGATACGCCAATTCGCCTTTCCTCTCCAAAACTTGAAAGGGTCCGATGAATCGAGGTGACAACTTCCCTTTCACCTTGAACCGACGAAGTCCTCTGATAGGGGACACCTTGAGATAGATATAGTCTCCCACGTTGAAAACGAGCTCTCTTCTTCGTACATCGACATAGCTCTTTTGGCGTGTTTGTGCTATCCTCAAGTTGTTGCGAATTTCCCTCACCTTCGCCTCGGCTTCTTGTAGTACCTCTGGACCAAACACTTTACTTTCCCCTGTTTGATTCTAAAATAGGGGAGTTCTGCACTTCCTCCCATACAAAGCTTCAAACGGTGACATCTTCATACTAGCTTGATAGCTGTTGTTATAGGAAAACTCCGCATACGGTAAGTTCTTGTCCCAACTCCGATTGTTTTTGAGTGCACATGCCCTTAGCATATCTTCAAGGATCTGATTGGTTCTTTTGGTCTGCCCATCAGTTTGGGGATGATAGGCAGAACTAAAGTTTAGATGGGTTCCCATGGTTTCGTGCAACTTCTGCCAAAACCTTGAGGTGAACTGTGTCCCTCGATCCGACACAATCTTCTTTGGCACTCCATGGTAACACATGATCCTTGACATGTACAACTCTGCCAATTTGGATCCGCTGTAGCTTTCCTTCACGGGGATGAAGTGAGCTACCTTGGTTAGCCTATCAATGATGACCCATATCGAATCATACCCTGATTGGGTCCTAGGCAATCATACGATGAAATCCATGCTGATTTCTTCCCATTTCCATTCAGGCACTTTGAGTGGTTGCAATAATCCCGCGGGTCCTTGATGTTCTGCTTTCACCAACTGACATGTGTCACATAGGGCAACATGTTCCGCGACATCTCGTTTCATGCCATACCACCAATACCTGCTCTTGAGGTCTTGGTCCATCTTCGTACTCCCAGGATGAATGGAATAGTCAGAATCGTGAGCTTCCCTCAAAATCAATTCACGGATCTTCTTTATTTCAGGCACACCGGTTCTTTTCCCGTGCCACACCGTTCCTTGTTCATCCTCTCTAAAACCAGGAGCTTTATTTTCCTTGATGAGCTGCCTGATTTCTTGTATCTTCTCGTCTTTCTTTTGACCATCGCGTATGTCTTGCTCTTGTGTGGAGTCCACTTCCATGGCGATGGCTTCACCACTATTCACAAGGCATAGATTGAGCCTTATAACCTCGTCCTTCAATTCTGCAGGCAGGTCTTTTAAGCTCAACTTATTGACTTGCACTTTCCGACTTAAGGCATCGGCCACGACGTTTGCTTTCCCAGGATGATAGTTGATGCCTACATCAAAGTCATTGATTAGCTCTAACCATCTCCTTTGTCTGAGGTTGAGATCTGGCTGTGTGAAAATGTACTTCAAACTCTTATGGTCCGTATATATCTCGGTCCTCTTCCCCATCAAATAGTGCCGCCAAATTTTCAACGCGTGTACCACTGCGGCTAGTTCTAGGTCATGAGTAGGATAGTTCTTCTCGTGCTTCCAAAGCTGCCGGGATGCATAAGCCACGACATGCCCTTCTTGCATGAGAACACATCCCAACCCGTTTCCAGAGGCATCGCAGTACACCGTAAGGTTCTTTTGCATATCTGGCATAACGAGCACTGGGGATGTTGTCAATCTTTTCTTTAGCTCCTGAAAGCTCGTCTCGCACTGTGGCGTCCAGGTGAATGTGATTCCCTTCTCCAACAGTTTGGTGAGAGGTCTCGAGATCTTTGAGAATCCATCCATAAACCGTCGATAGTATCCAGCCAATCCCAAGAAGCTTCGAACTTCCCCGACATTTTCAGGGGTCTTCCACTCCTGTATATCCTCGATTTTGGCAGGATCCACGGAGATTCCTAAGCCGAGATTATATGTCCTAAGAAGGGAACTCTCTTCAGCCAAAACTCACACTTGCTCAACTTGGCATATAGTTGGTGTTCTCTTAGCCTCTGCAACACCAACCTTAGATGTTTCCCATGTTCTTCTTCATCTTTGGAGAAGACAAGAATGTCATCTATGAAAACCACCACAAATTTGTCTAGATATTCCATGAATACCTTGTTCATGAGGTACATGAAGTATGCCGGGGCATTAGTTAGCCCGAAAGGCATGACGGTGTATTCATACAGTCCATACCGAGATACGAAAGCTGTCTTGGGAATATCAGATTGCCTTATCTTGAGTTGGTGGTATCCCGACCTGAGCTCAATTTTCAAGAACACACAAGCGCCTCTCAACTGATCAAACAAGTCTTCAATGCGGGGTAATGGGTACTTGTTCTTGATGGTTACCTCATTCAAAGCACGGTAATCCACACATAACCTTTGGGTTCCGTCCTTCTTGGGCACAAATATCACCGGAGCTCCCCTTGGTGAGGAACTAGGATGAATATACCCCTTCTCCGTCAATTCTCTTAAATGATCCTTGAGTTCTTCTAGCTGCTTGGAGTCCATCCGATAAGGTCTCTTGTATATCGGGGCTGTTCCAGGTACTAGCTCAATTGCGAATTTCACTTCACGATCGGGAGGCATACCTGGCAACTCCTCCGGAAAACATCTGGATATTCCCTGATGGTCCTGATTTCCTCAACTTTCACCTCAACTTGATTTAGTTTAATGTCCCTCCTAGGCTCGTGTATTGTTATGAACTTTACTCTTGTGCCACTAGGGTGCGTTAGTTCCACCGTTCTGGTTGAACAATGGATGATTCCCTTATGTTTGGTCAACCAGTCCATGCCCAAAATAATATCGATCCCTTGGGAATCTATCACTATGAGGTTAGCAGTAAACACTACCCCATTAATGTCTAGATTCACCTTGGGACACACTTGTCTTGTCCTTATTTCTCCACCTGGAGAGTTTACTGCTAGCATATAGTTCATTTGTGTTGTTGCTAGATCATGCTTCTAACAAACCCTTTAGCAATGAATGAGTGGGTAGCACCAGAATCAAACAGCAGGGTTGCAATGTGTAAATTGGCAGGAAACTTACCAACTACCACGTCGGGTGCTTCTTGCGCTTCCTCCATAGTGACGTGGTTCACCCGTCCTCGCATCACATTCTGCTGTTGTGGCTGTGCGGGCTTCTTCTTTGGGCATTTATGGGCGTAGTGCCCCACTTCACCGCAGCTAAAACATTGCACCCCAACATTAGGTGCCTGGCCTTTGTTGTCTTGGGGTTGGTTTTGGGGTCCCTGTACTGCTGGTCGAGGTGGATATGCGGGACGAGGCTGCTGTACAAACTGACGTTGTGGCTGCGCTGGTGCTACGGAGGCCTGTAGTTCGGGTTGTACCCTCTTGGTGCTGAGTAGGGTACCGCAGCACGGTTTGTCTGCCCTGCAGGTGGCTGCATCAGACGTGGGCGAGTGTTGCTCCCTGAGGCTTGATGTGACCACCCGGCCTTCATCTTGTTCTCATTTTCCAAGGCCTTCAGCTTCCTTTCTACCACAAACGCTCTGTCCACCATCTTTTGGAAGCTTTCATACTCATTTGAGGACATTGCACACTGCATCTCTGCAGTAAGTCCCTCCACGAAACAATCTTGTTTCTGCTCATCAGTCTCTATGTCCCGTGGGGCATAACGGGATAGTTGAGTAAATTTAGTGAGGTATTCCCTCACCGTCATGTTTCCCTGCTGCAGTCCCAAAAACTCCTTCCTCTTGTTTTTGAGTTCACCTCTTGGTATGTAATGGTTGCGGAAGCTATGCTTGAACTCTTCCCAAGTGATGTTCTCAGGGTCATGATGGGCGGCAACGTAGGCGGTCCACCAATCAGCAGAAGGTCCATGCAATTGATGAGAGGCAAACAGCACCCTCTCGTACCCTTGGCACTGTATGATCCTCATCTTGCTCTCAATGGTCTTAAGCCAATCATCTGCCTCCAGAGGTTCAGCAGCACTTGCAAACTTCGGAGGTTGAGTTCCTAGAAACTCACTCAACCTTGGTTGGCGTGGTGCAGCTTTTGGTGGTGGAACTTGATGCAAGTTGGCCACCACTTGAGTCAAGTTCTGGATGAGCTGATTCTGATTCTCCAGCATTTGGTGGAGGGGATCAACTCCTTCACGGCGACCACCCCGGTCCTGGCCTCCAAAAAGATGAGGGTTGCATGCCTCATCGTTGTTGTGGGCGGGGTTGGCAGCACGTCCTTTTCCTCTTTTGGCCATCTGGCAGAATCAACCAATGTTAATTTGAAAGCATTTAGTATCATCTTACTACTTTCATTTGTTTGTACTTCGAAGTGTTGAGGCTTTCTTACACTTTTCTGAGGGTTCATTTCTCACACCAAAAATATATGCAATATTATTGCATGTGGGTTCACACACCAAAGCAAAACAATCTAAAGACGAGGCTGTGGACAATTGCTCATGGCTTCCACAACTCACGTCACACACCAAACATTAACACACCATTACTTAACGTAACGACTCGACTATTCGACATCTTGCTATCTAAGGGAAGGTCTCTACACTACTCGTTTTCTTGAGCTGGCTCCTCGGGATCTTCCTCATCATTTCGGCTGCCTTCTGACTCTGCTTTGGGTGGGGAGGCTGCTGGTGGAGAAGTGCGATGACGCCTGATCGCTCGATGATCCGGGGAGTCAGGAGTCCATGTATCATTCACAGTGACACACAGTTCATTCCCATCTCCTCTTTCTGTCACACCCGGTTTTTCCGAAGAACAACCAAGTGAATATCACATGTATGCCAAGATCATTTTCTCATACATGTGTTGACAAATAGTGAAGCATCATTTATTACAAGCCAGGTGTCGAATATAAATAAGTCTTACATTGCAAATGTCTCAATGGACACAAATGCTTCATCACAAGTAAATAAACTAGCAGCGGAATATTATTCTTTAGGGCTCCATCACAGGCGTTGCCCGGGGGTCTTCATGAACCTAAAAACCTTCCTCGGGTCCAAAATCTTGGTCATTATACACCACCTCATTATCTTGACCTGAGCAGCAATATAAACCAACAAATATGCAAGGTTGAGTACCAATGGTACTCAGCAAGTGTGGGAAAATCATATCATGCATGGCTAGAACAAGGAGAGGTTGAACTCATGGATAAAGCACTACGCAATTAACACCTATCACCTTAGCTTATTAAGCACCTACATTACTACAGAGGTAAAATGGTCCCAATCTCCCAACCCATTATCATAATCCAATAACCATAACATCATTTCCAATGTTAAGCTCCCCGCTTAACTTCCAAAACCATCAATCCTCTAATCATGAATAAGTCCAGGCCGCTCTTAACCGTGAGCACGGCTGTCAAGACAGTTTTGACTCTGCAGAGTTTGTACCACTGTACCCACAAGTAGTGATTTCATCCCCCGTCGCCGGGTGGACTAAAAGAACCTCCATTATGCCAGTGGCTACGATCCACATTCACACTTCCCAGGTGTGCGGCCAGGAGATCACTACGAAGCCTTTACAAAGGGATTCCCGATGAGCGTGGGCCCACTGAGGTTTCACCCCTAACAGCATACAAGAGGCTCCAACCCCGCTGCAGTGGCCCCCTCTTGAGCCTTGTGGTTCATATGGTAGTCCAGCTGACACCTACTCCCCGCACCATCCAACACACCCATACTACGCCGGGGATACACCTAATTAATTGGCCAAGCTGCCCCATCTCAGCATGTGGTTGGCACTGTAAAGCCAGGTTACATGCTCCATGAACCGGTCCTTAGGATCCAGACAAGTACTAAACACAAACCCGAGTCTCATGCACCCAGCACACAACCAAAACATCCAACTTGCCTTGGTCCCTACCTCTACATAACTCACAATATCTCATTCAAGAGTATGGTAAAATAAACTGATGATCTCATATCCCAAATATCCCATTCTAAGCATGGCTAAGCATATGCATAATAATAAATGACATGATAAAATAAATCCCAACCCAAGCTACAAGGAAACAAGGTAATGCAATTCTAGGGAAACTTCCTATCATGGGTTTCATATTAAATTGACAATGCAAATAACTCTAGCTACACATCCTAGCATAGGATCAAAGTGGTCAAGGACACTTGCCTCCTTCCTGCTGCTCTTGAAATGGGTAGTCCTGATCTTTGAAAGGAATAACTTGCTCTTGAGCAGGTTCTACATCATACCATCACACATAGCAAAAGAAAAACAACAATCCATAAGACATAGTTCACACTTCTACTTCATACAAACCACACATTCACATTTATGAAAGTCCTTCACCATTATATGTGTTGTGTTTACTTTATGTGTGTTGATTTGTGGCTTGCATACACTTTTAATCATGTGTATATGATTCCTACTTTTGTGTTCACCTTTATACTTACATACTATATATATATATATGTGTGTGTGTTTCAGTTTTTTAAATAAATTCCTTATATTAAACTACCAAGTATGTAAGAAAAGTATTTTTCTGCTCCATATGTGCCTTCATAATTTCTATCAACCCTAAACTGAATTCTTTGGATTTTAGAAACTCCATTTATCTTTTACTAGTTGCTATATTTTCAGATTTATATTCCTATGCATAATTGTGTATTTTATTATGAAACTAGTAATACACATCATCTAAACAGTATAGGTTTTGGCCCTAAATAATTTAATAACACATTTTGACCTTGGCCTCTGATGTAAACTATTTCATAATTATTTTCCCTTTTTTTCTATAGCTATTCTTTACTTAAAAATGTGTCCCTATACTAAATAATGTGAATAATTAATGAAACAGATTCATTTCAGCCCAAAAATATATTTTAGCTCACTCCAAAGTTTTCTAAGTACTGAGAAAGTTTTTAATTAATTTTGACAATTATGTTTGTCCCCCTTTTTAATTTTTAAACACTAGTTACATATTCAATTTTCTAAATTAAATACTAAACAGGGCTAAAATAATGAATTCACCCCATTACAGGGTCTATAATATTATTTTCATAATTTCCAGGGGTCTAGCTACACTTATCAGAGGTGTTTTTCCTAATTTTTATTAAGTCCAGGGGCTAAAACTGATTTTTAAATGAATTTACATGATTTTCTGGAGTTCCAGGGGCTAGATCTGAAGTTTCCGGGGCTAGCCCTCAATTCCAGAGAACCCCAGGGGGTAGCACGTAAGAATTCCAGTCTTTATAACGCGGGGCTGACGTGGACCGTCCGATTTTAAACCGACGGCTGAGATTATAACATCGAACCAGTACGCGGGATTTTAAAGTCTACCGTGCGATTTAAAATAAACGGCGCACAAGCGGCCACGTCGCTCCGATCGAGCGCGGGCGGCGCACGGCGGCGGGAAGCGGCGATCTCGCCGGAAAGTTTCGGATCCGCGAGAATTCTACCTAGAACTGTGATCTTATGGCATAGATCGGTAGAGGGGAGGTCAGGGATCTCACCTCGGGGGTTTTCTCGAGCTCGGGGGTCCTGGAAAGTGATCGGCGGCGACGTCCGAGGCAAAACCACGGCGAAGCTCGTCGGCGCTGGATTTACACCGTAAGTCTCCGAGTTTTCTGCACCTGCAAAGCTCCCCGGAGGCGGTGGATCAAGACCAGCGAGTTAGATCAGAGTTTCCGAGCTTAGATCGGCCAGAATTCACCGGCGAAGTCTTGGTGCTCACCGGAGTAAAAATCGGCGATCGCGTGGGAAAAACTGATCGGGGCTGGGGTTTTTATAGCCGGGGGAGGGCGGTGGGTCTGTTGCGATCGAGTTTGAGTTGTTTGGGACCAGAATTCGGGCTGCGGGACGCGGAAATCCGGTCGGTTGCGATCGCGCGCGCGGGAGAGAGTCCGGGGTCGCGGGGTTAGGGATGACAGGTGGGTCCCTCCTGTCTGTGAGAGACAGCGCGGCACGCGCGGGGGCGGGCTGGCGCGGCGAAACTGGGCCGGCTGGCGGGTTTCGGCCCAGTGGCCGGTTTTTTTCCCGTTTCTCTTTTTCTTTTTCCATTTCTTTTCTGTTTTGAGTATAATTTGAATTCCAGTTTGAATTTGAATTTTTGCAAAACATGCAACACGTCCAAAAATTTTTAAATTCCCCCCTGAACATGGTTTAGAGTTTTGAATCAAAATTTGGGGTGTTACAGCTCTACCCCCCTTAAAAGAAATCTCGTCCTCGAGATTGGTGTTTCTAAGAAAACAATTCCGGAAATTGTGCCTTGAGCTCATCTTCCCGTTCCCAGGTAGCTTCCTCTTCTGAGTGATGCTTCCACTGCACCTTGCACATCCGGATCCTCTTGTTTCTGGTGAGGCGTTCCATTGTCTCCAAAATCTTGTATGGTTGCTCGGCATAAGACAAATCCTCAGCTACATCCACTTCATTCATGGGTAACACCTCTTCAGGCGTCCTCAGACATTTCTTGAGTTGTGACACATGGAATACATCGTGTACATCCGATAGATGAACCGGTAACTCTATTTGGTACGCCACTTCGCCTTTTCTTTCCAAAACCTGAAAGGGTCCGATGTATCGAGGTGACAACTTTCCTTTGACCTTGAACCGACGAAGTCCTCTGATAGGGGACACCTTGAGATAAACATAGTCTCCCACGTTGAAAACGAGTTCTCTTCTTCGTACATCAGCATAACTCTTCTGGCGTGTTTGTGCTATCCTCAAGTTGTTGCGAATCTCCCTCACCTTCGCTTCGGCTTCTTGTAGCACTTCTCGACCAAACACTTTACTTTCTCCTGTTTGGTTCCAAAATAGAGGAGTTCTGCACTTCCTTCCATACAAAGCTTCAAACGGTGACATTTTCATACTAGCTTGATAGCTGTTGTTATAGGAAAACTCCGCATACGGTAAGTTCTTGTCCCAACTCCTATTGTTTTTGAGTGCACATGCCCTTAACATATCTTCAAGGATCTGATTGGTTCTTTTCGTCTGCCCGTCAGTTTGGGGATGATAGGCAGAACTAAAGTTCAGATGGGTTCCCATGGTTTCATGCAACTTCTGCCAGAACCTTGAGGTGAACTGTGTCCCTCGGTCCGACACTATCTTCTTTGGCACTCCATGGTAACACACAATCCTTGACATGTACAATTCTGCCAATTTGGATCCGCTGTAGCTTTCTTTCACAGGGATGAAATGAGCTACCTTTGTTAGCCTATCAATAATGACCCATATTGAATCATACCCGGATTGGGTCCTAGGCAATCCCACGACAAAATCCATGCTGATTTCTTCCCACTTCCATTCAGGCACTTTGAGTGGTTGCAATAATCCCGCGGGTCGTTGATGTTCTGCTTTCACCAACTGACATGTGTCACATAGGGCAACATGTTCCGCGACATCTCGCTTCATGCCATACAACCAATACCTGCTCTTGAGGTCCTGGTACATCTTCATACTCCCAGGATGAATGGAATAGTCAGAATCGTGAGCCTCCTTCAAAATTAATTCACGGATCTCTTTTACTTCTGGCACACAGATCCTTTTCCCGTGCCACACCGTTCCCTGTTCATCCTCTCTAAAACCAGGAGCTTTATTTTCCTTAATGAGTTGTCTGATCTCTTGTATCTTCTCATCATTCTTTTGGCCCTCGCGTATGTCTTGCTCGAGTGTGGAGTCCACTTCCATGGCGATGGCTTCACCACTATTTACTAGACATAGATTGAGCCTTATAACTTCGTCCTTCAATTCCGCGGGCATGTCCTTCAAGCTCAACTTATTGACCTGCACTTTCCGACTCAAAGCATCGGCCACGACGTTTGCTTTCCCGGGATGATAGTTGATGCCCACATCAAAGTCATTGATTAGCTCTAACCATCTCCTTTGTCAGAGGTTGAGATCTGGCTGTGTGAATATGTACTTCAAACTCTTATGATCCGTATATATATTCTGTCCTCTTCCCCATCAAACACTGCCGCCAAATTTTCAACGCGTGTACCACTGCAGCTAGTTCTAGGTCATGTGTAGGATAGTTCTTCTCGTGCTTCCGAAGCTGCCGGGATGCATATGCCACGACATGTCCTTCTTGCATGAGAACACATCCCAACCCATTTCCAGAGGCATCGCAGTACACTGTGAAATTCTTCTGCATATCTGGCATAACCAACACTGGGGCTGTTGTCAATCTTTTCTTTAGCTCCTGAAAGCTCGTCTCGCACTGCGGCGTCCAGGTGAATGTGATTCCCTTCTCCAACAGTTTGGTGAGAGGTCTCGAGATCTTGGAGAATCCCTCAATAAACCGTCGATAGTATCCAGCCAATCCCAAAAAGCTCCGAACTTCCCCGACATTTTCAGGGGTTTTCCACTTCTGGATATCTTCGATTTTGGCGGGATCTACGGAGATTCCTCCCTCCGAGATTATATGTCCCAAAAAGGGAACTCTCTTCAGCCAAAACTCACACTTGCTCAACTTGGCATATAGTTGGTGTTCTCTCAGCCTCTGTAACACCAACCTTAGATGTTTCTCATGTTATTCTTCATCTTTGGAGAAGACGAGAATATCATCTATGAAAACCACCACAAATTTGTCCAGATATTCCATGAATACCTTGTTCATGAGGTACATGAAATATGCCGGGGCATTGGTTAGCCCAAAAGGCATGACAGTGTATTCATACAGTCCGTACCGAGATACGAAAGCTGTCTTGGGAATATCAGATTGCCTTATCTTGAGTTGGTGGTACCCCGACCTGAGATCAATTTTTGAGAACACACAAGCTCCCCTCAACTGATCAAACAAGTCTTCAATGCGGGGTAATGGGTACTTGTTCTTGATGGTTACCTCATTCAAGGCACGGTAATCCACGCATAACCTTTGGGTTCCGTCTTTCTTAGGCACAAATATCACCGGAGCTCCCCATGGTGAGGAACTAGCGCGAATATACCCCTTCTCCGTCAATTCTCTCAAATGATCCTTGAGCTCTTCTAGCTGCTTGGAGTCCATTCGATAAGGTCTCTTGTATATCGGGGCTGTTCCCGGTACTAGCTCAATTGCGAATTCCACGTCACGGTCGGGAGGCATACCTGGCAATTCCTCCGGAAAAACATCTGGATATTCCCTGATAGTCCTGATTTCCTCAACTTTCACCTCCACTTGATTTAATTTAATGTCCCTCCTAGGCTCGTGTATCGTTATGAACTTTACTCTTGTGCTATTGGGGTGAGTTAGTTCCACCGTTTTGGTCGAACAATGGATGATTCCTTTATGTTTGGTCAACCAATCCATACCCAAAATAATATCTATCCCTTGTGAATCTATCACTATGAGGTTAGCCGTAGATACTACCCCATTAATGTCTAGCCTCACTTTGGGACACACTTGTCTTGTCCTTATTTCTCCACCTGGAGAGTTTACCGCTAGCATATGGTTCATTTGTGTGGTTGCTAGGTCATGTTTCTTAACAAACCCTTGAGCAATGAACGAGTGGGTAGCACCAGAATCAAATAGCAGAGTTGCAAGGTGTAAATTGGCAGGAAACTTACCAACTACCACGTCGGGTGCCTCTTGTGCTTCCTCCATAGTGACGTGGTTCACCCGTCCTCTCACTACATTCTGCTGTTGTGGCGGCGCAGGCTTCTTCTTTGGGCATTTATGGGCGTAGTGCCCCACTTCACCACAGCTAAAACATTGCACCCCAATCTTAGTTGCTTGGCCCTTGTTGTCTTGGGGTTGGTTTGGGGGTCCTTGCACTGCTGGTCGAGGTGGATATGCGGGGCGAGGCTGCTGCACAAACTGACGTGGCGGCTGTGCTGGTGCTGCGGGAAGCCTGTAGTTTGGGTTGTACCCTCTTGGTGCTGAATAGGGTACCGCAGCACGGCTCGTCTGCCCCGTAGGTTGCTGCATCATACGTGGGCGGGTGTTGCTCCCTGAGGCCTGATGTGACCACCCCGCCTTCCTCTTATTCTCATTTTCCAGGGCCTTTAGCTTCCTTTCCACCACAAATGCTCTGTCCACCATCTTTTGAAAGCTTTCATACTCATTGGAGGACATTGCACACTGCATCTCTGCGGTAAGTCCTTCCACGAAACAATCTTGTTTCTGCTCATCAGTCTCTATGTCTCGTGGAGCATAACGGGATAGTTGAGTAAATTTAGTGAGGTATTCCCTCACCGTCATGTTTCCCTGCTGCAGTCCCAGAAACTCTTTCCTCTTGTTTTTGAGTTCACCTCTTGGGATGTAATGGTTGCGGAAGCTACGCTTGAACTCTTCCCAAGTGATGTTCTCAGGGTCATGATGGGCGGCCACGTAGGCGGTCCACCAATCAGCAGCAGGTCCATGCAATTGATGAGAGGCAAACAGCACCCTCTCATACCCTTGGCATTGTATTATCCTCATCTTACTTTCAATGGTCTTCAGCCAATCGTCTGCCTCCAGAGGTTCAGCAGCACTTGCAAACTTTGGAGGTTGAGTTCCTAGAAACTCACTCGACCTTGGTTGGCGTGGTGCAGCTTGTGGAGGTGGAACTTGATGCAAGTTGGCCACCACTTGAGTCAAGTTCTGGATGAGCTGATTATGATTCTCCAGCATTTGGTGGAGAGGATCAACTTCTTCACGGCGACCACCCCTGTCCTGGCCTCCAGAAAGATGAGGGTTGCATGCCTCATCATTGTTGTTGGCGGAGTTGGCAGCACGTCCTTTTCCTCTTCCGGCCATCTGGCAGAATCAAACAATGTTAATTTGATACCATTTAGTATCATCTTACTACTTGCCTTTGTTGGTGCTTTGAGGTGTTGAGGCTTTGTTAAAATTTTACGAGGGTCTCACACCAAATAAATGCACTATTATTTCCTGTGGGTTCACACACCAAAGCAAAACAATCTGAAGATGAGGCTGTGGACAATTGCTCATGGCTTCCACAACTCACGTCACACACCAAGCATCATCACACCATTAACTACGTAACGACTCGACTACTCGACCTCTTGCTAGCTAGGGGAAAGACTCTACACTACTCGTCCTCTTGAGCTGGCTCCTCGGGATCTTCCTCCTCATTTCGGCTACCTTCTGACTCTGTTTTGGGTGGGGAGGCTGCTGGTGGAGAAGTGCGACGACGCCTGATTGCTCGGCGATCCGGGGAGTCAGGAGTCCATGGATCATTCACGGTGACACACAGTTCATTCCCATCTCCTCTTTCTCTCGCCTTTAAGCAAGCTCGCAGCAACGCCTCCGTTTCCTTCAGGGTGTCTCGGACATCCTGAAGCTCTTGTTGACACTCCTGCAGTCGAGTGCTGAGCATTGCAGCATCCTCCAAGCACAAGTCCATGTGCTCATGGGAAGTCCCTTGCTGCACCGGTGGGTACTTGTACTCCGTGGTACCACTCTCACGTTGGAGGACATACATGTACTCAGTTTTGTCCAAGTGGCGACGATAGATGTGACTCTGGCAGGTGATGGCCTTCCAGGTGACATCTTTCTCCGCGTCAACTTGTGTTGCTCGACAAGCTGGAGAGTGGTGAATCTTAAGCAGCTGATTCTCGTGTATAATCCTCATCTCCGAACTCCATTCTTCCCTCTTCTCACGCATGGTCCTGGTGGAGTTATAGTGGATGATTAGCTTGCCCGTATTGCCGGCGGCTTCGAGCATACGTCGAAGACGGCGCAACAAATCTCCTACTGCCAATCCGTAGGAAAGGTACGTCACTGGACGACTCTCCTCTCTTTCGGCAAGGGCAACTACGGGAACTCTCCCTCCTGTGGACTTACGAGCGGTGCGAATCATGCGAACCATCTAAAAACAAAAGAATTTAAAATTAGGTTAGATAAATTCTCAAACAAAAAAAATCCTGTTTTGAATGAAAGTTGGGGTAAGATGAAGAAAATGACTCCTTTAATAACACTTTTCCACCCACACCTTGGAAAATAGTTTTTAAGAAAATAGGGCCCTTAAATACGTCCATTTCTACCTAGGTCCACGTTCCTACGGGCAACCTTGGCTCTGATACCACCTCTGTCACACCCGGTTTTTCCGAAGAACAACCAAGTGAATATCACATGTATGCCAGGATCATTTTCTCATACATGTGTTGACAAATAGTGAAGCATCATTTATTACAAGCCAGGTGTCGAATATAAATAAGTCTTACATTGCAAATATCTCAATGGACACAAATGCTTCATCACAAGTAAATAAACTAGCAGCGGAATATTATTCTTTAGGCCTCCATCACAGGCGTTGCCCGGGGGTCTTCATGAACCTAAAAACCTTCCTCGGGTCCAAAATGTTGGTCATTATACACCACCTCATTATCTTGACCTAAGCAGCAATTTAAAACCAACAAATATGCAAGGTTGAGTACCAATGGTACTCAGCAAGTGTGGGAAAATCATATCATGCATGGCTAGAACAAGGAGAGGTTGAACTCATGGTTAAAGCACTACGCAATTAACACCTATCACCTTAGCTTATTAAGCATCTACATTACTACAGAGGTAAAATGGTCCCAATCTCCCAACCCATTATCATAATCCAATAGCCATAACATCATTTCCAATGTTAAGCTCCCCGCTTAACTTCCAAAACCATCAATCCTCTAATCATGAATAAGTCCAGGCCGCTCTTAACCGTGAGCACGGCTGTCAAGACAGTTTTGACTCTGCAGAGTTTGTACCACTGTACCCACAAGTAGTGATTTCATCCCCCGTTGCCGGGTGGACTAAAAGAACCTCCATTATGCCAGTGGCTACGATCCACATTCACACTTCCCAGGTGTGCGGCCAGGAGATCACTACGAAGCCTTTACAAAGGGATTCCCGACGAGCGTGGGCCCACTGAGGTTTCACCCCTAACAGCATACAAGAGGCTCCAACCCCGCTGCAGTGGCCCCCTCTTGAGCCTTGCGGTTCATATGGTAGTCCAGCTGACACCTACTCCCCGCACCATCCAACACACCCATACTATGCCGGGGATACACCTAATTAATTGGCCAAGCTGCCCCATCTCAGCATGTGGTTGGCACTGTAAAGCTGGGTTACATGCTCCATGAACCGGTCCTTAGGATACAGGCAAGTACTAAACACAAACCCAAGTCTCGTGCACCCAGCGCACAACCAAAACATCCAACTTGCCTTGATCCCTACCTCTACATAACTCACAATAGCTCATTTAGGAGTATGGTAAAATAAACTGATGATCTCATATCCCAAATATCCCATTCTAAGCATGGCTAAGCATATGCATGTAAATAAATGACATGACAAAATAAATCCCAACCCAAGCTACAAGGAAACAGGGTAATGCAATTCTAGGGAAACTTCCTAGCATGGGTTTCATATTTAACTTGACAATGCAAATAATTCTATCTACACATCCTAGCATAGGATCAAAGTGGTCAAGGACACTTGCCTCCTTCTTGCTGCTCTTGAAATGGGTAGTCCTGATCTTGGAAAGGGATAACTTGCTCTTGAACAGGTTCTACTTCATACCATCACACATAGCAAAAGAAAAACAACAATCATAAGACATAGTTCACCCTTCTACTTCATACAAACCACACATTCACATTTATAAAAGTTCTTTACCATTATATGTGTTGTGGTTACTTTATGTGTGTTGAGTTGTGGCTTGCATGCACTTTTAACCATGTGTATATGATTCCTACTTTGGTGTTCATATTTATACTTACATACTATATATATATATATATGTGTGTGTGTTTCAGTTTTTTAAATAAATTCCTTATATTAAACTACCAAGTATGTAAGAAAAGTATTTTTCTTCTCCATATGTGCCTTCATAATTTCTATCAACCCTAAACTGAATTCTTTGGATTTTAGAAACTTCATTTATCTTTTACTAGTTGCTATATTTTCAGATTTATATTCCTATGCATAATTGTGTATTTTATTATGAAACTAGTAATACACATCATCTAAACAGTATAGGTTTTGGCCCTAAATAATTTAATAACACATTTTGACCTTGGCCTCTGATGTAAACTATTTCATAATTATTTTCCCTTTTTTTTCTATAGCTATTCTTTACTTAAAAATGTGTCCCTATACTAAATAATGTGAATAATTAATGAAACAGATTCATTTCAGCCCAAAAATATATTTTTAGCTCACTCCAAAGTTTTCTAAGTACTGAGAAAGTTTTTAATTAATTTTGACAATTATGTTTGTCCCCCTTTTTAATTTTTAAACACTAGTTACATATTCAATTTTCTAAATTAAATACTAAACAGGGCTAAAATAATGAATTCACCCCATTACAGGGTCTATAATATTATTTTCATAATTTCCAGGGGTCTAGCTACACTTATCAGAGGTGTTTTTCCTAATTTTTATTAAGTCCAGGGGGTAAAACTGATTTTTAAATGAATTTACATGATTTTCTGGAGTTCCAGGGGCTAGATCTGAAGTTTCCGGGGCTAGCTCTCAATTCCAGAGAACCCCAGGGGGTAGCACGTAAGAATTCCAGTCTTTATAACGCGGGGCTGACGTGGACCGTCCGATTTTAAACCGACGGCTGAGATTATAACATCGAACCGGTACGCGGGGTTTTAAAGTCTACCGTGCGATTTAAAATAATCGGCGCACAAGCGGCCACGTCGCTCCGATCGAGCGCGGGCGGCGCTGCCGGCGGCGGGAAGCGGCGATCTCGCCGGAAAGTTTCGGATCCGCGAGAATTCTACCTAGAACTGTGATCTTATGGCATAGATCGGTAGAGTGGAGGTCAGGGATCTCACCTCGGGGGTTTTCTCGAGCTCGGGGGTCCTGGAAAGTGATCGGCGGCGAGGTCCGAGGCAAAACCACGTCGAAGCTCGTCGGCGCTGGATTTACACCGTAAGTCTCCGAGTTTTCTGCACCTGCAAAGCTCCCTGGAGGCGGTGGATCAAGACCAGCGAGTTAGATCAGAGTTTCCGAGCTTAGATCGGCCAGAATTCACCGGCGAAGTCTCGGTGCTCACCGGAGTAAAAATCGGCGATCGCGTGGGAAAAACTGATTGGGGCTGGGGTTTTTATAGCCGGGGGAGGGC
Organism: Neostapfia colusana; assembly: GCA_030760725.1. Taxonomy (NCBI): domain Eukaryota; kingdom Viridiplantae; phylum Streptophyta; class Magnoliopsida; order Poales; family Poaceae; genus Neostapfia; species Neostapfia colusana. Next base: position 60,751,491 of record JASWHV010000005.1, on the reverse strand, counting down.
GGTGGGTCTGTTGCGATCGAGTTTGAGTCGTTTGGGACCAGAATTCGGGCTGCGGGACGCGGAAATCCGGTCGGTTGCGATCGCGCGCGCGGGAGAGAGTACGGGGTCGCGGGGTTAGGGATGACAGGTGGGTCCCACCTGTCTGTGAGAGACAGCGCGGCGCGCGCGGGGGCGGGCTGGCGCGGGGAAACTGGGCCGGCTGGCGGGTTTCGGCCCAGTGGCCGGTTTTTTTCCCGTTTCTCTTTTTCTTTTTCCATTTCTTTTCTGTTTTGAGTATAATTTGAATTCCAGTTTGAATTTGAATTTTTGCAAAACATGCAACACGTCCAAAAAATTTTAAATTCCCCCCTGAACATGGTTTAGAGTTTTGAATCAAAATTTGGGGTGTTACACTTTCTCTCGCCCTTAAGCAGGCTCGCAGCAATGCCTCCGTTTCCTTCAGGGTGTCCCGGACATCCTGAAGCTCTTGTTGACACTCCTGCAGTCGAGTGCTGAGCATAGCAGCATCCTCCAAGCACAAGTCCATGTGCTCATGGGAAGTCCCTTGCTGCACCGGCGGGTACTTTTACTCCGTGCTACCACTCTCACGCTGGAGGACATACATGTACTCAGTACTGTCCAGGTGGCGACGATAGATGTGACTCTGGCAGGTGATGGCCTCCCAGGTGACATCCTTCTCTGCATCGACCTGTGTTTCTCTACAAGCTGGAGAGCGGTGGATCTTCAGCAGGCGATTTTCGTGTATAATCCTCATCTCTGAACTCCATTCTTCCCTCTTCTCACGGATGGTCCTGGTGGAGTTATAGTGGATGATTAACTTGCCCGTATTGCCGGCGGCTTCGAGCATACGTCGAAGACGGCGCAACAAGCCTCCTACTGCCAATCCGTAGGAAAGGTACGTCACCGGACGGCTCTCCTCTCTCTCGGCAAGGGCCACTACGGGAACTCTCCCTCCTGTGGACTTGCGAGCGGTGCGAATCATGCGAACCATCTAAAACAAAAAGCATTTAAACTTAGGTTAGATAAACTTTTTAAACAAAAATCCTATTTTGAATGAAAATTGGGTAAGATGAAGAAAGTGACTCATTAAATAACACATTTCAACACACACCTTGTAAAATAGTTTTTAAGAAAATAAGGCCCTTAAATACGTCCATTTCTACCTAGGTCCACGTTCTTACGGGCAACCTTGGCTCTGATACCACTTCTGTCACAGCTGGTTTTTCCGAAGAACAACCAAGTGAATATCACATGTATGCCATGATCATTTTCTCATACATGTGATGACAAATAGTGAAGCATCATTTATTACAAGCCAGGTGTCGAATATAAATAAGTCTTACATCGCAAATGTCTTGATGGACAATAATAAGTTCATCACAAGTAAATAAACTAGCAGCGGAATATTATTCTTGTGGGCTCCATTGCAGGCGTTGCCCGGGGGTCTCCATGAACCTAGAAACCTTCTTCGGGTCCAAAGTCTTGGTCATTATACACCACCTCATTATCTTGACCTGAGCAGCAATATAAACCAACAAAATATGCAAGGTTGAGTACCGATGGTACTCAGCAAGTGTGGGAAAGTTATGTCATGCATGGCTATAACAAGGGGAGGTTGAACTCATGGTTATAGCACTACGCAATTAATACCTATCACCTTAGCTTATTAAGCACCTACATTACTACACAGGTGAAATGGTCCCAAACTCCCATCCCATCATCATAATCCAATAACCATAGCATCAATTCCGATGTTAAGCTCCCCGCTTAACATCCACAACTTCCAAAACCATCAATCCTCTAATCATGAATAAGTCCAAGACGCTCTTGACCGTGACCACGGCTGTCATGACAGTTTTGACTCTGCAGAGTTTGTACCACTGTACCCACATGTAGTGATTTCATCCGCCGTTGCCGGGTTGACTAAAAGAACCTCCATTATGCCAGTTGCTACGAACCACATTCACACTTCCCAGGTGTGTAGCCAGGAGATCACTACGAAGCCTTTACAAAAGGATTCCCGACGAGTGTGGGCCCACTGAGGTTTCACCCCTAACAGCATACAAGAGGCTCCAACCCCGCTGCAGTGGCCCCCTCTTGAGCCTTGCGGTTCATATGGTAGTCCAGCTGACACCTACTCCCCACACCATCCAACACACCCATACTACGCCGGGGATACACCTAATTAATTGGCCAAGCTGCCCCATCTCAGCATGTGGTTGGCACTGTAAAGCCAGGTTACATGCTCCATGAACCGGTCCTTAGGATCCAGGCAAGTACTAAACACAAACCCGAGTCTCATGCACCCAACACACAACCAAAACATCCAACTTGCCTTGATCCCTACCTCTACATAACTCACAATATCTCATTCAAGAGTATGGTAAAATAAACTGATGATCTCATATCCCAAATATCCCATTCTAAGCATGGCTAAGCATATGCATAATAATAAATGACATGATAAAATAAATCCCAACCCAAGCTACAAGGAAACAAGGTAATGCAATTCTAGGGAAACTTCCTATCATGGGTTTCATATTAAATTGACAATGCAAATAACTCTAGCTACACATCCTAGCATAGGATCAAAGTGGTCAAGGACACTTGCCTCCTTCCTGCTGCTCTTGAAATGGGTAGTCCTGATCTTGGAAAGGAATAACTTGCTCTTGAGCAGGTTCTACATCATACCATCACACATAGCAAAAGAAAAACAACAATCCATAAGACATAGTTCACACTTCTACTTCATACAAACCACACATTCACATTTATGAAAGTCCTTCACCATTATATGTGTTGTGTTTACTTTATGTGTGTTGATTTGTGGCTTGCATACACTTTTAATCATGTGTATATGATTCCTACTTTTGTGTTCACCTTTATACTTACCTACTATATATATATGAGTTTCCAATTTAAATAAATTCCTTATATTCAACTACTACACCTTTTCACTACCAAGTATGTATGAAAAGTATTTTTCTTCTCCATATGTGCCTTTAGAATTTCTACCAACCTTAAACTGAATTCTTTGGATTTTAGAAACTCCATTTATCATTTACTAGTTGCTATATTTTCAGATTTATTTTCCTATACATAAATGTGTTCTTTATTATGAAATTAGTAATACACATCATCTAAACAGAATAGGTTCTGGTCCTAAATAATTTAATAACATATTTTGACCTTTGCCTCTGATGTAAACTATTTCACAATTATTTTCTCTATTTTCTAAAACTATTCATTACTTAAAAATGTGTCCCTAAATGTGAATAATAAATTAGACAGATTCAATTCAGTCCAAAATATGTTTTTATCTCACTCCAAAGTTTTCTAAATACTGAGAAAGTTTTTAATTTAATTATGACAATATGTTGGTCCCACTTTTTAATTTTTAAACACTAGCCATATATTCAATTTCCTAATTTAAATACTAAACAGGGCTAAAAAGGTAAACTCACCCCATTACAGGGTCTATAATATTATTTTCAGAATTTCCAGGGGTCTAGCTACACTTATCAGAGGTGTTTTTCCTAATTTTTATTAAATCCAGGGGCTAAAACTGATTTTTAAATGAATTTACATGATTTTCTGGAGTTCCAGGCGCTAGATCAGAAGTTTCCGGGGCTAGCTCTTATTTCCCGAGAACCCCAGGGGGTAGCACATAAGATTTCCAGTCTTTATAACGCGGGGCTGACGTGGACCGTCCGATTTAAAACCAACGGCTGAGATTATAACGTCGAACCGGTACGCGGGGTTTTAAACTCTACCGTGCGATTTAAAATAAACGGCGCACAGACGGCCACGTCGCTCTGATCGAGCGCGGGCGGCGCTGCCGGCGGCGCACGGCGGCGGAAAGCGGCGATCTCGCCGGAGACTTTCGGATCTTCGAGAATTCTTCCTAGAACTGTGATTTTATGGCATAGATCGGTGGAGGGGAGGTCGGGGATCTCACCTTGGGTGTTTTCTTGAGCTCGGAGGTCCTGGAAGGTGATCGGCGACGAGGTCCGAGGTGAAACCACGGTGAAGCTCGTCGGCGCTGTGTTTACACCGCAAGTCACCGAGTTTTCTGCACCTGCAAGGTTCCCCGGAGGCGGTGGATCAAGACCAGCGAGTTAGATCGGAATTTCCGAGCTTAGATCGGCCAGAATTCGCCGGAGAAGTCTCGGTTCTCACCGGAGGAAAATCGGCGGATCGCGTGGGCAAAACAGAACGAGGCCGGGGTTTTTATAGATGGGGGAGGGCGGCGGGGTGGTTTAGATCAAGTCCGCGTCGCCTACGAACAGAATTCAGCGGGGATACGCCGAAATCCTGATCGGTTTTGATTCGGGTGAGAGGGAGTCCGGCGCGGGCGCGAGGTAGACGACGATCTGGTGGGTCCCACCTGTCAGCGGAAGGAAGCGGCGTGCGCGGCCGCGGGCTGGCTCGGGCGCTGGTTGGGCCGGCTGGTGGGTTTCGGCCCACTGGCCAGTTTTTTTCTGTTTTCTCTTTTTCTTTTTTTATTTCTTTTCTGATTTGAGTTTAATTTGAATTCCAGTTTGAATTTGAATTTTTGCAAAACATGCAACACGTCCAAAAATTTTTAAATTCCCCTCTTAACATGATTTAGGGTTTTGAATCAAAATTTTGGGGTGTTACATGGAATTGGTTTCATGTCATTTGAAGAATTCGAGAGGAAGTTATGCCCTAAACAAGATTTGAGAAAATCTGAAAAATGTTTCTGTACATTTTTCTATTTTCTCAGGGCAGTTCCTTAATCACCCCATTTGGGGGAATAAATAAACTCGGATGGGTCTGAAATTTTTACTGTGACTCAAGGATTTCCAGTGAACCTCCCAGCCAAATTTCAGAATTTTTCATAAAGTATTTGTGCAGATAAAATTCCTAACAGTTTACATTTTATGGAATTAATTCTGGAAAACTATTAAGTTTCATGAGCTGAAATTTGTGTTGCTGGAAAGTACTCAAAAAGCTGAGTTTCAGCAAAATTAATTCACTGAATTTGGAGCTTCCTAGCAAAATTTATGTGCATTTGAAGTTTGCACTAAAATTTGAAAATCCTGGAAAAGTTCAAACTCTGCGGGTGGGTCCCACCACCCGCCTTCTTCCTCCTTGCGCGCGTCCGCGAGTTCAGCAGCGGTGCACTCTGGCGAGGCTCGCCGGAACTTCCTTCCCAACCGCCCCCAGCGCTGGAACTGGCCGCCTAGCCTTATCTCGCCATGTGGAACTTGCCTCGGGGGTCGGAGCTCGCCGGCGGTGACAGGAAACGGCTGTGCAACGTCCACCGCGGAGGGTAGAGCTCCGGCGAGGTCGTTCTCGCTCTCTGAGGCATGAAAATAGTTACGGTTTGCTCGGGGAGCACCAGTGGGTCACGACGAACCCGACGTGAGCAGCCTCGAAAGCTAAAAATACCTGCAAACCCACCCTCGTCGGTGACGCGAGCCGTGTTTGCACCGGCGGCTTTGGAAACTGCTATAACTCGGCCATTTCTGGACGGTTGTGCTCAGTTCTTCCTCGAGGAGGGATGCTAGGAGGTGTAGGAGCTACTTGCGAGCTAGCTTGACCATTTATTCAGCATGTAAGCCAATTTTTTTGGTTTTTGCCGAGCTTGGTCAGTTGCACTAGGGTTCGGGACTTTCTAAAATTCTTGCTACCCGATGGATTATTTGTCGAATGGTTTGCGGCTTCACCATCTAGGGATCCCCATGCACCTTTCTTGTGTATAACGCGGTCGACGAAGATGGCCGGATGGGGCTGTCACCGGTGAGCCGAAGCACAGCTCCGCCGGTTCCTTCCGGTTTCTCGACTTCGACGGCTTACACCGTGCACAACCAAGTGCAGCTTGCTGCTGCAGTACAGGGAACAGCTAGAGCACACCTTGGCGCTCCTTTTTGCTGCAGGGACCACGAGTGACCGATGATCAGCACGGGTGCACGCCGGGGCTCGGAGACGCGGTCGCTGCGGCAAGCTTTTCACGCGTGCGAGCGTTGAGCAGGGCAGCGCAGGCGAGGGATGCAGCAAAATTGGTTTGTGCCGTGTACATGGTGATCAGGAGGGGGCACGAGCTAATCCAGGCACGCGCTGCTGAGCCGTGAGGTGGCAAGCAGCCCCAGAAAGTAAAGATAAGTTGTTAAGATTCAAAAACGGTTTGAATGGTATTCTTATTCGAAGTCCAATCAGACTAGGACTCTTCTCCTCCCGATTATAAATAGAATCCAGAACCTTTGGCCGAAACCACAAACTTCTTTTCAACTCCTGAGCCGGCAACTTAGAGCCCTAGCCCCAGCTCGCTGAGTAAAACCATTCGCCGGATTTCAGTCGAGGGATATCACCGGAAGAGAGCCCCAACGATCTGTCTTGCTAGGAGAAGGACCCCGAGACCAAGAAGAACGTAAGGTAGGTCTTCAATACCACCTTACGACATCATCACGTTTTCTTTGCATCTGTTCTTTGATTCTTTTCGAACAGAAGCTTTTTCATGGACAGATCACGTGTTGATCGGTTTGATCTAGAGTCAAGATCATCGCCACGTCCACATTTGATCCGAACATCTCTGTTCATCGTAAAACCCATGCAAACCATGCAAGAACACGTACAAACTGATCTAATAAAAACTGATCATAGTATAGCATGCATATGCATCATCACATCTAGTTAAAGTTTGTGCATGATATTGATTGTTGTGAATCTTGTATGTGCGTGATCGTGTATAGAAGGTCAAGCTCAGGGAGCTACCTACGACGGACTACAACAATAAGATTTTGAGCAACCGGAATCGCAAGAACAAGGGAAGTGCCCCTTGACCATATTGATCCTATGTTTTGGGAAACTATTTTGTTTTGCGAAAAGGTGTGGGTGCTGAGTCAAACATGATGGAAATCCCTTTTATAGGAGTTTACTAGTTTTGGTTAAACAACCCTTGTCACCAGGGAAGTTTATGAGTCGGGTATGGTTTTTACTTTTATGCTTCGCTGAGTCCATGGGATTACGGGAAGCGAGATAGATGTGTCTAGCTAACTGCACTCGTAAGATAGATGAGAAACTGATGTTGTTAATGAACATGGATCGGAGGGAGATCTAGGCAAGCCTGGGTTTGTGAATGAGGTAGAAAGAGATGGCGGTTTAATTGCCGTACATCTAAGGACCGGTTCATGCGAGCACATGCCAGGATAACAGTGCCACCACAAGGCCAAGTATGGGTGCGCCTTAGCTAACTAATTAGGTAAGTTGCTAGATCGTTATAGACCGTGGAAGGCACGGGGAATGGGAGTCGAGTGAGGAGAGCCCTGGGAACTGCATGGCACAAGAGGGGGCCCGTGGGTGGGAGAATTGGAGATTCTAGTCTGCCGGTGAAACCTTAGTGAGTCCATACATCTAGTAGCCCCTTTGTAAAGGCTATTTTGTGATCTCTTGACCATACACCTACGGTTGTGTACTGGTATAATGGAGGTTCTGCAGTCGCCGACGGTTGACGAAATCACAAACTTGTGTGTAAAGAGGTACAAACTCTGCAGAGTCTAAAACTATCATGATAGCCGAGCTTACGGTCACGAGCGCCTGGTCAACTTCCATGATTATTTAGATAGTTATTTTGGGAGGGTTTTGGATGGTTTTGGTTATGGTTTTATTTTGGTTTGGTTTTCGGGACTGTTGAGTCCGGGTAATATGATTTGGTTGCATGACTATTGAGTCATGGCAATGAGAATGGTCTCGGTGTGAGACGGAATTGTTTATGAGATGAAATGGTAGAGAATACGAGATGGTATTCGTGAGATGGTAGCGAATACGAGAAGGTATTCGTGAGCAATAAATAGGTTGATTAATGTCTGATTGAAACATGGAAAGTGATGAACATAATGGAGGTATGATTGGTATTTTAATATATGTTGGGATTACATTCACTTAAAGTTAAGTTGCTGTTTTATCATGGTTTTGATACATAACTTTGCTTTCTGCAAATGAGCCTTTTTATACCTACCTTGTTGTGAGCTACATATCATATTTTTCCGCACTTACTGAGTACATATTGTACTCAAACTTGCATTTTTATTTCATCATATGCAACAGGAGAAGATTACTATGAAGACCAATCGGAGCATTAGACGTGTAGTCTGTCCTCAACCTTGCCTGTGGGCATGGAGTAGAGATGGAGCCGCCGCTGCTGCTTAGATTGCTTCCGCACTAGTTAGAAGACTTCCGCTGCATAGAAATAAGACTTCCGCTGTTAGATTAAGACTTCTGTTGTTAGCATGAGTCCAGGACTCATGAGACATTGTAATATAACCCTATTATTCGTGGTAATATATATATTCTGAATTCAGTTTGTGGAACACATGTGTATGTGTGATGAACATCCTGGGCACACATATGCATCAATTCTCGGTTCATTGGTTTTCCACAGAATTGAGGGCGTCACAGATTCGTATCAGAGCCACGGGTTGACAGTAGGTCACACACCTAGATAGAAACCCTAGATTGGTATCAACCTGACATGGTTGACGGTAGGACACAAGACTAGATAGAAGTCACAAGTTGGTATCAGGCACAGATTGATAACAACCTGCCACGGGTTGATCATAGATCACACAACCTAGAATCATCATAGATTGGTAGCTGAGCCACGATGACCATAGGATGCATAGATTGGCATTAGAACTAACTTGACATAAGATACAAGACTAAGAGAAGCCATAGTTGGATCACAGATTGGCATCACCCTGAGCCATATAGGACCCCCATTGAATAAAGACTTGAATAGGAGTTGTGTGAGCCCTTGTGATGATTGTTGTGATTGTATGTTGAGTGTGAGTTGTGGGACGTGTCAAGCGTTGTCCGTACCCACACATAACTGAAAGGAGGTGTGAGATGCCTCGGCACTTGTTGACATCCTCATATGGGCTAATATATAGTCCAATCCACCTTGATGCATATAGTTAGGGGGATCTATCTAATCTTCTAACCTCTATTCTATTTCGTTATCTCTCTCACAGATGGTGAGAGGAAACGCCGGCCGCCAAGGAAGGAACGTCCGCGGCAACCAACAGGATGGCCACGATGAAGTTCCTGTTAACCCCAGAGCTGGTGAGAACAACCTGGAACGGTTGATGGCCATGCAGAATCAACTTATGCAAACCATGATCCAAACTTTGGGTCAGTTGCAGGCCAACAACAACAACCCTGTTCCAGCACCACCGCCGCCAGCTCATAACAGACTGGGAGAGTTCATGAGGACTCGACCACCCACCTTTGCTCAAGCTAACGACCCCATGGAGGCCAACGACTGGTTGAAATCCATGGAGAAGAAGCTTGCCATAGTGCAATGCAATGACCGAGAGAAGGTTCTTTTTGCGTCACACCAACTCATGGGAGCTGCCGCTGACTGGTGGGATGCCCTATGCAACGCTCATGTCGACCCGGAGACGATCACTTGGACTGAGTTCAAGGAGAGTTTCCGCTCTCATTACATCCCTGCTGGTGTAATGATGCTCAAGAGACAGGAGTTTGAAGGTCTCCGCCAAGGACAGCAAAGCGTGAATGAGTATCTCAACAAGTTCACACAACTGTCCCGGTATGCCCCCGAAGATGTCAACTCAGACCAGAGGAAGCAATACCTGTTCATGGGTTGAACAATAAGATCCAAGTTCAGCTCCTCAACAATGACTACGCGAGCTTTCAGAAGCTGGTTGACAAGGCTATAGTGGTTGAAAGCAAGATCCGAGGGATCGAGCGAGAGTGCAAGAGGAAGATGCCATACCAGCCCCAAGGGAGCAACGTACGACCTCGGTACATGCCCCCAGCTGCACCACAGTATGGATCGACTGCTCCTGCATACCGCCCTAGTCAGCCACCACAGCAACGACCCGTTGCACAAGCACCTCGTGTGCCCTTGCCTCCTGTGCCCCCACCCAACATGGGCTCTCCTATACAAAACCCCCGCCCCAACGTACCTGCTGCCGTGGGCAACAGGGCATGCTTTGCATGTGGTGAAACAGGACACTTCGCAAGCCAGTGCCCACGGAGAGGTCCTGGACAGCAAGGCAACATGCCCAAGCAGAACCCGCGACCGAACGGAGGAGACAATCAAGGAAACCGTGGACAGCAGTACTATGCTCGCGGTAACGTGAACCATGTCTCTGCTGAGGACGTCGTAATTGGTATGTTCCTTACCAATTCCAACCCAGCCACCATTTTATTTGATTCTGGAGCATCACATTCCTTTATATCATCCAAGTATGTTGCCAAGCATAATCTACCCATATCACACTTAAAATGTGCTATGTTAGTTAATTCTCCCGGTGGAGAGATGAGGACTAATATAGTATGTCCGAAAGTAAGCCTTAAAATAAGGGGGGTGGACTTCCTTGCCAACCTCATTGTCTTGGATTCCCAAGGGCTTGACATAATACTCGGGATGGATTGGTTAAGCAAGCACAACGGAGTAATCCAATGTGCTGAGAGGTGCGTGCAGTTGACAAACGAGCACGGTATTCGTATCGAGTTTGAGTCAGCCCAACAAACAGCCAAGAAGGCAATTTTGAACCACGTCGAAGGAGCAACATTGGACAGCATTCCAGTGGTTCAAGAATTCCCGGACGTGTTTCCGGAAGAGCTTCCAGGTATGCCACCTGACTAGGACATTGAGTTTGCCATCGATTTGGTACCCGGAACTGCACCCATAGCAAAGAGACCCTATAGAATGACCACCAATGAACTAGTGGAACTTAAGAAGCAAATTCAGGAGCAGTTAGAGAAGGGTTTTATATGTCCAAGCTCGTCACCATGGGGAGCCCCCGTGCTCTTCGTAGACAAGAAGTATGGAACCCAAAGGATGTGCGTGGACTATAGGTCTCTCAACGAGGTGACAATCAAGAACAAATACCCTCTGCCCCGTATAGAAGACCTATTCGACCAAATGAAAGGAGCCCGAGTGTTCTCCAAGATTGATCTTCGGTCGGGATACTTCCAGCTGAAGATTAAGCCCTCCGATATACCCAAGACCGCCTTTCGGACACGGTTATGAATACACCGTCATGTCTTTTGGGTTAACAAATGCACCCGCATACTTCATGTACCTTATGAATAAGGTTTTCATGGAGTACTTGGATAAGTTCATCGTGTTTTCATCGACGACATTATGGTGTATTCAAAAAGTGAGGAGGAGCATACAACATTTAAGATTGACCTTGCAGAAAATGCGCGAGCATCAATTGTATGCCAAGCTCAACAAGTGTCAATTTTGGCTAAAGGAGATATCATTCCTAGTCCACATTATCTCCGAGGAAGGGGTATCGGTTGATCACAGAAAAGTGGGAGATGTTCTGAAGTGGAACCAACCGCAAAACGTGAGGGATATTTAGAATTTTCTTGGGATGGCTGGATACTACCAAAGGTTCATCAAGGACTTCTCTAAGATAGCAAAGCCTATGACGGAGTTGCTAACGAAGGGAAAAGCCTTTCAATGGACACCAGCATGCCAAGAAAGTTTTGAGGAGCTCAAGAAAAGGCTAACCACAGCGCCGGTTTTGGTATTGCCGAACGTGAGCAAGAGCTTCGACATATATTGTGACGCATCCAGACAAGGGCTTGGATGTGTGCTCATTCAAGAAGGACAAGTGGTAGCCTATGCCTCACGACAATTAAAGAAGCACAAGCTTAATTATCCTACACATGACTTGGAGCTAGCAGCAGTAGTGCACGCATTGAAGATTTGGAGACATTATATCCTTGGTCATCGATGTGAGATCTATACGGATCATAAAAGCCTCAAGTACATATTTACAGAAACGGATTGAATTGAGGCAACATTGATGGTTGGAACTCATCAAGGATTACGATATTGGAATCAACTACCACCCTGGAAGGGCCAATGTAGTAGCTGATGCATTGAGCCAGAAGGGAGCATGTCACCAACTCACGGTTCGGGAGCTACCACTCGAACTATGCAAGGAGTTCGAACGGTTACGCCTCGGATCCTTGAACAAGATGGAAGTGATGGAACTCCACTCTTCATTTGAGCAAGAGATAAGAGGTGTCCAAGCAACGGATGAGGAGATCAAGGAAATCAAGGAAAGGATCTCACAAGGAATAGAGAAGGATTTCAAGGAAGATGAGAAGGGCACGCTTTGGCTAGGAAAAAGGATTTGTGTGCCTAACGTGAAGCACATCCGCGACATGATATTAAAAGAGGCACATGATTCACCATATTCCATACCCCCCGGAAGTACCAAAATGTACATGGACTTGAAGACTTGTTATTGGTGGGATGGTATGAAAAGGGACATAGCCGAATACGTTGCCCTATGCGACACATGCCAACGGGTGAAGGCCGAACATCAAAGACCCGCTGGATTGTTGCAACCCTTGAAGGTACCCGAGTGGAAGTGGGAGGACATCAGTATGGATTTGATCGCGGATTGCCACGTACTCAGTTGGGTTATGACTCCATCTGGGTTATCATGGACCGATTGACGAAAACAGCCCATTTTCTCCCTGTAAGGGCCAAGTACAACGTTGCATAATTAGCCGAGTTGTACATGGAGCAGATCGTGTGCCGTCATGGAGTCCCGAGGAGGATAGTCTCAGATCAAGGTTCTCAGTTTACCTCTAGGTTTTGGAGGAAGCTGCAGAAAGTTATGGGTACACGACTGGATTTTAGCTCCGCCTATCACCCCCAAACCGATGGACAAACCGAACGGACAAACCAAATTTTGGAGGACATGTTGAGAGCTTGCGCCTTGAAACATGGGCGTAGTTGGTATAGGAGTTTACCGTACGCCAAATTCTCCTATAACAACAGCTATCAAGCTAGCTTGAAAATGTCGCCTTTCGAAGCATTGAACGCTAGACGGTGTAGAACGCCGCTGTTTTGGAACGAGACCGGAGAGAACGAGGTGTTTGGGCCCGAAGTGCTACATGAAGCTGAAAAGCAAGTCCAAACGATACGGGAGAACTTAAAGGCTGCTCAGTCATGACAGAAAGGCTATGCGGACAATAGGCGAAGGAAGTTAACTTTCGAAGTAGGAGACTTCGTGTACCTTAAGGTATCGCCTATCCGTGGCCAACGAAGTTTCAACGTCAAAGGCAAGCTAGCACCTCGCTAAATCGGACCATTTAAGATTTTGAACAAGCGAGGAGAAGTAGCCTATGAACTAGAGCTCCCAACACACCTCTCCGACGTACATGACGTGTTTCATGTATCCCAGCTCAAGAAGTGCTTGAGGATACCAGAGTAGCAAGTACCGATGGACAAACTTGAACTTCAATAGGATCTGACCTAAGCAGAGCACCCTGTCCGAATTTTTGACGTAAGGGAAAGGGTCACAAGGAACAAAGTGATCCGATGGTGCAAGGTACAATGGAACCATCACACCGAAGCTGAAGCCACATGTGAGCGTGAAGAAGACATCAAGACAGAATTCCCTCATATATTCTCTACTAACGAATCTTGAGGGCGAGATTCAATTCAAGGGGGGTATATTTGTGACACCCTAATTTTCGATTCTGCATATATTCATGTTTCATAAACATTTTTATAAGATTGAAACAGAGAAGAATCAAAAGATAGCAAAAAGGAGCCTATTCCAGTTCGCCTAGAGCGCCGTAGTAATTTTTCGCGGGCCGCTGGCCATGTGGCGTGTCCGGAGCTCATCCCCGCAATTGGGGAGAGGTCCGCCACTAAATTGACTACGTGGCAGGCTCGGGGCTCATCTCCGCAAATGGGGAGAGGTACGACCCCATGGGACATGTGTTGCCCCCGGAGCTAGCCTCTGTGGAGAAGCAAGGCCAACCGGGCGGGATACGCGTCGCTCTCGGAGCTCACCTCCGAGAGGTCCGGTCATAATGGACACATGTCACCTCCGGAGCTCACCTCCGGGAGGTCCGACACTACTGGATACGTGTCACCTCCGGAGCTTATCTCCGGGAGGTCCGTCACTGTTGGACATGTGTTAACCTCGGACCTCGTCTCTGAGAAGAAAGAAAGTCTGGTGCTGTTAGGACACATGGCACACCCGGAGCCACCTCCGAATAAGAGAGGAGGTCCTGACCCACCAGACACGTGGCGCACACGGAGCTCACCTCTGAAGAAGAGGGAGGCCTCGTCCGCCTGACACGCGGCACAACCAGAGCTCGTCTCTACGGAAAAAGGGAGCCCGAGTTCCCGGTGGACACGTGGAGCTTCCGGAGCTCATAACCGCGGAGGTAACGAGTTCTGGAGCGGTTTTTGCTTCTGTACGCGTGGGAATACCGGTACGGGAGGAAACCGACACAAATTCCACAATGATACCGCACCAAATCAACTAAAGATTAGTTGTTAAGATTCAAAAACGGTTTGAATGGGATTCTTATTTGAAGTCCAATCAGACTAGGACTCTTCTCCTCCCGATTACAAATAGAACCCAGAACCTTTGGCCGAAACCACGAACTTCTTTTTCAACTACTGAGCCGACAACTTAGAGCCCTAGCCCCAGCTCGCCGAGTAAAACCCTTCGCCGGAGTTCAGTCGAGGAAGATCGCCGGAAGAGAGCCCCAATGATCTGTCTTGCTAGGAGAAGGACCCTGAGACCAAGAAGAATGTAAGGTAGGTCTCCAATACCACCTTACGACATCATCGCGTTTTCTTTGCATCTGTTCTTTGATTCCTTTCGAACAGAAGATTTTTCGTGGACAGATCACGTGTTGATCGGTTTGATCTAGAGTGAAGATCATCGCCACGTCCACATTTGTTCCGAATACCTCTTTTCATCGTAAAACCCATGCAAACCATGCAAGAACACGTACAAACTGATCTAATAAAAACTGATCATAGGATAGCATGCATATGCATCATCGCATCTAGTTAAAGTTTGTGCATGATATTGATTGTTGTGAATCTTGTATGTGCGTGATCGTGTATAGAAGGACAAGCTCAGGGAGCTACCTACGACGGACTACGACAACAAGATTTTGAGCAACCGGAACCGCAAGAACAAGGCAAGTGCCCCTTGACCATATTGATCCTATGTTTTGGGAAACTATTTTGTTTTGCGAAAAGGTGTGGGTGCTGAGTCAAACATGATGGGAAACCCTTTTATAGGAGTTTACTAGTTTTGGTTAAACCACCCTTGTCGCTAGGGAAGTTTATGAGTCGGGTATGGTTTTTACTTTTATGCTTCGCTGAGTCCATGAGATTACGGGAAGCGAGATAGATGTGTCTAGCTAACTGCACTCGTAAGATTGATGAGAAACTTATGTTGTTAATGAACATGGATCGAAGGGAGATCTAGGCAAGCCTGGGTTTGTGAATGAGGTAGAAAGAGATGGTTGTTTACTTGCCGTAGATCTAAGGACCGGTTCATGCGAGCACATGCCAGGATAACAGTGCCACCACAAGGCCAAGTATGGGTGCGGCTTAGCTAACTAATTAGGTATGTTGCTAGATTGTTATGGACCGTGGAAGGCGCAGGGAATGGGAGTCGAGTGAGGACTGCCCTGGGAACTGCATGGCACAAGAGGGGGCCTGTGGGTGGGAGAATTGGAGATTCTAGCCTGCCGGTGAAACCTTAGTGAGTCCATACATCTAGTAGCCCCTTTGTAAAGGCTATTTTGTGATCTCTTGACCATACACCGACGGTTTTGTACTGGTATAATGGAGGTTCTGCAGTCGCCGATGGGTGACAAAATCACAAACTTGTGGGTAAAGAGGTACAAACTCTGCAGAGTCTAAAACTATCATGATAGCCGAGCTTACAGTCACGAGCGCCTGGCCAACTTCCATGATTAGTTGTATAGTTATTTTGGGAGGGTTTGGATGGTTTTTGTTATGGTTTGATTTTGTTTTGGTTTTCGGGACTGTTGAGGCCGAGTAATATGATTTGGTTGCATGACTGTTGAGTCATGGCAACGAGATTGGTCTCGGTGTGAGACGGAATTGTTTATGAGATGAAATGGTAGCGAATACGAGATGGTATTCATGAGATGATAGCGAATACGAGAAGGTATTCGTGAGCAAGAATGAGGTTGATTAATGTCTGATTGGGACATGGAAAGTGATGAACATAACGGAGGTATGATTGGTATTTTAATACATGTTGGGATTACGTTCACTTAAAGTTAAGTTGCTGTTTTATCATAGTTTTTATAAATAACTATGCTTTCTACAAATGAGCCTTTTATACCTACCTTGTTGCGAGCTACATATCATATTTTCCCGCACTTGCCGAGTACATCATTGTACTCAAACTTGTATTTTTATTTCATCATCAACAACAGGAGAAGATTACTATGAAGACCAATCGGAGCATTAGGCGTGTAATCTGTCCTCAACCTTGCCTGTGGGGATGGAGTAGAGATGGAGCCGCCGCTGCTGCATAGATTGCTTCCGCACTAGTTAGAAGACTTCCGCTGCATAGAAATAAGACTTCCTCTGTTAGATTAAGACTTCCGCTGTTAGCATGAGTCCAGGACTCATGAGACATTGTAATAAAACCCTGTTATTCGTTGTAATATATATTCTTAATTCAGTTTGTGGAACACATATGTATGTGTGATGAACATCCTATGCACACATATGCATCAGTTCTCGGTTCTGCGGTTTTCCACAGAATTGAGGGCGTCACACTTCCCAAGACTATTTAAGTTCTAGGGTGAGCTCAACCTCTCATGTTCATGTGTAGAAATCCTACTTTGTGAAAGTTAGGGCTTTCCCTTCTAATCACCCTTCTGATGGTGGTTACTTGCTCTTCACAAGTATTCACAAGATATCCACAACAAAAGCTGTGGTGTTGTGTGGTGATAGAAAATTTTGCAAGTCCCTTTTCTTGGGATTTTACAATAGGTATGAGACGTGAGTTGGAATAGTCTTCTGCTGTAGATTATTTTGAGAAGTATTTGAAAAATTTACACTTTGTAAGCTTCCGCTTGATTATGTAATATGATGTTGTATTATGTGTGTTGTTGGGTGCCGCATCGCACGGCACCACCCAATGTGATTCCCGGGCGAGCGGCACGGCCCCGTGATTGGGACCGGGCCCTCACAGCATGGTATCATAGCCGCATTGGTAATAGCGCATAGAATAAGGATCGTATTACGATAAAAATCTAGGTTACAGTGAGGATACGGTATTAGGCCCACATAAGGACTATAGTAGTATAGTTACTTAAAGTGGCATGACTAACATACTTTTTATAATTCTGAATTTTGATTATGTGACGATGCACCTACGTACAGGTAAGAATGGTAAGGAACGCCACCGAAAGAGGTTCAATTTCGGTTAGCTCCCCTGATGAGAAAAGTGATTCAGGGATAGGTCTAACAGCTTGGTGTGAGATGTCAATAGGAAACTCTTGGACTCTTCATGTTCCTGAGTTCATATGCAACACTGATCCCTGGCGTGCATTAGGCAAGAAAGTGGAGACCCCATCGTGTGGTCAGTAACACGATACTGTGTTCTTCTGGAAATAGCCTAGGAGGACATATGCAGCGCTTGACATCGGCGTGCCCTGCAGGGCAGTAGGTGGTACCTGTTGGGTTGATAACATTCCCAACCGTGATGACCCGTTCACGCTCTACTCGGGTTCCCCGTCGTGTGGTGTGAAAATGCGACCATGTACCTTGAGACGTGACATGACTCAAGGACGGCCCGTATGGAAATGATACGGGGTGTATGTTTTTAGTATGATATGGAACTGCCTGAAATGAGTAAACCTATGTGTGCATCACTATTGAGTGTTCTTCTGAAGGTACTAACCACGTACGTATCCCGTGTAGTACACGTTTGCGAGTGACCGTCTTAGTTCCACTGATAAAACGGATATGCCGGTATAATCTGGTTTAGGATTTTCTTTGGTGAGGCTACGTAGTACCGACATGTTTCTTACGGTGCATCGACACCGTACTACACTTAATAACCTCTTCCCTTTGAAGAAATGATTCATTAGCTAACTTTCAACTAAAAATGGAAGTTTGAAACAAATATTAGTACTGAACTCTTATTTTGAGCTAATATTCAAAAACAGAGTGCTCTGTTTCTGGCAGTAATTTTTGCTGGATTTTAACAGAGAATAACTCTGAGTATCTTTAACCAATTAAGGTGTATGATACAGTTCTGGAAAGATTTTCAAGTTCTCTACAACTTCTTTGTAGACCTCCAGAGCAAAATCACACGTTAACTGGGTGAAAAGTCCAGTTGAAGGCGAACTGTTCAGAACCAGGACAGCAGAAAAACCTCTCTGGAACTTTCTGTTTTTAAGCCATAACTTCCTGCAGAAAAATCCCTAAGGAGCCCGTGATACACCGTTGGAAAGATTATGAGATATGAAACATTTTTGTAGTTCAAAGTTGGTTCAGATTCATATTGTATATGTGTATAAAACTGTGATAAAGTCAGCCACATACAAAGGAGATGCTGGCAAATTTTATACAAACTGTGATACACCGTCTGGAACTTTCTGTTTTTAAGCCATAACTTCCTGCAGAAAAATCCCTAAGGAGCCTGTGATACACCGTTGGAAAGATTATGAGATATGAAACACTTTTGTAGTTCAAAGTTGGTTCAGATTCATATTGTATATGTGTATAAAACTGTGATAAAGTCAGCCACATACAAAGGAGATGCTGGCAAATTTTATCCAGAAATTCTGTCAACTTTGAGCAATCATAACTTTTGATCCAGAAGTGATATGGAGGTATTTGAATACTCGTTGGAAACATATTGAAGTTAACTTTAACTTTGATATTCAACTTGAGTTATGAAAGTGCTTCTAACTGGATCAAAATCTGGTTTTTTAGAGGACCGATCAATCTGCTTTTAAATCCTTGCTGTTAGTACATCAGTTTGTGCTTAAATCATTTTGCTTACATGTTAAGGTTTCATTATCAGTGTTTCACTACTTTGTTCATGGAATAAGTCAAGTGATAGTGTTGAGCTGATAATGAACTCTTGCAATTGCAGAATGGTGCGAACTCATTCCATGGGTGAGGTGGGTGGTCCAGTGGTGGTGGTGGTGATATGATGTGGACATCACTCATGCAGATATACACAACACTCACATGGTGGACATGCAAGGTCCAATTACTAGAGCTCGAGCACGACAATTGAATTTAGAGGTGAGCTCGTTCCTGAACAATTCTTTATATGTAAATTCTGAGAGTATGTTGCTACCTAATGGATTAATTATGATTAGGAACCATGGAGAGGACATGGAGATACATGGAGAGGGGT
Source organism: Neostapfia colusana (assembly GCA_030760725.1). Lineage (NCBI taxonomy): Eukaryota > Viridiplantae > Streptophyta > Magnoliopsida > Poales > Poaceae > Neostapfia > Neostapfia colusana. The sequence continues at coordinate 60,732,289 of JASWHV010000005.1, read as the reverse complement.
TTGGAGGCGTGGAGGACCAGAAAATACGCCAACAAGAAGTTAGAGACCGAGCCCAACTCAAACTCGAGTCCTACTCGGGCCCAGGTGTAGTCCACCTTAAAATGGATGCACAGGAGGCATACGGACTCCGTTTTTGACGTTCTACATATGCACGGAAAGCTGAGAGGATAAAATTTCCAATGGAACTGGCCCCACGTCAAAATTCCCTGGAGTCGACGGGAAACTTCGAAACAATATAATGTTTAGAGTCTGTTAGGGTGTTGCATCACCTAGTTGGGCCATTGGGCCTTGTATCGAGTCCAAGTCCATTATGTACGTGTCTTAGGGTTAGATCACGACCCCAGCACCCCCCTGGTCGTCCTCCACCTCCTTTATACCCCCTATCCGCCGTCACAATCAGCTGGGTTTTGCTTAGTTACAATCTGTCATTGAACAGTGTCGCCGATCATCGGTTTTGAGACCCCAAATTCGTTATCAATTCAGTTTTGATTGCAACATCTCTGTTCTTGCTTGTGTTCTTGATTGCGCTTGCAGGGATAAGCCTTCGTGGCGAGGTCATTTGTGTGACACGGGTGATAACCAACGGAGCACTTGTGTAGTGATTGCGGGGTTTCATTCGTTCGGAGCCTTGGATCATCAACGTCGAGATCTCCACCCAATCAAGTTTACCATACCTCTCGGAAGATCGGGACTCATCCTCCTATCATGATAACTCTCCACAGCCGGAACAGCGAGCTCCGCAACTAAAATCGCCACCAGGACCTTCACCTACAGTCACAATGGCGGACATTCTGGCTGCCATGACGGGTGCAAGCGATGAGCGAACCGACTTGCTCCGCACCCTGGTGATGAATACATCCCGTCAAGGGGGATGTCAAGATGAAGACTTGCGCCAATCTCAACTGAATTCCTATGTTGAGTTCTTAGCAACTCAACCACCGGTTTTCATTGAAGTTGAGGATCCTCTGGTGGCGTATTGCTGGATCCGTACCATTGAAACCAAGTTCGGGTTGCTCCAATGCACCGAACATCAGAAAGTCTTGTACGCGGCGCAACAACTTCACGGTTCCGCCAGTGCATGGTAGGCAAATCAACTCGCCTCCTTACCAGCTGGGCATCATTTCACATGGATGGAATTCCGGAAGGCATTTCTTGCATATCACGTTCCTTCCGGAATAATTCAGCGGAAACTCGAGGAGTTTCTGGTTTTAAAACAAGGAGGGAGGGATGCATACGAGCATTCGCGAGTGTTCAACAAACTTGCACAGTATGCACCTGAACATGTGAACACTGAGGCACAAAAGTGTGAATGGTTCTTCCGCAGCCTCAACCCCAAGTTAAAGGAAAGACTCATCTTAGCTGATTGAAAGAACTTCAACAAATTGATGAGTGCTGCCATCATGGTTGAAGATGCTCAGCGAGAAGTTCAGGCTGAGAAAAGAAAGAACCGTATACCACCGGAGAGTTGCCGTAGTGCTCCTCATAAATATAGGGTGGTGGACAGTATCTTGAACTGTCAAACAATGCAGCCGGCTCGATGACTCCAGCAATATTCGGGTCGTTCATCCCAATACTCTGAATTCGGACAGCTGCAACAACGGTATATGCAGCCACATTATTCTGTTCCTCAAGTGTTGTTGCCGCAGCAGAATACAACCAGTGTCCATACTCAGAGCAACCAGGAACCGGCTGAGAAACCGTGCTTCACGTGCGGGTACTTTGGTCACATCAGCAGGAGATCGATGTGATCTTAGGAATGGCGTGGATGAACTACCACGGGGCTGTTCTTAACAATTGGTCCACGGATTGTTAGTTTGGACTCTCCGATCTACGGTCTCCAAACACTCATACTTGAAGCCGTGGATTCTAGAAATCCAGGGGTGTACCACAGTGTGACCACGAAACTGGAGGATATTCTGGTGGTCCGTGAGTACCCAGATGTGTTTCCCGACGATCTTCCAGGGATGCCGCCTAAAAGGGACGTGGTATTCAAGATCGAGTTAGCACCCGGAACCACGCCGATATCTCGGAGGCCGTACAAAATGTCTCCGAAGGAATTAGCTGAATTGAAAGAACAGCTAAAGGACTTAATGGACAAAGGGTTCATCCGACCAAGCTCATCGCCATGGGGCTGTTCAGCCCTCTTTGTGAAGAAAAAGGATGAGTCACTACGGTTATGTATGGATTATCGGCCGCTGAATGCAGTGACGATCAAAAATAAATATCCACTGCTGTGGATTGATATATTATTTGATCAGTTGGTGGGTGCCAAGTATTCTCCAAGATGGACTTATGGTCCGGTTATAATCAGATAAAAATCAGAGCGGAGGATATACCGAAGACGGATTTCTCTACTAGATACGGGCTCAATGAGTATCTAGTCATGTCTTTCGGGCTAACAAATGCACCCGCATATTTCATGTACCTTATGAATTCTGTATTCATGCCAGAGTTAGATCCGTTCGTCGTGGTTTTCATCGACGACATTCTCTTATACTCCAAATCGGAGGAAGAGCACACCAAACATCTCCATATTGTGCTCCAACGCTTACGAGAACATAGGCTGTATGCCAAGTTTAGCAAGTGTGAATTTTGGATCAGCAAAGTACCATTCTTAGGCCACATTATTTCAGCGGAGGGTGTGGCCGTAGATCCAACCAAAGTTGAGCAGGTCTTGAAGTGGGAGTCTCCGACATCTGTTCATCAAATCTGCAGTTTTCTAGGACTAGCGGGTTATTGCCAGAGGTTTATTCCCAGTTTCTCGAAGGTGGCTAAACCAATGACAGAACTATTGAAGAAGAGCAGCAAGTATGTGTGGACAGAGGCCTGTGAAGAGGCATTTCAAACTTTGAAGAAACATCTCACAACAGCACCAGTTTTAGCCCAACCGGACACAACAAAGCCATTTGATGTTTATTGTGATGCCTCGGGCATTGGACTTGGCTGCGTCTTAATGCAAGATAGACGCGTGATCGCGTATGGGTCTCGTCAACTACGCAACCACGAGCAGCACTACCCCACTCATGACCTAGAACTCGCTGCAGAATCAAAGATTATGAGCTCGAGATCCATTACCATCCGGGCAAAGCTAACGTGGTGGCTGATGCACTCACTCGTAAGTCCCATGGGAATAACTTGTCAGTTGTTCCAGATGAGGATGAAGAATCAAGCTTGCGGATTGTTCTGTATGGGGCATTGTGTAATCTTGCTCTTGTGCCTACCATTAGGAAGGAGATTGTACAAGCCCAGAAGAGAGATAAAGGAATGCGGAAAATCCAGACAAGAATCAATGAGGATAAAATGAAATGTTTCCGGGAAGATGAACAAGGTGTATTATGATTTAACAACCGTATCGTGGTACCCCAGAACCTGAAGCTAAGAAAGAAGATCTTGGATGAAGCTCATATGTCCAAGTACTCGATACATCCAAGAAGCAATAAGATGTATCAAGACCTTAAAACAAAAATTTGGTGGACTCGGATGAAGCGAGAAATTGCCAAGTATGTATCCGAGTGTGATACATGTCGGTGAGTCAAAGCTGATCATATTAAGAAAGCGGGAGTGCTGCAACCATTAAGTATTACGGCATGGAAGTGGGAGGACATCAGCATGGACTTTATAGTCGGGCTGCCTCTCACATTCAAAAAGCATGACTCCATTTGGGTGATTGTTGATCGGTTAACAAAATCAGCCCATTTCATCCCAGTGAGTACAAGATTTTCAACTAAGCAATATGCAGAGTTGTATCTCTCCAGAATTGTGTGCTTACATGGAGTCCCAAAAACCATCATATCAGACCGAGGTTCAATATTTGTTGCTCGTTTCTGAGAGCAACTACATGAATCTCTGGTAACAAAGTTAATAAGAAGCTCGGCATACCATCCTCAGACCGATGGCCAAATGGAGAGGGTGAATAAATTTTAGAAGATATGCTGAGAGCATGTGCCATAGATCATGGAAAGAATTGGGATAACCATTTGCCTTTAGCGGAGTTCTCCTACAATAATGGTTACCAATCCAGTATTAAAATGGCACTGTACGAAGCACTTTATGGCAGGAAGTGCCGCACGCCACTCAATTGGTGTGAATCCGGCGAGAGGGTGATTTTCGGCATTGATCTTGTAAAAGATGCCAAAGAGCGGGTCCATCTTATTCAAGCAAACCTTAAAGCCTCTCAATCTCGCAAGAAGATCTATGCAGACCAGCGATGCCGACCCTTGTATTTTGAAGTCGGAGATCACGTCTATCTCCGAGTATCCCTGATGAAGGGAATTCATCGATTCGGGGTCAAGGGAAAGATAGCTCCTCGCTTTGTGGGTCCATTCATTATTACAGAACGGTGTGGACCAGTAGCCTACCGTCTGAAGCTGCCACCATCTTTATCGGGCATCCACGACATCTTCCATGTCTCACACCTGAGGAAGTGTTTGAAGAATCCGACAAAGATTCTTTCCGGAGACATGGAGATATTACAACCAGATCATCCATCAAGATTATTGACAAAATACTCAGATCACTCGAAATTAGACTTTGAAATTTTACAAAGTCCTGTGGAGTAATCATACTCTCGAAGAGGCGACTTGGGAGAGTGAAGATTACATCCACAAGAACTATCCGGAACTTTTGTCGTAGCTTTTGTAATTACCTTCCGCCTCATATTTCTTTTGTAATATGGGGACGAGGTTACCTTTTAAAGATAGAGGAATGTAAAGGTCCCAATTGCATGAATACAAAGTGTCCGTACCCGCGATATGGGGTACCCCCGCGCACAGGGGAAAATGCCTAATGATCTCGCCCTTCTCCGCAGGGAGAGCTCCGAAGGCGCCACGCGTCCGGAGGGGCCGGACCTCCCTCTCCTCAGAGGAGAGCTCCGGGCCTGCCACGTGGCATACAGAAGCCGGACCTCCCCCTCCGCGGGAGAGAGGTCCGAAGGCGCCACGTGTCCAGCAGGGCCGGACCTCCCTCTTCTCAGAGGAGAGCTCCGGGCTTGCCACGTGGCTGACAGAAGCCAGACCTCCCCCTCCGCGGGGAGAGGTCCGAAGACTCCACGTGTCCTGCGGGGCCGGACCCCCCTCTCCTCTGAGGAGGGCTCCCGGCCCGCCACGTGTCTAGCAGAGGAACGCTGCCTGCCCCCGAGCGGTAGGCAGCGGGCGTAAAGTCGCCCCATACCTTGCCCGTACAAGGTATTCAAGGCCCGCGCCTTCCCAAGACGCGGAGACGCGGAGTACGGCTCTGTCAGGTGCCATTGCACCCAGTCGCATCACAGACTGGCGCGCAGTGTCAGAGCCTGCCAGCAAATAAATGCAGCGAAAAGACATCCCATGCCGCCCCCGTCATCATCAACCACTACGACTAGCATGCGGCATGGGCAGGGCTGCAAGACGAAGACTCAGAAGCCTTCGCCAGAGACAACTATCGGCATAACTGCAGATACGGTAGATAATAGTCAATCTCCCCGGGACCACCTGTCGGGTCCCGGGCCCCCCTTGTAAGCCACCCGAGTCTTGGACTATAAAAGGCTCGGGTAGGCGACGTTAGCAAGGGTTCGCACTCCAGCAACTCATACGCTAGACATCAGTCATCCCCAATCTCAGGACTCCGGTTCTGAGCAGCAAGCAATACAGCGAGCACCTAAGTTCACCGTGGACGTAGGGTTTTACGCTCCGGCGGCCCGAACCACGTAAAACCAGCCGTGTCAAGCCCTTACTAACTCGTCCATACGCTCAAGCTCTCCGCAAGTGACTAGCCCCTCCGAAAAAGAACCTCCGCGGGCTGCCCAGTGCAGGTCCGGGGGAAGTGTCGACCGAACACTTTGACATTTGGCACGCCAGGTAGGGGGCTTTTCCCTTGCGCGACGAGTTCCGACGACGAAGATGACCAAGCTTCCTTCAGCGGCAAACTCTCCTCCCCCGCGTTTGTGGCGAACCGTGACCAGGGGGAATACATGTTGACACACTCAGGACGGAGTGTGTCGGCGCAAGCTGGGAGCCAGCAGCCGGCTCTGGCAGCGCCGACCCTGGCAATGCAGGCTCCGACCAGCGTGAGATCCTCTGCAGCGATAAGCGAACCCGGTAGGGGTACGCTAGCTGCAGCACGAGCGCTACTGCGCAACCCACCTGCTGGGGACGCACCCCATTCAGCAACCCAGCAGTGGATACGCGAGGTAGACCGTCTCGTCGTCGCCACCGCAAACCCTCGACTTCGGCAGGGACCACACTCCGGTCAACCGGCAGTGTCGCTGACACGCACGCCCACGGTTGACGGGCAGACGGCGGACTCCAGCTCCACCAGGCCTCCGACGACGGACCTGAGGGCAGAGCTGGAGTGATGCCACTTGGGCCAAGATGCTCGAGTATTCCTCGAGCGACGTCGAGAGAGGCGTCGCATCCAAGAGGCTGGCGACAGCATGACGTCGGCCTCGACTCAGCCTGAAGGGCAGATCTTCGTCACGCGAGCTCTGCCCCAGGCGTACGCCGCACAGCATATGCCACAACCATATGCCCTGCAAACGGTGTCCCCGGTCTATGGCGCAGCCTTGCCCATACCGGGGTACACAGTGCCAGGTGCGAACCAAGCATTTGCAGCACCAATACCTGTGGCAACAGGAGCAGGATGTGCGGCTCTTGCACCTCACCTTCGCTTCGTGAGGTGGCCGCACAAGTTTCGGCCGCACCTGCCTGAAAAATACGACGGCAGCGTCAACCCGGCGGAGTTCCTCCAGATCTACTCCACCGCCGTACTTGCCGCAGGAGGGGATGAGGCCGTCATGGCCAACTATTTCCCCGTGGCCTTGACCGGCCCAGCCCAGTCTTGGCTCTTGAACCTACCCCAGGATTCCACAACCTCCTGGGGAGAGCTCTGCCGGCAGTTCGTTGCCATCTTCGGCAGTTCCTACACCCGGCCTGGCACGGAGCTCGACCTCCACGCCATCCAGCGACAACCAGGGGAGTCGCTGCGCTCCTTCATCCAGCGGTTCCCCCAGGTTCGGAACACCATCCCACACATCCAGAACGCTTCTGTGGTAGTGGCATTCTGACAAGGCGTTCGGGACAAGAAGATGCTCGAGAAGCTCGCGACTAGGGAGGTCCGCGATGTCTCGGAGCTCTTCAGCCTGGCGGACAAGTGTGCCAGAGCAGCCGAAGGGCGGAGCTGGCACTCACTGCCAGCCTCCGAGCCAGGGGGTCAGCCGGGATCTGGCGCCGCTTCCTATGGAAGCGGCAGGAAGATCAAGAACAGGGGCTGTGGCAAGATGAAGCCGCCAGCCGCGGCCCCCGTTGCCACAACAGCAGCGCCCAGTGGAGCTCGGGGGCCGCGCCCCGACAAAAGGCCGCGACAATCACCGGCTCCAGACGGAGGCCAGGGCGAGTTATGCCCCGTGCACGGCACCATGTACCATACTGCTGCCGAGTGCCGGGAAATCCAGAAGCTCGCAGAGCGCTTCCGGAAAGGGAAGCAGCTTCTAACTGATGCCCCACCCTACCGTCAAATGGAGGGCAAGCAGAAGGTCGACGCCCCAGACGGCGTCGACCGCCAGGTGGAGTTCCAGGAGCTTCAGCGCGGCGTGAAGGCGGTGCGCAATTATGAGAGCTCCAGCTCCAGTGATGATGAGCACCGGAAGATGCTCTACGTCATCTTCGGCGGGTCCGCTGACCCCTCATCCTGAAGCGCGGCTAAGGCCTTGCGCCGAGCGGTAGCGTCGGTGGCTCCCCTCCCGAGTGCAGCACCGCACCTCAGGTGGATGGGAACCCCCATCAGCTTCGATGCCACCGACTGCCCCTGGAACATGGCTGGGGCCGGCCAACTACCGCTCGTGGTGGCCCCCACCAACGCCAACATGAGGATGTACCACGTTTTGGTGGATGGCGGGGCTGGACTGAACCTCATCAGTGGCGCAGCCTTCCAGAAGCTGCAGATCCCGATGGCCAAGCTCACCCCACCGAGTACGTTCTCAGGGGTAGGGCCGGGACAGGTCGTTCCCTACGGCCACATCAGCCTCCCGGTGACCTTTGGGGCGCCGGACAGCTATCGGACAGAGTACATTCTATTCGACGTGGCCGAGATCGACCTGCCCTTCAACGCCATAATTGGCAGGCCAGCCCTGTACCGATTCATGGCAGTAGCCCACTACGGCTACCTTGTCTTGAAGATGCCTACACCAACAGGCGTCCTCAAGGTTTGTGGAGACCGTACTGCCGCAGTGTTAGCCTTGGAAAAGCTCCAGGCGCTTACAGCAGCCAGAGCACCAACCCCAGGCAGTACAGAACCAAACCGGCTCCACCCAAGTGCACGCCACCGTGCCTCTACCACAGCACTCCATGTGCAACCCCTCGACAAGGATGGAATCCCCTTGAGACTCGTCCGAATCAGCGCCAATGCCACCCAGACCACCCGGGTAGCCGGGGGCCTGGATAGCAAATAGGAAGGCGTGCTCGTTACCTCTCTCCGGCACAATACCGATGTGTTGCATGACAGCCGTCGCAGATGCCAGAGATCCCTAGGGAGGTGATTGGGCACTATTTAAAGGTCTTCCCCAGTGCCCGGCCAGTCCGATAGAAGCCCCATCCGAGAAGAAACCAAGAAGCTGCTGGGCGCTGGCTCCATACGGAAAGTCCGCCGCCCTCGGTGATTGGCGAACTCTGTTGTTGTCCCAAAGGCCGGCGGGAAGCTCCGGAAGTGCATCGACTACACCAGTCTCAATAAGGCATGTCCTAAAGATCTATTTTCTCTCCCTATGATAGATCAAATAGTAGATTCGACGTCAGGCTGCGATATGCTGTGCTTCCTAGATGCTTACTCGGGTTTCCACCAGACCCCTATGTCTAGAGAAGATGAAGAGCACACCTCCTTCATCACAATAGTCGGTCTGTACTGTTATGCCTCTATGCCTTATGCCCTAAGGAACGCTCTCCCTACCTTCGTACGTGCTATGCACAAGACCTTAGGAGAGCTAATGAGAGACTCAGTTGAGGTGTGTGTCGAAGACATTGTTGTTAAGGTCCGGCAGAGTTCATCACTACTAGATAACCTGGCCTTAGTCTTCGTCCTTCCGACAAGTGTGAGTTCGGTGTATCCTCTGGAAAACCCTTAGAATTCCTTGCCTCACGCCGAGGAGCTGAGGCCAACCCAGAGAAGATCAAAGCCATCGGCTCGAGGCGGCCCTCCCGCCCACATTAAAAAAAGTCCAGAAATTCGCGGGATGCCTAGCTGCGCTGAGTCGGTTTATACCGAGGTTAGCAAAGCGAACGCTCCACTTCGCTAAGCTCCTACGCAAATCCGGCCCATTCGCTTGGACCGACGAAGCGGAGGAAGCTCCCCAGGAGCTGAACCAGCTCCTGATGACCCTACCCTTAATGGTAGCCCCCGAGCCCGAAGAGCATCTGTTGCTCTACATGGTGGCGACGGCTGCAGTGGTGAGTATGGTCCTCGCCGCAGAGCGGCCGGACCCCTCATCGCCGCAACCTGCTCCGGTATCGGGAAACAAGCGCCAGGAAACCCCAGAGGTCCGAGACGACCCCCCGGGTCTCCGAGGCAACCCCCCGGAGGTCCAAAACAGACCCCGGACCCCCGACACAACCTCCCGGAGGACCAGCTGGACCTCCCGGAGGTGCAACGGGACCCCCCCCCCCTGGAGGCCCAACAGAACCTCCCCGACGTCCAACGGGACCCCACGGAGCTCCCGGGAAATCAGCGGGACCCCCCGGAGGTCAAAGACAGCCCGGGGACCTCCGAGTATCAGCTCCCGGCGGCCTCCCCGGGCCCGCGGGAGGTTCTGTCTACTTCATTAGCGAGGTTCCCCATGACGCCAAGACAAGGTACCTGGAGGTACATAAGCTGCTGTATGCAGTGCTCATGGCGTCCAGGACTCTCCGCCACTGCTGCCAAACACACCGGGCCTCAGTGGCCACCTCCTACCAGCTGAAGGCTATCCTCCACAGCCCCCACGCGACGCGACGGATGATGCCGCCAAATGGGAAGCAGAGCTACTGGAGTTTGAGCTAGGCTTCCTTCCTCGTCAGGCAGGCAACAGCCAAGCACTAGCTGACTTCGTGGCTGAAGTGGACGCCAACGCAGGCTGACCCAGGGGGCCATGAAAACGATGAACCAGGACCCCGAGCTCTGGCCTTCACCGGGCCTTACTGGACACTCTTCTTCGACGGCTCCTTGCGAAAGCAGGGGGCCGGTGCTAGCGTACTGTTCCTCATGCCATCGGGGGAGCAGTCTGGGTATATGGTGCGTCTCAATTCCAAGGCAACCAACAACATGGCAGATTATGAAGCACTCATCCTTGGCCTAAAGACAGCCCTGTCTCTAGGCGCTCACCAGTCGTTGGCACAGGATGACTCCCAGCTAGTTATCAAGCAAGATGGTGGAGAAAGACTTCCTCGCCTTGGACCTGCACCACGTACCGTGCGCTAGCAAGGCCGCAGCTGACGACCTCTCAACGAAGATCCCCACCGGAGCCCCTGTGCCCGAAGGGGGCTTCGAGAGGACGTTGCCGCGGCCCACAGCCTGGCCCGCCGAGCCGGGCGAAGGGGGCTAGACCAGCACCTCGAAGCTGGCGGTCCCGGCGGCCATGGACGCCGCCAAGGATCGTAAGCGTCACTGGGAACTCCGTGCAACCCAGCGCTCAAGATCCAGACGCTCAAGTCAGACCCGATGCATGGATCACGGAGATCCGGGACTACTTGAAAGACAATATCCTCTCTGATGAACGTGTATCCGCTGAACGGATCGTGCGTATGGCTAAGAGACACGTGATGGTAGAAGGGGATCTCTACCGACGCGGCGCCAACCGCGTCCTATTGCGGTGCATGACCCAGGGGGAAGGCTGCGACTTGCTCGCTGAGATCCATGGAGGCGAATGTGGGAGTCACTCTTCCTCACGCACGCTTGTCGGTAAAGCCTTCCGGCATGGCTTCTACTAGCCGACAACACTCCAGGATGCCGTCAAGCTGGTCGAGAACTGCAAGGCGTGCCTGTTCCACGCCAAGCAGATCCATACACCGGCTTGGACGGTACAGATGATCCGGCCCACATGGCCATTTGCCGAACGGGGGCTGGACATTCTGGGACCTGGGACCATTCCCTAGAACCGAGGATGGGGACCCGCTCCCGAACCCTCGGAACACAGAACACCTCCGTAAGTTCTACCCCTAGAGCAACAATAGGACATGCTCTTCTTTTTATAATAAATTCCATAAAGTCCAGGAACAGTGCTCGGAGCAGCTAAGCCTCAGGGGACGGTCCAGGACTACGTTCAGCTTCGCCTGGTTCCGACCCCAAGCGCGTAGAGTCTTGCTTCCCTTAAGGCGGGTCGTGGCCTCCATACTTAGCCTGCCTTCCTCCTATGGAAATTTATATGAAAAGAAATCTGTCCTACGTTGCTCTTCTTTGGTGCTCATTTAATTTACTTATTAAATCTTTATGACTGCACTACTAGCGCGTGCTCACCATGTGCTCAGCTCCCTCTTCTCATTCTCACCTTTAGTCGGCATTTGCTGCCCTACCAAAGGCGGTTGCGTTGGAGGTACCGGACGATAGCCAGGGGGGCCCCGAGCCCCTGGCACTTCGCACACGGTAGTTCCCAAGCACCGTATAAGTGGACGAGGACCGTAAGCCAAATAAGACTACGAGATAGAGGAGGGGGAGCCCCCAAGGAGAATTACGTTTCCCTTACTTGTGTGCAGGACCTCTCGGCCTCAGCTCCCCGCAGGAGTATGGTAGGCACATCCATCCAATGGAACGCACCTACCAGGGGGCCGCTACGGGATCGCGCAAGACCGAAACCCCAAGGTAAGATCAAAGAACTAGACCTCACCGCTTCCGCAGGGGCGAGGCCCGAAGGTCCCACGTGTCCAGCGGTGCCAGACCATCCACCTCCTTGAGGGGGAGCTCCGGGCCCGCCACGTGGCCTACAGAGGCCGGACCTCCCCCCTCCGCGGGGAGAGGTCCGAGGACTCCACGTGCCCCGCAAGCCCGGACCTCCCCTCAGAGGGGAGCTCCGGGCCCACCACGTGGCCAACAGGCCCGGACCCCCCCCCCCCCCCCATTCTCGTGAGGTGGGTCCTGGAGACCTCCGGGGCCCTTAGTATACAGTGAGGACCCGTAGAAGGTGTCTATGATAAGCTTCGAGATTGGTCAAGGCCTCCGAGTACCTTGCGGGGCTAGGGACTCGGCCAGGAAAAACCAGGAAGAAGACTAGGACATGCAGACACAGAAAGAAACAGGAGTCTATTCATACAAAGGCTCCACGAGCTGGGCTACAGACTCAACAAAAATAAAAAAAGGAGGTACAGGGCCTTGTGGCCACGGAGGCAGATGCCTAAGAGTCCCCGGACTCCCGATGAAACCTAGAGGCCACGAGGGCAGCCACGTCCTCGACCTCGGCCCTGGCAGCTTCCTCCCGATCAGCAACGGGTCATAGACGGGCTGGCCCCAGAGAAAAGGAAGGGTCTCGGCTCCGGAAGCATGACAGTACGTGCATAGCGACCTCCTTCGCAAGGCCCCGACCTTCCACTTCAAGCTCGTCGGCGATCACCGCTTCGAGCCGACCCAGCTTGTCGCCGATGGACTTGAGTGCCGGGATCGCTTCGTACATCGGCCGTGCAGGAGCCTCCATCTGCACAGGTCTGAAACCAAGAGGAGCCAAGGAGGACCCCGCCTTGGCAATAAAGCCCCAGACTGCCTGGGCCTCGGCAGACCGCAAGGACTGGAGATCCTCTACCTCTTGGCAAGCCGCCAGCTCGCGATCCATCGCCACCTGGCACTCCTGGGAGAACTGCTCCTCCCTCGCAGCAACAGCCGACTCACGGAGCTCCAGCTCCTCGGTCCGAGCCCTTAGCTCCCCCACTTTGGCTCTCAGCCGGGCGGTGGTCTTCTCCTCCTCGGTCGCTGCAGCGCGTTCCCGATCGGCGACGACGCACTCTCGACGAGCTACCTGCAGCCGCAACTCCTCCGCGGCGGCGGAACGCTCCTCGGCTTTGGCTTCAACGTGGGCCAGAGCCTCGCGGTTGGAGGCACGGAGCTGCCGGGTCTCTGATTCCAAGCGGCTAATGGCCTTCTTCTGAGTCTCAAGCAGAGCACTCATGGCCTCAAGCCTTGACTGCCACGAGTCAAGGTCCGCCTTAGCCTCCTGGGCCCGCTGCTGCCAGCTGAGAAGGCGTTCCCTCTCGCCGACCAGCGCCCCCTGCTCCTGCTCAAAGGCAGATTGGAGCTGCCGGGCGCTGGTCTGGACACGCCCCAGGGCATCCCACACGGGCGCTGGGACAGAGGGGACAGGAGTCACGCCCCTGACCCCCCCGTCGAGTATAAGACCGGCGGAGGCGCCGGTGCCTCAGCAACCAGAGTGGGGCGCTGTCCTAAGGAGGCCAGGGGGCCAGCAGGCGCACCTACAGCGGCCCTCCCAGTCTCAGGACCGGATTTCTGGGCTGGTGAAGGAGGGCGGATAGGAGCGGATGCGGCCACCACGGAGGGTGAACCTGCCGGCACAGAGGAAGCCCCCGCCGATTTGGGGACCATGGGAGCCACCACGGTTCCCAGACGCTGAGGCGCGGACCCTCCGTCGGTTGAAGGCGGCCGGGTAAGAGGCCCGCCCCCAGCAGCTGGTCGGTCCCTGCAAGAAAAGAAAGCTCTCAGGCTAAGAGAGGAGACGAGAACACTGCTCCTACAAGCCAAAAGGAGCAACACTTACTGGGCGGCATGAGCGCTCCAACGGGCTTGCAGCACCGGCCTCTAGGCTGCAATTGAACCGCCGGGACCAGCGGTTGGAATGGTCGCGGGACGTGACGCCTGGATCCCCGGCACACTCGCCGGCGTCGCCCCACCAACATCCGTCCTAGAAACCCCTCTGCTTGAGGAAGGATGACGAGGTGCTTGGGTTACTTCGGACTGCCGCTGTCCGGGGAGAGACCCGCTGGGGAGGGACACCCGGGGCCTCTTCGGGTCGCCACCCGATGGACCAGTGTAAAAGCCCAAGAAAAGGGACTTGCAAAAACTTTTCTTCACCTCACAACACCACAGTTTTTATTGTGGACACCATAGGAAATGTTGTGAAGAGCAAGTAACCTCCATCAAAAGAATTATTAGAGGGGAAAGCCTTCACTTTCATAATGTAGGGTTTCTACAAATGAGCATGAGAGGTTGAGCTCACCCCTAGGATTTAAAAAGTCTTGGGAAGGTTCAGTCCAAAGCTCATGCAAATTCAACAATTTTTGAGGCACTTTTGGGTTATTTCAAAAAGAGGCCAATTTGAATGTAAATTCAAATTGCAGCAACTTTCATCACCCAAATTCAAAAGTTAGCTCCATATCTATACTCAGCACATTTTTCTGAGTGAACCCACCAACTTTCATCTCCATTGGAGCTCATCTTGTCAAGAGCTAAATTTGCAAGAATTCAAAACTGAATTTGAATTTAAGTTTGAATATGAAGCAAATTTAACCAAACAAAGTTTGAATTTGAGAATTCAAATTCAAACATAGGCTTGGTGACTAAGTCTCACATTAAATTGTGAGTAGCTGAGGATATTTTGGCACAACAGAATTCAGAAAATTGAAAAAAAAAAAGAGTTAGAGGGGAGGCCCACTGGTCAGTAGACTTAGCACCGAAGTCTCTTCAGCCGACTCCTCGACCGAGCGCGCTCGCCAGCTGCAGCCAGCGGCGGCGACCGACCACCTCGGCCGGCCAGCTCCTGCTTCGGCAGAGGAGGTGGCACAGCAGGTGTCGCGCTCTCCCCTGGCCTCAGGAGCCTATAAAAGGCCCGAGACCGCCGGCGAGTTACTGACTTTCGCGAAGTTCTGTAACCAGCAGCCTAGTCGCCCGAGCTCCGATCGTGTGCCACCCCAGCTGTGATCATCTTCCGGCTTCGACCTCCATAGGAAAGTGAAGCGCTAGCTCGTCCTCAAGACCACCGCGCAAACCGTTCCAAGGTTCGACCTCTGTGCGCGGAGAATTTCTCAGTTTAGGGCGAGTAGCTCCTTTCGGGACCCGATTAGGTTTAGCAGAAATTTGGGAAGCATAGTGGGTGGGAGGCCGAACGGAGCTGTGAGAGAGCATCTAGAGGTTCTGGCGACCCTTCTCGTTCGAAAACCGGAAGGAAATCACCGCTGGAACCCTAAGTTCACCGTAGGACAGTAGGGCGGAGGAGGGGGTCGCCGGTGAGGTCTGGGTTGCCGGCCGTTTAGGGCCCAACAGAGCTCATGCCGAGTTTCCCGAGGTTTCCCTGAGTGTGGCGACGCGATTAGCGCACGAAGAAAACGGTCAGAAGGGCGGGAACACATTGCCGAGGTAGCACAGAGGCATAGGGCTCGTCGCCGGCGAGCTATGGCGGTTAGCCGGCGGCGACATGGTGTCCAGCGGGTTCAGCACCCGAGATTACGTGGGGGCGGCGAGTTTCGTCGGCTCCGGTGAGCTAGATCGCCGGGAACGCTGACCTCGCCGGAGCTCCGGCGGCTCGGGGCGGCGACGTCGGGAGGTAGACGAAGGGCGCGGCCCCACCTGTCAGCCCCTGTGTTAATCGCGCGCGAGCGCGCGCGGTTAGTTCAATTTAAATGGGCGGGCCCCGCTGTCAGCCTCTGGTTTAGCGCGGGAGGGGATTTTTCTGTAGGAAAATAATTCAGGGATTAGCTCAAACTTTAGAAATCCATAACCTTGGCTAGGAAGCTCCAAATTTAGTGATTCAAATTGGGTTGGATTCATCTTGCCTAGCTATATCCAGGAATACAACCCAATTTGTATGAAACCCATTAATTAATTCTGGAAAATTCTTTAAAGTTTCTGAGCAAAAGAATTTTAGAGGGAGTTTGGTCCATCCAAAAATCCCCAAATTTTGCCAGGATGTTCTTTAGGACATTAGTAAACCCCTGTAAAAGTTTCAGACCATTTGGAGTTGATTTGGTCAGAGCAATTCAAATTTGAAGGTGCTGTGTTCATTTGAATGCAGAAACATTTTCAGAGAATTTCCAAAACTTGGAAATTCAATTCTGGGCAAACCCTGACTCCAAAAATGCTAGGAAAATTCATGCAAACTCTATGAGCTATAATATAAATTGTAGTTCATTAAGTTGAGCATGAACAGGGGTATTACCTCAGAATTAATTCTTCCTTGCTGATTTGCCAAGAGAATTATTCTGAGCAAACCACTCCATGAAAAGTGCTAATGTTTGGTCCAGAGAGTTTTCTTGTGACAAGGAACTCACACAAAAATTCTCAGCTCCATTGGAGCTCTAGATCACCCCTGTCCTGTTTACCCACTTAAGGGATTAATATGGAAAAGGGGGGAAAACCACTTAGCATTTAACCATGTGATTAAGTCCAAGCCAAACCACCAACACCAGTTCATATTTAAATTCTTAAACAAAGTTCCAGATATTAGAGGCTGGTTATTAGAACCAATAGTATAAGTCTTACTCTAAACTCACTTTTGCATATAAATTAACATGTAGTATTTCATTAACGTGTAGCCGTTGAAGAAGAGACTCCGGAAGTGCTGGACTTCCTCCTTCCGGACGAAGAACTAACTCCTGACCAGCAGCAACAAGGCAAGCCCCGGTTTGCATTAACCCTTTTTAAAAAGTTTTACTTTGTATACATGTGTCATATGAAGTATGTATGTGCATTAGGTATCGGATGAATGAAACCCCACTTGCATAACCAAAGTTTTCCTAAAAGAGTGAGGGTAGTGTCAAGGACCTCGAGTAGACAGGCTATGCTTAATGAGTCATAGGACTTCGGTACAAGTCGAGTAGTTGGAATCTACTCGCGAGATAGGCTGGGGACACACGGGTTCGGTTGAGTGATGTGAGATCACTTTAGTAATGAAAATGAGACTAGGCAGGGGCTAGGGCGCAGCAAGAGAGAGTCTTGTGTGCGCAGCCCTGCCCGTGTCGATTGAGGACCGATCCGTGTGCGGCCCTGCTGAACAAGTATTGAACGTACCGAAGGCATATCGGATATATGGGCCCCGATAAACCGATGTAGCCTAAACCTCCGGGCGTCGAGGCATAGCACACCGATTTATAGGTGTAGGTTGAGGGCAGCAAGGTGGAAATCTGCCAACGGGCATAGAGAGATGCTCCGTGTGGGGAACCTCCTGCTCGTTTCGGTGCGACCGGTTCGACGTTTGGGCTGTTGGGTGAAAGGTTGTCCCGTACGACATCGAGTGAGCGTGCTGTGCAGCTCCACGGGTGGGCGTACGTGACGTGCTCTTTGGGTTTTCCCTGCAGGTGTATATCGAGTCGATTCGCCGTCCCTCGCGGTGACGAGTACTGCTTGTTCACTGCGTCGTAACGTAGACTAATGGATGAATTATGGTGATTCAACGATGCTGATTGATATAATTGTATTGCCACATGTGTGCCACCAAATACTGCTTACTAAATTTCAGATTTCATGAACTGTTAACTTGTTGATAAAAGATAAACTAAGGATGAACTTGTAGGCGTGTCGTTTTGCTGAAATGTTACTATCCTATGTCCATTGTACACCTCATGTAGAGTTTCATGCTTAGGTGAGTCGGTTAAGCCTTGCTGAGCCTTCGAGCTCACGGTTGCTGCTTAAGTGTTTTTCAGGTGAAGAGCCACCCACGGACTCGGAGTACGAGTCCACCGGCGAGGGTTACCCTCCGTCGGGGACCACGGCTGAGTGGGAGCCGTACACGCCGCGCTGAGCTGAGGAGTGCAGCTAGTGTGGGTTGCCCTAGGGCTGGGCAACCGACTTTTGCTAAATAGGCGGGCGTGAGTTGTATAGTGTAGTCTTCCGCTGTGTAATAGAACAATAATTGTAACTGAAGTTTGTACTTATTTGTACAGTTTCAGCTGTTTTTCCCATGTAATATATTGTGTTCTTATGACGTGTGCTGTCGGGTGTCGCATCGCGCGGCATCACCCTCTGCGATCCTGGATGAGCGGATTCCGGTCCGCCACAGCCTGGTATCAGAGCTGCAGTGGGGATAGCACAGTACTAAAGGACTGCATTATGGGAAAAACTTAGGTATACGGTGAGGATTCGGTAGTTGCCCAAGTAAGGACTATATTAGCATAGTTACTTAAAGTGGCAAAGACTAACTTATGTGTTATAATTCTGAATTTCAATTATGTAACGACGCACCTACGCTCTGGTAAGTATGGTAAGGAACGCCACCGAAAGCGGTTCAATTTCGGTTAGCTCTCCCTGACGAGGAACGTGGTTCAGGGATTGATCTCACAGCTCGGTGTGAGATGTCAATATGAAGCTCTTGGACTCTTCATGTCCCTGAGTTCATATGAAACGCTGATCCCTAGCGTGCATTAGGCAAGTAAGCGGAGACCCCATCGCGTGGTCAGTAACGCGAGAGTGTGTTCGTCTGGAAATAGCCCAGGAGGACATACGCAGCGCTTGCCATCGGCGTGCCCTGCAGGGCAGTAGGTGGTATCTGTTGGGTTGATAACATTCCCAACCGTGACGACCCGTTCATGACATACTCGGGTTCCCCGTCGTGTGGTGTTGAAACACGATCACGTGCCTTGAGACGTGACTTAGCTCAAGGACGGCCGTATGAAAATGATACGGGCGTTTGTAATTACTTTTAGATATGGAACTGCCTGAAATGAACAAACTTTGAGTGCACCATCATTGTGTGGTCTTCTGCAGGTACTAACCACGTATGTATCCGTGTAGAAAACGTGTGCGAGAGACCGTTTAGTGCCACACTTGAGACGTATATACCGGTATGATCCGGTTAGGATTTTCTTTTGTAAGGAACGTAGTACCGAGATATTGTAGGCATATGCATGAGTATAATGATAACGAAAAAAATTAAAAAAAATCTATAGGTTCAACAGTTAGGACCCTGGTTGGGTATAAGAATGAGATAGGGATGAGTGTAGTTCCAAAAAGACTGAAAAACAGAGTGCTCGGTTTTGGGACAGCAAGTTTGCTGATCTTCAACAGGGCATAACTCACAGGTCTTTTAGCCCAGGGAGGTGTGCTATATAGTTCTGGGAAGGTATTCAAGTACTCTACAACTTTGTTGTAGACTTCCAGAGCTGAAACTCGCCTTAAGATGGCTAAAATCCCAGAGGAATGTAAACTATTCAGAATCAGGGCAGAGTAAAACATCCTCTGAACTGATCTGTTTTTCAAATATAACTCCCAGTAGAAAAATCTAAAATTGTCATATAATCCATCCTTAGAAAGAGTAGAAGATGTTTGACATCTTTGCAATTCAAAGTTTCTGAAGTTTCAGCACAGAATTTAGTGGAAATCAGGATTGGAAACAGCCACTTCCAAGGGAGGTGCTGTTAAAATTCTTCCAGAAATTCTGCTAACTTTGAATTAACATAACTTTTTAATCAAAGCTGATCTGGGGGCAAATGAGTACTCGTTGGAAAGATACTAAAGTTAACTTTAACTTTGGTATTCAACTTGAGTCATGAAAATGACCATAACCGGATCAAAACTTGGAATAGGTAGAAACTGGTCATTCTGACAGAAGAATGACAGTTGAACTCATTGAAGGGTGTTGTACCCTAAGGGTGTTATACGTGATGACAACGCAATAATAATGTCTCGTAGAGACCAAACCCAGTTATGGTGAGCTTCCAAAGAGGGGGTTCATCAAGTTGGATTAAACTAACTTGTGTTTGGTCTGGTAATGGGGTAGCTTGTGCAAAGTTATTACATTATCTACTTACGAGATATTTTGCATGTTTGGTTGTCATGATGTTTTTACGCCCAGTTCTATTGGACTGCATGCAAAATGTTGCGGGACTGATGTTTAATGTCGTATGGTTGCAGATGGTTCGTACTAGGACCACGCACGAGGTTGGTGGCTCTAGCCAAGGTGGAGGCGATGACTCCCAGCCACCGGCCTACGACAGCACCCCGCAGCAGCAGCCACCACCGCCGCCTCCGCTTACTCTAGCGGATGTGATAGCGGCATTGGTGGGAGGTCGTGAGGAGCAGACCGACCTGCTCCGCACGATCGTGCAGAATACGTCCCAAGCGGGAGGACGTCAAGAGCGAGGGCCTCGTGAGCCCCGCGAAGTGTCGTACTCGGATTTCATGAGTACGCACCCTCCAGTGTTCACCGAAGCTGAAGAACCACTGGAGGCGGACAACTGGCTGCGGACTATCGAGTCCAAGTTCGGGCTGCTCCAGTGTACGGAGCGGCAGAAGACGCTGTTCGCAGCACAGCAGCTCCACGGTGCCGCTGGTGCGTGGTGGGCGAATTATGTCGCCTCACGTCCGGCTGGCCATGCCGTGGAATGGCAAGAGTTCCGGGAGGCGTTCCGCGCCTATCACATTCCTCCCGGAATAATGAAGAGAAAGTTCCAAGAATTTTTGGAACTGAAGCAGGGCGGGAGGAGTGCCCACGACTACTCCCGTGCCTTCAACCATCTGGCGCAGTATGCGTCAGACTACATCTCCACGGAGGAGAAGAAGAGGGAGCACTTCTATCGGGGGTTACATCCCGAAATGAAGACCCACCTCGTACAATGGAACCGCGGCACATTCAACGATCTAGTCAATGCCGCCATCATGCAAGAGGACGCTCAGCGGGAGTTAGCAGCTGAGCAGAGGAAGCGTAGCGCTCCACCTAGCAGCGGTGGGAGTGGCGCTCCCCAGAAGTACCGTATGGTGTATCGGACACCATCCGGGCAGCAGTGGCAACCACCGGCGCGACCGCAACGGTTCGGGGGACGTCCCTTCCAGGCACCTCCGTTCCGTCCGCCGATGCCACCACCAAAACAGCAGCAGCAGCAGACGGTACCCCGGGCGTTTCCACCGCCACAACGCGCCCCAGGTTTCCGTCCACCGATCAGCGGGGGACCGCCCCGTTTCACCTGCTTCACGTGTGGCCAGGCGGGCCACTTTGCGAAGGACTGTCCCCAGGGGCAGCAGAGCAGCGGGCAAGCCCAGTTTCAGGGCGGTGCTCGAGGCCGACCTCCGGTGAAGAAGGTTGGTCAGCGGACTGGAGGCGTCCGCAACCTCGACAATGAGGACGCCCCAGAGGGAGACAACGTGCTGGCGGGTACGTTTACTCTCAACCATCAAGCCATAGTCATATTATTTGATTCGGGTGCAACCCACAGCTTTATAAGTGCATCCTATGTGGCTAAACATCAATTGCAAGTCTTCCCAACCGACTGCACTTATATGATATGCTCACCGGGAGGGAAGATTTCAGCTAATATGATGATTCCAAAGGCACCTCTGTGCTTAGGTGGGAAGCTATATCCCACCACCTTGATAATCCTTATGGGACAAAAGATTGATGCAATCTTAGGGATGTCATGGCTGCAATACCATGGCGCTGTCCTAGAGACTCGGACACGGACGATTCACTTAAATTCTCCATTCCACCGTCCGCATTCCATGATGTTAGACATGCCAGTCCGGGAAGTTTTAGCAATTAATAATGCTGAAGTTCTCAAGTTAGAAGACATCCCTGTAGTCCGGGAGTATCCTGATGTGTTCCCGGATGATCTTCCGGGCATGCCACCTGAGCGGGATGTCGAGTTCAAGATTGAACTTGCACCCGGGACTACGCCCATATCACGGAGACCATACAAGATGGCTCCAAATGAGCTGGCGGAACTGAAAGAACAGCTCAATGATCTGTTGAGCAAGGGTTTCATTAGGCCGAGTTCCTCGCCTTGGGGATGCTCGGCGCTATTCATGAAGAAGAAGGATGAGACCCTGAGGCTGTGTGTGGATTACCGGCCGCTCAACGCCGTCACCATCAAGAATAAGTACCCACTGCCCCGTATTGACATCTTGTTTGATCAACTTGTGGGGGCAAGTGTATTCTCAAAGATGGACCTTCGCTCTGGATATCACCAGATCAAGATCCGGGCGGAGGATATCCCGAAGACGGCATTCTCGACGAGATACGGCTTATACGAATATCTCGTCATGTCCTTTGGTCTCACAAATGCTCCAGCCCATTTCATGTATCTCATGAACTCGGTGTTCATGCCGGAGCTGGACAAGTTCGTGGTAGTGTTCATCGACGACATCTTGGTTTACTCCAAGACCGAAGCTGAACATGCCGAACACTTGCGGATCGTTCTTCAACGATTGCGAGACCACAAGCTCTACGCCAAGTTCAGCAAATGCGAATTTTGGATCAGCCAAGTGCCATTTTTGGGACATATCATCTCAGCTGAAGGCATTGCGGTTGACCCAAGTAAAATAGAGCAAGTGTTGAAATGGAAAGCTCCCACTTCAGTCCATGAAGTCAGAAGCTTCCTCGGGTTAGCGGGATACTATCGGAGATTCATCCCAAGTTTCTCCAAGCTCGCTAAGCCGATGACAGAGTTGCTGAAGAAAGGAAAAAAATATGTTTGGAACACGGCGTGTGAAGGAGCATTCCGAGCATTGGTGAAGCATCTCACAACAGCCCCGGTATTAGCTCAGCCGGATACAACAAAGCCCTTCGACGTATATTGTGACGCGTCCGGTATTGGGCTTGGCTGCGTGTTGATGCAGGAAGGACGTGTGGTCGCTTATGGCTCACGCCAACTTCGGAACCATGAGCAGCACTACCCGACTCACGATCTTGAACTTGCTGCCGTGGTGTTGGCACTGAAAATGTGGAGGCACTATCTCCTGGGGAACTTGGTGCATCTCTACACCGACCACAAGAGCTTGAAATACATTTTCACCCAGAAGGAGCTGAACATGAGGCAGAGGAGGTGGTTAGAACTGATCAAAGATTATGAGATTGAGATCCATTACCACCCCGGCAAGGCGAATGTGGTTGCCGATGCGCTGAGTCGGAAATCACATGTCCATCACCTCACCATTACACCGGTGGAGGAGGAAGAGCCAAGTTTATACTTGGTTCCTTATGGATCGCTGTACAACCTTGCCCTCATCCCTACTATTAGGGAGGACATCATTGCAGCTCAGAAAACGGATAAAGGCATGGCACATCTCCGGAGACGGATAGACAATGGAGAGATTAAATGTTTCCGGAAAGATGATGAGGGGACGCTGTGGTTCAATGACCGCATAGTCGTACCCCGAGATATGAAGTTGAGGAAAAAGATCCTCGATGAAGCTCACTTGTCCAAATACTCCATTCATCCGGGCAGCAACAAAATGTACCAAGATTTGAAAAAGAAATTTTGGTGGACACGGATGAAGCGGGAGGTAGCTAAGTACGTATCCGAGTGCGATACGTGTAGACGAGTGAAAGCTGATCACATGAAGAAATCAGGGCTGTTGCAACCCCTGAAGATTCCGGCATGGAAGTGGGAAGATGTGAGCATGGATTTCATTGTAGGATTACCTCTAACAGCCAACAAGCATAATTCCATATGGGTAATCGTTGATCGGTTAACCAAGACGGCTCACTTCATTCCGGTGAATACACGTTACAATGCCGGCAAATATGCGGAGCTATACATAGCAAAGATTCTATGCCTATACGGGATACCCAAGACCATTGTCTCAGATCGAGGTGCATTATTTGTATCTCGCTTTTGGGAGCAGCTACACGCTGCATTGGGTACTAAGTTGATCAGGAGCTCCGCCTATCACCCTCAGACGGATGGTCAGACAGAAAGGGTGAATCAAGTCCTGGAAGACATGTTGAGAGCATGTGCCATCCACCATGGTAGGAACTGGGATGATCACCTACCCTTGGCGGAATTCTCGTACAACAACGGTTATCAGGCGAGTATCAAAATGGCACCTTACGAAGCTCTCTATGGTCGTAAATGCCGCACCCCATTAAATTGGTGCGAGTCCGGTGAAAGGGTCACATTCGGGGTTGATATGGTGAACGACGCCGAGGAGCGCGTTCGGACAATTCAAGCCAATTTGAAGGCCGCTCAATCCCGACAGAAGAGCTACGCTGATAAGAGGCGTAGGCCGTTACACTTTGACGTTGGGGAACACGTGTACCTCCGCGTATCTCCAATGAAGGGCGTGCACCGATTCGGTGTGAAGGGGAAGCTCGCTCCCCGTTTCATTGGACCCTACGCTATCACCGAGAAGTGTGGACCAGCAGCGTATCGATTGGAGCTACCGGCATCTCTGGCTGGTGTCCATGATATTTTCCATGTTTCGCAACTGCGAAAATGCTTGAAGCATACAACTGCTGTTCCTACCGAAGACATCGGCGAGCTGAAGCCGGATTTAACATATGATGAATATCCGGTGGGAATTCTTGATGAGAAAGCCAGGACCACGCGTAGCAGAACGTTGTGGTTCTACAAAATACTCTGGAGTAACCACACCGCCGAGGAAGCGACGTGGGAGAGCGAGGAGTTCCTTCGCTCAAATTACCCGGAGTTTATGGCTTCTCAACACGGGTAAGTCCCTATTATATCGCTATCTCTTCTTTTATAATCTCGGGACGAGATTCTTTTAAGGGGGGAGGGATGTAAAAGCCCAAGAAAAGGGACTTGCAAAAACTTTTCTTCACCTCACAACACCACAGTTTTTATTGTGGACACCATAGGAAATGTTGTGAAGAGCAAGTAACCTCCATCAAAAGAATGATTAGAGGGGAAAGCCTTCACTTTCATAATGTAGGGTTTCTACAAATGAGCATGAGAGGTTGAGCTCACCCCTAGGATTTAAAAAGTCTTGGGAAGGTTCAGTCCAAAGCTCATGCAAATTCAACAATTTTTGAGGCACTTTTGGGTTATTTCAAAAAGAGGCCAATTTGAATGTAAATTCAAATTGCAGCAACTTTCATCACCCAAATTCAAAAGTTAGCTCCATATCTATACTCAGCACATTTTTCTGAGTGAACCCACCAACTTTCATCTCCATTGGAGCTCATCTTGTCAAGAGCTAAATTTGCAAGAATTCAAAACTGAATTTGAATTTAAGTTTGAATATGAAGCAAATTTAACCAAACAAAGTTTGAATTTGAGAATTCAAATTCAAACATAGGCTTGGTGACTAAGTCTCACATTAAATTGTGAGTAGCTGAGGATATTTTGGCACAACAGAATTCAGAAAATTGAAAAAAAAAAAGAGTTAGAGGGGAGGCCCACTGGTCAGTAGACTTAGCACCGAAGTCTCTTCAGCCGACTCCTCGACCGAGCGCGCTCGCCAGCTGCAGCCAGCGGCGGCGACCGACCACCTCGGCCGGCCAGCTCCTGCTTCGGCAGAGGAGGTGGCACAGCAGGTGTCGCGCTCTCCCCTGGCCTCAGGAGCCTATAAAAGGCCCGAGACCGCCGGCGAGTTACTGACTTTCGCGAAGTTCTGTAACCAGCAGCCTAGTCGCCCGAGCTCCGATCGTGTGCCACCCCAGCTGTGATCATCTTCCGGCTTCGACCTCCATAGGAAAGTGAAGCGCTAGCTCGTCCTCAAGACCACCGCGCAAACCGTTCCAAGGTTCGACCTCTGTGCGCGGAGAATTTCTCAGTTTAGGGCGAGTAGCTCCTTTCGGGACCCGATTAGGTTTAGCAGAAATTTGGGAAGCATAGTGGGTGGGAGGCCGAACGGAGCTGTGAGAGAGCATCTAGAGGTTCTGGCGACCCTTCTCGTTCGAAAACCGGAAGGAAATCACCGCTGGAACCCTAAGTTCACCGTAGGACAGTAGGGCGGAGGAGGGGGTCGCCGGTGAGGTCTGGGTTGCCGGCCGTTTAGGGCCCAACAGAGCTCATGCCGAGTTTCCCGAGGTTTCCCTGAGTGTGGCGACGCGATTAGCGCACGAAGAAAACGGTCAGAAGGGCGGGAACACATTGCCGAGGTAGCACAGAGGCATAGGGCTCGTCGCCGGCGAGCTATGGCGGTTAGCCGGTGGCGACATGGTGTCCAGCGGGTTCAGCACCCGAGATTACGTGGGGGCGGCGAGTTTCGTCGGCTCCGGTGAGCTAGATCGCCGGGAACGCTGACCTCGCCGGAGCTCCGGCGGCTCGGGGCGGCGACGTCGGGAGGTAGACGAAGGGCGCGGCCCCACCTGTCAGCCCCTGTGTTAATCGCGCGCGAGCGCGCGCGGTTAGTTCAATTTAAATGGGCGGGCCCCGCTGTCAGCCTCTGGTTTAGCGCGGGAGGGGATTTTTCTGTAGGAAAATAATTCAGGGATTAGCTCAAACTTTAGAAATCCATAACCTTGGCTAGGAAGCTCCAAATTTAGTGATTCAAATTGGGTTGGATTCATCTTGCCTAGCTATATCCAGGAATACAACCCAATTTGTATGAAACCCATTAATTAATTCTGGAAAATTCTTTAAAGTTTCTGAGCAAAAGAATTTTAGAGGGAGTTTGGTCCATCCAAAAATCCCCAAATTTTGCCAGGATGTTCTTTAGGACATTAGTAAACCCCTGTAAAAGTTTCAGACCATTTGGAGTTGATTTGGTCAGAGCAATTCAAATTTGAAGGTGCTGTGTTCATTTGAATGCAGAAACATTTTCAGAGAATTTCCAAAACTTGGAAATTCAATTCTGGGCAAACCCTGACTCCAAAAATGCTAGGAAAATTCATGCAAACTCTATGAGCTATAATATAAATTGTAGTTCATTAAGTTGAGCATGAACAGGGGTATTACCTCAGAATTAATTCTTCCTTGCTGATTTGCCAAGAGAATTATTCTGAGCAAACCACTCCATGAAAAGTGCTAATGTTTGGTCCAGAGAGTTTTCTTGTGACAAGGAACTCACACAAAAATTCTCAGCTCCATTGGAGCTCTAGATCACCCCTGTCCTGTTTACCCACTTAAGGGATTAATATGGAAAAGGGGGGAAAACCACTTAGCATTTAACCATGTGATTAAGTCCAAGCCAAACCACCAACACCAGTTCATATTTAAATTCTTAAACAAAGTTCCAGATATTAGAGGCTGGTTATTAGAACCAATAGTATAAGTCTTACTCTAAACTCACTTTTGCATATAAATTAACATGTAGTATTTCATTAACGTGTAGCCGTTGAAGAAGAGACTCCGGAAGTGCTGGACTTCCTCCTTCCGGACGAAGAACTAACTCCTGACCAGCAGCAACAAGGCAAGCCCCGGTTTGCATTAACCCTTTTTAAAAAGTTTTACTTTGTATACATGTGTCATATGAAGTATGTATGTGCATTAGGTATCGGATGAATGAAACCCCACTTGCATAACCAAAGTTTTCCTAAAAGAGTGAGGGTAGTGTCAAGGACCTCGAGTAGACAGGCTATGCTTAATGAGTCATAGGACTTCGGTACAAGTCGAGTAGTTGGAATCTACTCGCGAGATAGGCTGGGGACACACGGGTTCGGTTGAGTGATGTGAGATCACTTTAGTAATGAAAATGAGACTAGGCAGGGGCTAGGGCGCAGCAAGAGAGAGTCTTGTGTGCGCAGCCCTGCCCGTGTCGATTGAGGACCGATCCGTGTGCGGCCCTGCTGAACAAGTATTGAACGTACCGAAGGCATATCGGATATATGGGCCCCGATAAACCGATGTAGCCTAAACCTCCGGGCGTCGAGGCATAGCACACCGATTTATAGGTGTAGGTTGAGGGCAGCAAGGTGGAAATCTGCCAACGGGCATAGAGAGATGCTCCGTGTGGGGAACCTCCTGCTCGTTTCGGTGCGACCGGTTCGACGTTTGGGCTGTTGGGTGAAAGGTTGTCCCGTACGACATCGAGTGAGCGTGCTGTGCAGCTCCACGGGTGGGCGTACGTGACGTGCTCTTTGGGTTTTCCCTGCAGGTGTATATCGAGTCGATTCGCCGTCCCTCGCGGTGACGAGTACTGCTTGTTCACTGCGTCGTAACGTAGACTAATGGATGAATTATGGTGATTCAACGATGCTGATTGATATAATTGTATTGCCACATGTGTGCCACCAAATACTGCTTACTAAATTTCAGATTTCATGAACTGTTAACTTGTTGATAAAAGATAAACTAAGGATGAACTTGTAGGCGTGTCGTTTTGCTGAAATGTTACTATCCTATGTCCATTGTACACCTCATGTAGAGTTTCATGCTTAGGTGAGTCGGTTAAGCCTTGCTGAGCCTTCGAGCTCACGGTTGCTGCTTAAGTGTTTTTCAGGTGAAGAGCCACCCACGGACTCGGAGTACGAGTCCACCGGCGAGGGTTACCCTCCGTCGGGGACCACGGCTGAGTGGGAGCCGTACACGCCGCGCTGAGCTGAGGAGTGCAGCTAGTGTGGGTTGCCCTAGGGCTGGGCAACCGACTTTTGCTAAATAGGCGGGCGTGAGTTGTATAGTGTAGTCTTCCGCTGTGTAATAGAACAATAATTGTAACTGAAGTTTGTACTTATTTGTACAGTTTCAGCTGTTTTTCCCATGTAATATATTGTGTTCTTATGACGTGTGCTGTCGGGTGTCGCATCGCGCGGCATCACCCTCTGCGATCCTGGATGAGCGGATTCCGGTCCGCCACAGCCAGCACCCCCGGGAGATGGGTGCAAGGTTGCTCCTGCACCCTATCTCGGCGCAGGCGGCGCCCTCGGGGGAGACCGGGCGCGCTTCTTCTCTGGATGCCCGGGGGCCGGCTCCTTCCCTTTCCCTTTGTCGGCGGCTTGAGTTCTGTCGGCTCTTGGGAAGGGTTGGGCAGCAGCAGACGCCTCGTGCCCTGATCCGGAGCGCTCGGTTCCTGGAATTGTAATACCCCGGAAGGCATCCCCGACCTGTCGGACGGCGATCCTGATGTCGTCAAGGTTCGGCATCTTCCGCAGGAGCTCTGACCTCCTCTGTGGCTCCAAGAAGAGGGGGTGGCAGAGGGCGGAAGGACGGGGTCGCCGCTGGGAATGTAGTCGCCGCTCACCTTGCCCACCATCTCGTACAGCTCCTCGTCAGAAGGGTCAGAGCCGGGGCCCCTCTCCAGCCTGGTACAGTCCTGCTCGCTAGTATAGTACCACGCTGGGCGACTGTGCTGCTGCAAGGGTGCAATACGACGCGACATGAAGTCCATCAGCACCATAAGAGACGTCAGCCCCTCGTTAACCAAGAACCGGATCCGCTCCAAGACCGGGGCGTACTCCTGCTCCAGCTCAGGGATCTCCTCCCAGAAGCGACGATCGGTGGTTGTGCTGGCGGTCGGGAGTTGTAGGCGATCGTGCTCGTCGGTCTGCACTACCACCCAGCTCTCCCTCCAGTTTTCCCACCTCGATGCGCTGAAGGGCAGAAGGTACCCAGAGACCTTTGGGTCCTTGCAGCGATGCAGGAAGTAGTATGCCCCCATCTGGGTCTTCGAGCCGCGCCCAGTCGTCCGCAACACAAAGAAGTAGCGGAAGAGCGTCACAGAAGCGTGCACCCCCACAAACATCTCGCAGAAGTGGACAAAGACAGCAGCCATCGTGAAGGAGTTGGGAGAAAGATGGTGGAGCTGGAGCCCATATGTCTCCAGCAGAGTGACAAAGAAAGAAGAAATCGGCGGAACGAACCCCGCCAGAGCATAAGCAGTGAAGAAGACCATCTCCCCTTTTCCAGGATCAGGGGGAGGGATCCCCGGCGAAGCCGGTGTTTCTGTTCTTCCGTGCGCCAGCCCAGCAGCCTGCGCACTGGCCCAAGCTCGGAGGAACGAACGAGGCGCGTCGGGAGCAAGTTGAAAGCCATGGCGAAAGAGAGCACAAGGACAGGAAAACCGAGGCGCAAGAGTTCAAGGGAAGAACGAGCGATAGGAAATGCGAAGGGAAGCCGCGGTGCGGGTGAGATCCCCTTTTAAAAACTTTTCAGGAACGATTCGAGGTGATTCAAAAATCTTCGAGTACATCGCATCGGCGACCGCATTGGCTCCGAGACCGGGCGCCAATGACAGGTGGACCCAAGCCGCCCAACTGAAGCGGTGGGTCAAGGAGTCAGTCGCCCTAGAAGACAAGCCGGCGAAGCGCTTCGGCGGTTCCGGAAGAAAGTGCCGCGACGAACAGGAATGGCAGCCTTGGGAACCGCCGCAGTAAAAGCAACCATCAAGTGGGCGCACGCTCCCACGATCCCGCGGCTGTTCGTGCTCTGGCAGCGGTCAATGCGGGACTTAGAAAAAGTGCGCGCATCAGAAGAGACGGAGGTCCCACCTCGGGCTCGCTATCTCCCCCGAGATGGGCCCGGGGGCCACTGTCGGTACCCTCGATATGGGGTACCCCCGCGCACAGGGGAAAATGCCTAAGGATCTCGCCCTTCTCCGCAGGGAGAGCTCCGAAGGCGCCACGCGTCCGGAGGGGCCGGACCTCCCTCTCCTCAGAGGAGAGCTCCGGGCCCGCCACGTGGCATACAGAAGCCGGACCTCCCCCTCCGCGGGAGAGAGGTCCGAAGGCGCCACGTGTCCAGTAGGGCCGGACCTCCCTCTTCTCAGAGGAGAGCTCCGGGCTTGCCACATGGCCGACAGAAGCCGGACCTCCCCCTCCGCGGGGAGAGGTCCGAAGACTCCACGTGTCCTGCGGGACCGGACCCCCCTCTCCTCTGAGGAGGGCTCCGGGCCCGCCACGTGTCTAACAGAGGAACGCTGCCTGCCCCCGAGCGGTAGGCAGCGGGCGTAAAGTAGCGCCATACCTTGCCCGTACAAGGTATTCAAGGCCCGCGCCTTCCCAAGACGCGGAGACGCGGAGCACGCCTCTGTCAGGTGCCGTTGCGCCCAGTCGCATCACAGACTGGCGTGCAGTGTCAGAGCCTACCAGCCAATAAACGCAGCAACAAGACATCCCATGCCGCCCCCGCCGTCATCAACCACTACGACTAGCATGCGGCATGGGCAGGGCTGCAAGACGAAGACTCAGAAGCCTTCGCCAGAGACAACTATCGGCATAACTGCAGATACGGTAGATAACAGTCAATCTCCCAGGGACCACCTGTCGGGTCCCGGGCCCCCCTTGTAAGCCACCCGAGTCTTGGACTATAAAAGGCTAGGGTAGGCGACGTTAGCAAGGGTTCGCACTCCAGCAACTCATACGCTAGACATCAGTCATCCCCAAGCTCAGGACTCCGGTTCTGAGCAGAAAGCAAAAAAGCGAGCACCTCAGCTCACCGTGGACGTAGGGTTTCACGCTCCGGCGGCCCGAACCACGTAAAACCCGCCGTGTCAAGCTCTTACTAACTAGTCCATACGCTCAAGCTCTCCACAAGTGACTAGCCCCTCCGAAAAAGAACCTCCGCGGGCTGCCCAGTGCAGGTCCGGGGGAAGTGTCGACCGAACACTTCGACACAAAGAAACTTGAGTTTGCACAAATGTTGGTGTCATGTGTATGAAAAAGAGGGCTAGTTTAAACTTTTTATACATATGATAACACATGAGAGATTATTATAAAACAAACATAAGTTTACTTGCATGCTTGGACCCTAGGTGGGTTAAGACCACAGAGTTGAAGTACTCAAGTGCAATGGAAGGGTTTAAAAATCAGAATTTGAACTAAGTGTTCAACTCAAATTTCAAATGAGGGGAGGACATAATGGTATTTCAAACTGTTGTGTTCAAACTCTTGTTTGCAGCAGCTAACAAAAGAATCAAATTGCATATTTGGATTCCTTAGGTCCAATTAGTGGGTAGGCAAAGTTTCATTAATTTTTGAAAAAGTTTGCTATCTATGTTTCCAAAAAGGATATAAATGTGCAAAGAATTCAAATATACATTTGAATTTGGATGGAATTTGTCCAACTATCCAAATGCAACTCAATTTTTAACTCCAAGCATTTGAATTGGTCACTTTCCAAATTTTGGAGATCTTTTGAGGGATAAGGGGGCACTGACTGGTGGGGCCCACATGGCATAGAGGCAGTAAAAACTTGCAGCTAAAGTCAGCAAAGTCTCTGTTTTATGTCTTCCCACCCGAGCCAGGCTGCTGCAGCGTGACACCAAGAGGGCACCGAGCGACCGCCTCACCGTTTCCTCCTCACGCTGGCGAGCTGCTCGTGCCTGTCTTTACTCCCGGCCATGCCCCGTTCCGCCACAGCGCCGAAGACCCGGTCCTCTCCCTCTCGTACACAAGAACGGCACCGAACGGCCGCCGCCGCGTCGATCGCTCGTGAAGCGACGTTTCTTCGCATGCAAATCCCGGGCAGTAGCAAAAACAGAACCACGGTCTTCTCCAAAGCCTCCTCGGACCACAACCGAAAGCGTTCGGCCCTCACAAACCTGTGCACACCAAGTTCCCGCGGCGGCCGAGCCGCAACCGAACGGAGGTCGCACGTGGACAGCTCGGCAGGGAGTCTTTCGTGGCTGAGCAAGAGTGGCCTCGGACGCGCTAGGACCCGGTGGTGCTCATCTCCGAAGCTCAAGCCGTGACATGATCCACCGAGCGCAAATTTGAGGAAACTCCTCCGGCGGGCACAAACCGACCTTCCAGCACGGTAATCCCGAATGTGACCTCTCTTCTCGTTCCTCAGTCGTGAAAACTTGCATACAGGACTGCCAGTAGTCGGCGATCATTAGCCCTTCACATCCCTAGTGTGAAACTGCATGTAGGCCGATTATTTCTAGGTTTTTCTAACGGCAACCGAGGTGGGGAGAATCGGGTTCACGGTGCAACCATGGTTAGAGCCTTCCCCGAGCCTTTGTATGGCCATGTCGACCTCCCCTGGGATCCACCGATGCTGTAGAGCCCTCCCATCGAGGTTTTAGCGGGCTAGAGGAGTTGGGCGACGTCACTGAAATGGTGCCGAGTCGCCGCACCATCGCCGGCTATGTTAGAGCCACCGCCAGTCGGGGGAAATGATACCATCGTGTTCAGCATGTGGGTTTAGTCCCTAGCGGCGAGAGGTAGCTCGGGGGATGGCCGATAGGCCGGAATCCAGCGAACTCCGGCGAGCCCGGCGGCGCGTGGGCGCGGGTGGCCGGAGGTTGAAGAAGAACCGGCGGGTCCCGCGTGTCAGCGACAGAGAATTGAATTTCCGATCTGCTGCGGCGCTTGGATCGATTGTGGCTGCAAGGGAAGAGTCCAGTGTGACTCCCTCAATTCTGTGGAAAACCATGGGACTGAGAACTGATGCATATGTGTGCCCAGGATGTTTATCACACATATACACATCATCCACAAACTGAATTTCAGAATATATATGACAACAAATAACAGAGTTTATTACAATGTCCCATGAGTCTTGGACTCATGTTCACAGCGGAAGTCTTAATCTAACATCGGAAGTCTTAGTTCTATGCAGCGGAAGTCTTTATTCTAATGCGGAAGCAATCTACTAATGCGGAAGCAATTCTAAGCAGCAGTGGCTCCATCTCTACTTCATCCCCACAGGCAAGGTTGAGAACAGATTACACGCCTAATGCTCCACTTGGTCTTCATAGTAATCTTCTCCTGTTGCTGATGATGAAATAATAAAGCAAGTTTGAGTACAATGATGTACTCAGCAAGTGCGGGAAATTATGATATGTAGCTCATAACAAGGTAGGTATAAAAAGGCTCATTGCAGAAAGCAAAGTTATTTATCAAAACCATGATAAAACAGCAACTCATCTTTAAGTGAATGTAATCCCAAAAAAATACCAATCATACCTCCATTATGTTCATTACCTTCCATGTCACAACCAGACATCAATCAACCTCATTCTTGCTCATGAATACCTCCTCGTATTCGCTACCATCTCACGAATACCATCTCGTATTCGCTACCATTTCATCTCATAAACAACTTTGTCTCCCACCGAGACCAACCTTGTTGCCATGACTCAATAGTCATGCAACCCATCTTATCACCCGGACTCAACAGTCCAGAAAACTAAACCAAAATCAAACCATCCAAAACCATAACCAATAACCATATCCAATCACCATCCCAAGTAATCATGGAAGTTGGCCAGGCGCTGGTGATAGTTTTAGACTCTGCAGAGTTTGCACCTCTTTACCCACAAGTTTGTGATTTCGTCGCCCATCGGCGACTGCAGAACCTCCGTTATACCAGTACACAACCGTCGGTGTATGGCCAAGAGATCACAAAATAGCCTTAACAAAGGGGCTACTAGATGTATGGACTCACTAAGGTTTCACCGGCAGGCTAGAATCTCCAATTCTCCCACCCACGGGCCCCCTCTTGTGCCATGCAGTTCCCAGGGCAGTCCACACTCGACTCCCATTCCCCGAACCTTCCACGGTCCATAACAATCTAGCAACTTACCTAATTACTCAGCTAAGCCGCACCCATACTTGGCCTTGTGGTGGCACTGTTATCCTGGCATGTGCTCGCATGAACCAGTCCTTAGATCTACGGCAAGTAAACCACCATCTCATGCTACCTCATTCACAAATCCAGTCTTGCCTAGATCTCCCTCCGATCCATGTTCATTAACAACATCAATTTCTCATTATCATTACGAGTGCAGTTAGCTAGACACATCTATCTCGCTTCCCAATCCCATGGACTCAGCGAAGCTTAAAAGTAAAAAAAAAACCATACCCGACTCATATACTTCCCTGGCGACAAGGGTGGTTTAACCAGAACTAGTAAACTCCTATAAAATGGTTTCCCATCTTGTTTGTCTCAGCACACACACCTTTTCGCAAAACAAAACAGTTTTCCCCAAAACATAGGATCAATATGGTCAAGGGGCACTTGCCTTGTTCTTGCGGTTCCGGTTGCTCTTGGATCTCGAAACCTTGTTGTTGCAGCTCGTCGTAGACAGCTCGCTGAGCTTGTCCTGCTATACAGGATGACACATACAAGATCCACAACAATCAATATCATGCACAAACTTTAACTAGATGCGATGATGCATATGCATGCTATCCTATGATCAGTTTTTATCGGATCAGTTTGTACGTGTTCTTGCATGGCTTGCATGGTTTTATGATGAACAGAGGTGTTCGGATCAAATGTGGACGTGGCGATGATCTTGTCTTTAGATCAACCTGATCAACAAGTGATCTGTCCACAAGAAAGCTTCTGCTCGAATGGAATCGAAGAACAGATGCAAAGGAAACACGATGATGTCGTAAGGTGATATTGGAGACCTACCTTACGTTCTTCGTGGTCTCGGGGTCCTTCTTTTAGCAAGACAGATCGTTGGGATCCCTTCCGGCGATCTTCCTTGACTGAACTCCGGCGATGGGCTTACTCAGTGAGTTGGGGCTAGGGCTCTAAGTTGTCGGCTTAGGAGGTGGAAAAGAAGTTCGTGGTTTTTGGCAAAAGGTTCTGGGTTCTATTTATAATCGGGAGAAGAAGAGTCCTAATCTGATTGTATTTTGAATAAGAGTCCTATTCAGATTATCGTTGAATCTTA
Organism: Neostapfia colusana; assembly: GCA_030760725.1. Lineage (NCBI taxonomy): Eukaryota > Viridiplantae > Streptophyta > Magnoliopsida > Poales > Poaceae > Neostapfia > Neostapfia colusana. The sequence goes on along the minus strand of JASWHV010000005.1, from coordinate 60,697,186 downwards.
ACAACTTATCTTGAGTTGATTTGGTGCGGTAACATTGTGGAATTCAGGTCGGTTTCTCCTCCGTACCGATATTTCAACGCGTACAGAATCCAAAAACCATTCCAGAACTCGTTACCTCCACGGTGATGAGCTCTGGAAGCTCCACGTGTCTACCGGGGCCTGGTCTCCCCATTTCCGCAGAGACGAGCTCCGGTTGTGCCGTGTGTCAAGTGAGCGAGACCTCCCTCTCTTTCGGAGGTGAGCTCCGCGTGCACCACGTATCCTGGCGGTCGGGACCTCCTCTCTTATTCGGAGGTGGCTCCGTGCATGCCACGTGTCAGTGCCGGACCTTCCCTCTCTTCGGAGGTGACTCCAGGTGTGCCACGTATCCTAACAGTGCCAGACTTCCTTTCTTCACAAAGACAAGCTCCGAGGTTAACACGTGTGCAACAGTGACGGACCTCCCGGAGATAAGCTCCGGTGGCAACACGTGTCCAATAGAACCGGACCTCTCAGAGGTGAGCTCCAATATCGACACGTATCCCACGCGACTGGTCCTCTGATTTCCGTGGTGACTAGCTCCGAAGGTGACATGTGTCCTGCAGAACTGCCTTCGCTTCTCCGCAGAGGCTAGCTCCGGGGGCAACACGTGTCCCACAGGGTCGGACCTCTCCCCCTTTGCGGAGATGAGCCCCGAGCCTGCCACGTAGCCATTTTAGCGGTGGACCTCTCCCCACTTTGCAGGGATGAGCTCCGAACACGCCACGTGGCTGGCGGGCCGCGGAAGTTGTCTTTGGCGCTCTCTGTGAACTGGATTCTTGTTCTTTTTGGCTATCCTTTTAATTCTTTCTCTGTTCCCACTTCCTTTAAAATGTTTTCTCTTCATGAAACATGAATACATGCAGAAACCAAAAATGAGGGTGTCACAAATCTACCCCCCTTAAATTGAATCTCGCCCTCGAGATTCGTTAGTAGAGAATAGATGAGGAAATTCTGCCTTGATGTCTTCTTCACGCTCCCATGTGGCTTCAGCTTCGGTGTGATGGCTCCATTGTACCTTGCACCATCGGATCACTTTGTTCCTGGTGACCCTTTCCTTTACGTCCAAAATTTGGATAGGGTGCCCCGTATAAGTCAGGTCCTCTTGAAGTTCAAGCTCTTCCATTGGTATTTGCTCCTCTGGTACTCTCAAGCACTTCTTGAGCTGGGATACACGAAACACGTCATGTACGTCGGAGAGATATGTTGGGAGCTCTAGTTGATAAGCTACTTCTCCTCGCTTGTCCAAAATCTTAAATGGTCAGATGTAGAGAGGTGCTAGCTTGCCTTTGACATTGAAACATCGTTGTAACACCCAAAAAACCTGCTAAAGAGGGGAACTTAAAAATTTTGGACGTGTTGCATGTGGTGCAGAAATTCAAATTCAAACTGGAATTCAAATTCAAATCAAAACAGAAAAGAAAAGGAAAAAGAAAAAGAAAAAGAAAAACCCCAACCGGCCAGTGGGCCGAAACCCACCAGCCGGCCCAATCCCCCACGCCAGCCCGAACCAGCGCCCCCCTCTCTCACTCTCACTAACACGTGGGGCCCGCGTGTCATCTCCTTCCCCGCGCGCCCCCAACGGCCCGGACTTTTCCCTCCCGCTGAGCACACCTGACGCTCCCGGATTCTTCGCGCTCGACCCGACCCCGAATTCCTCGCGCCGGCCAGCTCGATCGCAACAAACCCCCGCGCCCCCTGCCCTGATAAAAACAGATGAACCCGCCGCCCTCCCCTCGCACGAGCAGTTTCTCTCCCGGTGAGCGCCGCCGCCGTTGAGCTCGGAATTCCCCAAGAGCGTCGCCGTCTACCTCTGTCAAACCGATCTCGTGACCCCACAGCACCGCGCACAAGCTGTAGACGCCGACCCCGGAGGGAAACGCCGCCGGAAACAACCATCCCAACGCTCGCCGGTGAGTACCGCCGCCGCTCGCCGGTGAAACTTCCGAATTACACGGTTTCGATCCACCCTAATCATTGGCGTGCCATTTCTAGACCCCAGTGAAGCGTCATGACCCGAAAACACGAAGGGATCCCCGCCCCAACTGCCACTTCGACATGCACCGCAAGCCGCCGCCGCCTGTCCTCGTCGCCGACCGGGTTCCGAGTCATTCAGGCCTAAGAAATTAGCCTAGGTGAGCTCCCCTACCTCCCCTCTGCCGTTTGCTACCAAAAAGGGTCGGGTGTTAGCGTCTGAAGATGAAGATCCGCGACCTCGCCGGCGAGATCGCGCCTCTGCCACCGCGCGCGCGGGCGAACTCCGGCCAGGAGCGACGTGGCCTCGTGTGCGGCGTCTATTTTAAATCGCACGGTAGAAATAAAACCCACGCGTACCGGTTCGGCGATCTAATCTGAGCCGTCTATTTTAAATTGGACGGTTCACGTTAGCCCCGCGTTATAAAGGCCGGGATTCTTACGCGCTACCCCCTGGGGATCTCGGAAAATACGAGCTAGCCCCGGAAACTTCTGATCTAGCCCCTGGAACTTCAGAAATTCGTGTAAATTCATTTAAAAATCAGTTTTAGCCGCTGGACTTAATAAAAATAGGAAAACCCCTCTGTTATGTGTAGTTAGACCCCTGGAAATTTATGAAATATCAAATTAGACCCTGCAGTAGGGTGGATTTACCTTTTTGGCCCTATGTGATATTAAATTCAGAAAATTGAATATGTGACTAGGATTTAAATTTAAAAGGTAAGGCAAACACATGTGCAAATTCAAATTTAAACTCTCCTAGCACATGGAAAACTTTAGAATGAGTTAAAAATAGATTTTAGGCCGAAATGAAATCTGCCTAAGTGTTGTTCATATTTATTAGTTCTAGAAACACATTTTTAGGCTAGGAAATAATTATGAAAACTGATAAAATAAATTTAAATTAGTTCACATCAGAGGAGAAGTTCAAAAATATATTATTTAATACTTTAAGATCAGAACCTATTCTGTTGAGATGATAAGTCCTACTATTTAATATTAAAACTCACTTTTAGGCATAGAAAATAAATCTGGAAAATATAGGAAAATAGGTATGCATAATTAGAAAATGATAAATGAAGTCTCCAAATCCAAAGACTTCAGTTAGGATTTGGTAGAAGATCTGAAAACTCATTTGGAGTAGGAAATTTCCTTTCATGCAAACCTTGTGGCTAAGAAGTGTATTAATCAAATATAAAGGATTTGTTCAAATTGTAAATTCATATATAGAGTGCAAATAGAAATCTGAATACAAAAGTTAGAAATAATATATATATATATATATATATATATATATATATATGTTTAAAAGTGCATGTAGGCCTAAAATCAACACATCTAGGGTAACCACAACACTTAAATGTGAATGACTTTCATATGTATGTATGTATGGTTTGCATGAGTGAAAGTGTGAACTATGGCTTATGGATTGTTGCTTTCTTTTGCTATGTGTATTGGCATGAGTAGAATCTGCCCCAGAGCAAGTTCTTCCCTTCCAAGACCAAGACTTTCCATTCCCAGAGCAGCAGGAAGAAGGCAAGTGTCCTTGACCACTTTGATCCTATACTAGGATGTGTAGATAGAATTATTTGCATTGTCAATTGAAATATGAAACCCATGCTAGGAAGTTTCCCTAGAATTGCATTACCTTGTTTCCTTGTAGCTTGGGTTGGGATCTATTTTATCATGTCATTTATTTATATGCTTATGCTTAGCCATGCTTAGAATGGGATAATTGGGATATGAGATCATCAATTTATTTATTTTACTCTTGAATGAGATATTATGAGTTATGTAGAGGTAGGGATCGAGGCAAGTTGGATGATTTGGTTGGTGCTGGGTGCACGAGACTCGGGTTTGTGTTTAGTACTTGCCCTGGATCCTAAGGACCGGTTCATGGAGCATGTAACCTGGCTTTACCGTGCCAACCACATGCTGAGATGGGGCAGCTTGGCCAATTAATTAGGTGTATCCCCGACGTAGTATGGGTGTGTTGGATGGTGCGGGGAATAGGTGTCAGCTGGACTACCATAGGAACCGCAAGGCTCAAGAGGAGGCCACTGCAGCGGGGTTGGAGCCTCTTGTATGCTGTCAGGGGTGAAACCTCAGTGGGCCCATGCTCGTCGGGAATCCCTTTGTAAAGGCCTCGTAGTGATCTCCTTGCTACACACCTGGGAAGTGTGAACGTGGTTCTCGGACACTGGCATAATGGAGATTCTTTTAGTCCACCCGGCAACAGGGGATAAAATCACTACATGTGGGTACAGTGGTGCGAACTCTGCAGAGTCAAAACTGTCATGACAGCCGTGCTCACGGTCAAGAGCGGCTTGGACTTATTCATGATTAGAGGATGATGGATTGGGAAGTTGAGGATGTTAAGCGGGAAGCTTAACATTTGAGTTGAGACTATGTGTACTTGATATTGATGATGGGTTGGGAGATTTGGACCATTTCACCTGTGTAGTAATGTAGGTGCTTAATAAGCTAAGGTGATAGGTATTAATTGCATAGTGCTTTAACCATGAGTGAACCTCTCCTTGCTCTAGCCATGCATGACATAACTTTCCCACACTTGCTGAGTACCCACGGTACTCAAACTTGCTTTTCTGTTGGTTTATATTGCTGCTCAGGTCAAGAGACTGATGTGGTGTTTAATGATCAAGACTTTGGTCCCGAGGAAGGATTTTAGGTTCACGGAGTCCCTCGGGCAACGCCTGTGACGGAGCCCACAAGACTTATATTCCGCTGCTGTTTTATTTACCTATTATGAACTTATTGTCGTCCATCGAGACGTATGCTATGTAAGACTTACTTATATTCAACACCTGGCTTGTAATAAATGATGCTTCACTATTTGTTATCACATGTATGAGAGAATGATCCTGGCATACATGTGATATTCACTCGGTTGTTCTTCAGAGAAACCGGGTGTGACAGAAGTGGTATCAGAGCCAATGTTGCCCGTAGGAACGTGGACCTAGGTAGAAATGGACGTATTTAAGGACCCTATTTTCTTAAAAACTATTTTACAAAGGTGTGGGGTGAAAGTGTTATTTATTGGGGTCACTTTATTCATCTTACCCCAACTTTTATTCAAAATACAATTTTTGTTTAACTCTTATCTAACTTAATTTTAAATGCATTATGTTTTAGATGGTTCGCATGATTCGCACCGCCCGTAAGTCCACCGGAGGGAGAGTTCCAGTAGTTGCCCTTGCCTTGAGAGAGGAGAACCGTCTGGTGACGTACCACTCCTACGGGTTGGCAGTAGGAGGCTTGTCGCGCCGTCTACGGCGTATGCTCCACGCTGCCGGCAATACAGGCAATCTAATCATACACTACAGCTCCACCCGGATGAATGTGGCCTAGAGGGGGGGTGAATAGGCCTTTAAAGAATTCCTGCACACTTAATAAAGTTGTCAGAAACTTGACTGACCGGACTAGTCCGGTTGTGTGGGCGGACTATTTGAGTTGATTAAGTGTGTCTCACAAATTTTATCTTATAGCAGCGGAATAAGAACACCAGTTTTTATAACTTAAATTTATTGTATGGATGCACGTGCAAACTTGTAAGGAACTCAAACGATGACTAGCAAACTAGTGATCTAATGTGTCAAGATGTAAAACAAATGAGAGACAAAAGACACGAATTTTTACCGAGGTTCGATCTCACCAAGAGATCTACGTCCTCGTTGAGGAAGCTCACACAGAGCCGGGTTCCCAACCCTTTCCCTCTTCAAGTCACCACACAGGCCGACTTGACTTCACTATCAAGTGTAATCACCGTTTTTATGGGGCAACCTCACACGTTGAGGGCTCCCACAAGAGTTACAATGAGAAGTTGATCAAATACACTCAAAAAGGATTACAATGCAGAATATGAGTGTAGAGAGATCAAACCCCAAGAGCTCACAACGAAGGAACGACGATCTCCCAATCCCAAATCCAAGTATTTTATTGGTCTTCACCTTTTTGCACCTTAGATGTGTGGGGAGACGTGTTTTTGGGCTCTTGGGACAGGTGGCGGCGCTAGGGTTTCAGTTTTTGACAGTATGAGTCGTGTCTTCTTAGGGAAAAGACGAAGGACCTCTATTTATAGGCTTTCCCAAAAAGTTACCGTTGTTAGACCTACTACCGGACTAGTCCTGTATATGATCGGACTTGTTCGGCCTACTTCCAGTGGGTTAACCGGACTAGTCCGGTCCACAAACCGGACTTGTCCGGTGCTATGTGAGATGAGGTTTCAGAAACTTTAGCGGACTAGTCCTGTCGCTTGGATGGACTAGTCCGTAGTCCTCTAAAGAGGACAAGAGAGACATGACCGGACTAGTCCGGTCTAAAACCGGACTTGTCCGGTTGCATTCCAGTGAGCAGACCGGACTAGTCCGGTGCACTATGTTTGCGTCTTTCAGAAAGTTAAACGGACTAGTCCGGTCCATGAACGGACTTGTCCGGTTTTCAGTGGATTTTAGTTGATTTTTAAACCCCTTACCCTTATGCAAAGTCATGAGCTCTTGGGATGTGTCTCTCTCACACACAACCTATACATTTTTATCTACTTTGCTTCTCTAAATTCCACTAACTTCTTCTTTTTCGGGCACCACTCTATTTTTCACCTTTTTGTGTGTGTGCCGAGCCAGTTCACTTTGTTTATCCTGCAATCATCTTAATAGTTTCATTAGGATCTCATATGTTCGTCATCAATTAGCCAAAACCCACAAGGGATATCCTAGATGCACCTACAATCTCCCCCTTTTTGGTAATTGATGACAACCATTTGAGATATCACAATTAAGAATAAAAGGTTGTTTTTCATAAGGTGTGTACATATGAGAATAATAAAGAATTCACAAAACGCTTCTCACATATGCACACACCTTATGGTGGGGTGCCTCACAGTTGTGTGATAAACAAAATGTGATAAATTAAAGACAAACAGTAAGTGGGCATTGGAGCATAGTACATCACACATAGGAAAAGAAATAGTGCATTACAAGATTTTAAAAATAGGTACATGTCCTTGATCACACAAGATCTTAATGACTAATACTAGATAGAAAAAGTCCAAGTCTAATCTCAATCTTCCATCTCAATCTCTCCCCCTTTGGCATCAAGACACCAAAAAGGGAAAAACCGAGGGAAATCACTCATCGCTGCCTCCTCCGTCAGTCTCAGTCTGATCTTCATCTTCAGCATCCACGGGAGCAGGATCTTCCTCTGAGTCCTCGGAGGCGGGCGGTGATCCAACAGGCTCAATCTCAAGCTTTGCACAGATAGACTTGATATTTGCATTGACGTACTGTTGATGTCTCTTCCTTGCAAGCTTTTCTTTGCGTTGCCTGTCTTCGATCTTACGGCAGCAGGCAAAGATAGAGGAGAGCATCTTGAGGATGCCGCTAGATGATTCTTGGGCAGGTGGAGAACCAGGAGGAGCAGCTGCAGACCTAGTGTCATCATGAGCTTGCTTTGATCTCCTCTTCACTGGTGGAGAGGACGGGGCAGTTGGAGCCGGAGGTAGAGTGTACTCGGTAGGTTTTTGCGGCTTCAACCCCGTATGCTTGACATCCTTGACAAACTCGAGTCCTGTCACCTTCTCAATCATGTACATGATATACGGTGCGTATCCACAGGACCTATTGGGGGTAATTGAGATGTTCACAATGTCGTTGTAGATATACTCAAAGACATTGAATGGTCTCCTCCCACTAATGACTTTCATGAGAGTCCTCAAGGTTCCTTGTATAGTTCCTGCATCTCCATCCTTCGGAGCTATCGTCTTTCTCAAGACTCTATTTAGAACCACAAAGAAGGGCTTTAGATATTTGATGGTTGGAGGGACATATGGCATCCTTGTGTCATAGAGAAATTCAAGTTCCTCCTTCTCCAGGGGTTTCAGATTATGAATGACCAGTTCATGATCCAAAGTGTTTTGGAGGTGAAGAATCCTAGCAAATTCATCATAAGTGACACTATACCTTGAACCATGAGTCATCCAAGTAAGACTGTCTCCATCATCCCGAGCAAAGTAGAGAGTGGAGTAAAACTGGGTAATGACTTCATTGTTCCAGTCATACTCAAAGGATAGCAGGTCCGTCAGACCGTGCCTCTCTAAGGCCTCCACCATCTCACGAAAGGCGGGATACTTCTTTGACTTCAGGTAGTCAACATTCAGCCATTGACTCTCTACTACGGGATTCTTCATCTTCATGTACACGTGCTCGTAGTAGTCTGCATGGAAGTTGCTCCAGAACCTAGGATTAGAACATTGTTTAGGTCGGCCATACACTTCAATCTTCCTGAAGTTATCAGCTAGCTCATTCCCTTTTCCAGTGAAATCCTCACTTGAAGGCTGCCTGTTGCGGTGAACGGGATTTTTCAATTTCAGAGGCCCAATGGGGCCACTAGCAAGTCCCTTCCCTTTATTGAGAACTCTTCTTGGCCCTGACGAGCCCTCAGCAGCATCTTTCCTTTGAGGCCTTTTGATAATGACTTTCCTCTTCTTAGGTAGATTGTCGTCAGAGGGTGGAGAGTTAGCATTGACATCATGTCTCTTCTTCATCACTCCCTCCTTAGCTCTCCTCACTCTTTCACGTTGAACTTCTTCGTCAATGTGAAAAGAGTCGTCATCTGATCCTGAAGACATGATGCCTGATGAGGAGTTTAAGGATTAGATGCAAACGGACGCATTATCTACTTCAAATGGGAATGTAGGAGTTCAGCTGTCAGAGACCGGACTTGTACGGTTTCAGAGTGCGGACTAGTCCGGTGGACCAAACTTGTCCGCATCTGAACGCCGGACTAGTCCGGCCTAGCATAAGAACACTAAATTGAATGTTTCATTTGAGGCAAATCTCCTATCTAAGGACACAAGGATAGGAAAGTGGTAGGAATACATCTATTTATGCAATGTACATCCTTTTGAAATCAAAGGAAACTAGCTAGAGCTAGAAAAATTGAGATTTTGGTTTTTGGGGGGATTTACCAAGATTTGAAGATTCGCGTTGAAGGAGTGGAAATCAGTCCGGATGAGTCCGGAAAGTAGGATCCCCTCGTCGAGAAGAGGCTTTTTCACGGAGAAAACTCCGAGTTTGAGGACTCAACTCGAAAATCACTTTGAGAGCTAGGGTTTAGGAGAGAGGGTGAGACAAAGTGCTTATGAGTGGAAAGGGAGGCGTTTGGTCCGGCTAACTGCTTCTATATGCGACTGACCGGACTAGTCCGGTCATGGTAGCGGACTAGTCCGGTACCCCTGAGTTAACCTAATTGTTGTCTGTCCGGACTAGTCCGGTTGGAAATCGGACGAGTCCGTTTCCAACAGACTTGATATATATATAGATAACTAATAGTGATCCAAGGACAACAATTTTGCAAGTAGTCTTGGTGATTACGACCAGTAGGCAATCAACAATCAAACAATGGTCATAATCCACAGGATTTATTCATTAAGAATAGTTTTCTGAGTACAAAGGAGAGGAGGAGCAGTTTTGACAATACGGAGGAACAATTTAAGTTGCAACCAGGTATGCAATGTTTCAAGCCACATTTCGAGAGTCAAGAATGTTTAGCTCATTTCTTAGTTCACAGAACCTTTTCTCATCTAATGGTTTGGTAAAAATATCTGCAAGTTGTTTTTCAGTCCTAACATGTGAAATAGCTATGTCACCTTTTAATGAATGATCTCTAAGAAAGTGATGACGGATGTCTATGTGCTTAGTTCTTGAGTGCTCTACCGGGTTGTGTGCAATCTTTATAGCACTTTCATTATCGCATAGAAGCGGGATATGACTTAGATTGTAGTCGTAGTCCTTAAGAGTTTGTTGCATCCAAAGCAGTTGCGCACAGCAACTACCGGCTGCAACATACTCTGCTTCCGCTGTGGAAAGAGCAATGGAGTTTTGCTTTTTAGATGACCAAGAAACTAGGGACCTACCAAGAAATTGACAAGTCCCTGACGTGCTCTTTCTATCGACTTTGCATCCTGCATAGTCAGCGTCAGAGTACCCTATCAAGTTAAACTTGGATCCTTTGGGATACCAAAGGCCCAAGTTGGGTGTGTGCACAAGATACCTTAGGATTCTTTTTATAGCAATTAAGTGACACTCTTTAGGTGCGGCTTGAAACCTTGCACACATGCAAACACTAAGCATAATATCTGGCCTAGATGCACATAAGTATAGTAAGGAGCCAATCATGGACCGATATACCTTTTGGTCCACATTTGGACCGTCTTCATTGAGGTCTAGATGTCCGTTGATGGCCATGGGTGTCTTGATGGGCTTGGCTTTGTCCATATTGAATTTCTTGAGAATGTCTTGTGTATATTTAGTTTGGCTTATAAATGTACCTTCTCTCAGTTGCTTCACTTGAAATCCCAAGAAGAACTTCAATTCACCCATCATTGACATCTCGAACCTGACTGTCATTATTTTGCTAAATTCTTCACAGAAGGACTTGTTAGTGGATCCAAAGATAATGTCATCAACATAAATTTGACATATGAATAAATGATCATTAAAATGTTTAGTAAAGAGTGTATAGTCTGCTTTACCAATTTTGAATCCATTTTGAATCAGAAAATCTCTAAGGCACTCATACCAGGCTCGAGGAGCCTGTTTGAGGCCATAGAGAGCCTTACGCAGTTTATAGACATGGTTGGGATACTTCTGATCTTCGAACCCCGGTGGCTGCTCTACATAGACTTCCTCCTTTATCGGACCATTCAAAAAGGCACTCTTGACGTCCATTTGATACAACTTAAAATTATGGTGAGTAGCATATGCCAATAAAATGCGAATGGACTCAAGTCTAGCTACAGGAGCGAAGGTTTCATCGAAATCCAAACCTTCCACTTGAGAATAACCTTTGGCCACCAACCTTGCTTTATTTCTTGTCACTACTCCATGTTCATCTTGCTTATTCCGAAAGACCCATTTGGTTCCAACGATGTTCGCCCTTGGTCTTTCCACCAGCTCCCACACTTCATTTCTTTTGAAGTTGTTCAGCTCCTCTTGCATCGCAATCACCCAGTCTGGATCCCTTAAGGCTTCTTCTACCCTGTATGGCTCCAGAAAAGACACAAAAGAATAATGTTCACAAAAATTTGCAATTTGAGATCTAGTAGTTACTCCCTTAGCAATATCTCCAATGATATTGTTGACAGGATGGTCCCTTTGCACACACTGATGTACTCTAGGGTGTGGAATTTGTATAGTTGTTTGTTCTTCATTGTCTTCATGTGTCATGTCTCCCCCTAGATCATTGCTTCCATGATCATCTTGATTTTCTTGATCTTCCTCAACTTGATCTTGTGTAGGAGCTCCCCCTTGATCATTGCTTCCTTGTTGAAATTCATCTTGTGTCTCCTCTCGTGGTAGGATATCACCAAGTGCCATTTTCTTCAGCGCTTCACATGGAGCTTCCTCCTTATCTAGCATAGACTTATCGACTTGCTCCACTTGTGAGCCGTTAGTTTCATCGAACACTACGTCACGCGCTACTTCCACAAGGCCGGACACCTTGTTGAAGACACGATAGGCGTAGGCGTTCGATTCATATCCGAGCAAGAATCCTTCATCGGACTTTGAAGCAAACTTCGAGGCCCTTGGTTTCTTGTTCAGAATAAAACATTTGCAACCAAAAACTTTGAAGCGGAGCTGTTCATCTCAAGAATCGTGTGTTTACACGGGGTTCCCCGCACCATCGTGTCTGACCGAGGTGCGTTTTTCGTATCCAGATTTTGGGAGCAACTGCATGCTTCCTTGGGAACCAAATTAATTCGGAGTTCAGCGTATCATCCGCAAACTGATGGTCAAACAGAGAGAGTCAATCAGATTCTGGAGGATATGCTACGGGCATGTGTCATGGGAAGAATTGGGATGACCATCTAACATTAGCAGAATTCTCATATAATAACGGTTATCAATCCAGCATCAAGATGGCCCCGTACGAAGCTCTTTATGGCCGGAAGTGCCGCACACCACTGAATTGGTGTGAGTCCGGCGAGAGAGTGGTCTACGGGATTGATCTGGTGAATGAAGCCGAGGAACGAGTGCGAGTGATTCAAGCCAATTTAAAGGCTGCTCAATCTCGGCAAAAGAGTTATGCAGACAAACGACGTCGACCTCTCCTCTTCAACATCGGGGACCACGTTTACCTTTGTGTCTTTCCGATGAAAGGGGTTCATCGTTTCGGAGTGAAGGGAAAGCTTGCTCCGCAATTCATCGGGCCGTTTGCTGTCACTGAGATATGCGGACCCGTGGCCTATCGTCTAGAGCTACCGGCGTCACTTTCGGGTATTCACAATGTTTTCCACGTCTCCCAGCTGCGGAAATGTCTTAGGTACCCAACCGCAGTTCCTAGGGAGAACATTGAGGATCTCCAACCGGATCTCACTTATTCTGAGTATCCGATACAGATGATTGACGAGAAGACTCGCGCCACAAGAAATCGGACATTGAAATTTTACAAAGTCTTGTGGAGCAACCACACCGCTGATGAAGCTACGTGGGAAAGCGAGGATTTTCTCCGTTTAAATTTCCCCGACTTGTTTGTACCATATGTCCAGTAGTCATTCTCCCTTCTTCTTTCTTTTTGTAATCTCGGGACGAGATTCTTTTAAGGGGGGAGGAATGTAACAGCCCTAACTTTTGTAAAGTTTTATTTCAACTTATGAAACAAAGTTAAGGCGAAGAAAGGCCATAATTGTGTCACATGAAATGATGAACACACAAATGAACATGTGAGGGAGTTAAAAATTTCCTCTAGCCCTTGCTCAACACATTTTAACCTAGGGGAAAGAATTAGACTCCCAAAAACTCTAACTCATGTGCACCTTCTCTATGAGTAGAGTGGAGGAAATTTAAATGCAATTTGAATTCTTTTGAAAGGATTCCTATTCAGATTGTACAAAGGCCTATATGTGAGAGCATAGATGCATTTCTCCTGTATTCAAGATCCTAAGTTTCAAATTTGGAGAATTTTAGGTTTCATATACTATTTATTCCGAGGATTAAATGAGGGCACATTCAAATTCAAACTTAAATTTGAATTTTGAACCAAACAAACTCAATTTCAAAATCTGATTTCAGATTGGAGATCCTCATAATTCTTTTGACCTATCCTCCAAATTTGATCACAATTGGAGCTCATTTGCTATTTTAAATCGAATTGAGGGATAAGAAGCAAAAATTGGGGCTGTGGACCCCACCGGTCAGTCTCACAAGAATGAGACCGACTCTGCTCTGTTCTTCAGCGACGGAGCGCTCGAAAGCAGCTCCTCCCAAGTCTCTGCCGATGCCACCTCCTGCTTCGATCTTTTGCCGTCCTAATCCACGCCCAGGAGTGCAGCAACGCCATTTTGCCTTCTCCCAACCGAGCTCCCGCTCTCTGTTCGTCCTCCTGAGCAGAACAGCGCCCCTCCTTCTCTCAATCCTACACAGCCACCTGAGCAACGGATGATCAAGGTCTCCACAGCAAAGATCATCTCATACACATGCTCTAGCCGGCTAGACACTTTACCCCGCAGTCCTGAGCTCACCGGCGCCTAGAAACGGCAAAGTTTCCACTGTCCCGAACTGAAACTGAAGAAGTTGGAACTGGACGCCGTGGACAGCCCAAACCAGAAGGGATCACGCCCAAGCAAGCCACCCCGTCTGTGCACCAACAAGTCTAGTTTCTCACCTCCAAAGCTCATCCCTAGCCATTGATCACAGAGGGAGAATTTCAAGTTTTCCTCCCGGGCGGCAGAAACGGACCTTGAGGTAAGGAATTGTAAAATTCGTCCTCGAATCATGTTTGTTGGGTCTTAAACTTCACACACAGGATGTTAACTGCCTAGCACACCTCCTCCATCGATTTTAGACCAAGAAATTGAGTGTAGAGTGAGCAATCCGAGCTCTTTTAGAGGGTATGCCGCTGGACCCTATCGGGCGCACGGTATCGATGGGTTTAGAGCCCTCTCCAGCTGGTTTAGACCTCATGCCGGTCTTCTACATGATCCCCTGGTGCTGTAGAGCCCAAGAACCAACCATTTGGTGGAGAATTCACCGTGCAATACCTCGCCGGAGCTCTAGGGTTTGCTGTGACCGGTGCGCCCTATTTTCCGGCGAGTTTCAGCCGCCGGCGACCTCACCAACGTGTTCAGCGTGGGGAAATATGGGGGGGCGGCCAGCAGGGGGTCTGGAGGCGGCTGGGAACTGGTTTTCCGGTGACCTCACCAGAGGGAGCCACCACTGGTGTGTTTGGCGCGAGTCTGGAGGTTAGGGATGACAGGTGGGACCCACTGTCAGCATTTAAACATTTTCCAGATTTTCCCACTCTAGTACAAACTTTGGAGAGCCATAACTTTGTGTAGGAGTGTCCAAAAATTGTGAAACAAATTTTGTTGGATTCCTCTCAAAGAGTAATATCCAGGGGTGCAGTCCAATGTTTATGAAAATCCCTGGATTTTTCTCATTAATTCATTTAAGTAAAACATTGTATGAATTTTTACAGGAGTTCTATTTATTGGAAAATTCCCAAATTTGGACAGGACATTCTTCCAAAATTCCTTGAACTTCAGTAAAAATTTCAGAGGCATTGGACCTCATTTGCTTGGTCAAATGATGTGTTCATTCCTTATGTCTCTGAAAAATAGGAAAATGAACAGAGACAATTTTCAGCTTTTCCCCAATCCTTGTAAAATCCATATCTCCATGTAGGAAACACCAAAAATGATAAAACCAATTCCTATGGACTCAGGACATTTTGTACTTCACAAAAAGTCTACTTTGCAGCATAGGAAAGCTTAATACCTAGGGGGTAAAGGCAGATTAGTGAAAATCATGTAAGGAATTATTGTGATCACCTTGAGCCATTTCATGAGCTCAATTTTTGCACACTGCCTAAATACCTTCATTAGAGGATGTGGTTAAATTCTCAGCTTCATTGGACCTCTGGAACTTGAGCTACCATCTTTTAGGTTTAAGTGTTCATATAATGGACTTAATCACATGGTGATTACTAGTATCTCTTTTCACCCTAGATTTCATCTTCTCTGAGGTTTAGATCCAACAACAGAAACCTTGCTGTTGTTTATCTCTCTTATGTGTGAGTTAACTTGAACAACAGTTTTGAAACAGTTTCCAAATTGCTTTCAAATACAAGTGCATCCTTCATCTTAATAGCTCACGTGACGTCGACGTTCGACGAGGACTCGACTCTGCAGCGAGGATCTCCATCTCGTGATGAGTTTGGCGGATTCTCTGGAGGAATACTAACTTCTAGCTTCTAACAAAACCGTTGAGCAAGGCAAGCCCCGGTTTGCATATCGTTGCCATTTTAAATTTTGCTTTACTTCACATCATGTTTATTAGACTTGAGTGCATTATGTCTAGGATGATTGAAACCCACTTGCATGCCTATTACATCCCTCATTTGAAGGTTTAGTGTAGGCTTTACCTCGTTGTAGATGCTAGGCTAATATTGTAGCTAGCTCGGTAGAAGTCGAGTAGTAAAAAGCTACTCGCGAGAAAGTTCGAGTAATGGAGTTACTCGCGAGAGATAAATGATAACAGCACCCTCATAAATATGAGATGGGGACGGGGATGTTCCTGTAGGATGGAGCGCTCAAGGTTGGTCTCGACCTGCGATGGGTGTGACAATGCTTGAGACCACATTTGGCCTGGACCGGGATGGTAAGTCAAATGTGGAGGTTGGTTGTAGCCCCGTCCGTGTCGTTTAAGGACCGTATGTATGCGGCCCTGCTGGACAAGATTGAGCTGTACCGAATATATAGTGGGGTATGGGACCCATGAAACCGATGTAAATCGATGGACCGTGATATAGAAACTCATCCTTCGCGTGGGAATGGCGTTGAGAAGGTGGGAGGTGTAAATCCTTTAGCGGGCAACTTCAACGTGTCCGCGTAGAGGACCATCCTGCTCGGCGCGAAGCGTTTTTCTATGTCGGGGTGTCGTGTGAAAGGTTGCTGCATACAACGTAAGAAAGAGCTCTTGAGAGAGTCTTTCGAGGCGGGTGTATGTGTCGTGTATTCCGGGTTGTTATTGATTCGAATCACCGTCGCTCGCGGAAGAGGATTGAGCATACTTGCCCACTGCGCTGTGACTTAGTAATAAGAGGAACTAAGTCTCTTAACTTGCTGTTTGTGGATTAATCACTCTATTGGAACCTTGACTGAAGTAGTTATATAGCCAACTAAATTTCATTTCCACCTTAGGCTAGCAACATCGGGATAAGCGTTTCTTGTTTGATTGTGGACTTCCGATGTTGTGAGGCGTGAGGACCACTAAAATGAAGGCTATAAGAATCTGAATATAAGGATCAAGTTTAGTCATGATGCATTTTGCAAATTCCTATGCCTACTTTCTTACTACCCCTGCATGTAGAGTTGCATGTTTAGGAGTGACGGGTAAGTCTTGTTGAGCCTTAGTGCTCATGGTTGCTTCTGAGTTGTTTTTGCAGGTAGCAGGATGCCTGCTATGAAGAGGGTTGTTCGGTGAGACGATGAACCTCACGGTTTGTTCAACTCATCGGAAACCTAGCCGCTGCCTTTCTTTGGTGAAGCTAGTAGGAAGCGTTCACGGGCTGAACGACTTCTCTTCGGCGTAGTTAGGGTCGAGAGTGAGTAGTTTGTCCAGCAAAATTTTAATTTCCGCTGCATGTGTACATTATGTTGTAAAAGAAATTATCTTGAGTAACAAAATGGTTTCTTTATGTTCATACGCCTCTTTTCATGCATGCTGTTGGGTGCCGCATCGCAAGGCACCACCCACTGCGATTCCCGGGCCGGGCCCTCACACTCTCGCAGACAGGCGGGACCCACCTGTCATCCCCGACCTCCCGCTCGCGCCGACTCCGGACTGTTCCCCGCGCGCGCGCGATCGTAACCGACAGGATTTCCGCGTCCCTCAGCCCGACTCCCGGTCCCAGAAGGCTCCAGCTCGATCTAAACAAACCCACCACCCTTCCCCGGCTATATAAACCCCGGCATCTCCCCTTTTTTCCCCCACGATCCACCATTTTTCCTTCCGGTGAGAACCCGAGTTTCCCCAGCCAAATTTGCTCGATCTTCGCTCAGGATTTCTGATCTAACTCGCTGGTCTTGATCCACCGCCTCTGGGGAACCGCGCAGGTGCAGAAAACTCGGTGGTTTGCGCTTCAAACACAGCGCCGACGAGCCTCACCGTGAATTCACCTCGGACCTCGTCGCCGACCGCTTTCCAGGACCTCCAAGCTCAAGAAAACCCCCAAGGTGAGATCCCCGACCTCCCCTGTACCGATCTATGCCATAAAATCACGGTTTTAGGAAGAATTGACTAAGATCCGAATCTCTCCGGCGAGATCGCCGCCTCCCGCCGCCGTGCGCCGCCGGGCAGCGCCGCCCGCGCTCGATCAGAGCGACGTGGCCGCTTGTGCGCCGTCTATTCTAAATCACACGGTAGAATTTAAATCCCCGCGTACCGGTTCGACGTTATAATCTCAGCGGTCTGTTTTAAATCGGACGGTCCACGTCAGCCCCGCGTTATAAATGCCGGGATTCTTACGCGCTACCCCGTGGGGTTCTCGGAAAATACGAGCTAGCCCCGGAAACTTCTGATCTAGCCCCTGGAACTTCAGAAAATCATGTAAATTCATTTAAAAATCAGTTTTAGCCCCTGGACTTAATAAAAATTAGGAAAACCCCTCTGTTATGTGTAGTTAGACCCCTGGAAATTCTTAAAATAATATAATAGACCCTGTAGTGGGGTGAGTTTACCTTTTTAACCCTATGTGATATTAAATTTAGGAATTTGAATATGTGATTAGTATTCAAAATTTAAAAGATGGGACAAACACATTGTAAATTCAAATAAAAAACTTTCCTAGAACTTGGAAAACTTTGGAGTGAGATAAAAATAGATTTTTGGCTGAAATGAATCTGTCTAATTGATTATTCACATTTATTAGTTATAGGGACACATTTTTAAGTAAAGAATAATTCTGAAAATTAGTAAAATAAATGTAAAATAGTTCACATCAGAGGAGAAGTTCAAAAATATATTATTTAATATTTTAGACCCAAAACCTATTCTGTTTAGATAAGGTGTCTTACTATTTTCATAATAAAGTTCACATTTAGGCATAGGAAATAAATCTGAAAATATAGCAAGCTAGGTATGAATAACTAGAAAATGATAAATGAAGTTTCCAAAATCCAAAGAATTCAGTTTAGGGTTGGCAGAAGGTTTGCAGACACATATGGAGTAGGAAAATACCTTCCATGCATACTTGGTAGCTAAAATGTGTATCAATTGAATATAAGGAATTTATTTAAATTGGAAATTCATATATAGTATGCCAACAAAAATATGAATACAAAAGTAGGAATCATATGCACATGTTTAAAAGTGCATGTAAGCCCAAAATCAACACACATAGAGTAACCACAACACATACAAATGTGAATGGCTTTCATAAATGTGAATGTGTGGTTTGTATGAAGTGGAAGTGTGAACTATGTCTTATGGATTGTTGTTTTCTTTTGCTATGTGTGATGGTATGATGTAGAACCTGCTCCAGAGCAAGTTCTTCCTTTCCAAGATCAGGACTATACATTCCCAGAGCAGCAAGAAGAAGGCAAGTGTCCTTGACCACTATGATCCTATACTAGGATGTGTAGATAGAATTATTTGCATTGTCAACTGAAAATATGAAACCCTTGCTAGGATGTTTCCCTAGAATTGCATTACCTTGCTTCCTTGTAGCTTGGGTTGGGATTTATTTTATCATGTCATTTATTAGTATGCATATGCTTAGCCATGCTTAGAATGGGATATTTGGGATATGAGATCATCAGTTTATTTTACCATACTCTTGAATGAGATATTATGAGTTATGTAGAGGTAGGAATCAAGGCAAGTTGGATGTTTTGGTTGGTGCTGGGTGCACGAGACTCGGGTTTGTGTTTAGTACTTGCCTGGATCCTAAGGACCGGTTCATGGAGCATGTAACCTGGCTTTACCGTGCCAACCACATGTTGAGATGGGGCAGCTTGGCCAATTAATTAGGTGTATCCCCGGCGTAGTATGGGTGTGTTGGAGGGTGCGGGGAATAGGTGTCAGCTGGACTACCATATGAACCGCAAGGCTCAAGAGGGGGCCACTGCAGTGGGGTTGGAGCCTCTTGTATGCTGTTAGGGGTGAAACCTTAGTGGGCCCACGCTCGTCGGGAATCCCTTTGTAAAGGCTTCATAGTGATCTCCTGGCTACACACCTGGGAAGTGTGAAGGTGGTTCGTAGCCACTGGCATAATGGAGGTTCTTTTAGTCCACCCGGCAACGGCGGATGAAATCACTACATGTGGGTACAGTGGTACAAACTCTGCAGAGTCAAAACTGTCATGACAGCCGTGCTCACGGTCAAGAGCGGCTTGGACTTATTCATGATTAGAGGAGTGATGGTTTTGGATGTTGAGGATGTTAAGCGGGGAGCTTAACATTGGAAATGATGTTATGGTTATTTGATTATGATGATGGGATGGGAGATTGGGACCATTTCACCTGTGTAGTAATGTAGGTGCTTAATAAGCTAAGGTGGCAGGCAATAATTGCATAGTGCTTTAACCATGAGTTCAACCTCTTCTTGTTCAAGCCATGCATGACATAATCTTTCCACACTTGCTGAGTACCGTCGGTAATCAACCTTGCATATTTGTTGGTTTAAATTGCTGCTCAGGTCAAGAGAATAATGTGTTGTTTGATGATCAAGACTTTGCACCCGAAGAAGGTTTCTAGGTTCATGGAGTCCCCCGGGCAACACCTGTGACGGAGCCCACAAGAATAATATTCCGCTGCTATTTTATTTACATGTTATGAACTTATTATCGTCCATCGAGACTGCTTTGTAAGACATATTTATATTCGACACCTGGCTTGTAATAAATGATGCTTCACTATTTGTCATTGTGACGCCCTCAATTCTGTGGAAAGCCACGGAACCGAGAACTAATGCATATGTGTGCCTAGGATGTTCATCACACATACACATACGTTCCACAAACTGAATTCAGATTATATATTACCACGAATAACAGAGTTTATTACAACACCTCATGAGTCTTGGACTCATGCTCACAGCGGAAATCTTAATTCTATGCAGCGGAAGTCCTTATTTAAATGCGGAAGCAAAAACTAATCCGGAGGCAAAACTAAGCAGAAGTGGCTCCATCTCTACTCCCTCCACAGGCAGGGTTGAGAACAGATCACACGCCATAATGCTCTACTCGGTCTTCATAGTAGTCTTCTCTTGCTGTTGATGAAGAAGTTATAATGCAAGTTTGAGTACAATGATGTACTCAGCAAGTGCGGGAAAACACATGATATGCAGCTCATAAACAAGGTAGGCATAAAAGGTTTATTTGCAGAAAAGCAGTTCTGTAAAACCATGATAAAACAACAACTAAAGTTTAAATGTAATCCCAACATGTATTAAATTACCAACATACCTCCATCACATCCCGTGTTCCATCCGAACATTAAAAAATCTTTTATTCATACTCACGAATACCTCCTCGTATTCGCTACCATCTCACCTCATAAACAACCTCGTCTCGCACCGAGACCAATCTCATGTCATGACCCATCAGTCATGCAACCATCTCATCTCGCGGACTCCACAGTCCCAAACCAAACCATAACCAATAACTATAACCAAGAACCTTCCCAATAACCATTCCAATAACCATCCCAGTAACCATCCCATCTAATCATGGCAGTTTAGCCAGGTGCTCGTGACCGTAAGCTCGGATATCATGATAGTTTTAATAACTCTGCAGAGTTTGCACCTCTTTACCCACAAGTTTGTGATTTCGTCACCCGTCGGCGACTGCAGAACCTCCATATTACCAGTACACAACCGTCGGTGTATGGTCAAGAGATCACAAAATAGCCTTTACAAAGGGGTTACTAGATGTATGGACTCACTAAGGTTTCACCGGCAGGCTAGAATCTCCAATTCTCCCACCCACGGGCCCCCTCTTGTGCCATGCAGTTCCCAGGGCAGTCCTCACTCGACTCCCATTCCCCGCACCTTCCCAGTCCATAACACCCTAGCAACTTACCTAATTACTCAGCTAAGCCGCACCCATACTTGGCCTTGTGGTGGCACTGTTATCCTGGCATGTGCATGCATGAACCGGTCCTTAGATCTACGGCAAGTAAAACCACCATCTCATGCTACCTCATTCACAAACCCAGGCTTGCCTAGATCTCCCTCCGATCCATGTTCATTAACCTCATCAATTACTTATTATCAGTACGAGTGCGGTTAGCTAGACACATCTATCTCGCTTTCCAATCCCATGGACTCAGTGAAGCATAAAGCAAAACCATACCCGACTCATTAACTTCCCAGGCAACAAGGGTGGTTCAACCAAAACTAGAAAACTCCTATAAAAGGGTTTCCCATCATGTTTGACTCAGCACACACACCTTTTCGCAAAACAAAATAGTTTTACCCAAAACATAGGATCAACATGGTCAAGGAGCACTTGCCTTGTGCTTGCGGTTCCGGTTGTTCTTGATTCTCAAAACCTTGTTGCTGCAGCTCGTCGTAGACAGCTTCCTTTGTTTGTCCTGCTATGTAGGATTCACGTGCATACAAAATTCACAGCAATCAATATCATGCACAAACCCTAAACGAGATGCGATGATGCACATGCATGCCATCCTATGATTAGTTTTATTAGATTGATCTGTACGTGTTCTTGCATGGCTTGCATGGTCAGAGGTGTTCGGATCAAAGATGAACGTGGCGATGGTCTTGTCTTTTAGATCAAACTGATCATCGAATGATCTGCCCATGAGAAGGCTTCTGTTCGAAAGGAATCGAAGAACAGATGCAAAGAGATGAACACAATGATGTCGTAAGGCGGTATTGAAGTCCTACCTCACGCTCTTCTTGTCTTCGGGGTCCTCCTCAGACCGCTTGGTTCTCCTCCGATGATCTCCCTTGTTGTGCTTCGGCGATGTTTCGCTCGGCGAGTTAGGGCTAGGGCCCCATGTCGTCGGCTCAGGATTTGAAAGAGAAGTTTGTGGTTTCGGCCAGAGGTTTTGGGTTCTATTTATAATCGGGAAGAGAAGAGTCCTAATCTCATCGGATCCCGAATAAGAGTCTTACTCAGATCTTTGTTGGATCCTAACGTCTCATCTTTTGTAATCATCGTGGATTTTAGATCGGTTTCTGTTGCGTACCGGTGTCCTTACGTGCAACAGCCGCTCCAGAACTCGTTACCTCCGTGATGATGAGCTCCGGAAGCTCCACGTGTCCTCCGGGCCTGGTATCTCCTCGTCCGCAGAGACGAGCTCCGGTTGTGCCGCATGTCAATCGATCGAGACCTCCCTCTTCTTCGGAGGTGAGCTCCGCGCACGCCACGTGTGGGTGCCGGTCTTTCCGCTCTCCTTTCCTCAGGGACATGCCCAGAGGTCGACATGTGTTTAGCTGCGACGGACCTTCCGTAGATAAGCTCCGGTGGCGACACGTGTTCGATAGATCCGGACTTCTCTGAGATGAGCTCCGAGATTGACACGTATCCCGCGCGAATGGTCCTCTTATTTCCGCGAGGACTAGCTCCGAGGATGACATGTGTCCTATGAAAAATGCCTTTGCTTCTTCCGCAGAGGCTAGCTCCGTGGGCAGCACGTGTCCCACAGGGTCGGACCTCTTTCCAATTGCAGAGGTGACCCCCGAGCCTACCACGTAGCTAGTTTAGCGGCGGGCCTCTCCCAAATTTCTCGGGGATGCGCTCCGAACACGCCACATGATCTGCTGGCCGTGGAAGTGTCCTTCGGTGCTCTCGGAGAGCATTGTTGGCTATCCTTTTGATACTTGTCTTTGTTCCTTCTTTTCTTAAAATGTTTTTCTTCTTCATAAAACATGAACATATGCTGACACCCGAGATGAGGGTGTCACAAATCTACCCCCCATAAATTGAATCTCGTCCTCGAGATTCGTTAGTAGAAAATAGATTGGGAAATTCTGCCTTGATATCCTCTTCTCGCTCCCATGTGGCTTCAGCTTCAGTGTGATGGCTCCATTGTACCTTGCACCATCGAAGCACCTTGTTTCGGGTGACCCTTTCCTTTACGTCCAAGATTCGGACAGGGTGTTCTGCGTAAGTCAGGTCCTCTTGAAGTTCAAGTTCTCCCATCAACACTTGTTCCTCTGGTACTCTCAATCACTTCTTGAGCTGGGATACATGAAACACGTCATGTCTGTCGGAGAGGTGGTTTGGGAGCTCTAGTTGATAGGCTACTTCTCCTCGCTTGTCCAAAATCTTAAAGGGTCCGATGTAGCGAGGTGCTAGCTTGCCTTTGACATTGAAACGTCATTGGCCTCGGATAGGCGATACATTAAGGTATACGAAGTTTCCTACTTCAAAGGTCAACTTCCTACGCCTATTGTCCGCATAGCCTTTCTGTCGTGACTGAGCAGCCTTTAAGTTTTCCCGTATCGTTTGGACTTGCTTTTCAGCCTCTTGTAGTACTTCGGGTCCAAACACCTGGTTCTCTCCAGTCTCGCTCCAGAACAGTGGCGTTCTACACCGTATGCCATATAAGGCTTCAAAAGGCGACATCTTCAAGCTAGTTTGATAGCTGTTGTTATAGGAGAACTCGGCATACGGTAAACTCCTATCCCAACTACGCCCACGTTTTAAGGCACAAGCTCTCAGCATGTCCTCCAAAATTTGGTTCGTCCTCTCGGTTTGCCCATCTGTTTGTGGGTGATAGGCGGAGCTAAAATCCAGTCGTGTACCCATGGCTTTCTGCAGCTTCCTCCAGAATCTAGAGGTAAACTGAGAACCTCGATCTGAGACAATCCTCTTCGGAATTCCATGACGGCACACAATCTGCTCCATGTACAACTCTGCCAACTGTGTAACGTTGTAACTGGTCTTTACCGGAAGAAAATGGGCGGTTTTCGTCAACCGGTCCACAATGACCCAGATGGAGTCGTATCCTGACTGAGTTCGTGGAAATCCGACAATGAAGTCCATACTGATGTCCTCCCATTTCCATTCAGGTATTTTCAAAGGTTGCAACAATCCAGCGGGTTTTTGATGTTCGGCTTTTACCCGTTGGCATGTGTCGCATAGGGCAACGTATTCGGCTATATCCCTCTTCATACCATCCCACCAATAGCAAGTTTTCAAGTCCTTGTACATTTTGGTGCTCCCTGGATGTATGGAATAGGGTGAATCATGTGCCTCCCTTTATATCATGTCACGAAGGTGTCTTAGGTTTGGCACACAAATCCTTTTTCCTAGCCAAAGCGTACCCTTTTCATCCTCCTTGAAATCCTTCTCTACCCCTTGTCGGATTCTTTCCTTGATCTCCTTGATCCCCTCGTCCATTGCTTGGCCCTTTCTTATTTCTTGCTTCAATGGGAAGTGGATCTCTATTATCTCCACGTTATTCAAGAATCCGAGGTGTAACCGTTCGAACTCCTTACGTAGTTCGGGTGGTAGCTCCCGAACCGTGAGTTGGTGGCATGCTCCCTTTCTGCTCAATGCGTCAGCTACTACATTGGCCTTCCCGGGGTGGTAGTTGATTCCTACATCATAATCCTAGATGAGTTCTAACCATCGACGTTGCCTCAAATTCAAGTCCGTTTGTGTAAATATGTACTTGAGGCTTTTATGATCCGTATAGATCTCACATCGATGACCAAGGATATAATGTCTCCAAATCTTCAATGCATGCACTACCGCTGCTAACTCCAAGTCGTGCGTAGGATAGTTAAGCTCGTGCTTCTTTAATTGTCGTGAGGCATAGGCTACCACTTTTCCTTCCTGCATGAGTACACACCCGAGCCCTTGTCTGGATGTGTCACAATATATGTCAAAGCTCTTGCTTACGTCTGGCAATACCAGAACTGGTGCTGTGGTTAGCCTTTTCTTGAGTTCCTCAAAACTTTCTTGGCAGGCTTGTGTCCATTGAAAGATTTTTCCCTTCATTAGCAACTCCGTCATAGGTTTTGCTATTTTAGAGAAGTCTTTAATGAAGCACCGATAGTATCCTGCCATCCCAAGGAAACTCTGAATATCCCTCACGCTCTTCGATTGGTCCCACTTCAGAACATCTCTCACCTTTCCAGGATCAACCGATACCCCTTCCTTGGAGATGATGTGGGCTAGGAAGGATATTTCCCTTATCCAAAATTGACACTTGTTGGGCTTGGCATACAACTGATGCTCGTGCAACTTCTGCAAGGTCAATCTCAGATGTTCTTCATGCTCCTCCTTACTTTTTGAATACACCATAATGTCGTCGATGAAAACCACGACGAACTTGTCCATGTACTCCATGAAAACCTTGTTCATAAGGTACATGAAGTATGCGGGTGCATTCGTCAATCCAAAAGACATAACGGTATATTCATATGAACCATACCGTGTCCGAAAGGCTGTCTTAGGTATATCGGAGGGCTTAATCTTCAGCTGGAAATATCCCGACCGAAGATCAATCTTGGAGAATACTTGGGCTCCTTTCATTTGATCGAACAGGTCCTCTATACGGGGCAGAGGGTATTTATTCTTGATTGTCACCTCGTTGAGGGATCTGTAGTCCACGCACATTCTTTGGGTTCCGTCCTTCTTGTCCACGAAAAGTACCGGGGCTCCCCACGGTGATGAACTTGGACGGACAAAACCCTTCTCCAACTGTTCTTGAATTTGCTTCTTGAGTTCAACTAACTCGTTGACGGGCATCCTATATGGTCTCTTAGCTATGGGTGCAGTTCCAGGTACCAAATCTATGGCAAACTCGATGTCCCGGTCAGGTGGCATACCTGGAAGTTCTTCCGGGAACACGTCCAAAAATTCCTGAACCACTGGAATGTTGTCCAATGCTACTCCTTCAACATGGTTCAAATCCGCCCGTTCGGTTGCTTGCTGGGCTGACTCAAACTCGACACGGATACCGTGTTCGTTTGTCAACTGCATGCTTCTCTCAGCGCATTGGATTACTCCATTGTGCTTGCTTAACCAGTCCATTCCGAGTATGATGTCAATTCCGTGGGAGTCCAAGACAATAAGGTTGGCAAGGAAGTCTACCCCCCTTATTTTAAGGCTTACCTTAGGACATACTATACTAGTCCTCATTTCTCCTCCGGGAGAATTAACTAACATAGCACATTCTAAGTGGGATACGGGTAGATGATGTTTGGCAACATATTTGGATGATATGAAGGAATGTGAGCTCCGGAATCAAATAAAATGGTGGCTGGGTTTGAGTTGGCAAGGAACATACCAATTGCGACGTCCTCAGCCTGTTGTGCTTCCTCAGCAGTGACATGGTTAACGTGGCCACGAGCATAGTTCTGCGGTTCACGGTTCCCTTGGTTGTCTCCTCCGTTTGGTCGCTGGTTCTGCTTGGGCACGTTACCTTGCTGTCCAGGGCCTCTCTTCGGGCACTGGTTAGCGAAGTGGCCTACTTCCCCGCATGCAAAGCATGCCCTGTTGCCTACGGCAGCAGGTACGTTGGGGCGGGGGTTTTGAACAGGAGCGCCATTGTTAGGCCGGGGCGCAGGAGGCTTGGGCACACGAGGTGCCGGTGCAACGAACCGTTGCTGTGGTGGCTGACCAGGGCGGTAAGTAGGAGTGGTCGATCCATACTGTGGTGCAGGGGGCATGTACCTAGGTCGTACGTTGCTCCCTTGGGGCTGGTATGGCATCTTCCTTTTGCACTCGCGCTCGATCTCTCAGATCTTGTTTTCCACCAAAATAGCCTTATCAACCAGCTTCTGGAAGCTTACGTAGTCATTGTTGAGGAGCTGAACTTGGATCTCATTGTTCAACCCTCTCATGAATAGGTACTGCTTCCTCTGATCTGAGTTGACATCTTCGGGGGCATACCGGGACAGTTGTATGAACTTGTTGAGATATTCATTCACACTTTTCTGTCCTTGGCGGAGACCTTCAAACTCCTGCCTCTTGAGCATCATTACGCCAACAGGGATGTAGTGGGAGCGGAAACTTTCCTTGAACTCAGTCCAAGTGATTGTCTCCGGGTTGGCATGGGCGTTGCTCAAGGCATCCCACCAGTCAGCAGCTGCTCCCATCAGTTGGTGCGACGCAAAGAGAACTTTCTCTCGGTCGTTGCATTGAACAATGGCAAGCTTCTTCTCCATGGATTTCAACCAATCATCGGCCTCCATTGGATCGCTTGCTTGAGCAAAGGTGGGTGGTCGAGTCCTCATGAACTCTCCCAACCTGTTATGAGCCGGCGGTGGTGGTGGCGGTGGTGCCGGAACGAGATGTTGGTTGGCCTGCAACTGACCCAAAGTTTGGATCATGGTTTGCATAAGCTGGTTTTGCATGGCCATCAACCTTTCTAGGTTGTTTTCGCCAGCTCCGGGGTTAGCAGGAACTTCCTCGTGGTCATCTTCCTGGATGTTCCTTCGGCTGGCGTTTCCTCTCACCATCTGTGAGAGAGAACAAAATAGAATAGAAGGTTAGAAGGTTAGGTAGGTCCTTTCAACTATATGCATCAAGGTGAGTTGGACTATATATATTAGCCCTTATGAGGATGTGAGCAAGTGCCGAAACATCTCACACCTCCTTCTTCTTACGTGTGGATATGGACAACATTTTTGAGACGTCCCACAACTCACACTAAGCACATATTCACAAGTAATCATCACAAGGGCCCACTCAACTCCTATTCAAGGATGGTTTCCTATGTCAAGGTGGTTTTAAAGGCCAATCTAGGCTATTCACCCTAGTGCGCTTCCTTTGGTCAGCGTGACTTAGCTAACTGTGACTTCTATTTAGGGGTGTAACTTGCTGTTAACCCGTGGCTCTAATATCAATCTAAGGTTTCTATCTAGGCGTGTAACCTACTGTCAACCCGTGGCTCTGATACCAATCTGTGACGCCCTCAATTCTGTGGAAAGCCACGGAACCGAGAACTAATGCATATGTGTGCCCAGGATGTTCATCACACATACACATACGTTCCACAAACTGAATTCAGATTATATATTACCACGAATAACAGAGTTTATTACAACACCTCATGAGTCCTGGACTCATGCTCACAGCGGAAATCTTAATTCTATGCAGCGGAAGTCCTTATTTAAATGCGGAAGCAAAAACTAATGCGGAAGCAAAACTAAGCAGAAGTGGCTCCATCTCTACTCCCTCCACAGGCAGGGTTGAGAACAGATCATACGCCATAATGCTCTACTCGGTCTTCATAGTAGTCTTCTCTTGCTGTTGATGAAGAAGTAATAATGCAAGTTTGAGTACAATGATGTACTCAGCAAGTGCGGGAAAACACATGATATGCAGCTCATAAACAAGGTAGGCACAAAAGGTTTATTTGCAGAAAAGCAGTTTTGTAAAACCATGATAAAACAACAACTTAAGTTTAAATGTAATCCCAACATGTATTAAACTACCAACATACCTCCATCACTTCCCGTGTTCCATCCGAACATTAACCAATCTTTTATTCATACTCAAGAATACCTCCTCGTATTCGCTACCATCTCACCTCATAAAACAACCTCGTCTCGCACCGAGACCAATCTCATGTCATGACCCATCAGTCATGCAACCATCTCATCTCCCGGACTCCACAGTCCTAAACCAAACCATAACCAATAACCATAACCAAGAACCTTCCCAATAACCATCCCAGTAACCATCTCATCTAATCATGGCAGTTTAGCCAGGTGCTCGTGACTGTAAGCTCGGCTATCATGATAGTTTTAGACTCTGCAGAGTTTGCACCTCTTTACCCACAAGTTTGTGATTTCGTCACCCGTCGGCAACTGCAGAACCTCCATTACACCAGTACACAACCGTCGGTGTATGGTCAAGAGATCACAAAATAGCCTTTACAAAGGGGTTACTAGATGTATGGACTCACTAAGGTTTCACCGGCAGGCTAGAATCTCCAATTCTCCCACCCACGGGCCCCCTCTTGTGCCATGCAGTTCCCAGGGCAGTCCTCACTCGACTCCCATTCCCCGCACCTTCCACAGTCCATAACACCCTAGCAACTTACCTAATTACTCAGCTAAGACGCACCCATACTTGGCCTTGTGGTGGCACTGTTATCCTGGCATGTGCATGCATGAACCTGTCCTTAGATCTACGGCAAGTAAAACCACCATCTCATGCTACCTCATTCACAAACCCAGGCTTGCCTAGATCTCCCTCTGATCCATGTTCATTAACCTCATCAATTACTTATTATAAGTACGAGTGCAGTTAGCTAGACACATCTATATCGCTTCCCAATCCCATGGACTCAGCGAAGCATAAAGCAAAACCATACCCGATTCATAAACTTCCCAGGCGACAAGGGTGGTTCAACCAAAACTAGAAAACTCCTTTAAAAGGGTTTCCCATCATGTTTGAGTCAGCACACACACCTTTTCGCAAAACAAAATAGTTTTACCCAAAACATAGGATCAACATGGTCAAGGAGCACTTGCCTTGTGCTTACGGTTCCGGTTGTTCTTGATTCTCAAAACCTTGTTTCTGCAGCTCGTCGTAGACAGCTTCCTGAGTTTGTCCTGCTATGTAGGATTCACGTGCATACAAAATTCACAGCAATCAATATCATGCACAAACCCTAAACTAGATGCGATGATGCACATGCATGCCATCCTATGATTAGTTTTATTAGATTGATTTGTACGTGTTCTTGCATGGCTTGCATGGTCAGAGGTGTTCGGATCAAAGATGAACGTGGCGATGGTCTTGTCTTTTAGATCAAACTGATCATCGAGTGATCTGCCCACGAGAAGGCTTCTGTTCGAAAGGAATCGAAGAACAGATGCAAAGAGATGAACACAATGATGTCGTAAGGCGGTATTGAAGTCCTACCTCATGCTCTTCTTGTCTTCGGGGTCCTCCTCAGACCGCTTGGTTCTCCTCCGATGATCTCCCTTGTTGTGCTTCGGCGATGTTTTGCTCGGCGAGTTAGGGCTAGGGCTCCAAGTCGTCGGCTCAGGATTTGAAAGGGAAGTTTGTAGTTTCGGCCAGAGGTTTTGGGTTCTATTTATAATCGGGAAGAGAAGAGTCCTAATCTGATCGGATCCCGAATAAGAGTCTTACTCAGATCTTTGTTGGATCCTAACGTCTCATCTTTGGTAATCATCGTGGATTTTAGATCGGTTTCTGTTGCGTACCGGTGTCCTTACGCGCAACAGCCGCTCCAGAACTCGTTACCTCCGCGATGATGAGCTCCGGAAGCTCCACGTGTCCTCCGGGCCTGGTATCTCCTCGTCCGCAGAGATGAGCTCCGGTTGTGCCGCGTGTCAATCGATCGAGACGTCCCTCTTCTTCGGAGGTGAGCTCCGCGCACGCCACGTGTGGGTGCCGGTCTTTCCGCTCTCCTTTCCTCAGGGACATGCCCCGAGGTCGACACGTGTTTAGCTGCGACGGACCTTCCGTAGATAAGCTCCGGTGGCGACACCTGTTCGATAGATCCGGACTTCTCTGAGATGAGCTCCGAGATTGACACGTATCCTGCGCGACTGGTCCTCTTATTTCCACGAGGACTAGCTCCGAGGATGACACGTGTCCTATGAAAAATGCCTTTGCTTCTTCCGCAGAGGCTAGCTCCGCGGGCAGCACGTGTCCCACAGGGTCGGACCTCTTTCCAATTGCGGAGGTGACCCCAGACCCCCGAGCCTGCCTCTCCCAAATTTCTCAGGGATGCGCTCCGAACACGCCACATGATCTGCTGGCCGTGGAAGTTGCCTTCGGTGCTCTCGGAGAGCTTTGTTGGCTATCCTTTTGATACATGTCTCTGTTCCTTCTTTTCTTAAAATGTTTTTCTTCTTCATAAAACATGAACATATGCTGACACCCGAGATGAGGGTGTCACAGTCATCACATTTATGAGAAAATGATCCTGGCATACATGTGATATTCACTCGGTTGTTCTTCGGAGAAACCGGGTGTGACAGAAGTGGTATCAGAGCCAAGGTTGCCCGTAGGAACGTGGACCTAGGTAGAAATGGACGTATTTAAGGACCCTATTTTCTTAAAAACTATTTTACAAGGTGTGTGTTGAAAAGTGTTATTTAATGGGGTCACTTTCTTCATCTTACCCCAACTTTCATTCAAAATAGGATTTTTGTTTAAAAGTTTATCTAACCTAAGTTTAAATGATTTATGTTTTAGATGGTTCGCATGATTCACACCGCTCGCAAGTCCACAGGAGGGAGAGTTCCCGTAGTTGCCCTTGCCCAAAGAGAGGAGAGCCGTCCGGTGACGTACCTTTCCTACGGATTGGCAGTAGGAGGCTTGTTGCACCATCTTCGACGTATGCTCCAAGCCACCGGCAATACGGGCAAGCTAATCATACACTATAGCTCCACCTGGACCATTCGGGAGAAGCGGGAAGAATGGAGTTCGGAAATAAGAATTATCCATGAAAATCAGCTGCTTAAGGTCCACCGCTCTCCAGCTTGTCGAGCGACACAGGTCGATGCGGAGAAGGATGTCACCTGGGAGGCCATCACCTGCCAGAGTCACATCTATCGTCGTCACCTGGACAGAACTGAGTACATGGATGTCCTCCAGCGTGAGAGTGGTACAACAGAGTATAAGTACCCGCCAGTGCAGCAAGGGACTTCCCATGAGCACATGGGCCTGTGCTTGGAGGATGCTGCTATGCTCAGCACTCGACTGCAGGAGTGTCAGCAGGAGCTTCAGGATGTTCCTGACACCCTGAAGGAAACCAAGGCGTTGCTTCGAGCCTGCTTGAGGGCGAGAGAAAGAGGAGATGGGAATGAACTGTGTGTCACCGCGAATGATACATGGACTCCTGACTCCCCAGATCGCCGAGCGATCAGGCGTCGTCGCGTTTCTCCACCAGCAGCCTCCCCACCCAAAGTGGAGTCGGAATGAAGCCGCAATAATGAGGAAGATCCCGAGGAGCCAGCTCAGTGATACGGGTCGTATAGAGACCTTTCCCTTAGTTCAGCAGGTTATCGAGTAGTCGAGTCAATACCTTAGTTAATTATGTGTTAATGTTTGGTGTGTGACGTGAGTTGTGGAAGCCATGGGCATTTGTCCACAACCTCGTCTTTAGGATGCTTTGCTTTGATGTGTGAACCCCTATGAATTAAGAGTGCATTTATTTTCGCATGGTCTAGCAACAACACAAATGAACCATATGCTAGCAGTAAACTCTCCAGGGGGAGAAATAAGGACAAGGCAAGTGTGTCCCAAGGTGAATCTAGACATTAATGGGGTAGTATTTACTGCAAACCTCATAGTGATAGACTCACAAGGGATAGATATTATTTTGGGTATGGATTGGTTGACCAAACACAAGGGAATCATCCATTGTTCGACAAGGACGGTGGAACTAACTCACCCTAGTGGCACAAGAGTGAAGTTCATAACTGCACAAGAACCTAGGAGGGACCTTAAACTCAATCACGTTGAGGTGGAAGTGGAGGTGATCAGGATCATCAGGGAATATCCAGATGTTTTTCCAGAGGAGTTGCCAGGTATGCCCCCCGATCGTGAAGTGGAATTCGCGATTGAGCTAGTGCCTGGAACAGCTCCAATATACAAGAGGCCTTATCGGATGGACTCCAAACAGCTGGAAGAGCTCAAGGAGCATATAGGGGAATTGATGTAGAAGGGGTATATTCGTCCTAGTTCATCACCATGGGGAGCTCCAGTGATATTTGTGCCCAAAAAGGATTGAACCCAAAGGTTATGCGTAGACTACCGTGCCTTGAATGAAGTAACCATCAAGAACAAGTACCCATTACCCCGCATTGAAGACTTGTTTGATCAGTTGAGGGGAGCTTGTGTGTTCTCGAAGATTGATCTCAGGTCGGGATACCACCAACTTAAGATAAGGAAATCTGATATTCCCAAGACAGCTTTCGTATCTCAATACGGACTGTATGAATACACCGTCATGCCTTTCGGGCTAACTAATGCCCCGGCATACTTCATGTATCTCATGAACAAGGTACTCATGGAATATCTGGACAAATTTGTGGTGGTTTTCATAGATGGCATTCTTGTCTTCTCCAAAGATGAAGAGGAACATCAGAAACATCTAAGGTTGGTGTGGCAGAAGCTGAGAGAACACCAACTATATGCCAAGTTGAGCAAGTGTGAGTTTTGGCTGAAGAGAGTTCCCTTCTTAGGACATATAATCTCGGAGGGAGGAATCTCCGTAGATCCTACCAAAATCAAGGATATACAGAAGTGGAAGACCCCTGAAAATGTCGGGGAAGTTCGAAGCTTCTTGGGATTGGCTGGATACTATGGACGGTTTATTGAGGGATTCTCTAAGATCTCGAGACCCCTCACCAAACTGTTGGAGAAGGGAATCACATTCACATGGACGCCGCAGTGCGATACGAGTTTTCAGGAGTTAAAGAAAAGATTGACAACAGCCCCAGTGCTAGTTATGCCAGATATGCAGAAGAACTTTTCGGTGTACTGCGATGCCTCTGGAAACGGGTTGGGATGTGTTCTCATGCAAGAGGGGCATGTCATGGCTTATGCGTCCCGGCAGCTCCGGAAGCATGAGAAGAACTATCCTACACATGACCTAGAGCTAGCCGCAGTGGTACACGCGTTGAAGATTTGGCGGCACTACTTGATGGGGAAGAGGACAGAGATATATACGGATCATAAGAGTTTAAAGTACATTTTCACACAGCCAGATCTCAACCTCAGATAAAGGAGATGGTTAGAGCTAATCAATGACTTTGATGTGGGCATCAACTATCATCCTGGGAAAGCAAATGTCGTGGCAGATGCTTTAAGCTGGAAGGTGCAGGTCAATAGGTTGAGCTTGAAAGACATGCCTACGGAATTGAGGGACGAGGTTATAAGTCTCAATCTATGCCTGGTGAATAGTGGTGAAGCCATCGCCATGGAAGTGGACTCCACACTAGAGCGGGACATACGCGAGGGTCAAAAGAATGACGAGAAGATACAAGAAATTAGGCAACTCATCAAGGAAAATAAAGCCCCCGGTTTCAGAGAGGATGAACAAGGAACGGTGTGGCACGGGATAAGAATCTGTGTGCCAGAAGTAAAGAAGATCCGTGAATTGATTTTGAAGGAGGCTCACGATTCTGACTATTCCATTCATCCTGGGAGTACGAAGATGTACTAGGACCTCAAGAGCAGGTATTGGTGGTATGGCATGAAGCGAGATGTCGCGGAACATGTTGCCCTATGTGACACATGCCAGTTGATGAAAGCAGAACATCAACGACCCGCGGGATTATTGCAACCACTCAAAGTGCCTGAATGGAAATGGGAAGAAATCGGTATGGATTTCATAGTGGGATTGCCTAGGACCCAATTAGGGTATGATTCAATATGGGTCATCATCGACAGGCTAACCAAGGTAGCTCATTTCATCACCGTGAAAGAAAGCTACAGAGGATCCAAATTGGCAGAATTGTACATGTCGAGGATCGTGTATTACCATGGAGTGCCAAAGAAGATAGTGTCGGATCGAGGGACACAGTTCACCTCAAGGTTCTGGCAGAAGTTGCATGAAACCATGGGAACCCATCTGAATTTCAGCTCTACCTATCATCCCCAAACTGACGGGCAGACGGAAAGGACCAATCAGATTCTTGAGGATATGCTGAGAGCATGTGCACTCAAAAACAATCGGAGTTGGGATAAGAAATTACCGTATGCGGAGTTTTCCTATAACAACAGCTATCAGGCTAGTATGAAGATGTCACCGTTTGAAGCTTTGTATGGGAGGAAGTGCAGAACTCCCCTATTTTGGAACCAAACGGGGGTAAGTAAAGTGTTTGGCCCCGAAGTACTACAGGAAGCCGAGGCGAAAGTGAGGGAAATTCGCAACAACTTGAGGATAGCACAGACACGACAAAAGAGCTATGCCGATGTTCGGAGAAGAGAGCTCGTTTTCAACGTGGGAGACTATGTCTATCTCAAGGTGTCCTCTATCCAAGGACTTCGTCGGTTCAAGGTGAAAGGGAAGTTGTCACCTCGATACATCAGACCCTTTCAGGTTCTGGAGAGGAAAGGTGAAGTGGCGTATCAACTAGAATTACCGGCTCGCCTATTGGATGTGCACGATGTATTCCATGTGTCACAGCTCAAGAAATGTCTGAGAACACCTGAAGAGATGTTACCCATGAATGAGGTTGAGTAGCTGAGGATATTTCTTATGCCGAGCAACCATCCAAGATTTTGGAGACAATGGAACGCCTCACAAGGAATAAAAGAATCCGGATGTGCAAGGTGCAGTGGAAGCATCACTCGGAAGAGGAAGCCACCTAGGAGCGAGAAGACGAGCTTAAGGCACAATTTCCGGAATTGTTTTCTTAGAACCACCAATCTCGAGGATGAGATTTCTTTTAAGGAGGGTAGAGCTGTAACACCCCAAAACCTGTTAAGAGGGGAATTTAAAATTTTTTGGATATATTGCATGTGGTGCAAAAATTCAAATTCAAACTGGAATTCAAATTAAACTCAAAACAGAAATGAAAAAGAAAAAGAAAAGGAAAAAAATAAACCTCCCCGGCCAGTGGGCCGAAACCCACCAGCCGGCCCACTCATTCCCGCGCCAGCCCGCAAGCCGCGCGCCCGCGTATCTCTCGCAGACAGGCGGGACCCACCTGTCATCCCTGACCTCCCGCTCGCGCCGACCCCGGACTGTTCCCCACGCGCGCGCGATCGTAACCGACCGGATTTCTGCGTCCCTCAACCCGACTCCCAGTCCCAGAAGGCTCCAGCTCGATCTAAACAGACCCGCCGCCCTTCCCCGGCTATGTAAACCCCGGCATCTCCCCGTTTTTCCCCCATGATCCGCCGTTTTTCCTTCCGGTGAGAACCCGAGTTTCCCCGGCCAATTTCGCTCGATCTCCGCTCGGGATTTCCGATCTAACTCGCTGGTCTTGATCCACCGCCTGCGGGGAACCGCGCAGGTTCAGAAAACTCGGTGGTTTGCGCTTCAAACACAGCACCGACGAGCCTCGCCGTGAATTCACCTCGGACCTCGTCGCCGACCGCTTTCCAAGACCTCCGAGCTCAAGAAAACCCCCGAGGTGAGATCCCTGACCTCCCCTCTACCGATCTATGCCATAAAATCACGGTTTTAGGAAGAATTGACAAAGATCCGAAGCTCTCAGGTGAGATCGCCGCCTCCCGCCGCCGTGCGCCGTCAGGCAGCGCCGCCCGCGCTCGATCAGAGCGACGTAGCCGCTTGTGCGCCGTCTATTTTAAATCGCATGGTAGAATTTAAATCCCCGCGTACCGGTTCGACGTTGTAATCTCAGCCGTCTGTTTTAAATCGGACGGTCCACGTCAGCCCCGCGTTATAAAGGTCGGGATTCTTACGCGCTACCCCGTGGGGTTCTCGGAAAATACGAGCTAGCCCCGGAAACTTCTGATCTAGCCCCTGGAACTTCAGAAAATCATGTAAATTCATTTAAAAATCAGTTTTAGCCCCTGGACTTAATAAAAATTAGGAAAACCCCTCTGTTATGTGTAGTTAGACCCCTGGAAATTCTTAAAATAATATAATAGACCCTGTAGTGGGGTGAGTTTACCTTTTTAACCCTATGTGATATTAAATTTAGGAATTTGAATATGTGATTAGTATTTAAAATTTAAAAGATGGGACAAACACATTGTAAATTCAAATTAAAAACTTTCCTAGTACTTGGAAAACTTTGGATTGAGATACAAATAGATTTTTGGCTGAAATGAATCTGTCTAATTGATTATTCACATTTATTAGTTATAGGGACACATTTTTAAGTAGAGAATAATTCTGAAAATTAGTAAAATAAATGTAAAATAGTTCACATCAGAGGAGAAGTTCAAAAATATATTATTTAATATTTTAGACCCAAAACCTATTCTGTTTAGATAAGGTGTCTTACTATTTTCATAATAAAGTTCACATTTAGGCATAGAAAATAAATCTGAAAATATAGCAAGCTAGGTATGAATAACTAGAAAATGATAAATGAAGTTTCCAAAATCCAAAGAATTCAGTTTAGGGTTGGCAGAAGGTTTGAAGACACATATGGAGTAGGAAAATACCTTCCATGCATACTTGGTAGCTAAAATGTGTATCAATTGAATATAAGGGATTTATTTAAATTGGAAATTCATATATAGTATGCCAACATAAATATGAATACAAAAGTAGAAATCATATGCACATGTTTAAAAGTGCATGTAAGCCCAAAATCAACACACATAGAGTAACCACAACACATACAAATGTGAATGGCTTTCATAAATGTGAATGTGTGGTTTGTATGAAGTGGAAGTGTGAACTATGTCTTATGGATCGTTGTTTTCTTTTGCTATGTGTGATAGTATGATGTAGGACCTGCTCCAGAGCAAGTTCTTCCTTTCCAAGATCAGGACTATACATTCACAGAGCAGCAAGAAGAAGGCAAGTGTCCTTGACCACTTTGATCCTATACTAGGATGTGTAGATTGAATTATTTGCATTGTCAATTGAAAATATGAAACCCATGCTAGGATGTTCCCTAGAATTGCATTACCTTGTTTCCTTGTAGCTTGGGTTGGGATTTATTTTATCATGTCATTTATTAGTATGCATATGCTTAGCCATGCTTAGAATGGGATATTTGGGATATGAGATCATCAGTTTATTTTACCATACTCTCGAATGAGATATTATGAGTTATGTAGAGGTAGGGATCAAGGCAAGTTGGATGTTTTGGTTGGTGCTGGGTGCACGAGACTCGGGTTTGTGTATAGTACTTGCCTGGATCCTAAGGACCGGTTCATGGAGCATGTAACCTGGCTTTACCGTGCCAACCACATGCTGAGATGGGGCAGCTTGGCCAATTAATTAGGTGTATCCCCGGCGTAGTATGGGTGTGTTGGAGGGTGCAGGGAATAGGTGTCAGCTGGACTACCATATGAACCGCAAGGCTCAAGAGGGGGCCACTGCAGCGGGGTTGGAGCATCTTGTATGCTGTTAGGGGTGAAACCTCAGTGGGCCCACGCTCATCGGGAATCCCTTTGTAAAGGCTTCGTAGTGATCTCCTGGCTACACACCTGGGAAGTGTGAAGGTGGTTCGTAGCCACTGGCATAATGGAGGTTCTTTTAGTCCACCCGGCAACGGGGGATGAAATCACTACATGTGGGTACAGTGGTACAAACTCTGTAGAGTCAAAACTGTCATGACAGCCGTGCTCACGGTCAAGAGCGGCTTGGACCTATTCATGATTAGAGGAGTGATGGTTTTGGAAGTTGAGGATGTTAAGCGGGGAGCTTAACATTGGAAATGATGTTATGGTTATTTGATTATGATGATGGGATGGGAGATTGGGACCATTTCACCTGTGTAGTAATGTAGGTGCTTAAAAAGCTAAGGTGGCAGGCAATAATTGCGTAGTGCTTTAACCATGAGTTCAACCTCTTCTTGTTCAAGCCATGCATGACATAATCTTTCCACACTTGCTGAGTACCATCGGTACTCAACCTTGCATATTTGTTGGTTTAAATTGCTGCTCAGGTCAAGAGAATAATGTGGTGTTTAATGATCAAGACTTTGGACCCGAAGAAGGTTTCTAGGTTCATGGAGTCCCCCGGGCAACGCCTGTGATGGATCCCACAAGAATAATATTCCGCTGATATTTTATTTACATGTTATGAACTTATTATCGTCCATCGAGACGTATGCTTTGTAAAACATATTTATATTCGACACCTGGCTTGTAATAAATGATGCTTCACTATTTGTCATCACATGTATGAGAAAATGATCTTGGCATACATGTGATATTCACTCGGTTGTTCTTCAGAGAAACCGGGTGTGACATATCCCGTGTAGTATACGTGTGCGAGAGCCCGTTTAGTGCCACACTTGAGACGTATATGCCGGTATAATCCGGTTAGGATTTTCTTTTATGAGGAACGTAGTACCGACATATCATAGGCATGTGCATGAAAGATAGTGATAACAAGGAATTAAAATCACTAAGTTTCAACATTTAGGACCCTGGCTGGGTAGGAAAAATTTGATAGTTGATTAGTGTAGTTCCATAGGATTGAAAAACAGAGTGCTCTGTTTTGGGCAGCAAGTTTGCTGAACTTTGACAGGGCATAACTCACAGATTATTTAACCAATGGAGGTGTGGGATAGAGTTCTGGAAAGGTGTTTAAGCACTCCACAACTTTGTTGTAGACTTCCAGAGCTGAATTACACCTTAACAGGGCTTAAATTGCAGAGGGATGTAAACTGTCCAGAACCAGGACAGATTTAAAACACTCTCTGGAGTGGTCTGTTTTTGAAGCATAACTTACTATAGAAAATTCAAAAATTGTCATATCGTACATCTTTAGAAAGGGTAGGAGAGGTGTTACATCTTTACAATTCAAAGTGTCTGTATTTGCAGCACAGAATTCAGTGGAAATAGGAGTTGAAAACAGCAACTTCCCAAAGAAGGTGCTGTTGAAATTCTTCCAGAAATTCTGTTTATTTTGAATTACCATAACTTTTTAACCAGAGCTGATCTGAGGGAAAATAAATACTCGTTGGACAGATACTGAAGTTAACTTTAACTTTGGTATTCAACTTGAGTCAGAAAAATGCACAGAACCGGATCAAAATCTTGGATATGTAGAAACTGGTCATTCTGACAGAGGAATGACAGTTGAACTAATTTGGGAGATTGTTGTACCCTAAGGGGTTTAAGCACTTCCAATGGGGTAGAACATACTCATGAGTGGTTATATTCAACTAGTGAAAGATTGAGTATATGCTTTACTCAAGTTCTTTTGGTAGAGATCATGTTTGTGTCGTATTGAAGATAAAAGGGTTGTATACGTGATGACAAAGCGATAGTAAGGTCTCGTAGTGACCAAACCTAGTTATGGTGAGCTTCCAAAGAGGAGGTTCATCAAGTTGGATTTAACTAGCTTGTAATTGGTCTGGTAATGGTGTAACTTGTGCAAAGTTATTACATTATCTACATACGAGGTGTATCGCATGTTTTACTGTCATTATGTTTATGCCATTTCATTGGACTGCATGCAATATATTGCGGGACTGATGTTTATTGTCGTATGGTTGCAGATGGTTCACACTCGGACCACGCACGAGATTGGTGGCTCTATCCAGCAGGGAGGTGATGACTCCCAGCCACCTGCCTACGACAGCACCCCGCAGCAGCAACCACCACCGCCGCCTCCGCTTACCCTAGCGGATGTGATAGCAGCACTGGTGGGTGGTCGTGAGGAGCAGACCGACCTGCTCCGCACGATCGTGCAGAATACGTCCCAGGCGGGGGGCGTCAAGAGAGGGGGCCTCGTGAGCCCCGTGATGTGACGTACTCAGACTTCATGAGTATGCACCCTCCAATGTTCACTGAAGCAGAAGAACCACTGGAGGCCAACAACTGGCTGCGGACAATCGAGTCCAAGTTCGGGCTGCTCCAATGTACGGAGCGGCAGAAGACTCTGTTCGCGGCGCAGCAGCTTCACGGTACCGCTGGTGCGTGGTCGGCGAATTATGTCGCCTCACGTCTGGCTGGCCATGCCGTGGTGTGGGAGGAATTTCGGGAGGCGTTCCGCGCCTATCATATCCCTCCCGGGATAATGAAGAGGAAGTTCCAAGAGATCTTGGAGCTGAAGAAGGGCGGGAGGAGTGCCCATGAGTACTACCATGCCTTCAACTATCTGGCGCAATATGCGTCAGACTACATGTCCACCGAGGAGAAGAAGCGGGAGCACTTCTATCGGGGGTTACACCCCGAGATGAAGACGCATCTCGTCCAATGGAATCGCGGCACCTTCAACGACCTCGTCAATGCCGCGATTATGCAAGAGGACGCTCAGCGGGAGTTGGCAGATGAGCAGCGGAAGCGCAGCGCTCCACCCAGCAGTGGGGTGGCGCTCCCCAGAAGTACCGCATGGTGTATTGGACACCATCCGGACAGCAGTGGCATCCACCGGCACGATCTCAACAGTTCGGGGGTCGTTCTTTCCAGGCACCCCCGTTCCGACCACCGATGCCACCACCGCGACCGCAAAAACAGCAGCAGAAGCAGATGGCACCCCGGGCGTTTCCACCGCCACAACGCGCCCCGGGTTTCCGTCCGCCAATCAGCGGAGAACCGCCTCGCTACACTTGTTTCACGTGTGGCCAGGCGGGCTATTTTGCGAAGGACTGTACCCAGGGGAAGCAGAGCAGCGGGCAAGCCCAGTTCCAGGGCGGTGCTAGAGGCCGACCTCCAGTCAAGAAGGTTGGTCAGCGGACTGGGGGCGTTCGCAACCTCGACAATGAGGACGCCCCAGAGGGAGACAACGTGCTGGCTGGTATGTTCACTCTCAACGATCAAGCCATCATCATATTATTTGATTCTGGTGCAACCCACAACTTTATAAGTGCATCATATGTGGTTAAGCATCAACTGGAAGGCTTTCCAACCGAGTGTTCTTATATGATGTGCTCACCGGAAGGAAAGATTTCAGCAACTATGATGGTTCCGAAAGCACCACTGTGCTTAGGTGGGAAGATATATCCCACCACTATGATTATTATTGAGGGGCAGAAGACTGATTCAATCTTAGGAATGTCATGGCTAAGCTACCATGGCGCTGTCCTGGAAACGTTATCACGGATGGTTCACCTCAACTCCCCACTACACCGTCCGCAGTCCCTCATGTAAGATAATCCAGTCCAGGTAGTTTCAGAAACTAATAACACTGAAGCTCTCAAGTTAGAGGACATCCCCATAGTCCGGGAATACCCCGACGTGTTTCCGGATGATCTTCCGGGCATGCCACCTGAGCGGGATGTCGAATTCAAGATCGAGCTTGCACCCGGGACTACTCCTATCTCCCAGAGGCCATACAAAATTGCTCCGAACGAGCTGGCTGAACTGAAAGAGCAGCTCAATGATCTGTTTAGCAAAGGTTTCATTAGGCCGAGTTCCTCGCCTTGGGGATCCTCGGCGCTGTTCGTAAAGAAGAAGGATGAAACCCTGAGGCTGTATGTGGACTACCGGCCGCTCAACGCCGTCACCATTAAGAACAAATACCCACTGCCCCGCATTGACATCCTGTATTTTCCAAGATGGACCTTCGCTCTGGATATCATCAGATAAAGATCCGGGCGGAGGATATCCCGAAGACGGCCTTCTCGACAAGATATGACTTATATGAATATCTCGTCATGTCTTTTGGTCTCACCAATGCTCCGGCACATTTCATGTATCTCATGAACTCGGTGTTCATGCCGGAGCTGGACAAGTCCGTTGTGGTGTTCATTGATGATATCTTGGTTTACTCCAAGACAGAAGCAGAACACGCCGAACACTTGAGGATCGTTCTTCAACGATTGCGAGACCACAAGCTTTACGCCAAGTTCAGAAAATGTGAGTTTTCGATCAGCCAAGTGCCATTTTTGGGCCATATCATCTCAGCGGAAGGCATTGCGGTTGACCCAAGCAAAATCGAACAAGTGCTGAAATGGAAAGCTCCCACTTCAGTCCATGAAGTCAGAAGCTTCCTCGGCTTAGAGGGATACTATCGGAGATTCATTCCAAGCTTCTCCAAGCTTGCTAAGCCGATGATAGAGTTTCTGAAAAAGGGAACAAAATATGTTTGGAACATGGCGTGTGAAGGAGCGTTCCAAGCATTAGTGAAGCATCTCACAACAGCCCCGGTCTTAGCTCAACCGGATACAACCAAGTCCTTCGACGTGTATTGTGATGCGTCTGGTATCGGGCTCGGCTGCGTGTTGATGCAGGAAGGACGTGTGGTCGCATATGGCTCATGCCAACTTTGGAACCATGAGCATCACTATCCGACTCATGATCTTGAGACTGCTGCTGTGGTGTTGGCGCTGAAAATGTGGAGGTACTATCTCCTGGGGAATTTGGTGCATCTCTACACCGACCACAAGAGCTTGAAGTACATTTTCACCCAGAAGGAGCTGAATATGAGGCAAAGGAGGTGGTCAGAACTAATCAAAGACTATGAGATTGAGATTCATTACCACCCCGGCAAGGCGAATGTGGTTGCCGACGCGCTGAGTCAGAAATCACATGTCCATAACCTTACCATTACACCAGTGGAGGAGGAAGAGCTGAGTTTGTACTTGGTTCCTTATGGGTCACTCTACAACCTGGCCCTCATCCTAGGGAGGACATTATTGCAGCTCAGAAAGATGATAAGGGTATGGCACATCTCCAGAGACGGATAGACAATGGGGAGATCCAATGTTTCCGGAAGGATGATGAGGGGACGCTATGGTTCAATGACCGCATAGTCGTACCCCGGGATATGGAGCTGAGGAAAAAGATCCTTGATGAAGCTCACTTGTCTAAATACTCCATTCATCCGGGCAGCAACAAAATGTACCAAGATTTAAAAAAGAAATTTTGGTGGACACGGATGAAGCGGGAAGTGGCTAAGTACGTATCCGAGTGTGATACGTGTAGAGGAGTGAAAGCTGATCATATGAGGAAATCAGGGCTGCTGCAACCCCTGAAAATCCCGGCATGGAAATGGGAAGATGTGAGCATGGATTTCATTGTAGGATTACCCCTGACGTCCAACAAGCATGATTCTATTTGGGTAATCATTGATTGATTAACCAAGACGGCTCACTTCATCCCAGTGCATACACGTTACAATGCCGGCAAATATGTGGAGCTGTACATAGCGAAGATTCTATGTTTATATGGAGTACCCAAGACCATAGTCTCCAATCAAGGTGCATTATTCGTGTCTCGCTTTTGGGAGCAGTTGCACGCTGCATTGGGTACTAAGTTGATTAGAAGCTCCGCCTATCACCCTCAGACAGATGGCCAAACAGAGA
Source organism: Neostapfia colusana (assembly GCA_030760725.1). NCBI lineage: Eukaryota > Viridiplantae > Streptophyta > Magnoliopsida > Poales > Poaceae > Neostapfia > Neostapfia colusana. The sequence goes on along the minus strand of JASWHV010000005.1, from coordinate 60,653,348 downwards.
GGGTGAATCAAGTGCTGGAAGACATGTTGAGAGCATGTGTCATCCACCACGGTAGGAACTGGGATGATCACCTACCGTTGGCGGAATTCTCGTACAATAACGGCTATCAGGCGAGTATCAAGATGGCACCCTACGAAGCTCTCTACGGTCACAAGTGCTGCACCCCATTAAACTGGTGTGAATCCGGTGAAAGGGTCACATTCAGGGTTGATGTGGTCAACGACGCTGAAGAGCGCGTTCGTATGATTCAAGTCAACTTGAAGGCTGCTCAGTCCCAGCAGAAAAGCTACGCTGATAAGAGGCGTAGACTGCTGCACTTTGATGTTGGAGAGCATGTGTACCTCCGTGTGTCTCCGATGAAGGGCGTGCACAGGTTCGGTGTGAAGGGGAAACTCGCTCCCCGTTTCATTGGACCCTATGCTATCACCGAGAAATGTGGACCAGCAGCGTATAGACTGGAGCTACCGGCATCTCTTGCTGGTGTTCACGACGTTTTCCATGTTTCACAACTGCGAAAATGTTTGAAACATACGGCTGCTGTCCCCACTAAAGACATCGGCGAGCTACAACCGGATTTGACATATGATGAATATCCGGTGGCAATTATTGATGAGAAATCTCGGACCACACATAGCTGAACGTTTTGGTTCTACAAGATACTCTGGAGTAACCACACCTCCGAAGAAGCGACGTGGTAGAGCGAGGAATTCCTTCGCTCAAATTACCCGGAGTTCGTGGCGTCTCAGTACGGGTGAGTTCCTATTACATCGCTGTCTCTTCTTTTGTAATCTTGGGACGAGATTCTTTCAAGGGGGGAGGGATGTGAAAGCACAAGAAAAGGGACTTGTAAAATTTTTCATCACCTCACAACACCACAGCTTTTGTTGTGGATAATTTGTGAAGACTTGTGAAGAGCATGTAACCTCCATCACAAGGGTGATTAGAGGGGAAAGCCCTAACTTTCACAAAGTAGGAATTCTAGACATGAACATGAGAGGTTGAGCTCACCCCTAGAACTTAAAAAGTCTTGGGAAGGTACAGGCCAAGTTGCATGCAAATCCAACACTTTTGATGTACTTTTGGATGCATTTGAAAAAGAGGCCAATTTGAATGTAGATTCAAATTGCAGCAACTTTCATCACATAAATTCAAAAGTTAGCTTCATATTCAAACTCAGCACATTTTTCTGAGTTGGTCCACCAATTTTCACCCCCATTGGAGTTCATCTTGTCGGGAGCTAAATTTGCAAGATTTCAAAACTGAATTTGAATTTCAGTTCAAATGTGAAGCAAATTTAGCCAAACAAATTTCAAATTTGGGAAACCAAATTCAAACTATGACTTGGTGATTAAGCCTCACATTCAATTGTGAGTAGCTGGAGATATTTTAGTACAAACAGAGAGGAAAAATTCAAAAAGGAATTAGAGGGGAGGCCCCACCTGTCAGCAGCCTTAACAGAGTAGTATACTCAGTGATTTTTCCTCCCTCGGCGAGAACGCGTGTCACACCCGGTTTTTCCGAAGAAACAACCAAGTGAATATCACATGTATGCCAGGATCATTTTCTCATACATGTGATGACAAATAGTGAAGCATCATTTATTACAAGCCAGGTGTCGAATATAAATAAGTCTTACATCGCAATTGTCTCAATGGACACTAATGCTTCATCACAAGTAAATAAACTAGCAGCGGAATATTATTCTTTAGGGCTCCATCACAGGCGTTGCCCGGGGGTCTTCATGAACCTAAAAGCCTTCCTCGGGTCCAAAATCTTGGTTATTATACACCACCTCATTATCTTGACCTGAGCAGCAATATAAACCAACAAATATGCAAGGTTGAGTACCAATGGTACTCAGCAAGTGTGGGAAAATTATATCATGCATGGCTAGAACAAGGAAAGGTTGAACTCATGGTTAAAGCACTACGCAATTAATACCTATCACCTTAGCTTATTAAGCACCTACATTACTACACAGGTGAAATGGTCCCAATCTCCCAACCCATTATCATAATCCAATGACCATAACATCATTTCCAATGTTAAGCTCCCCGCTTAACTTCCAAAACCATCAATCCTCTAATCATGAATAAGTCCAGGCCGCTCTTAACCGTGAGCACGGCTGTCAAGACAGTTTTGACTCTGCAGAGTTTGTACCACTGTACCCACAAGTAGTGATTTCATCCCCCGTTGCCGGGTGGACTAAAAGAACCTCCATTATGCCAGTGGCTACGTTCCACATTCACACTTCCCAGGTGTGCAGCCAGGATATCACTACGAAGCCTTTACAAAGGGAATCCCGACGAGCGTGGGCCCACTGAGGTTTCACCCCTAACAGCATACAAGAGGCTCCAACCCCGCTGCAGTGGCCCCCTCTTGAGCCTTGCGGTTCATATGGTAGTCCAGCTGACACCTACTCCCCGCACCATCCAACACACCCATACTACGCCGGGGATACACCTAATTAATTGGCCAAGCTGCCCCATCTCAGCATGTGGTTGGCACTGTAAAGCCGGGTTACATGCTCCATGAACCGGTCCTTAGGATCCAGGCAAGTACTAAACACAAACCCGAGTCTCGTGCACCAGCACACAACCAAAAACATCCAACTTGCCTTGATCCCTACCTCTACATAACTCACAATATCTCATTCAAGAGTATGGTAAAATAAACTGATGATCACATGTCCCAAATATCCCATTCTAAGCATGGCTAAGCATATGCATGGAAATAAATGACATGGTAAAATAAATCCCAACCCAAGCTTCAAGGAAACAAGGTAATGAAATTCTAGGGAAACTTGCTAGCATGGGTTTCATATTTCATTTGACAATGCAAATAATTCTATCTACACATCCTAGCATAGGATCAAAGTGGTCAAGGACACTTGCCTCCTTCTTGCTGCTCTTGAAATTGGTAGTCCTGATCTTGGAAAGGGTTAACTTGCTCTTGAGCAGGTTCTACTTCATACCATCACACATAGCAAAAGAAAAACAACAATCATAAGACATAGTTCACACTTCTACTTCATACAAACCACACATTTCATATTTATGAAATTCATTCACCCTTATATGTGTTGTGGTTACTTTATATGTGTTAAGTTGTGGCTTGCATGCACTTTTAACCATGTATATATATGATTCCTACTTTTGGTGTCCACATTTATACTTGCATACAATGTGCCTTCACAATTTCTATCAACCCTAAACTGAATTCTTTGTATTTTAGAAACTCAATTTATCATTTACTAGTTGCTATATTTTCAGATTTATATTCCTATGCATAATTGTGTATTTTATTATTAAATTAGTAATACACATCACCTAAACAGATTAGGTTCTGGTCCTAAATAATTTGAAATCATATTTTGACCATGGCTTATGATGTGTACTATTTCATAATTATTTTCCCTATTTTCTTTAACTATTCTTTACTTAAAAATGTGTCCCTATACTAATAAATGTGAATAATAGATAAAACAGATTTATTTCAGCCCAAAAATATATTTTTATCTCACTCCAAAGTTTTCTAAGTACTGAGAAAGTTTTTAATTAATTTTGACAATTATGTTTGTCCCCCTTTTAATTTTTAAACACTAGTTACATATTCAATTTTCTAAATTAAATACTAAACAAGGCTAAAATAATGAATTCACCCCATTACAGGGTCTATAATATTATTTTCATAATTTCTAGGGGTCTATCTACACTTATCAGAGGTGTTTTTCCTAATTTCTATTAAGTCCAGGGGTTAAAACTGATTTTTAAATGGATTTACATGATTTTCTGGAGTTCCAAGGGCTAGATCTGAAGTTTCCGGGGCTAGCTCTCAATTCCAGAGAACCCCAGGGGGTAGCACGTAAGAATTCCCGTCTTTATAACGCGGGGTCGACGTGGACCGTCCGATTTTAAACCGATGGCTGAGATTATAAGATCGAACCGGTACGCGGGGTTTTAAAGTCTACCGTGCGATTTAAAATAAACGGCGCACAAGCGGCCACGTCGCTCTGATCGAGCGCGGGCGGCGCTGCCGGCGGCGCACGGCGGCGGGAAGCGGCGATCTCGCCGGAAACTTTCGGATCCTCGAGAATTCTGCCTAGAACTGTGATCTTATGGCCTAGATCGGTAGAGGGGAGGTCAGGGATCTCACCTCGGGGGTTTTCTCGAGCTCGGGAGTCCTGGAAAGTGATCGGCGGCGAGGTCCGAGGCAAAACCACGGCGAAGCTCGTCGGCGCTGGATTTACACCGTAAGTCTTCGGGTTTTCTGCACCTGCAAAGTTCCCCGGAGGCGGTGGATCAAGACCAGCGAGTTAGATCAGAGTTTCCGAGCTTAGATCGGCCAGAATTCACCGGCGAAGTCTCGGTGCTCACCGGAGTGAAAATCGGCGATCGCGTGGGAAAAACTGATCGGATCGGGGGTTTTTATAGCCGGGGGAGGGCGGTGGGTCTGTTGTGATCGAGTTGGAGTCCTCTGGGATCAGAATTCGGCTGCGGGACAGGCTTTCCCGGTCGGTTGCGATTTCGCGCGCTCGGGAGAAAAGCCCGGGGTCGCGGGGGCTCGGGGTTAGGGATGACAGGTGGGTCCCACCCGTCGGTGAGGGGCAGCGCGGCGCGCGCGGGGGCGGGCTGGCGCGGGAGTAGCTGGGCCGGCTGGCGGGTTTCGGCCCACTGGCCAGTTTTTTCCCGTTTTCCTTTTTTTCTTTTTCCATTTCTTTTCTGTTTTGGGTATAATTTTAATTCCAGTTTGAATTTGAATTTTTGCAAAACATGCAACACGTCCAAAAATTTTTAAATTCCCCTCTGAACATGGTTTTGGGTTTTGAATCAAAATTTGGGGTGTTACAGCTCTACCCCCCTTAAAAGAAATCTCGTCCTCGAGATTGGTGTTTCTAAGAAAACAATTCCGGAAATTGTGCCTTGAGCTCATCTTCCCGTTCCCAGGTGGCTTCCTCTTCTGAGTGATGCTTCCACTGCACCTTGCACATCCGGATTCTTTTATTTCTGGTGAGGCGTTCCATTGTCTCCAAAATCTTGTATGGTTGCTCGGCATAAGACAAATCCTCAGCTACATCCACTTCATTCATGGGTAACACCTCTTCAGGCGTCCTCAGGCATTTCTTGAGTTGTGACACATGGAATACATCGTGCACGTCCGATAGATGAACCGGTAACTCTAGTTGGTACGCCACTTCGCCTTTTCTTTCCAAAACTTGAAAGGGTCCGATGTATCGAGGTGACAACTTCCCTTTCACCTTGAACCGACGAAGTCCTCTGATAGGGGACACCTTGAGATAAACATAGTCTCCCACGTTGAAAACGAGCTCTCTTCTTCGTACATCAGCATAACTCTTCTGGCGTGTTTGGGCTATCCTCAAGTTGTTGCGAATCTCCCTCACCTTCGCCTCGGCTTCTTGTAGCACTTCTGGACCAAACACTTTGCTTTCTCCTGTTTGGTTCCAAAATAGGGGAGTTCTGCACTTCCTTCCATACAAAGCTTCAAACGATAACATCTTCATACTAGCTTGATAACTGTTGTTATAGGAAAACTCCGCATACGGTAGGTTCTTGTCCCAACTCCTATTGTTCTTGAGTGCACATGCCCTTAACATATCTTCAAGGATCTGATTGGTTCTCTCCGTCTGCCCGTCAGTTTGGGGATGATAGGCAGAACTAAAGTTCAGATGGGTTCCCATGGTTTCATGCAACTTTTGCCAAAACCTCGAGTGAACTGTGTCCCTCGGTCCGACACTATCTTCTTTGGCACTCCATGGTAACACACAATCCTTGACATGTACAATTCTGCCAATTTGGATCCGCTGTAGCTTTTTTTCACAGGAATGAAATGAGCTACCTTGGTTAGCCGATCAATAATGACCCATATTGAATCATACCCGGATTGGGTCCTAGGCAATCCCACGACAAAATCTATGCTGATTTCTTCCCATTTCCATTCTGGCACTTTGAGTGGTTGCAATAATCCCGCGGGTCGTTGATGTTCTGCTTTCACCAACTGACATGTGTCACATAGGGCAACATGTTCCGCGACATCTCGCTTCATGCCATACCACCAATACCTGCTCTTGAGATCCTGGTACATCTTCGTACTCCCAGGATGAATGGAATAGTCAGAATCATGAGCCTCCTTCAAAATTAATTCACGGATCTCTTTTACTTCTGGCACACAGATCCTTTTCCCGTGCCACACCGTTCCCTGTTCATCCTCTCTAAAACCAGGAGCTTTATTTTCCTTAATGAGTTGTCTGATCTCTTGTATCTTCTCATCATTCTTTTGGCCCTCGCGTATGTCTTGCTCGAGTGTGGAGTCCACTTCCATGGCGATGGCTTCACCACTATTTACTAGACATAGATTGAGACTTATAACCTCGTCCTTCAATTCTGCAGGCATGTCCTTCAAGCTCAACTTATTGACCTGCACTTTCCGACTCAAAGCATCGGCCACGACGTTTGCTTTTCCGGGATGATAGTTGATGCCCACATCAAAGTCATTGATTAGCTCTAACCATCTCCTTTGTCGGAGATTGAGATCTGGCTGTGTGAATATGTACTTCAAACTCTTATGATCCGTATATATCTCTGTCCTCTTCCCCATCAAATAGTGCCGCCAAATTTTCAACGCGTGTACCACTGCGGCTAGTTCTAGGTCATGTGTAGGATAGTTCTTCTCGTGCTTCCGAAGCTGCCGGGATGCATAAGCCACGACATGTCCTTCTTGCATGAGAACACATCCCAACCCATTTCCAGAGGCATCGCAGTACACTGTGAAATTCTTCTGCATATCTGGCATAACCAGCACTGGGGCCGTTGTCAATCTCTTCTTTAGCTCCTGAAAGCTCGTATCGCACTGTGGCGTCCAGGTGAATGTGATTCCCTTCTCCAACAGTTTGGTGAGAGGTCTCGAGATCTTGGCGAATCCCTCAATAAACCGTCGATAGTATCCAGCCAATCCCAAAAAGCTTCGAACTTCCCCGACATTTTCAGGGGTCTTCCACTTCTGGATGTCCTCGATTTTGGCGGGATCTACGGAGATTCCTCCCTCCGAGATTATATGTCCTAAAAAGGGAACTCTCTTCAGCCAAAACTCACACTTGCTCAACTTGGCATATAGTTGGTGTTCTCTCAACCTCTGTAACACCAACCTTAGATGTTTCTCATGTTCTTCTTCATCTTTGGAGAAGACGAGAATATCATCTATGAAAACCACCACAAATTTGTCCAGATATTCCATGAATACCTTGTTCATGAGGTACATGAAATATGCCGGGCATTGGTTAGCCCAAAAGGCATGACAGTGTATTCATACAGTCCGTACCGAGATACGAAAGCTGTCTTGGGAATATCTGATTGCCTTATCTTGAGTTGGTGGTACCCCGACCTGAGATCAATTTTCGAGAATACACAAACTCCCCTCAACTGATCAAACAAGTCTTCAATGCGGGGTAATGGGTACTTGTTTTTGATGGTTACCTCATTCAAGGCACGGTAATCCACGCATAACCTTTGGGTTCCGTCTTTCTTGGGCACAAATATCACCGGAGCTCCCCATGGTGAGGAACTAGGGCGAATATACCCCTTCTCCGTCAATTCTCTCAAATGATCCTTGAGCTCTTCTAGCTGCTTGGAGTCCATTCGATAAGGTCTCTTGTATATCGGGGCTGTTCCCGGTACTAGCTCAATTGCGAATTCCACGTCACGGTCGGGAGGCATACCTGGCAACTCCTCCGGAAAAACATCTGGATATTCCCTGATAGTCCTGATTTCCTCAACTTTCACCTCCACTTGATTTAATTTAATATCCCTCCTAGGCTCGTGTATCATTATGAACTTTACTCTTGTGCCATTGGGGTGAGTTAGTTCCACCGTTCTGGTCGAACAATGGATGATTCCTTTATGTTTGGTCAACCAATCCATACCCAAAATAATATCTATCCCTTGTGAATATATCACTATGAGGTTAGCCGTAAATACTACCCCATTAATGTCTAGGCTCACTTTGGTACACACTTGTCTTGTCCTTATTTCTCCACCTGGAGAGTTTACGGCTAGCATATGGTTCATTTGTGTGGTTGCTAGGTCATGCTTCTTAACAAACCCTTGAGCAATGAACGAGTGGGTAGCACCAGAATCAAACAGCAGAGTTGCAAGGTGTAAATTGGCAGGAAACTTACCAACTACCACGTCGGGTGCCTCTTGTGCTTCCTCCATAGTGACGTGGTTCACCCGTCCTCTCACTACATTCTGCTGTTGTGGTGGCGCAGGCTTCTTCTTTGGGCATTTATGGGCGTAGTGCCCCACTTCACCACAGCTGAAACATTGCACCCCAACCTTAGGTGCTTGGCCTTTGTTGTCTTGGGGTTGGTTCGGGGGTCCTTGCACTGCTGGTCGAGGTGGATATGTGGGGCGAGGCTGCTGCACAAACTGACGTTGCGGCTGTGCTGGTGCTGCGGGTGGCCTGTAGTTTGGGTTGTACCCTCTTGGTGCTGAATAGGGTACCGCAGCACGGTTCGTCTGCCCCGTAGGTTGCGGCATCATACGTGGGCGGGTGTTGCTCCCTGAGGCTTGATGTGACCACCCGGCCTTCCTCTTATTCTCATTTTCTAGGGCCTTTAGCATCTTTTCTACCACAAATGCTCGGTCCACCATCTTTTGGAAGCTTTCATACTCATTGGAGGACATTGCACACTGCATCTCTGCGGTAAGTCCTTCCACGAAACAATCTTGTTTCTGCTCATCAGTCTCTATGTCTCGTGGAGCATAACGGGATAGTTGAGTAAATTTAGTGAGGTATTCCCTCACCGTCATGTTTCCCTGCTGCACACCCAGAAACTCTTTCCTCTTGTTTTTGAGTTCACCTCTTGGGATGTAATGGTTGCGGAAGCTACGCTTGAACTCTTCCCAAGTGATGTTCTCAGGGTCATGATGGGCGGCCACGTAGGCGGTCCACCAATCAGCAGCAGGTCCCTGCAATTGATGAGAGGCAAACAGCACCCTCTCATACCCTTGGCATTGTATTATCCTCATCTTACTTTCAATGGTCTTCAGCCAATCATCTGCCTCCAGAGGTTCAGCAGCACTTGCAAACTTTGGAGGTTGAGTTCCTAGAAACTCACTCAACCTTGGTTGGCGTGGTGCAGCTTGTGGAGGTGGATCTTGATGCAAGTTGGCCACCACTTGAGTCAAGTTCTGGATGAGCTGATTTTAATTCTCCAGCATTTGGTGGAGAGGATCAACTTCTTCACGGCGACCACCCCGGTCCTGGCCTTCAGAAAGATGAGGGTTGCATGCCTCATCGTTGTTGTTGGCGGGGTTGGCAGCACGTCCTTTTCCTCTTCCGGCCATCTGGCAGAATCAACCAATGTCAATTTGAAATCATTTAGTATCATCTTACTACTTTCATTTGTTTGTACTTTGAAGTGTTGAGGCTTTGTTATACTTTTACGAGGGTTCATATCTCACACCAAATAAATGTACTATTATTTCCTGTGGGTTTACACACCAAAGCAAAACAATCTTAAGACGAGGCTGTGGACAATTGCTCATGGCTTCCACAACTCACGTCACACACCAATCATTATCACACCATTAACTACGTAACGACTCAACTACTCGACCTCTTGCTAGCTAAGGGAAAGACTCTACACTACTCGTCCTCTGGAGCTGGCTCCTCGGGATCTTCCTCCTCATTTCGGCTTCCTTCTGACTCTGCTTTGGGTGGGGAGGCTGCTGGTGGAGAAGTGCGACGACGCCTGATTTCTCGGCGATCCGGGGAGTCAGGTGTCCATGGATCACTCACGGTGACACACAGTTCATTCCCATCTCCTCTTTCTCTCGCCTTTAAACAAGCTCGCAGCAACGCCTCCGTTTCCTTCAGGGTGTCTCGGACATCCTGAAGCTCTTGTTGACACTCCTGCAGTCGAGTGCTGAGCATAGCAGCATCCTCCAAGCACAAGTCCATGTGCTCATGGGAAGTCCCTTGCTGCACCGGTGGGTACTTGTACTCCGTAGTACCACTCTCACGTTGGAGGACATACATGTACTCAGTTTTGTCCAAGTGGCGACGATAGATGTGACTCCGGCAGGTGATGGCCTCCCAGGTGACATCTCTCTCTGCGTCAACTTGTGTTGCTCGACAAGCTGGAGAATGGTGGATCTTCAGCAGCTGATTCTCGTGTATAATCCTCATCTCCGAACTCCATTCTTCCCTCTTCTCACGGATGGTCCTGGTGGAGTTATAGTGGATGATGAGCTTGCCCGTATTGCCTGCGGCTTCGAGCATACGTCGAAGACGGCGCAACAAGTCTCCTACTGCCAATCCGTAGGAAAGGTACGTTACTGGACGACTCTCCTCTCTTGCGGCAAGGGCTACTACGGGAACTCTCCCTCCTGTGGACTTACGAGCGGTGCGAATCATGCGAACCATCTAAAACAAAAAGAATTTAAAATTAGGTTAGATAAATTCTCAAACAAAAATCCTGTTTTGAATGAAAGTTGGGGTAAGATGAAGAAAATGACTCCTTTAATAACACTTTTCCACCCACACCTTGGAAAATAGTTTTTAAGAAAATAGGGCCCTTAAATATGTCCATTTCTACCTAGGTCCACGTTCCTACGGGCAACCTTGGCTCTGATACCACCTCTGTCACACCCGGTTTTTCCGAAGAAACAACCAAGTGAATATCACATGTATGCCAGGATCATTTTCTCATACATGTGATGACAAATAGTGAAGCATCATTTATTACAAGCCAGGTGTCGAATATAAATAAGTCTTACATCGCAATTGTCTCAATGGACACTAATGCTTCATCACAAGTAAATAAACTAGCAGCGGAATATTATTCTTTAGGGCTCCATCACAGGCGTTGCCCGGGGGTCTTCATGAACCTAAAAGCCTTCCTCGGGTCCAAAATCTTGGTCATTATACACCACCTCATTATCTTGACCTGAGCAGCAATATAAACCAACAAATATGCAAGGTTGAGTACCAATGGTACTCAGCAAGTGTGGGAAAATTATATCATGCATGGCTAGAACAAGGAAAGGTTGAACTCATGGTTAAAGCACTACGCAATTAATACCTATCACCTTAGCTTATTAAGCACCTACATTACTACACAGGTGAAATGGTCCCAATCTCCCAACCCATTATCATAATCCAATGACCATAACTTCATTTCCAATGTTAAGCTCCCCGCTTAACTTCCAAAACCATCAATCCTCTAATCATGAATAAGTCCAGGCCGCTCTTAACCGTGAGCACGGCTGTCAAGACAGTTTTGACTCTGCAGAGTTTGTACCACTGTACCCACAAGTAGTGATTTCATCCCCCGTTGCCGGGTGGACTAAAAGAACCTCCATTATGCCAGTGGCTACGTTCCACATTCACACTTCCCAGGTGTGCAGCCAGGATATCACTACGAAGCCTTTACAAAGGGATTCCCGACGAGCGTGGGCCCACTGAGGTTTCACCCCTAACAGCATACAAGAGGCTCCAACCCCGCTGCAGTGGCCCCCTCTTGAGCCTTGCGGTTCATATGGTAGTCCAGCTGACACCTACTCCCCGCACCATCCAACACACCCATACTACGCCGGGGATACACCTAATTAATTGGCCAAGCTGCCCCATCTCAGCATGTGGTTGGCACTGTAAAGCCGGGTTACATGCTCCATGAACCGGTCCTTAGGATCCAGGCAAGTACTAAACACAAACCCGAGTCTCGTGCACCAGCACACAACCAAAAACATCCAACTTGCCTTGATCCCTACCTCTACATAACTCACAATATCTCATTCAAGAGTATGGTAAAATAAACTGATGATCACATGTCCCAAATATCCCATTCTAAGCATGGCTAAGCATATGCATGGAAATAAATGACATGGTAAAATAAATCCCAACCCAAGCTTCAAGGAAACAAGGTAATGAAATTCTAGGGAAACTTCCTAGCATGGGTTTCATATTCCATTTGACAATGCAAATAATTCTATCTACACATCCTAGCATAGGATCAAAGTGGTCAAGGACACTTGCCTCCTTCTTGCTGCTCTTGAAATTGGTAGTCCTGATCTTGGAAAGGGTTAACTTGCTCTTGAGCAGGTTCTACTTCATACCATCACACATAGCAAAAGAAAAACAACAATCATAAGACATAGTTCACACTTCTACTTCATACAAACCACACATTTCATATTTATGAAATTCATTCACCCTTATATGTGTTGTGGTTACTTTATATGTGTTAAGTTGTGGCTTGCATGCACTTTTAACCATGTATATATATGATTCCTACTTTTGGTGTCCACATTTATACTTGCATACAATGTGCCTTCACAATTTCTATCAACCCTAAACTGAATTCTTTGTATTTTAGAAACTCCATTTATCATTTACTAGTTGCTATATTTTCAGATTTATATTCCTGTGCATAATTGTGTATTTTATTATTAAATTAGTAATACACATCACCTAAACAGATTAGGTTCTGGTCCTAAATAATTTGAAATTATATTTTGACCATGGCTTATGATGTATACTATTTCATAATTATTTTCCCTATTTTTCTTTAACTATTCTTTACTTAAAAATGTGTCCCTATACTAATAAATGTGAATAATAGATAAAACAGATTTATTTCAGCCCAAAAATATATTTTTATCTCACTCCAAAGTTTTCTAAGTACTGAGAAAGTTTTTAATTAATTTTGACAATTATGTTTGTCCCCCTTTTAATTTTTAAACACTAGTTACATATTCAATTTTCTAAATTAAATACTAAACAAGGCTAAAATAATGAATTCACCCCATTACAGGGTCTATAATATTATTTTCATAATTTCCAGGGGTCTATCTACACTTATCAGAGGTGTTTTTCCTAATTTCTATTAAGTCCAGGGGTTAAAACTGATTTTTAAATGGATTTACATGATTTTCTGGAGTTCCAAGGGCTAGATCTGAAGTTTCCGGGGCTAGCTCTCAATTCCAGAGAACCCCAGGGGGTAGCACGTAAGAATTCCCGTCTTTATAACGCGGGGTCGACGTGGACCGTCCGATTTTAAACCGATGGCTGAGATTATAAGATCGAACCGGTACGCGGGGTTTTAAAGTCTACCGTGCGATTTAAAATAAACGGCGCACAAGCGGCCACGTCGCTCTGATCGAGCGCGGGCGGCGCTGCCGGCGGCGCACGGCGGCGGGAAGCGGCGATCTCGCCGGAAACTTTCGGATCCTCGAGAATTCTGCCTAGAACTGTGATCTTATGGCCTAGATCGGTAGAGGGGAGGTCAGGGATCACACCTCGGGGGTTTTCTCGAGCTCGGGAGTCCTGGAAAGTGATCGGCGGCGAGGTCTGAGGCAAAACCACGGCGAAGCTCGTCGGCGCTGGATTTACACCGTAAGTCTTCGGGTTTTCTGCACCTGCAAAGTTCCCCGGAGGCGGTGGATCAAGACCAGCGAGTTAGATCAGAGTTTCCGAGCTTAGATCGGCCAGAATTCACCGGCGAAGTCTCGGTGCTCACCGGAGTGAAAATCGGCGATCGCGTGGGAAAAACTGATTGGATCGGGGGTTTTTATAGCCGGGGGAGGGCGGTGGGTCTGTTGTGATCGAGTTGGAGTCCTCTGGGATCAGAATTCGGCTGCGGGACGGGCTTTCCCGGTCGGTTGCGATTTCGCGCGCTAGGGAGAAAAGTCCGGGGTCGCGGGGGCTCGGGGTTAGGGATGACAGGTGGGTCCCACCCGTCGGTGAGGGGCAGCGCGGCGCGCGCGGGGGCGGGCTGGCGCGGGAGTAGCTGTGCCGGCTGGCGGGTTTCGGCCCACTGGCCAGTTTTTTCCCGTTTTCCTTTTTTTCTTTTTCCATTTCTTTTCTGTTTTGGGTATAATTTGAATTCCAGTTTGAATTTGAATTTTTGCAAAACATGCAACACGTCCAAAAATTTTTAAATTCCCCTCAGAACATGGTTTTGGGTTTTGAATCAAAATTTGGGGTGTTACAACGTGCGCCAGCGCACGGCAGACGTCAGCGCCCGACCGCCTCACCCCTGCCACCTCCTGCTCGTTGACCGAAGGCGCCGGGTGAAACACTGGTTAAACCGCCTGCCCAAGTAAAGCCGGCCTCATCCTCTTCACGTTGCCCGCACACAGCCGAGGCAAAAACTTCCCCAGCCGCTCCCCTCGAATCCTCGTTGCGCCGCTGATCCAGGCGTTCTCGCAACTGGAGATCAACAGCAAAGAGACGCGCCAGAGACTGCTCGAGCTCACGGTGAAGACCCTACCCCCTTTCATGCTCTATAGGGAGAGTATTTCCCACGTTTAGTCCTCGGTGTTCAAAAGACCGAGCTAGCAAAGAATCTGAAAAATTCGTGGTGATCGGTCCTTCACTGCGTAAACCCAGCCAAGCACATGTTCTACACGTTCCCATGGCCACCTAGGATCAAAGACCGTCGAAAACCGTTGAGTCTTGGCGCTGCTATTCGAGTTTTTTGAGCAAGCGCGGTTTTAACCCTAGGTCGACGGTGAGGTCCTAGCTCCGGCCGTTTCCATGGCCAACCGAGCTCATGTTCGTTCTCAGCATGCCACAGCGGAGCTGTAGGAGCAAACCTATAAGAAAATAAGGCCCTGCGTAGCCCGGGCGACATCGCAGGAGTAGAGAGAGCCACTGTCACCCTCGCGAGCATGGTTCCGGCCATCGCCGAGCTTCGGTGAGGGCACCAGCGTGTTCCTCGAGCAAAGTTGGGCCCAGGCGGCGAGATCCATCAAAGGTCCTGCACCAAAATGGCCGGCGGCGAGAACTTTGGCGAGGCACCGCCGCGGGAGACGCGGGATGGCGCGAGGTAGACGAAGGGGGGCCGGGTCCACCGGTCAGCCTCTGTTCTCGTGAGGGTATCCAGTTGCGGCCGGGATTCAGTGCTGCAGCGCGGTTAAAACCCTGTGGGCCGCGGTGTGGCCACGTTCTCAGTGGGACGATTTGAGGAGTGGGCCCCACCCACAGAGTTTAAACATTTTGGGAATTTTCCAGTTTAGTTCAAACTTCAAATGCATAGAACCTTTGCTAGGAAGCTCCAAATTCAGTGAACCAAATTTTTCTGAACTCAGAATTTTGAGTACTTTCCAGCAATACCAATTTTAGCTCATGAAGCGTAACAGTTTTCCAGAATTAAATCCCTAAATTTCAAAACGTTAGGAATTTTATCTGGAGAATTACTTTATGAAAAATTCTGAAATTTGGCTGGAAGGTTCTTTGGAAAATCCTGGAGTCACTGTATAATTTTCAGACCCATCCAAGTTTATTTAGTCCCCCTAATGGTGTGATTAAGTGAACTGCCCTGAGAAAATAGAAAATATACAGAAACATTTTTCAGATTTTCTCAAATCTTGTTTAGGGCACAACTTCCACTAGGATTCCTCAAATGACATGAAACCAATTCCATTAGAACCATCTTAAATTCAAGTTTCCTAATGGTTGAAGCCATGAAAAACCCTGGAATTACTTAGAGACTCTAATATTGACCAAATAGGCTTTTATTTGTACAAAGCTCAAATGAACTTGTTTCAAATGAAACTTGGTCAAGACTCTTGTTAGGACCCTACCAAGCCACCATAAAAAAATTCAGAACCAAAGGGGAGGGTTAGCTAGAGTTATAGTAATTACTTATTCAAGTTTACACATTGCATTTAAATTGACACATAGCATATGGTTAATGTGTAGTCGCTGAAGGCGAGGAGACTCCGGAAGTGCTCGACTTCCTTCTTCCGGACAAAAACATAACCACTGACCAGCAGAAACAAGGCAAGCCCCGGTTTGCATTAACCCTTTTTCAATGTTTGCTTTGTTTACATATCTAGTGTGAAGTATGAATGTGCATTAGGTGTAGGATGGATGAAACCCCACCTGCATAACCATAATTTTCCTATAACAGTGAGAGTAGTGTCTAAGGCCTCGAGTAGATGGGCTATGCTTAATTATTCATAGGATTTCTGTACAAGTCGAGTAGTTGGAATCTACTCGCGAGTTAGGCTTGGGACACACGGGATTGGTTCGAGTGATTTGAGATCACTTCAGAAATGAAAATGAGGCTAGGCAGGGGCTAGGGCGCGGCAAGCGAAAGTCTTGTGTGTGTAGCCCTGTCCGTGTCGATTGAGGACCGATCCATGTGTGGCCCTGCTGAACAAGTATTGAACATACCAAAGGCATATCCGATATATGGGCCCCGGTAAACTGATGTAACCTGTACCTCCGGACGTCGAGGCATAACGCACCGATTTATAGGTGTAGGCTGAGGGCAGCAAGGTGGAAATCTGCTAACGGGCGTAGAGAGATGCTCCGTGTAGGGAACCTTCTGCTCGTTTCGGTGTGACCGGTTCGACATTTGGGCTGTATGGTGAAAGGTTGTCCCGTACGACATCGAGTGAGCGTGCTGTGCAGCTCCACAGGTGGGCGTACGTGACGTGCTCTTTGGGTATCCCTGCAGGTGTATATCGAGTCGATTCGCCGTCCCTCGCGGTGACGAGTACTGCTTGTTCACTGTGTCGTAACGTAGATAATTTATGGAATGTTATGATTCAATTCTACTGTATGATATAATTGTATTGTTACATTTGTGCCACCAAGAATTGCTTATTAAATTTCAGATTCATGAACTGTTAACTGTGGCTAAAAGATGAACTAAGGATCAACTATAGGCGTGTCCATTTGCTGAAATTTTACCATCCCTTGTTCATTGTACCCTACATGTAGAGTTTCATGCCTAGGTGATTCGGTTAAGTCTTGTTGAGCCATCGTACTCATGGTTGCTGCTTAAGTGTTTTCAGGTGAGGAGCCACCCACGGACTCGGGGTACGAGTCTACCGGCGAGGGTTACCCTCCATCGGGGACCACGGCTGAGTGGGAGCCGTACACGCCGCGCTGAGCTGAGGAGTGCAGCTAGTGTGGGTTGCCCTAGGGCTGGGCAACCAACTTTTGCTAGATAGGCGGGCGTGAGTTGTACAAATTTAAACTTCCTCTGTGTAATGTATACCTTAGTTTGTAACTGAACAAGTGTACTACTTTGTACATCTCCATTTGTTTTCTATGTAATACAATGTATCCTTATGATGTGTGCTGTCGGGTGTCGCATCACGCGGCACCACCCTCTGCGATCCTGGGAGAGCGGATTCCGGTCCGCCACATCTAGAACATGTGTGCAGCTCGGCATAAGCTGTGATGGACTACATATCACGAATTTCAGAAATTTGTGGGATTCGGTTCTATGCACTCACTTGAGGTAAGAAGCTAAATTCTTCGTCGGTGGTGCACAAGACAAAGAGAGAGTTGCACCGGCATGTCGAGCACCTCAGGGTGATTCTTTTTGGTGTAGATCATTAGCCACGAAATGGCTCGGAGTGTCCGGGCTCTAGGGACCGAGGGTGCAACTGGGCTGTAACACCCCAAAACCTGCTAAAGAGGGGAATTTAAAAATTTTTGGACGTATTGCATGTGGTGCAGAAATTCAAATTCAAACTGGAATTTAGATTTGAATCAAACCAGAAAAAGGAAAAAAAAAACCAAAACCGGCCAGTTGGCCGAAACCCGCCAGCCGGCCGAAGACCGCGCACGCCAGCCCAAACCCGCGCGCCCCCTCTCTTCCTCTCACTGACACGCGGGGCCCGCGTGTCATCCCTCTCCTCGCGCGCGCGCCTAACTGCTGCGCGACTTCCGCGCCGATCACAGCACCCCCGCCGATTTTCTGGCTCCGGATGCCGCGATCTCCAGCCATGCGCTGCAGCATATCCAAACAAACCCCTGCCGCCCTCCCTCGCCTATTTAAACGCCGACAATCGCCTCCCCCCCCCGATCGGCCGTTTTTCTCTCCGGTGAGAACCAGAGCCTCTACCGCCGATTTCTTTCGATCATTGCTCAAATTTCCTGATCTAACATGCTGATCACGTCCCACCGCCGCCGGGGAGCCCTGCAGGTGAAGGAAAAGACGTGTCTTGCGCCCCAACTACCACTCCGACGTGCACCGAAGACCATCGCCGTTGAAGCTCGCCGCTGACCAACTTCCAGGGCCTCCGAGTGCAGGAAAACCCCTCGGTGAGCATCACCTAACCCTCCGCAGCCGATCCGTGCAAAAAGATGCGAGTTCTAGCGTGTAGCGGCAAAAACTGAGGGTGCGCCGGCGAGATCGCCACCCCCGCCGCCGCGCGCGCGGGATGGCTCCGGCCAGGGCAACGTGGCCCCTTGGGGGCCGTCTATTTTAAATCGCACGGTAGAAATAAAATCGACGCGTACCGGTTCGGCGATCTAATCTGAGCCGTCTGTTTTAAATCGGATGGTCCACCTCAGCCCCACGTTATAAAGGCCAGAATTCTTACGCGCTACCCCCTGGGGATTTTGGAAAACACGAGCTAGCCCCGGAAACTTCTGATCTAGCCCCTGGACCTTCAGAAATTCGTCTAAATTCATTTAAAAAATCATTTTTAGCCCCTGGACTTAATAAAAATTAGGAAAACCCCTCTGTTATGTGTAGTTAGACCCCTGGAAATTTAGGAAATAGTAAATTAGACCCTGCAGTAGGGTGGATTTGCCTTTTTAACCCTATAGGA
Source organism: Neostapfia colusana (assembly GCA_030760725.1). NCBI lineage: Eukaryota > Viridiplantae > Streptophyta > Magnoliopsida > Poales > Poaceae > Neostapfia > Neostapfia colusana. The sequence continues at coordinate 60,634,749 of JASWHV010000005.1, read as the reverse complement.
TATTAATTTATGAAATTTGAATATGTGACTAGGATTTAAATTTAAAAGGTAAGGCAAACACATGTGCAATTCAAATTTAAACTCTCCTAGCACTTGGAAAACTTTAGAATGAGTTAAAAATAGATTTTAGGCTGAAATGAAATCGGCCTAAGTGTTGCTCATTTTTTATTTTCTCTAGAGACACATTTTAGGCTAGGAAATAATTCTATAAACTAGTAAAATAAATTTAATTTGTTCCACATCAGAGAGGAAGTTCAAAAATATATTATTGAACATTTTAGATCAGAACCTATTCTGTTTAGATGATATGTCTTACTATTTTCATAGTAAAGTTCACTTTTAGGCATAGAAAATAAATCTAAAAATAATGGAAAATAAGTATGCATAATTAGAAAATGATAAATGAGGTCTCCAAATCCAAAAACTTCAATTTAGGATTTGGTAGAAGATCTGAAAACCTATTTGGAGTAGGAAATTATCTTTCATGCAAACTTGGTAGCTAAGAAGTGTATTAATTAAATATAGATAATTTGTTCAAATTAGAAATTCATGTATAGTGTGCAAATAGAAATCTGAATACAAAAGTTAGAAATAATATACTGTCGAAGTGTTCGGTCGACACTTCCCCCGGGCCTGCACTGGGCAGCCCGCGGAGGTTCTTTTTTCGGTGGGGCTAGTCCCTTGCGGAGAGCTTGCGCGGATGGATGAGTTAGTAAGAGCTTGACACGGGAGGTTTTACGTGGTTCAGGCCGCCGGAGCGTAAAACCCTACGTCCACGGCGAGCTATGGAGCTCGCTGTATTGCTTGTTGCCCAGGGCCGGAGTCCTGAGCTTGGGGCTGAGATACAGCTTGGGTGTGAGTGACTAGCGTGTGAGTTGCAGAGATGCGAACCGAGGGTGCGAATGGCTAGAGTGCGAACCCCGGCTAACGTGGCCTACCCGAGCCTTTTATAGTCCAAGACTCGGGTGGCTTACAAGGGGGGCCGGGACCCGACAGGTGGTCCCGGGGAGATTGACTGATATGTACCGTATCTGCAGTTATGCCGGTAGTTGTCTCTGCTGAAGGCTTCTGAGTCTTCGTCTTGTAGCTCTGCCCATGCCGCATGCTAGTCGTAGTGGATGATGACGGCGGGGGCGACATGGAATGTCTTGTCGCTGCGTTTATTGGCTGGCAGGCTCTGATACTGCACGCCAGTCTGTGATGCGACTGGGCGCAACGGTACCTGACAGAGGCGTGCTCCACGTCTCCGCGTCTTGGGAAGGCGCGGGCCTTGAATACCTTGTACGAGCAAGGTATGGGGCGTCTTTACGCCTGCTGCCTATCGCTCGGGGGCAGGCAGCGCTGTTCTGCTGGCCACGTGGCGGGCCCGGAGCCCTCCTCAGAAGAGAGGGGGGGCCGGCCCTGCAGGACACGTGGATCCTTCGGACCTCTCCCCGCGGAGGGGGAGGTTCGGCTTCTGTTGGCCACGTGGCAAGCCCGGAGCTCCTCTCTGAGGAGGGGGAGGTCCGACCTCTCTGGACACGCGGCACCTTCGGACCTCTCTCCCGCGGAGGGGGAGGTCCGGCTTCTGTATGCCACGTGGTGGGCCCGGAGCTCTCCTTTGAGGAGAGGGAGGTCTGGCCCCGCTGGACGCGTGGCGCCTTCGGAGCTCTCCCTGCGGAGAAGGGCGAGATCCTTAGGCATTTTCCCCTGTGCGCGGGGGTACACCATATCGAGGGTACCGACAGTGGCCCCCGGGTCCATCTCGGGGGAGATAGCGAGCCCGAGGTGGGACCTTCGTCTCTTCTGATCCGCGCACTTTCTTGTCTTGAGTACTCCCTATGCTGGCAGGGTCTTGACGGCTTCGGTGTTCAGCCTCTTAGGAGAGGGTGAAGCCTGGCATCGGAGCTCGGCCCGGCTGTGGGGGCGGAGGTCCGGAAGTCATCGGAGCTCAGGCCAGCGAAGGGCGTGAGGTCCGGCATCAGCGCTCGCCTCTGAAAGGAGGGCGAGGGCTGGCCTCGGAGCTCGGTCTTGCTGTGGAGGCAGAGTCCGGAAGTCATCGGAGCTCAGGCCAACGAATATCGTGAGGTCCGGCATCAGCGCTCGCCTCTGAAAGGAGGGTGAGGACTGGCCTCACAGCTCGGTCTTGCTGTGGAGGCGGAGTCCGGAAGTCATTGGAGCTCAGGCCAACGAATATCGTGAGGTCCGGCATTAGCGCTCGCCTCTGAAAGGAGGGCGATGGCTGGCCTCGGAGCTCGTCCCAGCTGTGGGGGCGGAGTCCAGCTCTGCTCAGTGGTACCCCCCTTTCCTATCCCTTAGTCTCATTTGGCTTACTGTCCCAGGCCGGAATACGGGGCTTGGGTAATCCAGTGCACTTGGTCCCGGAGGTCTGGCCCCAGCCCCAGTCAGGGTGTAACCGCCCGGCCCCCTGGTACTCAGACCGTAGCGCCGGGAGGCAGAGTGCGCATGCTTTGGGTGCAAGACCGGGTAAAGCAAGGCTCCTGACCCCCCGTTCTAGCGTAGGTCTTTTCTCGGAGGAGACCAACTGGCGGTGCAGTACCCTTATAGGGGGAGATCCGAAAGGCCACCGGGCCTCTGGCAGGTACCCCAAGCACTACCGCCTTCGGCAGGACGGCAAATATCGACTATGCATGAGAGCCGGAAAGAGGAGCCGAGTGTACAATGAACTCACACTGTCTAGAGCGTGGGGAGGTGTTCATATAAATTAATGCGTAATTTAAATAAACACCTAAGTAAGCATGGTGAACTTACTGGGTAGCGTCGGAGCGCCTGTTTTCACGCAGAGCGGGTCATGCGTGGCTTCGTCGTACGCCGGACACGGGGGGACCCCCATGGCTATATCAGGGGGAAGCATGGCTCCGGCCCCGCATACCATGTGGAAGGGTAGTTCCCGTGACTCGGCCCTGGGAAGTCCGGCTGGCCCTCGACATGGAGGAGCTGGTATCCCCCGACGGCTCTGGGTGCGCGTGTGCACCGGTTGTGTGGGTCTGCTTGGCGTGGACCTGGCACGCATTGCATCCCTAACCGGTTTGACGGCGTCCAGGTGGCTCTCGGTCAGTAGGAGCCATGCCGGGTGACTTCACCGACCAACGTGCGGGACGATGAGCGTTCCCAGCACTCGCCTCCTTGGACTACTGCGAGCTAATCGCAGCCTTCCTCCTGGGTTATGCACCGCAATAGGATGTCGTGGCGCCACGCCAGTAAAGATACCAGCACGTAGCACTTAGCCATCCGCACCACCCGTTCAGCGGATGCACGTTCATCAGGAAGGATGTCCTTCAAGGAGTCCCGGACCTCCGTGGTCCATGCGTCGGGACTACTTGAGCTTCTGGATTTTGAGCGCTGGGTTGCACGGAGTCCCCAGTGACTCTTACGATCCTTTGGCGGCATCCAGCGCCGCCGGGACTGCCTAGCTTCGAGGCACTGGTTCAGCCCCCTTCGCCCGGCTCAGCGGGCCGGGCTGTGGACCGCAGCAACATCCTCTCGAAGACTCATTCGTGCGCAGGGGCTCCGATGGAGGCTTTCGTTGAGAGGTCGTCAGTTGCGGCCGTGCAAGCGCGTGGTGCATGGCGCAGGTCCAAGGCGAGGAATTCTTTCTCCAACATCCACACGCGAAGCAGATAAGCAGCTAGCTGTGGGTCATTGCAGGGGCATTCACCCTTAACTTGCTTGATAACTAGCTGGGAGTCGCCCTGCACCAACAACTGGCGAGCGCCCAGAGACAGGACTGTCTTTTAGGCCAAAGATAAATGCTTCATACTCTGCCAAGTTGTTGGTTGCCTTGGAATTGAGACGCACCATGTACCCAGACTGCTCCCCCGATGGCATGAGAAGCAGTACGCCGGCACCGGCCCCCTGCTTTCGCGAGGAGCCGTCGAAGAAGAGCGTCCAGTGAGGCCCGGTGAAGACCGGAGCTCGGTACTTTGGTTCACCATCTTCGCGGCCCCCTGGGTCAGCCTTCGTTGGCGTCCACTCAGCCACGAAGTCAGCCAGTGCTTGGCTCTTGGCTGTCTGACGTGGTTGGGAGCTCAGCTTGAACTCCGCCGTCTTCGGGCTGTCTTCCGGCTTCGGAAGCTGGCAGTGAGTGCCAGCTCCGCCCTCCGGCTGCTCTGGCGCACTTGTCCGCCAGGCTGAAGAGCTCGGAGGCATCACAGACCTCTCTGGTTGCAAGCCTCTCAAGCATCTTCTTGTCCTGGACACTGTCGAAGTGCCGCCACCACAGAAGCACTTTGAATATGTGGAATGGTGTTGCGTACCTGGGAGAACCGCTGGATGAAGGAGCGCAGCGACTCCCCAGGTTGTTGCTTGATGGCTTGGAGGTCAAGCTCCGTGCCGGGACGGGTGTAGGAGCTGCCGAAGTTGGCGATGAACTTCCGGCAGAGCTCTCCCCAGGATGTTATGGGACCTTGAGGGAGGTTCATTAGCCAAGACCGGGCTGGGCCGGTCAAGGCGACGGGGAAGTAGTTTGGCCATGACGGCCTCATCCCCTCCTACGGCAAGTACAGCGGTGGAGTGGATCTGGAGGAACCCCGCCGGGTTGACGCTGCCATCGTACTTTCTGGGCAGGTGCGGCCGAAACTTGCGTGGCCACCTCGTGAAGCGGAGGTGGGGCTCCAGGGCCGTACATCCTGCCCCTGTTGCTGCAGGTGTTGGTGCCGCGAACGCTTGGTTCGCCGCTGGCACAGTGTACCCCGGTATGGGCAAGGCTGCGCCATAGACCGGGGGCGCCGTTTGCAGGACATATGGCTGTGGCATATGCTGCGTGGCGTATGTCTGGGGCAGAGTTCGTGTGGCGAAAGTCTGCGCCTCAGGCAGGGTTGAGGCAGTCGTCATGCTGACGCCGGCCTCTTGGCTGCGACGCCTTTCTCGTCGCCGCTCGAGGAACACTCGGGCATCTTGGCCCAGGTGGCATCGTTCCAGCTCAGTCCTCAGGTCCGTCGACGGAAGCCTGGTGGAGCTGGAATCCACCGTCTGTCCATCAACTGTTGGCGTGCGCGTCAGCGACACAGCCGGTTGGCCGGAGCGTCGTCCCCGCCGAAGTCAAGGGTTTGCGGCAGCGACTACAAGACGGTCTACCTCGCGAATCCACTGCTGGGTCGCTGCCTGAGGCGCGTCCCCAGCAGGCGGATTGTGCAGTAGCGCTCTTGTTGCGGCTAGCGCACCCCCACCGGGTACGCCCAGCGCTACTGAAGACCTGACGCTGGTTGGAGCCTGCATTGCCGGGGTCGGCGCTGCCAGAGCCGGTTGCTGGCTCCCAGTGCAGGTACTGGTGCCGCGAACGCTTGGTTGCGCCTGGCACAGTGTACCCCGGTATGGGCAAGGTTGCGCCATAGGCCGGGGACACCGCTTGCAGAGCACATGGTTGTGGCTTATGCTGTGCGGCGTACACCTGGGGCAGAGCTCGCGTAGCGAAGGTCTGCCCTCCTGGCTGGGTCGAGGCCGACGTCATGTTGTCGCCAGCCTCTTGAGTGCGACGCCTTTCTCGACGTCGCTCGAGGAACACTCGGGCATCTTGGCCCAAGTGGCACTGTTCCAGCTCTGTCCTCTGGTCCATCGACGGAAGCCTGGTGGAGCTGGAGTCCGCCGTCTGCTCGCCAACCATTGGCGTGCGCATCAGCGACACAGCCGGTTGGCCGGAGCGTCGTCCCCGCCGAAGTCGAGGGTTTGCGGCGGCGACGACGAGACGGTCTATCTCGCGAATCCACTGCTGGGTCGCTGCCTGAGGCGCGCCCCCAGCAGGCGGATTGTGCAGTAGCGCTCTTGCTGCGGCTGGCGCACCCCATGGTGCACGCCCAGCGCTGCAGAAGATCTCACACTGGTCGGAGCCTGCATTGCCGGAGTCGGCGTTGCCGGAGTCGGCTGCTGGCTACCAGCTTGTGCCGACACACTCTCTCCTGAGTGCGTCGACATGTACTCCCCGCTGGACACGGTTCGCCGTGAACGTGGAGGAGAGTTTGCCGCTGAAGGAAGCTTGGTCATCTTCATCGGCGGAAACTCGTCGCGCAAGGGGAAAAGCCCCCTTCCTGGCGCGCCAAATGTCGAAGTGTTCGGTCGACACTTCCCCCGGGCCTGCACTGGGCAGCCCGCGGAGGTTCTTTTTTCGGTGGGGCTAGTACCTTGCGGAGAGCTTGCGCGGATGGACGAGTTAATAAGAGCTTGACACGGGAGGTTTTACGTGGTTCAGGCCGCCGGAGCGTAAAACCCTACGTCCACGGCGAGCTATGGAGCTCGCTGTATTGCTTGCTGCCTAGGGCCGGAGTCCTGAGCTTAGGGGTAAGTTACAGCTTGGGTGTGAATGACTAGCGTGTGAGTTGCAGATATGCGAACCCAGGGTGCGAATGGCTAGAGTGCGAATCCCGACTAACGTCGCCTACCCGAGCCTTTTATAGTCCAAGACTCGGGTGGCTTACAAGGGAGGCCGGGACCCGACAGGTGGTCCCGGGGAGATTGACTGATATCTACCATATCTGCAGTTATGCCGGTAGTTGTCTCTGCCAAAGGCTTCTGAGTCTTCGTCTTGTAGCTCTGCCCATGACGCATGCTAGTCGTAGTGGATGATGACGGTGGGGGCGGCATGGGATGTCTTGTCGCTGCGTTTATTTGCTGGCAGGCTCTAAAACTGCGCGCCAGTCTGTGATGCGACTGGGCGCAACGGTACCTGACAGAGGCGTGCTCCGCGTCTCCACGTCTTGGGAAGGCGCGGGCCTTGAATACCTTGTACGTGCAAGGTATGGGGCGTCTTTACGCCCGCTGCCTATCGCTCGGGGGCAGGCAGCGCCGTTCTTCTGGCCACGTGGCGGGCCCGGAGCCCTCCTCAGAAGAGAGGGGGCGCCGGCCCTGCAGGACACGTGGAGCCTTCGGACCTCTCCCCGCGAAGGGGGAGGTTCGGCTTCTATTGGCCACGTGGCGAGCCCGGAGCTCCTCTCTGAGGAGGGGGAGGTCCGGCCTCTCTGGACACGCGGCACCTTCGGACCTCTCTCCCGCGGAGGGGGAGGTCCGGCTTCTGTATGCCCCGTGGTGGGCCTGGAGCTCTGCTTTGAGGAGAGGGAGGTCCGGCCCCGCTGGACGCGTGGCGCCTTCGGAGCTCTCCCTGCGGAGAAGGGCGAGATCCTTAGGCATTTTCCCTTGTGCACGGGGGTACCCCATATCGAGGGTACCGACATATACAAATGTTTAAAAGTGCATGTAGGCCAAAAATCAACACATGTAGGGTAACCACAACACTTAGAAATGTGAATGACTTTCATATGTATGTATGGTTTGCATGAGTGAAAGTGTGAACTATGGATTATGGATTGTTGTTTTCTTTTGCTATGTGTGTTGGCATGAGTAGAACCTGCCCTAGAGCAAGTTCTCCCCTTCCAAGACCAAGACATTCCATTCCCAGAGCAGGAGGAAGAAGGCAAGTGTCCTTGACCACTTTGATCCTATACTAGGTTGTGTAGTTAGAATTTAATTGCATTGTCAAGTTGAAATATGATACCCAAGCTAGAAAGTTTCCCTAGAATTGCATTATCTTGTTTCCTTGTGGCTTGGGATGGGACTTGTTTTATTATGTCATTCATTCATATTACTTATGCTTAGCCATGCTTAGAATGGGATAAGTGGGATATGAGATCATCAACTTGTTTACCTTACTCTTGAATGAGACATTATGAGTTATGTAGAGGTAGGGATCGAGGCAAGTTGGATGATTTGGTTGGTGCTGGGTGCACGAGACTCGGGTTTGTGTTTAGTACTTGCCTGGATCCTAAGGACCGGTTCATGGAGTATGTAACCTGGCTTTACCGTGCCAACCACATGCTGAGATGGGGCAGCTTGGCCAATTAATTAGGTGTATCCCCGGCGTAGTATGGGTGTGTTGGATGGTGCGGGGAATAGGTGTCAGCTGGACTACCATATGAACCGCAAGGCTCAAGAGGGGGCCACTGCAGCGGGGTTGGAGCCTCTTATATGCTGTTAGGGGTGAAACCTCAGTGGTCCCACGCTCGTCGGGAATCCCTTTGTAAAGGGCTCGTAGTGATCTCCTGGCTACACACCTGGGAAGTGTGAATGTGGTTCGCGGCCATTGGCATAATGGAGGTTCTCTTAGTCCACCCGGCATCGGGGGATGAAATCACTACATGTGGGTACAGTGGTGCAAACTCTGCAGAGTCAAAACTGTCATGACAGCCGTGCTCACGATCAAGAGCGACTTGGACTTATTCATGATTAGAGGATGATGACTTGGGAAGTTTTGAATGTTAAACGGGGAGCTTAACATTGGAAATGATGTTATGGTTATTTGATTTTGATGATGGGTTAGGAGATTGGGACCATTTCACCTGTTGGTACTCAGCAAGTGTGGGAAAGTTATGTCATGCATGGCTAGAGCAAGGAGAGGTTGAACTCATGGTAAAAGCACTACGCAATTATTACCTACCACCTTAGCTTATTAAGCACCTACATTACTACACAGGTGAAATGGTCCCAATCTCCCATCCCATCATCATAATCAAATAACCATAACATCACTTCCAATGTTAAGCTCCCCGCTTAACATCCACAACTTACAAAGTCATCATCCTCTAATCATGAATAAGTCCAAGCCGCTCTTGACCGTAAGCACGGCTGTCATGATAGTTTTCACTCTGCAGAGTTCGCACCACTGTACCCACATGTAGTGATAACATCCCCCGTTGCCGGGTGGACTAAAAGAACCTCCATTATGCTAGTGGCCACGAACCACATTCACACTTCCCAGGTGTGTAGCAAGGAGATCACTATGAAGCCTTTAAAAAGGGATTCCCGACGAGCGTGGGCCCACTGAGGTTTCACCCCTAACAGCATACAAGAGGCTCCAACCTCACTGCAGTTGCCCCCTCTTGAGCCTTGCGGTTCATATGGTAGTCCAGCTGACACCTATTCCCCGCACCATCCAACACACCCATACTACGTCGGGGATACACCTAATTAATTGGCCAAGCTGCCCCATCTCAGCATGTGGTTGGCACGGTAAAGCCAGGTTACATGCTCCATGAACCGGTCCTTAGGATCCAGGCAAATACTAAACACAAACCCGAGTCTCGTGCACCCAGCACCAACCAAATCATCCAACTTGCCTCGATCCCTACCTCTACATAACTCATAATATCTCATTCAAGAGTATGGTAAATAAACTGATGATCTCATATCCCAATTATCCCATTCTATGCATGGCTAAGCAAAAGTAATATGAATAAATGACATGATAAAATAAATCCCAACCCAAGCTACAAGGAAACAAGATAATGCAATTCTAGGGAAACTTCCTAGCATGGGTTTCATATTTCAATTGACAACTCAAATAACTCTATCTACTCATCCTAGCATAGGATCAAAGTGGTCAAGGACACTTGCCTTCTTCCTGCTGCTCTGGGAATGGATAGTCCTGATCTTGGAAGGGAAGAACTTGCTCTGGGGCAGGTTCTACTCATGCCAACACACATAGCAAAAGAAAACAACAATCCATAAGACATAGTTCACACTTTCACTCCACACATACATGCATATGATAGTCATTCACATTTCTAAGTGTTGTGTTTACTCTAGCTGTGTTGATTTTTAGCCTTCATGCACTTTTAAACATATGTATATGATTTCTAACTTTTATATTTCAGATTTCTATTTGCACACTATATATGAATTTTCAATTTGAATAAATTCTTTATATTTAATTAATATACTTCTTAACTACCAAGTTTGCATGGAAGGTATTTTCCTACTCCAAATGGGCTTTCAGATCTTCTACCAAATCCTAAACTGAAATCTTTGGATTTGGAAACTTCATTTATCATTTTCTAGTTATGCAAACCTATTTTCCTATATTTTCAGATTTATTTTCTATGCCTAAATGTGAACTTTATTATGAAAATAGTAAGACACATCATCTAAACAGAATAGGTTCTGATCTAAAATATTAAATAATATATTTTTGAACTTCTCCTCTAATGTGAACTAATTTAAATTTATTTTACCAATTTTCAGAACTATTTCCTAACCTAAAAATGTGTCCCTATAACTAATAAATGTGAACAATCAATTAGACATATTCATTTCAGCTTAAAATCTACTTTTAACTCATTCTAAAGTTTTCCAAGTGCTAGGAGAGTTTAAATTTGAATTTACAATGTGTTTGCCTCACCTTTTTAAATTTAAATCCTAATCACATATTCAATTTCTGAATTTAATATCATATAGGGTCACAAAGGTAAATCCACCCTACTACAGGGTCTAATTTATTATTTCATAAATTTCCAGGGGTCTAGCTACACATAACAGAGGGGTTTTCCTAATTTTTATTAAGTTCAGTGGCTAAAACTGATTTTTAAATGAATTTACATGAATTTCTGATATTCCAGGGGCTAGATCAGAAGTTTCTAGGGCTAGCTCGTGTTTTCCGAGATCCCCAAGGGGTAGCGCGTAAGAATCCCGGCCTTTATAATGCGGGGCTGATGTGGACTGTCCGATTTAAAACAGACGGCTCAGATTAGATCGCCGAACCGGTACGCGCGGGTTTTAATTCTACCGTGCGATTTAAAATAGACGGCGCACAAGCGGCCACGTCGCCCTGGCCGGAGCCAGCCCGCGCTGCCCGGCGGCGCGCGGCGGTGGGGGGGGTGCGATATCACCGGATAACTTCGGATCTTCGTCTATACCTCCTAAAACTGGGATTTCATGGCATAGATCGGTAGAGGAGAGGTCGGGGATCTCACCTCGGGGTTTTTCTTGAGCTCGGAGGCCCTGGAAGGCAGTCGGCGTCGAGGTCCGAGGTGGAACCGCTGCGGAGCTCGTCGGAGCTGTGCCTAGAGCGCAAACCACGGAGTTTTCTGCACCTGCGTGACTCCCCGGAGGCGGTGGGACACGATCGACGCGTTAGATCAGAGAACCCGAGCAAAGATCGAGAGAAAACGGCCGGAGAAGCTCTGGTTCTCACCAGGAGGAAAAACAGGCGATCGGGATGAAAAAAAACGGCGATGCCGGCGCTTATATATTCGAGGGAGGGCGGCGGTCGGTTGGGATCGAGCTGGGGTCGTCTGGAACCGAAATTCGGCTGGGGGAACACGGGTTTCCGGGGTGGTTTGGATTCGGGCGCGCGGAGGAGTCCCGCGGTCGGCCGATCGCGCGAGGAAGAAGATGATGGCGGGCCCCGCGTGTCAGTGAGAAAAAGAGGGGAGCGCGCGGCTGTGGGCTGGCGCGGGAAATGTTGGGCCGGTTGGTAGGTTTCGGCCCACTGGACGGTTGGGTTTTATTTTTCTTTTTCTTTTTATTTTCTGTTTTGATTTGAATTTGAATTCTAATTTGAATTTGAATTTCTGCACCACATGCAATACGTCCAAAAAATTTTAAATTCCCCTCTTAACAGGTTTTTGGGGTGTTACAGCTCTACCACCCTTAAAAGAAATCTCGTCCTCGAGATTGGCGGTTCTAGGAAAACAATTCCGGAAACTGTGCGTTAAGCTCGTCTTCTCGCTCCTATGTGGCTTCCTCTTCTGAGTGATGCTTCCACTGCACCTTGCACATCCGAATCCTTTTATTTCTTGTGAGGCGTTCCATTGTCTCCAAAATCTTGAATGGTTGCTCGGCATAAGACAGATCCTCAGCTATGTCAACCTCATTCATGGGTAACATCTCTTCAGGCGTCCTCAGACATTTCTTGAGCTGTGACACATGGAATACGTCATGCACATCTGATAGACGAGCCGGCAGTTCTAGTTGATATGCCACTTCGCCTTTCCTCTCCAGAACTTGAAAGGGTCCGATGTGTCGAGGTGATAACTTCCCTTTCACCTTAAACCGACGAAGTCCTCGGATAGGGGACACCTTGAGGTAGACATAGTTCCCACGTTGAAAACGAGCTCTCTTCTTCGTACATTGGCATAGCTCTTTTGTCGTGTTTGTGCTATCCTCAAGTTGTTGCAGATTTCCCTCACTTTTGTCTCGGCTTCTTGCAGTACTTCGGGCACAAACACTTTACTTTCCCCCGTTTGGTTCCAAAATAGGGGAGTTCTGCACTTCCTCCCATACAAAGCCTCAAATGGTGACATCTTCATACTAGCCTGATAGCTATTGTTATAGGAGAACTCCGCATACGGTAAGTTCTTATCCCAACTCCTGTTGTTCTTGAGCGCACACGCTCTCAACATATCCTCAAGGATCTGATTGGTTCTTTCCGTCTGTCCGTCAGTCTGGGGATGATAGGCAGAACTAAAATTCAGATGAGTTCCCATGGTTTCATGTAACTTCTGCCAGAACCTTGAGGCGAACTGTGTCCCTCGATCTGACAATATCTTCTTTGGCACTCCATGGTAACACACGATCCTGGACATGTACAACTCTGCCAATTTGGATCCGCTGTAGCTTTCTTTCACGGGAATGAAATGAGCTACCATGGTTAGTCTGTCGATGATGACCCATATCGAATCATATCCTGATTGGGTCCTGGGTAGTCCCACTATGAAATCCATACCGGTTTCTTCCCATTTCCACTCAGGCACTTTGAGTGGTTGCAATAATCCCTCGGGTCGTTGATGTTCTGCTTTCACCAACTGACATATGTCACATAAGGCAACATGTTCCGCGACATCTCGCTTCATGCCATACCACCAATACCTACTCTTGAGGTCATGGTACATCTTCGTACTCTTAGGATGAATGGAATAGTCAGAATCATGAGCCTTCTTTAAAATCAATTCACGGATCTCCTTCACTTCAGGCACACAAATTCTTTTCCCGTGCCACCGCGTACCATGTTCATCCTCTCTGAAAGCAGGGGCTTTATTATCCTTGATGAGTTCTTTGATTTCTTGTATCTTCTCATCAGTCTTTTGACTGTTGCGTATATCTTACTCTAATGTGGAGTCCACTTCCATGGTGATGGCTTCACCACTATTCACCAGACATAGATTGAGTTTTATAACCTCTTCCTTCAATTCTATAGGCATGTCCTTCAAGCTCAACCCATTGACCTGCACCTTCCGGCTTAAAGCATCTGCCACGACGTTCGCTTTCCCAAGATGATAGTTGATGCCCACATCAAAGTCGTTGATCAGCTCTAACCATCTCCTTTGTCTGAGGTTGAGATCTGGCTGTGTGAAAATGTACTTTAAGCTCTTATGGTCCGTATATATCTTTGTCCTTTTCCCCATCAAGTAATGCCGCCAAATTTTCAACGTGTGTACCACTGCGGCTAGCTCTAGGTCATGCGTAGGATAGTTCTTCTCGTGTTTCCGGAGCTGCCGGGACGCATAAGCCACGACATGCCCCTCTTGCATGAGAACACATCCCAACCCGTTTCCAGAGGCATCGCAGTACACCGAAAAGTTCTTCTGCATACCTGGCATAACTAGCACTAGGGCTGTTGTCAATCTTTTCTTAAGTTCCTGAAAACTCGTCTCTCACTGCGGTGTCCATGTGAATGTGATTCCTTTCTCCAACAGTTGGGTGAGGGGTCTCGAAATCTTGGAGAAACCCTCGATAAACCGTCGATAGTATCCAGCCAATCCTCAGAAGCTTCGAACTTCCCCGACATTCTCAGGGGTCTTCCACTTCTGTACATCCTCGATCTTGGTGGGATCTACGGAGATTCCTCCCTCCGAGATCATATGTCCTAAGAAGGAAACTCTCTTTAGCCAAAATTCACACTTTCTCAACTTGGCATATAGTTGGTGTTTTCTCAGCTTTTGCAACACCATCCTTAGATGTTTCTCATGTTCTTCTTCATCTTTGGAGAAGACGAGAATGTCATCTATGAAAACCACCACAAATTTGTCCAGATATTCCATGAATACCTTGTTCATGAGATACATGAAGTATGCCAGGGCATTAGTTAGCCCGAAAGGCATGACGGTGTATTCATACAGTCCGTACCGAGATACGAAAGATGTCTTTGGAATATCAGTTTATCTTATCTTAAGTTGGTGGTATCCCGACCTGAGATCAATTTTCGAGAACACACAAGCTCCCCTCAACTGATCAAACAAGTCTTCAATGCGGGGTAATGGGTACTTGTTCTTGATGGTTACTTCATTCAACGCACGGTAGTCTACGCACAACCTTTGGGTTCCGTCCTTCTTGGACACAAATATCACTGGAGCTCCCCATGGTGAGGAACTAGGACAAATGTACCCCTTGTCTGTCAACTCTCTTAAATGTTCCTTGAGTTCTTCCAGCTGTTTGGAGTCCATCCGATATGGTCTCTTGTATATCGGAGTTGTTCCGGGCACTAGCTCAATCGTGAATTCCACTTCACGATCGGGGGGCATACCTGGCAACTCCTCCGGAAAAACATATGGATATTCCCTGATGATCCTGATCTCCTCCACTTCCACCTCAACTTGATTGAGTTTAATGTCCCACCTAGGCTCTTGTATAGTTATGAACTTTACTCATGTGCCACTAGGGTGAGTTAGTTCCACCGTTCTTGTTGAACAATGGATGATTCCTTTATGTTTGGTCAACCAATCCATACCCAAAATAATATCTATCCCTTGTGAATCAATAACTATAAGGTTGGCAGTAAATACTACCCCATTAATGTCTAGATTCACCTTGGGACACACTTGTCTTGTCCTTATTTCTCCACCTGGAGAGTTCTCTGCTAGCATATGGTTCATTTGTGTGGTTGCTAAATCATGCTTCTTAACAAACACTTGAGCAATGAACGAGTGGGTAGCACCAGAATCAAACAACAGGGTTGCAATGTGTAAATTGGCAGGAAACTTACCAACTACCACGTCGGGTGCCTCTTGCGCCTCCTCCATGGTCACGTGGTTCACCCGTCCTCACATCACATTCTGCTATGGCGGCTGCACGGGCTTTTTCTTTGGGCACTTATGGGCATAGTGCCCCACTTCACCACAGTTAAAGCATTGCACTCCAACCTTAGGTGCCTGGCCCTTATTGTTTTGGGGTTGGTTTGGGGGTCCTTGTACTGCTGGTCGAGGTTGATATGTGGGGCGAGTCTGCTTTACAAACTGACATTGTGGCTGTGCTGGTGCTAACGGAGGCCTGAAGTTCGGGTTGTACCCTCTCGGTGCTGAGTAGGGTACCGCAGCATGGCTAGTCTGCCGCGCGGGTGGCTGCATCAGTCGTGGGCGTGTGTTGCTCTCCGAGGCTTGGTGTGACCATCCCACCTTCCTCATGTTTTCATTTTCCAAGGCCTTCAGTTTCCTCTCCACAACAAATGCTCTGTCCACCATCTTTTGGAAGCTTTCATACTCGTTGGAGGACATTGCACATTGCATCTCCGCAGTAAGTCCTTCCACAAAGCAGTCCTGTTTGTGCTCATCAGTTTCGATGTCCCGTGGTGCATAACGGGATAGTTGGGTGAACTTAGTGAGGTATTCCCTCACAGTCATGTTTCCTTGCTGCAGCCCCAAGAACTCCTTCCTCTTGTTTTTGAGTTCACCCCTTGGTATGTAATGGTTGCGGAAACTGCGCTTGAACTCTTCCCAAGTGATGTTCTCAGGGTCATGATGGGCTGCTACGTAAGCGGTCCACCAATCAGCAGCAGGTCCATGGAATTGGTGAGAGGCAAACAGCACCCTCTCATACCCTTGCCATTGTATGATCCTCATCTTGCTCTCAATGGTCTTTAGTCAGTCATCTGCCTCCAGAGGTTCAGCAGCACTTGCAAACTTTGGAGGTTGAGTCCCTAGAAACTCACTCAACTTTGGTTGACGTGGTGCAGCTTGTGGAGGTGGAACTTGATGCAAGTTAGCCACCACTTGAGTTAAGCTCTGGATGAGTGATTTTAATTTTCAAGCATTTGGTGGATGGGATCAACTCCTTCACGGCGACCACCCCTGTCTTGTCCTCCAGGAAGATGAGGGTTGCCGACCTCATCGTTGTTGTTGGCAGGGTTGGCACCATGACCCTTTCCTCTTCCGGCCATCTATCATGATCAACCAAATGTTAATTTAAAGCATTACGTATTAACTTCCCAATTTGCTTGTTTAAACTTAAAATTCATGGGGTCTTATTATATTGACATTTTCTGAGGGTCTCACGTCTTACGCAAAAATAAATGCACTCTTAATTCATTAGGGGTTTACACATCAAAGCAAAACAATCCTGAAGACGACGTTGTGGACAATTGCCCATGGCTTCCACAACTCACGTCACACACCAAACATTAACACACCGTTAACTAAGGTATTGACTCGCCTACTCGATAACCTGCTGAACTATGGGAAAGGACTCTTCACGACTCGTATCACTGAGCTGGCTCCTCGGGATCTTCCTCATTATTGCGGCTGCCCTCTGACTCCGCTTTGGGTGGGGAAGCTGCTGGTGGAGAAGTGCGGCGATGCCTGCTCGCCCGGCGATCTGGGGAGTCAGGAGTCCATGTGTCATTCACGGTGACACACAGTTCATTCCCATCTCCTCTTTCTCTCGCCCTCAAGCTGGCTCGAAGCAATGCCTCAGTCTCCTTCAGGGTGTCACGAACATCCTGAAGCTCCTGCTGGCACTCCTGCAGTCGAGTGCTGAGCATAGCAGCATCCTCCATGCACAGGTCCATGTGCTCATGGGAAGTCCCCTGCTGCACTGGCGGGTACTTGTACTCCGTTGTACCACGCTCACGCTGGAGGACATACATGTACTCAGTCCTGTCCAGGTGGCGACGGTAGATGTGACTCTGGCAGGTGATGGCCTCCCAGGTGACATCCTTCTCCGCATCGACCTGTGTCGCTCGACAGGATGGAGAGCGGTCGATCTTGAGCAGCTGATTTTCATGGATAATCCTCATCTCTGAACTCCATTCTTCCCGCTTCTCACGGATGGTCCGGGTGGAGCTGTAGTGTATGATTAGCTTGCCCGTATTGCCGGCAGCGTGGAGCATACGTTGAAGACGGCGCAACAAGCCTCCTACTGCCAATCCGTAGGAGAGGTACGTCACCGGACGGTTCTCCTCTCTCAGGGCAAGGGCAACTATGGGAACTCTCCCTCCGGTGGACTTGCGGGCGGTATGGATCATGCGAACCATCTAAAACATAAAGCATTTAAAATTAAGTTAGATAAGATTTTAAACAAAAATCCTATTTTGAATAAAAGTTGGGGTAAGATGAATAAAGTGACCCCATTAAATAACACTTTTCAACCCACACCTTTGTAAAATAGTTTTTAAGAAAATAGGGTCCTTAAATACGTCCATTTCTACCTAGGTCCACGTTCCTACAGGCAATCTTGGCTCTGATACCACTTCTGTCACACCCGGTTTCTCCGAAGAACAACCGAGTGAATATCACATGTATGCCAGGATCATTTTCTCATACATTTGATGACAAATAGTGAAGCATCAATTATTACAAGCCAGGTGTCGAATATAAATATGTCTTACAAAGCATACGTCTCGATAGACGATAATAAGTTCATAACATGTAAATAAAATAGCAGCGGAATATTATTCTTGCGGGGCTCCGTCACAGGCGTTGCCCGGGGGACTCCATGAACCTAGAATCCTTCTTCGGGTCCGAAGTCCTTATCATTAAACACCACATCATCCCCTTGACCTGAGCAGCAATTTAAACCAACAAATATGCAAGTTTGAGTACCGTTGGTACTCAGCAAGTGTGGGAAAGTTATGTCATGCATGGCTAGAGCAAGGAGAGGTTGAACTCATGGTTAAAGCACTACACAATTATTACCTACCACCTTAGCTTATTAAGCACCTACATTACTACACAGGTGAAATGGTCCCAATCTCCCATCCCATCATCATAATCAAATAACCATAACATCACTTCCAATGTTAAGCTCCCCGCTTAACATCCACAACTTCCAAAGTCATCATCCTCTAATCATGAATAAGTCCAAGCCGCTCTTGACCGTAAGCACGGCTGTCATGACAGTTTTGACTCTGCAGAGTTCGCACCACTGTACCCACATGTAGTGATAACATCCCCCGTTGCCGGGTGGACTAAAAGAACCTCCATTATGCTAGTGGCCACGAACCACATTCACACTTCCCAGGTGTGTAGCAAGGAGATCACTACGAAGCCTTTAAAAAGGGATTCCCGACGAGCGTGGGCCCACTGAGGTTTCACCCCTAACAGCATACAAGAGGCTCCAACCCCGCTGCAGTGGCCCCCTCTTGAGCCTTGCGGTTCATATGGTAGTCCAGCTGACACCTATTCCCCGCACCATCCAACACACCCATACTATGTCGGGGATACACCTAATTAATTGGCCAAGCTGCCCCATCTCAGCATGTGGTTGGCACGGTAAAGCCAGGTTACATGCTCCATGAACCGGTCCTTAGGATCCAGGCAAGTACTAAACACAAACCCGAGTCTCGTGCACCCAGCACCAACCAAATCATCCAACTTGCCTCGATCCCTACCTCTACATAACTCATAATATCTCATTCAAGAGTATGGTAAATAAACTGATGATCTCATATCCCAATTATCCCATTCTATGCATGGCTAAGCACAAGTAATATGAATAAATGACATGATAAAATAAATCCCAACCCAATCTACAAGGAAACAAGATAATGCAATTCTAGGGAAACTTCCTAGCATGGGTTTCATATTTCAATTGACAATGCAAATAACTCTATCTACTCATCCTAGCATAGGATCAAAGTGGTCAAGGACACTTGCCGTCTTCCTGCTGCTTTGGGAATGGATAGTCCTGATCTTGGAACGGAAGAACTTGCTCTGGGGCAGGTTCTACTCATGCCAACACACATAGCAAAAGAAAACAACAATCTATAAGACATAGTTCACACTTTCACTCCACACATACATGCATATGATAGTCATTCACATTTCTAAGTGTTGTGTTTACTCTAGCTGTATTGATTTTTAGCCTTCATGCACTTTTAAACATATGTATATGATTTCTAACTTTTGTATTTCAGATTTCTGTTTGCACACTATATATGAATTTTCAATTCGAATAAATTCTTTATATTTAATTAATATACTTCTTAACTACCAAGTTTGCATGGAAGGTATTTTCCTACTCCAAATGGGCTTTCAGATCTTCTACCAAATCCTAAACTGAAATCTTTGGATTTGGAAACTTCATTTATCATTTTCTAGTTATGCATACCTATTTTCCTATATTTTCAGATTTATTTTCTATGCCTAAATGTGAACTTTATTATGAAAATAGTAAGACACGTCATCTAAACAGAATAGGTTCTGATCTAAAATATTAAATAATATATTTTTGAACTTCTGCTCTGATGTGAACTAATTTAAATTTATTTTACCAATTTTTAGAATTATTTCCTAACCTAAAAATGTGTCCCTATAACTAATAAATGTGAACAATCAATTAGACAGATTCATTTCAGCTTAAAATCTACTTTTAACTCATTCTAAAGTTTTCCAAGTGCTAGGAGAGTTTAAATTTGAATTTACAATGTGTTTGCCTCACCTTTTTAAATTTAAATCCTAATCACATATTCAATTTTCTGAATTTAATATCATATAGGGTCAAAAAGGTAAATCCACCCTACTACAGGGTCGAATTTATTATTTCATAAATTTCCAGGGGCCTAGCTACACATAACAGAGGGGTTTTCCTAATTTTTATTGAGTCCAGGGGCTAAAACTGATTTTTAAATGAATTTACATGAATTTTTGAAGTTCCAGGGGCTAGATCAGAAGTTTCCGGGGCTAGCTCGTGTTTTCCGAGATCCCCAGGGGGTAGCGCATAAGAATCCCGGCCTTTATAACGCGGGGCTGATGTGGACCATCCGATTTAAAACAGACGGCTCAGATTAGATCGCCGAACCGGTACGCGCGTGTTTTACTTCTACCGTGCGATTTAAAATAGACGACGCACAAACGGCCACGTCGCCCTGGCCGGAGCCAGCCCGCGCTGCCCGGCGGCGCGCGGCGGCGGGGGGGGGGGGGGGGGGGGGGTAAGATATCGCCGGATAACTTCGGATCTTCGTCTATACCTCCTAAAACTGGGATTTCATGGCATAGATCGGTAGAGGAGAGGTCGGGGATCTCACCTCGGGGTTTTTCTTGAGCTCGGAGGCCCTGGAAGGCGGTCGGCGTCGAGGTCCGAGGTGGAACCGCTGCGGAGCTCGTCGGAGCTGTGCCTAGAGCGCAAACCACCGAGTTTTCTGCACCTGCGTGACTCCCCGGAGGCGGTGGGACACGATCGACGCGTTAGATCAGAGAACCCGAGCAAAGATCGAGAGAAAACGGCCGGAGAAGCTCTGGTTCTCACCAGGAGGAAAAACAGACGATCGGGATGAAAAAAACGGCGATGCCGGCGCTTATATATTCGAGGGAGGGCGGCGGTCGGTTGGGATCGAGCTGGGGTCGTCTGGAACCGAAATTCGGCTGGGGGAACGTGGGTTTCTGGGGTGGTTTGGATTCGGGCGCGCGGAGGAGTCCCGGGGTCTGCCGATCGCGCGAGGAAGAAGATGATGGCGGACCCCGCGTGTCAGTGAGAAAAAGAGGGGAGCGCGCGGCTGTGGGCTAGCGCGGGAAATGTTGGGCCGGTTGGTAGGTTTCGGCCCACTGGACGGATGGGTTTTATTTTTCGTTTTCTTTTTCTTTTCTGTTTTGATTTGAATTTGAATTCTAATTTGAATTTGAATTTCTGCACCACATGCAATACGTCCAAAAAATTTTAAATTCCCCTCTTAACAGGTTTTTGGGGTGTTACACCTAGGTAGAAATGGACGTATTTAAGGACCCTATTTTCTTAAAAACTATTTTACAAAGGTATGGGTTGAAAGTGTTATTTAATGGGGTCACTTTATTCATCTTGCCCTAACTTTTATTCAAAATACAATTTTTGTTTAACTCTTATCTAACTTAATTTTAAATGCTTTATGTTTTAGATGGTTCGCATGATCCGCACCGCCCGCAAGTCCACCGGAGGGATAGTTCCGGTAGTTGCCATTGCCTTGAGAGAGGAGAACCGTCCGGTGACGTACCACTCCTACGGGTTGGCAGTAGGAGGCTTGTTGCGCCGTCTTCGGCGTATGCTCCACGCCGCCGGCAATACGGGCAAGGTAATCATACACTACAGCTTCACCCGGACCATCCGTGAGAAGCGGGAAGAATGGAGTTCAGAAATGAGGATTATCTATGAAAATCAGCTGCTCAAGATCCACCGCTTACAGCTTGTCGGGCAACACAGGTCGATGCTGAGAAGGATGTCATCTGGGAGGCCATCACCTGCCAGAGTTACATCAACCGTCGCCACCTGGATAGGACAGAGTACATGTATGTCCTCCAGCGTGAGAGTGGCACCGTGAAGTACAAGTACCCACCAGTGCAGCAGGGGACCTCCCATGAGCACATGGACCTGTGCTTGGAGGATGCTTCTATGCTCAGCACTCGACTGCAGGAGTGCCAGCAGGAGCTTCAGGATGTTTGTGACACCCTGAAGGAGACTGAGGCGTTGCTTCGTGCTAGCTTGAGGGCGAGAGAAAAAGGAGATCGGAATGAACTGTGTGTCACCGTGAATGACACGTGGACTCCTGACTCCCCAGACGGCCGGCCGAGCAGACGTTGCCGCACTTCTCCACAAGCAGCTTCCCCACCCAAAGCGGAATCAGAAGGCAGCCGCAATAATGAGGAAGACACCGAAGAGCCAGCTCAGTGATACAAGTCGTTTAGAGTCCTTTCCCTTATCTCAGCAGGTTATCGAGTAGTCGAGTCAATACCGTAGTTATTTGTGTGTTAATGTTTGGTGTGTGACGTGAGTTGTGGAAGCCATGGCATTTGTCCACAACCTCGTCTCTAGGTTGCTTTGCTTTGATGTGTGAACCCCTATGAATTAAGAGTCCATTTATTTTCGCGTGAGATGTGACTCCCAAAAATCTACGTGAAACCCTCAGAAAATCTTTAATATATTAAGACCTCAAAAGTTTAAGTTTAAACAAGCAATTTGGGAAGTTAATACGTAATGCTTTAAGATTAACATTTGGTTGATCATGATAGATGGCTGGAAGAGGAAAGGGTCGTGGTGCCAACCCCACCAACAACAACGATGAGACCGGCAACCCTCATCTTTCTGGAGGACAAGACAGGGGTGGTCGCCGTGTAGGAGCTGATCCTATCCACCAAATGCTTGAAAATCAGAATCAGCTCATCCAGAGCCTAACTCAAGTGATGGCCAACTTGCACCAAGCTCCACCCCCACGCCAACCAAGGTTGAGTGAGTTTCTAGGGACTCAACTTCCAAAGTTTGCAAGTGCTGCTGAACCTCTAGAGGCAAATGACTGGTTAAAGACCATAGAGAGCAAGATGAGGAGAATACAATGCCAAGGGTATGAGAGGGTGCTGTTTGCCTTTCACTAATTGCATGGACCTGATGCTGATTGGTGGACCGCTTACGTGGCAGCCCATCATGACCCCGAGAACATCACTTGGGAAGAATTCAAGCGCAGCTTCCGCAACCATTACATACCAAGGGGTGAACTCAAAAACAAGAGAAAGGAGTTCTTGGGACTAAAGCAAGCAAACATGACTGTGAGGGAATACCTCACCAAGTTCACCCAACTATCCCGTTATGCACCACGGGACATTGAAACTGATGAGCAAAAACAGGACTGTTTTGTGGAAGGACTTACTATGGAAATGCAATGTGCAATGTCCTCCAACGAGTATGAAAGCTTCCAAAAGATGGTAGACAGAGCATTTGTTGTGGAGAGGAAGCTGAGGGCCTTGGAGAATGAAAACAAGAGGAAGGCGGGATGGTCACACCAAGCATCAGGTAGCAACACACGCCCACGTCTGATGCAGCAACCCGCAGGGCAGACGAGCCGTGCTGTGGTACCCTACTCAGCACCTAGAGGGTACAACCCGAATTTCAGGCCTCCGTCAGCACCAGCACAGCCGCAGCGTCAGTTTGTACAGCAGCCTCGCCCCACATATCAACCTCGACCAGCGGGACAAGGACCACTGAACCAACCACAAGACAACAAAGGCCAGGCACCTAAGGTTGGGGTGCAATGGTTCAACTGTGGTGAAGTGGGGCACTATGCCCATAAGTGCCAAAAGAAGAAGCCCATGCAGCCACAACAGCAGAATATGATGCGAGGACGGGTGAACCATGTGACCATGGAGGAAGCGCAAGAGGCACCTGACGTGGTAATTGGTACTTTTCCTGCCAATTTACACATTGCAACCTTGTTGTTCGATTTTGGTGCTACCCACTCGTTCATTGCTCAAGGGTTTGTTAAGAAGCATGATCTAGCAACAACACAAATGAACCATATGCTGGCAGTGAACTCTCCACGGGGAGAAATAAGGACAAGACAAGTGTGTCCCAAGGTGAATCTAGACATTAATGGGGTAGTATTTACTGCAAACCTCATAGTGATAGACTCACAAGGGATAGATATTATTTTGGGTATGGATTGGTTGACCAAACATAAAGGAATCATCCATTGTTCGACAAGAACGGTGGAACTAACTCACCCTAGCGGCACAAAAGTGAACTTCATAGCCGTACCTGAACCTAGGAGGGACCTTAAACTCAATCAAGTTGAGGTGGAAGTGGAAGATATCAGGATTATCAGGGAATATCCAGACGTTTTTCCGGAGGAGTTGCTAGGTATGCCCCCTGATCGTGAAGTAGAATTCACGATTGAACTAGTGCCTCGAACTGCCCCGATATACAAGAGACCGTATCGGATGGACTCCAAACAGCTGGAAGAGCTTAATGAACATATAAGAGAATTGACGGAGAAGGGGTATATTCGTCCTAGTTCCTCACCATGGGGAGCTCCAGTGATATTTGTGCCCAAGAAGGACGGAACCCAAAGGTTATGCGTAGACTACCGTGCTTTGAATGAAGTAACCATCAATAACAAGTACCCATTACCCCGCATTGAAGACTTATTTGATTAGTTGAGGGGAGCTTGTGTGTTCTCAAAAATTGATCTCAGGTCGGGATACCAGCAACTGAAGATAAGGCAAACCGACATTCCAAAGACCGCTTTCGTATCTCGGTACGGGCTGTATGAATACACCGTCATGCCGTTCGGGCTAACTAATGCCCTGGCATGCTTCATGTATCTCATGAACAAGGTATTCATGGAATATCTGGACAAATTTGTGGTGGTTTTCATTGATGACATTCTCGTCTTCTCCAAAGATGAAGAAGAACTTGAGGGCCATTTAATGTTGGTGTTGCAAAAGCTGAGAGAACACCAACTATATGCCAAGTTGAGCAAGTGTGAGTTTTGGTTAAAGAGAATTCTCTTCTTAGGACATATAATCTCGGAGGGAGGAATCTCTGTAGATCCTGCCAAGATCGAGGATGTGCAGAGGTGGAAGACCCCTGAAAATGTCAGGGAAGTTCGAAGCTTCTTAGGATTGGCTGGGTATTATCGACGGTTTATCGAGGGTTTCTCCAAGATTTCTAGACCCCTCAACAAATTGTTAGGGAAGGGAATCACATTCACATGGACACCGCTGTGTGAGACGAGTTTTCAAGAACTGAAGAAAAGATTGACAACAACCCCAGTGCTAGTTATGCCAGATATGCAGAAGAATTTTTTGGTGTACTGCGATGCCTATGGACACGGGTTGGGATGTGTTCTCATGCAAGAGGGGCATGTCGTGGCGTATGCGTCCCGGCAGCTACGAAAACACGAGAAGAACTATCCTACGCATAACCTAGAGCTAGCCGCAGTGGTACACGCATTCAAGATTTGGCGGCACTACTTGATGGAGAAGAGGACAGAGATATATACGGATCATAAGAGCTTAAAGTACATTTTCACACAGCCAGATCTTAATCTCAGACAAAGGAGATGGTTAGAGCTAATCAACGACTTTGATGTGGGCATCAACTATCATACTGGGAAAGCGAACGTCGTAGCGGATGCTTTAAGCCGGAAAGTGCAGGTCCACATGTTGAGTTCGAAGGACATGCCTACAGAACTGAAGGAAGAGATTGCAAAACTCAATCTATGTCTAGTGAATAGTGGTGAGGCCATCGCAATGGAAGTGGACTCCACATTAGAACAAGACATACGCAACGGTCAGAAGAATGACGAGAAGATACAAGAGATTAGAGAACTCATCAATGAAAATAAAGCCCCTGGGTTCATAGAGGATGAACAAGGTACGGTGTGGCATGGGAAAAGAATCTGTGTGCCAGAGGTGAAGGAGATCCGTGAATTGATTTTGAGGGAGGCTCATGATTCTGACTATTCCATTCATCCTGGGAGTACGAAGATGTATCAGGACCTCAAGAGCAGATATTGGTGGTATGGCATGAAGCGAGATGTCGCGGATCATGTTGCCCTATGTGACACATGTTAGTTGGTGAAAGCAGAACATCAACAACCCACGGAACTATTGCAACCACTCAAAGTGCCTGAATGGAAATGGGAAGAAATCGGTATGGATTTCATAGTGGGACTACCCAGGACCCAATCGGGATATGATTCGATATGGGTCATCGTCGACAGACTAACCAAGGTAGCTCATTTCATCCCCGTGAAAGAAAGATACAGCGGATCCAAATTGGCGGAATTGTACATGTCAAGGATCGTGTGTTTCCATGGAGTGCCAAAGAAGATAGTGTCGGATCGAGGGACACAGTTCACCTCAAGGTTCAGGCAGAAGTTACATGAAACCATGGGAACTCATCTGAATTTTAGTTCTGCATATCACCCCCAGACTGATGGGCAGATGGAAAGAACCAATCAGATCTTTGAGGATATGCTGAGAGCGTGTGCGCTCAAGAACAATAGGAGTTGGGATAAGAACTTACCGTATACGGAGTTCTCCTGTAACAACAGCTATCAGGCTAGTATGAAGATGTCACCATTTGAGGCATTGTATGGAAGGAAGTGCAGAACTCCACTATTTTGGAACCAAACAGGGGAAAGTAAAGTGTTTGGGTCCGAGGTACTACAAGAAGCCGAGGCGAAAGTGAGGGAAATCCGCAACAACTTGAGGATAGCACAGACCCGACAAAAGAGCTATGCCGATGGATGGAGAAGAGAGCTCGTTTTCAACGTGGGAGACTATGTCTATCTCAAGGTGTCCCCTATCCGAGGACTTCGTCGGTTCAAGGTGAAAGGGAAGTTATTACCTCGATACATCGAACTCCTTCAGATCCTGTAGAGGAAAGGTGAAGTGGCATATCAACTAGAACTACCGGCTCGCCTATCGGATGTGCACGATGTATTCCATGTGTCACAGCTCAAGAAATGTCTAAGGACGCCAGAGGAGATGTTACCCATGAATGAGGTTGACGTACGAGAGGATCTTTCTTATGCCGAGAAACCGGTCAAGATTTTGGAGACAATGGAACGCCTCACAAGAAATAAAAGAATCCGGATGTGCAAGGTGCAGTGGAAGCATCACTCGGAAGCGGAAGCCACATGGGAGCGAGAAGACGAGCTTAAGGCACAGTTTCCGGAATTGTTTTCCTAGAACCACCAATCTCGAGGGCGTGATTTCTTTTAAGGGGGGTAGAGCTGTAACACCCCAAATATTGCTAACGAGGGGAATTTAAAAATTTTTGGACGTATTGCATGTGGTGCAGAAATTCAAATTCAAACTGGAATTTAGATTTGAATCAAACCAGAAAAAGGAAAAGAAAAAGAAAAAGAAAACCGAAACCAGCCAGTGTGCCGAAATCCGCCAGCCGGCGCAAGACCGCGCACGCCAGCCCAAAACCGCGCGCCCCCTCTCTTCCTCTCACTGACACGTGGGGCCCGCGTGTCATCCCTCTCCTCGCGCGCGCGCCCAACTGCCGCGCGACTTCCGTGCCGATCACAGCACTCCCGCCGATTTTCTGGCTCCGGATGCCGCGATCTCCAGCCATGCGCTGCGGCACATCCAAACAAACCCCAGCCGCCCACCCTCTCCTATTTAAACGCTGACAATCGCCTCCCCCCCCTCCCCGCCCCCCGATCGGCCGTTGTCCTCTCCGGTGAGAACCGAAGCCTCTACCGCCGAATTCTTTCGATCCTTGCTCAAATTTCCTGATCTAACATGCTGATCACGTCCCACGGCCGCCGGGGAGCCCTGCAGGTGAAGGAAACGACGTGTCTTGCGCCCTAACTACCAATGCGACGTGCACCGAAGACCATCGCCATTGAAGCTCGCCGCCGACCGACTTCCAGGGCCTCCGAGTGCAGGAAAACCCCTCGGTGAGCATCCCCTAACCCTCCGCAGCCGATCCGTGCAAAAAGATGCGAGTTCTAGCGTGTAACGGAAAAAACCGAGGCTGCGCCGGCGAGATCGCCACCCCCGCCGCCGCGCGCCGCCGCGCGCGCGGGCTGGCTCCGACCAGGGCAATGTGGCCCCTTGGGGGCCGTCTATTTTAAATCGCACGGTAGAAATAAAACCGATGCGTACCGATTCGGCGATCTAATCTGAGCCGTCTGTTTTAAATGAGATGGTCCACCTCAGCCCCGCGTTATAAAGGCCGGGATTCTTACGTGCTACCCCCTGGGGATTTCGGAAAACTCGAGCTAGCCCCGGAAACTTCTGATCTAGCCCCTGGACCTTCAGAAATTCATGTAAATTCATTTAAAAATCATTTTAGCCCCTGGACTTAATAAGAATTAGGAAAACCCCTCTGTTATGTGTAGTTAGACCCCTGGAAATTTAGGAAATAGTAAATTAGACCCTGCAGTAGGGTGGATTTGCCTTTTTAACCCTATAGGATATTAATTTCAGAAATTTGAATATGTGACTAGGATTTAAATTCAAAAGGTAAGGCAAACACATGTGCAAATTCAAATTTAAACTCTCCTAGCACTTGGAAAACTTTAGAATGAGTTAAAATAGATTTTAGGCTGAAATGAAATCTGCCTAAGTGTTGCTAATTTTTTATTTTCTCTAGAGACACATTTTAGGCTAGGAAATAATTCTAAAAACTAGTAAAATAAGTTTAATTTGTTCCACATCAGAGAGGAAGTTCAAAAATATATTATTGAACATTTTAGATCAGAACCTATTCTGTTTAGATGATATATCTTACTATTTTCATAGTAAAGTTCACTTTTAGGCATAGAAAATAAATCTAAAAATAATGGAAAATAAGTATGCATAATTAGAAAATGATAAATGTGGTCTCCAAATCCAAAAACTTCAATTTAGGATTTGGTAGAAGATCTGAAAACCTATTTGGAGTAGGAAATTATCTTTCATGCAAACTTGGTAGCTAAGAAGTGTATTAATTAAATATAAAGAATTTGTTCAAATCGGAAATTCATATATAGTGTGCAAATAGAAATCTGAATACAAAAGTTAGAAATAATATACATATGTTTAAAAGTGCATGTAGGCCGAAAATCAACACATGTTGGGTAACCACAACACTTAGAAATGTGAATGACTTTCATATGTATGTATGTATGTATGTATGTATGTATGTATGTATGTATGTATGTATGTATGTATGTATGTATGTATGTATGTATGTATGTATGTATGTATGTATGTATGTATGTATGTATGTATGTATGTATGTATGTATGTATGTATGTATGTATGTATGTATGTATGTATGTATGTATGTATGTATGTATGTATGTATGTATGTATGTATGTATGTATGTATGTATGTATGTATGTATGTATGTATGTATGTATGTATGTATGTATGTATGTATGTATGTATGTATGTATGTATGTATGTATGTATGTATGTATGTATGTATGTATGTATGTATGTATGTATGTATGTATGTATGTATGTATGTATGTATGTATGTATGTATGTATGTATGTATGTATGTATGTATGTATGTATGTATGTATGTATGTATGTATGTATGTATGTATGTATGTATGTATGTATGTATGTATGTATGTATGTATGTATGTATGTATGTATGTATGTATGTATGTATGTATGTATGTATGTATGTATGTATGTATGTATGTATGTATGTATGTATGTATGGTTTGCATGAGTGAAAGTGTGAACTATGGCTTATGGATTGTTGTTTTCTTTTGCTATGTGTATTGGCATGAGTAGTGTTGGTGATATGCCCAAGAGGCAATCATAACAATTCGGATAAAGGCCTGATGGATATTTGATCCATAAGAAAGTAGGGTACTAATGGGCATGTGACCTAAAAGCCCATTAGCGCGCCTATAAATATGAGGGGTAGGGTTACGGACAGATGTCTCCACCAGATAGCAGTCCCAGCCGCCGCCCCTCACAGGTCAGCCGCCGAAACCCCTGCCGCGTGCACGGTGCTAGCACACCGACGCACGGCGTTCCTCCCTGTACGTGTGGACTCCGTGGAGGCGCTGCTGTTACTGCTGCGCTGATCGGCTACGACGCGCATCTACGATCCGCTGCGCTGCGCGTCTAGTGGTAACGATCCATGACCTTCTTACTCGCATGTTTCCTGGGTGATACGGTCGAATTGCTAGAGTAATGCATCGCCTATTTCCCTACAGTGGTACCAGAGCCGACTTGCGTAGTTTTTGGTCTGGATCTTAGATGCGATCTACTGCAGACAAGTTCATATGATCAATTTTTATAGTTCGGCTTTTGGAGTT
This sequence comes from Neostapfia colusana, assembly GCA_030760725.1. NCBI lineage: Eukaryota > Viridiplantae > Streptophyta > Magnoliopsida > Poales > Poaceae > Neostapfia > Neostapfia colusana. The sequence goes on along the minus strand of JASWHV010000005.1, from coordinate 60,605,251 downwards.
TGGAATTGGTTAGAGTAGATTACCATCATATGACTAAAGGATTAGTTTGTGCTCCTTCTCTGCTGTGTGCGCAACCTGTCCCTACCGGCTGGAATCACCATCGGGACTAACAGTGTACATAGCTAACAGATTGAGCCAACAGATCACGGTCATGTGTCGCGATCTTCTCGTGGATAACCAATCACAATGAAAATTGAGGCATTCTGAATGGCTCAGATTCCGGTTGATCTGATCAATTCGATGAGATTTTCATAGTGATTTCATAGATGATGTCTGCTATAGTGACATCATTAAGTTGTTTCGCGATAGACATCGTTCTATGCTTAACTTGTTTTTGCAGGGAATGATGTGAATGGTATGGCCTAAATATGATGTGATAATCTGTTTGTAAAATTCGTGCAGCCTGCGTGTTGCAAATTTAACACAACCGGGTTGAGGTTGTCACATATTTGTATAACGACCTGCGTGTCGCGCTGTGATGCCTGATCTCTCATGTAATTTATTTGATAGCTATTAGATGTATTAGATTCTTTTATATTCATTGAGAAACCTCAAGCATGATGGCGATGGTGATCACCATAAGAAGGGAGACATGGTGGTGTAGATCATGATGGAACCATGGTGATGGAGATCACTATGATCCTAAAGGCCATACTATTCACATATATGATATGATCGTATGCCTGTGATGTTTTACTATTCTTTTCATGCTTTTCATATGGTGGATGTTTTGTCATGATAGAATAGCTTCCCTCGGAAAAGTTGAGTATTTGATGCCATTTACCTATAGCTGCACCTATGTTGTTTTGATCGTTGTATGGTAGGTTTGCCAAAGCAAAATACCATCATCTATCATAATGAATAGGGTGAATGTTGGACATTCACATGCATAGTATTGGTTTACTCAACAAAGCTATCAAAACGGTTTTGGGCTTTATGGCATAGTGTTGGGAGCCGGGGCATTGGATGTCACCCAACAAACAAGAATCATATAGAGATATGATTAACAATGGTTGTTTACCTATGTTACTAATTTTCTAGCAGTGAAGCCAAAGCTCACTAGGAATTAGTGAATATGGATCTTGGACCACTATATGTCGTTAGAGGGAGGACGATGCTCATATAGTGGTGGTGTCTTTTATTAAACTGTTAATAAAAGATTGGTACATAACATAGTGCTAAAATCTTGCATATTTATTTTCTATTGTAGATCATGTCTGCTAGTAACAATTCCGGTTTCAATTTGCGATCTGTGCTTGAGAAAGAAAAGCTCAATGGTGTTAACTTTATTGATTGGTACCGCAACCTGAGAATTGTTCTCAGGCAAGGGAAAATTGAGTATGTTCTTGAGCAACCATACCCCAATGACCTCCCCGATGATGCAAATGCCGCAACTCGCAGGACTTATGAGAAGCACTGCGATGATGCGCTTAATGCAAGCTGCCTCATGCTTGCCACAATGTCCCCTGATCTACAGAAACAATATGAGCATGCAGATGGTTATTCTATGATTCAGGGACTACGTGGAATGTTTGAAAACCAAGCAAGGGCTGAGAGGTACAACATCTCAAAGTCCTTGTTCTCATGCAAGCTGGCAGAAGGTAGCCCGGTCAGTCCCCATGTAATCAAGATGATTGGTTACATTGAGACTTTTGACAAACTTGGTTCTGAACTCAAGGATGACCTAGCTATTGACGTTATTCTCCAGTCACTCCCACCGAGCTATGAACCATTTATATTGAATTATCAAATGAATGGCATGGAGAAAACGTTGGCTGAATTGCATGGGATGCTTAAAACAGCCGAGGAAAGCATTAAGAAAAACACCACTCATGTGATGATGGTTCAAAAGGAGAATAAAAAAAGGAAGCGTGTGATGCATCCTAAAGGCAAGGGAAAGGTTCCCAATGAGTCTTCAAGCTCAAAGCCAAAGGGCAAATCAGGCCCTTCTCCTAATGATGAATGCTTCCACTATCATGCTAAGGGGCATTGGTCTAGGAACTGCAAGAAGTACTTGGAGGATAAGAAGAAGAAAGGGAGTGAGACTTCCACTTCAGGTATAAATGTTATAGAAATCAATATTGCTACATCTTCTAGTGAATCATGGGTATTTGATACCGGATCAATGATTCACACTTGCAAATCGTTGCAGGGTCTAAGTGAGACTAGAAGATTTGCAAAAGGCGAGTTGGATGTTCGGGTCGGCAATGGAGCAAAGGTTGCTGTCATAGCTGTCGGAACTTATCACTTGTCATTATCCTCAGGATTAGTTTTGGAATTAAATAATTGTTATTGCATTCCTTCTTTGAGCAAGAACATTATATCTTCTTCATGTTTGGAAGAAGTTAATGGTTATGAGATTATAATAAAGAACATTATACTTTCTATGCTCAATGTCCATTAGTGAATGGATTATATGTTCTTGATATTGAGGATAAAACAGTCTATAACATTAATACAAAAAGGGCTCGATGAAATGATCTAAATCCAACTTTTATTTGGCATTGTCGCTTAGGTCATATAAATGAGAAATGCATTGAGAAACTTCATAAAGATGGTTTGTTAAGTTCATTTGATTTTGAATCATTTGACACATGCGAGTCTTGTTTGCTTGGGAAGATGACCAAAGCACCCTTCACTGCTCAAAGTGAGAGGGCAAGTGACTTGTTGGGACTTATACATACTGATGTATGTGGACCAATGAGTTCGGTAGCTAGAGGTGGTTTTCAGTATTTCATTACTTTTACCGATGACTTTAGTAGATATGGATATGTCTATCTAATGAGGCACAAGTCTGAATCTTTTGAAAAGTTCAAAGAATTTCAGAATGAAGTACAGAATCAGTTGGGAAAGACAATTAAACTTCTACGATCTGATCGTGGGGGTCAATATTTGAGCCATGAAATTTATGATCATTTAAAACAATGTGGAATTGTTCCACAGTTGACTCCACCTGGAACGCCCCAATGGAATGGGGTGTCCGAGCGGAGGAACCGGATCTTGTTAGACATGGTTAGGTCGATGATGAGCCAGACTGATCTTCCACTATCCTTTTGGAGTTATGCTCTTGAAACTGCTGCATTTACACTAAACAGAGTCCCAACTAAGTCTGTTGAGAAGACACCATACGAGATATGGACCGGGAAACGTCCCGGATTGTCTTTCCTCAAAGTTTGGAGATGTGATGCTTATGTCAAACGTTTGACGTCAGACAAACTTACTCCCAAATCAGACAAATGCTTCTTTGTGGGATATCCTAGGGAAACCAAAGGATATTATTTTTATAATAAAACGGAGGGTAAAGTGTTTACTGCTCGCAATGTTGTCTTCTTGGAGAAAGAGTTTCTCTCAAAAGGAGTTAGTGGGAGCAAGGTGCATCTTGAAGAAATTCAAGAAATATCTGAAAATGTTTCGGCACCCTCTAATCCTATACAGGATGTACAAGATGTTGTACAACCACTTGATGAAACACCAGCCCCACGAAGGTCTACAAGAGTACGTCGTGCAACTGAAAAGTTGACACTCCTAACCACGGAACCACAGGACATGGTATTGTTGGACAATAATGAGCCTGTGACCTACACTGAAGCAACAATGGGACCCGACACTGAGAAATGGCTTGGAGCCATGGAATCCGAAATAGAATCCATGCATGAGAATCAAGTTTAGAACTTGGTTGATCCAATCAATGGTGTGAGACCGATCGATTGCAAATGGATTTTCAAGAAAAAGACTGATATGGATGGAAAAGTTTACATCTATAAAGCACGATTGTTGGCGAAAGGTTTCAAACAAATTCAAGGTGTTGATTATGATGAAACATTTTCGCCTGTCGCAATGCTAAAGTCTGTTCGGATTCTCCTAGCAATTGCTGCATATTTTGATTATGAAATATGGCAGATGGATGTCAAAACAGCCTTTCTTAATGGGAGTCTGACTGAGGATGTGTACATGACACAACCTGAGGGTTTTGTCGATCCTAAAAATGCTAGAAAAATATGCAAACTTCAAAAGTCCATCTATGGATTGAAGCAAGCATCTCGGAGTTGGAATCTACGTTTTGATGAAGTGGTCAAAGGGTTTGGTTTCATCAAGAACGTAGAAGAACCTTGTATTTACAAGAAGGTTAGTGGGAGCGCACTTATATTTCTGGTCCTATATGTAGATGACATATTGTTGATCGGAAATGACATTCTTGTACTAGATGCTGTTAAATCCTCATTAAGGAAAAGTTTATCAATGAAGGATTTAGGAGAGGCAGCGTACATTTTGGGCATAAAGATCTATAGAGATAGATCTAAAAGGTTAATTGGATTAAGCCAAGACACATATATTGACAAGATATTGAATCGGTTCAATATGCAAGATTCTAAGAAAGGTTTCTTGCCAATGTCACATGGCATCACTCTAAGCAAAAGTCTGTGTCCTTCGACGCCTGATGAGCAAAAGAGGATGAGAGTGATTCCTTATGCTTCGGCTATTGGATCTATCATGTATGCCATGTTGTGTACACGCCCAGATGTATCCTATGCTCTAAGTGTTACGAGCAGGTATCAATCAGATTATGGTGAGGCTCATTGGACAGTTGTCAAAAACATTCTTAAGTACTTGAGAAGAACTAAGGATGTATTCCTAGTGTTTGGAGGTGAAGAAGAGCTCGTTGTAAGAGGTTACACCGATGCTAGCTTCCAAACAGACAAGGATGACTCTAGATCGCAATCCGGTTTTGTGTTCTGCCTCAATGGAGGGGCAGTGAGGTGGAAAAGTTCCAAGCAAGACACAGTAGCAGATTCAACGACGGAGGCAGAGTATATTGCAGCTTCTGAAGCTGCAAAGGAAGCTGTTTGGATTAGAAAATTTGTTTTTGAGTTGGTTGTCGTTCCTAGTGCGTCCGGACCTGTGGATCTCTATTGCGACAATAATGGAGCCATTGCACAGGCAAAGGAGCCTAGATCACACAAAAGATCCAAACATATACTACGACGCTATCATCTGATTCGAGAGATTATCGACCGAGGTGATGTGAATATATGCAAGGTGCATACGGATTTGAATATGGCAGACCCGTTGACAAAGCCTCTTCCACAATCAAAGCATGAGACGCACACGAGATCTATGGGTATTAGATACTTACATCTGTGATCCTAGTGTGTAGTGGGAGACTTGTGTCATAGCTATGTTTATGTACTATTTGAGTAACTATTATTCACATTGATCATCAAGTATGTGACTTGTTCGTGATACTCTTTGTTCATTATAATGTTACTCAAAATGATCCCTAGTCTACATCGTTATATGAAATAATGATAGTACGCAGACTAGCACATGTATTAATTGATGATCACGTTTCACGGATTATAGATATGGAGATATCAAATTAATAATGTGAACACATGTTAGTGAACATGGTGTTGGATAGACCCATTCCGAGACACTGTTGGGATTGATATTTACATATGTGCCATCAGTTGGTCTTGAGTGATACACCTGCTAGATTATTTGACCTGAGATCGCCATTGTTTCTCACTATGTGTAGTTGTGCACTTTTAAACTATCAAACGCTACTCCGTAACTGGGTGGTCATAAAAATAGTCTTCAGGTGCATGATGAAGCATGGAATGAGATGTGTGCGGATCAAGATGGGATTTGCCCCTCCTAAATAACAGGAGAGATATCTCTGGGCCCCTCGAGATAGTTGGATTGAAAGTGCGTGGCCATGCCAAAATGATTAAAGAGTTAATCATTATGACTAAAAGTTAGTCATAGATTGAATCCACTATTTGATCGAGTGAATGGTCGAGCTATCACAAGGATGGCACGTATCTCGCCTTGAGCTTGACTGGTATCGTGTGACAAAGGAAATAGCATGTGAATGTATCTAGGTTCAGCCGATATGATCTTTATGTACATTCGGGAGTCAGTATGTCCTGCTAGGTACCTCTGCTGACTTGTTTTTGAAAACGGTTTTCATTCATAACCGACTGTACATGAACCTAACGGGTCACACACTTAAGGGGATGGAATATTGAAAAACTTGGCTATATGATTGTCTCTAGTGCAAGTGGGAGATTGTTGGCGATATGCCCAAGAGGCAATCATAACAATTTGGATAAAGGCCTGATGGATATTTGATCCATAAGAAATTAGGGTACTAATGGGCTTGTGACCTAAAAGCCCATTAGCGCGCCTATAAATATGAGGGGTAGGGTTATGGACAGAGGTCTCCACTAGATAGCAGTCCCAGCCGCCGCCCCTCACAGGTCAGCCGCCGAAACCCCTGCCGCGCGCACGGTGCTAGCACCCCGACGCACGGCATTTCTCCCTGTACGTGTGGACTCCGTGGAGGCGCTGCTGTTACTGCTGCGCTGATCGGCTACAACGCGCATCTACGATCCGCTGCGCTGCGCGTCTAGTGGTAACGATCCATGACCTTCTTACTCGCATGTTTCCTGGGTGATACGGTCGAATTGCTAGAGTAGTGCATCGCCTATTTCCCTACAAGTAGAACCTGCCCCAGAGCAAGTTCTCCCCTTCCAAGACCAAGACTTTCCATTCCCAGAGCAGCAGGAAGAAGGCAAGTGTCCTTGACCACTTTAATCCTATACTAGGATCTGTAGTTAGAATTTAATTGCATTGTCAAGTTGAAATATGATACCCAAGCTAGGAAGTTTCCCTATAATTGCATTATCTTGTTTCCTTGTAGCTTGGGATGGGACTTGTTTTATTATGTCATTCATTCATATTAGTTATGCTTAACCATGCTTAGAATGGGATAAGTGGGATATGAGATCATTAACTTGTTTACCTTACTCTTGAATGAGACATTATGAGTTATGTAGAGGTAGGGATCGAGGCAAGTTGGATGATTTGGTTGGTGCTGGGTGCACGAGACTCGGGTTTGTGTTTAGTACTTGCCTGGATCCTAAGGACCAGTTCATGGAGCATGTAACCTGGCTTTACCGTGCCAACCACATGCTGAGATGGGGCAGCTTGGCCAATTAATTAGGTGTATCCCCGGCATAGTATGGGTGTGTTGGATGGTGCGGGGAATAGGTGTCAGCTAGCTGGACTACCATATGAACCGCAAGGCTCAAGAGGGGGCCACTGCAGCGGGGTTGGAGCCTCTTGTATGCTGTTAGGGGTGAAACCTCAGTGGGCCCACGCTCATCGGGAATCCCTTTGTAAAGGCCTCGTAGTGATCTCCTGGCTACACACCTGGGAAGTGTGAATGTGGTCCACGGCCACTAGCATATTGGAGGTTCTTTTAGTCCACCCGGCATCGGGGGATGAAATCACTATATGTGGGTACAGTGGTGCAAACTCTGCAGAGTCAAAACTGTCATGACAGTCATGCTCACGGTCAAGAGCGGCTTGGACTTATTCATGATTAGAGGATGATGACTTGGGAAGTTCTGAATGTTAAGCGGGGAGCTTAACATTGGAAATGATGTTATGGTTATTTGATTTTGATGATGGGTTGGGAGATTGGGACCATTTCACCTGTGTAGTAATGTAGGTTCTTAATAAGCTAAGGTGATAGGTATTAATTGCGTAGTCCTTAAACCATGAGTTCAACCTCTCCTTGCTCTAGCCATGCATGACATAACTTTCCCACACTTGCTCAGTACCCACGGTACTCAAACTTGCTTTTCTGTTGGTTTATATTGCTGCTCAGGTCAAGAAAATGATGTGGTGTTTAATGACCAAGACTTTGGTCCCGAGGAAGGATTCTAGGTTCACGGAGTCCCCCGGGCAACGCCTGTGACGGAGCCCAAAAGATTTATATTCTGCTTCTGTTTTATTTACATATTATGAACTTATTATCGTCCATCGAGACTTATTCTATGTAAGACTTATTTATATTCGAACACCTGGCTTGTAATATGATGATGCTTCACTATTTATCATCACATGTATGAGAAAATGATCCTGGCATACATGTGATATTCACTCGGTTGTTCTTCGGAGAAACCGGGTGTGACAATCGATGAAGTTTCTTCAGAGCTGTGGGGGTGGTGTGAACAGCAAAGGAGAACGGTTTCACGTGGCAGGAGCGTGGGAATTGCTATACTCGATGTCCTCAGCTGCAGAGCAGGAGCTGGCGCGCTCTTGAGTTTGTTGGGCACCGATGCCGGGAGGTGGTGCGCGTTCGGTCGAGGAGAAACATAGCACGGCATGGAGGCTTCAAATGTGTCACTTATCAGTGGGGTCCATGGCCCAATTCGGTTTAAAAATAGCACAAGTGCCCCAAAAATGCTAAAATTTGGTAGATGAGCTAAACAGGATATGGAGACACATAATGGGGCACTCAAATTTGGATTTTGGTGAAGTTGGAATTTGGAACTGAAGTTTAAATTCAAATTTCAATTGCCTCATCTTTGAATTTCCAACAAATAGTAAATCCTCCCGAATGAACTGCGAATTGGCAGGGCTACTATTGGAGGTACAGGGAACCCAGTTGTGAATTTAAATATCCATGTTTGGAAATTTTTGCAAGTTTAATTTAGCACTTTGAGCTCACACCTTTATATTGAAAAGATTAAATTCCCTCTCATTTTTCCTTGGTGTCATTGGCAGCTTCACTTGCTAGAATTTTTTGGGGGGGGGATTTCACATCCCTCCCCCCTTAAAAAGAATCTCGTCCCAAGATTCCTAAAAAGAAGAGATAAGGCGGTAGAAAAAGAATTACCTGATATAAGCGGACAGCAAGTCCAGATAGTTTGAACGGAGGTATTCCTTACTCTCCCATGTCGCTTCCTCCGTGATATGATTGCTCCATAACACCTTATAGAATAGGAGCGTCCGATTCCTGGCCGACCGAGACTTTTTATCAATAATCCGGACTGGATGCTCGGTATAGGAGAGATCCGGTTGCAATGTCTCAAGATCCTCAGTACGGACCGCAATGATATTCTTGAGACATTTTTGAAGCTGGGACACGTGAAATATGTCATGCACCCCTGCGAGGTTTGTCAGTTGCTCAAGCTGGTAGACTACGGGTCCTTCTTTGTGATAGCAAATGGACCGGTGAACCAGGGAGCGAGCTTTCCTTTTACACTGAATGGGTGAACTCCCTTCATTGGAGATACTTGGAGATATACGTGATTTATGACATTGAAGTTCAGCTGTCACGTCGCTGGTCTGCATAGCTCTTCTGTCAAGATTGAGCAGCCTTTAGATTCCCTTGTATGACCCAAACTCGTTCTTCGGTGTCATTGACTAGGTCAATCCCGAAGGTCACCCTTTCACCGGATTCGCACCAATTCAGCGGTGTGCGAAATCTCTGGCCGTAGAGAGCCTCATATGGTGCCATCTTGATAGTCATCTTATAAGTGTTGTATTAAAACTCCGCCAACGGCAAATAAGCATCCCAATATTTACTGTGGTGGATGGCAAACACTCTCAACATATCCTCCAAGACTTGTTTGACACTTTCGGTTTGTCCATCGGTTTGAGTGTGATATGCGGAGCTTCTAATCAATTTTGTTCCCAAAGAGGCGCGCAGTTGTTCCCAGAAATGAAAAACAAACAGTGCACCATGGTCTGAAACTATTGTTCTTGGAACCCCATGCAGGTATAAGATCCGTGCAATGTATAACTCCGCATATTTCTTGATGTTGAATACCACATTTACTGGTATGAAGTGTGCTGATTTGGTTAATCGGTCAACGATCACCCAAATCAAATCATGCTTCTGAGATGTGAGCGGTAGTCCGGCAATGAAATCCATACTCACATCTTCCCACTTCCATGCCGGAATACTTAGAGGCTGAAGTAATCCAGACTTCTTCATGTGATCGGCTTTCACTCTTCGACACGTATCGCGCTCGGATACATATTTATCTATTTCCCGCTTCATCTGTGTCCTCCAAAATTTGTTCATCAAATCTTGGTACATCTTGTTACTGCCCGGACGAATGAAATTTTTTGACAAATGCGCTTCATCTAATATTTTCTTCTGAAGCTTCATGTCCCGCGGTATGACTATACGGTTCTTGAACCATAACATACCGTTCTCATCTTGCCAGAAGCACTTAACTTCTACTTTGTCTACTCCGTTTTGGATATGTGCCATGCCTTCATCTTTCTTTTGAGCCTCTGCAATTTCAACACGAATTGTAGGAATGAGGGCAAGGTTAAATAGCGACCCGTAGGGAACCAAGCGCAAGCTCGGTTCTTCTTCTTCATTGCAACCATGGTTAGGTTATGAACATGTGCTTTCCGACTAAGTGCGTCGGCAACCACATTCGCTTTTCCAGGATGGTAATGAATCTCTTTTTCATGATCCTTGATTAACTCTAACCATTTTTGCTGCCTCATATTTAATTCCCAACATCAGCTAGTTCGAGGTCATGTGTCGGATAATTCTGCTCATGATTCTGAAGTTGCCAGGATCCATATGCGACCACTCTTCCCTCTTGCATAAGCACGCAGCCAAGACCGATGCCGGACGCATCGCAATAAACATCAAAAGCCTTAGTTGTATCGGGCTGCGCCAACATCGGGGCTATTGTGAGGTGCTTATCCAATGTTTTGAACACCTCCTTACATGCTTCACTCCACACATATTTATTGCCCTTCTTCAGCAGTTCCTTCATCGGTTTACCATATTTGGTGAAATTCGGAATGAATCTCCGGTGGTAACCCGCTAAACCGAGAAAGCTATGGACTTCGTGGATGGATTTTGGCGAGGTCCAATTCAGCATTTGGACAATCATGCTTGGATCAACCGTGATGCCATTTTCTGGAAGGATGTTCCCTAGGAATGGCACTTGGTTGATCCAAAACTTACACTTGCTGAATTTTGCATATAGCTTGTGATCCCGTAGTCATTGGGACACAATATGCAGATGTTCGGCGTATTCTTCCTTTGATTTAGAATATACTAAGATATCATCGATGAAGACCACAACAAACTTGTCCAACTCCGGCATGAAGACTGAATTCATCAAGTACATAAAATTGGCCAGTGCATTGGTGAGTCCGAATGACATGACGAGATACTCATATAACCCGTATCTCGTCGAGAATGCCATTTTTGGTATATCTTCTGCCCGGATTTTCATCTTGTGATATCTGGACCAAAGATCCATCTTCGAGAAAACCTTAGCACCCACTAATTGCCTGAAAAGCATATTGATACGTGTTAGTTGATACTTGTTATTGATAGTTACGGCATTCAGCGGACAATAGTCTACACATAGCCTCAGAGTCTCGTCCTTTTTCTTGACGAACAGCGCGAAGCATCCCCACGGTGATGAACTTGGTCGAATAAAGCCTTTGATTAACAAGTCATTCATCTTCTCTTTTAGCTCCGCGAGTTCCTTCGCGGCCATTTCAGATGGCCTCTGAGAAATCAGTGTGGTTCCCGGTGCTAGTTCAATCTTGAACTCCACATCACGTTCGGGCGGCATGCCCGGTAGATCATTGGGAAACATGTACGGATATTCCCGGACCACTGGAATGTCCTCCAGTTTATTAGCTTCAGCATTGTGTACAGCAGTAACTTCCGGTGCAACAATTCTCAGAATCAACGTATGTTGACCGTGCCTCTTTGAATTCAGCAGCACCGTTCATGAACCAATATCAAAGATAGATTGGTGATGTGCCAACCAAGCTATTCCCAAGATTATGTGAATCCTTAGGCCTTCTAGGATGATGAGAGTAGTAGGATTTATCTGCCCATCTAAACATAGAGGCGCTCGAGCAACAATCCAGCCCGCTGTCCTACTACCTCCCGGTTAATTAATTTGGTAAGATGCGGCCAAGGTGGTTGAGGGTATTTTGTGCTTAACCACATAATCTTTGCTGATAAAATCATGTGTGGCACCCGAATCGAACAACACGAACGTGGGCTGATCACGTAGGCTGAACATACCCGGTAACACGGGTTCTCCCACGGGGACATCTTCAACTTCCATATAGTTCAGGTTTCCCATTTTCATTGTTGCCCTCCTTGGCTGACCATGGAATTTCTTTGCAGCTTGATATGACATGTTACTGCTGCTTCGCTTGGGCACATCACACTCCTGAGTGATAGGCCCCACGTCACTACAAGTACCGTATGATGCGAGCTCAGGATCTTCACCATATGTAAGTGGTTGATATACTTGTGAACTTTGCTGAGGTGGGGGTGCACAAATACTCATATGCTGCTGCTGCATCAGTGTCTGAACATCCATGGTTGTATATGGACAGAATCGGATCTGCGGTGGTCCTTCAAAAGACTGAATTTCCAACCCGGACGGTAAGCAATATATTATCGGTTGTTTCTGAGGATAATCATCCGTACATGCCGATGATAAGCTCCTCTTCCTCTTACTTTCCTTATACAGGAGTTCAGCTTTTTCTTGAATCATAGTGGCATTGACTAACTCGCTATAATTTCCTCGATTGAATAATGCCCCTTTCGCCCGAAGCTCCACGTTGTGGCCTCGGAAGAAGTAATAACACTTAACCGTTTCTTGCTTGAGTTCATAGAACTCTTCAACCCTGGTTTGAACGATGCCCGCACAGATATGACGTGCACGGAAAGCATCACGAAACTCTGTCCATGTCACACTATGGCCTTCAGCGATTGTAGCAAGATACCCTGACCACCAAGCCCCAGCGGATCCATGAAGTTGCTGAGCGGCAAATAAAGCCTTCTCATATTCATAACACTGGAGCATGTCCAATTTCGATTCAATAATCCGGAGCCAATAATCTGCTTCCAATGCTTCTTTAGCTTCCGAGAATACCGGTGGTTGTCTTGCTAGAAAATGCAAATAAGTGTTCAGTGTGGGATTACGCTGTAAGGTCTCCTGTCATATGACTTTCTGCACCAACATGTCAAGAGACTCAGCCATTTTTCCCAACACCTCCGCCAGTCCAGTTGATGATGGCGGTGATCGTCGCTGCGACAAATTATTTCAATCCCGACTGGAACCACCAACCTCACACCTGGAATGAGTGTGATCCATACTGCAAAGATGAGCAAATGACGGTTAATCCAAGATTGTACTCAACTTGAACTCTAAGTTATTAACCGTAAGAGCATCACATCAAAAGTTCAGCATACAGTAAAGGAAACAAGGTTTTTGACAATTCTGAAATATAACCAATGATTGCTCAAGTTTGTCAAACACTTATACCAACAACAAGAGATGATGAAAGATAACTAATGACTATGTCATGGAACTTAGAGAAGTATAAAAACCTTCATGTCCAAAACAACTCTCAAGTTAAATGAACTGAGCAATACTCTGCTCAGGATGACCAGTTGGCCTAAATCCCAGATAAATATGAAAATGGCGGTTTCATGTCTCAAGTTGAATATCAAAGTTATAGATAACTTCAATATATTTCCAACGAAAATTTATTTTCCTTTATATCACTTCTGGATCAAAAATTGTGATATTTCAAAATTGACAGAAATCTGAAACAATTTTGTCAGCACCTCCTTTGAAAATGGCTATTTTGTCCACAAGATTTCATATAATTCGACTCCAAATATGGAGAAACTTTGAACTACAAAGTCGTAGCACATATCATAAAATTTCCAACGGTGTATTACATGGTCCTTTTAAATTTTTCTACAGGAAGTAATGGTCGAAATACAGAAAATTCCAGAGAGTATTTTGTGTCTGCCCTGTTTCTGGACAGTGCATACTCATCTGAAATTTTCATCCATTTTGAGGGAGATTCTGTTCTGGAGTTCTACATAAAAGTTGTAGAAGACTTCAAAACCTTTCCATAAATGTACCACACCTCCATTGGTTCAACCAAACACAAATTATGTCCTCTTCAATTTCAGCACAAATTCTGCTGAAACAGGGAAAGTTGTTTCTAAGTCTTCTTTAGAATGAAGCTATACTCCCAATTGACTCTTAGTTCAATATAGGAGTTCATTAACCCCTAACAGAATCCTATACTCCAAATTTACTCTTTTCCTTTAAAAACATCCTTTTTCATGCAGTTAAGAACATATCACGGTACTACATTTCCTCGCCAAATCAAAAATCCTAATCGGCGTTATACCGGCATATACGTCTCAAGTGGTGGCACTACCACGGTCACTCACAAATGTTTTCTAGACGCAATGCTCTAACATGGTTAAAGTACCTGCATAAAACCACTCAATATTGAAGCCCACAAAGGGTTGTCATTTCAGGCAAGTCCATATCATAGTAAAAACATACGATTCTGTATCATTGCCATACGGTTCGTCCTTGAGTCAAGCCATGTCTCAAGGTACATGATTGGGTCATTCACCACCAGACAGAGGGCTCCACACCTTTGCAATTAAGCACACCGGTGGATCTACGCTTTCGTATGCCTCATAGGACTTGAAGAGTCTTAGAGAACATACTTCGTGTTACAAACCACACGATGGGGTCTCCTCCTCTTGCCCCTGGGTTTGCGGACTAGAGGCTAGTGCATTTCAAATGTTTCTAAGACATGAAGAGTCTTAGAAAAAACATATTCACTTCCTGCCAATTTCTGAACGGGACATCCCACACTACTTTCCTCGTATGGGGGAGCTAACCGAAATTGATCCACTTTCGGTGGCGTTCCTTGCCATGCTTGCCTCCACATAGGTGCGTCATTACTGAATTGAAATACTGAATATTAACACACTGTAAGCTTGCCACCTTAAATAACTATACTATTATAGTCCTTATACGGGCTTACTATCGTTTCTCACTCGTATACCTCTAAGTTTTCAAAAATAGAATCTTTTCATGCAAGCTATTCCCAATGCGGCTCTGATACCATGCCTGTGGGGAACCCCTTCCAGGATTCACACTCCGGGAATCGCATTGGGTCGTGCCATGCGATGCGGCATCCAACAACATACACGAAACAATACCATAAACATACAATCTTTTATTTCTCAATATAGTGTCATTTACAACATAATGTACCACGAAGGTACACACTGCAGAATATACATACACACGCACTCTCGATCCTAGCTATGCAAAAGAGAAGACGTCCAGCCTGCAGACACTTCTTACTAGCTTCAACAGGAGTGTAGGCAGCGGCAAGGTTATCGGTGAGTCATGTCTCACCGATCAACCATCTTCATAGCAACACTAATATAACCTGCAAAACACTAATAATGCAGCCGTGAGCTCGAAAGCTCAGCAAGGCTTAACCGTCTACCCTAAAAAAGAACTCTATATGTTTTGCAATAAAATGAACATATAATTCCAGTATGCATCTCGTACTGTTCAAACTTTGTCAGCAGGGCGGCATACGCATCGGTCCTTAACCGACACAAGCAGAGCTACAGCAACACAGGCCCAACGTCCTGCTGCTCCTACTCTCTGCTGGGTCTCATTTTCCATTCCAGTTATTCCATTCTCTAGAATCTTATCCATTTGAACCAATTTCCTATCCTCGCGAGTAGCTTCGAACTACCCAACTTGTATCGATTTCTATACAACTTAGCCCTAGAATAAACTACACGATGGTAACCTGTTCTACCCTTCCACCCCAAGGATTTGTGGGTCATGCATTTGGAGTGTCAATCACCCTTGACCTAATGCACAATACATACTAGACCAAGGAAAGTGATACAAAGCAAAATATATCTAATGCACAATACACACTAGACGCAAGGACAGGTTTGCCCTCCGGCACATCCTCAATGGCAAGGTGGTGGACGTTTCCGGGTTTGGGGATGACATGCCGTACATTATTGTTTCGGGGCTGGTTTCTCCCTGGGAATGGTGGTGCCGCTCTGCTGCCTTGCTGCTTCTCGAGGCAGTCCTTCGAGAAATGCCCTTGGTGACCGCACGTGAAGCATGTGTATGGTGGATGTACGCTGCCACCCTGTGGACAAAAACCCGTCATATGTTGTTGAGGCGGGAACGCACGCGGCATGCCTTTTGCTGCTGCTGCTGTTGCTGTTGCGGTGGTGCTGGCAGTGCTGGTCTAAATGTCGGCTACGGATACGGACGATTGAAGAATTGCATCGGTCAAGATGGTGGTTGCCAGCGTTGCCAGATGGTGTGCAATACACCATCCGATATTTTCAGGAAGGACCACCTCCCTCTACGCTGCTCTGCGGCATGCTTCTTTTCTTCTCTACCACGGCTAACTCCCTTCTAGAGTCCTCCCGAACAATCGCAACATCGATTATGTTGTTGAGACTGCCGCGATTGAACATAATCAGCTTATCTTTCAGTTGCGGGTTAAGCTCCTGAAAGAAATGCTCCCGCCTCTTCTCGTCCGTATCAGCATGATGCGACGCGTACAAGACGAGGTCATTGAACTCACGGGAATACCCCAGTGCATTCCTGCCCCCCTGTTGCAGGTGTAAGAACTCCTGCGTCTTCCTCTTCATCAACCCGGGTGGAATTTGATAAGCCCAAAAGGCCATCCGAAATTCCGTCCAAGTTAATACTCGCTCTGTAGGTTGGGAGGCACAGAAATTTGCCCACCAAGCGCTTGCAGACCGCATAAGTTGCTGGGCCACAAATTATGTCTTCTGCTGCTCGTTAACTCGGAGCAGCCAAAACTTCATCTCCGTCGTACGGAGCCAGTTGTCTGCATCGATGGGTTCATCAGCTCGCAAGAATACAGGGGGATGTGTCACCAGAATGTCCGATTAGGTACTTTGCTGATGCTCACCCCTATCTTGACGTACCTCTGGGTGAGACGTATTCTCGATCAGAGTCCTCAGCAGCTCGGTGTGCTGCTGGTGCAAGTCCGCAATGGCTGCAATGATATCCACCAGCGTAATTGACGGCGGTGGTGGCGGTTGCTGCTGTCCCAAGAATGTCTTGGGCGGCTGTTGGGAGGCATCTCCACCCTGACTGGGCCCACCAACTTCCTGGTTTGCACGGGTGTGAGTAATTCTGCAATTCATAGCGGTTAAAGTCAGCACATGTCATACTTGGAAATTCCTTGAAAACAATACCGTATTGTAGTGACGATTGAGAAATTTGCATAACATTCATATATATTGATAAAGCAGAAACTTTATACAAGATATATTATCCTCGGGATCCAAAATTACAGCAACTTTTGATCACCCGAGAAGTCATGCTCATGTCGTCACTACATACTCACACACTACTGTTTTTCTAACACGATATGTCGCTGTTACAA
Source organism: Neostapfia colusana (assembly GCA_030760725.1). Taxonomy (NCBI): domain Eukaryota; kingdom Viridiplantae; phylum Streptophyta; class Magnoliopsida; order Poales; family Poaceae; genus Neostapfia; species Neostapfia colusana. The sequence goes on along the minus strand of JASWHV010000005.1, from coordinate 60,588,151 downwards.
AAGGTAACACATACGACCACCCTCGCTGCCCAATCCGGCAATGGAAATTCCTTAGTCAGAGTGGAAGTCGACCTCCTATGGTTCTTCCTCCTCCGCTGGTTCTTCCAGTTATGCTGGTGGCTCCGGATCCATTACCTCCTCCACTGGTTCAGGCTCCGGTGCTACCTTAATACCGAGAACCACGGGTATGGCACCTGCAAATGGCAGACCCACTACCGGAGGTACTAGGTCCTGCAGAGCGTTCACTTCATCCATCGACTGATTATAGTCCATCTCCCAGTTTTGTCCCATCTAAATTGCTTCATCTTGCTCTTGGGTGAGAATCTCATTTTTCTGGGTCAAGGCATGGATTTGCTGCTGCATTGCCGTGATGTCGGCACGACTTCTCTTTCCTGCTTTCTTCGAACAATGCAACTGTTTCTCCTGTTGATTCAGTCTTCGCATCGTCGGTGCGAGTACATCATGAAGTATTATAGGCACTCTCGTAATGGTCGCTACGGGCTGTGGTCTTCTTGAGCTCCACAGCAAGACGAGCCACATTGACAGCTTGGCTGTCCATCACGCTCCGACCTGCCATAGCGTAGAGGGTAATGTTTGCCTCTGCTGGATTGTACCTTGGGCAGCACGTATCGCTAGCATCAAAGTACCGCCTCCACCATACACGATTAGCTTGTCCCTCCACTGGAAAAAGCACATATGCAGTGTCCTCCATAGCTCACACATGAAGTTGGCAGAAGCTAGACATGGTTTCACGGGCTGCCAATTGCCACACATCCTCCGGGTATCTACCTTTCGCCGTGACGGTCAACGGTGCCCACCCCGGTGAAGTCGGCCCTGCTGGAACATTGACATGTATCACACACGTTGTGCTCTCCTCCTCGCCTTCTTCTTTTGCAAGAAAGTGCAGCATCTACGTGTACCCGAAATATTGAAACATGAGCCTCAACATATCCGGATAACCTCGACGTTGAGAATAGTGGGAAACTACCCACCCGTTCTCCAACTGTATATCGTCTTCCATCTGTAGAAAAATATTTGAAAGTGTCACATATTCATTTCAACAGTAAAATAACGAGTTATAACATAAAAACATGTCATTGAACTCATAGAATTTGGAAACATGAATCAAACTTATCAACAAGTTGATTTCTAGTACACTGCCAAAATTTACAGTGCTGACCAGTTTCCCTTATTCCCAGAGTTAGACCACACTAAGTGCAAAATCATGTCTGGAGTTCCATACCAAAGTTAAATTTAACTTCAATATATTTCCAGAAGGTATTTGTATGCCCTCAGATCTGCTCTGGTTCAAAAGTTATGTGCTGTCAAAGTTAACAGAATTCGGGAGAAAATTTGGCAGCACCTCCCTGCTTTGAGGTACTGATTTGATCCAACAATACGAGCTAATTCCGTACAGAATTCGACAAAATGTTCAGTTACAAAGTTGTTACATATCTCACGGACTTTTAGAAAACGTCTAATTTACTATTTTTGGAGTTTTATGTAGGAAGTTATGGTCATTTTACAGAAAATTCCAGAGAGTTTTTACTCTGCCCTGTTTTCTTTACAGTTTCAACTCTACTGAAGATTTTGACACTTAAATGGATGAAAATACCCCTGGATGCCAATATAGAAGTTGTAGTACTATTAAGATATTTCCATAGATGTATAATGCCAACCCCATGTGAAAAAGATTCAACAACTACACTCTGTACAACTTCAGCATTATTTCAGCTGAAAACAGAGGACACTGTTCCTAAGGTTATATAAGTTGAAACTTGCTTAATTATAAAATCCAGATCAAGATAAGATTTTTTAATCAAGCTTTTAGTTCAATGGATAAAAATTTTCATCTTTTCAATGAGGTTGATCATTTAGTGGAGTGTGATGTCAAAGCATCACCACAACATGCCGGTACTACGTTGTCTCACAAATAATACCCTATACCGAACTAAGCCAGCTTTGTTCATTCAGTAGCACTACTCGACTATCACACATGTTTTCTACACAGATACACAATCGTAGTTAGGGTACCTGCATAAACCACGCAATCATCAGATTCAGCTGCAAACTGAATCCGGCTCCATAAACAGTTTAACACGCCCGTATGTCATCAGTCACACGGACGTTCTCAAGCCAAGCATGCCTTGAGCTATGTGTTCATGTTACCAACCACGTGACAGGGTCTCCTCCTACTTTCCCATAGCATGCCAGGGACTGGCGTTGCTCACATACTCCAAACGACATGAAAAGTTGTAGAGAATACATAAGCTGGCCGGGTTACCTGCCACCCGTGAGGCTCCACCCTTAAGCTTGTGCGCACTGGTGGACAGCGCAGCCATGCATCTCACAAGACATTGAACGCCCCGAGATGCATGTTTCCGACATATCAAGTAGGTTAATATTTCCACTTGTCTATACTAATAACAATCCTTATGTGGGCTATTACTCATTCCTTACCAAGTTTTTGAAAGTTGAGTCTTCTTCATATGTGAGGACCGGGGTCCCGACATCCCAGGATCTAGCTGAGGCGTGTTGTGTAAAGGCATAAGTTTTTAAATTGCTAAAGTGTTCATCACCTCACACACCACAGTTCATACTATGGTAATCACATGAACACATTTGAAGAGCAAGTAACCACCATAAATAGAATGATTAGAGGAAGAAGTCAAAAAATCCAAATGTGGTATTTCCCACATGAATTCTTGAGAGGCTGAGCTCACTATTAAATCCTAAACTTTATTAGTAATGCTCATGGCAAGTTCATGCAAATCCAAACCATTTTGAGGTACTTTTGGATACAATTATTAAAAGGGCTAGTTTCAATGTGGATTAAAATTTGAGATACCTTCATCACCTGAATTAAAAAGGTGGATTCATATTCAAACTCAGCACATTATTCTGAGTTACTCCACCAATTCTCATCTCAATTGGAGTTGATCTTGTTGGGAGCTAAATCTGCACTAATTAAAAAACTGAATTTGAATTTCAAATTCAAGTGTGAATCAAATTTAGCAAACCGAGCTCAATTCTGAAGGATTCAAATTTCCAAATGTCCATTGTGGAATTCTAGCAAATTAGAGGGGCATTGGGGTTCACAGAAATTAAGAAATTTCAGTTGGATGAGTATTAGGGGTGTGGGTCCCACTTGCCAGTGACTGGAGAGGCGGTAAAGCGAGCTGATTGGGGCAGGCGCCATTCCTTTGCGTCGGAGTCCACCGAGAGGCGCCGGCCAGATCCTGCTTTTGCTTGAGAGGTGTCTCAACAGGTGTTGCACCCTGCACTTGCCCCATTTGGCTATAAAACGGTCGGTGTCGGTGGGTGAGCTCCTTTTCCGATCGCTCCCGCAACACACCGCCTAGCCACCCGGAGTATGACCCCGTGAACCACGAGTTCCAATCATTCTACGTCCTCGACACCGAAAGAAGAAGTGTGCGCCAACTTGTCCTCGAGCTCACCGAGCATACCGTTCCTCGGTTCATCCCTTGTATGCAAAGAATTTCACAGTTTAGCATTGGGAGCTCTTTTTGGGACTCGATTAGGTCTAGGAGGAATTTGAGACGATCATCACGGGGGAAGCCAAACAGGGTTTAGAAATTTCTTCTAGAGATCCTTGTGCCCCTCCTCGATCGAAAAACAGCAAGGAAAACCCACCGGAAATCTAGGACCGCTGAGGAGCAGTTCGGCGGAAGAAAGGTTCACCGGTGAGGTCCGGTTTCCCAGCCTTTCGGGGTCAAACCGATGCTGTGCAAAGCTTCCCGAGGTTTCCCTAACCTTGGTGACGCGGTGAGCGCATGAATCGGGTGGCCGGAACGAAGGGAACACGTTGCCGATGAGGTGCAGTGACATAGTGTGAAATCCCTAAAATTGTAGCAAGTGAACCGGCAAATTCCTACATAGGAAAATGAGGGGGGATTAAAATTTGAATTATAATGGTGTGAGTTCAAAGTGCTGATTCAAATGTGCAAAGACTTTCAAACATGGGGAGCTAAACTGAAAGTTTAGTTCTTCGTAATTCCAATATTAAACCTACCAAATTTCAGCTCATTTGGAGGGTGTTTATTATTTGTTTGGAATCAAGAGAGGAAGCACTTGAATCTGAATTCAAATTTCAGTTCCAAATTCAATCTTCTCCAAAATGACAAATTGAATTCACAAATGTGTTCTCCACATTTGAAATAATATCCATGCCAAATTTCAGATTATTTGCGCATAGTTTGCTAGGGTTTTGAATCAATAAAAGGGGAGTAATTCAAATGTTGATTCAAATTTAAAAACCCAATTGCAAGTCAAACTTTTTAACTGAAATAGAATTCAGTGGAATTCAAATTCAAGCCCATTACATTGGGAGGAAGAAAAGGGTTTAATTTGGAGGAAAGTATCAGGAGCTATTAGGTGGGGGGCCCACATGTCAGGGAGACATAAACAGCAGTTGAAGTTTCTTCTCTGCGAGCTGAACACCGGGACAGCCACCGAGCTGTGCCCCAGCTTCTCGCCTATGCGATTCCATCCTCGATACTTGCTCCTCGGTAAAGATCACTAGCTACACAACTCAATTGCCATTCCTTCTCTGCCTCGCACGAGCAAATCCACAGCAACCGTTTCTCCCTTGCGTGCTCACCCGAGAAACAGGGCATGGTGACGCCACCCTCTGCTCTTCATCGCCGATCAGCCTCCGGCCACCTTGGCGCCCGGCTGATTGATCTAGGAGATGCGCCGGTGAATCCTTGATGTGTTCCACCCATCATGAGCTCATTCCCAGCATTCTAGGGTCGGTGCACGAAGCTTTTTCCTTCTTCGGTTCCACACAACACGTGCCTTCACGCGGCCGGCTGCTCCAATACCTCTCCGGCATGATCAAACCTCCACAGGTGTGCCACGATGTCTAGATCATCCTCCCGGACCCTTTTTGCTCGTCCACACCGCCGGCTTGCCGGAATTCAAGGTTTAACGCCGGTGAATGTGAAGAACTGCCAAAACTAAAATTGTGAAATTCTCCCAACCTTGTTAATCACCCGTATTATGGTTCAATCCATAGCAACTACAGTCCCTAGCGACCTCCCAAATCGAAAACCTAAGCATCCCAGCCACCCTATGAGTGGGGCAATGAGAATTCGCCTCCACCGGCCCAAAATGGCTCGGTTCACCGCCGAGCCCTTACTTGCCGCCGTTTTCCGCTCGAGTAGGGTATAGATTCATGTTCTACACGTTCTAGTGGTGCTGTACAGCAACTCATCTCGTCGGAAAAGGCACAGGACACACCGTCCCTCGTCGGCACCGCGCCACCGAGCGCCGCCGCCGGTTCCGATAGCCTTCCTGGCGTTTTCATGCCGTGAGACTTTGCCCGGCTGCTCGGCCACGATGTGAGGAACATGTAGGGCGAAGTCTCATCAAAAAAGTCGAGAAATGGTGATGAACGACGTGCGCCACACCCTCTGTTCGCGCGCGCGAGCCTTGGCGCGATGTTGTAGACGGGTCTGACCCGAGAGCCCCACTGTCAGCCACCGTGTGGGATTATTTGAAGTTTTCTATTAGCAAACAATTCCAGAAATGAGCTCATCTTCTAAATTAAATTATGTCTAGTAGATGTGCTCCAAAAATTCCAAATAAATTCTGGTAGAATCCTCATGTGATAATCTTTGAAGTGATGCAATTTTCCAAACATGAAAGTTCCAGTATTTCTGTAATTAATTTATTTGATCTAATTTCTTGGGAAATTAAGTACCACTGTTCCTGTAATGGGAAAATTCATAATTTTGGTTAGGACACTCCTTCAAATAACCTTGACCATCAGTAAAAATTTCAAGCCTATTGGGATTTATTTACTGGGTGAAACAGTCTTCTAATCTTCAGCCTTCATTGAAAATTCCCCAAAATAAACAGAAACCCTATCAGCATTTCCTATCAACTTCAGAATTCCATTTCTCCCTGTAGACAACTCGAAAAATTATGAAACAAATTTTGCTAGAACCAGGGAGACCTCTTTGATATAGACCTTTCACTTTTAGCTATGTCAAAACTTCATATTTGGGATCAAAATTCAGATAAGCCATGTACTTGTTGGAATTTTAGAGACCACAAGCTTCCATGAAAATTCCTCCAATTTTGCTCAGAGTATCCTCATGAAATCTAGCCTCCACTTGCGAGGGCCTCACGGCCTCGTCGAGCCAGGATCACGCTGAGGGGTGCTGCATCAGCGTGATCCTGGCTCGACAAGGCCGTGAGGCCCTCACAGCATGGTATCAGAGCTCGCTTGAGGGTTAACGCACTAAAAAGGTCATCTTTTTCCAAAACTCGGTGAGGAACGAGTTAGTAGCCCATATAAGAATGTTATTAGTGTATAGAAAGTGGTAATACTAACCTATTTGCTTATGTCGGTAAATTATGCATCTCAGGACGTCATATGTCTTGGGGGTACATGTAAGTGCTGTCCACCAGTGCGCACAAGCTGAAGGGTGGAGCCTAACGGGTGGCAGGTAACCCGGCCCGTTTTAATATCCTATACGACTCTTCATGTCGTTTGGGGTATTTGAGCAACGCCATTCCCTGGCGTGCTGCGGGCAAGTTTGGGAGACCCCTTCATGTGGTTAGTAATGTGAACACGTAGCTCAAGGCGTGTTTGGCTTGAGAACACCCGTGCGAGTGATGACGGACGGGTGTATGAACTGTATTGGGACCGGGCTCGGTGAGCAGCCGAGTCTGATAATTGTGTGAGTTATTTGCAGGTAGTCTAACCACGAATCGGTAGACGAGTAGCATCCGTGTGAGAGAGACGTTTAGTGCTACTGAACTAACGAAGCCGGCTAAGTCCGGTATAGGTTTTTCTTTGTGAGGAACGTAGTACCAACGTGAACTGGTGAGGCTTCGACGTCACACCCCACTAAATGAGCAACCTCATTGTAAAACTTGAAGGTTTGGTCCAGAGCACTAAAAATTTGATGTAACTCTTTCCCTTAATCAGGATATTCAAAATAAATAAAACTTCAACTTATAGGATACTAAGGACAGAGTCCTCTGTTTTTAGCTGAAAGCAGAAGTTAAACAGAGGTTAGAGGTTGAGTTCTTTCGAGGTTGGGGTCATATGATACATTTCTTGAAAGATTTAGAAGATCTTTACAATTTTTCTGTTGATGTCCAGAGGTATTTCATCCCTTAACCAGTCGAAAAATTCAGTAGAGTTGAAACTGTCCAGAAAACAGGGCAGAGCAAACACTCTCTGTAACTCTCTGTAAATTGAGCATAACTTACTGCAAAAAAATCTAAAAATAGAAAATGAGGTAGTTCGGAAAAGTTCATGAGAGGGGTTACAACTTTTTGACAGAATGTTTTGTAAAATTTGGTGTAGAATTAACTGTAATTCTTGGATTAAATCAGTACCTCAAGCAGGGAGGTGCTGTCCAATTGTCTCCAGAAATTCTGTCAACTTTGACATCTCATAACTTTTGAAACAAGATATATCTTAGGCCAAGTAAATACTTTCTGGAAATCTATTGAAGTTAGCTTTAACTTTTATGTCGATCTCCAGAATTGGTTTTGCCTTTAGCATGGTCTAAATCAGGTTGAAAGTGAAACTGGTCAGGGCTGTCAGTTTGGGCAGCAGACCAGCAATCAAATTGTTCTAAGTTTGAGTTGTGTTTCAAAGTTTTATGAGTTCAATGACATGTTTTATGTTATAACTCAATGAATTACTGTTGAAATAAATATTTGACCATTTTCAAATATGTTTCTACAGATGACAGCGGATAGACAATTGGAGAACGGGTGGGTGGTATCCCACTGTTCTCACCGCAGCGGTTATCCGGAAGTGTTGAAGCAAATGCTTAAATATTTCGGGTACGTGGAAATGCTGCAGTACCTCGCTAAGGAAGAAAACGAGGAGGGGAACAAGACATGGAACATCCATGTCGACGTTCTTGCAGGACCTGCGCCACCCGGTTGGGCACCGTTCACCGTCACGGTGAGAGGTAGACAGCCGGAGGAAATGTGGCAAGTGGCAGCCCGCGACACCATGTCGCGTTTCTGCCAAATACACATGAGAGCTATGGAGGTCACTCCATATGCGCTGGTCCTGGTGGAGGGGCGAGCTAGTCACTTGTGGACGCAAAGGTACTTGGAGGCAACAGATCCGGGTTGCCCAAGGTACAACCCCACGGAGGCGAACCTCAGCCTCCAGTTGAGGGAAGGGAATACCGTGATGAATAGCCAAGCTGTCCATACGGATTGTCTTTCCATAAAGCTCAAGGAGAGCACCAGCCGTGGAGACCATTTCGAGAGTGCTCACAGCACACTCTGTAATGTGCTCCTTCCAACGATAAAGCGACTGAACGAACAACACAATTAGTTGCATCGTCTGAAGAAGGCGAAGAAGAAAAGCCGCGTCGACATCACGGCTTTGCAACAGCAAGTGCAGGCCCTGACCCAGCAGAATGAGGTCCTCACTCAAGAGCATGATGACGCTATTGAGGAGGGTCAAGGCTGGGAAGAGGACTACAACCAGGCCATGGACGAGGTGCATGCGTTGCAAGACCTCGTACCTCCAGTAATGAGCCTACCAATGGTAGGTGCCGTACCCGTGGTTTTGGGTATCCTGGTGATGGGGGAACCTGAACCGGAAGAGGAAGTCATGGATCCAGAGCCACCAGCAGTGGTAGCGGAGGAGGACGACCCACAGGAGGTCGATTTTTACTCCGAGTAGTGAGTTACCATTGCCAAGAAGGGCAGCAAGGGTGGTGTAGGAAAAACTTTTGTAGTCGGTGACATGTCGTGTAGACAGTAGTATATGTCTAGGTAGTGACGACATGAGCATGACTTCTCGGAGACCCGAGAATAATGTATCTTGTATAAAGTTTATGCTTTCTTAATATATGTGAATGTTGTGCAAGTTATTCATGTGTCACTTGAATACCTATTGTTTCATATGGAATTTTAAGAATGACATGTGCTGATCGCTGCTGTTTTGAATTTCAGAATGACTCGCACTCGTGCGAACCCAGACGTTGGAGGTTCTAGTCAGGGGGGAGAGGCCTCCCAACAGCCTCCTGAGGATTCCTCGGGACAGCAACAGCAGCAACAACAACAGCAACAACCGCCACCGCCACCACCAACGGTTACATTGGCCGACATCGTTGAGGCTATGGCAGGTTCTCATCAGCAGCACACGGAGTTTCTGCAGACGCTTATTGCAAATACGTATCGGCCGGAGAGACTTCAAGATCGTGAGGAGCGCCAACAAAGCTCCTACCCCGGCTTTCTGGCTACTCATCCCCCGGTATTCTCAAGGGCGGATGAACCACCCGATGCGGACAACTGGCTCCGCACGATGGAGATGAAGTTCGGACAGCCCCAAGTGAGTGAGGAGCGCAAGACTCAGTTTGCGGTCCAACAGCTTCAAGGATCTGCGAGCGCTTGGTGGGCGAACTACTGTGCCTCGCAACCCACCGAGCGAGTTATGACCTGGGCAGAGTTACGGACGGCCTTCAGGGCCTATCACATACCGCCGGGTCTTATGAAGAGGAAGACGCAGGAGTTCCTTCACCTGCAGCAAGGAAGCAGGAACGTGCTGGAATACTCCAGTGCGTTCAGTGATCTTGCACTCTATGCTTCCTATCACGCGATACCGACGAGAAGCGGCAGGATCATTTTTACCAGGGGCTTAACCCGCTCCTGAAGGACAAGCTGGCGATGTTCAGTTGCGGCAGCCTCAATGATATTATTGATGCTGAGATTGTTCAGGAGCACTCCGGCAAGGAGTTAGCGGCATCGGAAAAGAAGCGAAGCATGCCGCAGAGCAGCGGAGAAGGAGATGGTCCTTCTAAAAAATATCGGATGGTGTATCGCTCACCATCGGGTCAGCGCTGGCAGTCACCACAGAGGCCGATGCCCTTCCACATTCGGCCATATTCTCCACCGGCATTCAGGCCAGCACTACCAGCACCACCTCTGCAGTAACAACAGCATCAGCGGGCGATGCCGTGTGTATTTGCACCTCAGCAGCGCATGCAGGGCTTTCGTCCCCCAAGCATGGGCCAGACAGCCGCCACATGCTTTAAATGCGGTCGCCCAGGACACTTCGCCAACAACTGTCCTGAGAGGCAAGGTGGTGGAGTAGCACCATAGTTTATGGGGAGGAATAAGCCCCGGAACCCCACTAATGCACGGCGGGCAAATCCTAAGCCCGGTACCATCCACCAACTCACCATAGAGGACGTACCGGAGGGAGAGCCCATCCTTGTGGGTATGTTCCAACTCTATCAGCACCCCGCCATAGTGTTATTTGATTCAGGCGCCACGCATAGCTTCATTAGACAAGCTTTTATTGCTAAATACAGCTTGCGAATACTACCCTCCAAAAGTCCTTACTTGATTTTTTCACCGGGTGGGAAAATTTCAGCAAGCATGATGGTTCCAAAAGCACCATTATGCTTAGAGGGTAGAGTATACCCTACGTCGCTCAAAGTTTTAGAGAAACAAAAGGTTGATGTCATTTTAGTGATGTCGTGGTTAACCCGTCACGGCGCTGTTTTAGACATGGTCCTTCAGGTCGTGCATTTGCACTCAGAAGTGCACGAGTCACACTCATTATTTCTGGACAATCCAGAAATAAAACTTCCATGTGTATACCAATCCACAACTATAAGATTGGAAGACATTCCAATAGTCCGTGAGTTCCCTGACATGTTCCTGGATGATTTACCGGGGATGCCGCCCGAGCGAGAGGTGGAGTTCAAGATTGAACTTGCACCGGGAACTATACCAATATCCCGAAGGCCGTACAAGATGGCGCCCAAGGAATTGGCTGAACTGAAGATGCTGTTAACAGACCTGCTGGAGAAGGGTTTTATTAGGCCGAGCTCCTCGCCATGGGTCTGTTCGGCATTATTTGTGAAGAAGAAAGACGAAACACTGCAGCTTTGCGTGGACTATCGCTCACTAAACGCCATAACTATCAAGAACAAGTACGCGTTGCCACGGATCGACATGTTTGATCAGTTGGTCGAAGCAAAGATCTTTTCCAAAATGGACTTCAGATCCGGGTACCATACATATTAAGATACGGGCTGAGGATATTCCGAAGATGGCTTTCTCGATGAGGTACGGACTTTATGAGTACCTGGTCATGTCCTTCGGCCTCACCAACGCTACAGCCCACTTAATGTACTTGATGAACTCGGTATTCATGGCGGAGCTGGACAAGTTTTTCGTGGTCTTCATCGACGACATATTGGTATATTCCAAGTCGGAGGACGAACACACGAAGCATCTGCGTATAGTCTTGCAACGGCTGCGGGATCACCAACTATACGCGAAATTCAGCAAGTGCGAATTCTGGATATCGCAAGTGCCTTTTCTCGGTGATATTATCTTAGCAGAGGGCATCGCTGTAGACCCGAGCAAGATCACACAAGTGCTGAATTGGAAGTCCCCGAGAACTGTTCATGAGGTACAGAGTTTCCTCGGACTCACGGGATATTATTGGAGGTTCATTCTGAACTTCTCAAAGATTGCCAAGCCTATGACAGAGCTGCTGAAGAAGTCTATCAAATATGTTTGGAGTCCAGCATGTGAAGCAGCGTTCAAGGCATTAGTAAAGCACCTAATATCAGCACCGGTTTTGGCGCAGCCAGACACAACAAAACCGTTCGATGTGTACTGCGATGCATCAGGCATTGGACTCGGATGTGTGCTGATGCAATACCGAAGAGTGGTCGCGTATGGATCACGGCAGCTCAGAAATCATGAGCAGAATTATACAACTCATGACTTAGAGCTTGCTGCCGTGGTACTCGCACTCAAAATGTGGAGGCACTACCTACTCGGTAACCTTGTGCATTTATATACCGACCACAAAAGGCTCAAGTATATATTCACTCAGAAAGAGCTGAACATGAGGCAGCGAAGATGGTTAGAGTTGATAAAGGATTACGAAATAGAGATCCATTATCACTCCAGAAAGGCAAACATAGTGGCGGATGCGCTGGGTCGCAAGTCACACGTCAACAATCTGACCATCACAACGTTGGAAGAGAGCGAGCCACCATTGCATGTGATTCCACATGGATCTTTCTACAACATAGATTTGATCCCCACCATCCGTGAAGAAATAGCGGCAGCTCAGAAACATGACAAGGGCATGTCGCATTTGCGGAGACGTGTAGACATTGGGGAGCTGAAATGTTTCCGGAAAGACGGAGACAGCGTCCTATGGTTCAAGGACCGAATTGTCGTACCCCGTAACCCGCAGTTACGGAAGAAAATCTTTGATGAGGCTCACTTGTCAAAGTTTTCTATTCACTCCGGCAGCAACAAAATGTATCAAGAACTAAGAAACAAGTTTTGGTGGACACGAATGAAGCGGGAGATCGCAAAGTACGTGTTCGAGTGTGATACATGTCGAAGGGTTAAGGCAGACCAATGAGAAAACTGGGACTGCTACAACAACTGGGCGTTCCTTCCTGGAAGTGGGAAGACGTGAGCATGGACTTCATCGTTGGTTTACCCACCACAGTTCAGAAGAATGATTCCGTGTGGGTGATCGTCGACCGGCTCACCAAAGTTGACCATTTTATCTAGGTCAACACCAACTACAACGCCAAGAAGTATGCTGAATTGTACATCTCACGTATCCTATGCTTGTACGGCGTACCCCGCACCATCATATCGGATCGGGTCACTCTATTTGTGTCTCGTTTTTGGGAGCAGCTACATGCTTCGTTGGGAATGAAACTGATCCGTAGTTCAGCATACCACCTGCAGACGGATGGGCAAACCGAGCGGGTAAGTCAAATTTTAGAAGATATGTTACGAGCTTGTGCTATCAACCACGGTATGAATTGGATGATCACTTACCGTTAGCCAAGTTCTCGTACAACAATGGGTACCAAGCCAGCATCAAGATGGCGCCTTACGAGGCGCTATACGGGAGAAAATGCCTCACACCGCTGAATTGGTGTGAGTCTGGCGAGAGGGTCACCTTCGGGATTGATTGTAAAATCCCCAAAAGTGGTAGCAAGAATTTTCAGCTCATGTACACTTAGGAGAAATGAGGGGAATTAAAACTTTGAATTTTAACGGTGATGGTTCAAATTGAGGATTCAAACTTCGCAAAACTTCCAAACATGGAGATCTAAATTCATGACTTGGGTCTTCATATTTCAAATATTCAACCTTCCAAATTTCAGCTCATTTGGAGGAGTTTTAAATATTTGTTTGGGATTAAAAGAGGAAACCCTCTAATCTGAATTTCAAATTCAGTTTCAAATTCCAATCCTCTCAATTTGCAAATTTGGTTCCACAGATGTGTTCTCCACATTTGAACTAGCAGCCAGGCCAAAATTAGAAACTTTGGAGTTGGTTTGCTATGTTTTTGGAACTATGCAAAATGGAGAATTCAAATTTCCTTTTAAATTCAAATGACCAAACCCAATTCAAACTTCACACCAGAATTCAAACTATTTGAATTCAGTAAGTTTAAACCATGACTTGGTATGAAAGTATAGTCTTAAATGTTAAGTTGCTGGGGAAGAAATATCAGTGAAAGTTGGATAAAAATTTGAGGTGGTGGGACCCATTTGTCAGCTACACAGAAGAATAAACTGACCCTGTTTTCACCTCGGCTGTTCACCGCGTGCCACCGATCGACGGCTGCCTCCACCGAGCTGCTCCTCGCTGCTCCCAAAGTCGAGCCGGTGCGCGTGGGCGATCAGAGGAGCAGTACACTCCTACTTCTCCTCTCTACCGTCATCCACAGCCCTCGCAGCTCCTCTGCCCGAGCGCCGGCCGAAACCTTGAGCTCCCTCGCCGCTCGTTTCTTTCCCGATCAACCACAGCCCTCCGAGCTCAGCTGCTCGAGCCCTCCACAGCAAAAGTGTAGCGCCTGGACATACTCTAACACCCCCTAAAGTTCCTCCAATGTTTACCGATTATCGCTGCTCGTAAAACACGGATTTGCGCCAAAGCTTGGAGGTGCACCGGACTTCGCCGTTTCGGCTCACCGTCGACAGCCTCATCCGGCCACCCTCTCCTCCGACTGCCTATACAAGGAAGGCGCGTGGGTAAGCCCTGGATGGTGTAGCCGCCAGCCGTATAGCAAATGATCTATTGAGTAGCTAGAATTTTATTCTTTCCCGAACCCTAGTGTAGAAGAACGAGGCTCGGTTAATATTAAAATTCGGGTTGCACAATCAACCATGCCTCGAGCTCACGTGCACATAGCTTCTGCACTCCCTAGCTCCCATCCTCGACAAAGAACCAAGGAAAATCAGCGACAGATGGCCTTGTTCTAGTCGATTTTCGCGCCGCCATGGGAAACCGCTTCGGCTCACCGTTGAACCCTAGTTTGCGGTCCGTTTCATCGAGTTAGGCAGCCCGTTCTAGCTCCTACATCTTCCACTGGTGATCTAGAGCCCGAGAACCAATCGTTTGGTAGAGGAAAGTGGTTTCCCGACCTCGCCGGAGTGTGAAACCCTGCTGTCACCAGTGCGCGCCATCTTCCGGTGAGTTTTGGCCGCTGGCGACACCACCGGCGTATTGAGCGGGGTAAATAATGGAAGGGCGTCCAGTTTCGGCTCGGGAGATGGCCGGAGAAGCCCTTCCCGCAACCCTCTCCGGAGCAGCACCCGGGTGCCTCTGTTTGAAGCGAGGAAGAAGAGGGAACTGACGGGTGGGGCCCACAGCTGGGATTCAAACATTTCCAGATTTTCCTAACTCAGTTCAAACTTTGGAGACCCATAACTTTATGTAGGAAACTCCAAAAAGGGTGAGACCAATTTTGTTGGAATCCTAATGAGGCGTACTTCAAAGAGAAAAAAATTGCATGCTATGAAAATGCCCAGGAATTTCTGTAGAATTGTTTTTAGTAAATCCTTTAGGGATTTATTACAGGAGCAATTCTTTATGAAACATTCCCAATTTTGGGCAGAAAGTCCTTTTCATAGTAACAGATCTCAAGTAAAATTTTGAGCCTCATTGGAGTTCATTTTCTAGGCTAAACTGCCTTCCAAAGTTCAGCCTTTATTTGAAAATTCAAATTTAAACAGAAACTTTTCAGAACTCCTGTCCAACTTCAAAAATTCATATCTCTCTGTTGGTAGCTCCAAAAATGGTGAAACAAATTTTGTTAGAACCATGGAGACTTACCCTACTCAGATCTTCCACTATTAGCTATGTCAAAGCTCCTGATCTAGGCTCAAAATTCAGAGAAGCATTGTACTTGTAGGAATTTTGCTCAGATCATCCTTAGAGGGTCTAGTATTCACTGTAAAAATCCCAAAGCCAAATAAGGATCCTAAATAGCAGTAGCTATGAATAGAAGTTCAATTCTTATAAATCCTTAATACCTATACATATATTTTGCTACATTTTATTTAGTGACCAAAGTTGAGGACGCACCAGAGCCCTTGGACGTCCTGCCACCAGAAGCTAACTTCTCCTCTGACTCGCAACCAGGCAAGCCCCAGTTTGCACTTAAGTACCTTTTATAAAGCTTTTCATTTGTATTACTTATGTATAGGTCGAAATGTATGAATTAGAGTTAAGGTGATTGAAACCCCACTTGCATAGCCTTTTTAACTCCTATAAAGGGTTGGGTAGTTTACAAACTCGACGAGTAGAGAAGGCCATGCTAATGTTTAGGGTTACGGTAGAACTCGAGTGGTTGGAAGCTACTCGCGAGATAGTACTTATCACACGGAATGAGAAGAGGTAGAAAATGGATTGAGTTGTGAAAATGAGACCCAACAGGGGGGGGGGATAGGAGGCAGTGAGCAGAGGTCTCATGTGCGTAGCCCTGTTGGTGTCGATTGAGGACCGTCCGTGTGCGGCCCTGCTGGACAAATATCGAACAGTACCGGATGCATACTAGCATATGGGAACCAGTCACGCTCCACGCGGGGACCTCCTGCCCATTACGGATGGACCTGTTCGGCATTTGGGTTGCCTTTGAAAGGTTGTTGCATACAACAGAGTAGGAAGGGGTGTGGAATCACGCTTCTGAAAGTGGGTGTATGTGACATGTTATCTGGGTGTGTCTTGATTGCAATCACCATCCCTCGTGGTTATTTGAGTACCCGCTTGTTCACTGCGCTGTGACGTAGTAAGAAGTGAAATAAGCCAACTGAATATGCTGTATTGAACTATTAATGTCTTGAAACCTTGTATGCTGTAGTTATAGAGCTAATTAAGTTTATATTCCACTTTGGGCATCACCACATCAGAGGAAAGCGTTTCTTGTTTGATTTTGGACTTCCGATGTGAGGGCTGCCTAAGTATCAATAAACTGTTGCTATAAAACTGAAAGTAAGGATCAACATGTAGGTGTGTCTTTATTGCAAAAAATCATTTGTCCTATCTTACACATCCTTGCATGTAGAGTTCCCTGCCTAGGGTTGTCGGTTAAGACTTGCTAAGCCATCGTGCTCACTGTTGCAATATTTTGAGCTGTGTGCAGGTGAGAGTTATTTGGAAGGTTCCGATGATGAGGCGATGCCCCCGTCGGGGTTCACGGTCGAGCTGGAGCCCTGCACGCCGCCATGATCCCCGGTTCCATGCTGCTAGTGTGTAGCGTCCCAGGGCTGGACAGCTACACTTTTGCTTAGTTAGAATGAGAGAGAGTTAATAAAGAATACTTCCGCTGTATAATTTTGTTTTGTAAAATACTTCCGCTGTTTTATATCAAATAAAAGTTTGTATGTTGTTCTTTATTCTTTTTGTGTGTGCTGTTGGGTGCCGCATCGCACGGCACCACCCTATGCGATCTTGGAGTGGGTGAACCACGGGGTGGTCCCCACATTGATCTTGTCAACAATGCAGATGAAAAGATTCGGCTGATTCAAGCAAACCTACAAGCCGCCCAATCCTGACAAAAACAGTATGCGGACCGGAGAAGACGTCCTTTACAATTTGAAGTCGAGGATCACGTGTATCTACGTGTGTCTCCAATGAATGGCGTGAACAGATTCAGGGTGAAAGGAAAGTTGGCACCCTGATTCATTGGTCCATTCCAGATTGGGGAAAGATGTGGGTAAGTTGCATACATGCTACAATTACCGGCGACACTCTCCGGTGTGCAGGACATCTTTCACATTTCTCAGCTGAGCAAGTATCTCAAGCTATCAACTACCATTCAGCTGAGGGATATTGAAGAACTAAAACCGGATCTCACTTATCGGGAGGAACAAGTTCAAATAATTGATGAAAAGGCCCAAACCAAACGCAACCGTACGTTGTGGTTCTACAAAGCTCTATGGAGTAATCACTCCATAGATGAAGCGACATGGGAAAGCGAAGTCTTTCTTCGCGCTAAGTACCCCAAATTTTTCGCGTCGCACATACGGTAATTCTCCACCGTCTTCTCTCTCATTTTCACCTTATAATTTTGGGACGAGATTCTTTTATGGGGGGGGGAATGTAAGGGCCTAATTTTTTGTAGACAATAAAAGTGTTCATTAGACCACACATACCTCATTTGAGGACAACTTATGAACACATTTGAAGAGCAAGTAACCACAATCAATATGGTCATTAGAGGATGAACTCACAAAATGCAAAAGTGGTATTTCCCACATGCATCATATAGGGGCTGAGCATATGAAAAAATCCTACACCTTGCTTGGAATGCTCATGCAAAATTTCACCCAAATCCAAAACCTTTTTGAGGTATTTTTGGGTATAATTGGCAAGAGGCTAGTTTGAACTCAAACTCAAATTCAAACTCCTTTCATCCCATGAATTCAAAAGTGGGATTCATATTCACACTCAACACATTTTTGTGAGCTCACACACCAATTTTCACTCCATTTGGATTTGATCTTGATATGAGCCAATTTTAGCAAATTCAAATTCAATTTGAATTTCAAACTGCATATGTGCTGTAAATGTATTCAAACACTTCACAATTTGAATTCTATCAAGTTCAAACGGCCATTTGGTAGATAATTCAAATTTCAAAGGGTATTAGTGGAACTACTGTTTAGAGCAGTGGGAGAAAGTTAATTTCAGAGGTTAAAATGGAAGTGGGATCCACTGTCGGTGTGTGATAGCCGAGTGAACCGACTCCACCTCTGTTCACTCGGTTTCTCGCGTGCGATCGAGCAGACGCCACAGCGAGGGAAGCTTGCCAGCAGCTGATTGCCACCTCTGGCCACCGAGTCGCCCCTCTGCCCTCTTATCTTTGCGCCCAAGCCTCCACAGACTGATCTCACCGGTGTCCCGACCTTCTCCCATACAGAAAGCGCGCCGCACGTCGCTGCACACCCGAGACTCACCATATCGCCATCGACCGGCCAAACCTGTCCCTCCCACCGTGAGCTGAGGCCACAAATGGCACCACCGACCTTTGCTCGACGTGCTCCAACCCTCAGTTGCTCGTGATCAGCTCCTCTCGATCTTTTCCAAGCCAATCTTCCACTTCCAGATTCACTCCGAAGCACCTCCGACTTGACACCGTCGCCCACGTAGCTCCAAGCTTTTCCGGTGCAGACAACTGGTCTCTGAGGTTAGCATCGAGGTCTAGTAGCTTTCCCCAAGCTCCCTAGCTCCATCTTAGTGCCGGTTAGCCATAATTTCATTTTTCCCAACGATCGTCGTATAGAACACCGAGAACCAAAACCTGAAATTCATCTCGATCACTTAGTCACTGTAAATCCTGGTCGAGCTGAAGCTAGAGTAGCACCTCAAGGTTACCTCGGCCAAATCCTAGCGACGATGATCAACCCAGTAAGCGGAGCACCATATTTTGGCCATCGCTGGTGAAAACGGCTCGGGTCGCCGGTGAAGTCTACTTTCCCGGTGATCTCCGTCCAAGAGGAGGGCAGCTTTAGCTTCCCCGTGCCCAGTGGTGCTTTGCGACCTGTTGGTTGATCGTACCTCGACATCGCCGGAAACGTAGTCGGCGATGGTGGCGGCAGAATTGAGTTCGGGTCTGACGGTGCTAGCTCGTCTCGGCGGTGAACACGATCAACCAATGGGTCACAAAGAACCACTGGAGCACGGGGAAGCTAACCCTGCCCTCCTCTTGGCCGGAGATCACCGGGAAAGTAGACTTCACCATCGACCAGAGCCATTTTCACCGGCAGTGGCCAAAATACGGTGCTCCGCTCACTGGGTTGATCATCGTCGCTAGGATTTGGCCGAGGTAACCGTGAGGTGCTACTCTAGCTTCAGCTCGACTAGGATTTCCAGTGACTAAGTGATCGAGATGAATTTCGGGGTTTTTGTTCTCGTTGTTCTATAGGACGATCATCGGGAAAAATGAAATTCCCGCTAAATGGTGCTAAGATGGAGCTAGGAAGCTCGGGGAAAGCTACTAGACCTCGATGCTAACCTCAGAGATCAGTTGGCTGCACCGAAAAATCTTGGAGCTACCTGGGCGACGGTGTCAAGTCGGGAGGTGCTTCGGAGTGAATCAGGAAATGAAAGATTGGCTCAGAAAAGCTCGAGAGGAGCTAATCACGAGCAACTGAGGGTTGGAGCATGTTGAGCAAAGGTCGGCGGTGCCGTTTGTAGCCTCAGCTCGCGGTAGGAGGGACATGTTTAGCCGGTCAACGGCGAGATGGTGAGTCTCAGGTGTGCGGCGACGTAAGGCTCGTTTTCTGTGTGGGAGAAGGTCGGGACACTGGTGAGATCAGTCTGTGGAGGCTTGGGCGCGAAGATAAGAGGGCAGAGGGGCGACTCGGTGGCCAGAGACGGCAATCAGCTGCTAGCAAGCTTCCTGTAACACCCCAAAACCCGTTAAGAGGGGAATTTAAAAAATTTTGGACGTATTGCATGTGGTGCAGAAATTCAAATTCAAATTGCAATTCAAATTTAACTCAAAACAGAAAAGAAAAAGAAAAAGAAAAAAAACCCCGGCCAGTGGGCCGAAACCCACCAGCCGGCCCACCCACCCCCGCGCCAGCCCGCAGCCGCGCGCCCCCCTCTCCCTCTCACTGACACACGGGACCCGCGTGTCATCCCTGACCTCCCGCTCGCGCCAACCGCCGGACTCTTCCGCGCGCGCTCCCGATCGTAACTAACCCAGAAATCCGCATCCCCCAGCCCGACTCCCGGTCCCGGATGACTCAAACTCGATCTAAACAAACCCGCCGCCCTCCCTCGTCTATAAAAACGCCAGCATCGCCCCGTTTTTTTCCCCACGATCGGCTGCTTTTCTTCCCGGTGAGAACCAGAGCTTCTCTGACCGTTTTCTCTCGATCTTCGCTCGGGATTTCTGATCTAATGCGCCGAGCTTGTTCCACCGCCTTCGGGGAATCACGCAGGTGCAGAAAACTCGGTGGTTTGCGCTCCAGACACAGCGCCAACGAGCATCGCTGCGATTTCATCTCGGACCTCGTCGCCGACCGCCTTCCAGGACCTCCGAGCTCAAGAAAAAACCAGAGGTGAGATCCCCGACCTCCCCTCTACCGATCTATGCCATGAAATCCCAGTCTTAGGAAGAATAGACGAAGATCCGAAGTTTTCAGACGAGATCACCGCCTCCCGCCGCCACGCGCCGCCGGGCAGCGCCACCCGCGCACGACCAGGGCGACGTGGCCTCTTGTGCGCCGTCTATTTTAAATCGCACGGTAGAACTGAAACCCCTGCGTACCGGTTCGACGTTATAATCTCAGCCGTCTGTTTTAAATCGGACGGTCCACGTCGGCCCCGCATTATAAAGGCCGGGATTCTTACGCGCTACCCCCTGGGGATCTCGGAAAATACAAGCTAGAAATTCATGTAAATTCTGATCTAGCCCCTGGAACTTCAGAAATTCATGTAAATTCAATTAAAAATCAGTTCTAGCCCCTGGACTTAAAAAAAATTAGGAAAACCCCTCTGTTATGTGTAGTTAGACCCCTGGAAATTTATGAAATAATATAATAGACCCTGTAGTGGGGTGAGTTTACCTTTTTAACCCTATATGATATTAAATTTAGGAATTTGATTATGTGATTATGATTTAAAATTTAAAAGGAGAGACAAACACATGGTAAATTCAAATTTAAACTCTCCTAGCACTTGGAAAACTTTAGAATGAGTTAAAAGTAGATTTTAAGCTGAAATGAATCTGTTTTATTGATTGATCACATTTATTAATTATAGGGACACATTTTTGGGTTAGGAAATAATTCTGAAAATTGGTAAAATAAATTTAAATCAGTTCACATCAGAGGAGAAGTTCCAAAATATATTATTTAATATTTTATATCAGAACCTATTCTGTTTAGATGATGTGTCTTACTATTTTCATAATAAAGTTCACATTTAGGCATAGAAAATAAATCTGAAATTATGAGAAAATAGGTATGCATAATTAGAAAATGATAAATGAAGTCTCCAAATCCATAGATTTCAGTTTAGGATTTGGTAGAAGATCTGAAAACCCAATTGGAGTAGGGAAATACCTTCCATGCATACTTGGTAGCTAAGAAGGGTATCAATTGAATACAAGGAAGTTGTTCAAATTTGGAAATTCATATATATTGTGCAAACACAAATCTGAATACAAAACTTAGAAATCATATACACATGTTTAAAAGTGCATGCAAGCTAAAAATCAACACACATAGAGTAACCACAACACTTAGAAATGTGAATGACTTTCATAGGTGTGAATGTGTGGTTTGTATGAAGTGAAAGTGTGAACTATGTCTTATGGATTGTTGTTTTTTTTTTTGCTATGTGTGTTGGCATGAGTAGAACCTGCCCCAGAGCAAGTTCTCCCCTTCCAAGATAAGGACTATCCATTCCCAGAGCAGCAGGAAGAAGGCAAGTGTCCTTGACCACTTTGATCCTATGCTAGGATGTGTAGATAGAATTATTTGCATTGTCAATTGAAATATGAAACCCATGCTAGGAAGTTCCCCTAGAATTGCATTAACTTGTTTCCTTGTAGCTTGGGTTGGGATTTGTTTCATTATGTCATTCATTCATATTACTTATGCTTAGCCATGCTTAGAATGGGATAATTTGGGATATGAGATAATCAATTTGGTTACCTTACCCTTGAATGAGATATTATGAGTTATGTAGAGGTAGGGATCGAGGCAAGTTGGATGATTTTGGTTGGTGCTGGGTGCATGAGACTCGGGTTTGTGTTTAGTACTTGCCTGGATCCTAAGGATCGATTCATGGAGCATGTAACCTGGCTTTACCGTGCCAACAACATGCTGAGATGGGGCAGCTTGGCCAATTAATTAGGTGTATCCCCGGCGTAGTATGGGTGTGTTGGATGGTGCGGGGAATTAGGTTTCAGCTGGACTACCATATGAACCGCAAGGCTCAAGAGGGGGCCACTGCAGCGGGGTTGGAGCCTCTTGTATGCTGTTAGGGGTGAAACCTCAGTGGGCCCACGCTCATCGGGAGTCCCTTTGTAAAGGCTCCGTAGTGATCTCCTGGCTACACACCTGGGAAGTGTGAATGTGGTTCGTGGCCACTGGCATAATGGAGGTTCTTTTAGTCCACCCGGCAACGGGAGATGAAATCACTACATGTGGGTACAGTGGTGCAAACTGAGACGGCCCCACAGGACCTCGTCGGGTGGTGCCGTGTTATGCGGCACCCAACACCAGACGGGTCGATGAACACATCATATTACATAAATAGTTTGCGGAAGCGTACAAGATTGTTTTACAAATAAGTATACCAGAGTAAACTACAGCGGAAGACTATCACTCTCACGACTCATATCTAAACTAGCAACAAAGAAACGGTCCAGCCCGCGGACGTTTCTTACTAGCAACACGAAGACAATCTGCAGCGGCGAGGATGCTCTTAGAGTAAGCACTCGGAGGTTCCCGAGTCTCATAGGCAACCCTTCTCATAAGCATCGAGTCAATTACCTGCAAAACAACTCGGATAGCATCCGTGAGCATAACGCTCAGCAAGACTTAACCGTCACCCTAAACATGAAACTCTAAGTGAGGTTATGAACCTAACATAGGATGGCATAGGCATAATTAAACTCGCCTAAAAGTGAATCCTTACTTTCAGATATTAATTGCAGCATTTTAAGTAACCCTGGGCATGCCACATCGGGAGTCCACAATCAAACAAGAAACGCTTTCCCCCGATGTAAATTGCTCATGGCATAAAAGAATCGAGTTTGCACTAGCCTATTCATCAAGCTCCAATACAAGGTAGAATAATACTTCACATCAAGATGATTAGTTCCTTTCTGATGCAAGTTCTTACTACGTCACGACTGTGAGAACAAGTATGCTCGGTCCATTCCGCGAGCGACGGTGATTCGAATCAATAACACCCGGACTACACGGCACGTACGCCCGTACTCGACGTTGCCTACAACAACCATCACTGACATCGTACGTGGCAGCCTTTCCCCCGTTTCACCCCCGCTGAATCGATCAAGTCGCCCCGTACAGTAGCTACTCTCATGGTGCACCTTCCGACGTGAGATGTCATGAGAATATTCCCCACATACTGCACACCGGCCGTCCGCCTGAGGCGACCCGAAAAGTCCCAACGACAGCTTCCCGAGGTACATCGGTTTACTGGGTCCCATATAGCCAGCATGAGTCCAGTACACAACTCAAACTTGTTCAACAGGGCCGCATACGGATCGGTTCTTGACTGACACGGACAGGTCTACAGCACCCAGGCCCCTATGTCCTGCTGCTCCTACAACCTTCCGGTCTCAACTTTAACTTGCTAATTCAATTACGAACCAATCCCGTATGCCCCTGTTGTTCCTAAATCTGCGAGTAGCATCTCACCACTCGACTTCTACCGAACCGTACTTAAGCATGGCAGTTCTACACGGTGAAAGACACCTACCCAATACTCCATGGGTCATTTGGCTATGCAAGAGGAGTATCAAACACTAGACCTAATGCACAGTTCAAATCTTAACCAAAGGTGAATACAAAGTAAAAACTTAACAGCTGTTAAATGCAAACCGGAGCTTGCCTGTTTTGCAGGGTAGTCGTATATAAGCTGTTAGTATCCTTGCAGATCCACCCTTGACTCTCCGGAGCTTGATCCACTTCGATGAATCACTCCTTTGAGTCCCCTTCGTTGTGGTTCCTATTGAGATGCATATGCACATGTTTTATAGAATGTAATGGAAAGAAGTTATAGAATTACTTTCTTAAGAACAGGGGTTGTGTGGAAAAGACAAGCATGGCTTGGTTTGCCTCTGTTGTGCAAAGAACAGGAATAAACTGAATTGACCTTAAGGCCTTAGCTATACACTAACCATTTCCCTAATGATCATAATAGACAAACTGAAAATATTTGAGTGCAACTGAAGAACAAGAACTCCAATGGCCTCAAAACTTTTACAGCAGGTTCTATCCTACCTAATAGTTTAGCTTGCCAAATTGCAGCTAATGTGGAGCCATATTGTGTCTCCCATAATTCTCACAACATCTCTTATGTATTTTTCCCTTATACATAAGTATGGAGAATAAGAATAGGGAGTTCAAGGACTCATCTTGGGCTGATAATTTACATCTGAGTTCTTGATCACATGAGAGTCATCTGGTCCAAAGTTCAGCCCTTTTACTTGAGTAGTTCTCCCAGAACAATTCTTTAAGCATTTGTACTTAAAAGAATTAATTCTGGAGTAATGTGCATTTTCATGCTCAATTAAGTGAACTACAATTTCAAGTATGTCCCAGAGAGCTTGCCTAAATTTTCCTGAGATTTTTGGAGCTATGGATTGCTCAGAACAGATTTTTAAAGTGGGAAACATTTTCTGAAAATGTTTCTGGATTCTTTTGAACACAGTAGTTTGCATTTAGCAAATTGCTACTCAAATCATCTTCAAATGAGCTGAAAATTTGCTAGTAGGTCAATACTATGCTAAAGAATATTCTGGCAAAATCTGGGATTTTTCGATAACCCAAACTCCCTCAATAATTCTTTTTCAGAAAACCTTCCAAGAATTTTCCAGAATATAATATTAACTTTCATACAAATCTGAGTTCATATTTGGATAGAACTCAGAGAGATGAATCCAACCCAATTGGAAGCACTCAAATTGGAGTTTTCTACCAGGAGCTATGAATTTCCAAAGTTTGGGTCTTTACTGGAATGTTTTCCCTACAGAAAATCCCACTGGGCCCGCTTATTTAAATTCCGACCAATCAGAACGGGGCCACACCGGGGCCACGGGGTTTTTTCCCGCCAGCACACGGGATCCCGGCCACACCCGATCCCGGATTTGAATTCTGAGCTGCTGACAGGCGGGGCCCACGGCTTTCTTCTACCTCCCGCTCCTCGCTCGCGCGCGCGCTCCCCCTCGCCGGAGTAACCGGAAGTTCGCCGGACCGGCCTTCCCGGCCACCACCGGAGCTACAACTTGCCGCCAGGGGGTTTAGGGCCTCGAGGAACAGGGCTGTGGGGTTTGCTAGGGCTGCCGACGACCGGAACATGGCCGGTGACGTGCGACAGTTACTGTGGGGGTTCGGCGGCGTTGCCTGAGGTATCCAGCCCGCCAAAACCTGTGCCGACGAGCCCTACAGCACCAGTGGATGATCGCAAGGCTCGGCCTGGCCCCTAAATGGCTCGGGAAAAGCCGCAAATCGGTCGTCACCGTGCGCCCAATTCGGTCCGCCGGAGAAGTGATCGGTAGACCTCAAAATACGTCGCCCCAAAGGGTTTTCATGCGACGGATGCTTAAGAGAATATGATCACCGGCTAGTCCAGCTCCTACGTGCAAAGTTTGACGAGCTAAGAACGAATAGAAGTGGAGAATTTTGGATTTCCATACCGGATGCTCGGGTTGACGTCGCCGGAGCAAAACATTGAAATTCGCCGGCGATGCTTCACGGTATGGCCTGAGATTGGGCTGAGAGCAGCACCGCACCCGTGCGCGCCCGTAGGTGTGATCGCTCGGCCGTTAAACCCGTTGTGGAGGGCTGTCCATGAGCGCCCGATCACTTCCTCGGCTTAGGTCGCCGTGGCGGCGGTTGTTCTCGGGCACTGGAGGCCGCAGCTCGCTGGCTTGCGGGTCAGGGAGGTGGAGGCCGAGCTCGCGGTGATGTTTAGCAGCTCAGGGGAGGAAGAGGTGTGGTGGTTTTGCCGATCTTCCGATCGGACCGAGAGCGGAGGCGGGAGAAAATGGCTGTGCGGCGTTCACACAAGGGGAGGAGAACAATCGGTTCTTTGCTCAGCCAAGGGCACGATAACATCGAAGGAAACCGCCTTCGGTGGCCGCGCGTGGGGGAAAGAAGCAGCTGGTGGCGCTGCCGAGCGCCCCCGTGGCTCCACGGTGGGAGCTGCTCGGGGCTCACGTGTTGTTCTGTGAATTTCCCCACTGGGCTGAGACTTAGGGTGCAAGGTTCCTTCCTTTAGCTCTATGACATGTGGGTCCCACTCCACATGTACCTCCCAAATATCTGTTCAAGCTGATCCTCTTAATTCCCACAATTCTGAGTTTTAAAATGTGGGTTAGAATTTTGAATTCTCCAAATTCAGTTCGAATTGGTATAACCAATTTGAATTTGGCTAGAATTTACAAATGTTTCTCTTATTCTTCTTTTTGAGCCCACCCTACAAAGGAAAAGGTGGTGATAACCTTTTCCCTAAAAACTCATCTATATGGCTGCATGTTAATTCAAAGTTTTTGGGTCACCATATGTGTGAACTTTGAATTTCAAATCTGAATTTTTAAACTTTCATGCAAAGAGGTATTTAACTCCTTATTGGTTCAACACTTTTAAGTAAAAAGGTGAACCTCATGTTGGATGTTGTAACACCCCAAAATTTTGATTCAAAACACTAAATCATGTTCAGAGGGGAATTTAAAATTTTTTGGACGTGTTGCATGTTTTGCAAAAATTCAAATTCAAACTGGAATTCAAATTAAACTCAAATCAGAAAAGAAATGGAAAAAGAAAAAGAGAAAACGGAAAAAAACCGGCCAGTGGGCTGAAACCCGCCAGCCGGCCCAGTTTCCCCGCGCCAGCCCGCAGCCGCGCGCGCCCGCGCTCTCTCACACAGACAGGTGGGACCCACCTGTCATCCCCAACCTCGCTCGCGCCGACCCCGGACTCTCTCCCGCGCGCGCGCGATCTTAACCGATCGGAATACCGCGTCCCTCAGCCCGAATTCCGGTCCCAGAAGACTCAAACTCGATCACAACTGACCCACCGCCCTCCCCCAGCTATAAAAACCCCAGCCCCGATCGGTTTTTCCCACGCGATCGCCGATTTTTACTCCGGTGAGCACCGAGGCTTCGCCGGTGAATTCTAGCCGATCTAAGCTTAGAAACTCTGATCTAACTCGCTGGTCTTGATCCACCGCCTCCGAGGAGCTCTGCAGGTGCAGAAAACTCGGAGACTTACGGTGTAAACACAGCGCCGACGAGCTTCGCCGTGGTTTTGCCTCGGACCTCGCCGCCGATCACTTTCCAGGACCCCCAAGCTCAAGAAAACCCCCGAGGTGAGATCCCCGACCTCCCCTCTACCGATCTATGCCATAAGATCACAGTTTTAGGCAGAATTCTCGAGGATCCGAAACTTTCCGGCGAGATCGCCGCTTCCCGCCGCCGTTCGCCGCCGGCAGCGCCGCCCGCACTCGATCAGAGCGACGTGGCCGCTTGTGCGCCGTTTATTTTAAATCGCACGGTAGGGTTTAAATCCCCGCGTACCGGTTCGATGTTATAATCTCAGCCGTCGGTTTAAAATCGGACGGTCCACGTCAGCCCCGCATTATAAAGACTGGAATTCTTACGTGCTACCCCCTGGGGTTCTCTGGAATTGAGAGCTAGCCCCGGAAACTTCAGATCTAGCCCCTGGAACTCCAGAAAATCATGTAAATTCATTTAAAAATCAGTTTTAGCCCTGGACTTAATAAAAATTAGGAAAAACACCTCTGATAAGTGTAGCTAGACCCCTGGAAATTCTGAAAATAATATTATAGACCCTGTAATGGGGTGAGTTTACTTTTTAACCCTGTTTAGTATTTAATTTAGAAAATTGGATATGTAACTATTGTTTAAAAATTAAAAAGTGGGACAAACATATTGTCAAAATTAAGTTAAAGACTTTCTCAGTGTTTAGAAAATTTTGGAGTGAGATAAAAACATATTTTGGACAGAATTGAATCTGTTTAATTTATTATTCACATTTAGGGACACATTTTTAAGTAAAGAATAGTTATAGAAAATAGGTAAAATAATTATAAAATAGTTTACATCAGAGGCAAAGGTCAAAATATGTTATTAAATTATTTAGGACCAGAACCTATTCTGTTTAGATGATGTGTATTACTAATTTCATAATAAAATACACATTTATGCATAGGAGAATAAATCTGAAAATATAGCAACTAGCAAATGATAAATGGAGTTTCTAAAATCCAAAGAATTCAGTTTAGGGTTGGTAGAAATTCTGAAGGCACATATGGAGAAGAAAAATACTTTTCATACATACTTGGTAGTGAAAAGGTGTAGTAGTTTAATATAAGGAATTTATTTAAAACTGAAACACACACACACACACACACACACACACACACACACACACATATATATATATATATATAGTATGTAAGTATAAATATGAACACCAAAGTAGGAATCATATACATATAAATAAAAGTGTATGCAAGCCACAGATCAACACACACAGAGTAACCACAACACATATAATGGTGAATGAATTTCATAATTATGAATGTGTGGTTTGTATGAAGTGGAAGTGTGAACTATGTCTTATGGATTGTTGTTTTTCTTTTGCTATGTGTGATGGTGTGATGTAGAACCTGCTCAAGAGCAAGTTATTCCTTTCCAAGACCAGGACTACCCATTTCAAGAGCAGCAAGAAGGAGGCAAGTGTCCTTGACCACTTTGATCCTATGCTAGGATGTGTAGATAGAATTATTTGCATTGTCAAATGAAATATGAAACCCATGCTAGGAAGTTTCCCTAGAATTGCATTACCTTGTTTCCTTGTATCTTGGGTTGGGATTTATTTTGTCATGTCATTTGTTTACATGCATATGCTTAGCCATGCTTAGAATGGGATATTTGGGATATGAGATCATCAGTTTATTATACCATACTCTTGAATGAGACATTGTGAGTTATGTAGAGGTAGGGATCAAGGCAAGTTGGATGTTTTGGTTGTGTGCTGGGTGCACGAGACTTGGGTTTGTGTTTAGTACTTGCCTGGATCCTAAGGACCGGTTCATGGAGCATGTAACCCGGCTTTACAGTGCCAACCACATGCTGAGATGGGGCAGCTTGGCCAATTAATTAGGTGTATCCCCGGCGTAGTATGGGTGTGTTGGATGGTGCGGGGAGTAGGTGTCAGCTGGACTACCATATGAACCGCAAGGCTCAAGAGGGGGCCACTGCAGCGGGGTTGGAGCCTCTTGTATGCTGTTAGGGGTGAAACCTCAGTGGGCCCATGCTCGTCGGGAATCCCTTTGTAAAGGCTTCGTAGTGATCTCCTGGCTACACACCTGGGAAGTGTGAATGTGGTTCGTAACCACTGGCATAATGGAGGTTCTTTTAGTCCACCCGGCAACGGGGGATGAAATCACTACATGTGGGTACAGTGGTACAAACTCTGCAGAGTCAAAACTGTCTTGACAGCCGTGCTCACGGTTAAGAGCGGCCTGGACTTATTCATGATTAGAGGAGTGATGGTTTTTGGAAGTTGTGGATGTTAAGCGGGGAGCTTAAAATTGGAAATGATGTTATGGTTATTAGATTATGATGATGGATGAGAGATTGGGACCATTTCACCTGTGTAGTAATGTAGGTGCTTAATAAGCTAAGGTGATAGATATTAATTGCGTAGTGCTTTAACCAGGAGTTCAATCTTTCCTTGTGCTAGCCATGCATGATATAATTTTCCCACACTTGCTGAGTACCATTGGTACTCAACCTTGCATTTTTGTTGGTTTATATTGCTGCTCAGGTCAAGATAATGAGGTGGTGTATAATGACCAAGACTTTGGACCCGAAGAAGGTTTCTAGGTTCATGGAGACCCCCGGGCAACGCCTGTGATGGAGCCTCAAGAATAATATTCCGCTGCTAGTTTATTTACTTGTGATGAACTTATTATTGTCTATCGAGACATTTGCGATGTAAGACTTATTTATATTCGACACCTGGCTTGTAATAAATGATGCTTCACTATTTGTCATCACATGTATGAGAAAATGATTCTGGCATACATGTGATATTCACTTGGTTGTTCTTCGGAAAAACCGGGTGTGACAGAGGTGGTATCAGAGCCAAGGTTGCCCGTAGGAACGTGGACCTAGTTAGAAATGGACGTATTTAAGGGCCCTATTTTCTTAAAAACTATTTTCCAAGGTGTGGGTTGAAGAGTGTTATTTAAGGAGTCATTTTCTTCATCTTACCCCAAATTTTCATTCAAAATGGGATTTTTGTTTAAAAAGTTTATCTAACCTAAATTTAAATTCTTTTTGTTTTAGATGGTTCGCATGATTCGCACTGCCCGCAAGTCCATAGGAGGGAGAGTTCCCGTAGTTGCCCTTGCCGAAAGAGAGGAGAGTCGTCTAGTGACGTACCTTTCCTACGGATTGGCAGTAGGAGACTTGTTGCGCCGTCTTCGACCTATGCTTGAAGCAGCAGGCAATACGGGCAAGCTAATCATCCACTATAACTCCACCAGGACCATCCGTGAGAAGAGGGAAGAATGGAGTTCGGAGATGAGGATTATGCACGAGAATCAGCTGCTTAAGATTCACCACTCTCCAGCTTGTCGAGCAACACAAGTTGACGCGGAGAAAGATGTCACCTGGGAGGCCATCACCTGCCAGAGTCACATCTATCGTCGCCACTTGGACAAAACTGAGTACATGTATGTCCTCCAACGTGAGAGTGGTACCACGGAGTACAAGTACCCACCGGTGCAGTAAGGGACTTCCCATGAGCACATGGACTTGTGCTTGGAGGATGCTGCTATGCTCAGCACTCGACTGCAGGAGTGTCAACAAGAGCTTCAGGATGTCCGAGACACCCTGAAGGAAACGGAGGCGTTGCTGCGAGCTTGCTTAAAGGCGAGAGAAAGAGGAGATGGGAATGAACTGTGTGTCACCATGAATGATACATGGACTCCTGACTCCCCGGATCGCCGAGCAATCAGGCGTCGTCGCACTTCTCCACCAGCAGCCTCCCCACCCAAAGCAGAGTCAGAAGGTAGCCGAAATGAAGAGGAAGATCCCGAGGAGCTAGCTCAAGAGAACGAGTAGTGTAGAGTCTTTCCCTTAGCTAGCAAGAGGTCGAGTAGTCGAGTCGTTACGAAGTTAATGGTGTGATAATGCTTGGTGTGTGACGTGAGTTGTGGAAGCCATGAGCAATTGTCCACAGCCTCGTCTTCAGATTGTTTTGCTTTGGTGTGTGAACCCACAGGAAATAATAGTGCATTTATTTGGTGTGAGATATGAACCCTCGTAAAATTTTAACAAAGCCTCAACACCTCAAAGTACCAACAAATGAAAGTAGTAAGATGATAATAAATGGTATCAAATTAACATTTGTTGATTCTGCCAGATGGCCGGAAGAGGAAAAGGACGTGCTGCCAACCCCGCCAACAACAATGATGAGGCATGCAACCCTCATCTTTCTGGAGGCCAGGACCGGGGTGGTCGCCGTGAAGAAGATGATCCTCTCCACCAAATGCTGGAGAATCAAAATCAGCTCATTCAGAACTTGACTCAAGTGCTGGCTAACTTGCATCAAGTTCCACCTACACAAGCTGCACAACGCCAACCAAGGTTGAGTGAGTTTCTAGGAACTCAACCTCCAAAGTTTGCAAGTGCTGCTGAACCTCTGGAGGCAGATGATTGGCTGAAGACCATTGAAAGTAAGATGAGGATTATACAATGCCAAGGGTATGAGAGGGTGGTGTTTGCCTCTCATCAATTGCATGGACCTGCTGCTGATTGGTGGACCGCCTACGTGGCCGCCCATCATGACCCTGAGAACATCACTTGGGAAGAGTTCAAGCGTAGCTTCCGCAACCATTACATCCCAAGAGGTGAACTCAAAAACAAGCGGAAGGAGTTTTTGGGACTGCAGCAGGGAAACATGACGGTGAGGGAATACCTCACTAAATTTACTCAACTATCCCGTTATGCTCCACGAGACATAGAGACTGATGAGCAGAAACAAGATTGTTTCGTGGAAGGACTTACCGCAGAGATGCAGTGTGCAATGTCCTCAAATGAGTATGAAAGCTTCCAAAAGATGGTGGACAGAGCATTTGTGGTAGAAAGGAAGCTAAAAGCCCTGGAAAATGAGAATAAGAGGAAGGCCGGGTGGTCACATCAAGCCTCAGGGAGCAACACCCGCCCACGTATGATGCAGCCACCTACGGGGCAGACGAGCCGTGCTGCGGTACCCTATTCAGCACCGAGAGGGTACAACCCAAACTACAGGCCTCCCGCAGCACCAGCACAGCCGCAACGTCAGTTTGTGCAGCAGCCTCGCCCCGCATATCCACCTCGACCAGCAGTGCAAGGACCCCCAAACCAACCCCAAGACAACAAAGGCCAGGCATCTAAGATTGGGGTGCAATGTTTTAGCTGTGGTGAAGTGGGGCACTACGCCCATAAATGCCCAAAGAAGAAGCCTGCGCCGCCACAACAGCAGAATGTAATGAGAGGACGGGTGAACCACGTCACTATGGAGGAAGCACAAGAGGCACCCGACGTGGTAGTTGGTAAGTTTCCTGCCAATTTACACCTTGCAACTCTGCTGTTTGATTCTGGTGCTACCCACTTGTTCATTGCTCAAGGGTTTGTTAAGAAGCATGATCTAGCAACCACACAAATGAACCATATGCTAGCGGTAAACTCTCCAGGTGGAGAAATAAGGACAAGACAAGTGTGTCCCAAAGTGAACCTAGACATTAATGGGGTAGTATTTACGGCTAACCTCATAGTGATAGATTCACAAGGGATAGATATTATTTTGGGTATGGATTGGTTGCCCAAACATAAAGGAATCATCCATTGTTCGACCAGAACGGTGGAACTAACTCACCCCAGTGGCACCAGAGTAAAGTTCATAACAATACACGAGCCTAGGAGGGACATTAAATTAAATCAAGTGGAGGTGAAAGTTGAGGAAATCAGGACTATCAGGGAATATCCAGATGTTTTTCTGGAGGAGTTGTCAGGTATGCCTCCCGACCGTGATGTGGAGTTCACAATTGAGCTAGTACCGGGAACAGCCCCAATATACAAGAGACCTTATCAAATGGACTCCAAGCAGCTAGAAGAGCTCAAGGATCATTTGAGAGAATTGACGGAGAAGGGGTATATTCGCCCTAGTTCCTCACCATGGGGAGCTCCGGTGATATTTGTGCCCAAGAAAGACGGAACCCAAAGGTTATGCGTGGATTACCGTGCCTTGAATGAGGTAACCATCAAGAACAAGTACCCATTACCCCGCATTGAAGACTTGTTTGATCAGTTGAGGGGAGCTTGTGTGTTCTTGAAAATTGATCTCAGGTCGGGATACCACCAACTCAAGATAAGGCAATCTGATATTCCCAAGACAGCTTTCGTATCTCGGTACGGACTGTATGAATACACTGTCATGCCTTTCGGGCTAACCAATGCCCCGGCATATTTCATGTACCTCATGAACAAGGTATTCATGGAATATTTGGACAAATTTGTGGTGGTTTTCATAGATGATATTCTCGTCTTCTCCAAAGATGAAGAAGAACATCAGAAACACCTAAGGTTGGTGTTACAGAGGCTGAGAGAACACCAACTATATGCCAAGTTGAGCAAGTTTGAGTTTTGGCTGAAGAGAGTTCCCTTTTTAGGACATATAATCTCGGAGGGAGGAATCTCCGTAGATCCCGCCAAAATCGAGGACATCCAGAAGTGGAAGACCCCTGAAAATGTCGGGGAAGTTCGAAGCTTTTTGGGATTGGCTGGATACTATCGACGGTTTATTGAGGGATTCTCCAAGATCTCGAGACCTCTCACCAAACTGTTGGAGAAGGGAATCACATTCACCTGGACGCCACAGTGCGAGACGAGCTTTCAGGAGCTAAAGAAGAGATTGACAACAGCCCCAGTGTTGGTTATGCCGGATATGCAGAAGAATTTCACAGTGTACTGCGATGCCTCTGGAAATGGGTTGGGATGTGTTCTCATGCAAGAAGGACATGTCGTGGCATATGCATCCCGGCAGCTTCGGAAGCACGAGAAGAACTATCCTACACATGACCAAGAACTAGCCGCAGTGGTACACGCGTTGAAAATTTGGCGGCACTATTTGATGGGGAAGAGGACAGAGATATATACGGATCATAAGAGTTTGAAATACATATTCACGCAGCCAGATCTCAACCTCAGACAAAGGAGATGGTTAGAGCTAATCAATGACTTTGATGTGGGCATCAACTATCATCCCGGGAAAGCAAACGTCGTGGCCGATGCTTTGAGTCGGAAAGTGCAGGTCAATAAGTTGAGCTTGAAGGACATGCCTGCAGAATTGAAGGACGAGGTTATAAGACTCAATCTATGTCTAGTAAATAGTGGTGAAGCCATCACCATGGAAGTGGACTCCACACTCGAGCAAGACATACGCGAGGGCCAAAGGAATGATGAGAAGACACAAGAAATTAGACAGCTCATCAAGGAAAATAAAGCTCCTGGTTTTAGAGAGGATGAACAAGGAACGGTGTGGCACGGGAAAAGGATCTGTGTGCCAGAAGTAAAAGAGATCCGTGAATTAATTTTGAAGGAGGCTCACGATTCCGACTATTCCATTCATCCTGGGAGTACGAAGATGTACCAGGACCTCAAAAGCAGGTATTGGTGGTATGGCATGAAGCGAGATGTCGCGGAACATGTTGCCCTATGTGACACATGTCAGTTGGTGAAAGCAGAACATCAACGACCCGCGGGATTATTGCAACCACTCAAAGTGCCTGAATGGAAATGGGAAGAAATCAGCATGGATTTTGTCGTGGGATTGCCTAGGACCCAATCCGGGTATGATTCAATATGGGTCATTACTGATAGGCTAACCAAGGTAGCTCATTTCATCCCCGTGAAAGAAAGCTACAGCGGATCCAAATTGGCAGAATTGTACATGTCAAGGATCGTGTGTTACCATGGAGTGCCAAAGAAGATAGTGTCGGACCGAGGGACACAGTTCACTTCGAGGTTTTGGCAGAAGTTGCATGAAACCATGGGAACCCATCTGAACTTCAGCTCTGCCTATCATCCCCAAACTGACGGGCAGACGGAGAGAACCAATCAGATCCTTGAAGATATGTTAAGGGCATGTGCACTCAAAAACAATAGGAGTTGGGACAAGAACTTACCGTATGCGGAGTTTTCCTATAACAACAGCTATCAAGCTAGTATGAAGATGTCACCGTTTGAAGCTTTGTATGGAAGGAAGTGCAGAACTCCCCTATTTTGGAACCAAACAGGAGAAAGTAAAGTGTTTGGTCCAGAAGTGCTACAAGAAGCCGAGGCGAAGGTGCGGGAGATTCGCAACAACTTGAGGATAGCACAAACACGCCAGAAGAGTTTTGCTGATGTACGAAGAAGAGAGCTCGTTTTCAACGTGGGAGACTATGTTTATCTCAAGGTGTCCCCTATCAGAGGACTTCGTCGGTTCAAGGTAAAAGGGAAGTTGTCACCTCGATACATCGGACCTTTTCAGGTTTTGGAAAGGAAAGGCGAAGTGGCGTACCAACTAGAGTTACCGGTTCATCTATCGGATGTGCACGATGTATTCCATGTGTCACAACTCAAGAAATGTCTGAGGACGCCTGAAGAGGTGTTACCCATGAATGAAGTGGATGTAGCTGAGGATTTGTCTTATGCCGAGCAACCATACAAGATTTTGGAGACAATGGAACGCCTCACCAGAAAAAAAAGAATCCGGATGTGCAAGGTGCAGTGGAAGCATCACTCAGAAGAGGAAGCCACCTGGGAACGGGAAGATGAGCTCAAGGCACAATTTCCGGAATTGTTTTCTTAGAATCACCAATCTCGAGGACGAGATTTCTTTTAAGGGGGGTAGAGCTGTAACACCCCAAAATTTTGATTCAAAACACTAAATCATGTTCAGAGGGGAATTTAAAAATTTTTGGACGTGTTGCATGTTTTGCAAAAATTCAAATTCAAACTGGAATTCAAATTAAACTCAAATCATAAAAGAAATGGAAAAAGAAAAAGAGAAAACGGAAAAAAAACCGGCCAGTGGGCCGAAACCCGCCAGCCGGCCCAGTTTCCCCGCGCCAGCCCGCAGCCGCGCGCGCCCGCGCTCTCTCACACAGACAGGTGGGACCCACCTGTCATCCCCAACCTCGCTCGCACCGACCCCGGACTCTCTCCCGCGCGCGCTATCTTAACCGATCGGAATACCGCGTCCCTCAGCCCGAATTCCGGTCCCAGAAGACTCAAACTCGATCACAACTGACCCACCGCCCTCCCCCGGCTATAAAAACCCCAGCCCCGATCGGTTTTTCCCACGCGATCGCCGATTTTTACTCCGGTGAGCACCGAGGCTTCGCCGGTGAATTCTGGCCGATCTAAGCTTGGAAACTCTGATCTAACTCGCTGGTCTTGATCCACCACCTCCGGGGAGCTTTGCATGTGCAGAAAACTCGGAGACTTACGGTGTAAACACAGCGCCGACGAGCTTCGCCGTGGTTTTGCCTCGGACCTCGCCGCCGATCACTTTCCAGGACCCCCAAGCTCAAGAAAACCCCCGAGGTGAGATCCCCGACCTCCCCTCTACCGATCTATGCCATAAGATCACAGTTTTAGGCAGAATTCTCGAGGATCTGAAACTTTCCGGCGAGATCGCCGCTTCCCGCCACCGTGCGCCGCCGGCAGCGCCGCCCGCGCTCGATCAGAGCGACGTGGCCGCTTGTGCGCCATTTATTTTAAATCGCACGGTAGGGTTTAAATCCCCGCGTACCGGTTCGATGTTATAATCTGAGCCGTCGGTTTAAAATCGGACGGTCCACGTCAGCCCCGCATTATAAAGACTGGAATTCTTACGTGCTACCCCCTGGGGTTCTCTAGAATTGAGAGCTAGCCCCGGAAACTTCAGATCTAGCCCCTGGAACTCCAGAAAATCATGTAAATTCATTTAAAAATCAGTTTTAGCCCCTGGACTTAATAAAAATTAGGAAAAACACCTCTGATAAGTGTAGCTAGACCCCTGGAAATTCTGAAAATAATATTATAGACCCTGTAATGGGGTGAGTTTACTTTTTAACCCTGTTTAGTATTTAATTTAGAAAATTGGATATGTAACTAGTGTTTAAAAATTAAAAAGTGGGACAAACATATTGTCAAAATTAAGTTAAAGACTTTCTCAGCGTTTAGAAAATTTTGGAGTGAGATAAAAACATATTTTGGACAGAATTGAATCTGTTTAATTTATTATTCACATTTAGGGACACATTTTTAAGTAAAGAATAGTTATAGAAAATAGGTAAAATAATTATAAAATAGTTTACATCAGAGGCAAAGGTCAAAATATGTTATTAAATTATTTAGGTCCAGAACCTATTCTGTTTAGATGATGTGTATTACTCATAATAAAATACACATTTATGCATAGGAGAATAAATCTGAAAATATAGCAACTAGCAAATGATAAATGGAGTTTCTAAAATCCAAAGAATTCAGTTTAGGGTTGGTAGAAATTCTGAAGGCACATATGGAGAAGAAAAATACTTTTCATACATACTTGGTAGTGAAAAGGTGTAGTAGTTTAATATAAGGAATTTATTTAAAACTGAAACACACACACACACACACACACACACATATATATATATATATATATATATATATATATATAGTATGTAAGTATAAATATGAACACCAAAGTAGGAATCATATACATATAAATAAAAGTGTATGCAAGCCACAGATCAACACACACAGAGTAACCACAACACATATAATGGTGAATGAATTTCATAATTATGAATGTGTGGTTTGTATGAAGTGGAAGTGCGAACTATGTCTTATGGATTGTTGTTTTTCTTTTGCTATGTGTGATGGTGTGATGTAGAACCTGCTCAAGAGCAAGTTATTCCTTTCCAAGACCAGGACTACCCATTTCAAGAGCAGCAAGAAGGAGGCAAGTGTCCTTGACCACTTTGATCCTATGCTAGGATGTGTAGATAGAATTATTTGCATTGTCAAATGAAATATGAAACCCATGCTAGGAAGTTTCCCTAGAATTGCATTACCTTGTTTCCTTGTAGCTTGGGTTGGGATTTATTTTGTCATGTCATTTGTTTACATGCATATGCTTAACCATGCTTAGAATGGGATATTTGGGATATGAGATCATCAGTTTATTATACCATACTCTTGAATGAGACATTGTGAGTTATGTAGAGGTAGGGATCAAGACAAGTTGGATGTTTTGGTTGTGTGCTGGGTGCACGAGACTTGGGTTTGTGTTTAGTACTTGCCTGGATCCTAAGGACCGGTTCATGGAGCATGTAACCCGGCTTTACAGTGCCAACCACATGCTGAGATGGGGCAGCTTGGCCAATTAATTAGGTGTATCCCCGGCGTAGTATGGGTGTGTTGGATGGTGCAGGGAGTAGGTGTCAGCTGGACTACCATATGAACCGCAAGGCTCAAGAGGGGGCCACTACAGCGGGGTTGGAGCCTCTTGTATGCTGTTAGGGGTGAAACCTCAGTGGGCCCACGCTCATCGGGAATCCCTTTGTAAAGGCTTCGTAGTGATCTCCTGGCTACACACCTGGGAAGTGTGAATGTGGTTCGTAACCACTGGCATAATGGAGGTTCTTTTAGCCCACCCGGCAACGGGGGATGAAATCACTACATGTGGGTACAGAGGTACAAACTCTGCAGAGTCAAAACTGTCTTGACAGCCATGCTCACGGTTAACAGCGGCCTGGACTTATTCATGATTACAGGAGTGATGGTTTTTGGAAGTTGTGGATGTTAAGCGGGGAGCTTAACATTGGAAATGATGTTATGGTTATTAGATTATGATGATGGATGAGAGATTGGGACCATTTCACCTGTGTAGTAATGTAGGTGCTTAATAAGCTAAGGTGATAGGTATTAATTGCGTAGTGCTTTAACCAGGAGTTCAATCTTTCCTTGTGCTAGCCATGCATGATATAATTTTCCCACACTTGCTGAGTACCATTGGTACTCAACCTTGCATTTTTGTTGGTTTATATTGCTGCTCAGGTCAAGATAATGAGGTGGTGTATAATGACCAAGACTTTGGACCCGAAGAAGGTTTCTAGGTTCATGGAGACCCCCGGGCAACGCCTGTGATGGAGCCTCAAGAATAATATTCCGCTGCTAGTTTATTTACTTGTGATGAACTTATTATTGTCTATCGAGACATTTGCGATGTAAGACTTATTTATATTTGACACCTGGCTTGTAATAAATAATGCTTCACTATTTGTCATCACATGTATGAGAAAATGATCCTGGCATACATGTGATATTCACTTGGTTGTTCTTCGGAAAAACCGGGTGTGACAGAGGTGGTATCAGAGCCAAGGTTGCCCGTAGGAACGTGGACCTAGGTACAAATGGACGTATTTAAGGGCCCTATTTTCTTAAAAACTATTTTCCAAGGTGTGGGTTGAAGAGTGTTATTTAAGGAGTCATTTTCTTCATCTTACCCCAAATTTTCATTCAAAATGGGATTTTTGTTTAAAAAGTTTATCTAACCTAAATTTAAATTCTTTTTGTTTTAGATGGTTCGCATGATTCGCACCGCCCGCAAGTCCACAGGAGGGAGAGTTCCCGTAGTTGCCCTTGCCGAAAGAGAGGAGAGTCGCCCAGTGACGTACCTTTCCTACGGATTGGCAGTAGGAGACTTGTTGCGCCGTCTTCGACGTATGCTCGAAGCAGCAGGCAATACGGGCAAGCTAATCATCCACTATAACTCCACCAGGACCATCCGTGAGAAGAGGGAAGAATGGAGTTCGGAGATGAGGATTATACACGAGAATCAGCTGCTTAAGATTCACCACTCTCCAGCTTGTCGAGCAACACAAGTTGACGCGGAGAAAGATGTCACCTGGGAGGCCATCACCTGCCAGAGTCACATCTATCGTCGCCACTTGGACAAAACTGAGTACATGTATGTCCTCCAACGTGAGAGTGGTACCACGGAGTACAAGTACCCACCGGTGCAGCAAGGGACTTCCCATGAGCACATGGACTTGTGCTTGGAGGATGCTGCTATGCTCAGCACTCGACTGCAGGAGTGTCAACAAGAGCTTCAGGATGTCCGAGACACCCTGAAGGAAACGGAGGCGTTGCTGCGAGCTTGCTTAAAGGCGAGAGAAAGAGGAGATGGGAATGAACTGTGTGTCACCATGAATGATACATGGACTCCTGACTCCCCGGATCGCCGAGCAATCAGGCGTCGTCGCACTTCTCCACCAGCAGCCTCCCCACCCAAAGCAGAGTCAGAAGGTACCCGAAATGAGGAGGATGATCCCGAGGAGCCAACTCAAGAGAACGAGTAGTGTAGAGTCTTTCCCTTAGCTAGCAAGAGGTCGAGTAGTCGAGTCGTTACGAAGTTAATGGTGTGATAATGCTTGGTGTGTGACGTGAGTTGTGGAAGCCATGAGCAATTGTCCACAGCCTCGTCTTCAGATTGTTTTGCTTTGGTGTGTGAACCCACAGGAAATAATAGTGCATTTATTTGGTGTGAGATATGAACCCTCGTAAAATTTTAACAAAGCCTCAACACCTCAAAGTACCAACAAATGAAAGTAGTAAGATGATAATAAATGGTATCAAATTAACATTTGTTGATTCTGCCAGATGGCCAGAAGAGGAAAAGGACGTGCTGCCAACCCCGCCAACAACAATGATGAGGCATGCAACCCTCATCTTTCTGGAGGCCAGGACCGGGGTGGTCGCCGTGAAGAAGATGATCCTCTCCACCAAATGCTGGAGAATCAAAATCAGCTCATCCAGAACTTGACTCAAGTGGTGGCTAACTTGCATCAAGTTCCACCTACACAAGCTGCACCACGCCAACCAAGGTTGAGTGAGTTTCTAGGAACTCAACCTCCAATGTTTGCAAGTGCTGCTGAACCTCTGGAGGCAGATGATTGGCTGAAGACCATTGAAAGTAAGATGAGGATTATACAATGCCAAGGGTATGAGAGGGTGCTGTTTGCCTCTCATCAATTGGATGGACCTGCTGCTGATTGGTGGACCGCCTACGTGGCCGCCCATCATGACCCTGAGAACATCACTTGGGAAGAGTTCAAGCGTAGCTTCCACAACCATTACATCCCAAGAGGTGAACTCAAAAACAAGTGGAAGGAGTTTTTGGGACTGCAGCAGGGAAACATGACGGTGAGGGAATACCTCACTAAATTTACTCAACTATCCCGTTATGCTCCACGAGACATAGAGACTGATGAGCAGAAACAAGATTGTTTCGTGGAAGGACTTACCGCAGAGATGCAGTGTGCAATGTCCTCAAATGAGTATGAAAGCTTCCAAAAGATGGTGGACAGAGCATTTGTGGTAGAAAGGAAGCTAAAAGCCCTGGAAAATGAGAATAAGAGGAAGGCCGGGTGGTCACATCAAGACTCAGGGAGCAACACCCGCCCACGTATGATGCAGCAACCTACGGGGCAGACGAGCCGTGCTGCGGTACCCTATTCAGCACCGAGAGGGTACAACCCAAACTACAGGCCTCCCACAGCACCAGCACAGCCGCAACGTCAGTTTGTGCAGCAGCCTCGCCCCGCATATCCACCTCGACCAGCAGTGCAAGGACCCCCAAACCAACCCCAAGACAACAAAGGCCAGGCATCTAAGATTGGGGTGCAATGTTTTAGCTGTGGTGAAGTGGGGCACTACGCCCATAAATGCCCAAAGAAGAAGCCTGCGCCGCCACAACAGCAGAATGTAATGAGAGGACGGGTGAACCACGTCACTATGGAGGAAGCACAAGAGGCACCCGACGTGGTAGTTGGTAAGTTTCCTGCCAATTTACACCTTGCAACTCTGCTGTTTGATTCATAAAGGAATCATCCATTGTTCGACCAGAACGGTGGAACTAACTCACCCCAGTAGCACCAGAGTAAAGTTCATAACAATACACGAGCCTAGGAGGGACATTAAATTAAATCAAGTGGAGGTGAAAGTTGAGGAAATCAGGACTATCAGGGAATATCCAGATGTTTTTCTGGAGGAGTTGCCAGGTATGCCTCCCGACCGTGATGTGGAGTTCGCAATTGAGCTAGTACCAGGAACAGCCCCAATATACAAGAGACCTTATCGAATGGACTCCAAGCAGCTAGAAGATCCATCGAATGGAGGCATTCGAAAAAGAGGCCAATTTGAATGTAAATTCAAATTGCAGCAATTTCATCACTCAAATTCAAAAGTTAGCTTCATATTCAAACTCAGTACATTTTACTGAGTTAGCCCACCAATTTTCATCTTCTTTGGAGTTCATCTTGTCGGGAACTAAATTTGCAATAATTCAAAACTGAATTTTAATTTCAGTTTAAACATGGAGCAAATTTAGCCAAACGAAGTTTAGATTTGAGAACTCAAATTCAAACAAAAACTTCGGGGCTAAGTCTCACATTCAATTGTGAGTAGATGAGGATATTTTGGCACAAACAGAATTGAGAAAAAAATGGAAAAAGAATTAAAGGGGAGGCCCACATGTCAACAGTCTTAACAGAGAAGTCTCCTCGGGTGATTTTTCCTCGACCGAAGTCGAGCGCGCCAGCGCGACCGCGCTCCGAATGCCAGCAGCGCTCGGGCGTCCACCTCACGGTGAAAAACCGCGGCTAAAAGGCCAGCGCACGAGCTGTTTCGCCCCTTCTTCGGTCTCCCGAGTGAAAACGAGCTAATACCGAGCCGTTCTCCTGTGTCCGCGCAAACACTCAGCGCCGCCTCCTCTGATCGCCGGCGACCGGCCGCTCCCGACGTTTTCACACACCACCAACAGAGAAGAAAAGGTGCACCTACTTGTACTGAAGCCGTAGGAGGAAACCGTGCGCCATTTCCGGCGATGTAGAGAGAGAATTCCTGGTTTTCCTCCTCGGTACATGTTAGGGTTAGAATTTGGGCTACGGCAAAATTTGTTGCACAGGAGCAACCGCCGATCAAGCTATAGCGTATACACGCTCTAGAAGACCTAGCGCACCTCCTCTATCAAGTAGCAGCCAGTTCCATGCACTAGGGCCGAAGTTATGTCAAAATTTTGACTCGGCGGCGGAGAACAGGGCACCTCAACGGTGATGTCGTAGTAGCAGTCATTTTCACGGGGATCGGTGCCCATGTCCGTGATCAGCAGGTGTCAGCGGAGCTCCCCGAGCAAACCGCGTCGAAAAAGATGCAGGGGACGCCGAGTTCGACGTCGCCGATGAGCTTCCGGCCGCTGTTACCGCCGGGAGCACTGTTCCGGCCGTTGCCAAGCTCTGGTGAGGGCACCACCGTGTTCCCCAGGCCGAGATAGGCACAGGCGGCGAGTTTCGTCGAAGGTCGGGCAGCAGAATGCCCGGCGGCGAGTGTTCCGGCGAGGTGGGCGGCGGGGAGCCGCGGGAGCGCGATGTTGAAGAAGCCTTGCGGGCCCTGCGTGTCGGTCTCTGCTGAGAGCACCCTGGATTTGCTGCGGCACCGGGATCCCGTGCGACTGCGTGGGTGATTCTGTGGGCTCCTGTGTGGGTTAGCTGGGAGGCGGACACGTAGCCCGGGGACCCCACCCGACAGTTTAAACTTTATTCGAATTTCCAGATTTGGTTCGAACTTCAAATGCATAGAACTTTTGCTAAGAAGCTCCAAATCCAATGAACCAAATTTTGCTGAACTCAGAATTCTGAATACTTTCCAGCAATACCAATTTAAGCTCATGAAACCTAATATTTTTCCAGAATTAATTCCCTAAATTTTAAACTGTTGGGAATTTTATCTGGAGAATTACTTTCGGAAAAATGCTGAAATTTGGCTGAGAGGTTCATTGGAAAATCCTTGAGTCACAGTAATATTTTCAGAATCATCCAAGTTCATTTAGTCCCCCTAATGGGGTGATAAATGAACTGCCCTGAGAAAATAGAAAAATGTACAGAAACATTTTTCAGATTTTCTCAAATCTTAATTAGGGCATAACTTTCAGTGGAATTCCTCAAATGACATGAAACCAATTCCCTTAGAACCATCTTATATTCTAGTTTCCAGAAAGTAATGGTTGGAGCCATGAAAACCCATGGAATTACTTAGAGGCTCAAATATTGACCAAATGGGCTCTTATTTGTACAAGGTTCAAATGAACTTTGTTTCAAATGAAACTTGGTCAAGACTCGGGTTAGGACCCTACAAACCACCATAAAAATTTCAGAACTAAAGGGGAGGGCTAGCTAGAGTTATTAGTAATCATGTATTCAAGGTACACATTGCATTTAAATTGACATGTAGTATTTCATTAACGTGTAGTCGCTGAAGGCGAGGAGACTCTGGAAGTACTTGACTTCCTCCTTCCGGACGAAGACTTAACCCCTGACCAGCAGCAACAAGGCAAGCCCCGGTTTGCATTAAGTTTTTTTTATAAAGTTTTTACTTTGTTTACATACGTAGTGTGAAGTGTGTATGTGCATTAGGTGTAGGATGGATGAATACCAACTGCATAACCAGAATTCTCCCCAAAGAGTGAGGGTAGTTTCTAGGGCCTCAAATAGACAGGCTATGCTTAAGGATTCATAGGACTTCGGTACAAGTCGAGTAGTTGGAATCTACTCACGAGTTAGGTTTGGGACACACGGGTTTGGTTCGAGTGATGTGAGATCACTTTAGTAATGAAAATGAGACTAGGCAGGGGATAGGGCGTAGCAAGAGGAAGTCTTGTGTGCGCAGCCCTGTCCGTGTCGATTGAGGACCGATCCATGTGCGGCCCTGCTGAACAAGTATTGATCGTACCGAAGGCATATCGGATATATGGGCCCCG
Source organism: Neostapfia colusana (assembly GCA_030760725.1). Taxonomy (NCBI): domain Eukaryota; kingdom Viridiplantae; phylum Streptophyta; class Magnoliopsida; order Poales; family Poaceae; genus Neostapfia; species Neostapfia colusana. The sequence continues at coordinate 60,543,230 of JASWHV010000005.1, read as the reverse complement.
ATAAACCGATGTAGCCTAAACCTCCGGGCGTCGAGGCATAGCACACCGATTTATAGGTGTAGGTTGAGGGCAGCAAGGTGGAAATCTGCTAACGGGCATAGAGAGATGCTCCGTGTAGGGAACCTCCTGTCCGTTTCGGTGCGACCGGTTCGACGTTTGGGCTGTTGGGTGAAAGGTTGTCCCGTACGACATCGAGTGAGCGTGCTGTGCAGCTGCACGGGTGGGCGTACGTGACGTGCTCTTTGGGTTTCCCTGCAGGTGTATATCAAGTTGATTTGCCGTCCCTTGCAGTGACGAGTACCGCTTGTTCACTGTGTCGTAACGTAGTTAATGTATGAAATGTGATGATTCAATATTGCTGTTATGATATAATATTTTATTGCTACATGTGTGCCACCAAATATTGCTTACTAAATTTCAGGTTCATAAACTGTTAACTTGTGCCTAAAAGATGAACTAAGGATGAACTTGTAGGCGCGTCCGTTTGCTGCTATTGTACCATCCCATGTTCATTGTACCCTACATGTAGAGTTTCATGCTTAGGTGAGTCGGTTAAGTCTTGTTGAGCCATCGTGCTCATGGTTGCTGCTTAAGTGTTTTTCAGGTGAGGAGCCACCCACGGACTCGGAGTACGAGTCCACCGGTGAGGGTTACCCTCCGTCGGGGACCACGGCTGAGTGGGAGCCATACACGCCGCGCTGAGCTGACACGTGCAGCTAGTGTGGGTTGCCCTAGGGCTGGGCAACCGACTTTTTCTAGATAGGCGGGCGTGAGTTGTATAATTTATACTTCCGCTGTGTAATATAAACAATAGTTTGTAACTGAAGTTTGTACCTATTTGTACAGTTCAGTTGGTTTTCCATGTAATATATTGTGTCCTTATGACGTGTGCTGTAGGGTGTCGCATCGTGCGGCACCACCCTCTGCGATCCTGGATGAGCGGATCCCGGTCCGCCACAGCCTGGTATCAGAGTTGCATTGGGGATAGCATAGTACTTAAGGACTGTATTATGGGAAACTTAGATTTTCGGTGAGGACTCGGTAGTTTGCCCAAGTAAGGATTATATTAGCATAGTTACTTAAAGTGGCAAAGACTAACTTATGTGTTATAATTCTGAATTTCAATTATGTAACGACGCACCAAGCTCTGGTAAGAATGGTAAGGAACGCCACTGAAAGCGGTTCAATTTCGGTTAGCTCCCCTGACGAGGAACGTGGTTCAGGGATAGGTCTCACAACTTGGTGTGAGACGTCAATATGAAACTCTTGGACTCTTCATGTTCCTGAGTTCATATGAAATGCTGATTCCTAGCGTGCATTAGACAAGTAAGTGGAGACCCCATCGCGTGGTCAGTAACGCGAGAGTGTGTTTGTCTGGAAATAGCCAAGGAGGACATACGCAGCGCTCGCCATCGGCGTGCCCTGCAGGGAAGTAGGTGGTATCCGTTGGGTTGATAACATTCCCATCCGTGACGACCCGTTCATGATCTACTTGGGTTCCCCGTCATATGGTGTTGAAACACGATCACATACCTTGAGACGTGACTTAGCTCAAGGACAGCCGTATGGCAATGATATGGGCGTTTGTATTTACTTTCAAATATGGAACTGCCTGAAATGAAACAACCTTTGAGTGCACCACTATTGAGTGTTCTTCTGCAGGTACTAACCACGTATGTATCCGTGTAGTAAACATGTGCGAGAGACAGTTTAGTGCCACACTTGAGACGTATATGCCGGTATAATCTGGTTAGGATTTTCTTTTTGTGAGGAACGTAGTACCAACATAGTATAGGAATGTGCATGAAAAATAATGATGACCAGGAATTAAAAAATCACTAGGTTCAACATCTAGGACCCTGGTTGGGTAGAAAAATTGGAGGGTGATGAGGGTAGTTCCAAAAGATTGAAAAACAGAGTGCTCTGTTTTGGCAGCAAGTTTGCTGAACTTTGACAGGGCATAACTCAGAGATCATTCAGTCAATGGAAGTGTGGTATATAGTTCTGTAAAGGTATTTAAGTACTCTACAACTTTGTTGTAGACTTCAAGAGCTGAATCACACCTTAAGATGGCTTAAATTCCAGAGGAATGTAAACAGTCCAGAATCAGGACAGAGTTAAACACTCTCTGGACTGTTCTGTTTTTCAAACATAACTCCCAGTAGAAAAATATAAAAATTTCATATGATACATCCTCAGACAGGGTAGAATATGTGTTAAATATTTGCAATTCAAAGTTTCTGAATGTTCAGCACAGGATTCAGTGGAAACCAGAGTTGAAAACAGCAACTTCCCAAGGGAGGTGCTGTTAAAATTCTTCCAAAAATTCTGCTGACTTTGAATTACCATAACGTTTTAACCAAAGCTTATCTGAGGGCAAATAAGTACTCGTTGGAAATATACTGAAGTTAACTTTAACTTTGGTATTCAACTTGATTCCTGAAACAGCCCAGAACCAGATCAAAACTTGGAATATGTAGAAACTGGTCATTCTGACAGAGGAATGACAGTTGAACTCATTGGAGAGATTGTTGTACCCTAGGAGGGGGGGTTTAAGTACTTCCAATGGGGTAGAACATACTCATGAGAGGTTATATTCAACTAGTGAAAGATTTGATTATAGGTCTCACTCAAGTTTCTTTTACTAGAGACCATGTTTGTGTCGTATTGAAGATAAAAGGGTGGTATACGTGATGACAAAGCGATAGTAACGTCTCGTAGTGACCAAAACTAGTTGTGATGATCTTCCAAAGAGGAAGTCCATCGATTTGGATTTAAACTAGTTTGTATTTGGTCTGGTAATGGTGTAGCTTGTACAAAGTTATTACATTACCTGTATACGAGATGTATCACATGATATTATTGTCATCATGTTTTTACTCCTATTTTAGTTGACTGCATGAAATATGTTGCGGGACTGATGTTTATTGTCGTATGGTTGCAGATGGTTCGCACTAGGACCACACACGAGGTTGGTGGCTCTAGCCAGCAGGGAGGCGATGACTCCCAGCCACCTGCCTACGACAGCACCCCGCAGCAGCAACCACCACCGCCGCCTCCGCTTACTCTAGCGGATGTGATAGCGGCCCTGGTGGGGGGTCGTGAGGAGCAGACCGACCTGCTCCGCACGATTGTGCAGAATACGTCCCTGGCGGGGGGGGGGGGGGGCGTCAAGAGAGGGGACCCCGTGAGCCTCATGAGATGTCGTACTCGGACTTCATGAGTATGCACCCTCCAGTGTTCACAGAAGCAGAAGAACCACTGGAGGCCGACAACTGGCTGCGGACCATCGACTCCAAGTTCAGGCTGCTCCAATGTACTGAGCGGCAGAAGACTCTGTTCGCAGCGCAGCAGCTTCACGGTGCCGCTGGTGCGTGGTGGGTGAACTATGTCGCCTCACGTCCGGCTGGCCATGCCGTTGAATGGGAAGAGTTCCGGGAGGCGTTCCGTGCCTATCATATTCCTCCCGGAATAATGAAGAGGAAGTTCCAAGAATTTTTGGAACTGAAGCAGGGCGGGAGGAGTGCCTATGACTACTCCCGTGCCTTCAACCACCTGGCGCAATATGCGTCAGACTACATCTCCACCGAGGAGAAAAAGCGGGAGCACTTTTATCGGGAGTTACACCCCGAAATGATAACGCATCTCGTGCAATGGAATCGTGGCACCTTCAACGACCTTGTCAATGCCGCGATCATGCAAGAGGACGCTCAACGGGAGTTGGCAGCTGAGCAGCGGAAGCGCAGCGCTCCACCCAGCAGTGGGGGTGGCGCTCCCCAGAAGTACCGCATGGTGTATCGGACACCATCCGGACAGCAGTGGCATCCACCGGCGCGACCTCAGCAGTTTGGGGGACGTTCTTTTCAAGCACCCCCCATTCCGACCGCCGATGCCACCACCGAGACAGCAGCAGCAGACAGCACCCCGGGCGTTTCCACCACCACAACGCACCCCGGGTTTCCGTCCACCGATCAGCGGGGGACCGCCCCGTTTCACTTGCTTCACGTGTGGCCAGGCGGGCCACTTCGCGAAGGACTGTCCGCAGGGGCAGCAGAGCAGCGGGCAAGCCCAGTTCCAGGGCGGTGCTCGAGGCCGACCTCCGGTTAAGAAGGTTGGTCAGCGGACAGGGGGCGTCCGCAACCTCGACAATGAGGACGCCCCGGAGGGAGACAACATGCTGGCGGGCACGTTCACTCTCAACAATCAAGCCATCATCATATTATTTGATTCTGGTGCAACTCACAGTTTTATAAGTGCATCCTATGTGGCTAAGCATCAAATGCATGTCTTCCCAACCGACTGCACTTATATGATCTGCTCACCGGGAGGGAAGATTTCAGCAAATATGATGATCCCAAAGGCACCTCTGTGTTTAGGTGGGAAACTATATCCTACCACCTTGATAATCCTTATGGGGCAGAAGATTGATGCAATCGTAGGGATGTCATGGCTACAATACCATGGCACTGTCCTGGAGACGCGGACACGGACGGTTCATTTAAATTCTCCATTCCACCGTCCACATTCCCTGGTGTTAGACACTCATGTACGGGAAGTTTCAGCAATTAATAATGCTGAAGCTCTCAAGTTAGAGGACATCCCCGTAGTCCGGGAGTACCCCGACGTGTTCCCGGATGATCTTCCGGGCATGCCACCAGAGCGGGATGTTGAGTTCAAGATTGAACTTGCACCAAGGACTACACCCATATCACGGAGACCATACAAGATGGCTCCGAACGAGCTGGCTGAATTAAAAGAACAGCTCAATGATCTGTTGAGCAAAGGTTTCATTAGGCCGAGTTCCTCGCCTTGGGGATGCTCGGCGTTGTTCGTGAAGAAGAAGGATGAAACCTTGAGGCTGTGTGTAGACAACCGGCCGCTCAACGCCGTCACCATCAAGAATAAGTACCCACTGCCCCGCATTGACATATTGTTTGATCAACTTGTGGGTGCAAGTGTGTTCTCCAAGATGGACCTTCTCTTTGGATATCATCAAATAAAAATCCGGGCGGAGGATATCCCGAAGACGGCCTTCTCGACGAGATATGGCTTATACGAATATCTCGTCATGTCCTTTGGTCTCACAAATGCTCCAGCACATTTCATGTACCTCATGAACTCGCTGTTCATGCTGGAGCTGGACAAGTTCGTGGTAGTGTTCATCGATGATATCTTGGTTTACTCCAAGACAGAAGCCGAACATGCCGAACACTTGAGGATCGTTCTTCAACGATTGCGAGACCACAAGCTCTACGCCAAGTTCATGAAATGCGAGTTTTGGATCAGCCAAGTGCCATTCTTGGGACATATCATCTCAGCAGAAGGCATTGCGGTTGACCCAAGCAAGATAGAGCAAGTGCTGAAATGAAGCTCCCACTTCAGTCCATGAAGTCAGAATCTTCCTCGGGTTAGCGGGATACTATCAGAGATTCATTCCAAGGTTCTCCAAGCTCGCTTAACCGATAACAGAATTGCTGAAGAAGGGAACGAAATATGTTTGGAACACGACGTGTGAAGGAGCGTTCCAAGCATTGGTGAAGCATCTCACAACAGCCCCGGTCTTAGCTCAACCGGATACAACCAAGCCCTTCGACGTTTATTGTGACGCGTCCAGTATTGGGCTCATCTGCGTGTTGATGCAGGAAGGACGTGTGGTCGCATATGGCTCACCATGAGCAGCATTATCCGACTCATGATCTTGAGCTTGCTGCAGTGGTGTTGGCGCTAAAAATGTGGAGGCACTATCTCCTGGGGAATTTGGTGCACCTCTACACCGACCACAAGAGCTTGAAATACATTTTCACCCAGAAGGAGCTGAATATGAGTCAAAGGAGATGGTTAGAACTGATCAAAGATTATGAAATTGAGATCCATTACCACCCCGGCAAGGCAAATGTGGTTGCCGACGCGCTGAGTCAGAAATCACATGTTCATAACCTCACCATTACCCCGGTGGAGGAGGAAGAGCCGAGTTTATACTTGGTTCCTTATGGGTCACTTTACAACCTTGCTGTGAAGGCCCGGCCCGGGAATCGCAGTGGGTGGTGCCGTGCGATGCGGCACCCAACAGCATGCACGAAAAGACGATAAGAACATAACGGAACCATTTTGTTACTCAAGATAATTTCTTTTACAACATAATGTACACACGCAGCGGAAATTTAAATTTGCTGGACAAACTACTCACTCTCTACCCTAACTACGCCGAAGAGAAGTCGTTCAGCCCGTGAACGCTTCCTACTAGCTTCACCAAAGAAAGGCAGCGGCTAGGTTTCCGATGAGTTGAATAAACCGTGAGGTTCATCGTCTCACCGAACAACCCTCTTCATAGCAGGCATCCTGCTACCTGCAAAAACAACTCAGAAGCAACCGTGAGCACTAAGGCTCAGCAAGACTTAACCGTCACTCCTAAACATGCAACTCTAAATGCAGGGGTAGTAAGACCGTATGAATAGGAATTTGCAAAATGCAGCTTGACTAAACTTGATCCTTATATTCAGATTCTTATAGCCTTCATTTTAGTGGTCCTCACGCCTCACAACATCGGAAGTCCACAATCAAACAAGAAATGCTTATCCCGATGTTGCTAGCCTAAGGTGGAAATGAAATTTAGTTGGCTCTATATCTACTTCAGTCAAGGTACCAATACCGTGATTAATCCACAAACAGCAAGTTAAGAGACTTAGTTCATATTCTTACTAAGTCACGGCGCAGTTGGCAAGTATGCTCAATCCTCTTCCGCGAGCGATGGTGATTCGAATCAATAACAACCCGGAATACACGACACATACACCCACCTCGAAAGACTCTCTCAAGAGCTCTTTCTTACGTTGTATGCAGCAACCTTTCACACGATACCCCGACATAGAAAAACGCTTCGCGCCGAGCAGGATGGTCCTCTACGCGGACACGTCGAAGTTGCCCACTAAAGGATTTACAACTCCCACCTTCTCAACGACATTCCCACGCGAAGGATGAGTTTCTATATCACGGTCTATCGAGTTACATCGGTTTCATGGGTCCCATACCCCACTATATATCCGGTATAGCTCAATCTTGTCCAGCAGGGCCGCATACATACGGTCCTTAACTGACACGGACGGGGCTACAACCAACCTCCACATTTGCCTTACCATCCCGGTCCAGGCCAAATGTGGTCTCAAGCATTGTCACACCCATCGCAGGTCGAGACCAACCTTGAGCGCTCCATCCTACAGGAACATCCCCGTCCCCATCTCATATTCATGAGGGTGCTCTTATCATTTATCTCTCGCGAGTAACTCCATTACTCGAACTTTCTCGCGAGTAGCTTTTTTACTACTCGACTTCTACCGAGCTAGCTACAACATTAGCCTAGAATCTACAACGAGGCAAAGCCTACACTAAACCTTCTTCTCAGGGATGTAATAGTCATGCAAGTGGGTTTCAATCATCCTAGACATAATGCACAATATCAAGTCTAATAAGCATGAGGTGAAGTAAAGCAAAATTTAAAACGGTAACGATATGCAAACCGGGGCTTGCCTTGCTCAACGGTTTTGTTAGAAGCTAGAAGTTAGTCTTCCTCCGCAGAATCCGCCAAACTCGTCACGAGATGGAGATCCTCGCTGCAGAGTCGAGTCCTCGTCGAACGTCGACGTCACGTGCTATTAAGATGATTTATGCACATGTATTCAAAGGCAATTTAGAATCTGTTTCAAAACTGTTGTTCAAGTTAACTCACACATAAGAGAGATAAACAACAGCAACGTTTCTGTTGTTGGATCTACAACCTTAGAGATGATGAAAACTAGGGTGAAAGGAGATACTAATAATCACCATGTGATTAAGTCCATTATATGAACACTTAAACCTAAAAGATGGTAGCTCAAGTTCAGGTCCAATGAAGCTGAGAATTTAACCACAGCTTCTATGGAAGGTATTTAGGCAGTGTGCAAAAATTGAGCTCATGAAATGGCTTCATATGAGCACAACAAATACTTATGTGGTTTTCACTAATCTGCCTTTACCCCCTAGATATTAAGCTTTCCTATGCTGCAAAGTAGACTTTTTGTGAAGTACAAAATGTACTGAGACCATAGGAATTGGTTTTACCATTTTCGGAGTTTCCTACATGGAGATATGGATTTTACAAAGAATGGGAAAAAGCTGAAATTGTCTCTGTTCATTTTCCCATTTTTCAGAGACATAAGGAATGAACACATCATTTGACCAAGAAAATGGTGTACAATGCCTCTGAAATTTTTACTGGAGTTCAAGGAATTTTGGAAGAATGTCCTGTCCAAATTTAGTAATTTTCCAATAAACAGAACTCCTGTAAAAATTCATACAAGATTTTTTTAAATTGAATTAATAAGCCAAATACAGGGATTTTCATAAACATTGAGCTGCACCCCTTGATAGTACTCTTTGAGAGGAATCCAAAAAAATTTGTTTCACAATTTTTGGACACACCTACACAAAGTTATGGCTCTCCAAAGTTTAAACTAGAGTGGGAAAATCTGGAAAATGTTTAAATGCTGACAGTGGGTCCCACCTGTCATCCCTAACCTCCAGACTCGCGCCAAACAGGGCAGTGGCGGCCCACTCCGGCGAGGTCGCCGGAAAACCAGTTCCCAGCCACCTCCAGACCCCCTGCTGGCCGCCCCCCATATTTCCCCACGCTGAACACGTTGGTGAGGTCGCCGGCGGCTGAAACTCGCCGGAAAACAGGGCGCACCGGCCACAGCAAATCCTAGTGCTCCGGCGAGGTATTGCACGGTGAATTCTCCACCAAATGGCCAGTTCTTGGTCTCTACAGCACCAGAGGATCATGTAGAAGACCGGCATGAGGTCTAAACCAGCTCGAGAGGGCTCTAAACCTATCGGCACCGTGCGCCCGATAGGGTCCAGCGGCATACCCTCTAAAAGAGCTCGGATTGCTCACTCTACACTCAATTTCTTGGTCTAAAATCGATGGAGGAGGTGTGCTAGGCAGTCAACATCCTGTTTGTGAAGTTTGAGACCCAACAAACACGATTTGAGGACGAATTTTACAATTCCTTACCTCAAGGTTCGTTTCTGCCGCCCGGGAGAAAAACTTGAAATTCTCCCTCTGTGATCAATGGCTAGGGCTGAGCTTTGGGGGTGAGCAACTAGGCTTGTAGGTGCACAGATGGGGTGGCTTGCTTGGGCGTGATCCCTCCTGGTTTGGGCTGTCCACGGCGTCCAGTTTGGGTTCCTCCGACGTTCAACACGGGAGCAGCAGAACTTTTCTGTTTGTTGGCGCTGATGAGCTCAGGATGGTGGAGTGAAGTGGCCAGCCGGCTAGAGCACTCATGGGCGAACCTTTTTGCTGTTGGAAGCTCAGGCAAAGGGGGCTTGGTTCAGTTGCTGGCGATCAGAGAACAGAGGGGAGCTGCTGTTCTTCTTCTCGGGAGCAAACACACGGGAGCAGATGGGCTCGAGCTGGGAGAGGCAAAAGAGGGTTGTGGCACTTGCTGTGGTGATCAGGACGAGCAAAAATCAACCCAGCGGGAGGTGGCGTGGGAGGTGGCCGGCACCGGGCTGCTGTGTCGCTGGAGTCGGTTGAATTTTTGTGAGACTGACCGGTGGGGTCCACAGCCCCAATTTTGCTTCTTATCCCTCAATTCGATTTAAAATAGCAAATGAGCTCCAATTGTGATCAAACTTGGAGGATAGGTCAAAGGAATTATGAGGAACTCAAATATGAAATCAGATTTTGAAATTGAATTTGTTTGGTTCAAAATTCAAATTCAAGTTTGATTTTAAACGTGCCCTCATTTAATCCTCGGAATAAATAGTATATGAAACAAAAAATTCTCCAAATTTGAAACTTAGGCTCTTGAATACATGAGAGATGCATCTATGATCTCACATATAGGCCTTTGTACAATGTGAATAGAAATACTTTCAAAATATTCAAATTGCATTTAAATTCCCTCCACTCTACTCATAGAGGAGGTGCACATGAGTTAGAGTTTTAGGAGTGTAATTATTTCCCCTAGGTTAACATGTGTTGAGCATGGGCTAGAGAAAATTTTTAACTCCCTCACATGTCCATTTATGTGTTCATCATTTCATGTGACGCAATTATAGTCTTTTGTTGCTTTAACTTTGTTTTATGAGCTGACATCAAACTTTACAAAAGTTAGGGCTGTTACATTCCTCCCCCCTTAAAAGAATCTCGTCCCGAGATTACAAAAAGAAAGAAGAAGGGAGAATGACTACTGGACATATGGTACAAACAAGCCTGGAAAAAATTTAAACGGAGAAATTCCTCGCTTTCCCACGTGTCTTCATCAGCGGTGTGGTTGCTCCACAAGACTTTGTAAAATCGCAATGTCCGATTTCTTGTGGCGCGAGTCTTCTCGTCAATAATCTGTATCGGATACTCAGAATAAGTGAGATCCGGTTGAAGATCCTCAATGTTCTCCATATGAACTGCGGTTCGGTACTTAAGACATTTCCGCAGCTGAGAGACGTGGAAAACATTATGAATACTCGAAAGTGACGCCGGTAGCTCCAGACGATAGGCTACGGGTCCGCATATCTCAGTGACAGCAAACGGCCCGATGAATTGCGGAGCAAGCTTCCCCTTCACTCTGAAAGGATGAACTCCTTTCATCGGAGAGACACGAAGATAAACGTGGTCCCCAATGTCAAAGTGAAGAGGTCGACGTCTTTTGTCTGCATAGCTTTTCTGCCGAGATTGAGCAGCCTTTAAATTGGCTTGGATCACTCGCACTCGTTCCTCGGCTTCATTCACAAGATCAATCCCGTAGACTACTCTCTCGCCGGATTCACACCAATTCAGTGGTGTGCGGCACTTCTGGCCATAAAGAGCTTCATACAGGGCCATCTTGATGCTGGATTGATAACCGTTATTATATGAGAATTCCGCTAACGGTAGATGGTCATCCCAATTCTTCCCATGATTGATGACACATGCCCGTAGCATATCCTCCAGAATCTGATTTATCCTCTCCGATTGACCATCAGTTTGCGGATGATACGCTGAACTCCGAATTAACTTGGTTCCTAAGGAAGCATACAGTTGCTCCCAAAATCTGGATACGAATAACGCACCTCGGTCAGACACGATGGTGCGGGGAACCCCGTCTAAACACACGATTCTCGAGATGAACAACTCCGCATACTTCTTTGCCACATATTTAGTATGGACTGGAATAAAATGAGCGGTCTTGGTCAAACAATCGACGATTACCCAAATACAATCATGCTTGTTGCTGGTCATGGGTAAACCGATGATGAAGTCCATACTTATGTCTTCCCACTTCCATGCTGGAACCTTCAGCGGTTGAAGTGGTCCGGCTTTCCTCATATGGTCGGCTTTAACCCGCCGACACGTATCACACTCGGATACGTACTTCGCAATTTCTCTTTTCATCCGTGTCCACCAGAGCTTAGATTTTAAGTCCTGGTACATCTTGTTGCTTCCCGGATGAATGGAGTACCTGGATAAATGTGCTTCATCCAATATCTTCCTGCGCAATTTCATGTTTCGGGGTACCACTATGCGGTTGTTAAACCATAGAGTACCCTCTTCATCCTTGCGGAACATCTTCAATTCACCGCTGTCCACTCTTCTCCGGATATGAGACATACCTCTGTCTCTCTTTTGAGCCTCTACAATCTCATCTCGGATTGTAGGAATAAGAGCGAGGTTGAACAGCGACCCATAGGGAACTAAGCGCAGGCTTGGTTCTCCTTCTTCATGTGCAGCGATGGCTAAATGGTGAACGTGGGCTTTCCGACTAAGTGCGTCGGCAACCACATTCGCTTTACCCGGATGGTAATGAATTTCAAGTTCATAGTCCTTGATCAATTCGAGCCATCTTTGATGCCTCAAATTCAGTTCTTTCTGTGTGAAGATGTACTTCAAGCTTTTGTGGTCAATGTAGAGATGTACTAGATTGCCTAGTAGATAATGTCTCCACATTTTCAATGCTAAGACCACTGCAGCTAGTTCAAGGTCGTGCGTCGGGTAATTCTGCTCATGACCCCTTAGTTGTCGGGATCCATACGCGACCATACATCCTTCTTGCATCAACACACAACCCAAACCAATGCCGGATGCATCACAATAAACGTCAAACGGCTTCGTAGTGTCCGGCTGGGCCGAAACTGGAGCTGTAGTGAGATACTTCACTAAAGTTTGAAAAGCTTGTTCGCATGAATTGCTCCAATCATACTTGGTGCTTTTATTCAACAGCTCCGTCATAGGTTTAGCGACTTTGGAGAAGTATGGAATGAATCTCCGGTAATAGCCCGCTAAACCTAGGAAACTCCTCACTTCATGAACAGATGTTGGAGATTTCCAATTCAGCACTTGCTCAATTTTACTTGGGTCCACAGCAATGCCTTCCGCTGAAATAATATGCCCAAAAAACGGCACTTTGCTGATCCAAAACTCACATTTACTGAACTTTGCATATAACTTGTGATCCCTCAAGCGTTGGAGTAAAATACGCAAATGTTCAGCGTGTTCTTCTTCTGACTTTGAATAGACCAAGATGTCGTCGACGAAAACCATGACGAACTTATCTAACTCCGGCATGAACACAGAGTTCATGAGATACATAAAGTGAGCCGGAGCATTGGTCAACCCAAAGGACATGACAAGATATTCATAAAGACCATATCTTGTTGAGAGCGCCATCTTAGGCACATATTCTGCCCGGATCTTTATCTGGTGATACCCGGACCGAAGATCCATCTTGGAAAATACCTTAGCACCCACTAGTTGATCGAACAAAATGTCAATGCGCGGTAGTGGATACTTATTTTTGATAGTGACAGCATTCAGTGGACGATAATCTACGCATAGTCTCAAAGTCTCGTCCTTCTTCACGAAGAGTGCGGAACCGCCCCAAGGTGATGAACTTGGGCGTATAAAACCTTTGTCCATGAGTTCATTAAGCTGCTCCTTCAATTCTGCTAGCTCCTTCGGTGCCATTTTATATGGTCGCCGAGAAATAGGTGTTGTTCCCGGTACTAGTTCAATCTTGAACTCTACATCACGTTCAGGCGGCATGCCCGGCAAGTCTTCGGGAAACACATCTGGATATTCACATACCACTGGAATATCCTCAATCTTAGGAGCTTCAATCTGATGCACTGCTGCAACACGTTGTGATGGATCCAGTAGATTCAATGTGTTGGTATTGGGGAATTCAGTTGGACAGTCCGAGAGCTGATGTCAAAGATAGCTCCATAATGTGTCAACCATGACATCCCCAAGATAATATCAATCCTTTGGCCTTTGAGTATGATAAGGCTCGCAGGATAGATGTTTCCACCCAAACATAAAGGTGCCCGTGAGACCAATTCATCTGTTGATATCTTGCCTCCGGGTGAGCTGATATGAAACGGATGCTTAACTGTGCTAAATGGAAGATTATTCTTCAGCACATAGTCTCTGCTAATAAAATTGGGGGTGGCTCCGGAATCAAACAACACGGAAGTGGGCTGTTCATGTAAAGTGAACATGCCCGCTAAAACTGGTTCGCCTTTTGCAATGTCCTCAATAGCAGTGTAATTAACCCTGCCAGCTTTGGAAAGATTCTTCTTTGAATGTTCATGATGCCCATCTGAGCATTGATGAGACAACACACGAGTGTGACTCTGCTCAGCACCACGACGGTTTCGTGTTGCAGAAATCCTCAGCTCTCTACTAACACGAGGTGGAGATAATTCGTGCGTAGCTGGTTGCGGTAGGGTTGCACGAATAATTTCTGTCCGCTGCTGTTGAGGTGGAGGCTCATAAGTGATCAACTCCAGCCGTGGTTGTGAGAGTTGCACCACAGGCTGAATTTGTTGCCTAACTGGCGAGTAATACAGCACTCGATAGTTCGGACGAACCTCGACGTCACTGTCCGGCGGTATACTTCTTTTCAGTTCCACTTCGCAACGAAGATGCATGTCTTCCTTAATGATAGCGGCATTTACCAACTCATTGTAAATACCGTTATTGAACAAGGTCACTTGTTCCATAAATTCGACATTCAAACCTCGGAAGAAATACTCGCACTTCAACGCTTCCGAGTCAACCATATGAGTTGTGTATTGCATCAAGTCTTCAAACTCCTTGAAGTACTCGTACGCACTCCTTTCTCCTTACTTTAGCTCTAGAAAATCTTGATACTTTGTTCGAAGAATTCCCGAACAAATGTGTCGTGCCCGGAAAACATTCCTGAATTCACCCGACGTCACTCGATGACCTTCAGGAAGAGTAGCAATGTACTCCGCCCACCAAACTCCAGCAGCTCCATGGAGTTGTTGAGCGGCAAATAAAGTCTTCTGGTACTCATCGCACTCAAGCATCCCGAACTTGGCTTCAATACATTGGAGCCAATGAGCTGACTCCAACGGTTCTTTCGCTTCCAAGAAAACCGGTGGTTGTCTTGCTAGAAAATCCAGATAAGTGCTTGGTGGAGGATTTTGCTGTAGTGTCTCCTGTCGTATGCTTTGTCGCACCAACAGATCCAGAGACTCAGCCATCTTTGCCAAGATTTCCGCCAATCCGGTTGATGATGTCGGCACTTCTTGTCGTGGCGAATTACTTTCACCGTGACTCGACTCACCAACCTCACTCCTGGAATGAGCACGATCCATGCTGCAAGAGTGAGCAATTTACGGTTAAAATTCAAAGTTTAAACTCAACTTGAATTGAAAACATAACCGTAAAAGCATCACATCAACATTGCAGCATTACACAAGCTAACTAGGGTTTTTGAAAATTCTGAAATCTACAAACTTTAACAAGTTTGTCCCAACCATTGATTCCAACAGTAGGACAAACTGAAAAATAACTCGAGAACATGTTACGGAGCTTAGAGAAGTCTTAGACATCCCTGTCCACAACAAGTCTCAAGCTAAATGACAATAAGTACTACTCTGTTCAGAATGACCAATAGGTCTTAATCCCAGAATTTGAATATGACAATGGCAATTTCATGTCTCAAGTTGAATATCAAAGTTATAGTTAAGTTCAATATCTTAACAACGAGTATTCATTTGCCTTCATATAAGTTCTGGATCAAAAGTTGTGATATTTCAAAGTTAACAGAAATCTGGAACAATTTTGACAGCACCTCCTTTGAAAGTGGCTGTTTTGTCCGCAAGATTTCATCACTTTAAACTCCAAATCTGGAGAAACTTTGAACTACAAAGTCATAGCATATATCACAAGCTTTCCGACAGTGTATTACTTGACCCTTAGAAATTTTTTTTACAGAAAGTTATGGTCGAAATACAGAAATTTCCAGAGAGCAATTTGTGTCTGCCCTGTTTTTGGACAGTTCACGCTCATCTGAGAATTTCATCTATTTGCAAGGTGATTCTGATCTGGAGTTCTACAGAAAAGTTGTAGAATACTTCAAAACCTTTCCTGAAATGTGCAACTCACCTCCATTGGTTCAACCAAACAAAAGTTATGTCCTGTTCAATTTCAGCAAAAATTCTGTCGAAAACAGGGGAGGTTATTCCTAAGTCTTTGTGAATAAATCTATACTCCCAATTGACTCTTAGTTCAATATAGGAGTTCATCACCCCCTAATAGAATCCTAGACTCCAAATTTACTCCTTTTCTTTTCAAACCTTCATTTTCATGCAGTTCAAAACACATCACGGTACTACGTTGCCTCACCAAATTAAACTCCTAACCGGCTTTATACCGGCATATACGTTTCAAATGGTAGCACTAAAACGATCACTCACAAACGTTGTCTACACGACATGTACTAACGTGGTTAAGGTACCTGCAGAAAACCACTCAATAATGATGCACACATTGGTTTATCATTTCAGGCAGGTCCATATCGTAGTAAAAACATATGCCCCGTATCATTGCCATACGGGCTGTCCTTGAGTCAAGCCACGTCTCAAGGTACAAGATCGGGTTATTCACCACCCGACGGGGGCTCCACACCTTTGCAATAAATCACACCGGTGGAACAGCGCTTTCGTATGCCTCATAGGACATGAAGAGTCCTAAAGAACACACTTCGTGTTTCAAACCACACGATGGGGTCTCCTCCTCTTGCCCCTGGGTTTGCGCACTGGAGGCTAGTGCCATTCATATGTCTCTAAGACATAAAGAGTCTTAGAAAACATATTCACTTCCTGTCCATTGCTGGACGGGACATCCCACACTACTTTCCTCGTATGGGAGAGCTAACTGAAATTGATCCGCTTTCGGTGGCATTCCTTATCATTCTTACCTCCACGTAGGTGCGTCATTACTGAATTTAAATACTGAAGAGTAACACACTGTTAGCTTGCCACCTTAAGTAACTATGCTAATAATACTCTTTATGTGGGCATACTATACGTTCCTCACTCGTATATCTCTAAGTTTTTGAAAATATGCTCTTTTCATGCGTGCTATCCCCAATGCGGCTCTGATACCACGCTGTGAACGCCCGGCCTGGGGATCGCAGTGGGTGGTTCCGTGCGATGCGGCACCCAACAGCATGCACGAAAAGACGATAAGAACATAACGGAACCATTTTGTTACTCAACATAAGATCTTTTACAACATAAGTACAACGCAGCGGAAATTAAAACTAGCTGGAAGAGTCTTTCGAGGCGGGTGTATGTGTCGTGTATTCCGGGTTGTTATTGATTCGAATCACCATCGCTCGCGGAAGAGGATTCAGCATACTTGCCCACTGCGCCGTGACTTAGTAAGAAGATGAACTAAGTCTCTTAACTTGTTGTTTGTGGATTAACGAATGTATTGGAACCTTGACTGAAGTAGATATAGAGCCAACTAAATTTCATTTCCACCTTAGGCTAGCAACATCGGGATAAGCGTTTCTTGTTTGATTGTGGACTACCGATGTTGTGAGGCGTGAGGACCACTAAAATGAAGGCTATAAGAATCTGAATATAAGGATCAAGTTTAGTCAAGCTGCATTTTGCAAATTCCTATTCCTCCTGTCTTACTACCCCTGCATTTAGAGTTACATGTTTAGGAGTGACGATTAAGTCTTGCTGAGCCTTAGTGCTCACGGTTGCTTCTGAGTTGTTTTTGCAGGTAGCAGGATGCCTGCTATGAAGAGGGTTGTTCGGTGAGACGACGAACCTCACGGTTCGTTCAACTCATCGGAAACCTAGCCGCTGCCTTTCTTTGGTGAAGCTAGTAGGAAGCGTTCACGGGCTGAACGACTTCTCTTCGGCGTAGTTAGGGTCGAGAGTGAGTAGATTGTCCAGATAGTTTTAATTTCCGCTGCGTGTGTACTTATGTTGTAAAAGATCTTATGTTGAGTAACAAAATGGTTCCGTTATGTTCTTATCGTCTTTTCGTGCATGCTGTTGGGTGCCGCATCGCACGACACCACCCACTGCGATCCCCGGGCCAGGCGTTCACACTTGCCCTCATCCCTACCATTAAGGAGGACATCATTGCAGCTCAGAAAGTTGATAAGGGCATGGCACATCTCCGGAGAGGGATAGACGATGGGGAGATCAAATGTTTCCGGAAGGACGATGAGGGGATGCTATGGTTCAATGACCGCATAGTCGTACCCCGGGATATGGAGCTGAGGAAGAAGATCCTCGATGAAGCTCACTTGTCTAAATACTCCATTCATCCAAGCAGAAACAAAATGCACCAGGATTTGAAAAAGAAATTTTGGTGGACAGGGATGAAGCGGGAGGTGGCGAAGTACGTATCCGAGTGCGATACGTGTAGACGAGTGAAGGCTGATCATATGAGGAAATCAGGGCTGTTGCAACCCCTGAAGATCCCGACATGGAAATGGGAAGATGTGAGCATGGATTACATAGTGGGATTACCTCTAACTTCCAACAAACATGATTCCATTTGGGTAATCATTGACCGGTTAACCAGGACAGCTCACTTCATCCCGGTGCATACACGCTACAATGCCGGCAAATATGCGGAGCTGTACATAGCAAAGATTCTATGCTTACATTGGGTACCCAAGACCGTCGTCTCAGATCGAGGTGCATTATTTGTATCTCACTTTTGGGAGCAGCTACACGCTGCTTTGGGTACTAAATTGATTAGAAGCTCCGCTTACCACCCTCAGACAGATGGCCAAACAGAAAGGGTGAATCAAGTAGTGGAAGACATGTTGAGAGCATGTGCCATCCACCACGGTAGGAACTGGGATGATCACCTACCTTTGGCGGAATTCTCGTACAACAACGGCTATCAGGCGAGTATCAAGATGGCCCCCTACGAAGCTCTCTACAGTCGCAAATGCCGCACCCCATTAAACTGGTGCGAGTCCGTTGAAAGGGTCACATTCGGGGTTGATGTGGCGAACGACGCCAAAGAGCGCGTTCGGATAATTCAAGCCAACTTGAAGGCCGCTCAATCCTGGCAGAAGAGCTACGCTGATAAGAGGTGTAGGCCGTTGCACTTAGACGTCGGGGAACACATGTACCTTCGTGTGTCTCCGATGAAGGGCGTGCACCGGTATGGCGTCAAGGGGAAGCTCAGTCCCCGTTTCATTGGACCCTATGCTGTCACCGAGAAGTGTGGACCAGTGGTGTATAGACTGGAGCTACCGGCATCTCTTGCTGGTGTCCATGATGTTTTCCATGTCTCATAACTGAGAAAATGTCTGAAGCATACCGCTGCCATTCCTACCGAAGACATCGGCGAGCTGCAACCGGATTTGACATATGATGAATATCCGGTGGAAATTCTCGATGAGAAAGCACGGACCACGCGTAGCCGAACGTTGTGGTTCTACAAAATACTCTGGAGCAACCACACCGCCGAAGAAGCGACATGGGAGAGCGAGGAATTCCTTCGCTCAAATTACCCGGAGTTCATGGTGTCTCAACACGGGTAAGTTCCTATTACATCGCTGTCTCTTCTTTTGTAATCTTGGGACGAGATTCTTTTAAGGGGGGAGGGATGTAAAAGCCCAAGAAAAAGGGACTTGCAAAAACTTTTCATCACCTCACAATACCACAGTTTTTGTTGTGAATGTCTTGTGAAGAATTGTTAAGAGCATGTAACCTCCATCAAAAGGACGATTAGAGGGGAAAGCCCTAACTTTCACAAAATAGGATCTCTACACATGAACATGAGAGGTTGAGATCACCCCTAGGACTTAAAAATTCTTGGGAAGGTTCAGGCCAAATTTCATGCAAATTCAACACTTTTTGAGGCACTTTTGGAGGCATTTGAAAAAGAGGCCAATTTGAATGTAAATTCAAATTGCAGCAACTTTTACCACTCAAATTGAAAAGTTAGCTTCATATTCAAACTCAGTACATTTTTCAGAGTTATCCCACCAATTTTCATCTTCATTGGAGTTCATCTTGCCAGGAACTAAATTTGGAATAATTCAAAACTGAATTTGAATTTCAGTTTAAACATGAAGCAAATTTAGCCAAACAAAGTTTAGATTTGAGAACTCAAATTCAAACCAAAGCTTGGGGGTTAAGTCTCACATTCAATTGTGAGTAGCTGAGGATATTTCGGCACAAACAGGATTGAGAAAAATTGGAAAAAGAATTAAACGGGAGGCCCACATGTCAGCAGTCTTAACAGAGAAGTCTCCTCAGGTGATTTTTCCTCGGCCGAAGTCGAGCGCGCCAGCACAACCGCGCTCCAAACGTCAGCAGCGCTCGGGCGTCCACCTCACGGTGAAAAACCGCGGCTAAAAGGCCAGCACACGAGCTGTTTCGCACCTTCTTCGGTCTCCCGAGTGAAAACGAGCTGATACCGAGCCGTTCTCCCGTGTCCGTGCAAGCACTCAGCGCCGCCTCCTCTGATCGCCGGCGACCGGCCGCTCCCGACATTTTCACGCGCCACCAACAGAGAAGAAAAGGTGCGCCTACTTGTGCTGAAGCCGTAGGAGGAAACCGTGCGCCAGTTCCGGCGATGTAGAGAGAGAATTCCTGGTTTTCCTCCACGGTACATGTTAGGGTTAGAATTTGGGCTACGGCAAAATTTGTTGCACAGGAGCAACCGCCAATCAAGCTATAGTGTACACACGCTCTAGAAGACCTAGCGCACCTCCTCGATCAAGTAGCAGCCAGTTCCATGCACTAGGGCCGTAGTTATGTCAAAATTTTGACTCGGCGGCGGAGAACAGGGCATCTCACCAGTGAGGTCGTAGTAGCAGTCGTTTTCACGGGGATCGGTGCTCATGTCCGTGATCAGCAGCTGCCAGCGAAGCTCCCCGAGAAAACCGCGTCGAAAAAGATGCAGGGGACGCCGAGTTCGACGTCGCCGATGAGCACTGTTCCGGCCGTTGTCAAGCTCTGGTGAGGGCACAACCGTGTTCCCCAAGCCGAGATAGGCACAGGCGGCGAGTTTCGTCAGAGGTCGGACAGCAGAACGCCCGGCGGCGAGTGTTTCGGCGAGGTGGGCGGCGGGGAGCCTCGGGAGCGCGAGGTTGAAGAAGCCTTGCAGGCCCCGTGTGTCGGTCTCTGCTGAGAGCACCCTAGATTTGCTGCGGCACCGGGATCCCGTGCGACTGCGCGGGTGATTCTGCGGGCTCCTGTTGTGGTTAGCTGGGAGGCTGACACGTAGCCCGGGGACCCCACCCGACAGTTTAAACTTTATTCGAATTTCCAGATTTGGATCGAACTTCAAATGCATAGAACTTTTGCTAGGAAGCTCCAAATCAAATGAACCAAATTTTGCTGAACCAGAATTCTGAATACTTTCCAGCAATACCAATTTCAGCTCATGAAACCTAATATTTTTCCAGAATTAATTCCCTAAACTTTAAACTGTTGGGAATTTTATCTGGAGAATTACTTTAGGAAAAATGCTGAAATTTGCTTGAGAGGTTCATTGGAAAATCCTTGAGTCACAGTAAAATTTTCAGACTCATCCAAGTTCATTTAGTCCCCCTAATGGGGTGATTAATTGAACTGCCCTGAGAAAATAGAAAAATGTACAGAAACATTGTTCAGATTTTCTCAAATCTTAATTAGGGCATAACTTTCATTAGAATTCTTCAAATGACATGAAACCAATTCCATTAGAACCATCTTAAATTCTAGTTTCCATAAAGTAATGGTTGGAGCCATGAAAACCCCTGGAATTGCTTAGAGGCTCAAATATTGACCAAATGGTTTCTTATTTGTACAAGGTTCAAATGAACTTTGTTTCAAATGAAACTTGGTCAAGACTCGGGTTAGGACCCTACCAAACCACCATAAAAATTTCAGAACTAAGGGGGAGGGCTAGCTAGAGTTATTAGTAATCATGTATTCAAGTTATACATTGCATTTAAATTGACATGTAGTATTTCATTAACGTGTAGTCGCTGAAGGCGAGGAGACTCCGGAAGTACTTGACTTCCTCCTTCCGGACGAAGACTTAACCCCTGACAAGCAGAAACAAGGCAAGCCCCGGTTTGCATTAAGTTTTTTTATAAAGTTTTTACATTGTTTACATACGTAGTGTGAAGTGTGTATGTGCATTAGGTGTAGGATGGATGAATACCAACTGCATAACCAGAATTCTCCTCAAAGAGTGAGGGTAGTGTCTAGGGCCTCGAATAGACAGGCTATACTTAAGGATTCATGGGACTTCGGTACAAGTCGAGTAGTTGGAATCTACTCGCGAGTTAGGTTTGGGACATACGGGTTTGGTTCGAGTGATGTGAGATCACTTTAGTAATGAAAATGAGACTAGGCAGGGGATAGGGCGCAGCAAGAGGAAGTCTTGTGTGCGCAGCCCTGTCCGTGTCGATTGAGGACCGATCCGTGTGCGGCCCTGCTGAACAAGTATTGAACGTACCGAAGGAATATCGGATATATGGGCCCCGATAAACCGATGTAACCTAAACCTCCAGGCGTCGAGGCATAGCACACCGATTTATAGGTATAGGTTGAAGGCAGCAAGGTGGAAATCTGCTAATGGGCATAGAGAGATGCTCCGTGTAGGGAACCTCCTGTCCATTTCGGTGCGACCGGTTCGACGTTTGGGCTGTTGGGTGAAAGGTTGTCCCGTACGACATCGAGTGAGCGTGCTGTGCAGCTCCACGGGTGGGCGTACGTGACGTGCTCTTTGGGTTTCCCTGCAGGTGTTTATCGAGTCGATTCGCCGTCCCTTGCGGTGACGAGTACCGCTTGTTCACTGCGTCGTAACGTAGTTAATGTATGAAATGTGATGATTCAATATTGCTGTTATGATATAATATTGTATTGCTACATGTGTGCCACAAAATATTGCTTACTAAATTTCAGATTCATAAACTGTTAACTTGTGCCTAAAAGATGAACTAAGGATAAACTTGTAGGCGCGTCCGTTTGCTGCAATTGTACCATCCCATGTTCATTGTACCCTACATGTAGAGTTTCATGCTTAGGTGAGTCGGTTAAGTCTTGTTGAGCCACTGTGCTCATGGTTGCTGCTTAAGTGTTTTTCAGGTGAGGAGCCACCCATGGACTCGGAGTACGAGTCCACCGGCGAGGGTTACCCTCTGTCGGGGACCACGGCTGAGTGTGAGCCGTACACGCCGCGCTGAGCTGAGACGTGCATCTAGTGTGGGTTGCCCTAGGGCTGGGCAACCAACTTTTCTAGGTAGGCGGGCGTTAGTTGTATAATTTAGACTTCCGCTGTGTAATATAAACAATAGTTTGTAACTGAAGTTTGTAACTGTTTGTACAGTTCAGTTGGTTTTCCATGTAATATATTGTGTCCTTATGACGTGTGCTGTCGGGTGTCACATCGTGCGGCACCACCCTCTGCGATCCTGGATGAGCGGATCCTGCTCTGCCACACGTATGCTCCATCGCACGTGAGAAACCGAGTGAACAGAGGTGGAGTCGGTTCACTCTGCTATCACACACTGACAGTGGATCCCACTTCCATTTTAACCTCTGAAATTAACTTTCTCCCACTGCTCTAAACAGTAGTTCCACTAATACCCTTTGAAATTTGAATTGTATACCAAATGGCCATTTGAACTTGATAGAAAATTAAAATTGTGAAGTGTTTGAGTACATTTACAGAACATATGCAGTTTGAAATTCAAATTGAATTTGAATTTGCTAAAATTGGCTCATGTCAAGATCAACTCCAAAATGGAGTGAAAATTGGTGTATGAGCTCACAAAAATGTGCTGAGGGTGAATATGAATCCCACTTTTGAATTCATGGGATGAAATGAGTTTGAATTTGCGTTTGAGTTCAAACTAGCCTCTTGCCAATTATACCCAAAAATACCTCAAAAAGGTTTTGGATTTGGGTGAAATTTTGCATGAGCATTCCTAGCAAGGTGTAGGAGTTTTTCATATGCTCAGCCCCTATATGATGCATTTGGGAAATACCACTTTTGCATTTTGTGATTTCATCCTCTAATTGCCATATTGATTGTGGTTACTTGCTCTTCAAATGTGTTCATAAGTTGTCCTCAAATGAGTTGCGTGTGGTGTAATGAACACTTTGATTGTGTGCAAAAACTTAGGCCCTTACACCACTGGAAAAATCCCAAAACCAATTGAGAAACTTTAGTGGCAGTAAATACAATTAGAAACTTGATTGTTATAAATTACATATCGCTTATGTATATTTTGTTGTATCTCACCTAGTAACCGAGGTCGAAGACGTGACGGAGGCCTTGGAGATCCTCCCACCAGACGCTTACTTCCCTTTTGACTCACAGCCCGGCAAACCCCGGTTTGCATTTCATTACTTTTACAAAGTTTTGTTTTGTCTCATTTATGTCTATGATGAAATATTTGTATTAGAGTTAAGGTGATTGAAACCCCACTTGCACGACCTCTAAATCCTATGGAGGGTTGGGTGGTCTACAGTTCGATGAGTAGAGAATGTCGTGTTAATGTTCTTAGGATCTCGGTAGAAGTCGAGTAGTTAGAATCTACTCGCGAGATAGAATTTTATGACACCTGATAGAAGTAATGAATGAATGGCTTAAGAAGGTGAAATTGAGACCAACAGGGGGATAGGATGCAGTGAGCGGAGGTCTGATGGGCATAGTCCTGTTGGTGTCGGTTGTGGACCGAGCCGTGTGCGGACCTGCTGGACAAGTTTGAACAGTACATGATGCATACTAGCAATATGATAACCAGGAAACCGATCTAATTGGTTAACCTGGGTGCCGAGGCTTACACAACCGTTTTATAGGAGTGGGCTGAGGGTAGCTGTGAAATCCCAAAACTCTAGCAAGTGGAGCTGCAAGTCACACCGAGAAAATGAGAGGGAATTTAAACTTTTGAATTCAGCGGTGTGAGCTCCAAGTCTAAACTTGAACTTGCAAAAATTCCCGAACACGGAGATCTAAAGCTATCATTTGGTTCTCCACACATCCAATAATAGCCCGGCAAATTTTCAGAGCATTTGAAAAGGATTTCCTATTTGTTGGAATTTAAACGGGAGAAAAATTTGAGTTTGAATTTAAATCTCAGTTTCAAATTCCGACTGAACTGAAATTTAAATTTGAGTGCACCATTGTGTTTATCATTTTCTTTTTGGTCTACCCTCCAATTTTGGAAATTTTTGGACAAAATCCGTGTGGGAATCCTAAAGCACAGAGAGGAGGGAGAATTGTGGCTGTGGACCCCACCGGTCAGTCTCACAAATTGCAAACCGACTCAGTCGGGTATTCAGCGCGCGCCACCTCCCGCAGCTCGGCGCCAACACCATTGTCACCTCCTGCTCTGTGGCTGAGAACACCTGGGGAGACGTCGTGAAGCAACCTCGTGCTGCCCACGTGAAGTAGCTCTCAGCTAGCAACCTGCGCAGCCCTTGCACAGACGGAAGAAAATTCACCTCAGCTGACCTCTGTTCTTCAGCGACCGATCTCCACGATCTTCTTGGTGCCCGACGGTCTACACGAAAAAGGAGCGCCCTCAGGTGTGCAAACCAACGGTGCAACCCTCTTCTCCTTTCGTGCATCGCTGTGGATGGATTTTGCAATTCTTTGCTTTGGTATGCCTAGAACCGAGCCTCACCAATCTTCAAAATTCATCGTGATCAGTCCACAATCACGTGTGCTGAGCTACAAACATGATCTAGACACTCCCACGCCCCTCTAGGATCAAAAATCATCGAAAATCATCAAGAATTGGTGCTGTTCTTCGAAAATTTCGGGCCGGCACCGATTTTCGCCCTAGGTCGCCGATGAGTCCCTATTTGCAGCCATTCGTGGGACGATTTGAGCTCATGGCGGTGATTAGGGATCCCCCACGGTGCTATAGAGCCCAAGAATCGACCATTTGGTGGAGAAATCACCGTGCACGACCTCGCCGGAGCCCTAGGGTTTGCTGTTGCCGGTGCGCCCTGTTTTCCGGCGAGTTTCAGCCGCCGGCGACCTTACCAACGTGTTCAGCGTGGGGGAAAATGGGGGGGCGGCCAGCAGGGGGTCCAGAGGTGGCTGGGAAGTGTCTTTCCGTCGACCTCGCCGGAGGGAGCCGCCACTGCTCTGTTTGGCGCGAGGCTGAAGGTTAGGGATGACGAGTGGGACCACTGTCGGCATTTAAACATTTTCTAAATTTTCCCATTTCAGTTCAAACTTTGGAGAGCCATAACTTTGTGTAAGAACCTCCAAAAATTGTGAAATAAATTTTGTTGGATTCCTCTCAAAGAGTACTATCCATAGGTGCAGCCTTATATTTATTAAAATCTCTGGAATTGGCTCATTAATTCATTTAAGGAAAAACTTGTAGGAGTTTTTACAGGAGTTCTGTTTATTGGAAAATTCACAATTTGGGCAGGACACTCTTCCAAAAATCCTTGAACTCCAGTAAAATTTTCAGAGGCATTGGACTTCATTTGCTTGGCCAAATGTTAATTCAATCTTGTATGTCTCTGAAAATTAGGAAAAATAACAGAATGATTTTCAGCTTTTAGCTCCAACTTCTAAATTCCATATCTCTGTGTAGGAGGCTCCAAAAATGGTGAAACCAAGTCCTATGGACTCATTAGACCCTCAAGTTTCTGAAAAACCAAATTTGGAGCACGACAAGACACTATAATTGCCATAGGAATTCAAAGAAACCAAATAGCTAAGGAAATTCTTTAGGCCACATCTTACATCAACTTTGTTTGAAATTTTGCAAAACATACCTCTGTATGATCTATGGACCACTGTAAAAATTTCAGAGTAAGTTGAGACCATCTTCTCAAGTTTCTGCTAATCCTTTCTAGTTTCATCCTTATATCCTTTACCTAGTTCTTTGAACTTGAGTTCCAAAATTCTCCAATGCTCACAATGTTCATGTCTCTGCTCCAGCACATAGCCAAACCAAATTCTCGAGTCTTAGTTAGTTAGAACCCTTTCTTAAGTCATAAAAAATTTTTGTTTTATAATGTCTTTACTTGCAACATAAAACTGTGCATATTCATGTCGGTAGGAAATACGACGACGGAGGTCGACGAGCAACTTGACTCGGAGCAGCAAGTTGAGGCTTAACTCATCGCCAAGCTACTGACTATAAAGTAGAACTAAACCTGCAGCAACATAAGGCAAGCTTTGGTTTGCATTTAACAGCTTTTACTTATATTTTATTTTGTATCACTTTTATGGGTCTAGTATGTATTGTGCATTAGGTCAAGGTGATTGATACTCCAAATGCATGACCACAAAACCTTGGGGTTACAGGGTAGAACAGGTTACCTTCGTGTAATTTTCTGCTAGGCTTAAGTTGTATAGGATCCGGTACAAGTCGGGTAGTTGGAAACTACTCGCGAGTTTAGGATGTTGGTTCAGCGGGGTATGATTCTAGAGAATGAAAGTTCTGGAATGGAAAATGAGACTGAGCAGAGAGTAGGAGCAGCAGGACGTTGGGCCTGTGTGGCTATAGCTCTATTTGTGTCGGTTAAGGACCGATGCGTATGCCGCCCTGCTGAGCAAGTTTCAACAGTATCGGATGCATACTGGAATTATGAGGTACAGGAAACTGATGTAACTCGGGTACTCTCGTGTCAAAACTACGGCCGTCCTTTGGAGGTTGGTGTCAGCCTGGACACGTGTCACCCTCGGAGCTCGCCTCCGAGAGGTCCAGCCTGCTGGACACGTGTCGTCCTCGGAGCTCACCTCCGAGGAGAAGGGAGATCCGACACTGCTGGATACGTGTCGTCCTCGGAGCTCACCTCCGAGGAGAAGGGAGGTCCGACACTGCTGGACACGTGTCGTCCTCGGAGCTCACCTCCGAGGAGAAAGGAGGTCCGGCGCTGTTGGACACGTGGCACTCTCGGAGCCCACCTCCGAGGAGAGGGGAGGTCCGGCACTGACACATGGCGCGCCCAGAGCTCGCCTCTGAGGGAGAGGGAGGTCCCGCCCCTCCAGACACGTGGCACACGCGGAGCTCGCCTCTGAGGGAGAGGGAGGTCCGACCCCGCCAGACACGTGGCGCACTCGGAGCTCGCTGTGACGCCCGGTCCCATAAAACACGGAACCCAGCTAATGCATATGTGTGCCCAGGAAGTTCATCACACATACACATGTAATCCACAAACTGAATTCAGAATATAACCACGAATAATAGGGTTTAAGTACTTTATTACATCAATCTCTAACTTATTCTTGCAGCAGAAGTCTCTAACTATTCTAGCAGAGGAAGTCTCTAAATGATAGCGGAAGCAAACTAAACACGGCAGCGGCTCCATCTCCAACTCCACATTGGTCCCGATGGTGGGCGATTCACCATCCGGTATTTTTGAGAAGGACCACCTCCTTCTCCGCTGCTTTGCGGCGCGCTTCGCTTCCTTTCCGCCGCCGCTAACTCCTTGCCAGAGTCCTCTTGAACAATCGCAGCATCAATTATATCGTTGAGGCTGCCTCAATTGAACATCGCCAGTTTGTCCTTCAGGAGCAGTTAAGCCCCTAGTAGAAACGATCCTGCCGCTTCTCGTCGGTATCGGCGTGATACGAGGCATAAAGCGCAAGATCATTGAACGCCCTAGAATATTCCAGCGCGTTCCGGCTTCCTTGTTGCAGGCGTAGGAACTCCTGCGTCTTCCTCTTCATGATACCCGGCAGTATGTGATAGGATCTGAAGGCCGTCCTGAATTCCGTCCAGGTCATAACTCGCTCGGTGGGTTGTGAGGCGCAGAAATTCACCCACCAAGCACTCGCAGATCCCTGAAGCTGTTGGACCGGGAATTGAGTCTTACGCTGCTCACTTACATGGAGCAGCTCGAACTTCATTTCCATCGTGTGCAGCCAGTTGTCCGCATCGATGGGTTCATCCGCCCTTGAGAATACTGGGGGATGAGTAGCCAGAAAGTCAGAGTAGGAGCTCTGTTGGCGCTCCTCACGATCTTGACGTCTCTCTGGTCGAGACGTATT
Source organism: Neostapfia colusana (assembly GCA_030760725.1). Taxonomy (NCBI): domain Eukaryota; kingdom Viridiplantae; phylum Streptophyta; class Magnoliopsida; order Poales; family Poaceae; genus Neostapfia; species Neostapfia colusana. Next base: position 60,514,945 of record JASWHV010000005.1, on the reverse strand, counting down.
TACAATGAGGGTTTGCAGCAACTCCGTGTGCTGCTGATTAGAGCCGCCATCACTGCCACAATGTCCGCCAATGTAACCGTTGGCGGTGGCGGTTGTTGCTGTTGCTGCTGCTGCTGTTGCTGTCCCGAGGAATCCTCGGGAGGCTGTTGAGAGTTCTCTCCCCCTGTAACACCACAAAATCCTGTTAAGAGGGGAATTTAAAAATTTTTGGACGTATTGCATGTGTTGCAAAAATTCAAATTCAAACCGGAATTCAAATTAAACTCAAAACAGAAAAGAAAAAGAAAATGAAAAGGAAAAAAATAAACCCCCGGCCAGTGGGCCGAAACCCGCCAGCCAGCCCATTTATTCCCGCGCCAGACCGCCGCCGCGCGCCCCCCCCTCTTTCCCACTGACACGCGGGGCCCGCCAACCCTTCTTCCTCCTCGCGCCCGCGCCCGGCCGGCCGGACTCTTCTCACCTCCGAATCGAAACCGCCCTAGATTCTCGCGTATCCCAGCCGAATTTCGTTCCTGGACGACGCAAACTCGATCACAACCGAACGCCACCCTCCCCCGGCTATATAAACACCGGCATCTTCCTGATTCCACCCGCGATCGGCTGTTTTTCTTCCCGGTGAGAACCCGAGTTTCTCCGGCCAATTTCGCTTGATCTTCGCTCAGGATTTCTCATCAAACGCGCTGATCTTGATCACCGCCTCCGGGGAACCGCGCAGGTGCAGAAAACTCGGTGGTTTGCGCTTCAAACACAGCGCCGACGAGCCTCGCCGTGAATTCAACTCGGACCTCGTCGCCGACCGCTTTCCAGGACCTCCGAGCTCAAGAAAACCCCCGAGGTGAGATCCCCGACCTCTCCTCTACCGATCTATGCCATAAAATCATAGTTTTAGGAAGAATTTACGAAGATCCGAAGCTCTCCGGTGAGATCGCCGCCTCCCGCCGCCGGGTAGCGCCGCCCGCGCTCGATCAGAGCGACGTGGCCGCTTGTGCGCCGTCTATTTTAAATCGCATGGTAGAATTTAAATCCCCGCGTAACGGTTCGACGTTATAATCTCAGCCGTCTGTTTTAAATCGGACGGTCCACGTCAGCCCTGCGTTATAAAGGCCGGAATTCTTACGCGCTACCCCTGGGGTTCTCGGAAAATACGAGCTAGCCCCGGAAACTTCTGATCTAGCCCCTGGAACTTCAGAAAATCATGTAAACTCATTGAAAAATCAGTTTTAGCCCCTGGACTTAATAAAATTAGGAAAACCCCTCTGTTATGTGTAGTTAGACCTATGGAAATTCTTAAAATAATATAATAGACCCTGTAGTGGGGTGAGTTTACTTTTTTAACCCTATGTGATATTAAATTTAGGAGTTTGAATATGTGATTAGTATTTAAAATTTAAAAGATGGGACAAACACATTGTAAATTCAAATTAAAAACTTTCCTAGTACTTGGAAAACTTTGGAGTGCGATAAAAATAGATTTTTGGCTGAAATGAATCTGTCTAATTGATTATTCACATTTATTAGTTATAGGGACACATTTTTAAGTAGAGAATAATTCTGAAAATTAGTAAAATAAATGTAAAATAGTTCACATTAGAGGAGAAGTTCAAAAATATATTATTTAATATTTTAGACCCAAAACCTATTCTGTTTAGATAAGGTGTCTTACTATTTTCATAATAAAGTGCACATTTAGGCATAGGAAATAAATCTGAAAATATAGCAAGCTAGGTATGAATAACTAGAAAATGATAAATGAAGTTTCCAAAATCCAAAGAATTCAGTTTAGGGTTGGTAGAAGGTCTGAAGACACATATGGAGTAGGAAAATACCTTCCATGCATACTTGGTAGCTAAAATGTGTACCAATTGAATATAAGGAGTTTATTTAAATTAGAAATTCATATATAGTATGCCAACATAAATATGAATACAAAAGTAGAAATCATGTGCACATGTTTAAAAGTGCATGTAAGCCCAAAATCAACACACATAGAGTAACCACAACACATAGTAATGTGAATGACTTTCATAAATGTGAATGTGTGGTTTGTATGAAGTGGAAGTGTGAACTATGTCTTATGGATTGTTGTTTTCTTTTGCTATGTGTGATGGTATGAGTAGAACCTGCTCCAGAGCAAGTTCTTCCTTTCCAAGATCAGGACTACCCATTCCAAGAGCAGCAGGAAGAAGGCAAGTGTCCTTGACCACTTTGATCCTATACTAGGATGTGTAGATAGAATAATTTGCATTGTCAATTGAAAATATGAAACCCATGCTAGGATGTTTCCATAGAATTGCATTACCTTGTTTCCTTGTAGCTTGGGTTGAGATTTATCATGTCATTTATTATTATGCATATGCTTAGCCATGCTTAGAATGGGATATTTGGGATGTGAGATCATCAGTTTATTTTACCATACTCTTGAATGAGATTTTATGAGTTATGTAGAGGTAGGGATCAAGGCAAGTTGGATGTTTTGGTTGGTGCTGGGTGCACGAGACTCAGGTTTGTGTTTAGTACTTGCCTGGATCCTAAGGACCGGTTCATGGAGCATGTAACCTGGCTTTACCGTGCCAACCACATGCTGAGATGGGGTAGCTTGGCCAATTAATTAGGTGTATCACCGGCGTAGTATGGGTGTGTTGGATGGTGCGGGGAATAGGTGTCAGCTGGACTACCATATGAACCGCAAGGCACAAGAGGGGGCCACTGCAGCAGGGTTGGAGCCTCTTGTATGCTGTTAGGGGTGAAACCTCAGTGGGCCCACGCTCGTCGGGAATCCCTTTGTAAAGGCTTCGTAGTGATCTCCTGGCTATACACCTGGGAAGTGTGAATGTGGTTCGTAGCCACTGGGATAATGGAGGTTCTTTAGTCCACCTGGCAACGGGGGATGAAATTACTACATGTGGGTACAGTGGTGCAAACTCTGCAGAGTCAAAACTGTCATGACAGCCGTGCTCATGGTCAAGAGCGGCTTGGACTTATTCATGATTAAAGGATGAGGACCTTGGAGGTTGTGGATGTTAAGCGGGGAGCTTAACATTGGAAATGATGTTATGGTTTTTTGATTATGATGATGGGATGGGAGATTGGGACCATTTAACCTGTGTAGTAATGTAGGTGCTTAATAAGCTAAGGTGATAGGTATTAATTGTGTAGTGCTTTAACCATGAGTTCAACCTCCCCTTGTTCTAGCCATGAATGACATAACTTTCCCACACTTGCTGAGTACCATCGGTACTCAACCTTGCATATTTGTTGGTTTATATTGCTGGTCAGGTCAAGATAATGAATTGGTGTTTAATGATCAAGACTTTGGACCCGAAGAAGGTTTCTAGGTTCATGGAGTCCCCCGGGCAACGCCTGTGACGGAGCCCACACGAATAATATTCCGCTGCTATTTTATTTACTTGTTATGAACTTATTATCGTCCATCGAGACATATGCTATGTAAGACTTATTTATAATCGACACCTGGCATGTAATAAATGATGCTTCACTATTTGTCATCACATGTATGAGAAAATGATCCTGCCATACATGTGATATTCACTCGGTTGTTCTTCAGAGAAACCGGGTGTGACACCCCCCTGACTGGAACCCCCAACGTCCGGGTTGGCACGAGTGCGAGTCATTCTGAAATTCAAAACAGCAGCGATCGGCACATGTCGTACTTAAAATTCTATATGAAACAGTAGGTATTTGAAGTGACGCATGAATAATTTGCACAACATTCACATATATTGATAAAGCATAAACTTTATACAAGATACATTAGTCTCGGGTCTCCGAGAAGTCGTGCTCATGTCGTCACTACCTATACATGCACTACTGTCTACACGACATGTCACCGATTACAAAAGTTTGGGTTACATCACCCAGCTGCCCTATTTGGCAACGGTAACCTCCTACTCGGAGTAGACTTCAACCTCTTGCGGGTCGTCCTCCTCCGGTACCTCTGCTGGTGGCTCTGGGTCTACAGCCTCCTCTTCCGGCTCGGGTTCTCCCATTGCCGGAAGACCCAAAACCACAGGTACAGCACCTACCACCGGTATGCCCATTACCCGAGGTACGAGGTCCTGCAACGCGTGCACCTCGTCCATGGCTTGGTTGTAGTCCTCTTCCCAGCCTCGCCCCTCCTCAATAGCGTCGTCCTTCTCTTGAGTAAGGACCTCGTTCTGCTGGGTCAAAGCCTGAACCTGATATTGCAAAGCCGTGATGTCGACACGGCTTTTCCTCTTCGCCTTCTTCAGACGATGCAACTGATTGTGATGCTCATTCAGTCGCTTTATCGTCGGAAGGACCACATTGCGGAGTGCGCTATGAGCACTCTCGAAATGGTCTCCACGGCTTGTGCTATCCTTGAGCTTTGCAGCAAGACAATCTGTATGAACAACTTGGCTGTCCATCACGGCTTTTCCTGCCCTCAATTGGAGACTGAGGTTTGCCTCCGCGGGACTGTACCTTGGGCAACCCAGATCTGTTGCCTCCATGTACCTCCCTTCCCACACGTGATTAGCCCGTCCCTCCACCGGAACGAGCGCATATGGAGTGCCCTCCGTAGCTCTCACGTGTAGTTGGCAGAAACGCGACATGGTGTCGCGGGCTGCCACTTGCCACATTTCCTCCGGCTGTCTGCCCCTCACCGTAACGGTGAACGGCGCCCAACCGGGTGGCGTGGGTCCTGCAGGAACTTCAACATGTATTGTCCACATCTTGTTCCCCTCCTCGCCTTCTTCCTTGGTGAGGTACTGCTGCATCTTGCTGTACCCGAAATATCGAAGCATTTGCCTCAATGCTTCCGCATAGCCGCTGCGGTGAGAACAGTGGGACACCACCCACCCGTTCTCCAACTGTCTATCCGCTGTCATCTGTAAAAACATATTTGAGAAATGTCAAATATTTATTTGAACAGTAAACCATTGAGTTATAACATAAAACATGTCAATGAACTCATAAAACATGGAAACATAGTTCAAACTTAAACAAATTTGACTGCTGATCTGCTGTCCAATATGACAGTTCTGACCAGTTTCCATTTCAACCTGATTTAGACCATGCTAAACAAAACCAATTTTGGAGGTCAACATTAAAGTTAAAGCTAGCTTCAATAGATTTCCAGAAAGTATTTGCTTGGCCTATGATCTGTCCTGGTTCAAAAGTTATGAGATGTCGAAGTTGATAGAATTTCTGGAGAAAATTGGACAGCACCTCCCTGCTTTAGGTACTGATTTGATCCAAGAATTCCAGTTAATTCTACTCCCAATCTGACAAAACTTTCTATTAGTTGTAACCCATCTCATAAACTTTTCAGAACTACCTCATTTTCTATTTTTTTGGATTTTTATGCAGGAAGTTATGCACAATTTACAGAGAGTTACAGAGAGTGTTTGCTCTGCCCTATTTTCTGGACAGTTTCAACTCTACTGCATTTTTCGATTGGTTAGGGGATGAAACACCTCTGGACCTCAACCTAAAAGTTGTAAAGCTCTTCCAAAGATTTCCAGAAATGTATCATATGACCCTGTCCTCGAAATAACACAACCTCTAACCTCTGATTAACTTCAGCCTTATTTCAGCTGAAAACAGAGGACTCTGTCCTTAGTATCCTATAAGTTAAAAACTTGTTAACTTTTAATGTCCTGAGTAAGGGAAGGAGTTACATCAAGTTTTAGTGCTCTTTATTAAAACTTTCAAGTTTTACCATGCAGTTGTTCATTTCGTGGGGTGTGACATCGATGCGTCGCCAGATCATGTCGGTACTACGTCCTCACAAAGAAAAACCTATACCGGACTTAGCTGGCTTCGTTAGTTCAGTGGCACTAAACGTCACTCGCACACGGATGCTACATGTCTACCGTTTCGTGGTTAGACTACCTGCAGATAACTCAAACAATCGTCAGACTCGGCTGCACACCGAGCCCGATATCCATACAGTTCGTACACCCAGCCAACATCACTCGCCTGGATGTTCTCAAGCCAAACATGCCTTGAGCTACGTGTTCATGTTATAGACCACATGATAGAGTCTCCCAAATTGCCCAAAGCAAGCCATGGACAGACGTTGCTCGAATACCCCGAACGACATGAAGAGTTATAGAGGATATTAAAGCGGGTCGGGTTACCTGCCACCAGTGGGGCTCCACCCTTCAGCTTGTGCGCACTGGTGGACAGCGCTTACGTGCACCCCCAAGACATAAAGCGTCCCGAGATGCACGATTTTCTGACATAAACAAATAGGTTAGTATGCCACTTCCTATACACTAATAACATCCTTATATGGGCTACTAACTCGTTCCTCACTGGATTTTTTGAAAAAAAGATGACCTTTGTAGTGCGATAAACCTCAAGCGAGCTCTGATACCACGCTGACACGACCCCATGGTCTTGTCGAGCCAGGTCATGCTGAGGGGTGCTGCGTTGCACAGCACCGGATAACACACATCAAAGGTACAAAGCGGAAGCAAAGTTTTATTACATAAACAGGTATATGAACACTTTTACAACAAAATATGTTCAGTCTACACTCACGAGCGTAGACTACGCATCGAGTTCACGTTCAGCCTGTGAACGTGTCCCCGCTAGCATGCACACACACTAACACGGCGGCGTGCATGACTCCAACTCGACGGGGTTCCCCTCTTGGTGTTCCGTCTCCTCCTCGGGAGCCCCTTCCTCATAGACCCCTGCAAAAGCTTCAAACACAAGCAGTGAGCATGATGGCTCAGCATGTCTGACCCGTCTCTCCTATACATGAAACTTCTACATGATGGGTATAGGTTACATGAGGTAAAATAAGTTGCAAAGGACTCGCCTAAATAGTGGAACCTTACTTTCATGTTTTAGCAGCAGGTTGTGGAGAACCTTACGCTAAGGCACATGAGAGAGCCGCAATCAAACAAGAAACGCATTTCTCTCATGTACTTTGCCCAAAGATGAAAAGAACTTTAATTAGCTCTAGGATACAACAAGACATTAACAAGCAAAGTATAACTTTCAAATCAGCAAACTTTTAACATGTATCTAGCCTGTTCTTTCTACGTCACGGTACAGTGAACAAGTGGTACTCACTGACCGTGAGGGACAGCGATTATAATTGATTTACACCTGCAGGGTTACCTGAATAACCTGGCACATACGCCCGTACTCGATGTTGCCTACAGAAACCATCACGGACGTCGTACACAGCTACCTTTCACCCATCGGCCAAATATTGAACCGGTCCTATCGTCCCGAGCAAGAGGTCTCTGTGCGTGCACCACAGTGCCGCCAGCCAATTTACACCTCGAGCTCTCAACCTACCCTCTGAACGATAGGCAATGCCTCAATACCCAGCTACCCGAGTTACATCGGTTTCCCGGTTCCCATATAGCCGGTAGGTCTTCGGTACTGTTCTAGGTTGTTCAACAGGCCCGCACACGGCTCGGTCCTCAATCAACACAAGCGAGCTATAGCACCCAGGCCCCAAAGCCCTGCTTCCCTTACTCTCCGCTCGGTCTTATTTTTCTTGCCATGTGTTTCAATTGCTATCTTTACCCGAGTCGAGTGCCTCTAGCCTATCCTCACGAGTAGTTCCAACTACTTGACTTGTACCGAATTCTACACTATCTTAGCATTGCAGTAGCTAAACGGGGATTTCAATTCTAATCCCAACCCATGGTTTTCTTGGCTATGCATTTGGGTTTCAAACAAGACTCTAATGCAAGGACTAAGTGGTACTCAAAGTAAGTTCTCAAAACAGTAAAAATTTGTAAAAAGGATAAAGCAAACTGGGGCTTGCCTTGCTGCTCTTGGTCGTAGGCTAGCTTCTCTTCCAGAATGACGAAGTCTAAGACTTCAGGCTCCTCCTCAACCTTAGCGACTACATGAGATAACATGTAATGTATCAATTTAAATGCATTTGAATTGAACTTAAACTTGTGAAGACTATAAGTTTTACTAGAAAGACCCAATGACTCTGAAATTTTTACTGTGGTTTGGTTACAACCTAAACAGAGACTGGCCAAGTTTTATTTGCAGCAAAGCTCATTTGAGCTCTCCACAAATAATTATGTACTTGACCTTAATTAGAGCTCCTAGGCTTTTCTAGGGATTTTCATGGATCAAGCCATGACTTTATGTAAACTAGGTTTTCAGAGGGTTCTAATGGAGTTGGTCTCACTTTATTTGAAGGTTCCTAACTAAAGATATGAGCTAAACAATTTCAGAGAAATTCTGAAAATGTTTCTGGACATTTTCTATTTTCTCTGGAACAGTTTTATTAATAACACCATTAGGTGGATCAAATGATCTCAAATGGATCTGAAATTTTTATGGCGGCTCAGGGATATTTTGGTGAACATCACAGCAAAATGTCAGAATTTTCCACCAAAGGGTTCTCCAGTTAAAATTCTAACCAGTTGGAATTTTGAAAAATTAATTCTGGAGAAATAACGATTTTCATGAAGTGAAACTTGATTAGCTAGAAAGTACTCAGAGAGCTGAATCCAACAAAATTTGGTTCACTCGATTTGGAGTTTCCAAGCCAAAGTTATGTGGTTTTGAAGTTTGAACTAAATCTGAAAATCAGGAAAAAGTTTAAACCGCTGCGCGTGGGACCGGGGCTACGTGTCAACTTCTCAGCGGTCGACACACGGGGCTACGGAATCCTTCACCCGCAGCCGCATGCGATCCGGTGCCACAGCGAATCCCGGTTTTAAAATATCAGCCGCTGACGCGTGGGACCGGGGGCTTCGTCTACCTCCGGCCTCCCTCGCTTGGCCGCCGCGACCCCTCGCCCGAGAGCTCGCCGGTGGCCTCTGTCGTGCGCCAAACTCCATGATCTTGGCCGCCTCTCGCTAAATCTATACAGGGAACACGATGCTTGGCTCAGCTCGTCACGACAATCACTGGAACACGGCCGGCGACGAGCAGCGGCTTCAGAAGAACTTCGGCCGTGTCGGCCAGACTTCCTAGCACCCCAAACGATCGAGCAAAAGGCCGTAGAGCATCAGTGGACCCTAGGAAAGATCGACATGAGCTCCACGGAGCTCGGGAATGACTGTACTGGGCTGGCACCGTGCGACCTAGGCCAGAAATCAGGAATTTTCCTAAAACTTGAAGAACAGTGGTTTCCCACCAATAGTTCTTCGTGGTTTTGGCTCCTATGGCCTCGCATGGACACCTAGAAGTGCTTCTCTTTGTGAGAGGATGAGTGGTGCGATGTGTGTTATGAATTTTGCGAATCGGTCTAGGCATCCCTTTCGTATACTGTCGCAAAATCGTGAAATTCCGGCGTGGCCAGTTTATGTCATGCCGCCGGGGCTTGCGGTAATGAAAGAGGGACTGAAGGTGAACCTTTTTGCTATTCACAGCTTGGAGAACGGTGGGCTGTGGTGGCCGGATGGGTCTTCCCCGTGACGGCGGCTTGGGCTGAACTGAAGAATGGAAGAACGTTGTGGCGGAGCTGGGGGAGGGTTGATCAGGGTCTGCAACCGGTGCGAGGACGTCAAGGAAGACTTGCCGCACTCGGTGATGGTGTCAGATCGCCGTGACAACCACAGGATCGGCCGGGTGATGAGGGACCGAGAGCTCAGCCGTGCGGCGAGGTGTTTTGGTTTTCTGGGTGAGAGCATGTCGGAACAGCGGTGACAATCAACGGGGACCGCCCGGGCGCGTAGATAAGGGCCCAGAGAGGCAGTTCAGCGGCCAGGGGCGGCAAGCATCTGCTGTCCTCTCCGTTTTCTTGCCGTGGCGGCAGCTCGGTCGGGCGCAAGAAACCGAGATCAAGTCTTCAGTCGGTTAAACTGTTTAGTGAGGCTGACATGTGGGTCCCACTCCGGTTTTAACCTCTGAAATTGAATTTTCCCCACTGCTCTAAACAGTAGAGACCCAAATAACCCTGGTCATTTGAATCATCTACCCTCGGTCCATTTGAATTGGATAGAATTCAAATTGGGGTTTGTTTGAATATAATTTCAGCACGTATGCAGTTTTAAATTTAAATAAAGTTTGAATTTGCTAAACTTAGCTCCTGACAAGATCAACTCCAAATGGAGTGAAAATTGGTGTGTGAGCTCACAAAAATGTGCTGAGTAAGAATATGCCTCCCACATTTGAATTCATGGGATGGAAGTAGTTTGAATTTGAATTTGAGTTCAAACCACCCTCTCTCTAGTTATACCCAAAAGGACTTCAAAGAGGTCTTGAATTTGGGTAAAATTTTGCATGGACATTCCTAGCAAGGTGTAGTACTTTTCCATATATCCAGCCCCTATATGATGCATGTGGGAAATACCACTTTTGCATTTTGTGAGTTTATTATCTAATGATCATGTTGATGGTGCTTACTTGCTCTTCAAAGGTGTTCATCAAGTTTCTTCAAATGAAGTATGTGTGTGTGGTGATGAACACTTTGAATATGTGCCAAAAACTTAGGCCCTTACACAAGCACGCTTAACCCCGGATTCCTTTGCAGGTGGGCTTCCAGAAAAGAAGGTATACCTTGATGGTATGAGTATTATATCAATCCTATTAAGTCGGAAGCCAGGATATCACATAATCCACCCCCCTTAGAAGACCGGCGTCCTCGTCGGTCAACGCCAAGACAGGAACGTCCCCTCTTAGCCACATCCGTACGTTCAATACTGCATACACATATTGTACATCTAGTTAGGAGCATACGTACCATACCGTGTCCCACACCAAGGACCCATGCGTCAAGCGTACGTACCCACGCCCCTGATCCGTACGCTATCGTATCCTTCTCACTGACCCGTATGAACCCGTGAAACTGCGAGGGTCGGCTCTGATACCATTTGTGGCAGCTCTCTAGGATCATAGACTAGCCCCACAGACCATTTGTCCTCAGCAGGGAGGTGGTTCTGAGCCAGAGGACACGTGGCAGATCCGGACCTCACCTCAGTGGGGAAGCTCAGACCGGAGCCCAAGGCACATGTCAGCACAGGGGCTGTCCTTAGCAGGGAGGTGGCTCTGAGCCAGGGGACACGTGGCAGCTCTGGACCTCACACCAGCAGGGAGGCTCGGACTGGAGCCCGGGGCACATGTCAGCTCAGGAACTCAAGCGCACCTAGCAGCCCCAGGGCTGACCTTGGGGCCAAGGACACGTGGCTACACTGGGGCCCGCCTCAAAAGTGAGGCGGGGCCCAGGCTGTTTTTTACCCACCACGCAGGGTACCCGGTAAGTAGGGTACTGACAGTGGCACCTGGGCCCATCTCGGGGGAGGCAACGAACCCAGAGATGGGGCCCCCATCTCTCCCGCGTTGTGGTTTTGAACCCGTACTTTGGAAACCGAAGTGGTGGTGAGACTTTTGCATTGTGGATGAGTGGCCCCATCTCTCCTGCATTGTGGTTTTGAACGCGTACTTTGGAAACCGAAGTGGTGGTGAGACTTTTGCGTAGTGGATGAGTGGTTCTACCTGGGAGACGAAAAGTCTGCACGTCCTTCGCGTAGTGGGCACACGCTTGCTCCTGACTGGTGGGTTGTGGCGACGTGCTCGAGGGGTTTTCCTGGGTCATTTACTGCAGCAGCTCTCGGGTTGTCTGCTGCAGTTAACCCACGCTGCTTTTCTTGGGAACCACCGAACATCCCCGAGGAGTTAGCCGCTAGGCCCCCAGTATCTGATGGGTGGACCTAGTCCTATCAATCGTCAGGGGAAGCAGGCAGTCCGCGGCGTGGTAAGGTGGAAACCCAAACGACGCGCCTCATGCCCTGCCAGAGGTTGCAGACACATAAAGGGAATCCTTCCGGAGAAGGACGGTTCCCTTCTGCCTTTTACAATCTTTGTCTCCCTCCTGCGCGCTCGAAGCCTCCGCTCCCCAGCGCTCACAACCCTTTTCTTGCCACCATGTCTTTTGGCCTCCGTCCATCCGGGTTTTGCAGTGATGGCGACATCGCTCTTGTGAGGCGCCTGCTCGACTGGCAGTCGGCCACGTTCGACGGAAAGATCCGTCGTGAGAGGGTTCCGCTGACCAACATGCAACCCATGGAGGTGGTTCTCTTCACCTCGTACGTGCTTTCCGGGTTCGCACTCCTGGCATCATCCTTCCTCCTCACCTTGCTGGAGGTGTATGGGCTATAGCTGCAGCACCTCACGCCGCACACCCTCGCACTAGTGGCCGTCTTCGTCCACTTTTGTGAGATGTTCGTGTGCGTGCGGCCTTCGGTGCGGCTCTTCAGGGTGTTATTCTCCTTAAGGGCCTCGTGGAGAAGGACAAGCCAGCTGAGGGCTTACTACTTCCAGCACCGAGGGAGGAACTCTGTGCCTTACATCGCTCCCTTTACTCCTGGGAAGTGGGAGCACTGTAGGGAGGACTAGGTGATTGCCCAGACCGACATCCACGACCGCCTGGAGCTGCCCAGTGGCCCTCCGATGGCCGAGGTGGCCGGTTGGGATGAGATCCCTGACCTGCAGGACGCCTACACACCGGTGCTGGAGAGGATCATATACTTGGCGGAGGAAGGCCTGACCTCGCTCATGGTTCTAGCTGACTTCCTGTCCCGCCGAATCGCCCTGTGATGGCCCGACCCGCCACGGGGCCGTGCCGCTCACCCGGGAATCGCATTGGGTGGTGTCATGCGATGCGGCACCGAACAGAACAATAATAAAGCACCATATTACATAACTCAAGCGGAAGCTTACAAAGTGTTAATTTTATAAATACTTCTCAAAATAAACTACAGCAGAAGACTAATACAGCTCACTTCTCATACCTAATCTAAGAAACAGAGAAGACGTCCAGCCCATGGACTCTTCTCACTAGCAACACGATGACAATAGCTGTGGGGACGGACACCCCACCACTCCAGGAATCGCATTGGGCGGTGCCGTGTTAAGCGACACCGAATAGCACACACAGAAAAGAATCCATGACATACACAAGTGTGTATTAAACAAGAGATTTGTTTCACAAATAGTAATGTACACTCTAATGTACAGCAGCGGAATATAAAATCAAAGTTGCAGCAGAATTACAACTGTGATCACTCTCACAAACCTAGCGAAGCAGCAATGGAGTTATCCTACCCGAGGATAACACTTTCTAGCAGAAGGAAATGGACTCAGCGGCGAGCGAGGTTTCTTGTGACCAGGCAGCCAAGAATGGCGCTGTCAACTTAACCCTTCACGATATACGATGGATTACCTGCTAAACAACAAATCTGCAAGAGTGAGCACGATGGCTCTGCAAGACTTAACCGTCTCTCCTAAGGCATGCAACTGTACATGAAGGTAACTTAAGACATAAACATGTAAGTTGCATAAAGACTCGCCTACAAGTTCATCCTTAATTTTCAGATTTTATCCATCATAGTAATGACCTTGCGCTGAGCAACACTGAAAATCCACAATCAAACAAGAAGCGCTTCATTCCAATGTTACTTGTCTCAAGGTGGAAAATAACTTTAATTTGCTCTATCTCTACTTCATACATGGTTATCATGCAATTTAATTTAACATAACAGCATATAAAACTTGCAAACTGTTATCATACAATTTAGATTACTACATCACAACACAGTGAGCAAGCGGTACCCATATCCGCGAGGGACGGTGATTCTAATCAAACACTGCCCGGCTTACTCGACACATACACCCTCCTCTGATGACCCAAATCTGGCGTTCTTTATTACATCGTATGTGGCAACCTTTCGCGGGACATCTGACTGTAGAACCTGTCGCGCAGTCTTGGGCTCATAGGTCTAACGAGACGATATGGTATGCCTCTACAATCCAGTTAACCTAGTACATCGGTTTTCTGGGTCCCATATACTAGTAAGCATCCAGTAGAACTCAATACATGCTCAGCGGGGCCGTACAAGAGAACTGTCCTTAACAGACACAGTGTGACACCCTCATTTTTGGTTTCTGCATGTATTAATGCTTCATGTAGAGAAATTTTTTTTAAAGAAGTGGGGACAGAGAAAGAATTAAAAAGACGGCCAAAAAGTGGAAAAATCCAGTTCACCAAGAGTGCCGAAGACAACTCTCACGGCCCGCTGGCCACGTGGCGCCTTCGGAGCTCATCCCCACAAAGGGGGAGAGGTCCGACCCCGTGGGACACGTGTTGCCTCCGGAGCTAGCCTCTGCGGAGAAGCAAGGCCCGCCGCAGGACACGTGTCACCTTTGGAGCTAGTCACCGCGGAAATCAGAAGACCAGTCGCGCGGGATGCGTGTCGATCTCGGAGCTCACCTCCGGGAGGTCCGGTTGTATTGGACACGTGTCACCGTTGGAGCTTATCTCCGGGAGGTCCGTCACTGTTGGACACGTGTTAACCTCGGAACTCGTCTCTGAGAAGAAAGGATGTCTGGCGCTGTTAGGATATGTGGCACACCCGGAGCCACCTCCGGAGAGAGGGAAGGTCCGACACTAACACGTGGCGTGCGCAGAGCCACCTCCGAATAGAGAGGAGGTCCCGACCGCCAGGATACGTGGCGCATGCGGAGCTCACCTCCGAAGGAGAGGGAGGTCTCGCTCGCTTGACACGCGGCACAATCGGAGCTCGTCTCTGCGGAAAGGGGGAGACCAGGCCCCGGTGGACACGTGAAGCTTCCGGAGCTCATCACCGCGCAGGTAACGGGTTCTGGAGCGGTTTTTGGATTCTGTACGCGTGGAAATACCGGTACGGAGAGGAAACCGACCTGAATTCCACAATGTTACCGCACCAAATCAACTAAGGATAAGTTGTTAAGATTCAACGACAATCTGAATAGGACTCTTATTCAAAATACAATCAGATTAGCACTCTTCTTCTCCCGATTATAAATAGAACCCAGAACCCTTGGCCGAAACCACGAACTTCTTTTCCAACTCCTGAGCCGATGACTTAGAGCCCTAGCCCCAACTCGCTAAGTAAACCCATCGCCGGAGTTTGGTCGAGAGAGATTGCCCGAAGAGAGCCCCAACGATTTGTCTGATAGGAGAAGGACCTCGATACTAAGAAGAACATAAGGTAGGTCTCCAATATCACCTTACGACATCATCGTGTTTTCTTTGCATCTGTTCTTCGATTCCTTTCGAACAGAAGCTTTCTCGTGGACAGATCACTTGTTGATCGGGTTGATCTAAAGACAAGATCATCGCCACGTCCACATTTGATCCGAACACCTCTGTTCATCGTAAAACCATGCAAGCCAAGCAACAACACGTACAAACTAAACTGCATCATAGGATTAACATGCATAAGCATCATCACATCTAGTTAAAGTTTGTGCATGATATTGATTGTTGTAAATCTTGTATGTGTGTGATCCTATATAGAAGGACAAGCTCAGGGAGCTACCTATGACGGACTACAACAACAAGATTTTGAGCAACAGGAACCGCAAGAACAAGGCAAGTGCCCCTTGACCATATTGATCCTATGTTTTGGGAAACTATTTTGTTTTGCGAAAATGTGTGTGTGTGCTGAGTCAAACATGATGGGAAACCCTTTTATAGGAGTTTACTAGTTTTGGTTAAACCACCCTTGTCGCCAGGGAAGTTTATGAGTCGGCTATGGTTTTTGCTTTTATGCTTCGCTGAGTCCATGGGATTGGGAAGCGAGATAGATGTGTCTAGCTTACTGCACTTGTAATGATAATGAGAAAACTGATGTTGTTAATGAACATGGATCGGAGGGAGATCTACGCAAGCCTGGGTTTGTGAATGAGGTAGCATGAGATGGTGGTTTACTTGCTGTAGATTTAAGGACCGGTTCATGCGAGCACATGCCAGGATAACAGTGCCACCACAAGGCCAAGTATGGGTGCGGCTTAGCTGACTAATTAGGTAAGTTGCTAGATTGTTATGGACCGTGGAAGGTGCGGGGAATGGGTGTCGAGTGAGGACTGCCCTGGGAACTGCATGGCACAAGAGGGGGCCCGTGGGTGGGAGAATTGGAGATTCTAGCCTGCCGGTGAAACCTTAGTGAGTCCATACATCTAGTAACCCCTTTGTAAAGGCTATTTTGTGATCTCTTTGCCATACACCGACGGTTGTGTATTGGTATAATTGAGGTTCTGCAGTCGCCGACGGGTGACGAAATCACAAACTTGTGGGTAAAGAGGTGCAAACTCTGCAGAGTCTAAAACTATCATGATAGCCGAGCTTACGGTCACGAGCGCCTGGCCAACTTCCATGATTAGTTGGATGGTTATTTTGGGATGGTTTTGGATGATTTTGGGTATGGTTTGATTTTTGTTTTGTTTTCGGGACTGTTGAGTCCGGGTGATAAGATGGGTTGCAAGACTGTTGAGTCATGGCAACGAGGTTGGACGGTGTGAGACGAAATTGTTTATGAGATGAAATGGTAGCGAATACGAGATGGTATTCGTGAGATGGTAGCGGATACGAGAAGGTATTCGTGAGCAAGAATGAGGTTGATTAATGTCTGGTTGGTACATAGAAGGTAATGAACATAATGGAGGTATGATTGGTGTTTTAGTACATGTTGGGATTACATTCGCTTAAAGATAAGTTGCTGTTTTATCATGGTTTTGATAAATAACTTTGCTTTCTGCAATGAGCCTTTTTATACCTACCTTGTTGTGAGCTACATATCATATATTCCCGCACTTGCTGAGTACATCATTGTACTCAAACTTGCATTATTATTTCATCATCAGCAATAGGAGAAGATTACTATGAAGACCAAGTGGAGCATTAGGCGTGTAATCTGTCCTCAACCTTGCCTGTGGGGATGGAGTAGAGATGGAGCCACTGCTGTTTAGAATTGCTCCCGCATTAGTTAGAAGACTTCCGCTGCTAGAATAAAGACTTCCTGACACAACCCCACGGTCTTGTCGAGCCAGGATCACGCTGAGGGGTGCTGCATTGCACATCACCGGATAACACACATCAAAGGTACAAAGCGGAAGCAAAGTTTATTACATAAAGAAGTTTATGAACATTTTTACAACAAAATATGTTCACTCTACACTCATGGGCGTAGACTAGGCATCAAGTTCACGTTCAGCCCGTGAACGTGTCCTTGCTAGCACACACGCACACTAACAGGGCGGCGTGCATGACTCCCACTCGACGGGATTCCCCTCCTGGGGTTCCGCCTCCTCTTCGGGAGTCCCTTCCTCATAGAACCCTGCAAAAGCTTCAAACACAAGCAGTGAGCACGAAGGCTCAGCAAGACTGACCCGTCTCTCCTAATCATGGAACTTCTACATGAGGGGTGATAGGTACAGGAGATAAAAATCATTTGCAAGGACTCGCCTAATTAGTGGAACCTTACTTTCAAGTTTTAGCAGCAAGTTGTGGAGAACCTTACGCTAAGGCACATGAGAGAGCAGCAATCAAACAAGAAACACATTTCTCTCATGTACTTTGCCCAAAGTTGAAACAAACTTTAGTTAGCCCTAAACTACAGCAATCATTAACAATCAAGTCCATCTTTCAATCAGCAACATTTTTACATGTAACTAGCCTGTTCTTTCTACGTCACGGTACAGTGAACAAGTGGTACTCACTGACCGCGAGGGATGGCGATTATAGTCGATTTACACCTGCAGGGTTACCCGAACAACCCGTCACGTACGCCCGTACTCGATGTTGCCTACAACAACCATCACGGACTTCGTACGCAACTACCTTTCACCCATTAGCCAAATGTTGAACCGGTCCAATCGTCCCGAGCAAGAGGTCTCTGCATGCGCCTCTCAGTACCGCCAGGCGATTTACACCTCGAGCTCTCAACCTACCCTCTGAACGACCAGCTATGCCTCAACACCCAGCTACCCGAGTTACATCGGTTTCCCGGTTCCCATATAGCCTGTAGGTCTTCGGTACTGTTCTAGCTTGTTCAACAGGCCCTCACACGGCTCGGTCCTCAATCAACACAAGCGGAGCTATAGCACACAGGCCCCAAAGTCCTGCTGCCCTTACTCCCTGCTTGGTCTCATTTTCTTGCCATGTGTTTCATGTGCTATCTCTACCAGAGTTGAGTGCCTCTAGCCTATGCTCGCGAGTAGTTCCAACTACTCGACTTGTACCGAATCCTACCCTAACTTAGCTTTGCAGTAGCTAACGGAGTTTTGCAATCCTAAACCCAACCCATGATTTTCTTGGCTATGCAATTGGGTTTCCAAACAAGACTCTAATACAAGGAATAATGGTACTCAAGTAAGTGCTCAAAACAATAAAAATTTATAAAAAGGTTAATGCAAACCAGAGCTTTCCTTGCTGCTCTTGGTCGTAGGCTAGCTGCTCCTCCGGAGTCACGAAGTCTAGGACTTCGGGTTCCTCTTCGACCTTAGCGACTACATGATATAAGAAGTACATATATTAATTAAATGCATTTGAATTGAGTTTTAAACTTGTGAACCTTCTAAGTCTCACTAGACAGACCCAAAGACTTTGAAACTTTTACTGTGGCTTGGTTACCACCTAAACAGAGACTTGGTCAAGTTTTAGTTGCAGCAAAGCTCATTTGAGCCCTCCACAAATAACTATGTACTTGACCTTAATTGAAGGCTTTTTGGGTGTTGTAAGGATTTTCATAAAACAAGCTATGACTTTCTGAAAACTAGATTGTCAGAGGGTTCTAATGGAGTTGGTTTCCTTTAATTTGAAGGTTCCTAGCTAAAGATATGAGCTAAACAATTTCAGAGAAAATTCTGAAAATGTTTCTGAACATTTTCTATTTTCTCTGGAACAGTCTCACTAATCACACCATTAGGTGGATCAAATGAGCTCAAATGAACCTGAATTTTTTATGGTAGTTCAGGGATATTTTGGTGAAGACCCCAGCAAAATTTCAGAATTTTCCTCCAAGGGATCCTCCAGTTAAAATTCCACGCATTTTAAATTTTGAGGAATTAATTCTGGAGAATTAAGGATTTTCATGAAGTGAAACTTGATTTGCTGGAAAGTGCTCAAAGAGCTGAATCCAACAAAATTTGGTTCACTCAATTTGGAGTTTCCTAGCCCAAGTTATGAGGGTTTGAAGTTTGAATGAAATCTGAAAATCGGGGAAAAGTTTAAATCTGCCGGTGGGCCACTGGGACACGTGTTGCGCACTGAGGCGTCGGCACACCGGAGTCTACGGGGTATTTGCGTGCCAGCACAAAGGATCCAAGCCGCAGCCCGATCCCGATTTGAATTTTTAAGCCGCTGACAGCTGGGGTCCACCCCCTTCTTCTTCCTCCCACCGCACGCGCTCTGCCGCCGGGGTTCCTCGCCGGAGAACTCGCCGGCAGCCTCTGTGGAGCTCCAAGCTTCATGATTTCGGCCGCCCCTGCCTACTTTCACTCGGGGAACACGATTCCGAGCTCAGCTCGTCATGACAATGGCCGGCACATGGTCGGCGACGAGCAGCCGCCTCAGGAAGACTTCGGTCGTATCGGCCAACCTCCTTAGCATCTCAACCACTTGAGCAACCGGTCGGGGAGCATCAGTGGACCTTAGGGAAGGTCGACATGTGCTTGAAGCAGCTCGGGGGAGGCCCAAAGTAGGCCCTCACCATGCTCCCGATGCTTCCCGCATGCTCCGCCGTCGGCAAACTTCGAAATACGCCAGGTACAGGGGTTCTTAGGCCAAAGGTTGTGAAGGCAACTTGTTCGCTACCGGGTCTAGTTTGTGTGGAAGCGGATTGAGTCCCTCTAATCCTTTCTAGAGTATGAACTCGACAGAACCGCACCCAAAGGTCGGTCTGTACCGAGGAAGGGGAAAACTGGAAATTCGCCGCCGGTGAGCAAGCACTCGGGCTGTGGCTCGGGGGTGAGCAGCACCAATCTCCAGCACGTCCAAGGGTGCCTTGGCTCGGGCGTGATCACCTCCCGGTTGGGCTGTCCACGGGAGCCCGAAGTGTGGCGGTTTGAGGTCACCGAATTGAACTCTCGGTATAGCCGAGATCGACCGGTTTCAGCTGGGTTCTAGCAACGGGGAAGAAAGAGGAGGGTTCCAAGTACCTTGTCGTATCTCTGGAGGGGATGGGAAGGCTTTGATCGGAGCTCTCCGATCGGTTCTGAGCGGCGGAGAAAAATTTCCCGGCGCTGTGTTCTTGCGAGAAGAAAATGTCGAGGGCTTCGGCCGAGGAGGGGGGGGGGGCTAAGAAGGGGTCCGGAACCGACCCTGGGCGCGCACGTGGGCAAGCTGCTGGGAGAAGCTCGGGGACCCGGGTACTAAAAGTCCACTCAGTTGATTGCCTTTAGTGGCTGACATGTGGGTCCCACTTTCAAATTTAACCTCTGATCTTAACTCAAATTCACTGTTGTAAACAGTAGTCCCTACAAAGCCCATGGTGATTTGAATTACCTACCCTTGAGCCATTTGAATTGGTTAGAATTCAAATTGGGTTTGGTTTGGATAATTTCAGCACATGTTCAGTTTGAAATTCAAATAAAGTTTGAATTTGCCCCACTTATCTCATGTCAAGATCAACTCCAAATGGCGTAAAAATTAGTGTGTGAGCTCACAAAAATGTGCTGAGTAAGAATATGCCTCCCACTTTTGTATTCATGGGATCAAAACAGTTTGAATTTGAATTTGAGTTCAAACTGCCCTCTTTCTAGCTATACCCCAAAATGACCTCAAAAAGGATTTGAATTTGGGTGAACTTGGCATGGACATTCCTAGCACTGTGTAGGAGTTTTCATATGCCCAGCCCCTATATTACATGTGGGACATACCACTTTTGCAATATGTGAGTTTGTTCTCTAATGAGCATGTTGATAGTGGTTACTTGCTCTTCAAATGTGTTCATCAACTTGCTTCAAATGAGGTGTGTGTGTGTGTGGTGATGAACACTTCAAGCATGTGTCAAAAACTGAGGCCCTTACATTCCTCCCCCCTTAAAAGAATCTCGTCCCGAGATTATAAGGTGAAAATGAGAGAGAGGACGGTGGAAAATTACCGGATATGCGACGTGAAAAAGTCGGGGTAGTTAGCGCGAAGAAATCCTTCTCTCTCCCATGTCTCCTCGTCCACGGAGTGATTATTCCATAGAACTTTGTAGAACCACAACGTACGGTTGCGTGTGGTTCGGGCCTTCTCATCAATAATCTGAACCGGTTCCTCTCGATAGGTGAGATCCGGTTGCAGTTCTTCAATGTCCTCCAGCTGAACGGTAGTTGATAGCTTAAGACACTTCCTCAGCTGGGAAATGTGAAAGACATTGTGCACACCGGAAAGTACTTCTGGTAACTTCAGCCGGTATGCTACTGATCCACATCTTTCGGTAATCTGGAATGATCCGATGAATCGGGGTGCCAACTTTCCTCTCATCCCAAATCTGTTTACGCCTTTCATTGGAGACACACGTAGATATACGTGATCCCCGACTTCGAATTGTAATGGGCGTCTTCCCCGGTCCGCATACTGTTTCTGACGTGATTGGGCGGCTTTTAGGTTCGCTTGAATCAGTCGAACCTTTTCTTCCGCGTTGTTGACAAGGTCAATCCCGAAGGTGACCCTTTCACCAGACTCACACCACTTCAATTGGTGTGCGGCATTTTCTTCCGTATAGCGCCTCGTAGGGCGCCATCTTTATGCTGGCTGGGTATCCATTGTTTTACGAGAACTCGGCTAACAGCAAGTGATCATCCCAATTCTTGCCGTGGTTGATAGCGCAAGCTCGTAGCATATCTTCTAGGATCTGATGGACCCGCTTGGTTTGCCCGTCCGTCTGCGGGTGGTATGCTGAACTGCGGATCAGCTTCGTCCTCAATGCAGCGTGGAGCTGCTCCCAAAAACGGGACACAAATAAAGTGTCCCGATCCGATATGATGGTACGGGGTACGCCGTACAAGCATAGGATCCGTGAGATGTACAGTTCAGCGTACTTCTTGGCGTTGTAGTTGGTGTTGACCGGGATGAAATGGGCAACTTTGGTGAGCCGGTCGACGATCACCCACACAGAATCATGCTTCTGAAAAGTGGTGGGTAAACCGACGATGAAGTCCATGCTCACATCTTCCCACTTCCAGGCAGGAACACCCAGTGGTTGCAGCAGTCCCGGTTTCCGCATATGGTCTGCCTTCACCCTTCGACATGTATCACACTCGGACACATACTTCGCAATCTCCCGCTTCATCCGTGTCCACCAAAACTTGCTTCTGAGTTCTTGATACATTTTGTTGCTGCCGGGGTGAATAGAAAATTTTGATAAGTGAGCCTCATAAAAAATTTTCTTCCGTAGCTCCGGGATACGGGGTACGACGATCCGGTCCTTGAACCATAGGACGCCGTCTCCGTCCTTCCGGAAAGATTTCAACTCCCCACTGTCTACACGTCTCCGCAAATGTGACATACCATTGTCATATTTCTGAGCTGCCGCTATCTCTTCACGGATGGTGGGGATCAAAGCTAGGTTGTAGAGAGCTCCATGTGGAATCACATGCAATGGTGGTTCGCTCTCTTCCAACGGCGTGATGGTCAGATTATGACGTGTGACTTGCGGCTCAGCGCATCTGCCACTACGTTCGCCTTGCCCGAGCGATAATGGATCTCTATTTCGTAATCCTTTATCAATTCTAACCATCTTAGCTGCCTCATGTTCAGCTCCTTCTGAGTCAATATGTACTTGAGGCTCTTGTGGTCGTTATATAAATGCACGAGGTTACCGAGTAAGTAGTGCCTCCACATTTTCAGTGCAAGTACCACGGCAGCGAGCTCCAAGTCGTGAGTTGGATAATTCTGCTCACTGTTTCTAAGCTGCCGTGACCCATACGCGACCACTCTTCGGTCTTGCATCAGCACACATCCGAGCCCAATGCTGGATGCATCGCAGTACACATCGAACGGTTTTGTTGTGTCTGGCTGCGGCAAAACCGGTGCTGATGTTAGGTGCTTAACTAAAGCCTTGAATGCTGCTTCACATGCCGGACTCCAAACATATTTGGTAGCCTTCTTCAGCAGCTCCGTCATTGGCTTGGCAATCTTCAAGAAGTTCGGAATGAACCTCCAATAATATCCCGCAAGTCCGAGGAAACTCCGTAACTCATGAACAGTTCTCGGGGATTTCCAATTCAGCACTTGAGTGATCTTTCTCAGGTCTACAGCGATACCCTCCGCTGAGATGATATGCCCGAGGAAAGGAACTTGCGATATCCAGAATTCGCACTTGCTGAATTTCGCGTATAGCTTGTGATCCCGCAGCCGTTGCAAGACTATATGCAGATGCTTCTTGTGATCTTCCTCCGACTTGGAATATACCATGATGTCGTTGATGAAGACCACGACAAACTTGTCCAGCTCCGGCATGAATACCGAGTTCATCGAGTACATGAAGTGAGTTGGAGCATTGGTGAGGCCGAAGGACATGACCAGGTACTCGTAAAGTCCGTACCTCGTCAAGAAAGCCGTCTTCGGAATATCCTCAGCCCGTATCTTAATCTGATGGTACCCGGATCTTAAGTCCATCTTGGAAAAGATCATTGCTTCGACCAACTGATCAAACAACATGTTGATCCGTGGCAACGGGTACTTGTTCTTGATGGTTACGGCATTTAATGGACGATAGTCCATGCAAAGTCGCAACGTCTCGTCCTTCTTCTTTACAAATAATGCCAAACAGCCCCATGGCGAGGAGCTCGGCCTAATAAAACCCTTCTCCAGGAGGTCCGTGAGCTGAGTCTTCAGCTCAGCCAATTCCTTGGGCACCATCTTGTACGGCCTTCGGGATATTGGCATGGTTCCCGGTGCAAGTTCAATCTTGAACTCCACCTCTCTATCGGATGGCATCCCCGGTAAATCATCCTGGAACACGTCAGGGAACTCTCGGACCACTGGAATATCTTCCAATCTGATGGTTGTGGATTGATAGACACTTGGAAGTTTTATTTCTGGACTGTCCAGAAATAAGGAATGAGACTAGTGCACTTCTGAGTTCAAGTGCACAACTCGGAGGACGGTGTCTAAAACAGCGCCGTGGCGGGTTAACCACGATATCCCTAAGATGACATCAACCTTTTGTACCTCTAAAATTATGAGAGACGTAGGGTATGCTCTACCCTCTAAGCATAATGTCGCCTTTGGAACCATCATGCTTGCTGAAATTTTCCCACCCGGTGAACAGATCACATAAGGACTATCAGTGGGTAGTATTTGCAAGCTATATTTATCAATGAAAGCTTGGCTAATGAAGCTATGTGTGGCGCCTGAATCAAACAATACTATGGCGGGATGCTGGTGGAGTTGGAACATACCGGCAAGGATTGGCTCACCCTCCGGCACGTCCTCTATGGAAAGCTGGTGGACAGTGCCGGGCCTAGGGTTTGCCCGCCGCGCATTAGTAGGGTTCCGGGGTTGATTCCTCCCCGGAACTGCGGTTCAACTCCGCCGCCTTGCCTCTCCGGGCAACTGCTGGTGAAGTGTCCTGGACGACCACACTTGTAACATGTGGCTGCTGCTTGTGCGGTGCTCGGGGGATGAAAGCCTGGCTTGCGTTGCTGAGGTGCATACGCACGCAGCATCGTCCGCTGCTGCTGTTGTTGTTGCGGAGGTAGTACTGGCAGTGCCGGCCTGAATGCCGGTGAAGAATACGGCCGGCTGCGGAAATACCACATGTGGGAAATACCACTTTTGCAATGTGTAAGTTTGTTCTCTAATGAGCATGTTGATAATTGTTACTTGCTCTTCATTTGTGTTCATCATTCTTCCTCAAATGAGGTGTGTGGTGTGGTGATGAACACTGCAAATGTGTGTCAAAAACTGAGGCCCTTACATGTTGGACATTCACATGCATAGTATTGGTTTACTAAACAAAGCTATCAAAACGGTTTTGGGCTTTATGGCATAGTGTTGGGAGCCGGGGCATTGGATGTCACCCAACAAACAAGAATCATATAGAGATATGATTAACAATGGTTGTTTACCTATGTCACTAATTTTCTAGCAGTGAAGCCAAAGCTCACTAGAAATTAGTGAATATGGATCTTGGACCATTATATGTCGTTAGAGGGAGAACGATGCTCATATAGTGGTGGTGTCTTTTATTAAACTGTTAATAAAAGATTGGTACATATCATAGTGCTAAAACCTTGCATATTTATTTCCTATTGTAGATCATGTCTGCTAGTAACAATTCCGGTTTCAATTTGCGATCTGTGCTTGAGAAAGAAAAGCTCAATGGAGCTAACTTTATTGATTGGTACCGCAACCTGAGAATTGTTCTCAGGCAAGAGAAAATTGAGTATGTTCTTGAGCAACCATACCCCAATGACCTCCCCGATGATGCAAATGCTGCAACTCACATGACTTATGAGAAGCACTGCGATGATGCGCTTAATGCAAGCTGCCTCATGCTTGCGACAATGTCCCCTGATCTACAGAAACAATATGAGCATGCAGATGCTTATTCTATGATTCAGGGACTACGTGGAATGTTTGAGAACCAAGCAAGGGGAGAGGTACAACATCTCAAAGTCCTTGTTCTCATGCAAGCTGTCAGAAGGTAGCCCGGTCAGTCCCCATGTAATCAAGATGATTGGTTACATTGAGATTTTGGACAAACTTGGTTCTGAACTCAAGGATGACCTGGCTATTGACGTTATTCTCCTATCACTCCCACCGTGCTATGAGCAATTTATATTGAATTATCAAATGAATGGCATGGAGAAAACGTTGGCTGAATTGCATGGGATGCTTAAAACAGCCGAGGAAAGCATTAAGAAAAACACCACTCATGTGATGATGGTTCAAAAGGAGAATAAAAAGAGGAAGCGTGTGATGCATCCTAAAGCCAAGGGAAAGCTTCCCAATGAGTCTTCAAGCTCAAAGCTAAAGGGTAAATCAGGCCCTTCTACTAATGATGAATGCTTCCACTGTCATGCTAAGGGGCATTGGTCTAGGAACTGCAAGAAGTACTTGGACGGTAAGAAGAAGAAAGGGAGTGAGACTTCCACATCAGGTATAAATGTTATAGAAATCAATATTGCTACATCTTCTAGTAAATCATGGGTATTTGATACCGGATCAATGCTTCACACTTGCAAATCGTTGGAGGGCCTAAGTTAGACTAGAAGATTTGCAAAAGGAGAGTTGGATGTTCGGGTCGGCAATGGAGCAAAGGTTGCTGTCATAGCTGTCGGAACTTATCACTTGTCATTACCCTCAGGATTAGTTTTGGAATTAAATAATTGTTATTGCATTCCTTCTTTGAGCAAGAACATTATATCTTCTTCATGTTTGGAAGAAGTTAATGGTTATGAGATTATAATAAAGAACAAATGTTGTTCTATTTATTATAATAATATTTTCTATGCTCAATGTCCATTAGTGAATGGATTATATGTTCTTGATCTTGAGGATAAAACAGTCTATAACATTAATACAAAAAGGGCTCAACGAAATGATCTAAATCCCACTTTTACTTGGCATTGTCGCTTAGGTCATATAAATGAGAAACGCATTGAGAAACTCCATAAAGATGGTTTGTTAAGTTCATTTGATTTTGAATCACTTGACATATGCGTATCTTGTTTGCTTGGGAAGATGACCAAAACACCCTTCACTGGTCAAAGTGAGAGGGCAAGTGACTTGTTGGGACTTATACATACTGATGTATGTGGACCAATGAGTTCGGTAGCTAGAGGTGGTTTTCAGTATTTCATTACTTTTACCGATGACTTTAGTAGATATGGATATGTCTATCTAATGAGGCACAAGTCTGAATCTTTTGAAAAGTTTAAAGAATTTCAGAATGAAGTACAAAATCAGTTGGGCAAGACAATTAAACTTCTACGATCTGATCGTGGGGGTGAATATTTGAGCCATGAATTTTATGATCATTTAAAACAATGTGGAATTCTTCCACAGTTGACTCCACCTGGAACGCCTTAATGGAATGGGGTGTCCGAGCGGAGGAACCGAACCTTGTTAGACATGGTTAGGTCGATGATGAGCCAGACTGATCTTCCACTATCCTTTTGGGTTTATGCTCTTGAAACTGCTGCGTTTACACTAAACAGAGTCCCAACTAAGTCTGTTGAGAAGACACCATATGAGATGTGGACCGGGAAACGGCCCGGATTGTCTTTCCTCAAAGTTTGGGGATGTGATGCTTATGTCAAACATTTGACGTTGTTGAGTACTTCTGGAGGTTTAATCAGAGTTTAGTTTCCTTATGTTTCAAGGAAATAAAGCACACATGACAAGAACAAGGGGTGTGTCCTGAGTCACATGTGTTGCACCGAGTCCTAGTGTGTGTGAGGGTGTTTTTGTTATGTTTCAAACAACCCGGGGGGTTTGGGCCATACGTGCATGGCACATGCATGTGGTGCATGCTTTTCAAATTTGTATGGTGTAAAACCCGGGCTGAGGTTGTAGAAAACTTGTGGCTTCCGGCTAATAAAAGGAGGGGAATGCGCTGGTGTTTGTTGAGCGCCGCCACAACTCATCTGAGCCATTTTTCATTTGGTTCTCCACTTGTGTTTGGATCTACACCACACCTCTAGACTTCCAACACGATTTGCATCACAAATCAGTGAGAGTTCAGTGAGGAAAACACCCAACAATTGGCATCAGATCCGATTACGTTGCCTGGATCCGTGACACGGCCATTGAGTGGGCGCTGATGTCGTGGAGGAGATCTTCATCGCCAGCCCGACGTTCATGGAGAGATGTCACACCGCCAGGAGGCACCAGCAGGGCAGGAGGAGGATCGGGGGCATTGGTGATTCATCGCATCACGAAGGAAGTCAGCAGTGGTGGTACGTATACGATGCTCACAAAGACAAACTATCATGATTGGTCGGCACTTATGCGGGTGATGTTGCAAGCGAGAGGCTTGTGGACTGCTGTGAGCCTTGGCACCGATGATTACATTGAAGATCGGATGGCTTTGGAGGCTCTCACCAAGGCTGTGCCACCAGAAATGATAGGGATCATTGCCAGGAAGGAGTCGGCCAAGATTGCATGGGATGCGATCAAATTGCGCAACGTTGGAGCCAAACGTGTGCCCAAGGCCAGGGCAAGCACATTGGGTCGGGAGTTTGATGCACTCAGATCCACGATGGTGAAACATTTGATGAGTTTGGTGTGCGTATGAGCTGGATCACATCTCAACTTGCGGCACTTGGGAGTGAACGTTCGGAGGAGGAGATTGTCCGGAAGTTCCTTCAGGCGGTACCACAAAAGTTTGAGCAGATTGCGGCCTCCATCGGGACATTGCTTGACTTAAGTGATATGTCCGTTGATGAGTTGATTGGTAGACTCAAGGCTGCAGAAGAAAGGCTTGGTGCAAGCACTTGGGAGGGCAACACACATGAGAAGTTGCATCTGAGTGAAGAAGAGTTGCTTGCAAGGTTGTCGACACGTCTCAAGATGTCCGGGGGAACTGGACAGGAACAGCACAAAGACACATTTGCACCGAGGAAAGATCATGGTCAAGGACGTGGTCGAGGTAACCGTGGTGGTGGAAACTCAGGCCGTGGAGTGGCCAAAGATTAGTGCCGCTACTGTGGTAAGAAAGGTCATTGGGCTAGAGAGAGCAGGAAGAAAAAGAAGGATGAAGAGGTGAACACAGCTCAAGTTGATCATGAGTTTGAATACAGCCTCTTGGTGGCGTGTGCCAACACCAAGGCTGATCAAGACATGTCCCTGGAGGAGGTATGCCTCAACAATGATATGTTACACGTTCAAGTTGGAGACTTGGAGGGAGGAGGCAGTACCCGGTGGATCCTGGACTCCGGTGCAACAAATCACATGAACGGGAAACGGGATGTGATCACAAAACATGATAACACGGTGCATGGTACTGTGTGTTTGGGAGATGGCTCATTGACAGAGATTGATGGCCAAGGAACTGTGGTGTTCCAAGGTAAGAGAGGTGGTCGAAAGGAGTTGGCTGGGGTCTACCTTATTCCTCAGCTCAAGGCAAACATCATCAGTCTTGGACAACGTGAGGAGGAGGGACACCGAATTTTGATGGTGAATGGTTATGTCAAGATTTGGGATAAAGATGGAACCCCTGTGGCAATGGTGAAACGGGGAGTGAACCGGTTGTACACCATTGATCTTAAGGTAGTGCAACCAAGGTGTCTCATGGCACAAGGGTGCAATGCAACATGGATGTGGCATGCAAGGATGGGGCACTTAAACTTTTGGAGTCTCAGAAGACTTGCCGAAGAGCAACTTGTGTATGGATTGCCAACCATCACTCAAACTGAGGAGAAGTGTGATAGCTGTTTGGATGGGAAACAAAGATGTCAACCATTCCCGTGCATGGCAAAGTACCGAGCTGAGAAGAAACTTGAACTTGTGCATGGAGACCTCTGTGGACCAGTGAAGCCAGCAACTCCAAGAGGCAGCAGGTTTTTCTTTCTTCTTGTGGATGATCTCAGTAGATACATGTGGGTGTTTTTGATCAGCACAAAGGATCAAGCTATGAGTACTTTCATGGGTTTTCAATCAAGTGTTGAAGCTGAGGCAGGGAGGAAGATTGGAACTTTTCGCACAGATCGTGGTGGAGAGTTCACAGCTCGGGCTTTTGTTGAGTATTGCACCAAGGAGGGTGTTCAACGTCACTTGACAGCTCCATATTCTCCTGAGCAGAATGGTGTGGTTGAGAGAAGGAACCAAACTGTTATGGGAATGGCAAGAAGCATGTTGAAAGCAATGAATATGGCCGGTTGGTTCTGGGGGAGGCAGTAACCACAGCAGTGTATGTGTTGAACCGTTCTCCTACTCGGAGTGTTGAGAGAAAGACTCCATATGAGGTATGGCATGACAAGAAACCTAGTGTACATCATTTGCGCACTTTCGGTTGTGTGGCACACGTGAAACAGGGAAGCAAACGCCTTAGCAAACTTGAAGATCGAAGTATACCAATGGTCTTCATTGGATATGAGAAAGGAAGCAAGGCATGGAGGTTTTACAATCCAAACACGGAGAGTGTTCACGTGTCACGTGATGCTGTGTTTGAAGAAAACCGCCCATGGAAGTGGGATGCAGCTGAGTCAAGTGAAATGGTGAATGATGAAGACATCTTTCGGGTAGAATACATCTTTCGTGATGAGAACCCTGGTGGAGTGAGTTCTTCCTCTTGTGACACAGGTCAAGGTGACAAAACCCCAGCTGAGGGAGTGTCTTCTATGACACAACTGAAGCAACTAGCATCCAAGGATGTGGAGTTTGTGTCACCTCCTTCCATGTCACAAGAAATGGATAGTGAGCTAAAAGAAGCACCACTTCGTTATCGTTCCATGAGAAATATTCTTGAGGAGGTGCCAAATTGTGAACCAGAAGAAGGAGGAGTAGATGAACTTCTTGTTGTCATAGGTGAAGAGCATGCACAGCAGAAGAGGCCTTGAGGGTTAAGGAGTGGTGCATTGCTACGATTGAGGAGCTCACATCCATTGAAGAGAACAAAACATGGTCATTGGTACAACTTTCGGAGGGTTATCATGCCATTGGGTTGAAATGGGTTTTCAAGTTGAAGGAAGATGAACATGGGAATGTCTTTTGTCACAAAGCAAGGCTAGTTGCAAAGGGGTATGTGCAGAAGCAAGGAGTTGATTTTGAAGAAGTTTTTGCACCAGTTGCCAGGATGGAGTCTGTGAGGATTGTGTTAGCTGTTGCAGCTCATTTTGGGTGGCATGTTCATCACATGGATGTGAAGTCAGCCTTCTTGAATGGCAGTCTAGAAGAGGAGATCTATGTCACTCAACCTCCGGGTTTCATAGCTGAAGGCAAGGAGAAGTGGGTTTTAAGACTTCACAAGGCATTGTATGGCTTGAGACAAGCTCCTCGAGCATGGAACTACAAACTTGATGAAAGTCTCAAGCAACTCGGTTTCACACGGTGCAAATCAGAACATGGCTTGTACACTAAATTTGGAGGTGAGGCAAGGCTCATTGTGGGTGTGTATGTTGATGACCTACTGATTGTGGGAGAAAACATGGAGGAAATCAGTAGGTTCAAGGAGAAAATGAAGGAGAAGTTTTGCATGAGTGACTTAGGAAGCTTGTCTTACTATCTTGGTATTGAAGTAAAGCAAGGAAGACATGGTATTGACTTGTGTCAAGGATCCTATGCTGCAAAGTTGCTGGAAAGAAGTGGGATGATAAATTGTAATGGGTGTGCCACTCCCATGGAATCCCGGTTGAAGCTTACCAAGAGAAGTACAGCTCCACTCACTGATCCAACCACTTATCGCAGCATAATTGGTGGACTCAGGTATCTTTTACATACTCGGCCTGATCTCAGTTTTGGTGTTGGGTACTTAAGTAGGTTCATGTCAGAACCTCGAGAAGAACACATGGTGGCTTTGAAACATTTACTTCGGTATGTGGCAGCTACAATGAGGTATGGCTTGTCTTACAATCGAGGTGAAGGAAGTCTTGAGTTAAGAGGCTATAGTGATAGTGATTTTGGGGGAGATGTGGATGACAGGAGAAGCACAACTGGAGTCATATTCTTCCTGAGTGAAAATCCTATCAGCTGGTTATCCCATAAGCAAAAGGCTGTGGCAAAGTCCACATGTGAGGCTGAGTATGTGGCTGGAGCAGCTGCAGCAAGTCAGGCTGTTTGGCTCAGGCATGTGTTAGAAGAAGTAACAAGAATTCAAGTACCTCCACCAGTGATTAAGATGGATAACACAACAGCAACTTTGGCAAAGAATCCAGTTTTGCATGATAGAAGTAAACACATTGACATCAAGTTTCACTTTGTCAGAGAATGTGTTGATAGGAGGAGTCATCTTGGAGCATGTTGGCACAAACGATGAGCTTGCTGATATCCTCACAAAGCCACTGGGACGTACACAATTTCAGGAACTTCATGAGAATATTGGAGTTCAGGAGATCAAACCTCAGAAGTAGGGGGACATTGTTGAGTACTTCTGGAGGTTTAATCAGAGTTTAGTTTCCTTATGTTTCAAGGAAATAAAGCACACATGACAAGAACCAGGGGTCTGTCCTGAGTCACATGTGTTGCACCGAGTCCTAGTGTGTGTGAGGGTGTTTTTGTTATGTTTCAAACAACCCGGGAGGTTTGGGTCATACGTGCATGGCACATGCATGTGTTGCATGCTTTTCAAATTTGTATGGTGTAAAACCCGGGCTGAGGTTGTTGCAACTTGTGGCTTCCGGCTAATAAAAGGAGGGGAATGCACTGGTGTTTGTTGAGCGCCACCAAAACTCATCCGAGCCATTTTTCATTCGGTTCTCCACTTGTGTTTGGATCTACACCGCACCTCTAGACTTCCAACACGATTTGCATCACAAATCAGTGAGAGTTCAGTGAGGAAAACACCCAACAGACGTCGGAAAAACTTACTCCCAAATCAGACAAATGCTTCTTTGTGGGATATCCTAGGGAAACCAAAGGATATTATTTTTATAATAAAACGGAGGGTAAAGTGTTTACTGCTCGCAATGGTGTCTTCTTGGAGAAAGAGTTTCTCTCAAAAGGAGTTAGTGGGAGCAAGGTGCATGTTGAAGAAATTCAAAAAATACCTGAAAATGTTTCGGCACCCTCTAATCCTATACAGGATGTACAAGATGTTGTACAACCACTTGATGAAACACCAGCCCCACGAAGGTCTACAAGGGTACGTCGTGCAACTGAAAAGTTGACACTCCTAACCACGGAACCACAGGACATGGTATTGTTAGACAATAATGGGCCTGTGACCTACAATGAAGCAATAATGGGACCCGACTCTGAGAAAAGGCTTGGAGCCATGGAATCTGAAATAGAATCCATTCATGAGAATCAAGTTTGGAACTTGGTTGATCCAATCGATGGTGTGAGACCGATCGATTGCAAATGGATTTTCAAGAAAAAGACTGATATGGATGGAAAAGTTCACATCTATAAAGCACGATTGGTGGCGAAAGGTTTCAAACAAATTCAAGGTGTTGATTATGATGAAACATTTTCGCCCGTCGCTATGCTAAAGTCTGTACAGATTCTCCTAGCAATTGCTGCATATTTTGATTATGAAATATGGCAGATGGATGTCAAAACAGCCTTTCTTAATGGGAGTCTGACTGAGGATGTGTACATGACACAACCTGAGGGTTTTGTCGATCCTAAAAATGTTAGAAAAATATGCAAACTTCAAAAGTCCATCTATGGATTGAAGCAAGCATCTCGGAGTTGGAATCTATGTTTTGATGAAGTGGTCAAAGGGTTTGGTTTCATCAAGAATGTAGAAGAACCTTGTATTTACAAGAAGGTTAGTGGGAGCGCACTTATATTTCTGGTCCTACATGTAGATGACATATTGTTGATCGGAAATGACATTCCAGTACTAGATGATGTTAAATCCTCATTAAGGAAAAGTTTCTCAATGAAGGATTTAGGAGAGGCAGCGTACATTTTGGGCATAAAGATCTATAGAGATAGATCTAAAAGGTTAATTGGGTTAAGCCAAGACACATATATTGACAAGGTATTGAATCGGTTCAATATGCAAGATTCTAAGAAAGGCTTCTAGCTAATGTCACATGGCATCACTCTAAGCAAAAGTCAGTGTCCTTCGACGCCTGATGAGCAAAAGAGGATGAGAGCGATTCCTTATGCTTCGGCTATTGGATCTATCATGTATGCCATGTTGTGTACACGCCTAGATGTATCCTATGCTCTAAGTGTTACGAGCAGGTATCAATCAGATTATGGTGAGGCTCATTGGACAGTTGTCAAAAACTTTCTTAAGTACTTGACAAGAACTAATGATGTCTTCCTAGTGTTTGGAGGTGAAGAAGAGCTCGTTGTAAGAGGTTACACCGATGCTAGCTTCTAAACAGACAAGAATGACTCTAGATCGCAATCTGGTTTTGTGTTCTGCCTCAATGGAGGGGCAGTGAGCTGGAAAAGTTCCAAGCAAGACACAGTAGCAGATTCAACGATGGAGGCGGAGTATATTGCAGCTTCTGAAGCTGCAAAGGAAGCTGTTTGGATCAGAAAATTTGTTTCTGAGTTCGGTGTTGTTCCTAGTGCGTCCGGACCTGTGGATCTCTATTGCGACAATAATGGAGCCATTGCACAGGGAAAGGAGCCTAGATCACACAAAAGATCCAAACATATACTATGACACTATCATCTGACTCGAGAGATTATCGACCGAGGTGATGTGAATATATGCAAGGTGCATACGGATTTGAATATGGCAGATCCGTTGACAAAGCCTCTTCCACAATCAAAGCATGAGACGCACACGAGATCTATGGGTATTAGATACTTACATCAGTGATCCTAGTGTGTAGTGGGAGACTTGTGTCATAGCTATGTTTATGTACTATTTGAGTAACTATTATTCACATTGATCATCAAGTATGTGACTTGTTCGTGAGACTCTTTGTTAATTATAATGTTACTCAAAATGATCCCTAGTCTACATCGTTATATGAGATAATGATAGTACACAGACTAGCACATGTATTAATTGATGATCACGTTTCATGGATCATAGATATGAAGATATCAAATTAATAATGTGAACACATGTTAGTGAACATGGTGTTGGATAGACCCATTCCGAGACACTATTGGGATTGTTATTTACATATGTGCCATCAGCTGGTCTTGAGTGATACACCTGCTAGATTCTTAGACCTGAGATCGCCATTGTTTCTCACTATGTGTAGTTGTGCACTTTAAAACTATCAAACGCTACTCTGTAACTGGGTGGTCATAAAAATAGTCTTCAGGTACATGATGAAGCATGGAATGAGATGTGTGCAGATCAAGATGGGATTTGCCCCTCCTAAATAACAGGAGAGATATCTCTGGGCCCCTCGAGACAGTTGGATTGAAAGTGCATGGCCATGCCAAAGTTATTAAAGAGTTAATCATTATGACTAAAAGTTAGTCATAGATTGAATCCACTATTTGATCGAGTGAATGGTCGAGCTATCACAAGGATGGCACGTATCTCGCCTTGAGCTTGACTGGTATCGTGTGGCAAAGGAATTAGCATGTGAATATATCTAGGTTCAGCCGATATGATCTTTATGTACATTCGGGAGTCAGTATGTCCTGCAAGGTACCTCTATTGACTTGTGTGTGAAAACGTTTTTTATTCATAACCGACTGTACATGAACCTAACGGATCACACACTTAAGGGGATGGAATATTGAAAAACTTGGCTATATGATTGTCTTTAAAGCAAGTGGGAGATTGTTGGTGATATGCTGAAGAGGCAATCATAACAATTCGGATAAAGGCCTGATGGATATTTGATCCATAAGAAATTAGGGTACTAATGGGACTGTGACCTAAAAGCCCATTAGCGCGCCTATAAATATGAGGGGTAGGGTTAGGGGCAGATCACTCCACCACATAACAACCCCAGCCGCCTCCCCTCACAGGCCAGCCACCGAAACCCCTGTCGCGTGCGTGGTGCTAGCACACCGACGCACGGCGTTCCTCCCTGTACGTGTGGACTCCGTGGAGGCGCTGCTGTTACTGCTGCGCTGATCGGCTATGACGCGCATCTACGATCCGCTGCGCTGCGCGTCTAGTGGTAACGATCCATGACCTTCTTACTCGCATGTTTCCTGGGTGATACGGTGGAATTGCTAGAGTAGCACATCGCCTATTTCCCTACACTCTGAACGCCCAGCTATGCCTCAACACCCAGCTACCCGATTTACATCGGTTTCCCGGTTCCCATATAGCCAGTAGGTCTTCGGTACTGTTCTAGCTTGTTCAACAGGCCCGCACACGGCTCGGTCCTCAATTGACACAAGCGGAGCTATAGCACACAGGCCCCAAAGTCCTGCTGCCCTTACTCCCCACTTGGTCTCATTTTCTTGCCATGTGTTTCATGTGCTATCTCTACCCGAGTCGAGTACCTCTTGCCTATGCTCGCGAGTAGTTCCAACTACTCGACTTGTACCGAATCCTACCCTAACATAGCTTTGCAGTAGCTAACGGATTTTTGCAATCCTAAACCCAACCCATGGTTTTCTTGGCTATGCAATTGGGTTTCCAAACAAGACTCTAATACAAGGAATAATGGTACTCAAGTAAGTGCTCAAAACAATAAAAACTTGTAGAAAGGTTAATGCAAACCAGAGCTTGCCTTGCTGCTCTTGGTCGTAGGCTAGCTGCTCCTCCGGAGTCACGAAGTCTAGGACTTCGGGTTCCTCCTCGACCTTAGCGACTACATGATATAAGAAGTACATATATTAATTAAATGCATTTGAATTGAGTTTTAAACTTGTGAACCTTCTAAGTCTCACTAGACAGACCCAAAGACTGTGAAACTTTTACTGTGGCTTGGTTACCACCTAAACAGAGACTTGGTCAAGTTTTAGTTGCAGCAAAGCTCATTTGAGCCCTCCACAAATAATTATGTACTTGACCTTAATTGAAGGCTTTTAGGGTGTTCTAAGGATTTTCATAAAACAAGCTATGACTTTCTTAAAACTAGATTTTCAGAGGGTTCTATTGGAGTTGGTTTCACTTAATTTGAAGGTTCCTAGCTAAAGATACGAGCTAAACAATTTCAGAGAAAATTCTGAAAATGTTTCTAAACATTTTCTATTTTCTCTGGAACAGTCTCAATAATCACACCAACATCCCAGCAAAATTTCAGAATTTTCCTCCAAGGGATCCTCCAGTTAAAATTCCACACAGTTTAAATTTTGAGGAATTAATTCTGGAGAATTAAGGATTTTCATGAAGTGAAACTTGATTTTCTGGAAAGTGCTCAAAGAGCTGAATCCAACAAAATTTGGTTCACTCAATTTGGAGTTTCCTAGCCCATGTTATGAGGGTTTGAAGTTTGAATGAAATCTGAAACTCGGGGAAAAGTTTAAATTCTCTGGAACAGTCTTGCAACGGCTGCGGGATCACAAGTTATATGCAAAATTCAGCAAATGTGAGTTTTGGATATCGCAAGTGCCTTTCCTCGGGCATATCATCTCAGCGGAGTGTATCGCTGTGGACCCGAGCAAGATCACTCAAGTGCTGAATTGGAAATACCCGAGAACTGTTCACGAGGTACGGAGTTTCCTCGGACTCGCGGGATATTATCGGAGGTTCATTCCGAACTTCTCGAAGATTGCCAAGCCAATGACAGAGCTGCTGAAGAAGGATACCAAATATGTTTGGAGTCCAGCATGTGAAGCAGCATTCAAGGCTTTAGTCAAGCACCTGACATCAGCACCGGTTTTGGCGCAGCCAGACACAACAAAACCGTTCGATGTGTACTGCGATGCATCCGGCATTGGGCTCGGATGTGTGCTGATGCAAGACCGAAGAGTGGTCGCGTATGGATCACGGCAGCTTAGGAACCATGAGCAGAATTATCCAACTCACGACTTGGAGCTCGCTGCCGTGGTACTTGCACTAAAAATGTGGAGGCACTACCTACTCGGTAACCTCGTACATTTATATACCGACCACAAAAGCCTCAAGTACATATTCACTCAGAAGTAGCTGAACATGAGGCAACGAAGATGGTTAGAACTGATAAAGGATTACGAGATAGAGATCCATTATCATCCGGGCAAGGCAAACGTTGTGGCAGATGCGCTGAGCCACAAGTCACTCGTCAACAATCTGACCATCACACCGTTGGAAGAGAGCGAACCACCACTACGTGTGATTCCATACGGAGCTCTCTACAACCTAGCTTTGATCCCCACCATCCGTGAAGAGATAGCGGCAGCCCAGAACAATGACAAGGGCATGTCACATTTGCGGAGACGTGTAGAAAGTGGGGAGCTGAAATGTTTCCGGAAAGACGGAGACGGCGTCCTATGGTTCAAGGACCGGATCGTCGTACCCCGTAACCCAGAACTACGGAAGAAGATCTTTGATGAGGCTCACTTATCAAAGCTCTCTATTCACCCTGGCAGCAACAAGATGTATCAAGAACTCAGAAGCAAGTTTTGGTGGACATGGATGAAGCGAGAGACTGCAAAATACGTGTCCGAGTGTGATACATGTCGAAGGGTGAAGGCAGACCACATGCGGAAACCGGGACTGCTACAACCACTGGGCGTTCCTGCCTGGAAGTGGGAGGACGTGAGCATGGATTTCATCGTCGGTTTACCCACCACCTTGCAGAAACATGATTCTGTGTGGGTGATCGTCGATCGGCTCACCAAAGTTGCCCATTTCATCCCGGTCAACACCAACTACAATGCCAAGAAGTACGCTGAACTGTACATCTCACAGATCCTATGCTTATACGGTGTACCCCGTACTATCATATCTGATTGGGGCACTTTATTTGTGTCCCGTTTTTGGGAGCAGCTACACGCTGCCTTGGGGACGAAGCTGATCCGCAGTTCAGCCTACCACCCGCAGACGGATGGGCAAACGGAGCGGGTAAATCAAATCTTAGAAGACATGCTACGAGCTTGCGCTATCAACCACGGCAAGAATTGGGATGATCACTTGCCATTAGCCGAGTTCTCGTACAACAATGGGTAACAAGCCAGCATCAAGATGGCGCCCTACGAGGCGCTATACGGAAGAAAATGCCGCACACCATTGAACTGGTGTGAGTCTGGCGAAAGGGTTACCTTCGGGATTGACCTTGTCAACAACGCGGAAGAAAAGGTTCGACTGATTCAAGCGAACCTAAAAGCCGCTCAATCCCGACAGAAACAGTATGCGGACCGGGGAAGGCGCCCATTACAATTTGAAGTTGGAGAGCACGTATATCTACGGGTATCTCCAATGAAGGGCGTAAACAGATTTGGGGTGAGAGGAAAGTTAGCACCCTGATTCATCGGTCCATTCCAGATTACCGAAAGATGTGGATCAGTGGCATACCGGTTGAAATTACCAGAATTACTTTCCGGTGTGCACGACGTCTTTCACATTTCCCAGCTGAGGAAGTGTCTCAAGCTATCAACTACCGTTCAGCTGGAAGACATTGAAGAACTGCAACCGGATCTCACCTATCGGGAGGAACCGGTGCAGATTATTGATGAAAAGGCCCGAACCACACGCAACCGTACGTTGTGGTTCTACAAGGTTTTATGGAGTAATCACTCCATGGATGAAGCGACATGGGAGAGCGAAGAATTCCTTCGCACTAACTACCCCGAATTTTTCACGTCGCATATCCGGTAATTTTCCACCGTCCTCTCTCTCATTTTCACCTTATAATCTCGGGACGAGATTCTTTTAAGGGGGGAGGAATGTAAGGGCCTCAGTTTTTGACACATAATTGAAGTATTCATCACCACACACACACACCTCATTTGAGGAAAGATGATAAACACAAATGAAGACCAAGTAACAATTATCAACATGCTCATTAGAAAACAAACTCACACATTGCAAAAGTGGTATTCCCCACATGTGATATAGATGGGCTGGACATATGAAAACTCCTACACTTTACTAAGGATGTACATGCCAAGTTTCACCCAAATTCAAAACCTTTTTGAGGTCAGTTTGGGTATAGTTAGGAAGAGAGCAGTTTGAAACCATTCAAATTCAAACTGTTTTTATTCCAGGAATTTAAAAGTGGAAGGCATATTCTTACTCAGCACATTTTTGTGAGCTCACACACCAATTTTCACTCCATTTGGAGTTGATCTTGACATGAGCTAAGGGGGAGAAATTCAAACTTTATTTGAATTTGAAACTGAACTTGTGCTGAAATTCATTCAAACCAAACCTCATTTGAACTTTGATCAATTCAAATGGCTCATGGGTGAATAATTTGAATTTCCAAGGGTAGTATGGGGTTCACTGTTTACAACAGTGATTAGGAGTAAATTTCAGAGGTTAAAACTGGAGGTGGGACCCACATGTCAGCCACTGCTCAGATCAAACCGACTGAGACTTTTGCACTCGGGTCGCCGAGCCGCAGCGGTGATCGCCCCCGAGGGCAGCCGCCGCGCCAGCAGCTGCTTGCCCACGCGCGGGCGTGAGGCGGTGCAGAGCCTTCTTAAGGCGCCTGCCCCCTCCTCGGCCGAGGCACCACCGTTCTTCTCCGCAAGAACTCAGCGCCGGCCGAAAACATCCGCAGCTCGGACTTGATCGGAGGACGCCGATCGCAGCTCCCTCCTTCCACTCCAGAGCCCCAGCAAGGTACTAGAGACCTTCCTCCATCCTCCCCGTTGCTAGAATTCAGTTAAAACCGATTGATATCGGCTGTGCCGAAAATCAAATTCGGGACTTGGAAGCGCCGCACCCCGGGCTCTCGTGGAGAGCCAAACCAGGGCGTTGTCACGCCCGAGCCAAGGCACCCTTGGACGCGCTGGTGACCGGTGCTGCTCACCCCCGAGCCACAGCTCGAGTGGTTGCTCACCGGCGGCGAATTTCCACTTTTCCCCTTTCTGTGTGCAGAACGACCTTTGGGTACGATTCTGTTTAATTCGTGCTCTAGAAAGGATTAGAGGGCATCAAACCGCTCTCACATAAGCTAGACACGGTAACGCACAAGTTGCCTTCACAACTCTGGGCCGGAGAACCCCTGTACCCGGCGTAATTTGAGGTCTACCAATGGCGGAATGAACGGGCAGCATCGGGCGCACGGTGAGGACCTATTTCGGGCCTTCCCCGAGCTGCCTCGAGCTCATGTCGACCTTCTCTGAGGTCCACTTATGCTCCCCGACCGATTTCCCAAGTAGCTGAGGTGCTAGGGTAGTCAGCCGACATGGCCGAAGTCGTTCTGAGGTGGCGGCTCGTCGCCGACCATGCTCCGGCCGTTGTCATAAGCAGCTGACCCTCGGATCCTGTTCCCTGAGTAAACGTAGGCAGGGGCGGCCAGAATCGAGAAGTTTGGAGCTGTACAGCGGCCGGCGGCGAGCTCTCCGGCGAGATCCCTCGGCGGCGGGGCGCGGGTGTCGCAAGGTTGAAGAAGGGGGTGGACCCCAGCTGTCAGCGGGAGATATTTTGAATTGCGATCCGGCTGCGGCCGGGATCGGGTGTGCTGGCGCGTAAAATCATTGTGGGCCGCGGTGTGCTGTCGCCTCGGCGTGCGACGCGTGTCTCCTGGGCCCACGCGCGAGTTTAAACTTTTCCCCGATTTTCAGATTTCCTTCAAACTTCAAATCCTCATAACTTTGGCTATAAAGCTCCAAATTGAGCGAACCAAATTTTGCTGGATTCAGCTCTCTGAGTGCTTTCCAGCAAATCAAGTTTCACTTCACAAAAACCCTTAATTCTCCAGAATTAATTCCTCAAATTTTAAACTGTTAGGAATTTTAACTGGAGAATCCTTTGGAGGAAAATCCTGAAATTTTGCTGGGATGTTCATCAAAATACCCCCGAACTACCATAAAAATTTCAGATCCATTTGAGCTAATCTGATCCACCTAATGGTGTGATTAGTGAGACTGTTCCAGAGAAAATAGAAAATGTTCAGAAACATTTTCAGAATTTTCTCCGAAATTGTTTAGCTCATAACTTTAGCTAGGAACCTTCAAATTAAGTGAGACCAACTCCATTAGAACCCTCTGACAATCTAGTTTTCAGAAAGTCACAGTTGGCTTTATGAGAATTCCTAGAACACCCTAAGAGTTCCAATTAAGTTCAAGGACATAATTAATTGTGGAGGGCTCAAATGAGCTTTGCTGCAGCTAAAACTTGAGCAAGTCTCTGTTTAGGTCGTAACCAAGCCACAGTAAAAGTTTCACAGTCATTAGGTCTGTCTAGCAAGGGTTATAGACTTAACAACTTCAAACTTAATACAAATGCATTAAATTAATACATGTATTGTTTCTATCATGTAGTCGCTAAGGTCGAGGAGGAACCCGAAGCCCTAGACTTCGTTACTCCGGAGGAACAGCTATCCTACGACCAAGAGCAGCAAGGCAAGCTCCGGTTTGCATTAACCTTTTTACAAATTTTTATTGTTTTGAGCACATACTTGTTTCCTTTATTCTGTGCATTAGAGTCTTGTTTGGAAGCCCCACTGCATAGCCAAGAGAACCATGGGATGGGTTAGGATTGCAAACCCCGTTAGCTACTGCATTGCTAGGATATAGTAGGATTCGGTACAATTCGAGTAGTTGGAACTGCTCGCGAGAATAGGCTAGAGGCACATTGCTCGGGTAGTGATAGCACATGAAACACATGGCAAGAAAATGAGACCAAGCGGAGGGTTAGGGCAGCAGGACTTTGGGGCCTGTGTGCTGTAGCTCCGCTTGTGTTGATTGAGGACCGAGCCGTGTGCGGGCCTGTTGAACAAGCTAGAACAGTACCGAAGACCTACCGGCTATATGGGAACCGGGAAACTGATGTAACTCGGGTAGCTGGGTATTGAGGCATTGCCCGTCGTTCAGAGGGTAGGTTGAGAGCTTGAGGTGTAAATCGGCTGGCGGCACGGAGATGCGCGTGCAGAGACCTCTTGCTCGGGACGATGGGACCGGTTCAATATTTGGCTGACGGGTGAAAGGTAGTTGCGTACGGCGTCCGTGATGGTTGTTGTAGGCAACATCGAGTACGGGCGTATGTGACGGGTTGTTCGGGTAACCCTGCAGGTGTAAATCGATTATAATCGCCGTCCCTCGCGGTCAGTGAGTACCACTTGTTCACTGTACCGTGACGTAGAAGAACAGGCTAGTTACATGTTAAAATGTTGCTGATTGAAAGCTGGACATTGATTGTTAATGATATGCTGTAGCTTAGAGCTAACTAAAGTTCTTTTCAACTTTGGGCAAAGTACATGAGAGAAATGCGTTTCTTGTTTGATTGCGGCTCTCTCATGTGCCTTAGCGTAAGGTTCTCCACAACCTGCTGCTAAAACTTGAAAGTAAGGTTCTACTAATTAGGCGAGTCCTTGCAACTGATTTTTACCTCATGTAACCCGTTACCCTCATGTAGAAGTTCCATGTTTAGGTGAGACGGGTCAGACTTGCTGAGCCTTCGTGCTCACTGCTTGTGTTTGAAGCTTTTGCAGGGTTCGATGAGGAAGGGACTCCCGAAGAGGAGACGGAACCCCAGGAGGGGAACCCCGTCGAGTGGGAGTCGTGCACGCCGCAGAGTTAGTGTGCGTGTGTGCTAGCAAGGACACGTTCGAGGGCTGAACGTGCACTTGATGCTTAGTCTACGCCCGCGAGTGTAGACTGAACTTATTTTGCTGTAAACATGTTCATAAACTTGTTTATGTAATAAAATTTTCGCTTCCGCTTTGTACCTTTGACGTGTGTTATCCGGTGCTGTGCAACGCAGCACCCCTCAGCGTGATCCTGG
Organism: Neostapfia colusana; assembly: GCA_030760725.1. NCBI lineage: Eukaryota > Viridiplantae > Streptophyta > Magnoliopsida > Poales > Poaceae > Neostapfia > Neostapfia colusana. The sequence continues at coordinate 60,471,899 of JASWHV010000005.1, read as the reverse complement.
CTCGACAGGACCAAATGGGGTCGTGTCAGGAATGCTCATGCCAAAATTCACCCAAATCCAAAACTTTTTTGTGGTATTTTTGGGTATAACTAGATAGGGGTTAGTTTGAACCCAAATTCAAACTACTTCCATCCCATAAGTTCAAAAGTGGGAGGCATATTCTTACTCAACACATTTTTGTTAGCTCACCCACCAATTTTCACTCCATTTGGAGTTGATCTTGACATGAGCTAAGTTTAGCAAATTCAAACTCAATTTGAATTTCAAACTGCATATGTGATGAAAGTTTATTCAAACACTTCACAATTTAAATTCTGTCAACTTCAAATGGGCATTTGGTAGATAATTCAAATTCTAGAGGGTATTAGAGGGATTACTGTTTGGAGCAGTAGAGGTGAGTTAATTCCAGAGGTTAAAAGGAGGGTGGACCCATATGTCAGCCTCAATAGCCAAATAAACCAACTGAGGAACTCAGCCCGGTTTCTTGCGCCGGCTCGGGCTGCCACCACGGCGAGGATCGGTCAGGAAGCAGCTTGTTGCCGCCCCCGACCACTGAACCGCCTCACCCTCCCTCTTATCCCTGCAGCTGAGCCAAACCGAGGCATTACCGATCGTTTCTTCCCTCTCGCGCAAGAAAACATCACCTCGCCGCCGCTCTCTCAGAAACTGATCGGAGAGCCAGTGATCACAGCCGCTCCACTCCCTCCAAGCTGCAAAACGGTACTAGAGGCTCCCCTCTTCCTTCCCCGTCGTAGGAATTAGCCGAATTTGGGTGATCTCGCTCATACCGAAAGTTCTTCCCGGTGACCTAAGTTCGCCGCACCTCGGGCTCCCATGGACAGCCCAAACGGGAGAGTGTCACACCCAAGCTAAGGCGTCCTCGGACGTGTTAGATGCTGGTGCTGCTCACCCCCGAACCACAGCCCGAGTGTTTGATCACTGGCGACGAATTTCAGTTTTCCCTTTCATTCGGCGCAGACCGACCTTCGGGTGCGAATCTGCCAAATTCTCACTCCTTAGTTGTTTAGAGATCCTCAAACTGTTCCTACACGAGCTAGGCTTGTAGCGATCAACTTTCCTTCGCAGCCTTGGCAAGAAAACCTTGGTAGACCGGCCAGTTCTAGCTTTTCTACCAGAGCTAATGGCGGAAGCCGTTGGGCGCACGGTGAGAGCTTACCTAGGACCTCTTCCTAGCAGCCTCGAGCCCATGCCGAGCTTCCATAGGGTCCACTGATGCTATACGGCCTTTTGCTCGATCGTTTGAAAGGCCCAGAAGTCCGGTCGATGCGGCCGAAGATCTTCCGAAGCCGCTGCTCGTCGCCGGTCGTGTTCCGGTGATTGTCACGACGAGCTGAGCCCAGCATCGTGTTCCCCGGGTGGAATTAGGCAGAGGCGGCCAAGAACATGGAGTTTGGCACACGGCAGAGTCCACCGGCGAGCACTCCGGCGAGGGTTTGCGGCGGCCGAGCACGGGATGCCAGAGGTAGACGAAGCCCCTGTCCCACGTGTCAGCGGTCGATATTTTAAAACCTGGGATTAGCTGTGGCACTGGATCGGGTGCTGCTGCGTGAGAAAGACTCCGTAGCCCCGTGTGTCGACCGCGGAGAAGTTGACACGTAGCCCGGTCCCACGCACAGCAATTTAAACATTTCCCTGATTTTTAGATTTAGTTCAAACATCAAACCCACATAACTTTGGCTAAGAAACTCCAAATTGAGTGAACCAAATTTAGTTGGATTCAGATCTCTGAGTACTTTCCAACAAATCATGTTTCACTCTATGAAAATCCTTATTTCCCTAGAATTAATTCTTCAAAATTTAAACTGTTTAGAATTTTAACTGGAGAATCCTTTGGAGTAAAATTCTGAAATTTTGCTAGGATGTTCACTAAAATATCCCTGAGATACCATAAAATTTCAGATCCATTTGAGCTCATTTGATCCACCTAATGGTGTGATTAATAAAACTGTTCCAGAGAAAATGAAAAATGTCCAGAAATATTTTTCAGAAATTCTCTGAAATTGTTTAGCTCATATCTTTAGCTAGGAACCTTCAAATTAAGTGATACCAACTCTATTAGAACCCTCTGAAAATCTAGTTTTCATAAAGACATGGCTTGCTCTATGAAAATCCTTAGAACACCCTAGGAGCTCCAATTAAGGCTAAGTACATAATTATTTGTGGAGAGCTCAAATGAGCATTGGTGCAAATGAAATTTGGCAAAGTCCCTGTTTAGGTTGTTTCCAAACCACAGGAAAAATTTCAGATTCATTGGGTCTGTCTAGCAAGACTTATAACTCTCACAAGTTTAACTTCAATACAAATGCATTTAAATTGATACATATTTGTATTTATCATATGTAGTCGCTAAGGTTGAGGAGGAACCCAAAGTCTTAGACTTCGTCACTCCAGAGGAACAGCTAGCCTATGACCAAGAGCAGCAAGGCAAGCTCCGGTTTGCATTAACCCTTTTTACAAATTTTTAATGTTTTGAGAACTTACTTTGAGCACCCACTTACTTCTTGCATTAGAGTCTTGTTTGAAACCCAAATGCATAGTCAAGAAAATCCTGGGTTGGTATTAGGTTTGAAAACCTCGTTAGCTACTGCAATGCTAAGATAGTGTAGGATTCAGTACAAGTCGAGTATGTAACACCCTAAAACCTGCTAAAGAGGGGAATTTAAAAATTTTTGGACGTATTGCATGTGGTGCAGAAATTCAAATTCAAACTGGAATTTAGATTTGAATCAAACCAGAAAAAGGAAAAGAAAAAGAAAACCGAAACCGGCCAGTGGGCCGAAACCCGCCAGCCGGCCCAAGACCACGCACGCCAGCCCAAACCCGTGCGCCCCTCTCTTCCTCTCACTGACACGCGGGGCCCGTGTGTCATCCCTCTCCTCGCGCGCGCCCAACTGCCGCGCGACTTCCGCGCCGATCACAGCACCCCCGCTGACTTTCTGGCTCTGGATGCCGCGATCTCTAGCCATGCGCTGCGGCACATCCAAACAAACCCCAGCCGCCCTCCCTCGCCTATTTAAACGCCGACAATCGCCTTCCCCCCCCCTCCCCCGCAATCGGCCGTTTTTCTCTCCGGTGAGAACCGAAGTCTCTACCGCCGATTTCTTTCGATCCTAGCTCAAATTTCCTGATCTAACATGCTGATCACGTCCCACCGCCGCCGGGGAGCCCTGCAGGTGAAGGAAACGATGTGTCTTGCACCCCAACTACCACTCCAACGTGCATCGAAGACCATCGCCGTTGAAGCTCGCCTCTGACCGACTTGCAGGGCCTCCGAGTGCAGGAAAACCCCTCGGTGAGCATCCCCTAACCCTCCGCAGCCGATCCGTGCAAAAAGATGCGAGTTCTAGCGTGTAGCGGCAAAAACCGAGCCTGCGCCGACGAGATCGCCACCCGCCGCCGCGCGCCGCCCCACGCACGGGCTGGCTCCGGCCAGGGCAACGTGGCCCCTTGGGGGCCGTCTATTTTAAATCGCACGGTAGAAATAAAACCGACGCGTACCTGTTCGGCGATCTAATATGAGCCATCTATTTTAAATCGGACGGTCCACCTCAGCCCCGCGTTATAAAGGCTGGGATTCTTACACGCTACCCCCTGGGGATTTCGGAAAACACGAGCTAGCCCCGGAAACTTCTGATCTGGCCCCTGGACCATCAGAAATTCGTGTAAATTCATTTAAAAATAATTTTTAGCCCCTGGACTTTATAAAAATTAGGAAAACCCCTCTGTTATGTGTAGTTAGATCCCTGGAAATTTAGGAAATAGTAAATTAGACCCTGCAGTAGGGTGGATTTGCCTTTTTAAACCTATAGGATATTAACTTCAGAAATTTGAATATGTGACTAGGATTTAAATCAAAATGGTAAGGCAAACACATGTTCAAATTCAAATTTAAAATCACCTAGCACTTGGAAAACTTTAGAATGAGTTAAAAATAGATTTTAGGCTGAAATGAAATCTGCCTAAGTGTTGCTCATTTTTTATTTTCTCTAGAGACACATTTTAGGCTAGGAAATAATTCTAAAAACTATTAAAATAAACTTAATTTCTTCCACATCAGAGAGGAAGTTCAAAAATATATTATTGAACATTTTAGATTAGAACCTATTCTGTTTAGATGATATGTCTTACTATTTTCATAGTAAAGTTCACTTTTAGGCATAGAAAATAAATCTAAAAATAATGGAAAATAAGTATGCATAATTAGAAAATGATAAATGAGGTCTCCAAATCCAAAAACTTCAATTTAGGATTTGGTAGAAGATCTAAAAACCTATTTGGAGTAGGAAATTTTCTTTCATGCAAACTTGGTAGCTAAGAAGTGTATTAATTAAATATGAAGAATTCGTTCAAATTGGAAATTCATATATAGTGTGCAAATAGAAATCTGAATACAAAAGTTAGAAATAATATACATATGTTTAAAAGTGCATGTAGGCCAAAAATCAACACATGTAGTGTAACCACAACACTTAGAAATGTGAATGACTTTCATATGTATGTATGTATGTATGGTTTGCATGAGTGAAAGTGTGAACTATGGCTTATGGATTGTTGTTTTCTTTTGCTACGTGTATTGGCATGAGAAGAACCTGCCCCAGAGCAAGTTCTCCCCTTCCAAGACAAAGACTTTCCATTCCCAGAGCAGCAGGAAGAAGCAAGTGTCCTTGACCACGTTGATCGTATACTAGGATGTGTAGTTAGAATTTAATTGCATTGTCAAGTTGAAATATGATACCCAAGCTAGGAAGTTTCCCTAGAATTGCATTATATTGTTCCCTTGTAGCTTGGGATGGGACTTGTTTTATTATGTCATTCATTCATATTACTTATGCTTAGCCATGCTTAGAATGGGATACGTGGGATATGAGATCATCAACTTGTTTACCTTACTATTGAATAAGACATTATGAGTTATGTAGAGGTAGGGATCGAGGCAAGTTGGATGATTTGGTTGGTGCTGGGTGCACGAGACTCGGGTTTGTGTTTAGTACTTGCCTGGATCCTAAGGACCGGTTCATGGAGCATGTAACCTGGCTTTACCGTGCCAACCACATGCTGAGATGGGCAGCTTGGCCAATTAATTAGGTGTATCCCCGGCGTAGTATGGGTGTGTTGGATGGTGCGGGGAATAGGTGTCAGCTGGACTACCATATGAACCGCAAGGCTCAAGAGTAGGCCACTGCAGTGGGGTTGGAGCCTCTTGTATGCTGTTAGGGGTGAAACCTCAGTGGGCCCACGCTCGTCGGGAATCCCTTTGTAAAGACCTTGTAGTGATCTCCTGGCTACACACCTGGGAAGTGTGAATGTGGTTCGCGGCCACTGGCATAATGGAGGTTCTTTTAGTCCACCCGGCATCAGGGGATGAAATCACTACATGTGGGTACAATGGTGCAAACTCTGCAGAGTCAAAACTGTCATGACAGCCGTTCTCACGGTCAAGAGCGGCTTGGACTAATTCATGATTAGAGGATGATGAATTGGGAAGTTGTGGATGTTAAGCGGGAAGCTTAACGTTGGAGATGAGACTATGTTTACTTGATAATGATGATGGGTTGAGGGATTGGGATCCATTTTACCTGTGTAGTAATGTAGGTGCTTAATAAGCTAAGGTGATAGGTAATAATTGCGTAGTGCTTTAACCATGAGTTCAACCTCTCCTTTCTATAGCCATTCATGACATAACTTTCCCACACTTGCTGAGTACCCACGGTACTCAAACTTGCTTTTCTGTTGGTTTATATTGCTGCTCAGGTCAAGAGAATGATGTGGTGTTTAATAACCAAGACTTTGGTCCCGAGGAACGATTCTACGTTCACGGAGTCCCCCGGGCAACGCCTGTGATGGAGCCCACAAGATTTATATTCCGCTGCTGTTTTATTTACATATTATGAACTTATTATCGTCCATCGAGACTTATGCTATGTAAGACTTATTTATATTCAAACACCTGGCTTGTAATATGATGATGCTTCACTATTTGTCATCACATGTATGAGAAAATGATCCTAGCATACATGTGATATACACTCGGTTGTTCTTCAGAGAAACCAGGTGTGACAGAAGTGGTATTAGAGCCAAGGTTGCCCGTAGGAACGTGGACCTAGGTAGAAATGGACGTATTTAAGGACCCTATTTTCTTAAAAACTATTTTACAAAGGTGTGGGTTGAAAGTGTTATTTAATGGGGTTACTTTATTCATCTTGCTCCAACTTTTGTTCAAAATATAATTTTTGTTTAACTCTTATCTAACTTAATTTCAAATGCTTTATGTTTTAGATGGTCTGCATGATCCGCACCGCCCGCAAGTCCACCGGAGGGAGAGTTCCGGTAGTTGCCCTTGCCTTGAGAGAGGAGAACCGTCCGGTGACGTACCACTCCTACGGGTTGGCAGTAGGAGGCTTGTTGCGCCATCTTCGGCGTCTGCTCCACGCCGCCGGCAAGACGGGCAAGCTAATCATACACTACAACTCCACCCGGACCATCCATGAGAAGCGGGAAGAATGGAGTTCAGAAATGAGGATTTTCCATGAAAATCAGCTGCTCAAGATCCACCGGTCTCCAGCTTGTCGGGCGACACAGGTTGACGCTGAGAAGGATGTCACCTGGGAGGCCATCACCTGCCAGAGTTACATCAACCGTTGCCATCTGGATAGGACGGAGTACATGTATGTCCTCCAGCGTGAGAGTGGCACTGCGGAGTACAAGTACCCACCAGTGCAGCAAGGGACCTCCCATGAGCACATGGACCTGTGCTTGGAGGATGCTGCTATGCTCAGCACTCGACTGCAGGAGTGTCAGCAGGAGCTTCAGGATGTTCGTGACACCCTGAAGGAGACTGATGCGTTGCTTCGGGCCAGCTTGAGGTCGAGAGAAAAAGGAGATGGGAATGAATTGTGTGTCACCGTGAATGACACATGGACTCCTGACTCCCCAGACCGCCGGGCAAGCAGGCGTCACCGCACTTCTCCACCAGCAGCTTCCCCACCCAAAGCGGAATCAGAAGGCAGCCGCAATAATGAGGAAGACCCCGAAGAGCCACCTCAGTGATACGAGTCGTTTAGAGTCCTTTCCCTTATCTCAGCAGGTTATCGAGTAGTCGAGTCAATACCTTAGTTATTTGTGTGTTAATGTTTGGTGTGTGACGTGAGTTGTGGAAGCCATGGCGTTTGTCCACAACCTCGTCTCTAGGTTGCTTTGCTTTGATGTGTGAACCTCTATGAATTAAGAGTGCATTTATTTTCGCGTGAGATGTGACTCCCAAAAATCTACGTGAAAACCTCAGAAAATGTTTAATACATTAAGACCTCAAAAGTTTAAGTTTAAACAAGCAATTTGGGAAGTTAATACGTAATGCTTTAAGATTAACATTTTGTTGATCATGATAGATGGCTGGAAGAGGAAAGGGTCGTGGTGCCAACCCCACCAACAACAACGATGAGGCCGGCAACCCTCATCTTTCTGGAGGACAAGACAGGGGTGGTCGCCGTGAAGGAGCTGATCCTATCCACCAAATGCTTGAAAATCAGAATCAGCTCATCCAGAGCCTAACTCAAGTGGTGGCCAACTTGCACCAAGCTCCACCCCCACAAGCTGCACCACGCCAACCAAGGTTGAGTGAGTTTCTAGGGACTCAACCTCCAAAGTTTGCAAGTGCTGCTGAACCTCTGGAGGCAGATGGCTGGTTAAAGACCATAGAGAGCAAGATGAGGATCATACAATGCCAAGGGTATGAGAGGGTGTTGTTTGCCTCTCACCAATTGCATGGACCTGCTGCTGATTGGTGGACCGCTTACGTGGCAGCCCATCATGACCCCGAGAACATCACTTGGGAAGTGTTCAAGCGCAGCTTCCGCAACCATTACATACCAAGGGGTGAACTCAAAAACAAGAGAAATGAGTTCTTGGGACCGTAGCAAGGAAACATGACTGTGAGGGAATACCTCACCAAGTTCACCCAACTGTCCCGTTATGCACCACGGGACATCGAAACTGATGAGCAAAAACAAGACTGTTTTGTGGAAGGACTTACTATGGAAATGCAATGTGCAATGTCCTCCAACGAGTATGAAAGCTTCCAAAAGATGGTAGACAGAGCATTTGTCGTGGAGAGGAAGCTGAAGGCCTTGGAGAATGAAAACAAGAGGAAGGCGGGATGGTCACACCAAGCATCAGGTAGCAACACACGCCCACGTCTGATGCAGCAACCCGCAGAGCAGACGAGCCGTGCTGTGGTACCCTACTCAGCACCTAGAGGGTACAACCCCAATTTCAGGCCTCCGTCAGCACCAGCACAGCCGCAGCGTCAGTTTGTACAGCAGCCTCGCCCCACATATCAACCTCGACCAGTGGGACAAGGACCACCGAACCAACCCCAAGACAACAAAGGCCATGCACCTAAGGTTGGGGTGCAATGCTTCAACTGTGGTGAAGTGGGGCACTACGCCCATAAGTGCCCAAAGAAGAAGCCCATGCAGCCACAACAACAGAATATGATGTGAGGACGGGTGAACCACGTGACCATGGAGGAAGCGCAAGGGGCACATGACGTGGTAATTGGTAAGTTTCCTGCCAATTTACACATTGCAACCCTGTTGTTCGATTCTGGTGCTACCCACTCGTTCATTGCTCAAGGGTTTGTTAAGATGCATGATCTAGAAACAACACAAATGAACCATATGCTAGCAGTGAACTCTCCAGGGGGAGAAATAAGGACAAGACAAGTGTGTCCCAAGGTGAATATAGACATTAATGGGGTAGTATTTACTGCAAACCTCATAGTGATAGACTCACAAGGGATAGATATTATTTTGGGTATGGATTGGATGACCAAACATAAAGGAATCATCCATTGTTTGACAAGAACGGTGGAACTAACTCACCCTAGCGGCACAAAAGTGAAGTTCATAGCCGTACCTGAACCTAGGAGGGACGTTAAACTCAATCAAGTTGAGGTGGAAGTGGAAGAGATCAAGATTATCAGGGAATATCCAGACGTTTTTCCGGAGGAGTTGCCAGGTATGCCCCCTGATCGTGAAGTAGAATTATCGATTGAACTAGTGCCTGGAACAGCCCCGATATACAAGAGACCATATGGGATGGACTCCAAAGAGCTGGAAGAGCTCACGGAACATATAAGAGAATTGACGGAGAAGGGGTATATTCATCATAGTTCCTCACCATGGGGAGCTCTAGTGATATTTGTGCCCAAGAAGGACGGAATCCAAAGGTTATGCATAGACTACCGTGCTTTGAATGAAGTAACCATCAAGAACAAGTACCCATTACCCTGCATTGAAGACTTATTTGATCAGTTGAGGGGAGCTTGTGTGTTCTCAAAAATTGATCTCAGGTCGGGATACCACCAACTGAAGATAAGGCAAACCGACATTCCAAAGACAGCGTTCGTATCTCGGTACGGGCTGTATAAATACACCGTCATGCCGTTCGGGCTAACTAATGCCCTGGCATACTTCATGTATCTCATGAACAAGGTATTCATGGAATATCTGGACAAATTTGTGGTGGTTTTCATTGATGACATTCTCGTCTTCTCCAAAGATGAAGAAGAACTTGAGGGACATTTAAGGTTGGTGTTGCAAAAGCTGAGAGAACACCAACTATATGCCAAGTTGAGCAAGTGTGAGTTTTGGTTAAAGAGAGTTCCCTTCTTAGGACATATAATCTCGGAGGGAGGAATCTCTATAGATCCCGCCAAGATCGAGGATGTGCAGAAGTGGAAGACCCCTGAAAATGTCGGGGAAGTTCGAAGCTTCTTAGGACTGGCTGGTTATTATCGACGGTTTATCGAGGGATTCTCCAAGATTTCGAGACCCCTCACCAAATTGTTAGAGAAGGGAATTACATTCACATGGACACCGCAGTGTGAGACGGGTTTTCAAGAACTGAAGAAAAGATTGACAACAGCCCCAGTGCTAGTTATGCCAGATATGTAGAAGAACTTTTCGGTGTACTGCGATGCCTCTGGACACGGGTTGGGATGTGTTCTCATGCAAGAGGGGCATGTCGTGGCGTATGCGTCCCGGCAGCTACGAAAACATGAGAAGAACTATCCTACGCATGACCTAGAGCTAGCCGCAGTGGTACACGCATTGAAGATTTGGCGGCACTACTTGATGGGGAAGAGGACAGATATATATACGGATCATAAGAGCTTAAAGTACATTTTCACACAGCCAGATCTCAACCTCAGACAAAGGAGATGGTTAGAGCTAATCAACGACTTTGATGTGGGCATCAACTATCATCCTGGGAAAGCGAACGTCGTAATGGATGCTTTAAGCCGGAAAGTGCTGGTCCACATGTTGAGTTCGAAGGACATGCCTACAGAACTGAAGGAAGAGATTGCAAAACTCGATCTATGTCTGGTGAATAGTGGTGAGGCCATCGCAATGGAAGTGGACTCCACATTAGAGCAAGACATACGCAACGGTCAGAAGAATGACGAGAAGATACAAGAGATTAGAGAACTCATCAAAGAAAATAAAGCCCCTGGGTTCAGAGAGGATGAACAAGGTACGGTGTGGCATGGGAAAAGAATCTGTGTGCCTAAGGTGAAGGAGATCCATGAATTGATTTTGAGGGAGGCTCATGATTCCGACTATTCCATTCATCCTGGGAGTACGAAGATGTATCAGGACCTCAAGAGCAGATATTGGTGGTATGGCATGAAGCAAGATGTCGCGGAACATGTTGCCCTATGTGACTCATGTCAGTTGCTGAAAGCAGAACATCAATGACCCGCGGGACTATTGCAACCACTCAAAGTGCCTGAATGGAAATGGGAAGAAATTGGTATGGATTTCATAGTGGGACTACCCAGGACCCAATCGGGATATGATTCGATATGGGTCATCGTCGACAGACTAACCAAGGTAGCTCATTTCATCCCCGTGAAAGAAAGCTACAGCGGATCCAAATTGGCGGAATTGTACATGTCAAGGATCGTGTGTTTCCATGGAGTGTCAAAGAATATAGTGTCGGATCGAGGGACACAGTTCACCTCAAGGTTCTGGCAGAAGTTACATGAAACCATGGGAACTCATCTGAATTTTAGTTCTGCATATCACCCCCAGACTGATGGGCAGACGGAAAGAACCAATCAGATCCTTGAGGATATGCTGAGAGCGTCTGCGCTCAAGAACAATAGGAGTTGGGATAAGAACTTACCGTATGCGGAGTTCTCTTATAACAACAGCTATCAGGCTAGTATGAAGATGTCACCATTTGAGGCGTTGTATGGAAGGAAGTGCAGAACTCCACTATTTTGGAACCAAACAGGGGAAAGTAAAGTGTTTGGGCCTGAGGTACTACAAGAAGCCGAGGCGAAAGTGAGGGAAATCCGCAACAACTTGAGGATAGCACAGACCCGACAAAAGAGCTATGCCGATATACGGAGAAGAGAGCTCGTTTTCAACGTGGGAGACTATGTCTATCTTAAGGTGTCCCCTATCCGAGGACTTCGTCGGTTCAAGGTGAAAGGGAAGTTATCACCTCGATACATCGGACCCTTTCAGATCCTGGAGAGGAAAGGTGAAGTGGCATATCAACTAGAACTACCGGCTCGCCTATCGGATGTGCACGATGTATTCCATGTGTCGCAGCTCAAGAAATGTCTAAGGACACCCGAGGAGATGTTACCCATGAATGAGGTTGACGTACGAGAGGATCTTTCTTATGCCGAGCAACCGGTCAAGATTTTGGAGACAATGGAACGCCTCACAAGAAATAAAAGAATCGGGATGTGCAAGGTGCAGTGGAAGCATCACTCGGAAGCGGAAGCCACATGGGAGCTAGAAGACGAGATTAAGTCACAGTTTCCGGAATTGTTTTCCTAGAACCACCAATCTCGAGGGCGAGATTTCTTTTAAGGGGGGTAGAGCTGTAACACCCCAAAACCTGCTAAAGAGGGGAATTTAAAAAAATTTTGGACGTATTGCATGTGGTGTAGAAATTCAAATTCAAACTGGAATTTAGATTTAAATCAAACAAGAAAAAGGAAAAGAAAAAGAAAAAGAAAACCGAAACCGGCCAGTGGGCCGAAACCCGCCAGCCGGCCCAAGACCGCGCACGCCAGCCAAAACCCGCGCGCCCCCTCTCTTCCTCTCACTGACACGCGGGGCCCGCGTGTCATCCCTCTCCTCGCGCGCGCGCCCAACTGCCTCGCGACTTCCGCGCCGATCACAGCACCCCCACCGATCACAGCTTGGCCAATTAATTAGGTGTATCCCTGGCGTAGTATGGGTGTGTTGGATGGTGCGGGGAATAGGTGTCAGCTGGACTACCATATGAACCGCAAGGTTCAAGAGGGGGCCACTGCAGCGGGGTTGGAGCCTCTTGTATGCTGTTAGGGGTGAAACCTCAGTGGGCCCACGCTCATCGGGAATCCCTTTGTAAAGGCTTCGTAGTGATCTCCTGGCTACACACCTGGGAAGTGTGAATGTGGTTCGTGGCCACTGGCATAATGGAGGTTCTTTTAGTCAACCCGGCAACGGAGGATGAAATCACTACATGTGGGTACAGTGGTGCAAACTCTGCAGAGTCAAAACTGTCATGACAATCATGCTCACGGTCAAGAGAGGCTTGGACTTATTCATGATTAGAGGATGATGGCTTTGGAAGTTGTGGGTATTAAGCGGGGAGCTTAACATTGGAAATGATGTTATGGTTATTTGATTATGATGATGGGATGGGAAATTGGGACCATTTCACCGGTGTAGTAATGTAGGTGCTTAATAAGCTAAGGTGATGGGTATTAATTGCGTAGTGCTTTAACCCTGAGTTCAATCTCTCCTTGCTTTAGCCATGAATGACAATACTTTCCCACACTTGCTGAGTACCAATGGTACTCAAACTTGCATATTTGTTGGTTTATATTGCTGCTCAGGTCAAGAGAATGATGTGGTGTTTAATGGTCAAGACTTTGTACCCGAAGAAGGTTTCTAGGTTCATGGAGTCCCCCGGGCAACGCCTGTAACGGAGCCCACAAGAATAATATTCCGCTGCTAGTTTATTTATTTGTGATGAACTTATTATCGTCCATCGAGACATATGCTATGTAATACTTATTTATATTCGACATCTGGCTTGTAATAAATGATGCTTCACTATTTGTCATCACATGTATGAGAAAATGATCCTGACATACATGTGATATTCACTCGGTCGTTCTTCGGAGAAACCGGGTGTGACAGAAGTGGTATTAGAGCCAAGGTTGCCCGTAGGAACGTGGACCTAGGTAGAAATGGACGTAGTTAGGGACCCTATTTTCATAAAAACTATTTTACAAAGGTGTGGGTTGAAAAGTGTTATTTAATGGGTCACTTCATTCATCTTACCCCATCTTTTATTCAAAATAGGATTTTTGTTTAAAATCTTATCTAACTTAATTTTAAATGCTTTATGTTTTAGATGGTTCGCATGATCCGCACCGCCCGCAAGTCCACCGGAGGGAGAGTTCCCGTAGTTGCCCTTGCCCTGAGAGAGGAGAATCGTCCGGTGACGTACCTCTCCTACGGATTGGCATTAGGAGGCTTATTGCGCCGTCTTCGACGCATGCTCCAAGCCGCCGGCAATACGGGCAAGCTAATCATACACTATAGCTCCACCCGGACCATCCGTGAGAAGCAGGAAGAATGGAGTTCAGAAATGAGGATTATCCATGAAAATCAGCTGCTCAAGATCCACCGCTCTCCAGCTTGTCAAGCGACACAGGTCGATGCGGAAAAGGATGTCACCTGGGAGGCAATCACCTGCCAGAGTCACATCTATCGTCGCCACCTGGACAGGACGGAGTACATGTATGTCCTCCAGCGTGAGAGTGGTACAATGGAGTACAAGTACCCGCCAGTGCAGCAGGGGACTTCCCATGAGCACATGGACTTGTGCTTGGAGGATGCTGCTATGCTCAGCACTCGACTGCAGGAGTGTCAACAGGAGCTTCAGGATGTACGTGACACCTTGAAGGAGACTGAGACGTTGCTTCGAGCCAGCTTGAGGGCGAGAGAAAGAGGGGATGTCAATGAACTCTGTGTCACCATGAATGACACATGGACTCCTGACTCCCCAGATCGCCGGGCGAGCAGGCATCGCCGCACTTCACCAGCAGCTTCCCCACCCAAAGCGGAGTCAGAAGGCAGCCGCAATAATGAGGAAGATCCCGAGGAGCCAGCTCAGTGATACGAGTCATGTAGAGTCCTTCCCCATAGTTCAGCAGGTTATCGAGTAGGCAAGTCAATACCTTAGTTAATGGTGTGTTAATGTGTTGTGTGTGACGTGAGTTGTGGAAGCCATGAGCAATTGTCCACAACCTCGTCTTCAGGTTGCTTTGCTTTGATGTGTGAACCCCTATGAAATTAATAGTGCATTTATTTTTGCGTGAGACATGAACCCTCAGAAAAATATAAATTCAACAAGGCCTCAACATTACAAAGTGTAAACAAGAAAAATTGGTAAGATAATACGTAATGCTTTAAATTGACATTTGATTGATCATGATAGATGGCCGGAAGAGGAAAGTGTCGTGGTGCCAACCCCGCCAACAACAACGATGAGGCCAGCAACCCTCATCTTTCTGGAGGCCAAGACAGGGGTGGTCGCCGTGAAGGAGTTGATCCCATCCATCAAATGCTTGAGAATCAAAATCAGCTCATCCAGAACCTGACTCAAGTGGTGGCCAACTTGCACCAAGCTCCACCTCCACAAGCTGCACCACGCCAACCAAGGTTGAGTGAGTTTCTAGGGACTCAACCTCCAAAGTTTGCAAGTGCTGCTGAACCTCTGGAGGCAGATGATTGGCTAAAGACCATTGAGAGCAAGATGAGGATTATACAATGCTAAGGGTATGAGAGGTTGTTGTTTGCCTCTCACCAATTGCATGGACCTGCTGCTGATTGGTGGACCGCTTACGTGGCCGCCCATCATGACCCTGAGAACATCACTTGGGAAGAGTTCAAGCGTAGCTTCCGCAACCATTACATACCAAGAGGGTGAACTCAAAAACAAGAGAAAGGAGTTCTTGGGATTGCAGCAAGGAAACATGACTGTGAGGGAATACCTCACTAAATTCACTCAACTATCCCGTTATGCCCCACAGGACATAGAGACTGATGAGCAGAAACAGGATTGCTTCTTGGAAGGACTCACAGCAGAAATGCAGTGTGCAATGTCCTCCAACGAGTATGAAAGCTTCCAAAAGATGGTGGACAAAGCATTTGTTGTAGAAAGAAAGCTGAAGGCCTTGGAAAATGAAAACAAGAGGAAGGTAGGATGGTCACACCAAGCCTCGAGTAGCAACACCCCCCCCACGTCTGATGCAGCAACCCGCAGGGCAGACGAGCCGTGCTGCGGTACTCTACTCCACACCAAGAGGGTACAACCCGAACTTCAGGCCTCCGGCAGCACCAACACAGCCACAACGTCAGTTTGTACAGTAGCAGCGCCCCACATATCAACCTCGACCAGCAGTACAAGGACCCCCAAACCAGCCCCAAGACAACAAAGGCCAGGCACCTAAGGTCGGGGTGCAATGCTTTAACTGTGGTGAAGTGGGGCACTACGCCCATAAGTGCCCAAAGAAGAAGCCCGTGCAGCTGCAACAGCAGGATGTGATGCGAGGACGGGTAAACCACGTGACCATGGATGAAGCGCAAGAGGCACCCGACGTGGTAGTTGGTAAGTTTCCTGCCAATTTACACATTGCAACCCTGTTGTTCGATTCGGGTGCTACCCACTCATTCATTGCCCAAGGGTTTGTTAAGAAGCATGATCTAGCAACAACACAAATGAACCATATGCTAGCAGTAAACTCTCCAGGTGGAGAAATAAGGACAAGACGAGTGTGTCCCAAGGTGAATCTAGACATTAATGGGGTAGTATTTACTGCCAACCTCATAGTGATAGATTCACAAGGGATAGATATTATTTTGGGCATGGATTGGTTGACCAAACATAAGGGAATCATCCATTGTTCGACCAGAACGGTGGAACTAACTCACCCTAGTAGCACAAGAGTAAAGTTCATAACAATACAAGAGCCTAGGAGGGACATTAAGTTAAATTAAGTTGAGGTGAAAGTGGAGGAGATCGGGATTATCAGGGAATATCCGGACGTTTTTCCGGAGGAGTTGCCAGGTATGCCTCCCGATCGTGAAGTGGAATTCGCGATTGAGCTAGTGCCTGGAACAGCTCCGATATACGAGAGACCTTATCGGATGGACTCCAAGCAACTGGAAGAACTCAAGAAACATTTAAGAGAGTTGACAGAGAATGGGTACATTCGTCCTAGTTCCTCACCATGGGGAGCTCCAGTGATATTTGTGCCCAAGAAGGACGGAACCCAATGGTTATGCGTAGACTACCGTGCCTTGAATGAAGTGACCATCAAGAACAAATACCCATTACCCCGCATTGAAGACTTGTTCGATCAGTTGAGGGGAGCTTGTGTGTTCTCCAAAATTGATCTCAGGTCGGGATACCACCAACTTAAGATAAGGCAAACTGATATTCCAAAAGACAGCTTTCGTATCTCGATACGGACTGTATGAATACACCGTCATGCCTTTCGGGCTAACTAATGCCCCGGCATACTTCATGTATCTCATGAACAAGGTGTTCATGGAATATCTGGACAAATTTGTGTTGGTTTTCATAGATGACGTTCTCGTCTTCTCCAAGGATGAAGAGGAACATGAGAAACATCTAAGGTTGGTGTTGCAGAAGCTGAGAGAACACCAACTATATGCCAAGTTGAGCAAGTGTGAGTTTTGGCTGAAGAGAGTTCCCTTCTTAGGACATGTAATCTCGGAGGGAGGAATCTCCATAGATCCCGCCAAAATCGAGGATATACAGAAGTGGAAGATCCCTGAAAATGTCGGGGAAGTTCAAAGCTTCTTGGGATTGGCTGGATACTATCGACGGTTTATTGAGGGATTCTCTAAGATCTTGAGACCCCTCACCAAACTGTTGGAGAAGGGAGTCACATTCACATGGACGCCGCAGTGCGAGACGAGATTTCAGGAGTTAAAGAAAAGATTGACAACAGCCCCAGTGCTAGTTATGCCAGATATGCAGAAGAACTTTACGGTGTACTGTGATGCCTCTGGAAACGGGTTGGGATGTGTTCTCATGCAAGAAGGGCATGTCGTGGCTTATGCATCCCGGCAGCTTCGGAAGCACGAGAAGAACTATCCTACACATGATCTAGAACTAGCCGCAGTGGTACACGCGTTGAAAATTTGGCGGCACTACTTGATGGGGAAGAGGACAGAGATATATACGGATCATAAGAGTTTAAAGTACATTTTTACACAGCCAGATCTCAATCTCAGACAAAGGAGATGGTTAGAGCTAATCAGTGACTTTGATGTGGGCATCAACTATCATCCTGGGAAAGCAAACGTCGTGGCAGCTGCTTTAAGTCGGAAAGTGCAGGTCAATAAGTTGAGCTTGAAGGACATGCCTGCAGAATTGAAGGACGATGTTATAAGACTCAATCTATGCCTGGTGAATAGTGGTGAAGCCATCGCCATGGAAGTGGACTCCACACTAGAGTGACACATACGCGAGGGTCAAAAGAATGACGAGAAGATACAAGAAATCAGACAACTCATCATGGAAAATAAAGCCCCTGGTTTCAGAGAGGATGAACAGGGAACGGTGTGGCACGGGAAAAGAATTTGTGTGCCAGAAGTAAAGAAGATCCGGGAATTGATTTTGAAGGAGGCTCACGATTCTGACTATTCCATTCATCCTGGGAGTACGAAGATGTACCAGGACCTCAAGAGCAGGTATTGGTGGTATGGCATGAAGCGAGATGTCGCGGAACATGTTGCCCTATGTGACACATGCCAGTTGGTGAAAGAAGAACATCAACGACCCGTGGGATTATTGCAACCACTCAAAGTGCCTTAATGGAAATGGGAAGAAATCGGTATGGATTTCATAGTGGGATTGCCTAGGACCCAATCAGGATATGATTCAATATGGGTCATCATCAACAGGCTAACCAAGGTAGCTCTTTCATCCCTGTGAAAGAAAGCTACAGCGGATCCAAATTGGCAGAATTGTACATGTCAAGGATCGTGTGTTACCATGGAGTGCCAAAGAAGATAGTGTCGGATCGAGGGACACAGTTCACCTCAAGGTTCTGGCAGAAGTTGCATGAAACCATGGGAACCCATCTGAATTTCAGCTCCGCCTATCATCCCCAAACTGACGGACAGACGGAAAGGACCAATCAGATTCTTGAGGATATGCTGAGAGCGTGTGCACTCAAAAACAATCGGAGTTGGGATAAGAACTTACCGTATGTGGAGTTTTCCTATAACAACAGCTATCAGGCTAGTAAGAAGATGTCACCGTTTGAAGCTTTGTATGGGAGGAAGTGCAGAACTCCCCTATTTTGGAACCAAACGGGGGAAAGTAAAGTGTTTGGTCCCGAAGTACTACAAGAAGCCGAGGCGAAAGTGAGGGAAATTCGCAACAACTTGAGGATAGCACAGACAGGACAAAAGATCTATGTCGTTGTTCAAAGAAGAGAGCTCGTTTTCAACGTGGGAGACTATGTCTATCTCAAGGTGTCCCCTATCCGAGGATATCGTCGGTTCAAGGTGAAAGGGAAGTTGTCACCTCGATACATCGGACCCTTTCAAGTTCTGGAGAGGAAAGGCGAAGTGGCGTATCAACTAGAATTACCGGCTCGCCTATCAGATGTGCACGATGTATTCCATGTGTCACAGCTCAAGAAATGTCTGAGAACGCCTGAAGAGGTGTTACCCATGAATGAGGTTGACGTAGCTGAGGATTTGTCTTATGCTGAGCAACCATCCAAAATTTTGGAAACAATGGAACGCCTCACAAGAAATAAAAGAATCCGGATGTGCAAGGTGCAGTGGAAGCATCACTCGGAAGAGGAAGCCACCTGGGACCAGAAGATGAGCTTAAGGCACAATTTCCGGAATTGTTTTCTTACAACCACCAATCTCGAGGACGAGATTTTTTTTAAGGGGGGTAGAGCTGTAACACCCCAAAATCCTGTTAAGAGGGGAATTTAAAATTTTTGGACGTATTGCATGTGTTGCCAAAATTCAAATTCAAACTGGAATTCAAATTAAACTCAAAATAGAAATGAAAAAGAAAAATAAAAAGAAAAAATAAACCTTCCCGCCCAGTGGGCCGAAACCCACCAGCCGGCCCACCCAAACCCCGCGCCAGCCCGCAGCCGCGCGCCCGCGCACCTCTCGCAGACAGGCGGGACCCACCTGTCATCCCCGACCTCCCGCTCGTCTGAACCCAGGACTCCTCCGCGCGCACCCGATCGAAACTAACCCGGAAAACCGCGCGTTACCAGACGAATTCTGGTTCCGGAGGACTCCAACTCGATCTAAACTAACACGCCGCCCTCCCTCGTCTATAAAAACCCCGGCATCGTCCCGTTTTTCCCCCACGATCCGCCGTTTTTCTCTCCGGTGAGAACCCGGGTTTCTCCGGCAAATTCTGCTCGATCTTCGCTCGGGAATTCTGATCTAACTCGCTGGTCTTGATCCACCGCCTCCGGGGAACCGCGCAGTTGCAGAAAACTCGGTGGTTTGCGGCTCAAACACAGTGCCGACGAGCCTCGCCGTGAATTCACCTCGGACCTCGTCGCCGACCGCCTTCCAGGACCTCCGAGCTCAAGAAAACCCCCGAGGTGAGATCCCCGACCTCCCCTCTACCGATCTATGTCATAAAATCACAGTTCTAGGAAGAATTGACGAAGATCCGAAACTCTCTGGCGAGATTGCCGCCTCCCGCCGCCGTGCGCCGCCGGGCAGCGCCGCCCGCGCTCGATCAGAGCGACGTGGCCGCTTGTGCGCCGTCTATTTTAAATCGCACGGTAGAATTTAAATCCCCGCGTACCGGTTCGACGTTATAATCTCAGCCGTCTGTTTTAAATCGGACGGTCCACGTCAGCCCCGGGTTATAAAGGGCGGAATTCTTACGTGCTACCCCCTGGGGTTCTCGGAAAATAAGAGCTAGCCCCGGAAACTTCTGATCTAGCCCCTGGAACTTTAGAAAATAATGTAAATTCATTTAAAAATCAGTTTTAGCCCCTGGACTTAATAAAAATTAGGAAAACCCCTCTGTTATGTGTAGTTAGCCCCCTGGAAATTCTTAAAATAATATAATAGACACTGTAGCAGGGTGAGTTTACCTTTTTAACCCTATTTGATATTAAATTTAGGAATTTGAATATGTGATTAGTGTTTAAAATTTAAAAGATGGGACAAACATATTGTCAGTTCAAATTAAAAACTTTCCTAGTACATGGAAAACTTTGGAGTGAGATAAAAATAGATTTTTGGCTGAAATGAATCTGTCTAATTAATTATTCACATTTATTAGTTATAGGGACACATTTTTAAGTAGACAATAATTCTGAAAATTAGTAAAATAAATGTAAAATAGTTTACATCAGAGGAGAAGATCAAAAATATATTATTTAATATTTTAGACCCAAAACCTATTCTGTTTAGATGAGGTGTCTTACTATTTTCATAATAAAGTTCACATTTAGGCATAGAAAATAAACATGAAAATATAACAAATAGGTATGCATAACTATAAATGGATAAATGAAGTTTCCAAAATCCAAAGAATTTAGTTAGGGTTGGTAGAAGGTCTGAAGACATATTTGGAGTAGGGAAATGCCTTCCATGCACACTTGGTAGCTAAAAGGTGTATCAATTGAATATAAGGAATTTATTTAAATTTGGAAACTCATATATAGTAGGCAAACAAAAATATGAATACAAAAGTAGAAATCATATGCACATGTTTAAAAGTGCATGTAAGCCAAAATCAACACACATAGAGTAACCATAACACATAGAAATGTGAATAGCTTTCATAAGTGTGAATGTGTGGTTTGTATGAAGTGGAAGTGTGAACTATGTCTTATGGATTGTTGTTTTCTTTTGCTATGTGTGATGGTATGAGTAGAACCTGCTCCAGAGCAAGTTCTTCCTTTCCAAGATCAGGACTACCCATTCCAAGAGCAGCAGGAAGAAGGCAAGTGTCCTTGACCACTTTGATCCTATAGTAGGATGTGTAGGTAGAATTATTTGCATTGTCAATTGAAATATGAAACCCATGCTAGGATGTTTCCCTAGAATTGCATTACCTTGTTTCCTTATAGCTTGGGTTGGGATTTATTTTATCATGTCATTTACTTATATGCTTATGCTTAGCCATGCTTATAATTGGATAATTGGGATATGAGATCATCAATTTATTTTACCATACTCTTGAATGAGATATTATGAGTTATGTAGAGGTAGGGATCAAGGCAAGTTGGATGATTTGGTTGGTGCTGGGTGCACGAGACTCGGGTTTGTGTTTAGTACTTGCCTGGATCCTAAGGACCGGTTCATGGAGCATGTAACCTGGCTTTACCGTGCCAACCACATGCTGAGATGGGGCAGCTTGGTCAATTAATTAGGTGTATCCCCGTTGTAGTATGGGTGTGTTGGATGGTGCGGGGAATAGGTGTCAGCTGGACTACCATATGAACCGCAAGGCTCAAGTGGGGGCCACTGCAGCGGGGTTGGAGCCTCTTGTATGCTGTTAGGGGTGAAACCCCAGTGGGCCCATGTTCGTCGGGAATCCCTTTGTAAAGGCTTCGTAGTGATCTCCTGGCTACACACACGGGAAGTGTGAATGTGGTTCGTGGCCACTGGCATAATGGAGGTTCTTTTAGTCCACCTAGCAATGGGGGATGAAATCACTACATGTGGGTA
This sequence comes from Neostapfia colusana, assembly GCA_030760725.1. Classification (NCBI taxonomy): domain Eukaryota; kingdom Viridiplantae; phylum Streptophyta; class Magnoliopsida; order Poales; family Poaceae; genus Neostapfia; species Neostapfia colusana. The sequence goes on along the minus strand of JASWHV010000005.1, from coordinate 60,450,084 downwards.
CAGTGGTGCAAACTCTGCAGAGTCAAAACTGTCATGACAACCGTGCTCACGGTCAAGAGCGGCTTGGATTTATTCATGATTAGAGGATGATGGCTTTGGAAGTTGTGGGTGTTAAGCGGGGAGCTTAACATTGGAAATGATGTTATGGTTATTTGATTATGATGATGGGATGGGAAATTGGGACCATTTCACCTGTGTAGTAATGTAGGTGCTTAATAAGCTAAGGTGATAGGTATTAATTGCGTAGTGCTTTAACCCTTAGTTCAATCTCTCCTTGCTTTAGCCATGCATGACATAACTTTCCCACACTTGCTGAGTACCAATGGTACTCAAACTTGCATATTTGTTGGTTTATATTGCTGCTCAAGTCAAGAGAATGATGTGGTGTTTAATGGTCAAGACTTTGGACCCGAAGAAGGTTTCTAGGTTCATGGAGTCCCCCGGGCAACGCCTGTAACGGAGCCCACAAGAATAATATTCCGCTGCTAGTTTATTTATTTGTGATGAACTTATTATCGTCCATCGAGACATATGCTATGTAAGACTTATTTATATTCGACACCTGACTTGTAATAAATGATGCTTCACTATTTGTCATCACATGTATGAGAAAATGATCCTGGCATACATGTGATATTCACTCGGTCGTTCTTCAGAGAAACCGGGTGTGACACGGGCTCCCGTGGCCGTGCTTGCTCGGGTGTGACAACCTCTGTGGAGAGCTGTCCATGTGTGTCCGGTCGTCGGCTAGCTTTAGGTCACCGTGAAGGAAAAAATTTAAGGCTCGGGAAACGCCGAAGCTTGCTAGCTCTTGCGCTCAGGAGGTGAGGAACGAGGGCGCCGCGTTGTTGTGTAGCTCGGAGAGTGCTGTGGCACCAGTTTAGCTGATTCCCGATTGTTTTACGGAGGTGGCAGCGAACTCGACTTTGTTTCGGCTCTTCTCGTGCGTGAGGAGGAAAACAACGTCGGTTGCCTCAGCTGTGAGTAAAGGATCACATCGAGAGAGACAGCCACACCCGTGTTGCCAGCGATCGGTGAGAGGAGAAGGAGGTGGCTCGGTAGCTGCTCCCGCGGTGACACACGGTGAAGCCTCTGTTTTGCCGAGTGGAAGACTTAGGTCTGAAGATTTGAAGATCGTTTTGCAATTTTAACCTCCCCAATGACATGTGGCGTCCACTCAACTTTCCTCCCAAAAGATCTCCACAATTTGGCAAATAATCAATTCAAATGTTTGAAGTGGAAAATTGAGGTGCATTTGGAGAGTTGGGCAAATTTCATTGAAATTCAACTGTGTATTTGAATTCTTTGCACATTTAAGTCCTTTTGGTAAAATGGATAGTAAATCTTTTCAAAAATTAATGAAACTTTGCCTACCCACTAATTTGTACCTTAGGAATCCAAATATGCAATCTAATTCTTGTGTTAGCTGCTGCAAACAAGAATTTGAACACAACTGTTTGGATTACCATTGTGTTCTCCCTCATTTGAAATTTGAGTTGAACATTTAGTTCAAAATCTGATTTTTAAACACTTCCAATGCACCTGAGACTTCAAATATGTCGGTTTAATCCACCTAGGGTCCAAGCATGTGAGTAAACCTAAGCTTGTTTAGAAATAACTCTCATGTGTTATAACATGTGTGAAAAAGTTTAAACCAGTACCATTTTTAATACACATGACACCAATGCTTGTTCAAACTCAAGTTTCTTTGTATTCATATTTTTGGGACCTTTACATGAAGTAAAAAGGAAAACGACCATACCTGACTCATCAACTTTCCCTGTGTAAGTGCATCTAGGATATCCCTTGTGGGTTTTGGCTAATTGATGACGAACATATGAGATCCTAATGAAACTATTAAGATGATTGCAGGATAAATAAAGTGAACTGGCTCGGCACACACAAAAAGGTGAAAAATAGAGTGGTGCCTGAAAAGGAAGACTTTAGTGGAATTTAGAAGAGCAAAGTAGATATAAATGTATAGGGTGTGTGTGAGAGACACATCCCAAGAGCTCATGACTTTGCGTAAGGGTAAGGGCTAATAATCAACTAAAATCCACTGAACACCGGACTAGTCCGTCCATGGACCGGACTAGTCCGGTCAGCTTACTGGAACTCAACCGGACAAGTCCGGTTTTGGACCGGACTATTCCGGTCATGTCTCTGTTGTCCTCTTTAGAGGACTGCGGACTAGTCCATCCAAGCGACAGGACTAGTCCGCTGAAGTTTCTGGAACCCCATTTCACATAGCACCGGACAAGTCCGGTTAACCCACTGGAAGTAGAACGGACAAGTCCGATCATATACCGGACTAGTCCGGTAGTAGTTTTAACAACGGTAACTTCTTTGGAAACCCTATAAAAAGAGGTCCTTCGTTGTTTCAACACATACACACGACTCATACTGTCAAAAACTCAAACCCTAGCGCCGCCACCTGTCCCAAGAGCCCAAAAACAAGTCTCCCCATACATCTAAGGTGCAAAAAGGTGAAGATCAATCAAATACTTGAATTTGGGATTGGGAGATCGTTGTTCCTTCGTTGTGAGCTCTTGGGGTTTGATCTCTCTACACTCATATTCTGCATTATAATCTTTTTGAGTGTATTTGATCAACTTCTCATTGTAATTCTTGTGGGAGCCCTCAACGTGTGAGGTTGCCCCACAAACACGGTGATCACACTTGATAGTGAAGTCAAGTCGGCCTGTGTGGTGACTTGAAGAGGGAAACGGTTGGGAACCTGGCTCTGTGTGAGCTTCCTCAACGAGGACGTAGATCTCTTGGTGAGATCGAACCTCGGTAAAAATTTGTCTCTTTTGTCTCTCATTTATTTTACATTTTGATACATTAGATCACTATTGAGTTACTTATAAGTTTGCACGTGCATCCATACAATAAATTAATTTATAAAAACTGTTGTTCTCATTCCGTTGCTGAAAGATTAAATTTTTGAAACACACTAAATTAACTCACATAATTCAGCACACCGGACTAGTCCGCCCACACAACCGGACTAGTCCGGTCAATCAAGTTTTTGATAATTTTATTAAGTGTGCAGGAATCTTTTAAAGGCCTATTCACCCCCCTCTAGACCACATTCAATTGGTATCAGAGCCAAGTTCTCCACCAACGAGACTCACATCTCGGAGAAATCAATGGCCTCTGAGAAGAACAACGATATCCCGAAGACGAACAACAACGATGAGGAGCAAGAAGCCAAAGCCTTTGATGTGCTGAAAGAAAGTCCACATGACGATGATGAAGTGAGACAGCTAAAGGCATTACTGAGAAAGAAATTAATGGCAAAAAAGGGAAAAGAGGAAGAAAAGACAATGGGGAGTGGTCATCACGACTACTCCCGGTATCCTTACAACTACAACCGTCTCAATTCAAATAATCATTATCTCTCTATTCCTATGGGAAGGCCCCCGCTGTTTGACGGAAGTGACTACACCATGTGGAAGTACAACATGAACATGCATCTAATATCCTTGAATCCCAGCCTCTGGCATATTGTCTGCACAGGAATAGATATCCCAGACACGGATGAAGAACTCACTCCGGTACAAGAACAAGAGATTCACAGAAATGCACAAGCCGTTGCAGTAATCACATCGTCACTGAGCAGAGAAGAATTCACCAAGATCGATGGACTAGAAAGTGCAAAAGAAATCTGGGATACACTCAAAATTGCTCATGAAGGAAATAGGTTTGTACGTGAAGCCAAAATTGAGATGCTAGAAGGAGAATTGGGGAGATTTGCTATTGAAGAAGGCGAATCACCTCAAGACATGTACAATCGGATGAAGGCACTCATCAACAAAATCCGTGCCTATGGAAGTAAGAAATGGACTGATTACGAGGTGATCAAAAGGATGATAAGAGCCTTCATGCCAAGAAACATCACACTTTGCTCAATGATTAGAGAAAGCCCCGGGTTTCACAAAATGACTCCCGATGAGTTATTGGGAAAGATCATAAATCATGAAATGATGGAGAAAGAGGCTCAATACGTCAAAGACTTAGCCGAGCTCACCTCTTCTAAAAAGAAAGAAGTTGCTCTCAAAGCAACGTGCAGACCCAAACTCAAAGAAACTCGTGAAGACCAAGACGATGGAGATACAAGCGACGAGAGCACCGATCTTGATGACAAAGAAATGGTACTCTTCATAAAAAAGTTCAAACGCATGACGAAGAGAAGACACGGCAACAATTCACATGAAGGCAAAAGCAAGGATAAAGGAAAATCCAAGGCTCGACGCACTTGCTACAACTGCGGAGAGTATGGTCACTTCATGGTGGACTGTACTTATGAAGAAAACAAAAAAAAAGAAGGAAACAAGATCTCAAGAAAAGAAAAATTTCAGAAAAAGAAGACAAGCCCATCAAGCTCACATTGGGAAGGAGTGGGACTCAAACGACGAGTCCTCCTCCGATGAAGAAGAAGAGATGGCCACTATCGCAGTCAAGAAACCAACTATGAGAGCCACACTCTTTCCGAACATGGGAGGACGAGACATGAACAACCACACTTGTCTTATGGCTAAGGAAGGCAAGAAAAAGGTTCGACTTACTCCTCCTGTGCTAAATTCCTCCATTGATGACTTTGATAGCTCTAGTGATAATGAAGAATTGTTTAGAGGGCTAAGTAAAATTGCTTTAAAGAAAATGGAAATGTTGTCAAACGAAATCTTTGAAAAGGAGGAACTTGTCAACCGACAAGAAGATATGCTCATCCGTGAGAGGAAGAGATATCAATAAGTTGAAAAGCTTCTTGAGCTTGAGAGAGAGAAGAATGAGTCACTTGAGTTAGAGCTAGCCTTGAGTAAGGAAACTTACTCAAAGTTAGAGGACTCGCACATTGCAATCAAGGAAGAACTTGCTAACTTGTCAAAAGTTAACAAAATCCTTGAGGTGCAAGTTGAGTCGCTCAAACAAAATGACTCCTCTTCCTCCAAAGACATGAGCTCGACAACAATAAGAACCTGCACTTTCTCTAGTAAGAAGAATGTAATTTCTAATGCTTCAACCCCACATGACATGCATTCTTCTCAAAACGGCATCTTTGATAAGGAGAAGATCAAATATGCACGAAGTGCATATATGATCACTAGACCTCCCAATGTCAAAGATGGTCTTGGCTTTGATAGGAACAAACACATGTCTACTTCTAATCATGCTAAGAATATAATCATTTTTGTTAAAGAAAAATCCCATGAATCCGAGCTACAAACACTGTTCCATACATTTGATGCTTCTTATGTTCTCATGAAAAACAAGTATGGAAAAGTCATTGCTAAATATATAGGGCCACGCCACAAGAACTTAAAAACTTGTGTGTGGGTGCCCAAGACTCTTGTGACTAACCTGAGAGGACCCAAGCAAGCTTGGGTACCTAAAGCCCAGAAATAATTCTATTTTGCAGGCTTACTCCTCCGGCGGATCTAAGTGGGTGCTAGATAGCGGATGCACAAATCATATGACCGGAGAGAGAGGTATGTTTGTGGAATACGAGTGCAACAAGGATCCAAGTGAAGGTATATACTTTGGAGACAACAGCCAAGGAAAGGTCCTTGGTAGTGGTAACATTGAAATATCCTCTCAACACACCTTATCTAATGTTTTACACGTAGACTCTCTAGATTATAATCTTTTATCAATATCTCAACTATGCGACAAAAGTTACAACTGTTTATTCACTAGTGAGGGTGTGACCGTCTTTAGAAGAAGCGATGGCTCGATTACATTCAAGGGATTGTTGAAGGGAAAGCTTTATCTTGTTGACTTCAACAAAGATAAAGCCGAACTCAACACTTGCTTGGTTGCAAAGACCAACATGGGATGGCTGTGGCATAGACGGCTAGCGCATGTTGGAATGAGAAATCTGCAGAAACTTCTAAAAGGTGGTCACATCCGTGGTCTTAAGGATGTGGTTTTTGAAAAAGACAGGCCGTGCAGCGCTTGTCAAGCATGAAAACAGGTTGGAGCACCACACCCCGCCAAGAATGTGATGACCACCGCTAGACCGCTGGAACTTCTCCACATGGATCTCTTTGGTCCAATTGCGTACATCAGCATCGGCGGTAACAAATACGGTTTAGTAATTGTTTATGATTTTTCAAGATTTACCTGGGTATTTTTCTTGTATGATAAATCAGAAACTCAGGGAATCCTCAAGAAGTTCTTGAAAAGAGCTCAGAATGAATTCTCATCAACCGTAAAGAACATCAGAAGTGACAATGGGATAGAATTCAAGAACACCCAAGTTGAAGAATATCTCAATGAAGAAGGTATAAAGCATGAATTCTCGGCACCCTACTCTCCTCAACAGAACGGGGTGGCCGAAAGGAAGAACATAACATTGATCGAAATGGCGAGAACAATGTTGGATGAATAGAAGACGTCAGACCGATTTTGGGCAGAAGCGGTGAACACCGCTTGTCATGCCACAAATCGGTTGTACCTTCATCGACTACTGAAGAAAACTCCATATGAACTTCTCACGGGTAAAAAACCTAATGTTTCTTATTTCAAAGTTTTTGGTTGCAAATGTTTTATTCTGAACAAGAAAACAAGGGCCTCGAAGTTCGCTTCGAAGTCCGATGAAGGATTCTTGCTCGGATATGAATCGAATGCCTACGCCTATCGTGTCTTCAACAAGGTGTCCGGCCTTGTTGAAGTACCACGTGACGTAGTATTCGATGAAACTAACGGCTCACAAGTGGAGCAAGTCGATGAGTGTATGCTAGATAAGGAGGAAGCTACATGTGAAGCGCTGAAGAAAATGGCACTTGGTGAATTCCTACCACGAGAGGAAACACAAGACGAATTTCAACAAGGAAGCAATGATAAAGGGGGAGCTCCTACACAAGATCAGGTTGAGGAAGGTCAAAAAGATCAAGATGATCATGGAAGCAATGATCTAGGGGGAGACATGACACATGAAGACAATGAAGAACAAGCAACTATACAAATTCCATATCCAAGAGTACATCAGTGTGTGCAAAGAGACCATCCTGTCAACAATATCATTGGAGATATTGCTAAGGGGGTAACTACTAGATCTCAAATTGCAAATTTTTGTGAACACTATTCTTTTGTGTCTTTTCTGGAGCCATACAGGGTAGAAGAAGCCTTAAGGGATCCAGACTGGGTGATTGCGATGCAAGAGGAGCTGAACAACTTCAAAAGAAATGAAGTGTGGGAGCTGGTGGAAAGACCAAGGGCGAACATCGTTGGAACCAAATGGGTCTTTCAGAACAAGCAAGATGAACATGGAGTAGTGACAAGAAATAAAGCGAGGTTGGTGGCCAAAGGTTATTCTCAGGTGGAAGGTTTGGACTTCGATGAAACTTTCGCTCCTGTAGCTAGACTTGAGTCCATTCGCATTTTATTGGCATATGCTACTCACCATAATTTTAAGTTGTATCAAATGGACGTCAAGAGTGCCTTCCTCAATGGCCCGATCAAGGAGGAAGTCTATGTGGAGCAGCCACCGGGGTTCGAAGATCAGGAGTATCCCAACCATGTTTATAAATTGCGTAAGGCTCTGTATGGCCTCAAACAGGCTCCTCGAGCCTGGTATGAGTGCCTTAGAGATTTTCTGACTCAAAATGGATTCAAAATTGGTAAAGCTGACTATACACTCTTTACTAAACATTTTGATGATCATTTATTCGTATGTCAAATTTATGTTGATGACATTATCTTTGGATCCACTAACAAGTCTCTCTGTGAAGAATTTAGCAAAATAATGACAGACAGCTTCGAGATGTCAATGATGGGTGAATTGAAGTTCTTCTTGGGATTTCAATTGAAGCAACTGAGAGAAGGTACATTTATAAGCCAAACTAAATATACACAAGACATTCTCAAGAAATTCAATATGGACAAAGCCAAGCCCATCAAGACACCCATAGCCATCAACGGACATCTCGACCTCAATGAAGACGGTACAAATGTGGACCAAAAGGTATATCGGTCTATGATTGGCTCCTTACTTTCTTATGTGCGTCTAGGCCAGATATTATGCTTAGTGTTTGCATGTGTGCAAGGTTTCAAGCCGCACCTAAAGAGTGACACTTAATTGCTGTAAAAAGAATCCTAAGGTACCTTGTGCACACACCCAACTTGGGACTTTGGTATCCCAAAGGATCCAAGTTTAACCTGATAGGGTATTCCGACGCCGACTATGCAGGATGCAAAGTCGATAGAAAGAGCACGTCAGGGACTTGTCAATTTCTTGGTAGGTCCCTAGTTTCTTGGTCATCTAAAAAGCAGAACTCCATTGCTCTTTCCACAGCGGAAGCGAAGTATGTTGCAGCCTGTAGTTGTTGTGCGCAACTACTTTGGATGCGACAGACTCTTAGGGACTACGGCTACAATCTAAGTCATATCCCGCTTCTATGCGATAATGAAAGTGCTATAAAAATTGCACACAACCCTGTAGAGCACTCAAGAACTAAGCACATAGATATCCGTCATCAGTTTCTTAGAGATCACTCATTAAAAGGTGACATTGCTATTTCACATGTTAGGACTGAAAAACAACTTGCGGATATTTTTACCAAACCATTAGATGAGAAAAGGTTTTGTGAACTAAGAAATGAGCTGAACATTCTCGACTCTCGAAATTTGGCTTGAAACATTGCATATCTGGTTGCAACTCAAAATGTTCCTTTGTATTATCAAAATGCTCCTCTTCTCCTTTTCCACTCAGAAAACTATTCTAATGAAGAAAACTTGTGGATTAAGACCATTGTTTGATTGCTGATTACCTACTAGTCGTAATCATCAAGACTACTTGCAAAATTATTGTTCTTGGATCACTATTAATTATCTATATATGTATCAAGTCTGTTGGAAACGGGCTAGTCCGATTTCCAACCTGACTAGTCCGGACAGACAACAACTAGGTTAACTCAGGGGTACCGGACTAGTCCGCTACCATGACCGGACTAGTGCGGTCAGTCCCATATAGAAGCACTTGGCCGGACCAGACCTCTCCCTCACCCCTATTAGACTTGCTCTCCCTCTCCTCTTCCAAACCCTAGCCCCCCAAAGTGATTTTTGGGTTGAACCCTCAAAACTGAGATTTTCTCCGTGGGAAATTCTCCCCTTGACGAGTGGTTTCTCTCCTCCGGATTCATCCGGACTGATTTCCATTTCTTCGACGCGAATCTTCAAATCTTGGTAATTTCCCCCCCTTAAATCAAAATCTCAACTTTTCTAGTTCTAGCTAGTTTTCTTTGATTTCAAAAGGATGTACATTGCCTCAATAGATGTATTCCTACCATTTTCCTACCCTTTTGTCCTTAGATAGGAGATTTGATTCAAATGAAACATTAGGGTTCCTATGTCAGGCCGGACTAGTCCGGGGCTCAGATGCGGACAAGTCCGGTCCACCGGACTAGTCCGCACTCTGAAACCGGACAAGTCCGGACTCTGACAGTTGAACCCCTACGTTCCCATTTGAAGTCGATAATGGGTCCATCTATATCTAATCCTTGAACTCCTTATCAGGCATCATGTCTTCAGGCTCAGACGACAGCTCTTTTCACATTGATGAAGACGTTCAACGCGAGAAAGTGAGGAGGACCAAGGATAGAGTTATGAAGAAGAGACATGACGACAATGCTCACTCTCCACCCTCCGACGACAATCTACCTAAGAAGAGGAAAGTCATTGGCAAAAGGCCTCTAAAGAAAAATGCTGCTGAGGGCTCGTCAGGGCCAAAAAGAGTTCTCAATAATAGGAAGGGACTTGCTAGTGGTCCCCTTGGGCCCTTGAAGATGAAAAACCCTATTCACCGCAACAGGCAGCCTTCGAGTGAGGATTTCACTGGAAAAGGGGGTGAGCTAGCTGATAATTTCAGGAAGATTCAAGTGTATGCCCGACCTAAACAGTGTTCTGATCCAAGGTTCTAGAGAAACTTCCATGCAGATTACTACGAGCATGTGTACATGAAGATGAAAAATCCTGTAGTAGAAAGTCAATGGCTAAATGTTGAATACCTGAAGTCAAAGAGGTATCCTGCCTTCCATGAGATGGTGGAGGCGTTAGAGAGGCACGGTCTGATGGACTTGCTATCCTTTGAGTATGACTGGAACAATGAAATCATCACCCAGTTTTACTCCACTCTCTACTTTGCTCGTGATGATGGAGACAGCCTTACTTGGATGACTCATGGTTCAAGGTATAGTGTCACTTATGATGAATTTGCTAGGATTCTTCACCTCCAACACACTTTGGATCATGAACTGGTAATTCATAATCTGAAACCCCTGGAGAAGGAGGAGCTTGAATTTCTCTATGACACAAGGATGCCATATGTTCCTCCCACCATCAAATATCTAAAGCCCTTCTTTGTGGTCCTTAATAGAGTCTTGAGAAAGACCATAGCTCCGAAGGATGGAGATGCGGGAACTATACAAGGGACCTTGAGGACTCTCATGAAGGTCATTAGTGGAAGGAGACCATTCAATGTCTTTGAGTATATCTATAACGACATCGTGAACATCTCAATCACTCCCAATAGGTCCTGTGGATATGCACCGTATATCATGTACATGATTGAGAAAGTGACGGGACTCTAGTTCGTCAAGGATGTCAAACATACGGGGTTGAAGCCGCAAAAACCCACAGAGTACACTCTTCCCCTGGCTCCAACTGCCCCGTCCTCTCCACCAGTGGAGAGGAGATCAAAAGCAAGCTCATGATGCCACTAGATCTGCAGCTGCTCCTCCTGGATCTCCATCTGCCCAAGAATCATCCAGTGGCATCCTCAAGGTGCTCTACTCTATCTTTGCCTGCTGCCGTAAGATCGAAGACATGCAGCGCAAAGAAAAGCTTGCAAGGAAGAAACATCAACAGTACGTCAATGCCAATATTAAGTCTATCTGTGCGAAGCTTGAGATTGAGCCCGTTGGATCACCGCCCACCTCCGAGGACTCAGAGGAAGATCCTGCTCCCGTGGATGCTGAAGTTAGTGGAGATGAAGATCAGACTGAGACTGACGGAGGAGGCAGCGATGAGTGATTCCCCTCAAATTTTCCCTTTTTGGTGCCTTGATGCCAAAGGGGGAGAGATTGAGATTAGATTTGGACTTGAACTATCTAGTAATAGTTATTAAGATCTCTTGTGATCAAGGACATGTACCTATTTTAAAGGACTTGTAATGCACTATTTCTTTTCTTATGTGTGATGCACTAGGCTCTCATGCACTACTTATATGTTCACCATTGTTTGTCCTTAATTTATCACATTTTGTTTATCACACACCTGTGAGGCACCCCACCATAAGGTGTGTGCATATGTGAGAAGCTTTTTGTGAATTCTTTATTAATTCTCATATGTGCACACCTTATGAAAATCAACTTTTTATTCTCAATTGTGATATCTCAAATAGTTGTCATCAATCACCAAAAGGGGGGAGATTGTAAGTGCATCTAGGATATCCCTTGTGGGTTTTGGCTAATTGATGACGAACATATGAGATCCTAATGAAACTATTAAGATGATTACAGGATAAATAAAGTGAACTGGTTCGGCACACACAAAAAGGTGAAAAATAGAGTGGTGCCCGAAAAGGAAGACTTTAGTGGAATTTAGAAGAGCAAAGTAGATATAAATGTATAGGGTGTGTGTGAGAGACACATCGCAAGAGCTCATGACTTTGTGTAAGGGTAAGGGCTAATAATCAACTAAAATCCACTGAACACCGGACTAGTCCGTCCATGGACCGGACTAGTCCGGTCAGCTTACTGGAACTCAACCGGACAAGTCCGGTTTTGGACCGGACTAGTCTGGTCATGCCTCTGTTGTCCTCTTTAGAGGACTGCGGACTAGTCCATCCAAGCGACAGGACTAGTCCGCTGAAGTTTCTGGAACCCCATTTCACATAGCACCGGACAAGTCCGGTTAACCCACTGGAAGTAGACCGGACAAGTCCGATCATATACCGGACTAGTCCGGTAGTAGGTTTAACAACGGTAACTTCTTTGGAAACCCTATAAAAAGAGGTCCTTCGTTGTTTCAACACATACACACGACTCATACTGTCAGAAACTCAAACCCTAGCGCCGCCACCTGTCCCAAGAGCCCAAAAACAAGTCTCCCCATACATCTAAGGTGCAAAAAGGTGAAGATCAATCAAATACTTGAATTTGGGATTGGGAGATCGTCGTTCCTTCGTTGTGAGCTCTTGGGGTTTGATCTCTCTACACTCATATTCTGCATTGTAATATTTTTTAGTGTATTTGATCAACTTCTCATTGTAATTCTTGTGGGATCCCTCAACGTGTGAGGTTGCCCCACAAACACGGTGATCACACTTGATAGTGAAGTCAAGTCGGCCTGTGTGGTGACTTGAAGAGGGAAAGGGTTGGGAACCCGGCTCTGTGTGAACTTCCTCAACGAGGACGTAGATCTCTTGGTGAGATCGAACCTCGGTAAAAATTTGTGTCTTTTGTCTCTCATTTATTTTACATTTTGATACATTAGATCACTAGTTTGCTAGTCATCATTTGAGTTACTTATAAGTTTGCACGTGCATCCATACAATAAATTAATTTACAAAAACTGTTGTTCTCATTCCGCTGCTGAAAGATTAAATTTTTGAAACACACTTAATTAACTCACATAATTCAGCACACTGGACTAGTCCGCCCACACAACCAGACTAGTCCGGTCAATCAAGTTTCTGATAATTTTATTAAGTGTGCAGGAATCTTTTAAAGGCCTATTCACCCCCCCCCCCCTCTAGGCCACATTCACCCGGCGACAGGGATGGTGAACAAAATTAGTAAACTCCTATAAAAGGGTGTCCCATCAAGTTGACTCAAGCATACGAGATTTCGCAAATAAACCGTTTCAAAACATGGGATCAATATGGTCAAGGGGCACTTGACTTGCTCCCGTGGCTCTTGTTTCTCAAGCGTCTCGAAGTCTTGGTCCTGTAGTTCCTCGTAGATGGCCTCTTGAGCTTGTCCTTCTACTCACGACCACGCACATACAAGATTTACAGCAATCAATCATCATGCACAAACTTTACTCAAGATGCATTGGGGTAGATGAATGCAAATCCTATAGTGCAGTTTTATAGAACCAGTTTGTACGTGTTCTTGCATGTTTTAGTGGCCTTTCATGGGATTTTATGAGGAACAAGGGTGTAGGGATCAAGTGTGGACGTGGTGATGATATTGACTCAAGATATAGATCAATTCCACCGTAAAAAATCGATCAAAACGCGATCTGTCCACACGCAAAAGTTTCTGTTCGAAAGGGGCGAAGAAAACGAGCGTGTAGAAACAGCAGCAACATCGTAAGATGGGTAATGGAGACCTACCTCACTTCCTCCTTGTGGCAGGGCCTTTCCCCTAGCAACGGCAGCAGCGGGGAATTTTTCTATGGAAGATTGGGGTAGGACAGATCGTCGGGCTTCTTTTCTGGTGACGGCGAGGCATGACGGGGATCGTCGGCGGGTCCGATGACGGGCCTCGATGATGGGGCTCGACAGTGGGGTTCGATGATGGGGCTCGACAATGGGGCTCGACGGTGGGGCTTGACGGTGGGGCTCAACGGCGGGGCTCACCGGCGACCAAACTCCGGCAGGGGGGTGGCCAACTCGGCGACTTGGAGGTGGGGGGCTCCAACTTGGTGACTTGGGGAGGGGGAGGGCTGCGACCAAGGGGGGCTGGGTTTTGTATTTATAAGGGGGGAGAAAAGTGGAGTCCTACTCCAATTGGAACTCAACCAAGAGTCCTAGTCAATTTGGAACTCAATAAAAGAGTCCTAGGGACTTTCCCCCCTTTTTGGCTGTGGCAGCATTAGGGATTAATTTCCCCCAAATGTAGAGAAAATTCCCCTTCTGGGGAATTGGGAAATTTGGAAATTTTGGGGGAAATTTGGGAATGGCTCATTTCAACTATTTTTTTTGTTTCTCACCATTTCTATGTCCCTTTTCCATTTCTATATTCCCCTCTCCATTTCTATGTCACATTCTCCATTCTATGGTTATTTCTCCATTTCTATGGTTCTTTCTCCATTTCTATGGTTCTTTCTCCATTTCTATGGTTCATTCTCCATTTCTATAGTTCTTTCTCCATTTCTAATTCTTTACAAATGCTCTTCTACATGAAAAATGTATGCAGTGCATGGTAATAAAATTTGAGGGTGTTACAAACCTACCCCCCTTAAATTGAATCTCGCCCTCGAGATTCGATAGAGTGGAGAATTGATGAGGGATTTCTGCCTTGAGATCATCCTCACGCTCCCATGTAGTTTCGGCTTCCGTGTGATGGCTCCATTGTACCTTGCACCAACGGATCACTTTGTTCCTTGTGGCCCTTTCCTTCACGTCCAAGATTTTGGCGGGGTGTTCCGTGTAGGTCAGATCCTCTTGAAGGTCGAGCTCATCCATCGGTACTTGTTCTTCCGGTACTCTTAAACACTTCTTGAGTTGGGATACATGAAATACGTTGTGCACGTCGGAGAGGTGCGTTGGCAGCTCTAGATGATAGGCTACTTGTAAGGGCCTAAGTTTTTGGAACATATTCAAAGTGTTCATCACCACCCACACACTTCATTTGATGAAACTGGATGAATACATTTGAAGAGCGAGTAACCACCATCAACATGATCATTTGAGAATAAACTCACAAAATGCAAAAGTAGAATTTCCCACATGCATCATATAGGGGCTGGACATATGAAAAAGTCCTACACCTTGCTAGGAATGTCCATGCCAAATTTCACCCAAATCCAAAACCTTTTTGAGGTCTTTTGGGTATAGTTAGAAAGAGGGTGGTTTGAACTCAAATTCAAACTATTTTCATCCCATAAATTCAAAAGTGGGAGGCATATTATTACTCAGCACATTTTTGAAAACTCACATACCAATTTTCACTCCATTTGGAGTTGATCTTGACACGAGTTAAGTTAAGCAAATTCAAACTTTATTTGGATTTCAAACTGCATATGTGATGAAATTTAGTCAAACACAAACCAATTTGAATTCTATCACATCCAAATGGCCTAGGGGTACATAATTCAAATGCCTGAGGTTAATTTGGTCTCTACTGTTTAGAGCTGTGGAGAAAAGTTAATTTCAGAGGTTAAAAGGGGGTGGGACCCACATGTCATAGAGTGGCAGATCAACACTTGCACCTGAAGCAAATGACTTTGCCTCTGTTCTGTTCGAAGCCACCGAGGGCTGCTCGTGTGCCACCGAGGGGAACCACGGCGCCACCAGCTGCTTCCTGCCTCCACGCGCTGGTGCCCAGGGTCGGTCCCGAGCCCTTCTTAACGTGCTCCACGCTCTCTGCCAAAGCAAACCCCGTTTGCCTTCTCCTCCTCGCGTGCAAACACCGAGCGGCGCCCTCCTTCCTCCTCTATCTCGGCTCGATCGGTAAACCGGCCGAATTGACCGCGCCATCTCCCCCTGAGCTGCAAAACGGCACGGTGCACTCGCTGCTCGCGTCCCCGACCCAGAAACAAGTGAGCTTCGGTCTCCATTGTCCCTCCACAGTTCACTCTGCCGCGACCTAGCATCGGCCGATGATCGGGCGCTCGTGGACAGCACTCCACAGGGGTTTTCATGGCCGAGCGATCACGGCTATGGGAGCATGCTACGGTGGTGCTACTCTCCTCCAAGTCTTGGAGCAGACCGTGCAGCATCGACGATGAATTTGAAGATTTGGCTCCGGCGAGTTCAACCCGAGCAGCCGGTACGGTTTCTGCAAATTCTCTCTCTCTGATTCTGCATAGGTCCTCAGATCTTGCATGTAGCAGCTAGACTAGCCGGCGATCAAAACCCCTTTAGCATCTGTTGCATGAAAACCCATCCGGGCGATGTAATCGGAGCTTTTCCGAGGGTGTTCTTCGCGGACTCATTCGGTCGCACGGTGAGACCGTATTTGCGGCCACTCCTGAGCTAGTTTGAGGTTGCGTCGAGCTTCCTGGTCATGCCCTGGTGTTGTAGAGCTAGTCGGTCGAGCTTTTGATGGGCTGAGAACCCCGGCCGACACTGCCGAAGCTCAACCGAAGCCGCCACATGTCGCCGGCCATCTTTTGGTCACCGGCAGCCCTAGATAACCCCACCACCATGTTCCTTGATGTTGCAAACCCCCGGGCGGCGAACCTCAGCTCGATCGGTGGCCGGAACCGGTGAACCGGCGATGGGCAGTTAGCTCCGGCGAGCTGAGCGCGCGGGCGCGCGAAAAACAGCCGGAGGAAGAAGAAGCCGGTGGGTCCGGCTGTCAGCGGTGGAAATTTAGAACTGGGATCTGCTGTGGCACGGGATCGGGTGCGGCTGCACGCAGAGGACTCAGTAGCCGCGTGTGTCGACCGATGAGGAGCTGACCGGTAACCCCGGGTCCCACGCACAGCGGTTTGAACTTTTCCTGATTTTCAGATTTTTGTTGAAACTTCAAATCCACATAACTTTGGCTAGGAAACTACAAATCAAGTGAACCAAATTTTGTTGGATTCAGCTCTCTAAGTACTTTCCAGAAAATCAAGTTTCACTTCATGAAAATCCATATTTCTCCAGAATTAATTATTCAAAATTCAAACTGGTTAGACTTTTAACTGGAGAACCCTTTGGAGGAAAATTCTGAAATTTTTCTAGGATGTTCACCGAAACATCCCTGAGCTACCATTAAAATTTCAGATCCATTTGAGCTCATTTGAAACACCTAATGGTGTGATTAATAAAACTGTTCCAGAGGAAATAGAAAATGTCCAGAAACATTTTCAGAATTACTCTGAAATTGTTTAGCTCATATCTTTAGTTAGGAACCTTCAAATTAAGTGGGACCAACTCCATTAGAACCCTCTAAAAATCTAGTTTTCATAAAGTTATGGCTTGCTCCATGAAAATCCTTAGAACACCCTAAGAGCTCCAATTAAGATCAAGTACAGAATTATTTGTGGAGAGCTCAAATGAGCTTTGCTGCAAATGAAACTTGGCCAAGTCTCTGTTTAGGTTATGACGAAACCACAGCAAAAATTTCAGAGTCATTGGGTATGTCTAGTAAGACTTATAGTCTTTACAAGTTAAATTCATTCAAATGCATTTAAATTGATACATATACTTATTGCCTCATGTAGTCGCAAAGGTTGAGGAGGAACCCGAAGTCTTAGACTTCATCACTCTGGAAGAGCAGCTAGCCTACGACCAAGAGCAGCAAGGCAAGCTCCGGTTTGCATTAACCCTTTTACAATTTTTTTACTGTTTTGAGAACTTACTTTGAATACCATTACTGCTTGCATTAGAGTCTTGTTTGAAAACCCAAATGCATAGCCAAGAAAACAATGCGCTGGGATTTGGATTGAAAACCCCATGTAGCTACTGCAATGCTAAGATAGTGTAGGATTCGGTACAAGTCGAGTAGTTGGAACTACTCACAAGGATAGACTAGAGGCACTCGACTCGGGTAGAGATAGCAAATGAAACACATGGCAAGAAAAATGAGACCGAGCGGAGTGTAAGAGCAACAGGACTTTGGGGCCTGGGTGCTATAGCTCCGCTTGTGTCGGTTGAGGACCGAGCCGTGTGTGGGCGTGTTGAACAAGCTAGAACAGTACCAAACACCTACCGGCTATATGGGAACCGGGAAACCGATGTAACTCGGGTAGCTGGGTATTGAGGCATTGCCTGTCGTTCAGAGGGTAGGTTGAGAGCTTGAGGTGTAAATCGGCTGGTGGCACTGAGATGCACGTGCAGAGACCTCTTGCTCCGGACGATAGGACCGGTTCAATATTTGGCTAACGGGTGAAAGGTGGTTGCGTACGACGTCTGTGATGGTTTCTGTAGGCAACATCGAGTACGGGCATACGTGACGGGTTATTCGGGTAACCCTGCAGGTGTAAATCGATTATAATCGCCTTCCCTCGTGGTCAGTGAGTACCAGTTGTTCACTGTACCGTGACGTAGAAAGACCAGGCTAGTTACATGTAAAAAGGTTTCTGAGTGAAAGATGGACTTTGATTGTTAATGATTTGCTGTAGCCTAGAGCTAACTAAGGTTCTTTTCAACTTTGGGCAAAGTACATGAGAGAAATGCGTTTCTTGTTTGATTGCGGCTCTCTCATGTGCCTTAGCGTAAAGTCTCCACAACCTGTTGCTAAAACTTGAAAGTATGGTTCCACTAATTAGGCGAGTCCTTGCAACTTATTTTATCTCATGTAACCTATAACCTTCCACGTAGAAGTTTCATGTTTAGGAGAGACGGGTCAGTCTTGCTGAGCCATCGTGCTCACTGCTTGTGTTTGAAGCTTTTGCAGGGTTTTATGAGGAAGGGACTCCCGAGGAGGATACGGAATCCCAGGAGGGAAACCCCGTCGAGTGGGAGTCATGCACGCCGCCGTGTTAGTGTGTGTACGTGCTACTGGGGACACGTTCACGGGCTGAACGTGAACTCGATGCGTAGTCTACGCCCGTGAGTGTAGACTGAATATATTTTGTTGTACAAATGTTCATAAACCTTTTTATGTAATAAAACTTCGCTTCTGCTTTGTACCTTTGATGTTGTTATCCGGTGCTGTGCAACGCAGCACCCCTCAGCGTGATCCTGGCTCGACAAGACCGTGGAGTCGTGTCACTACTTCTCCTCGCTTGCCCAAAATCTTGAATGGCCCGTAGCGAGGTGCTAATTTGCCTTTGACGTTGAACCATCGTTTGCCTTGGATAGGCGATACTTTAAGATACACGAAGTCTCCTACTTCGAAGGTCAATCTTCTTCGCCTATTGTACGCATAACATTTTTGTCGTGACTGAGCAGCCCTCAAGTTTTCTCATATTGTTTGGACTTGCTTCTCAGCGTCTTGCAGCACTTCGGGTCCAAACCACTAGGCTTTCTCCGGTCTCATTCCAGAACAGCAGTGTTCTACACCGTCTACCGTACATTGCTTCGAAAGGTGACATCTTCAAGCTGGCTTGGTAGCTGTTGTTGTATGAGAGTTCAGCATACGGCAAGCTCCTATCCCAACTACGCCCATGTTTCAAGGCGCAAGCTCTCAACATGTCTTCATTAATTTGATTTGTCCTCTCAGTTTGCCCATCGGTTTGCGGGTGACAAGCGGAGCTGAAATTCAGCAGTGTACCCACATGCAGCTTCTTCCAGAACCTAGAGGTAAATTGAGAACCCTGATCTGAAACTATCCTCTTCGGAACTCCATGGTGACACACGATTTGCTCCATATACAGCTTGGCTAGTTCTGCGATGCTGTACTTGGTTCTAACAGGAAGGAAGTGGGCTGTTTTCGTCAATCGGTCCACAATAACACAAATAGAGTCGTAACCCGACTTAGTATGTGGCAATCCAACTATGAAATCCATGCTGATGTCTTCCCACTTCCACTCGGGTACTTTCAATGGCTGCACCAATCCAGCGGGTCTTTGATGTTTGGCCTTCACTGGTTGGCACGTGTCGTATAAGGCACCATATTAAGCTATGTCCCTTTTCATACCATCCAACCAATAGAAAGTTTTCATGTCCTTGTACATCTTTGTACAGCTGGGACTTAAGGAATAAGGCGAGTCATGTTCCTCCTTTAATATTGTGTCACGGATGTGCTTCACGTTAGGCACACAAATCATTTTCCCTAACCAAAGTGTGCCTTTCTCGTATTCCTTAAAATCCTTTCTATGCTTTGTTGGATTCTTTCCTTGATTTCCTTGATTTCCTCATCCGTTGCTTGGCCCTCTCGTATCTCTTGTTCCAGGAAGAAGTTCAGTTCTATCACCTCCATCTCGTTCAAGAATTCGAGATGCAACCGTTCAAACTCCTTACGCAGCTCGGGTGGCAGCTCCCGAACCGTGAGTTGGTGACATGCTCCCTTTCGACTCAACGCATCAGCTACTACATTGGCCTTTCCGGGGTAATAGTTGATTCCAACATCATAATCCTTGATGAGTTCCAACCATCGACGTTGCCCCAAATTCAGATCCGTTTGCGTGAATATATACTTGAGGCTTTTGTGATCCGTATAGATCTCACCTCGGTGGCCAAGGATATAATGCCTCCAAATCTTCAAGGCGTGTACCACGGCTGCAAGTTCCATGCCATGTGTGGGGTAATTCAGCTCATGTTTCTTTAGTTGTTTCGATGCATAGGCTACCACTTGTCCTCATTGCATGAGCACACATCCAAGCCCTTGTCTTGATGCGTCACAATATATGTCAAAACTCTTGCTCACGTCCGGCAATACCAAAACCGGCGCTGTTGTTAATATTTTCTTTAGTTCTTCAAATCTATCTTGACACGCTGGTGTCCAGTGAAATGCTTTCCCCTTCATTAGCAATTCAGTCATAGGCTTTGCTATTTTGGAGAAATCCTTGATGAACCGGCGGTAGTATCCAGCCATCCCAAGGAAACTCCGAATATCTCTCACATTCTGCGGTTGGTTCCACTTCAGAACATCTCCCACTTTTCCGGGATCAACCGATACTCCTCCCTCGGAGATGATGTGGCCTAGAAACGATATCTTCTTTAGCCAAAATTGACACTTCCTGAACTTGCATACAATTGATGCTCTCGCAGTTTCTGCAATGTTAACCTCAAGTGTTCTTCGTGTTCTTCCTCGCTTTTTGAATACACCATGATATCGTCGATGAAAACCACGATAAATTTGTCCAAGTACTCCATGAAGACCTTATTCATGAGGTACATAAAGTACGCGGTGCATTCATTAACCCAAAAGACATAACGGTATACTCATACGAACCATACCGTGTTTGACATGCAGTCTTGGGTATATCGGAGGGCTTAATCTTCAGCTGGAAGTATCCTGACCGAAAATCAATCTTGGAGAAAATTCAGGCACCTTTCATTTGGTCGAATAGGTCCTCTATACGGGCAGCGGGTATTTATTCTTGATCATCACCTCATTGAGAGACCTATAATCCACACACATCCTTCGGGTCACATCCTTCTTATCTACAAAGAGCACGGAGGCTCCCCATGGTGAAGAGCTTGGGCGTATAAAACCCTTTTCTAGCTGCTCCTAAATTTGCTTCTTGAGCTCCACTAGTTCATTAGCGGGCATCCTATATGGCCTCTTCACTATAAGTGCAGTTCCGGGTACTAAATCAATAGCAAATTCAATGTCCCGGTGAGGTGGCATACCTGGAACTTCTTCCGGGAACACATCTGAATATTCTTGAACCACCGGAATGCTTTCCAATGTTGCTTCTTTGACGTGGTTCAGCGCTGCCTTCTCGGTTGCCGGTTGGGCTGCCTCGAACTCAATACGAGTACCGTGCTCACTTGTCAACTGCACGATCCTCTCAGCACATTGAATCACTCCGTTGTGCTTGCTTAGCCAATCCATTCCAAGTATTATGTCAATCCCTTAGGAATCCAAGACAATAAGGTTGGCAAGAAAGTCTACCCCCCTTATTTTAAGGCTTACTTTCGGACATACTATATTAGTCCTCATCTCTCCACCGGGAGAATTAACCAACATAGTTTGTTTCATGTGTGATATGGGAAGGTTATACTTGGCAACATACTTGGATGATATGAATGAATGCGATGCTCTGGAATCAAATAAAGCAGTGGCTGGGTTGGAGTTGGCAAGAAACATACCAATCACGACGTCCTCAGCTTGTTGTGCTTCCTCAGCGGAGACATGATTCACATTGCCACGAGCATAGTTCTGCTGTTCACGGTTACCTTGATTAGCTCCTCTATCTGGCCGTGGGTTATGCTTGGGTACGTTGCTCGGCTGTCCAAGGCCCTTCTTCGGACACTGACTTGCAAAGTGTCCAGCCTCTCCACATGAAAAACATGCTTTGTTGCCCATAACAGAGGAATGTTGGGGCGAGCCTGGTTTTGAGCATAGGCGCCCATGTTGGGACGGGGCGCAGGAGGCAAAGGCATACGGGGTGCTTGCATAACAGGGCATTGCTGCGGTGGCTGATTAGGGCGTGGTGGATTTGCAGGGCAGAAAGTAGAAGCGGACGAGCCATAATGTGGTGCATCTGGTGGCATAAAGCGGAGACGTACATTGCTCCCTTGTGGCTGTCCTTGATATGGCATCTTCCTCTTGCCCTCTTGCTCGATCTCACGGATCTTGCTCTCAACCACTATAGCTTTGTCAACAAGCTTCTGGAAGTTTGCATAATCATTGTTGAGCAGCTGAACATGGATCTCATTGTTCAATCCTCTCATGAAAAAGTATTGCTTTCTTTGATCTGAGTTCACGTCTTCTAGAGCATACCTTCACAGCTACGTGAAGTTGTTGAGGTACTCATTCACGCTCTTCCTTCCTTGGCGGAGACCTTCAAACTCTTGCCTTTTAAGCATCATGACTCCTGCAGGGATGTATTGAGAGAGGAAACTCTCCTTGAATTCAGCCCAAGTGATAGTCTCCTGGTTGACATAAGCATTGCAAAGAGCGTGCCACCAGTCAGCGGCTGCTCCCATAAGTTGGTGCGATGTGAAGAGAACTTTCTCCCAATCATTGCACTGAACAATAGAAAGCTTCTTTTCCATGGAATTCAGCCAATCATCAGCCTCCATGGGGTCATTGGCTTGTGCAAAAGTAGGCGGCCTAGTCCTCATAAACTCTCCCAATCTGTTGTG
Organism: Neostapfia colusana; assembly: GCA_030760725.1. Lineage (NCBI taxonomy): Eukaryota > Viridiplantae > Streptophyta > Magnoliopsida > Poales > Poaceae > Neostapfia > Neostapfia colusana. The sequence goes on along the minus strand of JASWHV010000005.1, from coordinate 60,427,499 downwards.
AGCCGGCAGTGGTGGCAGTGGTGGCGGTGGGGGTGCAGGAATGGGGTTAGGATTGTTATTGTTGTTGGATTGCAGCTATCCCAACGTTTGTATCATAGTTTGCATGAGCTGGTTCTGCATAGCCATCAACCGTTGAAGGTTGTTTGCATCAGCCCCGGGGTTAGCATTTTCAGGAACTACAATGTTGCCATCCTCTTGTGGTTCATTGTTGCCACGAGCGTTCCTCCTTTGATGGCTGGCGTTTTCCCTCACCATCTGTGAGAGAGAGTAGAGTAGAATATAAAATAGAAGTTTAAATTGATTCCCCAGTATATGCATCAAGGTGTATGAACTAAGTATATTCTTTTATTAATTTCAGTCTATATGAGGATGTGAACACGTGCCAAAGCATCTCACATCTCTCCACTCTGTGTGAATGTGGACATTCGCTGAAGCGTCCCCAACTCACATCAGCATACAAACCAAGCAATCATCACAAAAGTTCAACACACCACTCTTATTCAAGCTACTCCGATTGAAATGTTCCTATTACAGCTTATTCGATGGGAATCCTATACTTAATCATGTGAACCGGTGCTGTTCTCGCCGTATGACGGAGGTGGTCCATACATGGGCGCACACCATGGTGAGTCGGCAGTCCATTTGGGGTTAGATGACACTGGTGCTCCATTTGCTCTCGCGTTGGCATGAGTCTCCTCTTGTTTCTCTAGCAAATACAGCTTCTTGCGGAGGTAACGGATCTCTTCTTGTGCGCTTGCATAGCGGTTTCCTAACTCCACGAGCAACATCTGAGACTTGTCAGCAGCCTGTGGGATGGAAAGGGCTGTTACATGGGGTCCAATAATCTCCCTTGTACCACTCTTCCGACACGGGTGCAGCTCAAAAGTGGTGCCCTCAAGCTGCTCATGGATGGCGTAGCACAGTCCGTTGAGTGCTTCCCATTCAACATCATCGATAGTATCTGCCCTTGTAGCTCTCCATGTGGGTGTGAAGTTCCGAGTGACAACCCTACCGTTAGATAGCATGGTTACATCAGCCTTCCACTCTTCATGTCCGCAACGAGGGACTTTCTTGAGGAGATACTCCGTGTATAAGCTGCAGCAATCCAGAAATTCTTTGAGCTTCCTGGATGTGTGTCCTCCTTCCGCTCCGTCGGACCGAAATTCTTGAACTGAATGGTTGGACCATTCATCACCTTCATTTATTGGTCTCAGCATGGGGTGGCTCCTCCTCGGGTTCATCTCCTCCCGTCATAGTTCCATGAGGCTCCACGGGGTGTAAGCCCTCGTGAAATTCCTCCTGAGGGGCGTACTAATCCTGTTCTTGTGGATCATCCTCCACATCGTCTTCGAATGGTTTCACCTCTTCCGGATCCTCTTCCTCAAGCATATAGCGATTGACTTCAACTTCATCATGAGGTTCCGTCTTCACATCTTCCCAATATGTTCTATCGGACACCTCAATGGGGTTAAGAGCACTCACATGTGGTGATGGACGAGTTCTTATGCCTGCTGTGCTCCTGGTCACCGGCATCTATAAATAAGACATGAGAAACTTTAGAGAAGGAAAAAATAACTCAAAAACTTCAGAAACTATGGAGCAAGGAAGCAAAAGTGTTGCTGTCCAAAAGAAGAGAAAAGGAGGGGCTGAAAATAGCACTTTGCGGTGGCTGAGTTGACAAGTAAGGTGCAGCAGCAAGTAATTTTCAAAAATAACAGTTTAGAGAGGTGTGCCTATGTGTTTTAGAGTGTCCATTCTACCTAGGCTTGCGTTCTATGGTCAACGTGGCTCCGATACCAATCTGTGACACCCGGTTCTGAAAATAGAACCAAGTGAATGCATATGTGTGACCAGGATGTTCATCACACATACACATGTAATCCACAAACTAAATTAAGAATATAACCACAAATAAATAGTGTTTAAGTACTTTATTACAATGACTCAAATTCTCACTCATGAATCTCTAACTTATTCTTGCAGCGGAAGTCTCTAAACGACAGCGGAAATAACTAAATAGCGGGCTCCAATCTTCAACTCCACAGGCATCTTGACAGTAGTTCGTACGCCTAGTACTCCACATGGCCCTCGAAGTACTCATCTCCTGTAGCTGATATTTATGTGGTAATGCAAGGGTGAGTACATGTCGTACTCAGCAAGTGCGGAAAAAGTATGACATGTAGCTTTCAACAAGGTATGGAATAAAAAGGCTCATTGCAGCAAGCAAAATTTTTTCACAAACATGATAAAAACAGCAACCATTTCTAGGTGAGTTAAAGCCCAATATATCCAAGTAAATCAGCAACATTCTTTCATCATAATTCACCATTTATCAAGTCTCAACCAGCCAATAATCTTTCTCAAGTTCATCTCATACTCATAAATATTCATAACCATCTCATATTCATATAACCAAAGCCAAACTCATTTTCATGACTCAAAACAGTTCCAAAACCAATCCCAATGACCATACCATTACCATATCGAACAATCATCCCAAGTTTTCCCTCTAATCATGGAAGTTGGCCAGGTGCTTGTGACCGGAAGCACGGCTATCATGATAGTTTTACACTCTGCAGAGGTGGCACCACTTTACCCACAAGTTCGTGATTTCGTCACCCGTCGGCGACTGCAGAACCTCCATTATACCAGTACACAACCATCGGTGTATGGCCAAGAGATCACAAAATAGCCTTTACAAAGGGGCTACTAGATGTATGTACTCACTAAGGTTTCATCGGCAGGCTTGAATCACCATTCTCCCACCCACGGGCCCCCTCTTGTGACATGCAGTTCCCAGGGCAGTCCCTCTCGACTCCCATTCCCCGCGCCATCCACGGTCCATAACAAGCTAGCAACACACCTAACTAGTAAGCTAAGCCGCACCCATACTTGACCTTGTGGTGACACTGTTTTCCTGGCATATTCTCGCATGAACCGGTCCTTAGATCTATGGCAAGTAAACCGCCTTCTCATTCAGCAACATCCACGAACCAAGCTTGACTAGATCTCCCCTGATTCCATGCTCATTATCATCATCAATTTCTCATTATCATTATTCATATGAGTGCAGTAGCTAACCATGTTTTAATTCAGCTTCCCGTATCCGTAGATTAAGCGAAGCAAAAATGAAAAATGACCATACCCAACTCATCAACTTTCCCGGTGACAAGGATGGTTAACAAAACTAGTAAACTCCTATAAAACGGTTGTCGAAGTGTGTAGCCGACACTTCCCTGGGGCCTGCTCTGGGCAGCCCGCGGAGGTTTATTTTTGGAGGGGCTAGTTACTCACGGAGAGCTCACGCGTTAGGGATGGTGGAGGGAGAAGCTTGACACAGGGATTTTTACGTGGTTCAGGCCGCCGGAGCGTAATTCCCTACGTCCACGGTGAGCTGGGTTGCTCGTTGTATTTATTGTTGCTCAGAACCGGAGTCCTGAGATTGAGGATGATCTAAGTGCTCGGATGCTGGAGCGTATGTGTGCAAAGAGTCAAATCCTTGCTAACGTTGCCTACCCGAGCCTTTTATAGTCCAAGGCTCGGGCGGCTTGCAAGGTGGGCCTGGGACCCGACAGGTGGTCCCAGGGAGATTGTCTGCCATCTACCGTATCTGCAGTTACGCCGGTAGTTGTCTTTGGCGAGGGCTTCCGAGTCTTCGTTCTGCCGCCCTGCCCATGCCGCCAGCTAGTCGTAGTGGTTGGAACGGGCGGCAGGGGATGTCTTGTCGCTGTGTTTATTGGCGGGCAGGCTCTGACGCGACACGCCAGTCTGTGATGTGACTGGGCGCAACGGCACCTGACTGAGGTGTGCTCCGCATCTCCGCGCCTTGGGAAGGCGCGGGTCTTGAATACCTTGTACGGGCAAGGTATGGCACGTCTTTACTCCTGCTGCCTACCGCGTGGGGGCAGGCAGCACTGCTTTGCTGGCCACGTGGCGGGTCCGGAGCTCTCCTCTGAGGAGAGGGAGGTTCGGCCCCGCGGGACACGTGGAGCCTTCGGAGCTCTCCCCGCGGAGGGGGGAGGTCCGTCTCTGCTGGCCACGTGGCGGGCCCGGAGCTCTCCTTTGAGGAGATGGAGGTCCGGCCCCGCTGGACACGTGGAGCCTCCGGAGCTCTTCCCGCGGAGGGGGGAGGTCCGGCTCTGCTGGCCGAGTGGCGGGCCCGGAGCTCTCCTCTGAGGAGAGGGAGGTCCGGTCCTGCTGGACACATGGAGCCTCCGGAGCTACCACCACGGAGGGGGGAGGTCTGGCTCAGTTGGCCACGTGGCGGGCCGGGAGCTTACCTCTGAGGAGAGGGTGTCCAGCCACGCTGGACACATGGCGCCTTCAGAGCTCTCCCTGCGGAGAAGGGCGAGGTCCTTAGGCAGTTTCCCGGGCCCATCTCGGGGGAGATAGCGAGCCCGAGGTGGGGCCCCCGTCTCTTCCACTCCGCGCACCTTCTCAAATACCTGCATTGACCGTTGCCGGAGCACGAACAGTCATGGGTTCGTCAGAGCGTGTGCCCCACTTGATGGCTGCTTTTACTATGGCGGTTCCCAAAGCTGTCACTTCTGCACGTTGCAGCGCCTTTTCGGGAACCGCCGAAGCGTCTTGCCGGCTCGTCTCCTTGGGAGACTGACTTCTTGGACCACCGCTTTAACTGGACGGCTTGGGTGCACTTGTCATCGGTGCTTGGTCTTGGAGCTGAAGCGGTTGTCCAAGCGGCGTATTCGAAGAGTTTCAAATCGCTTTGAACCGCACCTGGGAAGTTTAAAAGGGGATCTTACCTGCATCGCGGCTTCCCTTCACACTTCCCAGCGCTTGCATCTTCTTTGAGCTCTTGCGCCCTTGTCTTCCCTAGCCTTGAGCTTCCATTTGCCATGGCTTCCAACTTGCCTCTGCCGCGTTTCGCTCGGTCAGCTGAGCTCGTGCCAGTGCGCAGGCTGCTGGGCTGGCACGCGGAGGAACAGAAGCGCTGGCTCCGGCAGGGATCTCTCCTCCTACTCCTGGAGAAGGGGAAATAGTCTTCTTCACCGCTTAAGCCATGGCGGGGTTCGTCCCGCCAATCTCTTCCTTCTTCGTGACGCTGCTGGAGACGTACGGTCTCCAGCTCCATCACCTCTCCCCCATCTCCTTCGTGATGGCCGCCGTCTTCGTGCACTTCTGCGAGATGTTCGTGGGGGTGCATGCTTCAGTGACGCTCTTCCTCTACTTCTTCGTGTTGTGGACGACCGGGTGCAGCTCGAAGAATCAGCTGGGGGCGTACTACTTCCAGCATCGCTGCAAGGATCCGAAGGCCTCTGGGTACCTTCTTCCTTTCAGCGCGTCGAGGTGGGAAAACTGGAGGGAGAACTGGGTGATCATGCAGACCGACGAGCATGATCGCCTGCAGCTGCCAACTGCCGGCCCGGCCACCGAGCGTCGTTTCTAGGAGGAGATCCCGGAGCTGGAGCCGGATTACGCGCCGGTCTTGGAGCGGATCCGGTTCCTGGCCAACGAGGGGCTGACGTCCCTGATGGTGCTGATAGATTTCCTGTCGCGCCGTATTGCGCCCTTGCAGCAACGCAACCGCCCGTCGTGGTACTATACCGGTGAGCTCGACTGCTCCAGTCTGGAGAGGGGTCTCGGATCCGACCCATCTGATGAGGTGCTGTATGAGATGGTGGCCAAGGTGAGCAGCGACCCCGTCACCGGCAGCGACCTCACCTTCCCGACCTCTGGCACTCCCCTCTTATTGGAGCCGCAGAGGAGGGCAGAGTTGCTGTGAAAGATGCCGAACCTTGACGACATCGGGATCGTCGTTCGTCAGGTTGGGGATGCCCTCCGGGGGATCTCGATTCCCGGGGTCGAGCGCTCCGGGGTGGAGCGCGAGGCGTCTACCGCTGCCCAACCCGCACCGAGGGTCGACGGAGCTCAGACCGTCGACAAGGGGAAGGGGAAGGAGCCGGCCCCCGGGCAGCCAGAGAAGAAATGTGCCCAGTCTCCTCTGAGGGTGTCGTTTGCACCGAGCCAGGGGGCCGGGGTACCTTTGCGCCCATCTCCTGGAGGCGCTGGTTCGTCGGGTGGCGACCCAAAGAGACCTCGGGTCTCCAGCTCCGGTGGGTGTCTTCTCGAACAGCGGCGGTCCGAGGAGCCCCAGGCGTCCCGCCTCCCTTCTTCAGGCGGAGGAGCTTCAAGGAGGGACGCCAGTGGGGCGATGCCTGGGGGTGAGCCGAGGGCTCAGGCGCCACATCCAGCGGGCGTCCCGGCTGCAGGATCGGCTAGCAGCGGCGTTGGAAGGGGCAGCGCTGGGACCCATCCGGGGCGCAGGTGCCCCGGGCCTCAGGGGTCGGATCGGCGAGCAGCGCTATGGGCGCCACTGACGGGGGCCCTACTGCTCTGCCTCCTACTCCGCCGGTCCGGGTGCCCGCGGTGCAGGCGCAGGCGCCGGCGGCAGGTTCTGGCGGTTCTGCCCTGGCTCGGAGGCCGGGGCTCCAAGCCCGTTGGAGCGCTCACGTTCCCCGGTAAGTGTCGCTCTTTCCAGTTTTTAGAAGTGGCGTTCCTCCCTCCTTTCTTAACCTGAAAGCTTCTTATGTCGGCAGGGACTCACCGGCTGCCGGGGGTGAATCTGTTCCCCGGCCATCTCCGGCCAGCGGAGCCTCTGCTCCGCAGCGCCCGGGAGCTTTGGCGGCTAAGACGGCCCCCAAGTCGGCGGGGGCTTCTTCTGTGCCGGCGGGACCATCCCCCGTGGTGGCAGCGGCAGCACCCGCTCGTCCTCCTTTGCCAAGTCGGAAGTCCGGTGCTGAGGCTGGAAGGGCATCTGTGGGTGCAGTTTCTGGCCCCTGGCTTCCCCAAATCGGCGCCTCGCCTCAATTGCCGAGGCACCGGCACCTCCACCGGTCGTGGCTCCTACGGGGGAGGTTAGGGGCGCAGCTCCTGCTTTCGCTGCCCCGCTGCCCCTAGCGGATGCCTAGGGGCTTGCCCAGGCTGGCGTCCGGCAGGTCCAGGCCGCCTTTGAGCGGGAGCGGGAGGCGCTGGCTGGAGGGATGTGACGCCCTCAATTCTGTGGAAAAACCACGGAACTGAGAACTAATGCATATGTGTGCCCAGGATGTTCATCACACATATACATACGTTCCACAAACTGAATTCAGATTATATATTACCACGAATAACAGAGTTTATTACAATACCTCATGAGTTTTGGACTCATGCTTACAGCGGAAGTCTTATTTCTATGCAGCGGGAATCTTTATTTTAATGCGGAAGCAAAACTAAGCAGAAGTGGCTCCATCTCTACTCCCTTCACAGGCAAGGTTGAGAATAGATCACACGCCGTGATACTCCATTTGTTCTTCATAGTAGGCTTCTCCTGCTGCTGATGATGAAATAATAATGCAAGTTTGAGTACAATGATGTACTCAGCAAGTGCGGGAAAACACATGATATGCAGTTCATAAACAAGGTAGGTATAAAAGGTTTATTTGCAGAAAAGCAGATTTGTAAAACCATGATAGAGCAGCAACTTAACTTTAGATGTAATCCCAACATGTACTAAATTACCAACATACCTCCATCACTTTCCGTGTTCCATCCGAACATTAACCAATCCTTCATACTCACGAATACCTCCTCGTATTCGCTACCATCTCACCTCGTAAAACAACTTCGTCTCACACCGAGACCAATCTCATGTCATGTCCCAACAGTTATGCAACCATCTCATCATCCAGAATCAACAGTTCTAAACCAATAACCATAACCAAGAACCTTCCCAATAACCTTCCCAACTAATCATGGCAGTTTAGCCAGGTGCTCGTGACCGTAAGCTCGGCTATCATGATAGTTTTAGTAACTCTGCGGAGTTTGCACCTCTTTACCCACAAGTTTGTGATTTCGTCACCCGTCGGTGACTGCAGAACCTCCATTATACCAGTACACAACCGTCGGTGTATGGTCAAGAGATCACAAAATAGCCTTTACAAAGGGGTTACTAGATGTATGGACTCACTAAGGTTTCACCGGCAGGCTAGAATCTCCAATTCTCCCACCCACGGGCCCCCTCTTGTGCCATGCAGTTCCCAGGGCAGTCCTCACTCGACTCCCATTCCCCGCGCCTTCCACAGTCCATAACACTCTAGCAACTTACCTAATTACTCAGCTAAGCCGCACCCATACTTGGCCTTGTGGTGGCACTGTTATCCTGGCATGTGCATGCATGAACCGGTCCTTAGATCAACGGCAAGTAAAACCACCATCTCATGCTACCTCATTCACAAACCCAGGCTTGCCTAGATCTCCCTCCGATCCATGTTCATTAGCCTCATCAGTTACTTATTTTCAGTACGAGTGCAGTTAGCTAGACACATCTATCTCGCTTCCCAATTCCATAGACTCGGCGAAGCATAAAGCAAAAACCATACCCGACTCATAAACTTCCCAGGCGACAAGGGTGGCTTAATCAAAACTAGTAAACTCCTATAAAAGGGTTTCCCATCTTGTTTGACTCAGTACACACACTTTTTCGCAAAACAAACAGTTTTTCCAAAAATATAGGATCAATATGGTCAAGGAGCACTTGCCTTGTTCTTGCGGTTCCGGTTGTTCTTGGATCTCAAAACCTTGTTGCTGCAGTTCGTCGTAGACAACTCCCTGAGCTTGTCCTGCTATGTAGGATCATGTGCATACAAGATTCACAGCAATCAATATCATGCACAAACCTTAAACTAGATGACATGATGCATGTGCATGCTATCCTATGATTAGTTTTATTAGATTGGTATGTATGTTGTAAGGGCCTCAGTTTTTGACACACATTTGCAGTGTTCATCACCACACCACACACCTCATTTGAGGAAGAATGATGAACACAAATGAAGAGCAAGTAACAATTATCAACATGCTCATTAGAAAACAAACTTACACATTGCAAAAGTGGTATTTCCCACATGTGATATAGATGGGCTGGACATATGAAAACTCCTACACTTTACTAAGGATGTCCATGCCAAGTTTCACCCAAATTCAAAACCTTTGAGGTCAGTTTGGGTATAGTTAGGAAGGGGGGCAGTTTGAAACCATATTCAAATTCAAACTGTTTTCACCCACTGAATTTAAAAGTGGAAGGCATATTCTCACTCAGCACATTTTTGTGAGCTCCCACACCAATTTTCACTCCATTTGGAGTTGATCTTGACATGAGCTAAGGGGGAGAAATTCAAACTTTATTTGAATTTCAAACTGAACTTGTGCTGAAATTCATTCAAACCAAACCTCATTTGCACTTTGATCAATTCAAATGGCTCATGGGTGAATAATTTGAATTGCCAAGGGTAGTATAGGGTTCACTGTTTACCACAGCTGTTAGGAGTAAATTTCAGAGGTTAAAAGGAGGGGTGGGACCCACATGTCAGCCTCTACTTCAACACAAACCGACTGAGACTTTTCACTCGGGTCGCCGAGCTGCAGCGGTGATCGCCACCGAGGCCAGCCACCGCGCCACCAGCTGCTTGCCCACGCGCGGGCATGAGGCGGTGCAGAGCCTTCTTAAGGCGCCTGCCCCCCTCCTCGGCCGAGGCACCACAGTTCTCTTCCGCAAGAACTCAGCGCCGGCCAAGAACTTCCGCAGCTCGGACTTGATCGGAGAACTCCGATCGCAGCTCCCTCCTTCCACTCCAGAGTCCCAGCAAGGTACTAGAGACCTTCCTCCATCCTCCCCATTGCTAGAAGTCGATTGAAACCGAGTGATATCGGCTGTGCCGAAAGATCAAACTCGGAACTGGAAACCGCCGCACCTCGGGCTCTCGTGGACAGCCCAACCAGGGCGTTGTCACGCCCGAGCCAGGGCACCCTTGGACGCGCAGGTGACCGGTGCTGCTCATCCCAGAGCCACAGCTCGAGTGGTTGCTCACCGGCGGCGAATTTCCACTTTTCCCCTTTCTGTGTGCAGAACGACCTTCGGGTACGATTCTGCTTAATTCGTGCTCTAGAAAGGATTAGAGGGCCTTAGGCCACTCCCACACGAGCTAGACACGGTGACGCACAAGTTGCCTTCACAACTCTGGGCCGGAGAACCTCTGTGCCCGGCGTAATTTAAGGTCTACTAAGGGCGGAACGAACGAGGGGTATCGGGCGCACGGTGAGGACCTATTTCGGGCCTTCCCCGAGCTGCCTCGAGTTCATGTCGACCTTCTCTGAGGTCCACTGATGCTCCCCGACCGATTTCCCAAGTAGCTGAGGTACTAGGAGAGTCAGCCGACGTGGCCGAAGTCGTTCCGATATGGCGGCTCGTCGCCAACCATGCTCCGGCCGTTGTCATGAGCAGCTGACCCTCGGATCCTGTTCCCCAAGTAAAAGTAGGCAGGGGCGGCCAGAATCAAGAAGTTTGGAGCTGTACAGCAGCCAGCGGCGAGCTCTCCGGCGAGGTCCCTCGGCGGCGGGGCGCGGGTGTCGCGAGTTGAAGAAGGGGTGGACCCCAGCTGTCAGCGGCCGATATTTTGAATCGGGATCCGGCTGCGGCCGGGATCGGGAGTGCTGGCGCGCAAAATCCTTGTGAGCCGCGGTGTGCCATCGCCTAGGCGTGCGACGCGTGTCCCATGGGCCCACGCGCGAGTTTAAACTTTTCCCCGATTTTCAGATTTCCTTCAAACTTCAAATCCTTATAACTTTGGCTAGGAAGCTCCAAATTGTGTGAACCAAATTCTGCTGGATTCAGCTCTCTGAGTACTTTCCAGAAAATCATGTTTCACTTCATGAAATTCCTTAATTCTCCAGAGTTAATTCCTTAAAATTTAAACTGTTAGGAATTTTAACTGGAGAATCCTTTGGAGGAAAATCCTGAAATTTTGCTGAGATGTTCACCAAAATATCCTTGAGCTACCACAAAAATTTCAGATCCATTTGAGCTCATTTAGTCCACCTAATGGTGTGATTAGTAAAACTGTTCCAGAGAAAATAGAAAATGTTCAGAAACATTTTCAGAAATTTCTCTGAAATTGTTTAGCTCATATCTCTAGTTAGAGACTTCCAAATTAAGTGAGACCAACTCCATTAGAACCCTCTGAAAATCTAGTTTTCAGAAAGTCATAGTTTGTCTCATGAAAATTCCTAGAACACCCAACTGCACAGCCAAGAAAACCATGGGTTGGGTTTAGGATTGAAAACCTCGTTAGCCACTGCATTGCTAGGATAGAGTAGGATTCGGTACAAGTCGAGTAGTTGGAACTACTCGCGAGAATAGGCTAGAGGCACATTGCTCGGGTAGAGATAGCACATAAAAAACATGGCAAGAAAATGAGACCGAGCGGAGAGTAAGGGCAGCAGGACTTTGGGGCCTGTGTGCTGTAGCCCCGCTTGTGTCGATTGAGGACCGAGCCGTGTGCGGGCCTGTTGAACAAGCTAGAACAGTACCGAAGACCTACCGGCTATATGGGAACCGGGAAACTGATGTAACTCGGGTAGCTGGGTATTGAGGCATTGCCCGTCGTTCAGAGGGTAGGTTGAGAGCTCGAGGTGTAAATCAGCTGGCGGCACAGAGATGCGCGTGCAGGGACCTCTTGCTCGGGACGATGGGACCGGTTCAATATTTAGCTGACGGGTGAAAGGTAGTCGCGTACGACGTCCGTGATGGTTGTTGTAGGCAACATCGAGTATGGGCGTACGTGACGGGTTGTTCGGGTAACCCTGCAGGTGTAAATCGATTATAATCACCGTCCCTCGCGGTCAGTGAGTACCACTTGTTCACTGTACCGTGACGTAGAAAGAACAGGCTAGTACATGTTAAAATGTTGCTGATTGAAAGCTGGACATTGATTGTTAATGATATGTTGTAGCTTAGTGCTAACTAAAGTTCTTTTCAACTTGGGCAAAGTACATGAGAGAAATGCGTTTCTTGTTTGATAGCGGCTCTCTCATGTGCCTTAGCGTAAGGTTCTCCACAACCTGCTGCTAAAACTTGAAAGTAAGGTTCTACTAATTAGGCGAGTCCTTGCAAATGATTTTTACCTCATGCAACCCATTACCTTCATGTAGAAGTTCCATGTTTAGGTGAGACGGGTCAGACTTGCTGAGCCTTCGTGCTCACTGCTTGTGTTTGAAGCTTTTGCAGGGTTCTATGAGGAAGGGACTCCCGAAGAGGAGACGGAACCCCAGGAGGGGAACCCCGTCGAGTGGGAGTCGTGCACGCCGCAGAGTTAGTGTGCGTGTGTGCTAGCAAGGACACGTTCGAGGGCTGAACGTGCACTTGATGCTTAGTCTACGCCCGTGAGTGTAGACTGAACTTATTTTGATGTAAACATGTTCATAAACCTGTTTATGTAATAAAACTTCCGCTTCCGCTTTGCACCTTTGACGTGTGTTATACGGTGCTGTGCAACGCAGCACCCCTCAGCGTGATCCTGGCTTGACAGGACCATTGGGGTCGTGTCAGCGTGGTATCAGAGCTCGCTTGAGGTTTAACACAGTACAAAGGTCTTCTTTTTCAAAAATCCAGTGAGCAACGAGTTAGTAGCCCGTATAAGGATGTTATTAGCATATAGAAAGTGGCATATTAACCTATTTGTTATGTCGGAAAATCGTGCATCTCGGGACGTTCATGTCTTGGGGGGTGCACGTAAGCGCTGTCCACCAGTGCGCACAAGCTGAAGGGTGGAGCCCCACGGGTGGCAGGTAACCTGACCTGCTTTAGTATCCTCTACGACTCTTCATGTCGTTTGGGGTATTCGAGCAACGCCTGTCCCTGGCGTGCGTGGTGCAACATGGGAGACCCCGTCACGTGGTCTAAAACGTGAACACGTAACTCAAGGCGTGTTTGGCTTGAGAACATCCGGGCGAGTGATGACGGCCGGGTGTACAAACTGTATGGATTCCGGGCTCGGTGTGCAGCCGAGTCTGATGATTGGTTGAATTTCTGCAGGTAGCCTTACCACGAAACGGTAGACGTGTAGCATCCGTGTGCGAGTGACGAGTAGTGCCACTAAACTAACGAAGCCGGCTAAGTCCGGTATAGGTTTTTCCTTTGTGAGGACGTAGTACCGACATAATTTGGTGACGCATCGACGTCACACCCAACTAAATAAACAACTTCATTTAAAAACTTGAAGGTTTTGATCCAAAGTAGTAAAACTTGATGTAACTCCTTCCCTTGAACAGGATATTCAAAGCTAATAAGTTTTCAACTTATAGGATGTTAAGGACAGAGCACTCTGTTTTCAGCTGAATCAAGGCTGAAGTTAATCAGAGGTTAGAGGTTGAGTTCTTTCGAGGTTAGGGTCGTATGATACCTTTCTGGAAAGCTTTGGAAGAGCTTTACGACTGTTCTGTTGAGTTCCAGAGGTGTTTCATCCCTTAACCACTCGAAAAATGCAGTAGAGTTGAAACTGTCCAGAAAACAGGACAGAGTAAAGACTCTCTGTAGACTCGCTGTAAATTAAGCATAACTTCCTGCTTAAAAATCCAAAAATAAGAAATGAGGTAGTTCTGGGAAGCTTATGAGAGGGGTTACAACTTTGTAACAGAAAGTTTTGTCAAATTAGGAACAGAATTAACTGGAATTCTTGGATCAAATCAGTGCCTAAGGCAGGGAGGTGCTGTCCAATTGTTTCTAGAAATTCTGTTAACTTTGACATCTCATAACTTTTGAACCAGGACAGATCTTAGGCCAACCAAATACTTGCTGTAAAACTATTGAAGTTAACTTTAACTTTGATGTTGAGCTCCAGGACTGGTTTTGCTTTTAACCTGGCCTAAATCAGATTGATATGGAAACTGGTCAGGGCTGTCATGGTAACAGCAGATCAGCAGTCAAATTTGTTTAAAAATTTGAACTATGTTTCCAAGTGTTATGGGTTCAATGACATATCTTATGTTATAACTCAATGGTTTACTGTTCAAATAAATATTTGACATTTCTCAAATATATTTTTACAGATGGCAGCAGATAAACGGTTGGAAAACGGGTGGGTAGTTTCCCACTGCTCTGACCGTAGCGGCTACCCGGAAGCATTGCGGCAAATGCTCCAATATTTCGGGTACAACCAGATGTCGCAATACTTCGCCAAGGAAGAAGGCGAAGAGGGGAACAAGACGTGGACGATCCATGTCGAGGTTTCCGCAGGACCTACGCCACCCGGTTGGGTGCCATTCACCGTCACGGTGAGAGGAAGACAACCGGAAGGGATGTGGCAAGTGGCAGCCCGTGACACTATGTCACGTTTCTGCCAACTACACGTGCAGGCTATGGAGGGCACTCCATACGCACTCGTTCCGGTGGAGGGACGAGCTCAGCATGTGTGGGAAGAAAGGTACCTGGAGGCAACGGACCCAAATTGCCCAAGGTACAACCCCGCGGAGGCCAACCTCAGCCTCCAAATGAGGGCGGGAAACGCTGTGATGGACAGCCAAGCTGTTCATACGGAGCATCTCGCCACCAAGCTCAAGGAGAGCACAAGCCGTGGAGATCATTTCGAGGGTGCTCACAGCGCACTCCGTAATGTGCTCCTTCCGACGATCAAGCGACTGAATGAACAACACAATCAGTTGCGTCGTCTGAAGAAGGCAAAGAAGAAGGGCCGTGTTGACATCGCGGCGTTGCAAGAGCTGGTGCAGACTCTGACCCAGCAGAATGAGGACCTTGCTCAAGAGCGGGACGACGCTATTGAGGAAGGACAAGGCTGGGAAGAGGACTACAACCAGGCTATGGACGAGGTGCATGCATTGCAGGACCTCGTGCCCCCGGTATTGGGCGTACCGGTAGTCTTGGGTCTTCCAGCCATGGGAGAGCCCGGAATGGGAGGAGAGGTGGTAGATCCAGAGCCACCAGCTGAGGTACCGGAGGAGTACGACCCACAGGAGGTCGAGTTCTACTCCGAGTAGGGGGTTACGGTTGCCAAGTAGGGCAGCTAGGGTAGCGTAACCCAACTTTTGTAAGCGGTGACATGTCGTGTAGACAGTAGCGTATGTATAGGTAGTGACGACATGAGCACGACTTCTCGGAGATCCGAGAATAATGTATCTTGTATAAAGTTTATGCTTTATCAATATATGTGAATGTTGTGCAAGTTGATCATGCGTCGCTTCGATACTTACTGCTGTTTATGGAATTTTGAGTAAGACATGTGCTAATTGCTGCTGTGTTGAATTTCAGAATGACGCGTACTCGTGCCAACCCTGATGTTGGAGGTACTAACCAAGGGGGAGAGACCTCCCAACCGCCTCCCGAGGACTCCTCGGGACAGCAGCAGCAACAGCAACAGCAAACACCGCCACCGCCACTGCCAACGGTTACATTGGCCGACATTGTCGCGGCAATGGCGGGTTCACATCAGCAGCACACAGAGCTGCTACAAACATTAATTGCGAATACGTCTCGCCCAGAGAGACGTCAAGATCGTGAGGAGCGCCAACAGAGCTCCTACTCCGACTTCCTGGCGACTCATCCCCCTGTATTCTCAAGGGCGGATGAACCACTTGACGCGGACAACTGGCTCCGCGCCATAGAGATGAAGTTCGGGCTGCTCCAAATCAGCGAGCAGCGCAAGACTCAGTTCGCGGTCCAGCAGCTCCAAGGATCCGCGAGCGCGTGGTGGGCCAACTTCTGTGCTTCACAGCCCACTGACCGAGCAATGACCTGGGCCGAGTTCCGGACGGCCTTCCGGGCCTATCATATACCGCCCGGTTTGATGAAGAGAAAGACGCAGGAGTTCCTACACCTGCAACAAGGGAGCCGGAACGCGCTGGAATACTCCAGGGCGTTTAACGATCTCGCGCTATATGCGTCGTATCACGCAGATACGGACGAGAAGCGGCGGGACCACTTTTACCAGGGGCTTAACCCGCTCCTGAAGGACAAGCTGGCGATGTTCAATCGCGGCAGCCTCAACGACATAATTGATGCTGCGATTGTTCAGGAGGACTCCGGCAAGGAGTTGGCGGCGGCAGAGCGAAAGCGAAGCGCGCCGCAGAGCAGCGGAGAAGGAGGCGGTCCTTCTCAGAAGTTTCGGATGGTGAATCGCCCACCATCAGGTCCACGCTGGCAGCCACCACAGCGGTCGATGCCGTTCCGCAGTCGGCCGTACTCTTCACCGGCATTCCGGCCGACACTGCCAGCACCACCGCAACAACAACAGCAGCAGCGGGCGATGCCGCGTGCGTTTGCACCTCCGCAACGCATGCCGGGCTTTCGTCCACCCAGTACTCCACCAGCAGCGGCCACATGTTACAAGTGTGGTCGTCCAGGACACTTCGCGAGCAGTTGCCCGGAGAGGCAAGGCGGCGGAGTGGCACCACAGTTTCCGGGGAGGAATCAACCCCGGAACCCTACTAATGCGCGGCGGGCGAACCCTAGGCCCGGTACTGTCCACCAGCTTGCCATTGAGGACGTGCCGGAGGGCGAGCCAATCCTTGCGGGTATGTTCCAACTCCACCAGCATCCCGCTATAGTACTATTTGATTCGGGCGCCACGCATAATTTTATTAGCCAAGCTTTCATTGCTAAACACAGCTTGCCAATACTACCCACCGATAGTCCATATTTAATTTGTTCACCGGGTGGGAAGATTTCAGCAAGCGTAATGGTCTCCAAAGCACCATTATGCTTAGCGGGTAGAGTGTACCCCACGTCTCTCATTATCTTAGAGGGATAGAAGGTCAATGTCATCCTAGGGATGTCGTGGTTAACCCGCCACGGCGCTGTTTTAGACACCGTCCTTCGAGTCGTGCACTTAAACTCAGAGGTGCACGGTTCTCACTCATTATTTCTGGACAGTCCAGAAATAAAACTTTCAAGTGTCTATCAGTCCACAACTATCAGATTGGAAGACATTCCGGTGGTCCGAGAGTTCCCTGATGTATTCCCGGACGATTTGCCGGGGATGCCACCCGATAGAGAGGTGGAGTTCAAGATTGAACTTGCACCGGGAACCATGCCAATATCCCGAAGGCCGTACAAGATGGCACCCAAGGAGTTGGCTGAACTGAAGACTCAGCTCACGGACCTTCTGGAGAAGGGTTTTATTAGGCCGAGCTCCTCGCCGTGGGGCTGTTCGGCATTATTTGTCAAGAAGAAGGATGAAACGTTGCGTCTTTGCGTGGACTACCGCCCGTTAAATGCCGTAACCATCAAAAACAAGTACCCGTTGCCACGGATCGACATGTTGTTTGATCAGTTGGTCGAAGCAAAGATCTTTTCCAAGATGGATTTAAGATCCGGGTACCATCAGATTAAGATAAGGGCGGAGGACATTCCAAAGACAGCTTTCTCGACAAGGTACGGACTTTATGAGTACCTGGTCATGTCCTTCGGCCTCACCAATGCTCCAGCTCACTTCATGTACTTAATGAACTCGGTGTTCATGCCGGAGCTGGACATGTTTGTCGTGGTCTTCATCGACGACATCCTGGTGTACTCCAAGTCGGAGGAAGATCACAAGAAACATCTGCGTATAGTCTTGCAACGGCTGCGGGATCACAAGTTATACGCAAAGTTCAGCAAATGCGAGTTTTGGATATCGCAAGTGCCTTTCCTCGGGCATATCATCTCAGCGGAGGGTATCGCTGTGGACCCGAGCAAGATCACGCAAGTGCTGAATTGGAAATCCCCGAGAACTGTTCATGAGGTACGGAGTTTCCTCGAACTCGCGGGATATTATCGGAGGTTCATTCCGAACTTCTCGAAGATTGCCAAGCCAATGACAGAGCTGCTGAAGAAAGCTACCAAATATGTTTGGAGTCCAGCATGTGAAGCAGCATTCAAGGCTTTAGTCAAGCACCTGACATCAGCACCGGTTTTGGCGCAGCCAGACACAACGAAACCGTTCGATGTGTACTGCGATGCATCCGGCATTGGGCTCGGATGTGTGCTGATGCAAGACCAAAGAGTGGTCGCGTATGGATCACGGCAGCTTAGGAACCATGAGCAAAATTATCCAACTCACGACTTGGAGCTCGCTGCCGTGGTACTTGCACTGAAGATGTGGAGGCACTACCTACTCGGTAACCTCGTACATTTATATACCGACCACAAAAGCCTCAAGTACATATTCACTCAGAAGGAGCTGAACATGAGGCAACGAAGATGGTTAGAACTGATAAAGGATTACGAGATAGAGATCCATTATCATCCGGGCAAGGCAAACGTTGTGGCAGATGCGCTGAGCCGCAAGTCACACGTCAATAGTCTGACCATCACACCGTTGGAAGAGAGCGAACCACCACTACATGTGATTCCACACGGAGCTCTCTGCAACCTAGCTTTGATCCCCACCATCCGTGAAGAGATAGCGGCAGCCCAGAAGAATGACAAGGGCATGTCCCATTTACAGAGACGTGTAGACAGTGGGGAGTTGAAATGTTTCCGGAAGGACGGAGACGGCGTCCTATGGTTCAAGGACCGGATCGTCGTACCCCGAAACCCGGAGTTACGGAAGAAAATATTTGATGAGGCTCACTTATCAAAATTTTCTATTCACCCCGGCAGCAACAAAATGTATCAAGAGCTCAGAAGAAGGTTTTGGTGGACACGGATGAAGCGAGAGACTGCCAAATACGTGTCCGAGTGTGATACATGTCGAAGGGTGAAGGCAGACCATATGCGGAAACCGGGACTGCTGCAACCACTAGGCATTCCTGCCTGGAAGTGGGAGGACGTGAGCATGGATTTCGTCGTCGGTTTACCCACCACCTTACAGAAACATGATTCTGCGTGGGTGATCGTCGATCGGCTCACCAAAGTTGCCCATTTCATCCCGGTCAACACCAACTACAACGCCAAGAAGTACGCTGAACTGTACATCTCACGGATTCTATGCTTATACGGCGTACCCCGTACCATCATATCGGACCGGGGCACTTTATTTGTGTCCCGTTTTTGGGAGCAGCTACACGCTGCCTTGGGGACGAAGCTGATCCGTAGTTCAGCCTACCACCCGCAGACGGATGGACAAACTGAGCGGGTGAATCAAATCTTAGAAGACATGCTACGAGCTTGCGCTATCGACCACGGCAAGAATTGGGATGATCACTTGCCATTAGCCGAGTTCTCGTACAACAATGGGTACCAAGCCAGCATCAAGATGGCGCCCTACGAGGCGCTATACGGAAGAAAATGCCGCACACCATTGAATTGGTGTGAGTCTGGCGAGAGGGTTACCTTCGGGATTGATCTTGTCAACAACGCGGAAGAAAAGGTTCGACTGATTCAAGCGAACCTAAAAGCCGCTCAATCCCGTCAAAAACAGTATGCGGACCGGAGGAGGCGCCCATTACAATTCGAAGTTGGAGATCACGTATATCTACGAGTGTCTCCAATGAAGGGCGTAAACAGATTTGGGGTGAGAGGAAAGTTGGCACCCCGATTCATCGGTCCATTCCAGATTACCGAAAGATGTCGATCGGTAGCATACCGGCTGAAATTACCAGAAGCACTTTCTGGTGTGCACGACGTCTTTCACATTTCCCAGCTGAGGAAGTGTCTCAAGCTATCAACTACCGTTCAGCTGGAAGACATTGAAGAACTGCAACCGGATCTCACCTATCGGGAGGAACCGGCGCAGATTATTGATGAAAAGGCCCGAACCACACGCAACCGTACGTTGTGGTTCTACAAGGTTCTATGGAGTAATCACTCCATGGACGAAGCGACATGGGAGAGCGAAGAATTCCTTCGCACTAACTACCCCGACTTTTTCACGTCGCATATCCGGTAATTTTCCACCGTCCTCTCTCTCATTTTCACCTTATAATCTCGGGACGAGATTCTTTTAAGGGGGGAGGAATGTAAGGGCCTCAGTTTTTGACACACATTTGCAGTGTTCATCACCACACCACACACCTCATTTGAGGAAGAATGATGAACACAAATGAAGAGCAAGTAACAATTATCAACATGCTCATTAGAGAACAAACTTACACATTGCAAAAGTGGTATTTCCCACATGTGATATAGATGGGCTGGACATATGAAAACTCCTACACTTTACTAAGGATGTCCATGCCAAGTTTCACCCAAATTCAAAACCTTTGAGGTCAGTTTGGGTATAGTTAGGAAGGGGGGCAGTTTGAAACCATATTCAAATTCAAACTGTTTTCACCCACTGAATTTAAAAGTGGAAGGCATATTCTCACTCAGCACATTTTTGTGAGCTCCCACACCAATTTTCACTCCATTTGGAGTTGATCTTGACATGAGCTAAGGGGGAGAAATTCAAACTTTATTTAAATTTCAAACTGAACTTGTGCTGAAATTCATTCAAACCAAACCTCATTTGCACTTTGATCAATTCAAATGGCTCATGGGTGAATAATTTGAATTGCCAAGGGTAGTATAGGGTTCACTGTTTACCACAGCTGTTAGGAGTAAATTTCAGAGGTTAAAAGGAGGGGTGGGACCCACATGTCAGCCTCTACTTCAACACAAACCGACTGAGACTTTTCACTCGGGTCGCCGAGCTGCAGCGGTGACGGTGATCGCCACCGAGGCCAGCCACCGCGCCACCAGCTGCTTGCCCACGCGCGAGCATGAGGCGGTACAGAGCCTTCTTAAGGCGCCTGCCCCCCTCCTCGGCCGAGGCACCACAGTTCTCTTCCGCAAGAACTCAGCGCCGGCCAAGAACTTCCGCAGCTCGGACTTGATCGGAGAACTCCGATCGCAGCTCCCTCCTTCCACTCCAGAGTCCCAGCAAGGTACTAGAGACCTTCCTCCATCCTCCCCATTGCTAGAAGTCGATTGAAACCGAGTGATATCGGCTGTGCCGAAAGATCAAACTCGGAACTGGAAACCGCCGCACCTCGGGCTCTCGTGGACAGCCCAACCAGGGCGTTGTCACGCCCGAGCCAGGGCACCCTTGGACGCGCAGGTGACCGGTGCTGCTCATCCCCGAGCCACAGCTCGAGTGGTTGCTCACCGGCGGCGAATTTCCACTTTTCCCCTTTCTGTGTGCAGAACGACCTTCGGGTACGATTCTGCTTAATTCGTGCTCTAGAAAGGATTAGAGGGCCTTAGGCCACTCCCACACGAGCTAGACACGGTGACGCACAAGTTGCCTTCACAACTCTGGGCCGGAGAACCTCTGTGCCCGGCGTAATTTAAGGTCTACTAAGGGCGGAACGAACGGGGGGTATCGGGCGCACGGTGAGGACCTATTTCGGGCCTTCCCCGAGCTGCCTCGAGTTCATGTCGACCTTCTCTGAGGTCCACTGATGCTCCCCGACCGATTTCCCAAGTAGCTGAGGTACTAGGAGAGTCAGCCGACGTGGCCGAAGTCGTTCCGATATGGCGGCTCGTCGCCGACCATGCTCCGGCCGTTGTCATGAGCAGCTGACCCTCGGATCCTGTTCCCCAAGTAAAAGTAGGCAGGGGCGGCCAGAATCAAGAAGTTTGGAGCTGTACAGCAGCCAGCGGCGAGCTCTCCGGCGAGGTCCCTCGGCGGCGGGGCGCGGGTGTCGCGAGGTTGAAGAAGGGGTGGACCCCAGCTGTCAGCGGCCGATATTTTGAATCGGGATCCGGCTGCGGCCGGGATCGGGAGTGCTGGCGCGCAAAAATCCTTGTGAGCCGCGGTGTGCCATCGCCTAGGCGTGCGACGCGTGTCCCCTGGGCCCACGCGCGAGTTTAAACTTTTCCCCGATTTTCAGATTTCCTTCAAACTTCAAATCCTTATAACTTTGGCTAGGAAGCTCCAAATTGTGTGAACCAAATTTTGCTGGATTCAGCTCTCTGAGTACTTTCCAGAAAATCAAGTTTCACTTCATGAAATTCCTTAATTCTCCAGAGTTAATTCCTTAAAATTTAAACTGTTAGGAATTTTAACTGGAGAATCCTTTGGAGGAAAATCCTGAAATTTTGCTGAGATGTTCACCAAAATATCCTTGAGCTACCATAAAAATTTCAGATCCATTTGAGCTTATTTAGTCCACCTAATGGTGTGATTAGTAAAACTGTTCCAGAGAAAATAGAAAATGTTCAGAAACATTTTCAGAAATTTCTCTGAAATTGTTTAGCTCATATCTCTAGTTAGAAACTTCCAAATTAAGTGAGACCAACTCCATTAGAACCCTCTGAAAATCTAGTTTTCAGAAAGTCATAGTTTGTCTCATGAAAATTCCTAGAACACCCTCAGAGTTCAAATTAAGGTCAAGGACATAATTATTTGTGGAAGGCTCAAATGAGCTTTGCTGCAACTAAAACTTGACCAAGTCTCTGTTTAGGTTGTAACCAAGCCACAGTAAAAGTTTCATAGTCATTAGGTCTGTCTAGCAAAGGTTATAGACTTCACAACTTCAAAGATAATACAAATGCATTTAAATTAATACATACATTGCTCTTATCATGTAGTCGCTAAGGTCGAGGAGGAACCCGAAGTCTTAGACTTCGTCACTCCGGAGGAACAGCTAGCCTACGACCAAGAGCAGCAAGGCAAGCCCCGGTTTGCATTAACCTTTTTACAAATTTTTATTGTTTTGAGCACATACTTGTTTCCTTTGTTCTGTGCATTAGAGTCTTGTTTGGAAACCCAACTGCACAGCCAAGAAAACCATGGGTTGGGTTTAGGATTGAAAACCTCGTTAGCCACTGCATTGCTAGGATAGAGTAGGATTCGGTACAAGTCGAGTAGTTGGAACTACTCGCGAGAATAGGCTAGAGGCACATTGCTCGGGTAGAGATAGCACATGAAACACATGGCAAGAAAATGAGACCGAGCGGAGAGTAAGGGCAGCAGGACTTTGGGGCCTGTGTGCTGTAGCCCCGCTTGTGTCGATTGAGGACCGAGCCGTGTGCGGGCCTGTTGAACAAGCTAGAACAGTACCGAAGACCTACCGGCTATATGGGAACCGGGAAACTGATGTAACTCGGGTAGCTGGGTATTGAGGCATTGCCCGTCGTTCAGAGGGTAGGTTGAGAGCTCGAGGTGTAAATCAGCTGGCGGCACGGAGATGCTCGTGCAGGGACCTCTTGCTCGGGACGATGGGACCGGTTCAATATTTGGCTGACGGGTGAAAGGTAGTCGCGTACGACGTCCATGATGGTTGTTGTAGGCAACATCGAGTACGGGCGTACGTGACGGGTTGTTCGGGTAACCCTGCAGGTGTAAATCGATTATAATCGCCGTCCCTCGCGGTCAGTGAGTACCACTTGTTCACTGTACCGTGACGTAGAAAGAACAGGCTAGTACATGTTAAAATGTTGCTGATTGAAAGCTGGACATTGATTGTTAATGATATGTTGTAGCTTAGTGCTAACTAAAGTTCTTTTCAACTTTGGGCAAAGTACATGAGAGAAATGCGTTTCTTGTTTGATTGCGGCTCTCTTATGTGCCTTAGCGTAAGGTTCTCCACAACCTGCTGCTAAAACTTGAAAGTAAGGTTCTACTAATTAGGCGAGTCCTTGCAAATGATTTTTACCTCATGCAACCCATTACCTTCATGTAGAAGTTCCATGTTTAGGTGAGACGGGTCAGACTTGCTGAGCCTTCGTGCTCACTGCTTGTGTTTGAAGCTTTTGCAGGGTTCTATGAGGAAGGGACTCCCGAAGAGGAGACGGAACCCCAGGAGGGGAACCCCGTCGAGTGGGAGTCGTGCACGCCGCAGAGTTAGTGTGCGTGTGTGCTAGCAAGGACACGTTCGAGGGCTGAACGTGCACTTGATGCTTAGTCTACGTCCGTGAGTGTAGACTGAACTTATTTTGATGTAAACATGTTCATAAACCTGTTTATGTAATAAAACTTCCGCTTCCGCTTTGCACCTTTGACGTGTGTTATACGGTGCTGTGCAACGCAGCACCCCTCAGCGTGATCCTGGCTCGACAGGACCATTGGGGTCGTGTCATATGTGTTCTTGCATGGCTTGCATGGACAGAGGTGTTCAGATGAAAGGTGGACGTGACGATGATCTTGTCTTTAGATCAACCTGATTATCAAGTGATCTGTCCACGAGAAGGCTTCCGTTCGAAAGGAATCAAAGAACAGATGCAAAGAAAGCATAACGATGTCGTAAGGTGGTATTGGAGACCTACCTTATGTTCTTCTTGGTCTCGAGGTCCTCCTCAGACCGCTTGGTTCTTCTCCGATGATCTCCCTTGTTGCGCTTCGGCGATGTTTTGCTCGGCGAGTTTAGGGCTAGGGCTCTAAGTCGTCGGCTCAGGAGTTGAAAGAGAAGTTTGTGGTTTCGGCCAGAGGTTTTGGGTTTTATTTATAATCGGGAAGAGAAGAGTCCTAATCTGATTGGATCCCGAATAAGGGTCTTATTCAGATCTTTGTTGGATCCTAACGTCTTATCTTTAGTAACATTGTGGAAATTTAGATCGGTTTCTGTTGCGTACCAGTATCTTTACGCGTAAAAACCGCTCCAGACTCGTTACCTTCGTGGTGATGAGCTCCGGAGGCTCCACGTGTCCTTCCAGGGCCTGTTATCTACTCCTCCGCAGAGACGAGCTCCGGTTGTGCCACGTGTCAATCGACCGAGACCTCCCCCTTTTTTGGAGGTGAGCTCCGCGCACGCCACGTGTTGGCGTCGGTCTTCCCTCTCTTCCTTCCTCAGGAACATGCCCCGAGGTCGACACGTGTCTAGCAACGAAAGACCTCCCGGAGATAAGCGCCGGTGGCAACATGTGTTTGATAGATCCGGATTCCTCTGAGATGAGTTCCGAGATCGACACGTATCCCGCGCGACGGGTCCTCTGATTTCCGCGAGGACTAGCTCCGAGGATGACATGTGTCCTACGAAAAATGCATTTGCTTCTTCCGCAGAGGCTAGCTCCGTGGGCAACACGTGTCCCACAGGGTCGAGCCTTTTTCCAATTGCGGGGGTGACCCCCGAGCCTTCCACGTAGCCAGTTTAGCGGCGAACCTCTCTTCACCTCGCAGGGACGAGCTCCGAACACGCCACGTGGCCTGCTGGCCACGGAAGTTGCCTTCAGTGCTCTCTGAGAGCTTTATTGGCTATCCTATTGATATTTGTCATTGTTCCATCTTTTCTTAAAATGTTTTCTTCTTCATAACACCTGAACATATGCTGACACCTGAGATGAGGGTGTCACAAATCTACCCCCCTTAAATTGAATCTCGCCCTCGAGATTCGTTAGTAGAAAATAGATTGGGAAATTCTGCCTTGATATCCTCTTCACGCTCCCATGTGGCTTCAGCTTCAGTGTGATGGCTCCATTGTACCTTGCACCATCGAATCACCTTGTTTCGGGTGACCCTATCCTTTACGTCCAAGATTCGCACAGGGTGTTCTGCGTAAGTCAGATCCTCTTGAAGTTCAAGTTCTCCCATTGACACTTGTTCCTCTGGTACTCTCAAGCACTTTTTGAGCTGGGATACATGAAACACGTCATGTACGTCGGAGAGGTGGTTTGGGAGCTCTAGTTGATAGGCTACTTCTCCTCGCTTGTCCAAAATTTTAAAGGGTCCGATGTAGCTAGGTGCTAGCTTGCCTTTGATGTTGAAACGTCGTTGGCCCCGGATAGGCGATACCTTAAGGTATACGAAGTCTTCTACTTCAAAGGTCAACTTCCTATGCCTATTGTCCGCATAGCCTTTCTGTCGTGACTGAGCAGCCTTTAAGTTCTCCCGTATTGTTTGGACCTGCTTTTCAGCTTCTTGTAGTACTTCGGGTCCAAACACCTGGTTCTCTCCAGTCTCATTCCAGAACAGTGGCGTTCTACACCGTCTTCCATATAAGGCTTCGAAAGGCGACATCTTTAAGCTAGCTTTATAGCTGTTGTTATAGGAGAACTCGGCATACGGTAAACTCCTATCCCAACTACGCCCACGTTTCAAGGAGCAAGCTCTCAACATGTCCTCCAAAATTTGGTTCGTCCTCTCGGTTTGTCCATCTGTTTGTGGGTGATAGGCAGAGCTAAAATCCAGTCGTGTACCCATGGCTTTCTGCAGCTTCTTCCAGAATCTAGAGGTAAACTGGGAACCTCGATCTGAGACTATCCTCTTCGGAACTCCGTGACGGCACACGATCTGCTCCATGTACAACTCTGCCAATTGTGCAACGTTATAACTGGTCTTTACCGGAAGAAAATGGGTGGTTTTCGTCAACCGGTCCACAATGACCCAGATGGAGTCGTATCCTGACTGAGTACGTGGTAATCCGACGATGAAGTCCATACTGATGTCCTCCCATTTCCATTCGGGTATTCTCAAAGGTTGCAGCAATCTAGCGGGTTTTTGATGTTCGGCTTTTACCCGTTGGCAGGTGTCGCATAGGGTAAGGTATTCGGCTATATCCATCTTCATACCATCCCACCAATAGCAAGTTTTCAAATCCTTGTACATTTCGGTGCTCCCTGGATGTATGGAATAAGGTGAATCATGTGCCTCCTTCAATATCATGTTGCGAAGGTGTCTTATGTTTGGCACACAAATCCTTTTTCCTAGCCAAAGCGTACCCTTTTCATCCTCCTTGAAATCCTTCTCTATCCCTTGTCGGATTCTTTCCTTGATCTCCTCGATCCCCTCGTCCGTTGCTTGGACCTTTCTTATTTCTTGCTCCAATGGGGAGTGGATCTCTATTATCTCCACGTTATTCAAGAATCCTAGGTGTAACCGTTCGAACTCCTTACGTAGTTCGGGTGGTAGCTCCCGAACCGTGAGTTGGTGTCATGCTCCTTTTCTGCACAAATGCGTCAGCTACTACATTCGCTTTTCCGGGGTGGTAGTTGATTCCCACATCATAATCCTTGATGAGTTCTAACCATCGACGTTGCCTCAAATTCAAGTCCGTTTGTGTAAATATGTACTTGAGGCTTTTATGATCCGTATAGATCTCACATCGATGACCAAGGATATAATGTCTCCAAATCTTCAATGCATGCACCACTGCTGCTAACTCCAAATCATGCGTAGGATAGTTAAGCTCATGCTTCTTTAATTGTCGTGAGGCATAGGCTACCACTTGTCCCTCCTGCATGAGTACACATCCGATCCCTTGTTTGGATGCGTCACAATATATGTCGAAGCTCTTGCTTACGTCTGGCAATACCAGAACTGGTGCTGTGGTTAGCCTTTTCTTGAGTTCCTCAAAACTTTCTTGGCAGGCTTGTGTCCATTGAAAGACTTTTCCCTTCATTAGCAACTCCGTCATGGGTTTTGCTATCTTAGAGAAGTCTTTAATGAAGCGCCGATAGTATCCTGCCATCCCAAGGAAACTCCGAATATCCCTCACGCTCTTCGGTTGGTCCCACTTCAGAACATCTTTCACCTTTCCCGGATCAACCGATACCCCTTTCTTGGAGATAATATGGCCTAGGAAAGATATTTCCTTTAGCCAAAATTGACACTTGTTGAGCTTGGCATACAACTGATGCTCGCGCAACTTCTGCAAGGTCAATCTCAGATGTTCTTCATGCTCCTCCTTACTTTTTGAATACACCATAATGTCATCGATGAAAACCACGACGAACTTGTCCAAGTATTCCATGAAAACCTTGTTCATAAGGTACATGAAGTATGCGGGTGCATTCGTCAATCCAAAAGACATAACGGTATATTCAAATGAACCATACCGTGTCCAAAAGGCTGTCTTAGGTATATCGGAGGGCTTAATCTTCAGCTGGAAGTATCTCGACCGAAGATCAATCTTGGAGAATACTCGGGCTCCTTTCATTTGATCGAACAGGTCCTCTATACGGGGCAGAGGGTATTTATTCTTGATTGTCATCTCGTTGAGAGACCTGTAGTCCACGCACATTCTTTGGGTTCCGTCTTTCTTGTCCACGAAGAGTACCGGAGCTCCCCATGGTGACCAGCTTGGACGGATAAAACCCTTTTCCAACTGTTCTTGAAGTTGCTTCTTGAGTTCAGCTAGCTCGTTGACGGGCATCCTATATGGTCTCTTAGCTATGGGTGCAGTTCCGGGTACCAAATCTATATCAAACTCGATGTCCCGGTCAGGTGGCATTCCTGGAAGCTCTTTCGGGAACACGTCCGAAAATTCCTGAACCACTGGAATGCTGTCCAATGTTGTTCCTTTGACATGGTTCAGATTTGCCCGTTCGGTTGCTTGCTGTGCTGATTCAAACTCGACACGGATACCGTGTTCGTTTATCAACTGCACGCTTCTTTCAGCACATTGGATTACTCCATTGTGTTTGCTTAACCAATCCATTCCGAGTATGATGTCAATCCCGTGGGAGTCCAAAACAATAAAGTTGGCAAGGAAGTCTACCCCCCTTATTTTAAGGCTTACTTTAGGGCGTACTACATTAGTCCTCATTTCTCCTCCGGGAGAATTAACTAACATAGCACATTCTAAGTGGGATACGGGTAGATGATGTTTGGCAACATATTTGGATGATATGAAGGAATGTGATGCTCCAGAATCAAATAAAATGGTGGCTGGGTTGGAGTTGGCAAGGAACATACCAATTGCGACGTCCTCAGCCTGTTGTGCTTCCTCAGCAGTGACATGGTTTACGCGGCCACGAGCATAGTTCTGCGGTCCACGGTTCCCTTGGTTGTCCCCTCCGTTTGGTCGCTGGTTCTGCTTGGGCACGTTACCTTGCTGTCCAGGGCCTCTCCTCGGGCACTGGTTAGCGAAATGGCCTACTTCCTCACATGCAAAGCATGCCCTGTTGCCTAAGGCAGCAGGTACGTTGGGGCGGGGGTCTTGAACAGGGGCGCCATTGTTAGATCGGCGCACAGGAGGCATGGGCACACGAGGTGCCGGTGCAACGAATCGTTGCTGGGGTGGCTGACCAGGGTGGTACGCAGGAGTGGTCGATCCATACTGCGGTGCAGGGGGCATATACCTAGGTCGTACATTGCTCCCTTGGGGCTGGTATGGCATCTTCCTCTTGCACTCTCGCTCGATCTCTCGGATCTTGTTTTCAACCACAATAGCCTTATCAACCAGCTTCTGGAAGCTTACATAGTCATTGTTGAGGAGCTGAACTTGGATCTCATTGTTCAACCCTCTCATGAACAGGTACTGCTTCCTATAATCTGAGTTGACATCTTCGGGGGCATACCGGGACAGTTGTATGAACTTGTTGAGATATTCATTCACACTTTTCTGTCCTTGGCGGAGACCATCAAACTCCTGCCTCTTGAGCATCATTACACCAACAGGGATGTAGTGGGAGTGGAAACTTTCCTTGAACTCAGTCCAAGTGATTGTCTCCGGGTTGGCATGGGCGTTGCTCAAGGCATCCCACCAGTCAGTGGCAGCTCCCATAAGTTGGTGCGACGCAAAGAGAACCTTCTCTCGGTTGTTGCACTGAACAATGGTGAGCTTCTTCTCCATGGATTTCAACCAATCATCGGCCTCCATGGGGTAACTAGCTTGAGCAAAGGTGGGTGGTCGAGTCCTCATGAACTCTCCCAACCTGTTATGAGCCGGCGGTAGTGGTTGCGGTGGTGCCGGAACGGGGTTTTGGTTGGCCTGCAACTGACCCAAAGTTTGGATCATGGTTTGCATAAGCTGGTTTTGCATGGCCAGCAGCCGTTCCAGGTGATTTTCACCAGCTCCGGGGTTAGCAGGAACTTTCTCATGGTCATCCTCCTGGACGTTCCTTCGGCTGGCGTTTCCTCTCACCATCAGTGAGAGAGAACGAAATAGAATAGAAGGTTAGAAGGTTAGGTAGGTCCTTTCAACTATATGCATCAAGGTGAGTTGGACTATATATATTAGCCCTTATGAGGATGTGCTCAAGTGCCGAAGCATTTCACACCTCTTTCCTCTTACGTATAGATATGGACAACGTTTTTTTTTAGATGTCCCACAACTCAAACCAAGCACATATTCACAAATAATCATCACAAGGGCCCACACAACTCCTATTCAAGGATGGTTTCCTAGGTCAAGGTGGTTTTAAAGGCCAATCTAAGCTATTCACCCTAGGACGCTTGTGACTCCTATTTTGGGGTGCAACCCGTAGCTCTATTATCTATCTAAGTCTTTCTATCTAGGCGTGTAACCTACTGTCAACCCGTGGCTCTGATACCAATCTGTGACGCCCTCAATTCTGAGGAAAAACCACGGAACCGAGAACTAATGCATATGTGTGCCCAGGATGTTCATCACACATACACATACGTTCCACAAACTGAAATCAGATTATATATTTCCACGAATAACAGAGTTTATTACAATACCTCATGAGTTTTGGACTCATGCTTACAGCGGAAGTCTTATTTCTATGCAGCGGGAATCTTTATTTTAATGCGGAAGCAAAACTAAGCAGAAGTGGCTCCATCTCTACTCCCTTCACAGGCAAGGTTGAGAATAGATCACACGCCGTGATACTCCATTTGTTCTTCATAGTAGGCTTCTCCTGCTGATGATGATGAAATAATAATGCAAGTTTGAGTACAATGATGTACTCAGCAAGTGCGGGAAAACACATGATATGCAGTTCATAAACAAGGTAGGTATAAAAGGTTTATTTGCAGAAAAGAAGATTTGTAAAACCATGATAGAGCAGCAACTTAACTTTAGATGTAATCCCAACATGTACTAAATTACCAACATACCTCCATCACTTTCCGTGTTCCATCCGAACATTAACCAATCCTTCATACTCACGAATACCTCCTCGTATTCGCTACCATCTCACCTCGTAAAACAACTTCGTCTCACACCGAGACCAATCTCATGTCATGTCCCAACAGTTATGCAACCATCTCATCATCCAGACTCAACAGTTCCAAACCAATAACCATAACCAAGAACCTTCCCAATAACCTTCCCAACTAATCATGGCAGTTTAGCCAGGTGCTCGTGACCGTAAGCTCGGCTATCATGATAGTTTTAGTAACTCTCAAGAGTTTGCACCTCTTTACCCACAAGTTTGTGATTTCGTCACCCGTCGGTGACTGCAGAACCTCCATTATACCAGTACACAACCGTCGGTGTATGGTCAAGAAATCACAAAATAGCCTTTACAAAGGGGTTACTAGATGTATGGACTCACTATGGTTTCACCGGCAGGCTAGAATCTCCAATTCTCCCACCCACGGGCCCCCTCTTGTGCCATGCAGTTCCCAGGGCAGTCCTCACTCGACTCCCATTCCCCGCGCCTTCCACAGTCCATAACACTCTAGCAACTTACCTAATTACTCATCTAAGCCGCAACCATACTTGGCCTTGTGGTGGCACTGTTATCCTGTCATGTGCATGCATGAACCGGTCCTTAGATCTACGGCAAGTAAAAACACCATCTCATGCTACCTCATTCACAAACCCAGGCTTGCCTAGATCTCCCTCCGATCCATGTTCATTAGCCTCATCAGTTACTTATTTTCAGTACGAGTGCAGTTAGCTAGACACATCTATCTCGCTTCCCAATTCCATAGACTCGGCGAAGCATAAAGCAAAAACCATACCCGACTCATAAACTTCCCAGGTGACAAGGATGGTTTAATCAAAACTAGTAAACTCCTATAAAAGGGTTTCCCATCATGTTTGACTCAGTACGCACACCTTTTCGCAAAACAAACAGTTTTTCCCAAAATATAGGATCAATATGGTCAAGGAACACTTGCCTTGTTCTTGCGGTTCCGGTTGTTCTTGGATCTCAAAACCTTGTTGCTGCAGTTCATCGTAGACAACTCCCTGAGCTTGTCCTGCTATGTAGGATCATGTGCATATAAGATTCACAGCAATCAATATCATGCACAAACCTTAAACTAGATGCCATGATGCATGTGCATGCTATCCTATGATTAGTTTTATTAGATTGGTTTGTATGTGTTCTTGCATGGCTTGCATGGACAGAGGTGTTCGGATCAAAGGTGGACGTGACGATGATCTTGTCTTTAGATCAACCTGATTATCAAGTGACCTGTCCACGAGAAGGCTTCTGTTCGAAAGGAATCAAAGAACAGATGCAAAGAAAGCATAACGATGTCGTAAGGTGGTATTGGAGACCTACCTTATGTTCTTCTCGGTCTCGAGGTCCTCTTCAGACCGCTTGGTTCTTCTCCGATGATCTCCCTTGTTGCGCTTCGGCGATGTTTTGCTCGGCGAGTTTAGGGCTAGGGCTCTAAGTCGTCGGCTCAGGAGTTGAAAGAGAAGTTTGTGGTTTCGGCCAGAGGTTTTGGGTTTTATTTATAATCAGGAAGAGAAGAGTCCTAATCTAATTGGATCCCGAATAAGGGTCTTATTCAGATCTTTGTTGGATCCTAACGTCTTAAATTTAGTAACATCGTGGAAATTTAGATCAGTTTCTGTTGCGTACCAGTATCTTTACGCGTAAAAACCGCTCCAGACTCGTTACCTTCGTGGTGATGAGCTCCAGAGGCTCCACGTGTCCTTCCAGGGCCTGGTATCTACTCCTCCGCAGAGACGAGCTCCGGTTGTGCCACGTGTCAATCGACCGAGACCTCCCCCTTTTTTGGAGGTGAGCTCCGCGCACGCCACGTGTTGGCGTCAGTCTTCCCTCTCTTCCTTCCTCAGGAACATGCCCCGAGGTCGACACGTGTCTAGCAACGAAAGACCTCCCGGAGATAAGCGCCGGTGGCAACATGTGTTCGATAGATCCGGATTCCTCTGAGATGAGTTCCGAGATCGACACGTATCCCGCACGACGGGTCCTCTGATTTCTGCAAGGACTAGCTCCGAGGATGACATGTGTCCTACGAAAAATGCCTTTGCTTCTTCTGCAGAGGCTAGCTCCGTGGGAAACACGTGTCCCACAGGGTCGAGCCTTTTTCCAATTGCAGAGGTGACCCCCGAGCCTTCCACGTAGCCAGTTTAGCGGCGAACCTCTCTTCACCTCGCAGGGACGAGCTCCGAACACGCCACATGGCCTGCTGGCCACGGAAGTTGCCTTCGGTGCTCTCTGAGAGCTTTATTGGCTATCCTTTTGATATTTGTCATTGTTCCATCTTTTCTTAAAATGTTTTCTTCTTCATAACACCTGAACATATGCTGACACCCGAGATGAGGGTGTCACAAGGGAGAGAGCGCCTCCTTAGCTGGGAGCATCTCCTGAAGCAGCGGACCCAAGAGGCTAAGGCAGAGCTCGACTCGAGGCAGTCGAGGCTTGATGCCATGGAGGCGCTGCTGGATGCTCAGAAGAGGGCCGTCGACCGCCTTGGCTTGGGGACCCAGCGGCTCTGTCAGGAGGCCCGTGAAGCTCGCGCCAGGGCTGAGGCGCGTTCCACTGCCGTGGAGGAGCTGCGGCTGCAGGTAGCTCGCCACGAGTGCGCCGTCGTGGATCGGGAGCGTGCCGTGGCAGCCGAGGAGAAGAAGGCCGCCGCACGGCTGGAGGCCAGCGAGGGCAAGCTGAGGGCTCGAGCCGAGGAACTGGGGCTCCGTGAGACGGCTGTTGCCGCGAGGGAGGAGCAAACCTCCCGGGAGCGTCAGGCGGCGCTGGATCGCGAGCTGGCGGCCCGCCAAGAGGTGGAGAAACTCCAGGCTTCACGGTCTATTGAGGCCCGAGCGGTCTGGAGCTTTGTTGCTGAGGCGGGGTCCGCCCTAGTTCCCCTCGGTTTCAGCCCGGTGCGGACAGAGGCTCCTGTGCAGGAGGTTTTCAAAGCAATCCCGGCGCTTGAGTCCATCGGAGCCTAGCTGGGCAGGCTCGAAGCGGTGATCGCCAACAAGCTTGAGGCAGAGGGGCGAGGCCTGGCAAAGGAGGTCACCGCGCACGTGCTGGCGTGCTTATGGAGTCAAGACCCTTCCTTCTCTCTTGAGCCGGTGGGACTAGGCCCCGTCGTCGAGCGGGAGGAAGCCGCCAGGGCCGAGGTCGGGGACATGGCTGCCCTTGTGGCCTCTAGGTTCCAGCGGGAGTCCGGGGACTCTTAGGCAGTCACCCCTGCGGCCTCCTGGCCCTGTATCTCTTCTTTTTTCCTTTTGTTGAGTCTGTAATCCAGCTCATGGAGCTTTGAATGAATGAACAGGCTCTTTTTGTTTTTTGCGTTCGTGCTCATCTTCTTCTTGGCATGGCCTGGCCGAGTCCTTAGCTCCACAAGGAGCTCGGAGGTCTTCACCAATCTTGAAGTCTTGCACAGATACTTTCCTCGGGTCCTTGTGTTAAGGGCCTAAGGTGTCTCCGGAGCTCGCCCCGTGAGAACGGGGAGGTCCAGATCTGCCGGCCACGCTGTGGGCCCGGAGCTATCCTCTTAGTAGAGGGGAGCCCCGGCTCTGCCGGACACGTCGGGCCTTCAGAGCCCGCCCCTGCTTAGGGGGCGAGGCCCGGCTCTGCCGGCCACGTGGCGGGCCCGGAGCTACCTTCTGAGGAGAGGGGAGCCCCGGCTCCGCCAGACACGTGGGGCCTTTGGAGCCCGCCCCTGCGGAGGGGGCGAGGTCCAGATCTTGTGGTCTCGCGTTGGAGCTCCGGTCCTTCCTTGCGCGGTCCCCATAGTGGCCCCCTGGTCGGTGTGGCCAATGGATTGGGCATACCTACCATATTCCGGCAGGGGAGCTAAGGCTGGGAGGTCCTGCACACAAGTAAGGGAAGTGTAATTCTCCTTGAGGCTCTCCCTTCCCTATCTCATAGTCTTATTTGGCTTACGATCCTGATCCGGTATACGGGGCTTGGGTAATTCAGTGCGCCCGGCGCTGGTGGTCCGGCTCCCTCCGAGGTCAGGGTACAACCGTCCGAACCTTAGTACTGGGCCAACTGGCATCACAACACCTGACTGGGGGAGGCCGGAGAGGCCCCCTGGCCATCGGCAGGTACCTGAAGCACGACCGTCTTTGGTAGGATAGCAAATGTCGACTATGGATGAGAATGGGAAAAGAGAGCTGAGTGTATGGTGAGCATACACAGAAAGTGTGGTCATAAAAATTAATGCGTAATTAGATGAGCACAAAGGCAAGAGCAAAGCAGGACATGTTTCTTTCCATATAAATATCCATAGGAGGAAGGTAGGCTAAACATGGAGGCAACGACCCGCCCCATTAAGAAGGGAAGCAAGACTCTATGCGCTTAGGGTCAGAACCAGACCAAGCTGAACGTAGTCCTGGACCGTCCCCTAAGGCTTAGCTGCTCCGAGTGCTGTTCCTGGACTCTATGGAATCTATTACAGAAAGAAAAGGTATTGTCCTACTATTGCTCTAGGGATAGAACTTACGGAGGTGTTCTATGTTCCAAGGGTTCGGAAGCGGATCCCCATCCTCGGTGGAAAGGCGTACGCACCCGGGGCGGCAGATTTTCGTGACTCGGAAGGGACCTTCCCAGCTGGGGGAGAGTTTGTCGCTCCCTTCGCGAGAAGGTATACGCCGCAGCACCAGGTCGCCTTCTTGCAGCTCCCGGACACGCACGGACCTTTGGTGGTAGCGCCGGAGCATTTGCCGGTACATGCGTTGCGGAGCGCTGCGTGTAATCGAGCCTCGTCGACGAGGTCGATGTCTTCACGCTAGAGTTTGTCCTGCGCGGCTTCGTCGTAAGCTCGGACACGGAGAGACCCCATGGTGATATCTGGGGGAAGCACAGCTTCGGCCCCATATACCATGAAGAAGGGTGTCTCTCCGGCGGCCCGGCTTTGGGATGTCCGGTTAGCCCAAAGTGTGCTCGGAAGCTCGTCCACCCACTTGGCACCATGCTTCTTCAAGCCGGCATAGGTGCGAGTCTTGAGGCCCTGAAGAATCTCGGTGTTGGCCCTCTCAACTTTCCCATTGCTCTTTGGGTGAGCAACGGAGGCATAGCACACCTGGATGCCAAGGTCTTCGCAATAGTCTTGGAACGCTGCGCTGGTGAACTGGGTCCCGTTGTCGGTGATGATTATGTTCGGGACCCTGAACCAGCAGACGATCGACTTGATGAACTTTACTGAGGATTGCTTGTTGATGGTGACGACAGGTGTATCTTCCGGCCACTTGGTGAACTTGTCGATGGCGACGTAGAGGTACCAGAATCCCCCGACGGCTTTGGGGAATGGTCCCAGGATGTCCAACCCCCATACGGCAAACGGCCACGAGGGTGAGATCATCTGAACCGCCTGAGCCGGTGAGTGGATCTGCTTGGCATCGAACTGGCACGCCTTGCAGCTCTCGACCAGCTTGACGGCATCCTGGAGTGCTGTCGGCCAGTAGAAGCCATGCCGGAAGGCTTTACCGACGAGCGTGCGTGAGGAAGAGTGACTCCCACATTCGCCTCCATGGATCTCAGCGAGCAAGTCGCAGCCTTCCCCCTGGGTTATGCACCGCAATAGGACGTGGTTGGCGCCGCGCCGGTAGAGATCCTCTTCTACCAGCGCGTACCTTTTAACCACGCGCACGATCCGTTCAGCGGATACACGTTCATCAGAGAGGATGTTGTCTTTCAAGTAGTCGCGGATCTCCGTGATCCATGCATCGGGTCTGACATGAGCTTCTGGATCTTGAGCGCTAGGTTGCACGGAGTCCTCAGTGACGCTTATGATCCTTGGCGGCGTCCATGGCTGCAGGGCCGCCGGGACCGCCAGCTTCGAGGTGCTGGTCCAGCCCCCTTCGCCCGGCTCGGCAGGCCGGGCTGTGGGCCGCAGCAACGTCCTCTCAAAGACTCCTTCGGGCACAGGGGCTCCGGTGGAGGCCTTCGTTGAGAGGTCGTCGGCCGCGGCATTGCCAGCGCGTGGTACATGGTGCAGGTCCAAGGGGAGGAAGTCTTTCTCCAACATCTGCACGTGGAGCAGATAAGCAGCTAGCTGCGGGTCGTTGCAGGAGTATTCTCCCTTAACTTGCTTGATGACTAGCTGGGAGTCGCCCTGTGCCAACAACTGGCGAGCGCCCAGAGACAGAGCTGTCTTTAGGCCAAAGATGAGGGCTTCATACTCTGCCATGTTGTTGGTTGCCTTGAAATTGAGACGCACCATGTACCCAAACTGCTTTCGCGAGGAGCCGTCGAAGAAGAGCGTCCAGTGAGGCCCGGTGAAGACTGGAGCTCGGGGCTTTGGTTCACCGTCTTCGTGCCCCCCTGGGTTAGTCTTCGTTGGCGTCCACTCGGCCACGAAGTCAGCTAGTGCTTGGCTCTTGACTGCATGGCAAGGAAGTCCAGCTCAAACTCCGCCAATTCCGCTGGCCACTTGGTGACATTGCCAGTCACGTTGGGGCTGTGAAGGATTGCTTTCAGCGGGTAGGAGGTGACCACCGAGATCCGGTAGGCTTGAAAGTAGTGGCGGAGCTTCCTGGATGCCACGGGTACTGCATACAGCAGCTTGTGGACCTCCAAGTATCTTGTCTTGACGTCGTGGAGGACTTCGCTGATGTAATAGACAGGCCTCTGAATGGTCCGGACCCTCCCCCCCGGGCCTGAGATGTCCTCGTCCGTTGGCTCAGGCCGACAGGAGGTAGATGGGTCCGGGGGAGCCTCCAGGAGCTGGGACTCGAAGGCTCCTAGTCCGTCTCGGACCTCTGGGAGATCCCGCTGGCTTTCCAGGTGGTCATCCTGGACCCCCGGGAGGACGTCTTGTCCTCCTGGGAGGTTCCTTTGGGTCTCCAGGGGTTTATCCTGGAGCTCCGGGATGTCCCATTGGACCTCCGGGAGTTTGTCTTGGAGCTCTAGGAGGTCTCATTGGACCTCCGGGAGGTTGTCGTGGAGATCCGGGAGGTCGTTTCGGACCTCCGGGGTCTCCTGGTGCTTGTCTCCTGCTACCGGAGCAGGCGGCGGTGACGAGGGGTCCGGCCGTTCTGTGACGAGCACCGTGCTCACACCTCAGTTGTTGCCGCGATGTAGAGCAAGAAATGCTCTTCGGGCTCGGGGGCTACAATGATGGGTAGGGTCGTCAGGACCTGCTTCAACTCCTGGAAAGCTTCTTCTGCTTCATCGGTCCAAGCAAATGGACCGGATTTGCGCAGGAGCTTAAAGAAGGGGAGCGCTCGCTCTGCTAGCCTCGGTATGAACCGACTCATCGCGGCTAGGCATCCCGTGAGTTTCTGGACATCTTTGATGCGGGCGGGGGGCCGCATCAGGTCGATGGCCTTGATCTTCTCTGGGTTGGCCTCAATTCCTCGGTGTGAGACCAGGAATCCTAGGAGATCCATAGAGGATACACCGAACACACACTTGTCGGGGTTCAGCTTAGTGCGCGTGGAGCGCAGTTTGTCAAAGACTAGGGCTAGGTTATCTAACAAGGATGAACTCTGCCTGACCTTGGCAATGATGTCATCGACGTACACCTCGACTAAGTCTCTTATTATCTCTCCAAAGGTTTTGTGCATTGCACGTACAAAGGTGGGGAGAGCATTCTTTAAGCCATAAGACATAGAGACATAACAATACAAGCCGTCTACTGTGATGAAGGAAGTGTGCTGTTCATCTTCTCTAGACATAGGGATCTGATGAAAACCCGAGTAGGCGTCTAGAAAGCATAGCATATCACAGCCTGATGTCGAGTCTACTATTTGATCTATTCAAGGGAGGGGGAAGGGATATTTGGGACATGCCTTATTGAGACTGGTGTAGTCGATGCACATCCGGTGCTTCCCGCCAGCCTTCAGGACGACGACGGGGTTTGCCAACCACCGGGGGTGGTGGACTTCCCGTATGAAGCCAGCGTTCAGCAGCTTCTTGATTTCTTCTCGGATGAAGTTCTGCCACTCGATGGACTGCTTGCGAGGCTTCTGTTGGACTCGCCAGGCGTCGGGGAAGATCTTCAGATGGTGCTCGATCACCTGCCTAGGGATCCCCGGCATTTGCGACGGCTGCCATGCAAACACGTCGATGTTGTGCCGGAGGAAGGTGATGAGCGCGCCTTCCTATTTGTTGTCCAGGCCCCCAGCTACCCGGGTGGTCTGGGCAGCATCGGCGCCGACTTGGATGACCTTCAGGGGCACGTCGCCCAAGTTGAGGGGTTGCACGCGGGGTGCCGAGGTGAAGGCACGGTGGCGCGCACTCGGGTGGAGCCGGCCCGGTTCTGCACTACCAGGGGCTGGTGCTCGGGCTGTTGCGAGTGCTTGGAGCTTCTGCAAAGCTGACACTGCAGCAGTGCGGTATCCACGAATCTTGAGGATGCCTGTTGGTGTAGGCATCTTCAGGACAAGATAGCCGTAGTGGGCTACTGCCATGAATCGGTACAGGGCTGGCCTGCCGATTATGGCGTTGAATGGGAGGTCGATCTCCGCTACGTCGAACAGAATGTACTCTGTCCGATAGCTGTCCGGTGTCCCAAAGGTCACTGGAAGGCTGATGTTTCCATAGGGAACGACTTGTCCCAGCCCTACCACTGAGAACAGGCTCGATGGAGTGAGCTTGGCCATCGGGATCTGCAGCTTCTTGAAAGTTGCGCGGCTGATGAGGTTCAGCCCAGCCCCGCCATCTACCAGAACGTGGTACATCCTCATGTTGGTGATGGTGGGTGCTACCAAGAGCGGCAGTTGGCCGGCCCCAACCATGTTCCTGGGGCAGTCGGTGGCATCGAAGCTATTGGAAGTTCCCATCCACTTGTTGTGCGGCGCGGCACTTGGGAGAGGAGCCACCGACGCTACCGCTCGGCACAGAGTCTTAACCGCGCTTCGGGACGAGGAGTCAGCGGACCCGGCATAGATGACGTAGAGCATCTTCCGGTGCTCGTCATCGCTGGAGCTGGAATCCTCATGGTTGTGCACAACCTTCGCGGCACGCTAAGGCTCCTGGAACTCCACTTGGCGGTCGACGTTGTCTTGGGTGTCGACCTTCTGCTTACCCTCCCTTTGATGGAAGGGAGGGGCGTCAGCACGCAGTTGCTTCCCCTTGCGGAAGCGCTCCGCGAGCTTCTGAATCTCCCGGCACTCAGCAGCAGTATTGCTGCTGGTGTCATGCACGGGGCATGGCTCGCCTTGGTCACCATCTGGAGCTGGTGACCGTCGCTGCCTTTTGTCGGGGCGTGGCCCCCGAGCTTCGCTGAGTGCTGCTGCTGCAGCAACGGGAGCTGCGGTCGGCTGCTTCATCTTGCCACCGCCTGGGTTCTTGATCTTCTTGCTGCTTCAATGGGAAGCAGCACCAGATCCGGGCTGTCCTCCTGACTCGGAGGCTGGCAGTGAGTGCCAGTTCCGCCCTTCTGCTGCCCTGGCGCACTTGTCCGCCAGGGTGAAGAGCTCTGAGACGTCGCGAACCTCTCTGGTCGCGAGCTTCTCAAGCATCTTCTTGTCCCGTACACCCTGCCGGAACGCCACCACCAGAGAAGCATTTTGGATATGCGAGATGGTGTTCCGTACCTGGGAGAACCGCTGGATGAAGGAGCGCAGCGTCTCTCCAGGTTGTTGCTGGATGGCGTGGAGGTCGAGCTCCGTGCCAGGCCGGGTGTAGGAGCTGCCAAAGATAGCAGTGAACTGCCGGCAGAGCTCTCCCCAGGTGGTCCCGGGACCCTACAGGTGTTCCCGGGGAGATTGCCTGACATCTACCATATCTGCAGTTATGCCGGTAGTTGTCTCTGGCGAGGGCTTCCGAGTCTTCGTTCTGCCGCCCTCCCCATGCCGCCAGCTAGTCGTAGTGGTTGGCAGGGGCGGCAGGGGATGTCTTGTCGCTGTGTTTATTGGCGGGCAGGCTCTGACGCGGCGCGCCCGTTTGCGATGTGACTGGGCGCAACGGCACCTGACTGAGGCGTGCTCCGCGTCTCCGCGCCTTGGGAAGGCGCGGGTCTTGAATACCTTGTACGGGCAAGGTATGCCATGTCTTTACTCCTGCTGCCTACCGCGTGGGGGCAGGCAGCGCTGCTCTGCTGGCCACGTGGCGGGTCCGGAGCTCTTCTCTGAGGAGAGGGAGGTCCAGCCCCGCGGGACACGTGGAGCCTTCGGAGCTCTCCCCGCGGAGGGGGAAGGTCCGGCTCTGCTGGCCACGTGGCCGGCCCGGAGCTCTCCTCTGAG
Organism: Neostapfia colusana; assembly: GCA_030760725.1. Lineage (NCBI taxonomy): Eukaryota > Viridiplantae > Streptophyta > Magnoliopsida > Poales > Poaceae > Neostapfia > Neostapfia colusana. Next base: position 60,386,840 of record JASWHV010000005.1, on the reverse strand, counting down.
GAGACGGAGGAACGGCCCCGCTGGACACGTGGAGCCTCCGGAGCTCTCCCCGCGGAGGGGGGAGGTCTGGCTCTGCTGGCCACGTGGCGGGCCCAGAGCTCTCCTCTGAGGAGAGGGAGGTCCGGTCCCGCTGGACACATGGAGCCTCCGGAGCTCCCCCCGAGGAGGGGGGAGGTCCGGCTCAGTTGGTCACGTGGCGGGCCCGGAGCTTACCTCTGAGGAGAGGGATGTACGGCCCCGCTGGACACATGGCGCCTTCGGAGCTCTCTATGCGGAGAAGGGCGAGGTCCTTAGGCAGTTTCCCCTGTGCGCGGGGGTACCCCATATTGAGGGTACCGACAACGGTGTATCATTGTGACGCCCGGTTCTGTGAGGACCCGGGACTGATGCGTATGTGTGCCTAGGATGTTCATCACACATACACATTTAATCCACAAACTGAATTCATAATATATATAACCACGAATGAATATGTTCAAGTACTTTATTACATCAATCTCTATTGCAGCGGAAGTCTCTAATCTTATTCTAGCAGCGGAAGTCTTTATTCTAGCAGTGGAAGTCTTCTAACTAGTGCGGAAGAAAACTAAGCAGCAGTAGCGGCTCCATCTCTACTCCACAGGCAAGGTTGAGTATAGATTACACGCTTAATACTCCACGTGGTCTTCATAGTACTCCTCTCCTGTTGCTGATGATGAAATAATAATGCAAGTTTGAGTACAAGACGTACTCAGCAAGTGCGTTGAAAATATGATATGCAGCTCAAAGCAAGGAAGGTATAAAAAGGCTCATTGCATAAAGCAAAGTTTATTTCACGAATCATGATAAAAACAGCAACTAGCTTTTAAATGAATGTAATTCCAACATGTATTTAAACATCAACATACCTCCATCATGATTCACCACTTTTCATATCTCATCAAAACATTTATCTTTCTCTACTTTTCACATGCTCATGAATACCATCTCGTATTCACTACCATCTCATCTCATAACCGAGATCAAATCTCATTGCTATGACTCAACAGTCATGCAACCAATCTCATTGCCCGGACTCAACAGTCCCGAAAACCAAATCCAAAGACCAAACCATAACCAAACTAATAACCAAACCAAATACCATCCCAATAACCATAACCGAACCATCCAAGACCATCCCATCTAATCATGTGAGTTGTCCAGGCGCTCGTGACCGTAAGCTCGGCTATCATGATAGTTTTACACTCTGCAGAGGTGGCACCACTTTACCCACAAGTTTGTGATTTCGTCCCCATCTGCTACTGCAGAACCTCCCTTATACCAGTACACAACCGTCGGTGTATGGTCAAGAGATCACAAAATAGCCTTTACAAAGGGGCTACTAGATGTACGGACTCACTAAGGTTTCACCAGCAGGCTTGAATCTCCAATTCTCCCACCTATGGGCCCCCTCTTGTGTCATGCAGTTCCCAGGGCAGTCCACACTCGACTCCCATTCTCCGCGCCTTCCACGGTCCATAACAATCTAGCAACTTACCTAATTAGTCAGCTAAGCCGCAACCATATTTGGCCTTGTGGTGTCACTGTATTCCTGGCATGGCTCGCATAACCGGTCCTTAGATCTACGACAAGTAAACCACCATCTCATTCTACCTCATCCACAAACAAAGATTGCCTAGATCTACCTCCGATTCATGTCCATTATCAACATCAGTTTCTCATTACCATTATTCATACGAGTGCAGTTAGCTAGACACATTTTATCGCTTCCCATATCCCATAGATTAGCGAAGCAAAAAGCAAAAATGACCATTCCCGACTCATAAACTTCCCTGGCGACAAGGGTGGTTAACAAAACTAGTAAACTCCTATAAAAGGGTTTCCCATCAAGTTGACTCAACATACACAGTTTTCGCAACAAAAACAGTTTTCAAAAACATGGGATCAATATGGTCAAGGGGCACTTGCCTTGTTCCTATGGCTTCTGTTGCTCACGGATCTCAAACTCTTGTTGTTGTAGTCCTTCGTAGATAGCTCCGAGAGCTTGTTCTTCTATTCACAATCACGCACATACAAGATTCACAACTATCAATTATTATGTACAAACTTTACTCAAGATGCAATGGTGCATATGCATGCTAATCATATGGTGCAGTTTAGTTTATACGTGCTCTTGCATGGCTTGCATAGGTTTTACGATGAACAAAGGTGTACAGATCAAATGTGGACATGGTAATGATCTGGACTCAAGATCTATATCAAACTGACCCACACGTGATCTATCCACGAAAAAGATTCTGTTTCGAAGGATCGAAGAAATAGATGCAAAGAAAACGCGATGACGTCGTAAGGTGGTAATGGAGACATACCTTACTTCCTTCGGGTCCTTTCTCCTAGCAAAAACAGATCGTCGACTTTCCTCTGGCGATGGGATCATGTCTGGCTCGTAGGCGGTCTCTCCGGTGGTCAACTTCGGCGAAAGGTTTAGCTCGGCGAGTTTGGGGCTAGGGCTTCTAAGTTGTCGGCTTAGAAAAGATGTTACGACCAAGGGGTTGTTTCTGGTTCTATTTATAACTGGAAAAAGAAGAGTCTTTATCTGATTGGATTTCAAATAAGAGTCCTATTTAAATTATTTTTGAATCTCAACAACTTATCTCTAATCGATTTGGTGCGATAATATTGTAGAAATCGTGTCGATTTCCTCCCGTATCAGGTATGCCCATGCGTATAGGAGAGAAACCGCTTAAGATCTCGTTACCTCCGTGGTGATAAGCTCCGGAGGCTCCACGTGTACAACAGAGCCCGGGCCTCCCTTTTCTGCAGAGGCGGGCTCCGGTTGTGCCGCGTGTGAGGCAGGCAGGACCTCCCTCTCCCTCAGAGGCGAGCTCCGCATGCGCCACGTGTCCTGGCGGGCGGGAACCTCCCCTCTTTCCAGAGACGAGCTCCACGTGCGCCACGTGTCTGGTGGGTCGGGACCTCCCCTCTCAACCTAGGCGAGTTCCGCATACGCCACATGTCAATGCCGGACCTCCCCTGTCTTCGGAGGTGAGCTCCGATAGTGCCAAGTGTCAGAGCCGGACCTCCCCTCTCTTCGGAGGTGAGCTCCAAGAATGCCACGTGTCCAGTAGCGTCAGACTTCCTTTCTCCTCAGAGACGAGCTCTGAGGTTGACACGTGACCATCAGCGTCGTACCTCCCGGAGGTGAGCTCTGGAGGTGAAACTTACCCAATAGGAATGGACCTCCCGGAGGTAAGCTCCAGAGGTGACACGTGTCCAATAGTGTCAGACCTCCCGGAGGTAAGCTCTGGAGGTGACACGTGTCCAGTAGGACCGGACCTCTCGGAGGTGAGCTCCGAGAGCGACATGTGTCCCGTGCGGTTGTTCCTCTCTTTTCCACGGTGACTAGCTCCGAAGGCGACACATGTCCTGCGGGGCTGGCCTCGCTTCTCCGCAGAGGCTAGCTCCGGGGGCAACACGTGTCCCACGGGATCCGAGCCTGCCACGTAGCCAGTTTAGCGGCGGACCTCTCCCCCTTCGCGGGGATGAGCTCCGAACATGCCACGTGGCCAGCAGGCCAAAGGAAGTGTCTACAGCGCTCCTCGGCAAACTGGAATCAACTCTTTTCGGCTATTCTTTTGATTGTTTTTTTTGTTTCCACTTTCTTTAAAATGTTCTCTCTATATAAAATATGAATGCATGCAGGATTACGAAATTGAGGGTGTTACAAATCTACCCCCTTAAATTCAATCTCGCCCTCGAGATTTGATAGTGGAGAATAGATGAGGGAATTCTGCCTTGAGGTATTCTTCACATTCCCATGTAGCTTCGGCTTCCGTGCGATGGCTCCATTGTACTTTGCACCAACGGATCACTTTGTTCCTCGTGACCCTTTCCTTCATGTCAAAAATTTGGACAGGGTGCTCTACATAGGTTAGATCCTCTTGAAGCTCAAGCTCATCCATCGATACTTGTTCTTCTGGTACTCTCAAGCACTTCTTGAGCTGGGATACATGAAACATGTCATGCACGTCGGAGAGGTGCATTGGGAGCTCTAGTTGAAGGCTACTTCTCCTCGCTTATCCAAAATCTTAAATGGCCCTGATATAGCGAGGTGCTAGCTTGCCTTTGACGTTGAAATGTCGTTGGCCTCGGATAGGCGATACCTTAAGGTATACAAAGTCTCCTACTTCGAAAGTCAACTTCCTTCGCCTACTGTCCGCATAGCCTTTCTGTCGTGACTGAGCAGCCTTCAAGTTCTCCCGTATTGTAAGGACTTGCTTCTCAGCTTCTTGTAGCACTTGGGGTCCAAACACTTGGTTTTCTCCGGTCTCGTTCTAAAACAACGGCGTTCTACACCGTCTATCGTACAATGCTTTGAAAGGTGACATCTTCAAGCTAGCTTGATAGTTGTTGTTATAGGAGAATTCGGCATACGACAAGCTCCTATCCCAAGTACGCCCATGTTTCAAGGCGCAAGCTCCCAACACGTCTTCCAAAATTTGGTTTGTCCTTTCTGTTTGTCCATCAGTCTGAGGGTGGTAGGCAGAGCTAAAATCCAATCGTGTACCCATAGCTTCATGCAGCTTCTTCCAGAACCTAGAGGTAAACTGAGTACCCCGGTCTGAAACTATCCTCTTCGGGACTCCATGACGGCACACGATTTGCTCCATGTACAGCTCAACTAGATCTGCCACACGGTACGTGGTTTTAACAGGAAGAAAATGAGCGGTTTTCGTCAATTGATCCACGATAACCAAGATTCAGTCGTAACCCGACCGAGTACGTGGCAATCCAACGATGAAATCCATACTGACGTCTTCCCACTTCCACTCGGGTACTTTCAATGGTTGAAACAATCGAGCAGGTCTTTGATGTTCGGCCTTCACCAGTTGGCATGTGTCGCATAGGGCAACATATTCAGCTATGTCCCTCTTCATACCATCCCACCAATAACAAGTCTTCAAGTCCTTGTAGATCTTTGTACTGCCGGGATGTAAGGAATAAGGTGAGTCATGTGCTTCCGTTAATATCGTGTCGCGGATGTGCTTCACGTTAGGCACACAAACCCTTTTTCCTAGCCAAAGCGTACCCTTCTCGTCTTCCTTGAAGTCCTTTTCGATGCATTGTTGGATCCTTTCCTTGATCTCCTTGATTTCTTCATCCGATTCTTGGCCATATCTTATCTCTTGCTCCAACGAAGAGTGGAGTTCCATTACTTCCATCTCGTTCAAGAACCCGAGATGTAACTGTTCAAACTCCTTTCATCGTTCGAGTGGTAGCTCCCAAACCGTGAGATGGTGACATGCTTCCTTTCGGCTCAATGCATCAGCTACTACATTGGCCTTTCCGGGGTGATAGTTGATTCCAACATCATAATCCTTTATGAGTTCCAACCATCGACGTTGCCTCAAATTCAAATCCGTTTGGGTGAATATGTACTTGAGGCTTTTATGATCCGTATAGATCTCACATCGGTGGCCAAGGATACAACGTCTCCAAATCTTTAATGCATGCACCATGGCTGCGAGCTCCAAGTCATGTGTGGGTAATTAAGCTCGTGCTTCTTTAATTGTCGTGAGGCATAGGCTACCACTTGTCCTTCTTGCATGAGCACGCATCCGAGCCCTTGTCTTGGTGCATCACAATATATGTCGAAGCTCTTGCTCACGTCTGGTAATACCAGAACCGGTGCTGTGGTTAGTCTTTTCTTGATCTCCTCAAAGCTTTCTTGGCACGCTGGTCTACATTGGAAGGCTTTTCCTTTCATTAGCAATTCTGTCATAGGTTTTGCTATCTTGGAGAAGTCCTTGATGAACCATCGGTAGTATCCAGCCATCACAAGAAAACTCCGAATATCTCTCACGTTTTGCGGTTGGTTCTACCTCAGAACATCTCCCACTTTTCCGGGATCAACCGATACTCCTTCCTCGGAGATGATGTGGCCTAGAAACGATATCTCCTTTAGCCAAAATTGACATTTGCTGAGCTTGGCATACAATTGATGATCTCGCCGCTTTTACAATGTCAACCTCAAGTGTTCTTCATGTTCCTCCTCACTTTTTGAATACACCATGATATCGTCAATGAAAACCACGACGAACTTGTCCAAGTACTCCATGAAAACCTTGTTCATGAGGTACATGAAGTATGTGGGTGCATTCGTTAACCCAAAAGACATAACGGTATATTCATACGAACCATACCGTGTTCGAAAGGCAGTCTTGGGTATATCGGAGGGCTTAATCTTCAGTTGGAAATATCCCAACTGAAGATCAATCTTGGAGAAGACTCGGGCTCCCTTCATTTGGTCGAACAGGTCCTCTATATGGGGCAGAGGGTATTTGTTCTTGATCGTCACCTCGTTGAGAGACCTATAATCCACATACATCCTTTGGATCCCATCCTTCTTGTCCACGAAGAGCACGGGGGCTCCCCACGGTGACGAACTTGGGCGTATAAAACCCTTCTCTAGCTGCTCCTGAATTTGCTTCTTGAGCTCCACTAGTTCAGTAACGGGCATCCTATAGGGCCTCTTCGCTATAGGTGCAGTTCCAGGTACTAGGTCAATGGAAAACTCAATGTCCCGGTCAGGTGGCATACCTGGAAGTTCTTCCGGGAACACGTCCGAGAATTCTTGAACCACCGGAATGCTTTCCAATGTTGTTTCTTCGACGTGGTTCAACATTGCCTTCCTGGTTGATGGTTGGGCTGACTCAAACTCAATACGAGTTCCGTGCTCGTTTGTCAACTGCACGCTCCTCTCAGCACATTGGATCACTCCGTTGTGCTTGCTTAACCAATCTATTCCGGTTATTATGTCAAGCCCTTGGGAATCCAAGACAATGAGGTTGGCAAGGAAGTATACCCCTCTTATTTTAAGGTTTACTTTCGGACATACTATATCAGTCCTCATCTCTCCACCGGGAGAATTATCCAACATAGTATATTTCAGGTGTGATATGGGTAGATTATACTTGGCAACATACATGGATGAGATGAATGAATGTGATTCTCTGGAATCAAATAAGATGGTGGCTGGGTTGGAGTTGGCAAGGAACATACCAATCACGACGTCCTCAGCCTGTTGTGCTTCCTCAGCAGAGACGTGGTTCATGTTACCGCGAGCGTAGTTCTGCTCTCCACGGTTGCCTTGATTGGCTCCTCTGTTCGGCCATGGGTTCTGCTTGGGCACGTTGCTTGGTTGTCCAGGATCTCTCTTCGGGCACTGGCTCGCAAAGTGTCCCGTCTCTCCGCATGCAAAGCATGCCTTGTTGCCCACGACAGCAGGTACGTTGGGGCGGGGGTTTTGAGCATAAGGGCCCGTGTTTGGACGGGGCGCAGGAGGCAAAAGCACACGAGGTGCTTGCATGACAGGACGTTGCTGTGGTGGTTGGTTAGGGCAAAAAGCAGAAGGGGTCGAGCCATACTGCGGTGGAGCTGGGGGCATGTATCGAGGGCGTACGTTGCTTCCTTGTGGATGGAGCGGCATCTTTCTTTTCGCCCTCTTGCTCGATCTCTTGGATCTTGCTCTCAACCACTATGGCTTTGTCAACTAGCTTTTGGAAGTTTGCATAGTCATTGTTGAGGAGCTGTACTTGGATTTCATTGTTCAACACTCTCATGAACAAGTACTGCTTCCATTGGTCTGAGTTGACATCTTCAGGGGCATACCGTGATAGTTGCGGGAACTTGTTGAGGTACTCATTCATGCTCTTCCTGCCTTGGCAGAGACCTTCGAACTCTTGCCTTTTTAGCATCATGACACCATCAGGGATGTAATGAGATCGGAAACTTTCCTTGAACTTGGTCCATGTAATAGTCTCCGGGTTGTCATGAGCATTACAAAGGGCATCCCACCAGTCAGCGGATGCTCCCATGAGTTGGTGCGACACGAGGAGAACCTTCTCTCGGTCATTGCACTGAACTATGGCAAGCTTCTTCTCCATGGACTTGAACCAGGCATCGGCCTCCATGGGATCATTAGCTTGTGAAAAGGTAGGGGGGTCGAGTCCCCATGAACTCTCCCAGTCGGTTGTGAGCCGGCGGTGCTGGCGGTGGTGGTGGCGGTGGTGCAGGAACGGGGTTGTTGTTGTTGGCTTGCAGCTGACCCAAAGTTTGGTTCATGGCTCGCATAAGCTGGTTCTGCATGGCCATCAACCGTTCCAGGTTGTTTGCACCAGCTCCGGGATTGTCATTCTCAGGAACCTCAACGTGGTCATCCTCCTGGTTGCGACGGACGTTTCTCCCTTGACGGCCGGCGTTTCCTCTCACCATATGTGAAAGAGAGTTGGATAGAATAGAGGTTAGAAGGTTAGATGGATCCTCCTAACTATATGCATCAAGGTGGATGGCTACATATATTAGCCTATATGAGGATGTGAACAAGTGCCGAAGCATCTCACATCTCTCTACTATGTGCGGATATGGACAACGCTTGAGACGTCCCACAACTCACACTAAGCACACAATCACAAGCAATCATCACAAGGTTCAACCAATCCTATTCAAGCTTCTATTCCATGGGGGTCCTATGTGGTTTGGGGTGGTACCAATCTGTGATCAATCTGTGACTTTGTCCTATGGTCAATGTGGTTCCAATGCCAATCCATGCACTCTACCTAGGCTTGCATCCTATGGTCAGCGTGGCTTCTAATACCAATATGTTACTAGTCTTGCGTCCTATGGTCAACCGTGGTTCTGCTACCAATCTGTGACCTTATCTAGGCTTGCAACTCTCTGTCAACCGTGGTAGCTTGATACCAATCTGTGGTCTTACCTAGGCTTGGCCGCTCTAATATCAATCTATGATTTCTATCTAGGCGTGTGACCTACGATCAACCGTAGTAGGTTGATACCAATTTGTGACCTATCTAGGTGTGTGACCTACGATCAACCATGGCTCTGATACCAATCTGTGACGCCCCGGTTCTGTGAGGAACCTGGACTGATGCGTATGTGTGCCCAGGATGTTCATCACACATACACATTTAATCCACAAACTGAATTCAGAATATATATAACCACGAATGAATATGTTCAAGTACTTTATTACATCAATCTCTATTGCAGCGGAAGTCTCTAATCTTATTCTAGCAGCGGAAGTCTTTATTCTAGCAGCGGAAGTCTTCTAACTAGTGCGGAAGCAAACTAAGCAGCAGCAGCGGCTCCATCTCTACTCCACAGGCAAGGCTGAGGATAGATTACACGCCTAATACTCCACGTGGTCTTCATAGTAATCCTCTCCTGTTGCTGATGACGAAATAATAATGCAAGTTTGAGTACAAGACGTACTCAGCAAGTGCGAGAAAATGTGATATGTAGCTCACAGCAAGGAAGGTATAAAAAGGCTCATTGCATAAAGCAAAATTTATTTCACAAATCATGATAAAAACAGCAACTAGCTTTTAAATGAATGTAATCCCAACATGTATTTAAACATCAACATACCTCCATCATGATTCACCACTTTTCATATCTCATCCGAACATTTATGTTTCTCAACTTATCACATGCTCATGAATACCATCTCGTATTCACTACCATCAAATCTCATAACCGAGATCAAATCTCATTGCCATGACTCAACAGTCATGCAACCAATCTCATTGCCTGGACTCAACAGTCCCGAAAACCAAATCCAAAGGCCAAACCATAACCCAACCAATAACCAAACCAAATACCATCCCAATAACCATAACCGAACCATCTAAGACCATCCCAAAAACCATCCCATCTAATCATGTGAGTTGTCCAGACGCTCGTGACCATAAGCTCTGCTATCATGATATTTTACACTCTACAGAGGTGGCACCACTTTACTCACAAGTTTGTAATTTTGTCACACGTCGGCGACTGCAGAACCTCCGTTATACCAGTACACAACCGTTGGTGTATGGTCAAGAGATCACAAAATAGCCTTTGCAAAGGGGCTAATAGATGTATGGACTCACTATGGTTTCACCAGCAGTCTAGAATCTCCACACTACAGGAATCCCGCAAAGAAATGTCGGCTCTATAACCGTCGGTAAGGTACTGTAACCGATGACCATAGAGTAAAGCCGTCGGTTTACCGATGGTCATAACAGTCGACTCTTGTTCGACATTCTTAAGGACTTATAGCCGTCGGCCCCGACGAACTTAGACATTAAATCCATCGGTAAACAGAAACTGGCGTATTTACTTTGAAAACCAACTAAGACCGTCGGTCTGTCCAAACCAACGGCCATAACACCATAATGGTGTCGGCCCGCTGGTCCCGACGTCTTTATTGGGCGTTCAAACGTAGGACACGTGTGCGCGCCTGGGTCATATAGCCGTCGGTTTTGGCCCCAAACCGACGGTCATACGGAAGTTATGACCGTCGGCTTGTCCCACACCGACGGCCTTACTGGTTTTTTTTTAAAAAAAAAAACCACGCCTGCTTTCGCAGCCTCCCCAGGTGGGGAGCCTCCCGGCCATACAGGCCACCATACAGGAAACAATCAACACATTACAGCATTCATCAATAAAACACATTGCATAGAAGCCATAGTCATAAGCAAAACACAATAAAACAACGAGTTCACATAGTCATACAACAACTAACTTCGATATAACAACGAGTTCACGTCCAAATTACTCCAAAGGACCATTGTGAAGATTAATCCGCTTCCATGTCATTGTTTAAACCTCCACCACTTGCACCTCCGGCGTTCAAATTGAGGAAATGATCGCAACTATGAGGCGTTACATGACCGGAACCCTACAAGAAACAAATAAAAGTTAACTTTGCATTAATAGTTACAATTCATATGTCTCAATCTTTCTAAAATTCACAAATGACCAACTCACATTTGTAATTGATTTAAAGGTATTACCAACTATGTAATTGAATAAGTTGCTAAGTATTGTTCAAATTTGGCTACGCTTTCATTCGAGCTAATAATTTAGTAATCATACCGCTGCGGCACCCGGAGGTGTTGATGGTTGACTATGCCCCGAAGCGAAGGGCAACGATGGGAGAACACCTGGGTAAGGCTGCAATCCAGGGGCCAACATTGACATGAATCCCTGAGATTGTGGAGGATAGGCTTGACCACTCTGGCAACTCTGAGACAAATATGGTTAGTATTTCGTACTATAAGTCGAGTTAATAAGAAATATGGTTATACCTGTGAAGAAGAGCCAACTTGTTGTCCGAGCTGCATCGGACGAGGCATACTGAACTGCAATCCAAAACCACCTTGAGGGAAGAACTGCATAAAGTAAAAATATTCAGTTACTGACTTTAACACAAATATGGTAATAAGTACACCAACTTAAGTAAAATAGTAGTTTACTTGCGACATCATCTCGATCTGAGACTGTTGTGGCATATTGAACTGAGTTCCAGTATTGCCTTGACCCAAGAACTACGTGAAGTAAATTATTTGTGAGATCTTAAATAGAAACAGTTTGTAAACGAATAAACTATTCAATTGTTAAGATTACAAGATACCTGCGCCATATACAAATACTGCATCTGCTGCTGCATCTGTTGCACCTGCATCTGCGTCTACAGCTGCATTTGCTGTTGTTGTTGCATCTGCAGTTGTTTTTGTTCCACTTTCTCCTCGTACTGTCTTAATTTTTCTTTCAATTCCTCTGTCTCTGCAACACAGGATCGACCGGAACTGGAAGTAGAAGACTGTCGTCCCACATAAGTATCGCGCTCCACATAACCGTCGCGTAATCCAAGCCTACAAAAAACACAAATGTGATGAATCGGCGGTAATTAATCTTTAAACAATCATTATCTTTACACGTACCTCCCATGTGGTACGCCTCCGCCGGCTTCGTACGCCGCACCCACATCCAACGGCGCTCTTAGATAATCTACGACATTTCCATGCTTTTTCTTGAGACACTCAACATATTTTGTCTGCAAGAATAAATTAAGTTCACGAGTGGTCCTTTTGTAACTCTTATGCCTTTCCGGAATGATTGTGTATCCCTCCTGAAAGGATGGTTTGAAGGAACGAATCATCGATGACAATCAAAGAAGCTAACTTTTTTGCCATACTTCAGCCTTATGGCATCAGTGTCACTCATACATATGGGACAACACAGTTGTCCGTGGACACACCAACCAGCCCAAATGCCATATGCCAACAAATCATGAATTGACCATAGATACGCAGCACGTAAGTCAAATTCACATTTCATATGACTGTCATATGCCTTCACACCTTGCCACAGCTCTTTCAGCTCTTCAATCAACGGTTGCATAAACACATTGATTTTCTTGCCTGGATGTTTAGGACCAGGAATGACCGCCGCAAGGAATATGTATCGTTCTTTCATGCACAGGTTGGGAGGGAGATTGTATGACATGATAAAAACAGGCCAATAAGAGTATGGACTGTTACTGGTGCTAAAAGGAGTGAAACCATCTGTTGACAACCCAAGACGAACATTTCTCGGATCTCTTGCAAACTCTCGATCAAAACGGTCTAAAACTTCCCAAGCCGCACCATTGACGGGGCCCCCGCCGTCCGCCAGTCACGGGGACGGGGCACCTTGCCCGGGAATCGCATTGGGTGGTGCCGTGTTATGCGGCACCCAACAGCGCACATATAATGAACAATGTATTACATAAATCAAAGCGGAAGCTTACAAATGTTCTTTATAAATAATTTACATAATGTAGCTACAGCGGTAGTATATAAACAGCTCACGTCGAATAACTAAGAAGCACTCGAGAAGAGGTCCAGCCCGCGGACTCCTCTCGCTAGCAACACGAAGACATGGCAGCGGCTAGGTTCTACAAGTGTGACATGAATCTGAACTTTCTGATTCTCACCAGACAACCTTCTTTATAGCGTCGAGGTTTACCTGCAAAACCACTTATATAGCAAGAGTGAGCACAAAGGATCAGCAAGACTTAACCGTCTCTCCTAAAGCATGCAACTCTACATGAGGGTAACCTAAGACCTAATCCTGTAAGTTGCGAACAGACTCGCCTACGAGTTCATCCTTAACTTTCAGATTTTAGCCATAATAGTAGTGACATTGCGCCCAGCAACATTGGAACTCCACAATCAAACAAGAAACGCTTCATTCCAATGTTACTTGTCCCAAGGTGGAAAATAACTTTAGTTTGCTCTATCTCTACTTCAAACAGGGTTTTCATGCAACTTAACATAATCATAGCAGCAATTATACTTTTGCAAACTGTTCCCAAACAAGTTGATTACTACGTCACAACATGGGAGCAAGCGGTACTCAATAACCGCGAGGGACGGTGATTTGAATCAAACACTACCGGATAACTCGACACATACGCCCGCCTCTGAAGACCCAAATCTGGCATCCTTCATTATGTCGTATGTGGCAACCTTTCTCAGGACACTAGACTGTAGAACCGGTCGCGCTGTCTCGGGCTCATAGGTCTAACGAGACGATGTGGTGTGCCTCTACAATCCAGTGAACCTGGTACATCGGTTTCCTGGTTCCCATGTATCAGTAAGCATCCGGTACACAACTCAATACTTGCTCCTGGACGCGGCACACGCATCGGTCCTTACCCGACACAGGCAGAGCTACTCGACCAAGACCTCGTCTTGTCGCTGCCTAACTCATCTTCCCGGTCTCATCTTTAGAAATGTAAACATAACTTGCCTCTCTCTTCCAACCATCCTTATGAAATCCTGAACTATAACTCGCGAGTAGATTCCAACTACTCGTCTTCTACCGGATGTCCTAGCCTATTTAGCATGGCCTTCTTCTACAGTGATGAAATCTTCTACCCTTGACCCCAAGGTTCATTTTTGGTTATGCAAGTGGAGTATAAAACATCCTTGACATAATGCAATACAAACTTTGACCCATAGTAGTGAACAAAGGAAAACTTTATAAAACATCTTAAATGCAAACCGGAGCTTGCCTTGGTTTTGCAGGTGACTAAAGTCAGAAGAGTATGAAGTTAGTTGCTGATGTCTTGAAGTTGAATCACTGGCTTCTTGCTTCTTGATTCAAGCTTCACTTCTCTTCCACTCTTCCACGTTTAATCACTACACGTTATGAATATGCATACATGTTTAATTATAAAACCTTTGCTAACAAGTGCTAAAGACAAGTTAAAAACTGGAACTCTGTTTAAGAATTTAAAATGACACTGGGGCTAGTGGTTTGGTTTGGGTGAAGCAACATGATAAAGTGATAATTACATTTCATCACTTGTGTTCTACTCATCTAAATAGGTTGAACAGGATAGTAGTGACCATAGCTCCAATGGAGCTGAAAATTTGCATGTGAGTTCCTTGTCACAAGAAAGTCCCCTGGACCAAAATTCAGAATATTTCACTAAGTAGATCACCCAGAACAATTCCCTAAGCATTTAGGCAAAAAGGAATTAATCCTGAATAAATTTGCAATTTCATGCAAATTCAAGTGAACTACAATTTCATACATAGCTCAGGGAGCATGCATGAATTTTCCTAGGATTTTTGGAGCTAAGGAATGCTCAGAACTGAATTTCCATGTTTTGGAAATTCTCTGAAAATGTCTCTGTATTCATTTGAATAGAGAAACTTGAAATCAGAATTACCCTAACTAAATCAACTCCAAATGAGCTGAAACGTTTTCAGGAGTCTCCTAACATCCCAGAGAATATTCTGGCAAAATTTGAGGATTTTTGGATGAACCAAACTCCCTCTAAAATTCTTTTGCTGAAAAGCTTTAAAGAATTTTTCAGAATTTCTATTGGTTTTCATTCAAATTGGGCAGCATATTTGGATAGAGCTTTTCATCCTGAATCCAACCCACTTTGAATCACTAAATTTGGAGCTTCCTAGCAAAAGTTATGAGGTTCTAAAGTTTGGACTGAATCTGAAATCCAAATAACTCGGGAAATGTTTAAATTCTGTGGGTGGGTCCAGGGGACCACGTGTCATGCGCTGGGACAGACAACACAGGGTCATCGAATTTTTCCCGCGCAGCCACACTGGATCCCGAAGTCGCAGCCGATCCGGAAATTAAATCTCCCGTCACTGACACGCGGGACCCGCCGGTCGTCTTCCTCCTCGGGCCGGTTTTCCGTCCCGCGCTGCCCCCTCACCGGAGCCTCGTCGGAGCTCGCCAGAGTCAACTTCCCGGCCGCTTTTTGGCTCAGTACTCGCCGCCTGGGGGTTTCTAGCTACGAGGAATTCAATGGTGCGGTGATCTCGGGCTGCCGGTGACCGGAAATTGGTCGGCGACGTGCGCACCCCTCGGTGAAGCGTCAGCGCCGTGGCCCGAGCACCCTAGCCCGCAACAGGTTCGGGGAACTTGCTATAAAGCATCATGGGAGGTCAGACTAGCTCGGCAAGGCCTCAATATTGTTCGGAAACGGCGGCAAGTGGGGGTTCACCGTGTGCCCGAGTGTCCCCGCCATGGCCGCCGATCGAAGAACTCGAAATTAGCTGCCACTCCTCACTTCTAAGCTAGGGTTCCAAAGTAAAAAGGTTCCCTATACTCTCTAGCTCCTTTGTGTGCAAAATGAGCAGCTCTAACCGACAATTACGTATCAATTTCAAAAATTCTTACCCGCGGTTAGGTTTTTCCGGCCGAAAGAAGAACTCGAAATTCTCGAGCTACAGTGCACATATTGCTCTGAAATTTGGAGAGGAGCAGCGCAGAGAGTTGGCGTGCCTTGGGGTGCACTCGTTGGGTCGTGACACTGCCCAGTGTGAGCTGCCCACGAGAGTCTGACGTCGGTTTTCACCGTTGGCACCTCGGCTTCGGCGCTGATTCTTCAAATATGGCCAACCGCAGTCCTGAAAGTCGGAGCTGAGCTGAGCGAACTCTTGCACACACGCTGGTGCTCCCTTTTCGTGTTGCTAGCTCGAGTAGTCGGGGAGCGACGCGGGCTCACGATCAGGGCGAACAGACGGGCGCCGACGGCTCGTTTTTCTCGGGAGGGGGCAGAACAGGGGCTTGGTGGGGCGGTTTGTGACCGACAGAGCGCTGCGTAGGGGAGATAAGGGCGCGGTGAGACGTCGAGCTGGTCTCCAGCGCGAGATGGAAAAATAGGAGGTGGCCTCCCCGTGCGGTCTCGATGTGAGCCTGCCGTCGGTTTCTTCGAGCTCGGTCTGAACAGAACTGGTTTGCTTCAGTGGTAAGTTTCCTCCCACTGACATGTGGGCCCCACAGTTCCTCTCCCAAATATCTCCAAATTTTTGGCACATGCAAAGTTCACTCATATGGAGCTCAAATTCAAAAGCCATTTGGCAATTTGACAAGTGCCTCAGTTTCAAATTTGAATTCAAATTTAGATGAAATTTACAAGTCCCTCTGATATACATATCAATGCACCTCCAAATTTCCTCAAAATTTGCTTCCCTAATAATTTGGACCTGATGAATTCAACTATGCCCTCTGATCTTTGAGTTAGCCATTGCAAATATAAATTTTTAAACAACAGTTTGAATTTCCCCTTTTTGGAAATGCCCTTGTTCTTTTTTAAGTGACCCTTTTAGTTCAAACTGAATTTAAAGTCTTATTGCTCATGCCAACACTTACATGAGTAAACAAAACTTTTTGCATGTCCCATTTCTTATATTTAAACTCAACTTTATTCATAGCTCGAGTTTTCCATTTACATGTTTTGGGACTTTTACAACCATCTGATGGATGAACCATAACATCTTTGTTATCGGTCTCACGTTTCCCTTCAGAATGCCACCTCATATGCTTCGCTGTTTCTTGGGACAGAAACAATCGTTTAAGCCTTGACGTCATAGGCATGTAGCGAAGTTGTTTGATCTGTACATTTGTAGTTATTCGTTCTCCATCATCACTCAGGACATCCACATATCTAGATTTCTTACAATGCATACAATGAGTATCGTTCTTGTGTTCTTTCCAAAACAGCATGCAATTATTCTCGCACGCATCAATCTTCTCATAATTAATACCCAGACCAGACAAAATTTTCTTAGATTCATATAGATCTCGCAGCATATGATGACCTGACGGAAGGAGATCAATAATCAACTTAATGATACTATTGTAGCAATTGTTCACGAAATTGAACTTGGACTTCATCGCCATAAGCCGTGGGAATGCTTGCAAAACAGTCACATTGGTGCCCTCATACACTTTTCGATCTGCGGCGGCAAGAAGCTCGTAAAACTCCTTCACCTCCTTCGGTTCTGACCGATCTTTGTACTCTTTACCAATGTCTGCTATCCTCTCATCCATCCGATCTTCATCCTCATATCCGTCCGACTTATCATGATGCTCTATCTCCCCATGCTCGCGCCACACCAGATAGTCAGGCATAAATCCGTGCTTACAAAGATGCAATTCCACTTCAGACATATCCAGATGTCGACGATTCCGACACTTCATACACGGACATTTCACAACAAGAGCATCACCAGCAAATGCAAGGCTCAAGAAAGCATTTGCAATAACACCCCATTCATTAGTGTGCGCACCAGTTTACTCCATCCATCATACATCAACTTACGTTCATCACCCATTTTAAAACTACAACGAATAAATATATGTTAAGTAACATACATGGTTACTTTATAATTTGTTTAATGTCACGGCCCTACATCTATTGTACAGGATAGGTCCTAAAATTTTGACAGCATAACGCCGCCTATTTAACACTACACCTCCTATCCGGTGCAGTTGTTCAAGTAAAAAGGGAACGACTATACAATAATAGCTGTTGCGAGTCATATGTCGTTCGCACCGTTGTTGTTCACCTTCGTGCCCGTTTAGATGCGTACTTTAACTTCCAACTAAATGGGTCTAGCCAGGTCCTGAATGGGTGGTTGTGTCGGTTCTATCCGGCACGAAACCCGTTTATATATACATATAGTACATAAACACTAAAAAAATTCAAATAAACATAATTGCACCCTAACTAACATATATATATGATAATGAAGTTCACATACCCATATTTGGATAAAAAACAATGTAAAATTGCATAAGTAATGATATTGCAATGCATAGATTAAGGGTGTGTAAAATTTAGATCGATCATCCAATCCATTTCTCATCCAACAATAATTTAGATCATCCAAACCATTTCTCATCCAACACCTAGGAAATAATAATTTGATCATCCAATCCATTAAGCAAACATCGACTTGGATGATCCAAGACAAAAAAATATGGATCATCAATTCATCCTATCTAATCTAACATTGACGTCAAACAAAATACAACCTAATCAATCCACAAAATTACGTACTACCACACTAATGCATAAGTAATGATATAACAATGCGTAAAGACTAATCAATTTTATAATATAAAACACAATATATTGCAATTTAGAAGTTTAAATTTAAACCTTGTTGTCGGAAGGGGCAAGGCGCGTGGGGCAGCGTCGACGGTGCAGGTGAGAGCGGAGAGGAGGGGGCGCAGGCGGCGGCGAGGAGGCGGATGCATGCGGGAGTGGCGGCGCGGGGCGCGGAGCGCCGCGGCGCGGGAAGCGGTGGGAGCGGCGGCGCGGGGCGCGGAGCAGGTGGGAGCGGCGGCGCAGTGCGCAGAGCAGGCGGGAGCAGCGGCGCGGGCGAAGCGGGGAGCGGTGGCGCGGGCGAAGCGGGGAGTGACGGGAGCGGCGGCGCGGGCGGAGCAGATGCACAAGCGCGGGATCGATAGGGTTTACAGGGAGGAGCTTAGCTTACGTGGCAAATAAAGTTATGGTCGTCGGCCTAGCCCCGACGAATTTAATTTACCGGGCGGGCCCCATGTTAAGGCCGTCGGCTAGCCGGCACTTTTATGTTAAGGCCTTCGGTCTGCTGACCTGGCCAACGCCTATAACTTTTGAGCGGGAGAGTCAAATTCGGAGCCCGCCGGGCCCAGCTTATAGCTGTCGGCCACGTTGCTGAAACCGATGGCCATGCCTATGAACGTCGGTGTACCACTCCTAACCGACGCCCATAATTTCTGTCGCTGGCCGGCAGACGATTTTAATTTTATTTACGTCAGTGACAAAAGACCGAAAATTTTAGGCCACCTAAAGTCGATGGCCCCGACGAATTTAATCTAGCCGACATTTGTTTGCCCGATTCTTGTAGTGCCAATTCTCCCACCTACGGGCACCCTCTTGTGCCATGCAGTTCCCAGGGCAGTCCTCACTCGACTCCCATTCCCCGCGCCTTCCACAGTCCATAACAATCTAGCAACTTACCTAATTAGTCAGCTAAGCCGCACCCACATTTGGCCTTGTGGTGGCACTGTATTCCTGGCATGGCTCGCATGAACCGGTCCTTAGATCTACGGCAAGTAAACCACAATCTCATTCTACCTCATTCACAAACCAAGCTTGCCTAGATCTCCCTCCGATTCATGTCCATTATCAACATCAGTTTCTCATTACCATTATTCATACTAGTGCAGTTAGCTAGACACATTCTATCGCTTCCCATATCCCATAGATTAGCGAAGCAAAAAGAAAAAACGACCATTCTCGACTCATAAACTTCCCTGGCGTTAAGGGTGGTTAACAAAACTAGTAAACTCCTATAAAAGAGTTTCCCATCAAGTTGACTCAACATACACAGTTTTCGCAACCAAAACAGTTTTCAAAAACATGGGATCAATATGGTCAAGGGGCACTTGCCTTGTTCCTGTGGCTTCTGTTGCTCACGGATCTCAAACTCTTGTTGTTGTAGTCCTTCATAGATAGCTCCCTGAGCTTGTTCTTCTATTCACGATCACGCACATACAAGATTCACAGCAATCAATTATCATGCACAAACTTTACTCAAGATGCAATGGTGCATATGCATGCTAATCCTATGGTGCAGTTTAGTTTGTACGTGCTCTTGCATGGCTTGCAAAGTTTTGCGATGAACAAGGGTGTACAGATCAAATGTGGACGTGGTAATGATCTGGACTAAAGATCTAGAGCAAACCGATCAACACGTGATCTATCCACGAAAAAGCTTCTGTTTCGAAGGATTGAAGAAACAGATGCGAAGAAAACACAATGACGGTGTAAGGTGGTAATGGAGACCTACCTTACTTCCTTCGGGTCCTTTCTCCTAGCAAAAACAGATCGTCAACTTTCCACCGGCGATGGCGATCGTGTCTGGCTCGTCGGTGGTCTCTCCGGTGGTCATCTCCGGCGAAGGGGTTTAGCTCGGCGAGTTTGGGGCTAGGGCTTCTAAGTTGTCGGCTTAGAAAAGATGTTACGACCAAGGGGTTGTTTCGGGTTCTATTTATAACCGAAAAAGAAGAGTCCTAATCTGATTGGATTTCAAATAAGAGTCCTATTCAAATTATTTTTGAATCTCAACAACTTATCTCTAATCGATTTGGTGCGGTAACATTGTGGAATCGTGTCGGTTTCCTCCCGTATCGGGTATGCCCACGCGTACAGAAGGAAAACCGCTTAAGATCTCGTTACCTCCGTGGTGATGAGCTCCGGAGACTCCACGTGCCCAACATAGGCCGGGCCTCCCTTTTCCGTGGAGGCGGGCTCCGGTTGTGTCGCGTGTGAGGCGGGCGGGACCTCCCTCTCCCTCAGAGGCGAGCTCCGCGTGCACCACGTGTCCTGACGGACGGGAACATCCCCTCTTTCCAGAGACGAGCTCCACATGCGCCACGTGTCTGGTGGGTCGGGACCTCCCCTCTCAACAGAGGCGAGTTCCGCATACGCCACGTGTCAGTGCCGGACCTCCTCTATCTTCGGAGGTGAGCTCCGATAGTGCCACGTGTCAGAGCCGGACCTCCCCTCTCTTCGGAGGTGAGCTCCGAGCATGCCACGTGTCCAGTAGTGCCAGACTTCCTTTCTCCTCAGAGACGAGCTCCGAGGTCTACACGTGTCCATCAGCATCGTACCTCCCGGAGGTGAGCTCCAGAGGTGACACGTATCCAATAGGACGGACTTCCTGGAGGTAAGCTCCGGAGGTGACACGTGTCCAATAGTGTCAGACCTCCCGGAGGTAAGTTCCGGAGGTGAGACGTGTCCAGTAGGACCGGACCTCTCAGAGGTGAGCTCCGAGAGCGACACGTCTCCCGTGCGGCTTGTCCTCTATTTTCTGCAGTAACTAGCTCCGAAGGCGACACGTGTCCTGCGGGGTTTGCCTCGCTTCTCCGCAGAGGCTAGATCCGGGGGCAACACGTGTCCCACGGGGTCGGACCTCGCCCCCATCCACAGAGGCAAGCTACGAGCCTGCCACGTAGCCAGTTTAGTGGCGGACCTCTCCCCCTTCGCGGGGATGAGCTCCAAACACGCCATGTGGCCAGCAGGCCACAGGAAGTGTCTACAGCGCTCCTCGGCGAACTGGAATTAGCTCTTTTTGGCTATTCTTTTGATTCTTTTTCTGTTTCCACTTCCTTTAAAATGTTTTCTCTATATAAAATATGAATGCATGCAGGATTATGAAATTGAGGGTGTTACACCCATCAAGTTGACTCAAGCATATGAGTTTTCGCAAACAAAACAGTTTCAAAACATGGGATCAATATGGTCAAGGGGCACTTGCCTTGCTCCCGTGGTTCTTGTTGTTCGAGCGTCTCGAAATCTTGGTGCTGTAGTTCCTCGTAGATGGTTTCTTGAGCTTGTACTTCTACTCACGACCACGCACATACAAAATTTACAGCAATCAAACATCATGCTCAAACTTTACTCAAGATGCAATGGGGTAGATGAATGCAAATCCTATGGTGCAGTTTTATTAAACCAGTTTGTATGTGTTCTTGCATGTTTTAATGGGTTTTCATGGGGTTTTATGATGAACAAGGGTGCTGGGATGAAGTGTGGACGTGGTGATGATCTTGACTCAAGATCTATATCAATTCCACCATCAAAAACCGATCAAAATGTGCTCTGTCCACACGAAAAAGTTTCTGTTCGATGGGGGCGAAGAAAACGGATGCGTAGAAACAGCGGTGATGTCGTAAGATGGGTAATGAAGACCTACCTCACTTCTTTTTTGTGGCAGGGCCTTCCTCCTAGCAATGGCAGCAGCGGGAAAGTTTTCTATGGATGATTAGGGCAGGACAGATCGGGTAAAAGCCCAAGAAATGGGACTTGCAAAAAACTTTTGTTTACTCATGTAAGTGTTGGCATGAGCAATAAGACTTTAATTTCAGTTTGAACTAAAAGGGTCACTTCAAAAAGAAGAAGGGCATTTCCAAAAAGGGGAAATTCAAACTGTTGTTTAAAAATTTATATTTGCAATGGCCAACTCAAAGATCAGAGGGCATAGTTGAATTCAGCAGGTCCAAATTATGAGGGAAGCAAATTTTGAGGAAATTTGGAGGTGCTTTGATATGAATATCAAAGGGGCTTGTAAATTTCATCTAAATTTGATTTCAAATTTGAAACTGAGGCAAAACTTGTCAAATTGCCAAATGGCCTTTGAATTTGAGCTCCATATGAGTGAACTTTGCATGTGCCAAAAATTTGGAGATATTTTGGAAGAGGAACTGTGGGGCCCACATGTCAGTGGGAGGAAACTTACCACTGAGGCAAACCAGTTCTTCTGTTCAGACCGAGCTCAAAGCAACCGACGGCAGGCCGACACCGAGACCGCACGGGGAGGCCACCTCCTGCTTTTCATCTTGCGCTGGAGACCAGCTCGACGTCTCACCGCGCCAGTATCTCCCCTACGCAGTGCTCTGTCGGTCACAAACCGCCCCACCAAGCCCTGTTCTGCCCCCTCCCGAGAAAAACGAGCCGCCGGCGCCGCGTCGGTTCGTCCTGATCATGAGCCGCGTCGCTCCCTGACTGCTCGAGCTAGTAACACAAAAAGGGAGCGCCAGCGTGTGTGCAAGAGTTCCCTCAGCTCAGCTCCGACGTTCAGGACTGCTGTTGGCCATATTTGAAGAATCAGCGCCAAAGCCAAGGTGCGAACGGTGAAAACCGACGTCGGGCTCTCGTGAGCAGCTCACACCGAGCAGTGTCACAACCCAACGAGTGCACCCCAAGGTGCACCAACGCTCTGCGCTGCTCCTCTCCAAATTTCAGAGCAATCCGTGCACCGTAGCTCGAGAATTTCGAGTTCTTCTTTCAGCCGGAAAAAACTAACTGCGGGTAAGAATTTTTTAAATTGATACGTAATTGTCAGTTAGAGCTGCTCATTTTGCGCACACAGGAGCTAGAGAGGATACGGAACCTTTTTCCTTCGCAACCCTAGCTTAGAAGTGAGAAGTGGCAGCTAATTTCGAGTTCTTTCATCGGCGGCCATGGCTGGGACACTCGGGCACACGGTGAACCCCCACTTGCCGCCGTTTCCGAGCAATATTGAGGCCTTGCCGAGCTAGCCTAACCTCCACTGATTCTTTAGAGCAAGTCCCCCGAACCTGTGGCGGGATAGGGTGCTCGGGCCACGGCTCCGACACTTCACTGAGGGATGCGCACGTCGCCATCTGATTTCCGGTCGCTGGCAGCCCGAGAGCACCGCACCAGTGGTTTGCTCGTAGCTGGAAACCCCCAGGCGGCAAGTACCGAGCCGGGAGACGTACGGGAAGCCGACTCCGGCGAGCTCAGACGAGACTCCGGTGAGGGGGCGGCACGGGAAAGAAAACGGCCCGAGGAGGAAGAAGGTCGGGCGATTCCCGCGTGTCAGCGGCGGAAAAGTTAAATTACTGATCGACTGCGGCCCCGGGATCCAGTGTGGCTGCGCGGGAAGAGTTCTGTGGCCCCGTGTGGCTCAGTTCCAGCAGCTGACACATGTGCGATGAGCCCACGGGCAGAATTTAATCTTTTCCCCGGTTTATTTGGATTTCCAGATTTAGTTCAAACTTCAAATGCATAGAACTTTTGCTAGGCAGCTCCAAATTTAGTGATTCAAATTGGGTTGGATTTATCTTGAATATCTCTATCCAAAATGCAACCCACTTTGTAAGATTATTTAATTCTGCAAAATTTCTTTAAAGCGTTTCAGCAAAAGAATTTTAGAGGGAGTTTCGTTAATCCAAAAATCGTCAAATTTTGCCAGAATATTCCCTAGGATGTTAGTTGACTCCTGTAAAAGTTTCAGACCATTTGGAGCTGATTTGATCAACGCAATTCAGATTTGAAGGTGCTGTGTTCAATTGAATACAGAAACATTTTCAGAGAATTTCCAAAACATGGAAATTCAGTTCTGGGCAAATCTTGGCTCCACAAATGCTAGGAAAATTCATGCAAATTCTATGAGCTATAATTGAAATTGTAGTTCAATAAGTTTGGCATGAACATGGGTGTTATCTCAGAATTAATTCTTCTTTGCTTAATTGCTTAGAAAATTATTCTGAACAAACCACTCAATGAAAATTGCTAATCTTTTGTCCAGAGGGTTTTCTTGTGACAAGGAACTCACATGAAAATTCTCAGCTCCATTGGAGCTCTGGATCACCCCTGTTCTGTTTAACCACTTAAGGTGATTAATATAGGAGAGGGGGAAAACCACTTAGCACTTAATCATGTGCTTAGGTCCAAACCCAAACCACTAGCACCAGTTTCATTTTAAATTCTTAAACAAGGTTCTAGTTTTTGAAAACTTGTTAGTAGAACTTGTAGCAGAATCTTTACAATTAAACTTATGTGCATATTCATTAACGTGTAGTCGCTGAAGGCGAGGAGACTCCGGAAGTGCTCGACTTCCTCCTTCCGGAAGAAGACCTAACCACTGACCAGCAGCAACAAGGAAAGCCCCGGTTTGCATTAAGCCTTTTATAAAGTTTTACTTGTTTACATACGTCGTGTGAAGTATGTATGTGCATTAGGTGTAGGATGGATGAAAACCCAACTGCATAACCAGAATTTTTCCCCCAAGAGTGAGGGTAGTGTCTAGGGCCTTGAATAGACAGGCTATGCTTAATGATTCATAGGACTTCGGTACAAGTCTAGTAGTTGGAATCTACACGCGAGTTAGGCTTGGGACACACGGGATTGGTTTGAGTGATGTGAGATCACCTTAGCAATGAAAATGAGACTTGGCAGGGACTAGGGCGCAGCAAGAGGAAGTCTTGCGTGCGCAGTCCTGTCCATGTCGATTGAGGACCGATCCGTGTGCGACCCACGCTGATCAAGTTTGAACGTACCAAAGGCATATCAGATATATGGGCCCCGATAAACCGATGTAACCTAAACCTCCGGGTGTCGAGGCATAGCACACCGATTTATAGGTGTATGTTGAGGGAAGCAAGGTGGAAATCTGCTAACGGGCATAGAGAGATGCTCCGTGTAGTGAACCTCCTGTCCGTTTCGGTGCGACCGGTTTGACGTTTGGGCTGTTGGGTGAAAGGTTGTCCCATACGGCATCGAGTGAGCGTGCTGTGCAGCTCCACGGGTGGCATACGTGACGTGCTATTTGGGTGTCCCTGCAGGTGTATATCGAGTCGATTCGCCGTCCCTCGCGGTGAAGAGTGCCACTTGGTCACTGAGTCGTGACGTAGGCTAATGTATGAAATGTGATGATCTAATATTGCTGATATGATATAATTGTATTGCTAAATGTGTGCCACCAAATATTGCTTACTAAATTCCAGATTCCCGAACTGTTAACTTGTTGCTAAAAGATGAATTAAGGATGAACTTGTAGGAGTGTACATTTGCTGCAATGATACTATCCTATGTTCCTTGTACACCTCATGTAATGTTTCATGCCTAGGTGAGTCGGTTAAGTCTTGTTGAGCCCTCGTGCTCACGGTTTCTGCTTAAGTGTTTTTCAGGTGAGGAGCCACCCATGGACTCGGGGTACGAGTCCACCGGCGAGGGTTACCCTCCGTCGGGGACCACGGCTGAGTGGGAGCCGTACACACCGCACAGAGCTGAGGAGTGCAGCTAGTGTGGGTTGCCCTAGGGCTGGGCAACCGACTTTTGCTAGATAGGCTGGCGTGAGTTGTACAAAGTAGAATTCCGCTGTGTAATACAAACAATAGTTGTAACTGAGTATGGTACCAGTTTGTACAGTTCCAGTTGGTTTTCCCATGTAATAAAAGGTGTCCTTATGACGTGTGCTGTCGGGTGTCGCATCGTGCGGCACCACCCTCTGCGATCCTGGATGAGCAGATTCTGGTCCGCCACAGCCTGGTATCAGAGCTGCATCAGGGATAGCACAATACTAAAGGACGGAATTACGGGAAAACATAGGTCCTGAAAATGTCGGGGAAATTCGAAGCTTCTTAGGGTTGGCTGGTTATTATCGACGGTTCATTGAGGGTTTCTCCAAGATATTGAGACCCCTCACCAAATTGTTAGAGAAGGGAATCACATTCACATGGACACCGGAGTGTGAGACGAGTTTTCAACAACAGAAGAAAAGATTGACAACAGCCCCAGTGCTAGTTATGCCAGATATGCAGAAGACGGTGTACTGCGATGCATATAGACACGGGTTGGGATGTGTTCTCATGCAAGAGGGGCATGTCGTTGCCTATGCGTCCCGGCAGCTCCGAAAACACGAGAAGAACTATCCCACACATGACCTAGAGCTAGCCGCAGTAGTCCACGCATTGAAGATTTGGCGCCATTACTTGATGGGAAAGAGGACAAAGATATATACAGATCATAAGAGCTTAAAGTACATTTTCACACAGCCAGATCTCAACCTTAGACAAAGGAGATGGTTAGAGCTAATCAACGACTTTGATGTGGGCATCAACTATCATCCTGGGAAAGCGAACGTCGTGGCAGATGCTTTAAGCCGGAAGGTGCACATCAACATGTTGAGCTTAAGTGACACGTCTACCGAATTGAAGGAAGAGATTGCAAAACTCAATCTATGCCTCGCGAATAGTGGTGAGGCCATCGCCATGGAGGTGGACTCCACATTGGAGCAAGACATACGGAACGGTCAGAAGAATGATGAGAAGATACAAGAAATCAGAGAACTCATCAAAGAGAATAAAGCTCCTGGGTTTAGAGAGGATGAACAAGGTACGGTGTGGCATGGCAAAAGGATCTGTGTGCCTGAGGTGAAGGAGATCCGTGAACTGATTTTGAAGGAGGCTCATGATTCCGACTATTCCATTCATCCTGGGAGTACGAAGATGTATCATGACCTCAGAGCAGATATTGGTGGTATGGCATGAAGCGAGATGTCGCAGAACATGTCGCCCTATGTGACACATGTCAGCTAGTAAAAGCAGAACATCAAAGACCCGCGGGACTGTTGCAACCACTCAAAGTGCCTGAATGGAAATGGGAAGAAATAGGTATGGACTTCATAGTGGGACTGCCTAGGACCCAATTAGGATATGATTCGATATGGGTCATCATCGACAGACTGACTAAAGTAGCTCATTTCATCCCCATGAAAGAAAGCTACAGCGGATCCAAGTTGGCAGAATTGTACATGTCAAGAATCGTGTGTTTTCATGGAGTGTCAAAAAAGATAGTGTCAGACCGAGGGACACAGTTCACCTCAAGGTTCTGGCAGAAGTTACATGAAACCATGGGAACTCATCTGAATTTTAGTTCTGCCTATCACCCCCAGACTGACGGGCAGACCGAAAGGACCAATCAGATCCTTGAGGATATGTTGAGAGCTTGTGCACTCAAGAACAATAGGAGTTGGAATAAGAGCTTACCGTATGCAGAGTTCTTCTACAACAACAGTTATCAGTCTAGTATGAAGATGTCACCATTTGAGGCATTGTACGGGAGGAAGTGTCGAACTCCACTCTTTTGGAACCAAACTGGGGAAAGTAAAGTGTTTGGGCCCGAGGTACTACAAGAAGCCGAGGCGAAAGTGAGGGAAATCCGCAACAACTTGAGGATAGCCCAGACCCGACAAAATAGCTATGCCGATGTACGGAGAAGAGAGCTCGTTTTCAATGTGGGAGACTATGTTTACCTCAAGGTGTCCCCTATCCGAGGGCTTCGTCGGTTTAAGGTGAAAGGGAAATTATCACCTCGATACATCGGACCCTTTCAGATTCTGGAGAGGAAAGGCGAAGTGGCATATCAGCTAGAACTACCGGCTCGCCTATCAGATGTGCACGATGTATTCCATGTGTCACAACTCAAGAAATGTTTAAGAACACCCGAAGAGATGTTACCCATGAATGATGTGTACGTACGAGAGGATCTTTCTTATGCCGAGCAACCAGTCAAGATTTTGGAGACAATGGAACGCCTCACAAGAAATAAAAGAATCCGAATGTGCAAAGTGTAGTGGAAGCATCACTCAGAAGCAGAAGCCACATGGGAGCGAGAAGACGAGCTCAAGGCGCAGTTTCCGGATTTGTTTTCCTAGAGTCACCAATCTCGAGGAGGAGATTTCTTTTAAGGGGGGTAGAGTTGTAACACCCCAAAACCTGTTAAAGAGGGGAATTTAAAATTTTTGGCCGTATTGCATGTGGTGAAACAATTCAAATTCAAACTGGAATTCAAATTTGAATCAGAACAGAAAAGAAAAAGGAAAAGGAAAAAGAAAAACGGCCAGTGGGCCGAAACCCACCTCAGCCGGCCCAAAGCCCGCGACTGCTCCCCCTACCCCTCTGTCTGACGTGCGGGGCCCGTGTGTCATCTCCCTCCCCACGCGCGCGCCCAACCGCCACGCTACTTCCGCGCCGATCGCCGCTGCCACGACCGATTTTCTTGCTCCGGAGCCGCAATCTCCAGCCCACGCATTGCTGCACATCTAAACCAACCCCTGCTGCCCTCCCTCGCCCATTTAAACGCCGAAATCCGCCCCTTTTTCCTCCCCGATCGGCCCGCCTCAGTTCCCGGTGAGAACCGACGCTCCCATCGCCGTTTTCCTTCGATCCTCATCCGGATTCTCTGATCTAACGGGCTTGTTGTGTTCCACTGCCGCCGGGGAGTCTTGCAGGAGATGGAAACCCGGTATTTTGCACTCTAGACACAGCTCCGGTGAGCACTTCCGCGTTTTCCTCTCGGACCTCGTCGCCGACCGCCTTCCAGGGCCTCCGAGCTCAAGAAAAACCCCGAGGTGAGATCCCCTACCTCCCCTCTTCCGTTCTATGCTAAGAAATCCAAGTTTTAGGAAGTATAGACGAAAACCCGAAACTCTCCGGCGAGATCACCGCCTCCCACCGCCGCGCGCCGCAGGGCAGCGCCGCCCGCACACGGCCAGGGCGACGTGGCCCCCTGAGGCCCGTCCATTTTAAATCGTGCCGCTCCGAATAGATCTAACACATACCGTTTCGCGTAATAATCTCAGCCGTCTGTTTTAAATCCAACGGCCCACGTCAGCCCGGCGTTAAAAAGGCCGGGAATCTTACGCTACCCCCTGGGGATCTCGGAAAACACGAGCTAGCCTCGGAAACTTCTGATCTAGCCCCTGGACCTTCAGAAATTCATGTAAATTCATTTAAAAATCAGTTTTAGCCCCTGGACTTAATAAAAATTAGGAAAACCTCTCTGTTTTGTGTAATTAGGCCCCTGAAAATTTAGGAAATAATAAAGTAGACCCTGCAGTAGGGTGGATTTGCCCTTTAGACCCTATAGGGTATTAAATTCAGAAATTTGAACATGTGAGTAGAATTTAAATTCAAATGGTGATGTAAACACATGTGCAAATACAAATGTAAATTTTCCTAGCACATGGAAAACATTTAGAATGAGTTGAGAACTGATTTTAGGCTGAAATGAAATCTGACTAAGTGCTGTTTACTTTTATTATTTCTGGAAATTCATTTTTAGGCTAGAAAATAATTCTGAAGATGGGTAAAATAAATATAATTTGATCTCCATCAGAGAGGAAGTTCAAAGATATTTTATTGAACATTTTAGATCAGAACCTATTCTGTTTAGGTGATATGTCTTACTATTTTAATATTAAAGTTCACTTTTACGCATAGAAAATAAATCTAAAAATATAGGAAAATAGGTATGCATAATTAGAAAATGTTAAAGGAGGTCTCCGAATTCAAAAAACTTCAAATTAAGATTTTGTATAAGATCTGAAAACCTATTTGGAGTAGGAAATTATCTTTCATGCAAATTTTGTGGCTAAGAAGTGTATTAGTTAAATATAGAGAATTTGTTCAAATTGGAAATTCATATATAGTGTGCAATTATAATTCTGAATACAAAAGTTAGAAATAATATATATGTTTAAAAGTGCATGTAGGCCTAAAATCAACACATCTAGGGTAACCACAACAATTAAAAATGTGAATGACTTTCATATGTATGTATGTGTGGTTTGCATGAGTGGAAGTGTGGACTATGGCTTATGGAATGTTGTTTTCTTTTGCTATGTGTGTATTGGCATGAGTAGAACCAGCCCTAGAGCAGGCTCTCACCTTTCAAGATCAAGACTTTCCATTCCTAGAGCAGCAGGAAGAAGGCAAGTGTCCTTGACCACATTGATCCTATACTAGGATGTGTAGTTAGAATTTAATTTCATTGTCAATTTGGAATATGATACCCAAGCTAGGAAGTTTCCCTAGATTTTCATTATCTTATTTCCTTGTAGCCTGGGTTGGGATTTATTTTATTATGTCATTTATTTATATAGTTATGCTTATCCATGCTTAGAATGGGATAAGTGGGATATGAGATTATCAACTTATTTACCTTACTCTTGAATGAGATATTATGAGTTATGTAGAGGTTGGGATCGAGGCAAGTTGGATGCTTTAGTTGGTGCTGTGTGCACGAGACTCGGGTTTGTGTTTAGGGCTTGCCTGGATCCTAAGGACCGGTTCATGGAGCATGTAACCTGGCTTTACCATGCCAACCACATGCTGAGATGGGGCAGCTTGGCCAATTATTTAGGTGCATCCACGGCGTAGTATGGGTATTTGGATGGTGCGGGGAATAGGTGTCAGCTGGACTACCATATGAACCGCAAGGCTCAAGAGGGGGCCACTGCAGCGCGGTTGGAGCCTCTTGTATGCTGTTAGGGGTGAAACCTCATTGGGCCCACACTCATCGGGAATCCCTTTGTAAAGGCCTCGTAATGATCTCCTAGCTACACACCTTGAATGTGTGAATGTGGTTCGCGGCCACTGGCATAATGGAGGTTCTTTTAGTCCACCCGACAACGAGGGATGAAATCACTACATGTGGGTACAGTGGTGCAAACTCTGCAGAGTCAAAACTGTCATGACAGCCATGCTCACGGTCAAGAGCGGCTTGGACTTATTCATGATTAGAGGATGATAAATTTGGAAGTTGAGGATGTTAAGCGGGGAGCTTAACATTGGAAATGTTGTTATGGTTACTTAATTTTGATGACGGGTTGGGAGATTGGGACCATTTCACCTATGTAGTAATGTAGGTGCTTTATAAGCTAAGGTGATAGGTATTAATTGTGTAGTGCTTTCACCATGAGTTCAACCTCTCCTTGCTCTAGCCATGCATGACATAATTTTCCCACACTTCCTGAGTACCAACGGTACTCAAGCTTGCTTTTCTGTTGGTTTAAATTGCTGCTCAGGCCAAGGGAATGACGTGGTGTTCAATGACCAAGACTTCGGACCCGAAGAAGGATTCTAGGTTCAGGGAGTCGCCCGGGCAACACCTATGACGGAACCCACAAGATTTATATTCCGCTGCTGTTTTATTTACATGTTATGAACATATTATCGTCCATCGAGACATTATGCTATATAAGAATTATTTTATATTCGAACTCTTGCTTGTAATAAATTATGCTTCACTATTTGTCATCACATGTATGAGAAAATGATCCTGGCATACATGTGATATTCACTCGGTTGCTCTTTGGAGAAACCGGATGTGACAAAAGTGGTATTGGAGCCAGGTTGCCCATAGGAACGTGGACCTAGGTAGAAATGGACGTGTTTAAGGACCATATTTTCTGGGCGGGAGGGGGGATGGGGCGGTGGGGCAGCGATGCGAGAGGGGGTCGGTGCGTCGCGGGGGCGGGGCCAGAGGGGCGGCGACTGCCGGCTGTCGGCGGGGCGGCCCGGGGTGGGAGGCAGGGCGCGGCCGGGGGGTGGGGGGAGGCGGGGCACGGCCGGCGTGGGGCAGCCCGGGGGAGGCGGGGCGCGGACGGCGAGGGGCGGCCTGGGGTAGGCGCGGCGCGGCCGGTGAGGGGCAGACGGGGGGGGGGGGGGGGGGGGAGCGAGGCGCGGCCCGGGGGAGGCGTGGCGCGGCCGGTGAGGGGTGGGCTGGGGGGGCGGCGCGCGGCCGGCGAGGGGCAGCGCGGGGGGAGGCGGGGCCGGGATGCACGGGCGGAGAAGGGAGGAGGGAGGGCACGACGTACCTTTGCCGGAAGTCGTTCGGCGGCGGCGTCGGCGACGTGAGAGGGAGGCGGCGGCGGCGAGAGTGAAAGAAAGAACCGAGGGGGTGGCCCGAATATTGGGACCTTAACGACGACGGTTGGTTTACACCGTCGTCAACAAGTCTTAATTGACGACGGTGTGGATCAACCGTCGTCTATAAGTTCCGAGAAGGCCCATGTTACGGCCCATATTGACGAGGACCTTTATTGTCGACGGTCCACCGTCATCTATAAGGCTCGAGAGCATATAGAAGACGGTGCTAGGTCAACCGTCGTCAATAAATGTTTTATTGACAACGGTGCAATCCAGCTGTCATCAATAAATTTATGGACGACGGGGCCGTCGTCAATTAATCTGGCCGTCGTCCATTGTCGTGATTCCTGTAGTGCCTTATGCGTGCTGTGCTCCTGATCACCAGCATCTATAAATAGGACATGAGAATCTTTATAGAAGAATAAAATACTTCAAAACTTCAGAAGCTATGAAGCAAGAAAGCAAAAGTGTTGTTGTCCAATAGAAGAGAAAAAGAGGGCTGAAAATAGCACTTTGCGGTGGCTGAGTTGACAAATAAAGTGCAGCAGCAAGCAATTTTTGAAAATTGCAGTTTAGACAGGTGTTCCTATGTATTTTAGAGTGTCCATTCTACCTAGGCTTGTGTCCTACGGTCAATGTGGCTCTGGTACCAATCTGTGACACCCGGTTCCGAAAATAGAACCAACTGAATGCATATGTGTGCCCAGGATGTTCATCACACATACACATGTAATCTACAAAACTGAATTCAGAATACAACCACGAATAAATAGTGTTTAAGTACTTTATTACAACGACTCAATGTCTCACTCATGAATCTCTAACTTATTTTTGCAGCGGAAGACTCTAAATGACAGCGGAAAATAACTAAACAGCAGTCTCCAACTTCAACTCCACAGGCATGTTGATGGTAGTTTGCACACCTAGTACTCCACATGGTCCTCGAAGTACTCATATCCTGTAGCTCATGTATATGTGGTAATGCAAGGGTGAGTACATGTCGTACTCAGCAAGTGCGGGAAAAGTATGACATGTAACTTACAACAAGGTATGGAATAAAAAGGCTCGTTGCAGCAAGCAAATTTTATTTCACAAACATGATAAAAACAGCAACTAAGTCTAGTTGAGTTTAGTCCCAATATAACCAAGTAAAAAAGCAACATCCTTTCTTCATAATTCACCATTTATCAAGTCTCAACCAGCCATTAATCTTTCTCAAGTTCATCTCATACTCATGAATATTCATAACCATCTCATATTCATATAACCAAAACCAAACTCATTTTCATGACTCCAAACAGTCCCAAAACCAATCCCAATGACCATTCCATAACCATACCTAATATCCATCCCAAGTTTTGCCTCTAATCATGGAAGTTGGCCAGGTGCTTGTGACCGGAAGCATGGCTATCATGATAGTTTTACACTCTGCAGAGGTGGCATCACTTTACCCACAAGTTCGTGATTTCGTCACCCATTGGCGACTAGAGGAACTTCCATTATACCAGTACACAACCGTCGGTGTATGGCCATGAGATCACAAAATAGCCTTTACAAAGGGGTTACTAGATGTACGGATCCACTGAGGTTTCACCGGCAGGCTCAAATCACCATTCTGCCACCCACGGGCCCCCTCTTGTGCCATGCAGTTCCCAGGGAAGTCCTCCTCGACTCCCGTTCCCTGCACCATCCAACAGTCCATAACAAGATAGCAACACACCTAATTAATCAGTTAAGCTGCACCCATACTTGGCCTTGTGGTGGCACTGTTTTTCTGGCATATTCCCGCATGAACCCATCCTTAGATCTACGGCAAGTAAACCACCATCTCATCCAGCAAAATCCACGAACCAATCTTGCTTAGATATCCCTGATTCCATGCTCATTATCATCTTCAAGTTCTCATTGTCATTATTCATATGAGTGCAGTAGATAAAAATGTTTTAATTCAGCTTCCCGTATCCCATAAATTAAGCGAAGCAAAAAGGAAAAACGACCATACCCGACTCATCAACTTTCCCGGTAACAAGGATGGTTATCAAAACTAGTAAACTCCTATAAAAGAGTGTCCCATCAAGTTGACTCAAGCATACGAGTTTTGGCAAACAAACAGTTTCAAACATGGGATCAATATGGTCAAGGGGCACTTGCCTTGCTCCCGTGGCTCTTGTTGCTCAAGCGTCTCGAAGTCTTGGTGCTGTAGTTCCTCGTAGATGGCCTCTTGACTTGTCCTTCTACTCACGACCACACACATACAAGATTTAAAGCAATCAATCATCATGCACAAACTTTACTCAAGATGCAATAGGGTAGATGAATGCAAATCCTATAGTGCAGTTTTATAGAACCAGTTTGTACGTGTTCTTGCATGTTTTAATGGCCTTTCATGGGATTTTATGAGTAACAAGGGTGTAGGGATCACGTTTGGACGTGGTGATGATCTTGACTCAAGATCTAGATCAATTCCACCGTCAAAAATTGATCAAAACGCGATCTGTCCACATGCAAAAGTTTCTGTTCGAAAGGGGTGAAGAAAACAGGCGTGTACAAACAGCGGCAACGTCGTAAGATGGGTAATGGAGACCTACCTCACTTCCTCCTTGTGGCAGGGCCTTTCTCCTATCAACGGCAGCAGCGGGGAATTTTTCTCTGGAAGTTTGGGATAGGACAGATCGTCGGGCTTCTTTTCCGGCGACGGCGAGGCGTGACGGGGCTCGTCGGCGGGTCTCGATGATGGGGCTTGATGACGGGGCTCGACGGCAGGCCTCGATGGCGGGTTTCAACGACGGGGGCCCAACGGCGGGGCTCGACGGCAAGGCTCGATGGCGGGGCTCGATGGTGGGGCTCACCGGCGGGGCTCACCGGCGACCAAACTCCGTCAGGGGGGTGGACAACTCGGCGACTTAGAGGGGGTCTCCAACTCAGCGAATGGGGAGGGGGACGGCTGCGGCCAAGGGGGGGGGGGCTGGGAATTGTATTTATAAGGGGGATAAAAGAGGAGTCCTACTTCAATTGGAACTCAACCAAGAGTCCTAGTCAATTTGGAACTCAACCAAAGAGTCCTAGGGACTTTTCCCCCTTTTTGGCTGCGGCAGCATTGGGGATTAATTTCCCCCAAATATGGGGAAAATTCCCCTTTTGGGGATTTGGGGAATTTGTAAATTTTAGGGGAAATTTTGGGAATGGCTCATTTCAGCTATCTTTTTTCCATTTCTCACAATTTCTATGTCCCTTTTTCCATTTCTGTATTCCCCTCTCAATTTCTATGATCCATTCTCCATTTCTATGGTTCTTTCTCCATTTCTAAGGTTCATTCTCCATTTCTATAGTTCTTTCTCTATTTCTACTTCTTTTCAAATGCTCTTCTACATGAAAATGTATGCAATGCATGGTAATGAAATTTGAGGGTGTTACACATAAGGACTATTAATAGAATAGTTACTTAAGGTGGCAAGCTAACAGTGTGTTATTATTCAGTATTTCAATTATGTAATGACACACCTACGTGGAGGTAAGCATGGTAAGGAACGCCACTGAAAGCGGATCAGTTTCGGTTAGCTCCCCTGACGAGGAAAGTGGTTCAGGGTAAGGTCTCACAGCTTGGTGTGAGGCGTCAATATGAAACTCTTGAACTCTTCATGTTCCTGAGTTCATATGAAAAGTTAGTCCCTTGCGTACATTAGGCAAGAAAGTGGAAATCCCATTGTGTGGTCGGTAACGTGATAGTGTGTTCTTTTGGAATTAGCCTAGGAGGACATACGCAGCGCTTGCCATCGGCGTGCCCTGCAGGGCAGTAGGTGGTATCCATTGGGTTGATAAAATTCCCAGCCGTGATAACCCATTTGCGCTCTACTCGGGTTCCCATCGTGTGGTGTGAAAACGCGACCATATACCTTGAGACGTGACTTGACTCAAGGACGGCCCGTATAGCAATGATACAGGCATATGTTTTTACTATGATATGGACCTGCCTGAAATGGAAAACCTCTTGTGTGCTTCATTATTGATTGTTTTTATGCAGGTACCTTAACCACGAGTAGAACATTGCATGTAGAAGACGTGTGTGAGTGATCGTTTTAGTACCACCCCTTGAGACGTATATGCCGGTGTAACGGCGGTTAGGATTTTTTATTTGGTGAGGAAACGTAGTACCTTGATATGTTTTTAACTGCATGAAAAATGAAGTTTTTAAAGAAAATAGTAAATTTGGAGTCTAGGATTCCTTTAGGGGTTAATGAACTCCTATATTGAACTAAGAGTCAATTGGTAGTATAGTTTCCATCTCAAACATTTAGAAACAACCTCCCCTGTTCTTGGCAGAAAATTTTGCTTAATTTGAAAATGACATAACTTTTGATTGGTTGAACCAATGGAGGTCAGGGATATAGTTCTAGAAATATTTTGACGTCTTCTACAACTTCTCTGTAGAACTCCAGAACAGAATCTCCCTCCAAATTGCTGAAAATCTCAGATGAGTGTTAACTGTCCAAAAACAGGGCAGCCCAAAAATGCTCTCTTGAAATTTCTGTATTTCGACCATAACTTCTTGTAGAAAAATCTCTAAGTGTCATGTAAGACACCGTTGGAATGTTTCTGATATGTGATACGACTTTGTAGTTCAAAGTTTCTACAGAAATGGGGTAGAACGTTATGAAATCTTGCGGACAAAACAGCCACTTTCAGAGGAGGTGCTGCCAAAATTATTCCAGATTTCTGTCAATTTTGAAATATCATAATTCCTGATACAAATTGATTTGGAGGCAAGTAAATACTTGTTGGAAAGATATTGAAGTTATATAAAACTTTGATATTCAACTTGAAACATGAAATTGCCATTTTCATAATAAAATTCTGGGATTAAATTCAACTGGTCATTCTGAACAGAGCATTGCTCATTGCCCATGTAACTTGAGTCTTGTTGTGGACATGAAGGTTTTTATACTTCTCTAAGTTCCATGGCATATTCATTAGTTATAATTTATCATTCCTTGTTGTTGGTTTAAGTGTTTGACAAACTTGATCAATCTTTGGTTATATTTCAGAATTGTGAAAAATCTTGTTCCAGTTCAGTATGGATCATACTCATTCCAGGTATGAGGTTGGTGGCTCCAGTCGTGATGGAAATGATTCGTCACAGCGACGATCACCGCCATCATCAACTGGACTGGCAGACGTGTTGGGAAAAATGGCTGAGTCTCTCGACATGTTGGTGCAGCAAGGCATCCGACAGGAGACCTTACTGCGTAATCCCACACTGAACACTTATTTGGATTTTCTATCAAGGCAACCAACGGTATTCTCAGAAGCCAAAGAAGCCTTGGAGGCAGATCATTAGCTCCGGGTGATTGAATCTAAATTAGGAATGCTCCGTTGTGATGAATATGAGAAGGCTTTATTTGCCGCTCAGCAACTTCATGAATCCGCTGGGGCTTGGTGGTCTCAATATCTTGTTAAGATCGCTAAAGGCCATCGAGTGGCGTGGACAGAGTTTCGTAATGCTTTCCATGCACGTCATATCTGTGAGGGCATCATCCAAACCATAGTTGAAGAGTTCTATGAACTCAAGCAAGAAGGTATGAGTGTTATGGAGTACTTTATGGAATTTAACCGTTTAGTACAATATGCATCCTCTTATGTGGATAAGGAGACGGTTAAGTGTCATTACTTCTTCCGAGGCCTCAATCTGGAGCTTCAGGCAAAAGTGGCACTATTCAATAAAGGGAATTATAGCGAGTTAGTCAATGCTGCTATTATTCAAGAAATAGCTGAACTCCAGCAAAAGGAAAGTAAGAGAAAGAGAAGCTTATCACCGGCAAGTACAGAGGATTTGTAAAAGTCTCAAAAATGTATACGAAATAAACCTAAGCTTGAAGGCTATGTGTTTTCAATTCATGAAAAGGGGACTTACAAAAACTTTTCTACATGCAAAGTGGTACATGGATGTTCATCGAAAGAGGCTCACATGTTCATTGTTATGTGTTGAACCAATATGGACTTAAACACTCATTTGCATGAAAGTTTAAAAATCAGATTTCTAAATTCAAAGTTAACCGCAAATTGTGGACAAACTTTTGAATACACATGCAGCCCTACACTTTTGAATTTTAGGAAATGTAGGGTGGCAAACTTTTGACTTTATGGTGGCTAAAAAGGAATTAACTAGGAGCATTTGCAAATTCAAACCGAATTCAAATTTGGAATGCAAATTCAAACTGAATTCGGTGCATTCAAATTCTTGGCCCCTTTTGAAATTCAGAGCTTTTGAATTGAGGAGATGGACATGAGAAGATCTTTTGGGGAGGATAATGGGTGGACCCCACATGTCATTGAGCTAAATTTGTGACTTGCACCCAAAGCAACCAAGTCTCTGTTCTCTGTTTCAGTCAAACAACCAAGGAGCACTCATCCGAGCGACACTGAGCTGCCGCCGAGCCACCTCCCTGTGGGTTTTCTCCCGTGCTGGCAACCACTGTGGCTGCTTCATCCTCCTCTCGACGTGATCTACTCCTCACAGACCGAAGCAAACAAAATTTGCTTCCTCCTCGCACACGACATACCGAGCACGAGTGCCGCTGCCTCAGCTTCAATAGGAACCCGGCAAAAACTTGCGCTTGCCTCCACTCTGAGATACCAAAAGGCGCTGGGGGACTTTCTTCTACCTCATCGGGGCCGAAACAGAGCTGGTTTCGGTTTCCCTCACCCGGGTGCGCTCTTCTCCGCGGTGACCGAAAAAAAAGCCGACCACCAGGCGCACGTGGACAGCTCTCCACCGAGGCTTTCACGCCCGAGCAAGCATGGCCATGGGAGCGCCCTACCTCGGTGCTCCTCTCCTCCGAAACTTGGGTGAAACCTAGGATCATCGCCGGTGAATTCGAGGTTTTTTCTCCGGTTGGTGCAAACCAAGTAACCGGTATGGGAACTAAAAATTCTCACTCGTTAATCCTCCTTCCATCATCAAATCTTGCACACAAGGTCTAGGCTAGCCGGCGATGAATTGATATTTGCAAACCTAGCTTGAAACTACACATAAGCGGTGTATTTTGATTTTTTTCGAGTGCTTTCATGGCGGCACCCCCGCAGGCGCACGGTGACTACCAACTTGCAGCCATTCCCGAGCAATTTGGAGGCCAGGCTGAGCTTCACAGTTACCCACTGGTTCTTTAGAGCGGGTTAGCCGAGCATTTGGTGGGCTAGGTTGGCCGGCCGACGGTGCCGAAGTCATCCCATAGCCGCCACACGTTGTCAACGAGGTTCCGGCCACCGGCAGCCCGAGCAGACCCCACCAGCGTGTTCCCCGGCCTCCCAAACCCAGTGGCAGCAAGCCGAGGGCGGCCAGAAACACTGGGCTGGTGAGTTCAAGGTGCGGGCCGGCGAGGGGGAGCAGCGCGGGCGCGGGAAAGATCTATCGAAATATGAACCCCAATTTGTATGAAAGTCAATAATAAATTCTGGAAAATTCTTTGATGGTTTTCTAAAAAAGAATTATTGAGGGAGTTTGGTTCATCCAAAAATCCTCAAAATTTGCCAGAATATTAATTATGATATTTTTAACCTTCTAGCAAATTTTCATTTTATTTGAAGATGATTTGAGTAGGAATTTGCTAAATACAATCTGCTGTGTTCATAGTGGTTCAGAAAAATTTTCAGAAAAGGTTGCTCACTTGTAAAATCCATTCTAGGCAATTCGTAGCTCCAAAAATCATAATAAAATTCAGGAATTCTGTCTGAGTCATCCTTGAAATTGTAGTTCACTTAATTGGGCATGAAAATTCACAGTACTTAAGAAGTAATTCTTTTTAGTAGAAATGCTTAAGGAATTGTTCTGGAGGAAGGAGTAAAAGGTCTGAATTTTGGATCAAATTGTTTTCATGTGATCAGGAACTCACATGCAAATTATCAGCTCAAGTTGAGCCTTAGATCTCCCTGTTCTTGTTTTCCATGCTTTTGTATGTGGGGAAATACATAAGAGTAGTGTGAGAATTGTGGGAAACACAATTTGCATCCACATTAGCAGCAATTTTGCATGCTAAGTCTCTGTGTAGTGTATGACTTCCTGTGAAAATTTCAAGTCATTGGAGATCAGGATCTTTAGTTCTTTTCAAACAATTTCAGCTCAAGTCACATGCCCATTAGGAACCATAGCACATGTTTGTAAAAGCCCAAGAATGCACTTGCAAAAGTGTTCATTTCATCACTCACAACACCACAGCTCATTTGGTGGATAGCTAATGACCACTTGTGAAGAGCAAGTAAACATCATCAAGAGGGTGATTATAGGGGAAAGCCCTAACTTCAAAAAAAAAGGAGTCATACACATAAACATGAAAAGTTGAGCTCACCCCTAGACCTTAAATAGTCTTGGGAAGGCTCAGGCCAAATTTCATGCAAATCAAAGCCTTTTTGAGGCATTTTTGGAGATACTTGAATAAAGGGCCAATTCAAATATAAATTCAAATTGCAGTCACTTTCATGACGCGTCCCCACGGCCTCGTCGAGCCAGGATCACGCTGAGGGGTGCTGCGTTGCACAGCACCGGATAACGCACATCAAAGATTCAAAGCGGACCAAATTTTTATTACATAAACAAGTTTATGAACATTTTTGCAACAAAATAGTTCAGTCTACACTCACGGGCATAGACTACGCATCGAGTTCACGTTCAGCCCGTGAACGTGTCCCCACTAGCATGCACACTACTAACACGGCGGCATGCACAACTCCCACTCGATGGGGTTCCCCTCCTGGGGTTCCGTCTCCTCCTCGGGACTCCCTTCCTCATAAACCCCTGCAAAAGCTTCAAACACAAGCAGTGAGCACGATGGATCAGCAAGACTGACCCATCTCTCCTATACATGAAACTTCTACATGAATGGTTTTAGGGTGCATGAGGTAAAATAAGATGCAAAGGACTCGCCTAATTAATGGAACCTTACTTTCAAGTTTTAGCAGAAGGTTGTCGAGAACCTTACGCTAAGGCACATGAGAGAGCCGCAATCAAACTAGAAACGCATTTCTCTCATGTACTTTGCCCAAAGTTGAAAGAACTTTAATTAGCTCTAAACTACAACAAGACACTAACAAGCAAAGTATAACTTTCAAATCAGCAAACTTTTAACATGTATCTAGCCTGTTCTTTCTATGTCACGGTACAGTGAACAAGTGGTACTCACTGGCTGCGAGGGATAGTGATTATAATTGATTTACACCTGCAGGGTCATCCGAATAACCCGTTATGTCCGCCCATACTCGATGTTGCCAACAGCATCCATCACGGACGTCGTACGCAACCACCTTTCACCCGTCAGCCAAATGTTGAACAGGTCCAATCATCCCGAGCAAGAGGTCTCTGCGCACGCATCCACAGTGCCTCCAGCCAATTTACACCTCGAGCTCTCAACCTACCCTCTGAACGACCAGCTATGCCTCAACACCCAGCTACCCGAGTTACATCGGTTTCCTGGTTCCCATATAATCGGTAGGTCTTCGGTACTGTTCTAGCTTGTTCAACAGGCCCGCACATGGCTCGGTCCTCAATCGACACAAGCGGAGCTATGGCACCCAGGCCCCAAAGTCCTGCTGCCCTTACTCTCCGCTCGGTCTCATTTTTATTGCCATGTGTTTTCATTTGCTACGTTTACCCGAGCGATGTGCCTCTAGCCTATTCTCGCGAGCAGTTCCAACTACTCGGCTTGTACCGAATCCTACACTATCTTATTGTGACACCCTCATTCCTGGTATCAGCATATATTCATGTTTTATGAAGAGAAAACATTTTAAGAAAAGTAGGAACAGATGAAAATATCAAAGGGATAGCCAATAAGATCCGAATCTAGCTCTCAGAGAGCGCCAAAGACAACTTCCGTGGCCCGCTGGCCACGTGGCGTATTCGGGGCTCATCTCCACAAAAGGGAGGATTGTCCGACCCTGTGGGACACGTGTTGCCCCGGAGCTAGCCTCTGCGGAAGAGACTAAGGCATTTCCGCAGGACACATGTCACCTTCGGAGCTAGTCACCGCGGAAATCAGAGGACCCGTCGCGCGGGATACGTGTCAATCTCGGAGCTCAACTCTGAGAGGTCCGGTTCTATCGAACACGTGTCGCCACCGGAGCTTATCTCCGGGAGGTCCGTCGCTGCTGGACACGTGTTAACCTCGGAGCTCGTCTCTGAGAAGGAAGGAAGGTCTGGCGCTACTTGACACGTGGCGTGCGCGGAGCCACCTCCAAAAAAAGAGGAGGTCCCGACCGACAGGATACGTGGCGCACGCGGAGCTCACCTCCGAGGAAGAGGGAAGTCTTGATCGTTTGACACGTGGCACAACCGGAGCCCGTCTCTGCGGAAAGGAAGAGACCAGGCCCGGTGGACACGTGGAGCTTCCGGAGCTCATCACTGCGAAGGTGACGGGTTCTGAAGCTATTTTGGAATCTGTACGCGTAGAAATACCGGAACAGAAACCGACCTGAATTCCACGATGATACCACACCAAATCAACTAAAGATAAGTTGTAAGAATCAAACAGGACTCATATTCGGGATACAATCAGATTAGGAATCCTCTGTTCCCGATTATAGATAGAACCCAGAACCCCTGGCCGAAATAATAAACTTCTTTTCCAACTCCTGAGCCGACGACTTAGAGCCCTAAGTCCCAACCCGCCGAGTAGACCATCGCCGGAGTGCAGCAAGGAAGAACGCCGGAGGAAAGCCCAACGATCTGAGGAGGACCTCGAGACAGAGAAGAACGTAAGATAGGTCTCCAATACCGCCTTACGATATCGTTGTGTTTTCTTTGCATCTGTCCTTTGATCCCTTTCCAACAGAAGCCTTCTCGTGGACAGATCATTTGAAGGTCAGGTTGATCTAAAGACAAGATCAACGCCACGTCCACCTTTGATCCAAACACCCCTGTTCATCATAAAATCCATGCAAGCCATGCAAGAACACGTACAGACCAATCTAATAAAACTAATCATAGGATAGCATGCATGTGCATCATCACATCTAGTTTAAGGTTTGTGCATGATATTGATTGCTGTGAATCTTGTATGCACGTAATCCTACCTAGCAGGACAAGCTCAGGGAGCTGTCTACGACGAGCTGCAACAACAAGGTTTTGGGATTCAAGAGCAACCGGAACCGCAAGAACAAGGCAAGTGCTCCTTGACCATATTGATCCAATGTTTTGGGTGAACCTGTTTTGTTTTGCAAAAAGGTGTGTGTGCTGAGTCAAATATGATGGGAAAACCCTTTATAGGAGTTTACTAGTATTGGTTAAACCACCCTTGTCGCCTGGGAAGTTTATGAGTCGGGTATGGTTTTTGCTTTATGCTTCGCTGAGTCTATGGGATTGGGAAGCGAGATAGATGTGTCTAGCTAACTGCACTCGTAATGATAATGAGAAACTGATGATGTTAATTAATATGGATCGGAGGGAGATCTAGGCAAGCCTGGGTTTGTGAATGAGGTAGCATGAGATGGTGGTTTTTACTTGTCGTAGATCTAAGGACCGGTTCATGCATGCACATGCCACGATAACAGTGCCACCTCAGGGCCATGTATGGGTGTGGATTAGTTGCGTAATTAGGTAAGTTGCTAGAGTGTTATGGACTGTGGAAGGCGTGTGGAATGGGAGTCGAGTGAGGACTGCCCTGGGAACTGCATGGCACAAGAGGAGGCCCGTCGGTGGGAGAATTGGATATTCTAG
Source organism: Neostapfia colusana (assembly GCA_030760725.1). Lineage (NCBI taxonomy): Eukaryota > Viridiplantae > Streptophyta > Magnoliopsida > Poales > Poaceae > Neostapfia > Neostapfia colusana. The sequence goes on along the minus strand of JASWHV010000005.1, from coordinate 60,343,000 downwards.
CCTGCCGGTGAAACCTTAGTGAGTCCATACATCTAGTAACCCCTTTGTAAAGGCTATTTTGTGATCTCTTGACCATACACCGACGGATGTGTACTGGTATAATGGTGGTTCTGCAGTCGCCGACGGGTGATGAAATCACAAACTTGTGGGTAAAGAGGTGCAAAAATCAGAGTCTAAAACTATCATGATAGCCGAGCTTACGGTCACGAGCGTCTGGCTAAAATGCCATGATTAGTCGGATGGTTATTGGGATGGCTATTGGGATGGTTCTTGGTTATGGTTATTGATGATGGTTACGGTTTGGTTTTGGGACTGTTGAGTCCGGGTGATAAGATGGTTGCATGACTGTTGCGTCATGGCGACAAGATTGGTCTAGGTGTGAGACGAAGTTGTTTATGAGATAAGATGGTAGCGAATACGTGAAGGTATTCGTGAGATGGTAGCGAATACGAGGAGGTATTCGTGAGTAAGAATGATGTTGGTTAATGTTCAGGTGGAACATGGAAAGCGATGGAGGTATGTTGGTAATTTAATACATGCTGGGATTTCATTCATCTAAAGTTAAGTTGCTGTTTTATCATGGTTTTATAAATATGCTTTTCTGCAAATAAGCCTTTTTATACCTACCTTGTTATGAGCTGGATATCATGTTTTTCCCGCACTTGCTGAGTACATCATTGTACTCAAACTTGCATTATTATTTCGTCATCAGCAGCAGGAGAAGCTTACTGTGAAGACCAAGTGGAGCATTAAGGCGTGTGATCTGTTCTCAACCTTGCCTGCGGAGGGTATAGAGATGGAGCCACTTCTGCTTAGATTTGCTTCCGCATTAGAATAAAGACTTCCGCTGCATAGAAATAAGACTTCCACTGTAAGCATGAGTCCAAGACTCATGAGACATTGTAATAAACTCTGTTATTCGTGGTTATATATATTCTGAATTCAGTTTGTGGAATATATGTATATGTGTGATGAACATCCTGAGCACACATATGCATTAGTTCTTGGTTCCGTGGTTTTCCACAGAATTGAGGGCGTCAAAGATTGGTATCAGAGCCACGGGTTGACAGTAGGTTACACGCCTAGATAGAAACCTTAGATTGACATTAGAGCCACGGGTTGACAGTAGGTTACACCCTTAAAAAGGAGTCACAGATTGGACACAGATTTGTAGTTAAGCCACGCTGACTAAAGAAGCACCCTAGGATGCTTAGATTGGCTTTAAACCCACCTTGACATAGGGAACCATCCTTGAATAGGAGTTGTATGAGCCCTTGCAATGATTGTTTGTGATTGTGTGCTTAGTGTGAGTTGTGGGACGTCCCCCAAACGTTGTCCATATCCACACGTAAGAAGAAAAGAGGTGTGAGATGCTTCGACACTTGTTCACATCCTTGAATGGGCTAATATATATATAGTCCAACTCACCTTGATGCATATAGTTGAAGGGACCTACTTAACCTTCTAACATTCTATTCTATTTTGACCTCTCTCACAGATGGTGAGAGGAAATGCCGGCCGAAGGAACGTCCGTGACAACCAAGAGGATGATCACGAGGAAGTTCCTGTTAACCCAGAGCTGGCGAGAACAACCTATAAAGGTTGATAGCCATGCAAAACCAGCTTATGCAAACCATGATCCAAACTTTGGGTCAGTTGCAGGCCAACAACAACCCTATTCCGGCACCACCGCCACCACAACCACCGGCTCACAACAGACTGGGAGAGTTCATGAGGACTCGACCACCCACCTTTGCTCAAGCTAGTGATCCCATGGAAGCCGATGACTGGTTGAAATCCATGGAGAAGAAGCTTGCCATAGTACAGTGCAATGACCGAGAGAAGGTTCTCTTCGCGTCGCACCAACTTACTGGAGCCGCTGCTGACTGGTGGGATGCCCTATGCAACGCCCATATCAACCCGGAGACAATCACTTGGACTTAGTTCAAGGAAAGTTTCCGCTCTCATTACATCCCTGCTGGTGTAATGATGCTCAAGAGGCAGGAGTTCGAAGCTCTCCGCCAAGGACAGAAAAGTGTGAATGAGTAACTCAACAAGTTCACGCAACTGTCCCGGTATGCCCCCGGAAGATGTCAACTCAGATCAGAGGAAGCAGTACCTGTTCATGAGAGGGCTGAACAATGAAATTCAGGTTCAACTCCTCAACAATGACTACGTGAGCTTCCAGAAGCTGGTTGATAAGGCCATAGTGGTTGAAAACAAGATCCGAGAGATCGAGCGAGAGTGCAAGAGGAAGATGTCATACCAGCCTCAAGGGAGCAACGTACGACCTCGGTACATGCCCCCTGCACCGCAGTATGGATCGACCACTCCTGCATACCGCCCTGGTCAGCCACCACAGCAACAATTCGTTGCACCGGCACCTCGTGTGCCCATGCCTCCTGCGCCCCAACCTAACAATGGCGCTCCTGTTCAAAACCCCCGCCCCAACGTACCTGCCGCCACAGGCAACAGGGCATGCTTTGCATGCAGGGAGATAGGACACTTCGCGAACCAGTGCCCGAGGAGAGGCCCTGGACAGCAAGGCAACGTGCCCAAGCAGAACCCGCGACCGAACGGAGAGGACAATCAAGGAAATCGGGGACAGCAGAACTATGCTCGTGGCAACGTGAACCATGTCTCTGCTGAGGAAGCACAACAGGCTGAGGACGTCGTAATTGATATGTTCCTTGCCAACTCCAACCCAGCCACCATCTTGTTTGATTCTGGAGCATCACATTCCTTCATATCATCCAAATATGTTGACAAACATCATCTACCCGTATCCCACTTAGAATGTGCTATGTTAGTAAATTCTCCAGGAGGAGAAATGAGGACTAATATAGTATGTCCGAAAGTAAGGCTTAAAATAAGGGGGGTAGACTTCCTTGCCAACCTTATTGTATTGGACTCCCAAGGGATTGACATAATACTCGGGATGGATTGGTTAAGCAAGCACAACGGGGTAATCCAATGTGCTGAAAGAAGCGTTCAGTTGACAAACGAGCACAACATCCGTGTCGAGTTTGAGTCAGCCCAACAAACCACTGAAAGGGCAAATTTGAACCATGTTGAAGGAGCAACATTGGACAGCATTCCGGTGGTTTAGGAATTTTCGGACGTGTTCCGAGAAGAGCTTCCAGGTATGCCCCCTGACCGAGACATTGAGTTTGCAATCGATTTCGTACCCGGAACTGCACCGATAGCCAAGAGATCCTATAGGATGCCCGTCAATGAACTAGTAGAACTCAAGAAGCAAATTCAAGAGCAGATGGAAAAGGGTTTCATACGTCCAAGCTCGTCGCCATGGGAGCTCCGGTGCTCTTCGTAGACAAGAAGGATGGAACACAAAGGATGTGCGTGGACTATAGGTCTCTCAACGAGGTAACAATCAAGAACAAATACCCTCTGCCCCGTATAGAGGACCTGTTCGACCAAATGAAAGGAGCCCGAGTGTTCTCCAAGATTGATCTTTGGTCGTGATACTTCCAGCTGAAGATTAAGCCCTCCGATATACCCAACACAGCCTTTCGAACACGGTATGGTTCATATGAATATACCGTCATGTCTTTTGGGTTGACAAATGCACCCGCATACTTCATGTACCTTATGAACAAGGTTTTCATGGAGTACTTAGACAAGTCCGTCGTGGTTTTCATCGACGACATTATGGTGTATTCAAAAAGTGAGGAGGAGCATGAAGAACATTTGAAATTGACCTTGCAGAAATTGCGTGAGCATCAATTGTATGCCAAGCTTAACAAGTGTCAATTCTGGCTAAAGGAAATATCATTCCTAGGCCACATCATCTCCAAGGAAGGGGTATCAGTTGATCCCGGAAAGGTGAGAGATGTTATGAAGTGGGACCAACCGCAGAGCGTGAGGGATATTCGGAGTTTTCTTGAGATGGCTGGATACTATCGATGCTTCATTAAAGACTTCTCTAAGATAGCAAAGCCTATGACGGAGTTGCTAATGAAGGGGAAGATCTTCCAATGGACACCAGCCTGCCAAGGAAGTTTTGAGGAACTCAAGAAAAGGCTAACCACAGCACCGGTTCTGGTATTGCCAGACGAAAGCAAGTTTTTTGATATATATTGTGACGCATCCAGACATGGGCTTGGATGTGTGCTCATGCAAGAAGGACAAGTGGCATCCTACGCCTCACGACAATTAAAGAAGCACGAGCTTAATTATCCTACGCATGACTTGGAGCTAGCAGCAGTGGTGCATGCATTGAAGATTTGGTGACATTATATCCTTGGTCATCGATGTAAGATCTATACGGATCATAAAAGCCTCAAGTACATATTTACACAAACGAACTTGAATTTGAGGCAACGTCAATGGTTGGAACTCATCAAGGATTATGATGTTGGAATCAACTACCACCCCGGGAAGGCCAATGTAGTATCTGATGCATTGAGCCGAAAGGAAGTATGTCACCAACTCACGGTTTAGGAGCTACCACCCGAACTACGTAAGGAGTTCGAACGGTTACACCTCGGATTCTTGAATAACATGTAAATAATGGAGATCCACTCTTCATTGGAACAAGAAATAAGAGATGACCAAGCAACGGATGAGGAGGTCAAGAAGATCAAGGAAAGAATCCGACAAGGAATAGAGAAGGATTTCAAAGAAGATGAGAAGGGTACGCTTTGGCTAGGAAAAAGGATTTGTGTGCCTAACATAAAACACCTCCGTGACATGATATTGAAAAGGCACATGATTCCCCCTATTCTATACATCTCGGAAGCACCAAAATGTACAAGGACTTGAAAACTTGTTATTGGTGGGATGGTATGAAGAGGGATATAGCCGAATACGTTGCCCTATGCGACACATGCCAACGGGTGAAGGCCAAACATAAAAAACCCGCTGGATTGTTGCGACCTTTGAAAGTACCCGAATGGAAGTGGGAGGACATCAGTATGGATTTCATCATCGGATTGCCACGTACTCAGTTGGGTTACGACTCCATCTGGGTCATTGTGGACCGATTCACGAAAACCGCCCATTTTCTCCCTGTAAAGACCAGTTACAACGTTGCACAATTGGCAGAGTTGTACATGGAGCAGATCGTGTGCCATCACGGAGTTCCGAGGAGGATAGTCTCAGATCGAGGTTCTCAGTTTACCTCTAGATTCTGGAGGAAGCTGCAGAAAGTCATGGGTACACGACTGGATTTTAGCTCCGCCTATCACCCACAAATAGATGGACAAACCGAAAGGACAAACCAAAATTTGGAGGACATGTTGAGAGCTTGCGCCTTGAAACGTAGGCGTAGTTGGGATAGGAGTTTACCGTATGCCGAATTCTCCTATAACAACAGCTATCAAGCTAGCTTGAAGATGTCGCCTTTCGAAGCATTATATGGTAGACGGTGTAGAACGCCGCTGTTCTGGAACGAGACCAGAGAAAACCAGGTGTTTGGACCTGAAGTACTACAAGAAGCTGAAAAGCAAGTCCAAACGGTGTGCGAGAACTTAAAGGCTGCTCAGTCATGACAGAAAGGCTATGCGTACAATAGGTGTAGGAAGTTGACCTTTGAAGTAGGAGACTTCGTATACCTTAAGGTATCGCCTATCCGAGGCCAACGACGTTTCAACGTCAAAGGCAAGCTAGCACCTCGCTACATCGGACCATTTAAGATTTTGGACAAGCGAGGAGAAGTAGCCTATCAACTAGAGCTCCCAACCCACCTCTCCGACGTACATGACGTGTTTCATGTATCCCAGCTCAAGAAGTGCTTAAGAGTACCAGAGGAACAAGTATCAATGGGAGAGCTTGAACTTCAAGAGGATCTGACTTATGCGGAACACCCTGTCCGAATCTTGGACATAAAGGAAAGGGTCACCCGGAACAAGGTAATTCGATGGTGCAAGGTACAATGGAGCCATCACACCGAAGCTGAAGCCACATGGGAACATGAAGAGGATATCAAGGCAGAATTTCCCCATCTATTCATTACTGACAAATCTCGAGGGCGAGATTCAATTTAAGGGGGGTAGATTTGTGACACCCTCATTCCTAGTGTCAGCATATATTCATGTTTTATGAAGAGAAAACATTTTAAGAAAAGTAGGAACAGAGGAAAATATCAAAGGGATAGCCAATAAGATCCGAATCCAGCTCTCAGAGAGTGGCGAAGACAACTTCCGCGGCCCGCTGGCCACGTGGCATGTTCGGGGCTCATCTCCACAAAAGGGGGAAGGTCCGACCCTGTGGGACACGTGTTGCCCCGGAGCTAGCCTCTGCGGAAGAAGCAAAGGCATTTCTGCAGGACACATGTCACCTTCGGAGCTAGTCACCGCGGAAATCAGAGGACCGTCGCGCGAGATACGTGTCGATCTCGGAGCTCAACTCCGAGAGGTCCGGTTCTATCGAACACGTGTCGCCACCGGAGCTTATCTCCGGGAGGTCCGTCGCTGCTGGACACGTGTTAACCTCCGAGCTCATCTCTGAGAAGGAAGGAAGGTCTGGCGCTACTTGACACGTGGCGTGCACGGAGCCACCTCCGAAAAGAGAGGAGGTCCTGACCGACAGGATACGTGGCGCACGCGGAGCTCACCTCCGAGGAAGAGGGAAGTCTTGCTCGTTTGACACGCGGCACAACCGGAGCCCGTCTCTGCGGAAAGGAAGACACCAGGCCAAGTGGACACGTGGAGCTTCCGAAGCTCATCACCGCGAAGGTGATGGGTTCTGAAGCGATTTTGGAATCTGTACGCGTAGAAATACCGGAACAGAAACCGACCTGAATTCCACGATGATACCGCACCAAATCAACTAAAGATAAGTTCTAAGATTCAAACAGGACTCATATTCGGGATACAATCAGATTAGGACTCTTCTCTTCCCGATTATAAATAGAACCCAGAACCCCTGGCCGAAATCACAAACTTCTTTTCCAACTCCTGAGCCGACGACTTAGAGCCCTAAGTCCCAACCCGCCGAGTAGACCATCGCCGGAGTGCAGCAAGGAAGAACACCGGAGGAAAGCCCAACGATCTGAGGAGGACCTCGAGACAGAGAAGAACGTAAGGTAGGTCTCCAATACCACCTTACGACATCGTTGTGTTTTCTTTGCATCTGTTCTTTGATCCCTTTCGAACATAAGCCTTCTCGTGGACAGATCATTTGAAGGTCAGGTTGATCTAAAGACAAGATCAACACCACGTCCACCTTTGATCCAAACACCCCTGTTCATCATAAAATCCATGCAAGCCATGCAAGAACATGTACAGACCAATCTAATAAAACTAATCATAGGATAGCATGCATGTGCATCATCGCATCCAGTTTAAGGTTTGTGCATGATATTGATTGCTGTGAATCTTGTATGCACGTAATCCTACCTAGCAGGACAAGCTCAGGGAGCTGTCTACGACGAGCAGCAACAACAAGGTTTTGGGATCTAAGAACAACCGGAACCGCAAGAACAAGGCAACTGCTCCTTGACCATATTGATCCTATGTTTTGGGTGAAACTGTTTTGTTTTGCGAAAAGGTGTGTGTGCTGAGTCAACTATGATGGGAAACCCTTTTATAGGAGTTTACTAGTATTGGTTAAACCACCCTTGTCGCCTGGGAAGTTTATGAGTCGGGTATGGTTTTTGCTTTATGCTTCGCTGAGTCTATGGGATTGGGAAGCCAGATAGATGTGTCTAGCTAACTGCACTCGTAATGATAATGTGAAACTGATGATGTTAATGAACATGGATCGGAGGGAGATCTAGGCAAGCCTGGGTTTGTGAATGAGGTAGCATGAGATGGTGGTTTTACTTGTCGTAGATCTAAGGACCGATTCATGCATGCGCATGCCAGGATAACAGTGCCACAACAAGGCCAAGTATGGGTGCGGCTTAGCTGAGTAATTAGGTAAGTTGCTAGAGTGTTATGGACTGTGGAAGGCGCGGGGAATGGGAGTCGAGTGAGGACAGCCCTGGGAACTGCATGGCACAAGAGGGGGCCCGTGGTTGGGAGAATTGGAGATTCTAGCCTGCCGGTGAAACCTTAGTGAGTCCATACATCTAGTAACCCCTTTGTAAAGGCTATTTTGTGATCTCCTGACCATACACCGATGGTTGTGTACTGGTATAATGGAGGTTCTGCAGTCGCCGACGGGTGATGAAATCACAAACTTGTGGGTAAAGAGGTGCAAACTCTGCAGAGTCTAAAACTATCATGATAGACGAGCTTACGGTCACGAGCGCCTGGCTAAACTGCCATGATTAGTCGGGATGGTTATTGGGATGGTTCTTGGTTATGGTTATTGATGATGGTTATGGTTTGGTTTTGGGACTGTTGAGTACGGGTGATAAGATGGTTGCATGACTGTTGAGTCATGGCGACAAGATTGGTCTAGGTGTGAGACGAAGTTGTTTATGAGATACGATGGTAGCGAATACGTGAAGGTATTCGTGAGATGGTAGCGAATACGAGGAGGAATTCGTGAGTAAGAATGAGGTTGGTTAATGTTCGGGTGGAACATGGAAAGCGATGGAGGTATGTTGGTAATTTAATACATGCTGGGATTTCATTCATCTAAAGTTAAGTTGCTGTTTTATCATGATTTTATAAATCTGCTTTTCCGCAAATAAGCCTTTTTATACCTACCTTGTTATGAGTTGCATATCATGTTTTTCCCGCACTTGCTGAGTACATCATTGTACTCAAACATGCATTATTATTTCGTCATCAGCAGCAGGAGAAGCTTACTATGAAGACCAAGTGGAGCATTAAGGAGTGTGATCTGTTCTCAACCTTGCCTGTGGAGGGTATAGAGATGGAGCCACTTCTGCTTAGATTTGCTTCCGCATGAGTTAAATCGCTTCCGCATTAGAATAAAGACTTACGCTGAATAGAAATAAGACTTCCGCTGTAAGCATGAGTCCAAGACTCATGAGACATTGTAATAAACTCTGTTATTCGTGTTTATATATATTCTGAATTCAGTTTGTGGAATATATGTATATGTGTGATGAACATCCTGGGCATACATATGCATTAGTTCTTGGTTCTGTGGTTTTCCACAGAATTGAGTGCGTCACACTTATCATTGCAGTAGCTAACGAGGTTTTCAAACTTAATCCCAACCCAGTGATTTTTTGGCTATGCATTTGGGTTTCAAACAAGACTCTAATATAAGAAGTAAGTGGGTGCTCAAAGTAAGTTCTCAAAAAAGTAAAAATTTGTAAAATGGGTTAATGCAAACTGGAGCATGACTTGCTGCTCTTGGTCGTAGGCTAGCTATTCTTCCGGAGTGACGAAGTCTAAGACTTCGGGTTCCTCCTCAACCTTAGAGACTACATGTGATAAACATAAATATGTGCCAAATTATATGCATTTGAATTGAAGTTAAAACTTATAAGGACTATAAGTCTTAGTAGACAGACCCAATGACTCTGAAATTTTTACTATGGTTTGGATACAACCTAAACAGGGACTTGCCCAAGTTTCATCTGCAGCAAACCTCATTTGAGCCCTCCACAAATAATTATGTACTTGGCTTTAATTGGAGCTCATAGGGTGTTCTATGCATTTTAATGGAGCAAGCCATGACTTTCTGAAAACTAGATTTTTAGAGGGTTCTAATGGAGTTGGTTTCACTTAATTTGAAGGTTCCTAGCTAAAGATATGAGCTAAACAATTTCAGAGAAATTCTGAAAATGTTACTGGACATTTTCTATTTTCTCTGGAACAGTTTTATTAATCACACCACTGGGTGGATCAAATCAGCTCAAATGGATCTGAAATTTTTATGGTACCTCAGGGATATTTTGGTGAACATCCTAGCCACATTTCAAAATTTTCCTCCAATAGGTTCTCCAGTTAAAATTCTAACAGTTTAAACTCTGAAGATTTAATTCTGGAGAACTGAGCATTTTCATGAAGTGAAATTTGATTTGTTGGAAATTACACAGAGAGCTGAATCCAAAGAAATTTGGTTCACTCGATTTGGAGTATTCTAGTCAAAGTTATGAGGGTTTGAAGTTTGAACTAAAACTTAAAATCGGGGAAATGTTTAAAACACTGCACGTAGGTCCCATGCACAGTGTCTTCGTCTACCTCCCGCCAGCGCCCGAGCACGCGACGCCCAGCGACGGTTGCGCGGTTTGTTCTCGGCCGCTACTGCCTAATTTTCGACACGGGTTCTTCCTACGTGATACTTGGAGCACAACGCACACGCCGGGCAACTTCTAGGACCTCGACATCGCCGGAAACCTAGTCGGCGACGGCGGAGGCTGAAGATGAGCTCGGGTCCGATGGCGCTAGCTCGTCTCGGCGGTGAACACGATCAGCTAATGGGTCGCAAAACACCACTGGGGCACAGGGAAGCTAACCCTACCCTCCTCTTGGTCGGAGGTTGCCGGGACAGTAGACTTTACCGGCGACCCGAGCCGTTTTCACCTGCGGTGGCCAAACATAGGTGCTCTGCTCACTGGATGGATCATCACCTCTATGATTTGTCTGAGGTGACCGTGAGGTGCTACTCAAGCTTTAGCTCATTGTGATATCCTGACTCCCGGCTTAATAGGATTGATAGAGTACTCATACCACCAGAGTATACCTTCTTTTTCGGAAGCCCACGTGCAAAGGACTCCGGGGTTAAGCGTGCTTGGCCCGGGGGAATTTGGGAATGGGTGACCGACCGGGAAGTTTTCCCGGGTGCGCACGAGTGAGGACAAAGTGCGTAGAAAAGACAAGTGGTGGTATGTGGGGCCAGTATATGATCCTAGAGAGCTGTCACAAATGGTATCAGAGCCGACCCTCGCAGTTTCACGGGTGCGTACGGGTCAGTGACAAGGATACGGTAGCGTATGGGTTAGGGACTCAGGTACATACGCATGACGCATGGGTCCTCTGTGTGGGACACGGTATGGTGCGTATGCTGCTAACCAAACCTACGGTATGCATATGCCAGTACTGAACATACAAACATGGCTAAGAGGGGGCGTTCCTATCTTGTCATTGACCGACGAGGACGTCGGTCTTCTAAGGGGGTGGATTGTGATATCCTGACTCTCGGCTTAATAGGATTGATAGAGTACTTATACCACCAAGGTATACCTTATTTTCCAGAAGCCCACCTGCAAAGGACTCCGGGGTTAAGCGTGCTTGGCCTGAGGGAATTTGGGGATGGGTGACCGACCTGGAAGTTTCCCCGGGTGTGCACGAGTGAGGACAAAGTGCGCAGAAAAGACAAGTGGTGGTATGTGGGGCCAGTTTATGATCCTAGAGAGCTGTCACATACGTTTGTCGCGCTGGAGAAGCTTAGAGCTGCTCGGACGACGGAGTCGAGTCGGAGGAGCTCTCAGGTTGACAAAGCGATGGAAGATCGACTCAGACAAGCTCAACTGAAGCTGATCACGAGCAGCTGAGGGCTGTAGCACGTCGAGCAAAGTCCGGCGGTGCCGTTTGTGGCATCAGCTTGCGGTGGAAGGGGTTGCTTTGGTCGGTCAATGTCGAGGAGGTGCGGTGGAGCTTTGTGGTGATCGGGAAACGTTGAGGCAACGTGAAAATGAGCTGCTGCCGGCGGCAGCTCGCAGCTAAATAGCTGGGGACGTCGGTTTGTGGCTCTGATCAGCGACCAGGAGATGGCAGCGGTCGGCATCGCTGTGGAACTCGCATGGTCGCGTGCAAGAACAGAGCTGCGGTGATTTGAGTCGGTTAAAACACTAGTGAGGCTGATATGTGGGTCCCACTCGGGTTTTAATCTTTGAATTTTCCCCACTGCTCTAAACAGTAGAGACCCAAATAACCTTGGTCATTTGAATTATCTACCATCTGGCCATTTGATATGGATAGAATTCAAATTGGGGAGTGTTTGAGTATATTTTCAGCACATATGCAGTTTGAAATTCAAATGGAGTTTGAATTTGCTAGACTCATCTCTTGTCAATATCAACTCCAAATGGAGTGAAAATTGCTGTGTGAGCTCACAAAAATGTGCTGAGTGTGAATATAGATCGCACTTTTGAAATCATGGGATAAAAGTAGTTTAAATTTAAATTTGAGTTCAATCTAGCCTCTTTATAGTTACACCCAAAAATACCTCAAAAAGGTTTTGGATTTGGGTGAATTTTGGCATGAGCATTACTAGCAAGGTGTTGGAGTTTTTCATGTTCTCAGCCCCTATGTGATGCATGTGGGAAATGCCACTTTTGTATTTTTTGAGTTTATTCCCTAATGACCATGTTGATGGTGTTCACTTGCTCTTCAAATGTGTTCACAAAGTTTCTTCAAATGAGGTGTGTGTGGTATGATGAACACTTTGAATATGTGCCAAAAACAAAGGCCCTTACATTCCCCCCCCTTAAAAAAATCTCGTCCCGAGATTATAAGGTGAAAATGAGAGAGAGGACGGTGGAAAATTACCGTATATGCGACATGAAAATGTCAGGGTAGTTAGCGCGAAGAAATCCTTCGCTCTCCCATGTCGCATCATATACGGAGTGATTACTCCATAGAACTTTGTATAACCACAACGTACGGTTGCATGTGGTTCGGGCCTTTTGTTCAATTATTTGAACCGGTTCCTCCCGATACGTGAGATCCGGTTTCAGCTCTTCTATATCCTCCAGCTGAATGGTAGTTGATAGCTTGAGACACTTCCTCAGCTGGGAGATGTGAAAGACGTCATGCACACCGGAGAGGGCTTCTGGTAACTTCAGCCGGTATGCTACCGATCCACATCTTTCTGTAATCTTGAGTGGACTGATGAATCGGGGTGCCAACTTTCCCCTCACCCTAAATCTGTTCACGCCCTTCATTGGAGACACACGTAGATATACATGATCCACAACTTTGAGCTGTAATGGGCGTCTTCTCCGGTCCGCATACTGTTTTTGTCGGGATTTGGCGGCTTTTAAGTTTGCTTGAATTAGCCAAACCTTTTCCTCTGTGTTGTTGACAAGATCAATCCCGAAGGTGACCCTTTCGCCAGACTCACACCAGTTTAGTGGTGTGCGGCATTTTCTCCCGCATAGCGCCTCGTAAGGCGCCATCTTGATGCTGGCTTGGTACCCATTGTTGTATGAGAACTCGGCCAACGGTAAGTGATCATCCCAATTCTTACCGTGGTTGATAGCGCAAGCTCGTAGCATATCTTACAAAATCTGATTTACCCGCTCGGTTTGTCCATCCATCTGCGGGTGGTACGCTGAACTACGGATCAACTTCGTCCCCAACGCAGCGTGTAACTGCTCCCAAAAATGGGACACAAATAAAGTGCCCCAATCCGATATGATGGTACGGGGTACGCCGTACAAGCATAGGATCCGTGAGATGTACAATTCAGCATACTTCTTGGCGTTGTAGTTTGTGTTGAACAGGATAAAATGGGCAACTTTGGTGAGCCGGTCAACGATCACCCACACAGAATCATGCTTCTGAAAAATGGTGGGTAAACCGATGATGAAGTCCATGCTCACATCTTCCCACTTCCAGGTAGGAACGCCCAGTGGTTGTAGCAGTCACGGTTTCCTCATGTGGTCTGCCTTCACCCTTCGTCATGTATCACACTCGGACACGTACTTTGCGATCTCCCGCTTCATCCGTGTCTAACAAAACTTGCTTCTGAGTTCTTGATACATTTTATTGCTGCCAGGGTGAATAGAAAACTTTGACAAGTGACCCTCATCAAATATTTTCTTCCGTAACTCCGGGTTACGGGGTACGACGATCCGGTCCTTGAACCATAGGACGCCATCTCCGTCTTTCCGGAAACATTTCAGCTCTCCACTGTCTACATGTATCTGCAAATGCGACATGCCCTTGTCATGTTTCTGAGCTGCCGCTATCTCTTCATGGATGGTGGGGATCAAAGCTAAGTTGTAGGGAGCTTCATGTGGAATCACATGCAATGGTGGCTCGCTCTCTTCCAACGGTGTGATGGTCAGATTATTGACGTGTGACTTGCGACTCAGCGCATCTGCCACAACGTTTCCCTTGCCGGAGTGATAATGGATCTCTATTTCGTAATCCTTTATCAACTCTAACCATCTTTGCTGCCTCATGTTCAGCTCTTTCTGAGTGAATATGTACTTGAGGCTTTTGTGGTCGGTATATAAATGTACGAGATTACCGAGTAGGTAGTGCCTCCACATTTTAAGTGCGAGCACCACGGCAGCGAGCTCCAAGTGGTGAGTTGGATAATTCTGCTCATGGTTTCTGAGCTGCCATGATCCATACGCGACCACTCATCGGTCTTGCATCAGCACACATCCGAGCCCAATGCCGGATGCATCGCAGTACACATCGAACGGTATTGTTGTGTCTGGCTGCGCCAAAACCGGTGCTGATGTTAGGTGCTTCACTAATGCCTTGAACGCTGCTTAACATGCTGGACTCCAAACATATTTGGTAGCCTTCTTTAGCAGCTCTGTCATAGGCTTAGCAATCCTTGAGAAGTTCGGAATGAACCTCCGATAAAATCCCGCGAGTCCGAGGAAACTCCGTACCTCGTGAAAAGTTCTCGGGGACTTCCAATTCATCACTTGGGTGATCTTACTCGGGTCTACAGCGATGCCCTCCGCTGAGATAATATGCCCGAGAAAAGGCACTTGCGGTATCCAGAATTCGCACTTGCTCTTATCACCTTACGTAGAGAACTACTTCTAGACGTCCGTGCGAGTCTATAGGATCCGAAACTTCGAAGAACCGTTGGGTGTAGCCACTGCTCTTTGAGTTTTGCTAGAATTTCCGGTTTCTGACCTAGGTCACATGGTGACATCCTAGTTGCGGCCGTTTCCGAGCTCCTTTGAGTTCATGTCGACCTTCCCTAGGGTGCACTGATGCTCTGCGGCCTTTTGCTCGATCGTTTGGGGTGCTAGGAAGCCCGGCCGACACGGCCGAAGTTCTTCTGAAGCCGCCACTCGTCGCCGGCCATGTTCCGGTGGATGTCATGTCGAGCTAAGTCCAGCACCGTGTTCCACGTGCGGGATTAGGCAGAGGCGGCAAAAATCGTGGAGTTTGGCACACGGCAAAGCCCCTCCGGCGAGCACTCCGGCGAGGGGGGCAACGGCCGTGCGTGGGAGGTCGGGAGGTAGACCAAGCCCCGGTGCCACGTGTCAGCGGCCAGATATTTAAACCGGGGATCAGCTGTGGCACCGGATCTGATGTGGCTGCATGCAAAATATTCCGTAGCCTCGTGTGTCAGCTGCTGAGAAACTGACACGTAGCCCCGGTCCCACGCACAGTGATTTAAACCTTTACCCGATTTTCTGATTTAGTTCAACTTCAAACCCACATAACTTTGGCCAGGAAACTCCAAATCGAGTGAACAAAATTTTGTTGGATTCAGCTGTCTGAGTAATTTAGAACAAATCAAGTTTCACTTTATGGAAATCCTTATTTCTCCAGAATTAATTCTTCAAAATTTAAACTGTTTATAATTTTTACTGGAGAACCGTTTGGAGGAAAATTCTGAAATTTGGCCAGCATGTTCACCATAATATCCTGAAGCTACCGTAAAACTTTCAGATCCATTTGAGCTCATTTGATCTGCCTAATGGTGTGATTAATAAAACTGTTCCAGAGAAAATGGAAAATGTCCAGAAACATTTTCAGAATTTCCTTGAAATTGTTTAGCTCATATCTTTAGTTAGAAACATTCAAATTAAGTGAAACCAACTCCATTAGAACCATCTGAAAATCTAGTTTTCAGAAAGTCATTGCTTGCTCCATGAAAACCCCTAGAACACCCTAAGAGCTACAATTAAGGCCAAGTACACAATTATTTGTGGAGAGCTCAAATGAGCTTTGCTGCAAATTAAACTTGGCCAAGTATCTGTTTAGGTTGTATCCAAACCACAGTAAAAATTTCAGAGTCATTGGGCCTTTCTAGTAAGACTTATAGTCCTCACAAATTTAACTTCAATTCTAGTGCATTCAAATTGAGACATATATGTATTTATCTCATGTAGTCGCTAAGGTTGAGAAGGAGCCCGAAGTATTAGACTTCATCACCCTAGAGGAACAGCTAGCCTACGACCAACAGAAGCAAGGCAAGCTCTAGTTTGCATTAGCCTTTTTTATAAAGTTTACTGTTTTGAGAACTTACTTTGAGCACCCACTTCAATTTTGCATTAGAGTCTTGTTTGAAAACCCAAATGCATAGCCAAGAAAACCCTGGGTTGGGCTTAGGTTTGTAAACCTCGATTAGCTATGGCAATGCTAAGATAGTGTAGGATTCAGTACAAGTCGAGTAGTTGGAACTGCTCGCGAGAATAGGCTAGAGGCACACTACTCGGGTAAAGAAAGCAAATGGAACACATGGCAAGAAAAATGAGACCGAGCGGAGAGTAAGGACAGCAGGACATTGGGGCCTGGGTGCCATAGCTCCGCTTGTGTCCATTGAGGACCGAGCCATGTGTCGGCCTGTTGAACAAGCTAGAACAGTACCGAAGACCTACTGGATGTATAGTGTGACACCCCAAAATTTTGATTCAAAACCCTAAATCATGTTAAGAGGGGGATTTAAAGATTTTTGGACGTGTTGCATGTTTTGCAAAAATTCAAATTCAAACTGGAATTCAAATTAAACTCAAATCAGAAAAGAAATAGAAAAAGAAAAAGAGAAAACAGAAAAAAACCGGCCAGTGGGCCGAAACCCACCAGCCGGCCCAACCAGCGCCCGAGCCAGCCCGCGGCCGCGCGCGCCGCTTCCTTCCGCTGACAGGTGGGACCCACCAGATCGTCGTCTACCTCGCGCCCGCGCCGGACTCCCTCTCACCCGAATCAAAACCGATCGGGATTTCGGCGTATCCCCGCTGAATTCTGTTCGTAGGCGACGCGGACTTGATCTAAACCACCCCGCCGCCCTCCCCCGTCTATAAAAACCCCGGCCTCGTTCTGTTTTTACCACGCGATCCGCCGATTTTCCTCCGGTGAGAACCGAGACTTCTCCGGCGAATTCTGGCCGATCTAAGCTCGGAAATTCCGATCTAACTCGCTGGTCTTGATCCACCGCCTCCGGGGAACCTTGCAGGTGCAGAAAACTCGGTGACTTGCGGTGTAAACACAGCACCGACGAGCTTCGCCGTGGTTTCGCCTTGGACCTCGTCGCCGATCACCTTCCAGGACCTCCGAGCTAAAGAAAACCCCCGAGGTGAGATCCCCGACCTCCCCTCCACCGATCCATGCCATAAAATCACAGTTCTAGGAAGAATTCTCGAAGATCCGAAAGTCTCCGGCGAGATCGCCGCTTTCCGCCGTCGTGCGCCGTCGGCAGCGCCGCCCGCGCTCGATCAGAGCGACGTGGCCGCCTGTGCGCCGTTTACTTTAAATCGCACGGTAGAGTTTAAAACCCCGTGTACCGGTTCGACGTTATAATCTCAGCCGTCGGTTTTAAATCGGACGGTCCACGTCAGCCCCGCGTTATAAAGACTGGAAATCTTACGTGCTACCCCCTGGGGTTCTCGGGAAATAAGAGCTAGCCCCGCAAACTTCTGATCTAGCCCATGGAACTCCAGAAAATCATGTAAATTCATTTAAAAATCAGTTTTAGCCCCTGCATTTAATAAAAATTAGGAAAAACACCTCTGATAAGTGTAGCTAGACCCCTGGAAATTCTGAAAATAATATTATAGACCCTGTAATGGTGTGAGTTTACCTTTTTAGCCCTGTTTAGTATTTAAATTAGGAAATTGAATATGTGGCTAGTGTTTAAAAATTAAAAGTGGGACCAACATATTGTCATAATTAAATTAAAAAATTTCTCAGTATTTAGAAAACTTTGGAGTGAGATAAAAACATATTTTGGACTGAATTGAATCTGTCTAATTTATTATTCACATTTAGGGACACATTTTTAAGTAATGAATAGTTTTAGAAAATAGGGAAAATAATTGTGAAATAGTTTACATCAGAGGCAAAGGTCAAAATGATATGCTGCTGCTCTCTGCCCCTCACCGATCGGAGGTTGTACGTGTGGAGGATCGGTGGGCACGGGTTGAGAGTTGACCGGCGGCGAGACGCCAGCGATGGCGAGGTGAGAGAACACAGGGGCGGCGGCTAGGGTTTGGAAATTCTTGGCTCCCTGCAGGAAGCCAGAACAATCTGTTTTCTGGTTACCCCTTATTCCATTGTCTTTACAATTATATAGCTCTCAAATAATAGGAAATGTCCTGGGCGAAGTTTCTAATAATAGCTCTCAAATAATAGGAAATGTCCTGGGCCCGTTTTGGCCTTCCCTGCATGCTCCTGCTAGGCAGGAGCAGTCCTCCTCTGATATTGAATTCCCGTCATAACATCTCTCCCTGCCTCGACAAACAGCTCGTCCTCGAGCTGTACATCCGGGTAGAGAGTCTTGAAGTCGTCCAGGGGCTCCCAGGTGGCCTCGTCCTCCGAAAGTCCTTGCCCCCTGACGAGGATGTGCCACGCACCGTGACGGAGCTTGGCGCGCAGGACCCGTGCAGGGGCTGGCAGCAGTCGCCCGTCCTGAACCGGTGGCAGCACGGCCGGCGTTGATGGTGGCGAGCCGGCGTAGTTGTAAGGATTTAACAGCCCCACATGGAAGACGTCATGCAGTCGCGCGTCCGCGGGAAGTCGGAGACGATAAGCCACCTGCCCGATGCGCTCGACGATCTGGAACGGCCCCGCGTAGCGTGGGCGGAGCTTGCCCTTGGACAGCGAAGCGAGCGCATGGGTGGGGCGGTGGAGAAGTCGGAGCAGCACCCATGCGCCCATGTCGAACTCCACCTCGCAATGGTGCTCATCGTAGTGGCGCTTGGCGTACTGCTGAGCCTGAAGAAGACGCTCGCGAACCTCCTCCAGGAAGGCGTCGCGGTCCCGCAGCATGGTGTCCACCGCCTCGGTCTGGGCCGCCCCGGCGTGGTGTGGCAGGAGTGGTGGCGGGGGTCGGCCGTACACAACCTCGAACGGCGACGCTCGGAGTGCCGTGTGGTAAGAGGTGTTGTAGCAGTACTCCGCCCAGGGTAGCCAGTCGACCCATGAGCGAGGCCGATCACCTGTCGCACAGCGCAAATACATCGCGATGATCTTGTTGACGACATCGGACTGGCCGTCCGTCTGGGTGTGAAAGGCCGTACTGAGTCGCTGCTTGACACCTGCACATTTAAAGAGATCGCGCCAAAGATTGCTGGTGAAGACTGGGTCGCGATCGCTGACGATGGAGCTGGGGAAACCGTGTAGGCGCACGATCCCGTCGAGGAAAGCACGAGCGATGGAGGCGGCGGTGTAGGGGTGGCTGAGCGCGATGAAGTGGGCGTACTTCGAGAAGCGGTCCACCACCGTCAGGACCACGGACTTGCCATGCACCTTCAGCAGCCCCTCGATGAAGTCCATGGAGATATCTGCCCACACCAGCTGGCGGTCGCCGGGGATGCAGAAGCGCCACGACCCATCTGCCTTCTTGACGAGGAGCACGGGTGCCGAGAACGGAGAAGTACTGGGGCGGATGATGCCCTGTTCCAGCATGGCGGCGCACTGCCGCTCGAGCTCGTCCTTCTGCAACTGAGGGTACCGGTACGGTCGCACTGCCGCTGGTGCGGTCCCGGGCAGCAGGTGTATGCGGTGGTCGTAGGGGCGGGCTGGTGGAAGTCCGCGTGGTGTGTCGAAGACGGCGTCGTGCTGACACAGGAGCTCGTCCAGCAGCGGGTGGTGCGGGTCCGAAGCTACCGCTACCAGCGACCGCTGCTGGAAGGGCGCGCCTGGGGCGCCCACACACTGCCACGTGACGCGGCGGCCCTCATGCAGGAAGGATACGGCGAGCCCTTCGAAGTCCCAGGTGATGGGGCCCAGCGTGCCAAGGAAGTTGACGCCGAGGATGAAGTCGAAACAGCCGAGCGCGAGGCCCACGCAGGTGATGGAGAAAGGCGCCCCGTGGATGTCGACGGGCACGTGGCGTGCGATGCCTTCACATGGCACGCGCTCCCCGTTGGCCACCGTAACGCGAAGCTGGTCGCCCCCCTGAGGAGCGAGACCAAGGCGCCGCATGGCCGTGCCCTGGAGGAAAGTGTGGGTGGAGCCAGTGTCCAGGAGGGCGAGGAGGCGCTCGCCCTGGATCGTCACGGGCAGGAGCATAGTGTGGTACGTCCTGATGCCTGCAAGAGCGTGTACAGAAACCACCAGAGCGTGAGCGTCCGCTGCGGCGGCGGTGTCTGCGGGCAAGGCCGTGGCCGCAGCATCGGCGGTCGCCTCCTCATCGGCGTGGAGGAAATCGTCCACCTCCAGAAAGAACAGGCGGGGGCACACGTGCCCATGCACGTATTGCTCGTCGCAGTTGTAGCAAAGGCCTTGACGACGGCGTTCCTGCATCTCAGCCGGCGAAAGGCGACGGTACGGCCGCACGGGTGCCGTCGGGGCTGCTGCGCCCGGTGCTGCAGCGCCGGCTACGGGCGGCGCAGGCAGCGCTGGTGCGCCAGTCGGAGCCGCGGTCGCCCCCGGTTGGCGTGGGGGAAGGGCTGGCCGCGGGGGAGGGCGGGCGCCGCGCTGCTGAGGCGGCGCTGCCGCGGCCAGAGCCCGTGTCTCGAAGGCGCGGGCAAGAAACATGGCCGTCTGGAGGTCGGGGGCGGGGGGGGGGGGGGGGGCGCATCGCGACGTCGACCCGAATGTCTTCCGGAAGGCCACCGACAAAAAGCTCCGCTTTTTGGCGCGTGGAGATGTCTCTGGAATGCGCTAGCACCGTCTGGAAGCGGTCCGCAAACTCCTGGACCGTGGAGTGGAAAGGAAGACGCCCCAACTCGGCTAGCCGCGAGCCGTATATAGGCGGTCCGAAACGAAAGCGGCAAAGCTCCTTGAAGCGCTCCCAGGACGGCATGCCTTCGTCCGATAGGAGGGCGTAGTACCAGGTCTGAGCGGCGCCGATGAGGTGGTAGGAGGCCATCCACGTCCGCTGCTCCACCGGAGTGCGCTGGCCCCAGAAAAATTGTTCACAGTGTGTGAGCCAATTCAGCGGGTCGACCGAGCCGTCGTATGTCTGGAAGTCGATCTTGTAGGTCCGAGGCTGGAAAGGCGCCGCGCCGAACGTCGCAGGGGCGGCAGCCGGGGGCGCCCCGCCGATCGCTGGCGCTGCAGCCGGCGCGGACCCGAAGGTGGAGCCGTGGAGGATTGGGTCGTCAACGCCGCCATAGAGCGTTCCCGACGCCGGAACGCCCCCATGGCCGAAGCCAGCTGTGCTGTGAAGGGTCGAATGGACCGACGGGCGCGCCGGCGCGTAGGAGTAGGCTGGCGGCGCGACGTCGGTGAGCCAAGACGGAAGCGGGGACAGCGAGTGGGGGAACTGGATCTCCTGTACGGGGATGAAGGTGCCCGAGGCGGCAGAAGGCAGTTGCTGCTGCGGTTTGGGCGCCGGCGGTAACTGCGGCTGCGGGTGAGACGGTGCCACGCCTGGCTGCGGTCCTAAGAGGAAGGCGTGGACGCTGGTCATCATCCTGCCGAGGTCGAGGACGGCCTTGGTGAGCTGCTCGTTGGACATCACCCCCACGGTGGAGGATGAAGCCCCGGCGGCCAGCGGCCGCGATCCCGCGGCCAGCGATGTAGGCGGGATCGGTGCGGCCGGGATCGGCACGGACCCGTCGGCATCCGGCGGTGAGCGGTGCGGCCGGGATCGGCGGTTGAAGCGGGCAGCGGCAGCGACATCGGATCGGAGGTCCCTGATACCAGGTTGATATGCTGCTGCTCTCTGCCCCTCACCGATCGGAGGTTGTACGTGTGGAGGATCGGTGGGCACGGGTTGAGAGTTGACCGGCGGCGAGACGCCAGCGATGGCGAGGTGAGAGAACACAGGGGCGGCGGCTAGGGTTTGGAAATTCCTGGCTCCCTGCAGGAAGCCAGAACAATCTGTTTTCTGGTTACCCCTTATTCCATTGTCTTTAGAATTATATAGCTCTCAAATAATAGGAAATGTCCTGGGCCAAGTTTCTAATAATAGCTCTCAAATAATAGGAAATGTCCTGGGCCCGTTTTGGCCTTCCCTGCATGCGCCTGCTAGGCAGGAGCAGTCCTCCTCTGATATTGAATTCCCGTCATAACACAAAATATGTTATTAAATTATTTAGGACCAGAACCTATTCTGTTTAGATGATGTGTATTACTAATTTCATAATAAAGAACACATTTATGTATAGGAAAATAAATCTGAAAATATAGCAACTAGTAAATGATAATTGGAGTTTCTAAAATCCAAAGAATTCAGTTTAAGGTTGGTAGAAATTCTAAAGGCACATATGGAGAAGAAAAATACTTTTCATACATACTTGGTAGTGAAAAGGTGTAGTAGTTGAATATAAGGAATTTATTTAAATTGGAAACCCATATATATATAGTAGGTAAGTATAAATGTGAACACAAAAGTAGGAATCATATACACATGATTAAAAGTGTATGCAAGCCACAAATCAACACACATAAAGTAAACACAACACATATAATGTTGAAGGACTTTCATAAATGTGAATGTGTGGTTTGTATGAAGTAGAAGTGTGAACTATGTCTTATGGATTGTTGTTTTTCTTTTGCTATGTGTGATGGTATGATGTAGAACCTGCTCAAGAGCAAGTTATTCCTTTCCAAGATCAGGACTACCCATTTCAAGAGCAGCAGGAAGGAGGCAAGTGTCCTTGACCACTTTGATCCTATGCTAGGATGTGTAGCTAGAGTTATTTGCATTGTCAATTTAATATGAAACCCATGATAGGAAGTTTCCCTAGAATTGCATTACCTTGTTTCCTTGTAGCTTGGGTTGAGATTTATTTTATCATGTCATTTATTATTATGCATATGCTTAGCCATGCTTAGAATGGGATATTTGGGATATGAGATCATCAGTTTATTTTACCACACTCTTGAATGAGATATTGTGAGTTATATAGAGGTAGGGATCAAGGCAAGTTGGATGTTTTGGTTGTGTGCTGGGTGCACGAGACTCGGGTTTGTGTTTAGTACTTGCCTGGATCCTAAGGACCAGTTCATGGAGCATGTAACCTGGCTTTACAGTGCCAACCACATGCTGAGATGGGGCAGCTTGGCCAATTAATTAGGTGTATCCCCGGCGTAGTATGGGTGTGTTGGATGGTGCGGGGAGTAGGTGTCAGCTGGACTACCATATGAACCGCAAGGCTCAAGAGGGGGCCACTGCAGCGGGGTTGGAGCCTCTTGTATGCTGTTAGGGGTGAAACCTCAGTGGGCCCACGCTCGTCGGGAATCCCTTTGTAAAGGCTTCGTAGTGATCTCCTGGCTACACACCTGGGAAGTGTGAATGTGGTTCGTAGCCACTGGCATAATGGAGGTTGTTTTAGTCCACCTGGCAACGGGGGATGAAATCACTACATGTGAGTACAGTGGTACAAACTCTGCAGAGTCAAAACTGTCATGACAGCCGTGCTCACGGTCAAGAGTGGCTTGGACTTATTCATGATTAGATGAGTGATGGTTTTGGAAGTTGTGGATGTTAAGCAGGGAGCTTAAAATTGGAAATGATGTTATGGTTATTTGATTATGGTGATGGGATGGGAGATTGGGACCATTTCACCTGTGTAGTAATGTAGGTGCTTAATAAGCTAAGGTGATAGGTATTAATTGCGTAGTGCTATAACCATGAGTTCAACCTCCCCTTATTATAGCCATGCATGACATAACTTTCCCACACTTTCTGAGTACCATCGGTACTCAACCTTGCATATTTTGTTGGTTTATATTGCTGCTCAGGTCAAGATAATGAGGTGGTGTATAATGACCAAGACTTTGGACCCGAAGAAGGTTTCTAGGTTTATGGAGACCCCCGGGCAACGCCTGCAATGGAGCCCACAAGAATAATATTCCGCTGCTAGTTTATTTACTTGTGATGAACTTATTATTGTCCATCGAAACATTTGCGATGTAAGACTTATTTATATTCGACATCTGGCTTGTAATAAATGATGCTTCACTATTTGTCATCACATGTATGAGAAAATGATCCTGGCATACATGTGATATTCACTTGGTTGTTCTTCGGAAAAACTGGGTGTGACAGAAGTGGTATCGGAGCCAAGGTTATCCGTAGGAACGTGGACCTAGGTAGAAATGGACGTATTTAAGGGCCTTATTTTCTTAAAAAAAAAACTATTTTTACAAGGTGTGTGTTGAAAAGTATTATTTAATGAGTCACTTTCTTCATCTTACCCCAAGACAACAAAGGCCAGGCACCTAAGGTTGGGGTGCAATGTTTTAGCTGCGGTGAAGTGGGGCACTACGCCCATAAATGCCCAAAGAAGAAGCCCGCACAGCCATAACAGCAGAATGTGATGCAAGGACGGGTGAACCACGTCACTATGGAGGAAGCGCAAGAGGCACCCGACATGGTAGTTGGTAACTTTCCTGCCAATTTACACATTGCAACCCTGCTGTTTGATTCTAGTGCTACCCACTCGTTCATTGCTAAAGGGTTTGTTGAGAAGCATGATCTAGCAACAACACAAATGAACTATATGCTAGCAGTAAACTCTCCAGGTGGAGAAATAAGGACAAGACAAGTGTGTCCCAAGGTGAATCTAGACATTGATGGGGTAGTGTTTACTGCTAACCTCATAGTGATAGATTCCCAAGGGATCGATATTATTTTGGGCATGGACAGGTTGAACAAACATAAGGGAATCATCCATTGTTCAACCAGAACGGTGGAACTAACGCACCCTAGTGGCACAAGAGTAAAGTTCATAACAATACACGAGCCTAGGAGGGACATTAAACTAAATCAAGTTGAGGTGAAAGTTGAGGAAATCAGGACCATCAGGGAATATCCAGATGTTTTTCCGGAGGAGTTGCCAGGTATGCCTCCCGATCGTGAAGTGAAATTCGCAATTGAGCTAGTACCTGGAACAGCCCCAATATACAAGAGACCTTATCGGATGTACTCCAAGCAGCTGGAAGAACTCAAGGATCATTTGAGAGAATTGTCGGAGAAGGGGTATATTCGTCCTAGTTCCTCACCATGGGGAGCTCCGGTGATATTTGTGCCCAAGAAGGACGGAACCCAAAGGTTATGCGTGGATTACCGTGCTTTGAATGAGGTAACCATCAAGAACAAGTACCCATTACCCCTTATTGAAGACTTGTTTGATCAGTTGAGAGGCGCTTGTGTGTTCTCGAAAATTGATCTCAGGTCGGGATACCACCAACTCAAGATAAGGCAATCTGATATTCCCAAGACAGCTTTCGTATCTCGGTACGGACTGTATGAATACACCGTCATGCCTTTCGGGCTAACTAATGCCCCAGCATACTTCATGTACCTCATGAACAAGGTATTCATGGAATATCTGGACAAATTTGTGGTGGTTTTCATAGATGACATTCTCGTCTTCTCCAAAGATGAAGAAGAACATGAGAAACATCTAAGGTTAGTGTTGCAGAGGCTAAGAGAACACCAACTATATGCCAAGTTGAGCAAGTGTGAGTTTTGGCTGAAGAGAGTTCCCTTCTTAGGACATATATTCTCGGAGGGAGGAATCTCCGTGGATCCTGCCAAAATCGAGGATATACAGGAGTGGAAGACCCCTGAAAATGTCGGGGAAGTTCGAAGCTTCTTGGGATTGGCTGGATACTATCGACGGTTTATGGAGGGATTCTCAAAGATCTCGAGACCTCTCACCAAACTGTTGGAGAAGGGAATCACATTCACCTGGACGCCACAGTGCGAGACGAGCTTTCAGGAGCTAAAGAAAAGATTGACAACAGCCCCAGTGCTCGTTATGCCAGATATGCAGAAGAATTTCACGGTGTACTGCGATGCCTCTGGAAACGGGTTGGGATGTGTTCTCATGCAAGAAGGGCATGTCGTGGCATATGCATCCCGGCAGCTTCGGAAGCACGAGAAAAACTATCCTACACATGACTTAGAACTAGCCGCAGTGGTACACGCGTTGAAAATTTGGCGACACTATTTGATGGGGAAGAGGACCGAGATATATACGGACCATAAGAGTTTGAAGTACATATTCACACAGCCAGACCTCAACCTCAGACAAAGGAGATGGTTAGAGCTAATCAATCACTTTGATGTAGGCATCAACTATCATCCTGGGAAAGCAAACGTCATGGCCGATGCCTTAAGTCGGAAAGTGCAAGTCAATAAGTTGACCTTAAAAGACCTGTCTGCAGAATTGAAGGACGAGGTTATAAGGCTCAATCTATGCCTTGTGAATAGTGGTGAAGCCATCGCCATGGAAGTGGACTCCACACTAGAGCAAGACATACGCGATGCTCAAAACAAAGACGAGAAGATACAAGAAATCAGGCAGCTCATCAAGGAAAATAGAGCTCCTGGTTTTAGAGAGGATGAACAAGGAACGGTGTGGCACGGGAAAAGAATCTGTGTGCCTGAAATAAAGAAGATCCGTGAATTGATTTTGAGGGAAGCTCACGATTCTGACTATTCCATTCATCCTGGGAGTACGAAGATGTACCAGGACCTCAAAAGCAGGTATTGGTGGTATGGCATGAAGCGAGATGTCGCGGAACATGTTGCTCTATGTGACACATGTCAGTTGGTGAAAGCAGAACATCAACGACCCGCGGGATTATTGCAACCGCTCAAAGTGCCTGAATGGAAATGGGAAGAAATCAGCATGGATTTTATCGTGGGATTGCCTAGGACCCAATCAGGATATGATTCGATATGGGTCATCATTGATAGGCTAACCAAGGTAGCTCACTTCATCCCCGTGAAGGAAAGCTACAGCGGATCCAAATTGGCAGAGTTGTACATGTCAAGGATCGTGTGTTACCATGGAGTGCCAAAGAAGATTGTGTCGGATCGAGGGACACAGTTCACCTCAAGGTTCTGGCAGAAGTTGCACGAAACCATGGGAACCCATCTGAACTTTAGTTCTGCCTATCATCCCCAAACTGACGGGCAGACGGAAAGAACCAATCAGATCCTTGAAGATATGCTAAGGGCATGTGCACTCAAAAACAATCGGAGTTGGGACAAGAACTTACCGTATGCGGAGTTTTCCTATAACAACAGCTATCAAGCTAGTATGAAGATGTCACCGTTTGAAGCTTTGTATGGGAGGAAGTGCAGAACTCCCCTATTTTGGAATCAAACAGGGGAAAGTAAAGTGTTTGGTCCAGAGGTACTACAAGAAGCCGAGGCGAAGGTGAGGGAAATTCGCAACAACTTGAGGATAGCATAAACACGCCAAAAGAGCTATGCCGATGTACGAAGAAGAGAGCTCGTTTTCAACGTGGGAGACTATGTCTATCTCAAGGTGTCCCCTATCAGAGGACTTCGTCGGTTCAAGGTGAAAGGGAAGTTGTCACCTCGATACATCGGACCCTTTCAAGTTTTGGAGAGGAAAGGCGAAGTGGCGTATCAACTAGAATTACCGGCTCATCTATCAGATTTGCATGATGTATTCCATGTGTCACAACTCAAGAAATGCCTGAGGACGCCTGAAGAGGTGATACCCATGAATGAAGTGGACGTAGCTGGGGATTTGTCTTATGCCGAGCAACCATACAAGATTTTGGAGACAATGGAACGCCTCACCAGAAATAAAAGAATCCAGATGTGCAAGGTGCAGTGGAAGCATCACTCAGAAGAGGAAGCTACCTGGGAGCGGGAAGATGAGCTCAAGGCACAATTTCCGGAATTGTTTTCTTAGAAACACCAATTTCGAGGACGAGATTTCTTTTAAGGGGGGTAGAGCTGTAACACCCCAAAATTTTGATTCAAAACCCTAAATCATGTTAAGAGGGGGATTTAAAAATTTTTGGACGTGTTGCATGTTTTGCAAAAATTCAAATTCAAACTGGAATTCAAATTAAACTCAAATCAGAAAAGAAATAGAAAAAGAAAAAGAGAAAACAGAAAAAAACCGGCCAGTGGGCCGAAACCCACCAGCCGGCCCAACCAGCGCCCGAGCCAGCCTGCGGCCGCGCGCGCGGCTTCCTTCCGCTGACATGTGGGACCCACCAGATCGTCGTCTACCTCGCGCCCGCGCCGGACTCCCTCTCACCCGAATCAAAACCGATCGGGATTTCGGCGTATCCCCGCTGAATTCTGTTCGTAGGCGACGCGGACTTGATCTAAACCACCCTGCCGCCCTCCCCCGTCTATAAAAACCCCGGCCTCATTCTGTTTTTCCCACACGATCCGCCGATTTTCCTCCGGTGAGAACCGAGACTTCTTCGGTGAATTCTGGCCGATCTAAGCTCGGAAATTCCGATCTAACTCGCTGGTCTTGATCCACCGCCTCCGGGGAACCTTGCAGGTGCAAAAAACTCGGTGACTTGCGGTGTAAACACATCGCCGACGAGCTTCGCCGTGGTTTCGCCTCGGACCTCGTCGCCGATCACCTTCCAGGACCTCCGAGCTCAAGAAAACCCCCGAGGTGAGATCCCCGACCTCCCCTCCACCGATCTATGCCATAAAATCACAGTTCTAGGAAGAATTCTCAATGATCCGAAAGTCTCCGGCGAGATCGCCGCTTTCCACCGTTGTGCGCCGCCGGCAGCGCCACCCGCGCTCGATCAGAGCGACGTGGCCGCATGTGCGCCGTTTATTTTAAATCGCACGGTAGAGTTTAAAACCCCGCGTACCGGTTCGACGTTATAATCTCAGCCGTCGGTTTTAAATCGGACGGTCCACGTCAGCCCCGCGTTATAAAGACTGGAAATCTTACGTGCTACCCCCTGGCGTTCTCGGGAAATAAGAGCTAGCCTCGGAAACTTTTGATCTAGCCCCTGGAACTCCAGAAAATCATATAAATTCATTTAAAAATCAGTTTTAGCCCCTGGATTTAATAAAAATTAGGAAAAACACCTCTGATAAGTGTAGCTAGACCCCTGGAAATTCTGAAAATAATATTATAGACCCTCACTACAGGAAAAACGATCATAGACGACGGCCAAATTTATTGACGACGGGGCCGTCGTCTTTAATGTTATTGACGACGGCTAGATAAAGCCGTCGTCAATAACTCAGTTATTGACGACGGCTAGACGAGAACCGTCGTCAATAAATTATTGACGACGGTGCCCGTCGTCTTTAACTAAATTCAGGCCCACCCGAGGAGTTATTGACGACGGCTGAACGAGCACCGTCGTCAATAAATTATTGACGACGGTGCCCGTCGTCTTTAACTAAATTCGGGCCCACCCGAGGAGTTATTGACGACGGTGACCTAGTACCGTCGTCAATAACACAGTTATTGACGACGGCTGAACGAGCACCGTCGTCAATAAATTATTGACGACAGTGCCCGTCGTCTTTAACTTAATTCGGGCCCACCCGAGGAGTTATTGACGACGGTGACCAGGCACCGTCGTCAATAACGGGACATATAACCCGTACGCGAGCCGGGAGGCGGCCACTGCCGCCTCCCGACTCGCGCCGAGGTCCCGTCGCCGCCGCCCTCCCCGCCGGTCCCCGCCACCGCCACCGCCGGTCCCCGCCGTCACCGCCGAGGTAAGTCCCCCTCCTCCTCCCCCTCCGGCCTCTCCCCCGCTTTCCTCGCCCCCCGGCCGCGCCGCCGGCGACCGGCCGGCAGGCCTCGCCGTCCTCCCCCCGTCTGGCCTCTCCGGAACCTCCCCCGTCCCGGTGACCGCGACTTGCATGGAGAGCGACAGCGCCAAACATATCCGGGACTGATCTCCCATGCCCACCCTAATGGCTTCAGACCATCAGTGTAGATGGCAGCTTTAGGATCTAATTTTTTTGTTCTACCAAAGTTTTTGTTCATTTTCTGGTGATTGCGCCATTTTTGCTCTTTTGTTGTGGCATTCAGGATTCACATTCTAGTTGCTAAACATTAGTTACTCATGCCAACTAAGGCACTAGTGAATCATTTTCAGTTTGTAACACACAATGGAGCTTTAGTCCAGGCCGTGTTAACTAGAGAATTTCAGTAACTTTTCCATGTTACAGGTGGGGTTGGATGAACTTAAGGGCACATGTTTAGACTGTGTTTAGTTGTAAGACAATGTTGGATGGGATTGCATTATGTCCATGTTTTGTAGGATTGAGAAATCTAAATTGCTTGTTTGGTTGATCGGAGAGGACGAGTTGATTTCTTCTTTGGTTGGAGGAACAAAGATGGATGGGACAGTATTAATTAGCTAAATTTGCAGACTGAGTATCCCGCGAGAAAATTGGTTTTCGTTCGGTTGGAATTGGACTGGGTAAAAACAGGCCGAAGTGAATAACGGGTTGGTTTAGACTGGTTTCACGCTAATAACAGTTCGGTTCAGTTTGGGTTGGGTCTGTACCGTCCGGACCTAGAGTGGGCTTAGAATCAGGTCTTGAACTGTGGGTACGGATTGGATCGAGATCTCGCTCTCCTATATCCCCCTCTGCAGCAGCAGTCCACCAGGCCGAACTCTGAAACGCGTGCAAGCGAATCCAGCTCACCACGGGGAGCGGCCGAATGTATGCGAGAGAATCCACAGGTCGATCGCTAGCTAGCCTGCTAGGCTGGGAACCTTTTTTGCTAATGGGCTCAGACCAGTTTCAAACTGTAGTGTGGGATGTGCATTGGTTTGGGTTGGGTTGCTTTTTTTTTTACAGTCTGGTCTGGTTTGGTTTGAGCACATAAATTAATGGGCTGGTTTGGGTTAAATTAAATTTACACAGTCTATGGTTTGATCTGGATTTGGAGTTGGTTTTCGGCCCAGTGACAGGTTTACCTCCGCAGCCTTCTTTCTCTGCAGCATCATCCCTGCCTACTTGCCACGATGATCACCCCTTCCCGCTGCTGCAGTAGCTAGTTTGCGATGAGATGTTTTGAGCGAAGCGAGGCCACTCACTTATCGAAGAAGCGATGATGGGAGGATAGCTGGTGCTTGGAAGGGTCAGGTGGGGAGGCCGATCAAGATGAAACTGGTTCGCGCGCGGAATTGAAGTATTGAATGCTATACAGACGTCTGCATCCTCGAGTTGCATTCGTGGATTGTTGCGCTTATTTGTCTAACCTCCCCACTCACGCCGAGGTCTCATCACCGCCGCCCTCCCCGCCGGTCCCCGCCCCCTCCCCCCTCTGTCCCCCGCCTCTGTCCCCCGCGGAAGGCGGGCTCGAGGTTGTAGGATGGACGGCGCCAGAGGGATTGGTGGTGGCGTTGCTAGTGGTTGAGCTGCTGCTGCAAGTGGTAGAATAATAAGATGAAGCACCACTATGAGGAGGATTATTTAATTCGTTAAGCTTCATTTTAATTAGGAACTTCAGCTCAGTGCACAGTTCACTCTTATTCTTGCAATTTTTATGTGGCCACTCATTGTTTAATTAGTATTGTAATTGATTATTGTTTAATTAATACTTTGATTGATTGTGTGATTAGTTACTATATGTAAATAAATGGGTTTCGGCCCGGTCCGGCCTGACACGACCCATTTAGGGTCTGTCACGGCTCATTTAGTGGTAATGTATTAGTCGAGACAGGCACGGAGGACGGGAAGCTCGCGCGCGTGGACGGCGGGCCCCAACGGTGGGGTTTCATCTTTGAACCACTTACAACGGGGTATAACGTACGACGGCTAACCCTAAAGGCGTCGTAAGATAATGGCAGGCCCCAACGGGGCATAACTTAGGACGGCTGACCCACTTCTTTGTCTCTCCTTTTTTCCTTCTCTCTCGTTCTTTCCTCTCTCTCTTTTAAATGACTCAAAAACGAAAGATTGACGTAAACCTATACAACATGCGTCACCCGTTTCGAACGGGCCCGTCTCACATGTGTTGCGCATGTGAGGCGTGTACGTTCGGAATTGTCCCTTTTTGGACAGCCTGGGAGTGACCGAGGGGGCGTGGCATGTGATGAAACGCGGGTTTAGATCTAGACGAGATTTCGACGGCATAACCCTGTTGTTCTCTGCTGCACCATTTTCGGGCGTGCAGTGGAGAACAGCGGGGTTATGCTGCCGAAATTTCGTTCGGATCCATACCACGCGTCTCGTCATGAGCACGCTCCGCTCAGTCACTCTTGGGTGGGTTTAGGACCTATCCTTTCCAATAGATGTAGGGCCGTGACATAAATAAATTATAAAGTAACTATAATTTCCTTGACATTAAACTGCAGATTCAAACATGGGTGAGGATCGTAGTTGGATGTATACCGGTTGGAAGAACAGTTCTGGTGGTCACTCGGATGAGTGGTTCGCAAAGACAGATGCTTTTGTAGATCGAGCGTTTTCATTGTCAAAGATCGATAAGGTGCGGTGCCCATGTACGAAATGTCAAGGTGCAAAGTGTTGGGACAAAGTGAATTTGGCGTTTCACTTATGTCGATACGGTTTCATGCAAGATTATGAGGTGTGGACCTTTCATGGTGAGACATCTTCTCAACCCTTACAAGTTTCAGATGAGGATGACAACACGGGGGTCGATAGGATGGACGAGATGCTTGATGCTATAAATCCTGAATTGATGGAGGATCCTCCTCCAACGGAGGTTGAAGCGTTTTTCACGCTTCTCAAAGCTTCAGAAGAGCCGTTGCATGAACACACCGAAGTGACGCTCCTTACTTTCATGACTAGATTTATGGCCATTAAGTCTAAGTATTTCTTCTCCAATAACTGCTACAACGATCTTATCAAATTGATCAGCGATATCCTTCCACAACCACATAAAGTGCCTAAAGATATGTATCAGTCTAAGAAGTTGATTTCTGGTCTAGGTATGAAATATGAGAAGATTGATATGTGTCTAGACAATTGCATGCTTTTTTGGAGAGAGCATGCCAACGAGAACAAGTGCTTAAAATGTGGTAAAGCGAGATTTGTCGAAGTTGTTAATGACGACGGTTCAAAAGTAATGACTCAAGTCGCACGGAAGCAGCTTCGCTACTTGCCTGTCACACCTAGGTTCAAGCGTTTGTTTCTATCTAAAAAAACTGCTAGACACATGAGGTGGCATAAAGAAGGTGTACGTGAGAACAACAGCATTATGGTGCACCCGTCGGACGGTGAGGCATGGAAGGCGCTTGACCACTTCGATCTAGATTTCGCCAATGACGTGAGAAATATTCACTTTGGGTTGGCGACAGATGGCTTCTCACCGTTTAGTACAAACGCCACACCATACTCATGTTGGCCCGTGTTCGCTATTCCGTACAACTTACCACCATCGCTTTGTATGAAGTATGAGTTCATGTTCCTATGCCTTATTGTACCTGGACCGGATCATCCTGGTTCACGACTGAACGTGATGATGCAGCCATTGATTGAAGAGTTCAAAATGTTATGGACAGGAGTCGAAGCGTACGACTGTTATAGAAAACAGAAATTCAACCTTCGAGCTGCGTACTTGTGGTCTATTCATGATTTTCCAGCTTACGGCATGTTTTCTGGCTGGAGCACTCATGGTCGATTGACATGTCCAATATGTGCTTCGGACACGGATTGTTTTCGTCTAATTCATGGTGGCAAGATATGCTACTTTGATTGTCATAGACGTTGGTTACCGCCAAATCACGTGTTTAGGCAACAGAGAAATGCCTTCAGGAAGGGTACCATTGTAAAAAAGGGACCACCACAACGTCTGAACGGGTCGGAAATTGTTAAACAGCTCAATAATCTAGTGCCAGATGAAGGTCGTCCTGGATATTTTGTTGGTTACGGAGAGGATCACAATTGGACTCATATATGTGCACTATGGGAGTTACCGTATATGAAGTCTTTAATTCTAATGCATAACATTGATGTCATGCACCAGGAACGTAACATGGGCGAATGCATCATAAGCACGTGCTTGGATATGACGGGAAAAACAAAAGACAATATAAAAGCTCGGAAGGATTTGGCAGAGGTTTGTAACCGACCAAGTCTTGAGCTCTCCGAAGCTGGTGGCAAACCACGAGCTTGTTTCTGCCTTCGACCAAAAGAAAAGAAAGAAGTCTTCAAGTGGTTGAAACAGTTGAAGTTCCCAGACGGTTATGCTGCTAGCCTGAGAAGAGCCGTTAATGTTAAGACTGGAAATCTTACTGGTTTGAAGAGCCATGATTATCACATAATCATGGAAAGACTTCTGCCGGTTATGTTTCGAGGCTATCTTGACGATGAGGTTTGGAAAGTGTTAGCCGAGCTTAGCTATTTTTATAGACAGCTTTGTGCTAAAGAAATCAAAAGGGAGATGATGGAGAAGTTGGAAAAAGAGATACCCGTGCTTTTATGTAAGATGGAAAAAGTATTTCCTCCAGGGTTCTTCAATCCAATGCAACACCTTCTAATCCATCTTCCATATGAAGCTAAAGTAGGTGGCCCTGTTCAATATAGGTGGATGTACCACATTGAAAGAGCACTCAGATGTCTAAAACCGATGGTTCGTAATAGGGCAAGGGTTGAAGGATGCATCGCCGAAGCATTTACACTTCAGGAGATAGGATACTTTTCAAGTGTCTACTTTGCAGAAGAACACAATATTAATGCATCGGTGTTACGGTATAATATGGCTGAAGCAACCTCTTGTAGCGAACTCTCACTT
This sequence comes from Neostapfia colusana, assembly GCA_030760725.1. Lineage (NCBI taxonomy): Eukaryota > Viridiplantae > Streptophyta > Magnoliopsida > Poales > Poaceae > Neostapfia > Neostapfia colusana. The sequence goes on along the minus strand of JASWHV010000005.1, from coordinate 60,308,580 downwards.
TTTCAAACGAGAGGCACCACTGTTGGTAGTGGCACGATCTATGATGCTTCAGCAGATGAAAAGACAGCTGCTTTGTTATACATGTACGCTAACATAGATGGGATGGACAATTTTTTTCAGTAAGTGGTTGTTCAACATCTATACAAATTTGTGTGGTGTGTTATACATCTACACCAATAATTCTTTTTTGTCCTGATTTAGTGAGTTCGATCGACAAAATTGGAAGTCTAAGCAGCAACCTACTAGCAAGCAAATACAAACAATGCGACACTATGGAGTAAATGGAGGACCTAACTTCCAAACGTGGTTTCGAAATCATGTAACGTTTTCCTTGTCTTGTTCCTCTTATTAATTATGTTCATAGCATAAAATAGTCTTCTTACTTCATATGTTGGACAGTGCAAGACACAAGTCGGTGTTCATGAAGATTTGCGACAACTGTCCAACGGATCCATTAAAGTTAAACTCTTCGGTCGATATGATGTCAATGGGTTCCGATTCCGTTCAACTCAATTTGAAGCTCAACGTCCTTTAAGGGCAACATCAAACACCGGAGTTGTGACAAGGGCCGCCGATGCCGAAGGACATGAAACTAATTTCTATGGGATCATAAAGAAAATCCTAGAATTTAGTTTTGCCGGGAATAAAGACCTTAAAGTAGTCTTCTTTGACTGTGATTGGTTTGATAATAACAATGGAACTCGACAAAACCAATTTGGCATGGTAGAAGTCAAACACAAGGACCGACTACGAGGCTACGACACCTTTGTCCTTGCACACCAAGTCGAACAAGTGTACTATCTACAATATCCGTGCGAAAAACTTAGTGCATGGTGGGTTGTACAAAAGGTGAATCCTCGTGAGCGGTTATATACACCGGACAATACTGGTTACATTGATGAGGCAGATATTGTTTACCAAGAAGAAGAGTTGCCGGATTCTTTTGTCGTTGAGCCTGGTCTACGACTCGATGAATTAGTTGGAGATGCACAAGATGTACAGACTCATATTGTGAAAAAACGAAAACGGCGAACAACCATGACAAAAGATCGATGGTCCGGTTTACGAAGTAGAGTACATGATCGTGATACTGATGAATTTTGAAATTAAGTACAAGTATCGTTTCTTCCATCTCTTCTTTCGTCTTCTATATTTTCCTTTAAATTCATTATCAAATTTCCTTTCATCAGGATGTCATCGAGCAGTAGACGACGGGGGACGCGGGGCTTTCTGCCCCCGAGAGCAGACTCTGTTTTCCAGGGCTGTCAGTCTAGCAATGGTAGACTGTCTCAGCTGTTGGGCCTCGACAGAGGCCAGGGGTCACGAGAGGCTTCGAGGCGACGATTACGATTGGCAGAACTCGCCGATCGTACCTGAAGCCGCCTATGCAAGCGGTGGCGGTAAACCTCACGGCCGGTGAGTTCTGTTGTTTTCATTTACTTTCATTAACTTCGAGATACGAAACTTTAATACTCTTACTTCGTTGTGTAGGTTGGCCATCTTCGATGGAGTAGTAGACTCGAGGGAGGCGCGGTCTTACTCGAGGGCCTCTTCATCGCAGGGTGGATCCAGCAGGCGTGGCAGCCGTGATCTGGAGCTCCAGAGTGTCCAGGAGGAGCTCCAGAGGACGCAGGAAGCGCTGAGGCTCGCGAACGAGAGGCAGGCAGCCGAGCTCCGGGCTAGGGACGAGTATCAACACTCGTACATGCTACAACTGCAAGCTGCCATGCAGGTAAGTTCAGATCAATGTACTCAACGTTTCTAATATATAAATGACATGTATAATAATTTACTTCATATTTGCAGGCTATGGCCACAGGACAACCCGTTGTCTTTCCTCAGTGGGCGCCGCCACCGATACAGCTACCACAGGGGCCGACGTCAGGAGCACAGGTACAAAATTTCTCATAATAGCTGCAACTAGTTAAATTTGCTCAAATTTAGTTGAATTTGATCAAACTTACTTAAACTTAGAGAAAACTAGTTAAACATCCTCAAACTGAGTAAAATATGGTACAACTTACTCAACTATAGTCAAATATGACCAAACTTACTCAAACATAGCCAAAACTTTTTGAACTAGCTCAAACACAAACACTACTAGTCCATACTTCTCAAACTTAGTAAAATATGAGCAAACTTACTCAAACATAGCCAAATCTAGCTAACTTGCTCAATTTTAACTTGTAATGAGTTTATTTAATCATATACACATTTGTGAACTTCTAATTTGTCTACCTATACATGTACATCATAGGGATCGGCGACACGGGCTCAGGAAACTCCATCCCCTCAGCAACCAGCGTTTGGACGAGCGCACGACGACTTCCTGGACTCCGGTGGCAGCGGTCGGGGTAGCGTAGGGTAGTGTGGTGTGCGTATAGTGTTTTTGTGCCTGCCTGTGATGTATGTTTTAATTGCCTGTGATCTGGCCATCGAGCCAGGGCTGGCCTCGAAGCCAGGGCAGGATTTTCTGTTTTTTTAAAAAAAATTGAAAAGCTTATTGACGACGGTTTCTGGTACTTGGCCGTCGTCAATAAGCCACTAGTATTGACGACGGCCAGGTACCAGAAACCGTCGTCAATAAGCAATTGTTATTGACGACGGTCTAGTGTAAACCGTCGTCAATAAGCCAAGGTTACTGACGACGGTTTCCTGGCCGTCGTCAATAAGCTTATTGACGACAGCCTGATTTAGCTGTCGTCAATAAGTTTATTGACGACAGCTAGATTTAGCTGTTGTCAATAAATTTATTGACGACGGTTACCGTCGTCAATAAACTTATTGACGACTAATAATTGACGACAGCTCAAAACCGTCGTCTATAAGCTTTTACCGTCGTCAATAACTTATTGACGACGGTAGTGCCCTTACTGACGACGGTTTCCGGCCGTCGTCTATAGTCCCGATTCCTGTAGTGCCTATAATGGTGTGAGTTTACCTTTTTAGCCCTGTTTAGTATTTAAATTAGGAAATTGAATATGTGGATAGTGTTTAAAAATTAAAAAGTGGGACCAACATATTGTCATAATTAAATTAAAAACTTTCTCAGTATTTAGAAAACTTTGGAGTGAGATAAAAACATATTTTGGACTGAATTGAATCTGTCTAATTTATTATTCACATTTAGGGACACATTTTTAAGTAATGAATAGTTTTAGAAAATAGGGAAAATAATTGTGAAATAGTTTACATCAGAGGCAAAGGTCAAAATATGTTATTAAATTATTTAGGACCAGAACCTATTCTGTTTAGATGATGTGTATTACTAATTTCATAATAAAGAACACATTTATGTATAGGAAAATAAATCTGAAAATATAGCAACTAGTAAATGATAAATGGAGTTTCTAAAATCCAAAGATTTCAGTTTAAGGTTGGTAGAAATTCTAAAGGCACATATGGAGAAGAAAAATACTTTTCATACATACTTGGTAGTGAAAAGGTGTAGTAGTTGAATATAAGGAATTTATTTAAATTGGAATCTCATATATATATATATATAGTAGGTAAGTATAAATGTGAACACAAAAGTAGGAATCATATACACATGATTAAAAGTGTATGCAAGCCACAAATCAACACACATAAAGTAAACACAACACATATAATGGTGAAGGACTTTCATAAATGTGAATGTGTGGTTTGTATGAAGTAGAAGTGTGAACTATGTCTTATGGATTGTTGTTTTTCTTTTGCTATGTGTGATGGTATGATGTAGAACCTGCTCAAGAGCAAGTTATTCCTTTCCAAGATCAGGACTACCCATTTCAAGAGCAGCAGGAAGGAGGCAAGTGTCCTTGACCACTTTGATCCTATGCTAGGATGTGTAGCTAGAGTTATTTGCATTGTCAATTTAATATGAAACCCATGATAGGAAGTTTCTCTAGAATTGCATTACCTTGTTTCCTTGTAGCTTGGGTTGGGATTTATTTTATCATGTCTTTTATTATTATGCATATGCTTAGCCATGCTTAGAATGGGATATTTGGGATATGAGATCATCAGTTTATTTTACCATACTCTTGAATGAGATATTGTGAGTTATGTAGAGGTAGGGATCAAGGCAAGTTGGATGTTTTGGTTGTGTGCTGGGTGCACGAGACTCGGGTTTGTGTTTAGTACTTGCCTGGATCCTAAGGACCGGTTCATGGAGCATGTAACCTGGCTTTACAGTGCCAACCACATGCTGAGATGGGGCAGCTTGGCCAATTAATTAGGTGTATCCCCGGCGTAGTATGGGTGTGTTGGATGGTGCAGGGAGTAGGTGTCAGCTGGACTACCATATGAACCGCAAGGCTCAAGAGGGGGCCACTGCAGCGGGGTTGGAGCCTCTTGTATGCTGTTAGGGGTGAAACCTCAGTGGGCCCGCGCTCGTCGGGAATCCCTTTGTAAAGGCTTTGTAGTGATCTCCTGGCTACACACCTGGGAAGTGTGAATGTGGTTCGTAGCCACTGGCATAATGGAGGTTCTTTTAGTCCACCCGGCAACGGGGGATGAAATCACTATATGTGGGTACAGTGGTACAAACTCTACAGAGTCAAAACTGTCATGACAGCCGTGCTCACGGTCAAGAGCGGCTTGGACTTATTCATGATTAGAGGAGTGATGGTTTTGGAAGTTGTGGATGTTAAGCAGGGAGCTTAACATTGGAAATGATGTTATGGTTATTTGATTATGGTGATGGGATGGGAGATTGGGACCATTTCACCTGTGTAGTAATGTAGGTGCTTAATAAGCTAAGGTGATAGGTATTAATTGCGTAGTGCTATAACCATGAGTTCAACCTCCCCTTGTTATAGCCATGCATGACATAACTTTCCCACACTTGCTGAGTACCATCGGTACTCAACCTTGCATATTTTGTTAGTTTATATTGCTGCTCAGGTCAAGATAATGAGGTGGTGTATGGACCCGAAGAAGATTTCTAGGTTCATGGAGACCCCCGGGCAACGCCTGCAATGGAGCCCACAAGAATAATATTCCGCTGCTAGTTTATTTACTTGTGATGAACTTATTATTGTCCATCGAGACATTTGCGATGTAAGACTTATTTATATTCGACACCTGGCTTGTAATAAATGATGCTTCACTATTTGTCATCACATGTATGAGAAAATGATCCTGGCATACATGTGATATTCACTTGGTTGTTCTTCGGAAAAACTGGGTGTGACATATAGGAACCGGGAAACCGATGTAACTCGGGTAGCTGGGTGTTGAGGCATAGCTGGTCGTTAAGAGGGTAGGTTGAGAGCTTGAGGTGTAAATCAGCTGGCGGCACTGCGGATGCGGGCGCAGAGACCTCTTTCTCGGGACGATTGGACCGGCTCAACATTTGGCTGACGGGTGAAATGTGGTTGCGTACGATGTCCGTGATGGTTGCTGTAGGCAACATCGAGTACGAGCGTACGTGACGGGTTATTCGGGTAACCCTGCAGGTGTAAATCGATTATAATCGCTGTCCCTCATGGTCAGTGAGTACGACTTGTTCACTGTACCGTGACGTAGAAAGAACAGGCTATAGTCATGTAAAAGTTGCTGATTGAAAGCTATACCTTGATTGTTAATGATTTGCTGTAGTTTAGAGCTAATTAAAATTCTTTTCAACCTTGGGCAACGTACATGAGAGAAATGTGTTTCTTGTCTGATTGCGGCTCTCTCATGTGCCTTAGCGTGAGGTTCTCCACAACTTGCTGCTAAAACTTGAAAGAAAGGTTCAAATAATTAGGCGAGTCCTTTGCAACTTATTTGCATCATGTACCCTGTAATCCCTCATGTAGAAGTTTCATGTATAGGAGAGACGGGTCAGACTTGCTGAGCCATCATGCTCACTGCTTGTGTTTGAAGCTTTTGCAGGGTGTTATAAGGAAGGGACTACCGGGGAGGAGACGGAACCCCAAGAGGGAGACCCCGTCGAGTGGGAGTCATGCACGCCGCCGTGTTAGTGTGCGTGTGTGCTAGCGAGGACACGTTCACGGGCTGAACATGAACTCGATGTGTAGTCTACGCCCATGAGTGTAGACTGAACATATTTTGTTGTAAAAGTATTCATAAACTCGTTTATGTAATAAAATTTTGCTTCCGCTTTGTACCATTTTATTTGTGTTATCCGGTGCTGTGCAACGCAGCACCCCTCAGCGTGATCCTAGCTCGACGAGGCCATGAGGCCCTCGCAGCGCTGACATGGGCCACGCCGCCCGTTCAATCATGGGTTCGTGCCACTCGCCCAGGAATCGCATTGGGTGGTGCCGTGTTGTGCGGCACCAACCAGCACACATATAAGGAACAATGTATTACATAAAACAATAGCGGAAGCTTACAAATTTTTATTTGCAAATAGTTTACATCAAGTAGATACAACAGAAGTCTATAAACGGCTCACGTCGAATAACTAAAGAGCACTCGAGAAGAGGTCCAGCCGGCGGACTCCACTCTCTAGCAACACGAAGATATTGCAGCGGCTGGGTTCTCCATGTGTTAAACGACTCGGAAGTCTCCGAGTCTCACCGGACAATCTTGTTCTTAGCATCGATGTTAACCTGCAAAACGACTCATATAGCAAGTGTGAGCACATAGGCTCAGCAAGTCTGATCCGTCTCTCCTAAACAAGAAACTGTACATGCACGACGGGTTGCAATTAGGTTAGCTAAATTTGCATAAAGGACACGCCTAATGTAGATCCTTAACTTTCAGATTTTAAGACTCATTGTATAGACCTTGAGCCGAACAGCATCGCAACTCCACAATCAAACAAGAAAAGCTTTGTTGCGATGCTCTTTGCACAAAGTGAAAGTAAAGTTTAATGAGCCTATCTCTAATTCAATCATGGTTGCAATACAAGTTACATCACAGCCTTATCAAGTTCAAAAGAAAGCCAGTTCAGTTCTTACTACGTCAAGACGCAGTGGGCAAGTATGCTCATGTGGCCGTGAGCGATGGTGATTCGAATCAGCACACGCCCGGACTACACGACAGGTACACACGTACTACGAGTTGCTGGCAGCAATCATGACTGACGTTGTACGCGGTCACCTTTCCCAAGATCTTTCACACAGGCCGTAGTCTAACTGCCCCGAGCCCGCAAGCTCCCTCAAGGTACATACCCACAGTGGTATGTTCTTGAGCGAGTTACCTCCTACTACCCTGACGCCGAAAGCCTAAGACAGTTATAAAAGTTCCAATGTGGATCTCCCGAGGTACATCGGTTTTCTGGGTTCCATATGGCCAGTATGCACCTGGTACACAACTCAAACTTGTCCAACAGGGCCAAGCACGGATGGGCCTTAACTGACACAAGCAGGGCTATGCATGCACGGTCCGCAGCCTGCTGCATCTAAACCTCCCTGCCTGGCCTCCATTTCTTAAGTGTGAACTTTTCTCATTGTTTCTATTCTGACCCGCTCCGAATAAACCAGCCCTAAACTCGCGAGTAGATTCCAACTATTCGACTTCTACCGGACCTTTCCTACTAACATTTAGCGTAGCCAAATCCAATAGAGGAGTTGCTATTCTACCCTTTCTCTCTTAGGACATTTCTGGTCATGTGTTGGGTTTTCATTATCATCTAGACTTAATGCAATCAAACAATTCAAAGCTATGATCTCTAGAAATGGAAATGCTTTATAAAACTGTTCAAATGCAAACCGGGGCTTGCCTGTTTTGCAGGTGACTAATATTACAATCAGTTAGTGAAGATCACTATGGGCTTGATCACTCGCTTTCCTCCCTCCTTGATCTTCACTTTAATTCCTTCACACGTTCTCACGTAGATGCTACACGATATGAATATGCATATGTATTTTAATTGTAAAGCTTTTGCTAATAAGCTCTAATGACAAATTTGAAAACTGGATCTCTGTTTAAGAATTTAGAATGACACTGGTGCTAGTGGTTTGGGATTTGGGTTTAAGCACTATGATCAAGTGGTAAGTGCTTTCTCCACTTGTGTGTTGATCACCATAAGAGGTTGAACATAACAGTGGTGATCCAAAGCTCCAATGGAGGTGAAAATTTTCATGTGAGTTCCTTGTCACAAGAAAGTCAGCTGGACCAAAAATTAGCACTTCTCATTGAGTGGTTTTTTCAGAAAATTTTTTTAAGTAATTAAGCAAAGAGGAATTAATTCTGAGGTAACACCCATGTTCATGCCAAACTTAGTGAACTACAATTTCAATTATAGTTCATAGAGACTGCATGAATGTTTCTAGGATTTTTGGAGCTAAGAATTTCTCAGAACTGAATTTCCAAGTTTTGGAAATTCTCTGAAAATGTTTCTGTATTCATTTGAACACAGCAACTTAAAATCTGAATTCTCCTTATCAAATAAACTCCAAATTAGCTGAAATTTGAGATCAATAACATCCTAAAGAATATTCTAGAAAAATTTGAGGATTTTTGGAAGAACCAAACTCTCTTTAAATTCTTTTTCTGAAAAGTTTAAAGAATTTTCCAGGATTAAATAATGACTTTCATACAAATTAGGTTGCATATTTGGATAGAGTTTGTCAATCTGATTCTAACCCAATTTATCACTAAATTTGGAGTTTCCTAGCAAAAGGTATGCTCTTCTAAAGTTTGGGGGAAATCTGGAATTTGAATTAAAACGTGGAAATGTTTAAACCTTACTGTGGGTCCAGGGAAACACGTGTCACTTGCTGGAACAAGTCACACGGGGTTACAGACTAATTTCCCGTGCTGTCACAGATGACCCGCGCCCACAGACGATCCCACCCCTGTTTAACGTGCGACTGACGTGTGGGGCCGGCAGCCCCTTCGTCTACCTCTCGCCCCCGCGCGATAGCGTCGCCGAGCTCGCCGGAGCAGCGCAAAATTCGGTCGTCCAGCCAACTCCTGAGCTGCCACTTGCCGCTACTGCCTAATTGAACTCGAGGAACCCTCTGGTGTGGTCTATCCGAGCTGGCAGAGCCTCAAACATAGCTCGCGACGGCGCGGCGGCTAGTTGGAAGTACGACGACATTACCCCGACACCCTAAGCCCTCCAAGCTTCGGTTTCCAAGCCCTAGAGCACCGGTGGATGCTAGAGAAGCTTGGCATGGCAGCGAAAAGGCTCGGGAATGGCTCTACCCTAGCTTTCATCGTGCGCCCGATGCTTCCCATCGTGGCCGCCGTCAGAAAAGCTCGGAGTAGGCCCTCTACAGTGGGTTTCATGCTAGGGTTTGTGAAGAAGAAAGATTGACCATCTAGTCTAGCTCCTGTGTGTGAAGTCTCGTGGACTCTACACAAGAATCAAACGGGAATTTCAAAGTTCCTTACCCGAAGCTGATTTTGCACCAGCCGGAAGAAAACTGCGAAATTCGCCGTTGATGATCAACCTTTCGACTCAAGCTTCGGATATGATCTGCATGGAGGCTCGGCGTGTCCAACGGTCCTCTTGCTTGGTCATGAAAGCCTCTCTGTAGGGCCGCCGACGAGAGCACCTCGTCGCCTTTGCTTTCGGCCGCCTCGGGAAAGCTTGCTTCAGAGTGAGGAGAGCCAAGAACGGTGCGAGGAGGTCCTGGGGGTTGCGGTGATGCGGTTTTGCTGCCCAACCGATATTTTCACGTGAGCTTCTGGGCGCTCGAACGATCAACAGGATGGAAGCAGCTGTGTTTAGGTTCTGGCGCGAGGAGCAATGAAACTGAGCCGGTTCTGGATGTTGTGAGCAAATGAAGCACGGGCTAAGGTGATGAGAATGGGGAACCAGCTCGCCAGCGCAAAGGGATCAATGAGGAGGTGGCTCTGGCTTTCCTCTGTGTCGCAGGGCGAGGAGCCTCGGTTTGTTCTCGGTGGCTCGGTTGCTTCGAGTGGAGGAAGGAAAACAGAGACCAATCACTGAGATATTTTGCCATTTAACTACCTCAATGACATGTGGGTCCCAGCCCATTCTTATCACTCTCCAAATTATCTCCAAAATTTGCAAATGATGAAATTAAATTGTGGGAGTTCAAATCTGAGGTGAATTTGGATAATTGGGCAAGTTTCATCCAAATTCAAATGGATATTCAAATTCTTTGCAATTTAAAGTCCATTTTGAAAATGAGTTGCAAAACATTTCAACAAATCATGAAACTTTGCATACCCACTCATTTGGACCTAAGGAATTCAAATATGGAATCTGATTTTAAATCTGGCTGCTGCAAATGAGATTTTTAGCACAACAGTTTGAAATTCATTGTGTTGCTCTCATTTGAATTTGTAGTTGAACAAATTTGTTCCAAAATCTGACTTTAGCTTTCTCACACATATGGGAACTTCCCATCTTGGTTTCAAATCCCTTTTGGTTCCAAGTTTTCAAATAATTATTTGACTTGTATGAAGAGAGCGCTCATGTGTATGATCACATGTGGAAAAGGTTTTAACAAGTCCCATTTTTCATACATATGAAACCATTTTTCTTTGCAAACAAGAGTTTCTTTGTATTCATATTTTGGGACCTTTACATTCCCCCCCCCCTTAAAAGGAATCTTGTCCCGAGATTACAAAAGAAGAACGAGACGGGAGGTAATTACAAAGTTTATGACAAAAGTTCTGGATAGTTCTTGTGGATGTAATCTTCACTTTCCCACGTCGCTTCTTCCGGGGTATGATTACTCCACAGGACTTTGTAAAATCTCAAAGTCCGGTTTCGGGTGATCCGGGTCTTTTCGTCAATAATCTGAATAGGCTGCTCGACATATGTGACATCCGGCTTCAACTCGTCGATGTCTTCAGTGCGAACAGCAGCGGGAAACTTGAGACATTTACGCAGCTGAGACACGTGAAATATGTCGTGAATACCGGAAAGGCTTGCCGGTAGTTCCAACCGGTATGCTACGGTTACGCAGTTTCTCCGTGATGGAAAACGGACCGATGAATCGGGGAGCAAGTTTCCCCTTGACACCGAACCGATGAATCCATTTCATCGGAGACACGAAGATACACGTCCTCTCCGACGTCGAAATGCAGCGGTCGACGCCTCTGATCCGTGTAGCTTTTCTGACGAGATTGGGCAGCTTTGAGGTTATCTTGTATTATCCGAACTCTCTCTTCGGCTCCATTGACAAGATCAACCCCGAACGTGACTCGTTCACCGGACTCGCACCAATTCAACGGTGTACGGCACTTCCGGTCGTATAGGGCTTCATATGGTGTCATTTTGATGCTTGTATGATAACCGTTGTTGTACGAGAACTCCGCCAACGGTAAGTGATCGTCCCAGCAGCTCTTACCGTGGTGGATGGCATACGCTCTTAGACTATCTTCCAGTATTTGATTCACCCTCTCAATTTGCGCATCGGTTTGAGGGTGATACGCAGAGCTTCGAATCAGTTTGGTTCCCAAGGATGCGTGTAGCTGCTCCCAGAAACGGGCTACAAACAGCGATCCTCTGTCGGACACAATGGTAAGGTGAACTCCATGCAAGCACAAGATCCGTGGTATGTACAACTCCGCATACTGCTTTGCATTATACTTAGTATGCATAGGGATGAAGTGTGCTGATTTGGTTAACCGATCAACGATTACCCAAATCGAATCATAGTTGTGGGAGGTCATCGCCAGCCCGACGATGAAGTCCATACTCAAGTCTTCCCACTTCCATGCCGGTACTTGCAGTGGTTGCAACAGGCCCGACTTCTTCACATGGTCGGCCTTGACTCTTCGACACATATCGCATTCTAAAACGTACTTTGCAACTTTATGTTTCGTAGGTGTCTACCAAAACTTCTTCCGGAGATCTTGGTACATTTTATTGCTGCCCGGATAAATAGAAAATTTGGACAAATGAGCTTCATCCAAAATTTCCTTCCGTAGTCCCATATCCCGGGGTACCACAATCCCATCGTTGAACCACAAGGTACCTTCATCGTTCTTCCGGAAGCATTTCATTTCTCCGTTGTCTATTCTCCGCCGTATGTGTGACATACCCTTGTCTTTTCGTTGAGATTCAATGATCTCCTCTCGAATGGTAGGAATGAGAGCGAGATTATAGAGAGCTCCATACGGGATGACACGGAGGCTTGGTTCTTCATCATCCATTTCAGCAATAGTCAGGTGACGGATATGCTCCTTACCACTGAGCGCATCGGCATCGGCAACCACACCTTTCCTGGATGATAATGAATCTCAAGTTCATAATCTTTAATGAGCCCTAACCATCTTCGTTGCCTCATGTTCAATTCTTTCTGAGTGAAGATGTATTTCAAGCTCTTGTGGTTGGTGTAGAGGTGTACAAGATTTCCGAGCAAGTAATGCCTCGACATCTTCAAAGCAAGGACCACGGCAGCTAACTCAATATCATGAGTTGGATAATGCTGCTTGTGATTTCTGAGTTGACGAGATCCATAAGCGACCACTCGTCCTTCTTGCATCAGTACGCAGCCAAGACCGATGCCAGATGCATCGCAATAAACGTCGAATGGCTTCGTCGTATCCGGCTGAGCAAGAACTGGGGCTGTTGTGAGATGCTTCACTAAAGTCTTGAAGGCTTGTTCACACGCAGCACCCCACACAAATCTGGTATTCTTCTTTAATAATTCCGTCATCGGTTTAGCAATCTTGGAGAAGCCCGGAATGAACCTCCGGTAATAGCCCGCTAAACCGAGGAAGCTACGGATTTCATGCACAGACTTTGGTGACTCCCATTTCTGTACTTGGATAACCTTACTCGGATCTACAGCGATGCCCTCTGCTGAAATAATGTGTCCGAGAAATGGTACTTGATTAATCCAGAATTCACACTTGCTGAATTTTGTATAGAGCTGATGATCTCGTAATCTTTGTAGCACAATATCCATATGTTCAGCATGTTCATCCTCTGACTTGGAGTACACAACGGTATCGTCGATGAAGACCACGACGAATTTGTACAACTCTGGCATGAACACTGAATTCATCAGGTACATGAAGTGTGCCGGGGCGTTGGTCAAACCAAAAGACATAACGAGATACTCATACAGCCCGTATCTCATTGAGAATGCCGTCTTTAGAATATCTTCTGCCCGGATTTTAATCTGGTGATATCCGGACCGAAGATCCATCTTCGAAAATACTTTTGTACCCACTAATTGATCGAAGAGCATATCAATGTGAGGTAGTGGATACTTGTTCTTGATGGTCACGGCGTTAAGAGGACGATAATAAACACAAAGCCATAGTGTTTCGTCCTTCTTCTTGACAAACAACGCTGAACAACCCCAAGGTGACGAACTCGGTCGTATAAAACCCTTGCTCATTAGGTCATTCAGCTGTGTCTTCAATTCTGCCAGTTCATTGGGTGCCATCTTGTACCGCCTTCGTAATATCGGTGTTGTTCCTGGTATAAGTTAAATCTTGAACTCTACGTCTCGCTCAGGCGGCATGCCCGGTAAATCCTAGGGAAACACATCCAGATACTCACGTACCACCGGAATGTCCTCTATCTTCATAGCTTTTTTGTGGTTCACTGTTGCAATCTGTTGCCATCTGGCACCCTGAATTAAAATATGAAGACCGTGCTGAGGGGAGTTGAGCTCAATGGTCCTAGAGCCGATGCTAAGAACCGCTTTGTGGTAATTCAACCACGACATCCCCAAAATGACGTTGATCTTCAGACCCTCAAGAATAATGAGAGTCGTGGGGTATACTCTACCCCCCAAACATAGAGGTGCTCGGGAGACAACCTCACTTGTGGTACTACTGCCCCTGGGCGAAGATATGAGGTATTGCCTCTTTGTATAAACTGTTTGGAGCTGATGTTGAGCCACAAAAGATTGGCTAATGAAATTGTGTGTGGCACCGGAATCAAAGAGAATTAAAACCGGTAGTTGATTCAGAGAAAACATCCCTGCTAGAGCGGCTTCTCCTTCCGGAACAACATCAATCACGGTATAGTGAATGTTTCCCCTTATCTGCCCTCCTTTCTGCAGATTGAGGTCCGGGTCATATTGTTGTAAATATGATGACCCGCAGCCTTGAGTTCCCTCCGGACAATACCTAGCATAATGGCCCATACGCCAACAAGTGAAACATGGATGTCTCTCTGATTCTTCGTTGACTTGCGGTTAGATGCAAGGTACACGTGGCTGCAGCGATGGAGCACAAACCACCGTCTGGTGCTGCGGCTGTGGAGGTGGTGCAAGTTGTGGCACTTGACTCGCAATCAACCTCTGAGGAGTTGATCGTATAGGTGGCCTCCATCTTTCACCGTATGGCGTTTGGTACACCAAACGGTATTTTTGGGGCACGTAACTTGTGCTGGCCTGCTCAATCTCACTCATTTTTCTTTTCTCAGCTTGCCAATCAAGTGTTGGCTTCTCTTGGATGAGAGCCACATCGACCATGTCGGTGTAACTGCCGTTATTTTGCACGGCCAACTTCTCCTGTAACATGGCACTCAGGCCATGGAAGAATAAATCACACCGTGCCTCTTCTTTCGCCACATATTCGTGAGCATAATGGGCCAAAAGGTTAAACCTTCTGACATACTCAAGGACAATCATGCCCCCTTGCTTCAAGCCCAAAAGTTCCTCCCACTTTCCCTTGACAATACCTAGGGGTATGTGATGAGTACAAAAGGCTTCACAGAATTCACTCCATGTTACTTGATGGCCCTCGGGAATGGTGGCAAGATGGTCAACCCACCAGTTTCCGGCGGATCCATGGAGTCGCTGAGCGGCAAACATTGTCTTCTGAACTTCGTCACACTCGAATACTCCGAATTTAGACTCCATGACACGAAGCCACTGATCTGCTTCCACAGATTTGGTAGCTTCAGTAAAGATTGGCGGTTGAGTCGCCATGAAATCCAGATAAGCGTTCCGAGGTGGAACGACTTGCTGCATGTTCTAGAGTACGCCCTGCTGTACCAAGGCTTGGAGTAAGCGTGTGTTCTATTGAGTCACTTCTTGGAGTAGCCTGATGTTCTCTTGGTTAGACTCGACAACCCCAGTCATAAGATCCATGCATCCCGTGGATGGTGGTTCCGACGGTGGAATAGAAGCATCACCACCTCGACGAGAACTCCTGGCCTTACTCCTAGAGCGAGTATGAACCATACTGCAAAAATGTATTCGAGATGAGTTAAACATGAACTCAGCAGTATGTGAGACTAATGAAAACATGACTATGTCAAAACTTTATGAAAGCAGTAACAAAATTCATGTTTACACAACTCCTTAGAGTAGGCATAGCTAACCAGCCTATCTGTACAGAACAGACCTTTATGCACTAACTCCAGATTTTGATCCAGTTAGAAGCATTTTCATAACTCAAATTGAATACCAAAGTTAAAGTTAGCTTAAGTATCTTTCAAAAAGTACTCATATGCCTCCATATTATCTCTGGATCAAAAGTCATGACTTTCCAAAATTGACAGAATTCCCGGATAAAATTTGCCAGCATCTCCTTTCTATGTGGCTGATTTTAACACAGTTGTATATGCAAATATAATAAGAATTTGAACAAACTTTGAACTACAACAATTTTGCACCTTTCACAACCTTTCCAACGGTGTATCATAGTCTTCTTAGGGGGTTTTCTATAGAAAGTTATGGCTTAAAAACAGAAAGGTCCAGAGAGGTTCTGCTGCCGTCCTGGTTCTGGACAGTTTACCTTCAACTGGACTTTCCACCAATTTAACATGTGATTTTGCTCTGAAGGTCTACAAAGAAGTTGTAGAGCACATGAAAATATTTACAGAACTGTATCATACAAACTACTTGGTTAAAGCTACTCAGAGTTATGCTCTGTCCAATTCCAGCAAGAATTCTTGCCGAAAAAAGAGCACTCTGTTTTTGAAATCTTTGAAGCCTAATCATCCTCTCATTTGAATATTAGCTCACAATAAGAGTTCAGTAACTAATATTTGTTTCAAACTTCCATTTTTAGTTGAAATTTAGTTCATGAGTCATTGCTTCATAGGGAAGAGGTTATTGAGTTCAGTACGGCGTCGATGCACCGTAAGAAACATGTCGGTACTACGTAGCCTCACAAAAGAAAAACCTAACCGGATTATACCGGCACAACATATCATAGGCGGCACTAAAATGGTCACTTGCAAACGTGTTCTACTCGTACTACAGTTTCGTGGTTAATCCTGCATTAGTCACACACAATCGTCAGGTCCGGCTGCACACCGAACCTGGTCCCAATACAGTTTGTACACCCGTCCGTCATCACTTGCACAGGTGTTCTCAAGCCAAACATGCCTTGAGCTACGTGTTCACGTTACTAACCACGTGACGGGGTCTCCCATACTTGCCCATAGCACGCCAAGGAAGGGCGTTAATCGAGTACCCCAAACGACATGAAGAGTCGTAGAGGATACTAAAGCGGGCCGGGTTACCTGCCACCCGTGGGGCTCCACCCTTCAGCTTGTGAGCACTGTAGACACCGCTTACATGCACCCCCCAAGACACACAACATCTCGAGATGCACGATTTTCTGACATAGCAAATAAGTTCGGTTGCCACCTTCATATGAGGATAATAGTAGTCCTTATGTGGGCCTAGTACCGTATCCTCACCGTAACCTATGTTTTTATCGTAATACGATCCTTATTCCGTGCGCTATTACCAATGCGGCTCTGATACCACGCTGACAGGGGCCACGCCGCCCGTTCAATCACAGGGTCGTGCCACTCGCCAGGGAATCGCATTGGGTGGTGCCGTGTTGTGCGGCACCCAACAGCACACATATAAGGAACAATGTATTACATAAAACAATAGCGGAAGCTTACAAATTTTTCTTTGCAAATAGTTTACATCAAGTAGATACAGCGGAAGTCTATAAACGGCTCACATCGAATAACTAAAGAGCACTCGAGAAGAGGTCCATCCCGCGGACTCCTCTCGCTAGCAACACGAAGACGTTGCAGCAGCTGGGTTCTCCATATGTTAAATGACTCGGAAGTCTCCGAGTCTCACCGGACAACCTTCTTCTTTGCATCGATGTTAACCTGCAAAACCACTCATATAGCAAGCGTGAGCACATAGGCTCAGCAAGACTGATCCGTCTCTCCTAAACAAGAAACTCCACATGCACGACGGGTTGCAATTAGTTTAGCTGGATTTGCATAAAGGACTCACCTAATGTAGATCCTTAACTTTCAGATTTTAAGCCTCATTGTACAGACCTTGAGCCAAACAGCATCGCAACTCCACAATCAAACAAGAATAGCTTTGTTGCGATGCTCCTTGCACAAAGTGAAAGTAAAGTTTAATGAGCCTATCTCTAATTCAATCATGGTTGCAATACAAGTTACATCACAGCCTTATCAAGATCAAAAGAAAACCAGTTCAGTTCTTACTACGTCAAGATGCAGTGGGCAAGTATGCTCATATGACCGCGAGCGACGGTGATTTGAATCAGTACACGCCCGGACTACACGACACGTACACCCGTACTCCGAGTTTCCAGCAGTAACCTCGACTGATGTTGTACGTGGCCACCTTTCCCAAGATCTTCCACACAGGACACGGTCTAACTGCCCCGAGTCCGCAAGCTCCCTCAAGGTACATACCCGCAGTGGTATGTTCTTGAGCGAGTTACCTTCTGCTGCCCTGACGGCGAAAGCCTAAGACAGTTAGAAAAGTTCCATTGTGGATCTCCTGAGGTACATCGGTTTCCTGGGTCCCATATAGCCAGTATGCGCCCGATACACAACTCAAACTTATCAAACAGGGCCAAGCACGGACGGGCCTTAACCGACACAGGTAGGGCTATGCACGCACGGTCCACAGCCTGCTGCATCTAAACCTCCCTGCCTGGTCTCCATTTCTTAAGTGTGAACTTTCCTCATTGTTTCTATTCTGACCCGCTCCGAATAAACCAGCCCTAAACTCGCGAGTTGATTCCAACTACTCGACTTCTACCGGACCTTTCCTACTAACATTTAGCGTAGCCAAATCCACTCTAGGAGTTGCAATTCTACCCTTTCTCTTTAGGAAATTTCTGGTCATGCAGTTGGGTTTTCATTATCATCTAGACTTAATGCAATCAAACAATTCAAAGCTATGATCTCTAGAAATAGAAATTCTTTATAAAACTGTTCAAATTCAAACCAGGGTTTGCCGGTTTTGCAGGTGACTAAGATTACAATCAGATAGTGAAGATCACTTGGGGCTTGATCACTCGATTTCCTCCCTCCTTGATCTTCACTTCAATTCCTTCACACGTTCTCACGTAGATGCTACACGATATGAATATGCATATGTATTTTAATTGTAAAGCTTTTGCTAATAAGATCTAATGACAAGTTTAAAAACTGGAACTCTGTTAAAGGATTTAAAATGACACTGGTGCT
The DNA here is from genome assembly GCA_030760725.1 of Neostapfia colusana. NCBI lineage: Eukaryota > Viridiplantae > Streptophyta > Magnoliopsida > Poales > Poaceae > Neostapfia > Neostapfia colusana. The sequence goes on along the minus strand of JASWHV010000005.1, from coordinate 60,290,318 downwards.
AGTGGTTTGGGATTTGGGTTTAAGCACTATGATCAAGTGGTAAGTGCTTTCTCCACTTGTGTGTTGATCACCTTAAGAGGTTGAACAGAACAGTAGTGATCCAAAGCTCCAATGGAGCTGAAAATTTTCATGTGAGTTCCTTGTCACAAGAAAGTCATGTGGGCCAAAAATTGGTTTAATCAGAACAATTCTCTAAGTAATTAAATAAAGAGCCTGCATGTGGGGCCTGCATGAATTTTTAAATTCATGTCAAACTTAGTGAACTACAATTTCAATTATAGTTCATAGAGCCTGCATGAATTTTTATAGGATTTGTGGAGCTAAGAATTGCCCAGAACTGAATTTCCAAGTTTTGGAAATTCTCTTAAAATGTTTCTGTATTCATTTGAACACAGCAACTTAAAATCTGAATTCTCCTGATCAAATCAACTCCAAATGAGCTGAAATTTTTAAAGGAGTTCAATAACACCCTAAAGAATATTCTGGAAAAATTGAGGATTTTTGGATGAACCGAACTCCCTCTAAAATTCTTTTGCTGAAAAGATTTAAAGAATTTTCCAGAATTAAATAATGACTTTCATACAAACTGGGTTGCATATTTGGATAGAGTTTATCAATCTGATTCTAACCCAATTTATCACTAAATTTGGAGTTTCCTAGCAAAAGTTATGCTCTTCTAAAGTTTGGGGGAAATCTGGAATTTGAATTAAAACGTGGAAATGTTTAAACCTGACTGTGGGTCCGGGGAAACACGTATCACTTGCTGGAACAAGTCACACAGGGTTACAGACTTATTTCCCACGCTGTCACAGATGATCCGTGCCCACAGACGATCCCACCCCTGTTTAACGTGCGACTGACATGTCGGGCTGGCAGCTCCTTCGTCTACCTCTCGCCCCCGCGTGATAGCCCCGCCGAGCTCGCCGGAGCACTGCCGAATTCGGTCGTCCAGCCAACTCCCGAGCTGCCACTTGCCGCTAGTGCCTAATTGGACCCGAGGAACCCTCTGGTGTGGTCTACCCGATCCGGCAGAGCCTCAAACATAGCTCGCGACGGCTCGGTGGCTCGGTGGAAGTCCGGCGATGTTACCCCGACGCCCTAAGCCCTCCAAGCTTCGGTTTCCAAGCCCTAGAGCACCGGTGGATGCTAGAGAAGCTTAGCATGGAGTTAAAAGGCTCGGGAATGGCTCTACCCTATCTTTCATCTTGCGCCCAATGCTTCACATCGCGGCCGCTGTCGGAAAATCTCGGAGTAGGCCCTCTACAGTGGGTTTCATGCTAGGGTTTGTGAAGAAGAGAGATTGGCCATCTAGTCTAGCTCCTGTATGTGAAGTATCGTGGACTCTACACAATAATCAAATGGGAATTTCAATGTTCCTTACCCGAAGGTGATTTTGCACCGGCCGGAAGAAAACTGAAAAATTTGCCGTCGATGATCAACCTTTCGACTCAAGCTTCGGATGTGAGCTGCGTGGAGGCTCGGCGTGTCCAACGGTCCTCTTGCTTGGTCGTAAAAGCCTCTCTGTAGGGCTTCCCACGAGAGCACCTCGTCGCCTTTGCTCTTGGCCGCCGCGGGAAAGCTTGCTCCCGAGTGAGGAGGGCCAAGAACCGCTCATCTGTGGTGCGAGGAGATCGTGGGGGTTGCGGTGATGCGGTTTTGCTGCCCAACCGAGGTTTTCACGCGAGCTTCTGGGCGCTCGAATGATCAACGGGATGGCAGCAGCTGTGGTTAGGTTCTGGCGCGAGGATCAATGAAACTGAGCCAGTTCTGGATGTTGTGAGCAAACGAAGCACGGGCTGAGGTGATGAGAACAGGGAACCAGCTCGCCAGCGTAAGGGGATCAAGGAGGAGGTGGCTCCGGCTTGCCTCTGTGTCGCACGGCGAGGAGCCTCGGTTTGTTCTCGGTGGCTCGGTTGCTTCGAGTGGAGAAAGGAAAACAGAGACCAATCAATGAGATATTTTGCCATTTAACTACCTCAATGACATGTGGGTCCCAGCCCCTTCTTATCCCTCTCCATATTATCTCCCAAAATTTGCAAATGATGAAATTGAATTGTGGGAGTTCAAATCTGAGGTGCATTTGGATAATTGGGCAAGTTTCATCCAAATTCGAATGGATATTTGAATTCTTTGCAATTTAAAGTCCATTTTGGAAAATGAGTTGCAAAACATTTCAACAAATCATGAAACTTTCATACCCACTATTTAAAGTCTATTCACCCCGGCAGTAACAAAATGTATCAAGAACTCAGAAGCAAGTTTTGGTGGACACGGATGAAGCGGGAGATCGCAAAGTACGTGTCCGAGTGTGATACATGTCAAAGGGTGAAGGCAGACCACATGAGAAAACCGGAACTGCTACAACCAATGGGTGTTCCTGTCTGGCAGTGGGAAGATGTAAGCATGGACTTCATCGTCGGTTTACCCACCACTTTTCAGAAGCATGATTCTGTGTGGGTGATCGTCGACCGGCTCACCAAAGTTGCCCATTTCATCCCGGTCAACACCAACTACAACGCCAAGAAATATGCTGAATTGTACATCTCACGGATCCTATGCTTGTATGGCGTACCCGCACCATCATATCGGATCAGGGCACCTTATTTGTGTCCCATTTTTGGGAGCAGCTACACGCTGCGTTGGGGAAAAAGCTGATCCGTAGTTCAGCGTACCACCCGCAAACGGATGGGCAAACCGAGCGGGTAAACCAAATTTTAGAAGATATGTTACGAGCTTGCGCTATCAACCACGGTAAGAATTGGGATGATCACTTACCGTTAGCCGAGTTCTCGTACAACAATGGATATCAAGCTAGCATCAAGATGGCACCTTATGAGGCGCTATACGAGAGAAAGTGGCGCACACCACTGAATTGGTGTGAGTCTGGCGGAAGGGTCACCTTCGGGATTGATCTTGTCAACAATGCGGAGGAAAAGGTTCGACTAATTCAAGCGAACCTAAAAGACTCCCATTACAATTCGAAGTCAGGGATCACGTGTATCTACGTGTATCTCCAATGAAGGGCGTGAACAGATTCGGGGTGAGAGGAAAGTGGGCACCCCGATTCATCGGTCCATTTCAGATTACAGAAAGATGTCACTTATCGGTGTGCACGACGTCTTTCACATTTCTCAGCTGAGGAAGTATCTTAAGCTATCAACTACCATTCAGCTGGGGGGATATTGAAGAACTGAAACTGGATCTCACTTATCAGGAGGAACCGGTTCAGATCATTGATGAAAAGGCCCGAACCACACGCAACCGTACGTTGTGGTTCTACAAAGTTCTCTGGAGCAATCACTCCGTAGACGAAGCGACATGGGAGAGCGAAGGCTTTCTTAGCGCTTACTACCCCGACTTTTTCACGTCGCATATATGGTAATTTTCCACCATCCTCTCTCTCATTTTCACCTTATAATCTCGGGACGAGATTTTTTTAAGGAGGAAGGAATGTAAGGGCCTAAGTTTTTGCAGAGATACAAAGGGTTCATCACACCACACACACCTCATTCGAGGAAACTTTATGAACACCTTTGAAGAGCAAGTAAACACCGTCAACATGGTCATTAGAGAATAAACTCACAAAATGCAAAAGTGGCATTTCCCACATGCATCATACAAGGGCTGAGCATATGTAAAATTCCAGCACCTTGCTAGGAATGCTCATGCCAAAATTCATCCAAATCCAAAACCTTTTTGAGGTATTTTGGGTGTAACTAGAAAGAGGCTAGTTTGAACTCCAATTTAAATTCAAACCACTTTTATCCCATGATTTCAAAAGTGGAAGGCATATTCATACTCAGCACATTTTTGTGAGCTCACACACCAATCTTCACTCCATTTGGAGTTGATCTTGACATGAGCTAATTTTAGCACATTCAAACTCAATTTGAATTTCAAACTGCATATGTGCTGAAAATATATTCAAACACTCCACAATTTGAATTCTATCCAATTCAAATGGCCAGTTGGTAGATAATTCAAATGTCAAAGGGTATTTGGGTCTCTACTGTTTAGAGCAGTGGGGAAAATTGAATTTCAGAGGTTAAAAGGGGAGTGGGTCACACATGTCAGCCTCACTAGCAATTTAACCGACTGAAAGACAGGGCACTCGGTTTCTCGGGCTTCAGCCGAGCGCGCCACCGAGCTGATCGCCGGTGCCAGCTCCTGCTCGACCTGAGCCGTGTTCAACCGACGTTGCTCCCTCTTATCCCCGCAGCAGAGCCGGGCAGAGGCAGAGCTGATCAGTTCTTTGTTCCCTCGCGTAAGAAACCGACCAGAGCCGCCGCTACTCTTCCGATCCACTTCCACCCGCCAAGCATGCGCGTGAGCCTTGGATGAGCAGCAAAACGGCACCACAGAACTTTCCACAGCCTCCTCAAACCATCACCGAGTGGCCTGCTCCCTACACCGAGGAACACTCTTTCCCATGGCGGTCGATACAAAACCGAGAGGAGGTGCTCTCGTGGGCAGCCTCACCCCGGGCTTGTCACGGCCAAGCAAAGCTACTTCTGGACACGCAAGGACCTCCTACAGCTCACCTCCGAAGCTTGAGCTGAGAGGTTGAGCGTCGACGGTGAATTTTGCAGTTTGCTTCCAGCCGGTGCAAAGTCACTTTCGGGTAAGGAACTTTAAAATTCCCGTTTGGTTCTCGTTTAGATTCCACGAAACTTCACACACAGGAACTAGACTCAGCGGCACATAGGTTAGCTTCATGAAACCTAGCATTAATACCTCTGTGCACGGCGTATTTCCAAGTTTTCCGACGGTGGCTTTATCGGTAAGCATCGGGCGCACGGTGACACCCACTTTGGAGCTATTCCCAGGCCTGTCCACCACCATGCCAAGCTTCCCGTGCCACCACTGGTGCTGTAGAGCCACTCCACCAAGCTTTTAGCAGGCTATCATGTCGGAGCGACGTCGCCGAACTCTTCCCGAGCCGCCGCACCGTCACGGGCTCGGTTAGAGCCAACGTCGAGATGGGCAAGCCCTACATACATGTTCAGCGCACAAAATTAGGGGCTGGCGGCGAGTTAGAGCATGGGAGCTGACCGGACGATCGAGTTCAGCGGTGCTCCGGCGACGTAGGCAGCGCTACCGCGCGGGAGGCGCGAGGTAGACGACGACCGGGCCCGCTGTCAGTTGGAGGAAACTGGTGATCGGATCTCCTGTGGGCGCAGATCAGCTGTGAAAGCGCGGGAATTAAATCTGTGGCCCCGTGTGGCGCTGTCCCGACACTAGACACATGTCCCCTGGACCCACCATCAGTATTTTGAATTTTTCCACGATTAATTCAAATTCCAGATTTTCCCCAAACTTTAGAAGAGCATAACTTTTGCTAGAAAACTCCAAATCGAGTGAACCAAATTTTGTTGGATTCAGCTCTCTGAGTACTTTCGGACAAATAAAGTTTCACTTTATGAAAATCCTTATTTCTCCAGCATTAATTCTTCAAATTTTAAACTGTTTAGAATTTAACTGGAGAACCCATCGAAGGAAAATTCTGAAATTTCGCTAGGATGTTCAACAAAATATCCCTGAGCTTCCATAAAAATTTCGTATCCATTTGAGCTCATTTGATCCACCTAATGGTGTGATTAATAAAACTGTTCCAGAGAAAATGAAAAATGTCCAGAAACATTTCTCAGAAATTATCTGAACTTGTTTAGCTCATATCTTTGGCAAGGAACCTTCCAATTAAGTGAAACCAACCCCATTACAACCCTATGAAAATCTAGTTTTCAGAAAGGCATGGCTTGCTCCATAAAAATCCCTAGAACACCCTAGGAGCTCCAATTAAAGCCAAGTACATAATTATTTGTGGAGAGCTCAAATGAGCTTTGCTCCAAATGAAACTTGGTCAAGTCTCTGTTTAGGTTGTATCCAAACTGCAGTAAAAATTTAAGAGTCATTGGGCCTGTCTAGTAAGACTTATAGCTCTCACAAGTTTAACTTCAATTCAAATGCATTCAAATTGACACATTTTTGTATTTATCACATGTAGTCGCTAAGGTTGAGGAGGAACCCGAAGTCTTAGACTTCATCACTCCAGAGGAACAGCTAGCTTATGACCAAGAGCATCAAGGCAAGCTCCGGTTTGCATTAACCATTTTTATAATTTTTCCTGTTTTGAGAACTTACTTTGAGCAATCACTTCAATTCTGCATTAGAGTCTTGATTGAAAACCAAAATGCATAGCCACGAAAACCATGGGTTGGGATTAGGTTTGTAAACCTTGATTAGCTACTGCAATGCTAAGATAATGTAGGATTCGGTACAAGACGAGTAGTTGGAACTACTCGCGAGAATAGGCTAGAGGCACACTACTCGGGTAAAGATAACAAATGGAACACATGGCAAGAAAAATGAGACCGAGCGGAGAGTAAGGGCAGCAGGACTTTTGGGCCTGGGTGCCATAGCTCCGCTTGTGTTGATTGAGGACCGAGCCATGTGCGGGCCTGTTGAACAAGCTAGAACAGTACCGAAGACCTATCGGATATATGGGAACTGGGAAACCGATGTAACTCGGTTAGCTGGGTATTGAGGCATTGCTTGTCGTCCAGAGGGTAGGTTGAGAGCTTGAGGTGTAAATCATCTGGCGGCACTGTGCATGTGCGCGCAGAGACCTCTTGCTCGGGACGATAGGACCGGTTCAATATTTGGCTGACGGGTGAAAGGTGGTTGCGTACGACGTCCGTGATGGTTTCTGTAGGCAACATCGAGTACGGGCGTACGTGACGGGTGATTCGGGTAACCCTGCAGGTGTAAATTGATTATAATCGCCATCCCTCGCGGTCAGTGAGTACCACTTGTTCACTTTACCGTGACATAGAAAGAACAGGCTAGAGTCATGTAAAAGTTGCTGATTGAAAGATATACCTTGATAGTTAAAGACTTGCTGTAGTTTAGAGCTAATTAAAGTTCTTTTCGACCTTGGGAAAAGTACATTAGAGAAATGTGTTTCTTGTTTGATTTCGGATCTCTCATGTGACTTAGCGTGAGGTTCTCCGCAACCTGCTGCTAATACTTGAAAGTAAGGTTCAAATAATTAGGCGAGTCCTTTGCAACTTATTTACCTCATGTACCCTAAAACCCTTCATGTAGAAGTTTCATGTATAGGAGAGACGGGTCAAACTTGCTGATCCATCGTGCTTACTGCTTGTGTTTGAAGCTTTTGCAGGGGTTTATGAGGAAGGGACTCCCGAGGAGGAGACGGAACCCCAAGAGGGAAACCCCGTCGAATGAGAGTCAAGCACGCCGTTGTGTTAGTGTGCGTGTGTGCTAGAGGGGACACGTTCACGGGCTGAACGTGAACTCTGTGCTTAGTCTAGCCCGAGAGTGTGGACTGAATATATTTTGTTGTAAACATGTCTATAACCTCTTTTATATAATAAAACTTTGCTTCCGCTTTGTATCTTTTATGTGCGTTATCCGGTGCTGTGCAACGCAGCACCCCTCAGCGTGACCCTGGCTCGACGAGGCCGTGGGGCCGTGTCAGCGTAGTATCAAAGCTCGCTTGAGGTTTAACGCACTACAAAGGTCATCTTTTTCAAAAATATTTGGTGAGGAACGAGTTAGTAGCCCATATAAGGATGTTATTAGTGTATAGAAAGTGGCATACTAACCTATTTGCTTATGTCGGAAAATTGTGCATCTCAGGACGCTTTATGTCTTGGGGGGGTGCATGTAAGCGCTGTCCACCAGTGCGCACAAGCTGAAGGGTGGAGCCTCACGGGTGGCAGGTAACCCGGCCCTCTTTAATATCCTCTACGACTCTTCATGTCATTTGGGTATTCGAGCAATGCCCTTCCCTGGCGTGCTTCGGGCAAATTTGGGAAACCCCGTCACGTGGTTTGTAACGTGAACACGTAGCTCAAGGCGTGTTTGGCTTGAGAACACCCGTGCGAGTGATGACGGACGGGCGTATGAGCTGTATTGGGACCGGACTCAGTGTCCAGCCGAGTCTGATGATTGAGTTGTTTATCTGCAGGTAGCTTGACCACGAATCGGTAGACGAGTAGCATCCGTGTGCGAGAGACATTTAGTGCCACTGAACTAATGAAGCCAGCTAAGTCCGGTGTAGGTTTTTCTTTGTGAGGAACGTAGTACCGACATGAACTGGTGACGCATCGACGTCACACCCCACTAAATGAGCAACCTCATTATAAAACTTGAAAGTTTGATCCATAGCACTAAAACATTGATGTAACTTCTTCCCTTAATCAGGATGTCCAAAGTAAATAAGTTTTTAACTTACAGGATACTAAGGACAGAGTTCTCTGTTTCAGCGGAAATAAGGCTGAAGTTGAACAGAGGTTAGAGGTTGAGTTCTTTTGAGGTTAGGGTTATATGATACATTTATGAAAAGCTTTGGAAGATCTTTACAACTTTTCTGTTGATGTCCAGAGGTGTTTCATCCCTTAACCAGTCGAAACATGCAGTAGAGTTGAAACGGTCCAGAAAACAGGGCAGAGCAAATACTCTCTGTAACTCGCTGTAAATTGAGCATAACTCCCTGCATAAAAATCCAAAAATAGAAAATGAGGTAGTTCTGAAAAGTTAATGATATGTGTTACAACTTTGTAACATAAAGTTTTGTCAAATTTGGTGTAGGATTAACTGGAATTCTTGGCTCAAATCAGTATCTCAAGCAGGGAGGTGCTGTCCAATTTTCTCCAGAAACTCTGTCAACTTTGATATCTCATAACTCTTGAACCAGGACAGATGTTAGGCCAAGTAAATATTTTCTGGAGACATATTGAAGTTATCTTTAACTTTTATGTTGAGCTCCAGAATTGTTTTTTCTTTATCATGGTCTAAATCAGGTTGAAATGGAAACTGGTCAGGGCTGTCATTTTGGGCAGCAGACCAGCAGTCAAATTTGTTTAAGTTTGAACTATGTTTCCCAGTTTAATGAGTTCAATGACATGTTTTGATGTTATAGCTCAATGGTTTACTGTTTAAATGAATATTTGACCTTTTTCAAATATGCTTCTACAGATGACAGCGGATAGACAATTGGAGAACGAGTTGGTGGTATCCCACTGTTCTCACCGCAGCGGTTATCCCAAAGTGTTGAGGCAAGTGCTTCAATATTTCGGGTACATTGAGATGCCGCAGTACTTCACCAAAGAAGAAGGTGAGGAGGGGAACAAGACGTGGACAATACATATCAAAGTTCCTGCAGGACCCACGCCACCCGGTTGGGCGCCGTTCTCCGTCACGGTGAGAGGTAGACAGCCGGAGGGAATGTGGCAAGTGACAGCTCGCGACACCATGTCGCATTTCTGCCAACTACACGTGAGATCTATGGAGGGCACTCCATACGCGCTCCTTCCGGTGGAGGGACGAGCTAATCATGTGTGTGGCAGGGGGGAAGGTACATGGAGGCAACAGATCCGGGTTGCCCAAGGTACAACCCCGCGGAGGCGAACCTCAGTCTCCAGTAGAGGGCAGGAAAAGCCGTGATGGAGAGCCAAGCCATTCATACGGATTGTCTTGCCGTGAAGCTCAAGGAGAGCACCAGCCGTGGAGATCATTTCGAGAGTGCTCACAGAACACTCTGCAATGTTCTCCTTCTGACGATAAAGCGACTGAATGAGCAACACAATCAGTTGCATCGTCTGAAGAAGGCGAAAAAGAAAAGCCGCGTCGACATCACGGGTTTACAACAGTAAGTACAGACGCTGACCCAGAATAATGAGGTCCTCACTCAAGAGCGGGATGACGCTATTGAGGAGGGGCAAGGCTGGTAAGAGGACTACAACCAGGCCATGGAAGAGGTGCACGCATTGCAGGACCTCGTACCTCCGGTAATGGACATACCAATGGTAGGTGACGTACCCGTAGTTTTGGGTCTTCTGGCAATGGGGGAACCTGAACCGGAAGAGGAGGTCATGGACCCGGAGCCACCAGCAGAGGTAGCGGAGGAGGATGACCCACAGGAGGTCGAGTTTTACTCCAAGTAGTAGGTTACCGTTGCCAAGTAGGGCAACGAGGGTGGTGTAGGAAAAACTTTTGTAATCGGTGACATGTCGTGTAGACAGTAGTATATGTATAGATAGTGACGACATGAGCACGGCTTCTCGGAGACCCGAGATTAATGTATTTTGTATAAAGTTTATGCTTTATCAATATATGTGAATGTTGTGCAAGTTATTCATGCATCACTTCAATACCTACTGTTTCAATGGAATTTTAAGTATGACATGTGCTGATTGCTGCTATTTTGAATTTCAGAATGACTCGCACTCGTGCCAACCCAGAAATGGAAACTGGTCAGGGCTGTAAGTTTGGGCAGCAGACCAGCAATCAAATTGTTCTATGTTTGAGTTGTGTTCCAAGTTTTATGAGTTCAATGACATGTTTTATGTTATAACTCAATGAATTACTGTTGAAATAAATATTTGACCTTTTTAAAATATGATTCTACAGATGACAGCGGATAGACAATTGGAGAACGGGTGGGTGGTATCCCACTGTTCTCACCGCAGCGGTTATCGGGAAGTGTTGAGGCTAATGCTTCAATATTTCAGGTACGTCGAGATGCCACAGTACCTCGCCAAGGAAGAAGGCGAGGAGGGGAACAAGACGTGGACCATCCATGGAAAAGTTCCTGCAGGACCTACGCCACCCGGTTGGACGCCGTTCACCGTCACGGTGAGAGGTAGACAGCCGGAGGAGATGTGGCAAGTGGCAGCCCGTGACACCATGTCGTGTTTCTGCCAACTGCATGCGAGAGCTATGGAGGGTACTCATCAGCAGCACACGGAGTTGCTGCAGATGCTTATTGCGAATACGTCTCGGCCGGAGAGACATCAAGATCGTGAGGAGCGCCAACAAAGCTCCTACTCCAACTTTCTGGCTACTCATCCCCTGGTATTCTCAAGGGCGGATGAACCCCTCGATGCGGACAACTTGCTCCGCACGATGGAGATGAAGTTCGGGCTGCTCCAAGTGAGTGAGCAGCGCAAGACTCAGTTCGTGGTCCAACAGCTTCAAGGATCTGCGAGTGCTTGGTGGGATAACTGCTGTGCCTCGCAACCCACCGAGCGAGGTATGACCTGGGCGGAGTTCCAGATGGCCTTCAGGGCCTATCACATGCCGCCGGGTCTTATGAAGAGGAAGACGCAGGAGTTCCTTCGCTTGCAGCAAGGAAGCAGGAACGCGCTGGAATACTCCATAGCGTTCAATGATCTTGCACTTTATGCTTCCTATCACGCCGATACCGACGAGAAGCGGCGGGATCATTTTTACCAGGGGCTTAACCTTCTCCTGAAGGACAAGCTGGCGATGTTCAATCGCGGCAGCCTCAATGATATTATTGATGCTGCGATTGTTCAGGAGGAATCTGGCAAGGAGTTAGCGGCGTCGGAGAAGAAGCAAAGCGCGCCACAGAGCAGCGGAGAGGGATGTGGTCCTTCTCAAAAATACTGGATGGTGTATCCTCACCATCGGGTCAGCGGTGGCAGCCACCACAGAGGCCGATGCCCTTCCGCAGTCAGCCATATTCTCCACCGGCATTCAGGCCAGCACTTCCAGCACCACCTCCGCAGCAACAACAGCAGCAGCGGGCGACGCCGCGTGTGTTTGCACCTCAGGAGCACATGCCGGGCTTTCGTCCACCAAGCACGGGCCCAACAGCAGCTACATGCTTCAAATGTGGTCGCCCAGTACACTTAGCCAACAACTATCCTAAGAGGCAAGGCGGCGGAGTGGCACCACAGTTTCCGGGGAGGAATCAGCCCCGGAACCCCACTAATGCGTGGTGGGCAAATCTTAAGCCCGGCACCATCCACCAACTCGCCGTAGAGGACGTGCCGGAGGGAGAGCCAATCCTTGCGGGTATGTTCCAACTCCACCAGCATCCCGCCATAGTATTATTTGATTCAGGCGCCACGCACATTTTTATTAGCCAAGCTTTCATTGCTAAATACATCTTGCAAATACTACCCACCGAAAGTCCATACTTGATTTGTTCACCGCGGCTGGGAAAATTTCAGCAAGCATGATGGTTCCAAAAGCGCCATTATGCTTAGAGGGTAGAGTATACCCTACGTCTCTCATAGTTTTAGAGGGACAGAAGGTCGATGTCATCTTAGGGATGTCGTGGTTAACCCACCACGGCGCTGTTTTAGACACCGTCCTTCGAGTCGTGCATTTGCACTCAGAAGTGCACGAGTCTCACTCTTTATTTCTGGACAGTCCAGAAATAAAACTTCCAAGTGTATATCAATCCACAACCATCAGATTGGAAGACATTCCAGTAGTCCGTGAGTTCCCTGACGTGTTCCTGGATGACTTACCGGGGATGCTGCCCGACCGAGAGGTGGAGTTCAAGATTGAACTTGCACCAGGAACTATGCCAATATCCCAAAGGCCGTACAAGATGGCGCCCAAGGAGTTGGCTGAACTGAAGACACAGTTAACGGACCTGTTGGAGCAGGGTTTTATTAGGTCGAGCTCCTCGCCATGGGGCTGTTCGGCATTATTTGTGAAGAAGAAAGATGAGACGTTGCGGCTTTGCATGGACTATCATCCACTAAACGTGGTAACCATCAAAAACAAGTACCCATTGCCACGGATCGACATGTTGTTTGATCAGTTGGTCAAAGCAAAGATCTTTTCCAAAATGGACTTAAGATCCGGGTACCATCAGATTAAGATACGGGCTGAGGACATTCCGAATACGGCTTTCTCGACGAGGTACAGACTTTATGAGTACCTGGTCATGTCCTTCGGCCTCACCAACGCTCCAGCTCACTTCATGTACATGATGAACTCGGTATTCATGCCGGAGCTGGACAAGTTTGTCGTGGTCTTCATCGACGACATATTGGTATATTTCAAGTAGGAGGAAGAACACACGAAGCATCTGCGTATAGTCTTGCAACGGCTGCGGGATCACAAACTATACGCGAAATTCAGAAAGTGTGAATTCTGGATATCGCAAGTATCTTTTCTCGGGTAGATTATCTCAGCGGAGGGTATCGCTGTAGACCCGAGTAAGATCACACAAGTGCTGAATTGGAAGTCCCCGAGAACTGTTTACGAGGTACGGAGTTTCCTCGGACTCGCGGGATATTATCGGAGGTTCATTCCCAACTTCTCAAAGATTGCCAATCCTAGGACAGATCTGCTGAAGAAGGTTACCAAATATGTTTGGAGTCCAGCATGGGAAGCAGCGTTCAAGGCATTAGTGAAGCACCTAACATCAGCACAAGTTTTGGCGCAGCCAGACACAACAAAACCATTCAATGTGTACTGCAATGCATCCGGCATTGGGCTCGGATGTGTGCTGATGCAAGACCGAAGAGTGGTCGCGTATGGATCACGGCAGCTCAAAAAACAATGAGCAGAATTATCCAACTCATGACTTAGAGCTCACTGCCGTGGTACTCGCGCTAAAAATGTGGACGCACTACCTACTCGGTAACCTCGTGCATTTATATACCGACCAAAAAAGCCTCAAGTACATATTCACTCAGAAAGAGCTAAACATGAGGCAGCGAAGATGGTTAGAGTTGATAAAGGATTACAAAATAGAGATCCATTATCACCCTGGCAAGGCAAACGTAGTGGCGGATGCGCTGAGTCGCAAGTCACACGTCAACAATCTGAACATCACACAGTTGGAAGAGAGCGAGCCACCATTGTATGTGATTCCACTTGGAGCTCTCTACAACTTAGGTTTGATCCCCACCCTTCATGAAGAGATAGCGGCAGCTCAGAAACATGACAAGGGCATGTCGCATTTGTGGAGACGTGTAGACAGTGGGGAGTTGAAATGTTTCTGGAAAGACGGAGATGGCGTCCTATGGTTCAAGGACCGGATCGTCGTACCCCGTAACCCGGAGTTACGGAAGAAAATCTTTGATGAGGCTTACTTGTCAAAGTTTACTATTCACCCCGGCAGCAACAAAATGTATCAAGAACTCAGAAACACGTTTTGGTGGTCAAGAATGAAGCGGGAGATCGCAAAGTACGTGTCCGAGTGTGATACATGTTGAAGGGTGAAGGCAGACCACATTTCAGAAGTGGGAAGATGTGAGCATGGACTTCATCGTCGGTTTACCCACCACATTTCAGAAGCATGATTCCGTGTGGGTGATCGTCGACTGGCTCACCAAAGTTACCCATTTTATCCCGGTCAACACCAACTACAACACCAAGAAGTATGCTGAATTGTACATCTCATGGATCCTATGCTTGTACGGCGTACCCCACACAATCATATCGGATCGGGGAACTTTGTTTGTGTCTCATTTTTGGGAGCAGCTACATGCTTCTTTGGGGACGAAACTGATCCATAGTGGGGCAGTTGCATACCGGCTAGAATTACCGGAAACACTCTCCGGTGTGCACGACGTCTTTCATATTTCTCAGCTGAGGAAGTGTCTTAAGCCATCAACTACCATTCAGCTGTAGGATATTGAAGAACTGAAACTTGATCTCACGTATCGGGAGGAACCGGTTCAGATAATTGATGAAAAGACCTGAACCACACGCAACCGTACGTTGTGGTTCTACAAAGTTCTATGGAGTAATCACTCCATAGATGAAGCAACATGGGAGAGCGAAGGTTTTCTTCGCGCTAATTACCCCGACTTCTTGCGTCGCACATACGGTAATTTTACACCGTCCTCTCTCTCATTTACACCTTATAATCTTGGGACGAAATTCTTTTAAGGGGGGAGGAATGTAAGGGCCTAGGTTTTTGCACACAATCAAAGTGTTCATAACACCACACACACACCTCATTTGAGGACAACCTATGAACACATTTGAAGAGCAAGTAACCACAATAAATATGGTCATTAGAGGATGAAGTGGGCCTACTACGTTTGCAATTGGTCTTTCCACAAGCTCCCACACTTTGTTTCTTTTGAAGTTGTTGAGATCCTCTTGCATCGCCATCACCTAATCCGGATCTCATAGGGCATGTTCAACCTTGAAATGCTCCAAAGAAGACACAAAAGAGTAGTGAGCGCAAAAGTTAGCCATATGAGAGCAAGTCATTACTCCCTTGGAGATGTCTCCATGTATGTTGTCAACGGGATGATCCCGTTGAACACATTGATGGACTTTAAGGTGTGGCACACTTGGTCTTGAGTGAACTTTTTTTCCTCTTTATCTCCCCCTTGATTGATGCCACCATCTTGGCCTTCAATGTCTTGAACGTGGTGATCTTGATCATGTTCTTGATATAGGGGATCTTGTGCTTGATCTTGTGTTTGGGTCACTTCTCGTGATGAGGACGGGTCACTTGGGTCTTGTTGCTCTTGTGGTCGTATGTCACCAAGTGCCATCCTTATTAGCGCCATACATGGTGCTTATTCTTCATCTAGCACACATTGATCAACTTGCTCCCCGTTAGAAGTTCATAGGGAGTCTTCTTCAAGAGACGATGGAGGTAGAGACGGTTTGTGGCATGGCAAGCGGTGTTGACCGCTTCTACCCAAAACCGATCAGATGTCTTGTACTCATCAAGCATTGTTGTTGACATCTCTATTAGAGTTTTTTCTTTCTTTTGGCCACCCCACTTTGTTCGGGTGTGTAGGGTGCCGAAAACTCATGCTTGATGCCCTCCTCGTCTAGGTACTCTTCTACTTGGGTGTTCTTGAATTTGGTGCCGTTGTCACTTCTTATCTTCTTGATTCTAAAAGAGAACTCATTTTGAGCTCTCCTCAAGAAACTCTTAAGAACACTTTGAGTTTCACCCTTATAATGCAAGAAAAATACCCAAGTGAAGCAAGAAAAATCATCGACAATGACTAAACCATATTTATTACCGCCAATGCTTATGTAAGCAATAGGACCAAAGAGGTCCATGTGAAGGATATCCCACGGTCTTGTTGTCATCATCACATTCTTGGCGGGGTGAGCTGCTCTGACTTGTTTTCCAATTTGGCACGCGCTACAAGGCCTATCATTTTTAAAAACAACATTCTTAATACCTCGGACGTGATTACCATTTAGAAGTTTTTGAATATTTCTCATACCAACATGGGCTAGCCTACGATGCCACAGCCATCCCATGTTGGTCTTTGCCATCAAGCATGTGTCATGTTCGGTTTTATCCACGGAGAAGTCCACGAGATAAAGCTTTCCATTGAGCACACCTTTGAAGGCAATTGAGTTATCAAATCTTCTAGTGAAAATCACGCCTTCGTTAGTGAATAAGTAATTATAACCTTTGGCACATAATTGGGATATGGATAAAAGGTTATAATCTAGTGACTCAACATGCATAACATTAGGAATAGTGTGTTGTGGAGAAATGGAGATTTTACCCATACCTAGTACCTTCCCTTGGCTATTGTCACCGAAATAGATACCTTGACTTGGATCATTGGTTTCTTCATACTCTACAAACATCTTTCTCGCTGCGGTCATGTGGTTGGTGCAGCCACTATCTAGCACCCATTTTGTACCGCCGGAGGAGAAATCCTACAAAACATGTTTAGGCTTTTGTTTTAGGTACCCAAGCTTGGTTGGGTCCTTTGAGGTTAGTGACAAGAGTTTTGGGCACCCATACACAAGGCTTTGGGCTCTTGTGGAGTGGCCCAACATATTTTGCATAGACATACCCAAATTTGCTTCTCATTAGTGCATAAGATGCATTAAAGTCACTAAACATAGTTAGGTTGATATTCTTAGCAATTTTAGCATCTTTAGTACATTTGTAAAATTTTGCCATTTCAAGAGAGGTAGAACCATGACATTCTTTCATAGTTTGGTATGATCCTTCCTTAACAAAGGCAATATGCATCTTGTTATTCTTGGGAATTCTTGCATTTTGCTTTACTTCCCTTGAATAGCCAAGACCATGTTTGATCAAGGGAGACCTTGCAATGGAGTATGCACTACGTGCATACTTATCCTTGTCAAAGATGCTACCCTTAGGTGTACTTTTGCTCTTTGCCATATTAAGGTAATTTTTTAAATTAGACACAAGTTTTGCACATTTACAGGTTTTAGTGTTTGACTCTACATTTGACAAGTTTGAGCTTGTTGCGGCGGAAGAGATAACACTTGACTTGAGGGATGCGAATTGTGCTCCAAGATTCTTGTGAGCTTTGTTCAAACTCACAAGCTCATCTTGGAGCACACCATTCAAAATATTGAGACATGAGGAGGTCTCCTTGCATTCCGCAAGTTCAAGTTCAAGCGCCATGTTCTTCTCCTTCTCAAGCTCGAGGAGCTTCTCAAGGTCAAGATTTTTTTGCTTTTGATAAGCAAGTCATATTGTCTCTCAAGAAGTTCCGCCTTATATAAAATTTCATTGGAGAGCTTTTTCATTTTAATTAGGGCACTATTATTCAACCCTTCAAACATATTCATTTTCACTATCACTATCAAACTCTTTATCTTTAACGGAACGCAGGGAGAGTTTAGTTTTTACTTTCCGCTTTGCCTCCTTTGACATGAGACATGTGTGGCTTGAGCTCTTCCATTCTCCCTTGTTAGGCAAGAGGGTCTTTGTAAAAGCCCCAAATTCAGCATGCATAGCTCTTTGTAGAATTTAAATCTGCAGGGTCAAATTGAATCTTAACTAGGGTTTCAAATTCGAACTTCGGCTACATGAAATAGAGGAAAGGTTACAAAAGGAATTTAGCCAAAAAGGAAATAAACCAGGCAGTTCAAATGCGAGCACAAAACGAGGGTTAACGCCACGGTAATCAAATTCAAAATTTTGGAATTTGCTGCAACTATTGAATTTGAATTGTGGAGCCACATTTGTTTAGTGGGGGAGAACTCGGTGGCACCTGCATGTCAGTGAACAGACACACAATCAAATTTGCTTCTCTGTGAGCATGACACTGAGGGAGGGGAGAAGCTCCACCGAGCTGTGTTGTTGCCCCCGGATGGCGGTTCCTTCAAGTCTCAGCTGCCTGCTAAGTCTCACGGGTGCAAAAACGAAATTGCCTTTTCCCTGCTCACGCGACCACAGCCTCAGTCTTTCATTTCCTCGCGTGCAACCTAAGCAAAACGGCGCCGCTTCTCTCGGCCCTCATCGCCGATCGGGTTCCGGCAAGTTTGGCGCCCAGTGGAGCCATCAAACAGCGGCGCTGGAGCCTCCTCTACCTCACCAGCACAGTTTCAACTCGTCACCGGCCTTCCTCCGCTGCGGCCGAGCCGTTACATTCTCCGGAAAAACAGAGCACATCGCGCCCTCTCGGTTCCACGTTGTCCGGCCGCTCCCTTAACCCTCCGGCTCGAGCAAAGTGACTTTAAGGTGTGTCATGAAGTCTAGTTTCTCATACCGTAGTCCCTTTGCTCTTCCTCGGTGCCAGCTCGCCGGAATTTGAGTTTTGGTGCCGGTATGTGTGAGAAACCGACGCTAGTCAATTTTTGAAATTCGCCTAAACTGGATGATCATCGCTCATGCAATTCAAACAACAGCTACTAGGGCTCCTAGCACCCTCCCATGCCGAATCCCGAAGCCAAACGTTCCTCCTCCGCCCAGGGCGATGAAAATTCACTGCCGCCGGTTAAAAACGCCGGGGTCCACGGTAAAAGCTAGGTTGCCGGCGTTTTCGACTTGGTTAGGGCACAGATTCACGTTCCATGACCTCTAGGGGTGCTGTACGATAACTCATATTGGCGGGAGAGGCTCGGGACACGCTGCTCCTCACCGGCGCCCTGCATCCGAGCCGCCCCACCTATGTTGAGTACCTTCCAACCGTTTTCACGCGGGGAAAATACGGCAGCTGCGCTGTGGTCCGAGGAAGGTGTAGAGCAAAACTGGAGCCAATTTGGCGGAGAATTGATGGAGAACGTGCCGCGCCACCCCTCTGTCTGGCGTTCACATGCGGGCTCTGTCCTGAGGTTGAAGAAGAGCCCGACAGGAGGGGCCCACTGTCAGCCGGTGAAGGGTTTTCCTGTGGGAAATTATATCCAAAATTGGCTGCAACTTTGCAAACCCATAACTCTGTGTAGAAAGCTCCAAAAAAAATAGTGATACCAATTTTGTTAGAATCCTTATTAAGAGTACTTTGCAGAGAAACAAATTGCTAGCTATGAAAATGCTTAGGAATTTCTGTAGAATTCTTTTTATTTATTCATTTAGGGATTAATTCCAGGAATATGGCTTGATGAAATATTACCATTTTTGGTCAGAAGATCTTTCTCATAGTTCCTGAACTCCTGTAAAAATCGTTGGATTTTTGGAGAGGATTAAGGGGTCTTAATCAGTAGGTCTTCTCAGTTTTTTTTTAAATGGGCTGAAAAATCACAGAAACTAATTCCATAGAATGGAATTGAACTTCAATCCTCCATTCTGACCAGCAAAAAGGCATAGAAAATTTTGGAACAATTGTTCCTAGTAACCTGAGGTCCAGACCTATTAGGATATCAAATTCTTCAATGTGATCGAGGTTAATTAAATTCCTATAAATCATTGAAGTTAAATGTTCCAAGAATTCTTGTGGCCATCTCCTTCCTCAAAAGCTTCTGAAAATTTTACCATACCACTATCATGATATTATAAAGCCTCTGTAAAAATTTCAACCCCAGAATCTTCTGTTTGCATATAGTTTGCTTCTGTAGTTTGATATGGCCCATTATTTCATAATGTGACACATCCTTTATATTTGATCATTTTGGCAGAGGAATTCACGCGAAGACTTCGGAGGCCGCTAACTTGCTCCTGTTGACAGAAACTTTAGTTGGGATCAACAATAAGGCAAGCCCTAATTTGCACCAAAATTTACAAGCTTCTATTTGTATTCACTTTATAATGTCTAGCATTGTGATTATTGCACTAAGTCTAGTTTGTATGACACTCCACATGCATGACCCAATAAATCCCTGGAGTTTGATTTAGAGTAGGTTTTTACTTAATTACAACTGATGTGATCAAGTTAAGAAAAGTGGATTAAAAGAGGCATAACTCGAGTAGGCCATTTCCTACTCGTGAACCGAGATTAAGGGGGATCAATAGGAAGAGTTGGGAATTGATCCTCTTAATTGGGAAATGGAGACCGGGCAGTATGGATGGAAGGCTCAAGGACGTGGTCCTATGAACCTAGTCTCTGTCTGAGTCGATTATAGCCTGTTCTCGTGTGCGGCCCTGCTGGACAAGTTTGAGTTGTGTACCGGATGCATGCTGACAATATGGGACCCAGAAAATCGATGTAACACATTTACCTGGGTGTAGAGGCAATCTCCACCGTCTTATGCAGATGCTGAATGGAGAGAGAAGTCGGCTCTACAAGGGTTTGCCGTAGTGAGACTTACTACAAGTCAGTGGGACCGGTTCGACATTTGGGTGTCATGTGAAAGGTTGCCACATACGACGTTGAGAGGATTGGTTGATCACCGGTCTCGGACAGGCATATGTGTCGTGTCAGCCGGGTGTTTTTTATTCGAATCACCGTCTCTCGCGGTAGTGAGCATACTTGTTCTCTGCGTCGCGACGTAGTAAGAAACTGGGGGAAAAGGAAGATGCTTCATGGTTAATCCTCATATTGGAGATGAGGAATGATAACTACTTTCACTAAATTTACTTTCTACTTTGGGCTAGTGGCATCAAGACAAAGCGTTTCTTGTTCGATTGTGGAGTCTCGACGTTGATGGCGCAAGGTATGTATGAGTCTAGAGTAGCTCACTAAATTTACCTTCTCCTCGGGTAAGTGGCATTGAGATGAAGCGTTTCTTGTTTGATTGTGGAGTCTCGATGTAAATTGTGCGAGGATTATAAAAGTTACTTAAAACTGGAAGTAAGGACCCTCTGTTAGCTCAAGTTCATCTTTTATGCAAACTTCTATATTCAGCCCTCTATTTCCAGCATTTAGAGTTCCATGTGTAGGACTTCGGTTAAGTCTTGCTGAGCATAAGAACACGGTTTGTTGATCCATTGTTTTGCAGGTAACGTTTCATAAGGCAACGTTAGGGAGGAAGAGAGATGTAAGGGCCCAAGTTTTGCATATACAAGAAGTGTTCATCACACCACACCCACCTCATTTGAGGAACTCATATGAACGCACTTGAAGACCAAGTAAACATCATCAAGAAACTCATTAGGAGATAAACTCACAAAATGCAAAAGTGGTATTTCCCACATGCATCATATAGGGGCTGAGCATTTGAAAAACTCCCAAAACTTTCTAGGGATGCTCATGCCAAATTTCACCCAAATCCAAAACCTTTTGAGGTATTTTTGGGTAAAATTAGAAAAAGAGTAGTTTGAACTTAAATTCAAATTCAAACTCCTTTCATCCCATGGATTAAAAGTGGGATTCATATTCACACTCATCACATTTTTGTGAGCTCACACACCAATTTTCACTCCATTTGGAGTTGATCTTGACCTGAGCTATGTTGGCTAAATTCAAATCAAATTTGAATTTCAATTAACCTTTGCTGCAAATTTGATCAAATCAAATCACACTTTGAATTATTCAAACTTAACTGGCCATTTTGTGGTTTCACCAAATTGCAAAGGGCATGAGGGTCACCAAGTGGGAAAATTAAATTTTAGAGGTTAAAACAAGGGGGTAGGACCCACTGTCAGTCTCACACTCGAGCAAACTGACTGAGGATTCGGTTCCTCGTTTTCTTGTGCCGGCGCTGTGATCGCCACCGAGCCAAACGCCGCTGCCAGCTCCTGCTCGGCGTGCACTCATGCTCAGACGCCACCCAGCCTTCTTATCCTTGCAATCAAGCCGGCCAAAGACAGTTTTGCTTGTTGCTCCTAGCTATCGCACGAACACAGAGCCGATAACACCGCCGCCGTCGCAACTCGACTGGGAACCGTGCCACCGTGTGTGCAAGGCCTTCCTGAGCTGCAAAAAGGTAACCTAGCTCCTCGTCCTACGTCCCCGTCACAAGAACCAGCCGAGTTCGGCTTTTCCCGACCGATACCGCAAGCTTTTGTGGCGACCTAAAGTTTCTCCGCATCTCGGGCTCTCGTGGACAGCCCTAATGGGAACGCGTCACGCCCAAGATATGGCATCCCGAGACCCGTTAGGACTTCCTGTTGCTCACTTCCAAACCGTAGCCCGACTGGTTGATCACCGGCGACGAATTTCAGATTTTCCTTCCACTCGGTGTAAACCGACCTTCAGGTACGGATGTTCCAAATTCTCACCCCATAATAGTTTAGTGATCCTGAAACTGCACACAAACAATCCAGACTCCGTAGTGAACAACTTTCCTTCACAACCGTAGCATGGAAATCCCTGTAGACAGCTTATTTCGAGTTTTGCTACTGGCACCAATGGCGGGAGACATCGGGCGCACGGTCTGAGCTCAATTAGAGCCTCTCCTGAGCTAGCTTGAGCTTATGTCGAGCATCTTCACGTCACACCAGTGCTGTAGAGCTTGAGAACTCAGTGGGTGACGGGCTAGAGGTGGCGGACGACGCTGCCAGAGTGAAGCCGAGCCGTTGCACGGTCGAGGACTAAGATGGAGACCTTCCCGGCTCGGGGAAACATTACCAGAGAGTTCAGCGTGTCGGTTAGGCCTTAGCGGCCAGCCAGGGCTCGGGAGATGGCTGGGATATCGGTTTCTGGCGAGCTCGGTGTGGGGACCACCCCGTGGTTCACCTACTCCGGGATCGCATAGGGTGGTGCCGTGCGATGCGGCACCCAACAGCACACACGAAAAGAGTTAAGAACAACATACAACTTTTATTTGATATAAAAAAGCGCAAGTCTTTTTACAAAACATAATTATACAGCGGAAGTAATCTACATAGCTACTCTCTAATCCTAGCTAAGAAAAAGTGCAGCCGTCCAGCCCGAGGACGCTACACACTAGCGACATGTAACCAGAGATCACGGCAGCGTGCAGGTCTCCAGCTCGGCTGTGTACCCCGACGGGGGAACCGCCTCATCCTCAGACCCCTCCTCATAGCTCTCACCTGCACAAGCTCAAATATTGCAACCATGAGCACGATGGCTCAGCAAGGCTTAACCGACAACCCTAGGCATGGAACTCTACATGCAGGGATGTAATAATATAGGACAATGACCTTGCACTAAAGACACGCCTACATATTGATCCTTATTTTCAGTTTTATAGCAACAGTTTAATGAGCCTTAGGCAGACCTCACATTGGAAGTCCACAATCAAACAAGAAAAGCGTTCCTCCGATGTGGTGATGCCCAAATTGGAAGATAAACTTAATTAGCTCTACATCTACATCAAACATGGTTTCAAAACATTAATAATTCATCACAGCATATTATTATTCATCTGGCTTATTGTTCTTCTTACTACGTCACAGAACAGTAAACAAGCGGTACTCAAATAACCGTGAGGGATGGTGATTGCAATCAGGAGACACCCGGACAACACGTCACATACACCCACTTTCAGAAGCGTGATTCCACACCCCTTCCTACTCTGTTGTATGCAACAACCTTTCAAAGGCAACCCAAATACCGATCCGGTCCACCCCTAACGGGCAGGAGGTCCCCGCGTGGAGCATGGCTGTGCCCACTGGCAGATTTACACATTGCTACCCTCAACCTACTCCTATTTACTGTTGGGTAAGCCCCGGAATCCAGGTTAACCAATTACATCGGTTTCCTGCTTATGTCAGTATGCCATTCGGTACTGTTTGATACTTGTTCAGCAGGCCCGCACACGACTCGGTCCTCAATCGACACCAACAAGGCTACGCACGTGAGACCTCCGCTCACTGCTTCCTATCCCCCCTGCTGGGTCTCATTTTCACCACTCTTAAGCCATTTTCTACTCTGACCAAATCGTGTGACAAAACCTTACCTCGTGAGTATATTCCAACTACTCGACTTCTACCGAGATCGTTAGCATATTAGCGTGACATTCTCTACTCATCGAGTCTTTAAACTACCCAACCCTTCATAGGATTTAGAAGGTTATGCAAGTGGGGTTTCAATCACCCTAACCCTAATGCAAGCATTCACCCTAGACATAAGTGATACAAATCAAGAATTTGCGAAAGTACCTAAATGCAAACCGGGGCTTGCCTTGTTGCGAGTCAAACGGAAAGTTAGCTTCAGGTGGCAGGACGTCCAAGGGCTCTGGCGTATCCTCAACTTCGGTCACTAAATGAAATGTAGCAAAATATATGTATAAGTGTTAATGACTTATAAGAAGTAAACTTCTATTCATAGCTACTGCTATTTAGGATCCTTAATTGGCTTTGGGATTTTTACAGTGCATACTAGACTCTCTAAAGAGGACCTGAGCAAAATTTGGAGAAATGTCATTGCACATTGTGGTCTCCAAAAGTCCCACAAGCACAAGGCTTCTCTGAATTTTGAGCCCTAATCAGGACCTTTGACATAGCTAAAAGTGAAATATCTGTTAGGGTAAGTTTCCATGGTTCTAACAAAATTTGTTTCACCATTTTTGGAGCTACCAACTGAGAGATATGAATTTTTGAAGTTGGACAGAAGTTCTGAAAAGTTTCTGTTGAAATTTGAATTTTCAAATAACGGCTGAACTTTGGAAGGCAATTTAGCCTAGCAAATGAACTCCAATGAAGCTCAAATTTTCACAGGAGATCAGTTACTACGAAAAGGATTAGCTGCCCAAATTTGGGAATGTTTCATAAAGAATTGCTCCTGAAATAAATCTCCAAATTATTTACTAAAAACAATTCTACGGAAATTCCTGGGCATTTTCATAGTAAGCAATTTGTTCTATGCGATGTACTCCTCATGTGGATTCTAACGAAATTGGTCTCACCGTTTTTGGAGTTTTCTACACAAAGTTATGGGTCTCCGAAGTTTGAACTGAATTAGGAAAATCTGGAAATGTTTAAACTCGGCTGCGGGCCCCACACGTCATCTCCCTCTTCTACCTCGCGCCAAACAGTGGAACCCGTGGCGTTGCTCCAGCGAGGGTGGCGGGAAAGGCTTTCCCGGCCCCATACTGGCCGCCTCCCTGTTTTCAGGCACGCTGAACACCCTGGTGGGGTCGCCGGCGGCCGGATCTCCCCGGAAAGAACCGCGCACCGGCAAAAGTTAGAACTTGAGCTCCGGCGAGGTTGTGCACGGTGAATTCTCCACAAAACGATGGGTTCTTGGGCCCTAGAGCACTAGTGGGAGGTGTAAAAGCTAGGCATGGCAGCCAAATCCGCCAGAGAGCTCTCCAAACCTATCGGCACCGTGCGCCCGAAGCGGTCCGAAGGTGTTCCCGTGACAAGAACGTGAAATCCTTGCTCTACACCTAATTTCCCGACCTAGAATCGAGGGAGGAAGGGCGCTAGCTAGTCTTGAACCTGTGTGCAAGATTCGAGCTACTCACAACAAGAATTGAAGCTGAATTTAGCAACTCTTTACCTCGGGGTCGAGTTGCGCTGCCCGGGGAAAATTTTCCGAATTCTCCTCTGAGGAATCACAGCTTGGGCTGAATTTTTGAGGTGAGCAGCTCCGGTCATAGGTACACGGATGGTTTGGATCGCTTGTACGTGAGCTTCTCCAGGTTGAGCTGTCCACGGTGACCGAAAGTTAGAACTTTCGATGTTCACGGCGGCACAGTTGCAACTCCGAGAATTTCGAGCTCCCACGGCAGAGATCGAAGGAGTAGGGATGGTGGATGTCTAGAGCACGTATGGGTGATGGTTTTTGCTGTGGAAGGCTTGGGAAACCAAGCTCGGGTGCGGTGGTTGATCGGGAGGAACCGGGCGGCGGTGTTCTGTGCGAGAAAAGCAACTGAGGCGCAAACATGAGCTGGGGGAAAACGAAGTAGATCCGGTGCACTCTTTGCAGTGATCCAGCCGAGAAAAAATCAGGCAGCAGGAGGTGGCACGGTGCTCTCTCGGGAGTGGGTTGCAACCGAGAGCTGGTGGCCGCTCGCTGTTCGACCGAAGTCAGCGGAGGCGGTAAAACATCTGTGTGGCTGACAAAGGGTCCCACCACCTCTAATTTTTATCCAATTTCCACTGATATTCTTACCCCAGCTACTCAGAATTAAAGTCCATACTTCCACCCCGAGTCGTGGTTTGAAAAGTTGAATCTAAAATTGTAAGGGCCTCAGTTTTTGACACATGTTTGAAGTGTCATCACCACACACACACCTCATTTGAAGCAAGTTGATAAACACATTTGAAGAGCAAGTAACCACCATCAACATGCTCATTTGAGAACAAACTCACATATTGCAAAATTGGTATTTCCCACATGTGATATACAGGGGCTGGGCATATGAAAACTCCTACACATTGCTAGGGATGTCCATGCAAAGTTTCACACAACTTCAAAACCTTTTTGAGGTCATTTTGGGTATAGCTAGAAAGAGGGCAGTTTGAACTCAAATGCAAATTCAAACTGTTTTGATCCCATAAATTCAAAAGTGGGAGGCATATTCTTGCTCAGCACATTTTTGTGAGATCACACACCAATTTTCACTCCATTTGGGGTTGATCTTGACATGAGCTAAGTGGGGCAAATTCAAACTTTATTTGAATTTCAAACTGAACATGTGCTGAGATTTATCCAAACCAAACCCAATTTGAGTTCTAACCAATTCAAATGGTTCAAGGGTAGATAATTCAAATCACCAGGGGCTTTGTGGGAACTACTGTTTACTACAGTGAATAGGATTTAATCTCAGAGGTTAAAAATGAATATGGGACTCACATGTCAGCCACTGGGATGATTCAACCGACTGAGACTTTCTCACTCAGGTCCCCGAGCTGCAGCTACAATTGCCACCGAGGGAGGCCGCATCGCCAGCAGTTGCTTGGCCACGCGCGGGCACAAGTCGGTTCAGAGCCTTCTTAAGGCGTTCTCCCTCCTCCTTGGCTGAAGCCCTCGCCATTTTCTCCCTGCAAGAACACAGCGCCGGGAAACTTTCTTCCGCCGCTCAGAACCGATCGGAAAGCTCCCATCACAGCCTCCCCGTCCTCTCCAGAGCAACGGCAAGGTACTAGGAACCCTCCTCGTTCTTCCCCGTTGCTAGAACTCAGCTAAAACCTGTCGATCTCGGCTATACCGAGAGTTCAATTCGGTGACCTAAAACCGCCGCACTTCGGTCTCCCGTGGACAGCCCAATCGGGAGGTTGTCACGCCCGAGCAAAGGCACCCTTGGACGCGCTGGTGATCGGTGCTGCTCACCCCCGAGCCACAGCCCGAGCGCTTGCTCACCGACGGCGAATTTCCAGTTTTCCCCTTTCTCTGTACAGACCGACCTTCGGGTGCGGTTCTGTCGAATTCATACTCTAGAAAGGATTAGAGGGCCTCAATCCGCTTCCACACAAACTAGACACGGTAGCGCACAAGTTGCCTTCACAACCTTTGGCCTGAGAACCACTGTACCCGGCATATTTCGAAGTTACCGACGGCGGAGCATGCGGGTAGCATCGGGCGCACGGTGAGGGACTACATCAGACCTCTCCCGAGCTGCCTTGAGCCGATGCCAAGGTTCCTGAGGTACCACTGATGCTTTCCGGCCGTTTGCTCGGTCAGTTGGGGTGCTAGGGAAGTCGGCCGACACGGCCGAAGTCTTACCGAAGCCACCGCTCGTCGCCGACCATGTGCCGGTCATTGTCATGACGAGCTGAGCCCGGAATCGTGTTCTCCGAGTAAAAGTAGGCAGGGGCGGCCGGAATCATGAAGCTTGGAGCTCCACAGAGGCTGCCGGTGAGCTCTCCGGCGAGGTATCGCCGCGGCAGAGCGCGGGCGGCGAGAGGTAGACGAAGGGGGGTGGACCCAGATGTTAGCGGCAGATATTTTAAATCGGTATCGGGCTGCGGCTGGGATCTGATGTGCTGGAGCACAAAAACCCTGTAGGCCTCAGTGTGCTGATGCCTCCGTGCCCAACACGTGTCCCCGCGGGCCCCCGGCAGATTTAAACTTTTCCCCGATTTTCAGATTTCATTCAAACTTCAAATCCTCATAACTTGGGCTAGGGAACTCCAAATTGAGTGAACCAAATTTTGTTGGATTCAGCTCTCTGAGCACTTTCCATCAAATCAAGTTTCACTTCATGAAAACCCTTAATTCTCCAGAATTAATTCCTCAAATTTAAATTATTTGGAATTTTAACTGGTGAATCCCTTGGAGGAAATTTCTGAAATTTTGCTGGGATGTTCACCAAAATATTTCTGAACTACCATAAAAATTTCAGATCCATTGGAGCTCATTTGATCCACCTAATGGTGTGATTAGTGAAACTATTCCAGAGAAAATAGAAAATGTTCAGAAACATTTTCAGAATTTCCTCTGAAATTGTTTAGCTCATATCTTTAGCTAGGAACCTTCAAAGTAAGTGAAACAAACTCCATTAGAACCCTCTGAAAATCTAGTTTTCAGAAAGTCATAGTTTGTTTCATGAAAATTCTTAGAACACCCTACAAGCCTTCAATTAAGGTCAAGTACATAATTAATTGTGGAGGGCTCAAATGGGCTTTGCTGCAACTAAAACTTGACCAAGTCTCTGTTTAGGTTGTAACTAAGCCA
This sequence comes from Neostapfia colusana, assembly GCA_030760725.1. Lineage (NCBI taxonomy): Eukaryota > Viridiplantae > Streptophyta > Magnoliopsida > Poales > Poaceae > Neostapfia > Neostapfia colusana. The sequence continues at coordinate 60,261,918 of JASWHV010000005.1, read as the reverse complement.
CAGTAAAAGTTTCACAGTCATTGGGTCTGTCTAGTAAGAGTTATAGACTTCACAAGTTTAAATTCAATCAAATGCATTTAAATTAATACATATACTTGTATATCATGTAGTCGCTAAGGTCGAGGTGGAACCCGAAGTCCTAGACTTCGTTACTCTGGAGGAGAAGCTAGCCTACAACCAAGAGCAGCAAGGCAAGCTCCGGTTTGCATTAACCTTTTTACAAATTTTTATTGTTTTGCACACTTACTTGAGTATTATGATTCCTTGCATTAGAGTCTTGTTTGGAAACCCAATTGCATAGCCAAGAAAACCATGGGTTGGGTTTAGGATTGCAACACCCCGTTAGCTACTGCAAAGCTAAGTTAGGGTAGGATTCAGTACAAGTCGAGTAGTTGGAACTACTCGCGAGCATAGGCTAGAGGCACTCGACTCGGGTAGAGATAACACATGATACACATGGCAAGAAAAATGAGACCGAGCGGAGAGTAAGGGCAGCAGGACTTTGGGGCCTGTGTGCTATAGCTCCACGTGTGTCGATTGAGGACCGAGCCGTACCGAAGACCTACCGGCTATATGGGAACCGGAAACTGATGTAACTCGGGTAGCTGGGTATTGAGACATTGCCCGTTGTTCAGAGGGTAGGTTGAGAGCTTGAGGTGTAAATCGGCTGGCGGCACTGAGATGTGCGTGCAGAGACCTCTTGCTCGGGACGATGGGACCGGTTCAATATTTGGCTGACGGGCGAAAGGTGGTTGCGTACGGCATCCGTGATGGTTGCTGTAGGCAACATCGAGTACGGGCGTATGTGACGGGTTATTCGGGTAACCCTGCAGGTGTAAATCGATTATAATCGCCGTCCCTCAGGGTCAGTCAGTACCACTTGTTCACTGTACTGTGACGTAGAAAGAACAGGCTAGATACATGTTAAAATGTTGCTGATTGAAAGATGGACTTTATTGTTAATGATTTGTTGTAGTTTAGAGCTAATTAAATTTCTTTTCAACTTTGGGCAAAGTACATGAGAGACATGTGTTTCTTGTTTGATTGCGGCTCTCTCATGTGCCTTAGCGTAAGGTTCTTCACAACTGGCTGCTAAAACATGAAAGTAAGGTTCCACTAATTAGGCGAGTCCTTTGCAACTTGTTTTTATCTCATGTACCGATCACCCCTCATGTAGAAGTTCCATGTTTAGGAGAGACGGGTCAGTCTTGCTGAGCCTTCGTGCTCACTGCTTGTGTTTGGAGCTTTTGCAGGGTTCTATGAGGAAGGGACTCCCGAAGAGGAGGCGGAACCCCAGGAGGGGAATCCCGTCGAGTGGGAGTCATGCACACCGCCGTGTTATTGTGCGTGCGTGCTAGCAAGGACACGTTCACGGGCTGAACATGAACTTGATGCGTAGTCTACGCCCGTGAGTGTATATTGGACCTATTTTGATGTAAAAATGTTCATAAACCACTTTATGTAATAAAAGTTTTGCTTCCGCTTTGTACCTTCGACGTGTGTTATTCGGTGCTGTGCAACGCAGCACCCCTCAGCGTGATCCTGGCTCGACAAGACCGTGGGGACGTGCCAGCGTTGGTATCAGAGCCCGCTTGAGGTTTAACGCACTAAAAAGGTCATCTTTTTCAAAAATCCTGTGAGGAACGAGTTAGTAGCCCATATAAGGATGTTATTAGTGTATAGGAAGTGGCATACTAAACTATTTGACTATGTCGGAAAATCGTGCATCTCGGGACGTTTATGTCTTGGGGGTGCACGTAAGCGCTGTCCACCAGTGCGCACAAGCTGAAGGGTGGGGCCCCACGGGTGGCAGGTAACCCGAACCGCTTTGATATCCTCTACGACTCTTCATGTCGCTTGGGGTATTCGAGCAATGTCTGTCCCTGGCGTGCGTGGTGCAATTTGGGAGACCCTGTCATGTGGTCTGAAACGTGAACACGTAACTCAAGGCGTGTTTTGGCTTGAGAACATCTGGGCGAGTGATGACGGCCGGATGTACGAACTGTATGGATACCGGGCTCGGTGTGCAGCCGAGTATGACGATTGCTTGAGTTATTTGCAGGTAGTCTAACCATGAAACAGTAGACGTGTAGCATCCATGTGCAAGAGACACTTAGTGCCACTGAATTAACGAAGCCGGCTAAGTCCGGTATAGGTTTTTCTTTGTGAGGATGTAGTACCGACATAATCTGGTGACGCATTGCCGTCACACCGCATTAAATAAACAACTTCATTGTAAAACTTGAATGTTTTGATCCAGGGCACTAAAACTTTGAAGTAACTCCTTCCCTTAGTCAGGATATTCAAAGTTAACAAGTTTTCAACTTATAGGTTGCTAAGGACAGAGCACTCTGTTTTCCGCTGAATTAAGACTGAAATTAGTTAGAGGTTGAGTTCTTTCGAGGTTGGGGTCATATGATACATTTCTGGAAAGATTCGGAAAAGCTTTACAAATTTTCTGTTGATATCCAGAGGTGTTTAAAGTTTTGTCAGATTAGGAGCAGAATTAACTGGAATTCTTGGATCAAAACAGTACCTAAAGCAGGGAGGTGCTGTCCAATTTTCTCCAGAAATTCTATTAACTTTGACACCTCATAACTTTTGAACCAGGACAGATCTTAGGCCAAGCAAATACTTTCTGGAAAGCTATTGAAGTTAGGTTTAACTTTGATGTTGAGCTCCAGAATTGGTTTTGTCCTTAGCATGGCCTAAATCAGGTTGAAATGGAAACTGGCCAGGGCTGTTATGTTGGACAGCAGATCAGCAGTCAAATTTGTTTAAAATTTGAACTATGTTTCCAAGTTTTGTGGGTTCAATGACATGTCTTATGTTATAACTCAAATTTTTACTGTTTAAATAAATATTTGACATTTCTCAAATATAGTTTTACAGATGACAGCAGATAAACAGATGGAGAACGGGTGGGTGGTGTCCCACTGTTCTCACCGCAGCGGCTATCCGGAATCATTGAGCCAGATGCTCCAATATTTCGGGTATAACCAAATGCCGCAGTACTTCGCCAAGGAAGAAGGCGAGGAGGGGAACAAGACATGGACAATCCATGTCGAAGTCCTTGCAGGACCTACGCCACCCGGGTGGGTGCCGTTCACCGTCAGGGTGAGAGGTAGACAACCCGAGGGAATGTGGCAAGTGGCAGCCCGTGACACCATGTCACGTTTCTGCCAACTACACGTGAGAGCGATGGAGGGAACTCCATACGCGCTCTTTCCAGTGGAGGGATGGGCTCATCATGTGTGGTAAGGGAGGTACCGGGAGGCAGCCGATCCGGGTTGCCCAAGGTACAACCCCGCGGAGGCAAACCTTAGCCTCCAGATGGGGGCGGGAAACGTCGTGATGGACAGCCAAGCTGTTCATACGGAGCATCTCGCCGCAAGGCTCAAGGAGAGCACAAGCCGTGGAGACCATTTCAAGAGTGCCCACAGCGCACTCCGCAATGTGCTCCTTCCGACGATCAAGCGACTGAATGAACAGCATAATCAGTTGCATCGTCTGAAGAAGGCGAAGAAGAAAAGCCGTGTCGACATTGCGGCGTTACAAGAGCTGGTGCAGACTTTAACCAGCAGAATGAGGACCTTACTCAAGAGCGGGATGACGCTATTGAGGAAGGGCAAGGCTGGGATGAAGACTACAACCAGGCCATGGACGAGGTGCATGCATTGCAGGACCTCGTACCTAAGGTATTGGGCATACCGGTGGTCTTGGGCCTTCCAGCAATGGGAGAACCCGAGATGGGAGAAGAGGTGGTATATCCAGTGCCACCAGCAGAGGTACCGGAGGAGGACAACCTGCAGGAGGTCGAGTTCTACTCCGAGTAGGGGGTTACAGTTGCCAAGTAGGGCAGCTAGAGTAGTGTAACCCAACTTTTGTAATCAGTGACATGTCGTGTTGGCAGTAGTGTATGTATAGGTAGTGACGACATGAGCACGACTTCTCGGAGACCCGAGAATAATGTATCTTGTATAAAGTTTATGCTTTATCAATATATGTGAATGTTGTGCAAATTATTCATGTGTCACTTCAATACCTACTATTGCATATGGAATTTCAAGTATGACGTGCTAATCGCTGCTGTTTTGAATTTCAAAATGACTCGTACTCGTGCCAACCCGGATGTTGGGGGTACTAGCCAAGGGGGAGAGACCTCCCAACCGCCTTCCGAGGACTCCTCGGGACAGCAGCAGCAACAGCAAACACCGCCACTGCCAACGGTTACATTGGCCAACATTGTCGCGGCAATGGCGGGTTCTCATCAGCAGCACACGGAGTTGCTGCAAACTCTCATCGCCAATACGTCTCGCCCAGAGAGACGTCAAGACCTTGAGGAGCGTCAACAGAGCTCCTACTCCGACTTCCTAGCGACTCATCCTCCGGTATTCTCAAGGGCGGATGAACCTCTCGACGCGGACAATTGGCTCCGCGCGATAGAGATGAAGTTCGGGCTGCTCCTGATAAGCGAGCAGCGCAAGACTCAGTTCGCAGTCCCTCCAAGGAGCCGCGAGCGCGTGGTGGGCAAACTTTTGTGCTTCATAGCCCACCGACCAAGTTATGACCTGGACGGAGTTCCGGACGGCCTTCAGGGCCTATCACATACTGCCAGGTCTGATGAAGAGGAAGACACAGGAATTCCTACACCTGCATCAAGGGAGCCGGAACGCGCTGGAATACTCCAGGGCGTTCAACGATCTCGCGCTCTACGCGCCGTATCACGCCGATACCGACGAGAAGCGGCGGGGCCACTTTTACCAGGGGCTTAACCCGCTCCTGAAGGACAAGCTGGCGATGTTCAATCGTGGCAGCCTCAACGACATCATTGATGCTGCGATTGTTCAGGAGGACTCCGGCAAGGAGTTAGCGGCGGCGGAGAGGAAGCGAAGCGCGACGCAAAGCAGCGGAGAGGGAGGCGGTCCCTCCCAGAAATTTCGGATGGTGAATCACCCACCATCAGGTCCACGCTGGCAGCCACCCCAGCGGTCGATGCCGTTCCGCAGTCGGCTGTACTCTTCACCGGCATTCAGGCCGGCACTGCCAGCACCACTTCCACAATAATAACAACAGCAGCAGCGGACGATGCCACGTGCGTATGCACCTCAGCAGCGCATGCCGGGCTTTCGTCCCCCGAGCACCGCACAAGCAGCGGCCACATGTTACAAGTGTGGTCATCCAGGACACTTCGCCAGCAGTTGCTCGGAGAGGCAATACGGCGGAGTTGCACCGCAGCTTCCAGGGAGGAATCAAACCCGGAACCCTACTAATGCGAGGGGGCAAACCCTAGGCCCGGCACTGTCCACCAGCTTGCCATAGATGACGTGCCGGAGGGTGAGCCAATCCTTGCGGGTATGTTCCAACTCCACCAGCATCCCGCCATAGTATTGTTTGATTCAGGCGCCACGCATAATTTTATTAGTCAAGCTTTCATTGCTAAACACAGCTTGCAAATACTATCCACCGATAGTCCATATTTAATTTGTTCACCGGGTGGGAAGATTTCAGCAAGCGTAATGGTTTCTAAAGCACCATTATGCTTAGCGGGTAGAGTGTACACCACGTCTCTCATCATCTTAGAGGGACAAAAGGTCGATGTCATCCTAGAGATGTCGTGGTTAACCCGCCACGGCGATGTTTTAGACACCGTCCTTTGAGTCGTGCACTTAAACTCAGAAGTGCACGGATCTCACTCCTTATTTCTGGACAGTCCAGAAATAAAACTTGCAAGTATCTATCAATCGACAACCATCAGATTGGAAGACATTCCAGTGGTCCGAGAGTTCCCTGACGTGTTTCCGTATGATTTACAAGGGATGCCGCCCGATAGAGAGGTGGAGTTCAAGATTGAACTTGCACCGGGAACCATGCCAATATCCCGAAGGCCGTACAAGATGGCACCCAAGGAGTTGGCTGAACTGAAGACTCAGCTCACGGACCTCCTGGAGAAGGGTTTTATTAGGCCGAGCTCCTCGCCATGGGGCTGTTCGGCATTATTTGTAAAGAAGAAGGATGAGACGTTGCGTCTTTGCATGGACTATCGTCCATTAAATGCCTTAACCATCAAGAACAAGTACCCGTTGCCACGGATCGACATGTTGTTTGATCAGTTGGTCGAAGAAAAGATCTTTTCCAAGATGAACCTAAGATCCGGGTACCATCAGATTAAGATAAGGGCGGAGGACATTCCGAAGACAGCTTTCTCGACGAGGTACGGACTTTATGAGTACCTGGTCATGTCCTTCGGCCTCACCAACGCTCCAGCTCACTTCATGTATCTAATGAACTCGGTATTCATGCCAGAGCTGGACAAGTTTGTCATGGTCGTCATCGACGACATACTGGTATATTCCAAGTCGGAGGAAGATCACAAGAAGCATCTGCGTATAGTCTTGCAACGGCTGCGGGATCATAAGCTATACGCGAAATTCAGCAAGTGCGAATTCTGGATATCGCAAGTGCCTTTCCTCGGGCATATCATCTCAGTGGAGGGTATCGCTGTAGACCCGAGTAAGATCACTCAAGTGCTGAATTGGAAGTCCCCGAGGACTGTTCACAAGGTACGGAGTTTCCTCGGACTCGCGGAATATTATCGGAGGTTCATTCCAAACTTCTCGAAGATTGCCAAGCCGATGACGGAGCTGCTGAAGAAGGCTACCAAATATGTTTGGAGTCCGGCATGTGAACCAGCATTCAAGGCCTTAGTTAAGCACCTAACATCAGCACCGGATTTTTGCGCAGCCAGACACAACAAAACCGTTCGATGTGTACTGTGATGCATCCGGCATTGGGCTCAGATGTGTGCTGATGCAAGACCGAAGAGTGGTCGCGTATGGGTCACGGCAGCTTAGAAACCATGAGCAGAATTATCCAACTCACGACTTGGAGCTCGCTGCCGTGGTACTTGCACTGAAAATGTGGAGGCACTACCTACTCGGTAACCTCGTGCATTTATATACCGGCCACAAGAGCCTCAGGTACATATTCACTCAGAAGGAGCTGAACATGAGGCAGCGAAGATGGTTAGAATTGATAAAGGATTACGAAATAGAGATCCATTATCATCCGGGCAAGGCAAACATAGTGGCGGATGCGTTGAGTCGCAAGTCACACGTCAACAATCTGACCATCACACCGTTGGAAGAGAGCACACCACCACTGCATGTAATTCCACATGGTGCTCTCTACAACTTAGCTTTGATCCCCACAATCCGTGAAGAGATAGCGACCGCTCAGAAACATGACAAGGGCATGTCGCATTTGTGGAGACGTGTAGACAGTGGGGAGCTGAAATGTTTCCGGAAGGACGGAGACGGTGTCCTATGGTTCAAGGACCGGATCGTTGTACCCCGTAAACCGGAGTTACGGAAGAAAATTTTTGATGAGGCTCACTTATCAAAATTTTCTATTCACCCCGGCAGCAACAAAATGTATCAAGAACTCAGAAGCAAGTTTTGGTGGACACGAATGAAGCGGGAGATCATGAAGTACGTGTCCGAGTGTGATACATGTTGAAGGTTGAAGGCAGACCATATGCGGAAACCGGGACTGCTGCAACCACTGGGCGTTCCTGCCTGGAAGTGGGAGGATGTGAGCATGGACTTCATCGTCGGTTTACCCACCACCTTTCAAAAACATGATTCTGTGTGGGTGATCGTCGACCGGCTCACCAAAGTTGCCCATTTCATCCCGGTCAACACCAACTACAACGCCAAGAAGTATGCTGAACTGTACATCTCACGGATCGTATGCTTGTACGGCGTACCCCGTACCATCATATCAGATCGGGGCACTTTATTTGTATCCAGTTTTTGGGAGCAGCTACACGCTGCCTTAGGGACGAAACTGATCCGTAGTTCAGCGTACCACCCGCAGACGGATGGGCAAACCGAGCGGGTAAATCAGATCCTAGAAGACATGCTACGAGCTTGCGCTATCAACCACGGCAAGAATTGGGATGATCACTTGCTGTTAGCCGAGTTCTCGCACAACAATGGGTACCAAGCCAGCATAAAGATGGCACCCTACAAGGCGCTATACGGAAGGAAATGCCGCACACCATTGAACTGGTGTGAGTCTGGAGAAAGGGTTACCTTCGGGATTGACCTTGTCAACAATGTGGAAGAGAAGGTTCGACTGATTTAAGCGAACCTAAAAGCCGCCCAATCCCGAGAGAAACAGTATGCGGACCGGAGAAGACGCCCGTTACAATTTGAAGTCGGGGATCACGTATATCTACGTGTGTCTCCAATGAAGGGCGTAAACAGATTTGGGGTGAGAGGAAAGTTGGCACCCCGATTCATCGGTCCATTCCAGATTACCGAAAGATGTGGATCAGTAGCATACCGGCTGAGACTACCAGAAGCACTTTCCGGTGTGCACAACGTCTTTCATATTGCCCAGCTGTGGAAGTGTCTCAAGCTATCAACTACCGTTCAGATGGAGGACATTGAAGAACTGCAACCGGATCTCACTTATCGGGAGGAACCTGTTCAGATCATTGACGAAAAGGCCCGAACCACACGCAACCGAATGTTGTGGTTCTACAAAGTTCTATGGAGTAATCACTCCGTGGACGAAGCGACATGGGAGAGCGAAGGATTTCTTCGCGCTAACTACCCCGACTTTTTCACGTCGCATATCCAGTAATTTTCCACCATCCACTCTCTAATTTTCACCTTATAATCTCGGGATGAGATTCTTTTAAGGGGGGAGGAATGTAAGGGCCTCAGTTTTTGACACATGTTTGAAGTGTCATCACCACACACACACCTCATTTGAAGCAAGTTGATTAACACATTTGAAGAGCAAGAAACCACCATCAACATGCTCATTTGAGAACAAACTCACATATTGCATAAGTGGTATTTCCCACATGTGATATACAGGGGCTGGGCATATGAAAACTCCTACACATTGCTAGGGATGTCCATGCCAAGTTTCACCCAAATTCAAAACCTTTTTGAGGTCATTTTGGGTATAGCTAGAAAGAGGGCAGTTTGAACTCAAATGCAAATTCAAACTGTTTTGATCCCATAAATTCAAAAGTGGGAGGCATATTCTTGCTCAGCACATTTTTGTGAGCTCACACACCAATTTTCACTCCATTTGGGGTTGATCTTGACATGAGCTAAGTGGGGCAAATTCAAACTTTATTTGAATTTCAAACTGAACATGTGCTGAAATTTATCCAAACCAAACCCAATTTGAGTTCTAACCAATTCAAATGGTCCAAGGGTAGATAATTCAAATCACCAGGGGCTTTGTGGGAACTACTGTTTACAACAGTGAATAGGATTTAATCTCAGAGGTTAAAAATGAATATGGGACCCACATGTCAGCCACTGGGATGATTAAACCGACTGAGACTTTCTCACTCGGGTCCCCGAGCTGCAACTGCGATCGCCACCGAGGGAGGCAGCCGCGCCAGCAGCTGCTTGGCTACGCGGGGGCACGAGTTGGTTCAGAGCCTTCTTAAGGCGTTCTTCCCCTTCCTCGGCCGAAGCCCTCTCCATTTTCTCCTCGCAAGAACACAGCGCCGGGAAACTTTCTTCCGCCTCTCAGAACCGATCGGAAAGCTCCGATCACAGCCTCCCCGTCCTCTCCAGAGCTACGGGAAGGTACTAGGAACCCTCCTCGTTCTTCCCCGTTGCTAGAACTCAGCTAAAACCTATCGATCTCAGCTATACCGAGAGTTCAATTCGGTGACCTAAAATCGCCGCACTTCGGGCTCCTGTGGACAGCACAATCGGGAGGTTGTCACGCCCGAGCCAAGGCACCCTCGGACGCGCTGGTGATCGGTGCTGCTCACCCCCGAGCCACAGCCCGAGCGCTTGCTCATCGGCGGCGAATTTCCAGTTTTCCCCTTTCTGGGTACAGACCGACCTTCGGGTGCGGTTCTGTCGAATTCATACTCTAGAAAGGATTAGAGGGCCTCAATCCGCTCCCACACAAACTAGACACAGTAGCGCACAAGTTTCCTTCACAACCTTTGGCCTGAGAACCTCTGTACCCGGCATATTTCGAAGTTACAGACGGCGGAGCATGCGGGTAGCATCGGGCGCATGGTGAGGGACTACTTCGGACCACTCCCAAGCTGCCTTGAGCCCATGCTGAGGTTCCTGAGGTATCACTGATGCTTTATTGGGGTGCTAGGGAAGTCAGCCGACACGGCTGAAGTCTTTCCGAAGCCACCGCTCGTCGCCGACCATGTGCCGGTCATTGTCATGACGAGCTAAGCCCGGAATCGTGTTCTCCGTTTAAAAGTAGGCAGGGGCGGCCAGAATCATGTAGCTTGGAGCTCCACAGAGGCTGCCGGCGAGCTCTCCGGCGAGGTATCGCGGCGGCAGAGCGCGGGCAGCGAGAGGTAGACGAAGGGGGGGTGGACCCAGCTGTCAGCGGCAGATATTTTAAATCGGGATCGGGCTGCGGCTGGGATCCTATTTGCTCGCGCACAAAAACCCTGTAGGCCTCAGTGTGCTGACGCCTCCGCGCCCAACACGTGTCCCCGCGGGCCCCCGGCAGATTTAAACTTTTCCCCGATTTTCAGATTTCATTCAAACTTCAAATCCTCATAACATGGGCTAGGGAACTCCAAATCGAGTGAACCAAATTTTTTTGGATTCAGCTCTCTGAGAACTTTCCAGCAAATCAAGTTTCACTTCATGAAAACCCTTAATTCTCTAGAATTAATTCCTCAAAATTTAAACTGTTTGGAATTTTAACTGGAGAATTCCTTGGAGGAAAATTCTGAAGTTTTGCTGGGATGTTCACCAAAATATCTCTGAACTACCATAAAAATTTCAGATCCATCTGAGCTCATTTAATCCACCTAATGGTGTGATTAGTGAAACTGTTCCAGAGAAAATAGAAAAGATCAGAAACATTTTCAGAATTTCCTCTGAAATTGTTTAGCTCATATCTTTAGCTAGGAACCTTCAAAGTAAGTGAAACCAACTCCATTAGAACCCTCTGAAAATCTAGTTTTCATAAAGTCATAGTTTGTTTCATGAAAATCCTTAGAACACCCTACAAGCCGTCAATTAAGGTCAAGTACATAATTAATTGTGGAGGGCTCAAATGAGCTTTGCTGCAACTAAAACTTGACCAAGTCTCTGTTTAGGTTGTAACCAAGCCACAGTAAAAGTTTCACAGTCACTGGGTCTGTCTAGTAAGAGTTATAGACTTCACAAGTTTAAATTCAATCAAATGCATTTAAATTAATACATATACTTGTATATCATGTAGTCGCTAAGGTCGAGGAGGAACCCGAAGTCCTAGACTTCGTTACTCCGGAGGAGCAGCTAGACTACGACCAAGAGCAGCAAGGCAAGCTCCGGTTTGTATTAACCTTTTTACAAATTTTTATTGTTTTGCACACTTACTTGAGTATTATGATTCCTTGCATTAGAGTCTTGTTTGGAAACCCAATTGCATAGCCAAGAAAACCATGGGTTGGGTTTGGGATTGCAACACCCCGTTAGCTACTGCAAAGCTAAGCTAGGGTAGGATTCGGTACAAGTCGAGTAGTTGAAACTACTCACGAGCATAGACTAGAGGCACTCGACTCGGGTAGAGATAGCACATGACGAACATGGCAAGAAAAATGAGACCGAGCGGAGAGTAAGGGCAGCAGGACCTTGGGGCATGTGTTCTATAGATCCGCTTGTGTCGATTGAGGACCGAGCCGTGTGCGGGCCTGTTGAACAAGCTACAACAGTACCGAAGACCTACCGGCTATATGGGAACCGGGAAACTGATGTAACTCGGGTAGCTGGGTATTGAGGCATTGCCCGTCGTTCAGGGGGTAGGTGGAGAGCTTCAGGTGTAAATCGGCTGGCGGCACTGAGATGTGCGTGCAGAGACCTCTTGCTCGGGACGATGGGACCGGTTCAATATTTGGCTGACGGGCGAAAGGTGGTTGCGTACAGCGTCCGTGATGGTTGCTGTAGGCAACATCGAGTACGGGCGTACGTTACGGGTTATTCGGGTAACCCTGCAGGTGTAAATCGATTATAATCGCCGTCCCTCACGGTCAGTGAGGACCACTTGTTCACTGTACCGTGACGTAGAAAGAACAGGCTAGATACATGTTAAAATGTTGCTGATTGAAAGATGGACTTTGATTGTTAATAATTTGTTGTAGTTTAGAGCTAACTAAAGTTCTTTTCAACTTTGGGCAAAGTACATGAGAGAAATGCGTTTCTTTTTTTATTGCGGCTCTCTCATGTGCCTTAGCGTAAGGTTCTTCACAATCGGCTGCTAAAACTTGAAAGTAGGGTTCCACTAATTAGGCGAGTCCTTTGCAACTTGTTTTTATCTCATGTACCCATCACCCCTCATGTAGAAGTTCCATGTTTAGGAGAGACGGGTCAGTGTTGCTGAGCCTTCGTGCTCACTGATTGTGTTTGGAGCTTTTGCAGGGTTCTATTAGGAAGGGACTCCCGAAGAGGAGAGAGAACCCCAGGAGGGGAATCCCGTCAAGTGGGAGTCATGCACGCCGCCGTGTTTGTGTGTGTGCATGCTAGCAAGGACACATTCACGGGCTGAACGTGAACTTGATGCGTAGTCTACGCCCGTGAGTGTAGACTGGACCTATTTTGATGTAAAAATGTTCATAAACCACTTTATGTAATAAAAGTTTTGCTTCCGCTTTGTACCTTTGACGTGTGTTATTCGGTGCTGTGCAACGCAGCACCCCTCAGCATGATCCTGGCTCGACAAGACCGCGGGGTCGTGTCAAAAATGATTTGAATTCTGGTGTGAAGTTTGAATTATGTTTGGTCATTTGAATTTGAAATGGAATTTGAATTCTCCGTTTTGTATTGTTCCAAAAACATAGCAAACCAACTCCAAAGTTTCTGATTTTTGGCATGGCTGCTAATTCAAATGTGGAGAACTCATTTGTGGAACCAAATTTGCAAATTGAGGAAATTGGAATTTGAAACTGAATTTCAAATTCAGATTAGAGGGCTTCCCCTTTTAAATCCGAAACAAATATTAAAACTCCTCCAAATGAGCTCAAATTTGGAAGGTTGAATATTTGGACTATGAAGATCCAAGTTATGCATTTAGATCTCCATGTCTGGAAGTTTTTTGGGAAGTCTTAATCCTCACTTTGAACTTACACCGTTATAATTCAAAGTTTTAATTCCCCTCATTTTTCCTAAGTATACATGAGCTGAATTTTTCTTGCTACCACTTTTTGGGGATTTTATACCCCCCCCCCATAAAAAGAACCTCGTTCCGATATTCCAAAAGAAATGCAAAGTGGGGAAACTTTACCGGGTATATGATGATAGCAAGTCCGGATAATTAGTTCGTAGATATTCCTCGCTTTCCCATGTCGCTTCATCAGCGTTATGGTTACTCCACAAGACCTTGTAGAACCATAAGGTCCGGTTTCTTGTGATGCTAGTCTTTTCATCGATAATCCGGATTGGATACTCCGTGTACGTGAGGTCCGGTTGAAGAACGTCTATGTCTTCCGTGCGGATTTGAGCCGAGGGTTTGAGGCAGTTCCTCAGCTGAGAGATATGGAAAACGTTGTGAATTCCTGCGAGCGATGCCGCTAACTCCAAGCGATAGGCCACGGGTCTGCATTTTTCAATGACGGCGAACGGACCAATGAACCGCGGTGCAAGTTTGCCCTTCACTCTGAAATGATGAACTCCCTTCATCAGAGACACACGGACATAAACATGGTCCCCGATGTCGAAGTGGAGAGGGCGGCGTCTTTTATCCTCATACATCTTCTGACGAGATTGAGCAGCATTGAGATTGGCTTGTATTACTCGCACTCGTTCTTCAGCCTCATTCACAAGTTCAATGCCGTAGATAACTCGCTCGCTGGACTCGCACCAGTTGAGGTGTGTGCGACATTTCTGGCCATAGAGAGCTTCATACGGCGCCATCTTGATGCTAGCTTGATAGCTATTATTGTAAGAAAAATCTGCCAACGGCAAATGATCGTCCCAATTTTTTCCGTGGTGGATGGCACAAGCACGTAGCATGTCTTCAAGCACTTGATTCACCCATTCAGTTTGACCATCCGTCTGCGGGTGATACGCGGAGCTTCAGATCAGTTTGGTCCCCAATGATGCATGCAGCTGTTCCCAAAACCGAGCGACGAACAGCGCACCGCGATCTGAAATAATAGAGCGGGGAACACCGTGCAAGCACAAGATCCTTGCAATATACAGCTCCATATATTGCTTGGCCACGTAACTTGTATGTACTGGAATAAAATGAGCCGACTTGGTTAGTCGATCGACTATCACCCAAATCGAATCATGCTTGTGAGATGTGAGAGGTAACCCGACTATGAAGTCCATGCTGATATCCTCCCACTTCCATGCCAGAATGTTCAATGGTTGAAGCTGTCCGGCTTTACGCATATGGTTGACCTTCACACGCCGACACGTATCACATTTAGATACGTACTTTGTGATTTCTCTTTTCATCCGTGTCCCCCAAAACCTGGTTTTCAGATCCTGGTACGTCTTGTTGCTGCCCTGATGAATAGAATACTTGGACAAATGAGCTTCGTCCAAGATTTTCTTCCAAAGCTTCATGTCATGGGGCACCACTATACGGTCTTTAAACCATAGAGTGCCGTGTTCATCCCTTCAGAAGCATTTCATTTTGCCATTCTTCATTCTTCTCCGAATGTGCGATATTCCCATGTCTTCCTTCTGAGCTTCCATAATCTCCTCTATTATGGTAGGGATGAGAGCAAGATTATATAATTCCCCATGTAGAACCAAGTACAAACTTGGCTCCTCCTCTTCAGGTGGGGTGATGGACAGGTTGTTGACATGAGATTTGCAGCTTAAGGCGTCGGCAACCACATTTTCCTTTCCGGGATGGTAGTGAATCTCGATCTCATTGTTTTTGATCAGTTCTAGCCATCTCCGTTGCCGCATATTCAACTCCTTTTGAGTGAATATATACTTCAAACTCTTGTGGTCGGTGTAGAGGTGCACTATGTTCCCGAATAAATAGTGCCTCCACATTTTCAAGGGCAACACCATAGCAGCGAGCTCAAGGTCATGAGTCAGATAGTGCTGCTCGTGGTTACTAAGTTGACGTGAGCCATAGGCGACCACTCTTCCTCCTTGCATCAATACACAGCCAAGCCCGATACCGGACGCATCACAATATACGTCGAAGGGCTTGGTTGTATCCGGTTGAGCTAACACCGGGGCTGTTGTAAGATGCTTCACTAATGCTTGAAAAGGTTCTTCACAAGATGAGTTCCAAACATATTTGATCCCCTTATTCAACAGTTCCTTCATTGGCTTAGCAAGCATGGAGAAGTTCGGTATGAATCTCCGATAATATCCTGCTAACCCGAGGAAACTCCTGACTTCGTGGACTGATGTGGGGGACTTCCATTTCAGCACTTGTTTGATTTTGTTTGGATCAACTGCAATGCCTTCTGCAGAAATAATATGACCAAGAAATGGCACATGGCTGATCCAAAACTCGCACTTGCTGAACTTGTCATAAAGCTTATGGTCTCGCAATCGTTGAAGCACGATATGCAGATGTTTAGTGTGTTCCTCTTCAGACATAGAGTAGACCAAGATGTCGTCTATGAACACCACCACAAACTTGTCTAACTCCAGCATGAACACTGAGTTCATAAGATACATGAAGTGTGCCGGAGCGTTTGTGAGACCAAAGGACATGGCGAGGTATTCATACAACCCATATCTCGTCGAGAAGGCCGTAATCGGAATATCCTCCGCTCGGATCTTCATTTGGTGATATCCAGAGCGAAGATCCATCTTTGAAAATACACTCGCACCCACAAGTTGATCAAAGAAAATATCGATGTGGGGCAGTGGATATTTAATCTTGATGGTGACGGTGTTGAGAGGTCAGTAGTCCACACACAACCTCAAGGTTTCATCCTTCTTTTTCACGAACAGCGCCGAGCATCCCCATTGGTGAGGAACTCGGTCGAATGAAACCCTTCTTCATTAAATCATTGAGCTGATCCTTCAATTCAGATAGCTCATTCGGAGCCATCTTGTACGGTCTCCGTGAGATCGGTGTCGTCCCAGGTATAAGTTCAATCTTGAACTCGACATCTCTTTTGGGTGGCATGCCCGGAAGATCATCCGGAAAGACATCCGGGTATTCATGGACCACACGAATATCCTCAAGTTTTGTGGCTTCCGTGTTATATGTGGCTGGAGCTTCTTGAACCGAACGGTCAAGAATAAGAACATGTGGTTCATGATGTGGAGAGTTTAAACGAACCACACGTGGAATGATGTCAAGAACAGCACCATGGCGATGTAGCCATGACATTCCTAAAATGACATCAAGTTTTTGACCCTATAACATGATTAGAGAAGTCGGGTATAGATTCCCACCAAACTGTAATGGTGCTCTAAAGACCATTCTGTCAGCTGTTATTTTCCCACCCGTAGAGCATATCAAGTATGAACTATTTGTGGGAATGATAGGCAGTTGATATTTAATAACATAAGACTGACTTATGAAATTATGGGTGGCACCGGAGTCAAAAAGTATGACTACGGGATGATCTAAGTAAGAAAACGTACCCGTGAGGACGGGTTCTCCTTCCGGCACGTCTTCGATGGCTAAGTGGTGGACGTTGCCGAGTTTTCGTACTGGTTTCTTGGGCTGATTGCGGGGCTGATTAGCACCCTGATACGGTGCTGCACCCCTGCCCTGTCACGGCTCGGGGCAGTCCCTCGAAATATGCCCGACACGGCCACACATGAAACACGTGTAAGGTGTCGGGGTCCCTCCGACTTGAGGACGGAATCCCGGTCCACGCGGTTGAAACTGAGGCGCACGTGGGACCATCCTTTGCTGCTTCTGTTGCTGTGGTGGATACAACGGTCGCAAGCCTGGCGCATTATATTGCAGACCACGAAACTGAGGCGGTCATGCCGGTGGCTGCCATATCTGACCGGATGGTGAGCGATACACCACGTGGTATTTTTGCGGCGCCCCACCACTGCTGCTTGTCAGCGCGCTGCGTTTCCTCTTATCAGAACCGCGCTCACGCTGAGCATTTTCTTGTAAAATCACGGCATTAACTAGGTCGTTGAATGTGCCGCGATTGCTTTGGGTGAGATGGACCTTCATCTTGGAATTCAGGCCCCGGAAGAACACGTTGCGCTTGTCTTCCTCCGTTCTCACAAATCCTGATGCATACTGCGCCAGCCAGTTGATTGACCTGGAGTACTCATGAGCACTCCTTTCGCCTTGTTTCAGCGCCAAGAACTCCTGGAGCTTCCTTTCCATAACACCGGGAGGTATATGATAGGCGCCGAACGCCTCCCGGAACTCCATCCATGTGACAGCATGGCCAGCTGGTAAGGAGGCGGTGTAGTTCGCCCACCAGGTACCGGCTTCTCCTTGAAGCTGTTGCGCTGCGTACAGCGCCTTCTGGTGTTCGGTGCATCGTAGCAGCCCGAACTTTGCCTCCAGAGTGCGGATAAAGCTGTCCGCCTCCAAAGGTTATTCGGCCTCCATAAAGACCGGTGGATGGGTCGTCAGGAAGTACGAGTATGAACTTTGTTGGGGCTGGCGTTGCCAATTGTCTTGGCGTCCTCCCTGATGGGATGCATTCTGTTGCACTAGCATCTGCAGTAACTCGGTTTGCTCGTCGCGCGAGCCAAGCACTGTGTCGAGAACCTCCGCAAGATTTCTTTGAAGTTCTGGCGGTGAAGGAGGTGGTTGCTGCTGCGTCGTGGTTTGCTCCGGAGGTGGAGACTCATCACCACGAACCTGACTCGGACCTCCCTCCTCTTGCGTGGACCGTGTACGCGCACTCATACCATTCAAACGATCAGCACATGTTGGTTTATTTCATCCAGTCTATACAATAGTAGTGCCAGAATAGAATAAATAATACGCATAACAATCACACATATGGATAAATTATAAATTTTATGCAACATATACATCCCTGGACCATGTCACACGATCGAGTTCCAAAGTAATGAACTTTATATATTAAAAGTTCATTTCGACCATCGTGGGTCGTCACGGGATGTTAAGTGTGTTAGCCTGCGTAAATCCTCGCTATTGCACTGGACCCAAACATGTCCTAGCTTGAAGTGATATGTCAAATGCATCCACTTTTCGACTCCACTCGCTGTTTTACAACAGCCACTGGACTTCGAATTGTGAAACTAAGTGTTTTGGTTGAAACACTTCGACATGGTGTTCACTATCCAGCTTCTGGTCCAGCTGACCAGTATGGATAATTCAACTGTTTTGGCCACCTTGAATGCAAAGTATGGACTGGAGTTCAACAACAAAGTTGTAGTAGACTCAAAAAGGAATCCATATTGTATTTATTTACCTCTATGTACATCCTAGTTTGTGAGTTATGACTTCTACCAGTTGATAGAATTTTCTCAGGAATTTTGACAGCACCTCCTTTGCATGTGGCTGTTTTGTTCACAAAATTCCAACTAATTCTGTCCTCAATATTGGAAAACACTGAACTACAAAGTTGTAGACATTTCCTATACTTTCCAACGATGTCTTTCTTGACCCTTAGAAATTTTTCTACAGAATGTTGTGGTTGAAATACAAAAATTTCCAGAGAGCATTTTGGTCTGCCCTATTTCTTGACAGTACCTACTCATCTAAGATTTCCATTCCTTTGGAGGGAGATTTTGTTCTGGAGCTCTACAGAAAATTTGTAGAGCGCTTCAAAACCTCTCCTAAATTGTATCACACACCTCCATTGGTTCAACCAATCCTAAGTTATACCCTGTTTAAGTTCATAAAAGTTTCTGCCGAAAATAGGGGAGGTTGTTCCTAAGTATTTGAGATTATATCTACACTCCCAACTGAATCTTAGTTCAATATAGGAGTTTACTAACCCCTAAATGGAATCCTAAACCTCATTTTAACTCTTTTATTTGAAAAATATCCTTTTATGCAGTCTCAGTACTACGTTTCGTCACCAAAGAAAAATCCTAAGCCGGCATTCCGGCATATACGTGTCCAATGGTGGAACTAAAGACGTCACTCACAAACGGTTTCTACACGTCATGCACTAACGTGGTTAGTGTACCTGCAGAAGAACACACAATAATGGTGCACACAAAGGTTTTCGACATTTCAGCCAGTTCCATATCATAATAAAAACATACGGTCCGTATCATTGCCATAAGGATCGTCCTTGAGTCAAGCCACGTCTCAAGGTACATGGTCCAGTTTTCACACCACACGAAGGGGAACCCGAGTAGAGCGTGAACAGGTCGTCACGGTCGTGAATTTTATCAACCTAATGGATACCACCTACTGCCTCATGACCATTGAGGCACGCCGATGGCGAGCGCTGCGTATGGCACTTTGAACATTGAACGTTCAAGAGTTGCATACTATCGTGTTGCTTACCACACGATGGGGTATTCTCACTTTTGCCTGAAGCACGTTGGAGATCAGCGTTTTCATATGCTCTTAGAACCATAGAGAGGTCCAGAGACTCATATTCACTACCGTGCCAAGCCAAGGTATATCCTTCCATATCATTACTCGTATGGTGAGTTACCGCAATTGATCCGCCTGCGGTGGCGTACCTTACCTCTTACCTGACGTCGGAGCGTCGTTACAGAATGTATAACACATAAGTTAGCTTTTCCACCTTAGTAACTACTACTATCATAGACCTTATGTGGGCTTAATGACTTATCCTCACTCGACTAATTCGAAATTTCCAAAATAGGCTCTTTTCGAGTGTGCTATTCCCAGTGTGGCTCTGATACCACGACTGTGGGGACCACCCCGTGGTTCACCCACTCCGGGATCACATAGGGTGGTGCCGTGCGATGCGGCACCCAACAGCACACACGAAAAGAATTAAGAACAACATACAACTTTTAGTTGATATAAAACAATGGAAGTCTTTTTACAAAACTTAATTATACAGTGGAAGTAATATACATAGCTACTCTCTAATCATAGCTAAGCAAAAGTGCAGCCGTCCAGCCCGAGGACGCTACACGCTAGCAACATGTAACCGGAGATCACGGCGGCGTGCAGGGCTCCAGCTCGGCCGTGTACCCCGACGGGGGCAACGCCTCGTCCTCGGACCCCTCCTCATAGCTCTTACCTGCACACAGCTCAAATATTGCAACCGTGAGCAGGATGGCTCAGCAAGGCTTAACCGACAACCCTAGGCATGGAACTCTACATGCAGGGATGTAATAATATAGGACAAGGACTTTGCAATAAAGACACGCCTACATATTGATCCTTATTTTCAGTTTTATAGCAACAGTTTAATGAGCCTTAGGCAGACCTCACATCGGAAGTCCACAATCAAACAAGAAACACATTCCTCCGACGTGGTGATGCCCAAAGTGGAAGATAAACATAATTAGCTCTACATCTGCATCAAACATGGTTTCAAAACATTAATAATTCATCACAGCATATTATGATTCATCTGGCTTATTGTTCTTCTTACTACGTCACAGAATAGTGAACAAGCGGTACTCAAATAACCGCGAGGGACGGTGATTGCGATCAGGAGACACCAGGACAACACGTCACATACACCCACTTTTAGAAGCTTGATTCCACACCCCTTCCTACTCTGTTGTATTCAACAACCTTTCAAAGGCAACCCAAATACCGAACCGGTCCATCCGTAATGGGCAGGAGGTCCCTGCGTGAAGCGTGACTGTGCCCACCGGCAGATTTACACCTTTCTACCCTCAACCTACTCCTATTTACGGTTGGGTAAGCCTCGACACCCAGGTTAACCAATTACATCGGTTTCCTGCTTATGTCAGTATGCCATCCGGTACTGTTCGATACTTGTTCAGCAGGCCCGCACACGACTCGGTCCTCAATCGACACCAATAGGGCTACGCACGTGAGACCTCCGCTCACTGCTTCCTATCCCCCCTGCTAGGTCTCATTTTCACCACTCTTAAGCCATTTTCTACTCTGACCAAACCGTGTGACAAAACCTTACCTCGCGAGTAGATTCCAACTACTCGACTTCTACCGAGATCCTAAGCATATTAGCACGGCATTCTCTACTCGTCGAGTCTGTAAACTACCCAACCCTCCATAGGATTTAAAAGGTTATGCAAGTGGGATTTCAATCACCTTAACCCTAATGCAAGCATTCACCCTAGACATAAGTGATACAAATAAAGAATTTGCAAAAGTACTTAAATGCAAACCGGGGCTTGCCTGGTTGCGAGTCAAATGGAAAGTTAGCTTCAGGTAGCAGGACGTCCAAGGGATCCGGCGTATCCTCAACTTCGGTCACTAAATGAAATGTAGCAAAATATATGTATAAGTGTTAAGGACTTATAAGAAGTAAACTTCTATTGATAGCTACTGCTATTTAGGATCCTTAATTGGCTTTGGGATTTTTCCAGTGCATACTAGACTCGGACCTGAGCAAAATTTGGAGAAATGTCATTGCACATTGTGGTCTCCAAAAGTCCCACAAGCACAAGGATTCTCTGAATTTTGAGCCCTAATCAGGAGCTTTGACATAGCTAACAGTGGAAGATATGTAAGGGTAAGTTTCCATGGTTCTAACAAAATTTGTTTCACCATTTTTGGAGCTACCAACAGAGAGATATGAATTTTTGAAGTTGGACAGGAGTTCTGAAAAGTTTCTGTTTAAATCTGAATTTTCAAATAAGGGCTGAACTTTGGAAGGCAATTTAGCCTAGCAAATGAACTCCAATGAAGCTCACATTTTTACTGGAGATCAGTTACTATGAAAATGATTAGCTGCCCAAATTTTGGGATGTTTCATAAAGAATTGCTCCAGAAATAAATCTCCAAAAGATTTACTAAAAACAATTCTACAGAAATTCCTGGGTATTTTCGTAGTAAGCAATTTATTCCTCTGCGATGTACTCCTCATGAGGATTCCAACAAAATTGGTCTCACCCTTTTTGGAGTTTTCTACACAAAGTAATGGGTCTCCGAAGTTTGAACTGAATTAAGAAAATCTGGAAATGTTTAAACTCGGCTGCGGGCCCCACACGTCAGCTCCCTCTTCTACCTCGCGCCAAACAGAGGAACCCGCGGCGTTGCTCCAGCGAGGGTGGCGGGAAAGGCTTTCGCGGCCCCATACTGGCCGCCCCCCTGTTTTCAGGCACGCTGAACACCCTGGTGGGGTCGCTGGCGGCCAGATCTCCCCGGAAACCACCGCGCACCGGCAAAAGTGAGAACTCGAGCTCCGGCGAGGTTGTGCACGGTAAATTCTCCACCAAACGATGGGTTCTTGGGCCCTAGAGCACTGGTGGGAGTTGTAGGAGCTAGGCATGGCAGCCAAATCCGCCGGAGAGCCCTCCAAACCTATCGGCACCGTGCGCCCAAAGCGGTCCGAAGGTGTTCCCATGACAAGAACAGGAAATCCTCGCTCTACACCTAATTTCCCGACCTAGAATCAAGGGAGGAAGGGTTCTAGCTAGTCTAGAACCTGTGTGCAAGATTCGAGCTACTCACAACACAAATTGAAGCTGAATTTAGCAACTCTTTACCTCGGGGTCGAGTTGCGCTGCCCGGGGGAAAATTTCCGAATTCTCCTCTGAGGAATCCGGCTTGGGCTGAATTTTGGAGGTGAGCAGCTCCGGTCGTAGGTACACTGATGCTTTGGATCGCTTGGACGTGAGCTTCTCCAAGTTGAGCTGACCACGGTGACCGAAAGTTAGAACTTTCGGTGTTCACGGCGGCACAGTTGCAACTCCGAGAATTTCGAGCTCCCACGGAAGAGATCAAAGGAGTAGGGATGGTGGATGTCTAGAGAACGTGTGGGTGATGGTTTTTGCTGTGGAAGTCTTGGGCAACCGAGCTCGGGTGCGGTGGTTGATCGGAAGGAACCGGGCGCCGTTATTCGGTGCGAGAAAAGCAACTGAGGCGCAAACATGAGCTAGGGGAAAACGATGTAGCTCCGGTGCACTCTTTGCAGTGATCCAGCCGAGCAAAAATCAGGCTGCAGGAGGTGGCGCGGTGCTCTCTCGGGAGCGGGTTGCAACCGAGAGCTGGCGGCCGCTCGCTGTTCTACCGAAGTCAGCAGAGGCGGTAAAACATCTGTGTGGCTGACAAAGGGGTCCCACCACCTCTAATTTTTATCCAATTTCCACTGATATTTTTACCCCAGCTACTCAGAATTAAAGTCCATACTTCCACCCCAACTCATGGTTTGAAAAGTTGAATCCAAAATGATTTGAATTCTGGTGTGAAGTTTGAATTGTGTTTGGTCATTTGAATTTGAAATGGAATTTGAATTCTCCCTTTTGTATTGTTCCAAAAACATAGCAAACCAACTCCAAAGTTTCTGATTTTTGGCATGGCTGCTAATTCAAATGTGGAGAACTCATTTGTGCAACAAAATTTGCAAATTGAGGAAATTGGAATTTGAAACTGAAAGTCAAATTCAGATTAGAGGGCTTCCCCTTTTAAATCTCAAACAAATATTAAAACTCCTCTAAATGAGCTGAAATTTGGAAGGTTGAATATTTGGACTATGAAGATCCAAGTTATGCATTTAGGTCTCCATGTTTGGAAGTTTTTTGGGATGTCATAATCCTCACTTTGAACTTACACCGTTATAATTCAAAGTTTTAATTCCCCTCATTTTTCCTAGGTGTACATGAGCTTAATTTTTCTTGCTACCACTTTTGGGGATTTTACACTCGGGCGCGGCCGCAAGCGGGAGGGTGGAAGGTTGAAGATGACCCCCGGCCCCATGCGTCGGCAAGTAGGGACCTAAATTGGAGATCGGTTGTGGCTCCGGATCGTCTGTGGCTGCATGCGTAAGACTCAGTGGCCCCGTGTGGCAGCTGCTACAGAGCCAACACGTAGCTCTATGAAAATTCTTATTTCTGCAGAATTTTAACTGGAGAACCCTTTGGGGGAAAATTCTGAAATTTGGCCAGGATGTTCAAAATAATATCCCTGAGCTACAATAAAAATTTCAGGTCCATGTGAGCTCATTTGATCCACTTAATGGTGTGATTAATGAAACTGTTCCAGAGAAAATGAAAAATGTCCAGAAACATTTTTCAGATTTTCTCTGAATTTGTTGAGCTCATATCTTTTGCTAGGAATCTTCAAATTAGGTGAAACCAATTCCATTAGAACCCTCTGAATGTCTAGTTTACAGAAAGTCATGGCTTGCTCCATGAGAATCCTTAGAACACCCTAAGAGCTCCACTTAATGCCAAATACACATTTATCTGTGCAGGGCACAAATTAGCTTTCCTGCAAATGAAATTTGGCCAAGCCTATGTTTAGGTTGTATCCAAACCACAGTAAAAATTTCATAGTCATTGGGGCTGTCTAGCTGTACTTATAGTCTTAACAATATCAATTTCAAATTCAAATGCATTTAAATTGACACGCGTACATATTTATATTGTGTAGTCGCGAAGGTTGAAGAGGAGCCGGAGGTGTTGGATTTCATCACCCCGGAGGAACAGCTAGCATACAACCAGCAGCAAGGCAAGCTCCGGTTTGCATTAGCCGTTTTATAACTTTTACTGTTTTGAGAACTTACATTGAGTATCCACTTCAATTATGCATTACAGTCTTGTTTGAAAACCCAATTTCATAGCTAAGAGAACCAGAGTTTTGGGCTTAGGTTATTAAACCTCTAGTACCCACAGCAATGCTAAATTAGTGTAGGATTCGGTACAAGTCAAGTAGTTGGAACTGCTCGCGAGAATAGGCTAGAGGCACACAACTCGGTTAGAGATAGCAAATGGAACACATGGCAAGAAAATTGAGACCGAGCGGAGAGTAAGGTCAGCAGGACTTTGGGGCCTGGGTGCTATTGCTACGCTTGTGTCGATTGAGGACCGAGCCATGTGCGGGCCTGTTGAACAAGCTAGAACAGTCCTGAAGACCTACCGGATATATGGGAACCGGGAAACCGATCTAATTCGGGTAGCGATCTGTTGAGGCATAGCTTGTCGTCCAGAGGGTAGGTTGAGAGCATGAGATGTAAATCGGCTGGTGGCACTGCAGATGCACTCACAGAGACCTCTTGCTCGGGACGATAGGACCGGTTCAACATTTGGCTGACAGATGAAAGGTGGTTGCGTACGACGTCCGTGATGGTTCCTGTAGGAAACATCGAGTACAGGCGTACGTGACGGTTTATTCGGGTAACCCTGCAGGTGTAAATCGATTATAATCGCTGTCCCTCGTGGTCAGTGAGTACCACTTGTTCTCTGTACTGTGACGTAGAAAGAACAGGCTAGTGTCATGTTAAAAGGTTGCTGATTGAAAAATGTACTTTGATTGTTAATGACTTGTTGTAGTTTATAGCTAATTAAAGTTCTTTTCAACACTTGGTAAAGCACATGAGGGAAATGTGTTTCTTGTTTTATTGCGGCTCTCTTATGTTCCTTAGCATGAGGTTCTTCCACAACTTGCGCTAAAAACTTGAAAGTAAGGTTTAACTAATTAGGCGTGTCTTTTGCAACTTACATTCCCATTTACACCGCAAACCCAGCATGTAGAGTTTCATGTGTAGGTAAGACGGGTTAGTCTTGCTGAGCCATCATGCTCACTGCTTGTGTTTGAAGCGTTTGCAGGGTGCTATGAGGAGGAGGCTCCCGAGGAAGAGACGGACCCCCAAGAGGGCAACCCCGTCGAGTGGGAGTCGTGCACACCGCCTTGTTAGTGTGTGTGTGTGCTAGTGGGAACACATTCGCGGGCTGAACGTGAACTCTTTTGCTTAGTCTACTTCCGTGAGTGTAGACCTGACGTATTTTGTTGTAAACATGTTCAAAACAGTTTATTGTAATAAAACTTTTTGCTTCCGCTTTGTACCTTTTACGTGTGTTATCCGGTGCTGTGCAACGCAGCACCCCTAGACGTGATCCGGGCTAGTCGAGACGGTTGCGTCCTCGCAGCATGGTATTAGAGCTCGCTTGAGGTTTAACGCACTTAAAAAGGTCATCTTTTAAAAAACTCGGTGAGGAACGAGTTAGTAGCCCATATAAGGATGTTATTAGTGTATAGTAAGTGGCATTACTAACCTAATTGCTTATGTCGGAAAATCATGCATCTCGGGACATCATATGTCTTGGGGGTGCATGTAAGCGCTGTCCACCAGTGCGCACAAGATAAAGGGTGGAGCCTCACGGGTGGCTGGTAACCCGGCCAGCTTTAGTATCCTCTATGACTCTTCATGTAATTTGGGGTATTCGAGCAACGCCCTTCCCTTGCATGCTACGGTCAAGTATGGGAGAGCCCATCACGTGGTTAGTAACGTGAACACGTAGCTCAAGGCATGATTGGCTTGAGAACAATCGTGCGAATGATGACGGCAGTTGTATGAACTGTATTGGAACCAGGTTCGGTGTGCAGCCAAACCTAACGACTGAGTGTTTTATTTGCAGGTAATCTAACCACGGATCAGTAGACGAGTAGCACACGTGTGCGAGAGGCGTTTAGTGCCACTGAACTAACGAAGCCGGCTAAGTCCGGTATAGGTTTTTTTTGTGAGGAACGTAGCACCGGCATGAACTGGTTATGTGACACGACCCCATTTGGTCCTGTCGAGCCAGGATCACGCTGAGGGGTGCTGCGTTGCACAGCACCGGATAACACATGTCAAAGGTACAAAGCGGAAGCGAAAATTTTATTACATAAACAAGTTTATGAACATGTTTACAGCAAAATAAGTTCAGTCTACACTCGCGGGCGTAGACTAAGCATCAAGTGCACGTTCAGCCCTCGAACGTGTCCTTGCTAGCACACACGCACACTAACTCTGCGACGTGCACGACTCCCACTCGACGGGGTTCCCCTCCTGGGGTTCCGTCTCCTCTTCGGGAGTCCCTTCCTCATAGAACCCTGCAAAAGCTTCAAACACAAGCAGTGAGCACAAAGGCTCAGCAAGTCTGACCCGTCTCACCTAAACATGGAACTTCTACATGAGGGTAACGGGTTACATGAGGTAAAAATCAGTTGCAAGGACTCGCCTAATTAGTAGAACCTTACTTTCAAGTTTTAGCAGCAGGTTGTGGAGAACCTTACGCTAAGGCACATGAGAGAGCCGCAATCAAACAAGAAACGCATTTCTCTCATGTACTTTGCCCAAAGTTGAAAAGAACTTTAGTTAGCTCTAAGCTACAGCATATCATTAACAATCAATGTCCAGCTTTCAATCAGCAACATTTTAACATGTAACTAGCCTGTTCTTTCTACGTCACGGTACTGTGAACAAGTGGTACTCACTGACCGCGAGGGACGGCGATTATAATCGATTTACACCTGCAGGGTTACCCGAACAACCCGTCACATACGCCCGTACTCGATGTTGCCTACAACAACCATCACGGACGCCGTACGCAACTACCTTTCACCCGTCAGCCAAATATTGAACCGGTCCCATCGTCCCGAGCAAGAGGTCTCTGCACGCGCATCTCCGTGCCGCCAGCCGATTTACACCTCGAGCTCTCAACCTACCCTCTAAACGACGGGCAATGCCTCAATACCCAGCTACCCGAGTTACATCAGTTTCCCGGTTCCCATATAGCCGGTAGGTCTCCGGTACTGTTCTAGCTTGTTCAACAGGCCCGCACACGGCTCGGTCCTCAAACGACACAAGCGGAGCTACAGCACACAGGCCCCAAAGTCCTGTTGCCCTTACCCTCCGCTTGGTCTCATTTTCTTGCCATGTGTTTCATGTGCTATCACTACCCGAGCAATGTGCCTCTAGCCTATTATCGCGAGTAGTTCCAACTACTCGACTTGTACCGAATCCTACTCTATCCTAGCAATGCAGTAGCTAACGGGGTTTGCAATCCTAACCCATCCCATGGTTCTCTTGGCTATGCAGTGGGGCTTCCAAACAAGACTCTAATGCACAGAATAAAGGAAACAAGTATGTGCTCAAAACAATAAAAATTTGTAAAAAGGTTAATGCAAACCGGAGCTTGCCTTGCTGCTCTTGGTCGTAGGATAGCTGTTCCTCCGGAGTAACGAAGTCTAGGACTTCGGGTTCCTCCTCGACCTTAGCGACTACATGATAGAAACAATACATGTATTAATTTAATGCATTTGTATTAAGTTTGAAGTTGTTAAGTCTATAACCCTTGCTAGACAGACCTAATGACTGTGAAACTTTTACTGTGGCTTGGTAACAACCTAAACAGAGACTTGGTCAAGTTTTAGTTGCAGCAAAGCTCATTTGAGCCCTCCACAATTAATTATGTCCTTGACCTTAATTGGAACTCTTAGGGTGTTCTGGGAATTTTCATGAAGCCAACTGTGACTTTCTGAAAACTAGATTTTCAGAGGGTTCTAATGGAGTTGGTCTCACTTAATGTGAAGGTTCCTAGCTAAAGTTATGAGCTAAACAATTTCGGAGAAAATTCTGAAAATGTTTCTGAACATTTTCTATTTTCTCTGGAACAGTCTCACTAATCACACCATTAGGTGGAGCAGATGAGCTCAAATGGATCTGAAATTTTTATGGTAGTTCAGGGGTATTTTGGTGAACATCCCAGCAAAATTTCAGGATTTTCCTCCAAAGGATTCTCCAGTTAAAATTCCTAACAGTTTAAACTTTGAGGAATTAATTCTGGAGAATTAAGGGTTTTTGTGAAGTGAAACTTGATTTGCTGGAAAGTACTCGGAGAGCTGAAACTAGCAAAATTTGGTTCACTCAATTTGGAGCTTTCTATCCAAAGTTATGAGGATTTGAAGTTTGAAGGAAATCTGAAAATCGGGGAAAAGTTTAAACTCGCGCGTGGGCCCAGGGGACACGCGTCGCACTGTGAGGCGACAGCACACCGCGGCCCACAATGATTTTACGCGCCAGCACACCCGACCCCGGCCGCAGACGGATCCCGATTCAAAATATCTCCTGCTGACAGCTGGGTTCGACCCCCTTCTTCAACCTCGCGACACCCGCGCCCCGCCGCCGAGGGATCTCGCCGGAGAGCTCGCCGCCGGCCGCTGTACAGCTCCAAACTTCTCGATTCTGGCCGCCCCTGCCTACTTTTACTCGGGGAACAGGATCCGAGGGTCAGCTGCTTATGACAATGGCCGGAGCATGGACGCCGACGAGCCGCCACCTCAGAACGACTTCGGCCATGTCGGCTGACTACCCTAGCACCTCAGCTACTTGGGAAATCGGTCGGGGAGCATCAGTGGACCTCAGTGAAGGTCTACATGAGCTCGAGGCAGCTCGGGGAAGGCCCGAAATAGGTCCTCACCGTGCGCCCGATGCCGCCCGTTCATTCCGCCATTGGTAGACCTCAAATTACGCCGGGTACAGAGGTTCTCCGGCCCAGAGTTGTGAAGGCAACTTGTGCGTTACCGTGTCTAGCTTGTGTGAGAGCGGTTTGAGGCCCTCTAATCCTTTCTAGAGCATGAATTAAACAGAATCGTACCCGAAGGTCGTTCTGCACACAGAAAGGGGAAAAGTGGAAATTCGCCGCCGGTGAGCAACCACTCAAGCTGTGGCTCGGGGGTGAGCAGCACCGGTCACCAGCGCGTCCAAGGGTGCCTTGGCTCGGGCATGACAACGCCCTGGTTAGGCTGTCCACGAGAGCCCGGGGTGCGGCGGTTCCAAGTCCCTAATTTGATTTTTCGGCACAGCCGATATCAATCGGTTTTAACTGAATTCTAGCAACGGGGAGGATAGAGGAAGGTCTCTAGTACCTTGCTGGGGCTCTGGAGTGGAAGGAGGAGCTGCGATCGGCGTCCTCCGATCAAGTCCGAGCTGCGGAAGTTTTCGGCCAGCGCTGAGTTCTTGCGGAGAAGAACGGTGGTGCCTCGGCCGAGGAGGGGGCAGGCGCCTTAAGAAGGCTCTGCACCGCCTCACGCCCGCGCGTGGGCATTCAGCTGCTGGCGCGGCGGCTGCCCTCGGTGGCGATCACCGCTGCGGCTCGGCGACCCGAGTGAAAAAGTCTCAGTCGGTTTGATCTGAGCAGTGGCTGACATGTGGGTCCCACCTCCAGTTTTAACCTCTGAAATTTACTCCTAATCACTGTTGTAAACAGTGAACCCCATACTACCCTTGGAAATTCAAATTATTCACCCATGCGCCATTTGAATTGATCAAAGTTCAAATGAGGTTTGGTTTGAATGAATTTCAGCACAAGTTCAGTTTGAAATTCAAATAAAGTTTGAATTTCTCCCCCTTAGCTCATGTCAAGATCAACTCCAAATGGAGTGAAAATTGGTGTGTGAGCTCACAAAAATGTGCTGAGTAAGAATATGCCTTCCACTTTTAAATTCCTGGAATAAAAACAGTTTGAATTTGAATATGGTTTCAAACTGCTCTCTTCCTAACTATACCCAAACTGACCTCAAAAAGGTTTTGAATTTGGGTGAAACTTGGCATGGACATCCTTAGTAAAGTGTAGGAGTTTTCATATGTCCAGCCCATCTATATCACATGTGGGAAATACCACTTTTGCAATGTGTGAGTTTGTTTTCTAATGAGCATGTTGATAATTGTTACTTGCTCTTCATTTGTGTTCATCATCTTTCCTCAAATGAGGTGTGTGTGTGTGGTGATGAACACTTCAATTATGTGTCAAAAACTGAGGCCCTTACATTCCTCCCCCCTTAAAAGAATCTCGTCCCGAGATTATAAGGTGAAAATGAGAGAGAGGACGGTGGAAAATTACCGGATATGTGACGTGAAAAAGTCGGGGTAGTTAGTGCGAAGGAATTCTTTGCTCTCCCATGTCGCTTCGTCCATGGAGTGATTACTCCATAGAACCTTGTAGAACCATAACGTACGGTTGCGTGTGGTTCGGGCCTTTTCATCAATAATCTGCACCGGTTCCTCCCGATAGGTGAGATCCGGTTGCAGTTCTTCAATGTCTTCCAGCTGAACGGTAGTTGATAGCTTGAGACACTTCCTCAGCTGGGAAATGTGAAAGACGTCGTGCACACCGGAAAGTGCTTCTGGTAATTTCAACCGGTATGCCACTGATCCACATCTTTCGGTAATCTGGAATGGACCGATGAATCGGGGTGCCAACTTTCCTCTCACCCCAAATCTTAATTACGCCCTTCATTGGAGATACCCGTAGATATACGTGCTCTCCAACTTCGAATTGTAATGGGCGCCTTCTCCGGTCCCCATACTGTTTCTGTCGGGATTGAGCGGCTTTTAGGTTCGCTTGAGTCAGTCGAACTTTTTCTTCCGCGTTGTTGACAAGGTCAATTCCGAAGGTAACCCTTTCGCCAGACTCACACCAGTTCAATGGTGTGCGGCATTTTCTTCCGTATAGCGCCTCGTAGGGCGCCATCTTGATGCTGGCTTGGTAACCATTGTTGTACGAGAACTCGGCTAATGGCAAGTGATCATCCCAATTCTTGCCGTGGTTGATAGCGCAAGCTCGTAGCATGTCTTCTAAGA
This sequence comes from Neostapfia colusana, assembly GCA_030760725.1. Lineage (NCBI taxonomy): Eukaryota > Viridiplantae > Streptophyta > Magnoliopsida > Poales > Poaceae > Neostapfia > Neostapfia colusana. Next base: position 60,230,531 of record JASWHV010000005.1, on the reverse strand, counting down.
TTTGATTTACCCGCAACGTTTGCCCATCCGTCTGCGGGTGGTAGGCTGAACTACAGATCAGCTTCGTCCCCAAGGCAGCGTGTAGCTGCTCCCATAAACGGGACACAAATAAAGTGCCCCGATCCGATATGATAGTACGGGGTACGCCGTACAAGCATAGGATCCGTGAGATGTACAGTTCAACGTACTTCTTGGCGTTGTAGTTGGTGTTGACCGGGATGAAATGGGCAACTTTGTTGAGCCGATCGACAATCACCCACACAGAATCATGTTTCTGCAAGGTGGTGGGTAAACCGACGATGAAATCCATGCTCACATCCTCCCACTTCCAGGCAGGAACGCCCAGTGGTTGTAGCAGTCCCGGTTTCCGCATGTGGTCTGCCTTCACCCTTCGACATGTATCACACTCGGACACGTATTTTGCAGTCTCTCGCTTCATCCGTGTCCACCAAAACTTGCTTCTGAGTTCTTGATACATCTTGTTGCTGCCGGGGTTAATAGAGAGCTTTGATAAGTGAGCCTCATCAAAGATCTTCTTCCGTAGTTCCGGGTTACGGGGTACGACGATCCGGTCCTTGAACCATAGGACGCCGTCTCTGTCTTTCCGGAAACATTTCAGCTCCCCACTATCTACACGTCTCCGCAAGTGTGGCATGCCCTTGTCATTCTTCTGGGCTGCCGCTATCTCTTCACGGATGGTGGGGATCAAAGCTAGGTTGTAGAGAGCTCCGTATGGAATCACACGTAGTGGTGGTTCGCTCTCTTCCAACGGTGTGATGGTCAGATTGTTGACGTGTGACTTGCGGCTCAGCGCATCTGCCACTACGTTTGCCTTGCCCGGATGATAATGGATATCTATTTCGTAATCCTTTATCAGCTCTAACCATCTTCGTTGCCTCATGTTCAGCTCCTTCTGAGTGAATATATACTTGAGGCTTTTGTGATCGGTATATAAATGTACGAGATTACCGAGTAGGTAGTGCCTCCACATTTTTAGTGCAAGTACCACGGCAGCGAGCTCCAAGTCGTGAGTTGGATAATTCTGCTCATGGTTCCTAAGCTGCCGTGATCCATGTGCGACCACTCTTCGGTCTTGCATCAGCACACATCCGAGCCCAATGCCGGATGCATCGCAGTACACATCGAACGGTTTTGTTGTGTCTGGCTGCGCCAAAACCGGTGCTGATGTCAGGTGCTTGACTAAAGCCTTGAATGCTGCTTCACATGTTGGACTCCAAACATATTTGATAGCCTTCTTCAGCAGCTCTGTCATTGGCTTGGCAATCTTCGAGAAGTTCGGAATGAACCTCCGATAATATCCCGCGAGTCCGAGGAAACTCCGTACCTCGTGAACAGTTCTCGGTGATTTCCAATTCAGCACTTGAGTGATCTTGCTTGGGTCCACAGCGATACCCTCCGCTGAGATGATATGCCCGAGGAAAGGCACTTGCGATATCCAAAACTCGCATTTGCTGAATTTTGCGTATAACTTATGGTCCCGCAGCCGTTGCAAGACTATACGCAAATGTTTCTTGTGATCTTCCTCCGACTTGGAATATACCAAGATGTCGTCGATGAAGACCACGACAAACTTGTCCAGCTCCGGCATGAATACCGAGTTCATTAAGTACATGAAGTGAGCTGGAGCATTGGTGAGGCTGAAGGACATGACCAGGTACTCATAAAGTCCGTACCTCGTCGAGATAGCCGTCTTCGGAATGTCCTCAGCCCTTATCTTAATCTGATGGTACCCGGATCTTAAATCCATCTTGGAAAAGATCTTTGCTTCGACCAACTGATCAAACAACATGTCGATCCGTGGCAACGGGTACTTGTTCTTGATGGTTACGGCATTTAATGGACGATAGTCCACGCAAATCCGCAACGTCTCATCCTTCTTCTTGACAAATAATGCTGAACATCCCCATGGTGAGGAGCTCGGCCTAATAAAACCCTTCTCCAGAAGGTCCGTGAGCTTAGTCTTCAGTTCAGCCAACTCCTTGGGCGCCATCTTGTACGGCCTTCGGGATATTGGCATGGTTCCCGGTGCAAGTTCAATCTTGAACTCCACCTCTCTATCGGGTGGCATTCCCGGTAAATCATCCGGAAATACATCAGGGAACTCTCGGACCACTGGAATGTCTTCCAATCTGATAGTTGTGGACTGATAGACACTTGAAAGTTTTATTTCTGGACTGTCCAGAAATAATGAGTGAGAACCGTGCACCTCTGAGTTTAAGTGCACGACTCGAAGGACGGTGTCTAAAACCGCGCCATGGCGGGTTAACCACGATATCCCTAGGATGACATCGACCTTCTGTCCCTCTAAGATAATGAGAGACGTGGGGTACACTCTACCCGCTAAGCATAATGGTGCTTTGGAGACCATTACGCTTGCTGAAATCTTCCCCCCCGGTGAACAAATTAAATATGGACTATCGGTGGGTAGTATTGGCAAACTGTGTTTAGCAATGAAAGCTTGGCTAATAAAATTATGCGTGGCGCCTGAATCAAACAGTACTATAGAGGGATGCTGGTGGAGTTGAAACATACCCGCAAGGATTGGCTCGCCCTCCGGCACGTCCTCAATGGCAAGTTGGTGGACAGTGCCGGGCCTAGGGTTTGCCCGCCGCGCATTAGTAGGGTTCCGGGGTTGATTCCTCCCCGGAAACTGTGGTGCCACTCCGCCGCCTTGCCTCTCCGGGCAACTGCTCGCGAAGTGTCCTGGACGACCACACTTGTAACATGTGGCCGCTGCTTGTGGAGTACTCGGTGGACGAAAGCCCGGCATGCGTTGCTGAGGTGCAAACGCACGCGGCATCGCCCGTTGCTGCTGTTGTGGTTGCTGTGGTGCTGGCAGTGCCGGCCGGAATGCCGGTGAAGAGTACGGGCGACTGCGGAACGGCATCGACCACTGTGGTGGTTGCCAGCGTGGACCTGATGGTGGGCGATTCACCATCCGAAACTTCTGGGAAGGACCGCCTCCTTCTCCACTGCTCTGCGGCGCGCTTCGCTTTCTCTCCGCCGCCGCTAACTCCTTGCCGGAGTCCTCCTGAACAATCGCAGCATCAATGATATCGTTGAGGCTGCCACGATTGAACATCGCCAATTTGTCCTTCAGGAGCGGGTTAAGCCCCTGGTAAAAGTGGTCTCGCCGCTTCTCGTCGGTATCAGCATGATACGACGCATATAGCGCGAGATCGTTAAACGCCCTGGAGTATTCCAGCGCGTTCCGGCTCCCTTGTTGCAGGTGTAAGAACTCCTGCGTCTTCCTCTTCATCAGACCTGGCGGTATATGATAGGCCCTGAAGGCCGTCCGGAACTCCGTCCAGGTCATCACTCGGTCGGTGGGTTGTGAAGCACAGAAGTTGGCCCACCACGCGCTCGCGGATCCTTGGAGCTGCTGGACCGCGAACTGAGTCTTGCGCTGCTCGCTGATTTGGAGCAGCCCGAACTTCATCTCTATGGCGCGGAGCCAGTTGTCCGCGTCAAGTGGTTCATCCGCCCTTGAGAATACAGGGGGATGAGTCGCCAGGAAGTCGGAGTAGGAGCTCTGTTGGCGCTCCTCGCGATCTTGACGTCTCTCTGGGCGAGACGTATTTGCGATGAGAGTCTGCAGCAACTCTGTGTGCTGCTGATGCGAGCCCGCCATTGCCGCGACAATGTCGGCCAATGTAACCGTTGGCAATGGCGGTGGCGGTGTTTGCTGTTGCTGTTGCTGCTGCTGTCCCGAGGAGTCCTTGGGAGGTGGTTGGGAGGTCTCTCCCCCTTGACTGGTACCCCCAACGTCAGGGTTGGCACGAGTACGCGTCATTCTGAAATTCAAAACAGCAGCAATTAGCACATGTCTCACTTTAAATTCCATACGCAACAGTAGGTATTGAAGTGACACATGCTTAATTTGCACAACATTCACATATATTGATAAAGCAGAAACTTTATACAAGATTCATTGTTCTCGGATCGCCGAGAAGTCGTGCTCATGTCGTCACTACCTATACATACGCTACTGTCTACACGACATGCCACCGATTACAAAAGTTGGGTTACGCTACCCTAGCTGCCCTACTTGGCAACCGTAACCCCCTACTCGGAGTAGAACTCGACCTCCTGTGGGTCGTCCTCCTCCGGTACCTCTGCTGGTTGTTCTGGGTCTACCACCTCTTCTCCCATCCCGGGTTCTCCCATTGCTGGAAGACCCAAGACTACCGGTACGCCTAACACCTGGGGCACGAGGTCCTGCAAAGCATGCACCTCATCCATAGCTTGGTTGTAGTCCTCTTCCCAGCCTTGGCCTTCCTCGATAGCGTCGTCCCGCTCTTGAGCAAGGTCCTCATTCTGCTGGGTTAGGGTCTGCACCAGCTCTTGCAACGCCGCGATGTCAACACGGCTCTTCCTCTTTGCCTTCTTCAGACGACGCAACTGATTGTGTTGTTCATTCAGTCGCTTGATCGTCGGAAGGAGCACAATGTGGAGTGCGCTGTGAGCACTCTCGAAATGATCTCCACGGCTTGTGCTCTCCTTGAGCTTGGTGGCGAGATGCTCCGTATGAACAGCTTGGCTGTCCATCACAGCGTTTCCCGCCCTCATTTGGAGGCTGAGATTTGCCTCTGCGGGGTTGTACCTTGGGCAACTCGGGTCTGTTGCCTCCAGGTACCTCTCTTCCCACACATACTGAGCTCGTCCCTCCACCGGAACGAGTGCGTATGGAGTGCCCTCCATAGCCTGCGCGTGTAGTTGGCAGAAACGTGACATAGTGTCACGGGCTGCCACTTGCCACATCCCTTCCGGTTGTCTTCCTCTCACCGTGACAGTGAATGGCACCCAACCGGGTGGCGTAGGTCCTGCAGGAACCTCGACATGGATCGTCCACGTCTTGTTCCCCCCTTCGCCATCTTCTTTGGCAAAGTACTGCGGCATCTGATTGTACCCGAAATATTAGAGCATTTGCCACAATGCTTCCGGGTAGCCGCTACGGTCAGAACAGTGGGAAACTACCCACCCGTTCTCCAACTGTTTATCCGCTGCCATCTGTAAAAATATATTTGAGAAATGTCAAATATTTATTTAAACAGTAAACCATTGAGTTATAACATAAGACATGTCATTGAACCCATAAAACTTGGAAACATAGTTCAAATTTTAAACAAATTTGACTGCTGATCTACTGTTCCCATGACAGCCCTGACCAGTTTCCATTTCAACCTGATTTAGGCCATGTTAAAGGCAAAACTAATTCTGGAGCTCAACATCAAAGTTAAAGCTAACTTCAATAGCTTTCCAGCCAGTATTTTCTTGGCCTAGGATCTGTCCTGGTTCAAAGGTTATGAGATGTCAAAATTAACAGAATTTCTGGAAACAATTGGACAGCACCTCCCTGCCTTAGGTACTGATTTGATCCAAGAATCCCAGTTACTTCTGTTCCTAATCTGACAAAACTTTCTGTTACAAAGTTGTAACCCATCTCATAATCTTTCCAGAACTACCTCATTTTCTATTTTTGGGATTTTTATGCAGGAAGTTATGCTTAATTTACAGAGAGTCTTTGCTCTGTCCTGTTTTCTGGACAGTTTCAACTCTACTGCATTTTTCGAGTGGTTAAGGGATGAAACACCTCTGGACCTCAACAGAAAAGTTGTAAAGTTCTTCCAAAGATTTCCAGAAATGTATCATTCGACCCCAACCTCGAAAGAACTCAACCTCTAACCTCTGATTAACTTCAGCCTTGATTCAGCTAAAAACAGAGTGCTCTGTCCTTAACAACCTATAAGTTGAAAACTTGTTAACTTTGAATATCCTGTTCAAGGGAAGGAGTTACATCAAGTTTTACTACTTTGGATCAAAACTTTTAAGTTTTAATTAAATTTGTTCATTTAGTTGGGTGTGACGCCGATGCGTCACCAGATCATGTCGGTACTACGTCCTCACAAGAAAAACCAATACCGGACTTAGCCGGCTTCGTTATTTCAGTGGCACTAAACGTCACTTGCACACGGATGCTACACGTCTACCGTTTCGTGGTCAGGCTACCTGCAGAAACTCAAACAATCATCAGACTCGGCTGCACACCGAGCCCGGAATCCATACAGTTAGTACACCCGGCCGTCATCACTCGCCCGGATGTTCTCAAGCCAACCACGCCTTGAGTTACGTGTTCACGTCTTAGACCATGTGACGGGGTCTCCCAAGTTGCACCACGCACGCCAGGGACAGACGTTGCTCGAATACCCCAAACGACATGAAGAGTCGTAGAGGATATCAAAGCGGGTCGGGTTACCTGCCACCCGTGGGGCTCCACCCTTCAGCTTGTGCGCACTGGTGGACAGCGCTTACGTGCACCCCCCAAGACATGAACGTCCCGAGATGCATGATTTTCCGACATAACAAATAGGTGAATATGCCACTTTCTATATGCTAATAACATCCTTATACGGGCTACTAACTCGTTCCTCACTGGATTTTTGAAAAAGAAGACCTTTGTACTGTGTTAAACCTCAAGCGAGCTCTGATACCAACGCTGACACGACCCCATTTGGTCCTGTCGAGCCAGGATCACGCTGAGGGGTGCTGCGTTGCACAGCACCGGATAACACACGTCAAAGGTACAAAGCGGAAGCAAAAATTTTATTACATAAACAAGTTTATGAACATGTTTACAGCAAAATAAGTTCAGTCTACACTCGCGGGCGTAGACTAAGCATCAAGTGCACGTTCAGCCCTCGAACTTGTCCTTGCTAGCACACACGCACACTAACTCTGCGGCCTGCATGACTCCCACTCGACGGGGTTCCCCTCCTGGGGTTCCGTCTCCTCTTCGGGAGTACCTTCCTCATAGAACCCTTCAAAAGCTTCAAACACAAGCAGTGAGCACGAAGGCTCAGCAAGTCTGACCCGTCTCACCTAAACATGGAACTTCTACATGAGGGTAACGGGTTACATGAGGTAAAAATCAGTTGCAAGGACTCGCCTAATTAGTAGAACCTTACTTTCAAGTTTTAGCAGCAGGTTGTGGAGAACCTTACGCTAAGGCACATGAGAGAGCCGCAATCAAACAAGAAACGCATTTCTCTCATGTACTTTGCCCAAAGTTGAAAAGAACTTTAGTTAGCTCTAAGCTACAGCATATCATTAACAATCAATGTCCAGCTTTCAATCAGCAACATTTTAACATGTAACTAGCCTGTTCTTTCTACGTCACGGTACAGTGAACAAGTGGTACTCACTGACCGTGAGGGACGGCGATTATAATCGATTTACACCTGCAGGGTTACCCGAACAACCCGTCACGTACACCCGTACTCGATGTTGCCTACAACAACCATCACGGACGCCGTACGCAACTACCTTTCACCCGTCAGCCAAATATTGAACCGGTCCCATCGTCCCGAGCAAGAGGTCTCTGCACGCACATCTCCGTGCCGCCAGCCGATTTACACCTCAAGCTCTCAACCTACCCTCTGAACGACGGGCAATGCCTCAATACCCAGCTACCCGAGTTACATCAGTTTCCCGGTTCCCATATAGCCGGTAGGTCTTCGGTACTGTTCTAGCTTGTTCAACAGGCCCGCACATGGCTTGGTCCTCAATCGACACAAGCGGAGCTACAGCACACAGGCCCCAAAGTCCTGCTGCCCTTACCTTCCGCTAGGTCTCATTTTCTTGCCATGTGTTTCATGTGCTATCACTACCCGAGCAATGTGCCTCTAGCCTATTCTCGCGAGTAGTTCCAACTACTCAACTTGTACCGAATCCTACTCTATCCTAGCAATGCAGTAGCTAACGGGGTTTGCAATCCTAACCCATCCCATGGTTCTCTTGGCTATGCAGTGGGGCTTCCAAACACGACTCTAATGCACAGAATAAAGGAAACAAGTATGTGCTCAAAACAATAAAAATTTGTAAAAAGGTTAATGCAAACCGGAGCTTGCCTTGCTGCTCTTGGTCGTAGGCTAGCTGTTCCTCCGGAGTAACGAAGTCTAGGACTTCGGGTTCCTCCTCGACCTTAGCGACTACATGATAGAAACAATACATGTATTAATTTAATGCATTTGTATTAAGTTTGAAGTTGTTAAGTCTATAACCCTTGCTAGACAGACCTAATGACTGTGAAACTTTTACTGTGGCTTGGTTACAACCTAAACAGAGACTTGGTCAAGTTTTAGTTGCAGCAAAGCTCATTTGAGCCCTCCACAATTAATTTTGTCCTTGACCTTAATTGGAACTCTTAGGGTGTTCTAGGAATTTTAATGAAACCAACTGTGACTTTATGAAAACTAGATTTTCAGAGGGTTCTAATGGAGTTGGTCTCACTTAATTTGAAGGTTCCTAGCTAAAGTTATGAGCTAAACAATTTCGGAGAAAATTCTGAAAATGTTTCTGAACATTTTCTATTTTCTCTGGAACAGTCTCACTAATCACACCATTAGGTGGATCATATGAGCTCAAATGGATCTGAATTTTTTATGGTAGTTCAGGGGTATTTTTATGAACATCCCAGCAAAATTTCAGGATTTTCCTCCAAAGGATTCTCCAGTTAAAATTCCTAACAGTTTAAAATTTGAGGAATTAATTCTGGAGAATTAAGGGTTTTTGTGAAGTGAAACTTGATTTTCTGGAAAGTACTCGGAGAGCTGAATCCAGAAAAATTTGGTTCACTCAATTTGGAGCTTTCTAGCCAAAGTTATGAGGATTTGAAGTTTGAAGGAAATCTGAAAATCGGGGAAAAGTTTAAACTCGCGCGTGGGCCCAGGGGACACGCGTCGCACGCCGAGGCGACAGCACACCGCGGCCCACAATGATTTTACGCGCCAGCACACCCGATCCCGGCCGCAGCCGGATCCCGATTCAAAATATCTCCCGCTGACAGCTGGGGTCCACCCCCTTCTTCAACCTCGCGACACCCGCGCCCCGCCGCCGAGGGATCTCGCCGGAGAGCTCGCCGCCGGCCGCTGTACAGCTCCAAACTTCTCGATTCTGGCCGCCCCTGCCTACTTTTACTCGGGGAACAGGATCCGAGGGTCAGCTGCTTATGACAATGGCCGGAGCATGGTCGGCGACGAGCCGCCACCTCAGAACGACTTCGGCCATGTCGGCTGACTACCCTAGCACCTCAGCTACTTGGGAAATCGGACGGGGAGCATCAGTGGACCTCAGAGAAGGTCAACATGAGCTCGAGGCAGCTTGGGGAAGGCCCAAAATAGGTCCTCACCGTGCGCCCTATGCCGCCCGTTCATTCCGCCATTGGTAGACCTCAAATTACGCCGGGTACAGGGGTTCTCCGGCCCAGAGTTGTGAAGGCAACTTGTGCGTTACCGTGTCTAGCTTGTGTGAGAGCGGTTTGAGGCCCTCTAATCCTTTCTAGAGCACGAATTAAACAGAATCGTACCCGAAGGTCGTTCTGCACACAGAAAGGGGAAAAGTGGAAATTCGTCGCCGGTGAGCAACCACTCGAGCTGTGGCTCGGGGGTGAGCAGCACCGGTCACCAGCGCGTCCAAGGGTGCCTTGGCTCGGGCGTGACAACTCCCTGGTTGGGCTGTCCACGAGAGCCCGGGGTGCGGCGGCTCCAAGTCCCGAATTTGATTTTTCGGCACAGCCGATATCAATCGGTTTTAACTGAATTCTAGCAACGGGGAGGATGGAGGAAGGTCTCTAGTACCTTGCTGGGGCTCTGTAGTGGAAGGAGGGAGCTGCGATCGGCGTCCTCCGATCAAGTCCGAGCTGCGGAAGTTTTCGGCCGGCGCTGAGTTCTTGCGGAGAAGAACGGTGGTGCCTCGGCCGAGGAGGGGGCAGGCGCCTTAAGAAGGCTCTGCACCGCCTCACGCCCGCGCGTGGGCAAGCAGCTGCTGGCGCGGCGGCTGCCATCGGTGGCGATCACCACTGCGGCTCGGCGACCCGAGTGAAAAAGTCTCAGTCGGTTTGATCTGAGCAGTGGCTGACATGTGGGTCCCACCTCCAGTTTTAACCTCTGAAATTTACTCCTAATCACTGTTGTAAACAGTGAACCCCATACTACCCTTGGAAATTCAAATTATTCACCCATGAGCCATTTGAATTGATCAAAGTTCAAATGAGGTTTGGTTTGAATGAATTTCAGCACAAGTTCAGTTTGAAATTCAAATAAAGTTTGAATTTCTCCCCCTTAGCTCATGTCAAGATCAACTCCAAATGGAGTGAAAATTGGTGTGTGAGCTCACAAAAATGTGCTGAGTAAGAATATGCCTTCCACTTTTAAATTCCTGGAATAAAAACAGTTTGAATTGGAATATGGTTTCAAACTGCTCTCTTCCTAACTATACCCAAACTGACCTCAAAAAGGTTTTCAATTTGGGTGAAACTTGGCATGGACATCCTTAGTAAAGTGTAGGAGTTTTCATATGTCCAGCCCATCTATATCACATGTGGGAAATACCACTTTTGCAATGTGTGAGTTTGTTTTCTAATGAGCATGTTGATAATTGTTACTTGCTCTTCATTTGTGTTCATCATCTTTCCTCAAATGAGGTGTGTGTGTGTGGTGATGAACACTTCAATTATGTGTCAAAAACTGAGGCCCTTATATTATGCTTCGACGTCACACCCCACTAAATGATCAATATCATTGTAAAACTTGAAAGTTTTGGTCCAGAGCACTAAAACATTGATTTAACTCCTTCCCTTAATCAGGATATTCAAGGTAAACAAAATTTTCAACTTATAGGATACTAAGGACAGAGTCCACTGTTTTCAGCTGAAATAATGCTGAAGTTACACAGAGGATAGAGGTCGAGTTCTTTCAAGGTTTGGGTCATATGATACATTTATGGACTCTTTGGAAGAGCTTTACAACTTTTCTTATTGATGTCCAGAGGTGTTTCATCCCTTACCCAGTCGAAAAATGCAGTAGAGTTGAAACTGTCCAGAAAACAGGGCAGAGTAAATACTATCGATAAATTGAGAATAACTTCCTGCATAAAAATCCAAAAATAGAAAATGAGGTAGTTCTAAAATTTTCATGAGATGAGGTACAACTTTGTAACAGAAAGTTTTGTCAAATTCGACGTAGAATTAACTGGAATTCTTGGATCAAATCAGTACCTCAAGCAGGGAGGTGCTATCCAATTTTCTCCAGAAATTATGTCAACTTTGACATCTCATAACTTTTGAACCAGGATTGATATGACGGCAAATAAATACATTCTGGAAAGCTATTGAAGTTAAATTTGACTTTGATGTTGAGCTCCAGAACTGGTTTTGCTTTATCATGGTCTAAATCAGGTGATAAAGAAACTGGTCAGGGCTTTCAGTTTGGGCAGCAGACCAGCGATCAAATTTGTTCTAAGTTTGATTTGTGTTTCCATGTTTTATGAATTCAATGACATGTTTTATGTTATAACTCAATGATTTACTGCTAAAATGAATATTTGACCTTTTTCAAATATATTTCTACAGATGGCAGTGGATAAACAACTGGAGAACGGGTGGTGGTATCCCACTGTTCTTAACGCAGCGGTTATCCGGAATTGTTGAAGCTAATGCTTCAATATTTCGGGTACATGGAGACGCTGCGTTACCTCGCCAAGGAGGAAAGCGAGGAGGGGAACAAGACATGGACCATCCATGTCGAAGTTCCAGCAGGACCTACGCCACCCGGTTGGGCACCGTTCACCGTCACGGTGAGAGGTAGACAACCGGAGGAGATGTGGCAGGTGGCAGCCAGCGACACCATGTTGCGTTTCTGCCAGCTACACGTGAGAGCTATGGAGGGCACTCCATACGTGCTTGTCCCAGTTGAGGGGCGAGCTAATCACGTGTGGAGGGAGAGGTACTTGGAGGCAACGGATCCGAGTTGCCCAAGGTACAACCCTGCGGAGGTGAATCTTAGCCTCCAGTTGATGGCAGGAAAGACAATGATGGACAGCCAAGCTGTCCATACAGTTTGACTTGCCGTGGAGCTCAAGAAGAGCACCAGCCACCAAGACCATTTTGAGAGTGCTCAAAGCGCACTCTGTAACATGTCGTGTAGACAGTAGCATGTGTATAGGTAGTGATGACATAAGCATGACTTCTCGGGGATCCAAGAATAATGTATCTTGTATAAAGTTTATGCTTTATCAATATATGTGAATGTTGTGCAAGTTTATTTATATTTCACTGCAATACCTACTGTTTTCTATGGAATTTTAAGAATGGCATGTGCTGATCATTGCTGTTTTGAATTTTGGAATGACTCGTGCCAACCCGGAGGTTGGGGGTTCCAGTCAGGGGGGAGAGGCCTCCCAACAGCCTCCCGAGACTTCCTTGGGACCACAGCAACAGCAACAGCAACAACAGCAGCAACCGCCACCACCACCGCCAATGGTCACGTTGGATGATATTGTTGCGGCCATGGCGGGCTCGCACCAGCAGCATACCGAACTGTTGCAAATGCTGATTGCAAATACATCTCAACCTGAGAGGTGTCAAGACCGAGAGGAGCGTCAACAAAGCTCCTACTCAGACTTTCTGGGTACTCAACCCCCGGTATTCTCAAGGGCGGGTGAACCCCTCGATGTGGACAACTGGCTTCGCACGATGGAGATGAAATTTGGGCCGCTCCAAGTGAGTGAGCAGCAGAAGACGCAGTTCATTGCCCAGCAGCTTCAAGGGTCCGCGAGCGCTTGGTGGGCAAACTTATGTGCCTCGCAACCCACCGAGCGGGTGCTGACCTGGGCGGAGTTCCGGACGGCCTTCAGGGCCTATCACATATCGCCAGGTCTTATGAAGAGGAAGACGCCGGAGTTCCTTCGCCAGCAGCAAGGCAGCAGAAATGCGCTGGAGTACTCCAGGGCGTTCAACAATCTCGCGCTCTATGCGTCATATCACGTCGATACTGACAAGAAGCGGCAGGACCACTTCTACCAGGGGCTGAATCCGCTCCTGAAGGACAAGCTGGCGATGTTCAAACGCGGCAGCCTCAGTGACATTATTAATGCTATGATTGTGTAAGAGGACTCCGGCAAGGAGTTAGCGGCAGCGGAGAAGAAACAAAGCGCACTGCAGAGCAGAGGAGAGCGAGGTGGTCCTCCCCAAAAATACTGTATGGTGTATCGCTCACCATCAGGTCAACGCTGGCAATTCCGTAGTCGGCCGTATTCTCCACAGGCGTTCCGGCCGGCATTACCAGCACCACCTCCGCAGCAACAACACCAGCAGTGGACGATGCCGCGTGCGTTTGCCCCTCAGCAGCGCATGCCAGGCTTTCATCCTCCAAGCATGGGCCAGCCGTCAACCACATGCTACAAATGTGTTCGCCAAGGGCACTTCGCCAACAATTGCTTCGAGAGGCAAGACGGCGGAGTGGCACCACAGTTTCCGGAGAGGAATCTGCCCCGGAACCCCATTAATGCGCGGCGGGCAAACCCTAAGCCCGGCACCGTCCACCAACTCACCGTAAAGGACATGCCGGAGGGAGAGCCAATTCTTGTGGGTATGTTCCAACTCCACCAGCATCCCGCCATAGTTTTATTTGATTCAGGCGCCACGCATAGTTTCATTAGCCAAGCATTTATTGCTAAATACAGCTTGCAAATACTACCCACCAAAAGTCCTTACTTGATTTGTTCACCGGGTGGGAAAATTTCAGCAAGTATGATGGTTTCGAAAGCGCCATTATGCTTAGGGGGTAGAGTATACCCTACGTCTCTCATAGCTTTAGAGGTACAAAAAGTGGATGTCATCCTAGGGATGTCGTGGCTAACCCGCCACGGCGCTGTTTTAGACACCGTCCTCCGAGTCGTGCATTTGCACTCAAAAATACACGAGTCTCACTCATTATTTCTTGACAGTCCACAAATAAAACTTCCAAGTGTATCCGATCCACCCACTACAGGAAAAACGATCATTGACGACGGCCAAATTTATTGACAACGGGGCCATCGTCTTTAATGTTATTGACGACGGCCAGACGTGAACCGTCGTCAATAAATTATTGACGACGGTGGCCGTGGTCTTTAACTAAATTCGGGCCCACCCGAGGAGTTATTGATGACGGTGACCTAGCACCGTCATCAAAAAGTCCTTATTGTAAGGGCCTCAGTTTTTGACACCCATTTGCAGTGTTCATCACCACACCACACACCTCATTTGAGGAAGAATGATGAGCACAAATGAAGAGCAAGTAACAATTATCAACATGCTCATTAGAGGACAAACTCACACATTGCAAAAGTGGTATTTCCCACATGTGATATAGATGGGATGGACATATGAAAACTCCTACACTTTGCTAAGGATGTCCATGCCAAGTTTCACCCAAATTCAAAACCTTTTTGAGGTCAGTTTGGGTATAGTTAGGAAGAGGGCAGTTTGAAACCATATTCAAATTCAAACTGTTTTTATCCAATGAATTTAAAAGTGGGGGCATATTCTTACTCAGCACATTTTTGTGAGCTCACACACCAATTTTCACTCCATTTGGAGTTGATCTTGACATGAGCTAAGTGGGAGAAATTCAAACTTTATTTGAATTTCAAACTGAACTTGTGCTGAAATTCATTCAAAACAAACCTCAGTTGAACTTTGATCAATTCAAATGGCTCATGGGTGAATAATTTGAATTGCCAAGGGTAGTATGGGGTTCACTGTTTGCAACAGTGATTAGGAGTAAATTTCAGAGGTTAAAACTGGAGGTGGGACCCACATGTCAGCCACTGCTCAGATCAAACCGACTGAGACTTTCTCACTCGGGTCGCCGAGCCGCAGCGGTGATCGCCACCGAGGCCAGCCGCCGCGCCACCAGCTGCTTGCCCACGCGCGGGCATGAGGCGGTGCAGAGCCTTCTTAAGGCGCCTGCCCCCTCCTCGGCCGAGGCACCACAGTTCTCCCCCGCAAGAACTCAGCGCCGGCCGAAAACTTCCGCAGCTCGTACTTGGTCGGAGAACGCCGATCGCAGCTCCCTCCTTCCACTCCAGAGCCCCAGCAAGGTACTAGAGACCTTCCTCCATCCTCCCCGTTGCTAGAATTCGGTTGAAACCGAGTGATATCGGCTGTGCCGAAAGATCAAAATCGGAACTTGGAACCGCCGCACCTCGGGCTCTCGTGGACAGCCCAACCAGGGCGTTGTCACGCCCGAGCCAAGGCACCCTTGGATGCGCGGGTGACCGGTGCTGCTCATCCCCGAGCCACAGCTCGAGTGGTTGCTCACCGGCGGCGAATTTCCACTTTTCCCCTTTCTGTGTGCAGAACGACCTTCGGGTACGATTCTGTTTAATTCGTGCTCTAGAAAGGATTAGAGGGCCTCAGGCCGCTCTCACACGAGCTAGACACGGTAACGCACAAGTTTCCTTCACAACTCTGGGCCGGAGAACCTCTGTGCCCGGCGTAATTTGAGGTCTACTAATGGCGGAACGAACGGGCGGCATCGGGCGCACGGTGAGGACCTATTTCGGGCCTTCCCCAAGCTGCCTCGAGCTCATGTCGACCTTCTCTGGGGTCCACTGATGCTCCCCGACCCATTTCCCAAGTAGCTGAGGTGCTAGACAAGTCAGCCGACATGGCTGAAGTCGTTCAGAGGTGGCGGCTCGTCGCCGACCATGCTCCGGCCGTTGTCATGAGCAGCTGACCCTCGGATCCTGTTCCCCGAGTAAAAGTAGGCAGGGGCGGCCAGAATCGAGAAGTTTGGAGCTGTACAGCAGCCGGCGGCGAGCTCTCCGGCGAGATCCCTCGGCGGCGGGGCGCGGGTGTCGCAAAGTTGAAGAAGGGGGTGGACCCCAGCTGTCAGCGGCCGATATTTTGAATCGGGATCCGGCTGCGGCCGGGATCGGGTGTGCTGGCGTGCAAAATCCATGTGGGCCGCGATGTGCCATCGCCTAGGCGTGCGACGCGTGTCCCCTGGGCCCATGCGTGAGTTTGAACTTTTCCCCGATTTTCGGATTTCCTTCAAACTTCAAATCCTCATAACTTTGGCTAGAAAGCTCCAAATTGAGTGAACCAAATTTTACTGGATTCAGCTCTCTGAGTACTTTCCAGAAAATCAAGTTTCACTTCATGAAATTCCTTATTTCTCCAGAATTAATTCCTTAAAGTTTAAATTGTTAGGAATTTTAACTGGAGAATCCTTTGGAGGAAAATCCTGAAATTTTGCTGGGATGTTCATAAAAATACCCCTGAACTACCATAAAAATTTCAGATCCATTTGAGCTCATTTAATCCACCTAATGGTGTGATTAGTGAAACTGTTCCAGAGAAAATAGAAAATGTTCAGAAACATTTTCAGAATTTTCTCTGAAATTGTTTAGCTCATATGTTTAGTTTGGAACTTCCAAATTAAGTGAGACCAACTCCATTAGAACCCTCTGAAAATCTAGTTTTCAGAAAGTCATAGTTGGCTTCATGAAAATTCCTAGAACACCCTAAGAGTTCCAATTAAGGTCAAGGACATAATTAATTGTGGAGGGCTCAAATGAGCTTTGCTGCAACTAAAACTTGACCAAGTCTCTGTTTAGGTTGTAACCAAGCCACAGTAAAAGTGTCACAGTCATTAGGTCTGTCTAGCAAGGGTTATAGACTTAACAACTTCAAACTTAATACAAATGCATTAAATTAATACATGTATTGTTTCTATCATGTAGTCGCTAAGGTCGAGGAGGAACCCGAAGTCCTAGACTTCGTTACTCCGGAGGAACAGCTAGCCTACGACCAAGAGCAGCAAGGCAAGCTCCGGTTTGCATTAACCATTTTACAAATTTTTATTGTTTTGAGCACATACTTGTTTCCTTTATTCTGTGCATTAGAGTCTTGTTTGGAAACCCCACTGCATAGCCAAGAAAACCATGGGTTGGGGTTTAGGATTGAAAACTCCGTTAGCTACTGCACTGCTAGGATATAGTAGGATTCGGTACAAGTCGAGTAGTTGGAACTACTCGCGAGAATAGGCTAGAGGCACATTGCTCGGGTAGAGATAGCACATGATACACATGGCAAGAAAATGAGACCGAGCGGAGAGTAAGGGCAGCAGGACTTTGGGGCCTGTGTGCTGTAGCTCCGCTTGTGTCGATTGAGGACCGAGCCGTGTGCGGGCCTGTTGAACAAGCTAGAACAGTACCGAAGACCTACCGGCTATATGGGAACCGGGAAACTGATATAACTCGGGTAGCTGGGTATTGAGGCATTGCCCGTCGTTCAGAGGGTAGGTTGAGAGCTCGAGGTGTAAATCGGCTGGCGGCACGGAGATGCGCGTGCAGAGACCTCTTGCTCGGGACGATGGGACTGGTTCAATATTTGGCTGACGGGTGAAAGGTAGTCGTGTACGGCGTCCGTGATGGTTGTTGTAGGCAACATCGAGTACGGGCGTACGTGACGGGTTGTTCGGGTAACCCTGCAGGTGTAAATCGATTATAATCGCCGTCCCTCGCGGTCAGTGAGTACCACTTGTTCACTGTACCGTGACGTAGAAAGAACAGGCTAGTTACATGTTAAAATGTTGCTGATTGAAAGCTGGACATTGATTGTTAATGATATGCTGTAGCTTAGAGCTAATTAAAGTCTTTTCAACTTTGGGCAAAGTACATGAGAGAAATGCGTTTCTTGTTTGATTGCGGCTCTCTCATGTGCCTTAGCGTAAGGTTCTCCACAACCTGCTGCTAAAACTTGAAAGTAAGGTTCTACTAATTAGGCGAGTCCTTGCAAATGATTTTTACCTCATGCAACCCATTACCCTCATGTAGAAGTTCCATGTTTAGGTGAGACGGGTTAGACTTGCTGAGCCTTCGTGCTCACTGCTTGTGTTTGAAGCTTTTGCAGGGTTCTATGAGGAAGGGACTCCCGAAGAGGAGACGGAACCCCAGGAGGGGAACCCCGTTGAGTGGGAGGCATGCACGCCGCAGAGTTAGTGTGCGTGTGTGCTAGCAAGGACACGTTCTAGGGCTGAACGTGCACTTGATGCTTAGTCTACGCCCGCGAGTGTGGACTAAACGTATTTTGATGTAAACAGGTCATAAAACTGTTTATGTAATAAACTTCCGCTTCCGCTTTGTACCTTTGACGTGTGTTATACGGTGCTGTGCAACGCAGCACCCCTCAGCGTGATCCTGGCTCGACAGGACCAAATGGGGTCGTGTCAGCGTGGTATCAGAGCTCGCTTGAGGTTTAACACAGTACAAAGGTCTTCTTTTTTTCAAAAATCCAGTGAGGAACGAGTTAGTAGCCCGTATAAGGATGTTATTAGTATATAGAAAGTGGCTTATTAACCTATTTGTTATGTCGGAAAATCGTGCATCCCGGGACGTTCATGTCTTGGGGGGTGCACGTAAGCGCTGTCCACCAGTGCGCACAAGCTGAAGGGTGGAGCCCCACGGGTGGCAGGTAACCCGACCCGCTTTAGTATCCTCTACGACTCTTCATGTCGTTTGGGGTATTCGAGCAACGTCTGTCCCTGGCGTGCGTGGTGCAACATGGGAGACCCCGTCACGTGGTCTGAAACGTGAACACGCAACTCAAGGCGTGTTTGGCTTGAGAACATCCGGGCGAGTGATGACGGCCGGGTGTACGAACTGTATGGATTCCGGGCTCGGTGTGCAGCCGAGTCTGACGATTGTTTGAGTTTCTGCAGGTAGCCTTACCACGAAACGGTAGACGTGTAGCATCTGTGTGCGAGTGACGAGTAGTGCCACTGAACTAACGAAGCCGGCTAAGTCCGGTATAGGTTTTTTCCTTTGTGAGGACGTAGTACCGACATAATATGGTGACGCATCGACGTCACATCCAACTAAATGAACAACTTCATTTGAAAACTTTAAGGTTTTGATCCCAAGTAGTAAAACTTGATGTAACTCCTTCCCTTGTACAGGATATTCAAAGTTAACAAGTTTTCAACTTATAGGATGTTAAAGACAGAGCACTCTGTTTTCAGCTGAATCAAGGCTGAAGTTAATCAGAGGTTATAGGATGAGTTCTTTCGAGGTTGGGGTCGTATGATACATTTCTGGAAAGCGTTGGAAGAGCTTTACAACTCTTCTGTTGAGGTGCAGAGGTGTTTCATCCCTTAACCACTCGAAAAATGCAGTAGAGTTGAAACTGTCCAGAAAACAGGACAGAGCAAAGACTCTCTGTAAACTCTCTGTAAATTAAGCATCACTTCCTGCTTCAAAATACAAAAATAGGAAATGAGGTACTTCTGGAAAGCTTATGAGATGGGTTACGACTTTGTAACAGAATGTTTCGTCAGATTGGGAACAGAATTAACTGGGATTCTTGGATCAATTCAGTACCTAAAGCAGGGAGGTGCTGTCCAATTGTTTCCAGAAATTCTGTTAACTTTGACATCTCATAACTTTTGAACCAGGACAGATCGTAGGCCAACCAAATACTTTCTGGAAAGCTATTGAAGTTAACTTTAACTTTGATGTTGAGCTCCAGAATTGGTTTTGCCTTTAACATGGCCTAAATCAGGTTGATATTGAAACTGGTCAGGGCTGTCATGGTAACAGCAGATCAGCAGTCAAATTTGTTTAAAATTTGAACTATGTTTCCAAGTTTTATGGGTTCAATGACATGTTTTATGTTATAACTCAGGGGTTTACTGTTTAAATAAATATTTGACATTTCTCAAATATATTTTTACAGATGGCAGCAGATAAACAGTTGGAGAACGGGTGGGTAGTTTCCCACTGTTCTGACCGTAGCGGCTACCCGGAAGCATTGTGGCAAATGCTCCAATATTTCGGGTACAACCAGATGCCGCAATACTTCGCCAAGGCAGAAGGCGAAGAGGGTAACAAGACGTGGACGATCCATGTCGAGGTTCCCGCAGGACCTACGCCACCCGGTTGGGTGCCATTCACCGTCACGGTGAGAGGGAGACAACCGGAAGGGATGTGGCAAGTGGCAGCCCGTGACACTATGTCACGTTTCTGCCAACTACATGTGCAGGCTATGGAGGGTACTCCATACGCACTCGTTCCGGTGGAGGGACGAGCTCAGCATGTGTGGGAAGAGAGGTACCTGGAGGCAACAGACCCGAGTTGCCCAAGGTACAACCCCACGGAGGCAAACCTCAGCCTCCAAATGAGGGCGGGAAACGCTGTGATGGACAGCCAAGCTGTTCATACGGAGCATCTCACCACCAAGCTCAAGGAGAGCACAAGCCGTGGAGATCATTTCGAGAGTGCTCACAGCGCACTTCGCAATGTGCTTCTTCCGACGATCAAGCGACTGAATGAACAACACAATCAGTTGCGTCGTCTGAAGGAGGCAAAGAAGAAGAGCCGTGTTGACATCGCGGCGTTGCAAGAGCTGGTGCAGACCCTAACCCAGCTGAATGAGGACCTTGCTCAAGAGCGGGACGACGCTATCGAGGAAGGCCAAGGCTGGGAAGAGGACTACAACCAAGCTATGGACGAGGTGCATGCCTTGCAGGACCTCGTGCCCCCGGTATTGGGCGTACCGGTAGTCTTGGGTCTTCCAGCCATGGGAGAACCTGGAATAGGAGAAGAGGTGGTAGACCCCGACCCACCAGCAGAGGTACCGGAGGAGGACGACCCACAGGAGGTCGAGTTCTACTCCGAGTAGGGGGTTACGGTTGCCAAGTAGGGCAGCTAGGGTAGCGTAACCCAACTTTTGTAATCGGTGACATGTCGTGCAGACAGTAGCGTATGTATAGGTAGTGACGACATGAGCACGACTTCTCGGAGATCCGAGAATAATGTATCTTGTATAAAGTTTATGCTTTATCAATATATGTGAATGTTGTGCAAATCAATCATGTGTCACTTCAATACCTACTGTTGCGTATGGAATTTTAAGTAAGACATGTGCTAATTGCTGCTGTTTTGAATTTCAGAATGACGCGTACTCGTGCCAACCCTGACGTTGGGGGTACCAGTCAAGGGGGAGAGACCTCCCAACCACCTCCCGAGGACTCCTCGGGACAGCAGCAGCAACAGCAACAGCAAACACCGCCACCGCCACTACCAACGGTTACATTGGCCGACATTGTCGCGGCAATGGCGGGCTCGCATCAGCAGCACACAGAGTTGCTGCAGACTCTCATCGCCAATACGTCTCGCCCAGAGAGACGTCAAGATCGTGAGGAGCGCCAACAGAGCTCCTACTCCGACTTCCTGGCGACTCATCCCCCTGTATTCTCAAGGGCGGATGAACCACTTGACGCAGACAACTGGCTCCGCGCCATAGAAATGAAGTTCGGGCTGCTCCAAATCAGAGAGCAGCGCAAGACTCAGTTCGCGGTCCAGCAGCTCCAAGGATCCGCGAGTGCGTGGTGGGCCAACTTCTGTGCTTCACAACCCACCGACCGAGTAATGACCTGGGCGGAGTTCCGGACGGCCTTCAGGGCCTATCATATACCGCCAGGTCTGATGAAGAGGAAGACGCAGGAGTTCTTACACCTGCAACAAGGGGGCCGGAACGCGCTGGAATATTCCAGGGCGTTCAACGATCTCGCGCTCTACGCGTCGTATCACGCAGATACGGACGAGAAGCGGCGGGACCATTTTTACCAGGGGCTTAACCCGCTCCTGAAGGACAAGCTGGCGATGTTCAATCGCGGCAGCCTCAACGACATCATTGATGCTGCGATTGTTCAGGAGGACTCCGGCAAGGAGTTAGCGGCAGCGGAGAGAAAGCGAAGCGCGCCACAGAGCAGTGGAGAAGGAGGCGGTCCTTCTCAGAAGTTTCGGATGGTGAATCGCCCACCATCAGGTCCAAGCTGGCAGCCACCACAGCGGTCGATGCCGTTCCGCAGTCGGCTGTACTCTTCACCGGCATTCCGGCCGGCACTGCCAGTACCACCGCAACAACAACAGCAGCAGCGGGCGATGCCGCGTGCGTTTGCACCTCCGCAACGCATGTCGGGCTTTCGTCCACCGAGTACTCCACCAGCAGCGGCCACATGTTACAAGTGTGGTCGTCCAGGACACTTCGCGAGCAGTTGCCCGGAGAGGCAAGGCGGCGGAGTGGCACCACAGTTTCCGGGGAGGAATCAAACCCGGAACCCTACTAATGCGCGGCGGGCAAACCCTAGGCCCGGCAATGTCCACCAGCTTGCCATTGAGGACGTGCCGGAGGGCGAGCCAATCCTTGAGGGTATGTTCCAACTCCACCAGCATCCCGCTATAGTACTGTTTGATTCAGGTGCCACGCATAATTTTATTAGCCAAGCTT
Organism: Neostapfia colusana; assembly: GCA_030760725.1. Taxonomy (NCBI): domain Eukaryota; kingdom Viridiplantae; phylum Streptophyta; class Magnoliopsida; order Poales; family Poaceae; genus Neostapfia; species Neostapfia colusana. Next base: position 60,208,396 of record JASWHV010000005.1, on the reverse strand, counting down.
TCATTGCTAAACACAGTTTGCCAATACTACCCACCAATAGTCCATATTTAATTTGTTCACCGGGTGGGAAGATTTCAGCAAGCGTAATGGTCTCCAAAGCACCATTATGCTTAGCGGGTAGAGTGTACCCCACGTCTCTCATTATCTTAGAGGGACAGAAGGTCGATGTCATCCTAGGGATGTCGTGGTTAACCCGCCACGGCGCTGTTTTAGACACCGTCCTTCGAGTCGTGCACTTAAACTCAGAGGTGCACGGTTCTCACTCATTATTTCTGGACAGTCCAGAAATAAATCTTCCAAGTGTCTATCAAGCCACAACCATCAGATTGGAAGACATTCCAGTGGTCCGAGAGTTCCCTGATGTATTCCCGGACGATTTGCCGGGGATGCCACACGATAGAGAGGTGGAGTTCAAGATTGAACTTGCACCGGGAACCATGCCAATATCCCGAAGGCCGTACAAGATGGCGCCCAAGGAGTTGGCTGAACTGAAGACTCAGCTCACGGACCTTCTGGAGAAGGGTTTTATTAGGCCGAGCTCCTCCCCATGGGGCTGTTCGGCATTATTTGTCAAAAAGAAGGATGAGACGTTGCGGCTTTGCGTGGACTACCGTCCATTAAATGCCGTAACCATCAAGAACAAGTACCCGTTGCCACGGATCGACATGTTGTTTGATCAATTGGTCGAAGCAAAGATCTTTTCCAAGATGGATTTAAGATCCGGGTACCGTCAGATTAATATAAGGGCGGAGGACATTCCAAAGACAGCTTTCTCGACAAGGTACGGACTTTATGAGTACCTGGTCATGTCCTTCGGCCTCACCAATGCTCCAGCTCACTTCATGTACTCGGTGTTCATGCCGGAGCTGGACAAGTTTGTCGTGGTCTTCATCAACGACATCCTGGTATATTCCAAGTCGGAGGAAGATCACAAGAAACATCTGCGTATAGTCTTGCAACGGCTGCGGGATCACAAGTTATACGCAAAATTCAGCAAATGCGAGTTTTGGATATCGCAAGTGCCTTTCCTTGGGCATATCATCTCAGCGGAGGGTATCGCTGTGGACCCGAGCAAGATCACGCAAGTGCTGAATTGGAAATCCCCGAGAACTGTTCATGAGGTACGGAGTTTCCTCGGACTCGCGGGATATTATCGGAGGTTCATTCCGAACTTCTCGATGATTGCCAAGCCAATGACAGAGCTGCTGAAGAAGGCTACGAAATATGTTTGGAGTCCAGCATGTGAAGCAGCATTCAAGGCTTTAGTCAAGCACCTGACATCAGCACCGGTTTTGGCGCAGCCAGACACAACAAAACCGTTCGATGTGTACTGCGATGCATCCGGCATTGGGCTCGGGTGTGTGCTGATGCAAGACCGAAGAGTGGTCGCGTATGGATCACGGCATCTTAGAAACCATGAGCAAAATTATCCAACTCACGACTTGGAGCTCGCTGCCGTGGTACTTGCACTGAAGATGTGGAGGCACTACCTACTCGGTAACCTCGTACATTTATATACCGACCACAAAAGCATCAAGTACATATTCACTCAGAAGGAGCTGAATATGAGGCAACGAAGATGGTTAGAACTGATAAAGGATTACGATATAGAAATCCATTATCATCCGGGCAAGGCAAACGTTGTGGCAGATGCGCTGAGCCGCAAGTCACACGTCAATAATCTGACCATCACACCGTTGGAAGAGAGCGAACCACCACTACATGTGATTCCACACGGAGCTCTCTACAACCTAGCTTTGATCCCCACCATCCGTGAAGAGATAGCGGCAGCCCAGAAGAATGACAAGGGCATGTCACATTTGCGGAGACGTGTAGACAGTGGGGAGTTGAAATGTTTCCGGAAGGACGGAGACGGCGTCCTATGGTTCAAGGACCGGATCGTCGTACCCCGAAACCCGGAGTTACGGAAGAAAATCTTTGATGAGGCTCACTTATCAAAGTTTTCTATTCACCCCGGCAGCAACAAAATGTATCAAGAACTCAGAAGCAAGTTTTGGTGGACACGGATGAAGCGGGAGGCTGCAAAATACGTGTCCGAGTGCGATACATGTCGAAGGGTGAAGGCAGATCATATGCGGAAACCGGGACTGCTGCAACCACTGGGCATTCCTGCCTGGAAGTGGGAGGACGTGAGCATGGATTTCGTCGTCGGTTACCACCACCTTACAGAAACATGATTCGGTGTGGGTGATCGTCGATCGGCTCACCAAAGTGGCCCATTTCATCCCGGTCAACACCAACTACAACGCCAAGAAGTACGCTGAGCTGTACATCTCACGGATCCTATGCTTATACGGCGTACCCCATACGATCATATCGGATCGGGGCACTTTATTTGTGTCTCGTTTTTGGGAGCAGCTACACGCTGCCTTGGGGACGAAGCTGATCCGTAGTTCAGCCTACCACCCGCAGACGGATGGGCAAACCGAGCGGGTAAATCAAATCCTAGAAGACATGCTACGAGCTTGCGCTATCAACCACGGCAAGAATTGGGATGATCACTTGCCGTTAGCCGAGTTCTCGTACAACAATGGGTACCAAGCCAGCATCAAGATGGCGCCCTATGAGGCGCTATACGGAAGAAAATGCCGCACACCATTGAACTGGTGTGAGTCTGGCAAAAGGGTTACCTTCGGGATTGACCTTGTCAACAACGCGGAAGAAAAGGTTCGACTAATTCAAGCGAACCTAAAAGCCGCTCAATCCCGTCAGAAACAGTATGCGGACCGGAGAAGGCGCCCATTACAGTTCGAAGTTGGAGATCACGTATATCTACGGGTGTCTCCAATGAAGGGCGTAAACAGATTTGGGGTGAGAGGAAAGTTGGCACCCCGATTCATCGGTCCATTCCAGATTACCGAAAGATGTGGATCGGTGGCATACCGGCTGAAATTACTGAAGCACTTTCCGGTGTGCACGACGTCTTTCACATTTCCCAGCTGAGGAAGTGTCTCAAGCTATCAACTACCGTTCATCTGGAAGACATTGAAGAACTGCAACCGGACCTCACCTATCGGGAGGAACCGGTGCAGATTATTGATGAAAAGGCCCGAACCACACGCAACCGTACGTTGTGGTTCTACAAGGTTCTGTGGAGTAATCACTCCATGGACGAAGCGACATGGGAGAGCGAAGAATTCCTTCGCACTAACTACCCCGACTTTTTCACGTCGCATATCCGGTAATTTTCTACCTTCCTCTCTCTCATTTTCACCTTATAATCTCGGGACGAGATTCTTTTAAGGGGGGAGGAAATGTAAGGGCCTCAGTTTTTGACACCCATTTGCAGTGTTCATCACCACACCACACACCTCATTTGAGGAAGAATGATGAACACAAATGAAGAGCAAGTAACAATTATCAACATGCTCATTAGAGGACAAACTCACACATTGCAAAAGTGGTATTTCCCACATGTGATATAGATGGGATGGACATATGAAAACTCCTACACTTTGCTAAGGATGTCCATGCCAAGTTTCACCCAAATTCAAAACCTTTTTGAGGTCAGTTTGGGTATAGTTAGGAAGAGGGCAGTTTGAAACCATATTCAAATTCAAACTGTTTTTATCCAATGAATTTAAAAGTGGGGGGCATATTCTTACTCAGCACATTTTTGTGAGCTCACACACCAATTTTCACTCCATTTGGAGTTGATCTTGACATGAGCTAAGTGGGAGAAATTCAAACTTTATTTGAATTTCAAACTGAACTTGTGCTGAAATTCATTCAAAACAAACCTCAGTTGAACTTTGATCAATTCAAATGGCTCATGGGTGAATAATTTGAATTGCCAAGGGTAGTATGGGGTTCACTGTTTGCAACAGTGATTAGGAGTAAATTTCAGAGGTTAAAACTGGAGGTGGGACCCACATGTCAGCCACTGCTCAGATCAAACCGACTGAGACTTTCTCACTCGGGTCGCCGAGCCGCAGCGGTGATCGCCACCGAGGCCAGCCGCCGCGCCACCAGCTGCTTGCCCACGCGCGGGCATGAGGCGGTGCAGAGCCTTCTTAAGGCGCCTGCCCCCTCCTCGGCCGAGGCACCACAGTTCTCCCCCGCAAGAACTCAGCGCCGGCCGAAAACTTCCGCAGCTCGGACTTGGTCGGAGAACGCCGATCGCAGCTCCCTCCTTCCACACCAGAGCCCCAGCAAGGTACTAGAGACCTTCCTCCATCCTCCCCGTTGCTAGAATTCGGTTGAAACCGAGTGATATCGGCTGTGCCGAAAGATCAAAATCGGAACTTGGAACCGCCGCACCTCGGGCTCTCGTGGACAGCCCAACCAGGGCGTTGTCACGCCCGAGCCAAGGCACCGTTGGACGCGCGGGTGACCGGTGCTGCTCATCCCCGAGTCACAGCTCGAGTGGTTGCTCACCGGCGGCGAATTTCCACTTTTCCCCTTTCTGTGTGCAGAACGACCTTCGGGTACGATTCTATTTAATTCGTGCTCTAGAAAGGATTAGAGGGCCTCAGGCCGCTCTCACACGAGCTAGACACGGTAATGCACAAGTTGCCTTCACAACTATGGGCCGGAGAACCTCTGTGCCCGGCGTAATTTGAGGTCTACTAATGGCGGAACGAACGGGCGGCATCGGGCGCACGGTGAGGACCTATTTCGGGCCTTCCCCGAGCTGCCTCGAGCTCATGTCGACCTTCTCTGAGGTCCACTGATGCTCCCCGACCGATTTCCCAAGTAGCTGAGGTGCTAGACAAGTCAGCCGACATGGCCGAAGTCGTTCCGAGGTGGCGGCTCGTCGCCGACCATGCTCCGGCCGTTGTCATGAGCAGCTGACCCTCGGATCCTGTTCCCCGAGTAAAAGTAGGCAGGGGCTGTAAAAGCCCAAGAAAAGGGACTTGCAAAAACGTTTCTGCACCTCACAACACCACAGTCTTGTTGTGGATAGATTGTGAAATATTGTGAAGAGCAAGTAACCTCCATCAAAAGAGTGATTAGAGGGGAAAGTCTTCACTTTCACAAAGTAGGGTTTATACCCATATGATCACACATGAGAGGGTGATTCAAAACTGTTGCATTCCAATTCATGATTACAGCAGCTAAAACAAGGATCAAAGTGCATACTTGGATTCCTCAGGTTCAAATTAGTGGGGAGGCAGAGTCTCAATAATTTTTGAAAGGGTTTGCTACCCAAACGGTCCAAAAAGGAGCCAAATAGGCAAGATTTCAAATATACATTTGAATTCGAGGGAAACTTGTCCAATCATGCAAATGTGGCTCAGTTTGAGACTTCAAACATTTGAATTACTCATTTGCCAAAAATGTGGAGATCTTTTGGGCAGAGGGGAGCTGTGGGGCCCAATGGTCAGTGAGAAGAGAGGGGAGAAACTTACTGCCTAAGTTAATCGGTTCCACAGTTCACACTCGAGCGAGTTGTGTTTCTCCCACCAGCTGCCACCGAACGGACGACCGACGACCGAAGCACCTCCCGAGCTGTTTAGGGGATCGATGTCTCTCCATTCTTACCCCCTCCACCGAGCGCTCAGCGCCCACACTGCCTCCCAGCCGACGCTGAGCGAACCTCGTGTCTCCTCGGCGATAAACACGACCGCACAGAGGCGCGCCGTCGGTTTACCGCCGCCCGGCTGCTCCACCCCGTGGCACGACGTGCTAAGCTTCCCCACAACACCTCCGGACGTCCTTGAGTGTGGAAGAAGCAAGGACCGGGCGCTAGCTCCGTCAGGACGTCAGCGTCGAGCCGATCTTCTTCCACAGCGCCGGAGAAAGCCGCCGCGACAAGATCACGTCGCCCGGCCACCACAGAGCCTCTCCCATCAAGTGGCAAAAGCAAAAAGGTGCGCCAGTAACCCTTCTCGTTTCACAACCATGCCGGCAGCGTGTCATGGACCGTGCTGGCCGGAATTTCAGTTCTTGCGCAAGCATGTGATATAGCCCGGTTTGGGTAAATCGGCAAATTCGCCTCACCCACCGAACCACTCCTCCCCAGACCTAGAAACCCAGTTGTAGACATCCGTGCGGACACGTGGGATCAATAACTAGGAAGAACCATCGAAGAAAACCTCAGTTCTTCGAGTTTTTCCAGTTTTCCCCGAAATCGCCCTAGGTCGCACGGTGATCCCCTAGTTGCCGACGTTTCTCGCGAGATCAGAGCCCGGTACGTTGCTCCTTAGGTCATGGTGATGCTGTAGGAGCTAACCAGAGCCAGGTTGGGGCCAGGAAAGTGCTCTACGACGCCGCCGGAGTAGAGAGAAGCTCTGTCACCGTCGCGGGCATAGCTCCGGCCGTTGTCAAGCTCCGGTGAGGGTGCCAGCGTGTTCAGCGCGCGAAAGTATGCCCAGGCGGCGAGTTTCCGGCCGGGAGACGGTCTGGAAGCCAGTTCCGGCGAGCTGCCGAGGTTTGCCGGCGAGGGGGCGGCGCGGGAAATAGGGCGGGCGCGAGGAAGAAGACGAGCCGGCCGGGCCCGCTCGTCAGTCCCTCGCGGCACAGTGTGGGGATCTTCTGTTACACGGGATCGGCTGTGAACACGCGGAAGATAATCCTGTGGCCCCGTGTGGTGCAGCCGAGGTGATGACACGTGGGAGCCGGGCCCGCTGTCAGAAATTTGAACTTTTCCCGGTTAATTCGAATTCCAGAAATTTCCCAAACTTTAGAGCTCCATAACTTCTGCTAGGAAGCTCCAAATTTAGTGATTCAAATTGGGTTGGATTCATCTTGCCTAGCTCTGTCCAGATATACAACCCAATTTGTATGAAACCCATTAATTAATTCTGGAAAATTCTTTAAAAATTTTCAGCAAATGAATTTTAGAGGGAGTTTGGTTCATCCAAAAATCCCCAAATTTTACCAGAATGTTCTTTAGGACATTAGTAAACCCCTATAAAAGTTTCAGACCATTTGGAGTTGATTTGGTCAGAGCAATTCAAATTGGAAGGTGCTGTGTTCATTTGAATACAGAAACATTTTCAGAGGATTTCCAAAACTTGGAAATTCAGTTCTGGGCAAATCTTAACCCCAAAAATGTTAGGAAAATTCATGCAAACTCTATGAGCTATAATTGAAATTGTAGTTCATTAAGTTGAGCATGAACAGGGGTATTACCTCAGAATAAATTCTTCCTTGCTGATTTGCCAAGAGAATTATTCTGAGCAAACCACTCCATGAAAAGTGCTAATGTTTGGTCCAGAGAGTTTTCTTGTGACAAGGAACCCACACAAAAATTCTCAGCTCCATTGGAGCTCTAGATCACCCCTGTCCTGTTTAACCACTTAAGGGATTAATGTGGAAAAGGGGGGAAAACCACTTAGCATTTAACCATGGGACTAAGTCCAAGCCAAACCACCAACACCAGTTCATCTTTAAATTCTTAAACAAAGTTCCAGGTGTTAGAGGCTGGTTATTAGAACTAATAATAGAAGTCTTACTCTAAAACTTACATTTGCATCTAAATTAACATGTAGTATTTCATTAACGTGTAGCCGTTGAAGAAGAGACTCCGGAAGTGCTGGACTTCCTTCTTCCGGATGAGGAACTAACTACTGACCAGCAGCAACAAGGAAAGCCCCGGTTTGCATTAACCTTTTTATAAGTTTTCTTTTGTTTACATGAATCATGTGAAGTATGATTGTGCATTAGGTGTAGGATGAATGGAACCCCACTTGCATAACCAAAGGTTCCTAAAAGAGTGAGGGTAGTGTCTAAGACCTCGAGTAGACCGGCTATGCTTAATGAGTCATAGGACTTCGGTACAAGTCGAGTAGTTGGAATCTACTCGCGAGATAGGCTTGGGACACACGGGTTCGGTTGAGTGATGTGAGATCATCTTAGTAATGAAAATGAGACTAGGCAGGGGCTAGGGCGCAGCAAGAGGGAGTCTTGTGTGCGCAGCCCTGTCCGTGTCGATTGAGGACCGATCCGTGTGCGGCCCTGCTGAACAAGTATTGAACGTACCGAAGGCATATCGGATATATGGGCCCCGATAAACCAATGTAGCCTAAACCTCCGGGCGTCGAGGCATAGCACACCAATTTATAGGTGTAGGTTGAGGGCAGCAAGGTGGAAATCTGCCAACGGGCATAGAGAGATGCTCCGTGTGGGGAACCTCCTGCTCGTTTTGGTGCGACCGGTTCGACGTTTGGGCTGTTGGGTGAAAGGTTGTCCCGTACGACATCGAGTGAGCGTGCTGTGCAGCTCCACGGGTGGGCGTACGTGACGTGCTCTTTGGGTTTTCCCTGCAGGTGTATACCGAGTCGATTCGCCGTCCCTCGCGGTGACGAGTACCGCTTGTTCACTGCGTCGTAACGTAGACTAATGGATGAAATATGTTGATTCAATGATGCTGGTTGATATAATTGTATTGCTACATGTGTGCCACCAAATACTGCTTACTAAATTTCAGATTTCATGAACTGTTAACTTGTTGCTAAAAGATGAACTAAGGATGAACTTGTAGGCGTGTCCTTTTGCTGAAATGTTACTATCCTATGTCCATTGTACCCCTCATGTAGAGTTTCATGCTTAGGTGAGTCGGTTAAGCCTTGCTGTGCCTTTGTGCTCACGGTTGCTGCTTAAGTGTTTTTCAGGTGAGGAGCCACCCACGGACTCGGGGTACGAGTCCACCGGCGAGGGTTACCCTCCGTCGGGGACCACGGCTGAGTGGGAGCCGTACACGCCGCGCTGAGCTGAGGAGTGCAGCTAGTGTGGGTTGCCCTAGGGCTGGGCAACCAACTTTTGCTAAATAGGGCGGCGTGAGTTGTATAGTGTAGACTTCCGCTGTGTAATATAAACAATAGTGTAACTGAAGTTTGTACCTGTTTGTACAGTTTCAGTTGTTTCCCATGTAATATATTATGTTCTTATGACGTGTGCTGTCGGGTGTCGCATCGCGCGGCACCACCCTCTGCGATCCTGGATGAGCGGATTCCGGTCCGCCACAGGGGCGGCCAGAATCGAGAAGTTTGGAGCTGTACAGCAGCCGGCAGCGAGCTCTCCGGCGAGATCCCTCGGCGGCGGGGCGCGGGTGTCGCGAGGTTGAAGAAGGGGGTGGACCCCAGCTGTCAGCGGCCGATATTTTGAATCGGGATCCGGCTGCGGCCGGGATCGGGTGTGCTGGCGCGCAAAATCCTTGTGGGCCGCGATGTGCCATCGCCTAGGCGTGCGACGCGTGTCCCCTGGGCCCACGCGTGAGTTTAAACTTTTCCCCGATTTTCAGATTTCCTTCAAACTTCAAATCCTCATAACTTTGGCTAGAAAGCTCCAAATTGAGTGAACCAAATTTTACTGGATTCAGCTCTCTGAGTACTTTCCAGAAAATCAAGTTTCACTTCATGAAATTCCTTATTTCTCCAGAATTAATTCCTTAAAGTTTAAACTGTTAGGAATTTTAACTGGAGAATCCTTTGGAGGAAAATCCTGAAATTTTGCTGAGATGTTCACCAAAATATCCTTGAACTACCATAAAAATTTCAGATCCATTTGAGCTAATTTAATCCACCTAATGGTGTGATTAGTGAAACTGTTCCAGAGAAAATAGAAAATGTTCAGAAACATTTTCAGAATTTTCTCTGAAATTGTTTAGCTCATATGTTTAGTTAGGAACTTCCAAATTAAGTGAGACCAACTCCATTAGAACCCCCTGAAAATCTAGTTTTCAGAAAGTCATAGTTGGCTTCATGAAAATTCCTAGAACACCCTAAGAGTTCCAATTAAGGTCAAGGACATAATTAATTGTGGAGGGCTCAAATGAGCTTTGCTGCAACTAAAACTTGACCAAGTCTCTGTTTACGTTGTAACCAAGCCACAGTAAAAGTGTTACAGTCATTAGGTCTGTCTAGCAAGAGTTATAGACTTAACAACTTCAAACTTAATACAAATGCATTAAATTAATACATGTATTGTTTCTATCATGTAGTCGCTAAGGTCGAGGAGGAACCCGATGTCCTAGACTTCGTTACTCCGGAGGAACAGCTAGCCTACGACCAAGAGCAGCAAGGCAAGCTCCGGTTTGCATTAACCATTTTACAAATTTTTATTGTTTTGAGCACATACTTGTTTCCTTTATTCTGTGCATTAGAGTCTTGTTTGGAAACCCCACTGCATAGCCAAGAAAACCATGGGTTGGGGTTTAGGATTGCAAACTCCGTTAGCTACTGCACTGCTAGGATAGAGTAGGATTCGGTACAAGTCGAGTAGTTGGAACTACTCGCGAGAATAGGCTAGAGGCACATTGCTCGGGTAGAGATAGCACATGATACACATGGCAAGAAAATGAGACCGAGCGGAGAGTAAGGGCAGCAGGACTTTGGGGCCTGTGTGCTGTAGCTCCGCTTGTGTCGATTGAGGACCGAGCCGTGTGCGGGCCTGTTGAACAAGCTAGAACAGTACCGAAGACCTACCGGCTATATGGGAACCGGGAAACTGATGTAACTCGGGTAGCTGGGTATTGAGGCATTGCCCGTCGTTCAGAGGGTAGGTTGAGAGCTCGAGGTGTAAATCGGCTGGCGGCACAGAGATGCGCGTGCAGAGACCTCTTGCTCGGGGCGATGGGACCGGTTCAATATTTGGTTGACGGGTGAAAGGTAGTCGCGTACAGCGTCCGTGATGGTTGTTGTAGGCAACATCGAGTACGGGCGTACGTGACGGGTTGTTCGGTAACCCTGCAGGTGTAAATCGATTATAATCGCCGTCCCTCGCGGTCAGTGAGTACCACTTGTTCACTGTACCGTGACGTAGAAAGAACAGGCTAGTTACATGTTAAAATGTTGCTGATTGAAAGCTGGACATTGATTGTTAATGATATGCTGTAGCTTAGAGCTAATTAAAGTTCTTTTCAACTTTGGGCAAAGTACATGAGAGAAATGCGTTTCTTGTTTGATTGCGGCTCTCTCATGTGCCTTAGCGAAGGTTCTCCACAACCTGCTGCTAAAACTTGAAAGTAAGGTTCTACTAATTAGGCGAGTCCTTGCAAATGATTTTTACCTCATGCAACCCATTACCCTCATGTAGAAGTTCCATGTTTAGGTGAGACGGGTCAGACTTGCTGAGCCTTCGTGCTCACTGCTTGTGTTTGAAGCTTTTGCAGGGTTCTATGAGGAAGGGACTCCCGAAGAGGAGACGGAACCCCAGGAGGGGAACCCCGTCGAGTGGGAGTCGTGCACACCGCAGAGTTAGTGTGCGTGTGTGCTAGCAAGGACACGTTCGAGGGCTGAACATGCACTTGATGCTTAGTCTACGCCCGCGAGTGTGGACTAAACGTATTTTGATGTAAACAGGTCATAAAACTGTTTATGTAGTAAACTTCCGCTTCCGCTTTGTACCTTTGACGTGTGTTATACGGTGCTGTGCAATGCAGCACCCCTCAGCGTGATCCTGGCTCGACAGGACCAAATGGGGTCGTGTCACTTATAGACGACAGTTTCCTAGCACCGTCATCAATAATAGGGTATATAACCCGTGCGCGAGCCGGGAGGCGGCCAGTGCCGCCTCCCGACTCGCGCCGGACTTCCCCGTCGCCTCCGCCGTCCCGGTCGCTGCCGCCCGTCCCCACCGGACTTCCCCATCGCCGTCGCCGTCCCGGTCGCCGCTGCCGCCACCCGGAGTTAAGTCCCCTCCCCCTCCCCCTCCCCGGAGATAGCAGAGACCTACAGCAGCGAGGCTCTTCGCTTGCTCAGCTCCTCTGCCCCTGGTTTCTTCTTCTTCTTCATGTGCTTCTTGTTTTGCTTCTTAGCATTAGGTGTATAGTGATTTCTGTCTATAGGTATATTCATCTCAGTTGGTATATTTTCTATAGTTGTCGTTGTATCATGATGAGATACTTGTTTATTAGTAAATGGATTTGTATCCTGTAGTTTCAATTGATTCAAGAGGTACCCAGAGATTGGGTACACAAGGTAGACTATGCTTACGTGCTTTTCTTCCCGTAGCGGCTCTTGAAGAAGGAAGGACTGATAACTCTCTAAACTATCTAGTGGCAAGGGAATGGCCTTGTTAATTTTATGTAAATTTAGTGAGTGATTATTCCAGTGTTCAATTACAACCATGAAATCATCCTGATCCCCGCTAAGTAAATAAAAGGAGAGAGGATATTGCCGTTCCTGGTCGAGATCCTCCTATCATGCGAGACATGAATCAAGCCGAGTTTGGATGCCTGACTCATCCCCACACTAGCCCTCCCTCACAACCGATTAAGTCAGAGCGGAAAGAGAAAGGGGATTCAGCTTAGCAGCCAGGGAGGTGAGCCTTTTGTAAACGATTTCCATCCTCCAAGGAGAGAGAGAGGAACAAGATGACTGATCTTTATTATTTGTCACAATGAAAGTGAATTACATCTCTTGTGATACAAAGATATATCTCAAGGATTTCCTAGACTAATAGTCTTCAGATTTCATGCGCTGGTGTATACCGGGGCATGCGCTGGTGTATACCGGGGCAAGAACAACCGCCTCACCGACCTCCTTGACGCGCAGCCACCAAGCTGCCCCTAGCCTCCTCCATGCGGCCCGCCGCCGTGTATCCACTTACTAAGTGGAGTGTAATTTGTAGACCGAAGGAGTTTGGAGGTTTGGGTATCCAAAACTTAGAGATCTAAAATAGATGTCTTTTGAGTAAATGGTTGTTTAAGCTTATGGATGAGGATGGTGTTTGGTGATGTCTTATTAACCGGAAGTACTTGTCTAATAAGCCACTATCACAAGTAAAGAAACGATCGGGAGATTTATACTTTTGGTCCGGCCTTATGAAGGTCAAATATCAATTCCAAGGTTAAATATCAAGGTCCGAACCCAGCCCACTTTGTTTTCGTCTGAGGATAATTTTTTACAGGCCACCTCCTTCCCCCCACAGCCAACGCCTGACCTCTTCTCCCTACGCCCGATGCCCCCGCCGCACCCCTCCCACGCCGGCGCCCGAAAGAAGTTGCCTCGCCTCTGGCGCAGGGTGGATTTGCCCTCCCCCCTTTTCCCTCGCCTCTCCCGCAGGGCGGATCTTCACCCCCGACCCCATCTCCAGGCCAGCGCCCGATCGATGATCCCCCAGATTTGCTGCTCCCTCGCCTTTGCCGCAGGGCCAATCTGCCCCCCCAGACTGACACCCGGCGCCTGACTGAAGCTCTCCCGTATCCGCTGCTCCCTCACCTCAGCCTCCGCCCGCCGCAGTCGCTGCTAGGCGCCGCTGGCCCCTCGCGCTGCCACCGCCGATGCCTCACGCTGGCGATTCCTCGCGCTGCCACGCCCCGCCCTGCCGCCGCGCACCACCGTCCCGCGCCCCGCCCCAATGCGCACCGCCATCCCGCGCCATGCCCTGCCACAGCCTCTGCCGTTCCGCCCCAAGCCCCGCCCGGCCGCCCCTGCTCGCGCCGAGCCCCGGCCGCGCCTCGGCCGCCCCGAGCCCCGCCCCGAGCCCCGCCCTGCTGTGCCGCCCGGCCCCACCCCAAGCCCTTCCCTGCCGCGCTGCCCGACCTTAGTTGATTAATTGTTTAATTAGTATTGTTATTGATTATTGTTTAAATAATACTTTGATTGATTGTGTGATTAGTTACTATATGTAAATAAATGGGTTTCGGCCCGGTCCGGCCTGACACGACCCATTTAGGGTCTGTCACGGCACATTTATTGGTAATGTATTAGTAGAGACAGGCGCCGAGGAAGGCAAGCTCCCGCGCGTGGACGGCGGGCCCCGACGGTGCGGTTTCATCTTCGACCCACTTACGACGGGGCATAACGTACGACGGCTAACCCTAAAGGCATCGTAAGATAATGGCAGGCCCCAGCGGGGCATAACTTAGGACGGCTGACCCACTTCTTTGTCTCTCGTTCTTTCCTTCTCTCTCGTTCTTTCCTCTCTCTCTTTTAAATGACTCAAAAATGAAAGATTGACGTAAACCTATACAACATGCGTCACCCGTTTCGAACGGACCCATCTCAGATGTGTTACGCATGTGAGGCGTGTACGTTCGGAATTGTCCCTTTTTGGACAGCCTGGGAGTGACCGAGGGGGCATGGCTTGTGATGAGACGCGGGTTTAGATCTAGACGAGATTTTGACCGCATAACCCTATTGTTCTCTGCTGCACCATTTTCGGGAGTGCAGTGGAGAACAGCGGGGTTATGCTGCCAAAATTTTGTTTGGATCCAGACCACGCGTCTCGTCATAAGCACGCTCCGCTCGGTCACTCTTGGGTGGGTTTAGGACCTATCCTTTCCAATAGATGTAGGGCCGTGACATAAATAAATTATAAAGTAACTATATTTTCCTTGACATTAAACTGCAGATTCGAACATGGGTGATGATCGTAGTTGGATGTATACCGGTTGGAAGAACAGTTCTGGTGGTCACTCAGATGAGTGGTTCGCAAAGACAGATGCTTTTGTAGATCGAGCTTTTTCATTGTCAATGATCGATAAGGTGCGGTGCCCATGTACGAAATGTCAGGGTGCAAAGTGTTGGGACAAAGTGAATTTGGCGTTTCACTTGTGTCGATACGGTTTCATGCAAGATTATGAGGTGTGGACCTTTCACGGTGAGACATCTTCTCAACCCTTACAAGTTTCAGATGAGGATGATAACACGGGGGTCGATAGGATGGACGAGATGCTTGATGCCATAAATCCTGAATTGATGGAGGATCCTCCTACAACGGAGGTTGAAGCGTTTTTCACGCTCCTCAAAGCTTCAGAAGAGCCGTTGCATGAACACACCAAAGTGACGCTCCTTACTATCATGACTAGATTTATGGCCATTAAGTCTAAGTATTTCTTCTCCAATAACTGCTACAACGATCTCATCAAATTGATCAGCGATATCCTTCCACAACCACATAAAGTGCCTAAAGATATGTATCAGTCTAAAAAGTTGATTTCTGGTCTGGGTATGAAATATGAGAAGATTGATATGTGTCTAGACAATTACATGCTTTTTTGGATAGAGCATGCCAATGAGATCAAGTGCTTAAAATGTGGTAAAGCGAGATTTGTCGAAGTTGTTAATGACGACGATTCAAAAGTAATGACTCAAGTCGCATAGAAGCAGCTTCGCTACTTGCCTGTCACACCTAGGTTCAAGCGTTTGTTGCTATCTAAGAAAACAGCTAGACACATGAGGTGGCATAAAGAAGGTGTACGTGAGAACAATGGCATGATGGTGCACCCGTTGGACGGTGAGGCATGGAAGGCGCTTGACCGCTTTGATCTAGATTTCGCCAATGATGTGAGAAATATTCGCTTTGGGTTGGCGACAGATGGCCTCTCACAGTTTAGTACAAATGCCACACCATACTCTTGTTGGCCCGTGTTCGCTATTCCGTATAACTTACCACCATCTCTTTGTATGAAGTATGAGTTCATGTTCCTATGCCTTATTGTACCTGGACCGGATCATCTTGGTTCACGACTGAACGTGATGATGCAGCCATTGTTGATGAGTTGAAAATGTTATGGACAGGAGTCGAAGCGTACGACTGTTATAGAAAATAGAAATTCAACCTTCGAGCTGCGTATTTGTGGTCTGTTCATGATTTTCCAGCTTACGGCATGTTTTCTGGCTGGAGCACTCATGGTCGATTGACATGTCCAATATGTGCTTCGGACACGGATTGTTTTCGTCTAAGTCATGGTGGCAAGATATGCTACTTTGATTGTCATAGACGTTGGTTACCGCCAAATCACATGTTTAGGCAACAGAGAAATGCCTTCAGGAAGGGTACCATTGTAAAAAAGGGACCACCACAACGTCTGAACGGGTTGGAAATTGTTAAACAGCTCAACAATCTGGTGCCAGATGAAGGTCATCCTGGATATTTTGTTGGTTACGGAGAGGATCACAATTGGACTCATATATGTGCACTATGGGAGTTACCGTATATGAAGTCTTTAATTCTAATGCATAACATTGATGTCATGCACCAGGAACATAACATGGGCGAATGCATCATAAGCACGTGCTTGGATATGACAGGCAAAACAAAAGATAATATAAAAGCTCGGAAGGATTTGGCAGAGGTTTGTAACCGACCAAGTCTTGAGCTCTCCGAAGCTGGTGGCAAACCACGAGCTTCTTTCAACCTTCGACCAAAAGAAAAGAAAGAAGTCTTCAAGTGGTTGAAATAGTTGAAGTTCCCAGACGGTTATGCTGCTAGCCTGAGAAGAGCCGTTAATGTTAAGACTGGAAATCTCACTGGTTTGAAGAGTCATGATTATCACATAATCCTGGAAAGACTTCTGCTGGTTTTGTTTCGAGGCTATGTTGACGATGAGGTGTGGAAGGTGTTAGCCGAGCTTAGCTATTTTTATAGACAACTTTGTGCTAAAGAAATCAAAAGGGAGATGATGGAGAAGTTGGAAAAAGAGATACCCGTGCTTTTATGTAAGATGGAAAAAGTATTTCCATCGGGGTTCTTCAATCCAATGCAACACCTTCTAATCTATCTTCCATATGAAGCTAAAGTAGGCGGCCCTGTTTAACGTAGGTGGATGTACCACATTGAAAGAGCACTCAGATGTCTGAAACCGATGGTTCGTAATAGGGCAAGGGTTGAAGGATGCATCGCCGAAGCATTTACACTTCAGGAGATAGGATACTTTTCAAGTGTCTACTTTGCAGAAGAACACAATGTTAATGCATCGGTGTTGTGGTACAATATGGCTGAAGCAACCTCTTGTAGCAAACTCTCACTTTTTCAAACGAGAGGCACCACTGTAGGTAGTGGCACGAGCTATGATGCTTTAACAGATGAAAAGACAACTGCTTTGTTATACATGTACGCTAACATAGATGTGATGGACAATTTTTCAGTAAGTGGTTGTTCAACATCTATACTAATTTGC
Organism: Neostapfia colusana; assembly: GCA_030760725.1. Lineage (NCBI taxonomy): Eukaryota > Viridiplantae > Streptophyta > Magnoliopsida > Poales > Poaceae > Neostapfia > Neostapfia colusana. The sequence goes on along the minus strand of JASWHV010000005.1, from coordinate 60,191,583 downwards.
GTGGTGTGTTATACATCTATGCTAATAATTCTGTTTTGTCCTTATTTAGTGAGTTCGATCGACAAAATTGGAAGTCTAAGCAGCAACCTACTAGCAAGCAAATACAAACAATGCGACATTATGGAGTAAATGGAGGACCTAACTTCCAAACCTGGTTTCAAAATCATGTAACATTTTCCTTGTCTTGTTCCTCTTAGTAATTATGTTCATAGCATAAAATAGTCTTCTTACTTCATATGTTTGACAGTGCAAGACAAAAGCCGGTGTTCATGGAGATTTGCGACAACTGTCCAACGGATCCATTAAAGTTAAACTCTTTGGTCGATATGATGTCAATGGGTTCCGATTTCGTTCAACTCAATTTGAAGCTCAACGTCCTCTAAGGGCAACCTCAAACACCGGAGTTGTGATGAGGGCCGCCGATGCCGAAGGACGTGAAACTAAATTCTATGGGATCATAAACAAAATCCTATAATTCAGTTTTGCCGGGAGTAAAGACCATAAAGTAGTCTTCTTTGACTGTGATTGGTTTGATAATAACAATGGAACTTGACAAAACCAATTTGGCATGGTAGAAGTCAAACACAAGGACCGACTACGAGGCTACGACACCTTTTTCCTCGCACACCAAGTCGAACAAGTGTACTATCTACAATATCCATGCGAAAAGCTTAGTGCATGGTGGGTTATACAAAAGGTGAATCCTCATGAGCGGTTATATACACCAGACAATATTGGTTACCTTGATGAGGCTGATGTTGTTTACCAGGAAGAAGAGTTGCCGGATTGTTTTGTTGTTGAGCCTGGTCTACGAATCGATGAATTAGTTGGAGATGCACAAGATGTACAGACTCATAATGTGAAAAAACGAAAACGGCGAACAACCACGACAAAAGATCAATGGTCCGGTTTACGAAGTAGAGTACATGATCGTGATACTGATGAATTTTGAAATTGAGTACAAGTAACGTTTCCTTCATCTCTTTTTTTGTCTTCTATATTTTCCTTTAAATTCATTATCAAATTTAGTTTCATCAGGATGTCGTCGAGCAGTAGACGTCGGGGGACGCGGGGCTTTCTGCCGCCGAGAGCAGACTCCGTTTTCCAGGGCTGTCAGTCTAGCAGTGGTAGACTGTCTCAGCTGTTGGGCCTCGAAAGAGGCCAGGGGTCACGAGAGCGGTCACGACAGGTAAAGAATAATAAATTACATAAATTATATAAGTAACTTCTTAAATCTATATTACCAATCTTCAAATTTTTAGGATGACTCTACGTCTGAGGAGACAGAGGTCAGGGGTCCTCTTCAGACACCACAGGTTTCGGAGACTGTTCCAAATCCTGCTTCGGATCCTCTTCAGGTTCCAGCACCGCAGGCTTCAGACCCTGCTTCGGAGCCTTCCACAGAGCCTGATGTGGAGCCGGCTCCACAGTGGCGTTACAGGAGGAGCCACTACGTGGCTCCTCCTCCAGTTCATGCACGGCTGGAAGATCGGGTCGTTATTCGTCCGGTTGGCGATAGGTAAGTAAATCTATAACCAATCAATTTAGATATTTTAACACTTATATATGTACTAATTGAGAATCGTGTAATAGGTCTTGGGCCGATGACTCGTTCACGGGTCAAGGACGCCACCGCCAGGTCAACGCTGTCTTGGGCCAGCTCATCCGTTGTCACTACCCCGGTCTAGTGAACGGACGGGCTGCTACGTCTTGGGACGATTACTCTACGGCCCAGGATATTACCTACGGCAACCACTAGGAGCATGTGTGGCATGAATTCATGGTATGTAAATCGTCTATTCGTTAAATGCAAACCTATTATATGTTAAATACATTAACTTGTATATTTCTTCTTGTAGAAATATTACCGTTTGGAGGACGAGGCCCAGCTGGATCACACTCGCCTGGTCTTCAACAACAACGCTAGGAAGCTCCTGACGCAGTCGATATCAACGGCTCACATTCAGGCTACGAAGGCGTACTATAAGTTGCATCCGGACGAGGGTGAGCCGGGCCAGTTTAGGGATGTGGCGGACAAGTACTTAACGGAGGCACAGTACGCAAAGGTAAAATTTTTATTTTACTTTGCTTCATTATCCAATTTTCATCAATATATTCATCCAATAACAAATGTGTGCAGGTCAGCGTACCGTGGCTTGAGTCCTGTCCGGACGCCTACAGTTCCTTGTGTGCTCGTTGGGCGAGCCAGGGCTTCCAAGGCGTGTCGATGACCCGCCGATAGAGTCAAGGGACGGACGGGAAACACCGTCTTGGCGGGGACGGCTACATACGCCTTGCTAAACGGATGGTAAGTGATACTCGAATTATATTCTAGTTAATTTCTATCGCTATCATTGTGCTAACACGTATCGATAGGAGCGTGAGATCGGTCAGCAGCCGACCGCTATCAAGGTGTGGAGGAGGGGTCAGATGGGAAGTGACCCCTCGCAGCCTGATCAGCTGTCTTCTCAGACAGCGACGGAGACGTTGGTGAGTACATTAGTTAACTTAATTGTATTCTCTTTAAAACTTTTGATGACTTTAATTTTCTATATTTTCAGGAAAAGTATAGGGAGGAGGTGCAGAGGCTTCGAGGCGACAATTACGATTGGCAGAACTCGCCGATCGTACCTGAAGCCGCCTATGCAAGCGGTGGCGGTAAACCTCACGGCCGGTGAGTTCTGTTGTTTTTCATTTACTTTCATGAACTTCGAGACATGAAACTTTAATAATCTTACTTTGTTGTGTATGTTGGCCATCTTCGATGGAGTAGTCGACTCGAGGGAGGCGCGGTCTTCCTCAAGGGCCTCTTCATCGCAGGGTGGATCCAGCAGGCGTGGATGCCGAGATCTGGAGCTCCAGAGTGTCCAAGAGGAGCTCCAGAGGATGCAGGAAGCGCTGAGGCTCGCGAACGAGAGGCAGGAAGCCGAGCTCAGATCTAGGGACGAGAGACAGGCAGCCGAGCTCCGGGGTAGGGACGAGTATCAACACTCGTACATGCTACAGCTGCAAGCTGCCATGCTAGTAAGTTCAGATCGTTATAGTCAACGTTTCTAATATATGAATGACATGTATAATAATTTACTTCATATTTGCAGGCTATGGCCATAGGACAGGCTGTTGTCTTTCCTCAGTGGGCGCCGCCACCGATACAGCTACCACAAGGGCCGACGTCAGGAGCACAGGTACAAAATTTCTCATAATAGCTGCAACTAGTTAAACTTGCTCAAATTTAGTTGAATTTGATCAAACTTACTCAAACTTAGGGAAAACTAGTTAAACATCTTCAAACTGAGTAAAATATGGTACAACTTACTCAACCATAGTCAAATATGTGCAAACTTACTCAAACATAGCCAAAACTAGTTGAACTAGCTCAAACACAAACACTACTAGTCCATACTTCTCAAACTTAGTAAAATATGAGCAAACTTAATCAAACATAGTTAAATCTAGCTAACTTGCTCAATTCTAACTTGTAATGAGTTTATTTAATCATATACACATTTGTGAACTTCTAATTTGTCTAACTATACATGTACATCACAGGGATCAGCGACGCCGGCTCAGGAAACTCCATCCCCTCAGCAACCGGCGTTTGGATGATGGTGCGACGACTTCCTGGACTCCGGTGGCAGCGGTCGGGGTAGCGTAGGGTAGTGTGGCGTGCGTATAGTGTTTTTGTGCCTGCCTGTGATGTATTTTTGATTGCCTGTGATCTGGCCATCGAGCCAGGGCTGGCCTCGAAGCCAGGGCAGGATTTTCTGTTTTTTTAAAAAAAATTGCAAAGCTTATTGACGACGGTTTCTGGTACCTGGCCGTCGTCAATAAGCCATTAGTATTGACGATGGTTTCTGGTACCTAGCACCATACTCAATAAGCCATCGTTATTGACGACGGTACAAACACTGGCCGTCGTCAATAAGCTAGCTTATTGACGAGAGCCAAACCCTGGCCGTCGTCAACAAGCTGTTCTAGCTTATTGACGACAGCCAACGTTAGCTGTCGTCAATAAGTTTATTGATGACGGTAACCGTCGTCAATAATCTTATTGATGACTAATAATTGATGACAGCCATAAACCGTCATCTATAAAGTTTTACCGTCGTCAATAAGTTATTGACGACGGTACTGTGCTTATTGACCACGGTTGTTGGCCATCGTCTATTGTCCGGATTCCTGTAGTGACCACACTCAGATTGGAAGACATTCCAGTTGTCCGTGAGTTCCCTGACGTGTTTCTGGATGATTTACCGGGGATGCCGCTCGACAGAGAGGAGGAGTTCAAGATTGAACTTACACCGGGAACTATGCTAATATCCTGAATGCTGTACAAGATGGCGCCAAAGGAGTTGGCGGAATTAAAAACGCAGTTGACGGACCTGTTGGAGAAGGGTTTTATTAGGCTGAGCTCCTCACCATGGGGCTGTTCGGCATTATTTGTGAAGAAGAAGGATAAAACGTTGCGGCTTTGCATGGACTATCGTCTGCTAAACGCCGTGATTATCAAGAACAAGTACCCGTTGCCACGGATCAACATGTTCTTTGATCAGATGGTTGAAGCAAAGATCTTTTCCAAGATGGACTTAAGATCCGGGTACCACCAGATTAAGATACGGGCTGAGGACATTCCGAAGACAGCCTTCTTAGACGAGGTAGGGGCTTTATGAGTACATAGTCAAGGCCTGCCATCCACACCAACACTCCAGCTCATTTCACCACTTGATGAACTCGGTCTTCATGCCGGAGCTGGACCAGTTTGTCATGGTCTTCATCGACGACATATTGGTATATTCCAAGTCAGAGGAAGAACACGCAAAGCATCTGTGTATAGTCTTGCAAAGGCTGCGGAATCATAAGCTATACGCGAAATTCAGCAAATACGAATTTTGGATATCACAAGTGCCTTATCTCAGGCATATTATCTCAGCGGAGGGCATAGCTGTAGACCTGAGCAAGATCACTCAAGTGCTGAATTGGAAGTCCCCGAGGTCTGTTCATGAGGTACACAGTTTCATCGGACTCGCGGGGTGACACGACCCCACCGGTCTTGTCGAGCCAGGATCACGCTGAGGGGTGCTGCGTTGCACAGCACCGTATAACACACATCAAAGGTACAAAGCGGCAGTAAAATTTTATTACATAAACAGGTTTATGAACATGTTTACATCAAAATAAGTTCAGTCTACACTCGCGGGCGTAGATTACGCATCAAGTCCATGTTCAGCCCTTGAACGTGTCCTTGCTAGCACACACGCACACTAACTCTGCGGCGTGCACGACTCCCACTTGACGGGGTTCCCCTCCTGGGGTTCTGTCTCTTCTTCGGGAGTCCTTTCCTCATAGAACCCTGCAAAAGCTTCAAACACAAGCAGTGAGCACGAAGGCTCAGCAAGTCTGACCCGTCTCACCTAAACATGGAACTTCTAAATGAGGGATGGTGGGTTACATGAGGTAAAAATCATTTGCAAGGACTCGCCTAATTAGTAGAACCTTACTTTCAAGTTTTAGCAGCAGGTTGTGGAGACCCTTACGCTAAGGTACATGAGAGAGCCGCAATCAAACAAGAAACGCATTTCTCTCATGTACTTTGACCAAAGTTGAAATGAACTTTAGTTAGCTCTAAACTACAGCAAGTCATTAGCAATCAAGTCCATCTTTCAATCAGCAACCTTTTAACATGTAACTATCCTGTTCTTTCTACGTCACGGTACAGTGAACAAGTGGTACTCACTGACCGCGAGGGACGGCGATTATAATCAATTTACACCTGCAGGGTTACCCGAACAACCGGTCACGTACGCCCGTACTCAATGTTGCCTACAACAACCATCACGGACGCTGTACGCGACTACCTTTCACCCGTTAGCTAAATTTTGAACCGGTCCAATTGTACCGAGCAAGAGGTCTCTGCACGCGCATCTCAGTGCCGCCAGCCGATTTACACCTCGAGCTCTCAACCTACCCTCTGAACGACCAGCTATGCCTCAACACCCGGCTACCCGAGTTACATCAGTTTCCCGGTTCCCATATAGCCAGTAGGTCTTCGGTACTGTTCTAGCTTGTTCAACAGGCCCGCACAGCTCGGTCCTCAATCGACACAAGCGGAGCTATAGCACACAGGCCCAAAAGTCCTGTTGCCCTTACTCTCCGCTTAGTCTCATTTTCTTGCCATGTGTTTCATGTGCTATCACTACCTGAGTCGAGTGCCTCTAGCCTATGCTCGCGAGTAGTTCCAACTACTCGACTTGTACCGAATCCTACTCTATCTTAGCAATGCAGTGGCTAACGAGGTTTGCAATCCTAATCCCAACCCATGGTTTTCTTGGCTATGTATTTGGGTTTCCAAGCAAGACTCTAATGCAAAGAACAATAGTATTTATGTATGTGCTCAAAACAAGAAAATTTTGTAAAAAGGTTAATGCAAACCAGAGCTTGCCTTGCTGCTCTTGGTCGTAGGCTAGCTGTTCCTCCGGAGTAACGAAGTCTAGGACTTCGGGTTCCTCCTCGACCTTAGCGACTACATGATATAAGACATACATGTATTAATTTGAATGCATTTGTATTAAGTTTGAACTTGTGAAGCTTATAAGTCCCACTAGACAGACTCATTGACTGTGAAACTTTTACTGTGGCTTGGTTACAGCCTAAACAGAAACTTGGTCAAGTTTTAGTTGCAGCAGAGCTCATTTGAGCCCTCCACAAGTAATTATGTACTTGACCTTAATTGAAGGCTTTTAGGGTGTTCTAAGGATTTTCATGAAACAAGCTATGACTTTCTGAAAACTAGATTTTCAGAGGGTTCTAATGGAGTTGGTCTCACTTAATTTGAAGGCTCCTAACTAAAGATATGAGCTAAACAATTCCAGGGGAAATTCTGAAAATGTTTCTGTACATTTTCTAATTTCTATGGAACAGTTTCACTAATCACACCATTAGGTGGATCAAATGAGCTCAAAATGGATCCGAAATTTTTATGGTAGTTCAGGGATATTTTGGTGAACATCCCAGCAAAAGTTCAGGATTTTCCTCCACATGATTCTCCAGTTAAAATTCCAAACAGTTTAAACTTTGAGGAATTAATTCTGGAAAATAAGGAATTTCATGAAGTGAAACATGATTTTCTGGAAAGTACTCAGAGAGCTGAATCCAGCAAAATTTGGTTCACTCGATTTGGAGCTTTCTAGCCAAAGTTATGAGGATTTGAAGTTTGAAGGGAATCTGAAAATCGGGGAAAAAGGTTTAAACTCTCGGGGGCCCGCGGGGACACGTGTCGAGCGCGGAGGTGTCCCGCACACCGGAGCTCACAAGGTATTTCCGCGCCAGCACAGCCGATCCCGGCCACATCCGATCCCGATTTAAATTCTTCAGCCGCTGACACGTGGGCCAGCCGGCTCCGTCTTCCTCCCGCCGCTCTCTCGCGCCCGCGCCGCCAACCTCGCCGGAGCAGACCCGGAGCTCGCCGGTTCGCCGCTGCCGGACCTCCCGTGGTCTGAAACTCACCACCAGGGGGGTGTCGACGTCGAGGAACACGTCGGTGGTGTCAGGTCGGGCTGGGGGTGACCGGAAATAGCCCGGCGACGTGCCGCGGCCTCGGTTGAGGTTCGGTGCCGTCGACCGTGGGTTCTAACCCGCCAACACCTCGAACAAACGGTCCTACAGCATCAGTGTACCTCTAGGAAGCTCGACAAGGTGTCAAAAGGGTTCAGGGATGGCGGCAAGTCGATCGGCACCGTGTGACCGATCGTGCCCGCCATGACCGCCCTTGATCGAGCTCGAAATTCGTCACTCCTAGACAGTTTCACGCCACGGATGCAGAAAAGAACTTGATCGCCGGCTAGTCCAGCGTCTATGTGGAAGATTTGATAACCTCCGAAAGATCATAGAGCGAGAATTTAAAGAAACCGTACCGGAAGCTCGGTTTACAGTCGTCGGAGCAAAAAACTGGAAATCCTATGTGGATTCTTCACGGTTTGCTTCCAAACTTGGAGGAGAGCAGCACGGTGGTCGCGCGCTCCTATTGCCTCTCTTGCTGGACCGTGAAAACGCCTGTGGAACGCTGTCCACGGGAACCTGACCTTCGGCTGAGGTTGAGTCGCCGCGGTGGCGATCGTTTTCGGGCAAAGGAGGTCGGAACTCGGGGTTTCTGGAGTTGGGGAGGTGGAGCGCGACCTCAGGTTGCTGTCTAGCAGCTCAGGAACGAAGGAGGAGATTTTTTTGCTGGTTTTCCCGATTGAGCAGAGATCTGCGGCGAGAAACAATGTCGCTGCTCGGGTTTGCCCGCGAGAAGATAAAGCCGGCCGACCCCTGCTTGGTGGAGGCGGTGCCGGTCACGTGGGGGCGCGAGCAAGCCGCCCTGGGCGCCAGCACGCGGAGAGGGGAAGCAGCTGGTGGCGCCGGTAGCTGCTCGGTGGAACAGCCGACAGCTGCGCGGTGGAATTTCCCACCGAGGCTGTGACTTTGTGTGCAAGTTTTGCCTCCTTCTCTCTATGACATGTGGGTCCCACCCGGGGTTTTAACCTCTGAAATTTACTCCTAATCACTGTTGTAAACAGTGAGCCCCATAATACCCCTGGTGATTCAAATTATTCACCCATGAGCCATTTGAATTGATTAGAATTCAAATTGGGTTTGGTTTGAATGAATTTCAGCACAAGTTCAGTTTTGAATTCAAATAAAGTTTGAATTTGTCCCACTTAGCTCATGTCAAGATCAACTCCAAATGGAGTGAAAATTGGTGTGTGAGCTCACAAAAATGTGCTGAGTAAGAATATGCCTCCCACTTTTAAATTCATGGGATAAAAACAGTTTGAATTTGAATATGGTTTCAAACTGCCCTTTTTCTAGCTATACCCAAAATGACCTCAAAAAGGTTTTGAATTTGGGTGAAACTTGGCATGAACATCCTTAGCAATGTGTAGGAGTTTTCATATGTCCAGCCCCTCTATATCACATGTGGGAAATACCCCTTTTGCAATATGTGAGTTTGTTCTCTAATGAGCATGTTGATGGTAGTTACTTGCTCTTCATTTGTGTTCATCATCTTTCTTCAACTGAGGTGTGTGGTGTGGTGATGAACACTTCAAATAGGTGTCAAAACTGAGGCCCTTACATTCCTCCCCCCTTAAAAGAATCTCGTCCCGAGATTATAAGGTGAAAATGAGAGAGAGGACGGTGGAAAATTACCGGATATGCGACATGAAAAAGTCGGGGTAGTTAGCGCGAAGAAATTCTTCGCTCTCCCATGTCGCTTCATCCATGGAGTGATTACTCCATAGAACCTTGTAGAACCACAACGTACGGTTGCATGTGGTTCGGGCCTTTTCATCAATAATCTGCACCGGTTCCTCCCGATATGGGAGATCCGGTTGCAGTTCTTCAATGTCTTCCAGCTGAACGGTAGTTGATAGCTTGAGACACTTCCTCAGCTGGGAAATGTGAAAGACGTCGTGCACACCGGAAATTGCTTCTGGTAATTTCAGCCGGTATGCTACTGATCCACATCTTTCGGTAATCTGGAATGGACCGATGGATCGGGGTGCCAACTTTCCTTTCACCGCAAATCTGTTTACGCCCTTCATTGGAGACACCCGTAGATGTACGTGATCTCCAACTTTGAATTGTAATGGGCGCCTTCTCCGGTCCGCATACTGTTTCTGACGGGATTGAGCGACTTTTAGGTTCGCTTGAATTAGTCGAACCTTTTCTTCCGTGTTGTTGACGAGGTCAATCCCAAAGGTAACCCTTTCGCCAGACTCACACCAGTTCAATGGTGTGCAGCACTTCCTACCGTATAGCGCCTCGTAAGGTGCCATCTTGATGCTGGCTTGGTACCCATTATTGTACGAGAATTCGGCTAACGGCAAGTGATCATCCCAATTCTTGCCGTGGTTGATAGCACAAGCTCGTAGCATGTCTTCTAGGATCTGATTTACCTGCTCGGTTTGCCCGTCCGTCTGCGGGTGGTATACTGAACTACGGATCAGCTTCATCCCCAAGGCAGCGTGTAGCTGCTCCCAAAAACGGGACACAAATAAAGTGCCCCGATCCGATATGATAGTACGGGGTACGCCGTACATGCATAGGATCCGTGAGATGTACAGTTCAGCGTACTTCTTGGCGTTGTAATTGGTGTTGACCGGGATGAAATGGGCAACTTTGGTGAGCCGATCGACGATCATCCACACAGAATCATGTTTCTGCAAGGTGGTGGGTAAACCGACGATGAAGTCCATGCTCACGTCCTCCCACTTCCAGGCAGGAATGCCCAGTGGTTGCAGCAGTCCCGGTTTCCGCATGTGGTCTGCCTTCACCCTTCGACATGTATCACACTCGGACACGTACTTTGCAGTCTCTCGCTTCATCCGTGTCCACCAAAACTTGCTTTTGAGTTCTTGATACATTTTGTTGCTGCCGGGATAAATAGAGAACTTTGACAAGTGAGCCTCATCAAAGATTTTCTTCCGTAATTCTGGGTTACGGGGTACGACGATCCGGTCCTTGAACCATAGGACACCGTCTCCGTCCTTCCGGAAACATTTCAGCTCCCCACTGTCTACACGTCTCCACAAATGTGACATGCCCTTGTCATTCTTCTGGGCTGCCGCTATCTCTTCACGGATGGTGGGGATCAAATCTAGGTTGTAGAGAGCTCCGTGTGGAATCACATGTAGTGGTGGTTCGCTCTCTTCCAACGGTGTGATGGTCAGATTGTTGACGTGTGACTTGCGGCTCAGCGCATCTGCCACTACGTTTGCCTTGCCCGGTGATAATGGATCTCTATTTTGTAATCCTTTATCAGTTCTAACCATCTTCGTTGCCTCATGTTCAGCTCCTTCTGAGTGAATATGTACTTGAGGCTTTTATGGTCGGTATATAGATGTACGAGGTTACCGAGTAGGTAGTGCCTCCACATTTTTAGTGCAAGTACCACGGCAGCGAGCTCCAAGTCGTGAGTTGGATAATTTTGCTCATGGTTTCTAAGCTGCCGTGATCCATACGCGACCACTCTTCGGTCTTGCATCAGCACACATCCGAGCCCAATGCCGGATGCATCACAGTACACATCGAACGGTTTTGTTGTGTCTGCTTCGCCAAAACCGGTGCTGATGTCAGGTGCTTGACTAAAGCCTTGAATGCTGCTTCACACGCTGGACTCCAAACGTATTTGGTAGCCTTCTTCAGCAGCTCTGTCATTGGCTTGGCAATCTTCGAGAAGTTCGGAATGAACCTCCGATAATATCCCGCGAGCCCGAGGAAACTCCGTACCTCGTGAACAGTTCTCGGGGATTTCCAATTCAGCACTTAAGTGATCTTGCTCGGGTCTACAGCGATACCCTCTGCTGACATGATATGCCCGAGGAAAGGCACTTGCAATATCCAGAACTCGCATTTGCTGAATTTCGCGTATAGCTTGTGATCCTGCAGCCGTTGCAAGACTATACGCAGATGCTTCTTGTGATCTTCCTCTGACTTGGAATATACCAGGATGTCGTTGATGAAGACCACGACAAACTTGTCCAGCTCCGGCATGAATACCGAGTTCATCAAGTACATGAAGTGAGCTGGAGCATTGGTGAGGCCGAAGGACATGACCAGGTACTCATAAAGTCCGTACCTTATCGAGAAAGCTGTCTTTGGAATGTCCTCAGCCCTTATCTTAATCTGATGGTACCCGGATTTTAAATCCATCTTGGAAAAGATCTTTGCTTCAACCAACTGATCAAACAACATGTCGATCCGTGGCAACGGGTACTTGTTCTTGATGGTTACGGCATTTAATGGACGATAGTCCACGCAAAGCCGTAACATCCCATCCTTCTTCTTGACAAATAATGCCAAACAGCCCCATGGCGAGGAGCTCGGCCTAATAAAACCCTTCTCCAGAAGGTCCGTGAGCTGAGTCTTCATTTCAGCCAACTCCTTGGGCGCCATCTTGTACGGCCTTTGGGATATTGGCATGGTTCCCGGTGCAAGTTCAATCTTGAACTCCACCTCTCTATCGGGTGGCATCCCCGGCAAATCGTCCGGGAATACATCAGGGAACTCTCGGACCACTGGAATATCCTCCAATCTGATGGTTGTGGCTTGATAGACACTTGGAAGTTTTATTTCTGGACTGTCCAGAAATATAGAGTGAGACTCGTGTACTTCTGAGTTCAAGTGCACGACTCGGAGGATGGTGTCTAAAACAGCGCCGTGGCGGGTTAACCACGACATCCCTAAGATGACATCGACCTTTTGTCCCTCTAAGATTATGAGAGACGTAGGGTAGACTCTACCCTCTAAGCACAATGGCGCTTTTGGGACCATCATGCTTGCTGAAATTTTCCCACCCGGCTAACAGATCACATAAGGACTATCGGTGGGTAGTATTTGCAAGCTATATTTATCAATGAAAGCTTGGCTAATGAAGCTATGCGTGGCGCCTGAATCAAATAGTACTATAGAGGGATGCAGGTGGAGTTGGAACATACCCGCAAGGATTGGCTCGCCCTCCGGCACGTCCTCAATGGCAAGCTGGTGGACGGTGCCGGGCCTAGGGTTTGCCCACCGCGCATTAGTAGGGTTCCGGGGTTGATTCCTCCCCGGAAACTGCGGTGCCACTCCGCCGCCTTGCCTCTCCAGGCAACTGCTCGCGATGTGTCCTGGACGACCACACTTGTAATATGTGGCCGCTGCTGGTGGAGTGCTCGGGGGACGAAAGCCCGGCATGCGTTGCTGAGGTGCATACGCATGCGGCATCGCCCACTGCTGCTGTTGTTGTTGTGGAGGTGGTACTGGCAGTGCCGGCCTGAATGCCGGTGAAGGGTACGGTCGACTGCGGAACGGCATTGACCGCTGTGGTGGCTGCCAGCGTGGACCTGATGGTGGGCGATTCACCATCCGAAACTTCTGAGAAGGACCACCTCCTTCTCCGCTGCTTTGCGGCGCGCCTCGCTTTCGCTCTACCGCCGCCAACTCCTTGCCGGAGTCCTCCTGAACAATCGCAGCATCAATGATGTTGTTGAGGCTGCCGCGATTGAACATCGCCAACTTGTCCTTCAGGAGCGGGTTAAGCCCCTGGTAAAAGTGGTCCCGCCGCTTCTCGTCTGTATCTGCGTGATACGACGCGTAGAGTGCGAGATCGTTGAACGCTCTGGAGTATTCCAGCGCATTCCTCCTCCCTTGTTGCAGGTGTAGAAATTCCTGCGTCTTCCTTTTCATCAAACCTGGCGGTATATGATAGGCCCTGAAGGCCGTCCGAAACTCCGTCCAGGTCATCACTCGGTCGGTGGGCTGTGAAGCACAGAAGTTGGCCCACCACGCGCTCGCGGATCCTTGGAGCTACTGGACCGCGAACTGAGTCTTGCGCTGCTCGCTTATCTGGAGCAGCCCGAACTTCATCTCTATTGCGCGGAGCCAGTTGTCCGCGTCAAGAGGTTCATCCGCCCTTGAGAATACTGGGGGATGAGTCGCTAAGAAGTCGGAGTAGGAGCTCTGTTGACGCTCCTCAAGGTCTTGACGTATCTCTGGGCGAGACGTATTGGCAATAAGAGTTTGCAGCAACTCCATGTGCTGCTGATGTGAACCCGCCATTGCCGCGACGATGTCGGCCAATGTAACCGTTGGCAGTGGCGGTGGCGGTGTTTGCTGTTGCTGTTGCTGCTGTGGCTGCTGCTGTCCCGAGGAGTCCTCGGGAGGCTGTTGGGAAGTCTCTCCCCCTTGGCTAGTACCCCCAACGTCTGGGTTGGCACGAGTACGCGTCATTCTGAAATTCAAAACAGCAGCAATTAGCACATGTCTTACTTAAAAATTTCCATATGCAACAGTAGGTTCCTCCTCGACCTTAGCGACTACATGATATAAGACATACATGTATTAATTTGAATGCATTTGTATTAAGTTTGAACTTGTGAAGCTTATAAGTCCCACTAGACAGACTCAATGACTTGGTTACAACCTAAACAGAGACTTGGTCAAGTTTTAGTTGCAGCAAAGCTCATTTGAGCCCTCCACAAGTAATTATGTACTTGACCTTAATTGAAGGCTTTTAGGGTGTTCTAAGGATTTTCAAGAAACAAATATGACTTTTTGAAAACTAGATTTTCAGAGGGTTCTAATGGAGTTGGTCTCACTTAATTTGAAGGCTCCTAACTAAAGATATGAGCTAAACAATTCCAGGGGAAATTCTGAAAATGTTTCTGTACATTTTCTAATTTCTCTGGAACAGTTTCACTAATCACACCATTAGGTGGATGAAATGAGCTCAAATGGATCTGAAATTTTTATGGTAGTTCAGGGATATTTTGGTGAACTTCGCAGCAAAATTTCAGGATTTTCCTCCACAGGATTCTCCAGTTAAAATTCCAAACAGTTTAAATTTTGAGGAATTAATTCGGGAAAAATAAGGAATTTCATGAAGTGAAACTTGATTTTCTGGATAGTACTCAGAGAGCTGAATCCAGCAAAATTTGGTTCACTCGATTTGGAGCTTTCTAGCCGAAGTTATGAGGATTTGAAGTTTGAAGGGAATCTGAAAATCGGGGAAAAAGGTTTAAACTCTCGGGGGCCCGCGGGGACACGTGTCGAGCGCGGAGGTGTCCGGCACACCGGAGCTCACAGGGTATTTGCGCGCCAGCACAGCCGATCCCGGCCACACCCGATCCCGATTTAAATTCTTCAGCCGCTGACACGTGGGCCAGCCGGCTCCGTCTTCCTCCCGCCGCTCTCTCGCGCCCGCGCCGCCAACCTCGCCGGAGCAGACCCGGAGCTCGCCGGTTCGCCGCTGCCAGACCTCCCATGGTCTGAAACTCACCGCCAGGGGGTTGTCGACGTCGAGGAACACGTCGGTGGTGTCAGGTCGGGCTGGGGGTGACCGGAAATAGCCCGGCGACGTGCTGCGGCCTCGGTTGAGGTTCGGCGCCGTCGATCGTGGGTTCTAACCCGCCAACACCTCAAACAAACGGTCCTACAGCATCAGTGTACCTGTAGGAAGCTCGACAAGGTGTCAAAAGGGTTCAGGGATGGCGGCAAGTCGATCGGCACCGTGTGACCGATCGTGCCCGCCATGACCGCCCTTGATCGAGCTCGAAATTCGTCACTCCTAGACAGTTTCACGCCACGGATGCAGAAAAAAACTTGATCGCCGGCTAGTCCAGCGTCTATGTGCAAGATTTTATAACCTCCGAAAGATCATAGAGCGAGAATTTAAAGAAACCGTACCGGAAGCTCGGTTTACGGTCGCCGGAGCAAAACTGGAAATCCTCTGTGGATTCTTCACGGTTTGCTTCCAAACCTGGAGGAGAGCAGCATGGTGGTCGCGCGCTCCTGTTGCCTCTCTTGCTGGACCATCAAAACGCCTGTGGAACGCTGTCCACAGGTGCCTGACCTTCGGCTGAGGTTGAGTCGCCGCGGTGGCGATCGTTTTCGGGCAAAGGAGGTCGGAACTCGGGGTTTCTGGCGTTGGGGAGGTGGAGTGCGACCTCAGGTTGCTGTCTAGCAGCTCAGGAACGAAGGAGGAGATTGTTTTGCTGGTTTTCCCGATTGAGCAGAGAGCTGTGGCGAGAAACAATGCCGCTGCTCGGGTTTGCTCGCGAGAAGATAAAGCCGGCCGACCCCTGCTCGGTGGAGGCGGTGCCGGTCGCGTGGCGGCGCGAGCAAGCCGCCCTGGGCGCCAGCGTGCGGAGAGGGGAAGCAGCTGGTGGCGCCGGTAGCTGCTCGGTGGCACAGCCGACAGCTGCGCGGTGGAATTTCCCACCGAGGCTGTGACTTTGTGTGCAAGTTTTGCCTCCTTCTCTCTATGACATGTGGGTCCCACCCAGGGTTTTAACCTCTGAAATTTATTCCTAATCACTGTTGTAAACAGTGAGCCACATAATACCCCTGGTGATTCAAATTATTCACCCATGAGCCATTTGAATTGATTATAATTCAAAATGGGTTTGGTTTGAATGAATTTCAGCACAAGTTCAGTTTTGAATTCAAATAAAGTTTGAATTTGTCCCACTTAGCTCATGTCAAGATCAACTCCAAATGGTGTGAAAATTGGTGTGTGAGCTCACAAAAATGTGCTGAGTAAGAATATGCCTCCCACTTTTAAATTCATGGGATAAAAACAGTTTGAATTTAAATATGGTTTCAAACTGCCCTTTTTCTAGCTATACCCAAAATGACCTCAAAAAGGTTTTGAATTTGGGTGAAACTTGGCATGGACATCCTTAGCAATGTGTAGGAGTTTTCATATGTCTAGCCCCTCTATATCACATGTGGGAAATACCCCTTTTGCAATATGTGAGTTTGTTCTCTAATGAGCATGTTGATGGTAGTTACTTGCTCTTCATTTGTGTTCATCATCTTTCTTCAAATGAGGTGTGTGGTGTGGTGATGAACACTTCAAATAGGTGTCAAAGCTGAGGCCCTTACACGGGGTATTATCGGAGGTTCATTCCGGACTTCTCATAGATTGCCAAGCCTATGACAGAGGTGATGAAGAAGGCTACCAAATATGTTTGGAGTCCAGCATGTGAAGCAGCGTTCAAGGCATTAGTAAAGCACCTAACATCAGCACCAGTTTTGGCGCAGCTAGACACAACAAAACCGTTCGATGTGTACTGCGACGCATCCGGCATTGGGCTTGGATGTGTGCTGATGCAAGACCGAAGGATGGTCATGTATGGATCATGGCAGCTCAGGAACCATGAGCAAAATTATCCAACTCATGACTTAGAGCTCGCTGCTGTGGTCCTCACACTCAAAATGTGTGAGCACTACCTACTCGGTAACCTCGTACATTTATATACCGACCACAAGAGCCTCAAGTACATATTTACTCAGAAGGAGCTGAACATGAGGCAACAAAGATGGTTGGAGTTGACAAAGGATTACAAAATAGAGATCCATTATCACCCTGGCAAAGCAAACGTGGTGGCGGATGCGCTGAGTCGCAAGTCACACGTCCACAATCTGACCATCACACCGTTGGAAGAGAGCGAGCCACCATTGCATGTGATTCCACATGGAGCTCTCTACAACCTAGCTATTATCCCCGCTATCCGTGAAGAGATAGCGGAAGCTCAGAAACATGACAAGTGCATGTCACATTTGTGGAGACGTGTAGATAGTGGGGAGTTGAAGTATTTCCGGAAAGACGGAGACGGCGTCCTGCGGTTCAAGGACAGGATCATCATACCCCGTAACCCGGAGTTCCGGAAGAAAATTTTTGACAAGGCTCACTTGTCAAAGTTTTCTATTCACCCCGACAGCAACAAGATTTCAAGAACTCAGAGGCCAATTTTGGTAGACACAGATGAAGCAGGAGATCGCAAAATACGTGTTCGAGTGTGATACATGCCGTAGGGTGAAAGTGGACCACATTAAGAAACAGGGATTATTACAACCGCTTGGCATTCCTGCCTGGAAGTGGGAGGATGTGAGCATGGACTTCATCGTCGGTTTACCCACCACATTTCAGAAACGTGATTCCGTGTGGGTGATCGTCGACCGGCTCACAAAGGTTACCAATTTCATCCCGGTCAACACCAACTACAACGCCAATAACTATGCTGAATTGTACATCACAAGGATCTTGTGCTTATATGGCGTACCGCGCACTATCATCTCGGATTGGGGCACTTTATTTGTGTCTTATTTTTGGGAGCAGTTGCATGCTGCTTTGGGGATGAAGCTGATCTGTAGTTCAGCGTACCGCCTGCAAACGGATGGGCAAACCGAGCGGGTAAATCAGATTTTAGAAGATACATTACGAGCTTGTGCTATCAACCACGGTAAGAATTTGGATGATCACTTTCTGTTAGCCGAGTTCTCGTACAACAATGGGCACCAAACCAGCATCAAGATGGCGCCTTACGAGGCGCTATACGGGAGAAAATGCCGCACACCGCTAAATTGGTGTGAGTCTGGCGAAAGGGTCATCTTCGGGATTGATCTTGTCAACAATGCGGAAGAAAAGATTCGGCTGATTCAAGCGAACTTAAAAGCCGCCCAATGCCGACAAAAACAGTATGCAGACCGGAGAAGGCGCCCTCTGCAATTTGAAGTCAGAGATTACGTGTATCTACGTGTGTCTCCAATGAAGGGCGTGAACAGATTCGGGGTGAGGGGAAAGTTGGCAACCTGATTCATCGGTCCATTCCAGATTGTAGAAAGATGTGGATCAGTTGCATACCGGCTGGAATTACCAGCGACGCTCTCCGGTGTTGTGACACCCTCTGTGACACCCTCATCTCTGGTGTCAACATATATTCACATTTTATGAAGAGAAAAACATTTTAGGAAAAATAGGAACAGAGAAAGTTATCAAAAGGATAGCCAGTAAAAGCCGAGTCCAGTTCACATAAAGAGCGCCGAAGACAACTTCTGCGGCCGCTGGCCACGTGGCGTGTCCGGAGCTCATCCCTGCGAAGTGGGGAGAGGTCCGCCGCTAAACTGGCTACGTGGCAGGCTCGGGGCTCATCTCCGCAATTGGAGAGAGGTCCGACCCTGTGAGACACGTGTCGCCCACAGAGCTATCCTCTGCGGAAGAAGCAAAGGCATTTTTCGTAGGACACATGTCACCTTCGGAGATAGTCGCCACGGAAATCAGAGGGCCAGTCGCACGGGGTACGTGTCGATCTCGGAGCTCATCTCCGGGAGGTCCGGTCCTATCGAACACGTGTCGCCACCGGAGCTTATCTCCAGGAGGTCCGTCGCTGCTAGACACGTGTCAATCTCGGAGCTCGTCTCTGAGGAAATAAGGAGGAAACACCGGCACTAATACGTGGCGCACGCGGAGCTCACCTCCGAAGAAGAGGGAAGTCTTGCTCGCTTGACACGCGGCGCAACCGGAGCTCGTCTCTGCGGAGAAGGAGATACCAGGCCCCGGAGGACACGTGGAGCTTCCGGAGCTCATCACCGCAGAGGTAACGAGTTCTGGAGCGGTTTTTACGCGTAAGAATACCGGTGCGTAAAGGAAACCGACTTGAATTCCACAAAGATAAGATGTTAGGATCCAACAACGATCTGAATAGGAATCTTACTCAGGATACAATCAGATTAGGACTCTTCTCTTCCCGGTTATAAATAGAACCCAGAACCTCTGGCCGAAACCACAAACTTCATTTCCAACTCCTGATCCGATGACTTAGAACCCTAGCCCTAACTCGCCGAGTAAACCATCGCCAGAGAGATCGCTGGAGGGAGCCGAGCGGTCTGAGGAGGACCTCAAAAACCAAGAAGAACGTAAGGTAAGACTCCGACACCACCTTACGACATCATTGTATTCTCTTTGCATCTGTTCTTTGATTCCTTCCGAACAGAAGCCTTCTCATGGATAGATCACTTGATGATCAGGTTGATCTAAAGACAAGATCATCGCCACGTCCACCTTTGATCCGAACACCTCTGTCCATGCAAGCCATGCAAGAACACGTACAAACCAATCTAATAAAACTAATCATAAGATAACATGCATACGCATCATCGCATCTAGATTAAGGTTTGTGCATGATATTGATTGCTGTGAATCTTGTATGCACGTAATCCGACCTAGCAGGACAAGCTCAGGGAGCTGTATACGACGAGCTGCAGCAATGAGGTTTTGAGATCCAAGAACCCCCGGAACCGCAAGAACAAGGCAAGTGCTCCTTGACCATATTGATCCTATGTTTTGGGTAAAACTATTTTGTTTTGCGGAAAGGTGTGTGTGCTGAGTCAAACATGATGGGAAACCCTTTTATAGGAGTTTACTAGTTTTGATTAAGCCACCCTTGTTGCTAGGGAAGTTTACAAGTCGAGTATGGTTTTTATATGCTTCGCTGAGTCCGTGGGATTGGGAAGCGAGATAGATGTGTCTAGCTAACTGCACTCGTAATGATAATGAGAAACTGAAAATGTTGAGGAATATGGATCGGAGGAAGATCTAGGCAAGCTTGGGTTTGTGAATGAGGTAGCATGAGATGGTGGTCTACTTGCCGTAGATCTAAGGACCGGTTCATGCATGCATATGCCAGGATAACAGTGCCACCACAAGGCCAAGTATGGGTGCGGCTTAGCTGAGTAATTAGGTAAGTTGCTAGAGTGTTATGGACTGTGGAAGGCGAGGGGAATGGGAGTCGAGTGAGGACTGCCATGGGAACTGCATGGCACAAGAGGGGGCCCGTGGGTGGGAGAATTGGAGATTCTAGCCTGCCGGTGAAACCTTAGTGAGTCCATACATTCTAGCCTGCCGACCTAACAATGGCGCTCCTGTTCAAAACCCCCGCCCCAACATACCTGCTGTCTTAGGCAACAGGGCATGCTTTGCATGCGGGGAAGTAGGCCACTTCGCGAACCAGTGCCCGAGGAGGGGCCCTGGACAGCAAGGCAATGTGCCCAAGCAGAACCAGCGACCGAACGGAGGGGACAATCAAGGAAACCATGGACAACAGAACTATGCTCGTGGCCACGTGAACCATGTCACTGCAGAGGAAGCACAACAGGCTGAGGACATCGCAATTGGTATGTTCCTTGCCAACTCCAACCCAGCCGCCATTTTATTTGATTCTGGAGCATCAAATTCCTTCATATCATCCAAATATGTTGCCGAACATCATCTACCCGTATCCCACTTAGAATATGCTATGTTAGTTAATTCTCCCGGAGGAGAAATGAGGACTAATACCGTATGTCCTAAAGTAAGCCTTAAAATAAGGGGGGTAGACTTCCTTGCCAACCTTATTGTCTTGGACTCCCAGGGGATTGACATCATACTCGGGATGGATTGGCTAAGCAAGCACAACGGAGTAATCCAATGTGCTGAAAGGAGCGTGCAGTTGACAAACGAGCATGGTATTTGTGTCAAGTTTGAGTCAGCCTAGCAAACAACCGAACGGGCAAATTTGAACCACGTCAAAGGAACAACATTGGACAGCATTCCAGTGGTTCAGGAATTTTCAGATGTGTTCCCGGAAGAACTTCCAGGTATGCCACCTCACCGAGACATTGAGTTTGCCATAGATCTGGTACCCGGAACTGCACCCGTAGCCAAGAGACCCTATAGGATGCCCGTCAACGAGCTAGTTGAACTCAAGAAGCAAATTCAAGAATAGTTGGAGAAAGGTTTTATCCATCCAAGCTCGTCACCATGGGGAGCTCTGGTGCTCTTCGTAGACAAGAAGGATGGAACCCAAAGAATGTGCATGGACTACAGGTCTCTCAACGAGGTGACAATCAAGAACAAATACCCTCTGCCCCGTATAGAGGACCTATTCGACCAAATGAAAGGAGCCCGAGTGTTCTCCAAGTTTGATCTTCGGTCGGGATACCTCCAGCTGAAGATCAAGCCCTCCGACATACCCAAGACAGCCTTTCGGACACGGTATGGTTCATATGAATATACCGTCATGTCTTTTGGGTTGACAAATGCACCCGCATACTTCATGTACCTTATGAATAAGGTTTTCATGGAGTACTTGGACAAATTCGTCGTCGTTTTGATCGGCGACATTATGGTGTATTCCGAGAGTGAGGAGGAGCATGAAGAACATCTGAAATTGACCTTGCAGAAGTCGCGTGAGCATCAATTGTATGCCAAACTCAACAAGTGTCAATTTTGGATAAAGGAAATATCCTTCCTAGGCCACATTATCTCCAAGGAAGGGGTGTCGGTTGATCCTGGAAAAGTGAGAGATGTTCTGAAGTGGGACCAACCGCAGAGCGTGAGGGATATTCGGATTTTCTTGGGATGGCTGGATACTATCGACGCTTCATTAAAGACTTCTCTAAGATAGCAAAACCTATGACGGAGTTGCTAATGAAGGGAAAGGTCTTTCAATGGACACCTGCCTGCCAAGAAAGTTTTGAGGAACTCAAGAAAAGGCTAACCACAGGACAAGTTCTGGTATTGCCAGACGTAAGCAAGAGCTTTGACATATATTGTGACACATCTAGACAGGGGCTCGGATGTGTGTTCATGCAAGGAGGACAAGTGGTAGCCTATGCCTCACGGCAATTAAAGAAGCACGATCTTAATTACCCTACACATGACTTGGAGTTAGCAGCAGTGGTGCATGCATTAAAGATTTGGAGACATTATATCCTTGGTCATCGATGTGAGATCTATACGGATCATAAAATCCTCAAGTACATATTTACCCAAACGGATTTGAATTTGAGGCAACGTTGATGGTTAGAGCTTATCAAGGATTACGATGTTGGAATCAACTATCACCCTGGGAGGGCCAATGTGGTAGCTGATGCATTAAGCAGAAATGGGGCATGTCACCAACTTACTGTTCGAGAGCTACCGCCCGAGCTACGGAAGGAGTTCGAACGGTTACACCTCGGATTCTTGAACAACATGGAAATAATGGAGATTCGTTCTTCATTGGAGCAAGAGATAAGAGAGGGCCAAGCAATCGATGAGGGGATCAAGGAGATTAAGGAAGGAATCCGACAAGGAATAGAGAGGGATTTCAAGGAGGATGAGAAGGGTACGCTTTGGCTAGGAAAAAGGATTTGTGTGCCTAACATAAAACACCTCCGTGACATGATATTGGGAGAGGCACATGATTCGCCCTACTCCATACATCCCGGAAGCACCAAAATGTACAAGGACTTGAAAACTTGTTATTGGTGGAATGGTATGAAAAGGGATATAGCCGAATACGTTGCCATATGCGACACATG
The DNA here is from genome assembly GCA_030760725.1 of Neostapfia colusana. Taxonomy (NCBI): domain Eukaryota; kingdom Viridiplantae; phylum Streptophyta; class Magnoliopsida; order Poales; family Poaceae; genus Neostapfia; species Neostapfia colusana. The sequence continues at coordinate 60,168,939 of JASWHV010000005.1, read as the reverse complement.
CCAACGGGTGAAGGCCGAACACCAAAAGCCCGCTGGATTGTTGCAACCTTTGAAGGTACCGGAGTGGAAGTGGGAATACATCAGTATGGATTTCATCGTCGGATTGCCACGTACTCAGTCGGGTTATGACTCCATCTGGGTTATTGTGGACCGATTGACGAAAACCGCCCATTTTCTCCCTGTAAAGGCCAATTACAACGTTGCACAATTAGCCGAGTTGTACATGGAACAGATCGTGTGCCGTCATGGAGTCCCGAGGAGGATAGTCTCAGATCGAGGTTCTCAGTTTACCTCTAGATTCTGGAAGAAGCAACAGAAAGCCATGGGTACACGACTGGATTTTAGCTCCGCCTATCATCCACAAACTGACGGACAAACCAAAAGGACAAACCAAATTTTGGAGGACATGTTGAGAGCTTGCGCCTTGAAACGAGGGCGTTGTTGGGATAGGAGTTTACCGTATGCCGAATTCTCCTATAATAACGACTACCAAGCTAGCTTGAAGATGTCGCCTTTCAAAGCATTATATGGTAGACGGTGTAGAACGCCACTGTTTTGGAACGAAACCGGAGAGAACCAGGTGTTTGGACCCGAAGCGCTACAAGAGGCTGAAAAGCAAGTCCAAACGGTACGGGAGAACTTAGAAGCTGCTCAATCACGACAGAAAGGCTATGCGGACAATAGGCGTAGTAAGTTGACCTTTGATGTAGGTGACTTCGTATACCTTAAGGTATCGCCTATCCGAGGCCAATGATGTTTCAACATCAAAGGCAAGCTAGCACCTCGCTATATCGGACCATTTAATATTTTGGACAAGCGAGGAGAAGTAGCCTATCAACTAGAGCTCCCAACCCACCTCTCCGACGTACATGACGTGTTTCATGTATCCCAGCTCAAGAAATGCTTGAGAGTACCAGAGGAGGAAGTATCAACGAGAGAACTTGAACTTCAAGAGGACCTGACTTAAGCGGAGTACCCTGTCCAAATTTTGCACGCGGAGCTCACCTCCAAAGAAGAGGGAAGTCTTGCTCGCTTGACACGCGGCGCAACCGGAGCTCGTCTCTGCGGAGAAGGTGATACCAGGCCCCGGAGGACACGTGGAGCTTCCGGAGCTCATCACCGCAGAGGTAACGAGTTCTGGAGCGGTTTTTACGCGTAAGAATACCGGTGCATAAAGGAAACCGACTTGAATTCCACAAAGATAAGATGTTAGGATCCAACAATGATCTGAATAGGAATCTTACTCAGGATACAATCAGATTAGGACTCTTCTCTTCCCGGTTATAAATAGAACCCAGAACCTCTGGCCGAAACCACAAACTTCATTTCCAACTCCTAATCCGATGACTTAGAACCCTAGCCCTAACTCGCCGAGTAAACCATCGCCAGAGAGATCGCTGGAGGGAGCCGAGCGGTCTGAGGAGGACCTCAAAAACCAAGAAGAACGTAAGGTAAGACTCCGACACCACCTTACGACATCATTGTATTCTCTTTGCATCTGTTCTTTGATTCCTTCCGAACAGAAGCCTTCTCGTGGATAGATCACTTGATGATCAGGTTGATCTAAAGACAAGATCATCGCCACGTCCACCTTTGATCCGAACACCTCTGTCCATGCAAGCCATGCAAGAACACGTACAAACCAATCTAATAAAACTAATCATAAGATAACATGCATACGCATCATCGCATCTAGATTAAGGTTTGTGCATGATATTGATTGCTGTGAATCTTGTATGCACGTAATCCGACCTAGCAGGACAAGCTCAGGGAGCTGTATACGACGAGCTGCAGCAATGAGGTTTTGAGATCCAAGAACCCCCGGAACCGCAAGAACAAGGCAAGTGCTCCTTGACCATATTGATCCTATGTTTTGGGTAAAACTATTTTGTTTTGCGGAAAGGTGTGTGTGCTGAGTCAAACATGATGGGAAACCCTTTTATAGGAGTTTACTAGTTTTGATTAAGCCACCCTTGTTGCTAGGGAAGTTTACGAGTCGAGTATGGTTTTTATATGCTTCGCTGAGTCCGTGGGATTGGGAAGCGAGATAGATGTGTCTAGCTAACTGCACTCGTAATGATAATGAGAAACTGAAAATGTTGAGGAATATGGATCGGAGGAAGATCTAGGCAAGCTTGGGTTTGTGAATGAGGTAGCATGAGATGGTGGTCTACTTGCCGTAGATCTAAGGACCGGTTCATGCATGCATATGCCAGGATAACAGTGCCACCACAAGGCCAAGTATGGGTGCGGCTTAGCTGAGTAATTAGGTAAGTTGCTAGAGTGTTATGGACTGTGGAAGGCGAGGGGAATGGGAGTCGAGTGAGGACTGCCCTGGGAACTGCATGGCACAAGAGGGGGCCCGTGGGTGGGAGAATTGGAGATTCTAGCCTGCTAGTGAAACCTTAGTGAGTCCATACATCTAGTAACCCCTTTTGTAAAGGCTATTTTGTGATCTCTTGGCCATGCACCGACGGTTGTGTACTGGTATAATGGAGGTTCTGCAGTCGCCGATGGGTGACGAAATAACAAACTTGTGGGTAAAGAGGTGCAAACTCTGTAGAGTTCTAAAAACTATCATGATAGCCGAGCTTACGGTCACGAGCACCTGGTTAAACTGCCATGATTAGTTGGGATGGCTATTGGGAAGGTTCTTGGTTATGGTTATTGAGTTTAGTTATGGTTTGGTTGTTGGGACTGTTGAGCCCGGGTGATGAGATGGTTGTGTGGCTGTTGAGTCATGACATCAGTTTGGTCTCGGTGCGAGACGAAGTTGTTTTATGAGATGAGATGATAGCGAATACGGGAAGGTATTCGTAAGATGGTAGCGAATACGAGGAGATATTCGTGAGTATGAACAAAGGTTGGATTATGTTTGGATGGAACACGGAAGGTGATGGAGGTGCGTTGGTAATTTAATTCATGCTGGGATTACATTCATTAAAAAGTTAAGTTGCTGTTTTATCATGGTTTTATAAATCTGCTTTTCTGCATATGAGACTTTTTATACCTACCTTGTAATGAGCTACATATCATGTTTTCCCACACTTGCTGAGTACATCATTGTACTCAAACTTGCATTATTATCTCCTCATCAGAAGCAGGAGAAGACTACTATGAAGACCAAGTGGAGCATTAAGACGTGTGATCTGTTCTCAACCTTCCCCGTGGAGGGAATGGAGATGGAGCCACCACTGCTTAGATTTGCTTCCGCCTTAGTTAGATTGCTTCCGCATTAGAATAAATACTTCCTCTATGAGCATGAGTCCAAGACGCATGAGGCTTTGTAATAAACTCTACTATTCGTGGTAATATATATATATATATATATTTTGAATTCAGTTTGTGGATCATATGTGTATGTGTGGAGAACATCCTGGGCACACATATGCATTAGTTCTCGGTTCCGTGGTTTTCCATAGAATTGAGGGCGTCACAGATTGGTATCAAAGCCACGGGTTGACAGTAGGTTACACGCCTAGATAGAAACCTTAGATTAACATTAGAGCCACGGGTTGACAGTAGGTTGCACCCTTAACCCTAAGCCGCGCTGGCCAAAGGAAGCACCCTAGGACGCTTAGATTGGCTTTAAACCCACCTTGACATAGGAAACCATCCTTGAATAGGAGTTGTATGAGCCCTTGCAATGATTGTTTGTGGTTGTGTGCTTAGTGTGAGCTATGGGACGTCTCCAAACGTTGTCCATATCCACACGTAAAGAAGAAAGAGTGTGAGATGCTTCGGCACTTGTTCACATCCTCATATGGGCTGATATATATATAGCCCAACTCACCTTGATGCATATAGTTGAAGGGACCTACCTAACCTTCTAACCTTCTATTCTATTTTGCTCTCTCTCACAGATGGTCAGAGGAAATGCCAGCCGAAGGAACGTCCAGGAGGATGACCACGTGGAGGTTCCTGCTAACCCCGGAGCTGGTGAAAATCACCTGGAACGGCTGCTGGCCATGCAAAACCAGCTTATGCAAACCATGATCCAGACTTTGGGTCAGTTGCAGGCCAACCAAAACCCCGTTCCAGCACCACCGCCACCACCACCGCCGGCTTATAACAGGTTGGGTGAGTTCATGAGGACTCGACCACCCACCTTTGCTCAAGCTAGTGATCCCATGGAGGCCGATGATTAGTTAAAATCCATGGAGAAAAAGCTTGCCATTGTTCAGTGCAATGACCGAGAGAAGGTTCTCTTCGCGTCGCACCAACTTATGGGAGCCGCTGCTGACTGGTGGGATGCCCTGAGCAATGCTCATGCCGACCCGGAGACCATCACTTGGACTGAGTTCAAGGAAAGTTTCCGCTCTCATTACATCCCTGTTCGTGTAATGATGCTCAAGAGGCTGGAGTTTGAAGGTCTCCGCCAAGGACAGAAGAGTGTGAACGAGTATCTCAGGAAGTTCATACAACTATCCCAGTATGCCCCCGAAGATGTCAACTCAGAACAGAGAAAGCAGTACCTATTCATGAGAGGGTTGAACAATGAGATCCAGGTTCAGCTCCTCAACAATGACTATGTGAGTTTCCAGAAGCTGGTCGGCGAGGCTATAGTGGATGAAAACAAGATCCGAGAGATCGAGCGATAGTGCAATAGAAAGATGCCATACCAGCCCCAAGGGAGCAATGTACGACCTCGGTACATGCCCCCGGCAGCACCGCAGTATGGAAGACATCAGTATGGATTTCATCGTCGGATTGCCACGTACTCAGTCGGGTTATGACTCCATATGGGTTATTGTGGACCGATTGACGAAAACCGCCCATTTTCTCCCTGTAAAGGCCAATTACAGCGTTGCACAATTAGCCGAGTTGTACATGGAACAGATCGTGTGCCGTCATGGAGTCCCGAGGAGGATAGTCTCAGATCGAGGTTCTCAGTTTACCTCTAGATTCTGGAAGAAGCTACAGAAAGCCATGGGTACACGACTGGATTTTAGCTCCGCCTATCATCCACAAACTGACGGACAAACCAAAAGGACAAACCAAATTTTGGAGGACATGTTGAGAGCTTGCGCCTTGAAACGAGGGCGTTGTTGGGATAGGAGTTTACCGTATGCCGAATTCTCCTATAACAACGACTACCAAGCTAGCTTGAAGATGTCGCCTTTCAAAGCATTATATGGTAGACGGTGTAGAACGCCACTGTTTTGGAACGAAACCGGAGAGAACCAGGTGTTTGGACCCGAAGCGCTACAAGAGGCTGAAAAGCAAGTCCAAACGGTACGGGAGAACTTAGAAGCTGCTCAATCACGACAGAAAGGCTATGCGGACAATAGGCGTAGGAAGTTGACCTTTGATGTAGGTGACTTCGTATACCTTAAGGTATCGCCTATCCGAGGCCAACGATGTTTCAACATCAAAGGCAAGCTAGCACCTCGCTATATCAGACCATTTAATATTTTGGACAAGCGAGGAGAAGTAGCCTATCAACTAGAGCTCCCAACCCACCTCTCCGACGTACATGACGTGTTTCATGTATCCCAGCTCAAGAAATGCTTGAGAGTACCAGAGGAGGAAGTATCAACGGGAGAACTTGAACTTCAAGAGGACCTGACTTATGCGGAGTACCCTGTCCAAATTTTGCACGCGGAGCTCACCTCCAAAGAAGAGGGAAGTCTTGCTCGCTTGACACGCGGCGCAACCGGAGCTCGTCTCTGCGGAGGAGATACCAGGCCCCGGAGGACACGTGGAGCTTCCGGAGCTCATCACCGCAGAGGTAACGAGTTCTGGAGCGGTTTTTACGCGTAAGAATACCGGTGCGTAAAGGAAACCGACTTGAATTCCACAAAGATAAGATGTTAGGATCCAACAACGATCTGAATAGGACTCTTACTCGGGATACAATTAGATTAGGACTCTTCTCTTCCCGGTTATAAATAGAAACCAGAACCTCTGGCCGAAACCACAAACTTCTTTTCGAAATCCTGATCCGACGACTTAGAACCCTAGCCCTAACTCGCCGAGTAAACCATCGCCAGAGAGATCGCCGGAGGAGAGCCGAGCGGTCTGAGGAGGACCTCGAAAACCAAGAAGAATGTAAGGTAAGACTCCGACACCACCTTACGACATTAGTGTATTCTCTTTGCATCTGTTCTTTGATTCCTTCCGAACAGAAGCCTTCTCGTGGATAGATCACTTGATAATCAGGTTGATCTAAAGACAAGATCATCGCCACGTCCACCTTTGATCCGAACACCTCTGTCCATGCAAGCCATGCAAGAACACGTACAAATCAATTTAATAAAACTAATCATAAGATAACATGCATACGCATCATCGCATCTAGATTAGGGTTTGTGCATGATATTGATTGCTGTGAATCTTGTATGCACGTAATCCGACCTAGCAGGACAAGCTCAGGGAGCTGTTTACGACGAGCTGCAGCAACGAGGTTTTGAGATCCGACAACCCCCGGAACCGCAAGAACAAGGCAAGTGCTCCTTGACCATATTGATCCTATGTTTTGGGTAAAACTATTTTGTTTTGCGGAATGGTGTGTGTGCTGAGTCAAACATGATGGGAAACCCTTTTATATGAGTTTACTAGTTTTGATTAAACCACCCTTGCCGCCAGGGAAGTTTACGAGTCGAATATGGTTTTTGTTTTATGCTTCGCTGAGTCCGTGGGATTGGGAAGCGAGATAGATGTGTCTAGCTAACTGCACTCGTAATGATAATGATAAACTGATAATGTTGAGGAATATGGATCAGAGGGAGATCTAGGCAATCTTGGGTTTTTGAATGAGGTATCATGAGATGGTGGTCTACTTGCCGTAGATCTAAGGACCGGTTCATGCATGCATATGCCAGGATAATAGTGCCACCACAAGGCCAAGTATGGGTGTGGCTTAGCTGAGTAATTAGGTAAGTTGCTAGAGTGTTATGGACTGTGGAAGGCGCGGGGAATGGGAGTCGAGTGAGGACTGCCCTGGGAACTGCATGGCACAAGAGGGGGCCTGTGGGTGGGAGAATTGGAGATTCTAGCCTGCCGGTGAAACCTTAGTGAGTCCATACATCTAGTAACCCCTTTGTAAAGGCTATTTTGTGATCTCTTGGCCATACACCGACGGTTGTGTACTGGTATAATGGAGGTTCTGCAGTCGCCGACGGGTGACGAAATCACAAACTAGTGGGTAAAGAGGTGCAAACTCTGCAGAGTTCTAACAACTATCATGATAGCCGAGCTTACGGTCACGAGCACCTGGTTAAACTGCCATGATTAGTTGGAATGGATATTGGGAAGGTTCTTGGTTTTGGTTATCGAGTTTAGTTATGGTTTGGTTGTTGGGACTGTTGAGCCCGGGTGATGAGAAGGTTGCGTGACTGTTGAGTCATGACATGAGTTTGGTCTTGGTGCGAGACGAAGTTGTTTTATGAGATGAGATGATAGAGAATACGGGAAGGTATTCGTGAGATGGTAGCGAATACGAGGAGGTATTAGTGAGTATGAACAAAGGTTGGATTATGTTCGGATGGAACACGGAAGGTGATGGAGGTGCGTTGGTAATTTAATTCATGCTGGGATTACATTCTTTAAAAAGTTAAGTTGCTGTTTTATCATGGTTTTATAAATCTGCTTTTCTGCATATGAGCTTTTTTATACCTACCTTGTAATGAGCTACATATCATGTTTTCCCACACTTGCTGAGTACATCATTGTACTCAAACTTGCATTATTATCTCCTCATCAGCAGCAGGAGAAGACTACTATGAAGACCAAGTGGAGCATTAAGGCGTGTGATCTGTTCTCAACCTTGCCTGTGGACGGAATGGAGATGGAGCCATCACTGCTTAGATTTGCTTCCGCCTTAGTTAGATTGCTTCCGCATTAGAATAAAGACTTCGCTGTGAGCATGAGTCCAAGACGCATGAGGCTTTGTAATAAACTCTGTTATTCGTGGTAATATATATATTCTGAATTCAGTTTGTGGATCATATGTGTATGTGTGGAGAACATCCTGGGCACACATATGCATTAGTTCTCGGTTCCGTGGTTTTCCACAGAATTGAGGGCGTCACAGGTGTGCACGACGTATTTCACATTTCTCAGCTGAGGAAGTGCCTCAAGCTTTCAACCACCGTTCAGCTGGGAGATATCGAAGAACTGAAACCGGATCTCACTTATCGGGAGGAACCGGTTCAGATTATTGATGAAAAGGCCCGAACCATTGGTTCTACAAAGTTCTATGGAGTAACCACTCCGTAGATGAAGCGACATGGGAGAGTGAAGGCTTTCTTCACGCTAACTACCCCGACTTTTTAACGTCAAACATCCGGTAATTTTCCACCGTCCTCTCTCTCACTTTCACCTTATAATCTCGGGACAGGATTCTTTTAGGGGGTAATGTAAGGGCCCAAGTTTTTCATATACGAGAAGTGTTCAACACACCACACTCACCTCATTTGAGGAACTCATATGAACACATTTGAAGAGCAAGAAAACACCATCAAGAAACTCATTAGGAGATAAACTCACAAAATGCAAAAGTGGTATTTCCCACATGGATCATATAGGGGATGAGCATTTGAAAAACTCCTAATCCTTGCTAGGGATGCTCGTGCCAAATTTCACCCAAATCCAAAACCTTTTGAGCTATTTTTTGGTACAACTAGAAAAAGAGTAGTTTGAACTTAAGTTCAAATTCAAACTCCTTTCATCTCATGGATTCAAAAGTGGGATTCATATTCACACTCAGCACATTTTTGTGGGCTCACACACCAATTTTCACTCCATTTGGAGTTGATCTTGACATGAGCTATTTTGGCTAAATTCAAATCAAATTTGAATTTCAGTTAACCTTTGCAGCAAATTTGATCAAATCAAATCACACATTGAGTTATTCAAACTTAACTGTCCATTTTGTCGTTTGATCAAATTGCAAAGGGCATGAGGGTCACCAATATTAAGAGCAGCGGGAAAATTGAATTTTTGAGGTTAAAACAACGGGGTAGGACCCACTGTCAGTCTCACATCGAGCAAACCGACTGAGGACTCAGTTCCTCGGTTTCTCAGGCCGACGCTGTGATCTCCACCGAGCCAAACGCCGCTGCCAGCATCTGCTTGGCGCGCGCTCACGCTCAGACGTCGCCCATCCTTAAAATCCTTGCAATCGAGCCGGCCAAAGACAGTTTCACTCGTTGCTCCTCGCTATCGCACGAACACAGAGCCGAGAACACCGCCGCCGTCGCAACTCGACCATGAACCACACCACCGTGTGTGCAAGGCATTCCTGAGCTGCAAAAAGGTAACCTAGCTCCTCCTCCTACCTCCCCGTCACAAGAACCAGCCGAGTTCGGCTTTTTTCGACCGATACCGCACGATTTTGCGGCGACCTAAAGTTCTTGCGCACCTCGGGCTCTTGTGGACAGCCCTAACGGGAACATGTCACGGCCAAGCTAAGGCATCCTGAGATGCATTAGGACTTCGTTTTGCTCACCTCCAAACTGTAGCCCAAGTGGTTGATCACCGGCGACGAATTTTGTATTTTCCTTCCACTCGGTGTAAACCAACCTTTGGGTACGCATGTTCCAAATTCTCGCCCCATAATAGTTTTGAGATCCTCAAACTGGAAACAAACGAGCTAGACTCCATAGTGAACAACTTTCCTTTGCATCCCTAGCATGGAAACTGTAAGGGTCTAAGTTTTTGGTACACATTCAAAGTGTTCATCACCACACACACACTTCATTTGAAGAAACTTTATGAATACATTTGAAGAGCAAGTAAACACCATCAACATGCTCATTAGAGAACAAACTCACAAAATGCAAAAGTAGCATTTCTCACATGCATCATATAGGGGCTGGGCATATGAAATCCTCCTACACCTTGCTAGGAATGTCCATGCCAAATTTCACCCAAATCCAAAGCCTTTTTAGGTCTTTTTGGGTATAACTAGAATGAGGGTAGTTTGAACTCAAGTTCAAATTCAAACCACTTCCATCCCATGAATTCAAAATTGGGAGGCATATTCTTACTCAGCACATTTTTGTGAGGTCACACACCAATTTTCACTCCATTTGGAGTTGATCTTGACATGAGCTAAGTTTAGCTAATTCAAACTCAATTTGAATTTCAAACTGCATATGTGCCGAAATTATATTCAAACACTCCACAATTTGAATTCTATCCAATCCAAATGGCCATTTGGTAGATAATTCAAATTCAAAAGGGTATTAGGGGAATTACTGTTTGTAGCAGCGGGAGGAAGGAGGTTAAAACCGGGCTGGGGCCCACATGTCAGCTTAACAGATCAAAGAACCGACTGAAGCACCGAGTACTTGGGTCTCGGGCACCTGCCGTGGTCGCCACCGCGCCAGGCCATCGAGGCCAGCAGCTGCTTGCCGCCCCGAGCCGCTGAACAGCCTCGCTACCCTTCTTATCTCCGCAGCCGAGCCGACCCGAGGCAGCACCGAGCAGTCGTCGCCTCTCGCGCAAGAAAAGCATTGCCTCACCACCACTCTCTCGAGATTGATTAGAAAAGCCCACGATCACCGCCTCTCCATTCCCTCCAAGCTGCAAAATGGTACTAGAGGCTCTCCCTTTCCTTCCCCGTCGTAGGAAAATAGCTGAACTCGGATCATCCCGCCCATACCGAAAGTTCTTTCCACTGACCTAAGTTCGCCGCACCTCGGGCTCCCGTGGACAGCCCAAACGGGAGAGTGTCATGCCCAAGCTAAGGTATCCTCGACGCATTAGAGACTGGTGCTGCTCACCCCCGAACTACAGCCCGAGTGTTTGATCACCAGCGACGAATTTCAGTTTTCCCTTCCACTCGGCGCAGACTGACCTTCGGGTGCGGATCCGACAAATTCTCACTCCATATTTGTTTAGAGAGTCTCAAACCGTTCCTACATGAACTAGACTTAGTGGCGCACAAGTTGGCTTCATAACACCTAGCATGAGAACCCCTGTACATGGCGTATTTCCAAGCTTGCCAACGGCGGCTTAATCGGGACGCGTCGGACGCACGGTGAGAGCTTACCTAGAGCCTATTCCGAGCTGCTTCGAGCTCATGCCGAGCTTTCCTAGGGTCCACTGATGCTCTACGGCCTTCTGCTATCGGTTGGGGTGCATGAAGTTCGGCCGACACGGCCGAAGTTCTTCCGAAGCCGCCGCTCGTCGCCGGCCATGTGCCGGTGATTTTCATGACGAGCTGAGCCCAGCATCGTGTTCCCCGAATGGATTTAGGCAGAGGTGGCCAAAATCATGGATTTTGGCGCACGGCAGAAGCCCTCCGGCGAGCATTCCGGCGAGTGGGCGGTGGCCGAGCGCAGGAGGCCGGAGGTAGACGAAGCCCCCGGTCCCACGTGTCAGTGTCCGATATTTTAAAACCCGGGAGTAGCTGTGGCACCGGATCGGGTGCGGCTGCAAGCGAAAGATTCTGTAGTGCCGTGTGTCGACCGCTAAGAAGTTGACATGTAGCCCCGGTCCCACGCGCAGCAATTTAAACATTTCTCCGATTTTCAGAATTAGTTCAAAATTCAAACCCACATAACTTTGGCTAGAAAACTCCAAATCGAGTGAACCAAATTTTGTTGGATTCAGCTCTCTGAGTACTTTCCATCAAATCAAGTTTCACTCTATGAAAATCTTTATTTCTCCAGAATTAATTCTGCAACATTTAAAATGTTTAGAATTTTAACTGGAGAATCCTTTGGACGAAAATACTGAAATTTTGCTGCGATGTTCACCAAAATATCCCTGAGCTATGATAAAAATTTTGGATCCATTTGAGCTCATTTGATCCCCCTAGTGGTGTGATTAACAAAACTGTTCCAGAGAAAATAGAAAATGTCCAGAAACATTTTCAGAATTTCTCTGAAATTATTTATCTCATATCTTTAGCTAGGAACCTTCAAATTAAGTAAGACTAACTCTATTAGAACCCTCTGAAAATGTAGTTTTCATAAAGTCATGTCTTGCTCCATGAAAATCCCTAGAACACCCTAAGAGCTCCAATTAAGGTCAAGTACATAATTATTTGTGGAGAGCTCAAATGAGCTTTGCTGCAAATGAAACTTGGCCAAGTCTCTGTTTAGGTTGTAACCAAACCACAGTAAAAATTTCAGAGTCAGTGGGTCTGTCTAGTAAGACTTATAGTCTTCACAAGTTTAAATTCAATTTAAATGCATTCAAACTGATACATGTATTTATTCTCTCATGTAGTCGCTAAGGTTGAGGAGGAACCCGAAGTCTTAGACTTCGTCACTCCGGAAGAGCAGCTATCCTACGACCAAGAGCAGCCAGACAAGCTCCGGTTTGCATTAACCTTTTTACAAAGTTTTACTGTTTTGAGAACTTACTTTGAGCACTCAATAAATTCTTGCATTGGAGTCTTGTTTGAAACCCAAATGCATAGCCAAGAAAACCCTGGGTTGCAATTAGGTTTGAAAACCTCGTTAGCTACTGCAATGCTAAGACAGTGTATGATTCAGTACAAGTCGAGTAGTTGGAACTACTCGCGAGAATAGGCTAGAGGTACATCGCTCGGGTAACGATAGCAAATGAAACACATGGCAAGGAAAATGAGACTGAGCGGAGAATAAGGGCTGCAGGACTTTGGGGCCTGGGTGCTATAGCTCCGCTTATGTCGATTGAGGACCGATCCGTGTGCGGGCCTGTTCAACAAGCTAAAACAGTACCGAAGACCTACCGGCTATATGGGAACCAGGAAACCGATGTAACTCGGGTAGCTGGGTGTTGAGGCATAGCTGGTCGTTCAGAGGGTAGGTTGAGAGCTCGAGGTGTAAATCGGCTATCGGCACTGTGGATGCGCACGCAGAGACCTCTTGCTCGGGACGATTGGACCGGTTCAACATTTGGCTAAGGGTGAAAGGTGGTTGCGTACGACGTCCGTGATGGTTGCTGTAGGCAACATTGAGTACGGGCGTACGTGACGGGTTATTCGGGTAACCCTGCAGGTGTAAATCGATTATAATCGCCGTCCCTCGTGGTCAGTGAGTACCACTTGTTCACTGCACCGTGCCGTAGAAAGAACAGGCTAGATACATGTTAAAAGTTTGCTGATTTGAAAGTTATACTTGCTTGTTAATGTCTTGTTGTAGCTTAGAGCTAATTAAAGTTCTTTTCAACTTTGGGAAAAGTACATGAGAGAAATGCGGTTCTTGTTTGATTGCGGCTCTCTCATGTGCCTTAGCGTAAGGTTCTCCACAACCGGCTGCTAAAACTTGAAAGTAAGGTCCAAATAATTAGGCGAGTCCTTTGCAAATTATTTACCTCATGTACCATATACCCTTCATGTAGAAGTTTCATGTATAGGGGAGACCGGTCAATCTTTCTGAGCCATCGTGCTCACTGCTTGTGTTTGAAACTCTTTCAGGGGTCTATGAGGAACGGACTCCTGAGGAGGAGACGGAACCCCAGGAGGGGAACCCCGTCGAGTGGGAGTCGTGCACGCCGCCGTGTTAGTGTGTGTGCGTGCTAGCGGGGACATGTTCACGGGATGAACATGAACTCGATGCGTAGTCTACGCCCGTGAGTGTAGATTGAACATATTTTGTTGTACAAATGTTCATAAACCTGTTTATGTAATAAAGCTTTGCTTCTGCTTTGTATCTTTGATGTGCGTTATCCGGTGCTGTGCAACGCAGCACCCCTCAGCGTGATCCTGGCTCAACAAGGCCGTTGGGGCCGCGTCAGCGTGGTATCAGAGCTCGCTTGATGTTTAACGCACTACAAAGGTCATCTTTTAAAAAAAATCGGTGAGGAACGAGTTAGTAGCCCATATAAGGATGTTATTAGTGTATAGAAAGTGGCATACTAAACTATTTGTATATTTCATAAAATCGTGCATCTCAGGACGCTTTATGTCTTGGGGGAGTGCACGTAAGCGCTGTCCACCAGTGCGCACAAGCTGAAGAGTGGAGCCCCATGGGTGGCAGGTAACCCGACCCGCTTTAATATCCTCTACGACTCTTCATGTCGTTTGGGTATTCGAGCAACGTCTGTCCCTGGCATGCTTTGGGCAATTTGGGAGACTCCATCACGTGGTCTGTAACGTGGACACGTAGCTCAAGTCGTGTTTGGCTTGAGAACATCCGGGCGAGTGATGACGGCCGGGTGTATGAACTGTATGGATACCGGGCTCGGTGTGCAGCCGAGTCTGACGATTGTGTGGGTTATTTTCAGGTAGTCTGACCACAAATCGGTAGACGTGTAGCATCCATGTGCGAGAGCTGTTTAGTGCCACTGAACTAACGAAGTCGGCTAAGTGCGGTATAGGTTTTTCTTTGTGAGGACGTAGTACCGACATGAACTGGTGACGCATCAACGTCACACCCCACTAAATGAGCAACTTCATTGTAAAACTGAAAAGTTTCAATCTAGAGAACTAAAATTTTGATGTAACTCCTTCCCTTAATCAGGACATTCAATGTTAACAAGTTTTCAACTTATAGGATACTAAGGACAGAGTCCCCTGTTTTCAGCTGAAATAAGGCTGAAGTAAATCAGAGGTTAGAGGTTGAACTTTTTCGAGGTTAGGGTCATATGATATATTTATGGAAATTTTTGGAAGAGCTTTACAACATTTCTGTTGATGTACAGAGGTGTTTCATCCCTTAACTAATCGAAAAATGCAGTAGAGTTGAAACAGTCCAGAAAACAGGGCAGAGCAAACACTCTCTGTAACTCTCTGTAAATTGACCATAACTTCCTGCATAAAAATCCAAAAATAGAAAATGAGGTAGTTGTGGAAAGTTTATGAGATGGGTTACAACTTTGTAACAGAAAGGTTTGTCAGATTTGGTGTATAATTAACTGGAATTCTTGGATCAAATCAGTACCTCAAGCAGGGAGGTGCTGTCCAATTTTCTCCAGAAATTCTGTCAACTTTGACATCTCATAAAAGTTGAACCAGGGCAGATCTTAGGCCAAGCAAATACTTTCTGGAAATCTTTTGAAGTTAACTTTAACTTTGATGTTGAGCTCCAGAATTGGTTTTGCCGTTAGCATGGTCTAAATCAGGTTGAAATGGAAACTGGTCAGGGCTGTCATAGTGGACAGCAGATCAGCAGTCAAACTTGTTTAAGTTTGAACGATGCTTCCAAGTTTTATGGGTTCAATGACATGTTTTATGTTAGAACTCAATGGTTTACTGTTCAAATAAGTATTTGACATTTCTCAAATATGTTTTTACAGATGACAGTGGATAGACAGTTGGAGAACGGGTGGGTGGAATCCCACTGTTCTCACTGCGGCGGCTATCCGGAAACGTTGGGGCAAATGCTTCAATATTTCGGGTACAGCAAGATGCCGAGTACTTCACCAAGGAAGAAGGCGAGGAGGGGAACAAGACGTGGACGATAAATGTCAAAGTTCCTGCAGGACCTCCACCACCCGGTTGGGCACCGTTCACCTTCACGGTGAGAGGTAGACAGCCGAAGGAAATGTGGCAAGTGGCAGCCCGCAACACCATGTCGCGTTTCTGCCAACTGTAGGATCGAAGAGCACGTGAAAAGCTACCAGAGGGGGGTGAATGGTAGATTAAAACTTTTCGCAGCGGAAACAACAAAAACCCCTCAGCAAAAAAATCAATCGGTTAAAGAAACCATGTGTGCAAGTGTTTTCAAACGTGTTCAACCGTGAAAAATCAAGTAGAGAGGTAGAGAATCAAGTCACGGATCTAATGCAACAAGAATCACTTGAAAACACGAAGTAAAACTTGAGATACGATCAAAACATTAAACGAAGATCAATCTGTTCTACCCGATATAAAACAGATCTGCAACGCTGCAAAGAAACTCGTGTATCTAAAAAACTACAGATCCGAAGCTCGTGAAAATTTCACAGATGATAGATAATTGAGTTGTGAAGACAACCCAAAAAGAATCACGTCAATCGGATCTGTAAAACTCGAGGTATGAACGAAACACTGAAGCAACATCGGTCTGTCCAGAAACTCGGCGAGAAAGACTTGACGAAAAACAAATCGGACGAACAAGGCACAAAAGCTCCTCGAAACTTTGAACTTTATTCAATAGAAACACAAGAGGAACAGCCCAAAGTCGTGCACCACGAGCTCTGGCCTCCCTTGCTTATATAACCAGCTCTATGGCCAATCCAATTCAAACTAGGACTCCTACTCCTACTTGGATTCAAACTGTAACTTTCCAATACTGCTCAAGACTCTTCTATACGCAGATAGAAGCAATCTTAAGACTTCCAAACACCTTAGGAACGTCCCAAACATTCCTAAAACAACTCAAATTCGTGATCCACACGAAATCCTATCATAACCAACTCAAAACTTTCCATATTTGAGTCAAACACGACTCAGCCGCAGCCTGAGTCCATAACCTAGTCGGTTGGACCTTTCCGACCAATTCTTTACGTCCACTTCTCTTCATCACGCATTGGAATAATGTTGCCACGTCCATGCACTCCTTGCACACGTGCAAACACCTTCCAACGACGTACACACAACCTTCATATGCACTGCCCTTGATCCAAACATGCTGCGCGACCTCCCGATCAACTCAACCACAGCTCCTCCCGAACTTGGTTGTTGGAACCTCATCTCCTCCCTGAGACTAGTCCAAGGATCCTGTCACCAGCCATGTCTTGAACTCAAGCAACACCTGCACATGAATAAACAATCAATTCTTCCGAGCACAAGTCCTCGACTTGACTCACGTTAGTTCGAAAACCACAACACCTTACATGAGCACGTCACATAAGCATGTTGCAAACCATATCAAATGATAACAGCCATAACCACCAAAACACACCAAAAACTTAGCAAATTAATACTAAGCAAACATTCCCTTAAAGCAAGTTTGAAACATTGCGAGTTAAAAGCAAAAACAAGACGCTGCAGTTCTACGACTTGAACTTCACGGGAGCTCCCTAAAAACAAGCTCCGGACCTCACAGAAGCTCTCCGGACCTTGCAGGAGCTCTCCGGACCTTGCCAACACTTGGCGGACCTAACAAAGAACTTGTCGAACCTTGCCATAGAAGAATGTTTTGGCAATATTCAAAACTTTGAATGTTAATGCTAACTTTTATCCTAATTGCCAATGTATTCAGCACACATAGGTCTCACAATCTCCCACTTGATGAATGCATTGGCAACACCAATTAAAATCCGAACATTGGCTAATGAAAAGTTTTGAAAAGCTTTGAAAACTCATTTCTCCCCCTTTATTAATTTCTCCCCATTTTTTAAAGATCAGAGAAGGAAGAAAGTGTATAACATATGCAAAGTATAAAAAAATCTCTCCTTATACATATTTCTCCCCCTTTGACAATGTATTCAGCAAGGTTCAAAAGAGAAATTTTTAAATGTTATGAGCATATTGTAACATATACATACAAAACAAAGCTCATCCAAGTCATACTATCAGGTTACTTACACTATCACATCAATGAGATACATAAAGTAGTGTAAGCCATGCTAGAGATCAAATGTATTTTCCAGTTTAAGCAAGTCATGATCTCCCTTACTCAACTATTTCAAAACCTGAAAACATGACACTTGTTGCTGCATTTTTATTATTCATAATCATTTAAGGCACAAAGTTAATCATATGATATTTGCAAGAGATTATATGCTGCATCAGCCTTATTCTAACCAACCAAGCCAAGCCTATGTTATTTGACAATCAGAAGCTTAAGGATATGGTTTTAGTCATACACAATTCCTTCCAAGTTCATATCTTAGTGCAATGATAAGCAATCTCAAAAGAAGAAGTGCGATGCATGCATATTCTCTTGATCTTTTCTCAATTTTTTATTTGAAAACTCAACATGTGAGCTGATCACTTGATTAATTTTTTATGATTAAAAGCACTTGTGAGCACGCAACAAGTTCAAAACAGCAAGAAAGTTCGATCATGACCTGATTTAGTGTAAATAATTATTTCAATTACTAGTCATGGCAAAAACTACAAAATGTATAACATGAGTAATGTAGTAAGAACTTTCAGCCTGTAAAAGGAATCACAAAGTCATATATGTATGAAATACTATGCTCATATTATTTTAGTTTCAGTTTCACACTTAGACTTTCAAAGTTTCAAAAACTCCCCCTCAATTTAAGCCATGAGGATGCATAACCCCTATTTCACTACGAATGAAACAAAAACGAGTGAAATCCAAAGGTTTTGTAAAAATATCAGCCAATTGTTGTTCGGTATCGACATGGTGAAGCACAATGTTTCCTTTTTCAACATTATCACGAAGAAAGTGATACCTAATGTCAATGTGCTTAGTTCTAGAGTGTTTCACGGAGTTTTTAGCAATACAAATTGCACTAGTGTTATCACAAAACAGTGGAACACTATCTAAATCAACCCCATAGTCCTTAAGTGTTTGAACAATCCAAAGAATTTGTGAGCAAGCGCTAGCCGCAGCTACATATTCAGATTCGGCCGTGGATTGTGCAACTGAACTTTGTTTTCTAGAGGACCAAGCAACAAGTGAATTAACAAGAAAATGACAAGCACCCGAAGTACTTTTCCTATCAATCCTACAACCCCCAGAATCAGCATCCGAAAAAGCTTTCAAAGAAACGGTTGAGGAAGAAGGAAGAAAAATGCCAAATTCTTGAGTTCCATGTAGGTACCTGAGAATCCTTTTGATGGCTTGGTGATGTGAAGCACGTGAAGAAGCTATCATACCATACTCTAGGTGCTTGTTTTAGACTGTACAAGGCTTTGGACAGTTTGTAAACATGATTAGGAAAATTTGGATTTTCAAAACCCGGTGGCTGCTTAACATAAACCTCCTCCTCTATGTAGCCATTAAGAAAAGCACTTTTAACATCCATTTGATATAACTTGAAACCTTTAGATGCAGCAAATGCTAATAAAATTCTTATAGCTTCTAATCTAGCAACAGGAGCAAATGTTTCATCAAAATCTAGACCTTCAATTTGAGTGAAACCTTGAGCAACCAACCTAGATTTATTCCTAACCACAACCCCATCCTCACTTTGCTTATTTTTAAATACCCATTTAGTTCCAATTAATGTGTGACCTTGAGGTGGAGGTACAAGTTTCCAAACATTATTTCTTTCAAAATTTTCTAACTCTTCTTGCATGGCATTAATCCAAGATTCATTAGTGAGTGCGTGTGATATATCCTTGGGTTCAAAAGAAGCACCAAAAGCAGAATGAGCATGAGAGTTTGGATCGCAAAACCTGGACCGAGTGACTCGTTCATGCAAGCTTCCAATGATTTGTTGTGGAGGATGACTTTTGAGTACTCGGAGGGGAGTAGACACTTCACAATCACCTTCTTCTTCATGTTCGGACCTTTGATTAGGAGAGCTTGTTGATTGAGGAAGGTCCGAACCAGCAGTAGTGACTGTTGGTGCTGGTTGTGGTGCAAAATCAGCAGCTTGATCGTTATTTACTTCCGAGTTTTCGGGCAGCAGCACCACTTCTTCATCTTCTTCAATAAAAATACTCTCCCCCTGCGGATATGGATCCGGACCTGCAATATCGGAGCTAGTACTTGGGCTAGCTTCATCAAAAGAAACCTCGCAAGTCTCCACAATTTTGTTAGTGTCAAGTAAAAGCACACGGTAGCCTCTAGTATGAGATGGATAACCAAGAAACATGCCATCAACAGATCTAGCTTCAAATTTATCAAGATTACCATGTTTCTTAATAAAGCATTTGCAACCAAAAACCCTAAAGTGTGTAACACTAGGCCTATGTCCAAACCGGAGCTCATATGGGGTTTTTCCAAGCTTAGCACGCAAGAAAACACGATTTGAGACATAACAACCGGTTGCAATTGCATCAGCCCAAAATTTCCTAGGAGTTTGATATTCATCAAGCATAGTCCTAGCCATCTCAACTAAGGTCCTGTTCTTTCTTTCTACGACACCATTTTGTTGTGGTACATAGGGTGAATAGTATTGATGATCTATTCCATTTTCAGCACAAAAGTGATCAAAGGATTGGTTTTTAAATTCAGTTCCGTTATCACTTCTAATTGCTTTTAATGATACTGGGTGATCAATAGATAATCTAAGAAATAAAGTTCTAAAATGACTAAAAGCTTCATTCTTAGATGCCATAAAATAAACCCAAGAATATCTGGAATAATTATCAACAATCACAAGCACATACCATTTACCTCTGAAGGATTGAACACGTGTCGGACCTACTGTGTCAAGATGTAAAAGTTGTCCCGGTTCAGCTGTCATGGTCATTGTGAGAGGAGCATGTGAACCTGCAACAAACTTAGCATGTCTACAAGAAGAGCACACAATATCATTGTCCTTTTTATGCTTCGGCAGCCCACGTATGCGATCGAGAGCACTAACACGAGTGAGATGATCAAAGCCTATGTGACCAAGTCTACGATGCCAAAAATATAGATCCTTTGTATAATTAGCAACTAGACACTGATGCTTAGAAGTTGACAAATCAAAATCAGCTTTAAAAACTCTTCCAAACCTAGACATGTTAAACAAAAGCTCACCTTTTGAATCTACAACCTTGCAGCAATTTTTAGCAAAGCTAACCTCTAGATTTTCACCTAGCAATTGTGAAACTGAAAGCAAGTTGTATTTCAAATTTTTAACAAGTGCCACATCTTTCAAAGTGTAGAGATTGTTTACTCTAACCGAACCTTTAGCAATTATGGGAGCAGAAGAGTTATCGGCGAAAGTAACATTTTCTACACGTGACACAAAAGAGAGAGAGGAGAACCATTCTTTGTTACCGGTCATGTGGCGTGAACAACCTGAATCCACAATCCAAATGTTCTCCTTCCTCAAACGTTAAACCTACACAGCAGCACAATACGTCGATGACTCAATACTGGGGTTAGTTAAAAGACTTTTAGGAATCCAGTACTGAGTCACACGACGTCCAGCTGGAATAACACGCGAAAGCTGAGAAGGTACAGCAGGTTTATGAGCCAAACATCGAAAATTTTTGTTCCCAACTACTGACTTAGAAGATGTGTTATATGTAGCACAAAAAACAGTAGGTCCCGGAGCAAGTTTTTGACTCATTACAGCACGTTGCAAGCTCCGAACATTCGGTCTAGCAGATTTTGCTTGGTTGTTATGTGATCTAGCAAGTATTCTTTGTTTCTTATCGTGTTTAGCTAGTCTATAACAAAAATTCATGACCTGACCATCTCTACCACAGTAGGTGCAATGAAAAATAACCTTATTATCATGTCTAGATGAGCAAGCAACACGTTTATTAGAACTCGAATGGGACAGTACTCCTGCAGATTTGAAAATCACCTCTTTTTGTCTAGGAGCTGTTTGAATCAAACCGCTTCCTAATGACTTTACAACTTTAGGTGGGTGTGCCTTAGCATGAGCATGAGAATTAAAACCTAAACCAGTTTTATCATTACAAGACTTGGAAGAATTCAGCAGCAAGTTTGGGTTCTTATTTGCATTAGAAAACCGATCTAGTGTCCTATGCATGTCATGAAGTTTATTGGACAGATCAAAGAAGTTTTCACATGAAGTTTTTCCTTTTAGTTTACAATTTGAACAATATTTAACTTCATGCACACGTAAAGCATTGTTCAAAATAGAAATATAATTCATAGCATCATTTAGTTTCTTATTCAGATCATCACATGAAGAACAATGCAAATCAATTGTAGAAAAACAAGCATCTTTCAAATTTTTATCATTAAGTGCAGCAAGCTCTTTGTTCTTTTCAATTTCAAGTTCAAGTTTATCAAGTGTAGATGCGTGTGCACTTCTTAAAGAGGATAATTGTTCATAAATTAAATCACATGAGGAACAAGAATCATCACTAGGAATCAAAGTTTTTAAACGATTAATTTCAGATTCTAGTGATTCAATTTTAACAGCATTGTTCCTAAGTTTTTTTATCCTTTTTCTTTAATATAACAGTGGCACGAGAAATAGCATCACACATTTCTTCGCAAGTGGGACATACCTATTCATCGTCGCTGTTGTGTTCTGCCTCCTCGGAGCTTGAACTTGACTTGCTCGCCATGCAGCACATATTTGCCATAGCTTCTTCATCTTCATAACTACCGGTGTCCACATCACTTGAGCCGAAATCTTGAAGTGCAGAGATCATACTATGCACTATGTTGCGCATTGATAAATCTTTCTTCTTCTTATTCTTTGCAAACGATTTCTTCGGCCTTGTTTGCTTTTCTTCACGTGAAGTCGGAACTGAAAGGTTAGGGCACTTCGTACGAAAATGTCCTGTCTTACCACATTCAAAACATCGTTGAGGTCCGGAGCTTCCTCTCCTTCTAGTTCTCACATTTTGCAATGCTTTTGAGAACCGAGTAGAGATGAGTGCAAGCTCCTCCTCTGGAAACTCTTCAATCTGTTCAAGGGTTAGAGAGGACAGCAAAGAGAGTGCACCACTAGATGATGATTTACTAGAACTAGACATGTCACATTGCGAAACAAATGCAATAGACTTGTTGGGGTTTTTACGTGAGATGATGTCAATTTCATAAGTTTTCAATTTAGAATAAAGCACGTCTAAAGTATGAGAACTCATGACAGTAGATTCACGAATAGATGCAACTTTCATCTCCCAAATTGACATATCTAATGCTCCTAACAATTGTCTAGCATTTTCAGCATCTGAAAAGTTAACATTGACACTACGCAAGTTGCTGAGAATTTTATTAAAGCGAGTAAAAAGGTCGTCAATTGACTCACCGGGTTGCATCTCAAAACGCATGTATTCTTTCTTGAACATATCTTGCCTTACCTCCTTGATCGTATTGGATCCTTCATGGTAGTCACAAAGAGCTTTCCAAACATCATATGCTGATCGGAGGTGTGCAACACGGTCGAAGTCGCTTTGAGTCAATCCTTGGATGATCAAGTTGCGAGCCTTGTTGTTGTTGCCAACATCTCTCATGTTCGCAGCCGTAACTTGATCTTTGGGTGGTACATCGAAGTTCCGGTAGACCTTTTCCCATATGGCGAAGCCTTGCGCCTGTATGTAGGCCTCCATTCGTGCCTTCCAAACCTGAAAATCGATGCCATTGAACACACAAGGTTTTGCGGAGTACTTCTCCATGATGGTTAGTCAAAACACGTGCAAATCACAAAGATTAGAGCACCTTGGCTCTGATACCAATTGTAGGATCGAAGAGCACGTGAAAAGCTACCAGAGGGGGGGTGAATGGTAGATTAAAACTTTTCGCAGCGGAAACAACAAAAACCCCTCAGCAAAAAATCAAACGGTTAAAGAAACCATGTGTGCAAGTGTTTCCAAACGTGTTCAACTGTGACAAATCAAGTAGAGAGGTAGAGAATCAATTCACGGATCTAATGCAATAAGAATCACTTGAAAACACGAAGTAAAACTTGAGATACGATCAAAACATTAAATGAAGATCAATCTGTTCTACCCGATATAAAACAGATTTGCAACGCTGCAAAGAAACTCGTGTATCTCAAAAACTGCAGATACGAAGCTCGTGAAAATTTCACAGATGATAGATAATTGAGTTGTGAAGACAACCCAAAAAGAATCTCGTCAATCGGATCTGTAAAACTCGAGTTATAAACGAAACACCGTAGCAACGTTGGTCTGTCCAGAAACTCGGCGAGAAAGACTTGACGAAAAACAAATCGGACGAACAAGGCACAAAAGCTCCTCGAAACTATGAACTTTATTCAATAGAAACACAAGAGGAACAGCCCAAAGTCGTGCACCACAAGATCTGGCCTCCCTTGCTTATATAACCAGCTCTATGGCCAATCCAATTCAAACTAGGACTCCTTCTCCTACTTGGATTCAAACTGTAACTTTCCAATACTGCTCAAGACTCTTCTATACGCAGATAGAAGCAATCTTAAGACTTCCAAACACCTTAGGAATGTCCCAAACATTTCTAAAACAACTCAAATTCGTGATCCACACGAAATCCTATCATAACCAACTCAAAACTTTCCATATTTGAGTCAAACACGACTCAGCCGCAGCCTGAGTCCATAACCTAGTCGGTTGGACCTTTCCGACCAATTCTTTACGTCCACTTCTCTTCATCACGCCTTGGTACAATGTTGCCACGTCCATGCACTCCTTGCACACGTGCAAACACCTTCCAACGACGTACACGCAACCTTCATATGCACTGCCCTTGATCCAAACATGCTGCGCGACCTCCCGATCAACTCAACCACAGCTCCTCCCGAACTTGGTTGTTGGAACCTCATCTCCTCCCTGAGACTAGTTCAAGGATTCCGTCACCAGCCATGTCTTGAACTCAAGCAACACCTGCACATGAATAAACATCCAATTCTTCCGAGCACAAGTCCTCGACTTGACTCACGTTAGTTCGAAAACCACAACACCTTACATGAGCACGTCACATAAGAATGTTGCAAACCATATCAAATGATAACAGCCATAACCACCAAAACACACCAAAAACTTAGCAAATTAATACTAAGCAAACCTTCCCATAAAGCAAGTTTGAAACATTGCGAGTTAAAAGCAAAAACAAGACGCTGCAGTTCTACGAGTTGAACTTCACGGGAGCTCCCTAAAAACAAGCTCCGGACCTCACAGAAGCTCTCCGGACCTTGCAGGAGCTCTCCGGACCTTGCCAACACTTGGCGGACCTAACAAAGAACTTGTCGGACCTTGCCACAGAAGAATGTTTTGGCAATATTCAAAACTTTGAATGTTAATGCTAACTTTTATCCTAATTGCCAATGTATTCAGCACACATAGGTCTCACACCAACTAAACGTGTGAGCTATGGAGGGCACTCCATACGTGCTCGTTCCGGTGGAGGGACGAGCTAATCATGTGTGGGAAGGAAGGTACATAGAGGCAAAAGATCCGGGTTGCCCAAGGTACACCCCAGCGGAGGCGAACCTCAGCCTCCAGTTGAGGGCAGTAAAAGCCGTGATGGACAGCCAAGCTGTTCATACGGATTGTCTTTCTGCAAAGCTCAAAGAAAGCACAAGCCGTGGACATCATTTTGAGAGTGCTCACAGCGCACTCCGCAATGTTCTCCTTCCGATGATCAAGCGATTGAACGAACAACACAACCAGTTACATCGTCTGAAGAAGGCAAAGAAGAAAAGCCGTGTCGTCATCACGGCTTTACAACAACAAATACAGGCTCTGACCCAGCAGAATGAGGTCCTCACTCAAGAGTGGGACGACGCTATTGAGGAGGGGCAAGGCTGGGAAGAGGACTACAACCAGGCCATGGACGAGGTGCACGCGTTGCAGGACCTCGTACCTCCGGTAATGGCCATACCGGTGGTAGGTGCCGTACCCGTGGTCTTGGGTCTTCCAGCAATGGGGGAACCCAAACCGGAAGAGGAGGTCATGGACCCGGAGCCACCAGCAGAGGTAGCGGAGGAGGACGATCCACAGGAGGCCGAGTTCTACTTCGAGTAGGAGGTTAACGTTGCCGAGTAGGGCAGCAAGGGTGATGTAACCAAAACTTTTGTAATCGGTGACATGTCGTGTAGACAGTAGCGTATGTATAGATGGTGATGACATGAGCACGACTTCTCGGAGACCCTAGAATAATGTATCTTGTATAAAGTTTATTCTTTATCAATATATGTCAATGTTGTGCAAATCATTCATGCGTCACTTCAAATACCTACTGTTTCATATGGAATTTTGAGTATGACATGTGCTGATCACTGCTGTTTTGAATTTCAGAATGACTCGCACTCGTGCCAACCTGAACATTGGGGGTTCCAGTCAGGGGGGAGAGACCTCCCAACAGCCTCCAAAGGATTCCTCGGGACAGCAACAGCAGCAACAGCAACAGCAACAACCGCCACCGCCACCGCCAACGGTTACTTTGGCTGACATCGTATCAGCGATGGCAGGATCTCATCAGCAGCACACGGAGTTGCTGCAAACTCTCATTGCAAATACGTCTCGACCGGAGAGGCGTCGAGATCGCGAGGAGCGCCAACAAAGCTCCTACTCCGATTTTCTGGCTACTCATTCTCCGGTATTCTAAGGGGCGGATGAACCCCTCGATGCGGACATCTGGCTCCGCACGATGCAGATGAAGTTTGGGCTGCTCTATGTGAGGGAGCAGCGCAAGACTCAGTTCTCGGTCCAACAGCTCCAAGGGTCCGTGAGCGCTTGGTGGGCGAACAATAGTGCTTCGCAACCCACCGAGCGAGTTATGACCTGGGCAGAATTCCGGACGGCCTTCAGGGCCTATCACATACCGCCGGGTCTCATGAAGAGGAAGACGCAGGAGTTCTTACGCCTGCAGCAAGGGAGCCGGAACGCGCTGGAATACTCCAGGGCGTTCAATGATCTTGCGCTCTATGCTTCGTATCACGCCGATACCGACGAAAAGCGGCGGGATCATTTCTACCAGGGGCTTAACCCGCTCCTGAAGGACAAGCTGGTGATGTTCAATCGTGGCAGCCTCAATGACATTATTGATGCTGCGATTATTCAAGAGGACTCCAGCAAGGAGTTAGCAGCGGCGGAAAGGAAGCGAAGCGCGCCGCAAAGCAGTAGAGAAGGAGGTGGTCCTTCTCAAAAATATCGGATGGTGAATCGCCCACCAACGGGTCCACGCTGGCAGCCACCACGGAGGTCGATGCCATTTCGCCGTTGGCCATATTCTCCACCGGCATTCAGGCTGGCAATGCCTGTGACAGCTCTCTAGGATCATAGACTGGCCACACATACCACCACTCGTCTTTTCTGCGCACTTTGTCCTCACTCGTGCGCACCCGGGAAGACTTCCCGGTCGGTCACCCATCCCCAAATTCCTTCGGCCCAAGCACGCTTAACCCCGGAGTCCTTTGCATGTGGGCTTCCGGAAAAGAAGGTATACCTTGATGGTATGAGTACTCTATCAATCCTATTAAGCCAGGAGTCAGGATATCACACAATACACCCCCTTAGAAGACAGACGTCCTCGTCGGTCAACACCAAGACAGGAACGTCCCCTCTTAGCCACGTTCGTACGTTCAGTACTGGCATACACATACCGTACGTCCGGTTAGCAGCATACGTACCATATTGTGTCCCACACAGAGGACCCACGCGTCATGCCTACGTACTTGCGTCCCTAACCCATATGCTACCATATCCTTGTCACTGACCCGTACGCACTCATGAAACTGCGAGGGTCGGCTCTGATACCATTTATGACAGCTCTCTAGGATCATAGACTGGCCCCACATACCACCACTCATCTTTTCTGCGCACTTTGTCCACACTCGTGCGCACCCGGGAAGACTTCCCGGTCGGTCACCCATCCCCAAATTCCTTCAGCCCAAGCATGCTTAACCCCAGAGTCCTTTGCAGGTGGGCTTCCGGAAAAGAAGGTATACCTAGATGGTATGAGTACTCTATCAATCCTATTAAGCCGGGAGTCAGGATATCACACAATAAACGATCACTCACGGGGACGGGCACCTCGCCCGGGAATCGCATTGGGTGGTGCCGTGCGATGCGGCACCCAACAGCACACATAATAAAGCATCATATTACATAAAACAAGCGGAAGCTTACAAAGTGTTGATTTTACAAATACTTCTCAAAAATATGCTACAGCGGAAGACTATTACAACTCACGTCTCATACCTATGCTAAGCAACAGAGAAGGTGTCCAGCCCGCGGACCCTTCTCACTAGCAACAATATCACAATAGCAGCGGCAGGGGTTGCCATGAGTTCATCCCTCGGAGAGCTCCGAGCCTCATCAGGCACCCGTACATCTCAGCGTACAGTTATTACCTGCAAAACAACTTATGCAGTATCTGTGAGCACGAAGCTCAGCAAGACTGACCCGTCACCCTAGTCATGAAACTCTACATGATGGAAATAGAGGGCTGATTACAGAAGTTTGCACAAACGATGAACTTGAGCTAAAGGAGAGTCCTTACTTCAAGTTTTAAGCAACTTTTATAGCCCTCGCGCAACCTACACCGAGACTCCACAATCAAACAAGAAACGCTTCATCTCGATGTCACTTGCCCGAGGTGAAAGTAACTTTAGTGAGCTATTCTAGACTCATACAAACCTTACACCATTAACATCGAGACTCCACAATCAAACAAGAAACGCTTTGCCTCGACGCTACTGGCCCAAGGTGGAAACTAAATTTAGTGAAGTGTTGATCGTTCCTCATCTCCATTATGAGGATTACCCACGAAGCATATTAATTGTTTTCCCAGTTTGTTACTACGTCACGATGCAGAGAACAAGTATGCTCGGTCCATTCCGCGAGCGACGGTGATTCCAATCAAAAACACCCGGCTGACATGACACATACGCCCGTACTCGACGTTGCACACAGCAACCGTCACTGACGCCGTACGTGGCAACCTTTCACACGACACCCAAATGTCGAACCAGTCCCACCGACTGGGATTAAGTCTCTCCACGGCAAACCCTCGTAGAGCCGACTTCTCTATCCTTTCAGCATCGGCATCAGACGGTGAGGTATGCCTCGACACCCAGGTTAACATGTTACATCGGTTTCCTGGGTCCCATATAGCCAGTATGCATCCGGTACACAACTCAAACTTGTGCAACGGGCCGCACACGAGAACGGGCCTTAATCGACTCAGACATAGACTAGGTTCACAGGACCACGTCCTTGAACCTTCCATTTCCACTGCCCGGTCTCCATTCCCAACTATAGGATCAATTCCCAACTCTTCCGATTGATCCCCCTGAACCCCGTTTCACGAGTAGGAATCTGCCCACTCGAGTTATGCCTCTTTTAATCCACTTTTGTTGAGATCAGCAGTTATAATTAATTGATAACATATCCTACATTAAACTACAGGGTTTTCTGGTCATGCATTTGGAGTTTCATACCATCTAGACGTAATGCAATAAATAAAATGCTATACGTATGAAGTGAATACAAATAAGAACTTGTAAATTTGATGCAAACCGGGGCTTGCCTTTGTTTTGCAGGGGCTAATATATATAACTCAGTTAGTGAAGATCACTTGAGGCTTGATCAACTGCTTTCCTCCTTCTTTGATTTCTACCCCGATGACTCCAACTCCTCCACGTAGATACTACACGTGATGAATATGCATATATGTTTAATTGTAAAACTTTGCTACAAGTTCTGACAACAAGTTTCAAAACTGGAACTCTGTTCAAGAATTTAAAATGACACTGGTGCTAAGGTTTTGGGTTTGGATCTAAGCACATGATTAGTGTTAAGTGGTTTCCCCCTCTTCTATATTGATCACCTTAAGAGGTTAAACAGAACAGGGGTGATCCAGAGCTCCAATGGAGCTTATAATTTTCATGTGAGTTCCTTGTCACAAGAAAACACTCTGGATCAAAAATTAGCACTTTTTATTGAGTGGTTTGTTCAGAATAATTTTTTAAGCAATTGAGCAAAGAAAAATAAATTATGAGATCACACTCATGTTCATGCCAAACTTAGGGAACTACAATTTCAATTATAGCTCATATAGTTTGCATGAATTTGCCTAGCATTTTTGGAGCTAAGATCTGCCCAGAACTGAATTTCCAAGTTTTGGAAATTCTCTGAAATTGTTTCTGTATTCAATTTAACACAGCATCTTCAAAAGTGAATTTCCCTGAACAAATCAACTCCAATTGAGATGAAACTTTTACAGGGGTTCGCTAACACACTAAATACTGTTTGGGAAAAATTTGAGGATTTTTGGATTAGCCAAACTCCCTCAAAAATTCTTTTGCTGAAAAGCATTAAAGATTTTTCCAGAATTAAATAATGAGTTTCGTACAACTTGGGTTGTAGATTTGGACAGAGCTATTCAATAGGAATCCAACCCAATTTGAATCACTAAATTTGGGGCTTCCTAGCAAGAGCTATGAGGTTCTAAAGTTTGGGGGAAAATTCTGAAATTGAACTCTGTTTATTTTTCCCATTTTCAGAGACATAAGGAATTAACACCACATTTGGCCAAGCAAATGAGGTCCAATGCTTCTGAACATTTAACTGGAGTTCAGGAATTTTTGGAGGAATCTCCTGCCCAAATTTGGAAATTTGCCACTACACAGAGCTCCTGGAAAAATTCCTACAAGATTTTCCTTATATGAATTATTGAGCAAAAACCAGGGATTTTCATAAATATTGGGCTGTACCTCTGTATAGTACTCTCTTAGAGGAATCCAAAAAAATTTATCTCACTATTTTTGGAGCTTCCTACACCAAGTTATGCATTTTAGAAGTTTGAACAACTCTCTGTTTGATTTTAAACAGCACAGTAACACGTGGGGCCCACAGGTCAGGTGCTTCTTCAACATCCCGCCAGAGCCCGCGGGTGCACACCGGCAGAAAACTTGGCATGGCTCGTTCTCTCTCATTTCTCCACCAAATGAGCTCCGGTTTCGCCTTACATGCTCCTGGGAATGTGGCACAGCTGCCGGGCAAGGTTTCCCCACGTGAAAACGGCTGTAGGTGGGTCGGCACCGGCGGGGCGGCTCGGGAGCTCGACATGGACGCGTCCAGCGTGTCCAAGGCATCTCCCGGCGAGCTACGATGTCCTACAGCATCCCTATGGGTCTAGGAACATGGAACGGAGATCAAATCGTGCAGAACATGGCTGCAAACTAGTCGTCACCGTGGACCGTGGCAGTTTTGGCCGCCGGCGACAATTTCTCGTCGCCCGGGGCATAGGAGGGTCGGTTTCCTTTGGTTCTCGGCGTGGGAGGGTGCTAGGGCATCTAGTTTCTGTGGTTTGAATTGTAGGAGGTATGATCAATCGGTTTGGGAGATTTCACGAATTAAACACGGTCTGTTCTATACGTGCGCCGGTGACAAAAATCGAATTCCGGCGAACCGGCGTCGGGGGAGAGCAGGGGGACGACGGGATGAGGATCAGTACCTCCTGGCGCACCTCTGTGGCCTCTTGAGCCTGCCGGAGAGGCGCTGGACTGGCCGGGAGACGATGAGCAATGGAGGCAGCAGCCTCTGTCGAACCTTTGCGCGAGGAGGCAACAAACAGCAATGGGCTTTGGCAACAGGACGTGATTGAGGTGATAAGAAGAGGGGAAACAGCTCGCCAGCGCGAGAGGGACGAGCAGGAGGTGGCTCCCGGTGCCCCTCGGTGTCACATGGCTGCAGCCCTGCTCGGTGAAGTGAACACAGCACAGAAACTTAGTGTGCAAGTCACATTTGACCTATGACATGTGGGCCCCACTAGTCAGTGCCCTCTTATCCCTCAAAAGATCTCCAAAATTTGGCAAGTGACCAATTCAAATGTTGGGAGTTGAAAACTGAGCTGCATTTAAATAGTTGGACAAATTGCATCCAAATTCAAATGTTTATTTGAATTCTTTGCATATTTAACTCCATTTAGAAAAATGGGTAGCAAATCTTTTCAAAAGTTGATGAAAGATTGCTTACCCACTAATTTGGACCTAAGGAATCTAATTATGCAACTTGATTCTTGTGTTAGCTGCTGCAAACAAGAGTTTGAACACAACAGTTTTGAATCCCCATTGTGTCCTCCCTTATTTAAATTTGGTTTG
The DNA here is from genome assembly GCA_030760725.1 of Neostapfia colusana. Lineage (NCBI taxonomy): Eukaryota > Viridiplantae > Streptophyta > Magnoliopsida > Poales > Poaceae > Neostapfia > Neostapfia colusana. Next base: position 60,137,466 of record JASWHV010000005.1, on the reverse strand, counting down.
ATCCTTTAGTTCCAAATCTGATTTTTAAACCCTTCCTTTGCACATGAGTTCTTCATTTCTGTGGTTTTAATCCACATGAGGTCCATCCATGCAGTGACCCTAAGTTTGTTTAGAAGAATCTCACATATGTTATCATATGTGGAAAAAGTTTCAACTAAGCCCCTTTTTCATACACATGACTCCAACATTTGTGCAAACTCATGTTTCTTTGTATTCACATTTTTGGGACCTTTACACTGCCAGTCCCACCTTTGCAGCAACAACAGCAGCAGCGGGCGATGCCGCGTGCGTATGCACCTCAGCAGCGCATGCCGGGCTTTTGTCCCCCAAGCACCGGTCCAGCAGCAGCCACATGCTACAAATGTGGTTGCTCAGGACACTTCGCCAACAGTTGTCCTGAGAGACAGGGCGGTGGAGTTGCACCACAGCTTCCGGGGAGGAATCAGCCCTGGAACCCAACTAATGCGTGGCGGGCAAATCCTAGGCCCGGCACCGTCCACCCACTTGCCATAGAGGACGTGCCGGAGGGAGAGCCCATCCTTGCGGGTATGTTCCAACTCCATCAGCATCCCGCTATAGTGTTATTTGATTCAGGCGCCACACATGGCTTCATTAGCCAAGCTTTTATTGCTAAATACAGCATGCAAATACGACCCACCGATAGTCCATACTTGATTTGTTCACTGGGGGGGAGGAATTTCAGCAAGCCTGATGGTTCCAAAAGCGTCATTATGCTTAGAGGGTAGAGTATACCCTACGTCTCTCATAGTCTTAGAGGGACAAAAGGTCGATGTCATCTTAGTGATGTCGTGGTTAACCCGCCACGGCGCTGTTTTAGACACCGTCCTCCGAGTTGTGCACTTGAACTTAGAAGTGCACGAATCTCATTCCTTATTTCTGTACAGTCCAGAAATAAAACTTCCAAGTGTGTATCAATCCACAACCATCAGATTGGAAGACATTCCAGTAGTCTGTGAGTTCCCAGACGTGTGCCCAGATTATTTACCGGGGATGCTGCCCGACCGAGAGGTGGAGTTCAAGATTGAACTTGCACCGGGAACCATACCAATATCCCGAAGGCCGTACAAGATGGCGCCCAAGGAATTGGCTGAACTAAAGACACAGTTAACGGTCCTGCTGGAGAAGGGTTTTATTAGGCCGAGCTCCTCTCCATGGGGCTGTTCAGCATTATTCATGAAGAAGAAAGACGAGACGTTGTGGCTTTGCGTGGACTATCGTCCACTAAACGCCGTAAAGAACAAGTACCCGTTGCCACGGATCGACATGTTGTTTGATCAGTTGGTCGAAGCAAAGATCTTTTCCAAGATGGACTTAAGATCCGGGTACCATCAGATTAAGATACGGGCTGAGGATATTCCGAAGACAGCTTTCTCGACGAGGTATGGACTTTTTGAGTACATGGTCATGTCCTTCTGCCTCACCAATGCTCCAGCTCATTTCATGTACTTGATGAACTCGGTATTCATGCCGGACCTGGACAAGTTTGTCGTGGTCTTCATAGATGACATATTGGTATATTCCAAGTCGGAGGAAGAACACACGAAGCATCTGCGTATAGTCTTGCAACGACTGCGGGATCACAAGCTATACGCGAAATTCAGCAAGTGCGAATTCTGGATATCGCAAGTGCCTTTTCTCGGGCATATTATCTCAGCAGAGGGAATCGCTGTAGACCCGAGTAAGATCACACAAGTGCTGAATTGGAAGTTCCCGAGAACTGTTCATGAGGTACGGAGTTTCATCGGACTCGCGGGATATTATCGGAGGTTCATCCCAAACTTCTCGAAGATTGCCAAGCCTATGACGGAGCTGCTGAAGAAGGCTACCAAATATGTTTGGAGTCCAGCATGTGAAGCAGCATTCAAGAAATTAGTGAAGCACCTAATATCAGCACCGGTTTTGGCACAGCTAGACACAACAAAACTGTTTGATGTGTACTGCGATGCATCCGGCATTGGGCTCGGATGTGTGCTGATGCAAGACCGATGGGTGGTCGCGTATGGATCACGGCAGCTCAGAAACCATGAGCAAAATTATCCAACTCATGACTTGGAGCTTGCTGCCGTGGTGCTCGTACTTAAAATGTGGAGACACTACCTACTTGATAACCTCATACATCTATATACCGACCACAAAAGCCTCAAGTACATATTCACTCAGAAAGAGCTGAACATGAGACAACGAAGGTGGTTAGAGTTGATAAAGGATTACGAAATAGAGATCCATTATCACCCCGGCAAGGCAAACTAGTGGCGGATGCGCTGAGCCAGAAGTCACACGTCAACAATCTGACCATCACACCGTTGGAAGAGAGTGAGCCACCATTGCGTGTGATTCCACATGGAGCTCTCTAGAACTTAGCTTTGATCCCCACCATCCGTGAAGAGATAGCGGCAGCTCAGAAAAATGTCAGGGGCATGTCACATTTGTGGAGACGTATAGACAGTGGGGAGCTGAAATGTTTCCGGAAAGACGGAGACGGCGTCCTATGGTTCAAGGACCGGATCGTCGTACCCCGTAACCCAGAGTTACGGAAGAAAATCTTTGATGAGGCTCACTTGTCAAAGTATTCTATTCACCCCGGCAGCAAAAAAATGTATCAAGAACTCAGAAGCAAGTTTTGGTGGACACGGATGAAGCGGGAGATCGCAAAGTACGTGTCTGAGTGCGATACATGTCGAAGGGTGAAGGCAGACCATATGAAGAAACTGAGACTACTACAACCACTGGGCGTTCCCGCCTGGAAGTGGAAAGATGTGAGCATGGACTTCATCGTCGGTTTACCCACCACTTTTCAGAAGCATGATTCTGTGTGGGTGATCGTCGACCGGCTCACCAAAGTTGCCCATTTCATCCCGGTCAACACAAACTACAACCCCAAGAAGAATGCTGAATGGTACATCTCACGGATCCTATGCTTGTACGGCGTACCCTGCACCATCATATTGGATCGGGGCACTTTATTTGTGTCCCGTTTCTGGGAGCAGCTACACGCTGCGTTGGGGACAAAGCTGATCCGTGGTTCAGCGTACCACCCCCAGACGGATGGACAAACCGAGCGGGTAAATCAGATTTTAGAAGACATGCTACGAGCTTGCGCCATCAACCACAGTAAGAATTGGGATGATCACTTACCGTTGGACGAGTTCTCGTACAACAATGGGTACCAAGCCAGCATTAAGATGGCGCCGTATGAGGCGCTATACGGGGTAAAATGCCGCACACTACTGAATTGGCGTGAGTCTGGCGAAAGGATCACCTTCGGGATTGATATTGTTAACAACGCGGAGGAAAAGGTTCGGCTGATTCAAGCGAACCTAAAAACCGCCCAATCCCGACAGAAACAATATGCGGACCGGAGAAGACGCCCATTACAGTTCGAAGTCGGGGATCACGTATATCTACGTGTGTCTCCAATGAAGGGCGTGAACAGATTCGGGGTGAGAGGAAAGTTGGCACCCCGATTCATTGATCCATCTCAGATTACCGAAAGATGTGGATCGGTAGCATACCGGCTGAATTTACAAGAAGCACTCTCCGGTGTGCACGACGTCTTTCACATTTCCCAGCTGAGGAAGTGCCTTAAGCTATCAACTACCATTAAGCTGGAGGATATAGAAGAACTGAAACCGGATCTCATGTATCAGGAGGAACCGGTTCAGGTTATTGATGAAAAGGCCCGAACCACACGCAACCGTACGTTGTGGTTCTACAAAGTTCTATGGAGTAATCACTCCATAGACGAAGCGACATGGGAGAGCGAAAGATTTGTTCGCGCTAACTACCCCGAATTTTTCACGTCGCATATACGGTAATCTTCCACTCCTCTCTCTCATTTTCACCATATAATCTCGGGACGAGATTCTTTTATGGGGGGAGGAATGTAAGGGCCTATGTTTTTGGTACACATTCAAAGTGTTCATCACCACACACACACTTCATTTGACGAAACTTTATGAATACATTTGAAGAGCAAGTAAACACCATCAACATGCTCATTAGAGAATAAACTCACAAAATGCAAAAGTGGCATTTCCCACATGCATCATATAGGGGCTGGGCATATGAAAAACTCCTACACCTTGCTAGAAATGTCCATGCCAAATTTCACCCAAATCCAAAGCCTTTTGAGGTCTTTTTGGGTATAACTAGAAATAGGGTAGTTTGAACTCAAGTTCAAATTCAAACCACTTCCATCCCATGAATTCAAAAGTGGAGGCATATTCTTAATCAGCACATTTTTGTGAGCTCACACACCAATTCTCACTCCATTTGGAGTTGATCTTGACATGAGCTAAGTTTAGCAAATTCAAACTCAATTTGAATTTCAAACTGCATATGTGCTGAAATTATAATCAAACACTCCACAATTTGAATTCTGTCCAATCCAAATGGGCATTTGGTAGATAATAAAAATTCAAAAGGGTATTAGGGGGATTACTGTTTGTAGCAGTGGGAGGAAGTTAATTTTGGAGGTTAAAACCACGCTGGGGCCCACATGTCGGTTTTACAGATCAATGAACCGACTGAAGCACCGAGTACTTGGGTCTCGGGCTCCCGCCGTGGTCGCCACCGCGGCAGGCCATCGAGGCCAGCAGCTGCTTGCCGCCCTGAGCCGCTGAACCGCCTCGCTGCCCTTCTTATCTCCGCAGCAGATCCGACCCGAGGCAGCACCGAGCAGTCGTCGCCTCTCGCGCAAGAAAAGCGTTGCCTCACCACCGCTCTCTCAGGGTTGATCGGAAAAGCCCACGATCACCGCCTCTCCACCCCCTCCAAGCTGCAAAACGGTACTAGAGGCTCTCCCTTTCCTCCCCCGTCGTAGGAAATTAGCTGGACTCGGATGATCCCGCCCATACCGAAAGTTCTTTCCAGTGACCTAAGTTCGCCGGACCTCGGGCTCCCGTGGACAGCCCAAACGGGAGAGTGTCACGCCCAAGCTAAGGCGTCCTCGGACGCATTAGAGACTGGTCCTTCTGACCCCCGAACCACAGCCCGAGTGTTTGCTCACCAACGACAAATTTCAGTTTTCCCTTTCATTCGGCGCAGACCGACCTTCGGGTGCGGATAAGTGAAATTCTCAATCCATAATTGTTTAGAAAGTCTCAAACCGTTCCTACGTGAATTAGACTTAGTGGCGCACAAGTTGGCTTCACAACACCTAGCATGAGAACCCCTGTACATGGCGTATTTCTAAGCTTGCCAACGGCGGCTTATTCGGGACGCGTCGGGCGCATGGTGAGAGCCCGAGGTAGACGAAGCCCCCGATCCCACGTGTCAGCGGCCGATATTTTAAAACCCGGGATTAGCTGTGGCAGAGGATCGGGTGCAGCTGCACACAAAAGATTCCATAGCCCCGTGTGTCGACCGCTGAGAAGTTGACACATAGCCCCGGTCCCACGCGCAGCAATTTAAACATTTGGCTAGAAAACTTCAAACCCACATAACTTTGGCTAGAAAACTCCAAATCGAGTGAACCAAATTTTTTTGGATTCAGCTCTCTGAGTACTTTCCAGCAAATCAAGTTTCACTCTATGAAAATCTTTATTTCTCCAGAATTAATTCAGCAATGTTTAAACTATTTAGAATTTTAACTAGAGAATCCTTTGGAGGAAAATCCGGAAATTTTGTTGGGATGTTAACCAAAATATCCCTGAGCAACTATAAAAATTTCAGATCCATTTGAGCTCATTTGATCCCCCTAATGGTGTGATTAACAAAACTGTTCCAGAGAAAATAGAAAATGTCCAGAAACATTTTCAGAATTTCTCTGAAATTGTTTAGCTCATATCTTTAGCTAGAAACCTTCCAATTAAGTAAGACGAACTCTATTAGAACCCTCTGGAAATCTAGTTTTCAGAAAGTCATGGCTTCCTCCATGAAAATCGCTATAACACCCTAAGAGCTCCAATTAAGATCAAGTACATAATTATTTGTGGCGAGCTCAAATGAGCTTTGCTGCAAATGAAACTTGGCAAAGTCTCTGTTTAGGTTGTAACCAAACCATATTAAAAATATCAGAGTCAGTGAGTCTTTCTAGTAAGACTTATAGTCTTCACAAGTTTAAATTCAATTTAAATGCATTCAAATTGATACATGTATATATTCTCTCATGCAGTCGCTAAGGTTGAGGGTGAACCCGAAGTCTTACACTTCATCACTCTGAAAGAGCAGCTAGCCTATGACCAAGAGCAGCAAGGCAAGCTCTGGTTTGCATTAACCTTTTTACAAAGTTTTACTGTTTTGAGAACTTACTTTAAGCACTCAATAAATTTTTGCATTAGAGTCTTGTTTGAAACCCAAATGCATAGCCAGGAAAACCCTGGGTTGGGATTAGGTTTGAAAACCTCGTTAGCTACTGCAATGCTAAGACAGTGTAGGATTCGGTACAAGTCGAGTAGTTGGAACTACTCGCGAGAATTGGCTAGAGGTACATCGCTTGGGTAAAGATAGCAAATGAAACACACGGCAAGAAAAATGAGACCGAGCTGAGAGTAAGGGCAGCAGGACTTTGGAGCCTGGGTGCTATAACTCCGCTTATGTCGATTGAGGACCGAGCTTTGTGCGGGCTGTTGAACAAGCTTGAACAGTACCAAAGACCTACCGGCTATATGGGAACCGGGAAACCGATGTAACTCGGGTAGCTGGGTATTGAGACATAGCTGGTAGATCATATGGTAGGTTGAGAGCTCGAGGTGTAAATCGGCTGGAGGCACTGTGGATGCGCGCGCAGAGACCTCTTGCTCAGGACGATTAGACCGGTTCAACATTTGGCTAACAGGTGAAAGGTGGTTGCGTACGACGTCCGTGATCGTTTCTGTAGGCAACATCGAGTACGGGCGTACGTGACGGGTTATTCGGGTAACCCTGCAGGTGTAAATCGATTATAATCACCGTCCCTCATGGTCAGTGAGTACCGCTTGTTCACTGTACCGTGACGTAGAAAGAACAGGCTAGATACATGTTGAAAGTTTGCTGATTTGAAAGTTATACTTGCTTGTTAATGTCTTGTTGTAGCTTAGAGCTAATTAAAGTTATTTTCAACTTTGGGCAAAGTACATGAGAGAAATGTGTTTCTTGTTTGATTGCGGCTCTCTCATGTGCCTTAGCGTAAGGTTCTCCACAACCGGCTGCTAAAACTTGAAAGTAAGGTCCAAATAATTAGGAGAGTCCTTTGCAAATTATTTACCTCATGTACCCTATACCCTTCATGTAGAAGTTTCATGTATAGGGGAGACGTGTCAGTCTTGCTGAGCCATCATGCTCACTGCTTGTGTTTGAAGCTCTTGCAGGGGTCTATAAGGAAGGGACTCCCGAGGAGGAGACGAAACCCCAGGAGGGGAACCCCGTCGAGTGGGAGTCGTGCACACCGCCGTGTTAGTGTGTGTGCGTGCTAGCGGGGACACGTTCACGGGCTGAACGTGAACTCGATGCGTAGTCTATGCCCGTGAGTGTAGACTGAACATATTTTGTTGTACAAATGTTCATAAACCCGTTTATGTAATAAACCTTGCTTCCGCTTTGTATCTTTGATGTGCGTCATCCGGTGATGTGCAACGCAGCACCCCTCAGTGTGATCCTGGCTCGACAAGGCCATTGGGGCCGCGACAGAAACCTCTGTAGACAGCATATTTCGAGTTTTGCTACCGGTGCCAATGGCGGGAGCAGCCGGGCGCACGGTGCAAGCTCACATGGAGCCTCTCCTGAGCTAGCTTGAGCTTATGTCGAGCATCTACATGTCACACCGGTTCTGTAGAGCTCGAGAACTCAGAGGGTGACGGGCTAGAGGTGGCGGACGACGCTGCCGGATTGAAGCCGAGCCGTTGCACCGTTGTGGACTAGTATGGAAACCTTGCCGGCTCGGGGAAACGTTACCAGAGAGTTCAGCGTGTCGGGTTAGGCCTTAGCGGCCATCCAGGGCTCGGGGGATGGCCAGGATATCGGTTTCCGGCGAGCTCGGGCGCGGGCGTGCGCGGGAGGGGGGAAGGTTGAAGACGACCCTCGGCCCCACGTGTCAGCGAGTAGGGATTTAAATCGGGTATCGGTTGCGGCTCCGGGTCGTCTGTGGCTGCATGCGTAAGACTCAGTGGCCGCGTGTGGCAGCCGCTGAGGAGCCGACACATAGCCCCGGACCCATGAGCAGGGATTTAAACTTTTCCCGATTTTCAGATTCTAGTTCAAACTTCAAACCCACATAACTTTGGCTAGGAAACTCCAAATCGAGTGAAACAATTTTTATTGGATTCAGCTCATTGAGTAATTTCCAACAAATCAAGTTTCACTCTATGAAAATCCTTGTCTCTCTAGAATTAATTCTTCAAAGTTTAAACTGTTTAGAATTTTAACTGGAGAACCCTTTTGGGGAAAATTCTGAAATTTGGCCAGGATGTTGAACATAATATCCCTGATCTACCATAAAAATTTTAGATCCATTTGAGCTAATTTGATCCACCTAATGGTGTGATTAATGAAACCATTCCAGAGAAAATTAAAAATGTCCAGAAACATTTTTCAGATTTTCTCTGAACTTGTTTAGCTCATATCTTTTGCTAGGAATCTTCAAATTAGGTGAAACCAATTCTATTAGAACCCTCTTAAAGTCTAGTGTCCATAAAGTCATGGCTTTCTCCATGAAAATCCTTAGAACACCCTAAGAGCTCCACTTAATGCCAAATACATATTTATTTGTGCATGGCTAAAATTAGAATTGCCGCAAATTAAATTTGGCCAAGTCTATGTTTAGGTTGTATCCAAACCACAGTAAAAATTTCAGAGTAATTGGGCCTGTCTAGCTGTACTTATAGTCTTAATAATATCAACTTCAAATTCAAATGCATTTAAATTGACATGCATACATATTTATATTGTGTAGTATCTATGGTTGAAGAGGAGCAGGAGGTGTTGGATTTCATCACCCCGGAGGAACAGCTAGCATATGACCGGAAGCAAGGCAAGCTCTGGTTTGCATTAGCCGTTTTATAACTTTTACTGTTTTGAGAACTTACATTGAGTATCCACTTCAATTATGCATTAGAGTCTTGTTTGAAAACCCAATTGCATTGCCAAGAGAACCAGGGTTTTGGGCTTAGGTTTTTAACCTCGAGTAGCCACAACAATGCTAAATTAGTGTAGGATTCGGTACAAGTCGAGTAGTTGGACCTGCTCGCGAGAATAGGCTAGAGGCACACCACTCGATTAGAGATAGCAAATGGAACACATGACAAGAAAAATGAGACTGAGCGGAGAGTAAGGGCAGCAGGACTTTGGGGCCTGGGTGCTATAGCTCCGCTTGTATCGATTGAGGACCAAACCGTGTGCGGGCCTGTTGAACAAGCTAGAACAGTACTGAAGACCTACAGGATATATGGGAACCGGGAAACCGATGTAATTCGGGTAGCGATCTGTTGAGGCATAGCTTGTTGTCCAGAGGGTAGGTTGAGAGCTTGAGGCGTAAATCGGCTGGCGGCACTGCGGATGCGCGCGCAGAGACCTCTTGCTCGGGACGATAGGACCTGTTCAACATTTGGCTTACGGATGAAATGTGGTTGCGTACGACGTCCGTGATGGTTGCTGTAGGCAACATCGAGTACGGGCGTACGTGACGGGTTATTCGGGTAACCCTGCAGGTGTAAATCGATTATAATTGCTGTCCCTCACGGTCAGTGAGTACCACTTGTTCATTGTACCGTGACGTAGAAAGAACAGGCTAATGTCATGTTAAAAGGTTGCTGATTGAAAAATGTATTTTGACTTGTTGTAGTTTTGATCTAATTAAAGTTATTTTCAACCTTGGGTAAAGCACATGAGAGAAATGTGTTTCTTGTTTGATTGCGGCTCTCTTATGTGCCTTAGCACGAGGTTCTTCCACAACTTGCACTAAAAACTTGAAAGTAAGGTTTAACTAATTAGGCGTGTCTTTTGCAACTTACATTCCCATTTACACCGCAAACCCAGCATGTAGAGTTTCATGTGTAGGTAAGACGGGTTAGTCTTGCTGAGCCATCGTGCTCACTGTTTGTGTTTGAAGCGTTTGCAGGGTGCTATGAGGAGGAGGCTCCTGAGGAAGAGACGGATCACCAAGAGGGCAACCCCGTTGAGTGGGAGTCGTGCACGCCGCCGTGTTAGTGTGCGTGTGTGCTAGTGGGAACACGTTCACGGGCTGAAAATTCACGCCGCCGTGAGTGTAGACTTCAAGTATTTTGTTGTAAACATGTTCAAAACAGTTTATTGTATTAAAACTTTTTGCTTCCACTTTGTACCTTTTACGTGTGTTATCCGGTGCTGTGCAACGCAGCACCCCTCAGGGTGATCCTGGCTAGTCGAGACCGTTGGGTCCTTGCAGGAGATCCTAGTGGGGCAGCACCCAATGAGGGGTGTGAGTCTCATTTGGAACTTGCACGCCGCTGTGTTTGGGTGTAATGCTACTGTGGAGCATCCGCGAGCAGGATGGCTGTCTTTTGCTTAGCATAGGCTATAGTTCGTGAGTTGTATTCTTATCTTCCGCTGCAAATGTACGTCTGTACATTCTTTGTAAAATTTTACAATATTATGTATTAAAGAAATATATTGTTGTGTATGTGTGTTTTACGGATGTGTGCTGTTGGTGTAAGGGCCTCAGTTTTTGACACATGTTTGAAGTGTCATCACCACACACACACCTCATTTGAAGCAAGTTGATAAACACATTTGAAGAGCAAGTAACCACCATCAATATGCTCATTTGAGAACAAACTCACATATTGCAAAAGTGGTATTTTCCACATGTGATATACAGGGGCTGGACATATGAAAACTCCTACCCATTGCTAGGAATGTCCATGCCAAGTTTCACCCAAATTCAAAACCTTTTGAGGTACCTTTGGGGTATATCTAGGAGGAGGGCAGTTTGAACTCAAATGCAAATTCAAACTGTTTTGATCCCATAAATTCAAAAGTGGGAGGCATATTCTTGCTCAACACATTTTTGTGAGCTCACACACCAATTTTCACTCCATTTGGAGTTGATCTTGACATGAGCTAAGTGGGGCAAATTCAAACTTTATTTGAATTTCAAACTGAACATGTGCTGAAATTTATCCAAATCAAACCCAATTTGAATTCTAACCAATTCAAATGGCTCAAAGGTTGATAATTCAAATCACCAGGGGCTTTGTGGGGACTACTGTTTACAACAGTGATAAGGAGTTAATCTCAGAGGTTAAAATAGGGGTGGGACCCACCTGTCATAGGCTGCTGAAGACTTGCAACCGAAGCAGTGGACTTTGCCTCTGCCGGTTCAACGCCACCGAGGGCTGCTTGTGCGCCACCGAGGAGGAGCAGCGCCACCAGCTGCTTCCCGCTTCCACACGCGAGTCCAGGGTCGGTCCCGGGGTCCTCTTAAGGCGCTCCACCGAAGCGATCATCGCTCACTTCCTTCTCCTCAGTGCACACCGAGTTCCCCGGCTTCCGCCTCTCTGCTCGATCGGAAACCGTGAAAACATCACGCCCCCTCCTTTCCTGAGCTGCTAGGCAGCACCCTGAGGTCACACTCCAATTCCCCGACGCCAAAAACCCCGAGAACCAAAACTTGACCAAGTCCCTGTTTAGGTTGTAACCAAGCCACAGTAAAAGTTTCACAGTCATTGGGTCTGTCTAGTAAGAGTTATAGACTTCACAAGTTTAAATTCAATCAAATGCATTTAAATTAATACATATACATGTATATCATGTAGTCGCTAAGGTCGAGGAGGAACCCGAAGTCCTAGACTTCGTTACTCCGGAGGAGCAGCTAGCCTACGACCAAGAGCAGCAAGGCAAGCTCCGGTTTGCATTACCCTTTTTACAAGTTTTTATTGTTTTGAGCACTTACTTGAGTACCATTAATCCTTGCATTAGAGTCTTGTTTGGAAACCCAACTGCATAGCCAAGAAAACCATGGGCTGGGTTTAGGATTACAAACCCCGTTAGCTACTGCAAAGCTAAGTTAGGGTAGGATTCGGTACAAGTCGAGTAGTTGGAACTACTCGCGAGCATAGGCTAGAGGCACTCGACTCGGGTAGAGAAAGCACATGATACACATGGAAAGAAAATGAGACCAAGCGGAGAGTAAGGACAGCAGGACTTTGAGGCCTGTGTGCTATAGCTCCGCTTGTGTCGATTGAGGACCGAGCCGTGTGCAGGCCTGTTGAACAAGCTAGAACAGTACCGAAGACCTACCGGCTATATGGGAACAGGGAAACCGATGTAACTCGGGTAGCTGGGTGTTGAGGCATAGCTGGTCGTTCAGAGGGTAGGTTGAGAGCTCGAGGTGTAAATCGGCTTGCGGCACTGAGATGCGCGTGAAGAGACCTCTTGCTCGGGACGATTTGACCGGTTCAACATTTGGCTAACGAGTGAAAGGTGGTTACGTACGGTGTCCGTGATGGTTGCTGTAGGCAACATCGAGTATGGGCGTACGTGACGGGTTATTCGGGTAACCCTGCAGGTGTGAATCGATTATAATCGCCGTCCCTTGCGGTCAGTGAGTACCACTTGTTCACTGTACCGTGACGTAGAAAGAACAGGCTAGTTATATGTTAAAATGTTGCTGATTGAAAGACGGACTTGATTGTTAATTATTTGCTGTAGTCTAGAGCTAATCAAAGTTCCTTTCAACTTTGGGCAAAGTACATGAGAGAAATACGTTTCTTGTTTGATTGCGGCTCTCTCATTTGCCTTAGCGTAAGGTTCTCCTCAACCTGCTGCTAAAATTTGAAAGTAAGGTCCCAATAATTAGGCGAGTCCTTTGCAAATGGTTTTACCTCATGTACCCATCACCCTTATGTAGAAGTTCCATGTTTAGGTGAGACGGGTCAGACTTGCTGAGCTTTCGTGCTCACTGCTTGTGTTTGAAGCTTTTGCAGGGTTCTATGAGGAAGGGACACATATTTTAGAAAACTTAGAGTTTACGCGTGAGGATTTGGTACTAGGCCCACATAAGGTCTATTAGTAGAATAAGTGATGTAAGGTGGCTAACTAACATACTTGTTATGCTATTCCGTAACGACGCACCGCTGACCAGGTAGGAGGTAAGGTACGCCACCGAAAGAGGATCAATTTTGGTTAGCTCCCCTGACGAGGAAAGTGGTTCTGGGTATAGGTCTCATAGCTTGGTGTGAGACGTCAATATGAAACTCTTGAACTTTTCATGTTCCTGAGCTCATATGAAACGCTGATCCCTGGCATGCATTAGGCAAGAAAGTGGAAACCCCATCATGTGGTCAGTAACGCGATAGTGTGTTCTTCTGGAAATAGCCTAGGATCAAATACGCAGCACTCACCATCGGCGTGTGCTGTAGGGCAGTAGGTGATATCCGTTGGGTTGATAAAATTCCAAACCTTGACGACCCGTTCGGGCTCTACTCGGGTTCCCCGTCGTGTGGTGTGAAAACACGACCATGTACCTTGAGAAGTGACTTGACTCAATGACGACCCGTATGGAAATGATACGGGGCGTATGTTTTTATTATGATATGGACCTGCCTGGAATGAGAAACCCTATGTGTGCATCATTATCGAGTGGTTTTCTGCAGATACACTAACCACGTATCCGACGAGTAGAACACGTTTGCATGTGAACGATTCTAGTGCCACTAATAGAACGTATATGCCGGATGTAATCTGGTTAGGATTTTCTACTTTTGTGAGGAACGTAGTACCGGCATTATCATAAAGATTGCATCAATACCTTGCTTATCTCACAAATTTGAAGCTTCTGTAGAATTTGCATGAAGACAGTTACAAGTAATTGCTTAAAACTCATTTAGGAACCCACTCAAGAATATGTGAGGGTAGAGAGTCCCCTGTTTTGGCAGTGTTTCTGCTGAAACATGTACAGGGTGTTACTCATAGTAGAAAAGACCAATGGCAGTATATGATACAGTTTTGGAACGGTGGAGAAGTCCTCTAAAACTTTTCTATAATCTTTCAGGACATAAACACACTTAAAGTTGGTCAAAAATCTTAGAAACCAAAAACTGCAACAAATGGGTATAACCGAAACAATGTCTCTGTAATTCCACCATAACTCTTGGTGGAAAAACCTCTAAGGGTATTGTGATACATTTCTGGAAAGGGAATGTGATATTCTACAACTTTGTAATTCAAAGTTTTGCCAAAACTGGAGAAGAATTAACTGGAATTGTGGATTGAAACTAGGTACCTCTGGGGAGGTGCTGTCAAAATCCTGCCAGAAATTCTGTTAATTTTGAACCATCATATCTTTTGATACAGGAATCAAAGAGGTCATATAAATACATTTTGAAAAGCTTGGGAAGTTAGTTACAAGTTTTCTGTTCAAACTCAGGGAAGAATCCTCCTGTAAAGGGGTGAAATACGCCGTACCAATGAAACTGTCAAGAGTACCCAAAGTCTGTGCATAGTTTCTGTACTGATTTGGATTTTGCTTATAACTTCCTCTGTAAGGATTATAAAATGTGAAATCTTACAATTCTGGAAATCTTACGAATCGTGCTCCAACTTTGTAATTATGAGTTTGGTCCATATACATTTCTAACTGTATGGAAAGGTTGACCTAAAGTGAGCACTTACAGGGGAGATGCTGCTGAAATTTTTCCAAAATTTATGTCGACTAAAGCTCATAACTTTTGATCTAGAACTTAGTTGAGTGCAAATAAATACTCGTTGGAAATATATGGAAGTCTTCTCCAACTTTTTTGTGCATTACCACAACAGATTCACAAGTTAAATTAGGATTTAATACCATAGAACAGAAGGTTGTTCAGTTTCTGTACTTTTCTGTTTTTGGACCATCAGTTCCTGTATACATTTTACCAATGGTTGGGTGATACAGTTCTGGAAATCTGTTGAGTTAAGCTACAACTTTGTAGTTGTGAATTTGACAAACTTGGTCCGGAACTGTATGAAAAAGTTGAATCAAGTGGGTACCTTCTGGTGGGGTGCTGCAGAAATTTCCCCTGAATTTCTGTCAAACTTCATACTTCATATCCGTTGAAACGGAACTGATATGGGGTCACATAAGTAATCGTTGGATGGATACGGAAGTGATTCAGAACTTTGGTATTCCATTCGCGTCTTGAATCTGCTGTTAGTTCAGGAAAGAATGGAATTTTAGGGGAGACCGATCAGTGTGGATACGAGTTGTCGGCAAACTGATCTGTCAAGCATCTGATGACTTGTTATGATTGTGTGTTTTTATATTCTCAGAAGTTCATAACAGGTTCTAGGTTTCTCTATCTCATTATCTTCGACTTTAAACATGGAATATTTTCATTTATAAGATCATACTTAGTGATGAAGACAGACTACAGTACAATTCCACTCGTCGATCAACCCTGTGTAGTTTCCGCTATAGAAGGTTATCGAGTGCATCACCTTTCCGCAAGAATAGTATGGATTAAGTTATAAATATCCTACATCGGAACTTAAGGAGGGAGGAGTGCATCCAAGTAAACCAAAGCACGGATCAACCATTTGTTATACACCAAAGTATGACATCACCAAGAAACAAGAGGGAATTACACCTTCAAGTAATCAAAGTTTAAGTACAAGATTTGTCATCATCGAGAAAGATGGTAGTTTCAATGTCTTCACCACGCAAACACAAAGGCTCACCATAATCGCAAGAGTTAAGAGAAGAAGAAGATTTAGCAAGTCACAATTTGTGACAACTCTAGAAATCTCAACACCAGTTGGGTGATGTCCCAACTAGGAGCTAGGACTATTCGTTCATTCTTCACACTGGAAGGTTAGATGAAGATTTAGGAGAACGGAGAAGGGAAGTCAACAGATAGTAGCTAAGTTTCCATGGAATATTTCCCAACCATCTTGTCAAACATTTGACATAATTCCATTGAACTTGGTCATAACGTGAAAGTGGTAATCCTTGTTTAGCACCTTTCATGACCAAGTATTTGTACTTTGCAAAGGTTTAGATAATTCTTAATCATGTTTGAATTGTCGTATTAACTCTAGCTCAAAATATAAAAAGATGATGCACCATACATATTGAAAAGTAGTGAGAAATGCGCAACCTATCGTGCGCAACACCTTGTATGCACTATACATATGCACCATTTTGCACCAAACATATGCATCATTTGCACCATACCATATGCATATGCATTGCACCATATAACATGGGAAATACCAAAGTACTGAGCAAGATTGAGTACCTCCTTTCAAACTATTAAGTAGTGTCTATTAACCTTGGTCTTATCACATCCTTGTACTATTGATCAAGTTGCTGATTCTAACCATTGAGTCATACAAGGGAAACCAATTACTCATCATCCCTTGTATCTTTCTAAACTTTTATCCATGACTTGTTTAGCTCCGAGTGCCATAATTGTCGGAACTAAACAAACTTCTCATTGCGGGGCTTACCGATTAATTGCTCAACCGCGCAACAATCCTTGGAACACAATCTGAATTCTTGGGGGTCATATGGTGACTTTGAAACCTTGCAGTTACCATAGGTAGAGAGTCTTTGCTATGTTGATAACATAAGTAGATTTGACTTGTTGCTACTCTTATGTTCAAGCAAAGCATTTAGTTTTTGATTAAATTGGTTAAAATTCCAATTTGAGTTGAGATTACCGATTCATTGTTTAATCTCACCAAACACCTTGATTCATGTTGGGGAAGTACTACACTAAGTTTTTAAGGACCTAGATAATCTAGCAAGTATTGGTTATCCATGTCAAGATTAGGACAGTGAAGATTCAAGCCATCAACAAACTGTCAAGAGGGATGTCAAGACGAAGGCTTTCGCCCACCTCAAACGAGCTCATACTTTGAGTTCTTGGCGACTCAACCACCAGTCTTCATAGAGGCCGAGGATCCTCTGGTGGTGGATAACTAGATCCGTACCATAGAGTTTAAGTTTGAGTTGCTTCAATGTATTGAACATCAGAAAGTATTGTATGTGGTGCAACAACTTCACAGTTCCGCCAGTATCTGGTGGACGAATCAGCTCGCATCCCTACCAGAGGGACATCAGCTCACGTGGACGTAATACCGGAAGACATGCCTTGCTTAGCATGTTCTTTCCAGAATAATCCAGGGGAAGCTCGAGGAGTTTCTAGTCTGGAAACAAGGAGGGGGGATGCCACGAGCATTGGTACCATACGCGCCTGACTACGTGAACCCGGAGGCACGAGCATGCGAATGGCTCATTCGTAGCCTCCATGCTATATAAGGGGGAAACTGACCTTGGTAATTCGGAGTAACTTCAACGAGTTAATGAGTTAATGCCGACCCTTGTATTTTGGAAGTCGGGGATCAAGTCTGTCTCCGAGTATCCCCGATAAAAGTAATTCATCGACTCGGGGTCAAGGGAAAGTTAGCTTCTCGTGTTGTTGGTCCAGTTCCTTATTACGGAAAGATGTGAATCGGTAGCATACCGTTTGGAGCTACCCACATCATTGCTGGGCATACCTAACATCTTCCATGTCTCACAAATAAGGAAATGTTTGAAGGAGCCGACGGAGGTTCTTTCAGGAGGCATGGAAACCTTAAACCGGATCTCACCTACATTGAGAAGCCAATACAAATCCTCGATGAAAAGACTCACGAAACAAGGCGATGATCGATGCAGTTTTACAAAGTGTTATGGAATAACTAAACCGATGACGAGACTACCTGGGAAAGCAAGGATTTTCTTCGGATGAACTGCCCGGAACTATTATCAATCTATAAGCGATAACCTTCTTTCTATCTCATTCTTTTACTAATCTCGGGATCAGATTCTTTTAAGGAGGGAGGATTGTAAAAGCCTCAAATTAAGCATGCATAGCTCTTTTTAGAATTTAAATCTGCGGGGTCAAATTGAATCTTAACTAGGGTTTCAAATTTGAACTTCGGCTACAAGAAATAGAGGAAAGGTTACAAAAGGAATTGAGCCGAAAAGGAAATAAACACGGCAGTTCAAATGCGAGCACAAGCGAGGGTTACGCCACGGTAATCAAATTCAAATATTTGGAATTTTCTGCAACTTTTGAATTTAAATTGTGGAGCCACGGTTTTTTAGTGGGGAGACCTTGGTGGGACCCCCATGTCAGTGAACAGAGAGACAATCTAATTTGCTTCTCTGTGAGCATGACACCGAAGGTGGGGGGGGGAGCTCCACCGAGCTGTGTGGTTGCTCCCGGATGGCGGTTCCTTCAAGTATCAGATGTTTGCTAAGTCTCACGGGTGCACAAACGAAATTTCCTTTTCCCTGCTCACGCGACCACAGCCTCAGTCTTTTGTTTCCTCGTGCGCAACCGAAGCAAAACAGCGCCCCTTCTCTCGGCACCCATCACTGATCGGGTTCCATCAAGTTTGGCGCCCGGTGGAGCCATCAAACAGCGGCGCCGGAGCCTCCTCTACCTCCCCAACACAGTTTCAACTCGTCCCCGGCCTTACTCCGCTGCGGTCGAGCCGTTACTTCATATTGAAAAACATAGCACATGGCGCCCTTTTGGTTCCACGTCGCCTGGCCGCTCCCGTACCCCTATGGCTCAAGCAAAGTGACTTTAAGGTTTGTCATGACGTCTAGTTTCTCATACTGTAGTCCCCTTTCTCATCCTCGGCGCCGGCTTGCCGGAATTTGAGTTTTGGTGCCGGTATGTGTCAAAAATCGATGCTAGTCGATTCATGAAATTCGCGTAAGCCGGATGATCATCGCTCATGCAATTCAAACCACATCTACTAGGGCACCTTGCACCCTCCCACACCGAATCCTGAAGCCAAACGTTCTTCCTCCGCCCCAGGCAACGAAAATTCACCGCCGCCTGTTAAAAACGCCGTGGTCCATGGTGACAGCTAGGTTGCCGGTGTTTTTGACTCGTTTAGGGCACGGATTCACGTCGCATGACCTCTAGGGGTGCTGTATGGCAACTCATATCGGTGGGAGAGGCTACTTTCTAGTTTGGGCTAGTGGCGTCGAGACAAAGCGTTTCTTGTTTGATTATGAAGTCTCGACGTTGATGGCACAAGGTATGTATGAGTCTAGAGTAGCTCACTAAATTTACCTTATCCTCGGGCAAGTGGCATCAAGATGAAGCGTTTCCTTTTTAATTCTGGAGTCTCGATGTAAATTGTGCGAGGATTATAAAAGTTGCTTAAAACTGGAAGTAAGGACCCTCTGTTAGCTCAAGTTCATCTTTTATGCAAACTTCTATATTCAGTCCTCTATTTCCAGCATTTAGAGTTCCATGTGTAGGACTTCGGTTAAGTCTTGCTGAGCATAAGGTCATGGTTTGTTGATCCATTGTTTTGCAGGTAACGTTGCATAATGCAACGTTAGGGAGGAATGGAGATCCGAGTGGGGCACCACTCAATGAGGGGTGTGAGTCTCATTTGGAACCCTGCATGCCGCCGTGTTTGGATGTAATGCTAATTTGGAGCATCCCCAAGCAGGATGGCTTCCTTTTGCTTAGCGTATGCTATAGTTCGTGAGTTGTATTCTTATCTTCCGCTGCAAATGTAGGTCTGTACATTCTTTGTAAAATGTGAAAATATTATGTATTAATGACATATATTGTTGTGTATGTGTGTTTTCCGGATGTGTGCTGTTGGGTGCCGCATCGCACGGCACCACCCAATGCGACCCCTGGACTGTCGGGACGGTGTCCCCACAGTCTTCTTCATTGTTGGCTTCATGATGGCGATGGTTGCCACCTCCGCTTCATCATCGGAGGAGGACTCATCATTAGAATGTAAAGGTCTCAAAAATGAGACTTGTTTAAAACTCAAGTTGAATGCAAGTTGGTTTCATGTGTATGAAAAATGAGACTTGTTTAAAACTTTCACATGTGATAATGCACATGATAGCTCTCTTCACACAAGTCAATTATTTATTTGAAATCTTGGAACCAAAAGGGATTTGAACCCAAGGTGGGAATGTTCTCATGTGTGTGAGAAAGTTAAATTCAGATTTTGGAACAAACTTTGTTCAACTCAAAATTCAAGTTAGGGCAACACAATGAATTTCAAGCTGTTGTGCTAAAAATCTCATTTGCAGCAGCCAAACCAAAAATCAGGTTTCATATTTGAATTCCTTAGATCCAAATTAGTGGGGATGCAAAGTCTCATGAATTTTTGAAGATGGTTGCTATCCATTTTTCCAAATGGACTTAAATTTACAAAGAATTGAAATACACATTTGAATCTGGATGAAATTTTCCCAACTATCCAAATGCAGCTCAGTTTTCAACTCCAAACAATTGAATTGGTCATTTGCCAAATTTTGGAGATAATTTAGAGGATAAGAGGGAGTGAAGGGTGGGACCCACCTATCATTGAAGCAGTGAAAATTGCAAAAGATCTCAGTGCACAGTCTCTGTTTTGCTGCTTCAGTCGGTTTCACTCGAGCAGAGCAGAGCAGCACCGGGCGACACCGAGACACAGCGTGCCACCTCCCCTCTGTTTCTCCTCGCGCTGGCACTCTCCTCGGCGACCTCATCACTTCACTGCCATGCTCCTTTTTGCCCACAGAACCGAGCACGTCTCTGTTTCCTTCTTCCTCGCGCAAGAACGCAACAGACACTGCCGCAAATCCATCGATCGCTCAGCCACCCACCAGCTCGCATGCAAGCCTCGGCAAATTGGCAAAACAGCACCGTGTGGTTGCCTACTACCTTCTTGGCGCACCACCGAGGGTGCTAAGTCTTCCCAACACCGAGCAAAACATTTTCCCGCTGTGGCCGAAAGGAAGCGCAACGAACTGCTCCCGTGGACAGCCTCACCCAGAGACTCTCAAGGCCGAGTAAGAACTCCTTTGGACGCGCACGACCTCCACTATGCTCACCTCTGAAGCTCAAGCCGAGTGGTTGATCGTCGATGGCGAATTTTGAAGTTTTCTTCCGATCGGTGCAAACCGACCCTCGGGTATGATACCCCAAAATTCCCGATTGTGATTCATTTTTAGTGCACCACATTGCACTCACACGAGCTAGACTTGGTAGGCAACAAGTCTTCTTTGAAACCCTAGCATGAAACCCACTGTAGAGGGCCTACTCCGAGCTTCTCTACCGGTGCAAATGGCGGGAAGTTTCGGGCGCATGGTGAGACACACCTCTGTGACAATTCCGGTCCGTTTGGAGTCCATGTCGAGCACCACTGTTGCCCACTGGTGCTGTAGGACCGATGTTCATTGACTTTGAGGGGCTAGAAGGTCCGGGCGACGTTGCCGAACCTCCACCGAGCCGCCTTATTGGTGCGAGCTAGGTTAGAGCCGACGCCGGTGTGGGGAAGTCCTCCCAACATGTTCCTCGCATGATTTTAGGCACTAGCGGCTAGTTAGGTCTCGGGAGGTGGCCGGACGACCAGTTTCCGAGGAGCTCCGGCGAGCTCCAGCGGCGTGGGCCGCGGGGCGCCTGGAGGTTGAAGAAGCTGCAAGGCCCGGGTGTCAGTCACTCGGGAAGAAGAGGCTGGATCCTCTGTAGCATCGGATCAGTTTGTGCCCATGTGGGAAATAACCCTGTGGCCTGTGTGGCTTTATTTCAGTACGTGACACGTGCCCCCTGGACCCACCGTCAGCATTTGAATTTTTCCCCGGTTTAATTCAAATTGCAGATTTCCTTTAAAACATTAGAAGGCCATAACTTTTGCAAAGAAACTACAAATTTAGTGATTCAAATTGGGTTAGATTAAGGTTGACAAACTCTATCCAAATATGCAGCCCGATTTGTATGAAAGTCATTATTTAGTTCAGGAAAATTCTTTGAAAATTTTCAGCAAAAGAATTTTAGAGGGCGTTTGATTTATCCAAAAATCCTAAAAGTTCGCCAGAATAATTTTTAGGATGTTACTGAACTCCAGTAAAAGTTTCAACTCATTTGGAGTTGATTTGATGAGGAGAATTCAGATTTCAAGTTGCTGCATTCAAATGAATACAGAAACATTTTCAGAGAATTTCCAAAACATGGAAATTGAGTTCTAGGCAATTCTTAGCTCCAAAAATCCCAGGAAAAATCATGCAGGCTCTATGAACTACAAGTGAAATTTTAATTCACTATGTTTGACATGAACATGTGAGTTACTTCAGAATTACTTCCTTTTTGCTTAATTGCTTAAATAATTGTTCTGAATAAACCACTTATTGAAAAGTGCTAAATTTTGGTCCAGATGATTTTCTTGTGACAAGGAACTCACGTGAAAAATTTCAGCTCCATTGGAGTTATGGATCACCACTGTTCTGTTCAACCTCTTTAGGTGATCAACACACAAGTGATGAAAAACACTTATCACTTGATCATAGTGCTTAAACCCAAACCCAACCACTAGCACCAGTGTCATTTTAGAATCTTAAATAGAGTTCCAGTTTTTAAACTTGTCATTAGAGCTTATTAGCAAAATCTTTACAATTAAATACATATGCATATTCATAACGTGTAGCATCTACATGAGGACTTGTGAAGGAAGTGAAGTGAGATTTCAATGACAAGGTAATCAAGTGATCAAGCCTCAAGTGATCTGCACTAACTGATTATAATCTTATTCACCTGCAAAACAGGCAAGCCCTGGTTTGCGTTCGAGCAGTTTTATAAAGTATTTCCATTTCTAGTGATCATAGCTTTGAATGTTTGATTGCATTAGGTCTAGTTGATGTTGAAAACCCAATTGCATGACCAGAATTACCTAAGAGAGAAAGGGTAGATTAGCACCTCCTCGAGTGGATATGGCTACGCTAAATGTTAGTAGGAAAGGTCTGGTAGAAATCGAGTAGTTGGAATCTACTCGCGAGTTTAGGGCTTGGTTTTATCGGAGCGGGTCAAGAATAGGAACATTGAGGAAAGTTCACAGTTAAGAAATGGAGACCGGGCAGGGAGGTTTAGATGCAGCAGGCTGCGGCCCGTGCGTGCATAGCCCTGCCTGTGTCGGTTAAGGCGCGTCCGTACTTGGCCCTGTTGGACAAGTTTGAGTTGTATACTGGGCACATACTGGCTATATGGTACCCAGGAAACCGTTGTACCTTGTGAGATCCACATTGGAACTTTTCTAACGTCTTAGGCTTTCGACATAAGGATAGCAGGAGGTAACTCGTGTAAAAGCCCAAGAAAAGGGACTTGCAAAAACTTTTCATCACCTCACAACACCACAGTTTTGTGGTGTATATCTTGTGAAGAATTGTGAAGAGCAAGTAACCTCCAGCAAGAGGGTATTAGTTCAAACTTTCTACACATATGATAACACATGAGAGGGTGATTCAAAACTGTTGCATTCAAATTCATGGTTGCAGCAGCTAACACAAGGATCAAAGTGCATATTTGGATTCCTTAGATCCAAATCAGTGGGGAGGCAAAGTTTTGATAATTTTTGAAAAGGTTTGCTACCCATTTTTCCAAAAAGGATCCAAATGTGCAAAGAATTCAAATATACATTTGAATTTGGGGGAAATTTACCCAACCATGCAAATGTAGGTCAGTTTGAAACTCCAAACATTTGAATTCATCCCTTGCCAAGTTTTGGAGATCTTTTGAGGGGTGGGGGAGCACTTACAAGTGGGTCCCACATGTCATTGGGGAGGTTAAGAATGCACAAGGATCAATAGCCTTAGGGGCTAAGTGTTGCACTCGGAACAGAGCCAAGGCTCCACCGTGACTCACCGAGAAGTGCCGGGCGCCATCTCCTGCTCCTCCCTCTTGCACTGGCAAGCTCCTCGTGGGGGCCTTAACTCCCAGCCGTGCCTCAACGCGCCACAACACCGAGAAGACCCCAGCCCCCCACTGTTCTCGCACGCTAGAGCACCGAGGAGCAGCCGCCGTGTTCAACCGCTCGGGAGCGATTTCATCATGTGGGCAAGACTCGGCAACTCACCCAAACACCACCACAGGACTTCCCACGATCTGCACGCGCCATTTCCAGTCGAGCCACGCCATCACAACCCGAGAAAATTGTGTCTTAGCGGCGGCCTGGAAGAACCGAGCAAAGGTGCTTCTGTGGGCAGCTCGGCAGAAGGCTTGTCACGGCCAAGCCAGGACGGTTTTGGATGCGCCTAGGCTCCATGCTGCTCGACCCCGAAGCCTAGAACCAGTGACCGATCATCGCCGGCGAATTTCGGAAAACACTTCCTGCCGGTGCAGAACTACCCTCTGGTACGAAAACCGTAAATTCCCGACGTAGACTTGCTTAGAGCACATCATAGTGCACTCACAGGAGCTAGACTTGAAGGCGCCCAAGTTCACTTCGCAACCCTAGCTGGATTTTAGCTGTAGCCGGCGTATTTTCCGGTTTTCCCACCGCGGATATGGCGGGAAGGGTCGGGCTCACGGTGACAGCAAGGTTAAAGATCTTCCCGAGCCTTTTCATGGGCCTGTCGACCATCCCTGAGATCCCCCGGTGCTGAAGAACCATACCACCGATGTTTTGGCGGGCTAAGATGGCCGGGCGACGTGACCGAAGGGTTGCCGAGCCGCTGCACCGTCGCCGGCTAGGTTGGAGCCACCGCCGGTCGGGGAAGAGGGTGCCAGCATGTTCAGCAGGTGGAACTAGTCCCTGGTGGCGAGGGAGAGCTCGAGAGTCGGCCGGGCGGCAAGTATCAGCGTGTCTCCTGCGAGCCCGGCGGCGCGCGGGCGCGGGAACGCGAGGAGGAAGACGACCCGTGGGCCCCATGTGTCAGCGACGGGAAGTTTAAAACCCAGATCTACTGCGGCCCTGGGATCAAGTGTGGCTGCATGGGAAGGGGTCTGTAGCCCCGTGTGGCTCAGCTCCAGCAGTGACACGGTGTGTAACGGGCCCACGGTCAGAGTTTAAATTTTTCCCCGGTTTATTTAGAATTTCAGATTTAGTGCAAACTTTAGAACCCCATAACTTTTGCTAGGAAGCTCCAAATTTAGTGATTCAAATTGGGTTGGATTCATCATGCCTATCTCTGTCCAAATATACAACCCAATTTGTATGAAACCTATTATTTAATTCTGGAAAATTCTTTAAAGCTTTTCAGAAAAAGAATTTAAGAGGAAGTTTGGTTCATCCAAAAATCTCCAAATTTTACCAGAATGTTCTTTAGGGTGTTAGTGAACCCCTGTAAAAGTTTCAGACCATTTGGAGTTGATTTGGTCAGAGCAATTCAAATTTGAAGGTGCTGTGTTCATTTGAATAAAGAAACATTTTCAGAGAATTTCCAAAACTTGGAAATTCAGTTCTGGGCAAATATTACCTCCACAAATGCTAGGAAAATTCATGCAAACTCTATTAGCTATAATTGAAATTGTAGTGCACTAGGTTGGGCACGAACAGGGGTGTTACCTCAGAATAAATTCTTCCTTGCTTATTTGCTAAAAGAATTATTCTGAACAAACCACTCCATGAAAAGTGCTAAATTTTGATCCAGAGAGTTGTATTGGGACAAGAAACTCACACAAAAATTCTCAGCTCCATTGGAGCTCAGGATCACCCCTGCTCTGTTTAACCACTTGAGGTGATCATTGTGGAAGAGGGGGATAACCACTAGCACTTAATCATGTGCTTAGGTCCAAACCCAATCCACTAGCCCCAGTTTCCTTTTAAATTCTTGAACAGAGTTCCAGTTGTTAGAAACTGGTTATTAGAACTAATAGCAGCAGCATTACAATAAACTTATGTGCATATTCATTAACATGTAGTATTTTATTAACGTGTAGTCGCTGAAGGCGAGGAGGCTCCGGATGTACTTGACTTCCTCCTTCCGGAAGAAGAGCTAACTACTGACCAGCAGCAACAAGGCAAGCCCCGGTTTGCATTAATCTGTTTTATAAAGTTTTACTTTGTTCACATGTCTAGTATGAAGTATCAATGTGCATTAGGTGTAGGATGGATGGAACCCCACTTGCATGACCAGAAATTGTCCATAAGAGTGAGGGTAGTGTCTAAGACCTCGAGTAGACAGGCTATGCTTAATGAGTCATAGTACTTTGGTACAAGTCGAGTAGTTGGAATCTACTCGCGAGATAGGCTTGGGACACACGGGTTCGGTTGAGTGATGTGAGATCACCTTAGTAATGAAAATGAGACTAGGCAGGGGCTAGGGCGCAGCAAGAGGAAGTCTTGTATGCGCAGCCCTGCCCGTGTCGATTGAGGAACGATCCGTGTACGGCCCTGCTGAACAAGTATTGAACGTACCGAAGGCATATCGTATATATGGGCCCCGATAAACCGATGTAGCCTAAACCTCCGGGCGTCGAGGCATAGCACACCGATTTATAGGTGTAGGTTGATGTAACACCCCAAAATCCTGTTAAGAGGAGAATTTAAAAATTTTTGGACGTATTGCATGGTCTGCAGAAATTCAAACTTAGTTGGAATTCAAATTCAAATTCAAACCAGAAAAGAAATGGAAAAAGAAAAAGGAAAACAGAAAAAAAACCGGCCAGTGGGCCGAAACCCACCAGCCGGCCCACCCCATCCCGCGCCAGCCGCAGCCGCGCGCCCCCCCTTCTTCCCACTGACACGCGGGGCCCGCCAACCTTTCTTCCTCCTCGCGCTCGCGCCCGTGCTCGGCCGGACTCTCTCACCCTGAATCAAAACCGACCCGGATCCTCGCGTATCCCAGCCAAATTTCGTTCGTGGGCGACGCAAACTCGATCACAACCGAATGCCGCCCTCCCGCGTCTATAAAAACCCCGGCATCGTCCCGTTTTTTCCCCACGATCCGCCGATTTTCTTTCTGGTGAGAACCCGAGCCCCTCCGGCGAATTCTGCTCGATCTACGCTCGGGAATTCTGATCTAACTCGCTGGTCTTGATCCACCGCCTCCGGGGAATCTTGCAGGTGCAGAAAACTCGGTGATTTGCGGTTCAAACACAGCGCCGACGAGCCTCGCCGTGAATTCACCTCGGACCTCGTCGCCGATCGCTTTTCGGGACCTCCGAGCTCAAGAAAACCCCCGAGGTGAGATCCCCGACCTCCCCTCCACCGATCTATGCCATAAAATCACAGTTTTAGGAAGAATTGACGAAGATCCGAAACTCTCCGGCGAGATCGCCGCCTCCCGCCGCCGTGCGCCGCCGGGCAGCGCCGCCCGTGCTCGATCAGAGCGACGTGGCCGCTTGTGCGCCGTTTAATTTTAAATCGTACGGTAGAGTTTAAGTCCCCACGTACCGGTTCGATGTTATAATCTCAGCCGTCTGTTTTAAATCGGACGGTCCACGTCAGCCCCGCGTTATAAAGACTGGAATTCTTACGCGCTACCCCCTGGGGTTCTCGGAAAATAAGAGCTAGCCCCGGAAACTTCTGATCTAGCCCCTGGAACTTCAGAAAATCATGTAAATTCATTTATAAATCAGTTTTAGCCCCTGAACTTAATAAAAATTAGGAAAAACCCCTCTGATAAGTGTAGATAGACCCCTGGAAATTCTTAAAATAATATAATGGACCCTGTAGTGGGGTGAGTTTACCTTTTTAACCCTATTTGATATTAAAGTTAGGAATTTGAATATGTGGCTAGTATTTAAAATTAAAAAGGTGGGACAAACATATTGTCAAATTCAAATTTAAAACTTTCCCAGTACTTAGAAAACCTTGGAGTGAGATAAAAATAGATTTTTGCCTGAAATGAATCTGTTTAATTGATTATTCACATTTATTAGTTATAGGGACACATTTTTTAGTAGAGAATAATTCTGGAAATTAGAGAAATAAATGTAAAATAGTTTACATCAGAGGAAAAGATCAAAAATATATTATTAAATATTTTAGATCAGAACCTATTCTGTTTAGATGATGTGTCTTATTATTTTCATAATAAAGTTCACATTTAGGCATACGAAATAAATCTGAAAATATAGCAAGCTAGGTATGAATAACTAGGAAATGATAAATGAAGTTTCTAAAATCCAAAGAATTCAGTTTAGGGTTGGTAGAAGGACTCAAGACACATATGGAGTAGGAAAATACCTTTCATGCATACTTGGTAGCTAAAAGGTGTAGTAATTGAATATAAGGAATTTATTTAAATTGGAAACTCATATATAGTATGCAAACATAAATGTGAATACAAAAGTAGAAATCATATACACATGATTAAAAGTGCATGTAAGCCAAAAATCAACACACATAGAGTAACCACAACACATATAATTGTGAATGACTTTCATAAATGTGAATGTGTGGTTTGTATGAAGTGGAAGTGTGAACTATGTCTTATGACTTGTTGTTTTCTTTTGCTATGTGTGATGGTATGAGTAGAACCTGCTCCAGAGCAAGTTCTTCCTTTCCAAGATCAGGACTACCCATTCCAAGAGCAGCAGGAAGGAGGCAAGTGTCCTTGACCACTTTGATCCTATATTAGGATGTGTAGATAGAATTATTTGCATTGTCAATTGAAAATATGAAACCCATGCTAGGATGTTTCCCTAGAATTGCATTACCTTGTTTCCTTGTAGCTTGGGTTGGGATTTATTTTGTCATGTCATTTATTTACATGCTTATGCCTAAGCCATGCTTAGAGTGGGTTATTTGGGATATGAGATCATCAGTTTATTTTACCATACTCTTAAATGAGATATTGTGGGTTATGTAGAGGTAGGGATCAAGGCAAGTTGGATGTTTTGGTTGGTGCTGGGTGCACGAGACTCGGGTTTGTATTTAGTACTTGCCTGGATCCTAAGGACCGGTTCATGGAGCATGTAACCTGGCTTTACCGTGCCAACCACATGCTGAGATGGGGCAGCTTGGCCAATTAATTAGGTGTATCCCCGGCGTAGTATGGGTGTGTTGGATGGTGCGGGGAGTAGGTGTCAGCTGGACTACCATATGAACCGCAAGGCTCAAGAGGGGGCCACTGCAGCTGGGTTGGAGCCTCTTGTATGCTGTTAGGGGTGAAACCTCAGTGGGCCCATGCTCGTTAGGAATCCCTTTATAAAGGCTTCGTAGTGATCTCCTGGCTACACACCTGGGAAGTGTGAATGTGGTTCGTAGCCACTGGCATAATGAAGGTTCTTTTAGTCCACCCGGCAACAGGGGATGAAATCACTACATGTGGGTACAGTGGTGCAAACTCTGCAGAGTCAAAACTGTCATGACAGCTGTGCTCACGGTCAAGAGCGGCTTGGACTTATTCATGATTAGAGGATTGATGGTTTTGGAAGTTGTGGATGTTAAGCGGGGACCTTAACATTGGAAATGATGTTATGGTTATTTGATTATGATGATGGGATGGGAGATTGGGACCATTTCACCTGTGTAGTAATGTAGGTGCTTAATGAGCTAAGGTGATAAGTATTAATTGTGTAGTGCTTTAACCATGAGTTCAACCTCCCCTTGTTCTAGCCATGCATGACATAACTTTCCCACACTTGCTGAGTACCATCGGTACTCAACCTTGCATATTTGTTGGTTTATATTGCTGCTCAGGTCAAGACAATGAGGTGGTGTATAATGACCAAGACTTTGGACCCGAAGAAGGTTTCTAGGTTCATGGAGTCCCCCGGGCAACACCTGTGACGGAGCCCACAAGAATAATTATTCCGCTGCTAGTTTGTTTACTTTTGATGAACTTATTATTGTCCATCGAGACATTTACTATGTAAGACTTATTTATATTCGAACACCTGGCTTGTAATAAATGATGCTTCACTATTTGTCATCACATGTATGAGAAAATGATCCTGGCATACATGTGATATTCACTTGGTTTTTCTTTGGAAAAACCGGGTGTGACAGAGGTGGTATCAGAGCCAAGGTTGCCCGTAGGAATGTGGACCTAGGTAGAAATGGACGTATTTAAGGGCCCTATTTTCTTAAAAACTATTTTACAAGGTGTGTGTTGAAAAGTGTTATTTAATGGAGTCACTTTCTTCATCTTACCCCAACTTTCATTCAAAATAGGATTTTTGTTTAAAAGTTTATCTAACCTAAGTTTAAATGCTTTTTGTTTTAGATGGTTCGCATGATTCGCACCGCTCGCAAGTCCACAGGAGGGAGAGTACCCGTAGTTGCCCTTGCCCAAAGAGAGGAGAGCCATCCGGTGACGTACCTTTCCTACGGATTGGCAGTAGGAGGTTTGCTGTGCCGTCTTCGACGTATGCTCCAAGCCGCCGGCAATATGGGCAAGCTAATCATACACTATAGCTCCACCAGGACCATCCGGGAGAAGCGGGAAGAATGGAGTTCAGAAATGAGGATTATCCATGAAAATCAGCTGCTCAAGATCCACCGCTCTCCAGCTTGTCGAGCGACACAGGTCGATGCGGAAAAGGATGTCACCTGGGAGGCCATCACCTGCCAGAGTCACATCTATCGTCGACACCTGGACAGAACGGAGTACATGTATGTCCTCCAGCGCTAGAGTGGTACCACGGAGTATAAGTACCCGCCAGTGCAGCAAGGGACTTCCCATGAGCACATGGATCTGTGCTTGGAGGATGCTGCTATGCTCAGCACTCGACTGCAAGAGTGTCAGCAGGAGCTTCAGGATGTTCATGACACCCTGAAGGAAACCGAGGCGTTGCTTCGAGCCTGCTTGAGGGCGAGAGAAAGAGGAGATGGGAATGAACTGTGTGTCACCGTGAATGATACATGGACTCCTGACTCCCCAGATCGCCGGACGATCAGGCGTCGTCGCACTTCTCCACCAGCAGCCTCCCCACCCAATGCAGAGTCAGAAGGCAGCCGCAATAATGAGGAAGATCCAAAGGAGCCAGCTCAGTGATACGAGTAGTGTAGAGTCCTTGCCTTAGTTTACAGGATGTCGAGTAGCCGAGTCGTTATCTTAGTTAATGGTGTGTTAATGCTTGGTGTGTGACGTGAGTTGTGGAAGCCATAAGCAATTGTCCACAGCCTCGTCTTCAGATTGTTTTGCTTTGGTGTGTGAACCCACATGAAATAATAAGTGCATTTATTTTTGCGGGAGACATGAACCCTCAAAAAAGTATAACAAAGCCTCAACACTTTAAAGTACAAACAAGTGAAAGTAGTAAGGTAATAAGTAATGCTTTAAATTAACATTTGGTTGATCATGCTAGATGGCTGGAAGAGGAAAAGGTCGTGCTGCCAACCCCGCCAACAACAACGATGAGGCCTGCAACCCTCATCTTTCTGGAGGCCAAGACAGGGGTGGACGCCGTGAAGGAGTTGATCCCCTCCACCATATGCTTGAGAATCAAAATCAGCTCATCCAGAACTTGACTCAAGTGGTGGCCAACTTGCATCAAGTTCCACTCCACAAGCTGCACCACGCCAACCAAGGTTGAGTGAGTTTCTAGTAACTCAACCTCCAAAGTTTGCAAGTGCTGCTGAACCTCTGGAGGCAGATGATTGGATAAAGACCATTGAGAGCAAGATGAGGATCATACAGTGCCAAGGGTATGAGAGGGTGCTGTTTGCCTCTCATCAATTGCATGGACCTGCTGCTGATTGGTGGACCGCCTACGTGGCCGCCCATCATGACACTGAGAACATCACCTGGGAAGAGTTCAAGCGTAGCTTCCGCAACCATTACATCCCAAGGGTTGACCTCAAAAACAAGAGGAAGGAGTTTTGGGGGTTGCAGCAAGGTAACATGACTGTGAGGGAATACCTCACTAAATTTACTCAACTCTCCCGTTATGCCCCACGGGACATAGAGACTGATGAGCAGAAAAAGGATTGCTTCGTGGAAGGACTTACAGCAGAAATGCAGTGTGCAATGTCCTCCAACGAGTATGAAAGTTTCCAAAAGATGGTGGACAGAGCGTTTGTGGTAGAAAGGAAGCTAAAGGCCTTGGAAAATGAGAATAAGAGGAAGGCCGGGTGGTCACATCAAGCCTCGGGTAGCAACACCCGCCCACGTATGATGCAGCAACCCGCCGGGCAGACGAACCGTACTGCGGTACCCTACTCAGCACCAAGAGGGTACAACCCGAACTACAGGCCTCCGGCAGCACCAATACACCCACAACGTCAGTTCGTACAGCAGCCTCGCCCTACATATCAACCCCGACCAGCAGTACAAGGACCTCCAAACCAACCCCAAGACAACAAAGGCCAGGCACCTAAGGTTGGGGTGCAATGTTTTAGCTGTGGTGAAGTGGGGCACTACGCCCATAAGTGCACAAAGAAGAAGCCCGCGCAGCCACAACAGCAGAATGTGATGCGAGGACGGGTGAACCATGTCACCATGGAGGAAGCGCAAGAGGCACCTGACGTGGTAGTTGGTAAGTTTCCTGCCAATTTACACATTGCAACCCTGTTGTTTGATTCTGGTGCTACCCACTCGTTCATTGCCCAAGGGTTTGTTAAGAAGCATGATCTAGCAACAACACAAATGAACCATATGCTAGCAGTAAACTCTCCAAGTGGAGAAATAAGGACAAGACAAGTGTGTCCCAAAGTGAACCTAGACATTAATGGGGTAGTATTTATTGCTAACCTCATAGTGATAGATTCACAAGGGATAGATATTATTTTCGGCATGGATTGGTTGACCAAACATAAAGGAATCATCCATTGTTCGACCAGAACGGTGGAACTAACTCACCCTAGTGGCGCAAGAGTAAAGTTCATAACAATACACGAGCCTAGGAGGGACATTAAATTAAATCAAGTTGAGGTGAAAGTTGAGGAGATCAGGACCATCAGGGAATATCCAGATGTTTTTCCGGAGGAGTTGCTAGGTATGCCTCCTGATCGTGAAGTGGAATTCGCAATTGAGCTAGTGCCGGGAACAGCCCCGATATACAAGAGACCTTATCGGATGGACTCCAAGCAGCTGGGAGAACTCAAGGATCATTTGAGAGAATTGACGGAGAAGGGGTATATTCGTCCTAGTTCATCACCATGGGGAGCCCCAGTGATATTTGTGCCCAAGAAGGACGGAACCCAGAGGTTATGCGTGGACTACCGTGCCTTGAATGAGGTAACCATCAAGAATAAGTACCCATTACCCCGCATTGAAGACTTGTTTGATCAGTTGAGGGGAGCTTGTGTGTTCTCGAAGATTGATCTCAGGTCGGGATACCACCAACTTAAGATAAGGCAATTTGATATTCCCAAGACAGCTTTCGTATCTCGGTACGGACTGTATGAATACACTGTTATGCCTTTCGGGCTAACTAATGCCCCGGCATACTTCATGTATCTCATGAACAAGGTATTCATGGAATATCTGGACAAATTTGTGGTGGTTTTCATAGATGACATTCTTGTCTTCTCCAAAGATGAAGAAGAACATGAGAAACATCTAAGGTTGGTGTTGCAGAGGCTGAGAGAACACCAACTGTATGCCAAGTTGAGCAAGTGTGAGTTTTGGCTGAAGAGAGTTCCCTTCTTAGGACATATAATCTCGGAGGGAGGAATCACCGTAGATCCCGCCAAAATCGAGGATATACAGAAGTGGAAGACCCTTGAAAATGTCGGGGAAGTTCGGAGTTTCTTGGGATTGGCTGGATACTATCGTCGATTTATTGAGGGATTTTCCAAGATCTCAAGACCCCTCACCAAACTGTTGGAGAAGGGAATCACGTTCACATGGACGCCGCAGTGCGAGACAAGTTTTCAGGAGTTAAAGAAAAGATTGACAACAGCCCCAGTGCTAGTTATGCCAGATATGCAGAAGAATTTTACGGTGTACTGCGATGCCTCTGGAAACGGGTTGGGATGTGTTCTCATGCAAGAAGGGCATGTCGTGGCTTATGCATCCCGGCAGCTCCGGAAGCATGAGAAGAACTATCCTACACATGACCTAGAACTAGCCACAGTGGTACACGCGTTGAAAATTTGGTGGCACTACTTGATGGGGAAGAGGACAGAGATATATACGGATCATAAGAGTTTAAAGTGCATTTTCACACAGCCAGATCTCAACCTCAGACAAAGGAGATGGTTAGAGCTAATCAATGACTTTGATGTGGGCATCAACTATCATCCTGGGAAAGCAAACGTCGTGGCAGATGCTTTAAGCCGGAAAGTGCAGGTCAATAGGTTGAGCTTGAAGGGCATGCCTGCAAAATTGAAGGACGATGTTATAAGGCTCAATCTATGCCTTGTGAATAGTGGTGAAGCCATCGCCATGGAAGTGGACTCCACACTAGAGCGAGACATACGCGAGGGTCAAAAGAATGACGAGAAGATACAAGAGATCAGACAACTCATCAAGGAAAATAAAGCTCCTGGGTTTAGAGAGGATGAACAAGGAACGGTGTGGCATGGGAAAAGAATCTGTGTGCCAGAAGTAAAGAAGATCCGCAAATTGATTTTGAAGGAGGCTCACGATTCTGACTATTCCATTCATCCTGGGAGTACGAAGATGTAACAGGACCTCAAGAGCAGGTATTGGTGGTATGGCATGAAGCGACATGTCGCGGAACATCTTGCCCTATGTGACACATGCCAGTTGGTGAAAGCAGAACATCAACGACCCGCGGGATTATTGCAACCACTCAAAGTGCATGAATGGAAATGGGAAGAAATCGGTATGGATTTCATAGTGGGATTGCCAAGGACCCAATCAGGATATGATTCAATATGGGTCATCATCGACAGGCTAACCAAGGTAGCTCACTTCATCCCCGTGAAGGAAAGCTACAAGGGATCCAAATTGGCGGAGTTGTACATGTCAAGGATCGTGTGTTACCATGGAGTGCCGAAGAAGATAGTGTCGGATCGAGGGACACAGTTCACCTCAAGGTTCTGGCAGAAGTTGCTTGAAACCATGGGAACCCATCTGAACTTTAGTTCTGCCTATCATCCCCAAACTGACGGGCAGACGGAAAGGACCAATCAGATTCTTGAGGATATGCTGAGGGCATGTGCACTCAAAAACTATCGGAGTTGGGCTAAGAACTTACCGTATGCGGAGTTGTCCTATAACAACAGCTACCAGGCCAGTATGAAGATGTCACCGTTCGAAGCTTTGTATGGGAGGAAGTGCGGAACTCCCCTATTTTGGAACCAAACACGGGAAAGTAAAGTGTTTGGTCCCGAAGTACTACAAGAAGCCGAGGCGAAAGTGAGGGAAATTCACAACAACTTGAGGATAGCACAGACACGACAAAAGGGCTATGCCGATGTACGGAGAAGAGAGCTCGTTTTCAACGTGGGAGACTATGTCTATCTCAAGTTGTCCCCTATCCGAGGACTTCGTCGATTCAAGGTGAGAGGGAAGTTGTCACCTCGATACATCGGACCCTTTCAAGTTCTGGAGAGGAAAGGCGAAGTGGCGTATCAACTAGAATTACCGGCTCGCCTATCGGATGTGCACGATGTATTCCATGTGTCACAGCTCAAGAAATGTCTGAGAACGCCTGAAGAGGTGTTACCCATGAATGAGGTTGACGTAGCGGAGGATCTATCTTATGCCGAGCAACCATTCAGGATTTTGGAGACAATGGAACGCCTCACCAGAAATAAAAGAATCCAGATGTGCAAGGTGCAGTGGAAGCATCACTCGGAAGAGGAGGCCACATGGGAGCGAGAAGATGAGCTTAAGGCACAATTTCCGGAATTGTTTTCTTAGAAACACCAATCTCGAGGACGAGATTTCTTTTAAGCGGGGTAGAGCTGTAACACCCCAAAATCCTGTTAAGAGGGGAATTTAAAAATTTTTGGACGTATTGCATGGAGTGCAGAAATTCAAACTTAGTTGGAATTCAAATTCAAATTCAAACTAGAAGAGAAATGGAAAAAGAAAAAGGAAAACAGAAAAAAAAACCGGGCAGTGGGCCGAAACCCACCAGCCAGCCCACCCCATCCCGCGCCAGCCGCAGCCGCGCGCCCCCCCTTCTTCCCACTGACACGCGGGGCCCGCCAACCTTTCTTCCTCCTCGTTCTCGCGCCCGCACTCGGCCGGACTCTCTCACCCCGAATCAAAACCGACCCGGATCCTCGCGTATCCCAGCCGAATTTCGTTCATGGGCGACGCAAACTCGATCACAACCGAATGCCGCCCTCCCCCGTCTATAAAAACCCCGACATCGTCCCGTTTTTTCCCCATGATCCGCCGATTTTCTTTCCGGTGAGAACCCGAGCCCCTCCGGCGAATTCTGCTCGATCTACGCTCGGGAATTCTGATCTAACTCGCTGGTCTTGATCCACCGCCTCCGGGGAACCTTGCAGGTGCAGAAAACTCGGTGATTTGCGGTTCAAACACAGCGCCGACGAGCCTCGCCGTGAATTCACCTCGGACCTCGTCGCCGATCGCTTTTCGGGACCTCCGAGCTCAAGAAAACCCCCGAGGTGAGATCCCCGACCTCCCCTCCACCGATCTATGCCATAAAATCACAGTTTTAGGAAGAATTGACGAAGATCCGAAACTCTCCGGCGAGATCGCCGCCGCCGTGGGCCGCCGGGCAGCGCCGCTCGTGCTCGATCAGAGCGACGTGGCCGCTTGTGCGCCGTTTATTTTAAATCGCACG
Organism: Neostapfia colusana; assembly: GCA_030760725.1. Lineage (NCBI taxonomy): Eukaryota > Viridiplantae > Streptophyta > Magnoliopsida > Poales > Poaceae > Neostapfia > Neostapfia colusana. The sequence continues at coordinate 60,101,155 of JASWHV010000005.1, read as the reverse complement.
GTAGAGTTTAAATCCCCGCGTACCGGTTTGATGTTATAATCTCAGCCGTCTGTTTTAAATCGGACGGTCCACATCAGCCCCGCGTTATAAAGACTAGAATTCTTACGCGCTACCCCCTGGGGCTCTCGGAAAATAAGAGCTAGCCCCGGAAACTTCTGATCTAGCCCCTGGAACTTTAGAAAATCATGTAAATTCATTTAAAAATCAGTTTTAGCCCCTGGACTTAAAAAAAATTAGGAAAAACCCCTCTGATAAGTGTAGATAGACCCCTGGAAATTCTTAGAATAATATAATGGACCCTGTAGTGGGGTGAGTTTACCTTTTTTAACCCTATTTGATATTAAAGTTAGGAATTTGAATATGTGGCTAGTATTTAAAATTAAAAAGGTGGGACAAACATATTGTCAAATTCAAATTTAAAACTTTCCCAGTACTTAGAAAACCTTGGAGTGAGATAAAAATAGATTTTTGGCTGAAATGAATCTGTTTAATTGATTATTCACATTTATTAGTTATAGGGACACATTTTTTAGTAGAGAATAATTCTGAAAATTAGAGAAATAAATATAAAATAGTTTACATCAGAGGAAAAGATCAAAAATATATTATTAAATATTTTAGATCAGAACCTATTATGTTTAGATGATGTGTCTTATTATTTTCATAATAAAGTTCACATTTAGGCATAGGAAATAAATCTGAAAATATAGCAAGCTAGGTATGAATAACTAGGAAATGATAAATGAAGTTTCTAAAATCCAAAGAATTCAGTTTAGGGTTGGTAGAAGGACTGAAGACAAATATGGAGTAGGAAAATACCTTTCATGCATACTTGGTAGCTAAAAGGTGTAGTAATTGAATATAAGGAATTTATTTAAATTGGAAACTCATATATATAGTATGCAAACATAAATGTGAATACAAAAGTAGAAATCATATACACATGATTAAAAGTGCATGTAAGCCAAAAATCAACACACATAGAGTAACCACAACACATATAATTGTGAATGACTTTCATAAATGTGAATGTGTGGTTTGTATGAAGTGGAAGTGTGAACTATGTCTTATGACTTGTTGTTTTCTTTTGCTATGTGTGATGGTATGAGTAGAACCTGCTCCAGAGCAAGTTCTTCCTTTCCAAGATCAGGACTACCCATTCCAAGAGCAGCAGGAAGGAGGCAAGTGTCCTTGACCACTTTGATCCTATATTAGAATGTGTAGATAGAATTATTTGCATTGTCAATTGAAAATATGAAACCCATGCTAGGATGTTTCCCTAGAATTGCATTACCTTGTTTCCTTGTAGCTTGGGTTGGGATTTATTTTGTCATGTCATTTATTTACATGCTTATGCCTAAGCCATGCTTAGAGTGGGATACTTGGGATATGAGATCATCAGTTTATTTTACCATACTATTGAATGAGATATTGTGAGGTATGTAGAGGTAGGGATCAAGGCAAGTTGGATGTTTTGGTTGGTGCTGGGTGCACGAGACTCGGGTTTGTGTTTAGTACTTGCCTGGATCCTAAGGACCGGTTCATGGAGCATGTAACCTGGCTTTACCGTGCCAACCGCATGCTGAGATGGGGCAGCTTGGCCAATTAATTAGGTGTATCCCCGGCGTAGTATGGGTGTGTTGGATGGTGCGGGGAGTAGGTGTCAGCTGGACTACCATATGAACCGCAAAGCTCAAGAGGGGGCCACTGCAGCGGGGTTGGAGCCTCTTGTATGCTGTTAGGGGTGAAACCTCAGTGGGCCCACGCTCGTCGGGAACCCCTTTGTAAAGGCTTCGTAGTGATCTCCTGGCTACACACCTAGGAAGTGTGAATGTGGTTCGTAGCCACTGGCATAATGGAGGTTCTTTTAGTCCACCCGGCAACGGAGGATGAAATCACTACATGTGGGTACAGTGGTGCAAACTCTGCAGAGTCAAAACTGTCATGACAGCCATGCTCACGGTCAAGAGCGGCTTGGACTTATTCATGATTAGAGGATTGATGGTTTTGGAAGTTGTGGATGTTAAGCGGGGAGCTTAACATTGGAAATGATGTTATGGTTATTTGATTATGATGATGGGATGGGAGATTGGGACCATTTCACCTGTGTAGTAATGTAGGTGCTTAATAAGCTAAGGTGATAGGTATTAATTGCGTAGTGCTTTAACCATGAGTTCAACCTCCCCTTGTTCTAGCCATGCATGACATAACTTTCCCACACTTGCTGAGTACCATCGGTACTCAACCTTGCATATTTGTTGGTTTATATTGCTGCTCAGGTCAAGACAATGAGGTGGTGTATAATGACCAAGACTTTGGACCCGAAGAAGGTTTCTAGGTTCATGGAGTCCCCCGGGCAACACCTGTGATGGAGCCCACAAGAATAATTATTCCACTGCTAGTTTGTTTACTTGTGATGAACTTATTATTGTCCATCGAGACATTTGCTATGTAAGACTTCTTTATATTCAACACCTGCCTTGTAATAAATGATGCTTCACTATTTGTCATCACATGTATGAGAAAATGATCCTGGCATATATGTGATATTCACTTGGTTGTTCTTCAGAAAAACCGGGTGTGACAGTTGAGGGCAGCAAGGTGGAAATCTGCCAACGGGCATAGAGAGATGCTCCGTGTGGGGAACCTCCTGCTCGTTTCGGTGCGAACGGTTCGATGTTTGGGCTGTTGGGTGAAAGGTTGTCCCGTATGACATTGAGTGAGCGTGCTGTGCAGCTCCACGGATGGGCGTACGTGACGTGCTCTTTGGGTTTCTCTGCAGGTGTATATCGAGTCGATTCGCCGTCCCTCGCGGTGACGAGTACCGCTTGTTCACTGCATCGTAACATAGACTAACGTATGAAATGTGGTGATTCAATCTTGCTGTTATGATATAATTGTATTGCTACATGTGTGCCACCAAATATTGCTTACTAAGTTTCAGATTTCTGAACTGTTAACTTGTTGCTAAAAGATGAATTAAGGATGAACTTGTAGGCGTGTCCGTTTGCTGCAATGTTACCATCCCATGTGCTTTGTACACCTCATGTAGAGTTCCATGCTTAGGTGAGTCGGTTAAGTCTTGTTGAGCCATCATGCTCACGGTTGCTGCTTAAATGTTTTTCAGGTGAGGAGCCACCCACGGACTCGGAGTACGAATCCGCCGGCAAGGGTTACCCTCCGTCGGGGACTACGGCTGAGTGGGAGCCGTACACGCCACATTGAGCTGAGACATGCAGCTAGTGTGGGTTGCCCTAGGGCTGGGCAACCGACTTTTGCTAGATAGGCGGGCGTGAGTTGTATAGTTTAGACTTCCGCTGCGTATTATAGACAATAGTTTGTAACTGAGTACTGTACTACTTTGTACAGTTGAGTTGTTTTTCCCATGTAATATATTGTGTTCTTATGACGTGTGCTGTCGGGTGTCGCATGGTGCGGCACCACCCTCTGCGATCCTAGATAAGCGGATCTCGGTCCGCCACAGCCTGGTATCAGAGCTGCATTGGGGATAGCACAGTACTTAAGGACTGTATTATGGGAAAAACTTAGGTACGGTGAGGATTCGGTAGTTGCCCAAGTAAGGATTATACTAGCATAGTTACTTAAAGTGGCGAAGACTAACCTATGTGTTATAATTCTGAATTTTAATTATGTAACGACGCACCTACGCTTGGTAAGCATGGTAAGGAACGCCACAAAAAGCGGTTCAATCTCGGTTAGCTCCCCTGACGAGGAACGTGGTTCAGGGATTGGTCTCACAGCTTGGTGTGAGACGTCAATATGAAACTCTTGTACTCTTCATGTTCCTGAGTTCATATGAAACGCTGATCCCTAGCGTGCATTAGGCAAGTAAGTGGAGACCCCATCGCATGGTCAGTAACGCGAGAGTGTGTTCGTCTGGAAGTACCCCAGGAGGACATACGCAGCGCTTGCCATTGGCGTGCCCTGCAGGGCAGTAGGTGGTATCTGTTGGGTTGATAACATTCCCAACCGTGACGACCCGTTCATGACATACTCGGGTTCCCCGTCGTGTGTTGTTGAAACACAATCGCATACCTTGAGACATGACCTAACTCAAGGACGGCCGTATGACAATGATACGGGCTTTTGTATTTACTTTTAATTATGATCCTGCCTGAAATGAAAACAACCATTGAGTGCATCATTATTGTGTGGTCTTCTGCAGGTACTAACCACGTATGTATCCGTGTAGTAAACGTGTGCGAGAGACCGTTTAGTGCCACACTTAAGACGTATATGCCGGTATGATCCGGTTAGGATTTTCGTTGTGAGGAACGTAGTACCGAGATATTATAGGCATATGCATGGAAAATGATGATAACAAGGAATTAAAATCACTAGGTTCAACATCTAGGACCCTGGTTGGGTAGAAAAATTGGATAATGATAAGTGTAGTCCCAAAGGGTTGAAAAACAGAGTGCTCTGTTTTGGACAGCAAGTTTGCTGATCTTCAACAGGGCATAAATCACAGGTATTTTAGCCCCGGGAGGTGTGGTATATAGTTCTGGAAAGGTATTTGAGTACTCTACAACTTTGTTGTAGACTTCCAGCGCTGAATCACACCTTAAGATGGCTTAAATTCCAGAGGAATGTAAACTGTCCAGAATTAGGACAGGGTTAAACATTCTCCGGACTGCTCTGTTTTTCAAACATAACTTCCAGTACAAAAATCTAAAATTTTCATATGATACATATCCTTAGAAAGGGTAGAAGATGTCTTACATCTTTGCAATTCAAAGCTTCTGAAATTTCATCACAGAATTCAGTGCAAATCAGAGTTGAAAACAGCAACTTCCCAAAGGAGGTGCTGTTGAAATTCTTCCAGAAATTCTGTGGACATTGAATTACCATAACTTTTTAAGCCTAGCTGATCTATGGGCAAATGAGTACTCGTTGGAAAGATACTGAAGTTAACTTTAACTTTGGTATTCAGCTGGAGTCATGAAAATGCACAGAACCAGGTCAAAACCTCGGATATGTAGAAACTGGTCATTCTGACAGAGGAATGACAGTTGAACTCATGTGAGAGATTGTTGTACCCTAGAGGGAGTTTGAATACTTCCAATGGGGTAGAACATACTCGTGAGAGGTTATCTTCAACTATTGAAAGATTTGAGTATAGGTTTCACTCAAGTTTCTTTTACTAGAGACCATGTTTGAGTTGTATTGAAGATAAATGGGTGGTTTACGTGATGACAACGGGATAGTAATGTCTTGTAGTGACCAAACCAAGTTATGGTGAGCTTCCAAAGAGGAGGCTCATCAAGTTGGATTAAACTAGCTTGTATTTGGTCTGGTAATGGTGTAGCTTGTGCAAAGTTATTACATTATCTACAGACGAGATGTATCGCATGTTCTATTGTCATTATGTTTTTACGCCTATTTCATTTGGACTGCATGCAATATGTTGCGGGACTGATGTTTATTGTCGTATGGTTGCAGATTGTTCGCACTAGGACCACACACGAGGTTGGTGGCTCTAGCCAACAGGGAGGCAATGACTCCCAGCCACCGGCCCATGACAGCACCACGCAGCAGCAGCCACCACCGCCGCCTCCGCTTACTCTAGCGGATGTGATAGCGGCACTGGTGGGTGGTCGTGAGGAGCAGACCGAGCTGCTCCGCACGATCGTGCAGAATACGTCCCAGGTGGGGGGCATCAAGACAGAGGGCCTCGTGAGCCCCTTGAGGTTTCGTACTCAGATTTCATGAGTACGCACCCTCCAGTGTTCACCGAAGCTGAAAAACCACTGGAGGCTGACAATTGGCTGCGGACCATCGAGTCCAAGTTTGGGCTGCTCCAATGCACGGAGCGGCAGAAGACTCTGTTTGCAGCACAGCAGCTTCACGGTGCCGCTGGTGCGTGGTGGGCAAATTATGTCGCCTCACGTCCGGCTGGCCATGCCATGGAATGGGAAGAGTTCTGGGAGGCGTTCCGCGCCTATCACATTCCTCCCGGGATCATGAAGAGGAAGTTCCAAGAATTTTTGGAACTGAAGCAGGGCGGGAGAAGTGCCCATGACTACTCCCGTGCCTTCAACCATCTAGCGCAATATGCGTCAGACTACATCTCCACTGAGGAGAAGAAGCGGGAACACTTCTATCGGGGGTTACACCCCGAAATGAAGACACATCTCGTTCAGTGGAATCGCGGCACTTTCAATGACCTGGTCAATGCCGCGATCATGCAAGAGGACGCTCAGCGGGAGTTGGCAGCTGAGCAGCGGAAGCGCAGCGCTCCACCCAGCAGTGGGGTTGGTGCTCCCTAGAAGTACCGCATGGTGTATCGGACACCATCCGGGCAGCAGTGGCATCCACCGGCGCGACCTCAGCGGTTCGGGGGACGTTCGTTTCAAGAACCTTCGTTCCGTCTGCCGATGCAACCACCAAGACAGCAGCAGCAGCAGACGGCACCCCGGGCATTTCCACCGCCACAACGCGCCCCGGGATTCCGTCCACCGATCAGTGGGGGACCGCCCCGTTTCACTAGCTTCATGTGTGGCCAGGCGGGCCACTTCACGAAGGACTGTCCCCAGGAGCAGCAGAGCAGCGGGCAAGCCCAGTTCGAGGGCGGTGCTCGAGGCCGACCTCCGGTCAAGAAGGTTGGTCAGCGGACTGGGGGTGTCTGCAACCTCGACAATGAGGACGCCCCAGAGGGAGACAACGTGCTGGCGAGTATGTTCACTCTCAACGATAAAGCCATCATCATACTTTTTGATTCTGTTGCAACCCACAGCTTTATAAGTGCATCCTATGTGGCTAAGCATCAAATGCAAGTCTTCCCAACCGACTGCACCTATATGATCTGCTCACCGGGAGGGAAGATCTCAGCAAATATGATGATTCCAAAGGCACCACTGTGCTTAGGTGGAAAACTATATCTCACCACCTTGATAATCCTTATGGGGCAAAAGATTGATGCAATCTTAGGGATGTCATGGATACAATACCATGGCGCTGTCCTGGAGACTCGGACATGGACGGTTCATTTAAACTCTCCATTTCACCGTCCACATTCCATGGTGTTGGACACGCCAGTCCGGGAAATTTCAGCAATTAATAATGCTGAAGCTCTCATGTTAGAGGACATCCCCGTAGTCCGGGAGTACCCGACGTGTTCCCGGATGATCTTCCGGGTATGCCACCTGAGCGGGATATCGAGTTCAAGATTGAACTTGCACCCGGGACTACGCCCATATCACGGAGACCATACAAAACGGCTCCAAATGAGCTGGCTGAACTGAAAGAACAACTCAATGATCTGTTGAGCAAAGGTTTCATTAGGCCGAGTTCCTCGCCTTGGGGATGCTCAGTGCTGTTCGTGAAGAAGAAGGATGAAACCTTGAGGCTGTGTGTGGACTACCGGCCGCTCAACGCCGTCACCATCAAGAATAAGTACCCACTGCCCCGCATCGACATATTGTTTGATCAACTTGCGGGTGCAAGTGTGTTCTCAAAGATGGACCTTCGCTCTGGATATCACCAGATAAAGATCCGGGCGGAGGATATCCTGAAGACGGCCTTCTCAACGAGATATGGATTATATGAATATCTCGTCATGTCCTTTGGTCTCACAAATGCTCCAGCCCACTTCATGTATCTCATGAACTCGGTGTTCATGCCGGAGCTGGACAAGTTCGTAGTAGTGTTCATCGATGATATCTTGGTTTACTCCAAGACAGAAGCCGAACATGCCGAACACTTGAGGATCGTTCTTCAACAATTGTGAGACCACAAGCTCTACGCCAAGTTCAGCAAATGTGAGTTTTGGATCAGCCAAGTGCCATTTTTGGGACATATCATCTCAGCAGAAGGCATTGCGGTTGACCCAAGCAAGATAGAGCAAGTGCTGAAATGGAAAGCTCCCACTTCAGTTCATGAAGTCAGAAGCCTCCTCGGGTTAGCGGGATACTATCGGATATTCATTCCAAGCTTCTCCAAGCTCGCTAAACCGATGACAGAGTTGCTGAAGAAGGGAACGAAGTATGTTTGGAACACGGCGTGTGAAGGCGCATTCCAAACATTGGTGAAGCATCTCACCACAGCCCCGGTCTTAGCTCAGCCGGATACAACAAAGCCCTTCGACGTGTATTGTGACGCGTCCGGTATTGGGCTCGGCTGCGTGTTGATGCAGGAAGGACGTGTGGTCGCCTATGGCTCACGCCAACTTCGGAACCATGAGCAGCACTATCCGACTCATGACCTTGAGCTTGCTGCAGTGGTTTTGGCGCTAAAAATGTGGAGGCACTATCTCCTGGGGAATCTGGTGCATCTCTACACCGACCACAAGAGCTTGAAGTACATTTTCACCCAGAAGGAGCTGAATATGAGGCAAAGGAGGTGGTTAGAACTGATCAAAGATTATGAAATTGAGATCCATTACCACCCTGGCAAGGCGAATGTGGTTGCCGACGCACTGAGTCAAAAATCACATGTCCATCACCTCACGATTACCCCGGTGGAGGAGGAAGAGCCGAGTTTATACTTGGTTCCTTATGGATCGCTGTACAACCTTGCCCTAATCCCTACTATTAGGGAGGACATCATTGCAGCTCAGAAGACTGATAAGGGCATGGCACATCTCCGGATACGGATAGACAACGGGGAGATCAAGTGTTTCCGGAAAGATGATGAGGGGACGCTGTGGTTCAATGACCGCATAGTCGTACCCCGGGATATGGAGCTGAGGAAGAAAATCCTCGATGAAGCTCACTTGTCCAAGTACTCCATTCATCCGGGCAGCAACAAAATGTACCAATATTTGAAAAAGAAATTTTGGTGGACACGGATGAAGCGGGAGGTAGCGAAGTACGTATCCGAGTGCGATACGTGCCGACGAGTGAAAGCTGATCACATGAAGAAATCAGGGCTGTTGCAACCCCTTAAGATGCCGGCATGGAAATGGGAAGATGTGAGCATGGATTTCATTGCGGGATTGCCCCTAACTTCCAACAAACATGACTCCATTTGGGTAATCGTTGATCGGTTAACCAAGACGGCTCACTTCATTCCGGTGAATACACGTTACAATGCCAGCAAATATGCGGAGCTGTACATAGCAAATATTCTGTGCTTATATGGGGTACCCAAGACCATCGTCTCGAATTGAGGTGCATTATTTGTATCTCGCTTTTGGGAGCAGCTACACGCTGCATTGGGTACTAAGCTGATCAGGAGCTCCGCCTATCACCCTCAGACCGATGGCCAAACAGAGAGGGTGAATCAAGTACTAGAAGACATGTTGAGAGCATGTGCCATCCACCATGGTAGGAACTGGGATGATCACCTACCGTTGGCGGAATTCTCGTACAACAACGGCTATCGGGCGAGTATCAAGATGGCACCCTACGAAGCTCTCTACGGTCGAAAATGCTGCACCCCATTAAACTGGTGCGAGTACGGTGAAAGGGTCACATTCGGGGTTGATGTGGTGAACGACGCTGAAGAGCGCGTTCGGACGATTCAAGCCAACCTGAAGGCCGCTCAATCCCGGCAGAAGAGCTATGCTGATAAGAGGCGTAGGCCGTTGCACTTTGACGTCAGTGAACACGTGTACCTCCGTGTGTCTCCGATGAAGGGCGTGCACCGGTTCGGCGTCAAGGGGAAGCTCGCTCCCCGTTTCATAGGACCCTATGCTATCACCGAGAAGTGTGGACCAGCGGAGTATAGACTGGAGCTACCTGTCACACCTGGTTTTTCCGAAGAACAACCGAGTGAATATCACATGTATGCCAGGATCATTTTCCCATACATGTGATGACAAATAGTGAAGCATCATTTATTACAAGCCAGGTGTCGAATATAAATAAGTCTTACATAGCAAATGTCTCGTTGGACAATAAAAAGTTCATCACAAGTAAATAAACTAGCAGCGGAATATTATTCTTGAGGGCTCCATCACAGGCGTTGCCTGGGGGTCTCCAAGAACCTAGAAACCTTCTTCGGGTCCAAAGTCTTGGTCATTATACATCACCTCATTATCTTGACCTGAGCAGCAATATAAACCAACAAAATATGCAAGGTTGAGTACCAATGGTACTCAGCAAGTGTGGGAAAATTATATCATGCATGGCTAGAACAAGGAGAGGTTGAACTCATGGTTAAAGCACTACGCAATTAATACCTATCACCTTAGCTTATTAAGCACCTACATTACTACACAGGTGAAATGGTCCCAATCTCCCTTCCCATCATCATAATCAAATATCCATAACATCATTTCCAATGTTAAGCTCCCCGCTTAACATTCACAACTTCCAACACCATCACTCCTCTAATCATGAATAAGTCCAAGCCGCTCTTGACCGTGAGCACGGCTGTCATGACAGTTTTGACTCTGCAGAGTTTGTACCACTGTACCCACATGTAGTGATTTCATCCCCCGTTGCCGGGTGGACTAAAAGAACCTCCATTATGCCAGTGTGTAGCCAGGAGATCACTACGAAGCCTTTACAAAGGGATTCCCGATGAGCGTGGGCCCACTGAGGTTTCACCCCTAACAGCATACAAGAGGCTCCAACCCCGTTGCAGTGGCCCCCTCTTGAGCCTTACGGTTCATATGGTAGTCCAGCTGACACCTACTCCCCGCACCATCCAACACACCCATACTACGCCGGGGATACACCTAATTAATTGGCCAAGCTGCCCCATCTCAGCATGTGGTTGGCACTGTAAAGCCAGGTTACATGCTCCATGAACCGGTCCTTAGGATCCAGGCAAGTACTAAACACAAACCCGAGTCTCATGCACCCAGCACACAACCAAAACATCCAACTTGCCTTGATCCCTACCTCTACATAACTCACAATATCTCATTCAAGAGTATGATAAAATAAACCGATGATCTCATATCCCAAATATCCCATTCTAAGCATGGCTAAGCATATGCATAATAATAAATGACATGATAAAAGAAATCCCAACCCAAGCTACAAGGAAACAAGGTGATGCAATTCTAGGGAAACTTCCTAGCATAGGTTTCATATTTAACTTGACAATGCAAATAATTCTATCTACACATCCTAACATAGGATCAAAGTGGTCAAGGACACTTGCCTCCTTCCTGCTGCTCTTGGAATGGGTAGTCCTGATCTTGGAAAGGAAGAACTTGCTCTGGAGCAGGTTCTACATCATACCATCACACATAGCAAAAGAAAAACAACAATCCATAAGACATAGTTCACACTTCCACTTCATACAAACCACACATTCACATTTATGAAAGTCATTCACAATTATATGTGTTGTGGTTACTCTATGTGTGTTGATTTGTGGCTTACATGCACTTTTAATCATGTATATATGATTCCTACTTTTGTATTCACATTTATGCTTCCATACTATATCTACGAGTTTCCAATTTAAATAAATTCCTTATATTCAATTACTACACCTTTTAGCTATCAAGTATGCATGAAAAGTCATTTTCCTACTCCATATGTGTGTTCACCCTTCTACCAACCCTAAACTGAATTCTTTGGATTTTGGAATATTCATTTATCATTTTCTAATTATTTGTGCCTAGCTTGCTATATTTTCAGATTTATTTCCAATGTCTAAATGTGCACTTTATTATGAAAATAATAAGACACATCATCTAAACAGAATAGGTTCTGATCTAAAATATTTACTAATATATTTTTGACCTTTTCCTCTGATGTAAACTATTTTACAATTATTTTCCCTATTTTCCAGAACTATTCTTTACTTAAAAATGTGTCCCTAAATGTGAATAATAAATTAAACAGATTCATTTCAGCCCAAAATATATTTTTATCTCACTCCAAAGTTTTCTAAATACTGAGAAAGTTTTTAATTAAATTTTGACAATATGTTTGTCCCACTTTTTAAATTTTAAACACTAGCCACATATTCAATTTCCTAAATTAAATACTAAACAGGGCTAAAAAGGTAAGCTCACCCAACTACAGGGTCTATAATATTATTTTAACAATTTTCAGGGGTCTAGCTATACATAAAAGAGGAGTTTTTCCTAATTTTTATTAAGTCCAGGGGCTAAAACTGATTTTTAAAAGAATTTACATGATTTTCTGAAGTTCCAGGGGCTAGATCAGAAGTTTCCGGGGCTAGCTCTTATTTCCCGAGAACCCCAGGGGGTAGCACGTAAGATTTCCAGTCTTTATAACGCGGAGCTGACGTGGACCGTCCGATTTAAAACAGACAGCTGAGATTATAACGTCGAACCGGTACGCGGGGATTTAAAGTCTACCGTGCGATTTAAAATAGACGGCGCACAAGCGGCCACGTCGCTCTGATCGAGCGAGGGCGGCGCTGCCGGCGGCGCACGGCGGTGGGAAGCGGCGATCTCGCCGGAGACTTTCGGATCTTCGAGAATTCTTCCTAGAACTGTGATCTTATGGCCTAGATCGGTGGAGGAGAGGTCAGGGATCTCACCTCGGGGGTTTTCTTGAGCTCGGAGGTCCTGGAAGGAGGCCGGCGACGAGGTCCGAATTGAAACCACGGCGAGGCTCGTCTGCGCTGTGTTTGAACCGCAAGTCACCGAGTTTTCTGCACCTGCAGGGTTCCCCGGAGGCGGTGGATCAAGTCCAGCGAGTTAGATCGGAATTTCCGAGCTTAGATCGGCTAGAATTCGCTGGAGAAGCCTCGGTTTCTCACCGGAGTAAAATCGGCGGATCACGTGGGAACATCAGAACGAGGTCGGGGTTTTTATATTCGGGGGAGGGCGGCGGGTTTGTTTAGATCGAGTGGGAGTCCTCCGGAACCAGAATTCGGCTGGAAATCCGGTCGGTTTCGATCGCGCACGCGGGTGAACAGTCCGAGTTTCGGACGATCGGGGGTTAGGGATGACAGGTGGGTCCCACCTGTCTGAGAGAGAGAGCGCGGGCGCGCGGCTGCGGGCTGGCGCGGGGGCAGGGTGGGCCGGCTGGTGGGTTTCGGCCCACTGGCCGGTTTTTTTCTGTTTTCCTTTTTTTCTTTTTCTATTTCTTTTCTGTTTTGAGTTTAATTTGAATTCCAGTTTGAATTTTAATTGTTGCAAAACATGCAACGCGTCCAAAAATTTTTAAATTCCCCTCTTAACATGATTTTGGGTCTTAACAAGATTTTGGGGTGTTACAGCTCTACCCCCCTTAAAAGAAATCTCGTCCTCGAGATTGGTGGTTCTAAGAAAACAATTCTGTAAATTGTGCCTTGAGCTCATCTTCCCGCTCCCAGGTGGCTTCCTCTTCTGAGTGATGCTTCCACTGCACCTTGCACATCCGGATTCTTTTATTTCTGGTGAGGCGTTCCATTGTCTCCAAAATCTTGTATGGTCGCTCGGCATAAGACAAATCCTCAGCTATGTCCACTTCATTCATGGGTAACACCTCTTCAGGCGTCCTCAGGCATTTCTTGAGTTGTGACACATGGAATACATCGTGCACATCCGATAGGCGAGCCGACAATTCCAGTTGATACGCCACTTTGCCTTTCCTCTCTAGAACTTGAAAGGGTCCGATGTATCGAGGTGACAACTTCCCTTTCACCTTGAACCGACGAAGTCCTCTGATAGGGGACACCTTGAGATAGACATAGTCTCCCACTTTGAAAACGAGCTCTCTTCTTCGTACATCGGCATAGCTCTTTTGGCGTGTCTGTGCTATCCTTAAATTGTTGCGAATTTCCCTCACCTTCGCCTCGGCTTCTTGTAGCACTTCTGGACCAAACACTTTACTTTCCCCTGTTTGGTTCCAAAATATGGGAGTTCTGCATTTCCTCCCGTATAAAGCTTCGAACGGTGACATCTTCATACTAGCTTGATAGCTGTTGTTATAGGAGAATTCCGCATACGGTAAGTTCTTGTCCCAACTCCGATTGTTTTTGAGTGCACATGCCCTCAGCATATCTTCAAGGATCTGATTGGTTCTTTCCGTCTGCCCATCAGTTTGGGGATGATAGGCAGAACTAAAGTTCAGGTGGGTTCCCATGGTTTCGTGCAACTTCTGCCAGAACCTGGAGGTGAACTGTGTCCCTCGATCCGACACAATCTTCTTTGGCACTCCATGGTAACACACGATCCATGACATGTACAACTCTGCCAATTTGGATCCGCTGTAGCTTTCCTTCACGGGGATGAAGTGAGCTACCTTGGTTAGCCTATCAATGATGACCCATATCGAATCATATCCTGATTGGGTCCTAGGCAATCCCACGATGAAATCCATGCTGATTTCTTCCTATTTCCATTCAGGCACTTTGAGTGGTTGCAATAATCCCGCGGGCCGTTGATGTTCTGCTTTCACCAACTGACATGTGTCACATAGGGCCACATGTTCCGCGACATCTCGCTTCATGCCATACCACCAATACCTGCTCTTGAGGTCCTGGTACATTTTCGTACTCCCAGGATGAATGGAATAGTCAGAATCATGAGCCTCCTTCAAAATCAATTTACGGATCTCCTTTACTTCTGGCACATAGATTCTTTTCCCGTGCCACATCGTTCCTTGTTCATCCTCTCTAAAACCAGGAGCTTTATTTTCTTTGATGAGTTGTCTGATCTCTTGTATCTTCTCGTCCTTCTTTTGACCCTCGAGGATGTCTCGCTCTAGTGTGGAGTCCACTTCCATGGCGATGGCTTCACCACTATTCACAAGGCATAGATTGAGCCTTATAACCTCGTCCTTCAATTCTGCAGGCATGTCGTTCAAGCTCAACTTATTGACCTGCACTTTCCGACTTAAACCGTCGGCCACGATGTTTGCTTTCCCAGGATGATAGTTGATGCCCACATCAAAGTCATTGATTAGCTCTAACCATCTCCTTTGTCTGAGGTTGAGATCTGGCTGTGTGGAAATGTACTTCAAACTCTTATGATCCGTATATACCTCTGTCCTCTTCCCCATCAAAATAGTGTCGCCAAATTTTCAACGCTTGTACCACTGTGGCTAGTTCTAGGTCATGTGTAGGATAGTTCTTCTCGTGCTTCCGGAGTTGCCGGGATGCATATGCCATGACATGCCCTTCTTGCATGAGAACACATTCCAACCCGTTTCCAGAGGCATCGCAGTACACCGTGAAATTCTTCTGCATATCTGGCATAACCAACACTGGGGCTGTTGTCAATCTTTTCTTTAGCTCCTAAAAACTCGTCTCGCACTGTGGCATCCATGTGAATGTGATTCCCTTCTACAACAGTTTGGTGAGGTGTCTCGAGATCTTAGAGAATCCCTCAATAAACCGTCGATAGTATCCAGCCAATCCCAAGAAGCTTCGAACTTCCCCGACATTTTCAGGGGTCTTCCACTTCTGTATATCCTCGACTTTGGCAGGATCCACGGAGATTCCTCCCTCTGAGATTGTATGTCCTAAGAAGGGAACTCTCTTCAGCCAAAACTCACACTTGCTCAACTTGGCATATAGTTGGTGTTCTCTCAGCCTCTGCAACACCAACCTTAGATGTTTCTCATGTTCTTCTTCATCTTTGGAGAAGACGAGAATGTCATCTATGAAAACCACCACAAATTTGTCCAGATATTGCATGAATACCTTGTTCATGAGATACATGAAGTATGCCGGGGCATTAGTTACCCCGAAAGGCATGACAGTGTATTCATACAGTCCGTACCGAGATACGAAAGCTGTCTTGGGGTTGGTTTGGAGGTCCCTGTACTGCTGGTCGAGGTGGATACGCGGGGCGAGGCTGCTGTAAACTGACGTTGCGGCTGTGCTGGTGCTGCCGGAGGCCTGTAGTTCGGGTTGTACCCTCTTGGTGCTGAGTAGGGTACCGCAGCACAGTTCGTCTGCCCTGCAGGTTGCTGCATCAGACGTGGGCGGGTGTTGCTCCCTGAGGCTTGATGTGACCACCCGGCCTTCCTCTTATTCTCATTTTCGAAGGCCTTCAGCTTCCTTTCTACCACAAACGCTCTGTCCACCATCTTTTGAAAGCTTTCATACTCATTTGAGGACATTGCACACTGCATTTCTGCGGTATATCCTTCCACGAAACAATCTTGTTTCTGCTCATCATCTCTATGTCTCGTGGAGCATAACGGGATAGTTGAGTAAATTTAGTGAGGTATTCCCTCACCGTCATGTTTCCCTGCTGCAGTCCCAAAAACTCCTTCCTCTTGTTTTTGAGTTCACCTCTTGGGATGTAATGGTTGCAGAAGCTACGCTTGAACTCTTCCCAAGTGATATTCTCAGGGTCATGATGGGCAGCCACATAGGCGGTCCACCAATTAGCAGCAGGTCCATGCAATTGATGAGAGGCAAACAGCACCCTCTCATACCCTTGGCACTGTATGATCCTCATCTTGCTTTCAATGGTTTTTATCCAATCATCTGCCTCCAGAGGTTCAGCAGCACTTGCAAACTTCGGAGATTGAGTTCCTAGAAACTCACTCAACATTGGTTGGCGTGGTGCAGCTTGTGGAGGTGGAACTTGATGCAAGTTGGCTACCACTTGAGTCAAGTTCTGGATGAGCTGATTTTGATTCTCCAGCATTTGGTGTAGGGGATCAACTCCTTCACGGCGACCACCCCGGTCCTGGCCTCCAGAAAGATGAGGGTTGCATGCCTCATCGTTGTTGTTGGCGGGGTTGGCAGCACGTCCCTTTCCTCTTCCGGCCATCTGGCAGAATCAACCAATGTTAATTTGAAAGCATTTAGTATCATCTTATTACTTTCATTTGTTTGTACTTTGAAGTGTTGAGGCTTTGTTATACTTCTCTAAGGGTTCTCTTCACACACAAAAATAAATGCAATATTATTTCATGTGGGTTCACACACCAAAGCAATACAATCTAAAGACGAGGCTGTGGACAATTGCTCATGGCTTCCACAACTCACGTCACATACCAAGCATTAACACACCATTAACTACGTAACGACTCGACTACTCGACATCCTTCTAATTTAAGGAAAAGGCTCTACACTACTCATTTTCTTGAGCTGGCTCCTCAGGATCTTCCTCATCATTTCGGCTGCCTTCTGACTCTGCTTTGGGTGGGGAGGCTGCTGGTGGAGAAGTGCGACGACGCCTGATCGCTCGGCGATCTGGGGAGTCAGGAGTCCATGTATCATTCACGGTGACACACAGTTCATTCCCATCTCCTCTTTCTCTCACCCTCAAGCAGGCTCGAAGCAACGCCTCGGTTTCCTTCAGGGTGTCACGAACATCCTGAAGCTCCTGCTGACACTCCTGCAGTCGAGTGCTGAGCATAGCAGCATCCTCCAAGCACAAGTCCATGTGCTCATGGGAAGTCCCTTGCTGCACTGGCGGGTACTTGTACTCCGTGGTACCACTCTCACGCTGGAGGACATACATGTACTCAGTCCTGTCCAGGTGGCGATGATAGATGTGACTCTGGCAGGTGATGGCCTCCCAGGTGACATCCTTCTCCGCATCGACCTGTGTCGCTCCACAAGCTGGAGAGCGGTGGATCTTAAGCAGCTGATTTTCGTGTATAATCCTCATCTCTGAACTCCATTCTTCCCTCTTCTCACGGATGGTCCGGGTGGAGTTATAGTGGATGATTAGCTTGCCCGTATTGCCGGCGGCCTCGAGCATACGTCGAAGACGGCGCAACAAGCCTCCTACTGCCAATCCGTAGGAAAGGTACGTCACCGGACGGCTCTCCTCTCTTTCAGCAAGGGAAACTACGGGAACTCTCCCTCCTGTGGACTTGCGAGCGGTGCGAATCATGCGAACCATCTAAAACAAAAAGCATTTAAACTTAGGTTAGATAAACTTTTAAACAAAAATCTTATTTTGAATGAAAATTGGGGTAAGATGAAGAAAGTGACTCATTAAATAACACTTTTCAACACACACCTTGTAAAAATAATTTTTTTAAGAAAATAAGGCCCTTAAATACGTCCATTTCTACCTAGGTCCACGTTCCTACGGGCAACCTTGGCTCTGATACCACTTCTGTCACACCCGGTTTTTCCGAAGAACAACCGAGTGAATATCACATGTATGCCAGGATCATTTTCTAATACATGTGATGACAAATAGTGAAGCATCATTTATTACAAGCCAGGTGTCGAATATAAATAAGTCTTACATAGCAAATGTCTTGTTGGACAATAAAAAGTTCATCACAAGTAAATAAACTAGCAGCGGAATATTATTCTTGAGGGCTCCGTCACAGGCGTTGCCCGGGGATCTCCAAGAACCTAGAAACCTTCTTCGGGTCCAAAGTCTTGGTCATTATACATCACCTCATTATCTTGACCTGAGCAGCAATATAAACCAACAAAATATGCAAGGTTGAGAACCAATGGTACTCAGCATGTGTGGGAAAATTATATCATGCATGGCTAGAACAAGGAGAGGTTGAACTCATGGTTAAAGCACTACGCAATGAATACCTATCACCTTAGCTTATTAAGCACCTACATTACTACACAAGTGAAATGGTCCCAATCTCCCATCCCATCATCATAATGAAATATCCATAACATCATTTCCAATGTTAAGCTCCCCGCTTAACATTCACAACTTCCAGCACCATCACTCCTCTAATCATGAATAAGTCCAAGCCGCTATTGACCGTGAGTACGGCTATCATGACAGTTTTGACTCTGCAGAGTTTGTACCACTGTACCCACATGTAGTGATTTCATCCCCCGTTGCCGGGTGGACTTAAAGAACCTCCATTATGCCAGTGGCTACGAACCACATTCACACTTCCCAGGTGTGTAGCCAGGAGATCACTACGAAGCCTTTACAAAGGGATTCCCAACGAGCGTGGGCCCACTGAGGTTTCACCCCTAACAGCATACAAGAGGCTCCAACCCCGCTGCAGTGGCCCCCTCTTGAGCCTTGCGGTTCATATGGTAGTCCAGCTGACACCTACTCCCCACACCATCCAACACACCCATACTACGCCGGGGATACACCTAATTAATTGGCAAAGCTGCCCCATCTCAGCATGTGGTTGGCACTGTAAAGCCAGGTTACATGCTCCATAAACCGGTCCTTAGGATCCAGGCAAGTACTAAACACAAACCCGAGTCTCGTGCACCCAGCACACAACCAAAACATCCAACTTGCCTTGATCTCTACCTCTACATAACTCACAATATCTCATTCAAGAGTATGGTAAAATAAATTGATGATCTCATATCCCAAATATCCCATTCTAAGCATGGCTAAGCATATGTATAATAATAAATGACATGATAAAATAAATCCCAACCCAAGCTACAAGGAAACAAGGTGATGCAATTCTAGGGAAACTTCCTAGCATAGGTTTCATATTTAACTTGACAATGTAAATAATTCTATCTACACATCCTAGCATAGGATCAAAGTGGTCAAGGACACTTGCCTCCTTCCTGCTGCTCTTGGAATGGGTAGTCCTGATCTTTGAAAGGAAGAACTAGCTCTGGAGCAGGTTCTACATCATACCATCACACATAGCAAAAGAAAAACAACAATCCATAAGACATAGTTCACACTTCCACTTCATACAAACCACACATTCACATTTATGAAAGTCATTCACAATTATATGTGTTGTGGTTACTCTATGTGTGTTTTAATCATGTATATATGATTCCTACTTTTGTATTCACATTTATGCTTGCGTACTATATCTATGAGTTTCCAATTTAAATAAATTCCTTATATTCAATTACTACACCTTTTAGCTATCAAGTATGCATGAAAAGTCATTTTCCTACTCCATATGTGTCTTCACCCTTCTACCAACCCTAAACTGAATTCTTTGGATTTTGGAATCTTCATTTATCATTTTCTAATTATTTATGCCTAGCTTGCGATATTTTCAGATTTATTTCCAATGTCTAAATGTGCACTTTATTATGAAAATAATAAGACACATCATCTAAACAGAATAGGTTCTGATCTAAAATATTTACTAATATATTTTGACCTTTTCCTCTGATGTAAACTATTTTACAATTATTTTTCCTATTTTCCAGAACTATTCTTTACTTAAAAATGTGTCCCTAAATGTGAATAATAAATTAAGCAGATTCATTTCAGCCCAAAATATATTTTTATCTCACTCCAAAGTTTTCTAAATACTGAGAAAGTTTTTAATTAAATTTTGACAATATGTTTGTCCCACTTTTTAAATTTTAAACACTAGCCACATATTCAATTTCCTAAATTAAATATTAAACAGGGCTAAAAAGGTAAACTCACCCCACTACAGGGTCTATAATATTATTTTAACAATTTTCAGGGGTCTAGCTATACATAACAGAGGAGTTTTTCCTAATTTTTATTAAGTCCAGGGGCTAAAACTGATTTTTAAATGAATTTACATGATTTTCAGTTCCAGGGGCTAGATCAGAAGTTTCCGGATCTAGCTCCTATTTCCCGAGAACCCCAGGGGGTAGCACGTAAGATTTTCAGTCTTTATAACGCGGGGCTGACGTGGACCGTCCGATTTAAAATAGACGGCTGAGATTATAACGTCGAACCGGTACGCGGGGATTTAAAGTCTACCGTGCGATTTAAAATAGACGGCGCACAAGTGGCCACGTCGCTCTGATCGAGCGCGGGCGGCGCTGCCGGCGGCGCACGGCGGCGGGAAGCGGCGATCTCGCCGGAGACTTTCGGATCTTCGAGAATTCTTCCTAGAACTGTGATCTTATGGCCTAGATCGGTGGAGGAGAGGTCGGGGATCTCACCTCGGGGGTTTTCTTGAGCTCGGAGGTCCTGGAAGGCGGTCGGCGACGAGGTCCAAATTGAAACCACGGCGAGGCTCGTCGGCGCTGTGTTTGAACCGCAAGTCACCGAGTTTTCTGCACCTGCAGGGTTCCCCGGAGGCGGTGGATCAAGTCCAGCGAGTTAGATCTGAATTTCCGAGCTTAGATCGGCCAGAATTCGCCGGATAAGGCTCGGTTTCTCACCGGAGTAAAATCGGCGGATCACGTGGGAAAAACAGAACGAGGTCGGGGTTTTTATAGACGGGGGAGGCGGCGAGTTTGTTTAGATCGAGTGGGAGTCCTCCGGAACCAGAATTCGGCCGGAAATCCGGTCGGTTGCGATCGCGCGCGCGAGGGTGAACAGTCCGAGTTTCGGACGATCGGGGGTTAGGGATGACAGGTGGGTTCACCTGTCTGAGAGAGAGAGCGCGGGCGCGCGGCTGCGGGCTGGCGCGGGGGCAGGGTGGGCCGGCTGGTGGGTTTCGGCCCACTGGCCATTTTTTTTTCTGTTTTCCTTTTTTCTTTTTCTATTTCTTTTCTGTTTTGAGTTTAATTTGAATTCCAGTTTGAATTTCAATTGTTGCAAAACATGCAACACGTACAAAAAATTTTAAATTCCCCTCTTAACATGATTTTGGGTCTTAACAAGATTTTGGGGTGTTACACTACCGGTATCTCTTGCTGGTGTCCATGACATTTTCCATGTCTCCCAGCTGAGGAAATGTCTGAAACATACCGCTGCTGTTACTACCGAAGACATCGGCGAGTTGCAACCGGATTTGACATATGATGAGTATCCGGTGGAAATTCTTGATGAGAAAGCCCGAACCACCCGTAGCAGAACGTTGTGGTTCTACAAGATACTCTGGAGCAACCACACCACCGAAGAAGCGACGTGGGAGAGCGAGGAATTCCTTCACTCAAATTACCCGGAGTTCATGGCTTCTCAACACGGGTAAGTCCCTATTACATCGCTGGCTCTTCTTTCGTAATCTCGGGACGAGATTCTTTTAAGGGGGGGGGGTGTAAAAGCCCAAGAAAAGGGACTTGCAAAAACTTTGCATCACCTCACACCACCACAGTTTTGTGATGAATATCTTGTGAAGAATTGTGAAGAGCAAGTAACCTCCAGCAAGAGGGTATTAGTTCAAACTTTCTACATATATGATAACACATGAGAGGGTGATTCAAAACTGTTGCATTCAAATTCATGGTTGCAGCAGCTAACACAAGGATCAAAGTGCATATTTGGATTCCTTAGGTCCAAATCAGTGGGGAGGCAAAGTTTCAATAATTTTTGAAAAGGTTTGCTACCCATTTTTCCAAAAAGGATCCAAATGTGCAAAGAATTCAAATATACATTTGAATTTGGGGGAAATTTGCCCAACCATGCAAATGTAGATCGGTTTGAAACTCCAAACATTTGAATTCATCCCTTGCCAAGTTTTGGAGATCTTTTGAGGGGTGGGGGAGCACTGACAAGTGGGTCCCACATGTCATTGGGGAGGTTAAGAATGCACAAGGATCAATAGCCTTAGGGGCTAAGTGTTGCACTCGGAACAGAGCCGAGGCTCCACCGTGACTCACCGAGAAGCACTGGGCGCCACCTCCTGCTCCTCCCTCTCGTGCTGGCGAGCTCCTCGTGGGGGCCTTAACTCCCAGCCGTGCCTCAACGCACCAAACACCGAGAAGACCCCAGCCCCCCACCGTTCTCGCACGCTAGAGCACCGAGGAGCAGCCACCGTGTTCAACCCCTCGGGAGCTATTTCATCACGCGGGCAAGACTCGGCAACTCACCCAAACACCACCACAGGACTTCCCACGATCTGCACGCGCCATTTCCAGTTGAGCCGCGCCATCACAACCCGAAAAAACTGTGTCTTCGCGGCGGCCGGGAAGAACCGAGCAAAGGTGCTTCTGTGGGCAACTCGGCAGAAGGCTTGTCACGGCCGGGCCAGGAAGGTTTTGGATGCGCCTAGGCTCCATGCTGCTCGACCCCAAAGCCTAGAACCAGTGACCGATCATCGCCGGCGAATTTCGCAAAACACTTCCAGCCGGTGCAGAACTACCCTCTGGTAAGAAAGCCGTAAATTCCCGACGTAGACTTTCTTAGAGCACATCATACTGCACTCACAGGAGCTAGACTTGAAGGTGCCCAAGTTCACTTCGCAACCCTAGCTGGATTTTGGCTGTAGCCGGCGTATTTTCCGGTTTTCCCACTGTGGATATGGCGGGAAGGGTCGGCCTCACGGTGACAGCTAGGTTAAAGCTCTTCCCGAGCCTTTTCATGGGCCTGTCGACCTTCCCTGTGATCCCCCGGTGCTAAAGAACCATACCACCGATGTTTTGGTGGGCTAAGCAGGCCGGGCGACGGGACCGAAGGGTTGCCGAGCCGCTGCACCGTCGCCGGCTAGGTTGGAGCCACCGCCGGTCGGGGGACAGGGTGCCAGCATGTTCAGCAGGTGGAACTAGGCCCTGGCGGTGAGGGAGAGCTCGAGAGCGGCCGGGCGACAAGTATCAGCATGTCTCCGGCGAGCCCGGCGGCGCGCGGGCACGGGAACGCGAGGAGGAAGACGACCCGCGGGCCCCACATATCAGCGACGGGAAGTTTAAAACCCAGATCTACTGCAGCCCCAGGATCAAGTGTGGCTGCGCGGGAAGGGGTCTGTAGCCCCGTGTGGCTCAGCTCCAGCAGTGACACATGTGTAACGGGCCCACGGTCAGAGTTTAAATTTTCCCCGGTTTATTTAGAATTTCAGATTTAGTGCAAACTTTAGAACCCCATAACTTTTGCTAGGAAGCTCCAAATTTAGTGATTAAAATTGGGTTGGATTCATCTTGCCTAGCTCTGTCCAAATATACAACCCAATTTGTATGAAACCTATTATTTAATTCTGGAAAATTCTTTAATCTTTTCAGCAAAAGAATTTTAGAGGGAGTTTGATTCATCCAAAAATCCCCAAATTTTGCCAGAATGTTCTTTAGGATGTTAGTGAACCCCTGTAAAAGTTTCAGTCCATTTGGAGTTGATTTGATCAGAGCAATTCAAATTTGAAGGTGCTGTGTTCATTTGAATACAGAAACATTTTCAGAGAATTTCCAAAACTTGGAAATTCAGTTCTGGGCAAATCTTAGATCCAAAAATGCTAGGAAAATTCATGCAAACTCTATGAGATATAAGCGAAATTTTAGTTCACTAGGTTGGGCATGAACAGGGGTGTTACCTCAGAATAAATTCTTCCTTGCTTATTTGCTAAAAGAATTATTCTGAACAAACCACTCAATGAAAAGTGCTAAATTTTGATCCAGAGAGTTGTCTTGTGACAAGGAACTCACACAAAAATTCTCAGATCCATTGGAGCTCTGGATCACCCCTGCTCTGTTTAACCACTTGAGGTGATCATTGTGGAAGAGGGGGATAACCACTTAGCACTTAATCATGTGCTTAGGTCCAAACCCAATCCACTAGCCCCAGTTTCCTTTTAAATTCTTGATCAGAGTTCCAGTTGTTAGAAACTGGTTATTAGAACTAATAGCAGCAGCATTAGAATAAATTTATGTGCATATTCATTAACATGTAGTATTTTGTTAACGTGTAGTCGCTGAAGGCGAGGAGGCTCCGGAAGTACTTGACTTCCTTCTTCCGGAAGAAGAGCTAACTACTGACCAGCAGCAACAAGGCAAGCCCCGTTTTGCATTAATCTGTTTTATAAAGTTTTACTTTGTTCACATGTCTAGTATGAAGTTTCAATGTGCATTAGGTGTAGGATGGATGGAACCCCACTTGCATGACCATAAATTGTCCATAAGAGTGAGGGTAGTGTCTAAGACCTCGAGTAGACAGGCTATGCTTAATGAGTCATAGTACTTCGGTACAAGTCGAGTAGTTGGAATCTACTCGCGAGATAGGCTTGGGACACACGGGTTCGGTTGAGTGATGTGAGATCACCTTAGTAATGAATATGAGACTAGGCAGGGGCTAGGGCGCAGCAAGAGGAAGTCTTGTGTGCGCAGCCCTGCCCGTGTCGATTGAGGACCGATCCGTGTGCAGTCCTTCTTAACAAGTATTGAACGTACCAAAGGCATATCGGATATATGGGCCCCGATAAACCGATGTAGCCTAAACCTCCCGGCGTCGAGGCATAGCACACCGATTTATAGGTGTAGGTTGAGGGCAGCAAGGTGGAAATCTGCCAACGGGCGTAGAGAGATGCTCCATGTGGGGAACCTCCTGCTCGTTTCGGTGCGACCGGTTCGACGTTTGGGCTGGTGGGTGAAAGGTTGTCCTGTACGACATCGAGTGAGCATGCTGTGCAGCTCCACGGATGGGCATACGTGACGTGCTTTTTGGGTTTCCCTGCAGGTGTATATCGAGTCGATTCGCCATCCCTCGCTGTGATGAGTACCGCTTGTTCACTGCGTCATAACGTAGACTAACGTATGAAATGTGGTGATTCAATCTTGCTGTTATGATACAATTGTATTGCTACATGTGTGCCACCAAATATTGCTTACTAAATTTCAGATTTCCGAACTGTTAACTTGTTGCTAAAAGATGAATTAAGGATGAAATTGTAGGCGTGTCCATTTGCTGCAATGTTACCATCCCATGTGCTTTGTACACCTCATGTAGAGTTCCATGCTTAGGTGAGTCGGTTAAGTCTTGTTGAGCCATCGTGCTCACGGTTGCTACTTAATTGTTTTTCAGGTGAGGAGCGACCCACGGACTCGGAGTACGAGTCCACCGGCGAGGGTTACCCTCCGTCGGGGACTACGGCTGAGTGGGAGCCGTACACACCGCGCTGAGCTGAGACGTGCAGCTAGTGTGGGTTGCCCTAGGGCTGGGCAACCGACTTTTGCTAGATAGGCGGGCGTGAGTTGTATAGTTTAGACTTCCACTGTGTATTATAGACAATAGTTTCTAACTGAGTAGTGTACTACTTTGTACAGTTCAGTTGTTTTTCCCATGTAATATATTGTGTTCTTATGACATGTGCGTCGGGTGTCGCATCGTGCGGCACCACCCTCTGCGATCCTGGATGAGCGGATCTCGGTCCGCCACAACTAGCTCAAGAACATATCACTGCAGGTATGTACCTTGAGGGAGCTTGCTATTTGAGGCAGTTAGACTGCGTCCTGTGTGGAAGAACTTGGTAAAGGTGGCTGCGTACAACATCAGTCGAGGTTGCTGCCGGCAACTCGGAGTATGGGTGTACGTGTCGTGTAGTCCGGGCGTGTACTGATTCGAATCACCGTCGCTCGCGGTCATATGAGCATACATGCCCACTGCGTCTTGACGTAGTAAGAACTGAACTGGTTTCATTTGAATATTGATAAGGCTTATGATTTAACTTGTAATGGAACCATGCTTGCTGTAGAGATAGTGCTAATTAAAGTTTACTTCACTTTGTGCAAGATGCATCGCAACAAAGTGTTTCTTGTTTGATTGTGGAGTTGCGATGCTGTTTGGCTCAAGGTCTTTACAATGAGGCTTAAAATCTGAAAGTTAAGGATCAACTGTAGGCGAGTCCTTTATGCAATGTTAGCTAACCCATTTCAATCCGTCGTGCATGTAGAGTTTCTTGTTTAAGGGAGACGGATCAGTCTTGCTGAGCCTATATGCTCACGCTTGCTATATAAGTGGTTTTGCAGGTTAACATCGACGCTTACGATAAGGTTGTCTGGTGATACTCGGAGACTTCGGAGTCGTGTAACACATGGAGAACCCAACCGCTGCAATATCTTCGTGTTGCTAGCAAGAGGAGTCCGCGGGCTGGACCTCTTCTCGAGTGCTCATTAGTCATTCGACGTGAGCTGATTATAGTCTTCAGCTGTAGCTATTTGATGTAAATTTTTTACAAAGAACCTTTGTAAGCTTCCGCTTTTGATTTATGTAATACATGTTTCCTTATAAGTGTTCTGTTGGGTGAGGCACAACACGGCACCACCCAATGCGATTCCGGGCGAGTGGCACGGCTCCGTGAATGAATGGATGGCTGGGGGTCCCTCTCATGGAGTCCCATTCTTTGCCAACATGAGCGTGCCCATGTGCCTTCTTCTTCTTGAATATCCTCTTCTCTTGAGGCTTTTCATCCTTGTTCTTCTTCTTCTTGTCCTCTTCCTTTTCGTATGGGTAATTGTGACACCCTCATTTTGAGGTTCTGCATGTATACATGTTTCATGTAGAAAAAACACTTTTAAAATAAGTTGAAATCGAGAAAGTATAAAAAAGTTAGCCAAAAAGAGCAAATTCCAGTTTACAGAGAGCGCCAAAAACAACTCCCGCGGCTCGCTGGCCACGTGGCGTGTTCGGAGCTCAACTACGCAAATAGGGAGAGGTCTGCCGCGAAACTGGCTACGTGGCAGGCTCGGGGCTCATCCCCGCAAAGGGGGAGAGGTCCGACCCCGTAGGACACGTGTTGCCCCCGGAGCTAGCCTCTGCGGAGAAGCGAGGCTAGTCCCGCAGGACACGTGTCACCTTAGGAGCTATTCAACGCAGAAAAGAGAGGACCAGCAGCGCGGGACACATGTCGCTCTCGGAGCTCAGTTCCGAGGGGTCCGGCCCGTTAGACACGTGTCGCTCTCAGAGCTCACCTCTAGGAGGTCCGGTCCTATTTGACACGTGTCAACCTCGGAGCTCGTATCTGAGAAGGAAGGAAGTCTGGCACTGTTAGGAGACGTGGCACACCCGGAGCCACCTCCGAAGAGAGAGGAGGTCCGGCATTGACACGTGGCGTTCGAGGAGCCACCTCCGAATAAAGAGGAGGTCCCGACCGCCAGGATACGTGGCGCATGCGGAGCACATCTCTGAGAAAGAGGGAGGTCTCGCTCGCTTGACACATGGCACAACCGGAGCTCGTCTCTGCAAAAAGGGGGAGACCAGGCCCCCGATGGACACGTGGAGCTTCCGGAGCTCATTACCGCGGAGGTAACGAGTTCTGGAGCGGTTTTTGCTTCTGTACGCGTGGGAATACCGGTACAGGAGGAAATCGACATGAATTCCACAATGTTACCGCACCAAATCAACTAAAAGATAAGTTGTTAAGATTCAACGACAATTTGAATAGGACTCTTATTCGAAATACAATCAGATTAGGACTCTTCTCCTCCTGATTGTAAATAGAACCCAGAACCTTTGGCCGAAACCCCGAACTTCTTTTCCACCTCCTGAGCCGACAACTTAGAACCCTAGCCCCAGCTCGCCGAGTAAACCCTTCACCGAAGTTCAGTTGCGAGAGATCGCCGGAAGAGAGCCCCAACGATCTGTCTTGCTAGGAGAAGGACCTCGAGACTAAGAAGAACATAAGGTAGGTCTCCAATACCACCTTACAACATCGTCGCGTTTTCTTTGCATCTGTTCTTTGATTCCTTTCGAACAGAAGCTTTTTCATGGACAGATCACGTGTTGATCGGTTTGATCTAGAGTCAAGATCATTGCCATGTCCACATTTGATCCGAACACCTCTGTTCGTCATAAAACCCATGCAAATCATGCAAGAACACGTACAAACTGATCTAATAGAAACTGATCATAGGATAGCATGCATATGCATCATCGCATCTAGTTAAAGTTTGTGCACGATATTGATTGTTGTGAATCTTGTATGTGCGTGCTCGTGTATAGAAGGACAAGCTCAGGGAGCTACCTACGACGGACTACAAAAAAAATATTTTGAGCAACCGGAACCACAAGAACAAGGCAAGTGCCCTTGACCATATTGATCCTATGTTTTGGGAAACTATTTTGTTTTTGCGAAAAGGTGTGTGTGCTGAGTCAAACATGATGGGAAACCCTTTTATAGGAGTTTACTAGTTTTGGTTAAACCACCCTTGTCGCCGGGGAAGTTCATGAGTTGAGTATGGTTTTTGCTTTTGCTTCGCTGAGTCCATGGGATTGGGAGGCGAGATAGATGTGTCTAGCAAACTGCACTCGTGAGAATAATGAGAAACTGATGTTGATAATGGACATGGATCGGAGGGAGGTCTAGGCAAACCTGGGTTTGTGAATGAGGTAGAATGAGATGGTGGTTTACTTGCCGTAGATCTAAGGACCGGTTCATGCGAGCACATGCCAGGATAATAGTGCCACCACAAGGCCAAGTATGGGTGTGGCTTAGCTGACTAATTAGGTAAGTTACTAGATTGTTATGGACCGTGGAAGGCGCGGGGAATGGGAGTCGAGTGAGGACTGCCCTGGGAACTGCATGGCACAAGAGGGGGCCCGTGGGTGGGAGAATTGGAGATTCTAGCCTGCCGGTGAAACCTTAGTGAGTCCATACATCTAGTAGCTCATTTGTAAAGGCTATTTTGTGATCTCTTGGCCATACACCCACACATAAGTAGAAAGAGGTGTGAGATGACTCGGCACTTGTTCACATCCTCATATGGGCTAATATATATAGTCCAATCCACCTTGATGCATATAGTGAGGGGGTGTAAGGGCCTATGTTTTTGACACATAATCAAAGTGTTCATCACCACACACACACCTCATTTGAAGAAAGTTGATGAACACATTTGAAGAGTAAGTAACCACCATCAACATGATCATTAGAGAACAAACTCACCAAGTACAAAAGTAGCATTTCCCACGTGCATCATATAGGGGCTGGACATATGAAAAACTCCTACACCTTACTAGGAATGTCCATGCCAAGTTTCACCCAAATTCAAAACCTTTTTGAGGTCCTTTTGGGTATAGCTAGAAAGAGGGTGGTTTGAACTCAAATTCAAATTCAAACTGTTTTCATCCCATGAATTCAAAAGTGGGAGGCATATTCTTACTCAGCACATTTTTGTGAACTCACTCACCAATTTTCACTCCATTTGGAGTTAATCTTGTCATGAGCTAAGTTTAGCAAATTCAAACCTTATTTGAATTTCAATCTGAACATGTGCTGAAATTTAGACAAACAAAACCCAATTTGAATTCTAACCCATTCAAATTGCTTAGGGGTAGATAATTCAAATCGCCATGGGTATTGTGGGGATTACTGTTTAGCACAGTAAGAGGGAGTTAATATCAGAGGTTAAAATGGAGGTGGGACCCACCTGTCATAGAGTGACTGCTCAAAACTTGCACCAGAAGCAGTGGACTTTGCCTCTGTCTGTTCAACGCCACCGAAGGCTGCTCGTCCGCCACCGAGGGGAGCAGGCGCCACCAGCTGCTTCACGCCTCCACGCGCGAGCCCAGGGTCGGTTCCGGGGTCTTCTTAAGGCGCTCCACGCGCTCCACCGAAGCGACCATCGCTCGTTTTCTTCTCCCATGCAAACACCGAGCTCCTCTGCCTTCCGCCTCTCTGTTCGATCGAGAAACCGCGAAAACATCGCGCCCTCTCCTCCCCCGAGAGGCTAGGCAGCACCCTGAGGTCAACCTCCACTTCCCCGACGCCAAAAACCCCGAGCCGAAGGTCGGGCGCTCGTGGACAGCGTTCCACAGGGGCTTTTACGGGCCAGCAAGAGCGGCAACGGAAGCGCGCGGCCACCGTGCTGCTCTCCTCCAATTCTCGAAGCAAACCATGAAGCATCCACCACGAATTTCCAGATTTTGCTCCGGCGGCCTCAAATCGAGCTTCCGGTACGGTTTCTTCGAATTTCTGCTCTCTGATCCTTCTTAGGTTATCAAATCTTGCACATAGACGCTGGAGTAGCCGGCGATCATTTTCCTTTTAGCATCCGTGGTATGAAACCTTCTAGGAGTGACGGATTTTGAGCTCGATCAAAGGCTTTCATGGAGGGCACAATCGGTCACACGGTGCCGACCAACTTGCTGCCATGTTTGAACACCTTTGAGGCCTTGTCGAGCTTCCTAGAGGTGTACTGGTGCTGTAGAGCTGTTTGTTCGAGGTCTTGGCGGGTTAGAACCCACGGCCGACAGAGCCGAACCTCAACCGAGACCGCCGCACGTCACCGGGGTAATTCCGGTCACCGATTGCTCGCACTAATCCCACAGACGTGTCCCTCGACGTCGATAACCCCCTGGCGGCAAGTTTCAGACCGTGCGGTGGCCAGCAGCGGCAATCCAGTGATCTGCGGTTCTGCTCCGGCGAAGGGAGGCGGCGCGCGCGCGCGAGGTAGCGTCGGGAGGTAGACGAAGCCGGGTGGCCCACGCATCAGCGGCTCGGATTTTAAATTTGGGATCAGTCTGCGGCTCGGATCCGGTGTGCTGGCGCGCAAAAATTCCGTGGACCCCGGTGTGCCATCGCCTCAGCGCCCAACACGTGTAACCGTGGTCCCACCGGCAGATTTAAACTTTTCCCGATTTTCAGAATTCATTCAAATTTCAAATCCTCATAACTTTGGCTAGGAACACCCAAATCGAGTGAACCAAATTTTGTTGTATTCAGCTCTCTGAGTGCTTTCCAGCAAAACAAGTTTCACTTCATGAAAATCCCTAACTCTCCAGAATTAATTCTTCAAAGTTTGAACTGTGTAGAATTTTAACTGGAGAACCCTTTGGAGGAAAATTCTGAAATTTTGCTGGGATGTTCACCAAAATATCTCTGAGATACCATAAACATTTCAGATCCATTTGAGCTCATTTGATCCACCTAATGGTATGATTAATGAAACTGTTCCAGAGAAAATAGAAAATGTTCAGAAAAATGTTCAGAATTTCTCTGTAATTTATTAGCTCATTTCTTTAGCTAGTAACCTTCATATTAAGTGAGACCAACTCCATTAGAACCCCCTGAAAATCTAGTTTTCAAAAAGTCATGGCTTGCTCCATGAAAATCCCTAGAACATCCTAAAGGCTCCAATTAAGGTCAAGTACATAATTATTTATGGAGGGCTCAAATGAGCTTTGCTGCAACTAAAACTTGACCAAGTCTCTGTTTAGGTTGTATTCACACCACAGTAAAAATTTCAGAGTCATTGGGTCTGTCTAGTAAGATTTATAAACTTCACAAGTTTAAATTTCAATCCAATGCATTTAAATTAATACATGTACTTGTATCTCATGTAGTCGATAAGGTCGAGGAGGAACCCGAAGTCATAAACTTCGTTACTCCGGAGGAGCTGCTAGCCTACGACCAAGAGCAGCAAGGCAAGCTCCGGTTTGCATTAACCTTTTTGCAAATTTTTATTGTTTTGAGAACTTACTTTGAGTACTATTACTTCTTGCATGAGAGTCTTGTTTGGAAACCCAAATGCACAGCCAAGAAAACCATGGTTTGGAATTAGGATTGAAAACCCCGTTTAGCTACTGCCATGCTAAGATAGTGTAGGATTCAGTACAAGTCGAGTAGTTGGAACTACTCGCGAGCATAGGCTAGAGGCACTCGACTCGGGTAGAGATAGCAAATGAAACACATGGCAAGAAAAATGAGACCAAGCGGAGAGTAAGGGCACCAGGACTTTGGGGACTGGGTGCTATAGCTCCGCTTGTGTTGATTGAGGACCGAGCCGTGTGCGGTCCTGTCGAACAAGCTAGAACAGTACCAAAGACCTACCGGCTATATGGGAACCGGGAAACTGATGTAACTCAGGTAGCTGGGTATTGAGGCATTGCCCGTCGTTCAGAGGGTAGGTTGAGAGCTTGAGGTGTAAATCGGCTGGCGGCACTGAGATGCGCGTGCAGAGACCTCTTGCTCGGGACGATGGGACTGGTTCAATATTTGGCTGGCGGGTGAAAGGTGGTTGCGTACGACGTCCGTGATGGTTGCTGTAGGCAACATCGAGTACGGGCGTACGTGACGGGTTATTCGGGTAACCCTGCAGGTGTAAATCGATTATAATCGCCGTCCCTCGCGGTTAGTGAGTACCACTTGTTCACTGTACCGTGACATAGAAAGAACAGGCTAGATACATGTTAAAATGTTGCTGATTGAAAGATGAACTTTGATTGGTAATGAATTGTTATAGTTTAGAGCGAACTAATGTTCTTTTCAACTTTGGGCAAAGTACATGAGAGAAATGCGTTTCTTGTTTGATTGCGGCTCTCTCATGTGCCTTAGCGTAAGGTTCTCCACAATCTGCTGCTAAAACTTGAAAGTAATGTTCCACTAATTAGGCGAGTCCTTGCAACTTATTTTGCCTCATGTAACCAATCACCCTCCATGTAGAAGTTTCATGCTTAGGAGAGACATGTCAGTCTTGCTGAGACTTCGTGCTCACTGCTTGTGTTTGAAGCTTTTGCAGGGTTCTATGAGGAAGGGACTCCCGAGGAGGAGACGGAACCCCAGGAGGGGAACCCTGTCGAGTGGGAGTCGTGCACGCTGCCATGTTAGTGTGTGTGCGTGCTAGCGGCGACACGTACACGGGCTGAACGTGAACTCGATGCGTAGTCTATGCCCGTGACTGTAGACTGAACATATTTTGTTGTACAAATGTTCATAAACCTCTTTATGTAATAAAACTTTTCTTCCGCTTTTACCTTTGATGTGTGTTATCCGGTGCAGTGCAACGCAGCACCCCTCAGCGTGATCCTGGCTCGACAAGACCATGGGGTCGTGTCAGCGTTGGTATCAGAGGTCGCTTGATGTTTGACGCACCACAAAGGTCATCTTTTTAAAAAAATCCAGTGAGGAAGGAGTTAGTAGCCCATATAATGATGCTATTAGTGTATAGAAAGTGGCATAATAACCTATTTGTTTATGTCGGAAAATCGTGCATCTTGGGATGCTTTATGTCTTGGGGGTGCACTTAAGTGCTGTCCACCAGTGCGCACAAGCTGAAGGGTGGAGCCCCACGGGTGGCAGGTAACCCGACCCGCTTGAATATCCTCTATGACTCTTCATGTCGTTTGGGGTATTCAAGCAACGTCTGTCCCTGGCGTTCTTCGGGCAATTTGGGAGACCCCGTCACGTGGTCAGTAACGTGAACACATAGCTCAAGGCGTGTTTGGCTTGAGAACATCCGGGCGAGTGATGACGGCCGGGTGTACGAACTGTATGGATACCGGGCTCGGTGTGCAGCCGAGTCTGACGATTGTGTGAGTTATCTGCAGGTAGTCTAACCATGAAACGGTAGACGTGTAGCATCCGTGTGCGAGAGACGCTTAGTGCCACTGAAATAACGAAGCCGGCATAGTCCGGTATAGTTTTTTTCTTTGTGAGGACGTAGTACCGACATGATCTGGTGACACATCGACGTCACACCCCATTAAATGAGCAACTGCATTGTAAAACTTGAAATTTTTAATCTGGAGCACTAAAACTTTGATGTAACTCCTTCCCTTAATCAGGATATTCAAGTTAACAAGTTTTCAACTTATAGGCTGCTAAGGACAGAGTACCATGTTTTTAGCTGAATTAAGGCTGAAGTTAATCAGGGGTTAGAGATTGAGTTATTTCGAGGTTGGGGTCATATGATACATTTATGGAAATCTTTGGAAGAGATTTACAACTTTTATGTTGAGGTCCAGAGGTGTTTCATCCCTTAACCAATCGAAAAATGCAGTAGAGTTGAAACTGTCCAGAAAACAGGGCAGAGCAAACACTCTCTGTAAACTCTCTGTAAATTGAGCATAACTTCCTGCATAAAAATCTAAAAATAGAAACTAAGGTAGTTATGGAAAGCTTATGAGATGGGTTACAACTTTGTAACAGAACGTTTTGTCAGATTGGTTGCAGAATTAGCTGTAATTCGTGGATCAAATCAGTACCTAAAGCAGGGAGGTGCTGTCCAAGTTTCTCCAGAAATTCTGTTAACTTTGAGATCTCATAACTGTTGAACCAGGACAGATCTTAGGCCATGCAAATACTTTCTGGAAAGCTATTGAAGTTAGCTTTAACTTTTATGTTGAGCTCCAGAATTGGTTTTGCTTTAGCATGGTCTAAATCAGGTTGAAATGGAAACTGATCAGGGCTGTCATGTTGGGCAGCAGATCAGCAGTCCAATTTGTTTAAATTTGAACTATGTTTCCATGTTTTATTGGTTTAATAACATGTTTTATGTTATAACTCCATGGTTTAGTGTTCAAATAAATATTTCACATTTCTCAAATATATTTCTACAGATGACAGCGGATAAACAGTTCGAGAATGGGTGGGTGGAATCCCAATGTTCTCACCACAGTGGCTATCCGGAAGCATTCAGGCAGATGCTTCAATATTTCGGGTACAACAAGATGCCGCAATACTTCGCCAAGGAAGAAGGCGAGGCAGGGAACAAGACGTGGACGATCCATGTCGAGGTTCCTGCAGGGCCTACGCCACCCGGTTGGGCGCCATTCACCGTTACAGTGAGAGGTAGACAACCAGAGGGAATGTGGCATGTGGCAGCCCACGACACCATGTCGCATTTCTGCCATCTACACCTGGGAGCTATGGAGGACACTCCATACGCGCTCATTCCGGTGGAGGGACGGGCTAATCATGTGCGGGAAGGGAGGTATATGGAGGCAACCGATCTGGGTTGTCCAAGGTACAACCCCGCGGAGGCGAACCTCAGCCTCCAATTGAAAGCAGGAGTCGATATCACGGCTTTGCAAGAGCAAGTGCAGGCTCTAACCCAGCATAACGAGGTCCTTACTCAAGAGCGGGACAACGCTATTGAGGAAGGGCAAGGCTGGGAAGAAGACTACAACCAGGCCATGGACGAGGTGCACGCGTTGCAGGACCTCGTACCTCCGGTATTGGGCATACCGGTGGTCTTAGGTCTTCCGGCAATGGGAGAACCTTAGATGGGAGAGGAGGTTGTAGATCCAGAGCCACCAGCAGAGGTACCGGAGGAGGACAACCCACAGGAGGTCGAGTTCTACTCCGAGTAGGAGGATACCGTTGCCAAGTAGGGCAACCAGAGAAGTGTAACCCAAACTTTTGTAACCAGTGACATGTCGTATAGGCAGTAGCGTATGTATAGGTAGTGACGACATGAGCATGACTTCTCGGAGACCCGAGAATAATGTATCTTGTATAAAGTTTATGCTTTATCAATATATGTGAATTTTGTGCAAATTATTCATGCGTCCCTTGAAATACCTACTGTTTCATATGGAATTTTTAAGTATGACATGTGCTGATCGCTGCTGTTTTGAATTTCAGAATGACTCGTACTCGTGCCAACCTGGACGTTGGGGGTTCTAGTCAAGGGGGAGAAACCTCCCAACAGCCTCCCGAGGACTCATCGGGACAGCAGCAGCAACAGCAAACACCGCCACCGCCAACGGTTACATTGGCCGACATCGTTGTGGCAATGGCGGGTTCTCATCAGCAGCACACGGAGTTGCTGCAAACTCTTATTGCAAATACGTCTCGACCAGAGAGGCGTCATGATCGTGAGGAGCGTCAACAGAGCTCCTACTCCGACTTTCTAGCGACTCATCCCCCGGTATTCTCAAGGGCGGATGAACCTCTCGATGCGGACAATTGGCTCCGCACGATGGAGATGAAGTTCGGGCTGGTCCAAGTGAGTGAGCAGCGCAAGACTCCGTTCACGGTCCAACAGCTCCAGGGATCCACGAGCGCGTGGTGGGCAAACTACTGTGCTTCACATCCCACCGACCGAGTTATGACCTGGGCGGAGTTCCGGACGGCCTTCAGGGCCTATCATATACCGCCAGGTCTCATGAAGAGGAAGACGCAAGAGTTCTTACGCCTGCAACAAGGGAGCTGGAACGTGCTGGAATACTCCAGGGCGTTCAATGATCTTGCGCTCTACGCGTCGTATCACGCCGATACCAATGAGAAGCGGCGAGATCACTTCTGCCAGGGGCTTAACCCGCTCCTGAAAGACAAGTTGGCGATGTTCAATCACGGCAGCCTCAACGACATAATTGATGCTGCGATTGTTCAGGAGGACTCCGGCAAGGAGTTAGCGGCGGCGGAAAGAAAGCGAAGCACGCCGCAAAGTAGCGGAGAAGGAGGTGGTCCTTCTGAGAAATTTTGGATGGTGAATCACCCACCATCGGGTCCACGCTGGCAGCCACCACAGAGGTCGATGCCATTCCGCAGTCGGCCCTATTCCCCACCGGCGTTCAGGCCGGCACTGCTGTGGGGACCACCCCGTGGTTCACCCACTTCAGGATCGCATAGGGTGGTGCCGTACGATGCGGCACCCAACAGAACATAAGAAAAGAATAAAGAACAACATACAAACTTTTATTTAATATAAAACAGCGGAAGTCTTTTTACAAAACCTATTCATACAGCGGAAGTAATATACATATACGGCCTCTCATCCTAGCTATGCAAAAGTGCAGCCGTCCAGCCCGGGGACGCTACACACTAGCAGCATGAAACCGGAGATCACGGCGGCGTGCAGGGCTCCATCTCGGCCGTGTACCCTGACAGGGGCATCGCCTCGTCCTCGGAACCTTCCTCATAGCTCTCACCTGCATACAGCTCAAATATTGCAACCGTGAGCACGATGGCTCAGCAAGGCTTAACCGTCTGACCTAGGCATGGAACTCTACATGCAGGGAGGTGTATGATAGGAAAAGGAATTTGCGACAAAGACACGCGTAGAAGTTGATCCTTACTTTCAGTTTTATAGCAGCAATTCATGTGCCTTAGGCAGCCCTCACATCGGAAGTCCACAATCAAACAAGAAACACTTTCCTCCAATGTGGTGATGCCCAAAGCGGAAAGTAAACTTAATTAGCTCTACATCTACAGCAAACATGGTTTCCAAAACATTACTCTATCATCACAGCATATTATCATTCAACTGGCTTACTTTACTTCTTACTACGTCACGAAACAGTGAACAAGCGGTACTCAAATAACCGTGAGGGACAGTGATTGCAATCAGGAGACACCCGGACAACACGTTGCATACACCCACTTTCAGAAGCATGATTCCACACCCCTTCCTACTCTGTTGTATGCAACAACCTTTCAAAGTCAACCCAAAAGCCGAACCGGTCCATCCGTAACGGGCAGGAGGTCCCCGCGTGGAGCGTGAGTGTGCCCACCGGCAGATTTACACCTTGCTACCCTCAACCCACTCCTATTTATGGTTGGGTAAGCCTCGGCAACCAGGTTAACCATTTACATCGGTTTCCTGCTTATGTCAGTATGCCATCCGGTACTGTTCGATACTTGTTCAGCAGGCCCGCACACGACTCGGTCCTCAATCGACACCAACAGGGCTACGCAAGTGAGACCTCCGCTCACTGCTTCCTATCCCCCCTGCTGGGTCTCATTTTCACCACTCTTAAGCCATTTTCTATTCTGACCAAACTGTGTGATAAACCTTACCTCACGAGTAGATTCCAACTACTCTACTTCTACCGAGGTCCTAAGCATATTAGCAGGGCCTTGTCTACACGTAGGCTCTGTAAGTTACCCAACCCTTCATAGGATTTAAAAGGTTATGCAAGTGGGGTTTCAATCATCTTAACTCTAATGCAAACATTCACCCTAGACATAAGTGATACAAATAAAAAGCTTTATAAAAGGTACTTAAGTGCAAATCGGGGCTTGCCTGGTTGCGAGTCAGAGAAGAAGTTAGCTTCTGGTGGGAGGACGTCCAAGGGCTCCGGTGCGTCCTCAACTTCGGTCACTATTATGAAATGTTATAAAATACATGTGTAAGTATTAAGGATTTATAAAAATTGAACTTCTATTCATAGCTACTGCTATTTAGGATCCTTAATTGGCTTTGGGATTTTTACAGTGGATACTAGACTCTCTAAGGAAGATTTGAGCCAAATTTGGAGATATGTCGTTGCACAATGTAGTATTTAAAATTCCTACAAGTACAATGCTTCTCTGAATTTTGATCCCAATTCAGGAGCTTTGACATAGCTAATAGTGGAAGATCTGATTAGGGTAAGTCTCCACGGTTCTAACAAAATTTGTTTCACCATTTTTGGAGCTACCATCAGAGAGATATGAATTTTTGAAGTTTGGACAGGAGTGCTGAACAGTTTCTGTTTAAATTTGAATTTCCAAATAAAAGCTGAACTTGGGAAGGTAATTTGACCTAGCAAATGAACTCCAATGAAGCCCAAATTTTTACTGGAGATCAGTATCTATGAAGAGGATTTGCTTCCCAATTTTGGGAATATTTCATAAAGAATTGCTCCTGTAATAAATCCCTAAAGATTTACTCAAAACAATTCTACAGAAATTCCTGGGCATTTTCATAGCCTAAATTGGTTTCTATGTGAAGTACTCCTCATGAGGATTCCAACAAAACTGGTCTCACTATTTTTGGAGTTTTCTACACAAAGTTATGGGCTTGCAAAGATCAGCTAATTTCTGGAATTATTTCCCTAACAGAAACTTCAAATAATTGGAACTGGGCCCACTGTTTTAAATCGGACCAGTGAGATTTCGGCAACACCGGGGGATACGGGGTTATTCCCGCGCAGCCGCACCGGATCCGGCACCACAGGCCGATCCCCGCGCGCATACGGAGGCTGGCCGGTGGGA
This sequence comes from Neostapfia colusana, assembly GCA_030760725.1. Taxonomy (NCBI): domain Eukaryota; kingdom Viridiplantae; phylum Streptophyta; class Magnoliopsida; order Poales; family Poaceae; genus Neostapfia; species Neostapfia colusana. The sequence continues at coordinate 60,062,162 of JASWHV010000005.1, read as the reverse complement.
CCCGACTCTCCTTCGTCTTCCTCGCGCTGCCCGCGCCTCCCACGGCGGCGCACGCCGGCGAGGCTCGCCGTGACGGTGTTCCCGTGGTCGAAACTTCATCAAACTCGCCGCCTGTGAGTTCTACACCGTTCTGAACATGATGGTGGGGTCGGGAGCCGATGACAACGGCCGGAAAGGTGCTTGCACCGGCAACCATGTCGAACCTTACTTCGGCAACCCCGCTCTCCCTCAACAGTGGGTCTTTCGGGCTAGGGTTTGCTCCAGAAGCACCAGTGTCACCTGGACAACATTGACCCATAGCTCGCTCTTCATGGAAACCACCGGAGAGGGGACCTCACCGGCGACCCGAGCCCGCAAAACTCCGGCGGCGACAAAAACTCGGTATCCGGCATCTCTACTTGATCATTTGAGCTGCTAGGACTTCGGGGATATGCGCAAGAATGTGCTGGAGCTACCCTAAGCTCATCTAGCGCGGAGCTACCCCGAGCACAATGAATTTCTTCGAAGGGTCCTCGGGTTTCTAAAGAACCGCCGGCGCCAAACTTCAAAATACTCGGTACCGGAGCTAAGAAAGCAGGAACTGGTGGGAGGGAAGGAGGAAGGGTTCCTCACGCACCTCAGGGACCTTTTGGTTGATCGGAAGAGGCTGCAAATCCGTCGGGCGACGGTGTGTGAATGTGGCCTAGAGGGGGGTGAATAGGCCTTTAAAGATTCCTGCACACTTAATAAAGTTATCAGAAACTTGAATGACCGGACTAGTCCTGTTGTGTGGGCGGACTAGTCCGGTGTGCTGAATTATTTGAGTTAATTAAGTGTGTCTCACAAATTTAATCTTTCAGCAGCGGAATGAGAACAACAGTTTTTATAAATTAAATTTATTGTATGGATGCACGTGCAAACTTATAAGGAACTCAAACGATGACTAGCAAACTAGTGATCTAATGTATCAAAATGTAAAACAAATGAGAGACAAGAGACACAAATTTTTACCGAGGTTCGATCTCACCAAGAGATCTACGTCCTCGTTGAGGAAGCTCACACAGAGTCGGGTTCCCAACCCTTTCCCTCTTCAAGTCACCACAAAGGCCGACTTGACTCCACTATCACAGGTAATCACCGAGTTTGTGGGGCAACCTCACACGTTGAGGGCTCCCACAAGAATTACAGTAAGAAGGTGATCAAATACACTCAAAAAGATTACAATGCAGAATATGAGTGTAGAGAAATCAAACCCCAAGAGCTCACAACGAAAGAACGATGATCTCTCAATCCCAAATCCAAGTATTTGATTGATCTTGGCCTTTTTGCACCTTAGATGTATGGAGAGATGTGTTTTTGGGCTCTTGGGTCAGGTGGCGGCGCTAGGGTTCAAGCTTTTGACAATATGTGTCGTGTCCTCTCAGGGAAAAGACGAAGGACCTCTTTTTATAGGCTTTCCCAAAAAGTTACCATTGTTAAACCTATTACCGGACTAGTCCGGTATGTGATCGGACTTGTCCGGTACACTTTCAGTGGGTTAACCGGACTAGTCCGGTCCAGAACCGGACTTGTCCGGTGCTATGTAAAGTGGAGTTCCAGAAAGCTTAGCGGACTAGTCCTGTCGCATGGATGGACTAATCCGCAGTCCTCTAAAGACAACAACAGAAACATGAGCGGACTAGTCCGGTCTAAAACCGGACTTGTCCGGTTGCATTCCAGTGAGCTGACCGGACTAGTCCGGTTCACAAGGCGGACTAGTCCGGTGCACTATGTTTGCGTCTTCCAGAAAGTTAAACGGACTAGTCCGGTCCATGAACGGACTAGTCCGGTTTTCAGTGGATTTTAGTTGATTTTTAAACACCTTACCCTTATGCAAAGTCATGAGCTCTTGGGATGTGTCTCTCACACACACCCTATACATTTTCATCTACTTTGTTCTTCCATGTTCTACTTAAGTCTTCCTTTTCGGGCACCACTCTATTTTTCATCTTTTTGTGCGCACCTAGCTAGTTCACTTACTTTGTCCTGCAATCATTTTGTTAGGATCTCATATGCTTGTCATCAATTAGCCAAAACACACAAGGGATTTCCTAGATGCACTTTCAATCTCCCCCTTTTTGGTGATTGATGACAACCATTTGAGATATCACAATTGAGAATAAAAGGTTGATTTTCATAAGGTGTGCACATATGAGAATAATAAAGAATTAACAAAAAAAGCTTCTCACATATGCACACACCTTATGGTGGGGTGCCTAACAAGTGTGTGATAAACAAAATGTGATAGAATAAGGACAAACAATAGTGAACATATAGTGCATCACACATAAGATAAGAAATAGTGCATTACAAGATTTTAAAATACATACATGTCCTTGACCACAAAAGAGCTTAATAACTAATACTAGATAGAAATAGGTACATGTCCTTGACCACAAAAGAGCTTAATAACTAATACTAGATAGAAATAATCCAAATCTAATCTCAATCTTCCCTAATCTCAATCTCTCCCCCTTTGGCATCAAGGCACCAAAAAGGTAAAAATTGAGGGGAATCACTCATCGCTGCCTCCTCCGTCAGCCTCAGTTTGATCTTCATCTTCAGCATCCACGGGAGCAGGATCTTCCTCTGAGTCCTCGGAGGCGGGTGGTGATCCAACGGGTTCAATCTCAAGCTTTGCACAGATAGACTTGATATTGGCATTGACGTACTGTTGATGGTTCTTCCTTGCAAGCTTTTCTTTGTTCTGCCTGTCTTCGATCTTATGGCAGCAGGCAAAGATGGAGGAGAGCATCTTGAGGATGCCGCTGGATGATTCTTGGGCAGGTGGAGATCCAGGAGGAGCAGCTGCAGATCTAGTGTCATCATGAGCTTGCTTTGATCTCCTCTCCACAGGTGGAGAGGACGGGGCAGTTGGAGCCGGAGGGAGAGTGTACTCGGTGGGTTTTTGCGGCTTCAACCCCGTAAGCTTGACATCCTTGACAAACTCGAGTCCCGTCACTTTCTCAATCATGTACATGATATACGGTGCGTATCCACAGGACCTACTGGGGGTAATTGAGATGTTCACAATGTCGTTGTAGATATACTCAAAGACATTGAATGGTCTCCTCCCACTAATGACCTTCATGAGAGTCCTCAAGGTCCCTTGTATAGTTCCTGCATCTCCACCCTTCGGAGCTATAGTCTTTCTCAAGACTCTATTTAGGACCACAAAGAAGGGCTTTAGATATTTGATGGTGGGAGGAACATATGGCATCCTTGTGTCATGGAGAAATTCAAGTTCCTCCTTCTCCAGGGGTTTCAGATTATGAATGACCAGTTCATGATCCAAAGTGTGTTGGAGGTGAAGAATCCTAGCAAATTCATCATACGTGACACTATACCTTGAACCATGAGTCATCCAAGTAAGACTGTCTCCATCATCACGAGCAAAGTACAGAGTGGAGTAAAACTGGGTAATTACTTCATTGTTCCAGTCATACTCAAAGGATAGCAGGTCCGTCAGACTGTGCCTCTCTAACGCTTCCACCATCTCACGAAAGGCAGGATACCTCTTCGACTTCAGATATTCAACATTTAGCCATTGACTCTCTACTACAGGGTTCTTCATCTTCATGTACATATGCTCGTAGTAGTCTGCATGGAAGTTGCTCTAGAACCTTGGATCAGAGCATTGCTTAGGTCGGTCGTACACTTGAATCTTCCTGAAATTATCAGCTAGCTCACTTCCTTTTCCAGTGAAATCCTCACTTGAAGGCTGCCTGTTGCGGTGAATAGGGTTTTTCATCTTCAAGGGCCCAAGGGGACCACTAGCAAGTCTCTTCCCTTTATTGAGAATTCTTTTTGGCCCTGACGAGCCCTCAGCAGCATCTTTCCTTAGAGGCCTTTTGCCAATGACTTTCCTCTTCTTAGGTAGATTGTCGTCGGAGGGTGGAGAGTGGACATTGACATCATGTCTCTTCTTCATAACTCTCCTTGGTCCTCCTCACTTTCTCGCGTTGAACGTCTTCATCAATGTGAAAGGAGCTGTCATCTGAGCCTGAAGACATGATGCCTGATAAGGAGTTCAAGGATTAGATGCAAATGGACTCATTATCGACTTCAAATGGGAACGTAGGGGTTCAACTGTCAGAGACCGGACTTGTCCGGTTTCAGAGTGCGGACTTGTCCGGTGGACCGGACTTGTCCGCCTCTGTGCGCCGGACTAGTCCGTCCTGGCATAAGAACCCTAATGTTTCATTTGAATCAAATCTCCTATCTAAGGGCACAAGGGTAGGAACATGGTAGGAATACATCTATTGAGGCAATGTACATCCTTTTGAAATCAAAGAAAACTAGCTAGAACTAGAAAAGTTGAGATTTTGGTTTAAAGGGGGAAATTTACCATGATTTGAAGATTCGCGTCGAAGAAGTGGAAATCAGTCCGGATGAATCCGGAGGAGGGAGACCACTCGTCAAGGGAAGTCTTTTTCGCGGAGAAAACCTCAACTTTGAGGGTTCAACCCGAAAATCACTTTGGGGGCTAGGGTTTGGAAGAGGAGAGGGAGAGCAAGTCTAATGAGGGGTGAGGGAGAGGTCTGGTCCGGCCAAGTGCTTCTATATGCGACTGACCGGACTAGTCCGGTCATGGTAGCGGACTAGTCCGGTGCCTCTGAATTAACCTAATTGTGGTCTGTCCGGACTAGTCCGGTCGACAACCAGACAAGTCCGGTTCCAGCAGACTTGATGCAGATAGTAGAGTTTAGAGGTGATCCAAGGACACTAATTTTGCAAATAGTCTTGGTGATTATGACCAGTAGGCAATCAGCAATCAAATAATGGTCATAATCCTCAAGATTTCTTCATAAAAATAGTTTTCTGAGTGGAAAAGGAGAGGAGGAGCATTTTTGACAATAAGGAGGAACATTTTAAGTTGCAACCAGGTATGCAATGTTTCAAGCCACATTTCGAGAGTCAAGAATGTTTAGCTCATTTCTTAGTTCATAGAACCTTTTCTCATCTAATGGTTTGGTAAAAATATCCGCAAGTTGTTTTTCAGTCCTAACATGTGAAATAGCCATGTCACCTTTTAATGAATGATCTCTAAGAAAGTGATGACGGATATCTATGTGCTTAGTTCTTGAGTGCTTTACAGGGTTGTGTGCAATCTTTATAGCACTTTCATTATCGCATAGAAGCGGGATATGACTTAGATTGTAGCCGTAGTCCCTAAGAGTTTGTCGCATCCAAAGTAGTTGCGCAAAGCAACTACCGGCTGCAACATACTCCGCTTCCGCTGTGGAAAGAGCAATGGAGTTTTGCTTTTTAGATGACCAAGAAACTAGGGACCTACCAAGAAATTGACAAGTCCCTGACGTGCTCTTTCTATCTACTTTGCATCCTGCATAGTCGGCGTCGGAATACCCTATCAAGTTAAACTTGGATCCTTTGGGATACCAAAGGCCCAAGTTGGGTGTGTGCACAAGGTACCTTAGGATTCTTTTTACAGCAATTAAGTGACACTCTTTAGGTGCGGCTTGAAACCTTGCACACATGCAAACACTAAGCATAATATCTGGCCTAGATGCACATAAGTATAGTAAGGAGCCAATCATGGACCGATATACCTTTTGGTCCACATTTGGACCGTCTTCATTGAGGCCGAGATGTCCGTTGATGGCCATGGGTGTCTTGATGGGCTTGGCTTTGTCCATATTTAATTTCTTGAGAATGTCTTGTGTATATTTAGTTTGGCTTATAAATGTACGTTCTCTCCGTTGCTTTACTTGAAATCCCAAGAAGAACTTCAATTCACCCATCATTGACATCTCGAACCTGTCTGTCATTATTTTGCTAAATTCTTCATAGAAGGACTTGTTAGTGGATCCAAAGATAATGTCATCAACATAAATTTGACATACGAATAAATGATCATCAAAATGTTTAGTAAAGAGTGTATAGTCAGCTTTACCAATTTTGAATCCATTTTGGATCAGAAAATCTCTAAGGCACTCATACCAGGCTCGAGGAGCCTGTTTGAGGCCATAGAGAGCCTTACGCAGTTTATAGACATGGTTGGGATACTCCTGATCTTCGAACCCCGGTGGCTGCTCCACATAGACTTCCTCCTTTATCGGACCATTGAGAAAGGCACTCTTGACGTCCATTTGATACAACTTTAAATTATGGTGAGTAGCATATGCCAATAAAATGCGAATGGACTCAAGTCTAGCTACAGGAGCGAAGGTTTCATCGAAATCCAAACTTCCACTTGAGAATAACCTTTGGCCACCAACCTCGCTTTATTTCTTGTCACTACTCCATGTTCATCTTGCTTGTTCCGAAAGACCCATTTGGTTCCAACAATGTTCGCCCTTGGTCTTTCCACCAGCTCCCATACTTCATTTCTTTTGAAGTTGTTCAGCTCCTCTTGCATTGCAATCACCCAGTCTGGATCCCTTAAGGCTTCTTCTACCCTGTATGGCTCCAGAAAAGACACAAAAGAATAGTGTTCACAAAAATTTGCAATTTGAGATCTAGTAGTTACTCCCTTAGCAGTATCTCCAATGATATTGTTGACATGATGGTCTCTTTGCACACACTGATGTACTCTTGGATGTAGAATTTGTATAGTTGCTTGTTCTTCATTGTCTTCATGTGTCATGTCTCCCCCTAGATCATTGCTTCCATGATCATCTTGATCTTCTTGACCTTCCTCAACCTGATCTTGTGTAGGAGCTCCCCCTTGATCATTGCTTCCTTGTTGAAGTTCGTCTTGTGTTTCCTCTCGTGGTAGGATATCACCAAGTGCCATTTTCTTCAGCGCTTCACATGGAGCTTCCTCCTTATCTAGCATAAACTTATCGACTTGCTCCACTTGTGAGCCGTTAGTTTCATCGAACACTACGTCACGTGCTACTTCAACAAGGCCGGACACCTTGTTGAAGACACGATAGGCGTAGGCATTCGATTCATATCCGAGCAAGAATCCTTCATCGGACTTCGAAGCGAACTTCGAGGCCCTTGGTTTCTTGTTCAGGATAAAACATTTGCAACCAAAAACTTTGAAATAAGAAACATTAGGCTTTTTACCCGTGAGAAGCTCATATGGAGTTTTCTTCAGTAGTCGATGAAGGTACAACCGATTTGTGGCATGACAAGCGGTGTTCACCGCTTCTGCCCAAAATCGGTCTGACTTCTTGTATTAATCCAACATTGTTCTCGCCATTTCGATCAATGTTCTGTTCTTCCTTTTGGCCACCCCGTTCTGTTGAGGAGAGTAGGGTGCCGAGAATTCATGCTTTATACCTTCTTCATTGAGATATTCTTCAACTTGGGTGTCCTTGAATTATGTCCCATTGTCACTTCTGATATTCTTTACGGTTGATGAGAATTCATTTTGAGCTCTTTTCAAGAACTTCTTGAGGATTCCCTGAGTTTCTGATTTATCATACAAGAAAAATACCCAGGTAAATCTTGAAAAATCATCAACAATTACTAAACCATATTTGTTATCGCCGATGCTGTATACGCAATTGGACCAAAGAGATCCATGTGGAGAAGTTCCAGCGGGCGGCGGTCATCACATTCTTGGCGGGGTGTGGTGCTCCAACCTGTTTTCCTGCTTGACAAGCGCTGCACGGCCTGTCTTTTTCAAAAACCACATCCTTAAGACCACGGATGTGACCACCTTTTAGAAGTTTCTACAGATTTCTCATTCCAACATGGGCTAGCCGTCTATGCCACAGCCATCCCATGTTGGTCTTAGCAACCAAGCAAGTGTTGAGTTCGGCTTTATCTTTGTTGAAGTCAACAAGATAAAGCTTTCCCTTCAACAATCCCTTGAATGCAATCGAGCCATCGCTTCTTCTAAAGACGGTCACACCCTCATTAGTGAATAAACAGTTGTAACCTTTGTCGCATAGTTGAGATATTGATAAAAGATTATAATCTAGAGAGTCTACATGTAAAACATTAGATAAGGTGTGTTGAGAGGATATTTCAATGTTACCACTACCAAGGACCTTTCCTTGGCTGTTGTCTCCAAAGTATATACCTTCACTTGGATCCTTGTTGCACTCGTATTCCACAAACATACCTCTCTCTCCGGTCATATGATTTGTGCATCCGCTATCTAGTACCCACTTAGATCCATCGGAGGAGTAAGCCTGCAAAATAGAATTATTTCTGGGTTTTAGGTACCCAAGCTTGCTTGGGTCCTCTCAGGTTAGTCACAAGAGTCTTGGGCACCCACACACAAGTTTTTAAGTTCTTGTGGCGTGGCCCTGTATATTTATCAATGCCTTTTCCATACTTGTTTTTCATGAGAACATAAGAAGCATCAAATGTATGGAACAGTGTTTGTAGCTCAGATTCATGGGATTTTTCTTTAACAAAAATGATTCTATTCTTAGCATGATTAGGAGTAGACATGTGTCTGTTCCTGTCAAAGCCAAGACCATCTTTGACATTGGGAGGTCTAGTGATCATATATGCACTTCGTGCATATTTGATCTTCTCCTTATCAAAGATGTCGTTTTGAGAAGAATGCATGTCATGAGAGGTTGAAGCATTAGAAATTACATTCTTCTTACTAGAGCAAGTGCAGGTTCTTATTGTTGTCGAGCTCATATCTTTGGAGGAAGAGGAGTCACTTTGTTTGAGCGACTCAACTTGCACCTCAAGGATTTTGTTAACTTTTGACAAGTTAGCAAGTTCTTCCTTGATTGCAATGTGCGAGTCCTCTAACTTTGAGTAAGTTTCCTTACTCAAGGCTAGCTCTAACTCAAGTGACTCATTCTTCTCTCTTTCAAGCTCAAGAAGCTTTTCAACTTCTTGATATCTCTTCCTCTCACGGATGAGCATATCTTCTTGTCGGTTGACAAGTTCTTCCTTTTCAAAGATTTCGTTCAACAACATTTCCATTTTCTTTAAAGCAATTTTACTTAGCCCTCTAAATAATTCTTCATTATCACTAGAGCTATCAAAGTCATCAATGGAGGAATTTAGTATAGGAGGAGTAAGTCTAACCTTTTTCTTGCCTTCCTTAGCCATAAGACAAGTGTGGTTGTTCATGTCCCGTCCTCCCATGTTCGGAAAGAGTGTGGCTCTCATAGTTGGTTTCTTGACTGCGATAGTGGCCATCTCTTCTTCTTCATCGGAGGAGGACTCGTCGTTTGAGTCCCACTCCTTCCCAATGTGAGCTTGATGGGCTTGTCTTCTTTTTCTGAAATTTTTCTTTTCTTGAGATCTTGTTTCCTTCTTCTTTTTGTTTTCTTCATAAGTACAGTCCACCATGAAGTGACCATACTCTCCGCAGTTGTAGCAAGTACGTCGAGCCCTGGATTTTCCTTTATCCTTGATTTTTCCTTCATGTGAATTGTTGCCGTGTCTTCTCTTCATCATGCGTTTGAACTTTTTGATGAAGAGTACCATTTCTTCGTCATCAAGATCGGTGCTTTCGTCGCTTGTATCTCCATCGTCTTGGTCTTCACGAGTTTCTTTGAGTTTGGGTCTGCACGTTGCTTTGAGAGCAACTTCTTTCTTTTTAGAAGAGGTGAGCTCGGCTAAGTCTTTGACGTATTGAGCCTCTTTCTCCATCATTTCATGATTTATGATCTTTCCCAATAACTCATCAGGAGTCATTTTGTGAAACCCGGGGCTTTCTCTAATCATTGAGCAAAGTGTGACGTTTCTTGGCATGAAGGCTCTTATCATCCTTTTGACTACCTCGTGATCAGTCCATTTCATACTTCCATAGGCACGGATTTTGTTGATGAGTGCCTTCATCCGATTGTACATGTCTTGAGGTGATTCGCCTTCTTCAATAGCAAATATCCCCAACTCTCCTTCTAGCATCTCAATTTTGGCTTCACGTACAGACCTATTTCCTTCATGAGCAGTTTTGAGTGTATCCCAGATTTCTTTTGCACTTTCTAGTCCATCGATCTTGGTGAATTCTTCTCTGCTCAGTGACGATGTGATTACTGCAACGGCTTGTGCATTTCTGTTAATCTCTTGTTCTTGTTCCGGAGTGAGTTCTTCATCCGTGTCTGGGATATCTATTCCTGTGTAGACAATATGCCAAAGGCTGGGATTCAAGGATATTATATGCATTTTCATGTTGTACTTCCACATGGTGTAGTCACTTCCATCAAACTGTGGGGCCTTCCCATAGGAATAGAGAGATAATGATTATTTGAATTGAGACAGTTGTAGTTATAAGGATACCGAGAGTAGTCGTGATGACCACTCCCCATCGTCTTTTCTTCCTCTTTTCCCTTTTGTGCCAGCAGTTTCTTTCTCAGGAGTGCTTTTAGCTGCCTCACTTCTTCATCGTCATGTGGACTTTCTTTCAGCACATCGAAGGCTTTGGCTTCTTGCTCCTCATCGTTGTTGCTCGTCTTCAGGATATCGTTGTTCTTCTCAGAGGCCATTGATCTCTCCGAGATGTGAGTCTCGTTGATGGAGAACTTGCTCTGATACCAATTGAATGTGGCCTAGATGGGGGGTGAATAGGCCTTTAAAGATTCCTACACACTTAATAAAGTTATCAGGAACTTGACTGACCGGACTAGTCCGGTTGTGTGGGCGGACTAGTCCGGTGTGTTGAATTATTTGAGTTAATTAAGTGTGTCTCACAAATTTAATTTTTCAGCAGCGGAATGAGAACAACAGTTTCTATAAATTAAATTTATTGTATGGATGCACGTGCAAACTTATAAGGAACTCAAACGATGACTAGCAAACTAGTGATCTAATGTATCAAAATGTAAAACAAATGAGAGGCAAAAGACACAAATTTTTACCGAGGTTCGATCTCACCAAGAGATCTACGTCCTCGTTGAGGAAGCTCACACAGAGTCGGGTTCCCAACCCTTTCCCTCTTCAAGTCACCACAAAGGCCGACTTGACTCCACTATCACGGGTAATCACCGAGTTTGTGGGGCAACCTCACACGTTGAGGGCTCCCACAAGAATTACAGTGAGAAGGTGATCAAATACACTCAAAAAGATTACAATGCAGAATATGAGTGTAGAGAAATCAAACCCCAAGAGCTCACAACGAAAGAACGACGATCTCTCAATCCCAAATCCAAATATTTGATTGATCTTGGCCTTTTTGCACCTTAGATGTATGGAGAGATGTGTTTTTGGGCTCTTGGGTCAGGTGGCGGCGCTAGGGTTCAAGCTTTTGACAATATGTGTCGTGTCCTCTCAGGGAAAAGACGAAGGACCTCTTTTTATAGGCTTTCCCAAAAAGTTACCGTTGTTAAACCTACTACCGGACTAGTCCGGTATGTGATCGGACTTGTCCGGTACACTTCTAGTGGGTTAACCGGACTAGTCCGGTCCAAAACCGGACTTGTCCGGTGCTATGTAAAGTGGAGTCCCAGAAAGTTTAGCGGACTAGTCCTGTCACATGGATGGACTAGTCCGCAGTCCTCTAAAGACAACAATAGAAACATGAGCGGACTAGTCCGGTCTAAAACCGGACTTGTCCGGTTGCATTCTAGTGAGCTGACCGGACTAGTCCGGTTCACAAGGCGGACTAGTCCGGTGCACTATGTTTGCATCTTCCAGAAAGTTAAACGGACTAGTCCGGTCCATGAACGGACTAGTCCGGTTTTCAGTGGATTTTAGTTGATTTTTAAACCCCTTACCCTTATGCAAAGTCATGGGCTCTTGGGATGTGTTTCTCACACACGCCCTATACATTTTCATCTACTTTGTTCTTCCAAGTTCTACTTAAGTCTTCCTTTTCGGGCACCAGTCTATTTTTCATCTTTTTGTGCGCACCTAGCTAGTTCACTTAGTTTGTCCTGCAATCATTTCGTTAGGATCTCATATGCTTGTCATCAATTAGCCAAAACCCACAAGGGATTTCCTAGATGCACTTTCAGTGTGGCGTCGTGGCGGGAAGCTGGAAAGTTGAACGAGGAATTCATGCTCAGTTCTCGGGATCAGCTCAAAGGAACGGTAGGGGCTGTTGTCAGAGAGGAACTAGAGGGCCTTGCGCACCTTCCTATGACCTCAACCAGGCGTGACAACGACGGAGTTGCGTCGGTGATGGACGGGCGACCGGAGCAACCGAGCGGCGGCCGAGGCTACGCGAACTGAGCAGGGCATCGAATGGGTAAGTGAGGCAACGTTCACGTGGGCACCCGTGTGGTGAAATATCCCTCTCAGCGTGTTGATCTCCCTAGCAGGAGGTGGCGCGGTGAGAATCGGCGGGAGTCGGTCGCAGCCGGCGCTGGCGTTCGCACGCTGTTCGACCGAATGAAACAGAGGCGTTTGCTTCGTTGTGAGACTGACCACTGGGCCCCACTTCCCCTCTTTGTTTAGTTAAACTTTTCTGATATTTTCCCACCAGCAACTCAACATTAAAGACTTGACTTCACCCCAAAGTCATAGTTTGAATTTGCTGAATTCAAATAGTTTGAATTCTGGTGTGAAATTTGGATGTGGTTTGATCATTTGAATTTGAAAAAGAGTTTGAATTCTCCACTTTGTATTGCCTCAAAAATATAGCAAACCAGCTCCAAAGTTTCCAATTTTTAGCATGGCTGCTTATTAAAAGGTGGAGAATACATTTATGAAACCAAAATTTTGAAATTGAGGGCATTGGAATATGAAACTGAATTTGAAATTCAGATTAGAGGGCCTTTTTTTAATCCCAAACAAATATTGAAACTCCACCAAATGAGCTGAAATTTGGAAGGTTGAATATTTGGACTATGAAGATCCAAGTTATATATTTAGATCTCCATGTTTGGAAGTTTTGGGAAGTCTAGACCCTCACTTTGAAATCACCCCCTTATAATTCAAATTTTTTAATTCCCCTCATTTTTCATAAGTGTATATGAGCAGAAATTTCTTGCTACCACTTTTAGGGATTTTACATCCCTCCCCACTTAAAAAGAATCTCGTCCCGAGATTCCAAAGGAAAGCAAAGTGGGGAGAACTTTACCGAGTATATGATGATAGCAAGTCCGGATAGTACGTTCGTAAATAGTCCTCGCTTTCCCATGTCGCCTCATCAGTGGTATGGTTATTCCACAAGACCTTGTAGAACCATAAGGTCCGGTTTCTTGTGGCACGAGTATTTTCATCGATGATCCAGATTGGATTCTCCGTGTACGTGAGGTCCAGTTAAAGAACTTCTATGTCTTCAGTGCGGATTTCAGCGGAGGGTTTGAGACACTTCCTCAGCTGAGAGATGTGGAAGACATTGTGAATGCCTGCGAGCGACGCCGGTATCTCCAAGCGATAGGCGAACGGACTAATGAAACGCGGCGCGAGCTTGCCCTTCACTCCGAAACGGTGGACTCCCTTCATTGGAGACACACGGACATAAACATGGTCCCCGATGTTGAAGTGGAGAGGGCGGCGTCTTTTATCCGCATAGCTTTTCTGACGAGATTGAGCAGCCTTGAGATTGGCTTGTATCACTCGCACTCGCTCTTCAGCTTCATTCACAAGTTCAATGCCGTAGAAAACTCGCTCGCCGGACTCGCACCAGTTGAGAGGTGTGCGACATTTCCGACCGTAGAGAGCTTCATACTGCGCCATCTTGATACTAGATTGATAGCCATTGTTGTAAGAAAACTCCGCCAACTGTAAATGATCATCCCAATTCTTGCCATGGTGGATGGCACAAGCGCGTAGCATGTCTTCAAGCACTTGATTCACCCGTTCAGTTTGACCATCTGACTGCGGATGATACGCGGAACTTCGGATCAGTTTGGTTCCCAATGATGCGTGCAGCTGTTCCCAAAACCGGGATACGAACAGTGAACCGCGATCTGAAATAATGGAGCGGGGAACACCGTGCAAGCATAAGATTCTTGCAATATAAAGCTCCGCATATTGCTTGGCCACGTAACTGGTATGTACGGGAATGAAATGAGCTGACTTGGTTAGTCGATCGACTATCACCCAAATCGAGTCATGTTTCTGAGACGTGAGAGGTAATCCGACTATGAAATCCATGCTGATATCCTCCCACTTCCATGCCGGAATGTTCAATGGTTGCAGCTGTCCGGCTTTACGCATATGGTCGGCTTTCACCCGCCGACACGTATCACATTCGGATACGTACTTTGCGATTTCTCTTTTCATCCGTGTCCACCAAAACCTGGTTTTCAGATCCTGGTGCATCTTGTTGCTGCCCGGATAAATAGAATACTTGGACAAATGCGCTTCATCCAAGATTTCCTTCCGAAGATTCATGTCGCGGGGTACCACTATACGGTCTTTAAACCATAGAGTACCGTTATCATCTCTTCAGAAGCATTTCATTTCGCCATTCTTCATCCTTCTCCGAATGTGCGACATTCCACGTCTTTCTTCTGCGCTTCCATAATATCCTCTCAGATTGTAGGGACGAGAGCAAGATTATACAATGCCCCATATGGAACCAAGTACAGACTCGGCTCCTCCTCTTCAAGTGGGGTAATGGACAGACTGTTGACATGGGATTTGCGGCTTAAGGCATTGGCAGCCACGTTTGCCTTTCCGGGATGGTAGTGAATCTCGATCTCATAGTCTTTGATCAGTTCTAGCCATCTCTGTTGCCGCATATTCAACTCCTTTTGAGTAAATATATATTTCAAACTCTTGTGGTTGGTGTAGAGGTGCACTAAGTTCCCAAGCAAATAGTGCCTCCACATCTTCAAGGCCAACACCACAGCAGCGAGCTTAAGATCATGAGTCGGATAGTTCTGCTCGTGGTTACGAAATTGACGTGAGCCATAGGCGACCACTCTTCTTCCTTGCATCAATACACAGCCAAGCCCGATGACGGACGCATCACAATATACGTCAAAGGGTTTGGTCATATCCGGTTGAGCTAACACCGGGGCTGTTGTAAGATGCTTCACTAATGCCTGGAAAGCTTCTTCACAAGCTGAGCTCCAAACATATTTGATCCCCTTCTACAACAGTTCAGTCATCGGCTTAGCAAGCTTGGAGAAGTTCATTATGAATCTCTGGTAATATCCTGCTAACCCGAGGAAACTCCTGACTTCATGGACTGATGTGGGGGATTTCCATTTCAGCACTTGTTCGATTTTGCTTGGATCAACTGCAATACCTTCTGCAGAAATAATGTGACCAAGGAATGGCACTTGGCTGATCCAAAACTCGCACTTGCTGAACTTGGCATAAATCTTATGGTCTCGCAATCGTTGAAGTACGATATGCAAGTGTTTGGCGTGTTCTTCCTCAGACTTGGAGTAAACCAAGATGTCATCTATGAATACCACCACAGACTTGTCCAACTCCGGCATGAATACTGAGTTCATGAGATACATGAAGTGTGCCAGGGCGTTGGTGAGACCAAAGGACATGACGAGGTATTCATACAACCCATATCTCGTCGAGAAGGCCATCTTTGGAATATCTTCCGCCCGGATCTTGATTTTATGATATCCGGAGCGAAGATCCATCTTTGAAAATACACTTGCACCCACAAGTTGATCGAATAATATATCGATGCGGGGTAGTGGATATTTATTCTTGATGGTGACGGTGCTGAGAGGTCGGTGGTCCACACACAACCTCAAGGTTTCATCCTTCTTCTTCACAAACAGCGCCGAGCATCCCCATGGCTAGGAACTCGGTCGAATGAAACCCTTCTTCATTAAGTCGTTGAGCTGCTCCTTCAGTTCAGCCAGCTCATTCGGAGCCATCTTGTATGGTCTCCGTGAGATCGGTGTCATCCCAGGTACAAGTTCAATCTTGAACTCGACATTTCTTTCGGGTGGCATGCCCGGAAGATCATCCGGAAAGACATCCGGTATTCACGGACCACACGAATATTCTCAAGTTTCGTGGCTTCCGTATTATATGTGGCTGGGACTTCTTGAACCGAACGGTCAAGAATAAGAACATGTGGTTCATGAAGTGGAGAGTTTAAACGAACCACACGTGGAATGCAAAAACTTTTTGACTCCAACTCGCTGTTTTACAACAGCCACTGGACGTCGAACGGTGAAACTAAATGTTTTGGTGGAAACACTTCAACATAGTGCTCACTGTCCAGCTTCTGGTCCAGCTGACCAGTCTGGATAATTCAACAGTTTTGACCTCTATAGAGGCAGAATCTGGACTAGTGTTCAACAACAAAGTTGTAGCACATTTCCTGCACTTTCCAACGGTGTCTTACTGGACTCTTAGAAATTTTTATAAAGGAAGTTGTGGTTGAAATACAGAAAATTCCAGAGAGCCTTTTGGTCTGCCCTATTTCTGGACAGTACCTACTCTTCTGAGATTTTCAATACTTTGGAGGGAGATTTTGTTCTGGAGCTCTACAGGAAACTTGTAGAGGACTTCAAAACCTTTCCAGAATAGTATCCCACACCTCCATTGGTTCAACCAATCTTAAGTTATGCCCTGTTCAAATTCAGCAAAATTTCTGCCGAAAACAGTGGAGATTGTTCCTAAGTTTTTGAGATTGAATCTATACTCCCAATTGACTATTAGTTCAATATAGGAGTTTACTAACCCCTAACTGAATTCCTATACTTCATTGTGACTCTTTTCTTTGAAAATAAACTTTTATGCAGTCGGTACTACGTTTCCTTACCAAAGAAAATCCTAAACCGGTATTCCGGCATATACGTGTCAAATGGTGGAACTAAAATCGTCACTCACAAACGGTTTCTACGCGTCATGCACTAACGTGATTAATGTACCTGCAGAAGAAAACACAATAATGGTGCACACAAAGGTTTTAGCATTTCAGGCAGTTCCATATAATAGTTAAAAACATACGGTCCGTATCATTGCCATACGGATCGTCCTTGAGTCAAGCCACGCCTCAATGTACATGGTCGTGTTTTTACACCACACGACGGGGAACCCGAGTAGAGCGTGAATGGGTCGTCACGGTTGGGAATTTTATCAACCCAACGGATACCACCTACTGCCTCATGACCGTTGAGGCCCGCCGATGGTGAGCGCTGCGTATGGCCCTTTGAACATTGAACGTTCAAGAGTTGCATACTATCGTGTTGCTTACCACACGATGGGGTATTCTCACTTTTGCCTAAGGCACGCTGGAGATCAGCGTTTTCATATGCTCTCAAAACCATTGAGAGGTTCAGAGACTCATATTAACTACCGTGCCAAGCCACGGTATAACCGTCCATACTATTACTCGTATGGGGAGTTACCGCAATTGATCCGCCTGTGGTGGCGTACCTTACCTCTTACCTGACGTCGGAGCGTCGTTACAGAATGTATAACAAATATGTTAGCTTTTCCACCATAATATCTACTACTAACATAGACCTTATGTGGGCTTAATGACTAATCCTCACTCGACTACTTCTAAGTTTTCAAAATAAGCTCTTTTCGAGCGTGCTATTCCCAATGCGGCTCTGATTCCACGTCTGTGGGGACCACCCCGTGGTTCACCCACTCCAGGATCGCATAGGGTGGTGTCGTACGATGCGGCACCCAATAGAACACAAGAAAAGAATAAAGAACAACATACAAACTTTTATTTAATATAAAACAGCAGAAGTCTTTTTACAAAACCTATTCATACAGCGGAAGTAATATACATATACGGCCTCTCATCCTAGCTATGCAAAAGTGCAGCCGTCCAGCCCGGGGACGCTACACACTAGCAGCATGAAACTGGAGATCACGGCGGCGTGCAGGGCTCCATCTTGGCCGTGTACCCTGATGGGGGCATCGCCTCGTCCTCGGAACCCTCCTCATAGCTCTCACCTGCATACAGCTCAGATATTGCAACCGTGAGCACGATGGCTCAGCAAGGCTTAACCGTCTGACCTAGGCATGGAACTCTACATGCAGGGAGGTGTATGATAGGAAAAGGAATTTGCGACAAAGACACGCCTAGAAGTTGATCCTTACTTTCAGTTTTATAGCAGCAATTCATGTGCCTTAGGCAGCCCTCACATCGGAAGTCCACAATCAAACAAGAAACACTTTCCGCCGATGTGGTGATGCCCAAAGCGGAAAGTAAACTTAATTAGCTCTACATCTACAGAAAACATGGTTTCCAAAACATTACTCTATCATCACAACATATTATCATTCAACTGGCTTACTTTACTTCTTACTACGTCATGAAACAGTGAACAAGCGGTACTCAAATAACCGCAAGGGACGGTGATTGCAATCAGGAGACACCCGGACAACACGTTGCATACACCCACTTTCAGAAGCGTGATTCCACACCCCTTCCTACTCTGTTGTATGCAACAACCTTTCAAAGGCAACCCAAAAGCCGAACCGGTCCATCCGTAATGGGCAGGAGGTCTCCACGTGGAGCGTGACTGTGCCCACCGGCAGATTTACACCTTGCTACCCTCAACCCACTCCTATTTACGGTTGGGTAAGCCTCGGCAACCAGGTTAACCATTTACATCGGTTTCCTGCTTATGTCAGTGTGCCATCCGGTACTGTTCGATACTTGTTCAGCAGGCCCGCACAAGACTCGGTCCTCAATCGACACCAACAGGGCTACGCACATGAGACCTCCGCTCACTGCTTCCTATCCCCCCCCTGCTGGGTCTCATTTTCACCACTCTTAAGCCATTTTCTATTCTGACCAAACCGTGTGATAAAACTTACCTCGCGAGTAGATTCCAACTACTCGACTTCTACCGAGGTCCTAAGCATATTAGCAGGGCCTTGTCTACTCGTAGGCTCTGTAAGCTACCCAACCCTTCATAGGATTTAAAAGGTTATGCAAGTGGGGTTTCAATCACCTTAACTCTAATGCAAACATTCACCCTAGACATAAGTGATACAAATAAAAAGCTTTATAAAAGGTACTTAAGTGCAAACCGGGGCTTGCCTGGTTGCGAGTCAGAGAAGAAGTTAGCTTCTGGTGGGAGGACGTCAAAGGGCTCCGGTGCGTCCTCAACTTCGGTCACTATTATGAAATGTAATAAAATACATGTGTAAGTATTAAGGATTTATAAAAATTGAATTTCTATTCATAGCTACTGCTATTTAGGATCCTTAATTGGCTTTGGGATTTTTACAGTGGATACTAGACTCTCTAAGGATGATTTGTGCCAAATTTGGAGATATGTCGTTGCACAATGTAGTATTTAAAATTCCTACAAGTACAATGCTTCTCTGAATTTTGATCCCAATTCAGGAGCTTTGACATAGCGAATAGTGGAAGATCTGATTAGGGTAAGTCTCCACGGTTCTAACAAAATTTGTTTCACCATTTTTGGAGCTACCATCAGAGAGATATGAATTTTTGAAGTTTGGACAGGAGTGCTGAACAGTTTCTGTTTAAATTTGAATTTCCAAATAAAAGCTGAACTTGGGAAGGTAATTTGACCTAGCAAATGAACTCCAATGAAGCTCAAATTTTTACTGGAGATCAGTATCTATGAAAAGGATTTGCTGCCCAATTTTGGGAATATTTCATAAAGAACTGCTCCTGTAATAAATCCCTAAATGATTTATTCAAAACAATTCTACAGAAATTCCTTTGCATTTTCATAGCCTAAAATTGGTTTATCTGTGAATTACTCCTCATGAGGATTCCAACAAAACTGGTCTCACTCTTTTTGGAGTTTTCTACACAAAGTTATGGGCTTGCAAAGATCAGCTAATTTCTGGAATTATTTCCCTAATAGAAACTTCAAATAATTGGAACTGGGCCCACTGTTTTAAATCGGACCAGTGAGATTTCGGCAACACCGGGGGCTACGGGGTTATTCCTGCGCAGCCGCACCGGATCCGGTGCCACAGGCCGATCCCGCCCGCATACGGAGGCTGACCGGTGGGACCCGGCTCTCCTTCGTCTTCCTCGCGCTGCCCGCGCCTCCCGCGGCGGCGCACGCCAGCGAGGCTCGCCGAGACGGGGTTCCCGTGGTCCAAACTTCATCAAACTCGCCGCCTGTGAGTTCTACACCGTGCTGAACACGATGGTGGGGTCGGGAGCCGATGACAACGGCTGGAAAGGTGCTTGCACCGGCGACCATGTCGAACCTTACTTCGGCGACCCCGCTCTCCCTCAACAGTGGGTCTTTCGGGATAGGGTTTGCTCCAAAAGCACCAGTGTCACCTGGACAACATCGACCCACAGCTCGCTCTTCATGGAAACCACCGGAGAGGGAACCTCACCGGCGACCCGAGCCCGCAAAACTCCGGCGGCGACAAAAACTCGGTACCCGGCATCTCTACTTGATTATTTGAGCTGCTAGGACTTCGGGGATATGCGCAAGCATGTGCTGGAGCTACCCTAAGCTCATCTAGCGCGGAGCTACCCCGAGCACAACGAATTTCTTCGAAGGGTCCTCGGGTTTCTAAAGAACCGCTGGTGCCAAACATCAAAATACTCGGTACCGGAGCTAAGAAAGCAGGAACTGGTGCGAGGGAAGGAAGAAGGGTTCCTCACGCACCTCAGGGACCTTTTGATTGATCGGAAGAGGCTGCAAATCCGTCGGGCGACGGTGTGGCGTCGTGGCGGGAAGCTGGAAAGTGGAACGAGGAATTCATGCTCAGTTCTCGGGATCAGTTCGAAGGAACGATAGGGGCTGTCGTCAGAGAGGAACTAGAGAGCCTTGCGCACCTTCCTATGACCTCAACCGGGCGTGACAACGATCGGAGTTGCGTCGGTGATGGACGGGCGACACAGAGCAACCGAGCAGCGGCCGAGGCTACGCGAACTGAGCAGGAGATCGAATGGGTAAGTGAGGCAACGTTCACGTGGGCATCCGTGTGGTGAAATATCCCTCTCGGCGTGTTGATCTCCCGAGCAGGAGGTGGCGCTGTGAGAATCGGCGGGAGTCGGTCGCAGCCGGCGCTGGCGTTCGCACGCTGTTCGACCGAATGAAACAGAGGTGGTTGCTTGGTTGTGAGACTGACCACTGGGCCCCACTTCCCCCCTTTGTTTAGTTAAACTTTTCTGATATTTTCCCACCAGAACTCAACATTAAAGACTTGACTTCACCCCAAAGTCATAGTTTGAATTTTCTGAATTCAAATAGTTTGAATTCTGTTGTGAAATTTGGATGTGGTTTGATCATTTAAATTTGAAAAAGAGTTTGAACTCTCCACTTTGTATTACCTCAAAAATATAGGAAACCAGCTCCAAAGTTTCCAATTTTTGGCATGGCTGCTTATTAAAAGGTGGAGAACACACTTGTGAAACCAAAATTTTGAAATTGTGGGCATTGGAATTTGAAACTGAATTTGAAATTCAGATTAGAGGGCCTTTCCTTTTAATCCCAAACAAATATTGAAACTCCTCCAAATGAGCTGAAATTTGGAAGGTTTCATATTTGGACTATGAAGATCCAAGTTATGAATTTAGATCTCCATGTTTGGAAGTTTTGGGAAGTCTAAACTCTCACTTTGAACTCACCTCCTTATAATTCAAAATTTTTAATTCCCCTCATTTTTCATAAGTGTATATGAGCAGAATTTTCTTGCTACCACTTTTGGGGATTTTACAACTGCCAGCACCACTTCCGCAGCAACAACAGCAGCGGGCGATGCCACGTGCGTATGCACCCCAGCAGCGCATGCCGGGCTTTCGTCCCCCAAGCACCGGACAAGCAGCGGCCACATGCTACAAATGTGGTCGTCCAGGACACTTCACCAGCTGTTGTCCGGAGAGACAAGGCGGTGGAGTTGCACCGCAACTTCCGGGGAGGAATCATCCCCGGAATCCTACTAATGCGTGGCGGGCAAACCCTAGGCCCGGCACCGTCCACCAACTTGACATAGAGGATGTGCCGGAGGGTGAGCAAATCCTTGCGGGTATGTTCCAACTCCACCAGCATCCCGCTATAGTATTGTTTGATTCAGGCGCCACGCACAATTTTATTAGCCAAGCTTTCATTTCTAAACACAGCTTGCAAATACTACCCACCGATAGTCCATATTTAATTTGTTCACCAGGTGGGAAGATTCAGCAAGCGTAATGGTTTCCAAAGCACCATTATGCTTAGCGGGTAGAGTGTACCCTACGTCTCTCATAATCTTAGAGGGACAGAAGGTCGATGTCATCCTAGGGATGTCGTGGTTAACCCGCCACGGCGCTGTTTTAGACACCGTCCTTCGAATCGTGCACTTGAACTCAGAAGTGCACGGATCTCACTCCTTATTTCTGGACAGTCCAGAAATAAAACTTCCAAGTATCTATCAATCCACAACTATCAGATTGGAAGATATTCCAGTGGTCCGAGAGTTCCCTGACGTGTTCCCGGATGATTTACCGGGGATGCCGCCCGATAGAGAGGTGGAGTTCAAGATTGAACTTGCACCGGGAACCATGCCAATATCCCGAAGGCCGTACAAGATGGCGCCCAAGGAGTTGGCTGAACTGAAGACTCAGCTAACGGACCTGCTGGAGAAGGGTTTTATTAGGCCGAGCTCCTCACCATGGGGCTGTTCGGCATTATTCGTGAAGAAGAAAGACGAGACGTTGCGGCTTTGCGTGGACTATCGTCCATTAAACGCCGTAACCATCAAGAACAAGTACCCGTTACCACGGATCGACATGTTGTTTGATCAGTTGGTTGAAGCAAAGATCTTTTCCAAGATGGACGTAAGACCCGGGTACCACCAGATTAAGATACGGGCTGAGGACATTCCAAAGACAGCTTTCTCGATGAGGTACAGACTTTATGAGTACCTGGTCATGTCCTTCGGCCTCACCAATGCTCCAGATCACTTCATGTATTTAATGAACTTGGTATTCATGCCGGAGCTGGACAAGTTTGTCGTGGTCTTCATTGACGACATACTGGTATATTCCAGGTCGGAGGAAGATCACAAGAAGCATCTGCGTATAGTCTTGCAACGGCTGCGGGATCACAAGTTATACGCGAAATTCAGCAAGTGTGAGTTCTGGATATCGCAATTGCCTTTTCTCGGACATATTATCTCAGCTGAGGGCATCGCTGTAGACCCGAGTAAGATAACACAAGTGCTGAATTGGAAGTCCCCAAGAACTGTTCACGAGGTACGGAGTTTCCTCGGACTCGCGGGATATTATCGGAGGTTCATTCCAAACTTCTCGAAGATTGCCATGCCTATGATGGAGCTGCTGAAGAAGGCTACCAAATATGTTTGGAGTCCAGCATGTGAAGCAGCATCCAAGGCTTTAGTCAAGCACCTAACATCAGCACCGGTTTTGGCGCAGCCAGACACAACAAAACAGTTCGATGTGTACTGTGATGCATCCGGCATTGGGCTCGGATGTGTGCTGATGCAAGACCGAAGAGTGGTCGCATATGGATCACGGCAGCTCAGAAACCATGAACAGAATTATCCAACTCACGACTTGGAGCTTGCTGACGTGGTACTTGGACTTAAAATGTGGAGGCACTACCTACTGGGTAACCTCGTACATTTATATACCGACCACAAAAGCCTCAAGTACATATTCACTCAGAAGAAGCTGAACATGAGGCAGCGAAGATGGTTAGAGTTGATAAAGGATTACAAAATAGAGATCCATTATCACCCGGGCGAGGCAAACGTAGTGGCAGATGCGCTGAGTCGCAAGTCACACGTCAATAATCTCACCATCACACCGTTGGAAGAGAGCGAACCACCACTGCATGTGATTCCACATGGAGCTCTCTACAACTTAGCTTTGATCCCCCACCATCCGTGAAGAGATAGCGGCTGCTCAGAAACATGACAAGGGCATGTCGCATTTGCAGAGACGTATAGACAGTGGGGAGCTGAAATATTTTTAGAAGGACGGGGACGGCATCCTATGGTCCAAGGACCGGATCGTCGTACCCCGTAACCCGGAATTACGGAAGAAAATCTTTGATGAGGCTCACTTATCAAAGTTTTCTATTCACCCCGGCAGCAACAAAATGTATCAAGAACTCAGAAGCAAGTTTTGGTGGACACGGATGAAGCGGGAAATCGCAAAGTACGTGTCCGAGTGTGATACATGTCGAAGGGTGAAGGCAGATCATATGCGGAAACCGGGACTGCTACAACCACTGGGCATTCCTGCCTGGAAGTGGGAGGATGTGAGCATGGACTTCATCGTCGGTTTACCCACCACCTTTCAGAAACATAATTCTGTGTGGGTGATCGTCGACCGGCTCAGCAAAGTTGCCCATTTCATCCCGGTCAATACAAACTACAACGCCAAGAAGTATGCTGAGCTGTACATTTCACGGATCCTCTGCTTGTACGGCGTACCCTGTACCATCATATCGGACCGGGGCACTTTATTTGTGTCCTGTTTTTGGGAGCAGCTACACGCTGCGTTAGGGACGAAGCTAATCCGTAGTTCAGCATACCACCCGCAGACGGAGGGGCAAACCGAGCGGGTAAATCAGATTCTAGAAGACATGCTACGAGCTTGCACTATCAACCACGGCAAGAATTGGGATGATCACTTGACGTTAGCCGAGTTCTCGTACAACAATGGGTACCAAGCCAGCATCAAGATGGCGCCTTACGAGGCGCTATACTGGAGAAAATGCCGCACACCACTGAATTGGTGTGAGTATGGCGAAAGGGTCACCTTCGGGATTGATCTTGTCAACAACGCGGAGGAAAAGGTTCGGCTGATTCAAGCAAACCTAAAAGCCGCTCAATCCTGACAGAAGCAATATGCGGACCGGAGAAGACGCCCACTACAATTCGAGATCGGGGATCACGTATACCTATGTGTGTCTCCAATGAAGGGCGTGAACAGATTCGGGGTGAGAGGAAAGTTGGCACCCCGATTCATCGGTCCATTTCAGATTATAGAAAGATGTGGATCAGTAGCATACCGGCAGAAATTACCAGAAGCACTTTCCGTTGTGCACAACATCTTTGACATTTCCAAGCTGAGAAAATGTCTTAAGCTATCAACTACCATTCAGCTTGAGGACATAGAAGAACTGAAACAGGATCTCACATATCGGGAGGAACCGGTTCAGGTTATTGATGAAAAGGCCCGAACCACACGCAACCATACGTTGTGGTTCTACAAAGTTCTGTGGAGTAATCACTCCGTGGACGAAGTGACATGGGAGAGCGAAGGATTTCTTCGCACTAACTACCCCGACTTTTTTACGTCGCATATACGGTAATTTTTCCACCGTCCCCTCTCTCATTTTCACCTTATAATCTCGGGACGAGATTCTTTTAAGGGGGGAGGAATGTAAGGGCCTAAGTTTTTGACACATAATCAAAGTGTTCATCACCACACACACACCTCATTTGAAGAAAGTTGATGAACACATTTGAAGAGTAAGTAACCACCATCAACATGATCATTGGAGAACAAACTCACCAAGTACAAAAGTGGCATTTCCCACGTGCATCATATAGGGGCTGGACATATGAAAAACTCCTACACCTTACTAGAAATGTCCATGCCAAGTTTCACCCAAATTAAAAACCTTTTTGAGGTCCTTTTGGGTATAGCTAGAAAGAGGGTGGTTTGAACTCAAATTCAAATTCAAACTGTTTTCATCCCATGAATTCAAAAGTGGGAGGCATATTCTTACTCAGCACATTTTTGTGAACTCACTCACCAATTTTCACTACATTTGGAGTTAATCTTGTCATGAGCTAAGTTTAGCAAATTCAAACCTTATTTGAATTTCAAACTGAACATGTGCTGAAATTTAGACAAACAAAACCCAATTTGAATTCTAACCCATTCAAATGGCTCAGGGGTAGATAATTCAAATCACCATGGGTATTGTGGGGATTACTGTTTACAACAGTAAGAGGGAGTTAATCTCAGAGGTTAAAATGGAGGTGGAACCCACCTGTCATAGAGTGACTGCTCAAAACTTGCACCCGAAGCAGTGGACTTTGCCTCTGTCTGTTCAACACCACCGAAGGCTCCTCGTGCGCCACCGAGGGGAGCCGGCGCCACCAGCTGCTTCACGCCTCCACGCGCGAGCCAAGGGTCGGTTCCGGGGTCTTCTTAAGGCGCTCCACACGCTCCACCCAAGCGACCATCGCTTGTTTTCTTCTCCCATGCAAACACCGAGCTCCTCTGCCTTCCGCCTCTCTGTTCGATCGAGAAACCGCGAAGACATCGCGCCCTGTCCTCCCCCGAGCGGCTAGGCAGCACCCTGAGGTCAACCTCCACTTCCCCGACGCCAAAAACCCCGAGCTCCGGCCTCCCTTGCCCGAGAACGATCGCCACAGCGACGACCTAACCTCAGCCGAAGGTCGGGCGCTCGTGGACAGCGTTCCACAGGGGCTTTCATGGGCCAGCAAGAGCAGCAACGGAAGCGCGCGGCCACCGTGCTGCTCTCCTCCAATTCTTGAAGCAAACCGTGAAGCATCCACCGCGAATTTCCAGATTTTGCTCCGGCGGCCTCAAACTAAGCTTCCGGTACGGTTTCTTTGAATTTCCGCTCTCTGATCCTTCTTAGGTTATCAAATCTTGCAGATAGACACTGGACTAGCTGGCGATCATTTTCCTTTTAGCACCCGTGGTATGAAATCGGCTATGAGTGACGGATTTCGAGCTCGATCAAAGGTGTTCATGGCGGGCACGATCGGTCACACGGTGCCGACCAACTTGCCGCCATGTTTGAACACCTTTGAGGCCTTGTCGAGCTTCCTAGAGGTTTACTGGTGCTGTAGAGATGTTTGTTCGAGGTCTTGGCGGCTTAGAACCCACGGCCGACGGAGCCGAACCTCAACCGAGGCCACTGCACGTCGCCGGGGTAATTCCGGTCACCGACAGCTCGCACTAATCCCACAGACGTGTCCCTCGACGTCGATAACCCCCTGGCGGCGAGTTTCAGACCGTGCGGTGGCCGGCAGCGGCAATCCGGCGAGCTGCGGTTCTGCTCCGGCGGAGGGAGGCAGCGCGCGCGCGAGGGAGCGTCGGGAGGTAGACGAAGCCGGGTAGCCCACGCGTCAGCGGCTTGGATTTTAAATTTGGGATCAGTCTGCGGCTTGGATCCCGTGTGCTGGCGCGCAAAAATTCCGTGGACCCCGGTGTGCCATCGCCTCAGCGCCCAACACGTGTAACCGTGGTCCCACCGGAAGATTTTAACTTTTCCTGATTTTCAGAATTCATTCAAACTTCAAATCCTCATAACTTTGGTTAGGAACATCCAAATCGAGTGAACCAAATTTTGGTTGGATTCAGCTCTCTTAGTGCTTTCCAGCAAATCAAGTTTCACTTCAGGAAAATCCTTAACTCTCCAGAATTAATTCTCAAATTTTAAACTGTTTCAAATTTTAACTGTTTCAGATCCATTTGAGCTCATTTTGTCCACCTAATGGTGTGATTAATGAAACTGTTCCAGAGAAAATAGAAAATGTTCAGAATTTCTCTGAAATTGATTAGCTCATATCTTTAGCTAGGAACCTTCAAATTAAGTGAGACCAACTCCATTGGAACCCCCTGAAAATCTAGTTTTCAGAAAGTCATGGCTTGCTCCATGAAAATCCCTAGAACACCCTAAAGGCTCCAATTAAGGTCAAGTACATAATTATTTGTGGAGGGCTCAAATGAGCTTTGCTGCAACTAAAACTTGACCAAGTCTCTGTTTAGGTTGTATCCACACCACAGTAAAAATTTCAGAGTCATTGGGTCTGTCTAGTAAGATTTATAAACTTCACAAGTTTAAATTTCAATCCAATGCATTTAAATTAATACATGTACTTGTATCTCATGTTGTCGCTAAGGTCGAGGAGGAACCCGAAGTCTTAGACTTTGTTACTCCGCAGGAGCAGCTATCCTACAACCAAGAGCAGCAAGGCAAGCTCCGGTTTGCATTAACCTTTTTGCAAATTTTTATTGTTTTGAGAACTTACTTTGAGTACTATTACTTCTTGCATGAGAGTCTTGTTTGGAAACCCAAATGCACGGCCAAGAAAACCATGGGTTGGGATTGGGATTGAAAAGCCCGTTTAGCTACTGCCATGCTAAGATAGTGTAGGATTCGGTACAAGTCGAGTAGTTGGAACTACTCGCGAGCATTGGCTAGAGGCACTCGACTCGGGTAGAGATAGCAAATGAAACACATGGCAAGAAAAATGAGACCAAGCGGAGAGTAAGGGCAGCAGGACTTTGGGGGCTGGGTGCTATAGCTCCGCTTGTGTCAATTGAGGACCGAGCCATGTGCGGGCCTGTTGAACAAGCTAGAACAGTACCGAAGACCTACCGGCTATATGGGAACCGGGAAACTTATGTAACTCGGGTAGCTGGGTATTGAGGCATTGCCCGTCGTTCAGAGGGTAGGTTGAGAGCTTGAGGTGTAAATCGGCTGGCGGCACTGAGATGCGCGTGCAGAGACCTATTGCTCGGGACGATGGGACCGGTTCAATATTTGGCTGACGGGTGAAAGGTGGTTGCGTACGACGTCCGTGATGGTTGCTGTAGGCAACATCGAGTACGGGCGTATATATGTGATGGGTTATTCGGGTAACCCTGCAGGTGTAAATCGATTATAATCGCCGTCCCTCGTGGTCAGTGAGTACCACTTGTTCACTGTACCGTGACGTAGAAAGAACACGCTAGATACATGTTAAAATGTTGCTGATTGAAAGATGAACTTTGATTGGTAATGAATTGTTATGGTTTAGAGCAAACTAAAGTTCTTTTCAACTTTGGGCAAAGTACATGAGAGAAATGCGTTTCTTGTTTGATTGCGGCTCTCTCATGTGCATTAGCATAAGGTTCTCCACAATCTGCTGCTAAAACTTGAAAGTAGGGTTCCACTAATTAGGCGAGCCCTTGCAACTTATTTTGCCTCATGTAACCTATAACCCTCCATGTAGAAGTTTCATGCTTAGGAGAGACGGATCAGTCGTGCTGAGCCTTCGTGCTCACTGATTGTGTTTGAAGCTTTTGCAGGGTTCTATGAGGAAGGGACTCCCGAGGAGGAGACGGAAACCCAGGAGGGGACCCCCATCGAGTGGGAGTCGTGCACACCGCCGTGTTAGTGTGTGTGCGTGCTAGCGGGGACACGTTCACGGGCTGAACGTGAACTCGATGCGTAGTCTACGCCCGTGAGTGTAGACTGAACTTATTTTGTTGTACAAATGTTCATAAACATCTTTATGTAATAAAACTTTGCTTCCGCTTTGTACCTTTGATGTGTGTTATCCGGTGTTGTGCAACGCAGCACCCCTCAGCGTGATCCTGGCTCGACAAGACCGTGGGGTCGTGTCAGGGGGATCCATCTAACCTTCTAACCTCTATTCTATTTCGTTCTCTCTCACAGATAGTGAGAGGAAACGCCGGCCGCCAAGGAAGGAACTGTAAAAGCCCAAGAAAAGGGACTTGCAAAAACTTTTCATCACCTCACAACACCACAGTTTTTGTTGTGGATATCTTGTGAAAAATGGTGAAGAGCAAGTAACCTCCATCAAAAGAGTGATTAGAGGGGAAAGCCCTAACTTTCACAGAGTAGGATTTCTACACATGAACATGAGAGGTTGAGCTCACCCCTAGGACTTGAAAAGTCTTGGGGATGTTCAAGCCAAGTTTCATGCAAACCCAACACTTTTTGAGGCAATTTTGGAGGCATTTTGGAGGCAAACCCAAATTGCAGCAACTTTTATCACTTACATTCAAAAGTTAGCTTCATATTAAAACTCAGCACATTTTTCTGAGTTAGCCCACCAATTTTCATCCCCATTGGAGTTCATCTTGTCGGGAGCTAAATTTGCAATAATTCAAAACTGAATTTGAATTTCAGTTTAAACATGAAGCAAATTTAGCCAAACAAAGTTTAGATTTGAGAACTCAAATTCAAACCAAAACTTGGGGGCTAAGTCTCACGTTCAATTGTGAGTAGCTGAGGATATTTTGGCACAAACAGAATTGAGAAAAATTGGAAAAAGAATTAAAGGGGAGACCCACATGTCAGCAGTCTTAACAGAGAAGTCTCCTCGGGTGATTTTTCCTCGGCCAAAGTCGAGCGTGCCAGCGCGACCGCGCTCCGAACGCCAGCAGCGCTCGGGCGTCCACCTCACGGTGAAAAACCATGGCTAAAAGGCCAGCGCACGAGCTGTTTTGCCCCTTCTTCGGTCTCCCGAGTGAAAACGAGCTGATACCGAGCCGTTATCCCGTGTCCGCGCAAGCACTCAGCGCCGCCTCCTCTGATTGCCGGCGACCGGCCGCTCCCGACGTTTTCACGCGCCGCCAACAGAGAAGAAAAGGTGTGCCTACTTGTGCTGAAGCCGTAGGAGGAAACCGTGCGCCAGTTCCGGCGATGTAGAGAGAGAATTCCTGGTTTTCCTCCTCGGTACATGTTAGGGTTAGAATTCAGGCTACGGCAAAATTTGTTGCAGGAGCAACCGCCGATCAAGCTATAGCGTACACACGCTCTAGAAGACCTAGTGCACCTCCTCGATCAAGTAGCAGCCAGTTCCATGCACTAGGGCCCTAGTTATGTCAAAATTTTGACTCGGCGGCGGAGAACAGGGCACCTCACCGGTGAGATCGTAGTTGCAGTCGTTTTCACGGGGATCGGTGCCCATGTCCATGATCAGCAGGTGTCAGCGGAGATCCCTGAGCAACCTGCGTCGAAAAAGATGCAGGGGACACCGAGTTCGACGTCGCCGATGAGCTCCCCGCCGCTGTTACCGCCGGGAGCACTGTTCCGGCCATTGTCAAGCTCTGGTGAGGGCACCACCGTGTTTCCCAGGCCGAGATAGGCACAGGCGGCAAGTTTCGTCGGAGGTCGGGCAGCAGAACGCCCGGCGGCGAGTGTTCCGGTGAGGTGGGCGGCGGGGAGCCGCGGGAGCGCGAGGTTGAAGAAGCCTTGTGGGCCCCGCATGTCGGTCTCTGCTGAGAGCACCCTGGATTTGCTGCGGCACAGGGATCCCGTGCGACTGCGTGGGTGATTCTGCGGGCTCCTGTGTGGGTTAGCTGGGAGGCTGACACGTAGCCCGGGGACCCCACCCGACGGTTTAAACTTTATTCGGATTTCCAGATTTGGTTCAAACTTCAAATGCATAGAACTTTTGCTAGGAAGCTCCAAATCTAATGAACCAAATTTTGCTGAACTCAGAATTCTGAGTACTTTCCAGCAATACCAATTTCAGCTCATGAAACCTAATATTTTTCCAGAATTAATTCCCTAAAGTTTAAACTGTTGGGAATTTTATCTGGAGAATTACTTTAGGAAAAATGTTGAAATTTGGCTGAGAGTTCATTAGAAAATCCTTGAGTCACAGTAGAATTTTCAGACTCATCCAAGTTCATTTAGTCCCCCTAATGGGGTGATTAAGTGAACTGCCCTGAGAAAATAGAAAAATGTACAGAAACATTTTTCAGATTTTCTCAAATCTTAATTAGGGCATAACTTTCAGTAGAATTCTTCAAATGACATGAAACCAATTCCATTAGAACCATATTAAATTCTAGTTTCCATAAAGTAATGGTTGGAGCCATGAAAACCCCTGGAATTGCTTAGAGGCTCAAATATTGACCAAATGGGCTCTTATTTGTACAAGGTTCAAATGAACTTTGTTTCAAATGAAACTTGGTCAAGACTTGGGTTAGGACCCTACCAAACCACCATAAAAATTTCAGAACTAAAGGGGAGGGCTAGATAGAGTTATTAGTAATCATGTATTCAAGATACACATTGCATTTAAATTGACATGTAGTATTTCATTAACGTGTAGTCGCTGAAGGCTAGGAAACTCCGGAAGTACTTGACTTCCTCCTTCTGGACGAAGACTTAACCCCTGACCAGCAGCAACAAGGCATTCCCCGGTTTGCATTAAGCCTTTTATAATGTTTTTACTTTGTTTACATATGTAGTGTGAAGTGGGTATGTGCATTAGGTGTAGGAGGAATGGAACACCACTTGCATAACCAAAAGTTTCCTATAAGAGTGAGGGTAGTGTCTAAGACCTCGAGTAGACAGTCTATGCTTAATGATTCATAGGACTTCGGTACAAGTCGAGTAGTTGGAATCTACTCGCGAGTTTAGGCTTGGGACACACGGGTTCGGTTGAGTGATGTGAGATCACTTTAGTAATGAAAATGAGACTAGGCAGGGGCTAGGGCGCAGCAAGAGGAAGTCTTGTGTGCGCAGCCCTGCCCGTGTCGATTGAGGACTGATCCGTGTGCGGCCCTGCTGAACAAGTATTGAACGTACCGAAGGCATATCGGATATATGGGCCCCGATAAACCGATGTAACCTAAACCTCCGGGCGTCGAGGCATAACGCACCGATTTATAGGTGTAGGCTGAGGACAGCAAGGTGGAAATCTGCTAACGGGCATAGCGAGATGCTCCGTGTAGAGAACCTCCTGCTCGTTTCGGTGCGACTGGTTCGACGTTTAGGCTGTTGGGTGAAAGGTTGTCCTGTACGACATCGAGTGAGCGTGCTGTGCAGCTCCACGGGTGGGCGTACGTGACGTGCTCTTTGGGTATCCCTGCAGGTGTATATCGAGTCAGTTCACCGTCCCTCGCGGTGACGAGTACCGTTTGTTCACTGCGTCATAACGTAGTTAATGTATGAAATGTTATGCTTCAATATTGCTGTCATGATATAATTGTATTGCTACATGTGTGCCACCAAATATGGCTTACTAAATTTCAGATTTCCGAACTGTCAACTTGTGGCTAAAAGATGAACTAAGGATGAACTTGTAGGCGTGTCCACTTATGCACTGTTACTCTCCTATGTTCATTGTACCCCTCATGTAGAGTTTCATGCCTAGGGGAGTCGGTTAAGTCTTGTTGAGCCCTCGTGCTCACGGTTGCTGCTTAAGTGTTTTTCAGGCGAGGAGCCACCCACGGACTCGGGTTACGAGTCCACCGGGGAGGGTTACCCTCCGTCGGGGACCACGGCTGAGTGGGAGACATACACGCCGCGCTGAGCTGAGACGTGCAGCTAGTGTGGGTTGCCCTAGGGCTGGGCCACCGACTTTTGCTAGATAGGCGGGCGTGAGTTGTATAAAAGAAACTTCCGCTGTGTAATAAAGACAATAGTTTGTAACTGAAGATTGTACCTATTTGTACAGTTCAATTGGTTTTTCCCATGTAATATATTGTGTACTTATAACGTGTGCTGTCGGGTGTCGCATCGTGCGGCACCACCCTCTGCGATCCTGGATGAGCGGATTCCCGTCCGCCACAGGAACGTCTGTGGCAACCAAGAGGATGGCCACGATGAAGTTCCTGTTAACCCCGGAGCTGTTGAGAACAACCTGGAACAGTTGATGGCCATGCAGAATGAACTTATGCAAACCAAGATCCAAACTTTGGGTCAGTTGCAGGCCAACAACAACAACCCTGTTCCGGCACCACCGCCACCACCACCGCCACCATCGCCAGCTCATAACAGACTGGGAGAGTTCATGAGGACTCGACCACCCACCTTTGCTCAAGCTAACGACCCCATGGAGGCCGACGACTGGTTGAAATCCATGGAGAAGAAGCTTGCCATAGTGCAGTGCAATGACCGAGAGAAGGTTCTTTTTGTGTCGCACCAACTCATGGGAGCTGCCGCTGACTGGTGGGATGCCCTATGCAACACTCATGTATGTAAGGGCCTCAGTTTTTGACACATGTTTGAAGTGTCATCCCCACACACACACCTCATTTGAAGCAAGTTGATAAACACATTTGAAGAGCAAGTAACCACCATCAACATGCTCATTTGAGAACTAACTCACATATTGCAAAAGTGGTATTTCCCACATGTGATATACAGGGGCTGGGCATATGAAAACTCCTACACATTGCTAGGAATGTCCATGCCAAGTTTCACCCAAATTCAAAACCTTTTGAGGTACTTTTGGGGTATAGCTAGGAGGAGGGCAGTTTGAACTCAAATGCAAATTCAAACTGTTTTGATCCCATAAATTCAAAAGTGGGAGACATATTCTTGCTCAGTACATTTTTGTGAGCTCACATACCAATTTTCACTCCATTTGGAGTTGAGCTTGACATGAGTTAAATGTAGCAAATTCAAACCTTATTTGAATTTCAAACTACATGTGTGCTGAAATTTAGTCAAACCCAAACCAATTTTAATCCTACCCCATTCAAATGGCTCAGGGGCAGATAATTCAAATACTTGAGGTTAGTTTGGTCTCCACTGTTTAGAGCAGTAGAGCAAAGTTAATTTCAGAGGTTAAAACCCTGGGTGGGACCCACATGTCAGCCACTGAAGTGATTCAACCGACTGAGACTTTCTCACTCCGGTCTTCGGGCTTCAGCTGCGATCGCCACCGAGGGAGGCCGCCGCGCCAGAAGCTGCTTGGCCACGCGCGGGCACAAGTCGGTTCAGAGCCTTCTTAAGGCGCCCCCCTCCTCGGCCGAAGCCCTCGCCATTTTCTCCCCGCAAGAACACAGCACCGGAAAACTTTCTTCCGCCGCTCAGAACCAATCGGAGAGCTCCGATCACAGCCTCCCCGTCCCCTCCAGAGCTACGGCAAGCTACTAGGAACCCTCCTCGTTCTTCCCCGTTGCTAGAATTCAGCTGAAACCTGTCGATCTCGGCTATACCGAGAGTTCAATTCAGTGACCTAAAACCGCCACACTTCGGGCTCCCGTGGACAGCCCAACCGGGAGGTGATCACGCCCGAGCCAAGGCACCCTTGGACGCACTGGTGATCGGTGCTGCTCACCCCCGAGCCACAGCCCGAGTGCTTGCTCACCGACTGCG
Source organism: Neostapfia colusana (assembly GCA_030760725.1). NCBI lineage: Eukaryota > Viridiplantae > Streptophyta > Magnoliopsida > Poales > Poaceae > Neostapfia > Neostapfia colusana. Next base: position 60,027,609 of record JASWHV010000005.1, on the reverse strand, counting down.
AATTTCCAGTTTTCCCCTTCCTTGGTACAGACCGACCTTCGGGTGCGGTTCTTCCGAATTCATACTCTAGAAAGGATTAGAGGGCCTCAATCCGCTCCCACACAAACTAGACCCGGTAGCGCACAAGTTGCCTTCACAACCTTTGGCCTAAGAACCCCTGTACCCGGCGTATTTCGAAGTTTGCCGACGGCAGAGCATGCGGGAAGCATCGGGCGCATGGTGAGGGCCTACTTTGGGCCTCCCTCGAGCTGCTTCAAGCTCATGTTGACCTTCCCTAAGGTCCACTGATGCTCCCCGGCCGGTTGCTCGAGTGGTTGAGATGCTAGGGAAGTCGGCCGACACGGCCGAAGTCTTTCTGAAGCCGCCGCTCGTCGCCAACCATGTGCCGGTCGTTATCATGACGAGCTGAGCCCGGAATCGTATTCTCCGAGTGAAAGTAGGTAGGGGCGGCCGGAATCATGAAGCTTGGAGCTCCACAGAGGCTGCCGGCGAGCTCTCCGGCGAGGTACCCTGGCGGCAGAGCGCGGGCGGCAGGAGGTAGACGAGGGGGTGGACCCCAGCTGTCAGCGGCAGATATTTTAAATCACTATCAGGCTGCGGCTGGGATCTGATGTGCTGGCGTGCAAAAACTCTGTAGGCCTCAGTGTGCTGACGCCTCCGCGCCCAACACGTGTCCCCGTGGCCTACCGGCAGATTTAAACTTTTCCCCGATTTTCAGATTTCATTCAAACTTCAAATCCTCATAACTTGGGCTAGCAAACTCCAAATAGAGTGAACCAAATTTTGTTGGATTCAGCTCTCTGAGAAATTTCTAGAAAATCAAGTTTCACTTCAATAAAATCCTTCATTCTCCAGAATTAATTCCTCAAAATTTAAATTGTTTGGAACTTTAACTGGAGAACCCCTTGGAGGAAAATTCTGAAATTTTGCTGGGATGTTCACCAAAATATCCCTGAACTACCCTAAAAATTTCAGATCCATTTGAGCTCATTTAATCCACCTAATGGTGTGATTAGTGAAACTGTTCCAGAGAAAATAGAAAATGTTCAGAACTATTTTCAGAATTTTCTCTGAAATTGTTTAGCTCATATCTTTAGCTAGGAACCTTCAAATTAAGTGAGACCAACTCCATTGGAACCCTCTGAAAATCTAGTTTTCAGAAAGTCATAGCTTGTTTCATGAAAATCCTTAGAACACTCTAAAAGCCTTCAATTAAAGTCAAGTACATAATTAATTGTGGAGTGCTCAAATGAGCTTTGCTGCAACTAAAACTTGACCAAGTCTCTGTTTTGGATGTAACCAAGCCACAGTAAAAGTTTCACAGTCTTTGGGTCTGTCTAGTGACACTTGGATGGTTCACAAATTTAAAACTCAATTCAAATGCATTTAATTAATACATGTACTTCTTATATCATGTAGTCGCTAAGGTCGAGGAGGAACCCGAAGTCCTAGACTTCGTTACTCCGGAGGAGCAGCTAGCCTACGACCAAGAGCAGCAAGGCATGCCCCTGTATGCATTAACCTTTTTACAAAGTTTTATTGTTTTGAGCACTTACTTGAGTATCATTATTTCTTGCACTAGAGTGTTTTTTGAAAATCCAAATGCATAGCCAAGAAAGCCATGGGTTGGGATTAGGATTGAAAACCCCGTTAGCTACTGCAAAGCTAAGTTAGGATAGGATTCGGTACAAGTCGAGTAGTTGAAACTACTCGCGAGCATTGGGTAGAGGCACTCGACTCGGGTAGAGATAGCACATGATACACATGTCAAGAAAGATGAGAACGAGCAGAGAGTAAGGGCAGCAGGACTTTGGGGCCTGTGTGCTGTAGCTCCGCTTGTGTCGATTGTGGACCGAGCCGTGTGCGGGCCTGTTGAACAAGCTAGAACAGTACCGAAGACCTACCGGCTATATGGGAACCGGGAAACCGATGTAACTCAGGTAGCTGGGTGTTGAGGCATAGCTGGTCATTCAGAAGGTAGGTTGAGAGCTCGAGGTGTAAATCGGCTGGTGGCACCGAGATGCGCGTGCAGAGACCTCTTGCTCGGGACGATTGGATCGGTTCAACATTTGGCTAACGGGTGAAAGGTGGTTGCGTACGGCGTCCGTGATGGTTGCTGTAGGCAACATCGAGTACGGGCATACGTGACGGGTTATTCGGGTAACCCTGCAGGTGTAAATCGATTATAATTGCCGTCCCTCACGGTCAGTGAGTACCACTTGTTCACTGTACCGTGACATAGAAAGAACAGGCTAGTTACATGTTAAAATGTTGTTGATTGAAAGATGGACTTGATTGTTAATGTTTGGCTATAGTTTAGAGCTAATTGAAGTTCCTTTCAACTTTGGGCAAAGTACATGAGAGAAATGCGTTTCTTGTTTGATTGCGGCTCTCTCATGTGCCTTAGCGTAAGGTTCTCTACCACCTGCTGTTAAAACTTGAAAGTAAGGTTCCACTAATTAGGCGAGTACTTTGCAACGTGTTTTTATCTCATGTACCCATCACCCCTAATGTAGAAGTTCCATGTTTAGGAGAGACGGGTCAGTCTTGCTGAGCCTTCGTGCTCACTGCTTGTGTTTGAATCTTTTGCAGGGTTCTATGAGGAAGGGACTCCCGAAGAGGAGGCGGAACCGCAGGAGGGGAATCCCGTCGAGTGGGAGTCGTGCACGTCGCCGTGGTAGTGTGCGTGTGTGCTAGCAAGGACACGTTCACGGGCTGAACGTGAACTTGATGCGTAGTCTACGCCCGTGAGTGTAGACTGAACCTATTTTGATGTAAAAATGTTCATAAACCACTTTATGTAATAAAAGTTTTGCTTCCGCTTTGTATATTTGATGTGTGTTATCCGGTGCTGTGCAACGCAGCACCCCTCAGCATGATCCTGGCTCGACAATACCGTGGGGTCGTGTCAATGTCGACCCGGAGATGATCACTTGGACTGAGTTCAAGGAGAGTTTCCGCTCTCATTACATCCCTGCTGGTGTAATTATGCTCAAGAGACAGGAGTTCGAAGGTCTCCGCCAAGGACAGAGAAGTGTGAATGAGTATCTCAACAAGTTCACGCAACTGTCCCGGTACGCCCCCAAAGATGTCAACTCGGACCAACGGAAGCAGTACCTGTTTATGAGAGGGTTGAACAATGAGATTCAAGTTCAGCTCCTCAACAATGACTAAGCGAGCTTCCAGAAGCTGGTTGACAAGGATATAGTGGTTGAAAGCAAGATCCGAGAGATCGAGCGAGAGTGCAAGAGGAAGATGCCATACCAGCCCCAAGGGAGCAACGTACGACCTCGGTACATGCCCCCAGCTGCACCGCAGTATGGATCAACCGCTCCTGTATACCGCCCTAGTCAGCCACCACAGCAACGATCCGTTGCATAAGCACCTCGTGTGCCTTTGCCTCCTGTGCCCCGACCCAACATGGGCGCTCCTGTTCAAAACCCCCGCCCCAATGTACCTGTTGCCGTGGGCAACAGGGCATGCTTTGCATGCGGGAAAAAAGGACACTTTGCGAGCCAGTGCCCGAGGAGAGGCCCTGGACAGCAAGGCAATGTGCCCAAGCAGAACCCGCGACCGAACGGAGGGGACAATCAAGGAAACCGTGGACAGCAGTACTATGCTTGCGGCAACGTGAACTATGTCTCTGCTGAGGAAGCACGACAGGCTGAGGACGTCGTAATTGGTATGTTCCTTGCCAATTCCAATCCAGCCACCATTTTATTTGATTCTGGAGCATCACATTCCTTCATATCATCCAAGTATGTTTCCAAGCATAATCTACCCATATCACACTTAAAATGTGCTATGTTAGTTAATTCTCCCGGTGGAGAGATGAGGACTAATATAGTATGTCCGAAAGTAAGCCTTAAAATAAGGGGGGTAGACTTCCTTGCCAACCTCATTGTCTTGGATTCCCAAGGGCTTGACATAATACTCGGGATGGATTAGTTAAGCCAGCACAACGGAGTAATCCAATGTGCTGAGAGGGAGCGTGCAGTTAACAAACGAGCACGGCATTCGTATCGAGTTTAAGTCAGCCCAGCAAACAACCAATAAGGCAAGTTTGAACCACGTTGCAGGAGCAACGTTGTACAGCATTCCAGTGGTTCAGGAATTCTTGGACGTGTTTCCAGAAGAGCTTCCAGGTACGCCACCGGACCGGGACATTGAGTTTTCCATTGATTTGGTACCCGGAACTGCACCCATAGCAAAGAGACCCTATAGGATGCCCACCAATGAACTAGTGGAACTCAAGAAGCAAATTCAGGAGCAGTTTGAGAAGGGTTTTATACGTCCAAGCTCGTCACCATGGGGAGCCCCCGTGCTCTTCATAGACAAGAAGGATGGGACCCAAAGGATGTGTGTGGACTATAGTTCTCTCAACGAGGTGACAATCAAGAACAAATACCCTCTGCAGAAGACCTATTTGACCAAATGAAAGGAACCTGAGTGTTCTCAAAGATTGGTCTTCGGTCGGGATACTTCCAGCTAAAAATTAAGCCCTCCGATATACCCAAGACTGCCTTTCCGACATGGTGTGGTTCATATGAATATACCGTCATGTCTTTTGGGTGAACAAATGCACCCGCATACTTCATGTACCTTATGAACAAGGTTTTCATAGAGTACATGGGTAAGTTCGTCATGGTTTTTATTGACGACATTATGGTGTATTCAAAAAGTGAGGAGGATCATGAAGAACATTTGAGATTGACCTTGCAGAAAATGAGCGCGCATCAATTGTATGCCAAGCTTAACAAGTGTCAATTTTGGCTAAAGGAGATATCGTTCCTAGGCCACATTACCTCCGAGGAAGGAGTATCGGTTGATCCCGGAAAAGTGGGAGATGTTCTGAAGTGGAACCAACCGCAAAACGTGAAGGACGTTCGGAGTTTTCTTTGGATGGCTGGATACTACCGACGCTTCATCAAGAATTTCTCTAAGATAGCAAAGCCTATGACGGAGTTGCTAACGAAGGGAAAAGTGTTCCAGTGGACATCAGCGTGCCAACAGAGCTTTGAGGAACTCAAGAAAAGGCTAACCACAGCGCCGGTTTTGGTATTGCTGGACGTAAGCAAAGAGCTTTGACATATATTGTGATGCATCGAGACAAAGGGATCAGATGTGTGCTCATGCAAGAAGGACAAGTGGTAGCCTATGCCTCACGACAATTGAAGAAGCACGAGCTTAATTATCCTACACATGACTTGGAGCTAGCAGCAGTAGTGCATGCATTGAAGATTTAGAGACATTATATCCTTGGTCATCGATGCAAGATCTATAAGGATCATAAAAGCCTCAAGTACATATTTACACAAACGGACTTGAATTTGAGGCAATGTCGATGGTTGGAACTCATCAAGGATTACGATGTTGGAATCAACTACCACCCTGGAAGGGCCAATGTAGTAGCTGATGCATTGAGCCGGAAGGGAGCATGTCACTAACTCACGGTTCGGGAGCTACCACCCGAACTATGTAAGGAGTTCGAACGGTTAAACCTCGGATTCTTGAACAAGATGGAAGTGATGGAACTCCACTATTCATTGGAGCAAGAGATAAGAGATGGCCAAACAACAGATGAGGAGATCAAGGAAAGGATTCGACAAGGGATAGAGAACGATTTCAAAGAAGATGAGAAGGGTACGCTTTGGCTAGGAAAAAGGATTTGTGTGCCTAACGTGAAGCACATCCGCGCCATGATATTAAAAGAGGCACATGATTCACCCTATTCCATACATCCCGGAAGTACCAAAATGTACAAGGACTTGAAGACTTGTTATTGGTGGGATGGTATGAAAAGGGACATAGCCGAATACGTTGCCCTATGCGACACATGCCAAGGGGTGAAGACCGAACATCAAAGACCCGCTGGATTGTTGCAACCCTTGAAGGTACCCGAGTGGAAGTGGGAGGACATCAGTATGGATTTCATCGTCGGATTGCCACGTACTCAGTCGGGTTATGACTCCATCTGGGTTATCGTGGACCGATTGACGAAAACAGCCCATTTTCTCCCTGTAAGGGCCCAGTACAACATTGCACAATTAGCCGAGTTGTACATGGAGCAGATCGTGTGCCGTCATGGAGTCCCGAGGAGGATAGTCTCAGGTCGAGGTTCTCAGTTTACCTCTAGATTTTGGAGGAAGCTGCAGAAAGCTATGGGTACACGACTGGATTTTAGCTCTGCCTATCACCCACAAACCGATGGACAAACCGAAAGGACAAACCAAATTTTGGAGGACATGTTGAGAGATTGCGCCTTGAAACATGGGCGTAGTTGGGATAGGATTTTACCGTACGCCGAATTCTCCTATAACAACAGCTATCAAGCTAGCTTGAAGATGTCGCCTTTCGAAGCATTGTACGGTAGACGGTGTAGAACGCCGCTGTTTTGGAACGAGACCGGAGAGAACCAGGTGTTTGGACCTGAAGTGCTAGAAGAAGCTGAAAAGCAAGTCCAAACGATATGGGAGAACTTAAAGGCTGCTCAGTCACGACAGAAAGGCTATGCGGACAATAGGGGAAGGAAGTTGACTTTCGAAGTAGGAGACTTCGTATACCTTAAGGTATCTCCTATCTGTGGCCAACGACGTTTCAACGTCAAAGGCAAGCTAGCACCTCGCTACATCGGGCCATTTAAGATTTTGGACAAGCAAGGAGAAGTAGCCTATCAACTAGAGCTCCCAACGCACCTCTCCGGCGTACATGACATGTTTCATGTATCCCAGCTCAAGAAGTGCTTGAGGATAGCAGAAGAGCAAGTACCGATGGATAAACTTGAACTTCAAGAGGATCTGACCTACGTAGAGCACCCTGTCCAAAATTTGGACGTAAAGGAAAGGGTCACGAGGAACAAAGTGATCCGATGGTGCAAGGTACAATGGAGCCATCACACCGAAGCTGAAGCCACATGGGAGCGTGAAGAAGATATCAAGACAGAGTTTCCTCATCTATCCTCTACTAACGAATCTCGAGGGCGAGATTCAATTTAAGGGGGGTAGATTTGTGACACCCTCATTTTCGGGTTCTGCATGTATCCATGTTTCATGTAGAAAAAACACTTTTAAAATAAGTTGAAATCGAGAAAGGATAAAAAAGTTAGCCAAAAAGAGCAAATTCCAGTTTACAGAGAGCGCCAAAAACAACTCCCGCGGCTCGCTGGCCACGTGGCGTGTTCGGAGCTCAACTCCACAAATAGGGAGAGGTCCGCCGCTAAACTGGCTATGCGGCAGGCTCAAGGCTCATCCCCGCAAAGTGGGAGAGGTCCGACCCTGTAGGACACATGTTGCCCCCGGAGCTAGCCTCTGCGGAGAAGCGAGGCCAGTCCCGCAGGACACGTGTCACCTTAGGAGCTATTCACCGCAGAAAAGAGAGGACCAAGCCGCGTGGGACACGTGTCGCTCTCGGAGCTCAGTTCCGAGGGGTCCGGCCCGTCAGACACGTGTCGCTCTCGGAGCTCACCTCCGGGAGGTCCGGTCCTATTGGACACATGTCAACCTCGGAGCTCGTCTCTGAGAAGGATGGAAGTCTGGCACTGTTAGAACACGTGGCACACCCGGAGCCACCTCCGAAGAGACGGGAGGTCCGGCATTGACACATGGCGTTCGTGGAGCCACCTCCGAATAAAGAGGAGGTTCTAACCGCCAGGATACGTGGCCCAAGCGGAGCCCACCTCTGAGAAAGAGGGAGGTCTCGCTTGCTTGACACGCGGCACAACCGGAGCTCGTCTCTGCGGAAAGGGGGAGACCAGGCCCCCGATGGACACGTGGAGCTTCCAGAGCTCATCACCGTGGAGGTAACGAGTTCTAGAGCGGTTTTTGCTTCTGTACGCGTGGGAATACCGGTACGGGAGGAAATTGACATGAATTCCACAATGTTACCGCACCAAATCAACTAAAAGATAAGTTGTAAGATTCAACGACAATTTTAATAGGACTCTTATTCGAAATACAATCAGATTAGGACTCTTCTCCTCCTGATTATAAATATAACCCAGAACCTTTGGCCGAAATGACGAACTTCTTTTCCACCTCCTGAGCCGACAATTTAGAACCCTAGCCCCAGCTCGCCGAGTAAACCCTTCGCCGAAGTTCAGTTGCGGGAGATCGCCGGAAGAGAGCCACAACGATCTGTCTTGCTAGGAGAAGGACCTAGAGACTAAGAAGAACATAAGGTAGGTCTCCAATACCACCTTACGACATCGTCGCGTTTTCTTTGCATCTGTTCTTTGATTCCTTTCGAACAGAAGCTTTTTCGTGGACAGATCACGTGTTGATCGGTTTGATCTAGAGTCAAGATCATCACCATGTCAACATTTGATCCGAACACCTCTGTTCATCGTAAAACCCATGCAAATCATGCAAGAACACGTACAAACTGATCTAATAGAAACTGATCATAGGATAGCATGCATATGCATCATCGCATATAGTTAAAGTTTGTCCATGATATTGATTGTTGTGAATCTTGTTTGTCCATATTGGTGCTTACTTCTTCACTTTCTTCATCATAACTTGAAGCTTCTACCTCTTTACTTTTGACCTTGGGTGATGCTTTGAGAGCAATACCCTTTTTCTTGGAGGATGTAACCTTGGCAAGGTCGTTGACGTGGCGTTCTTCCATCTCCATCATCTCATGGTTGATAATTTTACCAAGTACCTCATCCGGGGTGTCACTTTGTGCATGTTTGGACTCTCTCGGATGAGGGTGCAAAGTGTCACATTGCGAGGCATGTAGGCTCTTATCATCATTTTAACTACTTCATGATCCGTCCACTTCTTACAACCGTATGCTTGACTCTTATTGATGAGAGTCTTGAGTCGGTTGTACATCTCTTGAGGGGTCTCGTCATCTTCCATGGAAAATGTTCCAGGCTCCCCCTCAATCATCTTTATCTTTGCTTCTCAAACGGAGCGGTTGCCTTCATGCGCAATTTTGAGCATGTCCCATATTTCTTTGGCTTGTTCCAACCCATCCACCTTGTTGAATTCTTCTTGGCTCAAGGAAGAGTTAACCACGACCGCCTCTTGAGCATTGCAGTGGATGAGTTGTTCTTGCTCCAGAGTGAGCTCTTCATCATCCATGGGGATATCTACACCTGTACAAACAATGTGCCAAACTGTAGGGTTGAGAGAAATAAGGTGCAATTTCATGTTGTGTTTCCACATAGTATAGTTGGTGCCATCAAAATGTAGAGGTTTGCCTAATGGAATAGACAAATAATTAGTATGCAAATTTAAGCGTTCATAACTGAAAGGATATCGCATGTAGTCCCCTTTGGGATTTTTGAGTTTCTTTTCTTTCTCAAGTCTCCTCTTCCTTCTTGCTTCGTCTTTTGCTTTTTGAAGAAGTTCCGCAAGGCGCTTCACTTCTTCATTTTCATCATCGGTCTCTAAGTCAAAGGGAGGGTACCTTGCCTTGTCCTTGCTTGAGTTGATAGTCTTGTGGGGTGAGAACTTAAGTCCTTTATTGCCGTGAGTGTTGTTCTCGCTGGCGACGGTGGTGTCGACGATCGGTAACTCCTTCTTGCCATTTTCCCCCATCTCCTCTCCAAGCGGTTAAGCTTTTTAAGAGAGTTAGGCTCTGATACCAATTGAAAGTTGCCTAGAGGGGGTGAATAGGCGGAATATCTGAAATTTGGCTTAATAAAAACTAATTAGTTCATAGAGTGCGAAGTAGTCCAGTCTTGGGGCGGACTAGTCTGGTCACAAGGAAATTTAACTCAAAAGAGACAAAGCATACTTATTATTCTGTGGTTCAGCTTCACCAAGAAGCCTACGTCCACGTTGAGGAGTTCCACAAAGGACCAGGTTGCTCTCAACCCTATCATCACCAAGTCACCATAAAGGCTGGCATGTTCTTCCACTAGATCACATTGATTTCACAACAATTCGTGGGGCGACTCAGAAATTGAGCCTCCCACAAGATTTCAGCTCAAAGCACTTAAAACTCAGCACCCTCAACAACTCACTACACAGTTAGTGTGAGAGAATCAACCAAGAGCTCAATACTAATCACTCCCCTTTTTCTCCTCTTCCTAAAACTCACAATCCCTCAAGAATCACTCTTAGGGCTCCAAGAATTGAAGAGAAGGGGCTAGGAAAGCTCTTGGAAGCCTATTTCTGTGTTAGGGTTCCAGAGCTCTACTTTGAGGCCCGGGGATCCCCTTTTTATAAAGGTCCTGGTAACTTGCCGTTGCCACCTGAAAAGGTCCGGACTAGTCCGGCCTTTAACCCCAGACTAGTCCGGCCTGCGGGGACCGGTGACGTCATGCTTCAACAGCTAAACGGTCACATTCTACCAACCAAATGGTTACCCGCCTCCTTTTGAATTCAAACGGTCACAACAACATGGACTAGTCCAATCAACAACAGACAAGTATGATCTCACACAGAAACAACTGTTCCGGTTGAGAACGGACAAGTCTGGTCCACCGGACTTGTCCAACCTCAAGGGATGGACAAGTCCGTCCATCTAGGACATAGTCCTCGCAGCCACTCCCAAGTTACAAACAGACTAGTCTGACTCAGAAAGGACTAGTCCGATCTCACACAGAAACTCTTGTTACGGTTAGAAACGGACTAGTCTGACCGGGTGGACTAGTCCGGCTCCAAAAGGCGGACTAGTACGGTCCTTCAGGACTTGACTCCTGAAGGACTCAGACACACTCACCACTGACTAGTCCGTCCCAAAATGGACAAGTCCGAACTCACAGAGAAACTTCTGGTCCGTCTAACAATGTATTAGTCCGATGTGACCGGACTAGTCCGGCCTTCCAGCCTGGACAAGTCCGGCCCTGTTCTTAGGACTGTCTCAAGTCTTCTCTCCACTTAACCTAAACTTGGACTAAGAGCTCTTAGATGATTCTCAACACTTTAAACCTATGAACACACTCATACTAAAAGATGAAACTCAACGCAAGATAATTTAAACCCTAAATTCTATTCTTCATGCATTTTTGCCTTTTTCTCCTCTTTTCCCTTTTTGAGTGCATCCATCTCCGTTGATCTTTTAATCACATGTACTTAAACTTGTAATGCTCATTAGTCCCTTAAGTGTTGTCATCAATCATCAAAACCCACGGGGATTTAGCCTAGATGCACTTTTAGGGCCGGGTGATCCATCCCAGAAGTTGGGCGAAGAACTCTCCCAGGAAGAGCTGCCCCATCATTTCTGGATGATCCTGGGGCTAGACGCAGGCGAGCCCTGCTCCCCCAGACCGTCCCCTCTCAATGCGGCTTCTCTAAATCTTCACGGGCTGTGGGCCATCATCAGCCTTCCCAAGGTCCCTGGAGACTGGGAGAAGCGGGCCTCGTGGGCCGCTTTGGAGGCCGCCAATAAGTGGAAGAAAGACGAGGCCAAAATTCACCGGATCTGCCGTGAGAAGCGGAGGCATGCGGCATGGGCGGCCGTTGAGTCTACTTCATCTTTGTCGTCGTCAGATGAGGATGACAGCAGCTCAGAGCAGAGTGGCGGAGGCCCGGCTGAAATTCCGGCCTCCGCTGTGCAGGTGGTGGCGGAGGAGGCGTCCGAGCCTGAACGTGATAGTGGGTCGAAGGGGAGGACGAGCGCAAAGGTGACGTAAGTTGAGCGTGGTCAGTGCCGTCAAAGTTGGGGACCTCAAAGGTGAGGGTCAATGCGCGTAGGTTGGACTCGTCCCCAAAAGTGATGGGGAGGTCGATTTTTCCAAACGGCACTGCTTGCTAGCCGAGGTTAACACTGTGGAAAGGGCTCGTGTCTGGCGGAGGATCGAGCATGGGATCCCTAGGGCGTCGAGGGTCCCAACACAAAGGATGTTGAGACCGCTTCCCCCGTCCATTAAGATCCTGGTCAGGTGTTTCGGCCCTATGACTGGGTCCATGACCAAGGGAAAGCGCCCGGGTAGTAGAATGAGGTCGGGGTAGTTTGATCGATCAAAAGTGACTGCTGTTTTGTACCATCAAAGGAAGGTTGAAATGGCGGCAGTGATGATACTGACCTCGTGGGTTGTCAGCTTCTGCCGGCAGCAGCTTTCATAGGTCTGGCTTCCTCCGAAGATCATGAGGAAGCCCTCCGGCATGGGAAAGCTTGGCTCGTCAGGCTCGGAGCTCGTCTAGGTGGACCTCATGCCTTTGTCATCCGCTGCGTCCGGCTCTGTGCTGACGAACCGCTTCAGTAGGGCGCAGTTTTTTAGGACGTGCCTTACCGGATAAGCGTCCATCTGCCCTGCAGCCCGTCTCTTGCTTTTGTGGTGTTCGACAGTCACGATGAGGTCTGAGTCGCTGTTGGCCGCGTATTGTCGCCGGCCGTCGCTTGCTTGCCTCCTCTTGTCGCCTTTGTGCGGTGCCTCTTTGCCCCCTACATTGGGGTTCTTCGGCTTTTGTTTGTTGAAGATGGCCCCCACTGCCTCCTCTTCGGAGGCGTGGTTCATGGTGATGTCGAAGAGGTCCCTCGTGCTTCTTGGCTTGACGAAGCCGAGCTTGTGTACGAGGGACTCACAGGTCGTCCCTGAGAGGAAGGTCGCGACGATGTCAGCATCCGGGAGCTCGTTGCACTTATTCGAGAAGTGCCGGATGTATTGTCGCAGAGTTGTCACACCCTGTTTCTCCGAAGAACAACCGAGTGAATATCACATGTGTGCCAGGATCATTTTCTCATACATGTGATGACAAATAGTGAAGCATCATTTATTACAAGCCAGGTGTCGAATATAAATATGTCTTACAAAGCATACGTCTCTATGGACGATAATAAGTTTGTAACATGTAAATAGAATAGCAGCGGAATATTATTCTTGTGGGCTCCATCACAGGCGTTGCCCGGGGGACTCCATGAACCTAGAATCCTTCTTCGGGTCCGAAGTCTTGGTCATTAAACACCACCTCATCCCCTTGACCTGAGCAGCAATTTAAACCAACAAATATGCAAGTTTGAGTACCGTTGGTACTCAGCAAGTGTGGGAAAGTTATGTCATGCATGGCTAGAGCAAGGAAAGGTTGAACTCATGGTTAAAGCACTACGCAATTTTTACCTACCACCTTAGCTTATTAAGCACCTACATTACTACATAGGTGAAATGGTCCCAATCTCCCAATCCCATCATCATAATCAAATAACCATAACATCATTTCCAATGTCAAGCTTCCCACTTAACATCCTCAACTTCCAAATTCCTCATCCTCTAATCATGAATAAGTCCAAGCCGCTCTTGACCGTGAGCACGGCTGTCATGACCGAGATCCCCAGGGGGTAGCGCGTAATAATCCCGGCCTTTATAATGTGGGGCCGACGTGGACCGTCCGATTTAAAACAGACGGCTGAGATTATAACGTCGAACCGGTACGCTCGGGTTTTAATTCTACCGTGCAATTTTAAATAGACGGCGCACAAGCGGCCACGTCGCCCTGGCCGTGCGCGGGTGGCGCTGCCCGGCGGTGCGTGGCGCGGGAGGCGGCGATCTCACCGGAAAACTTCGGATCTTCACCTATTCCTCCTAAAACTGGGATTTCATGGCACAGATCGGTAGAGGGGAAGTCGGGGATCTCACCTCGGGGTTTTTCTTGAGCTCGGAGGCCCTGGAAGGCGGTCGGCGACGAGGTCCGAGATGGAATCGCGGCGATGCATGTCGGAGTTGTGTTTAGAGCGCAATCTACCGAGTTTTCTGGACCTGCGTGATTCCCCGGAGGCGGTGGAACAAGATCGATGCGTGAGATCAGAAATCCCGAGCGAAGATCGAGTGAAAACGGTCGGAGAAGCTCTGGTTCTCACCGGGAGGAAAAGCAGGCGATCAGGATGAAAAAAACGGGCGATGCCGGCGCTTATATAGACGAGGGAGGGTGGCGTTCGGTTGGGATCGAGCTGGAGTCGTCTAGAACCGAAATTCGGCTGGGGGAACGCGGGTTTCCGGGGTGGTTTGGATTCGGCGCGCGGAGGAGTCCCGGCGGTTGGCGCGATCGCGCAAGGAAGAAGGTGACCGTGGGCCCCACATGTCAGTGAGACAGAGAGGGGAGCGCGAGGCTGCGGGCTGACGCGGGCGCGGGTGGGCCGGCTTGTGGGTTTTGGCCCACTGGCCGGGGGTTATGTTTTTTCTTTTTCTTTTTCTTTTTCTTTTTCTTTTGTGTTTTTATTTGAATTTGAATTCCAATTTGAATTTCTGCACCACATGCAATACGTCCAAAAATTTTTAAATTCCCCTCTTAACAGGTTTTTGGGGTGTTACAGCTCTACCCCCCTTAAAAGAAATCTCGTCCTCGAGATTGGTGGTTCTAGGAAAACAATTCCGGAAACAATGCCTTAAGCTCGTCCTCTCGCTCCCATGTGGCTTCCTCTTCCGAGTGATGCTTCCATTGCACCTTGCACATCCGGATTCTTTTATTTCTTGTGAGGCGTTCCATTGTCTCCAAAATCTTGAACGGTTGCTCGGCATAAGACAGATCCTCGGCTACGTCAACCTCGTTCATGGGTAACATCTCTTCAGGCGTCCTTAGACATTTCTTGAGTTGTGACACATGGAATACATCGTGCACATCCGATAAGCGAGCCGGTAGTTCTAGTTGATATGCCACTTCGTCTTTCCTCTCCAGAACTTGAAAGGGTCCGATGTATCGAGGTGATAACTTCCCTTTCACCTTGAACCGACGAAGTCCTCGGATAGGTGACACCTTGAGATAAACATAGTCTCCCACATTGAAAATAACCTCTCTTCTCCGCACATCGGCATAACTCTTTTGTCTGGTCTGTGCTATCCTTAGATTGTTGCGAATTTCCCTCACTTTCGCCTCGGCTTCTTGTAGCACCTCGGGTCCAAACACTTTACTTTCCCCGGTTTGGTTCCAAAACAGTGGAGTTCTGCACTTTCTCCCATACAAAGCCTCAAATGGTGACATCTTCATACTAACTTGATAGCTGTTGTTATAGGAGAACTCCCCATACGGTAAGTTCTTATCCCAACTCCTGTTGTTCATGAGCGCACACGCTCTCAACATATCCTCAAGGATCTGATTAGTTCTTTCCGTCTGTCCGTCAGTCTAGGGATGATAGGCAGAACTAAAATTCAGATGAGTTCCCATAGTTTCATGTAACTTCTGCCAGAACCTTGAGGTGAACTGTGTCCCTCGATCTGACACTATCTTCTTTGGCACTCCATGGAAACACACGATCCTTGACATGTACAATTCTGCCAATTTGGATCCGCTGTAGCTTTCTTTCACAGGGAAGAAATGAGCTACCTTGGTTAGCCTGTCAATGATGACCCATATCGAATCATATCCTGATTGGGTCCTAGGTAGTCCCACTATGAAATCCATACCGATTTCCTCCCATTTCCATTCAGGCACTTTGAGTGGTTGCAATAATCCCGCGGGTCATTGATGTTCTGCTTTCACCAACTGACATGTGTCACATAGGGCAACATGTTCCGCGACATCTCGCTTCATGCCATACCACCAATATCTGCTCTTGAGGTCATGATACATCTGCGTACTCCCAGGATGAATGGAATAGTCGGAATCATGAGCCTCCTTCAAAATCAATTCACGGATCTCCTTCACTTCAGGCACACAGATTCTTTTCCCGTGCCACACCGTACCTTGTTCATCCTCTCTGAACCCAGGGGCATTATTATCCTTGATGAGTTCTCTGATTTCTTGTATCTTCTCATCAGTCTTTTGACCATTGCGTATATCTTGCTCTAATGTGGAATCCACTTCCATGGCGATGGCTTCACCACTATTCACCAGACATAGATTGAGTTTTATAACCTCTTCCTTCAATTCTATAGGCATGTCCTTCAAGCTCAACCTATTGACCTGCACCTTCCGGCTTAAAGCATCTGCCACGACGTTCGCTTTCCCAGGATGATAGTTGATGCCCACATCAAAATCGTTGATCAGCTCTAACCATCTCCTTTGTCTTAGGTTGAGATCTGGCTGTGTGAAAATGTACTTTAAGCTCTTATGGTCTGTATATATCTCTGTCCTTTTCCCCATCAAGTAATGCCGCCAAATCTTCAACGCGTGTACCACTGCGGCTAGCTCTAGGTCATGCGTAGGATAGTTCTTCTTGTGTTTCCGGAGCTGCCGGGACGCATAAGCCACGACATGCCCCTCTTGCATGAGAACACATCCCAACCCGTTTCCAGAGGCATCGCAGTACACCGAAAAGTTCTTCTGCATATCTGGCATAACTAGCACTGGGGCTGTTGTCAATCTTTTCTTCATCTCTTGAAAACTCGTCCCGCACTGAGGTGTCCATGTGAATGTGATTCATTTCTCCAACAGTTTGGTTAGGGGTCTCGAGATCTTGGAGAATCCCTCAATAAACCGTCGATAATACCCCACCAATCCCAAGAAGCTTCAAACTTCCCCGACATTCTCAAGGGTCTTCCACTTCTGTACATCCTCGATCTTGGCGGGGTCTACGGAGATTCCTCCCACCGAGATTATATGTCCTAAGAAGGGAACTCTCTTCAACCAGAATTCACACTTGCTCACCTTGGCATATAGTTGGTGTTCTCTCCGTTTTTGTAACACCAACCTTAAATGCCTCTCATGTTCTTCTTCATCTTTAGAAAAGACGAGAATGTCATCAATGAAAACCACCACAAATTTGTCCAGATATTCCATGAATACCTTGTTCATGAGATACATGAAGTATGTCGGGGCATTAGTTAGCCCAAAAGGCATGACGGTGTATTCATACAGTCCGTACCGAGATACGAAAGCTGTCTTTGGAATATCAGTTTGCCTTATCTTAAGTTGGTGGTATCCCGACCTGAGATCAATTTTTGAGAACACACAGGCTCCCCTACACTGATCAAACAAGTCTTCAATGCGGGGTAATGGGTACTTGTTCTTGATGGTTACTTCATTCAACGCACGGTAGGCTATGCACAACCTTTGGGTTCCGTCCTTCTTGGGCACAAATATCACTGGAGCTCCCCATGGTGAGGAACTAGGACGAATGTACCCCTTCCCTGTCAATTCTCTTCAATGATCCTTTAGTTCTTCCAGCTGCTTGGAGTCCATCCGATAAGGTCTCTTGTATATCGGAGCTGTTCCAGGCACTAGCTCAATCGCAAATTCCACTTCACGATCTGGAGGCATACCTGGCAACTCCTCCGGAAAAACGTCTAGATATTCCTTGATAATCCTGATCTCCTCCACTTTCACCTCAACTTGATTTAACTTAGTGTCCCTCCTAGGCTCTTGTATTGTTATAAACTTTACTCTTGTGCCACTAGGGTGAGTTAGTTCCACCGTTCTGGTCGAACAATGGATGATTCCTTTATGTTTGGTCAACCAATCCATGCCCAAAATAATGTCTATCCCTTGTGAATCTATCACTATGAGGTTGGCAGTAAATACTACCCCATTAATGTCTAGATTCACCTTGGGACACACTTGTCTTGTCCATATTTCTCCCCCTGGAGAGTTTACGGCTAGCATATGGTTCATTTGTGTTGTTGCTAAATCATGCTTCTTAACAAACCCTTGGGCAATGAACGAGTGGGTAGCACCAGAATTGAACAACAGGGTTGCAATGTGTAAATTGGCAGGAAACTTACCAACTACCACGTCAGGTGCCTCTTGCGCTTCCTCCATGGTCACGTGGTTCACCCGTCCTCGCATCACATTCTGCTTTTGCGGCTGCACGGGCTTCTTCTTTTGGCACTTATGGGCGTAGTGCCCCACTTCACCACAGTTAAAGCATTGCACCCCAACCTTAGGTGCTTGGCCTTTGTTGTCTTGGGGTTGGTTTGGGGGTCCTTGTACTGCTGGTCGAGGTTGATATGTGGGACGAGGCTGCTGTACAAACTGTCGTTGTGGCTGTGCTGGTGCTGACGGAGGCCTGAAGTTCGGGTTGTACCCTATCGGTGCTGAGTAGGGTACCGCAGCACGGCTCGTCTGCCCTGCGGGTTGCTGCATCAGACGTGGGCGTGTGTTGCTACCCGAGGCTTGGTGTGACCATCCCGCCTTCCTCTTGTTTTCGTTTTCCAAGGCCTTCAGCTTCCTCTCCACAACAAATGCTTTGTCTACCATCTTTTGGAAGCTTTCATACTCGTTGGAAGACATTGCACACTGCATTTCTTCTGTAAGTCCTTCCACAAAGCAGTCCTGTTTCTGCTCATCAGTCTCGATGTCCCGTGGTGCATAACGGGATAGTTGGGTGAATTTAGTGAGGTATTCCCTCATGGTCATGTTTCCTTGCTGCAGACCTAAGAACTCCTTTCTCTTGTTTTTGAGTTCACCCCTTGGTATGTAATGGTTGCGGAAACTGCGCTTGAACTCTTCCCAAGTGATGTTCTCAGGGTCATGATGGGCGCCCACGTAAGCGGTCCACCAATCAGCAGCAGGCCCATGCAATTGGTGAGAGGCAAACAGCACCCTCTCGTACCCTTGACATTGTATGATCCTCATTTTGCTCTCAATGGTCTTTAGCCAGTCATTTGCCTCCAGAGGTTCAGCAGCACTAGCAAACTTTGGAGGTTGAGTCCCTAGAAACTCACTCAACCTCGGTTGGCGTGGTGCATCTTGTGGAGGTGGAGCTTGGTGCAAGTTGGCCACCACTTGAGTTAGGCTCTGGTTGAGCTGATTCTGATTTTCAAGCATTTGGTGGATGGGATCAACTCCTTCACGGTGACCACCCCTGTCTTGTCCTCCAGAAAGATGAGGGTTGCCGGCCTCATCGTTGTTGTTGGCGGGGTTGGCACCACGACCCTTTCCTCTTCCAGCCATCTATCATGATCAACCAGATGATAATTTAAAGCATTATGCATTAACTTCCCAATTTTCTTGTTTAAACTTAAACTGTTGAGGCCTTATTATACTTACATTTTATGAGGGTTTCACGTCTCACGTGAAAATAAATGCACTCTTAATTCATAGGGGTTCACACATCAAAGCAAAACAACCTGAAGACGAGGTCGTGGACAAATGCCCATGGCTTCCACAACTCACGTCACACACCAAACATTAACACACCCTTAACTAAGGTAATGACTCGACTACTCGATAACCTGCTGAACTACGGGAAAGGACTCTATACGACTCGTATCACTGAGCTGGCTCCTAGGGATCTTCCTCATTATTGCGGCTGCCCTCTGACTCCGCTTTGGGTGGGGAAGCTGCTGGTGGAGAAGTGCGGCGACGTCTGCTCGCCCGGCGATCTGGGGAGTCAGGAGTCTATGTGTCATTCACGGTGACACACAGTTCATTCCCATCTCCTCTTTCTCTCGCCCTTGAGCTGGCTCGAAGCAATGCCTCAGTCTCCTTCAGAGTGTCACGTACATCCTGAAGCTCCTGCTGGCACTCCTGCAGTCGAGTGCTGAGCATAGCAGCATCCTCCAAGCACAGGTCCATGTGCTCATGGGAAGTCCCCTGCTGCACTGGCGGGTACTTGTACTAAGTTGTACCACTCTCACGCTGAACGACATACATGTACTCAGTCCTGTCCAGATGGCGACGGTAGATGTGAGTCTGGCAGGTGATGGTCTCCCAGGTGACATCCTTGTCCGCATCGACCTGTGTCGCTCAACAAGCTGGAGAGCGGTGGATCGTGAGCAGCTGATTTTCATGGATAATCCTCATTTCTGAGCTCTATTCTTCCCGCTTCTCACGGATGGTCCGGGTGGAGCTGTAGTGTATGATTAGCTTGCCCGTATTGCCCGCAGCGTGGAGCATACGCCGAAGACGGCGCAACAAGCCACCTACTGCCAATCCATAGGAGTGGTACGTCACCGGACGGTTCTCCTCTCTCAAGGCAAGGGCAACTACGGGAACTCTCCCTCCGGTGGACTTGCGAGCGGTGCGGATCATGCGAACCATCTAAAACATAAAGCATTTAAAATTAAGTTAGATATGGGTTTAAACAAAAATTGTATTTTGAATAAAAGATGGGGTAAGATGAATAAAGTGACCCCATAACACTTTTTAACCCACACCTTTGTAAAATAGTTTTTAAGAAAATAGGGTCCTTAAATACGTCCATTTCTACCTAGGTCCATGTTCCTACAGGCAATCTTGGCTCTGATACCACTTCTGTCACACCCGGTTTCTCCGAAGAACAACCGAGTGAATATCACATGTATGCCAGGATCGTTTTCTCATACATGTGATGACAAATAGTGAAGCATCATTTATTACAAGCCAGGTGTCGAATATAAATATGTCTTACAAAGCATACGTCTCTATGCACGATAATAAGTTCGTAACATGTAAATAGAATAGCAGCAGAATATTATTCTTGTGGGCTCCGTCACAGGCGTTGCCCGGGGGACTCCATGAACCTAGAATCCTTCTTCGGGTCCAAAGTCTTGGTCATTAAACACCACCTCATCCCCTTGACCTAAGCAGGAATTTAAACCAACAAATATGCAAGTTTGAGTACCGTTGGTACTCAACAAGTGTGAGAAAGTTATGTCATGCATGGCTAGAGCAAGGAAAGGTTGAACTCATGGTTAAAGCACTACGCAATTTTTACCTACCACCTTAGCTTATTAAGCACCTACATTACTACATAGGTGAAATGGTCCCAATCTCCCAATCCCATCATCATAATCAAATAACCATAACATCATTTCCAATGTCAAGCTTCCCACTTAACATCCTCAACTTCCAAATTCCTTATCCTCTAATCATGAATAAGTCCAAGCCGCTCTTGACCGTGAGCACGGCTGTCATGACAGTTTTGACTCTGCAGAGTTTGCACCACTGTACCCACATGTAGTGATTTCATCCCCCGTTGCCGGGTGGACTAAAAGAACCTCCATTATGCCAGTGGCCACGAACCACATTCACACTTCCCAGGTGTGTAGCCAGGAGATCACTACGAAGCCTTTACAAAGGGATTCCCGACGAGCGTGGGCCCACTGAGGTTTCACCCCTAACAGCATACAAGAGGCTCCAACCCCGCTGCAGTGGCCCCCTCTTGAGCCTTGCGGTTCATAAGGTAGTCCAGCTGACACCTATTCCCGCACCATCCAACACACCCATACTACGCCGGGGATACACCTAATTAATTGGCCAAGCTGCCCCATCTCAGCATGTGGTTGGCACGGTAAAGCCAGGTTACATGCTCCATGAACCGGTCCTTAGGATCCAGGCAAGTACTAAACACAAACCCGAGTCTCGTGCACCCAGCACCAACCAAATCATCCAACTTGCCTTGATCCCTACCTCTACATAACTCATGATATCTCAATTCAAGAGTAAGGTAAATAAATTGATGATCTCATATCTGTAACACCCCAAAATACTGTTAAGAGGGGAATTTAAAATTTTTTGGACGTGTTGCATGTTTTGCAACAATTTAAATTCAAACTGGAATTCAATTTAAACTCAAAACAGAAAAGAAATAGAAAAAGAAAATGAAAACAGAAAAAAACCGGCCAGTGGGCCGAAACCCACCAGCCGGCCCACCCTGCTCCACGCCAGCCCGCAGCCGCGCGCGCCCCCTTCCTCCCACTGACAGGTGGGGCCCGCCAGCCTTTCTTCTTCCTCGCGCCCGCGCAGCGATCGGCCGGACTCTCTCATCCGAATCAAAACCGATCGGGAATTCTCGCGTATCCCAGCCGATTTCCAGACCCCAAAGACTCCAGCTCGATCTAAACCACCCGCCGCCCTCCCCCGTCTATAAAAACCCCGGCCTTGTCCCGTTTTTCCCACGCGATCCGCCGATTTTACTCCGGTGAGAACCCGAGCCCCTCCGGTGAATTCTGCCCGATCTACGCTCAGGAATTCCGATCTAACTCGCTGGTCTTGATCCACCGCCTCCGGGGAACCTCGCAGGTGCAGAAAACTCGGTGGTTTGCGGCTCAAACACAGCGCCGACGAGCCTCGCCGTGAATTCACCTCGGACCTTGTCGCCGACCGCTTTCCAGGACCTCCGAGCTCAAGAAAACCCCCGAGGTGAGATCCCCGACCTCCCCTCCACCGATCTATGTCATAAAATCACAGTTTTAGGAAGAATTGACGAAGATCCGAAACTCTCCGGCGAGATCGCCGCCTCCCGCCGCCGTGCGCCGCCGGCAGCGCCGCCACGCTCGATCAGAGCGACGTGGCCGCTTGTGCGCCATTTATTTTAAATCGCACGGTAGGGTTTAAATCCCCGCGTACCGGTTCGACGTTATAATCTCAGCCGTCGGTTTAAAATCGGACGGTACACGTCAGCCCCACGTTATAAAGATTGGAAATCTTACGTGCTACCCCCTGGGGTTCTCGGGAAATAAGAGCTTGCCCCGGAAACTTCTGATCTAGCCCCTGGAACTTCAGAAAATCATGTAAATTCATTTAAAAATCAGTTTTAGCCCCTGGACTTAATAAAAATTAGGAAAAACTCCTCTGTTATGAGTAGCTAGACCCCTGAGAATTCTTAAAATAATAATATAGACCCTGTAGTGGGGTGAGTTTACCTTTTTAGCCCTGTTTAATATTTAATTTAGGAAATTGAATATGTGGCTAGTGTTTAAAATTTAAAAAGTGGCACAAACATATTGTCAAAATTAAATTAAAAACTTTCTCAGTATTTAGAAAACTTTGGAGTGAGATAAAAACATATTTTGGGCTGAAGTGAATCTGTTTAATTTATTATTCACATTTAGGGACAAATTTTTAAGTAAAGAATAGTTCTGGAAAATAGGGAAAATAATTGTAAAATAGTTTACATCAGAGGAAAAGGTCAAAAATATATTAGAAAATATTTTAGATCAGAACCTATTCTGTTTAGATGATGTGTCTTGTTATTTTTATAATAAAGTTCACATTTAGGCATAGGAAATAAATCTGAAAATATAGCAAATAGTAAATGATAAATGGAGTTCTAAAATCCAAAGAATTCAGTTTCGGGTTTGTAGAAATTATGAAGACACATATGGAGAAGGGAAATACCTTTCATGCATACTAGGTAGCTAAAAGGTGTAGTAATTGAATATAAGGAATTTATTTAAATTGGAAACTCATATATATAGTATGTAAGTATAAATGTGAACACAAAAGTAGGAATCATATACATATGATCAAAAGTGCATGCAAACCACAAATCAACACACATAGAGTAACCACAACACATATAATTGTGAATGACTTTCATAAAGGTGAATGTGTGGTTTGTATGAAGTGGAAGTGTGAACCATGTCTTATGGATTGTTGTTTTTCTTTTGCTATGTGTGATGGTATGATGTAGAACCTGCTCAAGAGCAAGTTATTCTTTTCCAAGATCAGGACTACCCATTTCAAGAGCAGCAGGAAGGAGGCAAGTGTCCTTGACCACTTTGATCCTATACTAGGATGTTTAGATAGAATTATTGCATTGTCAAGTTAAATATGAAACCCATGCTAGGAAGTTTCCCTAGAATTGCATTATCTTGTTTTCCTTGTAACTTGGGTTGGGATTTATTTTATCATGTCATTTATTATTATGCATATGCTTAGCCATGCTTAGAATGGGATAATTGGGATATGAGATCATCAGTTTATTTTACCATACTCTTGAATGAGATATTGTGAGTTATGTAGAGGTAGGGATCAAGGCAAGTTGGATGTTTTGGTTGTGTGCTGGGTGCACGAGACTCGGGTTTGTGTTTAGTACTTGCCTGGATCCTAAGGACCGGTTCATGGAGCATGTAACCTGGTTTTACCGTGCCAACCACATGCTGAGATGGGGCAGCTTGGCCAATTAATTAGGTGTATCCCCGATGTAGTATGGGTGTGTTGGATGGTGCGGTGAATAGGTGTCAGCTGGACTACCATATGAACCGCAAGGCTCAAGAGGGGGCCACTGCAGCGGGGTTGGAGCCTCTTGTATGCTGTTAGAGGTGAAACCTCAGTGGACCCACGCTCGTCGAGAATCCCTTTGTAAAGGCTTCGTAGTGATCTCCTGGCTACACACCTGGGAAGTGTGAATGTGGTTCGTAGCCACTGGCATAATGGAGGTTCTTTTAGTCCACCCGGCAACGGGGGATGAAATCACTACATGTGGGTACAGTGGTACAAAATCTTCAGAGTGAAAACTGTCATGACAGCCGTGCTCACGGTCAAGAGCGGCTTGGACTTATTCATGATTAGAGGATTGATGGTTTTGGAAGTTGTGGATGTTAAGTGGGGAGCTTAACATTGGAAATGATGTTTGGTTAGTTGATTATGATGATGGGATGGGAGATTGGGACCATTTCACCTGTGTATTATTGTAGGTGCTTAATAAGCTAAGGTAATAGGTATTAATTGCATAGTGCTTTAACCATGAGTTCAACCTCCCCTTGTTCTAGCCATGCATGACATAATTTTTCCAAACTTGCTGAGTACCATCGGTACTCAACCTTGCATATTTTGTTGGTTTATATTGCTGCTCAGGTCAAGATAATGAGGTGGTGTATAATGACCAAGACTTTGGACCCGAAGAAGGTTTCTAGGTTCATGGAGACCCCCGGGCAACGCATGTGACGGAGCCCTCAAGAATAATATTCCGCTGCTAGTTTATTTACTTGTGATGAACTTATTATTGTCCATCGAGACATTTGCTATGTAAGACTTATTTATATTCGACACCTGGCTTGTAATAAATGATGCTTCACTATTTGTCATCACATGTATGAGAAAATGATCCTGGCATACATGTGATATTCACTTGGTTGTTCTTCGGAAAAACCGGGTGTGACAGAAGTGGTATCAGAACCAAGGTTGCCCGTAGGAACGTGGACCTAGGTAGAAATGGACGTATTTAAGGGTCCTATTTTCTTAAAAACTATTTTTACAAGGTGTGTGTTGAAAAGTGTTATTTAATGAGTCACTTTCTTCATCTTACCCCAATTTTCATTCAAAATAGGATTTTTGTTTAAAAGTTTATCTAACCTAAGTTTAAATGCTTTTTGTTTTAGATGGTTCGCATGATTCGCACCGCTCACAAGTCCACAGGAGGGAGAGTTCCCATAGTTGCCCTTGCCGAGAGAGAGGAGAGCCGTACGGTGACGTACCTTTCCTACGGATTGGCAGTAGGATGCTTGTTGCGCCGTCTTCGACGTATGCTCGAAGCCGCCGGCAATACGGGCAAGTTAATCATCCATTATAACTCCACCAGGACCATCCGTGAGAAGAGGGAAGAATGGAGTTCAGAGATGAGGATTATACACGAAAATCGGCTGCTGAAGATCCACCGCTCTCCAGCTTGTAGAGCGACACAGGTCGATGCGGAGAAGGATGTCACCTGGGAGGCCATCACCTGCTGGAGTCACATCTATCATCGCCACCTGGACAGGACTGAGTACATGTATGTCCTCCAGCGTGAGAGTGGTACCACGGAGTACAAGTACCCGCCGGTGCAGCAAGGGACTTCCCATGAGCACATGGACTTGTGCTTGGAGGATGCTGCTATGCTCAACACTCGACTGCAGGAGTGTCAACAAGAGCTTCAGGATGTCCGGGACACCCTGAAGGAAACGGAGGCGTTGCTGCGAGCCTGCTTAAGGGCGAGAGAAATAGGAGATGGGAATGAACTGTATGTCACCGTGAATGATACATGGACTCCTGACTCCCCGGATCGCCGAGCGATCAGGCGTCGTCGCACTTCTCCACCAGCAGCCTCCCCACCCAAAGCAGAGTCAGAAGGCAGCCGAAATGATGAGGAAGATCCCGAGGAGCCAGCTCAAGAAAACGAGTAGTGTAGAGTCCTTCCCTTAGTTAGCAAGATGTCGAATAGTCGAGTCGTTGCGTTATGTTAATGGTGTGTTAATGCTTGGTGTGTGACGTGAGTTGTGGAAGCCATGAGCAACTGTCCACAGCCTCGTCTTTAGATTGTTTTGCTTTGGTGTGTGAACCCACATGAAATAATATTGCATTTATTTTTGTGTGAGAAATGAACCCTCAGTAAAGTATAACAAAGCCTCAACACTTCAAAGTACAAACAAATGAAAGTAGTAAGATGATACTAAATGCTTTCAAATTAACATTGGTTGATTCTGCTAGATGGCTGGAAGAGGAAAAGGACGCGCTGCCAAGCCCGCCAACAACAACGTTGAGGCATGCAACCCTCATCTTTCTCGAGGCCAGGACCGGGGTGGTCGCCGTGAAGGAGTTGATCCCCTCCACCAAATGCTGGAGAATCAGAATCAGCTCATCAGGAACTTGACTCAAGTGGTGGCCAACTTGCATCAAGTTCCACCTCCACAAGCTGCACCATGCCAACCAAGGTTGAGTGAGTTTCTAGGAACTCAACCTCCAAAGTTTGCAAGTGCTGCTGAACCTCTGGAGGCAGATGATTGGCTTAAGACCATTGAGAGCAAGATGAGGATCTTACAATGCCAAGGGTATGAGAGGGTGCTGTTTGCCTCTCATCAATTGCATGGACCTGCTGCTGATTGGTGGACCGCCTACGTGGCCGCCCATCATGACCCTGAGAACATCACTTGGGAAGGGTTCAAGCGTAGCTTCCGCAACCATTACATCCCAAGAGGTGAACTCAAAAACAAGAGGAAGGAGTTCTTGGGACTGCAGCAGGGAAA
Organism: Neostapfia colusana; assembly: GCA_030760725.1. Taxonomy (NCBI): domain Eukaryota; kingdom Viridiplantae; phylum Streptophyta; class Magnoliopsida; order Poales; family Poaceae; genus Neostapfia; species Neostapfia colusana. The sequence continues at coordinate 60,001,139 of JASWHV010000005.1, read as the reverse complement.
CATGACGGTGAGGGAATACCTCACTAAATTTACTCAACTATCCCGTTATGCCCCCACGGGACATAGAGACTGATGAGCAAAAACAAGATTGTTTCGTGGAGGGACTTACCGCAGAAATGCAGTGTGCAATGTCCTCAAATGAGTATGAGAGTTTCCAAAAGATGGTGGACAGAGCGTTTGTGGTAGAAAGGAAGCTGAAGGCCTTGGAAAATGAGAATAAGAGGAAAGCCGGGTGGTCACATCAGGCCTCAAGGAGCAACACCCGCCCACGTCTGATGCAGCAACCTACAGGGCAGACGAACCGTGCTGTGGTACCATACTCAGCACCAAGACGGTACAACCCGAACTTCAGGCCTCCCGCAGCACCAGCACAGCCGCAACATCAGTTTGTACAGCAGCCTCGCCCCGCATATCCACCTCGACCAGCAGTGCAAGGACCTCCAAACCAACCCCAAGACAATAAAGGCCAAGCACCTAAGGTTGGGGTGCAATGTTTTAATTGTGGTGAAGTGGGGCACTATGCCCATAAGTGCCCAAAGAAGAAGCCCACACAGCCATAACAGCAGAATGTAATGAGAGGACGGGTGAATCACGTCACTATGGAGGAAGCACAAGAGGCACCCGACGTGGTAGTTGGTAAGTTTCCTGCCAATTTACACATTGCAACCCTGCTGTTTGATTCTGGTGCTACCCACTCGTTCATTGCTAAAGGATTTGTTAAGAAGCATGACCTAGCAACAACACAAATGAACCATATGCTAGCCGTAAACTCTCCAGGTGGAGAAATAAGGACAAGACAAGTGTGTCCCAAAGTGAACCTAGACATTAATGGGGTGGTATTTACTGCTAACCTCATAGTGATAGATTCACAAGGGATAGATATTATCTTGGGTATGGATTGGTTGACAAAACATAAAGGAATCATCCATTGTTCGACCAGAACGGTGGAACTAACTCACCCTAGTGGCACAAGAGTAAAGTTCATAACAATACACGAGCCTAGGAGGGACATTAAACTAAATCAAGTTGAGGTGAAAGTTGAGGAAATCAGGACCATCAGGGAATATCCAGATGTTTTTCCGGAGGAGTTGCCAGGTATGCCTCCCGATCGTGAAGTGGAATTCGCAATTGAGCTAGTACCTGGAACAGCCCCGATATACAAGAGACCTTATCGGATGGACTCCAAGCAGCTAGAAGAACTCAAGGATCATTTAAGAGAATTGACGAAGAAGGGGTATATTCGTCCTAGTTCCTCACCATGGGGAGCTCCGGTAATATTTGTGCCCAAGAAGGACGGAACCCAAAGGTTATGCGTGGATTACTATGCCTTGAATGAGGTAACCATCAAGAACAAGTACCCATTACCCCGCATTGAAGACTTGTTTGATCAGTTGAGGGGAGCTTGTGTGTTCTCGAAAATTGATCTCAGGTCGGGATACCACCAACTCAAGATAAGGCAATCTGATATTCCCAAGACAGCTTTCGTATCTCGGTACGGACTGTATGAATACACCGTCATGCCTTTCGGGCTAACTAATGCCCCGGCATACTTCATGTATCTCATGAACAAGGTATTCATGGAATATCTGGACAAATTTGTGGTGGTTTTCATAGATGACATTCTCGTCTTCTCCAAAGATGAAGAAGAACATGAGAAATATCTAAGGTTGGTGTTGCAGAGGCTAAGAGAACACCAACTATATGCCAAGTTGAGCAAGTGTGAGTTTTGGCTGAAGAGAGTTCCCTTCTTAGGACATATAATCTCGGAGGGAGGAATCTCCGTGGATCCTGCCAAAATCGAGGATATACAGAAGTGGAAGACCCCTGAAAATGTCGGGGAAGTTCGAAGCTTCTTGGGATTGGCTGGATACTATCAACGGTTTATTGAGGGATTCTCAAAGATCTCGAGACCTCTCACCAAACTGTTGGAGAAGGGAATCACATTCACATGGACGCCACAGTGCGAGACGAGTTTTCAGGAGCTAAAGAAAAGATTGACAACAGCCCCAGTGCTGGTTATGCCAGATATGTAGAAGAATTTCACAGTGTACTGCGATGCCTCTGGAAACGGGTTGGGATGTGTTCTCATGCAAGAAGGGCATGTCGTGGCATATGCATCCCGGCAGCTTCGGAATCACGAGAAAAACTATCCTACACATGACTTAGAACTAGCCGCAGTGGTACACGCGTTGAAAATTTGGCGGCACTATTTGATGGGGAAGAGGACCGAGATATATACGGATCATAAGAGTTTGAAGTATATTTTCACACAGCCAGACCTCAACCTCAGACAAAGGAGATGGTTAGAGCTAATCAATGACTTTGATGTGGGCATCAACTATCATCCCGGGAAAGCAAACGTCATGGCCGATGCTTTGAGTCAGAAAGTGCAGGTCAATAAGTTGAGCTTGAAGGACATGCCTGCAGAATTGAAGAACGAGGTTATAAGGCTCAATCTATGTCTAGTAAATAGTGGTGAAGCCATCGCAATGGAAGTGGACTCCACACTAGAGCGAGACATACGCGAGGGTCAAAAGAATGATGAGAAGATACAAGAGATCAGACAACTCATCAAGGAAAATAAAGCTCCGGGTTTTAGAGAGGATGAACAAGGAACGGTGTGGCACGGGAAAAGAATCTGTGTGTCAGAAGTAAAGGAGATCTGTGAATTGATTTTGAAGGAGGCTCATGATCCTGACTATTCCATTCATCCTGGGAGTACGAAAATGTACCAGGACCTCAAGAGCAGGTATTGGTGGTATGGCATGAAGCGAGATGTCGTGGAACATGTTGCCCTATGTGACACATGTCAGTTGGTGAAAGCAGAACATCAACGACCCGCGGGATTATTGCAACCACTCAAAGTGCCTGAATGGAAATGGGAAGAAATCAACATGGATTTCATCGTGGGATTGCCTAGGACCCAATCAGGATATGATTCGATATGGGTCATCATTGATAGGCTAACCAAGGTAGCTCACTTCATCCCCGTGAAGGAAAGCTACAGCGGATCCAAAATTGGCAGAGTTGTACATGTCAAGGATCATGTGTTACCATGGAGTGCCAAAGAAGATTGTGTCGGATCGAGGGACACAGTTCACCTCTAGGTTCTGGCAGAAGTTGCACGAAACCATGGGAACCCATCTGAACTTCAGTTCTGCCTATCATCCCCAAACTGATGGGCAGACGGAAAGAACCAATCAGATTCTTGAAGATATGCTGAGGGCATGTGCACCCAAAAACAATCGGAGTTGGGATAAGAACTTACCGTATGCAGAGTTTTCCTATGACAACAGCTATCAAGCTAGTATGAAGATGTCACCGTTTGAAGCTTTGTATGGGAGGAAGTGCAGAACTCCCCTATTTTGGAACCAAACAAGGGAAAGTAAAGTGTTTGGTCCATAAGTACTACAAGAAGCCGAGGTGAAGGTGAGGGAAATTCGCAACAACTTGAGGATAGCACAGACACGCCAAAAGAGCTATGCCGATGTACGAAGAAGAGAGCTCGTTTTCAACGTGGGAGACTATGTCTATCTCAAGGTGTCCCCTATCAGAGGACTTCGTCGGTTCAAGGTGAAAGGGAAGTTGTCACCTCGATACATCGGACCCTTTCAAGTTCTGGAAAGGAAAGGCGAAGTGGCGTATCAACTAGAGTTACCGGCTCGTCTATCGGATGTGCACGATGTATTCCATGTGTCACAACTCAAGAAATGCCTGAGAACGCCTGAAGAGGTGTTACCCATGAATGAAGTGGACTTAGCAGAGGATTTCTCTTATGCCGAGCAACCATACAAGATTTTGGAGACAATGGAACGCCTCACCAGAAATAAAAGAATCCGGATGTGCAAGGTGCAATGGAAGCATCACTCAGAAGAGGAAGCCACCTGGGAACAGGAAGATGAGCTCAAGGCACAATTTCCGGAATTGTTTTCTTAGAACCACTAATCTCGAGGACGAGATTTCTTTTAAGGGGGGTAGAGCTGTAACACCCCAAAATCCTGTTAAGAGGGGAATTTAAAAATTTTTGGACGTGTTGCATGTTTTGCAACAATTTAAATTCAAACTGGAATTCAATTTAAACTCAAAACAGAAAAGAAATAGAAAAAGACAAATGAAAACAGAAAAAAACCGGCCAGTGGGCCGAAACCCACCAGCCGGCCCACCATGCTCCGCGCCAGCCCGCAGCCGCGCGCGCCCCCTTCCTCCCACTGACAAGCGGGGCCCGCCAGCCTTTCTTCTTCCTTGCGCCCGCGCAGCGATCGGCCGGACTCTCTCACCCGAATCAAAAACGATCGGGAATTCTCGCGTATCCCAGCCGATTTCTGTCACACCCGGTTTTTCCGAAGAACAACCAAGTGAATATCACATGTATGCCAGGATAATTTTCTCATACATGTGATGACAAATAGTGAAGCATCATTTATTACAAGCCAGGTGTCGAATATAAATAAGTCCTACATAGCAAATGTCTCAATGGACAATAATAAGTTCATCACAATTAAATAAACTAGCAGCGGAATAATTATTCTCGTAGGCTCCATCACAGGCGTTGCCCGGGGGTCTCCATGAACCTAGAAACCTTCTTCGGGTCCTAAGTCTTGGTCATTATACACCACCTCATTATCTTGACCTGAGCAGCAATATAAACCAACAAATATGCAAGGTTGAGTACCAATGGTACTCAGCAAGTGTGGGAAAATCATATCATGCATGGCTAGAACAAGGAGAGGTTGAACTCATGGTTAAAGCACTACGCAATTAATACCTATCACCTTAGCTTATTAAGCACCTACATTACTACACAGGTGAAATGGTCCCAATCTCCCATCCCATCATCATAATCCAATAACCATAACATCATTTCCAATGTTAAGCTCCCCGCTTAACATCCACAACTTCCAAAACCATCAATCCTCTAATCATGAATAAGTCCAAGCCGCTCTTGACCGTGAGCACGGCTGTCATGACAGTTTTGACTCTGCAGAGTTTGCACCACTGTACCCACATGTAGTGATTTCATCCCCCGTTGCCGGGTGGACTAAAAGAACCTCCATTATGCCAGTGGCTACGAACCACATTCACACTTCCCAGGTGTGTAGCCAGGAGATCACTACGAAGCCTTTACAAAGGGATTCCCGACGAGCGTGGGCCTACTGAGGTTTCACCCCTAACAGCATACAAGAGGCTCCAACCCCGCTGCAGTGGCCCCCTCTTGAGCCTTGCGGTTCATATGGTAGTCCAGCTGACACCTATTCCCCGCACCATCCAACACACCCATACTACGCCGGGGATACACCTTATTAATTAGCCAAGCTGCCCCATCTCAGCATGTGGTTGGCACGGTAAAGCCAGGTTACATGCTCCATGAACCGGTCCTTAGGATCCAGGCAAGTTCTAAACACAAACCCGAGTCTCGTGCACCCAGCACACAACCATAACATCCAACTTGCCTTGATCCCTACCTCTACATAACTCACAATATCTCATTCAAGAGTATGGTAAAATAAACTGATGATCTCATATCCCAAAGTTCCCATTCTAAGCATGACTAAGCATATGCATAATAATAAATGACATGATAAAATAAATCCCAACCCAAGCTACAAGGAAAACAAGGTAATGCAATTCTAGGGAAACTTCCTAGCATGGGTTTCATATTTTCAATTGACAATGCAAATAATTCTATCTACACATCCTAGTATAGGATCAAAGTGGTCAAGGACACTTGCCTCCTTCCTGCTGCTCTTGAAATGGGTAGTCCTGATCTTGGAAAGGAATAACTTGCTCTTGAGCAGGTTCTACATCATACCATCACACATAGCAAAAGAAAAACAACAATCCATAAGACATAGTTCACACTTCCACTTCATACAAACCACACATTCACATTTATGAAAGTCATTCACCATTATATGTGTTGTGGTTACTCTATGTGTGTTGATTTGTGGCTTGCATGCACTTTTAATCATGTGTATATGATTCCTACTTTTGTGTTCACATTTATACTTACATACTATATATATGAGTTTCCAATTTAAATAAATTCCTTATATTCAATTACTACACCTTTTAGCTACCAAGTATGCATGAAAGTTATTTTCCTTCTACATATGTGTCTTCAGAATTTCTTCCAACCCTAAACTGAATTCTTTGGGTTTTAGAACTCCATTTATCATTTACTAGTTGCTATATTTTCAGATTTATTTCCTATGCCTAATTGTGAACTTTATTATGAAAATAACAAGACACATCATCTAAACAGAATAGGTTCTGATCTAAAATATTTACTAATATATTTTTGACCTTTTCCTCTGATGTAAACTATTTTACAATTATTTTCCCTATTTTCCAGAACTATTCTTTACTAAAAAAATGTGTCCCTAAATGTGAATAATAAATTAAACAGATTCTCTTCAGCCCAAAATATGTTTTTATCTCACTCCAAAGTTTTCTAAGTACTGAGAAAGTTTTTAATTTAATTTTGTCAATATGTTTGTCCCACTTTTTAAATTTTAAACACTAGCCACAAATTCAATTTGCTAAATTAAATATTAAACAGGCTAAAAAGGTAAACTCACCCCACTACAGGGTCTATAATATTATTTTAACAATTTTCAGGGGTCTAGCTATACATAACAGAGGAGTTTTTCCTAATTTTTATTAAGTCCAGGGGCTAAAACTGATTTTTAAATGAATTTACATGATTTTCTGAAGTTCCAGGGGCTAGATCAGAAGTTTCCGGGGCTAGCTCTTATTTCCCGAGAACCCTAGGGGGTAGCACGTAAGATTTCCAGTCTTTATAACGCGGGGCTGACGTGGACCGTCCGATTTTAAACCAACGGCTGAGATTATAACGCCGAACCGGTACGCGGGGATTTAAACCCTACCGTGCGATTTAAAATAAACGGCGCACAAGCGGCCACGTCGCTGTGATCGAGCGCGGGCGGCGCTGCCGGCGGCGCACGGCGGCGGGTAGCGGCAATCTCGCTGGAGACTTTCGGATCTTCGGGAATTCTTCCTAGAACTGTGATCTTATGGCATAGATCGGTGGAGGAGAGGTCGGGGATCTCACCTCGGGGGTTTTCTTCAGCTCGGAGGTCCTTGAAGGTGATCGGCGACGAGGTCCGAGGTGAATTCACGGCGAGGCTCATCGGCGCTGTGTTTACACCGCAAGTCACCGAGTTTTCTGCACCTGCAAGGTTCCCTAGAGGCGGTGGATCAAGACCAGTGAGTTAGATCGGAATTTCCGAGCGTAGATCGGCCAGAATTCGCCGGAGAAGCTCGGGTTCTCACCGGAGAGAAAATCGTCGGATCGCGTGGGAAAAACGGAACGAGGCCGGGGTTTTTATAGACAGGGAAGGGCGGCGGGGTGGTTTAGATCGAGTTTGCGTCGCCCCCGAGCGAAATTTGGCTGGGATTCGCAGAAATCCGGATCGTTTGGATTCGGGATGAGAGAGTCCGGCGCAGGCTCGAGGTAGACGAAGAACTGGCGGGCCCCGCCTGTCAGTGGGAGGAAAGGGGCGCGCGCCGCTGCTGGCTGGCGCGGGTTCTGGTTGGGCCGGCTGGTGGGTTGCGGCCCACTGGCCGGTTTTTTTCTGTTTTCTTTTTTTTTCTTTTTCTATTTCTTTTCTGATTTGAGTTTAATTTGAGTTCCAGTTTGAATTTGAATTTTTGCAAAACATGCAACACGTCCAAAAATTTTTAAATTCCCCTCTTAACATGGTTTAGGGTCTTAACAAGATTTTTGGGGTGTTACAATTTCCAGACCCCGAAGACTCCAGCTCGATCTAAACCACCCCGCCACCCTCCCCCGTCTATAAAAACCCCGGCCTTGTCCCGTTTTTCCCACGCGATCCGCCGATTTTACTCCAGTGAGAACCCGAGCCCCTCCGGCGAATTCTGCCCGATCTACGCTCAGGAATTCCGATCTAACTCGCTGGTCTTGATCCACCGCCTCCGGGGAACCTCGCAGATGCAGAAAACTCGGTGGTTTGCGGCTCAAACACAGCGCCGACAAGCCTCGCCGTGAATTAACCTCGGACCTCGTCGCCGACCGCTTTCCAGGACCTCCGAGCTCAAGAAAACCCCCGAGGTGAGATCCCCGACCTCCCCTCCACCGATCTATGTCATAACATCACAGTTTTAGGAAGAATTGACGAAGATCCGAAACTCTCCGGCGAGATCGCCGCCTCCCGCCGCCGTGCGCCGCCGGCAGCGCCGCCCGCGCTCGATCAGAGCTACGTGGCCGCTTGTGCGCCGTTTATTTTAAATCGCACGGTAGGGTTTAAATCCCCGCGTATCGGTTCGACGTTATAATCTCAGCCGTCGGTTTAAAATCGGACGGTCCACGTCAGTCCCGCGTTATAAAGACTGGAAATCTTACGTGCTACCCCCTGGGGTTCTCGGGAATTAAGAGCTAGCCCTGGAAACTTCTGATCTAGCCCCTGGAACTTCAGAAAATCATGTAAATTCATTTAAAAATCAGTTTTAGCCCCTGGACTTAATAAAAATTAGGAAAAACTCTTCTGTTATGAGTAGCTAGACCCCTGAGAATTCTTAAAATAATAATATAGACCCTGTAGTGGGGTGAGTTTACCTTTTTAGCCCTGTTTAATATTTAATTTAGGAAATTGAATATGTGGCTAGTGTTTAAAATTTAAAAAGTGGGACAAACATATTGTCAAAATTAAATTAAAAACTTTCTCAGTATTTAGAAAACTTTGGAGTGAGATAAAAACATATTTTGGGCTGAAGTGAATCTGTTTAATTTATTATTCACATTTAGGGACAAATTTTTAAGTAAAGAATAGTTCTGGAAAATAGGGAAAATAATTGTAAAATAGTTTACATCAGAGGAAAGGTCAAAAATATATTAGCAAATATTTTAGATCAGAACCTATTCTGTTTAGATGATGTGTCTTGTTATTTTTATAATAATGTTCACATTTAGGCATAGGAAATAAATCTGAAAATATAGCAAATAGTAAATGATAAATGGAGTTCTAAAATCCAAAGAATTCAGTTTAGGGTTGGTAGAAATTATGAAGACACATATAGAGAAGGAAAATACCTTTCATGCATACTAGGTAGCTAAAAGGTGTAGTAATTGAATATAAGGAATTTATTTAAATTGGAAACTCATATATATAGTATGTAAGTATAAATGTGAACACAAAAGTAGGAATCATATACATATGATCAAAAGTGCATGCAAGCTACAAATCAACACACATAGAGTAACCACAACACATATAATTGTGAATGACTTTCATAAAGGTGAATGTGTGGTTTGTATGAAATGGAAGTGTGAACTATGTCTTATGGATTGTTGTTTTTCTTTTGCTATGTGTGATGGTATGATGTAGAACCTGCTCAAGAGCAAATTATTCTTTTCCAAGATCAGGACTACCCATTTCAAGAGCAGCAGGAAGGAGGCAAGTGTCCTTGACCACTTTGATCCTATACTAGGATGTTTAGATAGAATTATTGCATTGTCAAGTTAAATATGAAACCCATGCTAGGAAGTTTCCCTAGAATTGCATTACCTTGTTTTCCTTGTAACTTGGATTGGGATTTATTTTATCATGTCATTTATTATTATGCATATGCTTAGCCATGCTTAGAATGGGATAATTGGGATATGAGATCATCAGTTTATTTTACCATACTCTTGAATGAGATATTGTGAGTTATGTAGAGGTAGGGATCAAGGCAAGTTGGATGTTTTGGTTGTGTGCTGGGTGCACGAGACTCGGGTTTGTGTTTAGTACTTGCCTGGATCCTAAGGACCGGTTCATGGAGCATGTAACCTGGCTTTACCGTGCCAACCACATGCTTAGATGGGGCAGCTTGGCCAATTAATTAGGTGTATCCCCGACGTAGTATGGGTGTGTTGGATGGTGCGGGGAATAGGTGTCAGCTGGACTACCATATGAACCGCAAGGCTCAAGAGGGGGCCACTGCACCGGGGTTGGAGCCTCTTGTATGCTGTTAGGGGTGAAACCTCAGTGGGCCCAAGCTCGTCGGGAATCCCTTTGTAAAGGCTTCGTAGTGATCTCCTGGCTACACACCTGGGAAGTGTGAATGTGGTTCGTAGCCACTGGCATAATGGAGGTTCTTTTAGTCCACCCGGCAACGGGGGATGAAATCACTACATGTGGGTACAGTGGTACAAACTCTGCAGAGTCAAAACTGTCATGACAGCCGTGCTCACGGTCAAGAGCGGCTTGGACTTATTCATGATTAGAGGATTGATGGTTTTGGAAGTTGTGGGTGTTAAGTGGGGAGCTTAACATTGGAAATGATGTTATGGTTAGTTGATTATGATGATGGGATGGGACATTGGGACCATTTCACCTGTGTAGTATTGTAGGTGCTTAATAAGCTAAGGTAATAGATATTAATTGCGTAGTGCTTTAACCATGAGTTCAACCTCCCCTTGTTCTAGCCATGCATGACATAATTTTCCCACACTTGCTGAGTACCATCGGTACTCAACCTTGCATATTTTGTTGGTTTATATTGCTGCTCAGGTCAAGATAATGAGATGGTGTATAATGACCAAGACTTTGGACCCGAAGAAGGTTTCTAGGTTCATGGAGACCCCCGGGCAACGCCTGTGATGGAGCCCTCAAGAATAATATTCCGCTGCTAGTTTATTTACTTGTGATGAACTTATTATTGTCAATCGAGACATTTGCTATGTAAGACTTATTTATATTCGACACCTGGCTTGTAATAAATGATGCTTCACTATTTGTCATCACATGTATGAGAAAATGATCCTGGCATACATGTGATATTCACTTGGTTGTTCTTCGGAAAAACCGGGTGTGACAATATCCCAATTATCCCATTCTAAGCATGGCTAAGCATAAGCATATAAGTAAATGACATGATAAAATAAATCCCAACCCAAGTACAAGGAAACAAGGTAATGCAATTCTACGGAAACTTCCAAGCATGGGTTTCATATTTCAATTGACAATGCAAATAATTCTAGCTACACATCCTAGCAAAGGATCAAAGTGGTCAAGGACACTTGCCTTCTTCTTGCTGCTCTGAGAATGGAAAGTCATGGTCTTGGAAGGGGAGAACTTGCTCTGGGGCAGGTTCTACTCATGCCAATACACATAGCAAAAGAAAACACAATCCATAAGACATAGTTCACACTTTCACTTCATGCAAAACACACATACATACCTATGAAAGTCATTCACATTTGTAAGTGTTGGGGTTACTCTACATGTGTTGATTTTTGGCCTACATGCACTTTTAAACATATGTATATGATTTCTAACTTTTGTATTCAGATTTTTATTTGCACACTATATATATGAATTTCAATTCTAAAGAAATTCTTTATATTCAATTAACACACTCTTTAGCTACCAAGTTTGCATGGAAGGTAATTTCCTATTCCAAGTGGGTTTTTAAACCTTCTACCAAATCCCAAACTGAAATCTTTGGATTTGGAGACTTCATTTATCATTTTCTAATTATGCATACCTATTTTTCCTTTATTTTCCAGACTTATTTTCTAAGCCTAAAAGTGAGTTTTAAATATTAAATAGTAGGGCATAACATCTAAACAGAATAGGTTCTGATCTAATATATTAAATAATATGTTTTTGAACTTCTCCTCTGATGTGAACTAATTTAAATTTATTTTACCCATTTTCAGAATTATTTATTAACCTAAAAATGTGTTCCTAGAACTAATAAATATGAACAACACCCAAACAGATTTCATTTCAGCCTAAAATTTATTTTTAGTTCATTCTAAAGTTTTCCAAGTGTTAGTAGAGTTTAAACTTGAATTAGCACATGTGTTTATCTTTCCTTTTAAATTTAAATCCTAGTCACACACTCAAATTTCTAAACTTAATACCATGTAGGGTCAAAAAGGTAAGTTCACCCTACTATAGGGTGTAATTTATTATTTTACAAATTTCCAGGGGTCTAACTATGCATAACAGAGGGGTTTTGCTAATTTTTATTAAGTCCAGGGGCTAAAACTGATTTTTAATTGAATTTACATGAATTTCTGAAGTTTCCGGGGCTAGCTCGTATTTTCCGAGATCCCCAGGGGGTAGCGCGTAATAATCCCGGCCTTTATAATGCGGGGCCGATGTGGACCGTCCGATTTAAAACAGACGGCTGAGATTATAACGTCGAACCGGTACGCTCGGGTTTTAATTCTACTGTGCGATTTTAAATAGACGGCGCACAAGCGGCCACGTCGCCCTGGCCGTGCGCGGGCGGCGCTGCCCGGCGGCGCGCGGCGGCGGGAGGCGGCGATCTCACCGGAAAACTTCGGATCTTCACCTATTCCTCCTAAAACTGGGATTTCATGGCATAGATCGGTAGAGGGGAAGTCGGGGATCTCACCTCGGGGTTTTTCTTGAGCTCGGAGGCCCTGGAAGGCGGTCGGCGACGAGGTCCGAGATGGAATCCCAGCGATGCACGTCGGAGTTGTGTTTAGAGCGCAATCTACCGAGTTTTCTGCACCTGCGTGATTCCCCAGAGGCGGTGGAACAAGATCGGCGCGTTAGATCAGAAATCCCGAGCGAAGATCGAGAGAAAACGGCCGGAGAAGCTCTGGTTCTCACCGGGAGGAAAAGCAGGCGATCGGGATGAAAAAAACAAGCGATGCCGGCGCTTATATAGACGAGGGAGGGTGGCGTTCGTTTGGGATCGAGCTGGAGTCGTCCAGAACCAAAATTCGGCTGGGGGAACGCTGGTTTCCGGGGTGGTTTGGATTCGGCGCGCGGAGGAGTCCCGGCGGTTGGCGCGATCGCGCGAGGAAGAAGATGACCACGGGCCCCACGTGTCAGTGAGACGGAGAGGGGAGCGCGCGGCTGCGGGCTGGCGCGGGGGCGGGTGGGCCGACTGGTGGGTTTCGGCCCACTGGCCGGGGGTTTTGTTTTTTTCTTTTTCTTTTTCTTTTTCTTTTCTGTTTTGATTTGAATTTGAATTTCTGCACCACATGCAATACGTCCAAAAATTTTGAAATTCCCCTCTTAACAGGTTTTTGGGGTGTTACAAGAGTCTCATCCGGCTTCTGTCGGCAACCCTTGAGGTACCAGGAGTTGCCGGGACGCGCGTAGGTCCCCTTGAAGTTGCCGACGAATGTTTTAGTGAGCTCGGCCTAGTTCAGGATGCTGTCGGGTGGAATATACTCGAACCATGTGCGTGCTGGCTCGGCTAGGTAGATGGACTGGTATTGGTTGATGAAGTCATCATCCTCCGCCCCGCCAGCTTGGCAGACCAGGCGATAATCCTTCAGCCATACGCTAGGGTTGGTCTGCCCATCGTACTTCCCGATGTTGGTCGGGGCCCTGAACCTTCATGGAAAAGTGGTGCCGCGTATCCTTTTTCTGAACGCCTTAGGACCCTGGGGGCTGGGGCTCTGGCTCTATCCTCTTCCGTGACCGTGGTAGTTAACATGGCAAGGCTGTAGAGAACGCAGGTTGGGGGGTGTATTCGTGAGGCCATCCTGAGTTCACCGCCTGGCCTCGAGAGTCCGGCAGTGGTCACAGGCCCCCACATGCTCGTGCACCGAGTTGCGCGAGGGGGTCGACGATCTGGCCCTTTTGGGTTGGGTTGCCCGGCTCAGCGTGCCGGTTCCAACACGGCTTGTTCCGCTCCTGCCAGGCCTTCGGCTCTGGCTGGGGGTTGACGAACCCTGAGCCCGGGTGAAGGAACTTTTCATCCTGCTGGGCGGCAGCCAAAGACAGGAGCACTTGAAGGTCTTAGTGAGTCCACCAAGCTCCAGTGTTGGCGGGTTCCAGCAATGCTGTGTAGTATGGCGGCGGTGGCCGCCACGTTCTGACTGACCCTCTGGAAGCGCGGGATCCGGCCGTCGTTGATGACGTCGGCCTGGACCTGCCGGGCGTGGAGGTGTGCCGCGTTTGATCCTGAGCTGAGGCTGGGGCATGCTTGGTCAGCTCTTGAGGGGATGCGTCGTGCCGAGAGCTGGTAGGCCAGCCTGCGGTGCCGTGCCTCTAACAGCTCGGGGTTGCCTCACGGGCTCGCACTGGTTGGTGTGGCGAGCTGGGCGGCGTCAACTGTTTCGGCAACGTGGCACTCATGAGTGGGGTGTTCGCCACCTTTGATGTCATCATTGGAGCTGGGCCTGTACTCCAGGATGTGGTGGAGGGATGTTGTCGCGCGCTCGATTATCCCTGCCAAGACAGACATTGGGGCGTCGTACATGGTGTACGTGTCGTTGGAGATCCGGAGGGTACCGGAGTTGCTGGTGAAGAAATCCAAGCTTCTATAGCGGAGGGCCTGGAGGGCAAGAGTGGCATCGGACCCCTCTTCATTGCCTGTGGCGGCTATGAACTCAAAGTCGCCGAAGGACATCGTCACACAGGGTGCGACGATCGCTCGTGGAAAAGCCATCGAGGATGTGGGAACAGAACGTGCGGAAGTCCCCTTACCTGGCGCGCCAATTGTTGGCGTTCGGATTTCTGACTAGTAACTAATGTACCACGCATTCTTCCTCGAGGTGTCCTAGCTAAGAAGACAAAGTAATTATCCTGGTTCCAGCAAGGTTCCCTACGTCCAGACTGGGGTGTCTCGCTATTCTTTCTCAAGAATGGGGTGGTTCTTACAAATGCGAGAGCCTGTCCCTAAGGGATCGACCGGCCTCTCTCTTTGTACTCTCTATCTCTTCTCGAATTACAAGTGGGGTGAAAGTTTTGGGAAAAATGATGGCTTATCCCATCATACGCTTCTTAGGGTACTCGATGCGGTAGCCGTACCCATCGTCTACCACGGCGCCTATTCCTGTCTTGTCATCGGGGTAGACCGTACCGGGGTGAACGCGCGCCCCGTGTAATACTCCTCTTTGGTTCCGTCGGAGGTGACGGATATTCAATGCCGTAGCCAGGGGAGACACTTGAGTTCCTTCCCACTTTGTCTAGGTGCCGCCTGCTCCGCATTGAAGGCCACCTGCTCCTTGACTGTTCGAGGTTGGGCTCGGGGCTTCTCCACGGTGTTTTCCTTTTGTCTGCACCCCCTAGGATGAGGTTTACAGCTCGCCCCAGGGGTCGGGTCCGGGCTCTCCGCTTCATCTTCTCCCGAGCTCGGGCTCAGGCCTGTTCCTTCGTTGCTTCTCGAGGGGAAGCTTCCCAGTCCCCCAAAGGGTCAGAATCAAGAACTCCGTCAAAGATGATCAGGCTATAGAGACAATGATAGTCGCCGCAGCGCTGCAGACTGACGTGGTGGAGAAAATTGGTGGCATGGTGAAGTCGTTGCCGATTATATGTCCTCCCATTGCTCAAGGACATTAGGAGATCAGTCCCTCAGTGTTAAGTTTTGTGTGTCTATTCTGGGTACAGGCAACAGCCTTTTTTATAGCGGTGTTGTGCAGCAAGATTTCTCAAAAACTGGTTGATTCTCTTGATCAGGATGTTTAGGAGCTGGATTTGGTCATCTTGACCAAGTCGTTTTAAAGGTCAATGTGAGGACCCGGGGGTCCCAACGTTCTAGGATCTTGTTGAGGGGTCTTGTAATATGCAACACCGGATAACACACGTATGAAGACATTCATAATTAAAACAGTGGTTAGAGTACCTGCATAAACCACGCAATCATCAGGTTCAGTTGCACGCTGAACCCGGCTCCATAAACAGTTCCATACGCCCGTATGTCGTCAATCACACGGACGTTCTCAAGCCAAACACACTGTGAGCTACATGTTCATGTTACCAACCAGGTGATGGGGTCTCCACCTACTTGCCTGCAGCATGCCGGGGACTGGCGTTGCTCACATACCCTAAACGACATGAAGAGTCATAGAGGATACATAAGCTGGCCGGGTTACCTGCCACCCGTGAGGCTCCACCCTTTAGCTTGTGGGCACTGGTGGACAGCGCAGCCATGCACCCCACAGGATGTAAAACATCTTCAGATGCATGTTTCTGACATATCAAGTAAGTTAGTAAGCCACTTGTATAGACTAATACTAATCCTTATATGGGCTAATACTCGTTCCTCACCGAGTTTTTAAAAGTTGAGTCTTCTTCAGTGTGCTAAACCTCAACAGAGCTCTGATGCAATGATGTGAGGACCCGGGGGTTCCGACATTCCAGGATCTCGCTGAGGGGTGTTTCTATATGCAACATCGGATAACACACGTATGAAGACATCCATAATTAAAACAGCGTGTATCAGCCCTATTTTTTTGTAAAGTTACATTTCATTTATGAAGCAAAGTTGAGGGGAAGGAAGAACATTTGTGTCACACAAAATGTTAAACACAATGTACATGTGAGGGAGTTAAAATTTTTCTCTAGTTCATGCTTAACACTTATTAACATGAGGAGTGGATTTCATTACATGAATTAAACTCATGTGAACCACCACTATGAAGGGGGTGGGGGAAATTTAAACATAATTTGAGTTCTTGTAAAAGGATTCATGTTCAGATTGTACAAATGCATACAAGTGAATCCACCAATGCATTCCACATGTATCAAAGAGCTTATGTTCCAAATTTTGATATTTTTGGAGCTCATATACTATTTTTTCAAAGGAACAATTGAGAGGTCATTTAAATTCAAATTGAATTTGAATCGGAAGCAAACTTGCTCAATTTCAAAATATGATTTCATAATTGAGTTCCCCACATTCTTTTTGGCCTACCCTCCAATTTTGATGATTTTTGGACAAAGGCTTCGTTGGAATCTTAAAGCAGAGAGGGGAGAAGATTTGAGGTGCTGTCCACCCAACACAGTGAACCGACTCTGTTTCGTCCCCTGCAAGAGCGCGCGACAGCAACCTGATTGCAACCCACTCCCGATTGATGATCGGCGCCAGCTCCTGCTGTCCCCAGTGTTGCCTCTGCCTTATGTCCCACGTATGAGCACAACCGGAGCTTCTCCTCTACACTCGTAGCTCGGCCCCTCTCTGTTTTCTCCCGCGAAGAACAAACTGGTGCCGCTCTCTGTTTACCCGATTGCACATCGGCACCCTATAATCGGTTGCTCGAGTTCCACACAGCAAAAGGAAGCACCAAGATGTGCTCTAGCTGATTCCCTCGCCCCACCGAAACTTCCTAGCTCCTGCTGTTCGCAACTTGTGAATTGGCGCCAAGAACCAAGGTGAAACCGACGGAGCACGATCGGCCAACCGTGGACAGCACACCACGGCCATCCTCTCCTCCACTTCTCTACACAAGAAAGGTGAGTTCGGATGCCTTGCTCATGTAGCCGAAATCCTTTTGGCAAATGATTAACTGTGTAGCCCGAATTTCTAAAGTTACCAAACCCTTGTTCAAGTTACCCGAGCTCAGCATAACCTGAAATTTCGTTTCCTCATGCAACCAACGGCCGAACTCGTTAGCAAATGTCCTCCTCATGCCCTAGCAGTCACCTTCGAAGGAGAAATGAGGAAAACCGTCAATAATCGGCCGGTCTATCTCCATTTTTCCGCCGCCATTGGAAAACACCTCGGCTCACCGTGGAGCCCTAGGTTGCCGGCCTTTTCATCGTGCTTTGGATCCATTTTCAGTTTCCTCGAGCTGCCACGGTGCTCTAACCCCGATCGTTTTGGTGCCTCATAGCGCAAGAACGACCTCGCCGGAACCCTAGCTGCCGCGGTTACCGTCGCGCCGGGGGTTCCGGCCAAAACTAGTCCAAGCCAACCCCCTAGTTGAATTCCTCATGGTCAAAAACGTAGAGGCGGCGAGTTTTGGCTCGGCCGGTGACCAGAAACCTCGGACTGGCGACCCTCTCCGACGCACACCACCGCGCGCCGCCGCTGGCGCGAGGTAGGGGACGACACCAGGGTGGGTCGCACTGTCAGTGTTTTAAACTTTTCTTCTCTTTTTCAGTTTTTGGTTCAAACTTTGAATGGCCACAACTTTGTGTAGAATTGTCAAAAATTCACAAATAAATTGCGTTGGATTCCTCTAAGTGAGTACTATCCAGTGATGTATCATAATATTCATGAAAGACCCTGGATTTGGCTCATTAATTCCTTTAAATAAATTCTTAGGAAATTAATTACAGGAGTTCTGTTATTTGGAAAATTCCCAGTTTTGGGCAGAACCTTTCCCTAAATATACTTGAACTCCAGTAAATATTTCAGAGGAATTGGACCTCATTTGCTATACCAAATTCAGTTTCCATCTTGTATGTCTGTGAAAAATGGGAAAAAGAACAGAAACATTTTCAGCTTTTCCCCAATTCTTGTAAAATCCATATCTCCATGTAGGAAACTCCAAAAAATGATGAATCCAATTCCTATGGACTCAGGACATTGTGTACTTCACAAAAAGTTGAGTTATCATCATGCCAACACTCTAGAATTGCTCTGTGAAGTCAGAGAAGCCCATTAACTTAGAGATTTATTAAGACCACATTTCTTAGCATTTTCCTCTGAAATTTGGCAGGCAGTATCTCTGAGGAATCTTTGAAGTACTCTAAAAATTTCAGAGGCATTAGAATTCATTTTTCGCCTGTTTTCATCCATATCTTTCCAAATGCTTGCAGATGTCTCTCGAAGGACATATGTACTTCTTAGCCTAACAAATATCGAGTTAAACCATTTAAATCATCCTCTCTAAGGTTGTAGATCCAACAACAGAAACCTTGCTGTTGTTTCCCCTTTTAGTCGTAGTTAACTTGTACAACAGCTTTGAAACATTTTCTAAATTGCTTTTGAATATATGTGCATAATCATCTGAATAGCTCAATGACATCGACGCTCGACGAGAAGTTCAACTCAAGGGCGAGGATCTCCATGTCGTGATGGATTTGGCAGATTCTCTGGAGGAATACTAACTCATAGAGTCACTAGCAAAACCGGTTAGCAAGGCAAGCCTCGATTTGCATATAATTGCCCTTTTAAATTTTGCTTTACGTTCTCTTAATGTTGTTAGAATTGATATTGTGCATTATGTCCAGGATGTTTGAAAGCCACTTGCATGACGATGAAATCCCTGAGTAGAAGGATTGGCATAGGCTTTCCCTCATCGTAGTTGGCTAGGCTAATGTTGTAGATAGCCCGGTAGAAGTTGAGTAGTTGGAAGCTACTCGCAAGAAAGGTCGAGTAGCGGAGTCTACTCATGAGAGGAAGTTATTGATAAGAGCACCCTCAAAGAAAGTGAGATGGGGACGGGGAGTTCCTGTAGGATGAAACGCTCAAGGTTGTCTCGACCTGATGGGTGTGACAATGCTTGGGACCACATTGGGCCTGGGCCGGTTATGGTAAGGCCAATGTGGAGGTTGGGTATTAGCTCCGTCTGTGTCGGTTAAGGACCGCGCCATTCGCAGCCCTGCTGGACAAGTTTGAGCTGTACCGGATATATAGTGGGGTATGGGACCCATGAAACCGATGTAACTTAATGGACCATGGTGTAGAAAATCATCCTTCGTCTGGGAGTGGCGTTGAGAAGGCGGGAGGTGTAAATCCTTTAGTGGGCAACATCGACGTGTCCGCGTAGAGGAGCATCCTGCTCGGGACGAAGCGTTTTTCTATGTCAGGGTGTCGGGTGAACGGTTGCTGCATACAATATAAAAAAAAAAGATCTCGAGTGAGCCTTTCAAGGAAGGTGCATGTGTCGTGTATTCCGGGTTGTCATTGATTCGAATCACTGTCGCTCACAGTTAAGGATTGAGCATACTTGCCCACTGCGCTGTGACGTAGTAAGAAGAGGGATTAAGTCAAGATGTTATTCTTGGAATAATAATTGTATTGAAACCTTGAATGAAGTAGAGGTAGTGCAAACTAAATTTTTATTCCACCTTAGGCTAGCAACATTGGAATAAGCGAGTTTTGTTTGATTGTGGACTTCCGGTGTTGTGATGCGTGGGGACCAGTAAAATGGCTGCTATAAGAATCTGAATATAAGGATCAACGATTAGCCAAGCTTCATTTTGCAAATTCATATTCATATCTTCTTACATCTCCTGCATGTAGATTTACATGTTTAGGATTGTCGGTTAAGACTTGTTGAGCCTTAGTGCTCAGGTTGCATTCGTAGTTGTTTTTGCAGGTAGCATGATGCATGCTATGAAGTTGGTTGTTCGGTGAGACATTTGCCTCTGCCTTACTATTGTGAAGCTAGTGGGAAGCGTCCACGAGCTGGACGGATTCTCTTCGGCGTAGTTAGGATCGAGAGTGAGTATGTATCTAGTTTTATTTCTGCTGCGTATGTACAATTTTGTACATTATGTTATAGAAGACATTATGTTGAGAAATAAATCATTTCGTATGTTTATACTGTCTTTTCGTGTATTCTGTTGGGTGCCTCATCGCACGGCAACACCCAATGCGATTCCTATAGTGTGGACCCAGAAGGGGTTCCCCACACAGCGGAAGCTAACTTGATTACATAAACGTGTTTATGAACATACTTTACAACAAAATATAAAGTTATAACCTTGTATAACGACTCGCCTAATTACTTGAATCCTATTCTCAGGTTTTAGCCTCATATAAAGTGGTAACCTTGTGCTAAGCAATATAGGAAGTCCACAATCAAACAAGAAACACTTCCTCCCTATGTTTCCTGCATAAGGTTGAAAAGAACTTTTATTTGCTCTAATCTAAAACACATCATTAGCATTGCAAATATTACATCAAAACAGCAAGTTAAATCCATGACAACTAGTCTCATTCTCTACATCACGGTACAGTGAACAAGTGGTACTCACTGACCGCGAGGGACGGTGATTATAATCGATTTACACCTGCAGGGTTCACCCGAAAACACGTCACGTACGCCCGTACTCGATGTTGCCTAGAGCAACCATCCCGGACGTTGTACGAGACAACCTTTCACCTGTTAGCCAAGTGTTGAACCGGTCCTATTGTCTCGAGCAGGAGGTCTCTACGTGGAGCAATCACGTGCCCGCTAGCGGATTTCCACCTTGCTGCTCTCAACCAACCCCTTTGGACGACAAGCGATGCCTCAACATCCAGCTACCCGAATTAAATTGGTTTCCCGGTTCCTATAATGCCGGTATGTCTTCAGTACAATTCTAGCTTGTTCGACAAGGCCACACACGGCTCGGTCCTCAACCGACACAGGCAGAGCTACGGCTCACAGTCCCCAAAAGTCCTGCTGCTCGTAACCTCTGCTTGGTCTCAAATTTCAAGTAATGTGGATCATGATCTATCTCAATACCCGAGTTGTGTACCCCTAAGCCTATCCTTGCAAGTAGTTCCAACTACTCGACTTGTACCGAATCCTATACCATATGGAGCATTCCAGTGACTACTCGAGGTTCATAACCTAGACTCAAATTCCCTGGTTTTCATGTCTATGCAATTGGGTTTTCATTCAAAGACATAATGCACACATAAGTCACTTCTAAAGTAAGTGCAAAATGTAAAACTTTATAAAATGGTGTTAATGCAAAGCGAGCTTGCCTTGCTGCGAGTCATCGACTAAGTTCTCCTCCAAAGGGATACAATCCAGAATCTCTGGGGGTTCTTCGATCTCAGCGACTACACGAAATAAAATGAAGAATGCATGTCAAGTTTAAATTCAATTATATTAAATTGGAGATGTAAAGACTCTAACTCCAGATAGACATCAGTATTTGTTCTGAAATTTTTAAAGTAGATTTGTGAAGATCTAACCATAAGAATGGCCATATTTCATTTGGAGCAAAGTTCAATTGAGCCCTGTACAAATAAATGTATAAAAGGCCATTATTAGTGCTTCTAAGGATTTCTAGGGATTTTATGAAGCAAATTTGTACTTCCTGGAAACTAGAATTTGTAATGGTTGTACTGGAATTGATTTCATGTCAATTGAAGAATTCTAGAGAAAGTTATGGCTATAGAATTTTTGAGAAAATCTGAAAATGTTTCTGGACATTATCCATTTTCTCAGGTTCAGTTCACTTAATCACACAATTAAGTGGAATTAATGAACTCGTATTGATCTGAAATTTGGCATGTGACTCAAGGATATAAAAACGAATATACTGACAAAATTTGAGAATTTTCCACAAAGTAGATCTCCAGCTAAAATTCCTAACAGTTTAAACTTTAGGGATTTAATTCTGGAAAAGAATGACTTTCTGTAAAGGTCCCAAAATATGAATACAAAGAAACTCTTGTTTGCAAAAAAAATTGGTTTCATATGTATGAAAAATGGGACTTGTTAAAACTTGTTCCACATGTGATCATACACATGAGCGCTCTCTTCACACAGGTCAAATAATTATTTGAAAACTTGGAACCCAAAAGGGATTTGAAACCAAGGTGGGAAGTTCCCATATGTGTGAGAAAGCTCAAGTCAGATTTTGGAACAAATGACACGACCCCACGGCCTCATCGAGCAAGGATCACGCTGAGGGGTGCTGCGTTGCACAGCACCGGATAACGCACATCAAAGATACAAAGCAGAAGCAAAGTTTTATTACATAAACCAGTTTATGAACATTTTTACAACAAAATGGTTCAGTCTACACTCACGGGCGTAGACTACGCACCGAGTTCACATTCAGCCCATTAACATGTCCCCGTTAGCACGCACACACACTAACACGGCGGCATGCACGACTCCCATTCGACAGGGTTTCCCTCTTGGGGTTCCATCTCTTCCTCGGGAGTCCCTACCTCATAAACCCCTGCAAAAGCTTCAAACATGAGAAGTGAGCATGATGGCTCAGCAAGTCTGACCCATCTCTCCTATACATGAAACTTCTACAAGAAGGGTTTTAGGGTACATGAGGTAAATAAGTTGCAAAGGACTCGCCTAATTATTTGAACCTTACTTTCAAGTTTTAGCAGCAGGTTGTGGAGAACCTCACGCTAAGGCACATGACAGAGCTGCAACCAAACAAGAAATGCATTTCTCTCATGTACTTTTCCCAAGGCCGAAAAGAACTTTAATTAGCTCTAAACTACAGCAAGTCATTAACAATCAAGGTATAGCTTTCAATCAGCAACTTTTACATGACTCTAGTATGTTCTTTCTATGTCACGGTACAGTGAACAAGTGGTACTCACTGACCGTGAGGGACGGCGATTATAATTGATTTACACCTGCAGGGTTACACGAATAACCCATCACGTACGCCCGTACTCGATGTTGCCTACAGCAACCATCACGGACGTCGTACGCAACCACCTTTCACCTGTCAGCCAAATATTGAACCGGTCCTATCGTCCTGAGCAAGAGGTCTCTGCGCGCGCATCCGTAGTGCCGCCAGCTGATTTACACCTCAAGCTCTCAACCTACCCTCTGGACGATAAGAAATGCCTCAATACCCAGCTAACCGAGTTACATCGGTTTCCCAGTTCCCATATATCCGGTAGGTCTTCGGTACTGTTCTAGCTTGTTCGACAGGCCCACACACGGCTCGGTCCTCAATCGACACAAGCGGAGCTTTGGCACCCAGGCCCCAAAGTCCTGCTGCCTTTACTCTCCGCTCGGTCTCATTTTTCTTGCCATGTGTTCCATTTGCTATCTTTACCCGAGTAGTGTGCCTCTAGCCTATTCTCGCGAGTAGTTCCAACTACTCGTCTTGTACCGAATCCTACATTATATTAGCATTGCAGTAGCTAATCAGGGTTTACAAACCTAATCCCAACCCAGGGTTTTCATGGCTATGCATTTGGGTTTTCAATCAAGACTCTAATACAGAATTGAAGTGATTGCTCAAAGTAAGTTCTCAAAACAGGAAAATTTATAAAAATGGTTAATGTAAACCGGAGCTTGCCTAGCTGCTCTTGGTCGTAAGCTAGCTGTTCCTCTGGAGTGATGAAGTATAAGACTTTGGGCTCTTCCTCAGCGACTACATGTGATAAATACAAATATGTGTCAATTTAAATGCATTTGAATTGAAGTTAAACTTGTGAGAGCTATAAGTCTTACTAGACAAGCCCAATGACTCTGAAATTTTTACTGTGGTTTTTATACAACCTAAACAGAGACTTGCCCAAGTTTCGTTTGCAGCAAGGCTCATTTGAGATCTCCACAAATAATTATGTACTTGGCCTTAATTGGAGCTCCTAGGGTGTTCTAGGGATTTTCATGGAGCAATCCATGCCTTTCTGAAAACTATATTTTCCGAGGGTTCTAATGGAGTTGGTTTCACGTAATTTGAAGGTTCCTAGCCAAAGATATGAGCTAAACAAGTTCAGAGAATTTCTGAGAAATGTTTCTGGACATTTTTCATTTTCTCTGGAACAGTTTTATTAATCACACCATTAGGTGGACAAATGAGATCAAATGGATATGAAATTTTGATGGTAGCTCATGGATATTTTGGTGAACATACTAGCAAAATTTTAGAATTTTCCTTCAAAGGGTTCTCCAGTTAAAATACTAAACAGATTAAATCTTGAAGAATTAATGCTGGAGAAATAAGGATTTTCATAAAGTGAAACTTGATTTTTTGGAAAGTACTCAGAGAGATGAATCTAACAAAATTTGGTTCACTCGATTTGGAGTTTTCTAGCAAAAGTTATGCTCTTCAAAAGTTTGGGGAAAATCTGGAATTTTAATTAATCGTGGAAAAATTCAAAACACTGACGGTGGGTCCAGGGGACACGTGTCTAGAATCGGGACAGCGCCACATGGGGGCCACAGATTTAATTCCCATGCTGTCACAGCTGATACGCGCCCACAGGAGATCCGATCGCCGGTTTCCTCCCACTGACAGCGGGCCCGGCCCTGGTCGTCGTCTACCTCATGCCTCCCGCGCGGTAGCGCCGCCGAGGTCGCCGGAGCACCGCCAAACTCGATCGTCCGGTCAGATCCCATGCTATAACTCGCCGCCAGCCCCTAATTTTGTGTGCTGAACACGTTGGGAGGGTTTCCCCATCTCGACGTTGGCTCTAACCGAGCCCACGACGGTGCGGCGGCTCGGGAAGAGTTCGGCGACGTTGCTCCGACGTGCTAGCCTACCAAAAGCTTGGTGGAGTGGCCCTACAGCACCAGTGGTGGCTCGGGAAGCTTGGCATGGTGGTAGACAGGCCCGGGAATAGCTCCAAGGTGGGTCTCACCGTGCGTCCGATGCTTCCCGATAAAGCCGCCATCGGAAAACTTGGAAATACGCCGTGCACAGAGGTTTTCATGCTAGGTTTCGTGAAGCTAACCTATGCACCACTGAGTCTAGTTCCTGTGTGTGAAGTTTTGTGGAATCTAAATGAGAACCAAATGGGAATTTTGAAGTTCCTTACCCGAAAGTGACTTTGCACCAGCTGGAAGCAAACTGCAAAATTCACCGTCGACGCTCAACCTCTCAGCTCAAGAGGTGAGCTGTAGGAGGTCCTTGCGCGTCCAGAAGTAGCTCTGCTTGGCCGTGACAAGCCCGGGGTGAGGCTGCCCACGAGAGTACCTCCTCTCGGTTTTGTATCGGCCACCACGGGAAAGAGTGTTTCTCGGTGTAGGGAGCACGAGCTCACTAGGTGATGGTTTGAGGAGGTTGTAGAGAGCCCTGTGGTGCCATTTTGCTGCTCAGCCGAGGCTCACACGCAATCTTGGTGGGTAGCCGAGGATCGGAAGAGTAGCGGCGGCTCTGGTCAGTCTCTTGCGCGAGGGAGCAAAGAACTGATCAGCTCTGCCTCTGGCCGGCTCGGCTGTGGGGATAAGAGGGAGCAACGTCGGTTTAACACGGCTCAGGTTGAGCAGGAGCTGGCACCGGCGATCAGCTCGGTGGCGCGCTCGGCTGAAGCCTGAGTGTCACACCCGGTTTTTCCGAAGAACAACCAAGTGAATATTACATGTATGCCAGGATCATTTTCTCATACATGTGATGACAAATAGTGAAGCATCATTTATTACAAGCCAGGTGTCGAATATAAATAAGTCTTACATAGCAAATGTCTCGATGGACAATAATAAGTTCATCACAAGTAAATAAACTAGCAGCGGAATATTATTCTTGTGGGCTCCGTTACAGGCGTTGCCCGCGGGAATCCATGAACCTAGAAACCTTCTTCGGGTCCAAAGTCTTGGTCATTAAACACCACTTCATTATCTTGACCTGAGCAGCAATATAAACCAACAAATATGCAAGGTTGAGTACCGATGGTACTCAGCAAGTGTGGGAAAGATATGTCATGCATGGCTAAAGCAAGGAGAGATTGAACTCAGGGTTAAAGCACTACGCAATTAATACCTATCACCTTAGCTTATTAAGCACCTACATTACTACACAGGTGAAATGGTCCCAATTTCCCATCCCATCATCATAATCAAATAACCATAACATCATTTCCAATGTTAAGCTCCCCGCTTAACATTCACAACTTTCAAAACCATCATACTCTAATCATGAATAAGTCCAAGCCGCTCTTGACCGTGAGCACGGCTGTCATGACAGTTTTGACTCTGCAGAATTTGCACCACTGTACCCACATGTAGTGATTTAATCCCCCGTTGCCGGGTTGACTAAAAGAACCTCCATTATGCCAGTGGCTACGAACCACATTCACACTTCCCAGGTGTGTAGCCAGGAGATCACTACGAAGCCTTTACAAAGGGATTCCCAACAAGCATGGGCCCACTGAGGTTTCACCCCTAACAGCATACAAGAGGCTCCAACCCCGCTGCAGTGGCCCCCTCTTGAGCCTTGCGGTTCATATGGTAGTCCAGCTGACACCTATTCCCCGCACCATCCAACACACCCATACTACGCCGGGGATACACCAAATTAATTGGCCAAGCTGCCCCATCTCAGCATGTGGTTGGCACGGTAAAGCCAGGTTACATGCTCCATGAACCGGTCCTTAGGATCCAGGCAAGTACTAAACACAAACCCGAGTCTCGTGCACCCAGCACCAACCAAAACATCCAACTTGCCCTGATCCCTACCTATACATAACTCATAATATCTCATTCAATAGTATGGTAAAATAAACTGATGATCTCACATCCCAAATATCCCATTCTAAGCATGGCTAAGCATATGCATAATAATAAATGACATGATAAAATAAATCCCAACCCAAGCTACAAGGAAACAAGGTAATGCAATTCTAGGGAAACATCCTATCATGGGTTTCATCTATTCAATTGACAATGCAAATAATTCTATCTACACATCCTAGTATGGGATCAAAGTGGTCAAGGACACTTGCCTCCTTCCTGCTGCTCTTGGAATGTGTAGTCCTGATCTTGGAAAGGGAGAACTTGCTCTGGAGCAGGTTCTACATCATACCATCACACATAGCAAAAGAAAAACAACAATCCATAAGACATAGTTCACACTTTCACTTCATACAAACCTCACATTCACATTTATGAAAGCCATTCACAATTCTATGTGTTGTGGTTACTCTATGTGTGTTGATTTTGGCTTACATGCACTTTTAATCATGTACATATGATTTCTACTTTTGTATTCATATTCATGTTGGCATACTATATATGTATTTCCAATTTAAATAAATTCCTTATATTCAATTGATACACATTTTAGCTGCCAAGTAAGGCATGAAAGGTATTTTCCTACTTCATATGTGTCTTCAGACCTTCTACCAACCCTAAACTGAATTCTTTGGATTTTGGAAACTTCATTTATGATTTTCTAGTTATTTATCCTTAGCTTGCTATATTTTCAGATTTATTTCCTATGCCTAAATGTGAACTTTATTATAAAAATAGTAAGACACCTCATCTGAACAGAATAGCTTTTGGGTCTAAAATATATAATAATATATTTTTAAACTTCTCCTCTGATGTAAACTATTTTACATTTGTTTTACTAATTTTCAGAATTATTCTCTACTTAAAAATGTGTCCCTATAACTAATAAATGTGAATAATCAATTAAACAGATTCATTTCAGCCAAAAATCTATTTTTTATCTCACTCCAAGGTTTTCTAAGTACTGGGAAAGTTTATAATTTGAATTTGACAATATGTTTGTCCCACCTTTTAAATTTTAAATACTAGCCACATATTCAAATTCCTAACTTTAATATCAAATAGGGTTAAAAAGGTAAACTCACCCCACTACAGGGTCCATTATATTATTTTATGAATTTCCAGGGGTCAATCTACACTTAACAGAGGGGTTTTTCCTAATTTTTATTAAGTCCAGGGGCTAAAACTGATTTTTAAATGAATTTACATGATTTTCTGAAGTTCCAGGGGCTAGATCAGAAGTTTCCGGGGCTAGCTCTTATTTTCCGAGAACCCCAGGGGGTAGCGCGTAAGAATTCCAGTCTTTATAACGCGGGGCTGACGTGGACCGTCCAATTTAAAACAGACGGCTGAGATTATAACATCGAACCGGTACGCGGGGATTTAAACTCTACCGTGCGATTTAAAATAGACGGCGCACAAGCGGCCACGTCGCTCTGATCGAGCGCGGGCGGCGCTGCCCGGCGGCGCACGGCGGCGGGAGGCGGTGATCTCGCCGGAGAGTGTCGGATCTTCGTCAATTCTTCCTAAAACTGTGATTTTATGGCATAGATCGGTGGAGGGGAGGTCGGGGATCTCACCTCAGGGGTTTTCTTGAGCTCAGAGGTCCTGGAAAGCGATCGGCGACGAGGTCCGAGGTGAATTCACGGCGAGGCTCGTCGGCGCTGTGTTTTAACCGCAAACCACCGAGTTTTCTGCACCTGCGAGGTTCCCCGGAGGCGGTGGATCAAGACCAGCGAGTTAGATCAGAATTCCCGAGCGTAGATCGAGCAGAATTCGCCGGAGAAGCTCGGGTTCTCACCGGAAGGAAAGTCGGCGGATCGTGGGGAAAAAACGGGACGATGCCGGGGTTTTTATAGACGGGGGAGGGCGGCGGGTTGGTTTAGATCGAGCTGGAGTCTTCGGGGTCCGGAAGTCGGCTGGGAACGCGGGATTTTCCGGTCGGTTGCGATCGCGTGCGCGCGGGGAACAGTCCGGGTTTCGGACGATCGGGGGTTAGGGATGACAGGTGGGTCCCACCTGTCTGCGAGAGGGAGCGCGGGCGCGCGGCTGCGGGCTGGCGCGGGGGCTGGGTGGGCCGGCGGGTGGGTTTCGGCCCACTGGCCGGGAAGATTTGTTTTTTCTTTTTCTTTTTCTTTTTCATTTCTGTTTTGAGTTTAATTTGAATTCCAGTTTGAATTTGAATTTTTGCAACACATGAAACACGTCCAAAAAATTTTAAATTCCCCTCTTGACAGGATTTTGGGGTGTTACACCGAGAAACCGAATGCCCTGTCTTTCAGTCGGTTAAATTGCTAGTGAGGCTGACATGTGGGACCCACTCCCCTTTTAACCTCTGAAATTCAATTTTTCCCACTGCTCTAAACGGTAGAGACCCAAATACCCTTTGACATTTTAATTATCTACCAACTTACCATTTGATTGGATAGAATTCAAATTCTGCAGTGTTTGAATATATTTTCAGCACATATGCAGTTTGAAATTCAAATTGAGTTTGAATTTGCTAAAATTAGCTCATGTCAAGATTAACTCCAAATGGAGTGAAAATTGGTGTGTGAGCTCACAAAAATGTGCTGAGTATAAATATGCCTTCCACTTTTGAAATCATGGATGAAAGTAGTTTGAATTTAAATTGGAGTTCAAACTAGACTCTTTCTAGTTACACCCAAAAATACCTCAAAAAGGTTTTGGATTTGGGTGAATTTTGGCATGAGCATTCCTAGCAAGGTGTTGGAGTTTTCCATATGCTTACCCCTTAAAAGAATCTCGTCTCGAGATTATAAGGTGAAAATGAGAGAGAGGACGGTGGAAACTTACCGTACATGCGACGTGAAAAAGTCGGGGTAGTTAGCTCGAAGAAAACCTTCACTCTCCCATGTCGCTTCGTCTACGGAGTGAATACTCCAGAGAACTTTGTAGAACCACAACGTACGGTTGCGTGTGGTTCGGGCCTTTCCACCAATGATCTGAACCGGTTCCTCCCGATAAGTGAGATCCGGTTTCAGTTCTTCAATATCCCCCAGCTGAATGGTAGTTGATAGCTTAAGACACTTCCTCGGCTGAGAAATGTGAAAGACGTCGTGCACACCAGAAAGTGCTTCTGGTAATTTCAGCCGATATGCTACTGATCCACATCTTTCTGTAATCTGAAATGGACCGATGAATCGGGGTGCCAACTTTCCTCTCACCCCGAATCTGTTCACGCCCTTCATTTGAGATACACGTAGATACATGTGATCCCCGACTTCGAATTGTAATGGGCGTCTTCTCCGGTCCGCATACTGTTTTTGTCCGGATTGGGCAGCTTTTAGGTTTGCTTGAATTAGTCGAACCTTTTCCTCCGCGTGTTGACAAGATCAATCCCGAAGGTGACCCTTTCGCCAGACTCACACCAATTCAGTGGTGTGTGGCACTTTCTCCCGTATAGCGCCTCATAAAGCGCCATCTTGATGCTGGCTTGGTACCGATTTTTGTACGAGGACTTGTCTAACGGTAAGTGATCATCCCAATTCTTACCATGGTTGATAGCGCAAGCTCGTAACATATCCTCTAAAATTTGGTTTACCCGCTCAGTTTGCCCATCTGTCTGCGGATGGTACGCTGAACTATGGATCAGCTTTGTCCCCAATGCAGCGTGTACGTGCTCCCGAAAATGGGACACAAATAAGGTGCCCCGATCCGATACGATGGTGCGGGACGCCACACAAGCATAGGATCCGTGAGATGTACAATTCAGCATACTTCTTGACGTTGTAGTTGGTGTTGACCGTGATGAAATAAACAACTTTGGTGAGCCGGTCGACGATCACCCACACAGAATCATGCTTCTAAAAAGTGGTGGGTAAACCGATGATGAATTCCATGCTCACATCTTCCCACTTCCAGGCAGGAACGCCCAGTGGTTGTAGCAGTCCCGGTTCTCTCATGTGGTCTGCCTTCACCCTTCGACATGTATCACACTCGGACACATACTTTGCGATCTCCCGCTTCATCCGTGTCCACCAAAACTTGCTTCTGAGTTCTTGATACATTTTGTTACTGCCGGGGTGAATAGAAAACTTTGACAAGTGAGCCTCATCAACGATTTTATTCCGTAACTCCAGGTTATGGGGTACGACAATCCAGTCCTTGAACCATAGGATGCCGTCTCCGTCTTTTCGGAAACATTTCAGCTCCCCACTGTCTATACGTCTCCTCAAATGCGACATGCCCTTGTCATGTTTCTGAGCTGCCGCTATCTCTTCAAGAATGGTGAGGATCAAAGATAAAAGTTGTAGAGAGCTCCATGTGGAATCACATGTAATGGTGGCTCGCTCTCTTTCAACGGGGTGATGGTCAGATTGTTGACGTGTGACTTGCGACTCAGCGCGTCCACCACTATGTTTGCTTTACCGGGGTGATAATGGATCTATATTTCGTAATTCTTTATCAACTCCAACCATCTTCGCTGCCTCATGTTCAGCTCTTTCTGAGTGAATATGTACTTGAGGCTTTTGTGATCGGTATATAAATGCACGAGGTTACCGAGTAGGTAGTGCCTCCACATTTTGATTGTGAGTACCACGGCAGCAAGCTCTAAGTCATGAGTTGAATAATTCTGCTCATGGTTTCTGAACTGCCGTGATCCATACGCGACCACCCTTCGGTCTTGCATCAGCACACATCCGAGCCCAATACCGGATGCATCACAGTACACATCGAACGGTTTTGTTGTGTCTGGCTGCACCAAAATCGGTGCTGATGTTAGGTGCTTCACTAATGCCTTGAACGCTGTTTCACATGCTGGACTCCAAACATATTTGGTAGCCTTCTTCAGCAGCTCTGTCATTGGCTTGGCAATCTTTGAGAAGTTCGGAATGAACCTCTGATAATATCCCGTGAGTCCGAGGAAGCTCCGTACCTCATGAACAGTTCTCAGGGACTTCCAATTCAGCACTTGTGTGATCTTACTCGGGTCTACAGTGATGCCCTCCGCTGATATAACATGCCCGAGGAACGGCACTTGCGATATCCAGAATTCGCACTTGCTGAATTTCGCGTATAGTTTGTGATCCCGCAGCCGTTGCAAGACTATACGCAGATGCTTCGTGTGTTCTTCCCCTGACTTGGAATATACCAATATGTCATCGATGAAGACCACGACAAACTTGTCCAGCTCCGGCATGAATACCGAGTTCATCAAGTACATGAAGTGAGCTGGAGCATTGGTGAGGCCGAAGGACATGACCAAGTACTCATAAAGTCCATACCTCGTCAAGAAAGCTGTCTTCAGAATATCCTCAGCCCGTATCTTAATCTGATGGTACCCGGATCTTAAGTCCATCTTGGAAAAGATCTTTGCTTCGACCAACTGATCAAACAACATGTCGATCCGTGGCAACGGGTACTTGTTCTTGATGGTTACGGTGTTTAGTGGACGATAGTCCTTCATGAATAATGCTGAACAGCGCCATGGAGAGGAGCTCGGCCTAATAAAACCCTTCTCCAGCAGGTCCGTTAACTGCGTCTTTAGTTCAGCCAATTCCTTGGGCACCATCTTGTACGGCCTTCGGGATATTGGCATGGTTCCCGGTGCAAGTTCAATCTTGAACTCCACCTCTCGGTTGGGCGGCATCCCCGGTAAATCATCCGGGAACACGTCAGGGAACTCACGGACTACTAGAATGTCTTCCAATCTGATGGTTGTGGATTGATATACACTTGAAAGTTTTATTTCTGGACTGTCCAGAAATAAAGAGTGTGACTCGTGCATTTCTGGGTGTAGATACACGACTCAGAGGACGGTGTCTAAAACAGCGCCGTGGCGGGTTAACCACGACATCCCTAAGATGACATCGACCTTCTTTCCCTCTAAAACTATGAGAGACGTAGGGTATACTATACCCTCTAAGCATAACGGTACTTTAGAAACCATCATGCTTGCTGAAATCTTCCCACCCAGTGAACAAATCAAATATGGACTTTCGGTGGGTAGTATTTGCAAGCTGTTTTTCACAATAAAAGCTTGGCTAATGAAATTATGCGTGGCGCCTGAATCAAATAACACTATAGCGGGATGCTGGTGGAGTTGGAACATACCCGCAAGGGTTGGCTCTCCCTCTGGCATGTCCTCTATGGCAATTTGGTGGACGGTGCCGGCCTAGGATTTGCCCGCCGTGCATTAGTGGGGTTCCGGGGCTGATTCCTCCCCGGAAACTGCGGTGCCACTCCGCCGCCTTGCCTCTCAGGACAGTTGTTGGCGAAATGTCCTAGGCGACCACATTTGTAGCAGGTGGCTGCTAACTGGCCGGTGCTTGGGGGACGAAAGCCCGGCGTGCGATGCTGAGGTGCATACGCATGCGGCATCGCCCGCTGCTGCTGTTGTTGCTGCGGAGGTGGTGCTGGTAGTGCCGGCCTGAATGCCGGTGGAGAATATGGCCGACCGCGGAATGGCATCGACCTCTGTGGTGCCTGCCAGCGTTGACCCGATGGTGAGCGATTCACCATCCAGTATTTTTAAGAAGGACCACCTCCTTCTCCGCTGCTTTGCGGCGTGCTTCGCTTCCTCTCCGCCGCCGCTAACTCCTTGCCGGAGTCCTCCTGAACAATGCAGCATCAATAATATCATTGAGGCTGCCGCGATTGAACATCGCCAGCTTGTCCTTCAGGAGCGGGTTAAGCCCCTGGTAAAAATGATCCCGCCGCTGCTCATCGGTATCAGCGTGATAAGAAGCATAGAGTGCAAGATCATTGAACGCCTGGAGTATTCCAGCGAGTTCCATCTTCCTTGCTGCAGGCGAAGGAACTCCTGCGTCTTCCTCTTCATAATACCCGGCGGTATGTGATAGGCCCTGAAAACCATCACAGGCGTTGCCCGGGGGTCTCCATGAACCTAGAAACCTTCTTAGGGTCCAAAGTCTTGGTCATTATACACCACCCTCATTATCTTGACCTGAGCAGCAATATAAACCAACAAAATATGCAAGGTTGAGTACCGATGGTACTCAGCAAGTGTGGGAAAGTTATGTCATGCATGGCTAGAACAAGGGGAGGTTGAACTCATGGTTAAAGCACTACGCAATTAATACCTATCACCTTAGCTTATTAAGCACCTACATTACTACACAGGTGAAATGGTCCCAATCTCCCATCCCATCATCATAATTCAAATAACCCTAACATCATTTCCAATGTTAAGCTCCCCGCTTAACATCCACAACTTCCAAAACCATCAATCCTCTAATCATGAATAAGTCCAAGCCGCTCTTGACCGTGAGCACGGCTGTCATGACAGTTTTGACTCTGCAGAGTTTGTACCACTGTACCCACATGTAGTGATTTCATCCCCCGTTGCCGGGTGGACTAAAAGAACCTCCATTATGCCAGTGGCTACGAACCACATTCACACTTCCCAGGTGTGTAGCCAGGAGATCACTACGAAGCCTTTACAAAGGGATTCCCGACGAGCGTGGGCCCACTGAGGTTTCACCCCTAACAGCATACAAGAGGCTCCAACCCCGCTGCAGTGGCCCCCTCTTGAGCCTTGCGGTTCATATGGTAGTCCAGCTGACACCTATTCCCCACACCATCCAACACACCCATACTACGCCGGGGATACACCTAATTAATTGGCCAAGCTGCCCCATCTCAGCATGTGGTTGGCACGGTAAAGCCAGGTTACATGCTCCATGAACCGGTCCTTAGGATCTAGGCAAGTACTAAACACAAACCCGAGTCTCGTGTACCCAGCACACAACCAAAACATCCAACTTGCCTTGATCCCTACCTCTACATAACTCACAATATCTCATTCAAGAGTATGGTAAAATAAACTGATGATCTCATATCCCAAATATCCCATTCTAAGCATGGCTAAGCATATGCATAATAATAAATGACATGATAAAATAAAACCCAACCCAAGCTACAAGGAAACAAGGTAATGCAATTCTAGGGAAACTTCCTAACATGGGTTTCATATTTCATTTGACAATGCAAATAATTCTATCTACACATCCTAGCATAGGATCAAAGTGGTCAAGGACACTTGCCTCCTTCCTGCTGCTCTTGAAATGGGTAGTCCTGATCTTGGAAAGGAATAACTTGCTCTTGAGCAGGTTCTACATCATACCATCACACATAGCAAAAGAAAAACAACAATCCGTAAGACATAGTTCACACTTCCACTTCATACAAACCACACATTCACATGTAACAAAGCCATTCACAACTTCTATGTGTTGTGTTTACTCTATGTGTGTTGACCTTTGGCTTACATGCACTTTTAATCATGTGTATATGATTCCTACTTTTGTATTCACATTTATGCTTGCATACTTTATATATGTGTTTCCAATTTAAATAAATTCCTTATATTCAGTTACTACACCTTTTAGCTACCCAGTATGCATGAAAGGTATTTTCCTTCTCCATATGTGTCTTCAGAATTTCTACCAACCCTAAACTGAATTCTTTGGATTTTAGAAACTCCATTTATCCTTTACTAGTTGCTATATTTTCAGATTTATTTCCTATGCCTAAATGTGAACTTTATTATGAAAATAACAAGACACATCATCTAAACAGAATAGGTTCTGATCTAAAATATTTAATAACCTATTTTGACCTTTTCCTCTGATGTAAACTATTTTACATTTATTTTCCTAATTTTCAGAACTATTCTTCACTTAAAAATGTGTCCCTATAACTAATAAATGTGAATAATAAATTAAACAGATTCATTTCAGCCAAAAATCTATTTTTATCTCACTCCAAAGTTTTCTAAGTACTGAGAAAGTTTTTAATTTAAATTTGACAATATGTTTGTCCCACTTTTAAAATTTTAAATACTAGCCACATATTCAATTTCCTAAATTTAATATCAAACAGGGTTAAAAAGGTAAACTCACCCCACTACAGGGTCTATAATATTATTTTAACAATTTTCAGGGGTCTAGCTATACATAACAGAGGAGTTTTTCCTAATTTTTATTAAGTCCAGGGGCTAAAACTGATTTTTAAATGAATTTACATGATTTTCTGAAGTTCCAGGGGCTAGATCAGAAGTTTCCGGGGCTAGCTCTTATTTCCCGAGAACCCCAGGGGGTAGCACGTAAGATTTCCAATGTTTATAACGCGGGGCTTACGTGGACCATCCGATTTAAAACAGACGGCTGAGATTATAACGTCAAACCGGTACGCGGGGATTTAAACTCTACCGTGCGATTTAAAATAGACGGCGCACAAGCGGCCACGTCGCTCTGATCGAGCGCGGGTGGCGCTGCCCGGCGGCGCACGGCGGCGGGAGGCGGCGATCTCGCCGGAGAGTTTCGGATCTTCGTCAATTCTTCCTAAAACTTTGATTTTATGGCATAGATCGGTGGAGGGGAGGTCGGGGATCTCACCTCGGGGGTTTTCTTGAGCTCGGAGGTCCTGGAAGGCGGTCGGCGACGAGGTCCGAGGTGAATTCATGGCGAGGCTCGTCGGCGCTGTGTTTGAACCGCAAACCACCGATTTTTCTGCACCTGCGAGGTTCCCCGGAGGCGGTGGATCAAGACCAGCGAGTTAGATCGGAATTTCCGAGCGTAGATCGGCCAGAATTCGACGGAGGGGCTCGGGTTCTCACCGGAGTAAAAACGGCGGATCGCGTGGGAAAAACAGAACGAGGCCGGGGTTTTTATAGACGGGGGAGGGCGGTGGGTTTGTTTAGATCGAGTGGGAGTCCTCTGGAACAAGAATTCGGCCGGAAATTGGATCGGTTGCGATCGCGCGCGCGCGAGTGAACAGTCTGAGTTTCGGACGATCGGGGGTTATGGATGACAGGTGGGTCCCACCTATCTGAGAGAGAGAGCGCGGGCGCGCGGCTGCGGGCTGGCGCGGGGCAGGGTGGGCCGGCTGGTGGGTTTCGGCCCACTGGCCGGGTTTTTTCTGTTTTCCTTTTTCTTTTCCTATTTCTTTTCTGTTTTGAGTTTAATTTGAATTCCAGTTTAAATTTGAATTTTTGCAAC
This sequence comes from Neostapfia colusana, assembly GCA_030760725.1. NCBI lineage: Eukaryota > Viridiplantae > Streptophyta > Magnoliopsida > Poales > Poaceae > Neostapfia > Neostapfia colusana. Next base: position 59,964,305 of record JASWHV010000005.1, on the reverse strand, counting down.
ACATGCAACACGTCCAAAAAATTTTAAACTCCCCTCTGAACAGGATTTTGGGGTGTCACAGCTCTACCCCCTTAAAATAAATCTCGTCCTCGAGATTGGTGGTTCTAAGAAAACAATTCCGAGAATTGTGCCTTAAGCTCATCTTCTCGCTCCCAGGTGGCTTCCTCTTCTGAGTGATGCTTCCACTGCACCTTGCACATCCGGATTCTTTTATTTCTGGTGAGGCGTTCCATTGTCTCCAAAATCTTGTATGGTTGCTCGACATAAGACAAATCCTCAGCTATGTCCACTTCATTCATGGGTAACACCTCTTCAGGCGTCCTCAGGCATTTCTTGAGTTGTGACACATGGAATACATCGTGCACATCCGATAGGCGAGCCGGTAATTCCAGTTGATACGCCACTTCGCCTTTCCTCTCCAGAACTTGAAAGGGTCCGATGTATCGAGGTGACAACTTCCCTTTCACCTTGAACCGGCGAAGTCCTCGGATAGGGGACACCTTGAGATAGACATAGTCTCCCACGTTGAAAACGAGCTCTCTTCTTCGTACATCGGCATAGCTCTTTTGGCGTGTCTGTGCTATCCTCAAGTTGTTGCGAATTTCCCTCACCTTCGCCTCGGCTTCTTGGAGTACTTCTGGACCAAACACTTTACTTTCCCCTGTTTGGCTCCAAAATAGGGGAGTTTTGCACTTCCTCCCGTACACAGCTTCAAACGGTGACATCTTCATACTAGCTTGATAGCTGTTGTTATAGGAGAATTCCGCATACGGTAAGTTCTTGTCCCAACTCCGATTGTTTTTTAGTGCACATGCCCTCAGCATATCTTCAAGGATCTGATTGGTTCTTTCCGTCTGCCCGTCAGTTTGGGGATGATAGGCAGAGCTGAAATTCAGATGGGTTCCCATGGTTTCATGCAATTTTTACCAGAACCTTGAGGTGAACTGCGTCCATGGTAACACACGATCCTTGCCATGTACAACTCTGCCAATTTGGATCCGCTGTAGCTTTCTTTCACGCGATGAAATGAGCTACCTTGGTTTGCCTGTGAATGATGACCCATATTGAATCATATCCTGATTGGGTCCTAGGCAATCCCACTATGAAATCCATACTGATTTCTTCCCATTTCCATTCAGGCACTTTGAGTGGTTGCAATAATCCCGCGGGTCGTTGATGTTCTGCTTTCACCAACTGACATGTGTCACATAGGGCAACATGTTCCGCGACATCTCGCTTCATGCCATACCACCAATACCTGCTCTTGAGGTCCTGGTACATCTTCGTACTCCCAGGATGAATGGAATAGTCGGAATCTTGAGCCTCCTTCAAAATTAATTCACGGATCTCCTTTACTTCAGGCACACAGATCCTTTTCCCGTGCCACATCGTACCTTGTTCATCCTCTCTGAAACCAGGAGCTTTATTTTCCTTGATGAGTTGCCTGATTCTTGTATCTTCTCATCGTTCTTTTGACCATCGCGTATGTCTTGCTCTAGTGTGGAGTCCACTTCCATGGCGATGGCTTCACCACTATTCACAAGGCATAGATTGAGCCTTATAACCTCATCCTTCAATTCTGCAGGCATGTCTTTTAAGCTCTACTTATTGACTTGCACTTTCCGATTTAAAGCATCGGCCACGACGTTTGCTTTCCCAGGATGATAGTTGATGCCCACATCAAAGTCATTGATTAGCTCTAACCATCTCCTTTGTCTGAGGTTGAGATCTGGCTGTGTGAAAATGTACTTCAGACTCTTATGATCCTATATATATCCGTCCTCTTCCCCATCAAATAGTGTCGCCAAATTTTCAACGCGTGTACCACTGCTGCTAGTTCTAGGTCATGTGTAGGATAGTTTTTCTCGTGCTTCCAGAGTTGTCGGGATGCATAAGCCACGACATGCCCTTCTTGCATGAGAACACATCCCAACCCGTTTCCAGAGGCATCGCAGTACACCGTGAAATTCTTCTGCATATCTGGCATAACCAACACTGGGGCTGTTGTCAATCTTTTCTTTAGCTCCTGAAAACTCGTCTCGCACTGTGGCGTCCATGTGAATGTGATTCCCTTCTCCAACAGTTTGGTGAGGGGTCTCGAGATCTTAGAGAATCCCTCAATAAACCGTCGATAGTATCCAGCCAATCCCAAAAAGCTTCGAACTTCTCCGACATTTTCAGGGGTTTTCCACTTCTGTATATCCTCGATTTTGGCAGGACCCACGGAGATTCCTCCCTCCGAGATTATATGTCCTAAGAAGGGAACTCTCTTCAGCCAAAACTCACACTTGCTCAACTTGGCATATAGTTGGTGTTCTCTCAGCCTTTGCAACACCAACCTTAGATGTTTCTCATGTTCTTCTTCATCTTTGGAGAAGACGAGAATGTCATCTATGAAAACCACCACAAATTTGTCCAGATATTCCATGAAAACCTTGTTCATGAGATACATGAAGTACGCCGGGGAATTAGGTAGCCCGAAAGGCATGACAGTGTATTCATACAATCCATACCGAGATACGAAAGCTGTCTTGGGAATATCAGATTGCCTTATCTTGAGTTGGTGGTATCCCGACCTGAGATCAATTTTCGAGAACACACAAGCTCCCCTCAACTGATCAAACAAGTCTTCAATGCGGGGTAATGGGTACTTGTTCTTGATGGTTACCTCATTCAAGGCACGGTAATCCACGCATAACCTTTGGGTTCCGTCCTTTTTGGGCACAAATATTACCGGAGCTCCCCATGGTGAGGAACTAGGGCGAATATACCCCTTCTCCGTCAATTCTCTCAAATGATCCTTGAGTTCTTCTAGCTGCTTGGAGTCCATCCGATAAGGTCTCTTATATATCGGGGTTGTTCCAGGCACTAGCTCAATTGCGAATTCCACTTCACGATCGGGAGGCATACCTGGCAAATACTCCGGAAAAACATCTGGATATTCCCTGATGGTCCTGATCTCCTCAACTTTCACCTCAACTTAATTTAATTTAATGTCCCTCCTAGGCTCGTGTATTGTTATGAACTTTACTCTTGTGCCACTAGGGTGAGTTAGTTCCACCGTTCTGGTCGAACAATGGATGATTCCTTTATGTTTGGTCAACCAATCCATACCCAAAATAATATCTATCCCTTGTGAATCTATCACTATGAGGTTGGCAGTAAATACTACCCCATTAATGTCTAGATTCACCCTGGGACACACTTGTCTTGTCCTTATTTCTCCACCTGGAGAGTTTACTGCTAGCATATGGTTCATTTGTGTTGTTGCTAGATCATGCTTCTTAACAAACCCTTGAGCAATGAACGAGTGGGTAGCACCAGAATCAAACAGCAGGGTTGCAATGTGTAAATTGGCAGGAAACTTACCAACTACCACGTCAGGTGCCTCTTGTGCTTCCTCCATGGTCACGTGGTTCACCTGTCCTGTCATTACATTCTGCTGTTGTGGCTGCGTGGGCTTCTTCTTTGGGCACTTGTGGGCGTAGTGCCCCACTTCACCACAGCTAAAACATTGCACCCCAACCTTAGGTGCCTGGCCTTTGTTGTCTTGGGGTTGGTTTGGAGGTCCTTGCACTGCTGGTCGAGGTGCATATGCGGGGCGAGGCTGCTGTACAAACTGACGTTGCGGCTGTGCTGGTGCTGCCGGAGGCCTGTAGTTCGGGTTGTACCCTCTTGGTGCTGAGTAGGGTACCGCAGCACGGTTCGTCTGCCCTGCAGGTTGCTGCATCAGACGTGGGCGGGTGTTGCTCCCTGAGGCTTGATGTGACCACCCGGCCTTCCTCTTATTCTCATTTTCCAAGGCCTTCAGCTTCCTTTCTACCACAAACGCTCTGTCCACCATCTTTTGGAAGCTTTCATACTCATTTGAGGACATTGCACACTGCATTTCTGCGTTAAGTCCTTCCACGAAACAATCTTGTTTCTGCTCATCAGTCTCTATGTCTCGTGGGGCATAACGGGATAGTTGAGTAAATTTCGTGAGGTATTCCCTCACCGTCATGTTTCCCTGCCGCAGTCCCAAGAACTCCTTCCTCTTGTTTTTGAGTTCACCTCTTGGGATGTAATGGTTGCGGAAGCTACTCTTGAACTCTTCCCAATTGATGTTCTCAGGGTCATGATGGGCGGCCACGTAGGCGGTCCACCAATCAGCAGCAGGTCCATGCAATTGATGAGAGGCAAAGAGCACCCTCTCATACCCTTGGCACTGTATGATCCTCATCTTGCTCTCAATGGTCTTTAGCCAATCATCTGCCTCCAGAGGTTCAGCAGCACTTGCAAACTTTGGAGGTTGAGTTCCTAGAAACTCACTCAACCTTGGTTGGCGTGGTGCAGCTTGTGGAGGTGGAACTTGATGCAAGTTGGCCACCACTTGAGTCAAGTTCTGGATGAGCTGATTTTGATTCTCCAGCATTTGGTGGAGGGGATCAACTCCTTCACGGCGACCACCCCTGTCCTGGCCTCCAGAAAGATGAGGGTTGGAGGCCTCATCGTTGTTGTTGGCGGGGTTGGCGGCACGTCCTTTTCCTCTTCCGGCCATCTGGCATGATCAACCAATGTTAATTTAAAGCATTACGTATCATCTTACTACTTTCACTTTTTTGTACTTTGAAGTGTTGAGGCTTTGTTATACTTTTCTGAGGGTTCATATCTCACACAAAAATAAATGCAATATTATTTCATGTGGGTTCACACACCAAAGCAAAACAATCAGGAGACGAGGCTGTGGACAATTCCTCATGGCTTCCACAACTCATGTCACACACCAATCATTAACACACCATTAACTAAGATAACGACTCGATTACTCGACATCCTGCTAAACTAAGGGAAGGACTCTACACTACTCGTATTCACTGAGCTGGCTCCTCAGGGTCTTCCTCATCATTGCTGCTGCCTTCTGACTCTGCTTTGGGTGGGGAAGCTGCTGGTGGAGAAGTGCGACGACGCCTATTCGCCCGGCGATCTGGGGAGTCAGGAGTCCATGTATCATTCACGGTGACACACAGTTCATTCCCATCTCCTCTTTCTCTCGCCCTTAAGCAGGCTCGCAGCAACGCCTCCGTTTCCTTCAGGGTGTCCCGAACATCCTGAAGTTCTTGCTGACACTCCTGCAGTCGAGTGCTGAGCATAGTAGCATCCTCCAAGCACAAGTCCATGTGCTCATGGGAAGTCCCTTGCTGCACTGGCGGGTACTTATACTCTGTTGTACCACTCTCACGCTGGAGGACATACATGTACGCAGTCCTGTCTAGTTGGCGACGATAGATGTGACTCTGGCAGGTGATGGCCTCCCAAGTGACATCCTTCTCCACATCGACCTGTGTTGCTCGACAAGCTGGAGAGTGGTGAATCTTGAGCAGCTGATTTTCGTGGATAATCCTCATTTCTGAACTCCATTCTTCCCTCTTCTCACGGGTGGTCCTGGTGGAGCTATAGTGCATGATTAGCTTGCCCGTATTGCCGGTGGCTTGGAGCATACGTCGAAGACGGCGCAACAAGCCTCCTACTGCCAATCCGTAGAAAGGTACGTCACCGGACGGCTCTCCTCTCTTTCGGCAAGGGCAACTACGGGAACTCTCCCTCCTGTGGACTTGCGAGCGGTGCGAATCATGCGAACCATCTAAAACAAAAAGCATTTAAACTTAGGTTAGTTAAACTTTTAAACAAAAATCCTATTTTGAATGAAAGTTGGGGTAAGATGAAGAAAGTGACTTCATTAAATAAAACTTTTCAACACACACCTTGTAAAATAGTTTTTAAGAAAATAGGGCCCTTAAATACATCCATTTCTACCTAGGTCTACGTTCCTACGGGCAACCTTGGCTCTGATACCACTTCTGTCACACCCGGTTTTTCCGAAGAACAACCGAGTGATATCACATGTATGCCAGGATCATTTTCTCATACATGTGATGACAAATAGTGAAGCATCATTTATTACAAGCCAGGTATCGAATATAAATAAGTCTTACATAGCATATGTCTCGATGGACGATAATAAGTTCATCACAAATAAATAATCTAGCAGCGGAATATTATTCTTGTGGGCTCCGTCACAGGCGTTGCCCGGGGGTCTCCATGAACCTAGAAACCTTCTTCGGGTCCATAGTCTTGGTCATTATACACCACCCTCATTATCTTGACCTGAGCAGCAATATAAACCAACAAAATATGCAAGGTTGAGTACCAATGGTACTCAGCAAGTGTGGGAAAGTTATGTCATGCATGGCTAGAACAAGGGGAGGTTGAACTCATGGTTAAAGCACTACGCAATTAATACCTATCACCTTAGCTTATTAAGCACCTACATTACTACACAGGTGAAATGGTCCCAATCTCCCATCCCATCATCACAATTCAAATAACCATAACATCATTTCCAATGTTAAGCTCCCCGCTTAACATCCACAACTTCCAAAACCATCAATCCTCTAATCATGAATAAGTCCAAGCCGCTCTTGACCGTGAGCACGGCTGTCATGACAGTTTTGACTCTGCAGAGTTTGTACCACTATACCCACATGTAGTGATTTCATCCCCCGTTGCCGGGTGGACTAAAAGAACCTCCATTATGCCAGTGGCTACGAACCACATTCACACTTCCTAGGTGTGTAGCCAGGAGATCACTACGAAGCCTTTACAAAGGGATTCCCGACGAGCGTGGGCCCACTGAGGTTTCACCCCTAACAGCATACAAGAGGCTCCAACCCCGCTGCAGTGGCCCCCTCTTGAGCCTTGCGGTTCATATGGTAGTCCAGCTGACACCTATTCCCCGCACCATCCAACACACCCATACTACGCCGGGGATACACCTAATTAATTGGCCAAGCTGCCCCATCTCAGCATGTGGTTGGCACGGTAAAGTCAGGTTACATGCTCCATGAACTGGTCCTTAGGATCCAGACAAGTACTAAACACAAACCTGAGTCTCGTGCACCCAGCACACAACCAAAACATCCAACTTGCCTTGATCCCTACCTCTACATAACTCACAATATCTCATTCAAGAGTATGGTAAAATAAACTGATGATCTCATATCCCAAATATCCCATTCTAAGCATGGCTAAGCATATGCATAATAATAAATGACATGATAAAATAAAACCCAACCCAAGCTACAAGGAAACAAGGTAATGCAATTCTAGGGAAACTTCCTCACATGGGTTTCATATTTCATTTGACAATGCAAATAATTCTATCTACACATCCTAGCATAGGATAAAAGTGGTCAAGGACACTTGCCTCCTTCCTGCTGCTCTTGAAATGGGTAGTCCTGATCTTGGAAAGGAATAACTTGCTCTTGAGCAGGTTCTACATCATACCATCACACATAGCAAAAGAAAAACAACAATCCATAAGACATAGTTCACACTTCCACTTCATACAAACCACACATTCACATGTAACAAAGCCATTCGCAACTTCTATGTGTTGTGTTTACTCTATGTGTGTTGACCTTTGGCTTACATGTACTTTTAATCATGTGTATATGATTCCTACTTTTGTATTCACATTTATGCTTGCATACTTTATATATGTGTTTCCAATTTAAATAAATTCCTTATATTCAATTACTACACCTTTTAGCTACCCAGTATGCATGAAAGGTATTTTCCTTCTCCATATGTGTCTTCAGAATTTCTACCAACCCTAAACTGAATTCTTTGGATTTTAGAAACTCCATTTATCCTTTACTAGTTGCTATATTTTCAGATTTATTTCCTATGCCTAAATGTGAACTTTATTATGAAAATAACAAGACACATCATCTAAACAGAATAGGTTCTGATCTAAAATATTTAATAACCTATTTTTGACCTTTTCCTATGATGTAAACTATTTTACATTTATTTTCCTAATTTTCAGAACTATTCTTCACTTAAAAATGTGTCCCTATAACTAATAAATGTGAATAATAAATTAAACAGATTCATTTCAGCCAAAAATCTATTTTTATCTCACTCCAAAGTTTTCTAAGTACTGAGAAAGTTTTTAATTTAAATTTGACAATATGTTTGTCCCACTTTTTAAATTTTAAATACTAGCCACATATTCAATTTCCTAAATTTAATATCAAACAGGGTTAAAAAGGTAAACTCACCCCACTACAGGGTCTATAATATTATTTTAACAATTTTCAGGGGTCTAGCTATACATAACAGAGGAGTTTTTCCTAATTTTTATTAAGTCCAGGGGCTAAAACTGATTTTTAAATGAATTTACATGATTTTCTGAAGTTCCAGGGGCTAGATCAGAAGTTTCCGGGGCTAGCTCTTATTTCCCGAGAACCCCAGGGGGTAGCACGTAAGATTTCCAGTGTTTATAACGCGGGGCTGACGTGGACCGTCTGATTTAAAACAGACGGCTGAGATTATAACGTCAAACCGGTACGCGGGGATTTAAACTCTACCGTGCGATTTAAAATAGACGGCACACAAGCGGCCACGTCGCTCTGATCGAGCGCGGGCGGCGCTGCCCGGCGGCGCACGGCAGCGGGAGGCGGCGATCTCGCCGGAGAGTTTCGGATCTTCGTCAATTCTTCCTAAAACTGTGATTTTATGGCATAGATCGGTGGAGGGGAGGTCGGGGATCTCACCTCGGGGGTTTTCTTGAGCTCGGAGGTCCTGGAAGGCGGTCGGCGACGAGGTCCGAGGTGAATTCATGGCGAGGCTCGTCGGCGCTGTGTTTGAACCGCAAACCACCAATTTTTCTGCACCTGCGAGGTTCCCCGGAGGTGGTGGATAAAGACCAGCGAGTTAGATCGGAATTTCCTAGCGTAGATCGGCCAGAATTCGCCGGAGGGGCTCGGGTTCTCACCGGAGTAAAAACGGCGGATCGCGTGGGAAAAACAGAATGAGGCCGGGGTTTTTATAGACAGGGGAGGGCGGTGGGTTTGTTTAGATCGAGTGGGAGTCCTCCGGAACAAGAATCCGGCCGGAAATCCGATCGGTTGCGATCGCGCGCGCGCGGGTGAACAGTCTGAGTTTCGAACGATCGGGGGTTATGGATGACAGGTGGGTCCCACCTGTCTGAGAGAGAGAGCGTGGGCGCGCGGCTGCGGGCTGGCGCGGGGCAGGGTGGGCCGGCTGGTGGGTTTTGGCCCACTGGCCGGTTTTTTTCTGTTTTCCTTTTTCTTTTTCTATTTCTTTTCTGTTTTGAGTTTAATTTGAATTCTAGTTTAAATTTGAATTTTCGCAACACATGCAACACGTCCAAAAAATTTTAAACTCCCCTCTGAACAGGATTTTGTGGTGTCACAGCTCTACCCCCCTTAAAATAAATCTCGTCCTCGAGATTGGTGGTTCTAAGAAAACAATTCCGGGAATTGTGCCTTAAGCTCATCTTCTCGCTCCCTAGTGGCTTCCTCTTCTAAGTGATGCTTCCACTGCACCTTGCACATCCAGATTCTTTTATTTCTGGTGAGGCGTTCCATTGTCTCCAAAATCTTGTATGGTTGCTCGGCATAAGACAAATCCTCAGCTATGTCCACTTCATTCATGGGTAACACCTCTTCAGGCGCCCTCAGGCATTTCTTGAGTTGTGACACATGGAATACATTGTGCACATCCGATAGGCGAGCCGGTAATTCCAGTTGATACGCCACTTCGCCTTTCCTCTCCAGAACTTGAAAGGGTCCGATGTATCGAGGTGACAACTTCCCTTTCACCTTGAACCGACGAAGTCCTCGGATAGGGGATACCTTGAGATAGACATAGTCTCCCACGTTGAAAACGAGCTCTCTTCTTCGTACATCGGCATAGCTCTTTTGGCGTGTCTGTGCTATCCTCAAGTTGTTGCGAATTTCCCTCACCTTCGCCTCGGCTTCTTGGAGTACTTCTGGACCAAACACTTTACTTTCCCCTGTTTGGTTCCAAAACAGGGGAGTTCTGCACTTTGTCCCGTACACAGCTTCAAACGGTGACATCTTCATACTAGCTTGATAGCTGTTGTTATAGGAGAATTCCGCATACGGTAAGTTCTTGTCCCAACTCCGATTGTTTTTGAGTGCACATGCCCTCAGCATATCTTCAGGGATCTCATTGGTTCTTTCCGTCTGCCCGTCAGTTTGGGGATGATAGGCAGAGCTGAAATTCAGATGGGTTCCCATGGTTTCATGCAATTTTTGCCAGAACCTTGAGGTGAACTGCGTCCCTCGATCCGACACAATCTTCTTTGGCACTCCATGGTAACACACGATCCTTGACATGTACAACTCTGCCAATTTGGATCCGCTGTAGCTTTCTTTCACGCGATGAAATGAGCTACCTTGGTTAGCCTGTCAATGATGACCCATATTGAATCATATCTTGATTGGGTCCTAGGCAATCCCACTATGAAATCCATACCCATTTCTTCCCATTTCCATTCAGGCACTTTGAGTGGTTGCAATAATCCCGCGGGTCGTTGATGTTCTGCTTTCACCAACTGACATGTGTCACATAGGGCAACATGTTCCGCGACATCTCGCTTCATGCCATACCACCAATACCTGCTCTTTAGGTCCTGGTACATCTTCGTACTCCCAGGATGAATGGAATAGTCGGAATCGTGAGCCTCCTTCAAAATTAATTCATGGATCTCCTTTACTTCAGGCACACAGATCCTTTTCCCGTGCCACACCATACCTTGTTCATCCTCTCTGAAACCAGGAGCTTTATTTTCCTTGATGAGTTGCCTGATTTCTTGTATCTTCTCGTCGTTCTTTTGACCATCGTGTATGTCTTGCTCTAGTGTGGAGTCTAGTTCCATGGCGATGGCTTCACCACTATTCACAAGGCATAGATTGAGCCTTATAACCTCGTCCTTCAATTCTGCAGGCATGTCTTTTAAGCTCAACTTATTGACTTGCACTTTCTGACTTAAAGCATCGGCCACGACGTTTGCTTTCCCAGGATGATAGTTGATGCCCACATCAAAGTCATTGATTACCTCTAACCATCTCCTTTGTCTGAGGTTGAGATCTGGCTGTGTGAAAATGTACTTCAGACTCTTATGATCCTATATATCTCTGTCCTCTTCCCCATCAAATAGTGTCGCCAAATTTTCAACGCGTGTACCACTGCTGCTAGTTCTAGGTCATGTGTAGGATAGTTTTTCTCGTGCTTCCGGAGTTGTCAGGATGCATAAGCCACGACATGCCCTTCTTGCATGAGAACACATCCCAACCCGTTTCCAGAGGCATCGCAGTACACCGTGAAATTCTTCTGCATATCTGGCATAACCAACACTGGGGCTGTTGTCAATCTTTTCTTTAGCTCCTGAAAACTCGTCTCGCACTGTGGCGTCCATGTGAATGTGATTCCCTTTTCCAACAGTTTGGTGAGGGGTCTCGAGATCTTAGAGAATCCCACAATAAACCGTCGATAGTATCCAGCCAATCTCAAAAAGCTTCGAACTTCCCCGACATTTTCAAGGGTTTTCCACTTCTGTATATTCTCGATTTTGGCAGAATCCACGGAGATTCCTCCCTTCGAGATTATATGTCCTAAGAAGGGAACTCTCTTCAGCCAAAACTCACACTTGCTCAACTTGGCATATAGTTGGTGTTCTCTCAGCCTTTGCAACACCAACCTTAGATGTTTCTCATGTTCTTCTTCATCTTTGGAGAAGACGAGAATGTCATCTATGAAAACCACCACAAATTTGTCCAGATATTCCATGAAAACCTTGTTCATGAGATACATGAAGTACGCCGGGGCATTAGTTAGCCCGAAAGGCATGACAGTGTATTCATACAATCCATACCGAGATACGAAAGCTGTCTTGGGAATATCAGATTGCCTTATCTTGAGTTGGTGGTATCCCGACCTGAGATCAATTTTCGAGAACACACAAGCTCCCCTCAACTGATCAAACAAGTCTTCAATGCGGGGTAATGGGTACTTGTTCTTGATGGTTACCTCATTCAAGGCACGGTAATCCACGCATAACCTTTGGGTTCCGTCCTTTTTGGGCACAAATATTACCGGAGCTCCCCATGGTGAGGAACTAGGGCGAATATACCCCTTCTCCATCAATTCTCTCAAATGATCCTTGAGTTCTTCTAGCTGCTTGGAGTCCATCCGATAAGGTCTCTTGTATATCGGGGCTGTTCCAGGCACTAGCTCAATTGCGAATTCCACTTCACGATCGGGAGGCATACCTGGCAAATCCTCCGGAAAAACATCTGGATATTCCCTGATGGTCCTGATCTCCTCAACTTTCACCTCAACTTGATTTAATTTAATGTCCCTCCTAGGCTCGTGTATTGTTATGAACTTTACTCTTGTGCCACTAGGGTGAGTTAGTTCCACCGTTCTGGTCGAACAATGGATGATTCCTTTATGTTTGGTCAACCAATCCATACCCAAAATAATATCTATCCCTTGTGAATCTATCACTATGAGGTTGGCAGTAAATACTACCCCATTAATGTCTAGATTCACCCTGGGACACACTTGTCTTGTCCTTATTTCTCCACCTGGAGAGTTTACTGCTAGCATATGGTTCATTTGTGTTGTTGCTAGATCATGCTTCCTAACAAACCCTTGAGCAATGAACGAGTGGGTAGCACCAGAATCAAACAGCAGGGTTGCAATGTGTAAATTGGCAGGAAACTTACCAACTACCACGTCAGGTGCCTCTTGTGCTTCCTCCATGGTCACGTGGTTCACCCGTCCTCTCATTACATTCTGCTGTTGTGGCTGCGTGGGCTTCTTCTTTGGGCACTTGTGGGCGTAGTGCCCCACTTCACCACAGCTAACATTGCACCCCAACCTTAGGTGCCTGGCCTTTGTTGTCTTGGGGTTGGTTTGGAGGTCCTTGCACTGCTGGTCGAGGTGGATATGCGGGGCGAGGCTGCTGTACAAACTGACGTTGCGGCTGTGCTGGTGCTGCCGGAGGCCTGTAGTTCGGGTTGTACCCTCTTGGTGCTGAGTAGGGTACCGCAGCACGGTTCGTCTGCCCTGCAGGTTGCTGCATCAGACGTGGGCGGGTGTTGCTCCCTGAGGCTTGATGTGACCACCCGGCCTTCCTCTTATTCTCATTTTCCAAGGCCTTCAGCTTCCTTTCTACCACAAACGCTCTGTCCACCATCTTTTGGAAGCTTTCATACTCATTTGAGGACATTGCACACTGCATTTCTGCGGTAAGTCCTTCCACGAAACAATCTTGTTTCTGCTCATCAGTCTCTATGTCTCGTGGGGCATAACGGGATAGTTGAGTAAATTTAGTGAGGTATTCCCTCACCGTCATGTTTCCCTGCCACAGTCCCAAGAACTCCTTCCTCTTGTTTTTGAGTTCACCTCTTGGGATGTAATGGTTGCGGAAGCTACGCTTGAACTCTTCCCAAGTGATGTTCTCAGGGTCATGATGGGCGGCCACGTAGGCGGTCCACCAATCATCAGCAGGTCCATGCAATTGATGAGAGGCAAACAGCACCCTCTCATACCCTTGGCACTGTATGATCCTCATCTTGCTCTCAATGGTCTTTAGCCAATCATCTGCCTCCAGAGGTTCAGCAGCACTTGCAAATTTTGGAGGTTGAGTTCCTAGAAACTCACTCAACCTTGGTTGGCGTGGTGCAGCTTGTGGAGGTGGAACTTGATGCAAGTTGGCCACCACTTGAGTCAAGTTGTGGATGAGCTGATTTTGATTCTCCAGCATTTGGTGGAGGGGATCAACTCCTTCACGGCGACCACCCCTGTCCTGGCCTCCAGAAAGATGAGGGTTGGAGGCCTCATCGTTGTTGTTGGCGGGGTTGGCAGCACGTCCTTTTCCTCTTCCGGCCATCTGACATGATCAACCAATGTTAATTTAAAGCATTATGTATCATCTTACTACTTTCACTTGTTTGTACTTTGAAGTGTTGAGGCTTTGTTATACTTTTCTGAGGGTTCATATCTCACACAAAAATAAGTGCAATATTATTTCATGTGGGTTCACACACCAAAGCAAAACAATCAGGAGACGAGGCTGTGGACAATTGCTCATGGCTTCCACAACTCACGTCACACACCAATCATTAACACACCATTAACTAAGATAACGACTCGACTACTCGACATCCTGCTAAACTAAGGGAAGGACTCTACACTACTCGTATTCACTGAGCTGGCTCCTCGGGGTCTTCCTCATCATTGCGGCTGCCTTCTGACTCTGCTTTGGGTGGGGAAGCTGCTGGTGGAGAAGTGCGACGATGCCTAATCGCCCGACGATCTGGGGAGTCAGGAGTCCATGTATCATTCACGGTGACACACAGTTCATTCCCATCTCCTCTTTCTCTCGCCCTTAAGCAGGCACGCAGCAACGCCTCCATTTCCTTCAGGGTGTCCCGAACATCCTGAAGTTCTTGCTGACACTCCTGCGGTCGAGTGCTGAGCATAGCAGCATCCTCCAAGCACAAGTCCATGTGCTCATGGGAAGTCCCTTGCTGCACTGGCGGGTACTTATACTCTGTTGTACCACTCTCACGCTGGAGGACATATATGTACTCAGTTCTGTCCAGGTGTCGACAATAGATGTGACTCTGGCAGGTGATTGCCTCCCAGGTAACATCCTTCTCCGCATCGACCTGTGTCGCTCGACAAGCTGGAGAGCGGTGGATCTTGAGCAGCTGATTTTCGTGGATAATCCTCATCTCTGAACTCCATTCTTCCCTCTTCTCACGGATGGTCCTGGTGGAGCTATAGTGTATGATTAGCTTGCCCGTATTGCCGGCGGCTTGGAGCATACGTCGAAGACGGCGCAACAAGCCTCCTACTGCCAATCCGTAGGAAAGGTACGTCACCATACAGCTCTCCTCCCTTTGGGCAAGGGCAACTACAGGAACTCCCCCTCCTGTGGACTTGCGAGCGGTGCGAATCATGCGAACCATCTAAAACAGAATGCATTTAAACTTAGGTTAGATAAACTTTTAAACAAAAGTCCTATTTTGAACGAAAGTTGGGGTAAGATGAAGAAAGTGACTTCATTAAATAACAATTTTCAACACACACCTTGTAAAATAGTTTTTAAAAAAATAGGGCCCTTAAATACGTCCATTTCTACCTAGGTCCACGTTCCTACGGGCAACCTTGGCTCTGATACCACTTCTGTCACACCCGGTTTTTCCGAAGAACAACCGAGTGAATATCACATGTATGCCAGGATCATTTTCTCATACATGTGATGACAAATAGTGAAGCATCATTTATTACAAGCCAGGTATCGAATATAAATAAGTCTTACATAGCATATGTCTCGATGGACGATAATAAGTTCGTCACAAATAAATAATCTAGCAGCGGAATATTATTCTTGTGGGCTCCGTCACAGGCGTTGCCCGGGGGTCTCCATGAACCTAGAAACCTTCTTCGGGTCCAAAGTCTTGGTCATTATACACCACCTCATTATCTTGACCTGAGCAGCAATATAAACCAACAAAATATGCATGGTTAAGTACCGATGGTACTCAGCAAGTGTGGGAAAGTTATGTCATGCATGGCTAGAACAAGGGAAAGTTGAACTCATGGTTAAAGCACTACGCAATTAATACCTATCACCTTAGCTTATTAAGCACCTACATTACTACACAGGTGAAATGGTCCCAATCTCCCATCCCATCATCACAATTCAAATAACCATAACATCATTTCCAATGTTAAGCTCCCCGCTTAACATCCACAACTTCCAAAACCATCAATCCTCTAATCATGAATAAGTCCAAGCCGCTCTTGACCGTGAGCACGGCTGTCATGATAGTTTTGACTCTGCAGAGTTTGTACCACTGTACCCACATGTAGTGATTTCATCCCCCGTTGCCGGGTGGACTAAAAGAACCTCCATTATGCCAGTGGCTACGAACCACATTCACACTTCCCAGGTGTGTAGCCAGGAGATCACTACGAAGCCTTTACAAAGGGATTCCCGACGAGCATGGGCCCACTGAGGTTTCACCCCTAACAGCATACAAGAGGCTCCAACCCCGCTGCAGTGGCCCCCTCTTGAGCCTTGCGGTTCATATGGTAGTCCAGCTGACACCTATTCCCCACACCATCCAACACACCCATACTACGCCGGGGATACACCTAATTAATTGGCCAAGCTGCCCCATCTCAGCATGTGGTTGGCACGGTAAAGCCAGGTTACATGCTCCATGAACCGGTCCTTAGGATCCAGACAAGTACTAAACACAAACCCGAGTCTCGTGCACCCAGCACACAACCAAAACATCCAACTTGCCTTGATCCCTACCTCTACATAACTCACAATATCTCATTCAAGAGTATGGTAAAATAAACTGATGATCTCATATCCCAAATATCCCATTCTAAGCATGGCTAAGCATATGCATAATAATAAATGACATGATAAAATAAAACCCAACCCAAGCTACAAGGAAACAAGGTAATGCAATTCTAGGGAAACTTGCTAACATGGGTTTCATATTTCATTTGACAATGCAAATAATTCTATCTACACATCCTAGCATAGGATCAAAGTGGTCAAGGACACTTGCCTCCTTCCTGCTGCTCTTGAAATGGGTAGTGCTGATCTTGGAAAGGAATAACTTGCTCTTGAGCAGGTTCTACATCATACCATCACACATAGCAAAAGAAAAACAACAATCCATAAGACATAGTTCACACTTCCACTTCATACAAACCACACATTCACATGTAACAAAGCCATTCACAACTTCTATGTGTTGTGTTTACTCTATGTGTGTCGACCTTTGGCTTACATGCACTTTTAATCATGTGTATATGATTCCTACTTTTGTATTCACATTTATGCTTGCATACTTTATATATGAGTTTCCAATTTAAATAAATTCCTTATATTCAATTACTACACCTTTTAGCTACCAAGTATGCATGAAAGGTATTTTCCTTCTCCATATGTGTCTTCAGAATTCTACCAACCCTAAACTGAATTCTTTGGATTTTAGAAACTCCATTTATCCTTTACTCGTTCCTATATTTTCAGATTTATTTCCTATGCCTAAATGTGAACTTTATTATGAAAATAACAAGACACATCATCTAAACAGAATAGGTTCTGATCTAAAATATTTAATAACCTATTTTTGACCTTTTCCTCTGATGTAAACTATTTTACATTTATTTTCCTAATTTTCAGAACTATTCTTCACTTAAAAGTGTGTCCCTATAACTAATAAATGTGAATAATAAATTAAACAGATTCATTTCAGCCAAAAATCTATTTTTATCTCACTCCAAAGTTTTCTAAGTACTGAGAAAGTTTTTAATTTAAATTTGACAATATGTTTGTCCCACTTTTTAAATTTTATATACTAGCCACATATTCAATTTCCTAAATTTAATATCAAACAGGGTTAAAAAGGTAAACTCACCCCACTACAGGGTCTATAATATTATTTTAACAATTTTCAGGGGTCTAGCTATACATAACAGAGGAGTTTTTTCTAATTTTTATTAAGTCCAGGGGCTAAAACTGATTTTTAAATGAATTTACATGATTTTCTGAAGTTCTAGGGTCTAGATCAGAAGTTTCCATGGCTAGCTCTTATTTCCCGAGAACCCCAGCGGGTAGCACGTAAGATTTCCAGTGTTTATAACGCGGGGCTGACGTGGACCGTCCGATTTAAAACAGACGGCTGATATTATAACGTCAAACCGGTACGCAGGGATTTAAACTCTACCGTGCGATTTAAAATAGACGGCGCACAAGCGGCCACGTCGCTCTGATCGAGCGCGGGCGGCGCTGCCCGGCGGCGCACGGCGGCGGGAGGCGGTGATCTCGCCGGAGAGTTTCGGATCTTCGTCAATTCTTCCTAAAACTGTGATTTTATGGCATAGATCGGTGGAGGGGAGGTCGGGGATCTCACCTCGGGGGTTTTCTTGAGCTCGGAGGTCCTGGAAGGCGGTCGGCGACGAGGTCCGAGGTGAATTCACGGCGAGGCTCATCGGCGCTGTGTTTGAACCGCAAACCACCGAGTTTTATGCACCTGAGAGGTTCCCCGGAGGCGGTGGATCAAGACCAGCGAGTTAGATCGGAATTTCCGAGCGTAGATCGGCTAGAATTCGCCGGAGGGGCTCGGGTTCGCACCGGAGTAAAAACGGCGGATCGCGTGGGAAAAACAGAACGAGGCCAGGGTTTTTATAGACGGGGGAGGGCGGTGGGTTTGTTTAGATCGAGTGGGAGTCCTCCGGAACCAGAATTCGGCCGGAAATCCGGTCGGTTGCGATCGCGTGCGCGTGGGTGAACAGTCCGAGTTTCGGACGATTGGGGGTTAGGGATGACAGGTGGGTCCCACCTGTCTGAGAGAGAGAGCGCGGGTGCGCGGCTGCGGGCTGGCGCGGGGGCATGGTGGTCCGGCTGGTGGGTTTCGGCCCACTGGCCGGTTTTTTCTGTTTTCCTTTTTCTTTTTCTATTTCTTTTCTGTTTTGAGTTTAATTTGAATTCCAGTTTAAATTTGAATTTTTGCAACACATGCAACACGTCCAAAAATTTTTAAACTCCCATCTGAACAGGATTTTGGGGTGTCACAGCTCTACCCCCCTTAAAATAAATCTCGTCCTCGAGATTGGTGGTTCTAAGAAAACAATTCCGGAAATTGTGCCTTAAGCTCATCTTCTCGCTCCCAGGTGGCTTCCTCTTCTGAGTGATGCTTCCACTTCACCTTGCACATCTGGATTCTTTTATTTCTGGTGAGGTATTCCATTGTCTCCAAAATCTTGTATGGTTGCTCGGCATAAGACAAATCCTCAGCTACGTCCACTTCATTCATGGGTAACACCTCTTCAGGCGTACTCAAGCATTTCTTGAGTTGTGACACATGGAATACATCGTGCACAGCCGGTAATTCCAGTTGATACGCCACTTCGCCTTTCCTCTCCAGAACTTGAAAGGGTCCGATGTATCGAGGTGATAACTTCCCTTTCACCTTGAACCGACGAAGTCCTCGGATAGGGGACACCTTGAGATAGACATAGTCTCCCACGTTGAAAACAAGCTCTCTTCTTCGTACATCAGCATAGCTCTTTTGGCGTGTCTGTGCTATCCTCAAGTTGTTGTGAATTTCCCTCACCTTCGCCTCGGCTTCTTGGAGTACCTCTGGACCAAACACTTTACTTTCCCCTGTTTGGTTCCAAAATAGGGGAGTTCTGCACTTCCTCCCGTACAAAGCTTCAAACGGTGACATCTTCATACTAGCTTGATAGCTGTTGTTATAGGAGAATTCCGCATACGGTAAGTTCTTGTCCCAACTCCGATTGTTTTTGAGTGCACATGCCCTCAGCATATCTTTAAGGATCTGATTGGTTCTTTCCGTCTGCCCGTCAGTTTGGGGATGATAGGCAGAGCTGAAATTCAGATGGGTTCCCATGGTTTCATGCAATTTTTGCCAGAACCTTGAGGTGAACTGCGTCCCTCGATCCGACACAATCTTCTTTGGCACTCCATGGTAACACACGATCCTTGACATGTACAACTCTGCCAATTTGGATCCGCTGTAGCTTTCTTTCACGGGGATGAAATGAGCTACCTTGGTTAGCCTGTCAATGATGGCCCATATTGAATCATATCCTGATTGGGTCCTAGGCAATCCCACTATGAAATCCATACCGATTTCATCCCATTTCCATTCAGGCACTTTGAGTGGTTGCAATAATCCCGCGGGTCGTTGATGTTCTGCTTTCACCAACTTACATGTGTCACATAGGGCAACATGTTCCGCGACATCTCGCTTCATGCCATACCACCAATACCTGCTCTTGAGGTCCTGGTACATCTTCGTACTCCCAGGATGAATGGAATAGTCGGAATCGTGAGCCTCCTTCAAAATTAATTCACGGATCTCCTTTACTTCAGGCACACAGATCCTTTTCCCGTGCCACACCGTACCTTGTTCATCCTCTCTGAAACCAGGAGCTTTATTTTCCTTGATGAGTTGCCTGATTTCTTGTATCTTCTCGTCGTTGTTTTGACCATCGCGTATGTCTTGCTCTAGTGTGGAGTCCACTTCCATGGCGATGGCTTCTCCACTATTCACAAGGCATAGATTGAGCCTTATAACCTCGTCCTTCAATTCTGCAGGCATGTCTTTTAAGCTCAACTTATTGACTTGCACTTTCCGACTTAAAGCATCGGCCATGACGTTTGCTTTCCCAGGATGATAGTTGATGCCCACATCAAAGTCATTGATTAGCTCTAACCATCTCCTTTGTCTGAGGTTGAGATCTGGCTGTGTGAAAATGTACTTCAGACTCTTATGATCCTATATATCTCTGTCCTCTTCCCCATCAAATAGTGTCGCCAAATTTTCAACGCGTGTACCACTGCTGCTAGTTCTAGGTCATGTGTAGGATAGTTTTTCTCGTGCTTCCGGAGTTGTCAGGATGCATAAGCCACGACATGTCCTTCTTGCATGAGAACACATCCCAACCCGTTTCCAGAGGCATCGCAGTACACCGTGAAATTCTTCTGCATATCTGGCATAACCAACACTGGGGCTGTTGTCAATCTTTTCTTTAGCTCCTGAAAACTCGTCTCGCACTGTGGCGTCCATGTGAATGTGATTCCCTTTTCCAACAGTTTGGTGAGGGGTCTCGAGATCTTAGAGAATCCCACAATAAACCGTCGATAGTATCCAGCCAATCCCAAAAAGCTTTGAACTTCCCCGACATTTTCATGGGTTTTCCACTTCTGTATATTCTCGATTTTGGCAGAATCCACGGAGATTCCTCCCTCCGAGATTATATGTCCTAAGAAGGGAACTCTCTTCAGCCAAAACTCACACTTGCTCAACTTGGCATATAGTTGGTGTTCTCTCAGCCTTTGCAACACCAACCTTAGATGTTTCTCATGTTCTTCTTCATCTTTGGAGAAGACGAGAATGTCATCTATGAAAACCACCACAAATTTGTCTAGATATTCCATGAATACCTTGTTCATGAGATACATAAGTACGCCAGGGCATTAGCTAGCCCGAAAGGCATGACAGTGTATTCATACAATCCGTACCGAGATACGAAAGCTATCATGGGAATATCAGATTGCCTTATCTTGAGTTGGTGGTATCCCGACCTGAGATCAATTTTCGAGAACACACAAGCTCCCCTCAACTGATCAAACAAGTCTTCAATGCGGGGTAATGGGTACTTGTTCTTGATGGTTACCTCATTCAAGGCACGGTAATCCACGCATAACCTTGGGGTTCCATCCTTTTTGGGCACAAATATTACCGGAGCTCCCCATGGTGAGGAACTAGGGCGAATATACCCCTTCTCCGTCAATTCTCTCAAATGATCCTTGAGTTCTTCTAGCTGCTTGGAGTCCATCCGATAAGGTCTCGTGTATATCGGGGCTGTTCCAGGCACTATCTCAATTGCGAATTCCACTTCACGATCGGGAGGCATACCTGGCAAATCCTCCGGAAAAACATCTGGATATTCCCTGATGGTCCTGATCTCCTCAACTTTCACCTCAACTTGATTTAATTTAATGTCCCTCCTAGGCTCGTGTATTGTTATGAACTTTACTCTTGCGCCACTAGGGTGAGTTAGTTCCACCGTTCTGGTCGAACAATGGATGATTCCTTTATGTTTGGTCAACCAATCCATACCCAAAATAATATCTATCCCTTGTGAATCTATCACTATGAGGTTGGCAGTAAATACTACCCCATTAATGTCTAGATTCACCCTGGGACACACTTGTCTTGTCCTTATTTCTCCACCTGGAGAGTTTACTGCTAGCATATGGTTCATTTGTGTTGTTGCTAGATCATGCTTCTTAACAAACCCTTGAGCAATGAACGAGTGGGTAGCACCAGAATCAAACAGCAGGGTTGCAATGTGTAAATTGGCAGGAAACTTACCAACTACCACGTCAGGTGCCTCTTGTGCTTCCTCCATGGTCACGTGGTTCACCCGTCCTCTCATTACATTCTGCTGTTGTGGCTGCGTGGGCTTCTTCATTGGGCACTTGTGGGCGTAGTCCTATGGAAGCGGCAAGAAGATCAAGAACCGGGGCGGTGGCAAGATGAAGTCACCGGCCACAGCCCCCGTTGCCGCAGCAGCGGCACCCAGTGGAGCTCGGGGGCCATGCTCCGACAAAAGGCAGCGACAGTCACCAGCTCCAGATGGTGACCAAGGCGAGCTATGCCCCGTGCACGGCACCAGTTACCATACTGCTGCCGAGTGCCGGGAGATCCAGAAGCTCGCGGAGCGCTTCCAGAAAGGGAAGCAGCTTCGAACTGATGCCCCACCATTCCGTCAAAGGGAGGGCAAGCAGAAGGTCGATGCCCCAGACAACGTCGACCACCAAGTGGAGTTCCAGGAGCCTTAGCGCGCCGTGAAGGCGGTGCGCAACCATGAGGACTCCAGCTCCAGTGATGACGAGCACCGGAAGATGCTCTACGTCATCTACGGTGGGTCCTCTAACCCTCGTCTCAAAGCACGGTCAAGACCCTGCGCCGAGCGGTAGCGTCGGTGGCTCCCCTCCCAAGTGCCACGCCGCACCTCAAGTGGATGGGAACCCCCATCAGCTTCGATGCCACCGACTACCCCAGGAACATGGCTAGGGCCGGCCAACTACCGCTCTTGGTAGCGCCCACCATCGCCAACGTGAGGATGTACCACGTTCTGGTAGATGGCGGGGCTGGGCTGAACCTCATCAGCCGCGCAGCTTTCCGGAAGCTGCAGATCCCGATGGCCAAGCTCACCCCATCGAGCCCATTCTCAGGGGTAGGGCCGGGACAGGTCGTTCCCTACGGCAACATCAGCCTTCTGGGGACCTTTGAGGCACCGGACAGCTATCGGACAGAGTACATTCTGTTCGATGTGGCAGAGATCGACCTCCCCTTCAACGCCATAATTGGCAGGCCAGCCCTGTACCGATTCATGGCAGTAGCCTACTACGGCTACCTCGTCTTGAAGATTCCTACACCAACAGGTGTCCTCAGGATTCGTGGAGACCGCACTGCTGCAGTGTCAGCCTTGAAAAAGCTCCAGGCACTTGCAACAGCTCGAGCACCAGCCCCTGGCAGTGCAGAACCGGACCGGCTCCACCCGAGTGCACGCCACCATGCCTCTACCGCGGCACCCGGTGTGCAACCCCTCGACGAGGGCGACGTACCCCTGAAGGTCGTCCAAGTTGGTGCCGATGCTACCCAGACCACCCGGGTAGCCGGGGGCCTGGATAGCAAATAGGAAGGCGCGCTCGTCACCTTCCTCCGGCACAACGGCGACGTGTTTGCATGGCAGCCGTCGCAGATGCCTGGGATCCCTAGGGAGGTGATCGAGCACCACTTGAAGGTCTTCCCCGATGCCCGGCCAGTCCAACAGAAGCCTCGCAAGCAGTCCATCGAGCGGCAAAACTTCATCCGGGAAGAAATCAAGAAGCTGCTGGACGCTGGCTTCATACGGGAAGTCCACCACCCCGGTGGTTGGCGAACCCCGTTGTTGTCCCGAAGGCCGGCGGGAAGCTCCGGATGTGCATCGACTACACCAGTCTCAATAAGGCATGTCCCAAAGATCCATTCCCTCTCCCTAGAATAGATCAAATAGTAGACTCGACGTCAGGCTGTGATATGCTGTGCTTCCTAGACGCCTACTCGGGTTTCCATCAGATCCCTATGTCTAGAGAAGATGAAGAGCACACCTCCTTCATCACAGTAGACGGCCTGTATTGTTATGTCTCTATGCCTTATGGCCTAAAGAATGCTCTTCCCACCTTTGTACGTGCAATGCACAAAACCTTTGGAGAGTTAATAAGAGACTTAGTTGAGGTGTATGTCGATGACATCGTTGTCAAGGTCAGGCAGAGTTCATCCTTGTTAGATAACCTGGCCTTAGTCTTTGATAAACTGCGCTCCACGCGCACCAAGCTGAACCCTGACAAGTGTGTGTTCGATGTATCCTCTGGAAAACTTCTTAGGATTCCTGGTCTCACACCGAGGAATTGAGGCCAACCCAGAGAAGATCAAGGCCATCAACTTGATGCGGCCTCCCGCCCGCATCAAAGAAGTCCAAAAACTCACGGGATGCCTAGCCGCGCTGAGTCGGTGTAAGGGCCTCAGTTTTTGACACCCATTTGCAGTGTTCATCCCCACACCACACACCTCATTTGAGGAAAAATGATGAACACAAATAAAGAGCAAGTAACAATTATCAACATGCTCATTAGGGAACAAACTCACACATTGCAAAAGTGGTACTTCCCACATGTGATATAGATGGGCTGGACATATGAAAACTCCTACACTTTGCCAAGGATGTCCATGCCAAGTTTCACCCAAATTCAAAACATTTTTGAGGTCATCTTGGGTGTAGATAGGAAAGGGGCAGTTTGAAAACATATTCAAATTCAAACTGTTTTCACCCACTGAATTTAAAAGTGGAAGGCATATTCTTGCTCAGCACATTTTTGTGAGCTCACACACCAATTTTCACTCCATTTGGAGTTGATCTTGACATGAGCTAAGGGGGAGAAATTCAAACTTTATTTGAATTTCAAACTGCACTTGTGCTGAAATTCATTCAAACCAAACCTCATTTGAACTTTGATCAATTCAAATGGCTCTTGGGTGAATAATTTGAGTTGCCAAGGGTAGAATAGGGTTCACTGTTTACCACAGCTGTTAGGAATAAATTTCAGAGGTTAAAAGAGGAGTGGGACCCACATGTCAGCCTCAGCCTCAAAGCAAACCGACTGAACCACAGTTCAGTCGGTTCCCGGCTGTTGTGCGCGCGCGCCACCGAAGGGGCCGGCCGGCGCCAGCTCCTGCTGCGTGCCCCAAGCCGGAGGCCAGCCGGCCGAGCTATTTATTCCCTCCCCGGCGTGCCTCAGTCACCATTTCCCCGAGCTACCGACGTGCGCGACTGCTTTTCCCACTGCCATCGCCGCCGCTCGAGTTCCTGCTTGATCAAGCCGATCGCAGCTCCCTCTTTCCATTCCAAGATCCCAGCAAGGTACTAGCAACCATCCTCCATCCTTCCCATTGATAGAAATCGATTGAAACCGAGTGATATCGGCTGTGCCGAAAGATCAAACTCGGAACTGGAAACCGCCGCACCTCGGGCTCTCGTGGACAGCCCAACCTGGGCGTTGTCACGCCCGAGCCAAGGCACCCTTGGACGCGCAAGTGATCGGTGCTGCTCATCCCCGAGCCACAGCTCGAGTGGTTGCTCACCGGCGGCGAATTTCCACTTTTCCCCTTTCTGTGTGCAGAACGACCCTCGGGTACGATTCTGTTTAATTCGTGCTCTAGAAAGGATTAGAGGGCCTCAGGCCACTCCCACACGAACTAGACACGGTGACGCACAAGTTGCCTTCACAACTCTGGGCCGGAGAACTTCTGTGCCCGGCGTAATTCAAGGTCTACTAATGGCGGAACGCACGGGGGGTATCGGGCGCACGGTGAGGACCTATTTCGGGCCTTCCCCGAGCTGCCCCGAGTTCATGTCGACCTTCTCTGAGGTCCACTGATGCTCCCCGACCGGTTTCCCAAGTAGCTGAGGCACTAGGAGCATCAGCCGACATGGCCGAAGTCGTTCCGATATGGCGGCTCGTCGCCGACCATGCTCCGGCCGTTGTCATGAGCAGCTGACCCTCGGATCATGTTCCCCAAGTAAAAGTAGGCAGGGGCGGCCAGAATCAAGAAGTTTGAAGCTGTACAGCAGCCGGCGGCGAGCTCTCCGGCGAGGTCCCTCGGCGGCGGAGCGCGGGTGTCGCGAGGTTGAAGAAGGGGGTGGACCCCAGCTGTCAGCGGCCGATATTTTGAATCGGGATCCGGCTGCGGCCGGGATCGGGTGTGCTGGCGCGCAAAAGCCTTGTGGGCCGCGGTGTGCTGTCGCTTCGGCGTGCGACGCGTGTCTCCTGGGCCCACGCGCGAGTTTAAACTTTTCCCCGATTTTCAGATTTCCTTCAAACTTCAAATCCTTATAACTTTGGCTAGAAAGCTCCAAATTGAGTGAACCAAATTTTGCTGGATTCAGCTCTTTGAGTACTTTCCAGAAAATCAAGTGTCACTTCATGAGATTCCTTAATTCTCCAGAATTAATTCCTTAAAGTTTAAACTGTTAGGAATTTTAACTGGAGAATCATTTGGAGGAAAATCCTGAAATTTTGCTGAGATGTTCACCAAAATATCCTTGAACTACCATAAAAATTTCAGATCCATTTGAGCTCATTTAGTCCACCTAATGGTGTGATTAGTAAAACTGTTCCAGAGAAAATAGAAAATGTTCAGAAACATTTTCAGAATTTTCTCTGAAATTGTTTAGCTCATATCTTTAGTTAGAGACTTCCAAATTAAGTGAGACCAATTCCATTAGAACCCTCTGAAAATCTAGTTTTCAGAAAGTCATAGTTTGTTTCATGAAACTACCTAGAACACCCTAAAAGCCTTTAATTAAGGTCAAGGACATAATTATTTGTGGAGGGCTCAAATGAGCTTTGCTGCAACTAAAACTTGACCAAGTCTCTGTTTAGGTTGTAACCAAGCCACAGTAAAAGTTTCACAGTCATTAGGTCTATCTAGTAAAGGTTATAGACTTCACAACTTCAAAGTTAATACAAAAGCATTTAATTAATACATACATTGTTCTTATCATGTAGTCGCTAAGGTCGAGGAGGAACCCGAAGTCCTAGACTTCGTTACTCCGGAGGAACAGCTAGCCTACGACCAAGAGCAGCAAGGCAAGCCCCGGTTTGCATTAACCATTTTATAAATTTTTATTGTTTTGAGCACATACTTGTTTTCTTTATGTTGTGCATCAGAGTCTTGTTTGGAAACCCCACTGCATAGCCAAGAAAACCATGGGTTGGGGTTTAGGATTGCAAACCCCGTTAGCCACTGCATTGCTAGGATAGAGTAGGATTCGGTACAAGTCGAGTAGTTGGAACTACTCGCGAGAATAGGCTAGAGGCACATTGCTCGGGTAGAGATAGCACATGATACACATGGCAAGAAAATGAGACCGAGCGGAGAGTAAGGGCAGCAGGACTTTGGGGCCTGTGTGCTGTAGCTCCGCTTGTGTCGATTGAGGACCGAGCCGTGTGCGGGCCTGTTGAACAAGCTAGAACAGTACCGAAGACCTACCGGCTATATGGGAACCGGGAAACTGATGTAACTCGGGTAGCTGGGTATTGAGGCATTGCCCGTCGTTCAGAGGGTAGGTTGAGAGCTCGAGGTGTAAATCAGCTGGCGGCACAGAGATGCGCGTGCAGGGACCTCTTGCTCGGGACGATGGGACCGGTTCAATATTTGGCTAACGGGTGAAAGGTAGTCGCGTACGGCGTCCGTGATAGTTGTTGTAGGCAACATCGAGTACGGGCGTACGTGACGGGTTGTTCGGGTAACCCTGCAGGTGTAAATCGATTATAATCGCCGTCCCTCGCGGTCAGTGAGTACCACTTGTTCACTGTACCGTGACGTAGAAAGAACAGGCTAGTTACATGTTAAAATGTTGCTGATTGAAAGTTGGATATTGATTGTTAATGATATGTTGTAGCTTAGGGCTAACTAAAGTTCTTTTCAACTTTGGGCAAAGTACATGAGAGAAATGCGTTTCTTGTTTGATTGCGGCTCTCTCATGTGCCTTAGCGTAAAGTCTCCACAACCTGCTGCTAAAACTTGAAAGTAAGGTTCTACTAATTAGGCGAGTCCTTGCAAATGATTTTTACCTCATGCAACCCATCACCCTCATGTAGAAGTTTCATGTTTAGGTGAGACGGGTCAGACTTGCTGAGCCTTCGTGCTCACTGCTTGTGTTTGAAGCTTTTGCAGGGTTCTATGAGGAAGGGACTCCCGAAGAGGAGACGGAACCCCAGGAGGGGAACCCCGTCGAGTGGGAGTCGTGCACGCCGCAGAGTTAGTGTGCGAGTGTGCTAGCAAGGACACGTTCGAGGGCTGAACGTGCACTTGATGCTTAGTCTACGCCCGCGAGTGTGGACTAAACTTATTTTGATGTAAACATGTTAATAAACTTGTTTATGTAATAAAGCTTCCGCTTCCGCTTTGTACCTTTGACGTGTGTTATACGGTGTTGTGCAACGCAGCACCCCTCAGCGTGATCCTGGCTCGACAGGACCAGTGGGGTCGTGTCAGCGTGGTATCAGAGCTCGCTTGAGGTTTAACACAGTACAAAGGTCTTCTTTTTCAAAAATCCAGTGAGGAACGAGTTAGTAGCCCGTATAAGGATGTTATTAGTATATAGAAAGTGGCTTATTAACTTATTTGTTATGTCGGAAAATCGTGCATCTCGGGACGTTCATGTCTTGGGGGGTGCACGTAAGCGCTGTCCACCAGTGCGCACAAGCTGAAGGGTGGAGCCCCACGGGTGGCAGGTAACCCGACCCGCTTTGATATCCTCTACGACTCTTCATGTCGTTTGGGGTATTCGAGCAACGTCTGTCCCTGGCGTGCGTGGTGCAACATGGGAGACCCCGTCACGTGGTCTGAAACGTGAACACGTAACTCAAGGCGTGTTTGGCTTGAGAACATCCGGGCGAGTGATGACGGCCGGGTGTACAAACTGTATGGATTCCGGGCTCGGTGTGCAGCCGAGTCTGATGATTGTTTGAGTTTCTGCAGGTAGCCTTACCACGAAACGGTAGACGTGTAGCATCCGTGTGCGAGTGACGAGTAGTGCCACTGAACTAACGAAGCCGGCTAAATCCGGTATAGGTTTTTCCTTTGTGAGGACGTAGTACCGACATAATCTGGTGACGCCTCGACGTCACACCCAACTAAATGAACAACTTCATTTAAAAACTTGAAGGTTTTGATCCAAAGTAGTAAAACTTGATGTAACTCCTTCCCTTGAACAGGATATTCAAAGTTAATAAATTTTCAACTTATAGGATGTTAAGGACAGAGCACTCTGTTTTCAGCTAAATCAAGGCTGAAGTTAATCAGAGGTTAGAGGTTGAGTTCTTTCGAGGTTGGGGTCGTATGATACATTTCTGGAAAGCTTTGGAGGAGCTTTACAACTTTTCTGTTGAGTTCCAGAGGTGTTTCGTCCCTTAACCACCCGAAAAATGCAGCAGAGTTGAAACTGTCCAGAAAACAGGACGGAGCAAAGACTCTCTGTAGACTCTCTGTAAATTAAGCATAACTTCCTGCATAAAAATCCAAAAATAGAAAATGAGGTAGTTCTGGAAAGCTTATGAGATGGGTTACAACTTTGTAACAGAAGGTTTTGTCAGATTAGGAACAGAATTAACTGGAATTCTTGGATCAAATCAGTACCTAAGGCAGGGAGGTGCTGTCCAATTGTTCCCAGAAATTCTGTTAACTTTGACATCTCATAACTTTTGAACCAGAGCAGATCTTAGGCCAACCAAATACTTTCTGGAAAGCTATTGAAGTTAACTTTAACTTTGATGTTGAGCTCCAGGACTGGTTTTGCTTTTAACCTGGCCTAAATCAGATTGATATGGAAACTGGTCAGGGCTGTCATGGGAACAGCAGATCAGCAGTCAAATTTGTTTAAAAATTTGAACTATGTTTCCAAGTGTTAAGGGTTCAATGACATATCTTATGTTATAACTCAATGGTTTACTGTTTAAATAAATATTTGACATTTCTCAAATATATTTTTACAGATGGCAGCAGATAAACGGTTGGAGAACGGGTGGGTAGTTTCCCACTGCTCTGACCGTAGCGGCTACCCGGGAGCATTGTGGCTAATGCTCCAATATTTCGGGTACAACCAGATGCCGCAATACTTCGCCAAGGAAGAAGGCGAAGAGGGGAACAAGACGTGGACGATCCATGTCGAGGTTCCTGCAGGGCCTACGCCACCCGGTTGGGTGCCATTCACCGTCACGGTGAGAGGAAGACAACCGGAAGGGATGTGGCAAGTGGCAGCCCGTGACACTATGTCACGTTTCTGCCAACTACACGTACAGGCTATGGAGGGAACTCCATACGCACTCGTTCCGGTGGAGGGACGAGCTCAGCATGTGTGGGAAGAGAGGTACCTAGAGGCAACAAACCCGAGTTGCCCAAGGTACAACCCCGCGGAGGCAAATCTCAGCCTCCAAATGAGGGCGGGAAACGCTGTGATGGACAGCCAAGCTGTTCATACGGAGCATCTCGCCACCAAGCTCAAGGAGAGCACAAGCCGTGGAGATCATTTTGAGAGTGCTCACAGTGCACTCCGCAATGTGCTCCTTCCGACGATTAAGCGACTGAATGAACAACACAATCAGTTGCGTCGTCTGAAGAAGGCAAAGAAGAAGAGCCGTGTTGACATTGCGGCGTTGCAAGAGCTGGTGCAGACCCTAACCCAGCAGAATGAGGACCTTGCTCAAGAGCGGGACGACGCTATTGAGGAAGGACAAGGCTGGGAAGAGGACTACAACCAGGCTATGGACGAGGTGCATGCATTGCAGGACCTCGTGCCCCCGGTATTGGGCGTACCGGTAGTCTTGGGTCTTCCAGCCATGGGAGAACCTGGAATGGGAGAAGAGGTGGTAGACCCCAAGCCACCAGCAGAGGTACCGGAGGAG
This sequence comes from Neostapfia colusana, assembly GCA_030760725.1. NCBI lineage: Eukaryota > Viridiplantae > Streptophyta > Magnoliopsida > Poales > Poaceae > Neostapfia > Neostapfia colusana. The sequence continues at coordinate 59,933,836 of JASWHV010000005.1, read as the reverse complement.
GACGACCCACAGGAGGTCGAGTTCTACTCCGAGTAGGGGGTTACGGTTGCCAAGTAGGGCAGCTAGGGTAGCGTAACCCAACTTTTGTAATCGGTGACATGTCGTGTAGACAGTAGCGTATGTATAGGTAGTGACGGCATGAGCACGACTTCTCGGAGGTCCGAGAATAATGTATCTTGTATAAAGTTTATGCTTTATCAATATATGTGAATGTTGTGCAAGTTAATCATGCGTCGCTTCAATACTTACTCCTGTTTATGGAATTTTGAGTAAGACATGTGCTAATTGCTGCTGTGTTGAATTTCAGAATGACGCGTACTCGTGCCAACCCCGATGTTGGAGGTACTAGCCAAGGGGGAGAGACCTCCCAACCACCTCCCGAGGACTCCTCGGGACAGCAGCAGCAACAGCAACAGCAAACACCGCCACCGCCACTGCCAACGGTTACATTGGCCGACATTGTCGCGGCAATGGCGGGTTCACATCAGCAGCATACAGAGCTGCTGCAAACGTTAATTGCGAATACGTCTCGCCCAGAGAGACGTCAAGATCGTGAGGAGCGCCAACAGAGCTCCTACTCTGACTTCCTGGCGACTCATCCCCCTGTATTCTCAAGGGCGGATGAACCACTTGACGCGGACAACTGGCTCCGCGCCATAGAGATGAAGTTCGGGCTGCTCCAAATCAGCGAGCAGCGCAAGACTCAGTTCGCGGTCCAGCAGCTCCAAGGATCCGCGAGCGCGTGGTGGGCCAACTTTTGTGCTTCACAACCCACCGACCGAGTGATGACCTGGGCGGAGTTCCGGACGGCCTTCCGGGCCTATCATATACCGCCCGGTTTGATGAAGAGGAAGACGCAGGAATTCCTACACCTGCAACAAGGGAGCCGGAACGCGCTGGAGTACTCCAGAGCGTTCAACGATCTCGCACTCTACGCGTCGTATCACGCAGATACGGACGAGAAGCGGCGGGACCACTTTTACCAGGGGCTTAACCCGCTCCTGAAGGACAAGCTGGCGATGTTCAATCGCGGCAGCCTCAACGACATAATTGATGCTGCGATTGTTCAGGAAGACTCCGGCAAGGAGTTGGCGGCGGCAGAGCGAAAGCGAAGCGCGCCGCAGAGCAGCGGAGAAGGAGGCGGTCCTTCTCAGAAGTTTCGGATGGTGAATCGCCCACCATCAGGTCCGCGCTGGCAGCCACCACAGCGGTCGATGCCGTTCCGCGGTCGGCCGTATTCTTCACCGGCATTCCGGCCGGCACTGCCAGCACCACCGCAACAACAACAGCAGCAGCGGGCGATGCCGCGTGCGTTTGCACCTCCGCAACGCATGCCGGGCTTTCGTCCACCAAGTACTCCACCAGCAGCGGCCACATGTTACAAGTGTGGTCGTCCAGGACACTTCGCGAGCAGTTGCCCGGAGAGGCAAGGCGGCGGAGTGGTACCACAGTTTCCGGGGAGGAATCAACCCCGGAACCCTACTAATGCGCGGCGGGCAAACCCTAGGCCCGGTACTGTCCACCAGCTTGCCATTGAGGACGTGCCGGAGGGCGAGCCAATCCTTGCGGGTATGTTCCAACTCCACCAGCATCCCGCTATAGTACTATTTGATTCAGGCGCCACGCATAATTTTATTAGCCAAGCTTTCATTGCTAAACACAGCTTGCCAATACTACCCACCGATAGTCCATATTTAATTTGTTCACCGGGTGGGAAGATTTCAGCAAGCGTAATGGTCTCCAAAGCACCATTATGCTTAGCGGGTAGAGTGTACCCCACGTCTCTCATTATCCTAGAGGGACAGAAGGTCGATGTCATCCTAGGGATGTCGTGGTTAAACCGCCACGGCGCTGTTTTAGACACCGTCCTCCGAGTCGTGCACTTAAACTCAGGAGTGCACGGTTCTCACTCATTATTTCTGGACAGTCCAGAAATAAAACTTCCAAGTGTCTATCAAGCCACAACCATCAGATTGGAAGACATTCCAGTGGTCCGAGAATTCCCTGATGTATTCCCGGATGATTTGCCGGGGATGCCACCCGATAGAGAGGTGGAGTTCAAGATTGAACTTGCACCGGGAACCATGCCAATATCCCGAAGGCCGTACAAGATGGCGCCCAAGGAGTTGGCTGAACTGAAGACTCAGCTCACGGACCTTCTGGAGAAGGGTTTTATTAGGCCGAGCTCCTCGCCATGGGGCTGTTCGGCATTATTTGTCAAAAAGAAGGATGAAACGTTGCGGCTTTGCGTGGACTACCGTCCATTAAATGCCGTAACCATCAAGAACAAGTACCCGTTGCCACGGATCGACATGTTGTTTGATCAGTTGGTCGAAGCAAAGGTCTTTTCCAAGATGGATTTAAGATCCGGGTACCATCAGATTAAGATCAGGGCTGAGGACATTCCAAAGACAGCTTTTTCGACAAGGTACGGACTTTATGAGTACCTGGTCATGTCCTTTGGCCTCACCAATGCTCCAGCTCACTTCATGTACTTAATGAACTCGGTGTTCATGCCGGAGCTGGACAAGTTTGTCGTGGTCTTCATCGACGACATCCTGGTATATTCCAAGTCGGAGGAAGATCACAAGAAACATCTGCGTATAGTCTTGCAACGGCTGCGGGATCACAAGTTATACGCAAAGTTCAGCAAATGCGAGTTTTGGATATCGCAAGTGCCTTTCCTCGGGCATATCATCTCAGCGGAGGGTATCGCTGTGGACCCGAGCAAAATCACGCAAGTGCTGAATTGGAAATCCCCGAGAACTGTTCATGAGGTACGGAGTTTCCTCGGACTCGCGGGATATTATCGGAGGTTCATTCCGAACTTCTCGAAGATTGCCAAGCCAATGACAGAGCTGCTGAAGAAGGCTACCAAATATGTTTGGAGTCCAGCATGTGAAGCAGCATTCAAGGCTTTAGTCAAGCACCTGACATCAGCACCGGTTTTGGCGCAGCCAGACACAACAAAACCGTTCGATGTGTACTGCGATGCATCCGGCATTGGGCTCGGATGTGTGTTGATGCAAGACCGAAGGGTGGTCGCGTATGGGTCACGGCAGCTTAGGAATCATGAGCAAAATTATCCAACTCACGACTTGGAGCTCGCTGCCGTGGTACTTGCACTGAAAATGTGGAGGCACTACCTACTCGGTAACCTCGTACATTTATATACCGACCACAAAAGCCTCAAGTACATATTCACTCAGAAGGAGCTGAACATGAGGCAACGAAGATGGTTAGAACTGATAAAGGATTACGAGATAGAGATCCATTATCATCCGGGCAAGGCAAACGTTGTGGCAGACGCGCTAAGCCGCAAGTCACACGTCAATAATCTGACCATCACACCGTTGGAAGAGAGCGAACCACCACTACATGTGATTCCACATGGAGCTCTCTACAACCTAGCTTTGATCCCCACCATCCGTGAAGAGATAGCGGCAGCCCAGAAGAATGACAAGGGCATATCACATTTGCGGAGACGTGTAGACAGTGGGGAGTTGAAATGTTTCCGGAAGGACGGAGACGGCGTCCTATGGTTCAAGGACCGGATCGTCGTACCCCGAAACCCGGAGTTACGGAAGAAAATCTTTGATGAGGCTCACTTATCAAAGTTTTCTATTCACCCCGGCAGCAACAAGATGTATCAAGAACTCAGAAGCAAGTTTTGGTGGACACGGATGAAGCGAGAGACTGCAAAATACGTGTCCGAGTGTGATACATGTCGACGGGTGAAGGCAGACCACATGCGGAAACCGGGACTGCTGCAACCACTGGGCATTCCTGCCTGGAAGTGGGAGGACGTGAGCATGGATTTCGTCGTCGGTTTACCCACCACCTTACAGAAACATGATTCTGTGTGGGTGATCGTCGATCGGCTCACCAAAGTTGCCCATTTCATCCCGGTCAACACCAACTACAACGCCAAGAAGTACGCTGAACTGTACATCTCACGGATCCTATGCTTATACGGCGTACCCCGTACTATCGTATCGGACCGGGGCACTTTATTTGTGTCCCGTTTTTGGGAGCAGCTCCACGCTGCCTTGGGGACGAAGCTGATCCGTAGTTCAGCCTACCACCCGCAGACGGATGGGCAAACGGAGCGGGTAAATCAAATCTTAGAAGACATGCTACGAGCTTGCGCTATCGACCACGGCAAGAACTGGGATGATCACTTGCCGTTAGCCGAGTTCTCGTACAACAATGGGTACCAAGCCAGCATCAAGATGGCGCCCTACGAGGCGCTATACGGGAGAAAATGCCGCACACCATTGAATTGGTGTGAGTCTGGTGAGAGGGTTACCTTCGGGATTGATCTTGTCAACAACGCGGAAGAAAAGGTTCGATTAATTCAAGCGAACCTAAAAGCCGCTCAATCCCGACAGAAACAGTATGCGGACCGGAGAAGGCGTCCGTTACAATTCGAAGCTGGAGACCACGTATATCTACGAGTGTCTCCAATGAAGGGCGTAAACAGATTTGGGGTGAGAGGAAAGTTAGCACCCCGATTCATCGGTCCATTCCAGATTACCGAAAGATGTGGATCGGTGGCATACCGGCTAAGATTACCAGAAGCACTTTCCGGTGTGCACGACGTCTTTCACATTTCCCAGCTGAGGAAGTGTCTCAAGCTATCAACTACCGTTCAGCTGGAAGACATTGAAGAACTGCAACCGGATCTCACCTATCGGGAGGAACCGGTGCAGATTATTGATGAAAAGGCCCGAACCACACGCAACCGTACGTTGTGGTTCTACAAGGTTCTGTGGAGTAACCACTCCATGGATGAAGCGACATGGGAGAGCGAAGAATTCCTTCGCACTAACTACCCCGACTTTCTCACGTCGCATATCCGGTAATTTTTCCACCGTCCTCTCTCTCATTTTCACCTTATAATCTCGGGACGAGATTCTTTTAAGGGGGGAGGAATGTAAGGGCCTCAGTTTTTGACACCCATTTGCAGTGTTCATCCCCACACCACACACCTCATTTGAGGAAAAATGATGAACACAAATAAAGAGCAAGTAACAATTATCAACATGCTCATTAGGGAACAAACTCACACATTGCAAAAGTGGTACTTCCCACATGTGATATAGATGGGCTGGACATATGAAAACTCCTACACTTTGCCAAGGATGTCCATGCCAAGTTTCACCCAAATTCAAAACATTTTTGAGGTCATCTTGGGTGTAGATAGGAAAGGGGCAGTTTGAAAACATATTCAAATTCAAACTGTTTTCACCCACTGAATTTAAAAGTGGAAGGCATATTCTTGCTCAGCACATTTTTGTGAGCTCACACACCAATTTTCACTCCATTTGGAGTTGATCTTGACATGAGCTAAGGGGGAGAAATTCAAACTTTATTTGAATTTCAAACTGCACTTGTGCTGAAATTCATTCAAACCAAACCTCATTTGAACTTTGATCAATTCAAATGGCTCTTGGGTGAATAATTTGAGTTGCCAAGGGTAGAATAGGGTTCACTGTTTACCACAGCTGTTAGGAATAAATTTCAGAGGTTAAAAGAGGAGTGGGACCCACATGTCAGCCTCAGCCTCAAAGCAAACCGACTGAACCACAGTTCAGTCGGTTCCCGGCTGTTGTGCGCGCGCGCCACCGAAGGGGCCGGCCGGCGCCAGCTCCTGCTGCGTGCCCCAAGCCGGAGGCCAGCCGGCCGAGCTATTTATTCCCTCCCCGGCGTGCCTCAGTCACCATTTCCCCGAGCTACCGACGTGCGCGACTGCTTTTCCCACTGCCATCGCCGCCGCTCGAGTTCCTGCTTGATCAAGCCGATCGCAGCTCCCTCTTTCCATTCCAAGATCCCAGCAAGGTACTAGCAACCATCCTCCATCCTTCCCATTGATAGAAATCGATTGAAACCGAGTGATATCGGCTGTGCCGAAAGATCAAACTCGGAACTGGAAACCGCCGCACCTCGGGCTCTCGTGGACAGCCCAACCTGGGCGTTGTCACGCCCGAGCCAAGGCACCCTTGGACGCGCAAGTGATCGGTGCTGCTCATCCCCGAGCCACAGCTCGAGTGGTTGCTCACCGGCGGCGAATTTCCACTTTTCCCCTTTCTGTGTGCAGAACGACCCTCGGGTACGATTCTGTTTAATTCGTGCTCTAGAAAGGATTAGAGGGCCTCAGGCCACTCCCACACGAACTAGACACGGTGACGCACAAGTTGCCTTCACAACTCTGGGCCGGAGAACTTCTGTGCCCGGCGTAATTCAAGGTCTACTAATGGCGGAACGCACGGGGGGTATCGGGCGCACGGTGAGGACCTATTTCGGGCCTTCCCCGAGCTGCCCCGAGTTCATGTCGACCTTCTCTGAGGTCCACTGATGCTCCCCGACCGGTTTCCCAAGTAGCTGAGGCACTAGGAGCATCAGCCGACATGGCCGAAGTCGTTCCGATATGGCGGCTCGTCGCCGACCATGCTCCGGCCGTTGTCATGAGCAGCTGACCCTCGGATCATGTTCCCCAAGTAAAAGTAGGCAGGGGCGGCCAGAATCAAGAAGTTTGAAGCTGTACAGCAGCCGGCGGCGAGCTCTCCGGCGAGGTCCCTCGGCGGCGGAGCGCGGGTGTCGCGAGGTTGAAGAAGGGGGTGGACCCCAGCTGTCAGCGGCCGATATTTTGAATCGGGATCCGGCTGCGGCCGGGATCGGGTGTGCTGGCGCGCAAAAGCCTTGTGGGCCGCGGTGTGCTGTCGCTTCGGCGTGCGACGCGTGTCTCCTGGGCCCACGCGCGAGTTTAAACTTTTCCCCGATTTTCAGATTTCCTTCAAACTTCAAATCCTTATAACTTTGGCTAGAAAGCTCCAAATTGAGTGAACCAAATTTTGCTGGATTCAGCTCTTTGAGTACTTTCCAGAAAATCAAGTGTCACTTCATGAGATTCCTTAATTCTCCAGAATTAATTCCTTAAAGTTTAAACTGTTAGGAATTTTAACTGGAGAATCATTTGGAGGAAAATCCTGAAATTTTGCTGAGATGTTCACCAAAATATCCTTGAACTACCATAAAAATTTCAGATCCATTTGAGCTCATTTAGTCCACCTAATGGTGTGATTAGTAAAACTGTTCCAGAGAAAATAGAAAATGTTCAGAAACATTTTCAGAATTTTCTCTGAAATTGTTTAGCTCATATCTTTAGTTAGAGACTTCCAAATTAAGTGAGACCAATTCCATTAGAACCCTCTGAAAATCTAGTTTTCAGAAAGTCATAGTTTGTTTCATGAAACTACCTAGAACACCCTAAAAGCCTTTAATTAAGGTCAAGGACATAATTATTTGTGGAGGGCTCAAATGAGCTTTGCTGCAACTAAAACTTGACCAAGTCTCTGTTTAGGTTGTAACCAAGCCACAGTAAAAGTTTCACAGTCATTAGGTCTATCTAGTAAAGGTTATAGACTTCACAACTTCAAAGTTAATACAAAAGCATTTAATTAATACATACATTGTTCTTATCATGTAGTCGCTAAGGTCGAGGAGGAACCCGAAGTCCTAGACTTCGTTACTCCGGAGGAACAGCTAGCCTACGACCAAGAGCAGCAAGGCAAGCCCCGGTTTGCATTAACCATTTTATAAATTTTTATTGTTTTGAGCACATACTTGTTTTCTTTATGTTGTGCATCAGAGTCTTGTTTGGAAACCCCACTGCATAGCCAAGAAAACCATGGGTTGGGGTTTAGGATTGCAAACCCCGTTAGCCACTGCATTGCTAGGATAGAGTAGGATTCGGTACAAGTCGAGTAGTTGGAACTACTCGCGAGAATAGGCTAGAGGCACATTGCTCGGGTAGAGATAGCACATGATACACATGGCAAGAAAATGAGACCGAGCGGAGAGTAAGGGCAGCAGGACTTTGGGGCCTGTGTGCTGTAGCTCCGCTTGTGTCGATTGAGGACCGAGCCGTGTGCGGGCCTGTTGAACAAGCTAGAACAGTACCGAAGACCTACCGGCTATATGGGAACCGGGAAACTGATGTAACTCGGGTAGCTGGGTATTGAGGCATTGCCCGTCGTTCAGAGGGTAGGTTGAGAGCTCGAGGTGTAAATCAGCTGGCGGCACAGAGATGCGCGTGCAGGGACCTCTTGCTCGGGACGATGGGACCGGTTCAATATTTGGCTAACGGGTGAAAGGTAGTCGCGTACGGCGTCCGTGATGGTTGTTGTAGGCAACATCGAGTACGGGCGTACGTGACGGGTTGTTCGGGTAACCCTGCAGGTGTAAATCGATTATAATCGCCGTCCCTCGCGGTCAGTGAGTACCACTTGTTCACTGTACCGTGACGTAGAAAGAACAGGCTAGTTACATGTTAAAATGTTGCTGATTGAAAGTTGGATATTGATTGTTAATGATATGTTGTAGCTTAGGGCTAACTAAAGTTCTTTTCAACTTTGGGCAAAGTACATGAGAGAAATGCGTTTCTTGTTTGATTGCGGCTCTCTCATGTGCCTTAGCGTAAAGTCTCCACAACCTGCTGCTAAAACTTGAAAGTAAGGTTCTACTAATTAGGCGAGTCCTTGCAAATGATTTTTACCTCATGCAACCCATCACCCTCATGTAGAAGTTTCATGTTTAGGTGAGACGGGTCAGACTTGCTGAGCCTTCGTGCTCACTGCTTGTGTTTGAAGCTTTTGCAGGGTTCTATGAGGAAGGGACTCCCGAAGAGGAGACGGAACCCCAGGAGGGGAACCCCGTCGAGTGGGAGTCGTGCACGCCGCAGAGTTAGTGTGCGAGTGTGCTAGCAAGGACACGTTCGAGGGCTGAACGTGCACTTGATGCTTAGTCTACGCCCGCGAGTGTGGACTAAACTTATTTTGATGTAAACATGTTAATAAACTTGTTTATGTAATAAAGCTTCCGCTTCCGCTTTGTACCTTTGACGTGTGTTATACGGTGTTGTGCAACGCAGCACCCCTCAGCGTGATCCTGGCTCGACAGGACCAGTGGGGTCGTGTCAGTCGGTTTATACCGAGGCTAGCAGAGCGAGCGCTCCCCTTCTTTAAGCTCCTGCGCAAATCCGGTCCATTTGCTTGGACCACGAAGCAGAAGAAGCTTTCCAGGAGTTGAAGCAACTCCTGACGACCCTACCCATCATGGTAGCCCCCGAGCCCGAAGAGCATTTGTTGCTCTACATCGCGGCGACAACTGAAGTGGTGAGTATGGTCCTCATCGCAGAGCGGCCGGACCTCTCGTCACCACAGCCTGCTCCGGTAGCAGGAGACAGGCACCAGGAAATCCCGGAGGTCCAAGACGGCCTCCCGGATCTCCAAGACAATCTCCCGGAGGTCCAAGACGGACCTCGGACCTCCACGACAACCTCCCGGAGGCCCAACGGGACCTCCCGGAGGTCCAACGGGACCTCCCGGAGCTCCCGGAAAACCAGCGGGACCTCCCGGAGGTCCAAGGCCCGGAGCTCCCGAAAAACCAGCGGGACCTCCCGGAGGTCCAAGGCAGCTTAGGAGCCTTCGAGTCCCAGCTCCCGGAAGCCCCCCTGGACCCACCCACCTCCGCTAGGCCTGAGCCAATGGATGAAGACATCTCTGGCCTGGGGGGAGGGTCCGGACCATCCAGAGGCCTGTCTACTACATCAGCGAAGTCCTCCATGACGCCAAGACAAGGTACCTAGAGGTCCACAAGCTGCTGTATGCAGTGCTCGTGGCGTCGAGGAAGCTCCGCCACTACTTTCAAGCCCACCGGGTCTCGGTGGTCACCTCCTATCCGCTGAAGGCGATCCTTCACAGCCCCCACGCGACTGGCAATGTCGCTAAATGGGCAGCGGAACTGGCGGAGTTTGAGCTGGACTTCCTTCCTCGCCATGCAGTCAAGAGCCAAGCACTGGCAGACTTCGTGGCTGAGTGGACGCCAACGAAGGCTGACCCAGGGGGCCACGAAGACGGTGAACCAAAGCACCGAGCTCCTGTCTTCACCGGGCCTTACTGGACACTCTTCTTCGATGCCTCCTCGCGAAAGCAGGGGCCGGTGCCGGTGTACTGCTTCTCATGCCATCAGGGGAGCAGTTTGGGTACATGGTGCGTCTCAATTTCAAGGCAATCAACAACATGGCAGAGTATGAAGCACTCATCTTTGGCCTAAAGACAGCCCTGTCTTTGGGCGCTCGCCAGTTGTTGGCACAGGGTGACTCCCAGCTAGTTATCAAGCAAGTTAAGGGTGAATGCTCCTGCAATGACCCACAGCTAGCTGCTTATCTGCTCCACGTGCAGATGTTGGAGAAAGACTTCCTCGCCTTGGACCTGCGCCATGTACCGCGCGCTGGCAATGCCGCAGCTGACGACCTCTCAACGAAGGCCTCCACCGGAGCCCCTGTGCCCGAAGGAGTCTTTGAGAGGACGTTGCTGCGGCCCACAGCCCGGCCTGCCGAGCCGGGCGAAGGGGGCTGGACCAGCACCTCGAAGCTGGCGGTCCCGGCGGCCCTGCAGCCATGGACGCTGCCAAGGATCGTAAGCGTCACTGGGGACTCCGTGCAACCCAGCGCTCAAGATCCAGAAGCTTCAGACCCGATGCATGGATCACGGAGATCTGGGACTACTTGAAAGATAACATCCTCCCTGATGAACGTGTATCCGCTGAACGGATCGTGCGCATGGCTAAGAGGTACGCACTGGTAGAAGGGGATCTCTACCGGCGTGGCGCCAACCACGTCCTATTGCGGTGCATAACCCAGGGGGAAGGCTGCGACTTGCTCGCTGAGATCCATGGAGGCGAATGTGGGAGTCACTCTTCCTCACGCACGCTTGTCGGTAAAGCCTTCCGGCATGGCTTCTACTGGCCGACAGCACTCCAGGATGCCGTCAAGATGGTCGAGAGCTGCAAGGCGTGCCAGTTCCACGCCAAGCAGATCCATACACCAGCTCAGGCGGTACAGATGATCACGCCCTCATGACCGTTCGCCGTATGGGGGTTGGACATCCTGGAACCATTCCCCAAAGCCGTCGGGGGATTCCGGTACCTCTACGTCACTATCGACAAGTTCACCAAGTAGTCGGAAGCCACACCCGTCATCACCATCAAGAAGCAATCTGCAGTAAAGTTCATCAAGTCGATCGTCTGCCGGTTCGGGGTCCCGAACAGAATCATTACTGACAACGGGACCCAGTTCACTACCGCAGCGTTCCAAGAATACTGCGAAGACCTCGGCATCCAGGTGTGCTACGCCTCCGTGGCTCATCCAAAGAGCAATGGACAAGTTGAGAGGGCCAATGCCGAGATTCTTCGGGGCCTCAAGACCCGCACCTATGCCGGCTTGAAGAAACATGGCGCCAAGTGGGTGGACGAGCTTCCGAGCACACTATGGGCTAACCAGACATCCCAGAGCCGGGCCACCGGAGAGACACCCTTCTTCATGGTGTACGGGGCCGAGGCCGTGCTTCCCCCAGAGATCACCATGAAGTCCCTCCGTGTCCGAGCTTACGACGAAGCCGCGCAGGACAACCTCCAGCGTGAAGACATCGACCTTGTCGACGAGGCTCAATTACATGCGGCACTCCGCAACGCACGGTACCGACAGGCGCTCCGACGCTACCACCAAAGGTCTGTGCATGCCCGGGAGCTGCAGGAAGGCGACCTGGTGTTGCGGCGCATACTTTCTCGTGAAGGGACCCACAAACTCTCCCCTAGCTGGGAAGGTCCTTTCCGAGTCACAAAAGTGTGCCGTCCCGGGTGCGTACGCCTTTCCAGCGAGGATGGGGATCCGCTCCCGCACCCTTGGAACATAGAACACCTACGTAAGTTCTACCCCTAGAGCAATAGTAGGACAGCCTCTTCCTTTTGTAATAGATTCCATAGAGTCCAGGAACAGCGCTCGGAGAAGCTAAGTCTCAGGGGACGGTCCAGAACTACGTTCAGCTTGGCCTGGTTCCGACCCTAAGCGCGTAGAGTCTTGCTTCCCTTCTTAATGGGGCGGGTCGTTGCCTCCATGTTTAGCCTGCTTTCCTCCTATGCAAATTTATATGAAAAGAAACCTGTCCTACTTTGCTCTTCCCTTGTGCTCATTTAAATTACGTATAAATTTTTATGACCGCACTTCCGGTGTATGCTCACCATGCACTCAGCTCCCTTTTCTCGTTCTCACCTCTAGTCGGCATTTGCTGCCCTACCGAAGGCGGATGCGTTTGAGGTTCCTGCCGATGGCCAGGGGGGCCCCGATCTCCCGGCACTTCGCGCACGGTAGTTCCCAAGCACCGTACAAATGGATAGGGACCGTAAGCCAAATAAGACTCTGAGATAGGAAAGGGGGAGCCCCAAGGAGAATTACGTTTCCCTTACTTGTGTGCAGGACCTCTCGGCCTTAGCTCCCCGCAGGAGTATGGTAGGAGCACCCAACCAATGGGCCACACCTACAAGGGGGCCGCTATGGAATCGCACAAGACCGGAGCTCCAAGGCAAGACCGAAGGATCCGGACCTCGCCCCCTCCGCAGGGGCGAGCCCCGAAGGCCCCACGTGTCCAGCGGGGCCGACAGAAGCCGGACCTCCCCCTCCGAGGGGAGAGCTCTGAAGCCTCCACGTGTCCCACGGGGCCGGGCCTCCCCCTCCTCAGGAGGGAGCTCCGGGCCCCCCACGTGGCCAGCAGATCCGGACCTCCCCATTCTTATGGGGCGAGTTCCGGATACCTCCGGGGCCCTTAATACAATAAGGACCCATGGAAGGTGTCTGTGCAGAGCTTCGAGATTGGTGAATGCCTCTGAGTACCTTGCGGAGCTAAGGGCTCGGCCAGGCAAATCCAAGAAGAAGACTAAAACACACAGACACAGAAGATAACAAGAGTCTGTTCATTCAAGGCTCCATGAGCTTGGCTACAGACTCAACAAAAATAATAAAAAAAGAAGGTACAGGGCCTTTTGGCCATGGGGCGGATGCCTAAGAGTCCCCGGACTCCCGTTGGAACCTAGAGGCCACAAGGGCGGCCACGTCCTCAACCTCGGCCCTGGCAGCTTCCTCCCGCTCGGCGGCGGGCCCTAGACGGACTGGCTCTAGAGAGAAGGAAGGGTCTTGGCTCCGGAATCACACCAGCACATGCGTAGCGACCTCCTTCGCCAGGCCTCATCCCTCCACCTCAAGCTCGTCGGCGACACCGCTTCGAGCCGGCCCAGCTTGCCGCCGATGGACTCAAGCGCCGGGATTGCCTCAGACACCTCCTGCGCTGGAGCCTCCGTCCGCACCGGGCTGAAACCATGAGGGACCAAGGCGGACCCCGCCTCGCTAACAAAGCTCCAGACCACCTGGGCCTCGACAGACCGCGAAGCCTGGAGCTTCTCTACCTCTTGGCGGGCCGCCAGCTCACGATCCAGCGCCGCCTGGCGCTCCCGGGTGGATTGCTCCTCCCTCGCAGCAGCAGCCAACTCGCGGAGCTCCAGCTCCTCGGCCCGAGCCCTCAGCTCACCCTCTCTGGCCTTCAGCCGTGTGGCAACCTTCTCCTCCTCGGCCGCCACGGCACGTTCCCGATCGGCAACGGCGCACTCTCGACGAACTACCTGCAGCCGCAACTCCTCCGCGGCAGCAGAGCGCGCCTCGGCCTTGGCTTCGGCCTGGTCCAGAGCTTCGCGGAAGGAAGCCCGGAGCCACCGGGTCTCTGAGTCCAGGCGGCCGACGGCTTTCTTCTGAGTATCGAGCAGAGAACCCGTGGCCTCAAGCCTCGACTGCCTCGAGTCGAGCTCTGCCTTAGCCTCCTGGGTCCGCTGCTGCAGGAGGTGCTCCCAACTAAGAAGGCGCTCCCTCTCTCCAGCCAGCGCCCCCCGCTCCCGCTCAAAGGCGGCCTGGAACTGTCGGGCGCCAGTCTGAACACACCCCAAGGCATCCCACATGGGCACCGGGACGGTGGGGGCAGGTGTCGTGCCCCTGACCTCTCCTGTCGCGTCTACGACCGGCGAAGGTGCTGGTGCCTCAGCAACTGAAGCAAGATGCTGACCCGCGGGAGCCAGGGAGCCAGCAACTGCACCTACAGCAGCCTTTCCAGCCTCAGCACCGGACTTCCGGGCTGGTGAAGGAGGACGAACAGGTGCTGCCGCAGCCACCGCAGAGGGCGAACCTGCCGGCACAGAAGAAGCCCCCGCCGACTTGGGGGCCGTTGGAACCACCGCAGTTCCCGGATGCTGCGGCGCGGAGCCTCCGTCAACTGGAAATGGCCGGGGAATAGGCTCGCCCCCGGCAGCCGGTGAGTCCCTGCAGGCAAAGAAAGCTCTCAGGCTAAGAGAGGAGAAGGGAACGCTACTCCTACAAGCCAGAAAGAGCAACACTTACTGGGCGACGTGAGCGCTCCAACGGGCTTGTAGCCCCGACCTCTGGGCTGGGGTAGAACCGCCAGGACCTGCGGCCAGAACGTTTGCGGGCTGTGGCGTCTAGGCCCCCGTCACACTCCCTGGCGTCGCCCCACCGGCGTCCTTCCTAGAAGCCCCTCCGCCTGAAGAAGGGTGGCGAGACTCTTGGGGTTCCTCGGACTGCCGCTGTCCGGGAAGAGACCCGCCGGAGTGGGTCACCCGGGGTCTCTTTGGGTCGCCACTCGATGGACCAGCGCCTCCGGGAGATGGGCGCAAGGGTGCCCCGGCCCCCTGACTCGGCCCAAGTGACACCCTCGGAGGAGACCGGGCACGTTTCTTCTCTGGCTGCCCGGGGGCCGGCTCCTTCCCCTTCCCCTTGTCGGCGGCTTGAGTTCCTCCGGCCCTCCGGGCAGGTTGGGCGGCGACAGACGCCTCGTGCTCTGATCCGGAGCGCTCGGTCCTAGGGATCGAGATGCCCCGGAGGGTATCCCCAACCTGACGAACGACGATCCCGATGTCGTCGAGGTTCGGCATCTTCTGCAGTAGCTCTGACCTCTTCTGCTGCTCTAAGAAGAGGGGAGTGGCAGAGGTCAGGAAGGCGAGGTCACCACCGGGGACATAGTCACCGCTCACCTTGCCCACCATCTCGTACAGCTCCTCTTCGGAAGGATCAGAGACGAGACCCCTCTCCAGCCTGGTGCAGTCCTGCTCACCAGTGTAGTACCATGCCGGGTGGTTGCGCTGCTGCAAGGGCGCAATACGGCGCGACAAGAAATCCATTAGCACTATCAGGGACATTAGCCCCTCGTTGGCCAGAAACCGGATCCTCTCCAAGACCGGTGCGTACTCCTGCTCCAGTTCTGGGACCTCCTCCCAGAAGCGACGCTCAGTGGTTGGGCCGGCAGTTGGGAGCTGCAGGCGATCGTGCTCGTTGGTCTGCACGATCACCCAGTTCTCCCTACAGTTTTACCACCTCGACGCACTGAAAGGTAGAAGGTACCCATAGGCCTTTGGGTCCTTGCAGTGATGCTGGAAATATTATGCTCCCAGCTGGGTCTTCGAGCTGCGCCCGGTCGTCCGCAACATGAAGAAGTAGCGGAAGAGCGTCGCTGAAGCATGCACCCCCACAAACATCTTGCAGAAATGGGCGAAGACAGCGGCCATCGCGAAGGAGTTGGGGGAAAGGTGGTGGAGCTAGAGACCATACGTCTCCAGCAACGTGACGAAGAAGGAAGAAATTGGCGGGACGAACCCCGCCATGGTGTAGGCAGTAAAGAAGACCATCTCCCCCTTTCCCAGGAGCAGGGGGAGAGATCCCCGGCGGAGCCAGAGTTTCTGCTCCTCCATGTGCCAGCCCAGCAGCCTGCGCACTGGCCCAAGCTCGGCCGACCGAGCGAGACGCGACGGGAGCAGGTTGGAAGCCATGGCAGGGGAGAGCTCAAGGACAGGGAAGACAAAGGCGCAAGAGTTCAAGGAAGGTGCAAGCGCTGGGAAGTGCGAAGGGAAACCGCGATGCGGGTAAGATCCCCTTTTAAAACTTCCCAGGTGCAATTCAAAGCGATTCGAAACTCTTCGAATACGCCGCATGGGCAACCGCTTCAGCTCCAAGACTGAGCATCAATGACAAGTGGACCCAAGTCGTCCAGCTGAAGCGGTGGGCCAAGAAGTCAGTCTCCCAAGGAGACGAGCCGGCAAGGCGCTTCGGCGGTCCCCGAAGAAAGCGCCGCAACGTGCTGAAGTGGCAGCCTTGGGAGCCGTCGCAGTAAAAGCAACCATCAAGTGGGCTCACGATCCCACGATCCCGCGACTGTTCGTGCTCCGGCAACGGTCAATGTGGGACTTAGAGAAGGTGCGCGGGATGGAAGAGACGGAGGCCCCACCTCGGGCTCGCTATCTCCCCCGAGATGGGCCCGGGGCCACTGTCGGTACCCTCGATATAGGGTACCACCGCGCACAGGGGAAAATGCCTAAGGACCTCCCCCTTCTCCGCAGAGAGAGCTCCGAAGGTGCCACGTGTCCAGCAGGGCCGGACCTCCCTCTCCTCAGAGGAGAGCTCTGGACTCGCCACGTGGCCAACTGAGCCGGACCTCCCCCCTCCATGGAGAGAGCTCCGAAGGCTCCACGTGTCCCGCGGGGCCGGGCCTCCCTCTCCTCAGAGGAGAGCTCCGGGCCCGCCACGTGGCCAGCAGAAGCCGGACCTCCCCCCTCCGCGGGGAGAGCTCCGAGGACTCCACGTGTCCCGCAGGGCCGGACTTCCCTCTTCTCATAGGAGAGCTCCAGGCCCGCCACGTGGCCAGCAGAACAATGCTGCCTGCCCCCGCGCGGTAGGCAGCGGGCGTAATGACGCGCCATACCTTGCCCGTACAAGGTATTCAAGGCCCCCGCCTTCCCAAGACGCGGAGACGCGGAGCACGCTTCTGTCAGGTGCCGTTGCGCCCAGTCACATCGCAAACTGGCGCGCCGTGTCAGAGCCTGCCCGCCAATAAACACAGCAACAAGACATCCCCTGCCGCCCCTGCCATCATCAACAACTACGACTAGCTTGCGGCATGGGCAGGACGGCAGAACGAAGACTCGGAAGCCTTCGCCAGAGACAACTACAGGCATAACTGCAGATACGGTAGTCGGCAGGCAATCTCCCGGGACCACCTATCGGGTCCCGGGCCCACCTTATAAGCCACTCAAGCCTTGGACTATAAAAGGCTTGGGTAGGCAACATTAGCAAGGGTTCAAACTCTGTGAACTCGCACTCTAGACATCACCCACCCTCAAGCTCAGGACTCCGGTCTGTGCAACAAGCAATCCAGCGAGCACCTCTGCTCACCGTGGACGTAGGGTTTTACGCTCCGGCGGCCTGAACCACGTAAAACTCCCCGTGTCAAGCTTCTCCCTCACTCGTTCCTAATGCTGAAGCTCTCCGCAAGTGTCTAGCCCCTCCGAAAAAGAACCTCCGCGGGCTGCCCAGAGCAGGTCCGGGGGAAGTGTCGACCACACACTTCGACAGAAGGGAAGCAAGACTCTACGCGCTTAGGGTCGGAACCAGGCCAAGCTGAAACGTAGTCCTGGACCGTCCCCTGGGACATAGCTGCTCCGAGCGCTGTTCCTGGACTCTATGGAATTCATTACAGAAAAGAAAAGAACTGTCCTACTACTGCTCTAGGGATAGAACTTATGGAGGTGTTCTATGTTCCAAGGGTTCGGGAGCGGATACCCATCCTCGGTGGAAAGGCGTACGCAGCCGGGGCGGCAAACTTTTGTGACTCGGAAGGGACCTTCCCAGCTGGGGGAGAGTTTGTCGGCCCCTTCGCGAGAAAGTATGCGTCACAGCAGCAGGTCGCCTTCTTGGAGCTCCCGTACACGCATGGCCCTTTGGTGGTAGTGCCGGAGCGCCTGCCGGTACCGTGCGTTGCGGAGCGCTGCGTGTAATCGAGCCTCATCAACAAGGTCGATGTCTTCACAATGGAGGTTGTCCTGCGTGGCTTCGTCGTAAGCTTGGACACAGAGAGACCCCGTGATGACTTCTGGGGGAAGCACAGCTTCGGCCCCGTACACCATGAAGAAGGGTGTCTCCCCGGTGGCCCGGCTTTGGGATGTCCGGTTAGCCCACAGTGTGCTCGGAAGCTCATCCACCCACTTGGCACCATGTTTCTTCAAGCCGGCATAGGTGCGAGTCTTGAGGCCCCGAAGAATCTTGGCGTTGGCCCTCTCGACTTGCCCATTGCTCTTCGGGTGAGCAACGGAGGCATAGCACACCTGGATGCCGAGATCTTTGCAGTAGTCTTGGAACGCTGCAGACGATCGACTTGATGAACTTGACTATGGATTGCTTGTTGATAGTGATGACGGGTGTAGCTTCTGGCCACTTGGTGAACTTGTCGATGGCGACGTAGAGGTACCGGAATCCCCCAACGGCTTTGGGGAATGGCCCCAGGATGTCCAACCCCCATACCGCGAATGGCCATGAGGGCGGGTGTGGCGGACCGGAATCCGCTCATCCAGGATCGCAGAGGGTGGTGCCGCGCGATGCGACACCCGACAGCACACGTCATAAGAACACAATATATTACATGGGAAAAACAGCTGAAACTGTACAAACAGGTACAAACTTCAGTTACAACTATTGTTCTATTACACAGCGGAAGACTACACTATACAACTCACGCCCGTCTATTTAGCAAAAGTCGGTTGCCCAGCCCTAGGGCAACCCACACTAGCTGCACGTCTCAGCTCAGCGCGGCGTGTACGGCTCCCACTCAGCCGTGGTCCCCGACGGAGGGTAACCCTCGCCGGTGGACTCGTACTCCGAGTCCGTGGGTGGCTCCTCACCTGAAAAACACTTAAGCAGCAACCGTGAGCACAAAGGCTCAGCAAGGCTTAACCGACTCACCTAAGCATGAAACTCTACATGAGGTGTACAATGGACATAGGATAGTAACATTTCAGCAAAACGACACGCCTACAAGTTCATCCTTAGTTCATCTTTTAGCAACAAGTTAACAGTTCATGAAATCTGAAATTTAGTAAGCAGTATTTGGTGGCACACATGTAGCAATACAATTATCTCAATCAGCATCATTGAATCAACATATTTCATCCATTAGTCTACGTTACGACGCAGTGAACAAGCAGTACTCGTCACCGCGAGGGACGGCGAATCGACTCGATATACACCTGCAGGGAAAACCCAAAGAGCACGTCACGTACGCCCACCCATGGAGCTGCACAGCACGCTCACTCGATGTCGTACGGGACAACCTTTCACCCAACAGCCCAAACGTCGAACCGGTCGCACTGAAACGAGCAGGAGGTTCCCCACACGGAGCATCTCGCTATGCCCGTTGGCAGATTTCCACCTTGCTGCCCTCAACCTACACCTATAAATCGGTGTGCTATGCCTCGACGCCCGGAGGTTTAGGCTACATCGGTTTATCGGGGCCCATATATCCGATATGCCTTCGGTACGTTCAATACTTGTTCAGCAGGGCCGCACACGGATCGGTCCTCAATCGACACGGGCAGGGCTGCGCACACAAGACTCTCTCTTGCTGCGCCCTAGCCCCTGCCTAGTCTCATTTTCATTACTAAGTGATCTAACATCACTCAACCGAACCCATGTGTCCCAATGCCTATCTCGCGAGTAGATTCCAACTACTCGACTTGTACCGAAGTCCTATGACTCATTAAGCATAGCCCGTCTACTCGAGGTCCTTAAAACTACCCTCACTCTTTTAGGAACCTTTGGTTATGCAAGTGGGGTTTCATTCATCCTGTACCTAATGCACATACATACTTCATATGACACATGTAAACAAAGTAAAACTTTTAAAAAGTGTTAATGCAAACCGGGGCTTGCCTTGTTGCTGCTGGTCAGGAGTTAGTTCTTCGTCCGGAAGAAGGAAGTCCAGCACTTCCGGAGTCTCTTCTTCAACGGCTACACGTTAATGAAATACTACACGTTAATTTAGATGCAAATGTGAGTTTTAGAGTAAAACTTCTACTATTGGTTCTAATAACCAGCCTCTAACACCTGGAACTTTGTTTAAGAATTTAAATATGAACTGGTGTTGGTGGTTTGGCTTGGACTTAGTCACATGGTTAAATGCTAAGTGGTTTTCCCCCTTTTCCATCTTAATCCCTTAAGTGGTTAAACAGGACAGGGGTGATCTAGAGCTCCAATAGAGCTGAGAATTTTTGTGTGAGTTCCTTGTCACAAGAAAACTATCTGGACCAAACATTAGCACTTTTCATGGAGTGGTTTGCTCAGAATAATTCTCTTGGCAAATCAGCAAGGAAGAATTAATTCTGAGATAATACCCCTGTTCATGCTCAACTTAATGAACTACAATTTCTATTATAGCTCATAGAGTTTGCATGAATTTTCCTAGCATTGTTGGAGTCAAGGTTTGCCCAGAATTGAATTTCCAAGTTTTGGAAATTCTCTGAAAATGTTTCTGCATTCAAATGAACACAGCACCTTCCAATTTGAATCGCTCTGCCCAAATCAACTCCAAATGGTCTGAAACTTTTACAGGGTTTACTAATGTCCTAAAGAACATTCTGGCAAAATTTGGGGATTTTTGGATGAACCAAACTCCCTCAAAAATTCTTTTGCTCAAAAGCTTTAAAGAATTTTCCAGAATTAATTAATGGGTTTCATACAAATTGGGTTGTATATCTGGACAGAGCTAGGCAAGATGAATCCAACCCAATTTGAATCACTAAATTTGGAGCTTCCTAGCAAAAGTTATGGGGTTCTAAAGTTTACACTAAAACTGGAAATTCCAAAATGTTTAAATCCTGCGGGTGGGACCCACTCCTCGAGCCGGCCCACTCAGAAAACGGCCACACCGCGGCCCACGGGGTTTTACCCGCGCTGCCGCACCGAATCCCGGCCGCAAACCCGATCCCCGCGCGAGATCAGAGGCTGACCGGTGGACCCGGCCCCCCCTTCGTCTACCTCGCGCTCTCCCGCAGTTCCCGCGGCGGCTTCGCCGGAGTGCTCGCCGCCGGGCGTTTCCCCGCCCGACCTTTGACAAAACTTGCCGCCTGTGCCTAACTCGACTCGGAGAACACGCTGGTGCCCTCACCGGGGCTCGGCAATGGCCGGAATTATGCCCGCGACGGCGACAGAGCCTCCCTCTGCTCCGGTGACGTCGTCCGGGCTACTCCGGGCCTTATTTCTCAAGCGGTTTGCTCCTACAGCTCCACCGTGGCATGGTGCGCACGAATATGAGCTCGGTTGGCCATGGAAATAGCCGGAACTGGGACCTCACCGTCGACCTAGGCCCGATATCGACTGTTGCTCGAAAAACTTGGATATCAGCGCAAAGGCTCGATGGTTTTCGATGGTTTTGGATCCTAGGTGGCCGTGGGGGCGTGTAGAACCTATGCTCAGCTGGGTTTACGCTGTGCAGGACCGATTGCCGCGAATTTCGGCATTTCTGCTCACTCGTTTTTGTCGAGCACCGAGGACTAGACGGGGAAATACTCCCCCTACAAAGCATGGAAGAGGGTAGGGTCTTCACCTTGAGCTCGAGCAGTCCCCGGCGCGTGTCTTTGCTGTTGAACTCCGGTCGCGAGGTCGCCTGGATCAACGGCGCGACGAGGAGCCGAGGGGAGCGGCGGTGTTGTTTTTCGTTTCGGGTGGGAACGGGCAAAGCGGAGGAGATGAGACTGGCTCACGTGGGCTGGGGACTTAAACCGCGTCGTGCACGCGTGCGCTCGGTCGTCGAGCAGGAGGTGGCGAGGTGAGGCGGTCGGACGCCGGTGCTGTCCGCAGCTGGCGCGAGGTGTTCGACCGACGTCGGGAGAAAACAGCCACGCTCGGTTTGGGAAACAGTCCTCCCACTGACTTGTGGGCCCCCTCTCCCCCCTAATCTCTTTTTCCAAATTCTGCTGCAAATATCTCAGCTACTCTCCATTTAATGAGAGACTTAGCCTCCAAGTATTGGTTTGAATTTGAGTTCTCAAATTCAAACTTTGTTTGGTCAAGTTTGCTTCATATTCAAACTGAAATTCAAATTCAGTTTTGAATTCTTGCAAACTTAGCTCTTGACAAGATGAGCTCCAATGGAGATGAAACTTGGTGGGTTTACTCAGAAAAATGTGCTGAGTGTAGATATGGGGCTAACTTTTGAATTTGGGTGATGAAAGTTGCTGCAATTTGAATTTACATTCAAATTGGCCTCCTTTTGAAATAACCCAAAAGTGCCTCAAAAAGTGTTGAATTTGCATGAGCTTTGGACTGAACCTTCCCAAGACTTTTTAAATTCTAGGGGTGAGCTCAACTTCTCATGTTCATGTGTAGAAACCCTACTTTGTGAAAGTGAAGGCTTTCCCCTCTAATCATTCTTTTGATGGAGGTGATATGCTCTTCACAACATTTCCTAAGGTGTCCACAATGAAAATTGTGGTGTTGTGAGATGAAGAAAAGTTTTTACAAGTCCCATTTCTTGGGCTTTTACATCCCTCCCCCCTTAAAAGAATCTCGTCCCGAGATTATAAAAGACAAGATAGCGATGTAATAGGGACTTACCCGTGTTGAGAAGCCAAGAACTCTGGGTAATTTGAGCGAAGGAACTCCTCGCTCTCCCACGTCGCTTCCTCGGCGGTGTGGTTACTCCAGAGTATTTTGTAGAACCACAACGTTCTGCTACGCGTGGTCCTGGCTTTCTCATCAAGAATTCCCACCGGATATTCATCATATGTTAAATCCGGCTTCAGCTCGCCGATGGCTTCGGTAGGAACAGCAGTTGTATGCTTCAAGCATTTTCGCAGTTGCGAAACATGGAAAATATCATGGACACCAGCCAGAGATGCCGGTAGCTCCAATCGATACGCTGCTGGTCCACACTTCTCGGTGATAGCGTAGGGTCCAATGAAACGGGGAGCGAGCTTCCCCTTCACACCGAATCGGTGCACGCCCTTCATTGGAGACACGCGGAGGTACACGTGTTCCCCAACGTCAAAGTGCAACGGCCTACGCCTCTTATCAGCGTAGCTCTTCTGTCGGGATTGAGCGGCCTTCAAATTGGCTTGAATTGTCCGAACGCGCTCCTCGGCGTCGTTCACCACATCAACCCCGAATGTGACCCTTTCACCGGACTCGCACCAATTTAATGGGGTGCGGCATTTACGACCGTAGAGAGCTTCATAGGGTGCCATTTTGATACTCGCCTGATAACCGTTGTTGTACGAGAATTCCGCCAATGGTAGGTGATCATCCCAGTTCCTACCATGGTGGATGGCACATGCTCTCAACATGTCTTCCAGGACTTGATTCACCCTTTCTGTCTGACCATCCGTCTGAGGGTGATAGGCGGAGCTCCTGATCAACTTAGTACCCAATGCAGCGTGTAGCTGCTCCCAAAAGCGAGATACAAATAATGCACCTCGATCTGAGACAATGGTCTTGGGTATCCCGTATAGGCATAGAATCTTTGCTATGTATAGCTCCGCATATTTGCCGGCATTGTAACGTGTATTCACCGGAATGAAGTGAGCCGTCTTGGTTAACCGATCAACGATTACCCATATGGAATCATGCTTGTTGGCTGTTAGAGATAATCCTACAATGAAATCCATGCTCACATCTTCCCATTTCCATGCCGGGATCTTCAGGGGTTGCAACAGCCCTGATTTGTTCATGTGATCAGCTTTCACTCGTCTACACGTATCGCACTCGGATACGTACTTAGCTACCTCCCGCTTCATCCGTGTCCACCAAAATTTCTTTTTCAAATCTTGGTACATTTTGTTGCTGCCCGGATGAATGGAGTATTTGGACAAGTGAGCTTCATCGAGGATCTTTTTCCTCAACTCCATATCTCGGGGTACGACTATGCGGTCATTGAACCACAGCGTCCCCTCATCATCCTTCCGGAAACATTTAATTTCCCCATTTTCTATCCGTCTCCGGAGATGTGCCATGCCTTTATCCGTTTTCTGAGCTGCAATGATGTCCTCCCTAATAGTAGGGATGAGGGCAAGGTTGTACAGCGATCCATAAGGAACCAAGTATAAACTTGGCTCTTCCTCCTCCACCGGTGTAATGGTGAGGTGATGGACATGCGATTTCCGACTCAGCGCGTCGGCAACCACATTCGCCTTGCCGGGGTGGTAATGGATCTCAATCTCATAATCTTTGATCAGTTCTAACCACCTCCTCTGCCTCATGTTCAGCTCCTTCTGGGTGAAAATGTATTTCAAACTCTTGTGGTCGGTGTAGAGATGCACCAAGTTCCCCAGGAGAGAGTGCCTCCACATTTTCAGCGCCAACACCACGGCAGCAAGTTCAAGATCATGAGTCGGGTAGTGCTGCTCATGGTTCCGAAGTTGGCGTGAGCCATAAGCGACCACACGTCCTTCCTGCATCAACACGCAGCCGAGCCCAATACCGGACGCGTCACAATACACGTCGAATGGCTTTGTTGTATCCGGCTGAGCTAATACCGGGGCTGTTGTGAGATGCTTCACCAGTGTTCGGAACGCTCCTTCACACGCCGTGTTCCAAACATATTTTGTCCCTTTCTTCAGCAACTCTGTCATCGGCTTAGCGAGCTTGGAGAAACTTGGAATGAATCTCCGATAGTACCCCGCTAACCCGAGGAATCTTCTGACTTCATGGACTGAAGTGGGAGCTTTCCATTTCAACACTTGCTCTATTTTGCTTGGGTCAACCGCGATGCCTTCAGCTGAGATGATATGTCCCAAGAACGGCACTTGGCTGATCCAAAATTCGCATTTGCTGAACTTGGCATAGAGTTTGTGGTCTCGCAATCGTTGAAGAACGATCCGCAAGTGTTCGGCATGTTCAGCTTCGGTCTTGGAGTAAACCAAGATGTCGTCGATGAACACTACCACGAACTTGTCCAGCTCCGGCATGAACACCGAGTTCATGAGATACATGAAATGAGCTGGAGCATTTGTGAGACCAAAGGACATGACGAGATATTCGTATAAGCCGTATCTCGTCGAGAACGCCGTCTTCGGGATATCCTCCGCCCGGATCTTGATCTGGTGATATCCAGAGCGAAGGTCCATCTTTGAGAATACACTTGCCCCCACCAGTTGATCAAACAAGATGTCAATACGGGGCAGTGGGTACTTATTCTTGATGGTGACGGCGTTGAGCGGCCGGTAATCCACACACAGCCTCAGGGTCTCATCCTTTTTCTTCACGAATAGCGCCGAGCATCCCCAAGGCGATGAACTCGGCCTAATGAAACCCTTGCTCAACAGATCATTGAGCTGTTCTTTCAGTTCAGCCAGCTCATTCGGAGCCATCTTGTATGGTCTCCGTGAGATGGGCGTAGTCCCGGGTGCAAGTTCAATCTTGAACTCGACATCCCGCTCAGGTGGCATGCCCGGAAGATCGTCCGGGAACACGTCGGGATACTCCCGGACTACGGGGATGTCTTCTAACTTGAGAACTTCAGCATTATTAATTGCTAAAACTTCCCGGACTGGCGTGTCTAACACCATGGAATGCGGACGGTGGAATGGAGAATTTAAGTGAACCGTCCGTGTCCGAGTCTCTAAGACAGCGCCATGGTATTGCAGCCATGACATCCCTAAGATTGCATCAATCTTTTGTCCCATAAGGATTATCAAGGTGGTGGGATATAGCTTCCCACCTAAGCACAGAGGTGCCTTTGGAATCATCATATTAGCTGAAATCTTCCCTCCCGGTGAGCATATCATATAAGTGCAGTCGGTTGGGAAGACTTGCAATTGATGTTTAGCCACATAGGATGCACTTATAAAGCTGTGGGTTGCACCCGAATCAAATAATATGACGATGGCTTGATGGTTGAGAGTAAACGTACCCGCCAGCACGTTGTCTCCCTCTGGGGCGTCCTCATTGTTGAGGTTGCGGACGCCTCCAGTCCGCTGACCAACCTTCTTCACCGGAGGTCGGCCTCGAGCACCGCCCTGGAACTGGGCTTGCCCGCTGCTCTGCTGCCCCTGGGGACAGTCCTTCGCAAAGTGGCCCGCCTGGCCACACGTGAAGCAGGTGAAACGGGGCGGTCCCCCGCTGATCGGTGGACGGAAACCTGGGGCGCGTTGTGGCGGTGGAAACGCCCGGGGTACCGTCTGCTGCTGCTGCTGTCTTGGTGGTGGCACCGGCGGACGGAATGGAGGTGCCTGAAAGGGACGTCCCCCGAACCGTTGCGGTCGCGCCGGTGGTTGCCACTGCTGCCCGGATGGTGTCCGATACACCATACGGTACTTCTGGGGAGCGCCACTCCCACCGCTGCTAGGTGGAGCGCTACGCTTCCTCTGCTCAGCTGCTAACTCCCGCTGAGCGTCCTCTTGCATGATGGCGGCATTGACTAGATCGTTGAATGTGCCGCGGTTCCATTGTACGAGGTGGGTCTTCATTTCGGGATGTAACCCCCGATAGAAGTGCTCCCTCTTCTTCTCCTCCGTGGAGATGTAGTCTGACGCATACTGCGCCAGATGGTTGAAGGCACGGGAGTAGTCGCGGGCACTCCTCCCGCCCTGCTTCAGTTCCAAAAATTCTTGGAACTTTCTCTTCATTATTCCGGGAGGAATGTGATAGGCGCGGAACGCCTCCCGGAACTCTTGCCATTCCACGGCATGGCCAGCCGGACGTGAGGCGACATAATTCGCCCACCACGCACCAGCGGCACCGTGGAGCTGCTGTGCTGCGAACAGCGTCTTCTGCCGCTCCGTACACTGGAGCAGCCCGAACTTGGACTCGATAGTCCACAGCCAGTTGTCCGCCTCCAGTGGTTCTTCAGCTTCGGTGAACACTGGAGGGTGCGTACTCATGAAATCCGAGTACGACACTTCGCGGGGCTCACGAGGCCCTCGCTCTTGACGTCCTCCCGCCTGGGACGTATTCTGCACGATCGTGCGGAGCAGGTCGGTCTGCTCCTCACGACCTCCCACCAATGCCGCTATCACATCCGCTAGAGTAAGCGGAGGCGGCGGTGGTGGCTGCTGCTGCGGGGTGCTGTCGTAGGCCGGTGGCTGGGAGTCATCGCCTCCACCTTGGCTAGAGCCACCAACCTCGTGCGTGGTCCTAGTACGAACCATCTGCAACCATACGACATTAAACATCAGTCCCGCAACATTTGGCATGCAGTCCAATAGAACTGGGCGTAAAAACATTATGACAACCAAACGTGCGAAATATCTCGTAAGTAGATAATGTAATAACTTTGCACAAGCTACACCATTACCAGACCAAACACAAGTTAGTTTAATCCAACTTGATGAACCCCCTCTTTGGAAGCTCACCATAACTGGGTTTGGTCTCTACGAGACATTATTATTGCGTTGTCATCACGTATAACACCCTTAGGGTACAACACCCTTTTCAATGAGTTCAACTGTCATTCTTCTGTCAGAATGACCAGTTGCTACCTATTCCAAGTTTTGATCTGGTTCTGGGCATTATCATGACTCAAGTTGAATACCAAAGTTCAAGTTAACTTCAGTATCTTTCCAACGAGTACTCATTTGTCCCCAGATCAGCTTTGATTAAAAAGTTATGTTAATTCAAAGTTAGCAGAATTTCTGGAAGAATTTTAACAGCACCTCCTTTGGAAGTGGCTGTTTTCAACCCTGATTTCCACTAAATTCTGTGCTGCAATTTCAGGAACTTTGAATTGCAAAGGTGTCACACATCTTCTACTCTTTCTAAGGATGTATTATATGACAATTTTAGATTTTTCTACTGGGAGTTACATTCGAAAAACAGATCAGTTCAGAGGATGTTTTACTCTGCCCTAGTTCTGGACAGTTTACATTTCTCTGGGCCTTAAGCCATCTTCAGGTGAGTTTCAGCTCTGGAAGTCTACAACAAAGTTGTAGAGGACTTGAATACCTTTCCATAACTATATAGCACACCTCCCTGGGCTAAAAGACCTGTGAGTTATGCCCTGTTGAGGATCAGCAAACGTGCTGCCCAAAACAGAGCACTCTGCTTTTCATACTTTTGGCTATACTGCTCCACTATCCCATTCTTATACCCAACCAGGGTCCTAAATGTTGAACCTATAGATTTTAATTCTTTGTTATCATTATTCTCATGCATATGCCTACCATATCTCGGTACTACGTTCCTCACAAAAGAAAATCCTACCCGGATCATACCGGCATATACGTCTCAAATGTGGCACTAAACGGTCTCTCGCACACGTTTTCTACACGGATACATACGTGGTTAGTACCTGCAGAAAACCACACAATAATGGTGCACTCAATGGTTATTCATTTCAGGCAGTTCCATATTTGAAAGTAAATACAAACGCCCGTATCATTTCCATACGGCCGTCCTTGAGCTAAATCACGTCTCAAGGCACGTGATCGTGTTTCAACACCACACGACGGGGAACCCGAGTATGTCATGAACGGGTCGTCACGGTTGGGAATGTTATCAACCCAACAGATACCACCTACCGCCCTGCAGGGCACGCCGATGGCAAGCGCTGCGTAAGTCCTCCTGGGCTATTTCTAGACGAACACACTCTCGCGTTACTGACCACGCGATGGGGTCTCCACTTACTTGCCTAATGCACGCTAGGGATCAGCGTTTCATATGAACTCAGGGACATGAAGAGTCCAAGAGCTTCATATTGACATCTCACACAAAGCTGTGAGATCAATCCCTGAACCTCGTTCCTCGTCAGAGAGAGCTAACCGAAATTGAACCGCTTTCGGTGGCGTTCCTTACCATACTTACCAGAGCGTAGGTGTGTCGCTACATAATTGAAATTCAGAATTATAACACATAAGTTAGTCTTTGCCACTTTAAGTAACTATGCTAATATAGTCCTTACTTGGGCAACTATCGAATCCTCACCGTATACCTAAGTTTTTCCCATAATGCAGTCCTTTAGTACTGTGCTATCCCCACTGCAGCTCTGATACCAGGCTGTGGCGGACCGGAATCCGCTCATCCAGGATCGCAGAGGGTGGTGCCACGCGATGCGACACCCGACAGCACACGTCATAAGAACACAATATATTACATGGGAAAAACAGCTGAAACTGTACAAACAGGTACAAACTTCAGTTACAACTATTGTTCTATTACACAGCGGAAGACTACACTATACAACTCACGCCCGTCTATTTAGCAAAAGTCGGTTGCCCAGCCCTAGGGCAACCCACACTAGCTGCACGTCTCAGCTCAGCGCGGCGTGTATGGCTCCCACTCAGCCGTGGTCCCCGACGGAGGGTAACCCTCACCGGTGGACTCGTACTCCGAGTCCGTGGGTGGCTCCTCACCTGAAAAACACTTAAGCAGCAACCGTGAGCACAAAGGCTCAGCAAGGCTTAACCGACTCACCTAAGCATGAAACTCTACATGAGGTGTACAATGGACATAGGATAGTAACATTTCAGCAAAACGACACGCCTACAAGTTCATCCTTAGTTCTTCTTTTAGCAACAAGTTAACAGTTCATGAAATCTGAAATTTAGTAAGCAGTATTTGGTGGCACACATGTAGCAATACAATTATCTCAATCAGCATCATTGAATCAACATATTTCATCCATTAGTCTACGTTACGACGCAGTGAACAAGCAGTACTCGTCACCGCGAGGGACGGCGAATCGACTCGATATACACCTGCAGGGAAAACCCAAAGAGCACGTCACGTACGCCCACCCGTGGAGCAGCACAGCACGCTCACTCGATGTCGTACGGGACAACCTTTCACCCAACAGCCCAAACGTCGAACCGGTCGCACCGAAACGAGCAGGAGGTTCCCCACACGGAGCATCTCGCTATGCCCGTTGGCAGATTTCCACCTTGCTGCCCTCAACCTACACCTATAAATCGGTGTGCTATGCCTCGACGCCCGGAGGTTTAGGCTACATCGGTTTATCGGGGCCCATATATCCGATATGCCTTCGGTACGTTCAATACTTGTTCAGCAGGGCCGCACACGGATCGGTCCTCAATCGACACGGGCAGGGCTGCGCACACAAGACTCTCTCTTGCTGCGCCCTAGCCCCTGCCTAGTCTCATTTTCATTACTAAGTGATCTCACATCACTCAACCGAACCCGTGTGTCCCAATGCCTATCTCGCGAGTAGATTCCAACTACTCGACTTGTACCGAAGTCCTATGACTCATTAAGCATAGCCCGTCTACTCGAGGTCCTTAACACTACCCTCACTCTTTTAGGAACCTTTGGTTATGCAAGTGGGGTTTCATTCATCCTGTACCTAATGCACATACATACTTCATATGACACATGTAAACAAAGTAAAACTTTTAAAAAGTGTTAATGTAAACCGGGGCTTGCCTTGTTGCTGCTGGTCAGGAGTTAGTTCTTCGTCCGGAAGAAGGAAGTCCAGCACTTCCGGAGTCTCTTCTTCAACGGCTACACGTTAATGAAATACTACACGTTAATTTAGATGCAAATGTGAGTTTTAGAGTAAAACTTCTACTATTGGTTCTAATAACCAGCCTCTAACACCTGGAACTTTGTTTAAGAATTTAAATATGAACTGGTGTTGGTGGTTTGGCTTGGACTTAGTCACATGGTTAAATGCTAAGTGGTTTTCCCCCTTTTCCATCTTAATCCCTTAAGTGGTTAAACAGGACAGGGGTGATCTAGAGCTCCAATAGAGCTGAGAATTTTTGTGTGAGTTCCTTGTCACAAGAAAACTCTCTGAACCAAACATTAGCACTTTTCATGGAGTGGTTTGCTCAGAATAATTATCTTGGCAAATCAGCAAGGAAGAATTAATTCTGAGATAATACCCCTGTTCATGCTCAACTTAATGAACTACAATTTCTATTATAGCTCATAGAGTTTGCATGAATTTTCCTAGCATTGTTGGAGTCAAGGTTTGCCCAGAATTGAATTTCCAAGTTTTGGAAATTCTCTGAAAATGTTTCTGCATTCAAATGAACACAGCACCTTCCAATTTGAATTGCTCTGCCCAAATCAACTCCAAATGGTCTGAAACTTTTACAGGGGTTTACTAATGTCCTAAAGAACATTCTGGCAAAATTTGGGGATTTTTGGATGAACCAAACTCCCTCAAAAATTCTTTTGCTCAAAAGATTTAAAGAATTTTCCAGAATTAATTAATGGGTTTCATACAAATTGGGTTGTATATCTGGACAGAGCTAGGCAAGATGAATCCAACCCAATTTGAATCACTAAATTTGGAGCTTCCTAGCAAAAGTTATGGGGTTCTAAAGTTTACACTAAAACTGGAAATTCCAAAATGTTTAAATCCTGCGGGTGGGACCCACTCCTCGAGCCGGCCCACTCAGAAAACGGCCACACCACGGCCCACGGGGTTTTACCCGCGCTGCCGCACCGAATCCCGGCCGCAAACCCGATCCCCGCGCGAGATCAGAGGCTGACCGGTGGACCCGGCCCCCCCTTCGTCTACCTCGCGCTCTCCCGCAGTTCCCGCGGCGGCGCTTCGCCGGAGCGCTCGCCGCCGGGCGTTTCCCCGCCCGACCTTTGACAAAACTTGCCGCCTGTGCCTAACTCGACTCGGAGAACACGCTGGTGCCCTCACCGGAGCTCGGCAATGGCCGGAATTATGCCCGCGACGGCGACAGAGCCTCCCTCTGCTCCGGTGACGTCGTCCGGGCTACTCCGGGCCTTATTTCTCAAGCGGTTTGCTCCTACAGCTCCAC
The DNA here is from genome assembly GCA_030760725.1 of Neostapfia colusana. NCBI lineage: Eukaryota > Viridiplantae > Streptophyta > Magnoliopsida > Poales > Poaceae > Neostapfia > Neostapfia colusana. The sequence goes on along the minus strand of JASWHV010000005.1, from coordinate 59,902,393 downwards.
CGTGGCATGGTGCGCACGAATATGAGCTCGGTTGGCCATGGAAATAGCCGTAACTGGGACCTCACCGTCGACCTAGGCCCGATATCGACTGTTGCTCGAAAAACTTGGATATCAGCGCAAAGGCTCGATGGTTTTCGATGGTTTTGGATCCTAGGTGGCCGTGGGGGCGTGTAGAACCTATGATCAGCTGGGTTTACGCTGTGCAGGACCGATCGCCACGAATTTCGGCATTTCTGCTCACTCGTTTTTGTCGAGCACCGAGGACTAGACGGGGAAATACTCCCCCTACAAAGCATGGAAGAGGGTAGGGTCTTCACCTTGAGCTCGAGCAGTCCCCGGCGCGTGTCTTTGCTGTTGAACTCCGGTCGCGAGGTCGCCTGGATCAACGGCGCGACGAGGAGCCGAGGGGAGCGGCGGTGTCGTTTTTCGTTTCGGGTAGGAACGGGCAAAGCGGAGGAGATGAGGCTGGCTCACGTGGGCTGGGGACTTAAACCGCGTCGGGCACGCGTGCGCTCGGTCGTCGAGCAGGAGGTGGCGAGGTGAGGCGGTCGGACGCCGGTGCTGTCCGCAGCTGGCGCGAGGTGTTCGACCGACGTCGGGAGAAAACAGCCACGCTCGGTTTGGGAAACAGTCCTCCCACTGACTTGTGGGCCCCCTCTCCCCCCTAATCTCTTTTTCCAAATTCTGCTGAAAATATCTCAGCTACTCTCCATTTAATGAGAGACTTAGCCTCCAAGTATTGGTTTGAATTTGAGTTCTCAAATTCAAACTTTGTTTGGTCAAGTTTGCTTCATATTCAAACTGAAATTCAAATTCAGTTTTGAATTCTTGCAAACTTAGCTCTTGACAAGATGAGCTCCAATGGAGATGAAACTTGGTGGGTTTACTCAGAAAAATGTGCTGAGTGTAGATATGGGGCTAACTTTTGAATTTTGGTGATGAAAGTTGCTGCAATTTGAATTTACATTCAAATTGGCCTCCTTTTGAAATAACCCAAAAGTGCCTCAAAAAGTGTTGAATTTGCATGAGATTTGGACTGAACCTTCCCAAGACTTTTTAAATTCTAGGGGTGAGCTCAACTTCTCATGTTCATGTGTAGAAACCCTACTTTGTGAAAGTGAAGGCTTTCCCCTCTAATCATTCTTTTGATGGAGGTGATATGCTCTTCACAACATTTCCTAAGGTGTCCACAATGAAAATTGTGGTGTTGTGAGATGAAGAAAAGTTTTTACAAGTCCCTTTTCTTGGGCTTTTACAGCGGGATCATCTGTACCGCCTGAGCCGGTGTGTGGATCTGCTTGACATGAAACTGGAACGCCTTGCAGCTCTTGACCAGCTTGACGGCATCCGGAGTGCTGTCGGCCAGTAGAAGCCATGCCGGAAGGCTTTGCCGACGAGCGTGCGTGAGGAAGAGTGACTCCCACATTCGCCTCCATAGATCTCAGCGAGCAAGTCGCAGCCTTCCCCCTGGGTTATGCACCGCAATAGGACGTGGTTGGCGCCACGCCGGTAGAGATCCCCTTCTACCAGCACGTATCTTTTAGCCTTGCGCACGATCCGTTCAACGGATACACGTTCATCAGGGAGGATATTGTCTTTCAAGTAGTCCCGGATCTCCGTGATCCATGCATCGGGTCTGACTTGAGCTTCTGGATCTTGAGCGCTGGGTAGCACGGAGTCCCCAGTGACGCTTACGATCCTTGGCAGCATCCATGGTAGCAGGGCCGCCAGGACCGCCAGCTTCGAGGTGCTGGTCCCGCCCCCTTCGCCCGGCTCGGCAGGCTGGGCTGTGGGCCGCAGCAACGTCCTCTCGAAGACTCCTTCAGGCACCAGGGCTCTGGTGGAGGCCTTCGTTGAGAGGTCATCGGCCGTGGCATTGTCGACGCGCGGTACATGGCGCAGGTCCAAGGCGAGGAAGTCTTTCTCTAGCATCTGCACATGGAGCAGATAGGCAGCTAGTTGCGGGTCATTGCAGGAGCATTCACCGTTGACTTGCTTGATGACTAGCTGTGAGTCGCCCTGTGCCAACAACTGGCAAGCGCCAAGAGACAGGGCTGTATTTAGGCCAAAGATGAGGGCTTCATACTCTGCCATGTTGTTGGTTGCCTTGAAATTGAGACGGACCATGTACCCAAACTGCTCCCCCGATGGCATGAGAAGCAGTACGCCGGCACCGGCCCCCTGCTTTCATGTCGAAGAAGAGCGTCCAGTGAGGCCTGGTGAAGACCAGAGCTCGGGGCTTTGGTTCACCGTCTCCGTGGCCCCTGGGTTGGTTGGCGATGGCGTCCACTTGGCCACGAAGTCAGCCAATGCTTGTCTCATGACCGCATGTCGAGGTAAGAAGTCCAGCTCGAACTCCGCCAATTCCGCTGCCCACTTAGCGACGTTCCCGATCGCGTTGGGGCTGTGAAGGATGGCCTTCAACGGGTAGGAGGTGGCCACCGAGATACGATGGGCCTGGAAGTAGTGGCGGAGCTTCCTGGATGCCACGAGTACTGCATACAACAGCTTGTGGACCTCCAGGTACCTTGTCTTGGTGTCATGGAGGACTTCGCTGATGTAGTAGACAGGCCTCTGTATGGTCCGGACCCTTCCCCCTGGGCCTGAGACGTCTTCCTCCATTGGCTCAGGCAGACAGGAGGTAGATGGGTCCGGGGGAGCCTCTGGGAGCTGGGACCCAGGGGCTTCTAGGCCGTCCTGGACCTCCGGGAGGTCCCGTTGGAGTTCCGGGTGGTCGTCCTGGACCTTCTGGAGGTCGTCTTGCTCTCCTGGGAGGTCCCTTTGGACCTTCGGGAAGTTATCTTGGAGCTCCGGGAGGTCCCGCTGGGCCTCCGTGAGGTCACCTTGGAGCTCCGGGAGGTCATCTTGAGCCCCCGGGGTCTCCTGGTGCTTGTCTTCTGCTACGGGAGCAGGCTGCGGTGATGAGGGGTCTGGCCGCTCCGCGACGAGGACCATGCTCACCACCTCTGTTGTCGCCGTGATGTAGAGCAGCAAGTGCTCTCCGGGCTCAGGGGCTACCATGATGGGTAGGGTCGTCAGGAGCTGCTTCAACTCCTGGAATGCTTCTTCTGCTTCGTCGGTCCAAGCAAAAGGACCGGATTTGCACAGGATCTTAAAGAAGGGAAGTGCCCGCTCTGCTAGCCTCGGTATAAACCGACTCAGCGCGGCTAGGCATCCCGTGAGTTTATGGACATCCTTGATGCGGGCGGGGGGCCGCATCAGGTCGATGGGCTTGATCTTCTTTGGGTTTGCTTCGATCCCTCGGTGTGAGACCATGAACCCTAAAAGCTTCCCAGAGGATACGTCGAACACACATTTATCTGGGTTCAGCTTAGTGCGTCTGGAGCGCAGTTTGTCAAAGACTAGAGCCAGGTTATCTAACAAGGATGAGCTCTGCCTGACTTTGACAACGATGTCATCGACGTACACCTCAACTAAGTCTCTTATTAGCTCTCCAAAGGTTTTGTGCATAGCATGAACAAAGGTGGGGAGAGTATTCTTTAGGCCATAAGGCATAGAGACATAACAATATAGGCCGTCTACTGTGAAAAAAGCAGTATGCTCTTCATCTTCTCTAGACATAGGGATTTGGTGAAAGACCGAGTAGGCATCTAGGAAGCATAGCATATCACAGCCTGATGTAGAGTCTACTATTTGATCTATTCTAGGGAGAGGGAATGGATCTTTGGGACATGCCTTATTGAGACTGGTGTAGTCGATGCACATCCGGAGCTTCCCGCCGGCCTTTGGAACGACGACGGGGTTCCCCAACCACTGGGGGTGGTGGACTTCCTGTATGAAGCCAGCGTCCAGCAGCTTCTTGATTTCTTCACGGATGAAGTTCTGCCGCTCGATGGACTGCTTGCGAGGCTTCTGTTGGATTGTCTGGGCGTCGGGGAAGATCTTCAGATGGTGCTCGATCACCTCCCTAGGGATCCCCGGCATCTGTGACGGTTGCCATGCAAACACGTCGATGTTGTGCTGGACGAAGGTGATGAGTGCGCCTTCCTATTTGCTGTCCAGGCCACCGGCTACCCGGGTGGTCTGGGCAGCATCGGCGCCGACTTGGACGACTTTCAGGGGGACGTCGCCCTCGTCGAGGGGTTGCACAGGGGGTGCTGAGGTCGAGGCACGGTGCCATGCACTCGTGTGGAGCTGGCCCGGTTCTGCACCGCCAGGGGCTGGTGCACGGGCTGCTGCAAGTGCTTGGAGCTTCTCCAAGGCTGACACTGCAGCAGTGCGGTCTCCACCGATCTTGAGGACGCCTGTTGGTGTAGGCATCTTCAATACAAGGTAGCCGTAGTGCGCTACCGGCATGAACCGGTACAGGGCTGGCCTGCCGATGATGGCGTTGAAGGGGAGGTCAATCTCCGCCACATCGAACAGAATGTATTCTGTTCGGTAGCTATCCGGTACTCTGAAGGTGACCGGAAGGCTGATGTTGCCATAGGGGACGACTTGTCCCTGCCCTACCCCTGAGAACGGGCTCGAGGGGGTGAGCTTGGCCATTGGGATTTGCAGCTTCTGGAAAGCTGCGCGGCTGATGAGATTCAGGCTGGCTCCGCCATCTACCAGAACATGGTACATCTTCACGTTGGCGATGGTGTGGGCTACCAAGAACGGTAGCTGCCCGGCCCCATCCATGTTCTTGGGGTAGTCGGTGGCGTCGAAGCTGATGGGGGTCCCCATCCACTAGAGGTGCGGTGCTGCACTTGGGACAGGAGCCACCGACGCCACTGCTCGGCGCAGAGTCTTGACTGCATTCTGAGACGATGGGTCAGAGGACCCGCCTTAGATGACGTAGAGCGCCTTCCGGCGCTCGTCGTCGCTGGAGCTGGAGCCCTCGTGGTCGTGCACCACCTTAACGGCGCGCTGGGGCTCCTGGAACTCCATCTGCTGGTTGACGTTATCGCGGGCATCAGCCTTCTGCTTGCCCTCCCTCTGACGAAAAGGAGGGGCTTCCGCACGCGGTTGCTTCCCCTTGCGGAAGCGCTCCGCGAGCTTCTGGATCTCCCGGCACTCAGCAGCAGTGTGGCTGCTGGTGTTGTGCACGGGGCACGGCTCGCCGTGGTCACCGTCTGGGGCTGGTGACCGCCGCGCCCTTTTTTCGGGGCGTGGCCCCCGAGCTCCGGTGGGTGCTGCAGCTGCAGCAACTGGAGCTTTGGTCGGCAGCATGATCTTGCTGCTGGCCTTCTTGACCTTCCTGCCGCTCCCATGGGGAGCAGCACTTGGTCTGGGCTGTTCTCCGGCTTCGGAGACCGGCTTTGAGTGCCAGTTGCGCCCTTCTGCTGCCCTGGTGCACTTGTCCGCCAGGCGGAAGAGCTCTGAGACGTCGCACACTTCTCTGGGCGCGAGCTTCTCGAGCATCTTCTTGTCCCTTACACCCTGCCGGAACGCCACCACCACAGCAGCATTTTGGATGTGGGGGATGGTGTTCCGCACCTGGGAGAACCGCTGGATGAAGGAGCGCAGCGACTCTCCGGGTGGTTGTTGGATGGCGTGGAGGTCGAGCTCCGTGCTAGGCCGGGTGTAGGAGCTGCCGAAGTTTGCAGTAAACTGCCGGCAGAGCTCCCCCACGAGGTTATGGAACCCTGGGGGAGATTCATGAGCCAAGACCGTGCTGGGCCGGTCAAGGCGACGGGGAAGTAGTTGACCATGGCGGCCTCATCCCCTCCAGCAGCAAGGATGGCGGTGGAGTGGATCTGGAGGAACTCCGCCAGGTTGACGCTGCTGTCGGGAACATGGGCTAGGGGAGCTTGCCGCTGAAGGAAGCTTCATCATCTTCGTCGGCGTAAGCTCGTCGCGCAAGGGAAAAGCCCCCTACCTGGCGCGCCAAATGTAGAAGTGTAGCTGTCGACACTTCCCCCAGGCCTGCACTGGGCAGCCCGCGGAGGTTCTTTTTCAGAGGAGCTAGTCCCCCACGGAGAGCTTAAGCGTTGGAGACGGAGGAAGGAGAAGGTTGACACAGAGATTTTTTACGTGGTTCAGGCTGCCGGAGCGTAAAACCCTACGTCTATGGTGAGCAGAGGTGCTCGTTGTATTGCTTGGTGCTCAAAACCGGAGTTCTGAGCTTGAGGATGAGCTGAGTGCTAGAATGCTAAATCCGGGTGTTGAGCCAAAATGCCGAACCCCATGTGTGAGTGTGGAAAGAGCCAAACCCCTTGCAACGTTGCCTACCCGAGCCTTTTATAGTGCAAGGCTCGGGCGGCTTACAAGGTGGGCCCGGGACCCAACAGGTGGTCCCGGGGAGATTGCCTGCCATCTACCGTATCCTGCAGTTACGCCGGTAGTTGTCGCTGGCGAGGGCTTCTGAGTCTTCATCTTGCCGCCCTGCTCACGCTGCAAGCTAGGCGGAGTGGTTGATGATGGCAGGGGCGGCAGGGGATGTCTTGCTGTGTTTATTGGTGTAGAGCCTCTGACGCGGCGTGCCAGTCTTCACTGCGATGCGACTGGGCACAACGGCACCTGACAGCGGCGTGCTCCGCGTCTCCGTGCCTTGCGAAGGCGTGGGTCTTGAATACATTGTACGGACAAGGTATGACGTGTTTTTACTCTTGCTGCCTACCGCGCGGGGGCAGGTAGCGCTGTTCTGCTGGCCACGTGGCAGGCCCGGAGCTCTCTTCTGAGGAGAGGGAGGTCCGGCCCCGCTGGACACATGGAGTCTTCGGAGCTCTCCACGCGGAGGGGGGAGGTCCAACTCTGCTGGCCACATGGCGGGCCTGGAGCTCTCCTCTGAGGAGAGAGAGGTCCGGCCCTGCTGGACACGTGGAGCCTTCGGAGCTCTCCCCGTGGAGGGGGGAGGTCCGGCTCTGCTGACCACGTGGCGGGGCCGGAGCTCTCCTCTGAGGAGAGGGATGTCCGGCCCCACTGGACACGTGGAGCCTTTGAAACTCTCCCTGCGGAGAAGGGAGGTCCGGCTCTGCCGGCCACATGGCAGGCCCGGAGCCCTCCTCTGAGGAGAGGGAGGTCCGGCCCCGCAGGACATGTGGGGCTTTCGGAGCTTGCCCCTGCGGAAGGAGCAAAGTCCTTAGGCGATTTCCCCTGTGCGCGGAGGTACCCCATATTGAGGGTACCGACAACCATGATGTCGTCAATGAAAACCATGACGAACTTATCCAAGTACTCCATGAATACCTTGCTCATGAGGTACATGAAGTATGTGGGCGCGTTCGTTAACCCAAAAGACATAACGGTATATTCATACGAACCATACCGTGTCCGAAAGGCAGTCTTGGGTATATCGGAGGGCTTAATCTTCAGCTGGAAATATCCTGGCCGAAGATCAATCTTGGAAAAGACTCGGGCTCCCTTCATCTGGTCGAACAGATCCTCTATACGGGGCAGAGGGTACTTGTTCTTGATCGTCACCTCAATGAGAGACCTATAGTCCACGCACATCCTTTGGGTCCCATCCTTCTTGCCTACAAAGAGCACGGGGGCTCCCCATGGTGACGAGCTTGGACATATAAATCCCTTCTCTTGCTGCTCCTGGATTTGCTTGTTGAGCTCAACTAGTTCATTGACGGGCATCCTATATGGTCTCTTTGCTATAGGTGCGGTTTCGGGTACTAGGTCAATGGAAATCTCGATGTCCCGGTCAGGTGGCATACCCGGAAGTTCTTCTGGGAACACGTCCAAAAACTCTTGAAGCACCGGAATGCTTTCCAGGGTTGCTTCTTTGACGTGGTTCAACGTTGCCTTCTCGGTTGCAGGTTGTGCTGACTCAAATTCGATACGGGTACCGTGCTCGTTTGTCAACTGCACGCTCCTCTCAGCACATTGGATTACTCCATTGTGCTTACTTAACCAATCCATTCCGAGTATTATATAAAGCCCTTGGGAATCCAAGACAATGAGGTTGGCAAGGAAGTCTACCCCCCTTATTTTAAGGTTTACTTTCGGACATACTATATTAGTCCTCATCTCTCCACCGGGAGAATTAACCAACATAGTATATTTCAAGTGTGATATGGGTAGATTATACTTGGCAACATACTTGGATGATATGAAGGAATGTGATGCTTCGGAATCAAATAGAATGGTGGCTGGGTTGGAGTTGGCAAGGAACATACCAATCACGACATCCTCCGCCTGTTGCGCTTCCTCAGTAGAAACATGGTTCACGTTGCCACGAGCATAGTTCTGCTGTCCACGGTTGCCTTGATTGGCTCCTCCGTTCGGCCATGCGTTCTGCTTGGGCACATTGCCTTGCTGTCCAGGACCTCTCCTCGGGCACTGGCTCGCGAAGTGTCCCGTATCCCCGCACGCAAAGCATGCCCTGTTGCCCACGACAGCAGGTACATTGGGGCGGGGGTTTTGAACAGGAGCGCCCGTGTTTGGATGGGGCGCTGGAGGCAGAGGCACACGAGGTGCTTGCATGGCAGGACGATGCTGTGGTGATTGATTAGGGCGAAAAGCAGGAGGGGATGATCCATACTGTGGTGCAGCTAGGGGCATGTACCGGGGACGTACGTTGCTCCCTTGTGGTTGGTATGGCATCTTTCTTTTGCCCTCTCGCTCGATCTGTTGGATCTTGCTCTCAACCACTATTGCTTTGTCAACCCGCTTCTGGAAGCTCGTGTAGTCATTGTTGAGGAGCTGAACCTAGATCTCATTGTTCAACCCTCTCATGAACAGGTACTGCTTCCTTCGGTCTAAGTTTACATCTTCGGGGGCATACCGGGACAGTTGTGTGAACTTGTTGAGGTACTCATTAACACTTTTCTGTCCTTGGTGGAGACCTTCGAACTCTTGTCTTTTGAGCATCATTACACCAGTGGGGATGTAATGAGATCAGAAACTCTCCTTGAACTCAGTCCATGTGATCGTCTCCGGGTCGACATGAGCGTTGCACAGGGCACCATACCAGTCAGCGGCAGCTCCCATGAGTTGGTGCGACGTGAAGAGAACTTTCTCTCAGTCATTTTACTGGACGATGGCAAGCTTCTTCTCCATGGACTTCAACCAATCGTCGGCCTCCATGGGGTCATTAGCTTGAGCAAAGGTAGGTGGTCGAGTCCTCATGAACTCTCCCAGCCTGTTATGAGCCGGCGGTGGTGGCGGTTGTGGTGGCGTTGGTGCCGGAACAGGGTTATTGTTGTTGGCCTGCAGCTGACCAAAAGTTTGGATCATGGTTTGCATAAGCTGATTCTGCATGGCCATCAACCGTTCCAGGTTGTTTTCACCAGCTCCAGGGTTAACAGGAACTTCATCGTGGCCATCCTCTTGGATGCCATGGATCTTCCTTCCTTGGCGGACGGCGTTTCCTCTCACCATCTATGAGAGAGAATGGAATATAATAGAGGTTAGAAGGTTAGATGGATCCCTCCCAACTATATGCATCAAGGTGGATGGACTGTATATATATTAGCCCATATGAGGATGTGAATCAAGTGCCGAGGCATCTCACAACTCTTTCTACTTATGTGTGGATATGGACAACGCTTGAGACGTCCCACAACTCACAGTAAGCACACAATCACAAATAATCATCACAAGGGCTCACACAACTCCTATTCAAGGCTTATTCAATGGGAGTCCTATGTTGCTTAGGGTGAATACCAATCTGTGAATTCACCCTATGTCAAGGTGGTTTGGAGATACCAATCTATGATCCAACTATGGCTTCTCCTAGGCTTGCATCCTATGTCAAGGTAGTTCCAATGCCAATCTATGCATCCTAGGCTTGCATCCTATGGTCAGCGTGGCTGCTAATACCAATCTGTTACTTGGGGTGCGTCCTACGGTCAACGTGGTTCAACTACCAATCTGTGATATTTCTAAGTTTGTGTCCTACAGTCAATCCTGGTAGCTTGGTACCAAACTGTGACTAGGCATGGCAGCTCTAATATCAATCTGTGACCTATCTAGGTTTTGTGATCTACGATCAACCCGTGGTAGGTTGATACCAATCTGTGTCTGATACCAACCTGTGACTTATCTATCTAGGCGTATAACCTACCGTAACCCCTGGCTCTGATACCAATCTGTGACACACTCAATTCTGTGATGAACCACGGAACCGAGAACCGATGCATATGTGTGCCCAGGATGTTCATCACACATATACATATCATCCACAAACTGTATTTCAGAATATATATTACCACGAATAACAGGGTTTATTACAAAGTTTCATGAGTCTTGGACTCATGCTGGCAGCAGAAATATTATCTAAGCAGCGGAAGTCTAAATGTAGCAGCGGAAGTCTTCTAACTAGTGCGGAACCAATCTAAGCAGCAGTCAGTGGCTCCATCTTTACTCCATCCCCACAGGCAAGGTTGAGGACAGATTACACGCCTAATCCTCCACTTGGTCTTCATAGTATTCTTCTCCTGTTGCTGATGATGAAGTAATAATGCAAGTTTGAGTACAATGATGTACTCAGCAAGTGCAGGAAAATATGATATGTAGCTCACAGCAAGGAAAGTATAAAGAGGCTCATTGCAGAAAGCAAAGTTTATTTCTCAAAACACGATAAAAACAGCAACTTAACTTTAAGTGAATGTAATACCAACATGTATTAAAATACCAACATACCTCCATTATGTTCATCACTTTCCATGTCTCAGCCAGACATTAATCTCTTTCATCTTTGCTCACGAATACCTTCTCGTATTCGCTACCATCTCACGAATACCATCTCGTATTCGCTACCATTTCATCTCATAAAGAATTCCGTCTCACACCGAGACCAATCTCGTTGCCATGACTCAACAGTCATGCAACCAATCTTATCACCCGGACTCAACAGACCAGAAAACCAAAACCATAACCAAACCATAACCAAAACCATCCCAAAATCCATCCCAACTAATCATGTAAGTTGGCCAGGCGCTCGTGACCGTAAGCTCTGCTATCATGATAGTTTTAAGACTGTGCAGAGTTTGCACCTCTCTACCCACAAGTTTGTGATTTCGTCACCCGTCGGCGACTGCAGAACCTCCATTATACCAGTACACAACCGTTGGTGTATGGCCAAGAGATCACAAAATAGCCTTTACAAAGGGGCTACTAGATGTATGGACTCACTAAGGTTTCACCGGCAGGCTAGAATCTCCAATTCTCCCACCCACGGGCCCCCTCCTGTGCCATGCAGTTCTCAGGGCAATCCTCACTCGACTCCCATTCCCGCACCTTCCACGGTCCATAACAATCTAGTAACTTACCTAATTACTCAGCTAAGCCGCACCCATACTTGGCCTTGTGGTGGCACTGTTATCCTGGCGTGTGCTTGCATGAACCGGTCCTTAGATCTACGGCAAGTAAACCACCATCTCATTCTACCTCATTCACAAACTCAGGCTTGCCTAGATCTCCCTCCGATCCATGTTCATTCACAACATCAGTTTCTCATTATTCTTACGAGTGCAGTTAGCTAGACACATCTATCTCGCTTCCCGTATCCCATGGACTCAGCAAAGCATAAAAGAAAAAACCATACCCAACTCATAAACTTCCCCGACGACAAGGGTGGTTTAACCAAAACTAGTAAACTCCTATAAAAGGTTTGCAATCATATTGACTCAAGCACACACACCTTTTTGTAAACAAAACAGTTTTCCAAAATATGGGATCAATATGGTCAAGGGGCACTTGCCTTGTTCTTGCGCTTCCGGTTGCTCTTGGATCTCGAACCCTTGTTTTTGCAGCTAGTCATAGACAGCTCCCTGAGCTTGTCCTTCTATACACGATCACGCACATACAAGATTCATAGCAATCAATACCATGCACAAACTTTAACCATATGCTATGATGCATATGCATGCAAATCCTATGATGCAGTTTTTTTATTAGATTGGTTGTACGTGTCCTTGTATGTTTGCATGGGTTTTACGATGAACAGAGGTGTAAAGATCAATTGTGGACGTGGTGATGATCTTGACTTCAGATCAAACCGATCAACAAGTGATCTGTCCATGAAAAAGCTTCTGTTCGAAAGGAATCGAAGAACAGATGCAAAGAAAATGCAATGATGTCGTAAGGTGGTATTGGAGACCTACCTTACGTTCTTCTTGGTCTCGGGGTCCTTCTCCTAGCAAGACAGATCATCGGGGATCTCTTCCGGTGATCTCCGGCGACTGAACTCCGGCGAAGGGGTTTACTCGGTGAGCTGGGGCTAGGGCTCTAAGTTGTCGACTCAGGATGTGGAGAAGAAGTTCGTGGTTGCGGCCAAAGGTTTTCGGTTCTATTTATAAGAGGAAAATGGAGAGTCCTCCTCTGATCAGAATTCAAACAAGAGTCCTATTCAAATTGTTTTTGAATCTTAACAACTTATCTTAGATTGATTCAGTGCAGTAACATTGTGGAAATCGTGTCGGTTTCCTCCCGCACTGGTATTCCCACGCATACAGAGGAAAACCGCTTCAGAATCGCGTTACCTTCGCGGCGGTGATCTCCAGAAGCTCCACGTGTCCTACAGGAACCTAGGCTCCCTTTTCCGCAGAGACAAGCTCCGGTTGTGCCGCATGTCAGGTGGGCGGGACCTCCCTCTCCCTCAGATGTGAGCTCCGCGTGCGCCACGCGTCCTGGCGGGCGGGACCTCTGTCTCCCCAAAGACGAGCTCCACGTGCGCCACGTGTCTGGTGGGTCAGGACCTCCCCTCTCAATCAGAGGCAAGCTCAGCGAACGCCATGTGTCAGTTCCAGACCTCCCCCTTTCTTCGGAGGTGGCTCCGAGTGTGCCATGTGTCAATTTCGGACCTCCCCTTTCTTCGTTGGTGGCTCTGGATGTGCCACGTGTCCTAACAGCACCAGACTTCCTTTCTCCTCAGAGACGAGCTTTGAGGTCCACACGTGTCCATCAGCGTCGGACCTCCCGGAGGCGAGCTCCGGAGGTGATACGTGCCCGGTAGTGCCGGACGTCCCGAAGGTGAGCTCCTGAGGTGACATGTGTCCAATAGGACCGGACCTCTCGGAGGTCAGCTCCGAGAGCGACATGTGTCTAGCGGGCCAGACCTCTAGGGGGTGAGCTCCGAGAGCGACACGTGTCCCGCGCGGCTGGTCCTCTCTTTTCCGCGGTGACTAGCTCTGCAGCCGACACGTGTCCTGCAGGACTGGCCTCGGTCCTTCCACAGAGGCTAGCTCCGGGGGAAAGACGTGTCCCACGGGGTCGGACCTCTCCCCCTTTGCGGGGATGAGCCCCGAGCCTGCCACGTAGCCAGTTTAGCGGTAGACCTCTCCCCATTTGCGGAGATAAGCTCCAAACACGCCACGTGGCCAGCGAGCCGCGGGAGTTGTCTTTGGCGCTCTCTGTAAACTGGAATTTGCTCTTTCTGGGTAACTTTTTGATTCTTTCTCGGTTTCAACTTATTTTAAAAGTGTTTTTCTACATGAAACATGAATACATGCAGAACCCGAAAATGAGGGTGTCACAGTCACCTCCGGAGCTCATCTCCGCGAGGTCCGTCACTATTGGACGCATGTCACCTCCGGAGCTCATCTCTGGGAGGTCCATCACTGTTGGACACGTGTCGACCTCGGAGCTTGTCTCTGAGGAGAAAAGGAAGTCTAGCACTGTTAGGACATGTGGCAATATCGGAGCCCATCTCTGAGGAGAGGGGAGGTCCGGCACTGACACGTGGCACATTCGGAGCTACCTCCGAAGAGAGGGGAGGTCCCGACCCACCAGACACGTGGTGCACGCGGAGCTCGTCTCTAGAGAGAGGGGAGGTCCCGCCCGCCAGGACGCGTGGCGCACGCGGAGCTCACCTCTGAGGAAGAGGGAGGTCTCGCCCGCCTGACACGCGGCACAACTGGAGCTTGTCTCTGCGGAAAAGGGAGCCCAGGTCCCGCAGGACACGTGGAGCTTCCGGAGCTCATCACCGCGAGGGTGACGAGATTTGAAGCAGTTTCAATTCTGTACGTACGGGAATACCGGTACGGGAGGAAACCTACACGAATTCCACATTGCTACCGCACCAAATCAACTAAAGATAATTTGTTAAGATTCAAAAACAATTTGAATAGGACTCTTATTCGAATTCCGATCAGATTAAGACTCTTCCCTTCCCGATTATAAATAGAACTGAAAACCTTTGGCCACAACCACAAACTTCTTTTCCACCTCCTGAGCCGACAACTTAGAGCCCTAGTCCCCAGCTCGCTGAGTATGATGAGTGGTTTAGGCCCGATCTTCCGAAAGGTAGGTCAATTGAAGTGGAGATCTTGACGTTGATGATCCGAGGCACTCGAGCAGACCTGAACCCCCTGAAATCACTACACCAATGCTCTGTTGGTTACGAACCGTGCTTCACACGCTTGACCTTTCCAAGAAGGCTATCCCTGCAGGTGCAACCGAGAACACAAGCAAGAACGATGAATATGCAATCTGAAATTGCGAAATTGGGGTCTCACAAACCGTAGAACGGCGAAAGTGTTTAATCTAAACAAAACCCACCAAATATGGCCGCCGGCTGCAGTATTTAAAGTCTAGGGTTCGTCCATAAGACCCTTAGACGCGTCCCTAATGGACTCATACCGGATACAAGGCCCAAAAGCCCAATACGGTGGTGCAACACCGGACAGAACTCCAAATTCGATTTGTTTCTACAATTCCTAACGACTCCTGGCGAATTTTAATATGGGACAAAAACCATTGGAAAGTTTATCTTCTCATCTTTCCATGCATATGTAGAACGTCGAAAACGGAGTCCGTATGCATCCTGGGCGTCCGTTTTAAGATGGACTGCTCCTGGACTCCGAGTTGAACTCGAGTCCGAATTGGCGACTGTTTCCATCAACTTGTGGACGTCCCATCTGATTCTCCACGTCCCCAAACCCTCCTCCCTTTACTTATTGATCATGTCCATGGTTCCTAATAACAATTAAATCATTAAATAGCAAATAGCAATCCATTCTCAAAATCACATGGGTAGGAAGTTAGGAACGAGTTCACCTGCTGATTTAGTAATCGTGCTCGTACTCTTGTGATTGGTCCTTGTATATCAATGTGAGTATCCACTGTTGTGATGTCCTCATCAGAGTAAACCCCTTCGCCGAAGTACAACCTTCGGGGAGACCGCCGACGAGCCTGGATCACGATCGCCATCGCCGGAGGAGAGCCGACACTGTCTCGCTGCCATTGCTAGCACTACAGGAATCCCGGTGATTTGCAACGGCCGGGGCCGTCGCAAATAAGTCTCAAACCGTCACAAATAATCAAATTGCGACGACTTTACTTATTTGCGATGGTTTCCGGCTGTCGCTTGTTTTTCGTCACAATTAACTTTATTTGCGATGGCCGCCTTTGCAAATAAAATTGTTTGCAACGGCTTAGACCCGCCGTCGCAAACAAGGGCCCGGGCCCAGCTGATGGGCCCGACTCTACAATTTGCGATGGCTAGACGTGGCCGTCGCAAGTAAGTACTTATCTTGCGCCGGCTGCCGCCGGCCGCCGCAAATTACGTAGGTTAATTTGCGACAGGCTAGACACTTATTTACGACGGTACTGTATAAAAAGCCATCGCAAATAAGGTTTTTTATTTTTTTTAAAAAAAACTGAACATTCTGCCCAGCTCGATGGCTAGAAACACAATAGACATAACAGCAGATAAATAAGGAATATAAAATACAACATCCTCGCCGCGCCATCGATCACAACACAAAAGTCTCACATCTCATCACAAGAATACACAAATAAGGAAGAGGCTATCCGCTAGTGTCCACTTCCTCCAGAGCCGCCAACATCCTCGCGGCACGTCAGTCCAGGCGCCGGTATAGACGACGACGGAGTTTGAGCCTCCGTCGCCGATCCCTACAACACATAGAAGTTGTTGGACATATTAATTTGTTTAGAACTTTGTTTTTGACTAGAATTGATTAAACAAGCTAGAATTGATCATATTGAACTTAGTTGATTACCTGAACACCCGGAGAAACGTGCACCGGCGGCGGTAGCTCCAGTTCCGGCGGTGGAATCGGCGGTGGCAGTGGAGGAAGCTGGAGGTGCAAGCCCCTGGACATCGCAGCCTTGAAAGAAACTCTGTGGTTGCAAAAGTTGCAGGTTATTACATATTATTAAGAATGCACTAAATTTAAATTACTTTAGCTTACCGTCATCGCCTGTCGCTGCATCTCCATCGTCTGTCACAGCTGCTCCATGCAGGCTCGCTGGTAGGAGATGGTGGCCTCCATCGCCGCCATCGCCGCCCTCTGCGCCGCCATCGCCGCCCTCTGCGCCTCTAGGTCCGACTGAAACTGCTCGCGACTCTCCTGGACCTGACGGGTGAGAGTCTCCACCTGCGAGACACGGCGACTCGGGCCCACCCATGAAGACTGTGTGGAGCTGCCTCTCGTAGGTCTCGCCGCCCTCGAGTCGACAACTCCGTCGAATATGAAATTGAAATATCTTTAATATTTTGAATTGAAAACGATAAAATGACTTATGAACTCACCTTCCGTGGGATTTTCCACCTCCGGTTGCATACGCGGCTTGAGGATCGATTGGTTCATGTTCCCAATCGAATCTGCGCCGTGTATCCTCCTAGCCTCCTCCCAGTACCTAGCCTGAAAAATAATAAAACTGTGTAAGTTCATCAATCCATATAGTTATATTTACTATGAATGATTTCTATACTTACCAACCACTCGGCTGCGGCCTGACTGCACCCCTGGGGCTGAGAAGGGTCCCTGTGACCTCTCTTCCAGATCTCAGCAGGAGTCGGCGGCACCCCCATCTCGCGCTCCTGTCAATACGTGTTAGTACGAACAATGTATTATGAATACATAAACATAAGTTATATACACTTACCATGCATTTAGTAAACGCAAGCGGTTATCTTGACCGTGTTTGTGCTTCCCCTCGACCCCTCTGTGGCGGGAGGCGGGCGCGGCGGGGCGCAGCGGTGGGAGGCGGGGGCGGTAGGAGGGAGGAGGCGAGAGGCGGGAGGCGCATGTGGCGGGAGGCGCGCGCGGCGGAAGGCAGCGCGGCGGTGGCAGGAGGCATGCGCGGCGGCGACGGGACCGAGAACTGATGCATATGTGTGCCCAGGATGTTCATCACACATATACACATCATCCACAAACTGAATTTCAGAATATATATATATGACCACGAGTAACAGAGTTTTATTACAATGTCTCATGAGTCTTGGACTCATGCTCACAGCGGAAGTCTTAATCTAACAGCGGAAGTCTTCTAACTAATGCGGAAGCAATCTAAGCAGCAGCTCCATGTCCTGCTCCATTCCCCACAGGCAAGGTTGAGGACAGATTACACGCCTAATGCTCCACTTGGTCTTCATAGTAATCTTCACCTGTTGGTGATGATGAAATAATAATGCAAGTTTGAGTACAATGATGTACTCAGCAAGTGCGGGAAAATATGATATGTAGCTCACAACAAGGTAGGTATAAAAGGCTCATTGCAAAAAAGAAAAGTTATTTATCAAAACCTTGATAAAACAACAACTTAACTTTAAGTGAACGAAATCCCAACATGTATTAAAATACCAATGATACCTCCATTATGTTCATCATTTTCCTTGTCCCAACCAGACATTAATCAACCTCATTCTTGCTCACGAATACCTTCTTGTATTTGCTACCATCTCACGAATACCATCTCGTATTCGCTACCATTTCATTTCATAAACAATTTTTGTCTCACACCGAGACCAATCTCGTTGCCATGACTCAACAATCATGCAACCAATCTTATCACCCGGACTCACTAGTCCCGGAAACCAAACCAAAACCAAAATCAAACCATAACCGAAACCATCCCAAAATAACCATCCAACTAATCATGGAAGTTGGCCAGGCGCTCGTGACCGTAAGCTCGGCTATCATGATATTTTTAAACTCTGCAGAGTTTGCACCTCTTTACCCACAAGTTTGTGATTTCGTCACCCGTCGGCGACTATAGAACCTCCATTATGCCAGTACACAACCGTCGGTGTATGGCCAAGAGATCACAAAATAGACTTTACAAAGGGGCTACTAGATGTATGGACTCACTAAGGTTTTACCGGCAGGCTAGAATCTCCAATTCTCCCAACCACGGGCCCCCTCTTGTGCCATGCAGTTCCCAGGACAGTCCTCACTCGACTCCCATCCCCGCGCCTTCCACGGTCCATAACAATCTAGCAACTTACCTAATTACTCAGCTAAGCCGCACCCATACTTGGCCTTGTGGTGGCACTGTTATCCTGGCATGTGCTTGCATGAACCAGTCCTTAGATCTACGACAAGTAAACCACCATCTCATTCTACCTCATTCACAAACCCAGGCTTGCCTATATCTCCCTCCGATCCATGTTCATTAACAACACCAGTTTCTCATTATCATTACGAGTGCAGTTAGCTAGACACATCTATCTCGCTTCCCAATCCCATGGACTCAGTGAAGCATAAAAGTAAAAACCATACCCGACTCATAAACTTCCCTTGCAACAAGGGTGGTTTAACCAAAACTAGTGAACTCCTATAAAAGGGTTTCCCATCATGTTTGACTCAGCACACACACCTTTTCGCAAACAAAACAGTTTTTCCAAAACATAGGATCAATATGGTCAAGGGGCACTTGCCTTGTTCTGGCTGTTCCGGTTGCTCAAAATCTTGTTGTTGTAGTCCGTCGTAGGTAGTTCCCTGAGCTTGTCCTTCTATACATGATCACGAACATACAAGATCCACAACAATCAATATCATGCACAAACTTTAACTAGATGCGATGATGCATATGCATGTTAATCCTATGATGCGGTTTAGCTTGTACGTGTTCTTGTATGGCTTGCATGGGTTTTACGATGAACAGAGTTGTAGAGATCAATTGTGGACGTGGCGATGATCTTGACTTTAGATCAACCCAATCAACAAGTGATCTGTCCACGAAAAAGCTTCTCTTCGAAAGGAAATCGATGAACAGATGCAAAGAAAATGCGATGATGTCGTAAGGTGGTATTGGAGACCTACCTTACGTTCTTCTTGGTTTCGGGGTCCTTCTCCTAGCAAGACAGATCGTTGGGGCTCTCTTCCGGCGATCTCCCTCGACTGAACTCCGTCAAAGGGTTTATTCGACGAGTTGGGGCTAGGGCTCTAAGTCGTCGGCTCAGGAGTTGGATAAGAAGTTTGTGGTTTCGGCCAAAGGTTTTGGGTTCTATTTATAATTGGGAGGAGAAGAGTCCTAATCTGATTGTATTTCGAATAAGAGTCCTATTCAAATTGTCGTTGAATCTGAACAACCTATCCTAGATTGATTCGATGCGGTAACATTGTGGAAATTGTGTCGGTTTCCTCCTGTACCAGTATTCCCACACGTACAGAAGCGAAAACCGCTCCAGAACTCATTACCTCCCCGGTGATGAGCTCTGGAAGCTCCACGTGACCATCGGGGGCCTGGTCTCCCTTTTCCGAAGAGACGAGCTCCGGTTGTGCCGTGTGTCAAGCGAGCGAGACCTCCCTCTTTCTCAGAGGTGGGCTCCGCGTGCGCCACGTATCCTGGCGGTCGGGACCTCCTCTCTATTCGGAGGACGCTCCATGAACGCCACGTTTCAGTTTCCGGACCTCCCTTCTCTTCGGAGGAGACTCCGGGTGTGCCACGTGTCCTAACAGCGCCAGACATCCTTTCTTCTCAGAGACGAGCTCCGAGGTTGGCGCGTGTCCAACAGTGACGGACCTCTCGGAGATAAGCTCTGGAGGTGATGCGTGTCCAATAGGACCGGACCTCCCGGAGATGAGCTCCGAGATCAACACGTATCCCGCGCGACTGGTCCTCTGTTTTCCGCGGTGAATAGCTCCTAAGGTGACATGTGTCCTGCGGGACTGGCCTTGCTTCTCCGCAGAGGCTAGCTCCGGGGCAACATGTGTCCCACAGGGTCGGACCTCTCCCCCTTTGCAGGGATGAGCCCCGAGCCTGCCACGTAGCCAGTTCAGCGGCGGAACTCTCCCCATTTGCGGAGATGAGCTCCGAAGGCGCCACATAGCCAGTTTAGCGGCGGGAGTTGTCTTCGGCGCTCTCTGTGAACTGGATTTGGTCCTTTTGGCTATCTTTTTGATATTTTCTCTGTTTCAGCTTATTTTAAAACGTTGTTCTACATGAAGCATGAATACAAGCAGAAACCAAAAATGAGGGTGTCACAAATCTACCCCCCTTAAATTGAATCTCGCCCTCGAGATTTGTTAGTAGAGAATAGATGAGGGAATTCTGCCTTGATGTCTTCTTCACGTTCCCATGTGGCTTCAGCTTCGGTGTGATGGCTCCATTGTACCTTGCACCATCGGATCACTTTGTTCCTCGTGACCCTTTCCTTTACGTCCAAAATTCGGACAGGGTGCTCCGCATAGGTCAGGTCCTCTTGAAGTTCAAGCTCTTCCATTGGTACTTGCTCCTCTGGTACTCTCAAGCACTTCTTGAGCTGGGATACATGAAACACGTCATGTACGTCGGAGAGGTATGTTGGGAGGTCTAGTTGATAGGCTACTTCTCCTCGCTTGTCCAAAATCGTAAATGGTCCGATGTAGCGAGGTGCTAGCTGGCTTTTGACGTTAAAACATCGTTGGCCACGGATAGGCGATACCTTAAGGTATACGAAGTCTCCTACTTTGAAAGTCAACTTCCTTTGCCTATTGTCCGCATAGCCTTTCTGTCGTGACTGAGCAGCCTTTAAGTTCTCCCGTATCGTTTGGACTTGCCTTTCAGCTTCTTATAGCACTTCAGGTCCAAACACCTGGTTCTCTCCGGTCTCGTTCCAGAACAGCGGCGTTCTACACCGCCTACCATACAATGCTTTAAAAGGCGACATCTTCAAGCTAGCTTGATAGCTGTTGTTATAGGAGAATTCAGCGTACGGTAAACTCCTATCCCAACTACGCCCATGTTTAAAGGCGCAAGCTCTCAACATGTCCTCCAAAATTTGGTTTGTCCTTTCGGTTTCCATCGGTCCGTGGGCGATAGGCGGAGCTAAAATCCAGTCGTGTACCCATAGCTTTCTGCAGCTTCCTCCAAAATCTATAGGTAAACTAAGAACCTCGATCTGAGACTATCCTCCTCGGTACTCCATGACGGCACACGATCTGCTCCATGTACAACTCGGCTAATTGTGCAACGTTGTACTTGGCCCTTACAGGGAGAAAATGGGCTGTTTTCATCAATCGGTCTACGATAACCCAGATGGAATCATAACCCGACCGAGTTCGTGGCAATCCGACAACGAAATCCATACTGATGTCCTCCCACTTCCACTCGGGTACCTTCAAGGGTTGCAACAATCCAGCGGGTCTTTGATATTCGGCCTTCACCCGTTGGCATGTGTCGCATAGGGCAACGTATTCGGCTATATCCCTTTTCATACCATCCCACCAATAATAAGTCTTCAAGTCCTTGTACATTTTGGTACTTCCGGGATGTATGGAATAGGGTGAATCATGTGCCTCTTTTAATATCATGTCGCAGATGTGCTTCATGTTAGGCACACAAATCCTTTTTCCTAGCCTAAGCGTACCCTTCTCATCGTCTTTGAAATCCTTCTCTATTCCTTGTCGGATCCTTTCCTTGATCTCCTTAATCTCCTCATCCGTTGCTTGCACATCTCTTATCTCTTGCTCCAATGAAGAGTGGAGCTCCATCACTTCCATCTTGTGCAAGAATCCGAGGTGTAACCGTTCAAACTCCTTGCGTAGTTCGGGTGGTAGCTCCCGAACTGTGAGTTGGTGACATGCTCCCTTCCGGCTCAATGCATCGGCTACTACATTGGCCCTCTCAGGGTGGTAGTTGATTCCAACATCGTAATCCTTGATGAGTTCCAACCATCGACGTTGCCTCAAATTCAGGTCCATTTGTGTAAATATGTACTTGACGTTTTTATGATCCGTATAGATCTCACATCGATGACCAAGGATATAATGTCTCCAAATCTTCAATGCATGCACTACTGCTGCTAGTTCCAAGTCATGTGTAGGATAATTAAGCTCATGCTTCTTTAACTGTCATAAGGCATAGGCTACCACTTGTCCTTCTTGCATGAGATAACATCCAAGCCCTTGTCTGGATGCGTCACAATATATGTCAAAGCTCTTGCTTACGTCTGGCAATACCAAAACCGGTGCTATGGTTAGCCTTTTCTTGAGTTCCTCAAAACTTTCTTGGCATGATGGTGTCCATTGGAAGGCTTTTCCCATCGTTAGCAACTCCGTCATAGGGTTTGCTATCTTAGAGAAGTCCATAATGAAGCGTCGGTAATATCCAGCCATCCCAAGAAAACTCCGAATGTCCTTCAAATTTTGAGGTTGGTTCCACTTCAGGACATCTCCCACTTTGCTGGGGTCAACCGATACTCCCTCCTCGGAGATAATGTGGCCTAGGAACGATATCTCCTTTAGCCAAAATTGACACTTGTTAAGCTTGGCATACAATTGATGCTCACGCATTTTCTGCAAGGTCAATTTCAAATGTTCTTCATGCTCCTCCTCACTTTTTGAATACACCATAATGTCGTCGATGAAAACCACGACGAACTTATCCAAGTACTCCATGAAAACCTTGTTCATAAGGTACATGAAGTATGCGGGTGCATTTGTTAACCCAAAAGACATGACGGTATATTCATACGAACCATACCGTGTTCGAAAGGCAGTCTTGGATATATCGGAGGGCTTAATCTTCAGCTGGAAGTATGCCGACCGAAGATCAATCTTGGAGAACACTCGGGCTCCTTTCATTTGGTCGAATAGGTCCTCTATACGGGGCAGAGGGTATTTGTTCTTGATTGTCACCTCATTGAGAGACCTATAGTCCACGCACATCCTTTGGGTCTCATCCTTCTTGTCTACGAAGAGCACGGGGGCTCCCCATGGTGACGAGCTTGGACGTATAAAACCCTTCTCCAACTGCTCCTGAATTTGGTTCTTGAGTTCTACTAGTTCAGTCACGGACATCCTATAGGGTCTCTTTGCTATGGGTGCAGTTCCGGGTACCAAATCAATGGCAAACTCAATGTCCCGATCAGGTGGCATACCTGGAAGCTCCTCTGGAAACACGTCCGTGAATTCCTGAACCACTGGAATGCTGTCTAATGTTGCTCCTTCGACGTGGTTCAAAATTGCCCTTTCAGTTGTTTGTTGGGCTGACTCAAACTTGACACGAATACCGTGCTCATTTGTCAACTGCACACTCCTTTCAACACATTGGATTACTCCGTTGTGCTTGCTTAACCAATCCATCCCGAGTATTATGTCAAGTCCATGGGAATCCAAGACAATGAGGTTGGCAAGGAAGTCTACCCCCCTTATTTTAAAGCTTACTTTCGGACATACTATATTAGTCCTCATCTCTCCACTGGGAGAATTAACTAACATAGCACATTTTAAGTGTGATATGGGTAGATTATGCTTGGCAACATACTTGGATGATATGAAGGAATGCGATGCTACAGAATAAAATAAAATGGTGGCTGGGTTGGAATTGGCAAGGAACATACCAAGTACGACGTCCTCAGCCTGTTGTGCTTCCTCAGCAGAGACATGGTTCACGTTGCCGCGAGCATAGTTCTGCTGTCCACGGTTTCCTTGATTGTCCCCTCCGTTCGGTCGCGGGTTCTGCTTGGGTACATTGCCTTGCTGTCTAGGGCCTCTCCTCGGGCACTGGCTCGCGGAGTGTCCTGTTTCCCCGCATTCAAAGCATGCCCTGTTTCCTACGGCAGCAGATATGTTGGGGCGGCGGTTTTGAACAGGAGCGCCCATGTTGGGTCGGGGCACGTATCCTGGCGGTCGGGACCTCCTCTCTATTCGGAGGTGGCTCCGCGCATGCCACGTGTCAGTGCTGGACCTTCCCTCTCTTTGGAGGTGGCTCCGGGTGTGCCACGTATCCTAACAGCGCCATACTTCCTTTCTTCTTAGAGACGAGCTCCAAGGTTGACACGTGTCCAACAGTGACGGACCTCCCGGAGATAAGCTACGACGGTGACACGTATCCAATAGAACCGGACCTCTCGAAGGTGAGCTCCAGATCGACACGTATCCTGCGCGACTGGTCCTATGATTTCCGCGGTGACTAGCTCTGAAGGTGACACGTGTCCTGCGGCTGGCCTTGCTTCTCCGCAGAGGCTAGCTCCGGGGGCAACACGTGTCCCACAGGGTCGGGCTTCTCCCCCTTTGTGCGGACGAGCCCCGAGCCTGCCACATAGCCAGTTTAGCGGCGTGTGTTGTCTTCGGCGCTCTCTGTGAACTGGATTTGGCTCCTTTTGGCTATCTTTTTGATATTTTTTTTCTGTTTCAGCTTATTTTAAAACGTCGTTCCACATGAAACATGAATACATGCAGAAACAAAAAATGAGGGCGTCACAGTAGACTTCCTTGCCAACCTCATTGTCTTGGATTCCCAAGGGTTTGACATAATACTCGGAATGGATTGGTTAAGCAAGCACAACGGAGTAATCCAATGTGCTGAGAGAAGCGTGCAGTTGACAAACGAGCACGGTACTCACATCAAGTTTGAGTCAGCCCAACCAACAGCCGAGAAGGCGGAATTCCCTCATCTATTCTCCACTAGTGAATCTCAAGGGCGAGATTCAATTTAAGGGGGGTAGATTTGTGACACCCCCATTTTCGGGCTTTGCATTTATTCATGTTTCATGTAGAAAAACACTTTTAAAATAAGTAGAAACAGAGAAAATATTAAAAAGAAAGCCAAAAAGAGCAAAATCCAGTTTACAGAGAGCGCCGAAGATAACTCCCGCGGCTCGCTGGCCACGTGGCGTGTTTGGAGCTCATCTCTGCAAAAGGGGGAGAGGTCCGCCGCTAAACTGGCTATGTTGCAGGCTCGGGGCTCATCCCTGCAAAGGGGGAGAGGTCCGACCCCGTGTGACACGTGTTGCCCCCGGAGCTAGCCTCTGCGGAAAGAGAGAGGCCAGTCCCGCGGGACACGTGTAACACCCCAAAAATATTGTTAAGACCCTAAATCATGTTAAGAGGGAAAGTTAAAAATTTTTGGACGTGTTGCATATTTTGCAAAAATTCAAATTCAAACTGGAATTCAAATTAAACTCAAATCAGAAAAGAAATAGAAAAAGAAAAAGAGAAAACAGAAAAAAACAGGCCAGTGGGCCGAAACCCACGAGCCGGCCCACCCAGCAACCGCGCCAGCCCGCAGCCACACGCGCTGTTTCCTTCCGCTGACAGGTGGGACCCACCAGCTCGTCTTCTACCTCGCGCCCGCGCCGGACTCCCTCTCACCCGAATCAAAACCGATCGGGATTTCTGCGTATCCCCGCTGAATTCTGTTCGTAGGCGACGCGGACTTGATCTAAACCACCCCCCCCCCCGTCTATAAAAACCCCGGCCTCGTTCTGTTTTTCCCACGCGATCCGCCGATTTTCCTCAGGTGAGAACCGAGACTTCTCCGGCAAATTCTGGCCGATCTAAGCTCGGAAATTCCGATCTAACTCGCTGGTCTTGATCCACCGCCTCCGGGGAACCTTGCAGGTGCAGAAAACTCGGTGACTTGCATTGTAAACACAGCGCCGACGAGCCTCGCCGTGAATTCAACTCGGACCTCGTCGCCGATCACCTTCCAGGACCTCCGAGCTCAAGAAAACCCCCAGGTGAGATCCCCGACCTCTCCTCCACCGATCTATGCCATAAGACCACAGTTCTAGGAAGAATTATCGAAGATCCGAAAGTCTCCGGCGAGATCGCCGCTTCCCGCCGCCGTGCGCCGCCGGCAGCGCCGCCCGCGTTCGATCAGGGCGACGTGGCCGCTTGTGCGCCGTTTATTTTAAATCGCACGGTAGGGTTTAAATCCACGCGTACCGGTTCGACGTTATAATCTCAGCCGTCGGTTTAAAATCGGACGGTCCACGTCAGCCCCGCGTTATAAAGACTGGAAATCTTACGTGCTACCCCCTGGGGTTCTCAGGAAATAAGAGCTAGCCCCGGAAACTTCTGATCTAGCCCCTGGAACTTCAGAAAATCATGTAAATTCATTTAAAAATCAGTTTTAGCCCCTGGACTTAATAAAAATTAGGAAAAACTCCTCTGTTATGTATAGCTAGACCTCTGAAAATTGTTAAAATAATATTATAGACCCTGTAGTGGGGTAAGTTTACCTTTTTAGCCCTGTTTAATATTTAATTTGGGAAATTGAATATGTGGCTAGTGTTTAAAATTTAAAAAGTGGGACAAACATATTGTCAAAATTAAATTAAAAACTTTCTCAGTATCTAGAAAACTTTGGAGTTAGATAAAAACATATTTTGGGCTGAAGTGAATCTGTTTAATTTATAATTCACATTTAGGGACACATTTTTAAGTAATGAAAAGTTCTAGAAAATAGGGAAAATAATTGTAAAATAGTTTACATCAGAGGAAAAGGTCAAAAATATATTAGTAAATATTTTAGATCAGAAACTATTCTGTTTAGATGATGTGTCTTGTTATTTTCATAATAAAGTTCACATTTAGGCATAGGAAATAAATCTGAAAATATAGCAACTAGTAAATGATAAATGGAGTTCTGAAATCCAAAGGATTCAGTTTAGGGTTGGTAGAAATTATGAAGACACATATGGAGAAGGAAAATACCTTTCATGCATACTTGGTAGCTAAAAGGTGTAGTAATTGAATATAAGGAATTTATTTAAATTGGAAACTCATATATATAGTATGCAAGCATAAATGTGAATACAAAAGTAGGAATCATATACATATGATTAAAAGTGTATGCAAGACACAAATCAACACACATAGAGTAACCACAACACATATAATGGTGAATGACTTTCATAAGTGTGAATGTGTGGTTTGTATGAAGTGGAAGTGTGAACTATGTCTTGTGGATTGTTGTTTTTCTTTTGCTATGTGTGATGGTATGATGTAGAACCTGCTCAAGAGCAAGTTATTCCTTTCCAAGATCAGGACTACCCATTCCAAGAGCAGCAGGAAGGAGGCAAGTGTCCTTGACCACTTTGATCCTATGCTAGGATGTGTAGATAGAATTATTTGCATTGTCAAATGAAATATGAAACCCATGTTAGGAAGTTTCCCTAGAATTGCATTACCTTGTTTCCTTGTAGCTTGGGTTGGGATTTATTTTATCATGTCATTTATTATTATGCAATTGCTTAGCCATGCTTAGAATGGGATATTTGGGATATGAGATCATCAGTTTATTTTACCATACTCTTGAATGAGATATTGTGAGTTATGTAGAGGTAGGGATCAAGGCAAGTTGGATGTTTTGGTTGTGTGCTGGGTGCACGAGACTCGGGTTTGTGTTTAGTACTTGCCTGGATCCTAAGGACCGGTTCATGGAGCATGTAACCTGGCTTTACAGTGCCAACCACATGCTGAGATGGGGCAGCTTGGCCAATTAATTAGGTGTATCCCCGGCGTAGTATGGGTGTGTTGGATGGTGCGGGGAGTAGGTGTCAGCTGGACTACCATATGAACCGCAAGGCTCAAGAGGGGGCCACTGCAGCGGGGTTGGAGCCTCTTGTATGCTGTTAGGGGTGAAACCTCAGCGGGCCCATGCTCGTCGGGAAACCCTTTGTAAAGGCTTCATAGTGATCTCCTGGCTACACACCTGGGAAGTGTGAATGTGGTTCGTAGCCATTGGCATAATGGAGGTTCTTTTAGTCCACCCGGCAACGGGGGATGAAATCACTACATGTGGGTACAGTGGTACAAACTCTGCAGAGTCAAAACTGTAATGACAGCCGTGCTCACGGTCAAGAGCGGGCTTGGACTTATTCATAATTAGATAAGTGATGGTTTTTGGAAGTGTGAATGTTATGCGGGGAGCTTAACATTAGAAATGATGTTATGGTTATTTGATTATGACGATGGGATGGGAGATTGGGACCATTTCACCTGTGTAGTAATGTAGGTGCTTAATAAGCTAAGGTGATAGGTGCTAATTGCGTAGTGCTTTAACCATGAGTTCAACCTCCCCTTGTTCTAGCCATGCATGACATAACTTTCCCACACTTGCTGAGTACCCTCGAAGAAGGTTTCTAGGTTCATGGAGACCCCCGGGCAACGCCTGTGACGGAGCCCTCAAGAATAATATTCCGCTGCTAGTTTATTTACTTGTGATGAACTTATTATTGTCCATCGAGACATTTGCTATGTAAGACTTATTTATATTCGACACCTGGCTTGTAATAAATGATGCTTCACTATTTGTCATCACATGTATGAGAAAATGATCCTAGCATACATGTGTTATTCACTTGGTTGTTCTTCGGAAAAACCGGGTGTGACAGAAGTGGTATCAGAGCCAAGGTTGCCCGTAGGAACGTGGACCTAGGTAGAAATGGACGTATTTAAGGGCCTTATTTTCGTAAAAACTATTTTTGCAAAGTGTGTGTTTAAAAGTGTTATTTAATGAGTCGCTTTCTTCATCTTACCCCAACTTTCATTCAAAATAGGATTTTTGTTTGAGAGTTTATCTAACCTAATTTTAAATTCTTTTTGTGTTAGATGGTTCGCATGATTCGCACCGCTCGCAAGTCCACAGGAGGGAGAGTTCCCGTAGTTGCCCTTGCCGAAAGAGAGGAGAGCCGTCCGGTGACGTACCTTTCCTACGGATTGGCAGTAGGAGGCTTATTGCGCCGTCTTCGGCGTATGCTCGAAGCCGCCGGCAATATGGGCAAGCTAATTATCCACTATAACTCCACCAGGACCATCCGTGAGAAGAGGGAAGAATGGAGTTCAGATATGAGGATTATACACGAAAATCAGCTGCTTAAGATTCACCACTCTCCAGCTTGTAGAGCGACACAGGTCGATGCGGAGAAAGATGTCACCTGGGAGGCCATCACCTGCCAGAGTCACATCTATCGTCGCCACTTGGACAAAACTGAGTACATGTATGTCCTCCAGCGTGAGAGTGGTACCACGGAATACAAGTACCCGCCGGTGCAGCAAGGGACTTCTCATGAGCACATGGACTTGTGCCTGGATGATGCTGCTATGCTCAGCACTCGACTGCAGGAGTGTCAGCAAGAATTTCAGGATGTTTGGGACACCCTGAAGGAAACGGAGGAGTTGCTGCGAGCCTGCTTGAGGGCGAGAGAAAGAGGAGATAGGAACGAACTGTGTGTCACCGTGAATGATACATGGACTCCTGACTCCCCAGATCGCCGGGCGATAAGGCGTCGTCGCACTTCCCCACCAGCAGCCTCCCCACCCAAAGCGGAGTCAGAAGGCAGCCGCAATGATGAGGAAGATCCCAAGGAGCCAGCTCAAGAAAACGAGTATTGTAGAGTCCTTCCCTTAGTTAGCAAGATATCGAATAGTCGAGTTGTTACGTTAGTTAATGGTGTGTTAATGCTTGGTGTGTGACGTGAGTTGTGGAAGCCATGAGCAATTGTCCACAGCCTCGTCTTTAGATTGTTTTGCTTTGGTGTGTGAACCCACATGAAATAATATTGCATTTATTTTTGTGAGAAATGAACCCTCAGAAAAAAAATGTATAACAAAGCCTCAACACTTCAAAGTACAAACAAGTGAAAGTAGTAAGATGATACTAAATGCTTTCAAAATTAACATTGGTTGATTCTGCCAGATGGCCGGAAGAGGAAAAGGACGTGCTGCCAACCCCGCCAACAACAACGATGAGGCATGCAACCCTCATCTTTCTGGAGGCCAGGACCGGGGTGGTCGCCGTGAAGGAGTTGATCCCCTCCACCAAATGCTGGAGAATCAAAATCAGCTCATCCAGAACTTGACTCAAGTGGTGGTTAACTTGCATCAAGTTCCACCTCCACAAGCTGCACCACGCCAACCAAGGTTGAGTGAGTTTCTAGGAACTCAACCTCCAAAGTTTGCAAGTGCTGCTGAACCTCTGGAGGCAGATGATTGGCTTAATACCATTGAGAGCAAGATGAGGATCATACAGTGCCAAGGGTATGAGAGAGTGCTGTTTGCCTCTCATCAATTGCATGGACCTGCTGCTGATTGGTGGACCGCCTACGTGGCCCCCCATCATGACCCTGAGAACATCAGTTGGGAAGAGTTCAAGCGTAGCTTCCGCAACCATTACATCCCAAGAGGTGAACTCAAAAACAAGAGGAAGGAGTTTTTGGGACTGCAGCAGGGAAACATGACGGTGAGGGAATACCTCACTAAATTTACTCAACTATCCCGTTATGCCCCACGGGACATAGAGACTGATGAGCAGAAACAAGATTGTTTCGTGGAAGGACTTACCGCAGAAATGCAGTGTGCAATGTCCTCAAATAAGTATGAAAGCTTCCAAAAGATGGTGGACAGAGCGTTTGTGGTAGAAAGGAAGCTGAAGGCCTTGGAAAATGAGAATAAGAGGAAGGCCGGTTGGTCACATCAAGCCTCGGGTAGCAACACCCACCCCCGTCTGATGCAGCAACCAGCAGGGCAGACGAACCGTGCTGCGGTACCCTACTCAGCACCAAAAGGGTACGACCCGAACTACAGGCCTCCGGCAGCACCAATACAGCCACAACGTCAGCAGCCTCGCCCTGCATATCCACCTCGACCAGCAGTGCAAGGACCCCCAAACCAACCCCAAGACAACAAAGGCCAGGCACCTAAGGTTGGGGTGCAATGTTTTAGCTGTGGTGAAGTGGGGCACTACGCCCATAAGTGCCCAAAGAAGAAGCCCGCGCAGCCACAACAGCAGAATGTGATGCGACGACGGGTGAACCACGTCACCATGGAGGAAGCGCAAGATGCACCAGACGTGGTAGTTGGTAAGTTTCCTGCCAATTTACACCTTGCAACCCTGCTGTTTGATTCTGGTGCTACCCATTCGTTCATTGCTCAAGGGTTTGTTAAGAAGCATGACCTAGCAACAACACAAATGAACCATATGCTAGCTGTAAACTCTCCAGGGGGAGAAATAAGGACAAGACAAGTGTGTCCCAAAGTGAACCTAGACATTAATGGGGTAGTGTTTACAGCCAACCTCATAGTGATAGGTTCCGAAGGGATTGATATTATTTTGGGCATGGACTGGTTGACCAAACATAAGAGAATCATCCATTGTTTGACCAGAACGGTGGAACTAACTCACCCTAGTGGCACAAGAGTAAAGTTTATAACAATACAAGAGCCTAGGAGGGACATTAAATTAAATCAAGTTGAGGTGAAAGTGGAGGAGATCAGGATTATCCGGGAATATCCAGATGTTTTTCCGGAAGAATTGCCAGGTATGCCTCCCGATCATGAAGTGGAATTTGCAATTGAGCTAGTGCCTGGAACAACCCCGATATACAAGAGACCTTATCGGATGGACTCCAAGCAGCTGGAAGAACTCAAGGATCATTTGAGAGAACTGACGGAGAAGGGGTATATTCGCCCTAGTTCCTCACCTTGGGGAGCTCCGGTGATATTTGTGCCCAAGAAGGACGGAACCCAAAGGTTATGCGTGGATTACCGTGCCTTAAATGAGGTAACCATCAAGAACAAGTATCCATTACCCCGTATTGAAGACTTGTTTGATCAGTTGAGGGGAGCTTGTGTGTTCTCGAAAATTGATCTCAGGTCGGGATACCACCAACTCAAGATAAGGCAATCTGATATTCCCAAGACAGCTTTCGTATCTCGGTACGGACTGTATGAATACACTGTCATGCCTTTCGGGCTAACTAATGCCCCGGTATACTTCATGTATCTCATGAACAAGGTATTCATGGAATATCTGGACAAATTTGTGGTGGTTTTCATAGATGACATTCTCGTCTTCTCCAAAGATGAAGAAGAACATGAGAAACATCTAAGGTTGGTGTTGCAGAGGCTGAGAGAACACCAACTATATGCCAAGTTGAGCAAGTGTGAGTTTTGGCTGAAGAGAGTTCCCTTCTTAGGACATATAATCTCGGAAGGAGGAATCTCCGTAGATCCCGCCAAAATCGAGGATATACAGAAGTGGAAGACCCCTGAAAATGTCGGGGAAGTTCGAAGCTTTTTGGGATTGGCTGGATACTATCGATGGTTTATTGAGGGATTCTCCAAGATCTCGAGACCTCTCACCAAACTGTTGGAGAAGGGAAACACATTCACATGGACGCCGCAGTGCGAGACGAGTTTTCAGGAGTTAAAGGAAAGATTGACAACAGCCCCAGTGCTCGTTATGCCAGATATGCAGAAGAACTTTACGGTGTACCGCGATGCCTCTGGAAACGGGTTGGGATGTGTTCTCATGCAAGAAGGGCATGTCGTGGCTTATGCATCCCAGCAGCTTCGGAAGCACGAGAAGAACTATCCTACACATGACCTAGAACTAGCCGCAGTGGTACACGCGTTGAAAATTTGGCGGCACTATTTGATGGGGAAGAGGACCGAGATATATACAGATCATAAGAGCTTGAAGTACATATTCACACAGCCAGATCTCAACCTCAGACAAAGGAGATGGTTAGAGCTAATCAATGACTTTGATGTAGGCATCAACTATCATCCTGGGAAAGCAAACGTCGTGGCCGATGCTTTAAGTCGGAAAGTGCAGGTCAATAAGTTGAGCTTGAGGGACATGCCCGCAGAATTGAAGGACGAGGCTATAAGGCTCAATCTATGCCTGGTGAATAGTGGTGAAGCCATCGCCATGGAAGTGGACTCCACACTAGAGCGAGACATCCGCGAGGGTCAAAAGAATGACGAGAAGATACAAGAGATCAGACAACTCATCAAGGACAGTAAAGCTCCTGGTTTTAGAGAGGATGAACAAGGAACGGTGTGGCACGGGAAAATAATCTGTGTGCCAGAAGTAAAGAAGATCCCCTCTTTCTCTCGCCTTTAAGCAAGCTCGCAGCAACGCCTCCATTTCCTTCAGGGTGCCTCGGACATCCTGAAGCTCTTGTTGACACTCCTGCAGTCGAGTGCTGAGCATAGCAGCATCCTCCAAGCACAAGTCCATGTGCTCATGGGAAGTCCCTTGCTGCACCGGTGGGTACTTGTACTCCGTGGTACCACTCTCACGTTGGAGGACATACATGTACTCAGTTTTGTCCAAGTGGCGATGATAGATGTGACTCTGGCAGGTGATGGCCTCCCAGGTGACATCTTTCTCTGCGTCAACTTGTGTTGCTCGACAAGCTGGAGAGTGGTGAATCTTAAGCAGCTGATTCTCGTGTATAATCCTTATCTCTGAACTCCATTCTTCCCTCTTCTCACGGATGGTCCTGGTGGAGTTATAGTGGATGATGAGCTTGCCCGTATTACCGGCGGCTTCGAGCATACGTCGAAGACGGCGCAACAAATCTCCTACTGCCAATCCGTAGGAAAGGTACGTCACTGGACGACTCTCCTCTCTTTCGGCAAGGGCAACTACGGGAACTCTCCCTCCTGTGGACTTACGAGCGGTGCGAATCATGCGAACCATCTAAAACAAAAGAATTTAAAATTAGGTTAGATAAATTCTCAAACAAAAATCCTATTTTAAATGAAAGTTGGGGTAAGATGAAGAAAATGTCTCCTTTAATAACACTTTTCCACCCACACCTTGGAAAATAGTTTTTAAGAAAATAGGGCCCTTAAATACGTCCATTTCTACCTAGGTCCACGTTCCTACGGGCAACCTTGGCTCTGATACCACCTCTGTCACACCCGGTTTTTCCGAAGAACAATCAAGTAAATATCACATGTATGCCAGGATCATTTTCTCATACATGTGATGACAAATAGTGAAGCATCATTTATTACAAGCCAGGTGTCGAATATAAGTAAGTCTTACAAAGTAAATATCTCGATGAACAATAATAAGTTCATCACAAGTAAATAAACTAGCAGCGGAATATTATTCTTTAGGGCTCCATCACAGGCGTTGCCCGGGGGTCTTCATGAACCTAAAAGCCTTCCTCGGGTCCAAAATCTTGGTCATTATACACCACCTCACTATCTTGACCTGAGCAGCAATATAAACCAACAAATATGCAAGGTTGAGTACCAATGGTACTCAGCAAGTGTGGGAAAATTATATCATGCATGGCTAGAACAAGGATAGGTTGAACTCATGGTTAAAGCACTACGCAATTAATACCTATCACCTTAGCTTATTAAGCACCTACATTACTACACAGGTGAAATGGTCCCAATCTCCCATCCCATCATCATAACCAAATAACCATAACATCATTTCCAAGGTTAAGCTCCCCGCTTAACATCCAAAACCATCATTCCTCTAATCATGAATAAGTCCAGGCCGCTCTTAACCGTGAGCACGGCTGTCAAGACAGTTTTGACTCTGCAGAGTTTGTACCACTGTACCCACAAGTAGTGATTTCATCCCCCGTTGCCGGGTGGACTAAAAGAACCTCCATTATGCCAGTGGCTACGATCCACATTCACACTTCCCAGGTGTGCGGCCAAGAGATCACTACGAAGCCTTTACAAAGGGATTCCCGACGAGCGTGGGCCCACTGAGGTTTCACCCCTAACAGCATACAAGAGGCTCCAACCACGCTGCAGTGGCCCCCTCTTGAGCCTTGCGGTTCATATGGTAGTCCAGCTGACACCTATTCCCCGCACCATCCAACACACCCATACTACGCCGGGGATACACCTAATTAATTGGCCAAGCTGCCCCATCTCAGCATGTGGTTGGCACTGTAAAGCCGGGTTACATGCTCCATGAACCGGTCCTTAGGATCCAGGCAAGTACTAAACACAAACCCAAGTCTCGTGCACCCAGCACACAACCAAAACATCCAACTTGCCTTGATCCCTACCTCTACATAACTCACAATAGCTCATTCAAGAGTATGGTATAATAAACTGACGCTTTCATATCCCAAATATCCCATTCTAAGCATGGCTAAGCATATGCATGTAAATAAATGACATGACAAAATAAATCCCAACCCAAGCTTCAAGGAAACAAGGTAATGCAATTCTAAGGAAACTTCCTAGCATGGGTTTCATATTTAACTTGACAATGCAAATAATTCTATCTACACATCCTAGCATAGGATCAAAGTGGTCATGGACACTTGCCTCCTTCTTGCTGCTCTTGAAATTGGTAGTCCTGATCTTGGAAATGAATAACTTGTTCTTGAACAGGTTCTACTTCATACCATCACACATAGCAAAAGAAAAACAACAATCCATAAGACATAATTCACACTTACACTTCATACAAACCACACATTCACATTTATGAAATTCATTCACCATTATATGTGTTGTGGTTACTTTATGTGTGTTAAGTTGTGGCTTGCATGCACTTTTAACCATGTATATATGATTCCTACTTTTGGGTCCACCTTCATACTTACACACTATTTATATGGGTTTCCAATAAATTTCTTATATTCAATTACATCACCTTTTTACTACCAAGTGTGTACAAAAAGTATTATTCTTCCCCATATGTGCCTTCATAATTTCTACCAACCTTAAACTGAATTCTTTGTATTTTAGAAACTCCATTTATCATTTACTAGTTGCTATATTTTCAGGTTTATATTCCTATGCATAATTGTGTATTTTATTATTAAATTAGTAATACACATCACCTAAACAGATTAGGTTCTGGTCCTAAATAATTTAAAACCATATTTTGACCATGGCTTATGATGTATACTATTTCATAATTATTTTCCCTATTTTTCTTTAACTATTCTTTACTTAAAAATGTGTCCCTATACTAATAAAATGTGAATAATAGATAAAACAGATTTATTTCAGCCCAAAAATATATTTTTATCTCACCCCAAAGTTTTCTAAGTACTGAGAAAGTTTTTAATTAACTTTGACAATTATGTTTGTCCCCCTTTTAATTTTTAAACACTAGTTACATATTCAATTTTCTAAATTAAATACTAGACAAGGCTAAAATAATGAATTCATCCCATTACAGGGTCTATAATATTATTTTCATAATTTCCAGGGGTATATCTACACTTATCAGAGGTGTTTTTTCCTAATTTCTATTAAGTCCAGGGGCTAAAACTGATTTTTAAATGAATTTACATGATTTTCTGAAGTTCCAGGGGCTAGATCTGAAGTTTCCGGGGCTAGCTCTCAATTCCAGAGAACCCCAGGGGGTAGCACGTAAGAACTCCAGTCTTTATTACGCGGGGTCGACGTGGACCGTCCGATTTTAAACCGACGGCTGAGATTATAAGATCGAACCGGTACGCGGGGTTTTAAAGTCTACCGTGCGATTTAAAATAAACGGCGCACAAGCGGCCACGTCGCTCTGATCGAGCGCGGGCGGCGCTGCCGGCGGCACACGGCGGCGGGAAGCGGCGATCTCGCCGGAAAGTTTCGGGTCCTCGAGAATTCTGCCTAGAACTGTGATCTTATGGCCTAGATCGGTAGAGGGGAGGTCAGGGATCTCACCTCGGGGGTTTTCTCGAGCTCGGGGGTCCTGGAAAGTGATCGGCGGCGAGGTCCGAGGCAAAACCACGGCGAAGCTCGTCGGCGCTGAGTTTACACCGTAACTCTCCGAGTTTTTCTGCACCAGCAAAGTTCCCCGGAGGCGGTGGATCAAAACCAGCGAGTTAGATCAGAGTTTCCAAGCTTAGATCGGCCAGAATTCGCCGGCGAAGTCTCGGTGCTTACCGGAGTGAAAATCGGCGATCGCGTGAGGAAAACTGATCGGAGCTGGGGTTTTTATAGCCGGGGGAGGGCGATGGGTCTGTTGCGATCGAGTTGGAGTCCTCTGGGACCAGAATTCGGCTGCGGGGACGGGTTTCCCGATCGGTTGCGATCGCGCGCGCTCGGGGGGAAAAGTCCGGGGTCGCGGGGGCTCGGGTTAGGGATGACAGGTGGGTCCCATCCGTCAGCGAGGGGCAGCGCGGCGCGCGGGGGGGCGGGCTGGCGCGGTGGTTTGCTGGGCCGGCTGGCGGTTTCGGCCCACTGGCCAGTTTTTTCCCGATTTCCTTTTTCTTTTTTTCCATTTCTTTTCTGTTTTGGTTATAATTTGAATTCCAGTTTGAATTTGAATTTTTGCAAAACATGCAACACGTCCAAAAATTTCTAAATTCCCCTCTGAACATGGTTTAGGGTTTTAAATCAAAATTTGGGTTTTGACTAAAAATTTGGGGTGTTACAACCACCCCGCCCCCCCCCCCAGGACCTCCGAGCTCAAGAAAACCCCCGAGGTGAGATCCCCGACCTCTCCTCCACCGATCTATGCCATAAGATCACAGTTCTAGGAAGAATTATCGAAGATCCGAAAGTCTCCGGCGAGATCGCCGCTTCCCGCCGCCGGCAGCGCCGCCCGCGTTCGATCAGAGCGACGTGGCCGCTTGTGCGCCGTTTATTTTAAATCGCACGGTAGGGTTTAAATCCCCGCGTACCGGTTCGATGTTATAATCTCAGCCGTCGGTTTAAAATCGGACGGTCCACGTCAGCCCCACGTTATAAGGACTGGAAATCTTACGTGCTACCCCCTGGGGTTCTCGGGAAATAAGAGCTAGCTCCGGAAACTTCTGATCTAGCCCCTGGAACTTCAGAAAATCATGTAAATTCATTTAAAAATCAGTTTTAGCCCCTGGACTTAATAAAAATTAGGAAAAACTCCTCTGTTATATATAGCTAGACCCCTGAAAATTGTTAAAATAATATTATAGACCCTGTAGTTAGGTGAGTTTACCTTTTTAGCCCTGTTTAATATTTAATTTGGGAAATTGAATATGTGGCTAGTGTTTAAAATTTAAAAAGTGGGACAAATATATTGTCAAAATTAAATTAAAATCTTTCTCAGTATTTAGAAAACTTTGGAGTGAGATAAAAACATATTTTGGGCTGAAGTGAATCTGTTTAATTTATTATTCACATTTAGGGACACATTTTTAAGTAAAGAAAAGTTCTAGAAAATGGGGAAAATAATTGTAAAATAGTTTACATCAGAGGAAAAGGTCAAAAATATATTAGTAAATATTTTAGATCAGAAAGTATTCTGTTTAGATGATGTGTCTTGTTATTTTCATAATAAAGTTCACATTTAGGCATAGGAAATAAATCTGAAAATATAGCAACTAGTAAATGATAAATGGAGTTCTAAAATCCAAAGGATTCAGTTTAGGGTTGGTAGAAATTATGAAGACACATATGGAGAAGGAAAATACCTTTCATGCATACTTGGTAGCTAAAAGGTGTAGTAATTGAATATAAGGAATTTATTTAAATTGGAAACTCATATATATAGTATGCAAGCATAAATGTGAATACAAAAGTAGGAATCATATACATGTGATTAAAAGTGTATGCAAGACACAAATCAACACACATAGAGTAACCACAACACATATAATGGTGAATGACTTTCATAAATGTGAATTTGTGGTTTGTATGAAGTGGAAGTGTGAACTATGTCTTATGGATTGTTGTTTTTCTTTTGCTATGTGTGATGGTATGATGTAGAACCTGCTCAAGAGCAAGTTATTCCTTTCCAAGATCAGGACTACCCATTCCAAGAGCAGCAGGAAGGAGGCAAGTGTCCTTGACCACTTTGATCCTATGCTAGGATGTGTAGATAAAATTATTTGCATTGTCAAATGAAATATGAAACCCATGTTAGGAAGTTTCCCTAGAATTGCATTACCTTGTTTCCTTGTAGCTTGGGTTGGGATTTATTTTATCATGTCATTTATTATTATGCATATGCTTAGCCATGCTTAGAATGGGATATTTGGGATATGAGATCATCAGTTTATTTTACCATACTCTTGAATGAGATATTGTGAGTTATGTAGAGGTAGGGATCAAGGCAAGTTGGATGTTTTGGTTGTGTGCTGGGTGCACGAGACTCGGGTTTGTGTTTAGTACTTGCCTGGATCCTAAGGACCGGTTCATGGAGCATGTAACCTGGCTTTACAGTGCCAACCACATGCTGAGATGGGGCAGCTTGGCCAATTAATTAGGTGTATCCCCGGCGTAGTATGGGTGTGTTGGATGGTGCGGGGAGTAGGTGTCAGCTGGACTACCATATGAACCGCAAGGCTCAAGAGGGGGCCACTGCAGCGGGGTTGGAGCCTCTTGTATGCTGTTAGGGGTGAAACCTCAGTGGGCCCATGCTCGTCGGGAATCCCTTTGTAAAGGCTTCGTAGTGATCTCCTGGCTACACACCTGGGAAGTGTGAATGTGGTTCGTAGCCACTAGCATAATGGAGGTTCTTTTAGTCCACCCGACAACGGGGGATGAAATCACTACATGTGGGTACAGTGGTATAAACTCTGTAGAGTCAAAACTGTCATGACAGCCGTGCTCACGGTCAAGAGCGGGCTTGGACTTATTCATGATTAGATAAGTGTTGGTTTTTGGAAGTGTGAATGTTATGCGGGGAGCTTAACATTAGAAATGATGTTATGGTTATTTGATTATGACGATGGGATGGGAGATTGGGACCATTTCACCTGCGTAGTAAAGTAGATGCTTAATAAGCTAAGGTGATAGGTGTTAATTGCGTAGTGCTTTAACCATGAGTTCAACCTCCCCTTGTTCTAGCCATGCATGACATAACTTTCCCACACTTGCTGAGTACCCTCGGTACTCAACCTTGCATATTTGTTGGTTTATATTGCTGCTCAGGTCAAGATAATGAGGTGGTGTATAATGACCAAGACTTTGGACCCGAAGAAGGTTTCTAGGTTCATGGAGACCCCCGGGCAACGCCTGTGACGGAGCCCTCAAGAATAATATTCCGCTGCTAGTTTATTTACTTGTGATGAACTTATTATTGTCCATCGAGACATTTGCTATGTAAGACTTATTTATATTCGACACCTGGCTTGTAATAAATGATGCTTCACTATTTGTCATCACATGTATGAGAAAATGATCCTGGCATACATGTGTTATTCACTTGGTTGTTCTTCGGAAAAACCGGGTGTGACAACACGTGTCGCTCTCTGTGACACCCTCATCTCGGGTGTCAGCATATGTTCATGCTTTATGAAGAGGAAACAATTTAAGAGAAGAAGGAACAGAGAAAAGTATCAAAGGAATAGCCAATGAGAGCCGAATCCAGCTTTCAGAAAGCGCCGAAGACAACTCACAGCGGCCGCTGGCCACGTGGCGTGTTCGGAGCTCATCCCTGCGAAGTAGGGAGAGGCCGCCGCCAAGCTGGCTACGTGGCAGGCTCGGGGCTTTTCTCCACAAAGGGGAGAGGTGCGATCAAGTGGGACACGTGTTGGACACAGAGCTAGCCTCTACGGAAGAAGCAAAGGCATTTCCGCAGGACACGTGTCATCCCTGGAGCTAGTCCTTGCGGAAATCAGAGGACCTGTTGCGCGGGATACGTGTCGATCACGGAGCCCACCTCCGAGAGGTCTGTCGCTGCTGGACACGTGTCGACCTCGGGGCATGTCCCTGAAGAGAGAAGAGAAGGAAAGACCGGCGCCAACACGTTGCGTGCGCGGAGCTAACCTCCAAGGGAGGGGGAGGTCTCGGTCGATTGACACGCGGCACAACTGGAGCTCGTCTCTGCGGAGAAGGAGATACCAGGCCCCGGAAGGACACGTGGAGCCTCCGGAGCTCATCGCCGCGAAGGTAACGAGTTCTGGAACGGCTGGTACGCGTAAGAATACCGGTACGTAAAGGAAACCGACCTGAATTCCACAACGTTACCGCACCAAATCACCTAAAGATAAGATGATAGGATCCAATGACGATCTGAATAAGACTCTTATTCAGGATACAATCAGATCAGGACTCTTCTCTTCCCGATTATAAATAGAACCCAGAACATCTGGCCGGAACCACAAACTTCTTTTCCAACTCCTGAGCCGACGACTTGGTGCCCTAGCCCTAACTCGCCGAGTAAACCATCGCCGAAGCGCAACAAGGAAGATCGCCGGAGGAGAGCACAGCGGTCTGAGGAGGACCTCGAAGGCCGAAAAGAACGTAAGGTAGGCCCCAATACCGCCTTACGATATCGTTGTGTTTTCCTTGCATCTGTTTTTTGATTCCTTACGAACAGAAGCCTTCTCGTGGATATATCACTTGATGATCAGGTTGATCTAAAGACAAGATCATTGCCACGTCCACCTTTGATCCGAACACCTCTGTCCATGCAAGCCATGCAAAACACGAACAGACCAATCTAATAAAATTTATCATAGGATAGCATGCATGTGCATCATCGCATCTAGTTTAAAGTTTGTGCATTGATTGCTGTGAATCTTGTATGCATGTGATCCTATCTAGCAGGACAATCTCAGGGAGCTGTCTACGACGAACTGCAGCAACCAGGTTTTGAGATTCAAGAACAACCGGAACCACAAGAACAAAGGCAAGTGCTCCTTGACCATGTTGATCCTATGTTTTTGGT
This sequence comes from Neostapfia colusana, assembly GCA_030760725.1. NCBI lineage: Eukaryota > Viridiplantae > Streptophyta > Magnoliopsida > Poales > Poaceae > Neostapfia > Neostapfia colusana. The sequence goes on along the minus strand of JASWHV010000005.1, from coordinate 59,861,206 downwards.
AAAACTATTTTATTTTGCGAAAAGGTGTGTGTGCTGAGTCAAACATGATGGGAAAACCCTTTTATAGGAGTTTACTAGTTTTGGTTAAACCACCCTTGTCGCCTGGGAAGTTTATGAGTCGGGTATGGTTTTTGCTTTATGCTTCGCTGAGTCTATGGGATTGGGAAGCGAGATAGATGTGTCTAGCTAACTGCACTCGTAATAATAATGAGAAAACTAATGATAATGGACATGGATCGGGGGGAGATCTAGGCAAGCTTGGGTTTGTGAATGAGGTAGCATGAGATGGTGGTTTTACTTGCCGTAGATCTAAGGACCGGTTCATGCATGCACATGCCAGGATAACAGTGCCACCACAAGGCCAAGTATGGGTGTGGATTAGCTGAGTAATTAGGTAAGTTGCTAGAGTGTTTTGGACTGTGGAAGGCGCAGGGAATGGGAGTCGAGTGAGGACTGCCCTGGGAACTGCATGGCACAGGAGGGGGCCCGTGGGTGGGAGAATTGGAGATTCTAGCCTGCCGGTGAAACCTTAGTGAGTCCATACATCTAGTAACCCCTTTGTAAAGGCTATTTTGTGATCTCATGACCATACACCGACGGTTGTGTACTGGTATAATGGAGGTTCTGCAGTCGCCGACGGGTGACGAAATCACAAACTTGTGGGAAAATAGGTGCAAACTCTGCAGAGTTAATAAAACTATCATGATAGCCGAGCTTACGGTCACGAGAACCTGGCTAAACTGCCATAATTAGTTGGGATGATTAGTTGGGATGGTTTTCGTGATGGTTATTGGGAAGGTTCTTGGTTATGGTTATTGGTTGGAACTGTTGAGTCTGGATGATGAGATGTTTGCATGACTGTTGGGTCATGACATGAGATTGGTCTCGGTGTGAGACGAGGTTGATTTGTGAGATGAGATGGTAGCGAATACGAGGAGGTATTCGTGAGTATGAATAAAGGATTGATTAATGTTCGGATGGAATACGGAAAGTGATGGAGGTATGTTGGTAATTTAATACATGCTGGGATTGCATTCATCTAAAGTTAAGTTGCTGTTTTATCATGGTTTTATAAATCTGCTTTTCTGCAAATAAGCCTTTTATGCCTACCTTGTTTATGAGCTGCATAGCGTGTGTTTTCCCGCACTTGCTTAGTACATCATTGTACTCAAACTTGCATTATTATTTTCATCATCAGCAGCGGGAGAAGCCTACTATGAAGACCGAGTGGAGCATTATGGCGTGTGATCTATTCTCAACCTTGCCTGTGGAGGGAGTAGAGATGGAGTCACTTCTGCTTAGTTTCGCTTCCGCAGTAGTTTTGCTTCCGCAATAAAGTAGAGATTTCCGCTGTATAGAAATAAGACTTCCGCTGTAAGCATGAGTCCAAGACTCATGAGACGTTGTAATAAACTCTGTTATTCGTGGTTATATATATTTGAATTCAGCTTGTGGAATGTATGTGTATGTGTGATGAACATCCTGGGCACACATATGCATTAGTTCTTGGTTCCGTGGTTTTTCCCACAGAATTGAGGGCGTCACAGATTGGTATCAGAGCCACGGGTTGACAGTAGGTTACATGCCTAGATAGAAACCTTAGATAGATAATAGAGCCACGGGTTACACCCCTAAATTGGAGTCACAAGCGTCCTAGGGTGAATAGCTTAGATTGGCCTTTAAACCCACCTTGACATAGGAAACAATCCTTGAATAGGAGTTGTGTGGGCCCTTGTGATGATTATTTGTGATTGTGTGCTTAGTGTGAGTTGTGGGACGTCTCAAAAACGTTGTCCATATCCATACATAAGAAAAAAGAGGTGTGAAATGCTTCGGCACTTGATCACATCCTCATATGGGCTAATATATACAGTCTAACTCACCTTGATGCATATAGTTGAAGGGACCTACCTAACCATCTAACCTTCTATTCTATTTCGTTCTCTCTCACAGATGGTGAGAGGAAACGCCAGCCGAAGGAACGTCCAGGAGGATGACCACGAGGGAGTTCCTGCTAACCCCGGAGCTGGTGAAAACCATCTGGAAAGGTTGATGGCCATGCGAAACCAGCTTATGCAAACCATGATCCAAACTTTGGCTCAGTTGCAGGCCAACCAAAACCCCGTTCCGGCACCACCGCCACCACCACCGCCGGCTCATAACAGGTTGGGAGAGTTCATGAGGACTCGACCACCCACCTTTGCTCAAGCAAGCGATCCCATGGAGGCCGATGATTGGTTGAAATCCATGGAGAGGAAGCTCGCCATTTTTCAGTGCAACGACCGAGAGAAGGTTCTCTTCGCATCGCACCAACTTACAGGAGCCGCTGCCGACTGGTGGGATGCCTTGAGCAACGCCCATGCCAAGCCAGAGACAATCACTTGGACTGAGTTCAAGGAAAGTTTCCGCTCTCACTACATCCCTGCTGGTGTAATGATGCTCAAGAGGCAGGAGTTTGAAGGTCTCCGCCAAGGACAGAAGAGTGTGAACGAGTATCTCAACAAGTTCATACAACTGTCCCAGTTCGCCCCCGAAGATGTCAACTCAGATCAGAGGAAGCAGTACCTGTTCATGAGAGGGTTGAACAATGAGATCCAGGTTCAGCTCCTCAACAATGACTACGTAAGCTTCCAGAAGCTGGTTGACAAGGCTATTGTGGTTGAAAACAAGATCCGAGAGATCGAGCGAGAGTGCAAGAGGAAGATGCCATACCAGCCCCAAGGGAGCAACGTACGACCTAGGTACATGCCCCCTGCCCCGCAGTATGGATCGACCACTCCTGCGTACCGCCCTGGTCAGCCACCACAGCAACAATTCGTTGCACCGGCACCTCGTGTGCCCATGCCTCCAGCGCCCCGCCCTAACAGTGGTGCTCCTGTTCAAAACCCCCGCCCCAACGTACCTGCTGCCGCAGGCAATAGGGCATGCTTTGCATGCGGGGAAGTAGGCCACTTTGCTAACCAGTGCCCGAGGAGAGGCCCTGGACAGCAAGGAAACGTGCCTAGGCAGAACCAACGACCAAACGGAGGGGACAACCAAGGGAAACGTGGACCGCAGAACTATGCTCGTGGCCACGTAAACCATGTCACTGCTGAGGAAGCACAACAGGCTGAGGATGTCGCAATTGGTATGTTCCTTGCCAACTCCAACCCAGCCACCATCTTATTTGATTCCGGAGCATCGCATTCCTTCATATCATCCAAATATGTTGCCAAACATCATCTACCCGTATCCCACTTAGAATGTGCTATGTTAGTTAATTCTCCCGGAGGAGAAATGAGGACTAATATAGTATGCCCTAGAGTAAGCCTTAAAATAAAGGGGGTAGACTTCCTTGCCAACCTTATTGTCTTGGACTCTCACGGGATTGACATCATACTCGGAATGGAGTGGTTAAGCAAGCACAATGGAGTAATCCAATGTGCTGAAAGGAGCGTGCAGTTGACAAACAAACACGGTATTTGTGTCGAGTTTGAGTCAGCCCAGCAAACAACCGAACGGGCAAATTTGAACCACGTCGATGGAACAACATTGGACAACATTCCAGTGGTTCAGGAATTTTTGGATGTGTTCCCGAAAGAGCTTCCAGGAATGCCACATGATCGGGACATCGAGTTTGCTATAGATTTGGTACCCGGAACTGCACCTATAGCTAAGAGACCATATAGGATGCCCGTCAACGAGCTAGTTGAACTCAAGAAGCAAATTCAAGAACAGTTGGAGAAGGGTTTTATCCGTCCAAGCTCATCACCATGGGGAGCTCCGGTACTCTTCGTGGACAAGAAGGATGGAACCCAAAGAATGTGCGTGTACTACAGGTCTCTCAACGAGGTGACAATCAAGAATAAATACCCTCTGCCCCGTATAGAGGACCTGTTCGATCAAATGAAAGGAGCCCAAGCATTCTCCAAGATTGATCTTCGGTCGGGATATTTCCAGCTGAAGATTAAGCCCTCCGATATACCTAAGACAGCCTTTCGGACACGGTATGGTTCATATGAATATACCGTTATGTCTTTTGGATTGACAAATGCCCCCGCATACTTCATGTACCTTATGAACAAGGTTTTCATGGAGTACCTGGACAAGTTCGTCGTGGTTTTCATCGATGATATTATGGTGTATTCAAAAAGTAAGGAGGAGCATGAAGAACATCTGAGATTGACCTTGCAGAAGTTACGCGAGAATCAGTTGTATGCCAAGCTCAACAAGTGTCAATTTTGGCTAAAGGAAATATCTTTCCTAGGCCACATCATCTCCAAGGAAGGGGTATCGGTTGATCCTGGAAAGGTGAGAGATGTTCTGAAGTGGGACCAACCGAAGAGCGTGAGGGATATTCGAAGTTTCCTTGGAATGGCAGGATACTATCGGCGCTTCATTAAAGACTTCTCTAAGATAGCAAAACCTATGACGGAGTTGCTAATGAAGAGAAAGACCTTTCAATGGACACCAGCCTGCCAAGAAAGTTTTGAGGAACTCAAGAAAAGGCTAACCACAACACCAGTTCTGATATTGCCAGACGTAAGCAATAGCTTTGACATGTATTGTGACGCATCCAGACAAGGGCTCGGATGTGTACTCATGCAGGAAGGACAAGTGGTAGCCTATGCCTCAAGACAATTAAAGAAGCATGAGCTTAACTATCCTACGCACGACTTGGAGCTAGCAGCAGTTGTGCATGCATTGAAGATTTGGAGACATTATGTCCTTGGTCATCGATGTGAGATCTATACGGATCATAAAAGCCTCAAGTACATATTTACACAAACGGACTTGAATTTAAGGCAACGTCGATGGTTAGAACTCATCAAGGATTATGATGTGGGAATCAACTACCACCCCGGGAAGGCCAATGTAGTAGCTGACGCATTGAGCAGAAAGGGAGCATGTCACCAACTTACGGTTCGGGAGCTACCACCCGAACTACGGAAGGAGTTCGAACGGTTACACCTCAGATTCTTGAATAACGTGGAGATAATGGAGATCCACTCCCCATTGGAGCAAGAAATAAGAGAGGGCAAAGCAACGGACGAGGAGATCAAGGAGGTCAAGGAAAGAATCCGACAAGGAATAGAGTAGGATTTCAAGGAGGATAAAAAGGGTACGTTTTGGCTAGGAAAAAGGATTTGTGTGCCGAACATAAGACACCTCCGCGACATGATATTGAAGGAGGCGCATGATTCACCCTATTCCATACATCCAGGAAGCACCAAAATGTACAAGGACTTGAAAACTTGTTATTGGTGGGATGGTATGAAGAGGGATATAGCCGAATACGTTGCCCTATGCGACACATGCCAACGGGTAAAGGCCGAACATCAAAAACCCGCTGGATTGTTGCAACCTTTGAAGATACCCGAATGGAAATGGGAGGACATCAGTATGGACTTTATCATCGGATTACCACGTCCTCAGTCGGGATACGACTCCATCTGGGTCATTGTAGACCGATTGATGAAAACTGCCCATTTTCTTCCGGTAAAGACCAGTTATAACGTTGCACAATTGACAGAGTTGTACATGGAGCAGATCGTGTGCCGTCATGGAGTTCCGAAGAGGATAGTCTCAGATCGAGGTTCTCAGTTTACCTCTAGATTCTGGAGGAAGCTGCAGAAGACCATGGGTACACGACTGGATTTTAGCTCCGCCTACCACCCACAAACAGATGGACAAACCGAAAGGACGAACCAAATTTTAGAAGACATGTTGAGAGCTTGCACCTTGAAACGTGGGCGTAGTTGGGATAGGAGTTTACCGTATGCCGAGTTCTCCTATAACAACAGCTATCAAGCTAGCTTAAAGATGTCGCCTTTCGAAGCCTTATATGGTAGACGGTGTAGAACGCCACTATTCTGGAACGAGACTGGAGAGAACCAGGTGTTTGGACCCGAAGTACTACAAGAATCCGAAAAGCAGGTCCAAACGATACGGGAGAACTTAAAAGCTGCCCAGTCGCGACAGAAAGGTTATGCGGACAATAGGCGTAGGAAGTTGACCTTTGAAGTGGGAGACTTCGTATACCTTAAAGTATCGCCTACCCGAGGCCAACGACGTTTCAACATCAAAGGCAAGCTAGCACCTCGCTACATCGAACCATTTAAGATTTTGGACAAGCGAGGAGAAGTAGCCTACCGACTAGAGCTCCCAAACCACCTCTCCGACGTACATGACGTGTTTCATGTATTCCAGCTCAAGAAGTGCTTGAGAATACCAGAGGAACAAGTGTCAATGGGAGAGCTTGAACTTCAAGAGGACCTGACTTACGCAGAATACCCTGTCCGAATTTTGGACGTAAAGGAAAGGGTCACCCGGAACAAGGTGATTCGATGGTGCAAGGTACAATGGAGTCACCACACCGAAACTGAAGCCACATGGGAGCGTGAAAAAGATATCAAGGCAGCATTTCCCCATCTATTTTCTACTAACGAATCTCAAGGACGAGATTCAATTTAAGGGTGGTAGATTTGTGACACCCTCATCTCGGGTGTCAGCATATGTTCATGCTTTATGAAGAGGAAACAATTTAAGAGAAGAAGGAACAGAGAAAAATATCAAAGGAATAGCCAATGAGAGCCGAATCCAGCTTTCAGAAAGCGCCGAAGACAACTCACCGCGGCCGCTGGCCACGTGGCGTGTTCGGAGCTCATCCCTGCGAAGTACGGAGAGGCCGCCGCCAAGCTGGCTACGTGGCAGGCTCGGGGCTCGTCTCCGCAATGGGGAGAGGTCCGATCAAGTGGGACACGTGTTGGACACAGAGCTAGCCTCTGCGGAAGAAGCAAAGACATTTCCGCAGGACACGTGTGATCCCTGGAGCTAGTCCTCGGGGAAATCAGAGGACCTGTCGCGCGGGATACGTGTCGATCTCGGAGCCCACCTCCGAGAGGTCTGTCGCTGCTGTACACGTGTCGACCTCGGGGCATGTCCCTGAAGAGAGAAGAAAAGGAAAGACCGGCGCCAACACGTGGCGTGCGTGGAGCTCACCTCCAAGGGAGGGGGAGGTCTCGGTCGATTGACACGCGGCACAACTGGAGCTCGTCTCTGCGGAGCAGGAGATACCAGGCCCCGTAAGGACACGTGGAGCCTCCGGAGCTCATCGCCGCGAAGGTAACGAGTTCTGGAACGGCTGGTAGGAATAAGAATACCGGTACGTAAAGGAAACCGACCTGAATTCCACAACGTTACCGCACCAAATCACTTAAAGATAAGATGATAGGATCCAATGACGATCTGAATAAGACTCTTATTCAGGATACAATCAGATCAGGACTCTTCTTATCCCGATTATAAATAGAACCCAGAACCTCTGGCCGGAACCACAAACTTCTTTTCCAACTCCTGAGCCAACGACTTGGAGCCCTAGCCCTAACTCGCCGAGTAAACCATCGCTGAAGCGCAACAAGGAAGATCGCCGGAGGAAAGCACAGCGGTCTGAGGAGGACCTCGAAGGCTGAAAAGAACGTAAGGTAGGCCCCAATACCTCCTTACGATATCGTTGTGTTTTCTTTGCATCTGTCTTTGATTCCTTACGAACAGAAGCCTTCTTGTGGATAGATCACTTGATGATCAGGTTGATCTAAAGACAAGATCATTGCCACATCCACCTTTGATCCAAACACCTCTGTCCATGCAAGCCATGCAAAAACACGAACAGACCAATCTAATAAAATTTATCATAGGATAGCATGCATGTGCATCATCGCATCTAGTTTAAAGTTTGTGCATTGATTGCTGTGAATCTTGTATGCATGTGATCCTATCTAGCAGGACAAGCTCAGGGAGCTGTCTACGACGAACTGCAGCAACCAGGTTTTGAGATTCAAGAACAACCGGAACCACAAGAACAAAGGCAAGTACTCCTTGACCATGTTGATCCTATGTTTTGGGTAAAACTATTTTATTTTGCGAAAAGGTGTGTGTGCTGAGTCAAACATGATGGGAAAACCCTTTTATCGGAGTTTACTAGTTTTGGTTAAACCACCCTTTTCGCCTGGGAAGTTTATGAGTCGGGTATGGTTTTTGCTTTATGCTTCGCTGAGTCTATGGGATTGGGAAGCGAGATAGATGTGTCTAGCTAGCTGCACTCGTAATAATAATGAGAAAACTAATGATAATGGACATGGATCGGAGGGAGATCTAGGCAAGCTTGGGTTTGTGAATGAGGTAGCATGAGATGGTGGTTTTACTTGCCGTAGATCTAAGGACCGGTTCATGCATGCACATGCCAGGATAACAGTGCCACCACAAGGCCAAGTATGGGTGCGGCTTAGCTGTGTAATTAGGTAAGTTGCTAGAGTGTTATGGACTGTGGAAGGCGCGGGGAATGGGAGTCGAGTGAGGACTGCCCTGGGAACTGCATGGCACAAGAGGGGGCCCGTGGGTGGGAGAATTGGAGATTCTAGCCTGCCGGTAAAATCTTAGTGAGTCCATACATCTAGTAACCCCTTTGTAAAGGCTATTTTGTGATCTCTTGACCATACACCGACGGTTGTGTACTGGTATAATGGAGGTTCTGCAGTCGCCGACGGGTGACGAAATCACAAACTTGTGGGTAAAGAGGTGCAAACTCTGCAGAGTTAATAAAACTATCATGATAGCCGAGCATACGGTCACGAGCACCTGGCTAAACTGCCATGATTAGTTGGGATGATTAGTTGGGATGGTTTTCGTGATGGTTATTGGGAAGGTTCTTGGTTATTGTTATTGGTTGGAACTGTTGAGTCTGGATGATGAGATGTTTGCATGACTGTTGGGTCATGACATGAGATTGGTCTCGGTGTGAGACGAGGTTGATTTGTGAATGAGATGGTAGCGAATACGAGGAGGTATTCATGAGTATGAATAAAGGATTGATTAATGTTCGGATGGAACACGGGAAGTGATGGAGGTATGTTGGTAATTTAATACATGCTGGGATTGCATTCATCTAAAGTTAAGTTGCTGTTTTATCATGGTTTTTTAAATCTGCTTTTCTGCAAATAAGCATTTTATGCCTACCTTGTTTATGAGCTGCATAGCATGTGTTTTCCCGCACTTGCTGAGTACATCATTGTACTCAAACTTGCATTATTATTTTCATCATCAGCAGCGGGAGAAGCCTACTATGAAGACCGAGTGGAGCATTATGGCGTGTGATCTATTCTCAACCTTGCCTGTGGAGGGAGTAGAGATGGAGTCACTTCTGCTTAGTTTCGCTTCTGCAGTAGTTTTGCTTCCGCAATAAAGTAGAGATTTCCGCTGTATATAAATAAGACTTCCGCTGTAAGCATGAGTCCAAGACTCATGAGACGTTGTAATAAACTCTGTTATTCGTGGTTATATATATCTGAATTCAGTTTGTGGAAAGTATGTGTATGTGTGATGAACATCCTGGGCACACATATGCATTAGTTCTCGGTTCCGTGGTTTTTCCCACAGAATTGAGGGCGTCACACTCTCGAAGCTCACCTCCGGGAGGTCCGACATCGGACACGTGTCACCTCCGGAGCTTACCTCCGGGAGGACCGGTCCTATTGGACACGTGTCACCTCCGGAGCTCATCTTCGGTAGGTCCGTCACTATTGGACACGTGTCACCTCCGGAGCTCATCTCCGGGAGGTCCATCACTGTCGGACACGTGTCGACCTCGGAGCTTGTCTCTGAGGAGAAAAGGAAGTCTGGCGCTGTTAGGACACATGGCAATATCGGAGCCCACCTCCGAGGAGACGGGAGGTCCGGCACTGACAGGTGGCACATTCGGAGCTACCTCCGAAGAGAGGGGAGGTCCGAAACTGACACGTGGCATTCGCGGAGGTTGCCTCTGTTGAGAGGGGAGGTCCTGACCCACCAGACACATGGCGCACGCAGAGCTCGTCTCTGGAGAGAGGGGAGGTCCCGCCCGCCAGGACGCATGACGCACGTGGAGCTCACCTCTGAGGAAGAGGGAGGTCTCGCCCTCCTGACACACGGCACGACTGGAGCTTGTCTCTGTGGAAAAGGGAGCCCAGGTCCCGCAGGACACGTGGAGCTTCCGGAGCTCATCACCGCGAGGGTGGCGAGATTTGAAGCAGTTTCGCTTCTGTACATTCGGCAATACCGGTATGGGAGGAAACCGACACAAATTCCACATTTCTACCGCACCAAATAAACTAAAGATAAGTTGTTAAGATTCAAAAACAAATTGAATAGGACTCTTATTTGAATTCCGATCAGATTAAGACTCTTCTCTTCCGGATTATAAATAGAACCGAAAACCTTTGGCCGCAACCACGAACTTCTTTTCCACCTCCTGAGCCGACAACTTAGAGCCCTATCCCCCAGCTCGCCGAGTATGATTGTGTTTTAGGCCCGATCTTCCAAAAGGTAGGTCGATTGAAGTGGAGATCTCGACGTTGATGATCTGAGGCACACGAGCAGACCCGAACACTCCTGCAATCACTACACCACTGCCCCATTGGTTATCAACCATGCTTCACATGCTTGACCTCGCCAAGAAGGCTATCCCTGCAGGTGCAACCGAGAACACAATCAAGAACGATGAAGATGCAATCTGAAATTGCCAAATTGGGGTCTCACAAACCGTAGAACGGCGAAAGTGTTTAATCTAAGCAAAACCCACCGAATATGGCTGGCGGCTACAGTATTTAAAGGCTAGGGTTCGTCCATAAGACCCTTAGATGCGTCCCTAATGGACTCATACCGGATACAAGGCCCAAAAGCCCAATACGGTGGTGCAACACCGGACAGCACTCTGAATTCGACTTGTTTCGACAATTCCCAACGATTTCTGGCCAATTTTAATGTGGCACCAGAACCATTGGAAAGTTTATATTCTCATCTTTCCATGCATATGTTGAACGTCGAAAACGGAGTCCGTATGCATCCTGGGCGTCCGTTTTAAGATGGACTGCTCCCGGACTCCGAGTTGAACTCGAGTCCGAGTTGAACTCGAGTCCGAGTTGGCGACTGTTTCCATCAACTTGTGGACATCCCATCTGGTTCTCCACGTCCCCAAATCCTCCTCCCTTTACTTGTTGATCATGTCCATGGTTCCTAATAACAATTAAATCATTAAATAGCAATCCATTCTTAAAATCACATGGGTAGGAAGTTAGGAACAAGTTCACCTGCTGATTTAGTAATCGTGCTCGTGCTCTTGTGATTGGTCCTTGTATATCAATGTGAGTATCCACTGTTGTGATGTCCTCATCATCCTCCCCCTCTCGAATTAGAGTTGTCCTCGACTCAATATCATCTTCTTCTCCCAAGTATGGTCGTAAATATGAAATGTTAAATGTGGGACTAACCCCAAAATCCGGAGGCAACTCAAGCTTATATGCATTGTCATTGATCTTTTCAACAATCTTGAAAGGACCAGCAGCTCGTGGCATAAGTTTAGATTTTCTCAAGTGAGGGAATCGTTCTTTTCTCAAATGTAGCCATACCAAGTCTCCTGGTTCAAGTTTTACTTCTTTTCTACCTTTACTACCGGAAATTCTATACTTCTCATTCATCATTTCAATATTTTTCTTTGTAGTTTCATGCATCTTAAGAATGAATTCAGATCGTTGTGTAGCATCCAAATTTATAGTTTCAGAAGGAGGCAAAGGTAATAAATCAATAGGAGCATGGGGATTGAAACCATACACTACCTGGAATGGGCTTACCTTTGTAGTAGAGTGAACTGACCTGTTGTAAGCAAATTCTATATGTGGTAAACAATGCTCCCAACCCTTTAAATTTGTTTTTAAAACAGCACGTAACATAGTGGATAGAGTACGATTTACCAAGTCAGTTTTTCCATCGGTTTGTGGGTGACATGTGGTTCAAAACAGCAGCTTGGTTCCCAATTTATACCACAAAGTTCTCCAAAAATGACTTAAAAATTTTGCATCACGATCAGAAACAATGGTATTTGGCACACCATGTAAACGAATAATTTCTGTCATAAACAAATCAGCAATGTGTGAGGCATTATCATTTTTATGACAAGGTATAAAATGTGCCATTTTGGAGAAACGATCAACAACCACAAAAATACTATCCCTTCCTCTCTTAGTCCTAGGCAATCCCAAAACAAAATCCATGAAAATATCCTGCGAGGGTACAGTAGGAACAGAAAGAGGCATATAAAGACCATGTGGGTTAAGTCGAGACTTAGCTTTATTGCAAGTAGTGCATCGTGACACGTAGCGCTTGACATCACGTCTCATCTTTGGCCAAAAGAAGTGTGTGGCCAGCACATCCTCAGTTTTCTTCACTCCAAAATGTCCCATCAAACCTCCTCCATGTGCTTCCTGCAAAAGTAATAGGCGAACGGAACTAGCAGGAACACATAGCTTGTTAGAACGATATAGGAGGCCCTCCCGCAGTACATATTTATTCCAAGTTCTTCCTTCTATAAAATTTTCAAAGGCATCTTTGAAGTCCAAATCAGTAGGATATAATCCTTTTATTGTTTCCAAACCAAATATTTTATGATGAAGTTGGGACAGCATGGTGTAACGTCTAGATAATGAATCTGCAATAACATTCTCCTTCATTTTCTTATGCTTAATGATGTATGGAAACGATTCTATGAACTCAATCCATTTAGCATGTCATTTATTCAGATTGGTTGGACACTTAAGATACTTCAAAGATTCATGATCGGAATGTATGACGAACTCCTTAGACCAAAGGTAATGTTGCCAAGTTTGTAGAACTCGCACTAAGGCATACAATTCCTTATCATAAGTAGAATAATTCAGAGAAGGTCCATGCAATTTTTCACTAAAGAATGCAATGGGTTTACCTCCTTGTATGAGAACACCTCCAATACCAATGCCGCTTGCATCACATTCTAGCTCAAATGTCTTGTCAAAATCAGGAAAATGTAGCAATGGTGCTTGTGTAAGCTTTGATTTGAGAGCATCAAAAGCTTGTTGCTGCTGTTCGCCCCATCGAAACTGCACTCCCTTCTTTCTCAGTTCATGGAGAGGTGCTGCAATGATGCTGAAATCCTGCACAAAGCATCGATAAAAACCCGCAAGACCAAGAAAATTACACACCTGTGTGATGGTCGATGGAGTTGGCCAGATAGTGATCACCACAATTTTTGCCTCATCCATCTCAATTCCCTGTGATGAAACGACATATCCAAGAAACGAAACTCGATTGGTCCAAAAGACGCACTTTTCGAGGTTACCAAACAAACGTGCATCTCTCAAGACATTGAAAACAGCACGTAAATGATTAAGATGTTCGTCATATGACTTGCTGTAAATGAGGATATCATCGAAGTAAACCATCACTAATTTTCCAATAAAAGCACGTAAAACATCGTTCATTAATCGCATAAAAGTTCTAGGTGCATTAGTTAAACCAAAAGGCATGACTAACCACTCATAAAGTCCAAACTTAGTTTTAATGCAGTTTTCCATTCATCTCCTGGTGCCATTCTAATTTGGTGGTAACCACTACGCAAGTCAATTTTTGTGAAAATAATAGCACCACTCAATTCATCAAGCATGTCATCTAAGCGAGGAATAGGATAACGATATCGAATGGTGATGTTATTAATCGCTCTACAATCAACACACATGCGCCAGCTACCATCTATCTTAGGAACCAAAAGAACAGGAACAGAACAAGGACTAAGGCTTTCACGAATATACCCGCGGTTCAAAAGATCTTGAACTTGTCGCTGAATTTCCCTTGTCTCTTCCGGATTCACCCTGTATGCCGCACGATTTGGCAAATTTGCCCCTGGAATCAAGTCGATCTTATGTTCAATGCCCCTCATAGGTGGTAATCCAGGGGGTATCTCGGGGGGAAACACATCTGCAAAATCCTGCAAAAGGTTAGCAACAGCAGGGGTAATGCAATGGACACTTCATGAAACGAAAACATGGCGTTTTTGCATACTAAAGCATAGTACATCTCATTGGTATTAAATAAATCAGCAAGATCAGATTTAGTTGTGAGCAACAAAGGTGATTTTAACTTAATTACTTGCTGTTTTTCAGAGCCTAGTGATTTTGTTGCCTTATCATCACGTGTTTTACTTTTCTCCAAATGCACAATTTCAGCAGGAGTCATAGGAAGCAAAGTGATTTTCTTTCATTTATGCATCAGAGTATATTTATTAGTTCTACCATGATGAATAGCATCCGTATCAAATTCCCAAGGATGTCCCAACAAAAGAGAACAAGCATCCATAGGTACGACATCAAAATCAGCAAAATCATGGTAAGAGCCAATCGAAAAATGTACTCTCGCTGTTTGTGTTACCCAAACCTTACCGCTGTTGTTGAACCACTGAATGTGGTATGGATGAGGGTGTGCTCTTGTTGTCAACCCAAGTTTCTTGACCACACCCGTGTTCACCAAGTTGTTGCAACTGCCTCCATCAAATATAGTGTGCACACGGCAGTCCTTGACGATGAGAAACATGTGAAAAAGATTGTGTCGCTATAGCTTGTCATCCACCTCAACTTTGGAGCTCAAAGCACGTTGCACAATTATGCTTCTATAATTTTCCATTGCTGCAGTACCAAGTACCTCTTTATCTGTGCTATAGTGGTCATCTTTTGGTCCTGCAACGTTAGTATCAAGAGAATATTCATGTTCAACATCCGAAGTACTATCATACCTGCCATCATCTTGTGCTATGTATGCTCGTTTGCTAGGGCAATCTTTCATCACATGACCAACTCCCTGGCAGCGGTGACACTTAATGTTGGAAGTTCGACTCGTGGAAGGAGTGGAAGACGTAGGCTTGAATGGTGTCGTCTTGCTGCCCTCCGGCACGCGAGGAAATGGAGTAGTAGATGAAGTTCATTGGCCACCATTGGATGGTGTAGTGGCAGTAGGAAAACTCGAAGATGGTGCTGTTTTGGATGGTGTAGATGTCGAACGCGGTGTGAAGGTGCTCCTCATGCATTGGTGCTGCTGCTGTTGGCAGCCCTGCAATTTTTATTCCGCCAACATAGCCAGCTGAAATAATCTGTTAACAGTACCATATTCCTTATAATCAACAATGTCCTGAATTTCACGCCTCAAACCCCCATAAAACGAGCTATTTTATCATCCATGTCCTCTACTACCCCACAGCGCAACATACCCTTTTGTAACTCTTTATAATAATCCTCTACGGACATGTTACCTTGGTCTAAGCACTGCAATTTTTGGCGAAGGTCCCACTGAAAAGGAGGAACAAAACGAACACGCATAGCTTCTTTTAATCTATCCCATGTTGGAGGATCAGTTCTAGTTTTAACAAGTTCATTCCACCATATGATAGCAAAATCCTTAAACTCACTAGTGGCTTGACGAACTCTATGTTGTTCAGGAACAAGGTGGGCATTAAATTTCTGCTCTACTGTCATCTCCCAATCAAGATATGCCTCAGCATCATAAGCACCAGAAAAAGAGGGTATAGTAAATTTGACTTTAGCAAAAGGATGATCAAGAGGGCGATTAAAATTGTTATGACGATCATTGTAATTATAATGATTATTACCTCCCATACCTCGTAGATAAAGTGGAAGTCGTGGTTGATTGTTATGATCTTCCATATTATAAGCACCGTTTTCACGATCTTCAGCGAGAGGCAGCCGTGCCTCAAGAGTGTCCATCCGAACAACAAGATCAGCAAGTTGACGATTCAAGGTCGTCAATGACGCCTCTGTCGATGCTTGGGTTTTGGTGAACATATCTGTCATTTCCCTCATCATGTCACGCAACTCAGGATGTTCAATACATTCATCATCCCTTTTATCTTCTGCCATTGTTAGTAGTAAACAAAAGACAACAAAAAGATGTTATACCTATCAACTACAAAGGATAGTGGCAATGTGAAAAGTGGAAGGAAGGAAACAATCTCTCTCTCTCTCAAGCGTCTTACCACGTTCTTACAAGTGTTCTTACCGACACAGCAGGTGGTAAACGGTGGACGGTGAGAACCAATGAAGTGTGGAGTGATTGCAAAGGTACCTGTTCTGCTCAAGAGGAAAAGTGGAGCTTGGATGGCACAATATGGTGGCTAATAAGCAAAAAAATGTTAACAGCAAACAAAGTTAAATAAGTATTCAATGTAGGAACTGTTGCTGGTTAACAAGTGTTCTAGGCTTAGAACAATACAAGACAGTAGAATGGCAAATAGAAAATCAGGAAGATATAACCAACAAGTACAGCACAAGAGTATAGGCCAACTGTTTTCAAGTGTGTGCTGTCAATGCTTTAATATCTCTGCTCTCTTCACTTTTTTCTTTTTTTAATATTTTTTGTTTACTCAAGAGCATGAAAATAGAAAGCACACAACTTTGCAGCTCAATTTGATGTAAGATGTGGCCTATAGAAAATCAGGAATATTCTTTAAAATTAGGGCTGAAACTTTGGATGCCGGATAGTCTATCTTCTGGGGGGAATTTGGCCAAACAAATTTTGCTGAACACGGTGAAGCAGTGGAAATCGGTTGCGAAATTTCAAGTAGATCAATTTGAAAAAAAATCGCCCGATTTTGAGTTCGTATGCAAAAGTTATGGCCGTTTTAAGGTAGGCTACCCGAGTTACTGTTTTTTTATGTTGATTCAACCTCGGTTTTGAAAACGATCTCGCAACAGGATGTGAAAAAACAATTGGAATTTAGCAACAACGAATGATGGGATGTTGTGTGATGAATCAAGGAGGACTGGCACAATGGTTTGTCACCTATTGTAGGGCTGGTGATGCTGGTGTTCACGCAAGGCGGCTAGCTAGGGCAAACCGATGATCTTGTTGGCTCGGTTTGTTGTTTAGTGATTGTGGAATAGGTGAGCAGCAAGAAAAACAAGGAAGAAAAACGATAACTACGACCCAAAAACACAATGCTAAACCAGCAACAAGACTCGACCACACGAATGCAAACTCAACAATGCAAACTGAAAAACGAAACTTGCAGGCACTATGGTCTAGGAATCAGTAAACACTATATGATTTTTTTGTGGCTTTTTCTGTGGACTCTAGGTATGAAAAACAAAAACTAATCTAGTGGGAAATCAAAGTACCTCACGGGCAACCTGAAATCTGATACCAAATGATGAGTGGTTTAGGCCCGATCTTCCAAAAGGTAGTTCGATTGAAGTGGAGATCTCGACGTTGATGATCCGAGGCACTCGAGAAGACCCGAACACCCCTGCAATCACTACACCACTGCTCCATTGGTTATCAACCGTGCTTCACACGCTTGACCTCGCCAAAAAGGCTATCCCTGCAGGTGCAACCGAGAACAAAAGCAAGAACGATGAAGATGCAATCTGAAATTGTGAAATTGGGGTCTCACAAACCGTAGAACGGCAAAAGTGTTAAATCTAAGCAAAACCCACCGAATATGGCTGGAGGCTGCAGTATTTAAAGGCTAGGGTTCTTCCATAAGACCCTTAGACGCGTCCCTAATGGACTCATACCAGATACAAGGCCCGAAAGCCCAATACGGTGGTGCAACACTGTACACAACTCCGAATTCGACTTGTTTCGACAATTCCCAATGACTCCTGGCAAATTTTAATGTGGGACTAGAACCATTGGAAATTTTATCTTCTCATCTTTCCATGCATATGTAGAACGTCGAAAACGGAGTCCGTATGCATCCTGGGCGTCCGTTTTAAGATGGACTGCTCCTAGACTCCGAGTTGAACTCGAGTCCGAGTTGGCGACTGTTTCCATCAACTTGTGGATGTCCCATCTGGTTCTCCACGTCCCCAAATCCTCCTCCCTTTACTTGTTGATCATGTCCATGGTTCCTAATAACAATTAAATCATTAAATAGCAATCCATTATCAAAATCACATGGGTAGGAAGTTAGGAACGAGTTCACCTGCTGATTTAGTAATTGTGCTCGTGCTCTTGTGATTGGTCTTTGTATATCAATGTGAGTATCCACTGTTGTGATGTCCTCGTCAGAGTAAACCCCTTCGCTGAAGTACAACCGCCGGGGAGACCGCCGACGAGCCTGGATCAAGATCACCATCGCCGGAGGAGAGCCGACGATCTGTCTCGCTGCCATTGCTAGGAGGAAGGACCCGAAGATAGTAAGGTAGGTCTCCAATACCACCTTACAACATCATCGTGTTTTCTTTGCATCTGTTCTTCGATTCCTTTCGAACAGAAGCTTTTTCGTGGGCAGATTACGTTTTGATCGGTTTGATCCAAAGTCAAGATCGTCGCCACGTCCATATTGATCTATACACCTATGTTCAATTGTAAAACCCATGCAAGCCATGCAAGAACACATACAGACCGATCTAATAAAAACTGCATCATAGGATTAACATGCATATGCATCATTGCATCTTAAGATAGAGTTTGTGCATGATGATTGATTGCTATGAATCTTGTATGTGCGTGATCGTGTATAGAAGGATAAGATCAGGGAGCTGTCTACGACGAGCTGCAACAACAAGGTTTCGAGATCCAAGAGCAACAGGAACCGCAAGAACAAGGCAAGTGCCCCTTGACCATATTGATCCCATGTTTTGGAAAAACTGTTTTGTTTGCAAAAAGGTGTGTGTGCTGAGTCAAATTTATGGGAAACCCTTTCATAGGAGTTTACTAGTTTTGTCAAACAACCCTTGTCACCGGGAAAGTTATTGAGTCGGGTATGGTTTTTTGCTTTTATGCTTCACTGAGTCCATGGGATATGGGAAACGAGATAGATGTGTCTATCTAACTGCACTCGTAAGAATAATGAGAAACTGATGTTGTTAATGAACATGAATTGGAGGGAGATCTAGGCAAGCCTGTGTTTGTGAATGAGGTAGAATGAGATGGTGGTTACTTTCCGTAGATCTAAGGACCGGTTCATGCGAGCCATGCCAGGATAACAGTGCCACCACAAGGCCAAGTATGGGTGTGGCTTAGCTGAGTAATTAGGTAAGTTACTAGAATGTTATGGACCGTGGAAGGCGCGGGGAATGGGAGTCGAGTGAGGACTGCCCTGGGAACTGCATGGCACAAGAGGGGGCCCGTGGGTGGGAGAATTGGAGATTCTAGCCTGCCGGTGAAACCTTAGTGAGTCCATACATCTAGTAGCCCCTTTGTAAAGGCTATTTTGTGATCTCTTGGCCATACACCGATGGTTGTGTACTGGTATAATGGAGGTTCTGCAGTCGCCAACGGGTGACGAAATCACAAACTTGTGGGTAAAGAGGTACAAACTCTGCAGAGTCTTAAAACTATCATGATAGCCGAGCTTATGGTCACGAGCGCCTGGACAACCCACATGATTAGATGGGATGGTATTTGGGATGGTTTTGGATGGTTTGGTTTTGGTTATGGTTGGGTCTTTGGATTTGGTTTTTGGGACAGTTGAGTCCGCGTAATGAGATTGGTTGCATGACTGTTGAGTCATGGCAACGAGATTTGGTCTCGGAATGAGACAGAATTGAATGGTAGCGAGTACGAGATGGTATTCGTGAGATGGTAGTGAATACGAGATGGTATTCGTGAGATGGTAGTGAATACGAGATTGTATTCATGAGCAAAGTTGATTAATGTCTGGTTGAGACATGGAAACGGGTAAATCATAATGGAGGTATGTTAATGTTTGAATACATGTTGGGATTACATTCACGTAAAGCTGAGTTGCTCTTTTTATCGTGTTTTGAGAAATAAACTTTGCTTTCTGCAATGAGCCTTTTTATACCTTCCTTGCTGTGAGCTACATATCATATTTTCCCGCACTTGCTGAGTACATCATTGTACTCAAACTTGTATTATTACTTCATCATCAGCAACAGGAGAAGAATACTATGAAGACCACTTGGAGGATTAGGCGTGTAATCTGTCCTCAACCTTGCCTGTGGGGATGGAGTAGAGATGGAGCCGCTGCTGCTGCTTAGATTGCTTCCGCACTAGTTAGAAGACTTCCTCTGCTAGAATAAAGACTTCCTCTGCTAGCATGAGTCCAAGACTCATGAGACATTGTAATAAACCCTGTTATTCGTGGTTATTTATATATTCTGAATTCAGTTTGTGAGTTATATGTGTATGTGTGATGAACATCCTGGGCACACATATGCATCAATTCTCGGTTATGTGTTCTACAGAATCGAGGGCGTCACACTCGCCTCTGAGGAAAAGGGAGGTCCGACCCCGCTGGACGCGTGGCGTCCTCGGAGCTCACCCCTGCGGAGGGGGCGAGGCCCGGCTCTACTGGACGCGTGGCAGGCCCGGAGCTCACCTCTAAGGAGAGGGGAGGTCCGGCCCCTGCCGGACACGTGGCACCTCCGGAGCTCACCACTGCGGAGATGTGAGTTCCTTAGGTGGATTTTTCTCCTGTGCGCGGGAGTACCCGGTACTAAGGGTACCGACACAATATCCCCAAGGCTGCCGCACCTAACTGAAAAGATAAGTTTGTTGAAATCCAAAATTAAGTTGGACTCTTGTTTGAGCTCCAATTGGAGTAGGACCCCTCTTTTTCCCCTTATAAATAGAACCCAAAACCCCCTCCTTGGCCGTAACCCCTTTCTTATTCCCCCCATCCCAAGTCGACGACTTGAAGGCCCTAGCCCCCAACTCGCCGAGTTGGACACATGTCCCCTCGCCGGAGTTTAGTCGCCGGTGAGCCCCCGCTGCTGCCATTGCTAGGAGGAAGGCCCTACCACCAATGGGAAGTAAGGTAGGTCTTCGTTACCCATCTTACAACATCATCACTGTTTCTACACATCCGTTTTCGTCGCTTCCTTCGAACAGAAACTTTTTCTTCTGGACAGATCACGTTGTGATTGGGTTTTGACGGTGGAATTGATCTAGATCTTGAGTCAAGATCATCACCACATCCACAATTGATCTCTACACCCTTTTTCATCATAAAACCCCATCCAAGCCCATTAAAACATGCAAGAACACATACAAACTGGTTTGCATTCATCGACATCATTGTATCTTGAATAGAGTTGTGCATGATGTTTGATTGCTGTAAATTTTGTATGTGTGTGGTCGTGAGTAGAAGGACAAGCTCAGGAAACCATCTACGAAGAACTACAGCGCCAAGACTTCGAGATGCTTGAGCAACCAGAGCCAAAGGAGCAAGGCAAGTGCCCCATGACCATATTAATCCCATGTTTTGAAACTGTTTTGTTTGCGAAAACTCGTATGCTTGAGTCAACTTGATGGGACACCCCTTTATAGGAGTTTACTAGTTTTGTTAACCATCCTTGTCGCCGGGAAAGTTGATGAGTCAGGTATGGTCGTTTTTTCCTTTTTGCTTCGCTTAATCCACAGGATACGGGAAGCTGAATTAAAACATAGTTAGCTACTGCACTCGTATGAATAATGATAATGAGAACTTGATGATGATAATGAGCATGGAATCGGGGGTGATCTAGGCAAGCTTGGTTAGTGGATGTTGCTGAATGAGATGGTGCTTTACTTGCCGTAGATCTAAGGACCGGTTCATGCCAGCACATGCCAGGAAAACAGTGCCACCACAAGGCCAAATATGGGTGCGGCTTAGCTGACTACTTAGGTGTGTAGCTAGCTTGTTATGGACCGTGGATGGCACGGGGAATGGGAGTCGAGAGAGGACTGCCCTGGGAACTGCATGGCACAAGAGGGGCCCGTAGGTAGGAGAATGGTGATTCGAGCCTGCCGGTGAAACCTTAGTGAGTCCATACATCTAGTAGCCCCTTTGTAAAGGCTATTTTGTGATCTCTTGGCCATACACCGACGGTTGTGTACTGGTATAGTGGAGGTTCTGCAGTCGCCGACGGGTGACAAAATCACAAACTTGTGGGTAAAGTGGTGCCACCTCTGCAGAGTGTAAAACTATCATGATAGCTGTGCTTACGGTCACAAGCACCTAGCCAACTCACATGATTAGAGGGAAAACTTGGGATGGATGTTCGGTATGGTTATGGTACGGTCATTGGGGTTGGTTTTGGGACTGTTTTGAGTCATGACCTTGAGTTTGGTTCCGGTTATAAGAATATGAGATGGTTATGAATGTTTATGAGTATGATATGAACTTGAGAAAGATTAATGGCTGGTTGAGACATGATAAGTGGTGAATTATGATGAAGGAATGTTGCTGTTATAACATGGTTATGATGGGATTAAACTCACTTAGAAGTAGATGCTGTTTTTATTGTGTTTTATAAAATAAAATTTGCTTGCTGCAATGAGCCCCTTTTTATTTCCTGCCTTGTTGTAAGCTACATGTCATACTTTTCCCACACTTGCTGAGTACGACATGTACTCACCCTTGCATTATCACATAAATATCAGCAACAGGAGAAGAGTACTTTGAGGACCATGTGGGGTACTAGGTGTGCGAACTACCGTCAACATGCCTGTGGAGTTGAAGATGGAGCCGCTGCTATTTGGTTATTTCCGCTGTCGTTTAGAGACTTCCGCTGCAAGAATAAGTTAGAGATTCATGAGTGAGACAATGAGTCGATGTAATAAAATACTTAAACCCTATTTATTCGTGGTTATATTCTGAATTAAGTTTGTGGATTACATGTGTATATGTGATGAACATCCTAGGCACACATATGCATTAACTTGGTTCTGGTTTCCGGAACCGGGTGTCACAGATTGGTATCAGAGCCACATTGACCGTAGGACGCAAGCCTAGGTAGAATGGACACTCTAAAACACATAGGCACAATCCTCTAAAACTGCTATTTTCGAAAATTGCTTGCTGCTGCACTTTTCTTGTCAATTCAGCCACTGCAAAGTGCTATTTTCAGCCCCTCTTTTCTCTTCCTTGGACAACAACACTTTCGCTTCCTTGCTTCATAGCTTCTGAAGTTTTGAAGTATTTTCTTCCTTCTATAAAGTTTCTCATGTCCTATTTATAAATGCAGGTGATCCGGAGCACGAGTACTCGTTCACCACCACGTGGGAGTGCACTTAACCCCATCGATGTGTCCGATGGACCACCCCCGTCACACGGCGGGAACAGCACCAGTTCACATGATTAAGTTTAGAATTCCCATTGAATAAGCTGTAATAGAAACGTTTAAATCGTAGTAGCGTGAATAGGAGTGCTGTGTTGAACTTTTGTGATGATTGCTTGTGTTTGTGTGCTAGTGTGAGTTGTGGGACACTTCTGCGAAAGTCCACATCCACACATAGTAGAGAGATGTGAGATGCTTCGGCATGTGTTCACGTCCTCATATAGGCTGAAATTAATAAAAGAAGATATTTAGTTGATACCCTTGATGCATATAGTTGGGGGATTAATCTAAACTTCTATTTTCTATTCTACTCAACTCTCTCTCACAGATGGTGAGGGAAAACGCCAGTCGTCAAAGGAGGAACGTTCGTGGCCACCCTGAACCACAAGAGGATGGCAACGTTGAAGTTCCTGAAAATGCTAACCCCGGGGCTGATGCAAACAACCTTGAACGGTTGATAGCTATGCAGAACCAGCTCATGCAAACTATGATACAAACTTTGGGACAGCTGCAAGCCAACAACCTCAACAATCCTAACCCCGTTCCTGTACCCCCACCACCACCACCGCCGGCTCACAACAGATTAGGAGAGTTCATGAGGACTCAACCGCCTACTTTTGCACAAGCTAATGATCCCATGGAGGCTGATGATTGGTTGAAATCCATGGAAAAGAAGCTTGCTATTGTTCAGTGCGATGATCGGGAGAAAGTTCTCTTCGCATCGCACCAACTCATGGGAGCAGCCGCTGACTGGTGGGACGCTCTCTGCAATGCTCATGACAACCAGGAGACAATCACTTGGGCTGAATTCAAGGAGAGTTTCTGTGACGCCCGGTCCTGTGAAAACGGAACCCAGCTAATGCATATGTGTGCCCAGGATGTTCATCACACATACACATGTAATCCACAAACTGAATTCAGAATATAACCATGAATAATAGGGTTTAAGTACTTTATTACATCAATCTCTAACTTATTCTTGCAGTGGAAGTCTCTAACTTATTCTAGCAGCGGAAGTATCTAAACGATAGCGGAAGCAGAACTAAACAGCAGCGGCTCCATCTTCAACTCCACAGGCAAGTTGACGGTAGTTCGCACGCCTAGTACTCCACATGATCTTCGAAGTACTCTTCTCCTGTTACTGATGTTTATATGATAATGCAAGGGTGAGTACATGTCGTACTCACCAAGTGCAGGAAAAGTATGACATGTAGCTTACAGCAAGGTAGGAATAAAAATGCTCATTGTAGAAAGCAAAGTTTATTTCACAAACATGATAAAAACAGCAACTATCTTTAAGTGAATTTAATCCCAACATATATTTAAGTAAAACAGCAACATACCTCCTTCATAATTCACCACTTTTCGTATCTCAACCAACCATTAATCTTTGTTCATCTTTGTCTCATGCCCATAATAACCATCTCATGTTCATATCCATCTCATAATCATATAACCGAACCAAAACTCATTGTCATGTCTTAACAGTACCAAAACTAATCTCATTACCAAGACTCAACAGTCTCGAAACTAATCCCAAGACCATACCATAACCATACCAATAACCATCCCGATAACCATCCCATCTAATTAATCATGTGAGTTGGCCAGACTCTTGTGACCGTAAGCACAACTATCATGATAGTTTTACACTCTTGAGAGGTGACACCACTTTACCCACAAGTTTATGATTTCGTCACCTGTCGGCGACTGCAGAACCTCCATTATACTAGTACACAACCGTCGGTGTATGGCCAAGAGATCACAAAATAGCCTTTACAAAGGGGCTACTAGATGTATGGACTCACTAAGGTTTCACCAGCAGGCTCGAATCATCATTTCCCACCTACGGGCCCCCTCTTGTGCCATGCAGTTCCCAGGGCAGTCCTCTCTCGACTGCCATTCCCCGCGCCTTCAACGGTCGATAACAATCTAGCAACTTAACTAATTAGTCAGCTAAGCTGCACCCATATTTGGCCTTGTGGTGGCACTGTTTGTGGCGGACCGGAATCCGTCCATCCAGGATCACAGAGGGTGGTGCCGCACGATGCGACACCTGACAGCACACGTCATAAGAACACAATATATTACATGGGAAAAACAACCGAACTGTACAAAGTAGTACAAACTCCAGTTACAAAATATTATTTATCTTACACAGCGGAAGTCTACACTATATAACTCACGCCCGCCTATCGAGCAAAAGTCAGCTGCCCAGCGCTAGGGCAACCCACACTAGCTGCACTCTTCAGCTCAGCGCGGCGTGTACGGCTCCGACTCAGCCGTGGTCCCCGACAGAGGGTAACCCTCGCCGGTGGACTCGTACTCCGAGTCCGTGGGTGGCTACTCACCTGAAAAACACTTAAGCAGCAACCGTGAGAACGATGGCTCAACAAGGCTTAACCGACTCACCTAAGCATGAAACTCTACATGAGGGGTACAATGGACATAGGATAGTAACATTGCAGCAAAAGGACACGCCTACAAGTTCATCCTTAGCTCATCTTTTAGCAACAAGTTAACAGTTCATGAAGCTGAAATTTAGTGAGCAATATTTGGTGGCACACATGTAGCAATACAATTATATCATAACAGCAATATTGAATCATCATATTTCATACATTAATCTATGTCATGACTCAGTGACCAAGTGGTACTCTTCACCGTGAGGGACGGCGAATTGACTCGATATACACCTGCAGGGAAACCCAAAGAGCACGTCACGTACGCCCATCCGTGGAGCTGCAGAGCACGGTCGCTCGATGTCGTACGGGGCAACCTTTCACCCAACAGCCCAAACGTCGAACCGGTCGCACCGAAACGAGCAGGAGGTTCCCCACACGGAGCATCTCTCTATGCCCGTTGGCAGATTTCCACCTTGCTGCCCTCAGCCTACAACTATAAATCGGTGCGTTATGCCTCGACGCCCGGAGGTTTAGGCTACATCGTTTTATCGGGGCCCATATATCCGATATGCCTTCGGTACGTTCAAACTTGATCAGCATGGGCCACACACAGATCGGTCCTCAATCGACACGGACAGGGCCGCGCACACAAGACTTTCTCTTGCTGCGCCCTAGTCTCTTCCTAGTCTCATCTTCATTACTAAAGTGATCTCACATCACTCAACCGAACCCGTGTGTCCCAAGTCTAAACTCGCGAGTAGATTCCAACTACTCGACTTGTACCGAAGTTCTATGAAACATTAAGCATAGCCTGTCTACGTGAGGTCTTAGACACTACCCTCACTCTTTTAGGAACCTTTGGTTATGCAAGTGGGGCTTCATTCATCCTATACCTAATGCACATACATACTTCACCCTACGTATGTAAACAAAGTAAAAACTTTATAAAAGAGTTAATACAAACCGGGGCTTGCCTTGTTGCTGCTGGTCAGGAGTCAGTTCTTCCTCTGGAAGCAGGAAGTCTAGAATCTCCGGAGCTTCCTCGCCTTCAGCGACTACACGCTATTGAAATATTACATGTCAATGAATATGCATACAAGTTTATTGTAATGCTGCTGCTATTAGTTCTAATAACCAGTTTCTAACAACTGGAACTCTGTTCAAGAATTTAAAATGGAACTGGGGTTTAGGGGTTTGGGTTTGGACCTACGTACATGGTTAAGTGCTAAGTGGTTTTCCCCCTTTTCCATATTAATCCCTCAAATGGTTAAACAGGACAGGGGTGATCCAGAGCTCCAATGGAGCTGAGAATTTTTGTGTGAGTTCCTTGTCACAAGAAAACACTCTGGGCCAAAATTTAGAACTTTTCATTGAGTGGTTTGTTCAGAATAATTTTCTTAGCAATTAAGCAAAGAAGAATTAATTTTGAGGTAACACTCCTGTTCATGCCCAACTTAGTGAACTAAAATTTCAATTATAGCTCATAGAGTTTGAATGAAATTTCCTAGCATTTTTGGAGCTAAGGTTTGTCCAGAACTGAATTTTCCATGTTTTGGAAATTCTCTGAAAATGTTTCTGTATTCAAATGAACACAACACCTTCCAATTTGAATTGCTCTGATCAAATCAACTCCAAATGGTCTGAAACTTTTACAGTGATTCACTAACATCCTAAGGAACATTCTAGCAAAATTTGGGGATTTTTGGTTGAACCAAACTTCCTGTAAAATTCTTTTTCTGAAAAGATTTTAAGAATTTTCCAGAATTGATTAATGGATTTCATACAAATTGTTTTGCATATTTGGATAGAGCTATGCAAGCTGAATCCAACCCAATTTGAATCACTAAATTTGGAGCTTCCTAGCAAAAGTTATGAATTTTTAAACATTGGGCCGAAACTTGATTTGTTTTGCTATTGGAAAAGAACCTGGGCCCACTCTTTAAATCCCAGCCAGTGAGAACCGAGAACGCACGGGCCACAGGGTTACCTTGCACACAGCCACACGGAATCCTGGGCCATATTCGATCCAGTTTTAAACTCTCCCTCACTGACTGGTGGGCCCGCCCCACACTTCTTCTTCCTCCGAGCCCTCCTTCCCCCGCGCGCGCTAACCTCGCCGGACCGAGGCGGCGCCTCGCCGGCTGAGTGTCTCAGGCCGTCTCCCGGCCGGAGGCTCGCCGCCTGGGGGTTTATGGGGTCGGGAAACATGTTTGTGGGCTCGGTTCAGGCGCTAGAGGATCGGAACTGTGCCGGCAGCGTGCGGCGGCCTCGGGGAATGATCGGCATCGTCGCCCGGTGGTCCTAGCCTGCCAACGACTCAGCCCATCCATTCTAGAGCACCAGTGGGTGCTAGGGAAACAAGGCAAGTAAAGGCCGGTGCATGGCAACACATCCAGGGAAGTTCTCACCATGCGCCCGACCCCTGCCGTGCGGTTGAGCGTGGGACGACATGAAATATCCCGCACTGTGTCAGTTTTCTAGCTAGGGTTGCGAATAGAAATTGACCGCTAGCCAGTCTAGGTCCTGTGTGCATGATTTGGTGGCCTAAGAACGAAGATTAAGGACGAATTCGATGGATTCTTACCCGGAGGTCCGAGTGGACGCGCCGGGAAAAAAACGTCAAATTGACGCTCGATGGTCCACCGTCGGGGCTGTGGCTTGGCTAGTAGCAGCGTGACTATCCGGCACGTCTCCGAGTGGCCTAGCTCGGCCGGGAAAGCCTCTGGTTCGATCTGCCCACAGTGAGCCCGTGTCGGCTGTTCTTCCCAGTCACCGCCACTAGTCTCCGGGCTAGGTTCTGGGCAGCCAAACTCGATTGTCTTCGGCCGGAGGAGGTAGAGGGCGAGTAGCTGGTGTGGTTTTTGGCTAGGGGGGTGCTGCACGGGAGAGCTCGGCCGAATCCTCACGGGAAGTCGAGCGGCGACAGACGGGTCGGTTCAGCGCGAGGCTCGGGAGCAGTGATGATCTTCACGTGGCCGCGCGTGTTACCACCACTGCAGTTGGTCCTCCACGGCGCGCTGGCTCGTCCGGTGTCCCTCCCTCTCAGGCGCGGGAGCAGGAGCTGGCGGGCTGTGTTCGACCGGCGTCGGGGAGAAAACAGGCCACGCTCGGTTTGGAGAACAGTCCTCCCACTGACTTGTGGGCCCACTCTCCCCCTAATCCTCTTTTTCCAAATTCTTCTGTAAATATCTCAGCTACTCTCCATTTAATGAGAGACTTAGCCCCCAAGTATTAGTTTGAATTTGAGTTCGAAATTTGTTTGGCTAAATTTGCCCCACATTTGAACTGAAATTCAAATTCAGTTTTGAATTCTTGCAAATTTAGCTCCCGACAAGATGAACTCCAATGGGAATGAAAATTGGTGGGCTAACTCAGAAAAATGTGCTGAGTTTGAATATGAAGCTAACTTTTGAATTTGGGTGATGAAAGCAGCTGCAATTTGAATTTACATTCAAATTGGCTTCTTTTTCAAATACCTCCAAAAGTGCCTCAAAAAGTGTTGGATTTACATGAAACTTGGACTGAACCTTCCCAAGACCTTTTAAGTTCTAGGGGTGAGCTCAACCTCTCATGTTCATGTGTACAAATCCCACTTTGTGAAAATGAAGGCTCTCCCCTCTAATCACCCTTTTGATGGAGGTTACTTGCTCTTCACAATATTTCCTAAGATATCCACAATAAAAACTGTGGTGTTGTGAGGTTAAGAAAAGTTTTTGCAAGTCCCTTTTCTTGGGCTTTACACTGTTTTCCTGGCATGTGCTGGCATGAAAAGGTCCTAAGATCTACGGCAAGTAAACCACCATCTCATTCTACCACATCCACGTACCAAGCTTGCCTAGATATCCCCCGATTTTATGCTCATTATTATTATCAAGTTTTCGTCATCATTATTCATATGAGTGCAGTACTTAGACATGTTCTACTTCGCCTTCCCGTATCCAATAAGCTAAGCGAAGCAAAAAGGAAAAACGACCATACCCGACTCATCAACTTTCCCGGTGACAAGGATGGTTAACAAAACTAGTAAACTCCTATAAAAGGGTTTCCCATCAAGTTGACTCAAGCATACACGTTTTCGCAAACAAAACAGTTTCCTAAACATGGGATCAATATGGTCAAGGGGCACTTGCCTTGTTCCTGTGGCTTTTTGTTGCTCACGTGTCTCAAAGTCTTGGTGCTGTAGTCCATCGTAGGTAGCTTCCTGAGCTTGTACTTCTACTCACGACCACACACATACAAGATTCACAGCAATCAATCATCATGCACAAACTTTACTTAAGATGCAATGGTGTAGGTGCATGCCGATCCTATGGTGCAGTTTCATTAGTTCAGTTTGTATGTGTTCTTGCATGTTTTAATGGCTTTGCATGGGTTTTATGGTGTACCAGGGTGTAAGGATCAAGTGTGGACATGGCGATGATCTTGACTTAAGATCTGGATCAATACCACCGTCAAAAACCGATTAATATGTGATCTGTCCACACGAAAAAGGTTCTGTCCGAAGGAAACGTAGAAAACGGATGCGACGATGTCGTAAGATGGGTAACGAAGACTTACCTCACTTCTCTTATGATCATCGGCTTTTCTTCCGGCAACGTCGAGGTGTGACGGCTCGTCGGCGGTGCTCACCGGCGACTGAACTCCGGCGAAGGGGGTTAACTCGGTGAGTTGGGGGCTAGGGCCTCTAAGTTGTCGACATGGGAAAAGTTGTTACCGCCAAGGGGGTTTCCGGATTCTATTTATAAAAGGAAAAGCAGAGTCCTACTCCGATCAGATTTCAAATAAGAGTCCTATTCAATTTGTTTTGGACCTTAACAAATTATCTCCAATTGATTTGGTGCAGTAGCAACATGGAAATCGTGTCGGTTTCCTCAGTACTGGGTATTCCCGTGTGCACAGGAGAAAAACCGCTTAAGGATCTCATCACCTCCACAGGGTGAGCTCTGGAGGCTCCACGTGTCCAGCGGGGGCCGGGCCTCCCTTTTTCTCAGAGGCGAGCTCCGGGGGCGTCGCGTGTCTGGCGGGCGGGACCTCCCTCTCCCTTCAGAGGCGAGCTCCGCGTGTGCCACGTGTCTGGCGGGAGGGACCTCCCCTCTCCTCAGAGGCGAGCTCCGCGTGCACCACGTGTCAGTGTCGGACCTCCCCTCTCCTCAGAGGCGAGCTCCGAGAGTGCCACGTGTCCAGTAGCGCTGGACTTCCTTTCTCCTCAGAGACGAGCTCCGAGGTCACCACGTGTCCAACAGCGTCAGACCTTTCTTCTCGGAGGTGAGCTCCGAGGGTGACACTTGTCCAAGAGTCGGTCCTCTCAGAGGTGAGCTCCGAGGGTGACACGTGTCCAACAGTGTCGGACCTCTCGGAGGCGAGCTCTGAGGGTGACACGTGTCCCGCGGTGTCGGACCTCTCGGAGGCGGGCTTCGAGAGCGACATGTGTCTGGCGGGGCCGGACCTCTCTCTTCCGCAGGGGTGAGCTCCGAAAGCGCCATGTGTCCCGCGGGGCTGAGCCTCGCTTCTCCGCAGAGACTAGCTCTGAAGTCAACACGTGTCCCGCGGGCTGAGCCTCGCTTCCCCGCAGAGACTAGCTCCGAAGGCAACACGTGTCCAGCGGGATCGGACCTCGCCCCTTCTCCTGAGGCAAGCTCCAAGCCTGCCACGTGGCCAGCAGTGCCGGACCTCACCCCCTCCGCAGGGATGAGCTCCGAAGACGCCACGTGGCCAGCGGCCACGGGAAGTGTCGACAGCGCTCCTCGGCTAATTGGAATTGGCTCTTTTCAGCTATCTTTCTCCCATTTTTATGATTCTTTCCCATTTTTATTTCTTTATAATGTTTTTCTATATGCAATGCATGAATATAAAATTGAGGGTGTTACAAACCTACCCCCCTTAAATTGAATCTCGCCTTTGAGATTCGATAGAGTAGAGAATAGGTGAGGGAATTCTGCCTCGAGATCTTCCTCATGCTCTCATGTAGCTTCGGCTTCCGGGTGATGGCTCCACTGTACCTTGCACCAACGGATCACTTTGTTCCCTGTGACCCTTTCCTTCACATCCAAAATTTGGACAGGGTGCTCTACGTAGGTCAGATCCTCTTGAAGCTCGAGCTCATCCATCGGTACTTGTTCTTCTGGTACTCTCAAGCACTTCTTGAGCTGGGATACGTGAAACACGTCATGCACGTCGGAGAGGTGCGTTGGGAGCTCTAGTTGATAAGCTACCTCTCCTCGCTTTACCAAAATCTTAGATGGCCCGATTTAGCGAGGTGCTAACTTGCCTTTGACGTTGAAACGTCGTTGGCCACGGATAGGCGATACCTTAAGGTACACGAAGTCTCCTACTTCGAAGGTCAACTTTCTTCGCCTATTGTCCGCATAACCTTTTTGTCGTGACTGAGCAGCCTTCAAGTTCTCCCGTATTGTTTGGACATGCTTCTCGGCGTCTTGCAGCACTTCGGATCCAAACACTTGGTTCTCTCTGGTCTCATTCCAGAACAGCGGCGTTCTACACCGTCTACCATACAATGCTTCGAAAGGTGACATCTTCAAGCTGGCTTGATAGCTGTTATTGTATGAGAACTCAGCATACGGCAAGCTCCTATCCCTACTACGCCCATGTTTCAAGGCGCAGGCTCTCAACATGTCTTCTAAAATTTGATTTGTCCTCTCAGTTTGCCCATCGGTTTGCGGGTGATAAGTGGAGCTGAAAACCAGTCGTGTACCCATAGCTTCATGCAGCTTCTTTCAGAACCTAGAGGTAAATTGGGTACCCCGATCTGAAACTATCCTCTTCGTAACTCCATGACAGCACACGATTTGCTCCATATACAGCTCGGCTAGTTCTGCAACGCGGTACGTGGTTTTAGCAGGAAGAAAATGGGCTGTTTTCGTCAATCGGTCCACAATAACCCAGATGGAGTCGTAATCCGACCGAGTACGTGGTAATCCGATGACGAAATCCATGCTGATATCTTCCCACTTCCACTCGGGTACTTTCAATGGTTGCAACAGTCCAGCGGGTCTTTGATGTTCGGCCTTCACCCGTTGGCACGTATCGCATAAGGCAACATACTCAGCTATGTCCCTTTTCATACCATCCCACCAATAACAAGTTTTCAGGTCCTTGTACATCTTTGTACTGCCGGGATGTATGGAATAAGATGAGTCATGTGCCTAGATTAATATCGTGTCGCGGATGTGCTTCACGTTAGGCACACAAATCCTTTTCCCTAACCAAAGTGTACCCTTCTCGTCTTCCTCAAAGTCCTTTTCTATGCCTTGTTGGATCCTTTCCTTGATCTCCTTGATTTCCTCATCCGTCGCTTGGACATCTCATATCTCTTGTTCCAACGAAGAGTTGAGTTCTATCACCTCCATCTCGTTCAAGAACCCGAGATGTAACCGTTCGAACTCCTTGCGCAGCTCGGGCAGTAGCTCACAAACAGTGAGTTGGTGACATGCTCCCTTTTGGCTCAATGCATCAGCTACTACATTGTCCTTTACGGGGTGATAGTTGATTCCAACATCATAATCCTTGATGAGTTCCAACCATCGACGTTGCCTCAAATTCAAATCCATTTGCACGAATATATACTTGAGGCTTTTGTGATCCGTATAGATCTCACATCGGTGGCCAAGGATATAATGTCCCCAGATCTTCAAGGCATGTACCACGGCTGCGAGTTCCAAGTCATGTGTGGGGTAATTCAGCTCGTGTTTCTTTAGTTGTCTCGACGCATAGGTACCACTTGTCCTTCTTGAATGAGCAGGCATCCAAGCCCTTGTCTTGATGCGTCACAATTTATGTCAAAACTCTTGCTCACGTCCGGCAATACCAAAACCGGCGATGTGGTTATCCTCTTCTTGAGCTCCTCAAAGCTTTCTTGACACAAGGGTGTCCACTGAAATGCTTTTCCCTTCATTAGCAATTTAGTCATAGGGTTCGCTATCTTGGAGAAATCTTTGATGAACCGGCGATAATATCCAGCCATCCCAAGGAAACTCCGAATATCCCTCACGTTTTGTGGTTGGTTCCACTTCAGAACATCTCCCACTTTTCCGGGATCAACCGATACTCCTTCCTCAGAGATGATTGTGGCGGACCGGAATCCACTCATCCAGGATCGCAGAGGGTGGTGCCGCACGATGCGACACCCGACAGCACACATCATAAGGGTATGTTGTATTACATGGAAAACAAACTGAAACTGTACAAAGTAGTACAATACTCAGTTACAAACTAGGGTTTATATTACACAGCGGAAGTTAAATTTGTACAACTCACGCCCGCCTATCTAGCAAAAGTTGGTTGCCCAGCTCTAGGGCAACCCACGCTAGCTGCACCCCTCAGCTCAGCGCAGCGTGTACGGCTCCCACTCAGCCGTGGTCCCCAACGGAGGGCAACCCTCCCCGGTGGACTCGTAACCCGAGTCCGTGGGTGGCTCCTCACCTGAAAAACCCATAAGCAGCAACCATGAGCACGATGGCTCAACAAGACTTAACCGACTCACCTAGGCATGAAACTCTACATGCAGTTTACACGAACATGGGATAGTAATTTCAGCAAATGGACACGCCTACAAGTTCATCCTTAGTTCATCTTTTAGCCACAAGTTAACAGTTCCTGAATAAGAAATTTAGTAAGCAATAGTTGGTGCAACACAGGTAGCAATACAATTATACATATCAGCAGAATTGAATCATAACATTCCATGATTTATCTATGTTACGACGCAGTGAACAAGCGGCACTCGTCACCGTGAGGGATGGCGAATTGACTCGATATATACCTGCAGGGAGACCCAAAGAGCACGTCACGTACGCCCACCCGTGGAGCTGCACAGCATGCTCACTCGATGCCGTACGGGACAACCTTTCACCCAACAGCCCAAACGTCGAACCGGTCGCACCAAAACGAGCACGAGGTTCCCTACACGGAGCATCTCTCTATGCCCGTCAGCAGATTTCCACCTTGCTGCCCTAAGCCTACACCTATAAATCGGTGCGTTATGCCTCGACGCCCGGAGGTACAGGTTACATCGGTTTATCGGGGCCCATATATCCGATATGTCTTCGGTATGTTCAATACTTGTTCAGCAGGGCCGCACACGGATCGATCCTCAATCGACACTGACAGGGCCGCGCACACAAGACTTCCTCTTGCTGCGCCCTAGCCCCTGCCTAGTCTCATTTTCATTACTAAAGTGATCTCACATCACTCGAACCAATCACTACAGGGATTCGAGAAACTTACGATGGCTAAGGCCGTCGTAATTAAGCCATAAACCATCGTAAGTTAGCTACTTACGATGGTATTTCTTTACTTATGATGGTATAGAGCCGAGGTAATTACCAGATCATAAATAATGTAACTTACGACGGCTACCGTCGTAAATAACATAACTTACGACGGCGTCGCGCATCCGTCGTAAGTAACGGCCCAGGCCACGTGGTGGCCCAAGGCACGTTACTTACGACGGTTCTGGTGACCGTCGTAAGTAACAGAGGCTAACTTACGACGGTTCTGGTGAACGTCGTAAGTAACAGAGGCTAACTTACGACGGCTTCTAGGCAGTAGCTGTCGTAAGTTATATTTGTAATTTTTTAAAAAAAAACAGAAACGCACTAACCTGGCACGATGGCCAGCTCACAGAACAAACAGTTATGAGTAAACAGTTATAAAATATTTCATATGCATCACACACAACACAAATTACAAACGGGCTACACACTACCCTCTCGACTACCTCCGGAGCCGAAGATATCATCTCCACGCGTCTCTCTTGGAACCGGTAGCTGTGGCGATGGAGTAGAGGCCTCCTTCGCCGAACCCTACAAAACACATGAGTAGTTACGACGGTTTGGATTCAGATATCAATGCCTTTCTCTTTTTTCTCACTCTCTTCCTCTCTCTGTACTATTCATCCCATCTTTATGTTATTCTCACTCACACCCTCTCTCGCACTCTCTCTCTACCTCTATTGCAACACTCGATCTCTCCATCTCACTCTCACTCTCTCTCGCACTCCCTCTATCCCTTCTGTACCACTCTACATCTCCATCTCTTCTTATGTTAGATGAAAAATATGATATTAAAGAGTTTATTACCTGTACCGGAGACACCTGGGCTGCGGGCTCCTGTGACAGGGTCACCTGTGGCGGCTGCACGCAGGAATCATGATTTGTTAGCCGTTCTGTCGAGCTAAGGCCTATAATTGAAAAATATTAGAACATATGTATTACTGAAATGTTATGAATGTAAACTACAGTAATTGAAATTACTTACCTCCAACGCTGCCTGCATCTGGGCCATGTAGTTAGCTTGGTACTCCTGGATGGCCCTCATCCTGTCGAGCTCCTCCTGGGTCCGCGTAAACCTCTCCTGCATGGCACGGAACTCCATATCCCTCTGCGAGAGACGGCCACTCGACGGACCAACTGACGAAGCCTGCGTCGATGAAGTGCCTCTCGCAGGTCGCGCCGACCTCGAGTCGACAACTCCATCAAAAATGGCAAAACTACAAAAGAAAGAAAAATAATAAGTAAAAGAAGGAAGATTGGAAAATCTAAATCAAAGAAACCAACTCACCGGCCATGGGCCTTTCTGCCGCCGCTTGCATACACGGCTTGAGGGTCGATTGGCACGTTTTCCCAATCGTACCCTTCACCGTGTATTTTGATGGCTTCCTGCCCGTACTTTTCCTAAAAAACATAGAAATAGTGTTAGTGTGTCAATAATAATATTAGTTATAATTAAATTGAATAATTCTGTAAACTTACCAATCGATCAGTCGCGACCTGACTGCACTGCCCCGGCTGCGACGGGTCACTTCCCCTGGCCCGTGAGATGTAGAGTGGAGATGGCGGCGGGGCGGCGATGGAGGTGGTGGCGGAGGTCAGCCTGGGGCAGGGCTGACAGTGTAGCTCGGGCTCGGGCTGAGAGTCTGGCTCTCGGGCTCGAGCTGAGCAGCCCAAGTGCCCACGATCGTCGGATCTAATCCGACAATCCACGCATTTTATAAGGGTCTTGAAAAATGGCCCACAACCCTAATACACTCATTTTCATCCCCCTCCCTCTCTCCTCTCACGAGCACGGCGGGGGGCCGGCGGCGCCTTGCAGCGATGGCGGCGGGCGGAGGCGGCGCCGGCATCGGCGACGCTCGGCCAGGCGAGGCGAGCCACCCAGGCATCCCCCCGCCACCGACTGGACGCCTAGGCGTCGGTACGCTGTCGGCGACGGCGGGGGCTGCTGGCAGCGGGGCCAGGGGTAAAGCAAAAACAATGTGCTTAAACAACTAATCAATCAATTAACTAAATTAAATAACTAAAATTAGAAACAATTACTAATTTAAACTAAATAATTAACAATTAAACTAATTATCTACTAAATACATACAAATTGATTAAGTAATAAAATTTTTATCTAATCTAACTAACAACTAATTACAAAAACTAAAAAATTACTTGGCGACGACGGCGGCTCGGCGGCTTGGGGCAGCGCCGGGCGGCTCGGGGCGGGGCCGGGGCGGCCCGGGGTGGCTCGGGCGGCGCTGGGCGCGTCGGGGGCGGCGCCGGCGGAGGCTGGGCGGCGGGGGCGAATGCAGCTCGGCGGCGGCGGCGAGAGAGCGGCGGCGCTGTGTGTGCTCGGGCTCAGGCTAATTAGCCCGAGCCCGGGCCGGGGCGGCGGTTATAACCACGTACTTACGACGGTCACGTAACTTACGACGGCTTAGGTTACGGCCATCGTAAGTTACGCTTATTTTACGATGGTGGTGTAACTTACGACGGCATAGGGTTGCGGCCGTCGTAAGTTACGGTTATCTTACGATGGTCCATTAACTTACGACTGCCATGGGCCCGTAGCCATCGTAAGTTAGTTTACTTACGACGGCCCAAGGCGACCGTCATAAGTTAATTTACTTACGTTGGCTAGCCGTCGTAAATAACAGTGGCCGTCGTAAGGTGCCACGTTTTCTGTAGTGAATCCTGTGTGTCCCAAGCCTAAACTCGCGAGTAGATTCCAACTACCCGACTTGTACCGAAGTTCTAGGAATCATTAAGCCTAGCCTGTCTACTCGAGGTCTTAGACACTACCCTCACTCTTATAGGAAAATCTGGTTATGCATTTGGGGTCTCAACCATCCTACACCTAATGCACATATATACACCTCACACTAAGTATGTAAACAAAGCAAAACTTTATAAATTTGGTTAATGCAAACCGGGGCTTGCCTTGTCACTGCTGATCAGTGGTTAAAGCTTCGTCCGGAAGAAGGAAGTCGAGCACTTCCGGAGTCTCCTCACCTTCAGCGACTACACGTTAATGAGATACTACATGTCAATTCAAATGCAATGTTTAAACTTGAATAAGTAATTACTATAGCTCTAGCTAGCCCTTCCCTTTGGTTCTGAAATTTTTATGGTGGCTTGGTAGGGTCCTAACCAGAGTCTTGACCAAGTTTCATTTGAACCAAGGTTCATTTGAGCCTTGTACAAATAAAAACCTATTTGGTTAATATTAGAGCTTCTAAGGAATTCCAGGGGTTTTCATGGCTCCAACCATTACTTTCTGGAAACTAGAATTTGAGATGGTTCTAATGGAATTGGTTTCATGTCATTTGAAGAATTATAGAGGAAGTTATGCCCTAAAAAAGATTTGAGAAAATCTGAAAAATGATTCTGTACATTTTTCTATTTTCTCAGGGCAGTTCACTTAATCACACCAATGGGACTAAATTAACTTGGATGAGTGTGAAAATTTTACTGTGACTCTAGGATTTTCAAATGAACCTCCCAGAAAAATTTCAGAATTTTTCATAAAGTAATCCTCCAGATAAAATTCCTAACAGTTTGAATTTTAGGGATTTAATTCTGGAAAACTATTAGGTTTCATGAGCTGAAATTTGTATTGCTGGAAAGTCCTCGAAATTCTGAGTTCAGCAAAATTTGGTTCACTGAATTTGGAGCTTCCTAGCCCAAGTTATATGCAAATGGAGTTTGAACCAAATCTCAAAATTCAAATAAAGTTTAAACTGTCGGGTGGGGTCCCCGGCTACGTGTCAGCACCTCAGCCATCCCGCACGGGGGTCCGCTGAGTCTTCAGTGCAGTCGCACGGGATCCCGGTGCCACAGCAGATCCGGTGCGTTTTCTGCAGAGACCGACACGTGGGACCCACGGGGCTTCTTCAACCTCGCGCTCCCGCGGCTCCCCGCCGCCCACCTCGCCGGAGTACTCGCCGGGAGGCTGTTCCCGTGACCGGGGCTCGACCAAACTGGCCGCCCCTGCCTGAAATTCCTCAGGGAATCCGTTGCGGCCCTTGTTGCCGGCCGGTGATCACCGGAATCGGTTGCGTGACGGTGACAGTCTACAGTATGAGTTCGGCGACGTCGGTATGGCGCTGTCATGCCTCACAGTCCCCTCTGTTGGCTCCTACAGCACCGCCACAACCTACGGAGCAACGACCCAGCTTCTGATCTTGCTCAAAGTTGTGGCAAACTGGACTTCACTGTGCGACCAAGGTCTAAACCCGGTGATGAAAGGAAAACCCGTGGAACTCGGTGGTTTCTCGCTGGTTTCCCGTGGTTCTCGACCGTAGGGTTTCGCACGGACATTTCTAGCTAGTTGTCAAAGCTGAGCGGTGATTGCTTGGCCGGTTAGATCGAATTTTCTGATTTAACCGAGCATGGCTATATCGCATGCTCTCGGCAGGAACTGGAATTCCAGCCAGCACACTCCATGGCCTGCGGCCGGAGTTGTCGGACAGAAAGTACACTCCCAGGCGAACCTTCCGGCCTTCTCAACTCGACATGGGATCGAACCTAGCGGCCGGGCTATGAGTTTTTGGTCGCGGCGGCTTTACCCGGTGTGGAATCGAAACAGAGAGCTCGGGGTCGGTTTACCGTGGATGGGGCGCCGGGTTATCGTGTTGATCACGTCGAGGAAGCCTCGGCAAAGCTCTGGGTGAGATCAGACCCGCGTGTCAACTGTGGAGACGAGCGGACGCCAGAGAACCGAGAGTTCTTGTGCGCGCGGCGGTGTTTCCGCGTCGAGGGGCTCAGAAATGGTCAAGGCAGCGTGGTGAGTCGGTTACGGAGGGGGTGGTGGGAAATATCCCTGGGCGACCGCTTCGTCGATGCACGCCATGGCCTGGCTGCTCGGGAGGTGGCGTCCGGGAACCAGCTCGCTGGCGAGCTGCGGGCGATCGCCTCAGCGTGAAACAGAGCACTGCTCGGTTGTGCAACAGCCCTCCCACTGACCTGTGGGTCCCTCTCCCCTCTATTCTCCTTCAAATTCTTCTGTAAATATCCCAGCTACTCCCCATTGAATGAGAGACTTAGTCCCCAAGTCTTGGTTTGAATTTGTTCTTCCCAAATTTGAAGTTTGTTTGGCTAAATTTGCTTCACATTTGAACTGAAATTCAAATTCAGTTTTGAATTATTGCAAATTTCGCTCCTGACAACATGAACTCCAATGGGGATGAAAATTGGTGGACTAACTCAGAAAAATGTGCTGAGTTGGAATATGAAGCCAACTTTTGAATCCAAGTGATGAGAGTTGCTGAAATTTGAATTTGCATTCAAATTGGCCTCTTTTTCAAATGCCTTCAAAAGTGCCTCAAAAGTGTGGGATTTGCAAGAAATTTGGCCTGAATCTCCCCAAGACTATTTAAGTTCTAGGGGTGAGCTCAACCTCTCATGTTCATGTGTAGAAATCCTACTTTGTAAAAGTTAGGGCTTTCCCCTCTAATCACCCTTTTGATGGAGGTTACTTGCTCTTCACAATTCTTCACAAGATATCCACAACAAAAGCGGTGGTGTTGTGAGGTGGTGAAATTTTTTTGCAAGTCCCTTTTCTTGGGCTTTTACATCCCTCCACCCTTAAAAGAATCTCGTCCCTAGATTACAAAAGAAGAGACAGCGATGTAATAGGAACTCACCCGTGCTGAGACGCCATGAACTTCGGGTAATTTGAGCGAAGGAATTCCTCGCTCTCCCACGTCGCTTCTTCGGTGGTGTGGTTACTCCAGAGTATCTTATAGAACCACTACGTTTGGCTACGCGTGGTCCGGGCTTTCTCATCAATAATTGCCACCGCATATTCATCATATGTCAAATCCGGTTGCAACTCGCTGATGTCTTCTGTGGGAACAGCAGCCGTATGCTTCAGACATTTTCGCAGTTGTGAAACATGGAAAACATCGTGGACACCAGCAAGAGATGCTGGTAGCTTCAGTTTATACGCCGCTGGTCCACACCTCTCGGTGATTACATAGGGTCCAATGAATCGGGGAGCGAGTTTCCCCTTGATGCCGAACCGGTGCACGCCCTTCATCACACACGGAGGTACACGTGTTCCCCGACGTTAAAGTGCAGCGGTCTACACCTCTTATCAGTGTAGCTTTTCTGCCGGGATTGAGCGGCCTTCAAGTTGGCTTGAATCATCCGAACGCGCTCTTCGGCGTCGTTCACCACATCAACCCCGAATGTGACCCTTTCACCGGACTCGCACCAGTTTAATGGGGTGCGGCACTTGCGACCGTAGAGATCTTCATAGGGTGCCATCTTGATACTCACCTGATATCCATTGTTGTACGAGAATTCCGCCAAAAGTAGGTAATCATCCCAGTTCCTACCGTGGTGGATGGCACATGCTCTCAACATGTCTTCCAGCACTTGATTCACTCTCTCTGTTTGGCCATCTGTCTGAGGGTGATAGGCGGAGCTCCTAATCAGCTTAGTGCCCAATACAGCGTGCAACTGTTCCCAAAAGCGAGACACAAATAATGCACCTCGATCTGAGACTATGGTCTTGGGTACTCCATATAAACATAGAAATCTTCACTATGTACTGCTCCACATATTTGCCGGCATTGTAACATGTATGCACTGGGATGAAGTGAGCCGTCTTGGTTAACCGATCAACGATTACCCAAATGGAATCATGCTTGTTGGACGTCAGGGGTAATCCCACAATGAAATCCATGCTCACATATTCCCATTTCCATGCCGGGATTTTCAGGGGTTGCAGCAGCCCTGATTTCCTCATATGATCAGCTTTCACTCGTCTATACATACTTAGCCACTTCCCGCTTCATCCGTGTCCACCAAAATTTCTTTTTCAAATCTTGGTACATTTTGTTGCTGCCCGGATGAATGGAGTATTTAGACAAGTGAGCTTCATCAAGAATCTTCTTTCTCAGCTACATATCCCGGGGTACGACTATGCGGTCATTGAACCATAGCGTCCCCTCATAATCTTTCCGGAAACATTTGATCTCCCCGTTGTCTATCCGTCTCCGGTGATGTGCCATACCCTTATCAATCTTCTGAGCTGCAATGATGTCCTCCCTAATAGTAGGGATGAGGGCAAGGTTGTAGAGCGACCCATAAGGAACCAAGTATAAACTCGGCTCTTCCTCCTCCATCGGCGTAATGGTGAGGTTATGGACATGTGACTTCTGACTCAGCACGTCGGCAACCACATTCGCTTTGCCGGGGTGGTAATGAATCTCAATCTCATAGTCTTTGATTAGTTCTAACCACCTCCTTTTTCTCATATTCAGCTCCTTCTGGGTAAAAATATACTTCAAGCTCTTGTGGTCGGTGTAGAGATGCACCAAGTTCCCCAGGAGATAGTTCCTTCACATTTTCAGCGCCAACACCACAGCAGCAAGCTCCAGATCATGAGTTGGATAGTGCTTCTCATGGTTCAGAAGTTGGCGTGAGCCATATGCGACCACACGGCCTTCCTGCATCAACACGCAGCCGAGCCCGATACCGGACACATCACAATACACGTCGAAGGGCTTGGTTGTATCCGATTGAGCTAAGACCGGGGCTGTTGTGAGATGCTTCACTAATGCTTGGAACACTCCTTCACACGCTGTGTTCCAAACATATTTTGTTCCCTTTTTCAGCAACTCTGTCATCGGCTTAGCAAGCTTCAAGAAGCATGGAATGAATCTCCAATAGTATCCCGCTAAGCCGAGGAAGCTTCTGACTTCATGGACTGAAGTGGGAGCTTTCCATTTCAGCACTTGCTCGATTTTGCTTGGGTCAACAGCTATGCCTTCCGCAGAGATAATATGTCCCAAAAATGGCACTTGGCTGATCCAAAACTCACATTTGCTGAACTTGGCGTAGAGCTTGTGGTCTCGCAATCGTTGAAGAACGATCCTCAAGTGTTCGACGTGTTCTGCCTTTGTCTTGGAGTAAACCAAGATATCATCAATGAACACCACCACGAACTTGTCCAGCTCCGGCATGACTACCGAGTTCATGAGATACATGAAATGGGCTGGAGCATTAGTGAGACAAAAAGACATGACAAGATATTCATATAAGCCATATCTCGTCGAGAAAGCCGTCTTCGGGATATTCTCCGCCCGGATCTTTATCTGATGATATCCAGAGTGAAGGTCCATCTTGGAGAACACACTTGCACCCACAAGTTGATCAAACAAAATGTCAATGCGGGGCAGTGGGTACTTATTCTAGATGGTGACGGCGTTGGGCGGCCGGTAGTCCACACACAGCCTCAAGGTTTCATCCTTCTTCTTCACAAACAGCGCCAAGCATCCCCAAGACGAGGAACTCGGCCTAATGAAACCTTTTCTCAACAGATCATTGAGTTGTTCTTTCAGTTCAGCCAGCTCGTTCGGAGCCATTTTGTATGGTCTCCGGGAGATAGGAGTAGTCCCGGGTGCAAGCTTGATCTTGAACTCAAACCCGGAAGATCATCTGGAAACACGTCGGGGTATTCCCGGACTACGGGGATGTCCTCTAACTTGAGAGCTTCAGTATTATTGATTGCTGAAACTTCCCGGACTGGATTATCTAATATGAGGGACTGCGGACGGTGTAGTGGGGAGTTGAGGTGAACCGTCCGTGATAAAGTTTCCAGGACAGCGCCATGGTAGCTTAGCCATGACATTCCTAAGATTGCATCAATCTTCTGTCCCTCAAGAATAATCATAGTGGTGGGATATATTTCCCCACCTAAGCACATGGTGCTTTCGGAATCATCATAGTTGCTGAAATCTTTCCTCCCGGTGAGCAGATCATATGAGAACACTCGGTTGAAAAGGCTTCCAGATGATGCTTAACCATATATGATGCACTTATGAAGTTGTGGGTTGCACCAGAATCAAATAATATGATGATGGCTTGATCATTGAGAGTGAACGTACCCGCCAGCACGTTGTCTCCCTCTGGGGCGTCCTCATTGTCAAGGTTGCGAACGCCCCCAGTCCACTGACCAACCTTCTTGACTGGAGGTCGGCCTCGAGCACCGCCCTGTAACTGGGCTTGCCCGCTGCTCTGCTGCCCCTGGGGACAGTCCTTCGCGAAATGGCCTGCCTGGCCACATGTGAAACAAGTGTAGCGGGGCGGTCCTCCGCTGATCGGCGGACGGAAACCCGGGGTGCGTTGTGGCGGTGGAAACACCCGGGGTGCCGCCTGCTGCTGTTGTTGCGGTCGCGGTGGTGGCATCAGGGGTCGGAACGGGGGTGACTGAAATGAACGACCCCCAAACTGTTGAGGTCGCGCCGGTGG
The DNA here is from genome assembly GCA_030760725.1 of Neostapfia colusana. Taxonomy (NCBI): domain Eukaryota; kingdom Viridiplantae; phylum Streptophyta; class Magnoliopsida; order Poales; family Poaceae; genus Neostapfia; species Neostapfia colusana. The sequence goes on along the minus strand of JASWHV010000005.1, from coordinate 59,817,361 downwards.
ATGCCACTTCTGACCGGATGGTGTCCGATACACCATGCGGTACTTCTGGGGAGCGCCACCCCCACTGCTGGGTGGAGTGCTGCGCTTCCGCTGCTCAGCCGCCAGTTCTCGCTGAGCGTCTTCTTGCATGATCGCGGCATTGACGAGGTCATTGAAGGTGCCGCGATTTCATTGAACGAGATGCGTCTTCATCTCGGGGTGTAACCACCGATAGAAGTGCTCCCGTTTCTTCTCCTCGGTGGAGACGTAGTCCGACGCATATTGTGCCAGATGGTTGAAGGCACGGGAGTAGTCATGGGCACTCCTCCCGCCCTGCTTCAGCTCCAAGAATTCTTGGAACTTCCTGTTCATTATCCTGGGAGGTATATGATAGGCACGGAACGCCTCCCGGAATTCTCCCCACTCCACGGCATGGCCAGCCGGACGTGAGGCGACATAATTCGCCCACCACGCACCAGCGGCACCGTGAAGCTGCTGTGCCGTGAACAGAGTCTTTTGCCACTCCGTTCATTGGAGCAGCCCGAACTTGGACTCAATTGTCCGCAGCCAGTTGTCGGCATCCAGTGGTTCTGCGGCTTCTGTGAACACCGGAGGGTGCATACTCATGAAGTCCGAGTACGTCACCTCATGGGGCTCATGAGGCCCCCTCTTTTGACGCCCCCCTGCGTGGGACGTATTCTGCACGATCGTGCAGAGCAGGTCGGTCTGCTCCTCACGATTCCCCACCAGTGCCGCAATCACATCTGCTAACGTGAGCGGAGGCGGCGGTGGTGGTTGTTGCTGTGGGGTACTGTCGTAGGAAGGTGGCTGGAAGTCATCGCCTCCCTGCTGGCTAGAGACACCAGTCTCATGGGTGGTCCGAGTGCAAACCATCTGCAACCATACGACAATATACATCAGTCCCGCAACATATTTCATGCAGTCCAATAAAATGGCATAAACATAATGACAGTAATACATGCGATACATCTCGTATGTAGATATTGTAATAACTTTGCACAAGCTACACCATTATCAGACAAAATACAAGCTAGTTAAATCCAACTTGATGGACTTCCTCTTTGGAAGTTCATCACAACTAGGTTTGGTCACTACGAGACGTTAATATCGCTTTGTCATCACGTATACTACCCTTTTATCTTCAATACGACACAACCATGGTCTCTAGCAAAAGAAACTTGAGTAATACATGTACTAAAATCTTTCACTAGTTGAATATAACCCCTAATGAGTGTGTTCTACCCCATTGGAAGTACTTAAACCCCCTAGGGTACAACAATCTCACAAATGAGTTCAGCTGTCATTCCTCTGTCAGAATGATCAGTCTCCACATATCCCAGATTTTGATCTGGTTCTGGGCATTTTCATGACTCAAGCTGAATACCAAAGTTACAGTTAACTTCAGTATCTTTCCAACGAGTATTTATTTGCCCTCAGATCAGCTTTGGTTTAAAAGTTATGGTAATTCAAAGTCAACAGAATTTCTGGATGAATTTCAACAGCACCTCCCTTGGAAGTTGCTGTTTTCAACTCTGGTTTCCACTGAGTTCTGTGCTGAAATTTCAGAAACTTTGAATTACAAAGATCCAACACCTTTCCTAAACTTTCCAAATATGTGTCATATGATAATTTTAGATTTTCTACAGGATGTTATGCTTGAAAAATAGAACAGTCCAGAGAGTGTTTTAGATCTGTCCTGGTTCTGGACAGTTTACATCCCTCTGGAATTTAGGCAATCTTAAGATGTGATTCAGCTCTGTAAGTCTACAAAAAAGTGGTAGAGTGCTTAAACACCTTTCCAGAACTATTTCTCACACCTCCATAGGCTAAATGATCTGTGAGTTATGCTCTATTAAAGTTCAGCAAACTTGCTGCCCAAAACAGAGCACTCTGTTTTTCAATCCCTGTTTACTACGCTGATCAACCATTGACTTTTCCACCCAACCAGAGTCCTAAATGTTCAAACTTAAAGATTTTAATTCCTTGTTATCATTATCCTTCATGCACATGCCTATTATATGTCAGTACTACGTTCCTCACAAAAAGAAAATCCTAACCGGTTTATACCGGCATATACGTCTCAATGGTGGCACTAAACGGCCTCTCGCACACGTTTACTACACAGAATACATACGTGGTTAGTACCTGCAGAAGAACACCCAATAATGATGCACTCAAAGGTTATTTTCATTTCAGGCAGGTCCATATTTGAAAGTAAATACAAACACCCGTATCATTGCCATACGGCCGTCCTTGAGTTAAGTCACGTCTCAAGGTACGTGATCGTGTTTTAACACCACACGACAGGGAACCCGAGTAGATAACGAACGGGTGGTCACGGTTGGGAATTTTATCAAACCAACAGATACCACCTACTGCCCTGCAGGGCACGCCGATGGCAAGCACTGCGTATGTCCTCCTGGGCTATTTCCAGACGAACAAACTCTCGCGTTACTGACCACGCGATGGGGTCTCCACTTACTTGCCTAGTGCATGCTAGGGATCAGCATTTCATATGAACTCAGGAACATGAAGAGTCCAAGAGTTTCATATTGACGTCTCACACCAAGCTGTGAGACCAATCCCTGAACCACGTTCCTCATCAGGGGAGCTACCGAATTTGAACCGCTTTCGGTGGCGTTCCTTACCATTCTTACTAGAGTGTAGGTGCGTCGTTGTAAAGGCCTCAGTTTTTGGACACATATTTAAAGTGTTCATCACCACACACACACCTCATTTGAAGAATGTTGATGAACACATTTGAAGAGAAAGTAACCACCATCAACATGCTCATGAGAGAATAAACTCATATATTGCAAAAGTGGTATTTCCCACATGTAATATATAGGGGCTGGGCATATGAAAAACTCCTACACATTGCTTGGAATTTCCATGCCAAGTTTCACCAAAATTCAAAACCTTTTGAGGTCATTTTGGGCATAGCTAGAAAGAGGGCAGTTTGAAACTACATTCAAATTGAAACTGTTTTTATCCCATGAATTCAAAAGTGGGAGACATATTCTTACTCAGCACATTTTTGTGAGCTCACACACCAATTTTCACTCCATTTGGAGTTGATCTTGACATGAGCTAAATGTGGAAAATTCAAACTTTATTTGAATTTCAAACTGAACATGTGCTGAAATTTATCCAAACCAAACCCAATTTGAATTATAGTTAATTCAAATGGCTCAAAGGTTGATAATTCAAATTACCAGGGGCTTTGTGGGGACTACTGTTTACAACAGTAAATTGGAGTTAAGTTCAGAGGTTAAAATTGAGGGTGGGACCCACATGTCATAGAGATAAGAGGGAGGACATGCACACAAAGTCACAGCCTCGCTGGGAAATTCCACCGAGCAGCTGCTGGCTGTGCCACCGAAAAGGAACCGGCGCCACCAGCTGCTTCCTCCTTCGCGCGCTGGCGCCCAGGGCGGCCTTCTCGTGCCCCCACGCGACCGTCACCACCTCAGCCCGAGCAAAGACTGGTTGCCTTTATCTCCTCGCGGGCGACATCGAGCAGCGCCATTGTTGTTCCTCCGAGCGCTCGGTCGATCGGGAAAACGAAGAAAACAGTCGCACCCTCATTCCCCCGAGTTGCTAGGCAGCACGCTGAGCTCAAGAACCACCCTCCCAACGCCTGAACCACAGGGTTTCAGCTTCCGTTCACGTGATCAACGACGACCGCCGCGACTGAGCTGAAGGATGGCGATCGGTCTCACGTGGACAGCGTTCCACAGGGGCTTTCATGGGTCAGCAAGAGCGGCAACAGGAGCACGCGACCACCGTGTTGCTCTCCCCCAGGTCTTGAAGCAAACCGTGAAGAATCCGCTACGAATTTCCAGATTTTGCTCCGGCGGTCTTAAACCGAGCTTCCGGTACGGATTCTTCGAATTCCTGCTCTATAATCCTTCTTAAGTTATCAAATCTTGCACATAGGCGCTGGACTAGCCGGCGATCAATATCCTTTCTGCATCCGTGGTATGAAACCGACTAGGAGTGACAAATTTTGAGCTCGATTGAGGACGTTCATGGCGGGCACGATCGGTCACAGGGTGCCGACCAACTTGCCGCCATCTTTGAACACCTTTGCAACCTTGTCGAGCTTCCTAGAGGTGTACTGATGCTGTAGAACCGATTGTTCAAGGTCTTGGCGGGTTAGAACCCACAGCCGACGGCACCGAACCTCAACCGAGGCCGCCGCACGTCGCCGGGTTATTTCCGGTCACCGCCAGCCGAAACTGACCCCACAGACGTGTTCCTTGACATTGATAACCCCTTGGCGGCGAGTTTCAGACCGTGCGATGGCCGGCAGTGTCAATCCGGCGAGCTCCAGGTCTGCTCCGGTGAGGGGAGGCGGCGCGGACGCGATGGCGCGTTGGGAGGAAGAAGAAGACGCGGGGCCCGGCCATCAGCGACTTAAAATTTCAAATCGGGATCGGGTGCGGCTGGGATCCGTTGTGCTGGCGCGCAGAAACCCCGCAGACCACCGTGTGCCTGTGACACCCTCGCCTAGGGTGTCAGCATACGTTCATGTTCTATGAAGAGGAAACATCTTAATGAGAAATAGGAACAGAGAGAATTATCAAAAGAATAGCCAATAAAGCCCTCCGAGAGCGCCGAAGACAACTAACCGCGGCCGCTGGCCACGTGGCGTGATCGGAGCTCGTCCCTGCGAAGTGAAGAGATGTCCGTCGCTAAAAGAGCTACGTGGCAGGTTCGGGGCTCGTCACCACAAAGGGGAGAGGTCCGATCCTGTGGGACACGTGTTGCCCACGGAGCTAGCCTCTGCAGAGGAAGCAAAGGCATTTTCGCGAGACTCTTATTCGAGATACTATCAGATTAGGACTCTTCTCGTCCCGATTATAAATAGAACCCAAAACCTCTGGCCGAAATCACAAACATCTCTTTCGACTCCTGAGCCGACGACTTAGAGCCCTAGCCCTAACTCGCCGAGCAAACCATCGCTGAAGCGCAACAAGGGAGATCATCGAAGAAGAACCGAGCGGTCTGAGGAGGACCTCGAAGAACGTGAGGTAGGACTTCAATATCATTGTGTTCATCTCTTTGCATATAGTTCTTCAATTCCTTTCGAACAGAAGCCTTCTCGTGGGCAGATCACTTGATGATCAGTTTGATCTAAAGACAAGATCATCGCCACGTCCACCTTTGATCCGAACACCCCTGTCCCTACAAGGCCATGCAAGAATACGTACAGATCTGTCGAAGTGTTCAGTCGACACTTCCCCCGGGCCTGCACTGGGCAGCCCGCGGAGGTTCTTTTTTCGGTGGGGCTAGTTCCTAGCGGAGAGCTTGCGCAGATGGACAAGTTAGTAAGAGCTTGACACGGCGAGTTTTACGTGGTTCAGGCCGCCGGAGCGTAAAACCCTACGTCCACGGCGAGCTATGGAGCTCGCTGTATTGCTTGCTGCTCAGGGCCGGAGTCCTGAGCTTGGGGGTGAGTTACAGCTTGAGAGTGTATGGCTAGCGTATGAGTTGCAAAGTGCCAACCAGGGTGCAGATGGCTAGAGTACGAACCCCTGCTATCGTCGCCTACCCGAGTCTTTTATAGTCCAAGACTCGGGTGGCTTACAAGGGGAGCCCGGGACCCGACAGGTGGTCCCGGGGAGATTGACTGTGATCTACCGTATCTGCAGTTATGCCGGTAGTTGTCCCTGGGATGTCTTGTCGCTGCGTTTATTGGCTGGCAGGCTCTGACACTGCGCGCCAGTCTGTGATGCGACTAGGCGCAACGGCACCTGACAGTGGCGTGCTCCGCGTCTCCGCGTCTTGGGAAGATGCGGGCCTTGAATACCTTGTACGGGCAAGGTATGGGGCGCCTTTACGCCCGCTGCCTATCGCTCGGGGGCAGGCAGCGCCGTTCTGCTGACCACGTGGCATGCCCGGAGCCCTCCTCATAGGAGAGGGGTGGTCCGGCCCCACGGGACACGTGGAGCCTTCGGACCTCTCCCCGCGGAGGGGGATGTTCGGCTTCTGTCGGCCACGTGGCGGACCCGGAGCTCCTCTCTGAGGAGAGGGAGGTCCGTCCCTGCCGGATACGTGGCACCTTCGGACCTCTCTCCCGCGGAGGGGGAGGTCCGGCTTCTGTATGCCATGTGGCGGGCCCGGAGCTCTCCTCTGAGGAGAGGGAGGTCCGGCCCCGCCGGACGCGTGGCGCCTTTGGAGCTCTCCCTGCGGAGAAGGGCGAGTTCCTTAGGCATTTTCCCCTGTGCGCGGGGGTACCCCATATCGTGGGTACCGACAGTGGCCCCCGGGCTCACCTCGGGGGAGGTAATCGAGCCCCAGGTGAGGCCTTCTCCTACCCGCGCACTTTCTTGTCTTGAGTACTCCCTGTGCTGGCAGGGTCTTGACGGCTTCGGAGTTCAGCCTCTTAGGAGAGGGTGAAGCCTGGCGTCGGAGCTCGGCCCGGCTGCTGGGGCGGAGGTCCGGAAGTCATCAGAACTCAGGCCAGCGAAGGGCGTGAGGTCCGGCATCAGCGCTCGCCTCTGAAAGGAGGGCGAGGGCTGGCCTCGGAGCTCGGCCCAGCTGCGGGGGCGGTAGTCCGGAGCTGCTCAGTGGTCCCCCCTTTCCAGTCCCTTAGTCTCATTTGGCTTACTGTCCCTGGCCGGAATGCGGGGCTTGGGTAATCCAGTGCACTTGGTCCCGGAGGTCTAGCCCCAGCCCTAGTCAGGGTGTAACCGTCCGGCCCCCTGGTACTCAGACCGTAGCGCTGGGAGGCAGAGTGTGCATGCTTTGGGTGCAAGACCGGGCAAAGCAAGGCTCCTGACCCCCCGGTCTAGCGTAGGTCTTTTCTTGAAGGAGACCAACTGGCGGTACAGTACCCTTATAGGGGGAGATCCAAAAGGCCACCGGGCCTCTGGCAGGTACCCCAAGCACTACCGCCTTCGGCAGGATGGCAAATATCGACTATGCATGAGAGCCGGAAAGAGGAGCCGAGTGTACAATGGGCGCACACTGTTGGGTAGCGTCGGAGCGCCTGTCTTCACGCAGAGCGGGTCATGCGTGGCTTCGTCGTACGCCGGACACAGGGGGACCCCCATGGCTATATCAGGGGGAAGCATGGCTTCGGCCCCGCATACCATGTGGAAGGGTAGTTCCCGTGACCCAGCCCTGGGAAGTCCGGCTGGCCCTCGACATGGAGGAGCCGGTATCCCCCGACGGCTCTGGGTGCCCGTCTGCACCGGTTGTGTGGGTCTGCTTGGCGTGGACCTGGCACGCATTGCATCCCTAACCGGTTTGACGGCGTCCAGGTGGCTCTCGGTCAGTAGGAGCCATGCCGAGTGGCTTAACCGACCAACGTGCGGGACGATGAGCGTTCCCAGAACTCGCCTCCTTGGACTACTGCGAGCTAATCGCAGCCTTCCTCCTGGGTTATGCACCGCAATAGGATGTCGTGGCGCCACGCCAGTAAAGATACCAGCGCGTAGCACTTAGCCATCCGCACCACCCGTTCAGCGGATGCACGTTCATCAGGAAGGAAGTCCTTCAAGGAGTCCCGGACCTCCGTGGTCCATGCATCGGGACTACTTGATCTTCTGGATCTTGAGCGCTGGGTTGCACGGAGTCCCCAGTGACTCTTACAATCCTTTGGCGGCATACAGGGCCGCCAGGACTGCCTAGCTTCGAGGCACTGGTTCAGCCCCCTTTGCCTGGCTCAGCGGGCCGGGCTGTGGACCGCAGCAACGTCCTCTCGAAGACTCCTTCGTGCGCAGGGGCTCTGATGGAGGCTTTTGTTGAGAGGTCGTCAGCTGCGGCCGTGCCAGCGCGCGGTACATGGCGCAGGTCCAAGGCGAGGAAGTCTTTCTCCTACATCCGCACGTGGAGAAGATAAGCAGCTAGCTGTGGGTCATTGCAGGGCCATTCACCCTTAACTTGCTTGATAACTAGCTGGGAGTCGCCCTGCGCCAACAACTGGCGAGCGCCCAGAGACAGGACTGTCTTTTATGCCAAAGATGAGTGCTTCATACTCTGCCAAGTTGTTGGTTTCCTTGGAATTGAGACGCACCATGTACCCAGACTGCTCCCCCGATGGCATGAGGAGCAGTACGCCGGCACCGGCCCCCTGCTTTCGCGAGGACCCATCGATGAAGAGCGTCTAGTGAGGCCCGGTGAAGACCGGAGCTCGGTACTTTGGTTCACCGTCTTCGCGGCCCCCTGGGTCAGCCTTCGTTGGCGTCCACTCAGCCACGAAGTCAGCCATTGCTTGGCTCTTGGCTGTCTGACGTGGTCGGGAGCTCAGCTTGAACTCCGCCGTCTTCGGGCTGTCTTTCGGCTTCGGAAGCTGGCAGTGAGTGCCAACTCCGCCCTCCGGCTGCTCTGGCGCACTTGTCTGCCAGGCTGAAGATCTCGGAGGCATCGCAGACCTCTCTGGTTGCAAGCCTCTCAAGCATCTTCTCGTCCCGGACACTGTCGAAGTGCCGCCACCACAGAAGCACTTTGAATATGCGGAATGGTGTTGCGTACCTGGGAGAACCGCTGGATGAAGGAGCACAGTGACTCCCCAGGTTGTTGCTTGATGGCGTGGAGGTCAGGCTCCGTGCCGGGACGGGTGTAGGAGCTGCCGAAGTTGGCGATGAACTGCCGGCAGAGCTCTCCCCAGGAAGTTATGGAACCCTGAGGGAGGTTCATTAGCCAAGACCGGGCTGGGCCGGTCAAGGCGACGGGGAAGTAGTTTGGCCATGACGGCCTCATCCCCTCCTGCGGCAAGCACGGTGGTGGAGTAGATCTGGAGGAACCCTGCTGGGTTGACGCTGCCGTCGTACTTCTGGGGCAGGTGCGGCCGAAACATGCGCGGCCACCTCGCGAAGCGGAGGTGGGGCTCCAGGGCCGTACATCCTGCCCCTGTTGCTGCAGGCGTTGGTGCCGCGAACGCTTGGTTTGCCGCTGGCACAGTGTACCCCGGTATGGGCAAGGCTGCGCCATAGACTGGGGGCGCCGTTTGCAGGACATATGGCTGTGGCATATGCTGCGTGGCGTATGTCTGGGGCAGAGTTCACGTGGCGAAAGTCTGCGCCTCAGGCAGGGTTGAGGCGGTCGTCATGCTGACGCCGGCCTCTTGGCTGCGACGCCTTTCTCGTCGCTGCTCGAGGAACACTCGGGCATCTTGGCCCAGGTGGCATCGTTCCAGCTCAGTCCTCAGGTCCATCGACGGAAGCCTGGTGGAGCTGGAATACACCGTCTGTCCGTCAACCGTCGGCGTGCGCGTCAGCGACACAGCTGGTTGGCCAGAGCGTCGTCCCCACCGAAGTCAAGGATTTGCGGCGGCGACGACAAGACGGTCTACATCGCGAATCCACTGCTGGGTCGCTGCCTGAGGCGCGTCCCCAGCAGGCGGATTGTGCAGTAGCACTCTTGCTGCGGCTAGCGCACCCCCGCCGGGTACGCCCAGCTCTACTGAAGACCCGACGCTGGTTGGAGCCTGCATTGCCGGGGTCGGCGCTGCCAGAGCCGGCTGCTGGCTCCCAGTGCAGGTATTGGTGCCGCGAACGCTTGGTTCGCCGCTGGCACAGTGTACCCCGGTATGGGCAAGGCTGCACCCTAGACCGGGGACGCCGTTTGCGGGGCATATGGTTGTGGCATATGCTGCGCGGAGTATGCCTGGGGCAGAGCTCGCGTGGCGAAGATCTGCCCTCCAGGCTGGGTCGAGGCCGGTGTCATGCTGACGCCAGCCTCTTGGTTGCGACGCCTTTCTCGACGTCGCTCGAAGAACCCTCGGGCATCTTGGCCCAAGTGGCATCGCTCCGGCTCTGCCCTCAGGTCCGTCAACGGAAGCCTGGTGGAGCTGGAGTCCGCCGTCTGCTCGCCAACCATTGGCGTGCGCATCAGCGACACAGCCGGTTGGCCGGAGCGTCGTCCCCGCCGAAGTCAAGGATTTGCGGAGGCGACGACGAGACGGTCTATCTCGCGAATCCACTGCTGGGTCGCTGCCTGAGGCGCGTCCCCAACAGGTGGATTGCGCAGTAGCGCTCTTGCTGTGGCTGGCGCACCCCCGCCGGGTACGCCCAGCGCTGCTGAAGACCTGATGCTGGTTGGAGCCTGCATTGTCGGGGTCGGCGCTGCCAGAGCCGGTTGCTGGTTCCCAGTGCAGGTACTGGTGCCGCGAACGCTTGGTTGCGCCCGACACAGTGTACCCCGGTATGGGCAAGGTTGCGCCATAGGCCGGGGACGCCGCTTGCAGAGCACATGGTTGTGGCTTATGCTGCGCGGAGTACGCCTGGGGCAGAGCTCGCGTGGCGAAGGTCTGCCCTTCAGGCTGGGTCGAGGCCGGCATCATGTTGTCACCAGCCTCTTGAGTGTTACGCCTTTCTCGACGTCGCTCGAGGTACACCCGGGCATCCTGGCCCAAGTGACACCGTTCCAGCTCTGTCCTCAGATCCGTCGACTGGAGCCTGGTGGAGCTGGAATCTGCCGTCTGCTCGTCAACCATTGGCGTGCGCATCAGCGACACAGCCGGTTGGCCGGAGCGTCGTCCCTGCTGAAGTCGAGGGTTTGCGGCGGCGGCGACGAGACGGCCTACCTCGCGAATCCACTGCTGGGTCGCTGCCTGAGGCATGTCCCCAGCAGGTGGATTGTGCAGTAGCGCTCTTGCAGCAGCTAGCGCACCCCCACCGGGTACGTCCAGCGCTACTGAAGACCTGACGCTAGTTGGAGCCTGCATTGCCGGGGTCGGCGCTGCCAGAGCCGGTTGCTGGCTCCCAGCTTGTACCGACACACTCCGTCCTGAGTGTGTTGACATGTACTCCCCCTTGGTCGCGGTTCGCCGCGGACGCGGGGGAGGAGAGTTTGCCGCTGAAGGAAGCTTGGTCATCTTCGTCGGCGGAAACTCGTCGCGCTAGGAGAAAAGTCCCCTACCTGGCGCGCCAAATGTCGAAGTGTTCAGTCGACACTTCCCCCGGGCCTGCACTGGGCAGCCCGCGGAGGTTCTTTCTTCGGTGGGGCTAGTTCCTAGCGGAGAGCTTGCGCAGATGGACGAGTTAGTAAGAGCTTGACACGGCGAGTTTTACGTGGTTCAGGCCGCCGGAGCGTAAAACCCTACGTCCACGGCGAGCTATGGAGCTCGCTGTATTGCTTGCTGCTCAGGGCCGGAGTCCTGAGCTTGGGGGTGAGTTACAGCTTGAGAGTGTATGGCTAGCGTATGAGTTGCAAAGTGCCAACCAGGGTGCAGATGGCTAGAGTACGAACCCCTGCTATCGTCGCCTACCCGAGTCTTTTATAGTCCAAGACTCGGGTGGCTTACAAGGGGGCCCGGAACCCAACAGGTGGTCTCGGGGAGATTGACTGTGATCTACCGTATCTGCAGTTATGCCGGTAGTTGTCTCTGGCGAAGGCTTCTGAGTCTTCATCTTGCAGCCCTGCCCATGCCGCATGCTAGTCGTAGTGGATGATGACGGCGGGGGCGGCATGGGATGTCTTGTCGCTGCGTTTATTGGCTGGCAGGCTCTGACACTGCACGCCAGTCTGTGATGCGACTAGGCGCAACGGCACCTGACAGTGGCGTGCTCCGCGTCTCCACGTCTTGGGAAGACGCGGGCCTTGAATACCTTGTACGGGCAAGGTATGCGGCGTCTTTACGCCCGCTGCCTATCACTCGGGGGCAGGCAGCGTCGTTCTGCTGACCACGTGGCGGGCCCGGTGCCCTCCTCAGAGGAGAGGGGGGTCCGGCCCCGCGGGACACGTGGAGCCTTCGGACCTCTCCCCGCGGAGGGGGAGGTTCGGCTTCTGTCGGCCACATGGCGGACCCGGAGCTCCTCTCTTAGGAGAGGGAGGTCCGGCCCTGCCGGATACGTGGCACCTTCGGACCTCTCTCCCGCGTAGGGGGAGGTCCAGCTTCTGTATGCCATGTGGCGGGCCCGGAGCTCTCCTCTGAGGAGAGGGAGGTCCGGCCCCGCCGGACGCGTGGCGCCTTCGGAGCTCTCCCTGCGGAGAAGGGCGAGTTCCTTAGGCATTTTCCCCTGTGCGCGGGGGTACCCCATATCGCGGGTACCGACAAGATCAATCTAATAAAACTAATCATGAGATAGCATGCATATGCATCATTACATCTAGTTTAAGGTTTGTGCATAAATATTGATTGCTGTGAGTCCTGTATGCACGTGATCCTACCTAGCAGGACAAGCTCAGGGAGCTGTCTACGACGAACTGCAGCAACCAGGTCTTGAGATCCAAGAACAACCGGAACCGCAAGAACAAGGCAAGTGCCCCTTGACCATATTTTTCCTATGTTTGGATAAAACTATTTTATTTTGCAAAAAGGTGTGTGATGAGTCAAGCATGATGGGAAACCCTTTTTATAGGAGTTTACTAGTATTGGTTAAACCACCCTTGTCGCCAGGGAAGTTTATGAGTCGGGTATGGTTTTTGCTTTATGCTTCGCTGAGTCTATGGGATTGGGAAGCGAGATAGATGTGTCTAGCTAACTGCACTCGTAATGATAATGAGAAACTGATGATGTTAATGAACATGGTTCGGAGGGAGATCTAGGCAAGCCTGGGTTTGTGAATGAGGTAGCATGAGATGGTGGTTGTACTTGCCGTAGATCTAAGGACCGGTTCATGCATGCACATGCCAGGATAATAGTGCCACCACAAGGCCAAGTATGGGTGCGGCTTAGCTGAGTAATTAGGTAAGTTGCTAGAGTGTTATGGACTGTGGAAGGCTCGGGGAATGGGAGTCGAGTGAGGACTGCCCTGGGAACTGCATGGCACAAGAGGGGGCCCGTGGGTGGGAGAATTGGAGATTCTAGCCTGCCGGTGAAACCTCAGTGAGTCCATACATCTAGTAACACCCTTTGTAAAGGCTATTTTGTGATCTCTTGACCATACACCACCGGATGTGTACTGGTATAATGGAGGTTCTGCAGTCACCAACGGGTGACGAAATCACAAACTTGTGGGTAAAGAGGTGCACACTCTGCAGAGTCTAAAAACTATCATGATAGCCGAGCTTACGGTCACGAGCACCTGGCTAAACTGCCATGATTAGTTGGGATGGTTATAGGGAAGGTTCTTGGTTATGGATTTGGTTATGGATTTGGTTATGGTTTGGTTGTTAGAACTGCGGAGTCTGGGTGATGAGATGGTTGCATGACTGTTGGGACATGGCATGAGATTGGTCTCGGTGTTAGACGAGGTTGTTTTACGAGGTGAGATGGTAGCGAATACGAGGAGGTATTCGTGAGTATGAATAAAGGATTGGTTAATGTTCGGATGGAACATGGGAAGTGATGGAGGTATGTTGGTAGTTTAATACATGTTGGGATTACATCTAAAGTTAAGTTGCTGTTTTATCATGGTTTTACAAATCTGCTTTTTTGCAAATAAGCCTTTTATACCTACCTTGTTTATGAGCTGCATATCATGTGTTTTCCCGCACTTGCTGAGTACATCATTGTACTCAAACTTGCATTATTATTTCATCATCAACAGCAAGAGAAGGCTACTATGATGACCAAGTGGAGCATTATGGCGTGTGATCTGTTCTCAACCTTGCCTGTGGAAGGAGTAGAGATAGAACCACTTATGCTTAGTTTTGCTTCCGCATTAGTTTTTGCTTCGGCATTAAAATAAGACTTCCGCTGTAAGCATGAGTCCAAGACTCATGAGACGTTGCAATAAACTCTGTTATTCGTGGTTATATATATATTCTGAATTCAGTTTGTGAAATATATGTATATGTGTGATGAACATCCTGGGCACACATATGCATTAGTTCTTGGTTCCGTGGTTTTCCACAGAATTGAGGGTGTCACAGATTGGTATCAGAGCCACGGGTTGACAGTAGGTTACACGCCTAGATAGAAACCATAGATTGATATTAGAGCCACAGGGTGACAAGCGAGTTACACCCCTAAGTAGGAGTCGCAAGCGTCCTAAGGTGAATTGCTTAGATTGGCCTTTAAAACCCACCTTGACATAGGAAACCATCCTTGGATAGGAGTTGTGTGGACCCTGGTGATGATTATTTGTGATTGTGTGCTTAGTGTGAGTTGTGGGACGTCTCAAAAACGTTGTCCATACGTAAGAAGAAAGAGGTGTGAAATGCTTCGGCACTTGATCACATCCTCACAAGGGCTAATATATATAGTCCAACTCACCTTGATGCATATAGTTGAAGGGACCTACCTAAACTTCTAACCTTCCCTTCTATTTCGTTCTCTCTCACAGATGGTGAGAGGAAACGCCAGCCGAAGGAACGTCCAGAAGGATGACCACGAGGAAGTTCCTACTAACCCCGGAGCTGGTGAAAACCATCTGGAAAGGTTGATGGCCATGCAAAACCAGCTTATTCAAACCATGATCCAAACTTTGGGTCAGTTGCAGGCCAACCAAAACCCCATTCCGGTACCACCGCCACCACCACCGCCGGCTCATAACAGGTTGGGAGAGTTCATGAGGACTCGACCACCCACCTTTGCTCAAGCAAGCGATCCAATGGAGGCCGATGATTGGTTGAAATCCATGGAGAAGAAGCTCGCCATTGTTCAGTGCAACGACCGAGAGAAGGTTCTCTTCGCATCGCACCAACTTACGGGAGCCGCTGCTGACTGGTGGGATGCCTTGAGCAACGCCCATGCCTACCTGGAGACAATCACTTGGACTGAGTTCAAGGAAAATTTCCGCTCTCACTACATCCCTGCTGGTGTAATGATGCTCAAGAGGCTGGAGTTTGAAGGTCTCCGCCAAGGACAGAAGAGTGTGAACGAGTATCTCAACAAGTTCATACAACTGTCCCGGTACGCCCCCGAAGATGTCAACTCAGACCAGAGGAAGCAGTACCTGTTCATGAGAGGGTTGAACAATGAGATCCAGGTTCAGCTCCTCAACAATGACTACGTAAGCTTCCAGAAGCTAGTTGACAAGGCTATTGTGGTTGAAAACAAGATCCGAGAGATCGAGCGAGAGTGCAAGAGGAAGATGCCATACCAGCCCCAAGGGAGCAACGTACGACCTAGGTACATGCCCCCTGCATCGCAGTATGGATCGGCCACTCCTGCGTACCGCCCTGATCAGCCACCACAGCAACAATTCGTTGCACCAGCACCTCGTGTGCCCATGCCTCCTGCGCCCTGACCTAACAATGGTACTCCTGTTCAAAACCCCCGCCCCAACATACCTGCTGCCGTAGGTAACTGGGCATGCTTTGCATGCGGGGAAGTAGGCCACTTCGCTAACCAGTGCCCGAGGAGAGGCCCTGGACAGCAAGGTAACGTGCCCAAGCAGAACCAGCAACGAAACGGAGGGGACAACCAAGGGAAACATGGACCGCAGAACTATGCTCGTGGCCACGTAAACCATGTCACTGCTGAGGAAGCAAAACAGGCTGAGGACGTCGCAATTGGTATGTTCCTTGCCAACTCCAACCCAGCCACCATTTTATTTGATTCCGGAGCATCACATTCCTTCATATCATCCAAATATGTTGCCAAACATCATCTACCCGTATCCCACTTAGAATGTGCTATGTTAGTTAATTCTCCCGGAGGAGAAATGAGGACTAATATAGTATGTCCTAGAGTAAGCCTGAAAATAAGGGGGGTAGACTTCCTTGCCAACCTTATTGTCTTGGACTCCCACGGGATTGACATCATACTCGGAATGGATTGGTTAAGCAAGCACAATGGAGAAATCCATTGTGCTGAAAGGAGCGTGCAGTTGACAAACGAACATGGTATTCGTGTCGAGTTTGAGTCAGCCCAGCAAACAACCGAACGGGCAAATTTGAACCACGTCGAAGGAACAACATTGGACAACATTCCAGTGGTTCAGGAATTTTCGGACGTGTTCCCGAAGGAGCTTCCAGGAATGCCACCTGATCGGGACATCGAGTTTGCCATAGATTTGGTACCCGGAACAGCACCTATAGCTAAAAGACCATATAGAATGCCCGTCAACGAGCTAGTTGAACTCAAGAAGCAAATTCAATAACAGTTGGAGAATGGTTTTATCCGTCCAAGCTCGTCACCATGGGGAGCTCCGGTACTCTTCGTGGACAAGAAGGATGGAACCCAAAGAATGTGCGTGGACTATAGGTCTCTCAACGAGGTGACAATCAAGAATAAATACCCTCTGCCCCGTATAGAGGACCTGTTCGATCAAATGAAAGGAGCCCGAGTATTCTCCAAGATTGATCTTCGGTCGGGATACTTCCAGCTGAAGATTAAGCCCTCTGATATACCTAAGACAGCCTTTCGGACATGGTATGGTTCATATGAATATACCGTTATGTCTTTTGGATTGACGAATGCACCCGCATACTTCATGTACCTTATGAACAAGGTTTTCATGGAGTACTTGGACAAGTTCGTCGTGGTTTTCATCAACGACATTATGGTGTATTCAAAAAGTGAGGAGGAGCATGAAGAACATCTGAGATTGACCCTGCAGAAGTTGCGTGAGCATCAATTGTATGCCAAGCTCAACAAGTGTCAATTTTGGCTAAAGGAAATATCTTTCCTAGGCCATATTATCTCCAAGGAAGGGGTATCGGTTGATCCGGGAAAGGTGAGAGATGTTCTGAAGTGGGACCAACCAAAGAGCGTGAGGGATATTCGGAGTTTCCTTGGGATGGCAGGATACTATCGGTGCTTCATTAAAGACTTCTCTAAGATAGCAAAACCTATAACGGAGTTGCTAATGAAGGGAAAAGTCTTTCAATGGACCCAAGCCTGCCAAGAAAGTTTTGAGGAACTCAAGAAAAGGCTAACCACAGCACCAGTTCTGGTATTGCCCGACGTAAGCAAGAGCTTTGACATATATTGTGACGCATCCAGACAAGGGCTCGGATGTGTACTCATGCAGGAAGGACAAGTGGTAGCCTATGCCTCACGACAATTATAGAAGCACGAGCTTAACTATCCTACGCACGACTTGGAGCTAGCAGCAGTGGTGCATGCATTGAAGATTTGGAGACATTATATCCTCGGACATCGATGTGAGATCTATACGGATCATAAAAGCCTCAAGTACATATAAACACGAACGGACTTGAATTTGAGGCAACATCGATGGTTAGAACTCATCAAGGATTATGATGTGGGAATCAACTACCACCCCGGGAGGGCCAATGTAGTAGCGGACGCATTGAGCCGAAAGGGAGCATGTCACCAACTCACGGTTTGGGAGCTACCACCCGAACTACGGAAGGAGTTTGAACGGTTACACCTCGGATTCTTGAATAACGTGGAGATAATGGAGATCCACTCCCCATTGGAGCAAGAAAGAAGAGAGGGCCAATCAACGGACGAGGAAATCAAGGAGATCAAGGAAAGAATCCGACAAGGAATAGAGAAGGATTTCAAGGAGGATGAAAAGGGTACACTTTGGCTAGGAAAAAGGATTTGTGTGCCAAACATAAGACACCTCCGCGACATGATATTGAAGGAGGCACATGATTCACCCTATTCCATACATCCAGGAAGCACCAAAATGTACAAGGACTTTAAAACTTGTTATTGGTGGGATGGTATGAAGAGGGATATAGCCGAATACGTTGCCCTATGCGACACATGCCAACGGGTAAAGGCCGAACATCAAAAACCTGCTGGATTGTTGCAACCTTTGAGAATACCCGAATGGAAATGGGAGGACATCAGTATGGACTTCATCGTCGGATTACCACGTACTCAGTCAGGGTACGACTCCATCTGGGTCATTGTGGACCGATTGACGAAAACTGCCCAATTTCTTCCGGTAAAGACCAGTTATAACTTGCACAATTGGTAGTGTTGTACATGGAGCAGATTGTGTGCGGACACGGAGTTCCGAAGAGGATAGTCTCAGATAGAGGTTCTCAGTTTACCTCTAGATTCTGGAGGAAGCTGCAGAAAACCCTGGGTACACGACTGGATTTTAGCTCCGCGTACCTCCCACAAACAGATGGACAAACCGAAAGGACGAACCAAATTTTGGAGGACATGTTGAGAGCTTGCGCCTTGAAACGTGGGCGTAGTTGGGATAGGAGTTTACCGTATGTCGAGTTCTCCTATAACAACAGCTACCAAGCTAGCTTAAATGTCGCCTTTCGAAGCCTTATATGGTAGACGGTGTAGAACGCCACTGTTCTGGAACGAGACTGGAGAAAACCAGGTGTTTGGACCCGAAGTACTACAAGAAGCCAAAAAGAAGGTCCAAACGATACGGGAGAACTTAAAGGCTGCCCAGTCACGACAGAAAGGCTATGCGGACAATAGGCGTAGGAAGTTGACCTTTGAATTGGGACACTTCGTATACCTTAAGGTATCACCTATCGGAGGCCAACGACGTTTCAACATCAAAGGCAAGCTAGCTCCTCGCTACATCGGCCCATTTAAGATTTTGGACAAGCGAGGAGAAGTAGCCTACCAACTAGAGCTCCCAAACCACCTCTCCGACGTACATGACGTGTTTCATGTATCCCAGCTCAAGAAGTGCTTGAGAGTACCGGAGGAACAAGTGTCAATGGAAAAGCTTGAACATCAAGAAGACCTGACATACACAGAACACCCTGTCCGAATCTTGGACGTAAAGGAAAGGGTCACCCGAAACAAGGTGATTCGATGGTGCAAGGTACAATGGAGCCATCACACCGAAGCTGAGGCCACATGGGAGCGTGAAGAGGATATCAAGGCGGAATTCCCCCATCTATTTCCTACCAACGAATCTCGAGGGCGACATTCGATTTAAGGGGGGTAGATTTGTGACACCCTCGCCTCGGGTGTCAGCATACGTTCATGTTCTATGAAGAGGAAACATCTTAATGAGAAATAGGAACAGAGAGAATTATCAAAAGAATAGCCAATAAAGCCCTCCGAGAGCGCCGAAAAAAACTAACCGCGGCCGCTGGCTACGTGGCGTGATCGGAGCTCGTCCCTGCGAAGTGAAGAGGGGTCTGTCGCTAAAAGAGCTACATGGCAGGTTCAGGGCTCATCGCCACAAAGGGGAGAGGTCCGATCCTGTGGGACACGTGTTGACCACGGAGCTAGCCTCTAAAGAGGAAGCAAAGGCATTTCCGCAAGACACGTGTCATTCTCGGAGCTAGCCCTCACGGAAATCAGAGGACCAGTCGCGCGGGGTACGTGTCGATCTCGGAGCCCATCTCAGAGAAGTCCGGATCTATCGAACATGTGTCGCCACCGGAGCTTATCTCCGGGAGGTCTGTCGTTGCCGGACACGTGTCAACCTCGGGGCATGTTCCTGAGGAAGGAGGAGAGGGAAGACCGGCACCAACACGTGGCGTGCGCGGAGCTCACCTCCAAATAAGGGGGAGGTCACGCTCGTGACACGCGGCACAACCGGAGATCGTCTCTACGGACGAGGAGATACCAGGCCCCGGAGGACACGTGGAGCTTCCGGAGCTCATCATCACGGAGGTAACAAGTTCTGGAGCGGGTTTTATGCGTAAATGATACCGGTACGCAACAGAAACCGATCTAAATTCCTGATGTTACTAAAGATAAGATGTTAGGATCCAACAAAGATCTGAATAAGACTCTTATTCGAGATACTATCAGATTAGGACTCTTCTCTTCCCGATTATAAATAGAACCCAAAACCTCTGGCCGAAATCACAAACTTCTCCTTTGACTCCTGAGCCGACGACTTAGAGCCCTAGCCCTAACTCGCCGAGCAAACCATCGCTGAAGCGCAACAAGGGAGATCATCAAAGAAGAACCGAGCGGTCTGAGGAGGACCTCGAAGAACGTGAGGTAGGACTTCAATATCATTGTGTTCATCTCTTTGCATCTGTTCTTCAATTCCTTTCGAACAGAAGCCTTCTCGTGGGCAGATCACTTGATGATCAGTTTGATCTAAAGACAAGATCATCGCCACGTCCACCTTTGATCCGAACACCCCTGTCCCTACAAGGCCATGCAAGAACACGTACAGATCAATCTAATAAAACTAATCATGAGATAGCATGCATATGCATCATTACATCTAGTTTAAGGTATGTGCATAGATATTGATTGCTGTGAATCCTGTATGCACGTGATCCTACCTAGCAGGACAAGCTCAGGGAGCTGTCTACGACGAACTGCAGCAACCAGGTTTTGAGATCCAAGAACAACCGGAACCGCAAGAACAAGGCAAGTGCCCCTTTACCATATTGATCCTATGTTTGGATAAAACTATTTTGTTTTGCAAAAAGGTGTGTGATGAGTCAAACATGATGGGAAACCCTTTTTATAGGAGTTACTAGTATTGGTTAAACCACCCTTGTCGCCTGGGAAGTTTATAAGTCGGGTACGGTTTTTGCTTTATGCTTCGCTGAGTCTATGGGATTGGGAAGCGAGATAGATGTGTCTAGCTAACTGCACTCGTAATGATAATGAGAAACTGATGATGTTAATGAACATGGATCGGAGGGAGATCTAGGCAAGCCTGGGTTTGTGAATGAGGTAGCATGAGATGGTGGTTTTACTTGCCGTAGATCTAAGGACCGGTTCATGCATGCACATGCCAGGATAACAGTGCCACCACAAGGCCAAGTATGGGTGCGGCTTAGCTAAGTAATTAGGTAAGTTGCTAGAGTGTTATGGACTGTGGAAGGCGCGGGGAATGGGAGTCGAGTGAGGACTGCCCTGGGAACTGCATGGCACAAGAGGGGGCCCGTGGGTGGGAGAATTGGAGATTCTAGCCTGCCGGTGAAACCTCAGTGAGTCCATACATCTAGTAACCCCTTTGTAAAGGCAGGCTAGAATCTCCAATTCTCCCACCCACGGGCCCCCTCTTGTGCCATGCAGTTCCCAGGGCAGTCCTCACTCGACTCCCATTCCCCGCGCCTTCCACAGTCCATAACAAACTAGTAACTTACCTAATTACTCAGCTAAGCCGCACCCATACTTGGCCTTGTGGTGGCACTGTTATCCTGGCATGTGCTTGCATGAACCGGTCCTTAGATCTATGGCAAGTAAACCACCATCTCATGCTACCTCATTCACAAACCCAGTCTTGCCTAGATCTCCCTCCGATCCATGTTCATTTAACATCATCAGTTTCTCATTATCATTACGAGTGCAGTTAGCTAGACACATCCATCTCGCTTCCCAATCCCATAGACTCAGCGAAGCATAAAGCAAAAACCATACCCGACTCATAAACTTCCCTGGCGACAAGGGTGGTTTAACCAAAGCTAATAAACTAATATAAAAGGGTTTCCCATCATATTTTGACCCAGCACACACACCTTTCCGCAAAACAAAACAGTTTTACCCAAAACATAGGATCAATATGGTCAAGGAGCACTTGCCTTGTTCTTGTGGTTCTGGTTGTTCTTGAATCCCAAAACCTTGTTGTTGCAGCTCGTCGTAGACAGCTCCCTGAGCTTGTCCTGCTAGGTAGGATCACGTGCATACAAGATTCACAGCAATCAATATCATGCACAAACCTTAAACTAGATGCGATGATGCTCATGCATGCTATCCTATGATAAGTTTTATTAGATTGTGACACGACCCCCAAGGTCCTGTCGAGCCAGGATCACGCTAAAGGGTGCTGCGTTGCACAGCACCGGATAACACACGTCAAAGGTACAAAGCGGAAGCGGAATTTTTATTACATAAACAAGCTATGAACATGTTTACATCAAAATAAGTTCAGTCTACACTCGCGGGCGTAGACTAAGCATCAAGTGCACGTTCAGCCCTTGAACGTGTCCTTGCTAGCACACACGCACACTAACTCTGTGGCGTGCACGACTCCCACTCAACGGGGTTCCCCTCCTGGGATTCCGCCTCCTCTTCGGGAGTCCCTTCCTCATAGAACCCTGCAAAAGCTTCAAACACAAGCAGTGAGCACGAAGGCTCAGCAAGACTGACCCGTCTGTCCTAAACATGGGACTTCCACATGAGGGTAATGGGTTACATGAGGTAAAAATCAGTTGCAAGGACTCGCCTAATTAGTAGAACCTTACTTTCAAGTTTTAGCAGTAGGTTCATGGAGAACCTTACGCTAAGGCACATGAGAGAGCCGCAATCAAACAAGAAACGCATTCCTCTCATGTACTTTGCCCAAAGTTGAAAAGAACTTTAGTTAGCTCTAAACTACAGCATATCATTAACAATCAATGTCCATCTTTCAATCAGCAACATTTTAACATGTGTCTAGCCTGTTCTTTCTACGTCACGGTACAGCGAACAAGTGGTACTCACTGACCGCGAGGGACGGCGATTATAATCGATTTACACCTGCAGGGTTACCCGAACAACCCGTCACGTACGCCCGTACTCGATGTTGCCTACAACAACCATCACGGACGCCGTACGCGACTACCTTTCACCCGTTAGCCAAATGTTGAACCGGTCCAATCGTCCCGAGCAAGAGGTATCTGCACGCGCATCTCAGTGCCGCCAGCCGATTTACACCTCGAGCTCTCAACATACCCTCTGAACGACCAGCTATGCCTCAACACCCAGCTACCCAAGTTACATCAGTTTCCCGTTTCCCATATAGCCGGTAGGTCTTCGGTACTGTTCTAGCTTGTTCAACAGGCCCGCACACGGCTCGGTCCTCAATCGACACAAGCGGAGCTATAGCACACAGGCCCCAAAGTCCTGCTGCCCATACCCTCCGCTCGGTCTCATTTTCTTGCCATGTGTTTCATGTGCTATTACTACCCGAGTCGAGTGCCTCTAGCCTATGCTCGCAAGTAGTTCCAACTACTCGACTTGTACCGAATCCTACACTATCTTAGCATTGCCGTAGCTAACGGGGTTTGCAATCCTAAACCCAACCCATGGTTCTCTTGGCTATGCAGTGGGGCTTTCAAACAAGACTCTAATGCAAAGAATAAAGTAAACAAGTATGTGCTCAAAACAAGAAAGATTTGTGAAAAGGGTACCGGAGCTTGCCTTGCTGCTCTTGGTCGTAGGCTAGCTGCTCCTGCGGAGTAACGAAGTCTAGGACTTCGGGTTCCTCCTCGACCTTAGCGACTACATGATATAAGACATACATGTATTAATTTGAATGCATTTATATTAAGTTTGAACTTGTGATGCTTATAACCTTTTCTAGACAGACCTAATGACTGTGAAACTTTTATTGTGGCTTGGTTACAACCTAAACAGAGAATTGGTCAAGTTTTAGTTGCAGCAAAGCTCATTTGAACCCTCCACAATTAATTATGTCCTTGACCTTAATTGGAACTCTTAGGGTGTTCTAGGAATTTTCATGAAGCAAACTATGACTTTCTGAAAACTAGATTTTCAGAGGGTTCTAATGGAGTTGGTCTCACTTAATTTGAAGGTTCCTAGCTAAAGTTATGAGCTAAACAATTTCAGAGAAAATTCTGAAAATGTTTCTGAACATTTTCTATTTTCTCTGGAACAGTTTCACTAATCACACCATTAGATGGGTCAAATGAGCTCCAATGGGTCTGCAATTTTTATGGTAGTTCAGGGATATTTTGGTGAACATCCCGGCAAAATTTCAGGATTTTCCTCCACAGGATTCTCCAGTTAAAATTCCAAACATTTTAAAATTTGAGGATTTAATTATGGAGAATTAAGGAATTTCATGAAGTGAAACTTGATTTGCTGGAAGGTACTCAGAGAGCTGTATCCAGAAAAATTTGGTTCACTCAATTTGGAGCTTTCTAGCCAAAGTTATGAGGATTTGAAGTTTGAAGGAAATATGAAAATCGGGGAAAAGTTTAAACTCGCGCGTGGGCCCAGGGGACACGCGTCGCATGCCGAGGCGACGGCACACCGCGGCCCATAAGGATTTTGTGCGCCAGAACACCCGATCCCGGCCGCAGCCGGATCCCGATTCAAAATATCGGCCGCTGACAGCTGGGGTCCACCCTCTTCTTCAACCTCCCGACGCCCGCGCTCCGCCGCCGAGAGACCTCGCCGGAGAGCTCGCCGCCGGCTTTTGTACAGCTCCAAACTTCACGATTTTGGCCGCCCCTGCCTACTTTCACCCGGGGAACAGGATTCTAGGGTCAGCTGTTCATGACAATGGCCGGAGCATGGTCGGCGACGAGCCGCCACCTCGGAACGACTTCGGCCATGTCGGCTGACTACCCTAGTACCTCAGCTACTTGGTAAACCGGTCGGGAAGCACCAGTGGACCTCATAGAAGGTCGACCTGAGCTCGAGGCAGCTCGGGGAAGGCCCGAAAAAGGTCCTCACCGTGCGCCCGATGCCGCCCGTCCATTCCGCCATTGGTAGACCTCAAATTACGCTGGGTACAGAGGTTCTCCGGCCCAGAGTTGTGAAGGCAACTTGTTCGTTACCGTGTCTAGCTCGTGTGAGAGCGGCTTGAGGCCCTCTAATCTTTTCTAGAGCACGAATTAAACAGAATCGTACCCGAAGGTCGTTCTGCACACAGAAAGGGGAAAAGTGGAAATTCGCCGCCGGTGAGCAACCACTCGAGCTGTGGCTCGGGGATGAGCAGCACCGGTCACCCGCGCGTCCAAGGGTGCCTTGGCTCGGGCGTGACAACGCCCTGGTTGTGCTGTCCACGAGAGCCCGAGGCGCGGCGGTTCCAAGTCCCGAATTTGATCTTTCGGCACAGCCAATATCAATCGTCTTTAACTGAATTCTAGCCACGGGGAGGACGGAGGAAGGCTTCTAGTACCTTGCTGGGGCTCTGGAGTGGACGGAGGGAGCTGCGATCGGCGTTCTCCGATCGATTCTGAGCTGCGGAAAATTTCGGCCGGCGCTGAGTTCTTGCGGGGAAGAACGGCGATGCCTCGGCCGAGGAGGGGGGCAGGCGCCTTAAGAAGGCTCTGCACCGCCTCGCGCCCGCGCATGGGCAAGCAGCTGCTGGCGCGGCGGCTGCCCTCGGTGGCGATCACAGCTGCGGCTCGGCAACCCGAGTGAGAAAAGTCTCAGTCGGTTTGATCTGAGCAGTGGGTGACATGTGGGACCCACTTCCAGTTTTAACCTCTGAAATTTACTCCTAATCACTGTTGTAAACAGTGAACCCCATAGTAACCCTGGTAATTCAAATTATTCACCCATGAACCATTTGATTTGATCAAAGTTCCAATTGGGTTTGGTTTGAGTGAATTTCAGCACAAGTGCAGTTTTGAATTCAAATGAAGTTTGAATTTCTCCCACTTAGCTCATGTCAAGATCAACTCCAAATGGAGTGAAAATTGGTGTGTGAGCTCACAAAAATGTGCTGAGTAAGAATATGCCTCCCACTTTTAAATTCATTGGATAAAAACAGTTTCAATTTGAATATGGTTTCAAACTGCCCTCTTTCTAACTATAACCAAAATGACCTCAAAAAGGTTTGGAATTTGGGTGAAACTTGGCATGGACATCCTTAGCAAAATGTAGGAGTTTTCATATGTCCAGCCCCCCTTATATCACGTGTGTGAAATACCACTTTGGCAATGTGTGAGTTTGTTCTCTAATGAGCATGTTGATAATTGTTACTTGCTCTTCATTTGTGTTCATCATCATTCCTCAAATGAGGTGTGTGGTGTGGTGATGAACACTGCAAATGTGTGTCAAAAACTGAGGCCCTTACATTCCTCCCCCCTTAAAAGAATCTCGTCCCGAGATTATAAGATGAAAACGTGAGAGAGGACGGTGGAAAATTACCGGATATGCGACGTGAAAAATTCGGGGTAGTTAGTGCGAAGGAATCTTCGCTCTCCCATGTCGCTTCATCCATGGAGTGATTACTCCATAGAACCTTGTAGAACCACAACGTACGGTTACGTGTGGTTCGGGCCTTTTCATCAATAATCTGCACCGGTTCCTCCCGATAGGTGAGATCCGGTTGCAGTTCTTCAATATCCTCCTGCTGAACGGTAGTTGATAGCTTAAGACACTTCCTCAGCTGGGAAATGTGAAAGACGTCGTGCACAACGGAAAGTGCTTCTGGTAATTTCAGCCGGTATGCCACTGATCCACATCTTTCGGTAATCTGAAATGGACCGATGAATCGGGGTGCCAACTTTCCTCTCACCCCAAATCTGTTTACGCCCTTCATTGGAGACACCCGTAGATATACGTGATCTCCAACTTCGAATTGTAATGGGCGCCTTCTTCGATCCGCATATTGTTTCTGACGGGATTGGGCGGCTTTTAGGTTCGCTTGAATCAGTCGAACCTTTTCTTCCGCATTGTTGACAAGGTCAACCCCGAAGGTAACCCTTTCACCAGATTCACACCAATTCAGTGGTGTGAGGCATTTCTGCCCGTATAGCACCTCGTAAGGTGCCATCTTGATGCTGGCTTGGTACCCATTATTGTACGAGAACTCGGCTAACAGCAAGTGATCATCCCAATTCTTGCCGTGGTTGATAGCGCAAGCTCGTAGCATGTCTTCTAAGATTTGATTTACCCGCTCCGTTTGTCCATCCGTCTGCGGGTGGTAGGCTGAACTACGGATCATCTTCGTCCCCAAGGCAGCGTGCAGCTGCTCCCAAAAACGGGACACAAATAAAGTGCCCCGATCCGATATGATGGTACGGGGTACGCCGTACAAGCATAGGATCCATGAGATGTATAGTTCAGCGTACTTCTTGGCGTTGTAGTTGGTGTTGACCGGGATGAAATGGGCAACTTTGGTGAGCCGATCGACGATCACCCACACGGAATCATGTTTCTGCAAGGTGGTGGGTAAACCGACGATGAAGTCCATGCTCACATCCTCCCACTTCCAGGCAGGAATGCCCAGTGGTGCAGCAGTCCCGGTTTCCGCATATGATCTGCCTTCACCCTTCGACATGTATCACACTCTGACACGTATTTTGCAACTTCGCGCTTCATCCGTGTCCACCAAAACTTCCTTCGGAGTTCTTGATACATCTTGTTGCTGCCGGGGTGAATAGAAAACTTTGACAAGTGAGCCTCATCAAAGATTTTCTTCCGTAATTCCGGGTTTCGGGGTACGACAATCCGGTCCTTGAACCATAGGACGCCGTCTCCGTCCTTCCGGAAACATTTCAACTCCCCACTGTCTACACGTCTCCGCAAATGTGACATGCCCTTGTCATTCTTCTGGGCTGCCGCTATCTCTTCACGGATGGTGGGGATTAAAGCTAGGTTGTAGAGAGCTCCGTGTGGAATCACATGTAGTGGTGGTTCGCTCTCTCCCAATGGTGTGATGGTCAGATTATTGACGTGTGACTTGCGGCTCAGCACATCTGCCACTACGTTTGCCTTGCCCGGATGATAATGGATCTCTATCTCGTAATCCTTTATCAGTTCTAACCATCTTCGTTGCCTCATGTTCAGCTCCTTCTGAGTGAATATGTACTTGAGGCTTTTGTGGTCGGTATATAAATGTATGAGGTTACCGAGTAGGTAGTGCCTCCACATTTTTACTGCAAGTACCATGGCAGTGAGCTCCAAATCGTGAGTTGGATAATTTTGCTCATGGTTTCTAAGCTGCCGTGACCCATACGCGACCACCCTTCAGTCTTGCATCAGCACACATCCGAGCCCAATGCCGGGTGCATCGCAGTACACATCGAACGGTTTTGTTGTGTCTGGCTGCGCCAAAACCGGTGCCGATGTCAGGTGCTTGACTAAAGCCTTGAATCCTACTTCACATGCTGGACTCCAAACATATTCGGTAGCCTTCTTCAGCAGCTCTGTCATTGGCTTGGCAATCTTCGAGAAGTTTGGGTTGAACCTCCTATAATATCCCGCGAGTCCGAGGAAACTCCGTACCTCGTGAACAGTTCTCGGGGGTTTCCAATTCAGCACTTGAGTGATCTTGCTCGGGTCCACAGCGATACCCTCCGCTGAGATGATATGCCCGAGGAAAGGCACTTGCGATATCCAAAACTCGCATTTGCTGAATTTTGCGTATAACTTGTGATCCCGCAGCCGTTGCAAGACTATACGCAGATGTTTCTTGTGATCTTCCTCCGACTTGGAATATACCAGGATGTCGTCGATGAAGACCACGACAAACTTGTCCAGCTCCGGCATGAATACCGAGTTCATCAAGTACATGAAGTGAGCTGGAGCATTGGTGAGGCCGAAGGATATAACCAGGTACTCATAAAGTCCGTATCTCGTCGAGTAAGCCATCTTCGGAATGTCCTCAGCCCTTATCTTAATCTGATGGTACACGGATCTTAAATCCATCTTGGAAAAGATCTTTGCTTTGACCAACTGATCAAACAACATGTCAATCCGTGGTATTGTTCTTGATGGTTACGGCATTTAATGGACGATAGTCCACGCAAAGCCGCAACGTCTCATCCTTCTTCTTGACAAATAATGCCGAACAGCCCCATGGCGAGGAGCTCGGCCTAATAAAACCCTTCTCCAGAAGGTCCGTGAGCTGAGTCTTCAGTTCAGCCAACTCCTTGGGTGCCACCTTGTACGGCCATCGGGACATTGGCGTGGTTCCTGGTGCAAGTTCAATCTTGAACTCCACCTCTCTATCAGGCGGCATCCCCGGCAAATCATCCGGGAATACGTCAGGGAATTCTCGGACCACTGGAATATCTTCCAATCTGATGGTTGTGGCTTGATAGACACTTGGAAGTTTTATTTCCGGACTGTCCAGAAATAATGAGTGAGAACCGTGCACCTCTGAGTTTAAGTGCACGACTCGAAGGACGGTGTCTAAAACAGCACCGTGGTGGGTTAACCACGACATCCCTAGGATGACATCGACCTTCTGTCCCTCTAAGATAATAAGAGACGTGGGGTACACTCTACCCGCTAAGCATAATGGTGCTTTGGAGACCATTACGCTTGCTGAAATCTTCCCACCCGGTGAACAAATTAAATATGGACTATCGGTGGGTAGTATTGGCAAACTGTGTTTAGCAATGAAAGCTTGGCTAATAAAACTATGTGTGGCGCCTGAATCAAACAGTACTATAGCGGGATGCCGGTGGAGTTGGAACATACCCGCAAGGATTGGCTCGCCCTCCGGCACGTCCTCAATGGCAAGTTGGTGGACGGTGCCGGGCCTAGGGTTTGCCCGCCGCGCATTAGTAGGGTTCCGGGGTTGATTCCTCCCTGGAAACTGTGGTGCCACTCCGCCGCCTTGCCTCTCCGGGCAACTGCTCGCGAAGTGAACTGGACGACCACACTTGTAACATGTGGCCGCTGCTGGTGGGGTGCTCGGTGGACGAAAGCCAGGCATGCGTTGCTGAGGTGCAAACGCACGCGGCATCCCCCGCTGCTGCTGTTGTTGTTGCGGTGGTACTGGCAGTGCCGGCCTGAATGCCGGTGAAGAGTACGGCCGACTGCGGAACGGCATCGACCGCGGTGGTGGTTGGCAGCGTGGACCTGATGGTGGGCGATTCACCATCCGAAACTTCTGAGAAGGACCGCCTCCTTCTCCGCTGCTCTGCGGCACGCTTCGCTTCCTCTCTGCCGCCGCTAACTCCTTGCCGGAGTCCTCCTGCACAATCGCAGCATCAATGATGTCGTTGAGGCTGCTGCGATTGAACATCGCCAACTTGTCCTTCAGGAGCGGGTTAAGCCCCTGGTAAAAGTGGTCTCGCCGCTTCTCGTCTGTATCTGCGTGATACGACGTGTAGAGCGCAAGATCGTTGAACGCTCTGGAGTATTCCAGCGCGTTCCGACTCCCTTGCTGCAGGTGTAAGAACTCCTGCATCTTCCTCTTCATTAAACCTGGAGGTATATGATAGGCCCTGAAGGCCGTCCGGAACTCCGTCCAGGTCATCACTCGGTCGGTGGGCTGAGAAGCACAGAAGTTGGCCCACCACGTGCTCGCGGATCCTTGGAGCTGTTGGACTGCGAACTGAGTCTTGCGCTGCTCGCTGAGCTGGAGCAGCCCGAACTTCATCTCTATGGCGCGGAGCCAGTTGTCCGCATCAAGTGGTTCATCCGCCCTTGAGAATACCGGGGGACGAGTTGCCAGGAAGTCGGAGTAGGAGCTCTGTTGATGCTCCTCACGGTCTTGACGTCTCTCTGGGCGAGACGTATTCGCAATAAGAGTCTGCAGCAACTCTGTGTGTTGCTGATGCGAGCCCACCATTGCCGCAACGATGTCGGCCAATGTAACCGTTGGCAGTGGCGGTGGTGTTTGCTGTTGCTGTTGCTGCTGCTGTCCCGAGGAGTCCTCGGGAGGTGGTTGGGAGGTCTCTCCCCCTTGACTGGTACCCCCAACGTCAGGGTTGGCACGAGTACGCGTCATTCTGAAATTCAAAACAGCAGCAATTAGCACATGTCTTACTTAAAATTCCATAAGCAACAGTAGGTATTGAAGTGACACATGATTAATTTGCACAACATTCACATATATTGATAAAGCATAAACTTTATACAAGATACATTATTCTCGGGTCTCCGAGAAGTCGTGCTCATGTCGTCACTACCTATACATACGCTACTGTCTACACGACATGTCACCGATTACAAAAGTTGGGTTCCGCTACCCTGGCTGCCCTACATGGCAACTGTAACCCTCTACTCGGAGTAGAACTCGACCTCCTGTGGGTTGTCCTCCTCCGGTACCTCTTCTGGTGGCTCTGGATCTACCACCTCTTCTCCCATTCCGTGTTCTCCCATTGCTGGAAGACCCAAGACCACCGGTACGCCTAACACCGGGGGCACGAGGTCCTGCAAAGCATGCACCTTGTCCATACTCTTCCCAGCCTTGCCCTTCCTCAATGGCGTCGTCCCGCTCTTGAGCAAGGTCCTCATTCTGCTGGGTTAGGGTCTGCACCAGTTCTTGTAACGCTGCGATGTCGACACGGCTTTTTCTCTTCGCCTTCTTCAGATGATGCAACCGATTGTGCTGTTCATTCAGTCGCTTAATCGTCGGAAGGAGCACATTGCGGAGTGCACTGTGAGCACTGTCGAAATGGTCTCCTCTGCTTGTACTCTCCTTGAGCTTTGTGGCGAGATGCTCCGTATGAACAGCTTGGCTGTCCATCACGGCGTTTCCCGCCCTCATCTGGAGGCTGAGATTTGCCTCCGCGGGGTTGTACCTTGGGCAACTCGGGTCCGTTGCCTCCAGGTACCTCTCTTCCCACACCTGCTGAGCTCGTCCCTCCACCAGAACGAGTGCATATGGAGTTCCCTCCATAGCCTGCACGTGTAGTTGGCAGAAACGTGACATAGTGTCACGGGCTGCCACTTGCCACATCCCTTCCGGTTGTCTTGCCCTCACCGTGACGGTGAACGGCACCCAACCGGGTGGCGTAGGTCCTGCAGGGACTTCGACATGGATCATCCACGTCTTGTTCCCCTCTTCGCCTTCTTCCTTGGCGAAGTATTGCGGCCTCTGGTTGTACCCGAAATATTGGAGCATTTGCCACAATGCTTCCGGGTAGCCGCTATGGTGAGAACAGTAGGACATCACCCACCCGTTCTCCAATTGCTTATCTGCTGTCATCTGTAAAAATATATTTGAGAAATGTCAAATGTTTATTTAAACAGTAAACCGTTGGGTTATAACATAAAACATGTCATTGAACCCATAAAATTTGGAAACATAGTTCAAATTTTAAACAAATTTGACTACTGATCTGCTGTTCCCATGACAGCCCTGACCAGTTTCCATTTCAACCTGATTTAGGCCATGTTAAATTCAAAACTAATCCTGGAGCTCAACATCAAAGTTAAAGCTAACTTCATTAGCTTTCCAGAAAGTATTTGCTTGGCCTAAGATCTGTCCTGGTTCAAAAGTTATGAGATGTCAAAGTTAACAGAATTTCTGGAGAAAATTGGACAGCACCTCCCTGCTTTAGGTACTGATTTGATCCAAGAATCCCAGCTAATTCCGTCCCTAATCTGACAAAACATTCCGTTACAAAGTTGTAACCCATCTCATAAGATTTCCAGAACTACCTCATTTTCTATTTTTAGATTTTTAAGCAGGAAGTTATGCTTAATTTACGGAGAGTCTTTGCTCTGCCCTGTTCTCTGGACAGTTTTAACTCTACTGCATTTTTCGATTGGTTAAGGGATGAAACACCTCTGGATCTCAACAGAAGAGTTGTAAAGCTCTTCCAACGCTTTCCAGAAATGTATCATACGACCCCAACCTCGAAAGAACTCAACCTCTAACCTCTGATTGACTTCAGCCTTGATTCAGCTGAAAACAGAGTGCTCTGTCCTTAACAACCTATAAGTTGAAAACTTGTTAACTTTGAATATCCTGTTCAAGGGAAGGAGTTACATCAAGTTTTACTACTTTGGATCAAAACCTTCAAGTTTTTAAATGATGTTGTTCATTTAATGGGGTGTGACATCGATGCGTCACCAGATTATGTCGGTACTACGTCCTCACAAAGAAAAACCTATACCGGACTTAGCCGGCTTCGTTATTCCAGTAGCACTAAACGTCACTCGCACACGGATGCTACACGTCTACCGTTTCATGGTAAGGCTACCTGCAGAAACTCAAACAATCATCAGACTCGGCTGCACACCGAGCCCGGAATCCATACAGTTCGTACACCCGGCCGTCATCACTCGCCCGGATGTTCTCAAGTCAAACACGCCTTGAGTTACGTGTTCACGTTTCAGACCACGTGACGGGGTCTCCCAAGTTGCACCACGCACGCCAGGGACAGACGTTGCTCGAATACCCCAAACGACATGAAGAGTCGTAGAGGATACTAAATCAGGTCGGGTTACCTGCCACCCGTGGGACTCCACCCTTCAGCTTGTGCGCACTGGTGGACAGCGCTTACGTGCACCCCCCAAGACATAAACGTCCCGAGATACACGATTTTCCGACATAACAAATAGGTTAATATGCCACTTTCTATAGGCTAATAACATCCTTATACGGGCTACTAACTCGTTCCTCACTGAATTTTTGAAAAGGATGACCTTTGTACTGTGTTAAACCTCAAGCGGGCTTTGATACCAACGCTGACACGACCCCCAAGGTCCTATCAAGCCAGGATCACGCTGAGGGGTGCTGCGTTGCACAGCACCGGATAACACACGTCAAAGGTACAAAGCGGAAGCGGAATTTTTATTACATAAACAAGCTATGAACATGTTTACATCAAAATAAGTTCAGTCTACACTCGCGGGCGTAGACTAAGCATCAAGTGCACGTTCAGCCCTTAAACGTGTCCTTGCTAGCACACACGCACACTAACTCTGCGGCGTGCACGACTCCCACTCGACGGCTCCTCTTCGGGAGTCCCTTCCTCATAGAACCCTGCAAAAGCTTCA
Organism: Neostapfia colusana; assembly: GCA_030760725.1. Classification (NCBI taxonomy): domain Eukaryota; kingdom Viridiplantae; phylum Streptophyta; class Magnoliopsida; order Poales; family Poaceae; genus Neostapfia; species Neostapfia colusana. The sequence continues at coordinate 59,784,267 of JASWHV010000005.1, read as the reverse complement.
AACACAAGCAGTGAGCACGAAGGCTCAGCAAGTCTGACCCGTCTCACCTAAACGTGGAACTTCTACATGAGGGTAATGGGTTACATGAGGTAAAAATCAGTTGCAAGGACTCGCCTAATTAGTAGAACCTTACTTTCAAGTTTTAGCAGTAGGTTTGTGGAGAACCTTACGCTAAGGCACATGAGAGAGCCGCAATCAAACAAGAAATGCATTCCTATCATGTACTTTGCCCAAAGTTGAAAAGAACTTTAGTTAGCTTTAAACTACAGCATATCATTAACAATCAATGTCCATCTTTCAATCAGCAACATTTTAACATGTGTCTAGCCTGTTCTTTCTACGTCACGGTACAGTGAACAAGTGGTACTCACTGACCGCGAGGGATGGCGATTATAATCGATTTACACCTGCAGGGTTACCCGAACAACCCATCACGTACGCCCGTACTCGATGTTGCCTACAAAAACCATCACGGACGCCGTACGTGACTACCTTTCACCTGTTAGCCAAATGTTGAACCGGTCCAATCGTCCCGAGCAAGAGGTCTCTGCACGCGCATCTCAGTGCCGCCAAGCGATTTACACCTCGAGCTCTCAACCTACCCTCTGAACGACCAGCTATGCCTCAACACCAAGCTACCCAAGTTACATCAGTTTCCCGGTTCCCATATAGCCGGTAGGTCTTCGGTACTGTTCTAGCTTGTTCAACAGGACCGCACACGGCTCGGTCCTCAATCGACACAAGCGGAGATATAGCACACAGGCCCCAAAGTCCTGCTGCCCTTACCCTCCGCTCGGTCTCATTTTCTTGCCATGTGTTTCATGTGCTATTACTACCCGAGTCGAGTGCCTCTAGCCTATGCTCGCGAGTAGTTCCAACTACTCGACTTGTACCGAATCCTACACTATCTTAGCATTGCCGTAGCTAACGGGGTTTGCAATACTAAACCCAACCCATGGTTCTCTTGGCTATGCAGTGGGGCTTTCAAACAAGACTCTAATGCAAAGAATAAAGTAAACAAGTATGTGCTCAAAACAAGAAAAATTTGTGAAAAGGGTAATGCAAACCGGAGCTTGCCTTGCTGCTCTTGGTCGTAGGCTAGCTGCTCCTCCGGAGTAATGAAGTCTAGGACTTCGGGTTCCTCCTCGACCTTAGCGACTATATGATATAAGACATTTTAAAATTCCAAACATTTTAAACTTTGAGGATTTAATTATGGAGAATTAGGGAATTTCATGAAGTGAAACTTGATTTGCTGGAAGGTACTCAGAGAGCTGAATCCAGAAAAATTTGGTTCACTCAATTTGGAGCTTTCTAGCCAAAGTTATGAGGATTTAAAGTTTGAAGGAAATCTGAAAATCGGGGAAAAGTTTAAACTCGCGCGTGGGCCCAGGGGACACGCGTCGCACGCCGAGGCGACGGCACACCGTGGCCCATAAGGATTTTGCGCGCCAGCACACCCGATCCCGGCCGCAGCCAGATCCCGATTCAAAATATCGGCCGCTGACAGCTGGGGTCCACCCTCTTCTTCAACCTCCCGACGCCCGTGCTCCGCTGCCGAGAGACCTCACCGGAGAGCTCGCCGCCGGCTTTTGTACAGCTCCAAACTTCACGATTTTGGCCGCCCCTGCCTACTTTCACCCGGGGAACAGGATTCTAGGTCAGCTGTTCATGACAATGGCCGGAGCATGGTCGGCGACGAGCCGCCACCTCGGAACGACTTCGGCCATGTCGGCTGACTACCCTAGTACCTCAGCTACTTGGGAAACCAGTCGGGAAGCACCAGTGGACCTCAGAGAAGGTCGACCTGAGCTCGAGGCAGCTCGGGGAAGGCCCGAAATAGGTCCTCACCGTGCGCCCGATGCCGCCCGTCCATTCCTCCATTGGTAGACCTCAAATTACGCTGGGTACAGAGGTTCTCCGGCCCAGAGTTGTGAAAGCAACTTGTGCGTTACCGTGTCTAGCTCGTGTGAGAGCGGCTTGAGGCCCTCTAATCCTTTCTAGAGCACGAATTAAACAGAATCGTACCCGAAGGTCGTTCTGCACACAGAAAGGGGAAAAGTGGAAATTCGCCGCCGGTGAGCAACCACTCGAGCTGTGGCTCGGGGATGAGCAGCACCAGTCACCCGCGCGTCCAAGGGTGCCTTGGCTCGGGCGTGACAATGCCCTGGTTGGGCTGTCCACGAGAGCCCGAGGTGCGGCGGTTCCAAGTCCCGAATTTGATCTTTCGGCACAGCCAATATCAATCGGCTTTAACTGAATTCTAGCCACGGGGAGGACGGAGGAAGGCCTCTAGTACCTTGCTGGGGCTCTGGAGTGGACGGAGGGAGCTGCGATCGGTGTTCTCCGATCGATTCCGAGCTGCGGAAAATTTCGGCCGGCGCTGAGTTCTTGCGGGGAAGAACGGCGATGCCTCGGCCGAGGAGGGGGGCAGGCGCCTTAAGAAGGCTCTGCACCGCCTCGCGCCCGTGCGTGGGCAAGCAGCTGCTGGCGCGGCGGCTGCCCTCGGTGGCGATCACAGCTGCGGCTTGGCGACCCGAGTGAGAAAAGTCTCAGTCGGTTTGATCTGAGCAGTGGGTGACATGTGGGACCCACTTCCAGTTTTAACCTCTGAAATTTACTCCTAATCACTGTTGTAAACAGTGAACCCCATAGTACCCCTGGTAATTCAAATTATTCACCCATGAACCATTTGATTTGATCAAAGTTCCAATTGGGTTTGGTTTGAGTGAATTTCAGCACAAGTGCAGTTTTGAATTCAAATGAAGTTTGAATTTCTCCCACTTAGCTCATGTCAAGATCAACTCCAAATGGAGTGAAAATTGGTGTGTGAGCTCACAAAAATGTGCTGAGTAAGAATATGCCTCCCACTTTTAAATTCATGGGATAAAAACAGTTTCAATTTGAATATGGTTTCAAACTGCCCTCTTTCTAACTATAACCAAAATGACCTCAAAAAGGTTTGGAATTTGGGTGAAACTTGGCATGGACATCCTTAGCAAAATGTAGGAGTTTTCATATGTCCAGCCCCCCTTATATCACATGTGTGAGATACCACTTTGGCAATGTGTGAGTTTGTTCTCTAATGAGCATGTTGATAATTGTTACTTGCTCTTCATTTGTGTTCATCATCCTTCCTCAAATGAGGTGTGTGGTGTGGTGATGAACACTGCAAATGTGTGTCAAAAACTGAGGCCCTTACAGATTGTTCTGTACGTGTTCTTGCATGGCTTGTATGGACTTTATGATGAACAGGGGTGTTTGGATCAAAGGTGGATGTGGCGATGATCTTGTCTTTAGATCAACCTGACCATCAAATGATCTGTCCACGAGAAGGCTTCTGTTCGAAAGGGATCAAAGAACAGATGCAAAGAAAACACAACGATGTCGTAAGGCGGTATTGGAGACCTACCTTACGTTCTTCTCTGTCTCGAGGTCCTCCTCAGATCGTTGGGCTTTCCTCCGGCGTTCTTCCTTGCTGCACTGTGGCGATGGTCTACTCGGCGGGTTGGGACTTAGGGCTCTAAGTCGTCGGCTCAGGAGATGGAAAAGAAGTTTGTGATTTCGGCCAGGGGTTCTGGTTTCTATTTATAATCGGGAAGAGAAGAGTCCTAATCTGATTGTATCCCGAATAAGAGTCTTATTCAGATCGTCGTTGGATCCTATCATCTTATCTTTAGTTGATTTGGTGCGGTAACGTTGTGCAATTCAGGTCGGTTTCCTTTACGTACCGGTATTCTTACGCGTAACAGCCGCTCCAGAACTCGTTACCTCCGCGGTGATGAGCTCCGGAAGCTCCACCTGTCGTCCGGGGCCTGGTGTCTCCTTCTCCGCAGAGATGAGCTCCGGTTGTGCCGCGTGTCAAACGATCGAGACCTCCCTTTTCTTCGGAGGTGAGCTCCGCGCACGCCACGTGTCAGTGCCGGACCTTTCCTCTCTTCTTTCCTTACAGACGAGCTCCGAGGTTAACACATGTCCAACAGTGATGGACCTCCCGGAGATAAGCTCCGGTGGCAACACGTGTCCGATAGAACTGGACCTCTCGGAGGTGAGCTCCGAGATCGACACGTATCCCGTGCGACTAGTTCTCTGATTTCCGTGATGACTAGCTCCGAAGGTGACATGTGTCCTGTGGAAATGCCTTTGCTTCTTCCGCAGAGGAAAGCTCCGAGAGAAACACATGTCCCCCAGGGTCGGACCTCTCCCCCTTTTGCGGAGATGAGTCCCGAACCTGCCATGTAGCTATTTTAGCGGCGGACCTCTCCCCACCTTGCAGGGACGAGCTCCGAACACGCCACGTGGCCAGCGGGCACGGAAGTTGTCTTCGGCGCTCTTATGTGAACTGGACTCGGCTCTTACTGGCTATCCTTTTGATAAATTTCTCTGTTCCTATTTTCCTTAAAATGTTTTTCTCTTCATAAAACGTGAATATATGTTGACACCACAAATGAGGGTGTCACACCCGAGCACCGCACAAGCAGCGGTCATGTGTTACAAGTGTGGTCGTCCAGGACACTTCACCAGTAGTTGCCCAGAGAGGCAAGGAGGCGGAGTTGCACCACAGTTTCCGGGGAGGAATCAACCCCGGAACCCTACTAATGCGCGGCGGGCAAACCCTAGGCCCGGCACCGTCCACCAGCTTGCTATAGAAGACATGCCGGAGGGTGAGCCAATCCTTGCGGGTATGTTCCAACTACACCAGCATCCCGCCATAGTACTATTTGATTCAGGCGCCACGCATAGCTTCATTAGCCAAACTTTCATTGATAAATATAGCTTGCAAATACTACCCACTGATAGTCCTTATGTGATCTGTTCACCGGTGGGAAAATTTCAGCAAGCATGATGGTCCCAAAAGCGCCATTGTGCTTAGAGGGTAGAGTTTACCCTACGTCTCTCATAATATTAGAGGGACAAAAGGTCGATGTCATCTTAGGGATGTCGTGGTTAACCCGTCACGGCGCTGTTTTAGACACTGTCCTCCGAGTTGTGCACTTAAACTCAGAAGTGCACAAATCTCACTCCTTATTTCTGGACAGTCCAGAAATAAAACTTCCAAGTGTCTATCAAGCCACAACCATCAGATTGGAAGATATTCCAGTGGTCCGAGAGTTCCCTGATGTATTCCCGGATGATTTACCGGGGATGCCGCCCGATAGAGAGGTGGAGTTCAAGATTGAACTTGTACCGGGAACCAAGCCAATATCCCGATGGCCGTAGAAGATGGAGCCCAAGGAGTTGGCTGAACTGAAGACTCAGCTCACGGACCTCCTGGAGAAGGGTTTTATTAGGCTGAGCTCCTCGCCATGGGGCTGTTCGGCATTATTTGTAAAGAAGAAGGATGAGACGTTACGGCTTTGCATGGACTATCGTCCATTAAATGCCGTAACAATCAAGAACAAGTACCCGTTGCCACGGATCGACATGTTGTTTGATCAGTTGGTCGAAGCAAAGATCTTTTCCAAGATGGACTTAAGATCCGGGTACCATCAGATTATGATACGGGCTGAGGATATTCCGAAGACGGCTTTCTCGACGAGGTACGGACTTTATGAGTACCTGGTCATGTCCTTCGGCCTCACCAACGCTCCAGCTCACTTCATGTATCTAATGAACTCGGTATTCATGCCGGAGCTGGACAAGTATGTCGTGGTCTTCATCGATGACATACTGGTATATTCCAAGTCGGAGGAAGATCACAAGAAGCATCTGCGTATAGTCTTGCAACGGCTGCGGGATCACAAGCTATACGCGAAATTCAGCAAGTGCGAATTCTGGATATTGCAAGTGCCTTTTCTCGGGCATATCATCTCAGCGGAGGGTATCGCTGTAGACCCGAGTAAGATCACTCAAGTGCTGAATTGGAAGTACCCGAGAACGGTTCACGAGGTACAGAGTTTCCTCGGACTCACGGGATATTATCGGAGGTTCATTCCGAACTTCTCGAAGATTGCCAAGCCGATGACGGAGCTGCTGAAGAAGGCTACCAAATATGTTTGGAGTCCGGCATGTGAAGCAGCATTCAAGGCTTTAGTTAAGCACCTAACATCAGCACCGGTTTTGGTGCAGCCAGATACAACAAAACCATTCGATGTGTACTGTGGTGCATCCGGCATTGGGCTCGGATGTGTGCTGATGCAAGACCGAAGAGTGGTCGCGTATGGATCACGGCAGCTTAGAAACCATGAGCAGAATTATCCAACTCACGACTTGGAGCTCGCTGCTGTGGTACTTGCACTGAAAATGTGGAGGCACTACCTACTCGGTAACCTCGTATATTTATATACCGACCACAAGATCCTCAAGTACATATTCACTCAGAAGGAGCTGAACATGATACAGCGAAGATGGTTAGAACTGATAAAGGATTATAAAATAGAGATCCATTATCATCCGGGCAAGGCAAACGTAGTGGCAGATGCGCTGAGCCGCAAGTCACACGTCAACAATCTTACCATCAAACCGTTGGAAGAGAGCAAACCACCACTACATGTGATTCCACACGGAGCTCTCTACAACCTAGCTTTGATCGCCACTATCTGTGAAGAGATAGCGGCAGCTCAGAAACATGACAAGGGCATGTCGCTTTTGCGGAGACATGTAGACAGTAGGGAGTTGAAATGTTTCCGGAAGGACGGAGACGGCGTCCTATGGTTCAAGGACCGGATTGTCGTACCCCGTAACCCGGAGCTACGGAAGAAAATTTTTGATGAGGCTCACTTATCAAAATTTTCTATTCACCCCGGAAGCAACAAAATGTATCAAGAACTCAGAAGTAAGTTTTGGTCGACACAGATGAAGTGGGAGATCGCGAAGTACGTGTCCGAGTGTGATACATGTCGAAGGGTGAAGGCGGATCATATGCGGAAACCGGGACTGCTACAACCACTGGGCATTCCTGCCTGGAATACGAGGATGTGAGCATGGATTTCATTGTCGGTTTACCCATCACCTTGCAGAAACATGATTCTGTGTGGGTGATCATCGATCGGCTTACCAAAGTTGCCCATTTCATCCAGGTCAACACCAACTACAACGCCAAGAAGTACGCTGAACTGTACATCTCACGGATCCTATGCTTGTACGGCGTACCCCGTACCATCATATCGGATCGGGGCACTTTATTTGTGTCCCGTTTTTGGGAGCAGCTACACGCTGCATTGGGGACAAAGCTGATCCGTAGTTCAGCATACCACCCGCAGACGGACGGGTAAACCGAGCGGGTAAACCAGATCCTAGAAGACATGCTACGAGCTTGCGCTATCAACATCGGCAAGAATTGGGATGATCACTTGTCGTTAGCCGAGTTCTCGTACAACAACGGGTACCAAGCCAGCATTAAGATGGCGCCCTACGAGGCGCTATACAGGAGAAAATGCCGCACACCATTGAATCGGTGTGAGTCTGGCGAAAGGGTTACCTTCGGGATTGACCTTGTCGACAACGCGGAGGAAAAGGTTCGACTGATTCAAGCAAAGCTTAAAGCCGCCCAATCCCGTCAGAAACAGTATGCGTACCGGAGAAGACGCCCATTACAATTCAATGTCGGGGATCACGTATATCTACGTGTGTCTCCAATGAAGGGCGTAAACAGATTTGGGGTGAGAGGAAAGTTGGCACCCCGATTCATCGGTCCATTCCAGATTACCGAAAGATGTGGATCAGTAGCATACCGGCTGAAATTACCAGAAGCACTTTCCGGTGTGCTCGACGTCTTTCACATTTCCAAGCTGAGGAAGTGTCTCAAGCTATCTACTACCGTTCAGCTGGAAGACATTGAAGAACTGTAACCGGATCTCACCTATCGGGAGGAACCGGTTCAGATCATTGACGAAAAGTCCTGAACCACACGCAACCGCACGTTGTGGTTCTACAATGTTCTATGGAGTAATCACTCCATGGACGAAGCGACATGGGAGAGCGAAGGATTTCTTCGTGCTAACTACCCCGACTTTTTCACGTCGCACATCCGGTAATTTTCCACCGTCCTCTCTCTCATTTTCACCTTATAATCTCGGGACGAGATTCTTTTAAGGGGGGAGGAATGTAAAGGCCTCAGTTTTTTGACACATATTTAAAGTGTTCATCACCACACACACACCTCATTTGAAGAAAGTTGATGAACACATTTGAAGAGCAAGTAACCACCATCAACATGCTCATGAGAGAATAAACTCACATATTGCAAAAGTGGTATTTCCCACATGTAATATATAGGGGCTGGGCATATGAAAAACTCCTACACATTGCTAGGAATGTCCATTCCAAGTTTCACCCGAATTCAAAACCTTTTGAGGCCATTTTGGGCATAGCTAGAAAGAGGGCAGTTTGAAACTACATTCAAATTCAAACTGTTTTTATCCCATGAATTCAAAAGTGGGAGACATATTCTTACTCAGCACATTTTTGTGAGCTCACACAAATTTTCACTCCATTTGGAGTTGATATTGACATAAGCTAAATGGGGCAAATTCAAACTTAATTTGAATTTCAAACTGAACATGTGCTGAAATTTATCCAAACCAAACCCAATTCGAATTCTAGTCAATTCAAATGGCTCAAAGGTTGATAATTCAAATCACCAGGGTGTAACACCCCAAATTTTGATTCAAAACCCTAAACCATGTTCAGAGGAGAATTTAAAAATTTTTGGACGTATTGCATGTTTTGCAAAAATTCAAATTCAAACTGGAATTCAAATTATACTCAAAACAGAAAAGAAATGGAAAAAGAAAAAGAGAAAACGGAAAAAAACTGGCCAGTGGGCCGAAACCCGCCAGCCGGCCCAGCTACTCCCGCGCCAGCCCGCCCCCGCGCGCGCCCGCGCTCTCTCTCACCGACGGGTGGGACCCGCCTGTCATCCCTAACCCCGCGACCCCGGACTTTTTCCCCCGAGCGCGCGCGATCTTAACCGATCGGGAAACCCGTTCCGCCGCCCGAATTCTGGTCCCAGAGGACTCCAACTCAATCACAACAGACCCACCGCCCTCCCCCGGCTATAAAAACCCCCGATCCGATCAGTTTTTCCCACGCGATCGCCGATTTTTACTCCGGTGAGCACCGAGACTTCGCCGGTGAATTCTGGCCGATCTAAGCTCGGAAACTCTGATCTAACTCGCTGGTTTTGATCCACCGCCTCCGGGGAACTTTGCAGGTGGAGAAAACTCGGAGAGTTACGGTGTAAACGCAGCGCCGACGAGCTTCGCCGTGGTTTTGCCTCGGACCTCGCCGCTGAGCACTTTCCAGGACCCCCGAGCTCGAGAAAACCCCCGAGGTGAGATCCCTGACCTCCCCTCTACCGATCTAGGCCATAAGATCACAGTTCTAGGCAGAATTCTCGAGGACCCGAAACTTTCCGGCGAGATCGCCGCTTCCCGCCGCCGTGCGCCGCCGGCAGCGCCGCCCGCGCTCGATCAGAGCGACGTGGCCGCTTGTGCGCCGTTTATTTTAAATCGCACGGTAGACTTTAAAACCCCGCGTACCGGTTCGATGTTATAATCTCAGCCGTCGGATTAAAATCGGACGGTCCACGTCGACCCCGCGTTATAAAGACTGGAATTCTTACGTGCTACCCCCTGGGGTTCTCTGGAATTGAGAGCTAGCCCCGGAAACTTCAGATCTAGACCCTGGAACTCCAGAAAATCATGTAAATCCATTTAAAAATCAGTTTTAACCCCTGGACTTAATAGAAATTAGGAAAAACACCTCTGTTAAGTGTAGCTAGACCCCTGGAAATTATGAAAATAATATTATAGACCCTGTAATGGGTGAGTTTACTTTTTAACCCTGTTTAGTATTTAATTTACAAAATTGAATATGTAACTAGTGTTTAAAAATTAAAAAGGGGGACAAACATAATTGTCAAAATTTATTAAAAACTTTCTCAGTACTTAGAAAACTTTGGAGTGAGATAAAAATATATTTTTGGGCTGAAATAAATCTGTTTTATCTATTATTCACATTTAATAGTATAGGGACACATTTTTAAGTAAAGAATAGTTAAAGAAAAATAGGGAAAATAATTATGAAATAGTATACATCATAAGCTATGGTCAAAATATGATTTTAAATTATTTAGGACCAGAACCTAATCTGTTTAGGTGATGTGTATTACTAATTTAATAATAAAATACACAATTATGCATAGGAATATAAATCTGAAAATATAGCAACTAGTAAATGATAAATGGAGTTTCTAAAATACAAAGAATTCAGTTTAGGGTTGATAGAAATTGTGAAGGCACATTGTATGCAAGTATAAATGTGGACACAAAAGTAGGAATCATATATACATGGTTAAAAGTGCATGCAAGCCACAACTTAACACACGTAAAGTAACCACAACACATATAATGGTGAATGAATTTCATAAATGTGAATGTGTGGGTTGTATGAAGTGTAAGTGTGAATTATGTCTTATGGATTGTTGTTTTTCTTTTGCTATGTGTGATGGTATGAAGTAGAACCTGTTCAAGAACAAGTTATTCAATTCCAAGACCAGGAATACCCATTTCAAGAGCAGCAAGAAGGAGGCAAGTGTCCTTGACCACTTTGATCCTATGCTAGGATGTGTAGATAGAATTATTTGCATTGTCAAGTTAAATATGAAACCCATGCTAGGAAGTTTCCCTAGAATTGCATTACCTTGTTTCCTTGAAGCTTGGGTTGGGATTTATTTTGTCATGTCATTTATACACATGCATATGCTTAGCCATGCTTAGAATGGGATATTTGGGATATGAGATCATCAGTTTATATTACCATTCTCTTGAATGAGACATTGTGAGTTATGTAGAGGTAGGGATCAAGGCAAGTTGGATGTTTTGGTTGTGTGCTGGGTGCACGAGACTTGGGTTTGTGTTTAGTACTTGCCTGGATCCTAAGGACCGGTTCATGGAGCATGTAACCCGGCTTTACAGTGCCAACCACATGCTGAGATGGGGCAGCTTGGCCAATTAATTAGGTGTATCCCCGGCGTAGTATGGGTGTGTTGGATGGTGCGGGGAGTAGGTGTCAGCTGGACTACCATATGAACCGCAAGGCTCAAGAGGGGGCCACTGCAGCGGGGTTTGAGCCTCTTGTATGCTGTTAGGGGTGAAACCTCAGTGGGCCCACGCTCGTCAGGAATCCCTTTGTAAAGGCTTCGTAGTGATCTCCTGGCCGCACACCTGGGAAGTGTGAATGTGGATCGTAGCCACTGGCATAATGGAGGTTCCTTTAGTCCACCCGGCAACGGGGGATGAAATCACTACTTGTGGGTACAGTGGTACAAACTCTGTAGAGTAAAAACTGTCTTGACAGCCGTGCTCACGGTTAAGAGCGGCCTGGACTTATTCATGATTAGAGGAATGATGGTTTTGGATGTTAAGCGGGGAGCTTAACATTGGAAATGATGTTATGGTTATTTGGTTATGATGATGGGATGGGAGATTGGGACCATTTCACCTGTGTAGTAATGTAGGTGCTTAATAAGCTAAGGTGATAGGTATTAATTACGTAGTGCTTTAACCATGAGTTCAACCTATCCTTGTTCTAGCCATGCATGATATAATTTTCCCACACTTGCTGAGTACCATTGGTACTCAACCTTGCATATTTGTTGGTTTATATTGCTGCTCAGGTTAAGATAATGAGGTTGTGTATAATGACCAAGATTTTGGACCCGAGGAAGGCTTTTAGGTTCATGAAGACCCCCGGGCAACGCCTGTGATGGAGCCCTAAATAATAATATTCCGCTGCTAGTTTATTTACTTGTGATGAAGCATTAGTGTCCATTGAGACATTTGCGATGTAAGACTTATTTATATTCGACACCTGGCTTGTAATAAATGATGCTTCACTATTTGTCATCACATGTATGAGAAAATGATCCTGGCATACATGTGATATTCACTTGGTTGTTTCTTCGGAAAAACCGGGTGTGACAGAGGTGGTATCAGAGCCAAGGTTGCCCGTAGGAACGTGGACCTAGGTAGAAATGGACGTATTTAAGGGCCTTATTTTCTTAAAAACTATTTTCCAAGGTGTGGGTGGAAAAGTGTTATTAAAGGAGTCATTTTCTTCATCTTACCCCAACTTTCATTCAAAATAGTATTTTTGTTTGAGAATTTATCTAACCTAATTTTAAATTCTTTTGTTTTTAGATGGTTCGCATGATTCGCACCGCTCGTAAGTCCACAGGAGGGAGAGTTCCCGTAGTTGCCCTTGCCGAAAGAGAGGAGAGTCGCCCAGTGACGTACCTTTCCTACGGATTGGCAGTAGGAGATTTTTTGCGCCGTCTTCGACGTATGCTCGAAGCCGCCGGCAATACGGGCAAGCTAATCATCCACTATAACTCCACCAGGACCATCCGTGAGAAGAGGGAAGAATGGAGTTCGGAGATGAGGATTATACACGAGAATCAGCTGCTGAAGATCCACCATTCTCCAGCTTGTCGAGCAACACAAGTTGACGCAGAGAGAGATGTCACCTGGGAGGCCATCACCTGCCAGAGTCACATCTATCGTCGCCACTTGGACAAAACTGAGTACATGTATGTCCTCCAACGTGAGAGTGGTACCACGGAGTACAAGTACCCACCGGTGCAGCAAGGGACTTCCCATGAGCACATGGACTTGTGCTTGGAGGATGCTGCTATGCTCAGCACTCGACTGCAGGAGTGTCAACAAGAGCTTCAGGATGTCCGAGACACCCTGAAGGAAACGGAGGCGTTGCTGCGAGCTTGCTTAAAGACGAGAGAAAGAGGGGATGGGAATGAACTGTGTGTCACCGTGAGTGATCCATGGACTCCTGACTCCCCGGATCGCCGAGCAATCAGGCGTCGTCGCACTTCTCCACCAGCAGCCTCCCCACCCAAAGCAGAGTCAGAGGGTAGCCGAAATGAGGAGGAAGATCCCGAGGAACCAGCTCAAGATGACGAGTAGTGTAGGGTCTTTCCCTTAGCTAGCAAGAGGTCGAGTAGTCGAGTCGTTACGTAGTTAATGGTGTGATAATGCTTGGTGTGTGACGTGAGTTGTGGAAGCCATGAGCAATTGTCCACAGCCTCGTCTTCGGATTGTTTTGCTTTGGTGTGTGAACCCACATGAAATAATATTGCATTTGTTTTTGTGTGAGAAATAAACCCTCGTAAAATTTTAACGAAGCCTCAGCACTTCAAAGTACAAACAAATGAAAGTAGTAAGATGATGCTAAATGATTTCAAATTGACATTAGTTGATTCTGCCAGATGGCCGGAAGAGGAAAAGGACGTGCTGCCAACCCCGCCAACAACAACGATGAGGCATGCAACCCTCATCTTTCTGGAGGCCAGGACAGGGGTGGTCGCCGTGAAGAAGTTGATCCTCTCCACCAAATGCTGGAGAATCAAAATCAGCTTATTCAGAACTTGACTCAAGTGGTGGCCAACTTGCATCAAGTTCCACCTCCACAAGCTGCACCACGCCAACCAAGGTTGAGTGAGTTTCTAGGAACTCAACCTCTAAAGTTTGCAAGTGCTGCTGAACCTCTGGAGGCAGATGATTGGCTGAAGACCATTGAAAGTAAGATGAGGATTATTCAATGCCAAGGGTATGAGAGGGTGTTGTTTGCCTCTCATCAATTGCAGGGACCTGCTGCTGATTGGTGGACCGCCTACGTGGCCGCCCATCATGACCCTGAGAACATCACTTGGGAAGAGTTCAAGCGTAGCTTCCGCAACCATTACATCCCAAGAGGTGAACTCAAAAACAAGAGGAAGGAATTTCTGGGACTGCAGCAGGGAAACATGACTGTGAGGGAATACCTCACTAAATTTACTCAACTGTCCCGTTATGCTCCACGAGACATAGAGACGGATGAGCAGAAACAAGATTGTTTCGTGGAAGGACTTACCGCAGAGATGCAGTGTGCAATGTCCTCCAATGAGTATGAAAGTTTTCAAAAGATGGTGGACAGGGCGTTTGTGGTGGAAAGGAAGCTAAAGGCCCTGGAAAATGAGAATAAGAGGAAGGCGGGGTGGTCACATCAAGCCTCAGGGAGCAACACCCGCCCACGTATGATGCAGCAACCTACGGGGCAGACAAGCCGTGCTGCGGTACCCTATTCAGCACCAAGAGGGTACAACCCAAACTACAGGCCTCCCGCAGCACCAGCACAGCCGCAACATCAGTTTGTGCAGCAGCCTCGCCCCGCATATCCACCTCGACCAGCAGTGCAAGGACCCCCGAACCAACCCCAAGACAACAAAGGCCAAGCACCTAAGTTTGGGGTGCAATGTTTTAGCTGTGGTGAAGTGGGGCACTATGCCCATAAGTGCCCGAAGAAGAAGCCTGCGCCGCCACAACAGCAGAATGTAGTGAGAGGACGGGTGAACCACGTCACTATGGAGGAAGCACAAGAGGCGCCTGACGTGGTAGTTGGTAAGTTTCCTGCCAATTTACACCTTGCAACTCTGCTGTTTGATTCTGGTGCTACCCACTCGTTCATTGCTCAAGGGTTTGTTAAGAAGCATGACCTAGCAACCACACAAATGAACCATATGCTAGCCGTAAACTCTCCAGGTGGAGAAATAAGGACAAGACAAGTGTGTCCCAAAGTGAGCCTAGACATTAATGGGGTAGTATTTACTGCTAACCTCATAGGGATAGATTCACAAGGGATAGATATTATTTTGGGTATGGATTGGTTGACCAAACATAAAGGAATCATCCATTGTTCGACCAGAACGGTGGAACTAACTCACCCCAATGGCACAAGAGTAAAGTTCATAACGATACACGAGCCTAGGAGGGACATTAAATTAAATCAAGTGGAAGTGAAAGTTGAGGAAATCAGGACTATCAGGGAATATCCAGATGTTTTTCCGGAGGAATTGCCAGGTATGCCTCCCGACCGTGATGTGGAATTCGCGATTGAGCTAGTACCGGGAACAGCCCCGATATACAAGAGACCTTATCGAATGGACTCCAAGCAGCTAGAAGAGCTCAAGGATCATTTGAGAGAATTGACGGAGAAGGGGTATATTCGCCCTAGTTCCTCACCATGGGGAGCTCCGGTGATATTTGTGCCCAAGAAAGACGGAACCCAAAGGTTATGCGTGGATTACCGTGCCTTGAATGAGGTAACCATCAAAAACAAGTACCCATTACCCCGCATTGAAGACTTGTTTGATCAGTTGAGGGGAGCTTGTGTGTTCTCGAAAATTGATCTCAGGTCGGGGTACCACCAACTCAAGATAAGGCAATCAGATATTCCCAAGACAGCTTTCGTATCTCGGTACGGACTGTATGAATACACTGTCATGCCTTTCGGGCTAACCAATGCCCCGGCATATTTCATGTACCTCATGAACAAGGTATTCATGGAATATCTGGACAAATTTGTGGTGGTTTTCATAGATGATATTCTCGTCTTCTCCAAAGATGAAGAAGAACATGAGAAACATCTAAGGTTAGTGTTACAGAGGCTGAGAGAACACCAACTATATGCCAAGTTGAGCAAGTGTGAGTTTTGGCTGAAGAGAGTTCCCTTTTTAGGACATATAATCTCGGAGGGAGGAATCTCCGTAGATCCCGCCAAAATCGAGGATATCCAGAAGTGGAAAACCCCCGAAAATGTCGGGGAAGTTCAAAGCTTTTTGGGATTGGCTGGATACTATCGACGGTTTATTGAGGGATTCTCCAAGATCTCGAGACCTCTCACCAAACTGTTGGAAAAGGGGATCACATTCACCTGGACGCCACAGTGCGATACGAGTTTTCAGGAGCTAAAGAAGAGGTTGACAACAGCCCCAGTGCTGGTTATGCCAGATATGCAGAAGAATTTCACAGTGTACTGCGATGCCTCTGGAAATGGGTTGGGATGTGTTCTCATGCAAGAAGGACATGTCGTGGCATATGCATCCCGGCAGCTTCGGAAGCACGAGAAGAACTATCCTACACATGATCTAGAACTAGCTGCAGTGGTACACGCGTTGAAAATTTGGCGGCACTATTTGATGGGGAAGAGGACAGAGATATATACGGATCATAAGAGTTTGAAGTTCATATTCACACAGCCAGATCTCAACCTCAGACAAAGGAGATGGTTAGAGCTAATCAATGACTTTGACATAGGCATCAACTACCATCCCGGAAAAGCAAACGTCGTGGCCGATGCTTTGAGTCAGAAAGTGCAGGTCAATAAGTTGAGTTTGAAGGACATGCCCGCAGAGTTGAAGGACGAGGTTATAAGGCTCAATCTATGTCTAGTAAATAGTGGTGAAGCCATCGCCATGGAAGTGGACTCCACACTCGAGCAAGACATACGCGAGGGCCAAAAGAATGATGAGAAGATACAAGAGATCAGACAGCTCATTAAGGAAAATAAAGCTCCTGGTTTTAGAGAGGATGAACAAGGAACGGTGTGGCACGGGAAAAGGATCTGTGTGCCAGAAGTAAAGGAGATCCGTGAATTAATTTTGAAAGAGGCTCACGATTCTGACTATTCCATTCATCCTGGGAGTACGAAGATGTACCAGGACCTCAAAAGCAGGTATTGGTGGTATGGCATGAAGCGAGATGTCGCGGAACATGTTGCACTATGTGACACATGTCAGTTGGTGAAAGCAGAACATCAACGACCCGTGGGATTATTGCAACCACTCAAAATACCTGAATGAAAATGGGAAGAAATCAGCATGGATTTTGTCGTGGGATTGCCTAGGACCCAATCCGGGTATGATTCAATATGGGTCATTATTGATAGGCTAACCAAGGTAGCTCATTTCATTCCTGTGAAAAAAGCTACAGCGGATCCAAATTGGCAGAGTTGTACATGTCAAGGATTGTGTGTTACCATGGAGTGCCAAAGAAGATAGTGTCGGACCGAGGGACACAGTTCACCTCGAGGTTTTGGCAAAAGTTGCATGAAACCATGGGAACCCATCTAAATTTCAGCTCTGCCTATCATCCCTAAACTGACGGGCAGACGGAGAGAACCAATCAGATCCTTGAAGATATGTTAAGGGCATGTGCACTCAAAAACAATAGGAGTTGGGACAAGAACCTACCGTATGCGGAGTTTTCCTATAACAACAGTTATCAAGCTAGTATGAAGATGTCACCGTTTGAAGCTTTGTATGGAAGGAAGTGCAGAACTCCCCTATTTTGGAACCAAACAGGAGAAAGTAAAGTGTTTGGTCCAGAAATGCTACAAGAAGCCGAGGCGAAGGTGAGGGAGTTTCGCAACAACTTGAGGATAGCACAGACACGCCAAAAGAGCTATGCCGATGTACGAAGAAGAGAGCTCGTTTTCAACGTGGGAGACTATGTTTATCTCAAGGTGTCCCCTATCAGAGGACTTCGTCGGTTCAAGGTGAAAGGGAAGTTGTCACCTCGATACATCGGACCCTTTCAATTTTTGGAAAGGAAAGGCGAGGTGGCGTACCAACTAGACTTACCGGTTCATCTATCGGATGTACACGATGTATTTCATGTGTCACAACTCAAGAAATGTTTGAGGACGCCTGAAGAGGTGTTACCCGAATGAAGTGGAGGTAACTGAAGATTTGTCTTATGCCGAGCAACCATACAAGATTTTGGAGACAATGGAACGCCACACCAGAAACAAGAGAATCCGGATGTGCAAGGTGCAGTGGAAGCATCACTCAGAAGAGGAAGCTACCTGGGAACGGGAAGATGAGCTCAAGGCACAGTTTCCGGAATTGTTTTCTTAGAAACACCAATCTCGAGGACGAGATTTCTTTTAAGGGGGGTAGAGCTGTAACTCCCCAAATTTTGATTCAAAACCCTAAACCATGTTCAGAGGAGAATTTAAAAATTTTTGGACGTATTGCATGTTTTGCAAAAATTCAAATTCAAACTGGAATTCAAATTATACTCAAAACAGAAAAGAAATGGAAAAAGAAAAAGAGAAAACGGAAAAAAACTGGCCAGTGGGCCGAAACCCGCCAGCCGGCCCAGCTACTCCCGCGCCAGCCCGCCCCCGAGCGCGCCCGCGCTCTCTCTCACCGATGGGTGGGACCCGCCTGTCATCCCTAACCCCGCGACCCCAGACTTTTTCCCCCGAGCGCGCGCGATCTTAACCGATCGGGAAACCCGTTCCGCCGCCCGAATTCTGGTCCCAGAGGACTCCAACTCAATCACAACAGACCCACCGCCCTCCCCCGGCTATAAAAACCCCCGATCCGATCAGTTTTTCCCACGCGATCGCCGATTTTTACTCCGGTGAGCACCGAGACTTTGCCGGTGAATTCTGGCCGATCTAAGCTCGGAAACTCTGATCTAACTCGCTGGTTTTGATCCACCGCCTCCGGGGAACTTTGCAGGTGCAGAAAACTCGGAGAGTTACGGTGTAAACGCAGCGCCGACGAGCTTCGCCGTGGTTTTGCCTCGGACCTCGCCGCCGAGCACTTTCCAGGACCCCCGAGCTCGAGAAAACCCCCGAGGTGAGATTCCTGACCTCCCCTCTACCGATCTAGGCCATAAGATCACAGTTCTAGGCAGAATTCTCGAGGACCCGAAACTTTCCGGCGAGATCGCCGCTTCCCGCCGCCGTGCGCCGCAGGCAGCGCCGCCAGCGCTCGATCAGAGCGACGTGGCCGCTTGTGCGCCGTTTATTTTAAATCGCACGGTAGACTTTAAAACCCCGCGTACCGGTTCGATGTTATAATCTCAGCCGTCGGTTTAAAATCGGACGGTCCACGTCGACCCCGCGTTATAAAGACTGGAATTCTTACGTGCTACCCCCTGGGGTTCTCTGGAATTGAGAGCTAGCCCCGGAAACTTCAGATCTAGCCCCTGGAACTCCAGAAAATCATGTAAATCCATTTAAAAATCAGTTTTAACCCCTGGACTTAATAGAAATTAGGAAAAACACCTCTGTTAAGTGTAGCTAGACCCCTGGAAATAATGAAAATAATATTATAGACCCTGTAATGGGTGAGTTTACTTTTTAACCCTGTTTAGTATTTAATTTACAAAATTGAATATGTAACTAGTGTTTAAAAATTAAAAAGGGGGACAAACATAATTGTCAAAATTTATTAAAAACTTTCTCAGTACTTAGAAAACTTTGGAGTGAGATAAAAATATATTTTTGGGCTGAAATAAATCTGTTTTATCTATTATTCACATTTAATAGTATAGGGACACATTTTTAAGTAAAGAATAGTTAAAGAAAAATAGGGAAAATAATTATGAAATAGTATACATCATAAGCTATGGTCAAAATATGATTTTAAATTATTTAGGACCAGAACCTAATCTGTTTAGGTGATGTGTATTACTAATTTAATAATAAAATACACAATTATGCATAGGAATATAAATCTGAAAATATAGCAACTAGTAAATGATAAATGGAGTTTCTAAAATACAAAGAATTCAGTTTAGGGTTGATAGAAATTGTGAAGGCACATTGTATGCAAGTATAAATGTGGACACAAAAGTAGGAATCATATATACATGGTTAAAAGTGCATGCAAGCCACAACTTAACACACGTAAAGTAACCACAACACATATAATGGTGAATGAATTTCATAAATGTGAATGTGTGGGTTGTATGAAGTGTGAATTATGTCTTATGTATTGTTGTTTTTCTTTTGCTATTGTGATGGTATGAAGTAGAACCTGTTCAAGAACAAGTTATTCAATTCCAAGACCAGGAATACCCATTTCAAGAGCAGCAAGAAGGAGGCAAGTGTCCTTGACCACTTTGATCCTATGCTAGGATGTGTAGATAGAATTATTTGCATTGTCAAGTTAAATATGAAACCCATGCTAGGAAGTTTCCCTAGAATTGCATTACCTTGTTTCCTTGAAGCTTGGGTTGGGATTTATTTTGTCATGTCATTTATACACATGCATATGCTTAGCCATGCTTAGAATGGGATATTTGGGATATGAGATCATCAGTTTATATTACCATACTCTTGAATGAGACATTGTGAGTTATGTAGAGGTAGGGATCAAGGCAAGTTGGATGTTTTGGTTGTGTGCTGGGTGCACGAGACTTGGGTTTGTGTTTAGTACTTGCCTGGATCCTAAGGACCGGTTCATGGAGCATGTAACCTGGCTTTACAGTGCCAACCACATGCTGAGATGGGGCAGCTTGGCCAATTAATTAGGTGTATCCCCGGCGTAGTATGGGTGTGTTGGATGGTGCGGGGAGTAGGTGTCAGCTGGACTACCATATGAACCGCAAGGCTCAAGAGGGGGCCACTGCAGCGGGGTTGGAGCCTCTTGTATGCTGTTAGGGGTGAAACCTCAGTGGGCCCACGCTCGTCGGGAATCCCTTTGTAAAGGCTTCGTAGTGATCTCCTGGCCGCACACCTGGGAAGTGTGAATGTGGATCGTAGCCACTGGCATAATGGAGGTTCCTTTAGTCCACCCGGCAACGGGGGATGAAATCACTACTTGTGGGTACAGTGGTACAAACTCTGCAGAGTAAAAACTGTCTTGACAGCCGTGCTCACGGTTAAGAGCGGCCTGGACTTATTCATGATTAGAGGAATGATGATTTTGGATGTTAAGCGGGGAGCTTAACATTGGAAATGATGTTATGGTTATTTGGTTATGATGATGGGATGGGAGATTGGGACCATTTCACCTGTGTAGTAATGTAGGTGCTTAATAAGCTAAGGTGATAGGTATTAATTGCGTAGTGCTTTAACCATGAGTTCAACCTATCCTTGTTGTAGCCATGCATGATATAATTTTCCCACACTTGCTGAGTACCATTGGTACTCAACCTTGCATATTTGTTGGTTTATATTGCTGCTCAGGTCAAGATAATGAGGTGGTGTATAATGACCAAGATTTTGGACCCGAGGAAGGCTTTTAGGTTCATGAAGACCCCCGGGCAACGCCTGTGATGGAGCCCTAAATAATAATATTCCGCTGCTAGTTTATTTACTTGTGATGAAGCATTAGTGTCCATTGAGACATTTGCGATGTAAGACTTATTTATATTCGACACCTGGCTTGTAATAAATGATGCTTCACTATTTGTCATCACATGTATGAGAAAATGATCCTGGCATACATGTGATATTCACTTGGTTGTTTCTTCGGAAAAACCGGGTGTGACACAGGGGCTTTGTGGGGACTACTGTTTACAATAGTAAATTAGAGTTAAGTTCAGAGGTTAAAATTGAGGCTGGGACCCACATGTCATAGAGATAAGAGGGAGGACTTGCACACAAAGTCACAGCCTCGGTGGGAAATTCCACCGAGCAGCTGCCGGCTGTGCCACCGAGAAGGAACCGGCGCCACCATCTGCTTCCTCCTTCACGCGCTGGCGCCCAGGGCGGCCTTCTCGTGCCCTTACACGACCGTCACCGCCTCAGCCCGAGCGAAGACCGGTTGCCTTTATCTCCTCGCGGGCGACATCGAGCAGCGCCATTGTTCTTCCTCCGAGCGCTCGGTCAATCGGGAAAACAAAGAAAATAATCGCACCCTCATTCCTCCGAGTTGCTAGGCAGCACGCTGAGCTCAAGCACCACCCTCCCAACGCCTGAACCACCGGGTTTCGGCTTCCGTTCACGTGATCAACGACGACCGCCGCGACTGAGCTGAAGGACGGCGATCGGTCTCACGTGTACAGCGTTCCACAGGGGCTTTCATGGGTCAGCAAGAGCGGCAACAGGAGCGCGTGACCACCGTGTTGCTCTCCCCCAAGTCTTGAAGAAAACCGTGAAGAATCCGCTACGAATTTCCAGATTTTGCTCCGGCGGTCTTAAACCGAGCTTCCGGTACGGATTCTTCAAATTCCCGCTCTGTGATCCTTCTTAAGTTATCAAATCTTGCACATAGGCGCTGGACTAGCCGGCGATCAATTTCCTTTCCGCATCCATGGTATGAAACCGACTAGGAGTGATGAATTTTGAGCTCGATTGAGGACGTTCATGGCGCGCGGGCACGATCGGTCACACGGTGCCGACCAAATTGCCTCCATCTTTGAACACCTTTGAAACCTTGTCGAGCTTCCTAGAGGTGTACTGATGCCGTAGAACCGATTGTTCAAGGTCTTGGTGGGTTAGAACCCACGACCGACGGCGCCGAACCTCAACCGAGGCCGCCGCACGTCGCAGGGTTATTTCCGGTCACCGCCAGCCAAAACTGACCCCACAGACGTGTTCCTTTACGTCGATAACCCCTTGGCGGCGAGTTTCAGACCGTGCGATGGCCGGCAGCGTCAATCCGGCGAGCTCCGGGTCTGCTCCGGCGAGGGGAGGCGGCGCGGGCGAGAGGGCGCGTCGGGAGGAAGAAGAAGACGCGGGGCCCGGCCGTCAGCGACTTAAAAATTCAAATCGGGATCGGGTGCGGCTGGCATCCGTTGTGCTGGCGCGCAGGAACCCCGCAGACCACGGTGTGCCGATGCCTCAGCGCGCAACACGTGTCCCCGTGGCCCACCCGCAAGTTTAAACTTTTCCCCGATTTTCAGATTTCAGTCAAACTTCAAATCTTCATAACTTGGGCTAGAAAGCTCCAAATCAAGTGAACCAAATTTTGATGGATTCAACTCTCCGAGCACTTTCCAGCAAATCAAGTTTCACTTCATGAAAATCCTTAATTCTCCAGAATTAATTCCTCAAAATTTAAACTATTTGGAATTTTAACTGAAGAATCCTTTGAAGGAAAATTCTGAAATTTTGCTGGGATGTTTACTAAAATATCGGACTACCATAAAAATTTCAGATCCATTTAAGCTCATTTAATCACCCTAATGGTGTGATTAGTGAAACTGTTCCAGAGAAAATAGAAAATGTTCAGAAACATTTTCAGAATTTTATCTGAAATTGTGTAGATCATATCTTTAGTTAGGAACCTTCAAATTATGTGAGACCAACTCCATTAGAACCCTCTGAAATCTAGTTTTCAGAAAGTCATGGCTTGTTCCATGAAAATCCCTTGAACACCCTAAGAGTTCCAATTAAGGTTAAGGATATAATTAATTGTGGAGAGCTTAAATGAGCTTTGCTGCAACTAAAACTTGGCCAAGTCTCTGTTTAGGTTGTATCCAAACCACAGTAAAAATTTCAGAGTCATTGAGTCTGTATAGTGAGACTTAAAAGATTCACAAGTTTAGAACTCAATTCAAATGCATTAAATTAATACATGTACTTCTTATATCATGTAGTCGCTATGGTCGAGGAGGAACCCAAAGTCCTAGACTTCGTTACTCCGGAGGAGCAGCAAGCCTACGACCAAGAGCAGCAAGGCAACCTCCGGTTTTCATTAACCTTTTACAAATTTTTATTGTTTTGAGCACATACTTGAATACTATGATTCCTTGCATTAGAGTCTTGTTTGGAAACCCAGTTGCATAGCCAAGAAAACCATGGGTTGGGTTTAGGATTGCAAACACCGTTAGCTACTGCAATGCTAAGATAGAGTAGGATTCGGTACAAGTCGAGTAGTTGGAACTACTCACGAGCATAGGCTAGAGGCACTCGACTCGGGTAGAGATAGCACATGATACAAATGGCAAGAAAAATGAGACCGAGCGGGGAGTAAGGGCAGCAGGACTTTGTGGCCTGCGTGCTGTAGCTCCGCTTGTGTCGATTGAGGACCGAGCCGTGTGCGGGCCTGTTGAACAAGCTAGAACAGTACTGAAGACCTACCGGCTATATGGGTATCGGGAAACCGATGTAACTCGGGTAGCTGGGTGTTGAGGCATAGATGGTAGTTCAGAGGGTAGGTTGAGAGCTCGATGTGTAAATCGGCTGGCGGCACTGAGATGCGCATGCAGAGACCTCTTGCTCGGGACGATTGGACCGGTTCAACATTTGGCTAATGGGTGAAAGGTAGTTGCGTACGGCGTCCGTGATGGTTGTTGTAGGCAACATCAAGTACGGGCATACGTGACGGGTTGTTCGGGTAACCCTGCAGGTGTAAATCGATTATAATCGCCGTCCTTCGCGGTCAGTGAGTACCACTTGTTCACTGTACCGTGACGTAGAAAGAACAGGCTAGATACATGTTAAAATGTTGCTAATTGAAAGATGGACTTTGATTGTTAATGATTTGTTGTAGTTTAGAGCTAACTAAAGTTCTTTTCAACGTTAGGCAAAGTACATGAGAGAAATGTGTTTCTTGTTTGATTGCGGCTCTCTCATGTGCCTTAGCATAAGTTTCTCCACAACCTGCTGCTAAAACTTTAAAGTAAGGTTCCACTAGTTAGGCGAGTCCCTTGCAGCTTGTTTTTATCTCATGAACCCATCACCCCTCATGTAGAAGTCCCATGTTTAGGAGAGACGGGTCAGTCTTGCTGAGGCTTCGTGCTCACTGCTTGTGTTTGAATCTTTTGCAGGGTTCTATGAGGAAGGGACTCCCGAAGAGGAGGCGGAACCCCAGGAGGGGAACCCCGTCGAGTGGGAGTCGTGCACGCCGCCGTGTTAGTGTGCGTGTGTGCTAGCATGGACACGTTCACGGGCTGAACGTGAACTTGATGCGTAGTCTACGCCCGTGAGTGTAGACTGGACCTATTTTGATGTACAAATGTTCATAAACCACTTTATGTAATAAAAATTTTGCTTCCGCTTTGTACCTTTGATGTGTTTTATCCGGTGCTGTGCAACGCAGCACCCCTCAGCGTGATCCTGGCTCGACAAGACCGTGGGGTCGTGTCAGTCGTTACATAATTAAAATTCAGAATTATAACACATCAGTTAGTCTTGCCACTTTAAGTAACTATGCTAATATAGTCCTTATTTGGGCAACTACCGAATCCTCACCGTAAACCAAAGTTTTCCAGTAATACAGTCCTTAATTATTGTGGTATCCCCAATGCGGCTCTGATACTTGGCTGTGGCGGACCGGAATCCGCTCATCCAGGATCGTAGAGGGTGGTGCCGCACGATGCGACACCCGACAGCACACATCATAAGGGTACGTTGTATTACATGGAAAACAAACTGAAACTATACAAAGTAGTACAATACTCAGTTACAAACTAGGGTTTATATTACACAGCGGAAGTTAAATCTGTACAACTCACGCCCACCTATCCAGCCAAAGTCGGTTGCCCAGCTCTAGGGCAACCCACACTAGCTGCACTCCTCAGCTCAGCGCGGCGTGTATGGGTCCCACTCAGCCGTGGTCCCCGACGGAGGGTAACCCTCGCCGGTGGACTCGTAACCCGAGTCCGTGGGTGGCTCCTCACCTGAAAAACACTTAAGCAGCAACCATGAGCACGATGGCTCAACAAGACTTAACCGACTCACCTAGGCATGAAACTCTACATGCGGTTTACACGGACATGGGATAGTAATTTCAGCAAATGGACACGCCTTGTGATGCCCTCAATTCTGTGGAAAACCACGGAACCGAGAACTGATGCATATGTGTGCCCAGGATGTTCATCACACATACACATAGGTTCCACAAACTGAATTCAGAATATATATAACCACGAATAACAGAGTTTATTACAATGTTTCATGAGTCTTGGACACATGCTCACAGCGGAAGTCTGATTTCTATGCAGCGGAAGTCTTTATTCTAATGCGGAAGCAATTAAACTAATGCGGAAGCAATTCTAGGCAGCAATTGCTCCATCTCTACTCCATCCCCACAGGCAAGGTTGAGAACATATCACACGCCTAATGCTCCACTTGGTCTTCATAGAAATCTTCTCCTGCTGCTGATGATGAAATAATAATGCAAGTTTGAGTACAATGATGTACTCAGCAAGTGCGGGAAAAATATGATATGAAGCTCACAACAAGGTAGGTATAAAAGGCTCATTGCAGAAAGCAAAGTTATTTATCAAAAGCACGATAAAACAGCAACTCATCTTTAAGTGAATGTAATCCCAACATGTATTAAAATACCAACCATACCTCCATTATGTTCATAACCAGTCATCAATCAACCTTATTCTCGCTCACAAATACCTTCTCGTACTCGCTACCGTCTCACGAATACCATCTCGTATTCGCTACCATTTCATTTCATAAACAACTTCATCTCCCACCGAGACCAATCTGGTTGCCATGACTTCAACAGTCATGCAACTCATCTCATCACCCGGACTCAACAGTCCAAAAAAACCAAACCATCCAAAACCATAACCAATAACCATATCCAATAACCATCCCAACTAATCATGGAAGTTGGCAAGGCGCTCGTGACTGTAAGCTCAGCTATCATGATAGTTCTAAGACTCTGCAGAGTTTGCACCTCTTTACCCACAAGTTTGTGATTTCGTCACCCGTCGGTGACTGCAGAACCTCCATTATACCAGTACACAACCGTCGGTGTATGGCCAAGAGATCACAAAATAGCCTTTACAAAGGGGCTACTAGATGTATGGACTCACTAAGGTTTCACCGGCAGGCTAGAATCTCCAATTCTGCCACCCACGGGCCCCCTCTTGTGCCATGCAGTTCCCAGGACAGTCCTCACTCGACTATCATTTCCCGCGCCTTCCACGGTCCATAACAATCTAGCAACTTACCTAATTACTCAGCTAAGCCGCACCCATACTTGGCCTTGTGGTGGCACTGTTATCCTGGCATGTGCTCGCATGAACCGGTCCTTAGATCTACGGCAAGTAAACCACCATCTTATGCTACCTCATTCACAAACCCAGTCTTGCCTAGATCTCCCTCCGATCCGTGTCCATTATTAACATCAGTTTCTCATTATCATTACGAGTGCAGTTAGCTAGACACATCTATCTCGCTTCCCAATCCCATGGACTCAACGAAATATAAATTAAAAACCATACCCGACTCATAAACATCCCTGGCGACAAGGGTGGTTTAACCAAAGCTAGTAAACTCCTATAAAAGGGTTTCCCATCATATTTGACTCAGCACACACGCCTTTTCACAAAACAAAACAGTTTTCCCAAAATATAGGATCAATATGGTCAAGGAGCACTTGCCTTGTTCTTGCGGTTCCGGTTGCCCTTGGATCTCGAAACCTTGTTGTTGCAGCTCGTCGTAGACAGCTCCCTGAGCTTGTCCTGATATACAGGATCACACACATACAAGATCCACAGCAACCAATATTATGGACAAACTTTTACTAGATGCGATGATGCATATGCATGCTATCCTATAATGCAGTTTTATTAGATCGGTTTGTACGTGTTCTTGCATGGTTTTATGATGAACAGAGGTGTTCGGATCAGATGTGGACATGGCGATGACCTTGTTTTTAGATCAAACCGATCAACAAGTGATCTGTCCACAAGAAAGCTTCTGTTCGAAAGGAATCCAAGAACAGATGCAAAGGAAACACAACGATGTCGTAAGATGGTATTGGAGACCTACCTTACGTTCTTCTCGGTCTCGGGTCCTTCTCAGATCGTTGGGCTCTCTTCCGGCGATCTTCCTCGCTGAACTCCGGCGATGGGCTTACTTGGCGAGTTGGGGCTAGGGCTCTAAGTCGTCGGCTTAGGAGTTGAAAAAGAAGTTTGTGGTTTCGGCCAAAGGTTCTGGGTTCTATTTATAATCGGGAAGAGAAGAGTTCTAATCTGATTGGACTTCGAATAAGAGTCCTATTCAAATTGTCGTTGAATCTTAACAACTTATCTTTAGTTGATTTGGCGTGGTAACATTGTGGAATTCGGGTCGGTTTCTTCTCCATACTGATATTTCTATGCGTTCAGAATCAAAAACCGTTCCAGAACTTGTTACCTCCACGGTGATGAGCTCCGGAAGCTCCACGTGTCCACCGGGGCCTGGTATCTCCCCTTTTCTGCAGACACAAACTCCGGTTGTGCCGCTTGTCAAGCGAGACCTCCCTTCTCCTTCGGTGTTGAGCAACGCGTGCACCACGTATCTTGGTGGTCGGGACCTCCTCTCTACGGAGGTGCGCACGCCACGTGTCAGTGCCGGACCTTCCCTTTCTCCGGAGGTAAGCTCCGTGAATGCCACACGTCAAGTAGCGCCGGACTTCCCTTTTTCCTCAGAGACGAGCTCCGAAGGTAGACACGTGTCCAACAGAGACGGACCTCCCGGAGATAAGCTCCGGTGGCAACACGTGTCCAATTGAACCGGACCTCTCGGAGGTGAGCTCCGAGATCGACACGTATCCCGCGCGACGACTGGTCCTCTGATTTCCGCGGTGACTAGCTCCGAAGGTGACATGTGTCCTGTAGAAATGCCTTTGCTTCTTCCGCAGAGGCTAGCTCCGGGGCAGCACGTGTCCCACATGGTCGGACCTCTCCCCCTCTGCGGAGATGAGCCCCGAGGCTGCCACATAGCCAGTTTAGCGGCGGACCTCTCCCCACTTTGCAGGGATGAGCTCCGAACACGCCACGTGGCCAGCGTGCCGCGGAAGTTGTCTTCGGCGCTCTCTGGGAACTGGATTCGGCTCTTATTGGCTATATTTTTGATATTTTTCTCTGTTCCTACTTCTTTTAAAATGTTTTCTCTTCATGAAACATGAATATATGCAGAAACCAAAAATGAGGGTGTCACACGCCTATAAGTTCATCCTTAGTTCATCTTTTAGCCACAAGTTAACAGTTCCTGAATAAGAAATTTAGTAAGCAATATTTTGTGCAACACAGGTAGCAATACAATTATACATATCAGCAGAATGCATCATAACATTCCATGATTTATCTATGTTACAACTCAGTGAACAAGCAGTACTCGTCACCGAGAGGGACGGCGAATCGACTCGATATACACCTGCAGGGAGACCCAAAGAGCACGTCACGTACTCCCACACATGGAGCTGCACATCACGCTCATTCGATGCGTTATGCCTCGACGTCCAGAGGTACAGGTTACATCGGTTTATCGGGGCCCATATATCCGATATGCCTTCGGTATGTTCAATACTTGTTCAGCAGGGCCGCGCACAGATCGGTCCTCAATCGACACGGACAGGGTTGCGCACACAAGACTTCCTCTTGCTGCACCCTAGCACCTGCCTAGTCTCATTTTCACTACTAAAGTGATCTCACATCACTCGAACCAATCCCGTGTGTCCCAAGCCTAAACTCGCGAGTAGATTCCAACTACCCGACTTGTACCGAAGTTCTAGGAATCATTAAGCCTAGCCTGTCTACTCAAGGTCTTAGACACTACCCTCACTCTTATAGGAAAATCTGGTTATGCATTTGGGGTCTCAACCATCCTACACCTAATGCACATATATACACCTCACACTAAGTATGTAAACAAAGCAAAACTTTATAAATTTGGTTAATGCAAACCGGGGCTTGCATTGTTGCTGCTGGTCAGTGGTTAAAGCTTCGTCCGGAAGAAGGAAGTCAAGCACTTCCGGAGTCTCCTCGCCTTCAGCGACTACACGTTAATGAGATACTACATGTCAATTCAAATGCAATGTTTAAACTTGAATAAGTAATTACTATAGCTCTAGCTATCCCTCCCCTTTGGTTCTGAAATTTTTATGGTGGCTTGGTAGGGTCCTAACCAGAGTCTTGACCAAGTTTCATTTGAACCAAGGTTCATTTGAGCCTTGTACAAATATAAACCTATTTGGTTAATATTAGAGCTTCTAAGGAATTCCACGGGTTTTCATGGCTCCAACCATTATTTTCTGGAAACTAGAATTTGAGATGGTTCTAATGGAATTGGTTTCATGTCATTTGAAGATTTCTAGAGGAAGTTATGCCCTAAACAAGATTTGAGAAAATCTGAAAAATGTTTCTGTACATTTTTCTATTTTCTCAGGGCAGTTCAATTAATCACACCATTAGGGGGACTAAATGAACTTGGATGAGTCTGAAAATTTTACTGTGACTCAAGGATTTTCCAATGAACCTCCCAGCCAAATTTCAGAATTCTTCATAAAGTAATCCTCCAGATAAAATTCCTAACAGTTTGAAATTTCGGGATTTAATCCTGGAAAACTATTAAGTTTCATGAGCTTAAATTTGCATTGCTGGAAAGTCCTCGAAATTCTGAGTTCAGCAAAATTTGGTTCACTGAATTTGGAGCTTCCTAGCCCAAGTTATATGCAAATGAAGTTTGAACCAAATCTGAAAATTCAAGTAATGTTTAAACTGTCGGGTGGGGTCCCCGGCTACGTGTCAGCACCTCAGCCATCCCGCACGGGGGTCCCCAGAGTCTTCCATGCAGATGCACGGGATCCCAGTGCCACAGCAGATCCGGGCGTTTTCCTCAGAGACCGACACATGGAGCCCGCGGGGCTTCTTCAACCTCGTGCTCCCACGGCTCCCTGCCGCCCACCTCGCCGGAGTGCTCGCCGGGAGGCTGTTCCCGTGACCGGAGCTCTACCAAACTGGCCGCCCCTGCCTGAAATTCCTCGGGGAATCCGTTGCTGCCCTTGTCACCGGCCGGTGATCACCGGAATCGCTTGCGCAATGGCGACAGTCTACGGGATGAGTTCGGCGACGTCGGTATGGCGCTGTCATGCCTCACAGTCCCCTCTGTTGGCTCCTACAGCACCGCCACAACCTACGGAGCAACGACCCAGCCTCTGATCTTGCTCAAAGTTGTGGCAAACTGGACTTCACCGTGCGACCTAGGTCTAAACCCGGCGATGAACGGAAAACCCGTGGAACTCGGTGGTTTCTCACTGGTTTCCCGTGGTTCTTGACCGTTGGGTTTTGCATGGATGTTTCAAGCTAGTTGTCGAAGCTGGGCGGCGATTGCTTGGCCGGTTAGCTCAAATTTTCCGATTTAACCGAACACGGCTATATCGCATGCTCTCGGCAAGAACAGGAATTCCGGCCAGCACACTCCTTGGCATGCGGCCGGGGTTGTCGGACAGAAAGTACACTCCCAGGCGAACCTTCCGGCCTGCTCAACTCGACGTGGGATCGAACCTAGCGGCCGGGCTATGATTTTTTGGTCGCGGCGGCTTTACCCGGTGTGGAATGGAAACAGAGAGCTCGGGGTCGGTTTACCGTGGGTGGGGCGCCGGGTTATCGCGTTGATCACGGTGAGGAAGCCTCGGCGAAGATCTAGGTGAGCTCAGACCCGCGTGCCAACTGCGGAGACAAGCGGACGCCGGAGAACCGAGAGTTCTTGTGCGCACGGCGGTGTTTCCGCGTCCAGGGGCTCGGAAATGGTCAAGGCAGCGTGGTGAGTCGGTTATGGAGGGGGTGGGGGAAATATCCCTGGGTGACCGCTTCGTTGATGCACGCTGTGGCCTGGCTGCTCGGGAGGTGGCGTCCGGGAACCAGCTCGCTGGCGAGCTGCGGACGATCGCCTCAGCGTGAAACAGAGCACTGCTCGGTTGTGCAACAGCCCTCCCACTGACCTGTGGGCCCCTCTCCCCTCTAATCTCCTTCCAAATTCTTCTGTAAATATCCCAGCTACTCCCCATTGAATGAGAGACTTAGCCCCCAAGTATTGGTTTGAATTTGTTCTTCCCAAATTTGAAGTTTGTTTGGCTAAATTTGCTTCACATTTGAACTGAAATTCAAATTCATTTTTGAATTATTGCAAATTTAGCTCCCGACAAGATGAACTCCAATGGGGATGAAAATTGGTGGACTAACTCAAAAAATGTGCTGAGTTGGAATATGAAGCCAACTTTTGAATCCAAGTGATGAGAGTTGCTGAAATTTGAATTTGCATTCAAATTGGCCTCTTTTTCAAATGCCTTCAAAAGTGCCTCAAAAGTGTGGGATTTGCATGAAATTTGGCCTGAACCTTCCCAAGAATATTTAAGTTCTAGGGGTGAGCTCAACCTCTCATGTTCATGTGTAGAAATCCTGCTCTGTAAAAGTTAGGGCTTTCCCCTCTAATCACCCTTTTGATGGAGGTTACTTGCTCTTCACAATTCTTCACAAGATATCCACAACAAAAGCAGTGGTGTTGTGAGGTGGTGAAAAATTTTTGCATGTCCCTTTTCTTGGGCTTTTACAATGATGAAGCCTAGGAACGATATCTCCTGTAGCGAAAATTGACACTTGCTTAACTTGCCATACAATTGATGCTCTCGCAGTTTCTGCAATGTCAATCTCAAATGTTCTTCATGTTCTTCCTCGCTTTTCAAATACACCATGATATCGTCGTTGAAAACCATGACAAACTTATCCAAGTACTCCATGAATACCTTGTTCACGAGGTACATGAAGTATGCGGGTGCATTCGTTAACCCAAAAGACATAACGGTATATTCATATGAACCATACCGTGTTTGAAAGGCAGTCTTGGGTATGTCGGAGGGCTTAATCTTCAGCTGGAAGTATCCTGACCGAAGATCAATCTTGGAGAAAATTCGGGCACCTTTCATTTGGTTGAACAGGTCCTCTATACGGGGCAGCGGGTATTTATTCTTGATCGTCACCTCATTGAGAGATCTATAATCCACACACATCCTTTGGGTCCCATCCTTCTTGTCTACAAAGAGCACGGGGGCTCCCCATGATGAGGACATCACAACAGTGGATACTCACATTGATATACAAGGACCAATCACAAGAGGACGAGCACGGTTACTAAATCAGCAGGTGAACTCGTTCCTAACTTCCTACCCATATGATTTTGAGAATGGATTGCTATTGAATGATTTAATTGTTATTAGGAACCATGTACATGATCAACAAGTAAAGGGAGGAGGATTTGGGGACGTGGAGAATCAGATGGGACGCCCACAACTTGATGGAAACAGTCACCAACTCGGACTCGAGTTCAACTCGGAGTCCAGGAGCAGTACATCTTAAAACGGACGCCCAGGATGCACAAGGACTCCATTTTTGACGTTCCACATATGCATGGAAATATGAGAAGATAAACTTTGCAATGGTTCTGGTCCCACATTAAAATTCGCCCTGAGTCGTTGGGAGTTGTCGAAACAAGTTGAATTCTGAGTTCTGTCCGGTGTTGCACCACCGTATTGGGCTTTTGGGCCTTGTATCCCGTATGAGTCCATTAGTGACGCGTCTAAGGGTCTTATGTTCGAACCCTATCCATTAAATACTGCAGCCGCCAGCCATATCTGGAGGGTTTTGCTTATATTAAACACTTTCGCCGTTCTACAGTTTGTGAGACCCCAATTTCGCAATTTCAGATTGCATCTTCGTCGTTCTTGCTTGTGTTCTCGGTTGCACCTGCAGGGATAGCCTTCTTGGTAAGGTCAAGCGTGTGAAGCACGGTTGATAACCAACGGAGCAGTGGTGTAGTGATTGCAGGGGTGTTCGGGTCTGCTCGAGTTCCTCGGATCATCAACGTCGAGATCTCCACTTCAATCGACCTACCTTTCGGAAGATCGGGCCTAAACAACTCATAACCCCATGGTGACGAGCTCGGGCGTATAAAACCCTTTCCTAGCTGCTCCTGAATTTCCTTCTTAAGTTCCACTAGTTCATTAACGGGCATCCTATATGGCCTCTTCGCTATAGTTGCAGTTCTAGGTACTAAATCAATGGCAAACTCAATGTCCTGGTCAGGTGGCATACCTGGAAGTTCTTCCGGGAACACGTCTGAATATTCTTGAACCACCGGAATGCATTCCAACATTACTTCTTTGACGTGATTTAACGTTGCCTTCTTGATTGCCGGTTGGGCTGACTCGAACTCAATGCGAGTACCGTGCTCATTTGTCAACTGGACGCTCCTCTCAGCACATTGGATCACTCCGTTGTGCTTGCTTAACCAATCCATTCCAAGTATTATATCAAGCCCTTGAGAATCCAAGACAATAAGGTTGGCAAGGAAGTCTACCCCCCTTATTTTAAGGTTTACTTTTGGACAAACTATATTAGTCCTTATCTCTCCACCGGGAGATTTAACCAACATAGTATATTTCATGTGTGATATGGGCAAATTATACTTGGCAACATACTTGGATAATATGAATGAATGCGATGTTCTGGAATCAAATAAAATAGTAACTGGGTTGGAGTTGGTGAGGAACATACCAATCATGACGTCCTCAGCCTGTTGCGCCTCCTCAGCGAAGACATGATTCACGTTGCCACGAGCATAGTTCCGGTTGTCGATGGTTACCTTCATTAGCTTCTCCGTTCGGCCATGGGTTCTGCTTGGGCGTGTTGGTCGGCTGTCCAAGGCCTTTCCTCGGGCACTGACTTGCAAAGTGTCCTGCCTCTCCGCATGCAAAGCATGCCTTGTTGCCCAAGACAGTAGGAACGTTGGGGCGAGGGTGCTTTTGAGCATAGGCGCCCACGTTGGGAAGGGGCGCAGAAGGCAAATGCACACGAGGTGCTTGCACAACGGGACGTTGCTGTGGTGGTTGATTAGGGCGAAAAGTAGAAGCGGACGAGCCATACTGTGGTGCTTGCACAACGGGACGTTGCTGTGGTGGTTGATTAGGGCGAAAAGTAGAAGCGGGGATGTATATTGCTCCCTTTGTGGCTGGTATGGCATCTTCCTCTTGCCCTCTTGCTCGATCTCACGGATCTTGCTCTCAACCACTATAGCTTTGTCAACAAGTTTCTGGAAGTTTGCATAGTCTTTGTTGAGCAGCTGAACTTGGATCTCATTGTTCAACCGTCTCATGAACAAGTATTGCTTCCTTTGATCCGAGTTGACGTCTTCTGGAGCATACCTTGAAAGCTGCGTGAACTTGTTGAGGTACTCATTCACGCTTTTCTTTCCTTGGCGGAGACCTTCGAACTCTTGCCTTTTAAGCATCATGACTCTAGCAGGGACATAATGAGAGCGGAAACTCTCCTTGAACTCAGTCCAAGTGGTAGTCTCCTGGTTGACATGAGCGTTGCAAAGAACGTCCCACCAGTCAGCGGCTGCTCCCATAAGTTTGGCGAAATTTGTTTGGCCAAATTCCCCTCGGAAGATAGACTATCCGGCCTCCGAAGTTTTAGCACAAATTTTAAAGAACCTTCCTGATTTTCTATAGGCCACATCTTACATCCAATTGAGCTGCAAAGTTGTGTGCTTCCTATTTTTTTGCTCTCAAGTAAACAAAAATATTATAAAAATATTTAAAAAGGAAAAAATAGTGAAGAGAGCACAGATATTAAAGTATTGACAGGACACACTTGAAACAGTTGGCGTATACACTTGTGCTGTACTTGTTGCTTATATCTTCCTGATCTTCTATTTGCCTCTCTACCGCCTTGTGTTGTGCTAGGTCTAGAACACTTGTTAACCAGCAACAGTTCCTACATTGAATACTTATTCAACTTTGTTTTGCTGTTAACGATTTTCTTTGCCTATTATCCACTATATTGTGATATCCAAGCTCCACTTTTCCTCTTGAGCAGAACAGGTACCTTTGCAATCACTCCACACTTCATTGGTTCTCACCGTCCACGGTTTACCACCTGCTGTGTCGGTAAGAACACTTGTAAGAACGTGGTAAGACGCTTGAGAGAGAGAGAGAGAGAGAGAGATTATTTCCTTCCTTCCACTTTTCACATTGCCACTATCCTTTGTAGTTGATAGGGATAACATCTTTTTGTTGTCTTTTGTTTACTACTAACAATGTCAGAAGAAAAAAGGGATGATGAATGTGTTCAACATGCTGAGTTGCGTGACATGATGAGGGAAATGACAGATATGTTAACCAAAACCCAAGCATTGACAGAGGCGTCATTGACGACCTTGAATCGCCAACTTGCTGATCTTGTTGTTCGGATGGATACTCTTGAGGCGCGGCTGCCTCTCGCTGAAGATTATGAAGACGATGCTTATAATATGGAAGATCATAACAATCAACCACGACTTCCACATTATCTACGAGGTATGGGAGGTAATAATCGTTATAATTACAATGATCGTCATAACAATTTTATTCGCGCTCTTGATGATCCTTTTGCTAAAGTCAAATTTACTATACCCTCTTTTTTTCTGGTGCTTATGATGCTGAGGCATATCTTGATTGGGAGATGACACTATAGCAGAAATTTAATTCCCACCTTGTTCCTGAATAACATAGAGTTCGTCAAGCCACTAGTGAGTTTAAGGATTTTGCTATCATATGGTGGAATGAACTTATTGAAACTAGAACTGATTCTCCAACATGGGATAGATTAAAGGAAGCTATGCATATTCGTTTTGTTCCTCCTTCTTTTCAGCGGGACCTTCGCAAAAAATTGCAGCGCTTAGACCATGGTAACATGTCCGTACAGGAGTATTATCAAGAGTTACAAAAGGGTATGTTGCGCTGTGGGGTAGTAGAGGACATGGATGATAA
The DNA here is from genome assembly GCA_030760725.1 of Neostapfia colusana. Taxonomy (NCBI): domain Eukaryota; kingdom Viridiplantae; phylum Streptophyta; class Magnoliopsida; order Poales; family Poaceae; genus Neostapfia; species Neostapfia colusana. Next base: position 59,748,206 of record JASWHV010000005.1, on the reverse strand, counting down.
AATAGCTTGTTTTCGTGGGGGGTTGAGGCATGAAATTCAGGACATTGTTGATTATAAGGAATATGATACTGTTAACAGATTATTTCAGCTGGCTATGTTGGCAGAAAAAGAATTGCAGGGCCGCCAACAGCAGCAGCACCAATGCATGAGGAGCACACTTACACCGCGTTCGACATCTACACCATACAAAACAGCACCATCTTCGAGTTTTTCTACTGCCACTACACCATCCAATGGTGGCCAACGAACTTCATCTACTGCTCCATTTCCTCGCGTGCCGAAGGGCAGCAAGACGACATCATTCAAGCCTACGTCTTCCACTCCTTCCACAAGTCGAACTTCCAACATTAAGTGTCACCGCTGCCAGGGAGTTGGTCATGTGATGAAAGATTGCCCTAGCAAACGAGCATACGTAGCACGACATGATGGCGGGTATGATAGTACTTCGGATGTTGAAGATGAATATTCTCTTGCTAGTAACGTTGCAGGACCAAAAGATGACCACTATAGCACAGATGAAGAGTTACTTGGTACTGCAGCAACGGAAAATTATAGAAGCATAATTGTGCAGCGTGCTTTGAGCTCCAAAGTTGAGGCGGATGGCAAGCTACAACGACACAATCTTTTTCACATGTTTCTCATCGCCAAGGACTGCCGCGTGCACACTATAATTGATGGAGGCAGCTGCAACAACTTGGTAAACATGGATGTGGTCAAGAAATTTTGGTTGACAACAAGAGCACACCCTCATCCATACCACATTCAGTGGTTCAACAACAGCGGTAAGGTTAGGGTAACACAAACAGCGAGGGTACATTTTTCAATTGGTTCTTACCATGATTTTGCTGATTTTGATGTCGTACCTATGGATGCTTGTTCTCTTTTGTTGGGACGTCATTGGGAATTTGATACGGATGCTATTCATCATGGTAGAACTAATAAATATACTCTGATGCATAAAGGAAAGAAAATCACTTTGCTTCCTATGACTCTTGCTGAAATCTTACATTTTGAGAAAAGTAAAACATGTGATGATAAGACAACAAAATCACTAGACTCTGAAAAACCGCAAGTAATTAAGTTAAAATCACCTTCGTTGCTCACAACTAAATCTGACCTTGCTGATTTATTTAATACCAAGGGGATGTACTACGCTTTCGTATGCAAAGAAGCCATGTTTTCAATTCATGAAGTGTCCATTGCATTGCCCCCTGCTGTTGCTAACCTTTTTCAGGATTTTGCGGATGTGTTTCCCCCCGAGATACCCCCTGGATTACCACCTATGAGGGGCATTGAACATAAGATCGACTTGATTCCAGGGGCAAGTTTGCCAAATTGTGCGGCGTACAGGACGAATGTAACACCCCAAAACCTGCTAAAGAGGGGAATTTAAAAATTTTTAGACGTATTGCATGTGGTGCAGAAATTCAAATTCAAACTGGAATTTAGATTTGAATCAAACCAGAAAAAGGAAAAGAAAAAGAAAAAGAAAACCGAAACCGGCCAGTGGGCCGAAAACCCGCCAGCCGGCCCAAGACCGCGCACTCCAGCCTAAACCCGCGCGCCCCCTCTCTTCCTCTCACTGACACACGGGGCCCGCGTTTCATCCCTCTCCTCGCGAGCGCGCCCAACTGCCACGCGACTTCCGCGCTGATCACAGCACCCCAGCCGATTTTCTGGCTCCGGATGCCGCAATCTCCAGCCATGCGCTGCGGCACATCCAAACAAACCCCAGCCGCCCTCCCTCGCCTATTTAAACGCCGACAATCACCTTCCCCCCCCCCCATCGGCCGTTTTTCTTTCCGGTGAGAACCGAAGCCTCTACCGTCGATTTCTTTCGATCCTTGCTCAAATTTCCTGATCTAACATGCTGATCACGTCCCACCGCCACCGGGGAGCCCTGCAGGTGAAGGAAACGACGTGTCTTGCGCCCCAACTACCACTCCGACGTGCACCGAAGACCATTGCCGTTGAAGCTCGCCGCCGACCGACTTCCAGGGCCTTCGAGTGCAGGAAAACCCCTCGGTGAGCATCCCCTAACCCTCCGCAGCCGATCCGTGCAAAAAGATGCGAGTTCTAGCGTGTAGCGGCAAAAACCGAGGCTGCGCCGACAAGATCGCCACCCCCCGCCGCCGTGCGCCGCCGCGCACGCGGGCTGGCTCCATCCAGGGAAACGTGGCCCCTTGGGGGCCGTCTATTTTAAATCGCACGGTAGAAATAAAACCGATGCGTACCGGTTCGGCGATCTAATCTGAGCCGTCTATTTTAAATCGGACGGTCCACCTCAGCCCCACATTATAAAGGCCAGGATTCTTACGCGCTACCCCCTGGGTATTTCGGAAAACACGAGCTAGCCCCAGAAACTTCTGATCTAGCCCCTGGACCTTCAGAAATTCGTGTAAATTCATTTAAAAATCATTTTTAGCCCCTGAACTTAATAAAAATTAGGAAAACCCCTCTTTTATGTGTAGTTAGGCCCCTGGAAATTTAGGAAATAGTAATTTAGTCCCTGCAGTAGGGTGGATTTGCCTTTTTAACCCTATAGGATGTCATACCCGGTTTCTCCGAAGAACAACCGAGTGAATATCACATGTATGCCAGGATTATTTTCTCATACATGTGATGACAAATAGTGAAGCATCATTTATTACAAGCCAGGTGTCGAATATAAATAAGTCTTACATAGCATATGTCTCGAGGGACGATAATAAGTTCATAACATGTAAATAAAATAGCAGCGGAATATTATTCTCGTGGGCTTCGTCACAGGCATTGCCCGGGGGACTCCATGAACCTAAAATCCTTCTTCGGGTCCGAAGTCTTGGTCATTGAACACCACATCATCCCCTTGACCTGAGCAACAATTTAAACCAACAAATATGCAAGGTTGAGTACCGTTGGTACTCAGCATGTGTGGGAAAGTTATGTCATGCATGGCTAGAGCAAGGAGAGGTTGAACTCATGGTTAAAGCACTACGCAATTAATACCTATCACCTTTGCTATTAAGCACCTACATTACTACATAGGTGAAATGGTCCCAATCTCCCAACCCATCATCATAATCAAATAACCATAACATCATTTCCAATGTTAAGCTCCCCGCTTAACATCCTCAACTTCCAAAGCCATCAATCCTCTAATCATGAATAAGTCCAAGCCGCTCTTGACCGTGAGCACGGCTGTCATGACAGTTTTGACTTTGCAGAGTTTGCACCACTGTACCCACATGTAGTGATTTCATCCCCCGTTGCCGGGTGGACTAAGAGAACCTCCATTATGCCAGTGGCCACGAACCACATTCACACTTCCCAGGTTTGTAGCCAGGAGATCACTACAAAGCCTTTACAAAGGGATTCCCGATGAGTGTGGGCCCACTGAGGTTTCACCCCTAACAGCATACAAGAGGCTCCAACCCCGCTGCAGTGGCCCCCTCTTGAGCCTTGCGGTTCATATGGTAGTCCAGCTGACACCTATTCCCCGCACCATCCAACACACCCATACTATGCCGGGGGAACACCTAATTAATTGGCCAAGCTGCCCCATCTCAGCATGTGGTTGGCACAGTAAAGCCAGGTTACATGCTCCATGAACCGGTCCTTAGGATCCAGGCAAGTACTAAACACAAACCCGAGTCTCGTGCACCCAGCACCAACCAAATCATCCAACTTGCCTCGATCCCTACCTCTACATAACTCATAACATCTCATTCAAGAGTAAGGTAAATAAATTGATGATCTCATACCCCAATTATTCCATTCTAAGCATGGCTAAGCATAAACATATAAATAAATGACATAATAAAATAAATCCCAACCCAAGCTACAAGGAAACAAGATAATGCAATTCTAAGGAAACTTCCTAGCATGGGTTTCATATTTCAATTGACAATGCAAATAATTCTATCTACACATCCTAGCATAGGATCAAAGTGGTCAAGGACACTTGCCTTCTTCTTGCTGCTCTGGGAATGGATAGTCCTGATCTTGAAAGGGAAGAACTTGCTCTGGGGCAGGTTCTACTCATGCCAACACACATAGCAAAAGAAAACAACAATCCATAAGACATAGTTCACACTTTCACTCCACACATACATACATATGGTAGTTATTCACATTTCTAAGTGTTGTGGTTACTCTAGATGTGTTGATTTTTAGCCTACATGCACTTTTACACATATGTATATTATTTCTAACTTTTGTATTCAGATTTCTGTTTGCACACTATATATGAATTTCCAATTTAAATAAGTTCTTTAACACACTCTTTAGCTACCAAGTTTGCATGGAAGATAATTACCTACTTCAAATGGGCTTTCAGATCTTCTACTAAATCCTAAACTGAAGTCTTTGGATTTGGAGACTTTATTTATCATTTTCTAGTTATGCATACCTATTTTCCTATATTTTCCATATTTATTTTCTATGCCTAAAGGTGAGTTTTATTATGAAAATAGTAAGACACCTCATCTAAATAGAATAGGTTCTGATCTAAAATGTTCAATAATTTATATTTGAACTTCCTCTATGATGCGGAACAATTTAAATTTATTTTACTAGTTTTTAGAATTATTTCCTAACCAAAAATATGTTTCTAAGAAATATGAATGTCATTTAGACAGAATTCATTTCAGCCAAAAATCTATTTCTAACTCATTCTAAAGTTTTCCATGTGCCAGTGAAGTTTAAATTTGAATTTACAATGTGTTTGCCTCACCTTTTTAAATTTTAAATCCTAATCACATATTCAAATTCCTAAATTTAATATCATATAGGGTTAAAAAGGTAAACTCACCCCACTACAGGGTCTATTATATTATTTCATAAATTTCCAGGGGTCTAACTACACATAACAGAGGGGTTTTGCTAATTTTTATTAAGTCCAGGGGCTAAAACTGATTTTTAGTTGAATTTACATGAATTTCTGAAGTTCCAGGGGCTAGATCAGAAGTTTCCGGGGCTAGCTCGTGTTTTCCGAGATCCCCAGGGGGTAGCACGTAAGAATCCCGACCTTTATAATGCGGGACCAACATGGACCGTCCGATTTTAAACAGACGGCTCAGATTATATCGCCGAACCGGTACGTGCGGGTTTTAATTCTACCGTGCGATTTAAAATAGACGGCGCATAAGCGGCCACGTCGCTCTGACCGTGCGCGGGCGGCGCTGCCCGGCAGCGCGCGGTGGCGGGAGGCGGCGATCTCACCGGAAAACTTCGGATCTTCGTCTATTCTTCCTAAAACTGGGATTTCATGGCATAGATCGGTAGAGGGGAGTTCGGGGATCTCACCTCAGGGTTTTTCTTGAGCTCGGAGGTCTTGGAAGGCAGTCGGCGTCGAGAGAAATCGGTGATCGGAGCTTCGGTTCTCACCGGGAGGAAAAACAGCCGATCATGGGGAAAAAACGGGGCGATGCCGGCGTTTTTATAGACGGGGCAGGGCGGCATGTTTGTTTAGATCGATCCGGAGTCGTCCGGGACTGGGAGTCGGGCTGGGGACGCGGAATTCCGGAGTCGGTTGCGATCGGGCGCGCGCGGAAGAGTCCCGCTGTTGGCGCGAGCGGGGGGTGAGGGATGACACGCGGGCCCCACGTGTCAGTGAGAGGGAGAGGGGAGCGCGCGGCTGCGGGCTGGCGCGGGGGCGGGTGGGCCGGCTGGTGGGTTTCGGCCCACTGGCCGGGGTTTTGTTTTTTCTTTTTCTTTTTCTTTTTCTTTTCAGTTTTGAGTTGAATTTGAATTCCAATTTGAATTTGAATTTCTGCACCACATGCAATACGTCCAAAAATTTTTAAATTCCCCTCTTAACAGGTTTTGGGGTGTTACAGCTCTACCCCCCTAAAAAAAATCTCTTCCTCGAGATTGGTGGTTCAAGGAAAACAATTCCGGAAACTGTGCCTTAAGCTCATCTTCTTTGTCACATGTGGCTTCCTCTTCCGTGTGATGCTTCAACTGCACCTTGCACATCCGGATTCTTTTATTTCTTGTGATGCGTTCCATTGTCTCCAAAATCTTGAACGGTTGTTCGGCATAAGACAGATCCTCAGCTACGTCAACCTCGTTCATGGGTAACATCTCTTCATGCGTCCTTAGGCATTTCTTGAGCTGTGACACATGGAATACATAATGCACATCCGATAGGGGAGCCGGTAATTCTAGTTGATATGCGACTTCGCCATTCCTCTCCAGAACTTGAAAGGGTCCGATGTATCGAGGTGATAACTTCCCTTTCACCTTGAACCAACGAAGTCCTCGAATAGGGGACACCTTGAGGTAGACATAGTCCCCTACGTTGAAAACGAGCTCTATTCTCCGTACATCGGCATAGCTCTTTTGTCGTGTTTGTGCTATTCTCAAGTTGTTGCGGATTTCCCTCACTTTCGCCTCGGCATCTTGTAGTACATCGGGTCCAAACACTTCACATTCCCCGGCTTGGTTCCAGAATAGTGGGGTTCTGCACTTTCTCCCATACGAAGCCTCAAATGGTAACATCTTCATACTAGCCTGATAGCTGTTGTTATAGGAGAACTCCACATACGGTAAGTTCTTATCCCAACTCCGATTGTTTTTGAGTGCACACGCTCTCAGCATGTCCTCAAGGATCTGATTGCTTCTTTCCGTCTGTCCTTCAGTCTGGGGATGATAGGCAGAACTAAAGTTCAGATGAGTTCCCATGGTTTCATGTAACTTCTGCCAGAACCTTGAGGTGAACTGTGTCCCTCGATCTGACACTATCTTCTTTGGCACTCCATGGAAACACACGATCCTTGACATGTATAATTCTGCCAATTTGGATCCGCTGTAGCTTTCTTTCACAGGGATGAAATGAGCTAACTTGGTTAGCCTGTCAATGATGACCCATATCGAATCATATCCTGATTGGGTCTTGGGTAATCCCACTATGAAATCCATACCGATTTCTTCCCATTTCCATTCAGGCACTTTAAGTGGTTGCAATAATCCCGCGGGTCGTTGATGTTCTGCTTTCACCAACTGACATGTGTCACATTGTCACACCCGGTTTTTCCGAAGAACAACCAAGTGAATAACACATGTATGCCAGGATCATTTTCTCATACATGTGATGACAAATAGTGAAGCATCATTTATTACAAGCCAGGTGTCCAATATAAATAAGTCTTACATAGCAAATGTCTCGATGGACAATAATAAGTTCATCACAAGTAAATAAACTAGCAGCGGAATATTATTCTTGAGGGCTCCGTCACAGGCGTTGCCCAGGGGTCTCCATGAACCTAGAAACCTTCTTCGGGTCCAAAGTCTTGGTCATTATACACCACCTCATTATCTTGACCTGAGCAGCAATATAAACCAACAAATATGCAAGGTTGAGTATCGAGGGTACTCAGCAAGTGTGGGAAAGTTATGTCATGCATGGCTAGAACAAGGGGAGTTTGAACTCATGGTTAAAGCACTACGCAATTAACACCTATCACCTTAGCTTATTAAGCACCTACATTACTACACAGGTGAAATGGTCCCAATCTCCCATCCCCTCATCATAATCAAATAACCATAACATCATTTCTAATGTTAAGCTCCCCGCTTAACATTCACACTTCCAAAAACCATCACTTCTCTAATCATGAATAAGTCCAAGCCCGCTCTTGACCGTGAGCACGACTGTCATGACAGTTTTGACTCTGTACAGTTTGTACCACTGTACCCACATGTAGTGATTTCATCCTCCGTTGCCGGGTGGACTAAAAGAACCTCCATTATGCCAGTGGCTACGAACCACATTCACACTTCCCAGGTGCGTAGCCAGGAGATTACTACGGAGCCTTTACAAAGGGATTCCTGACGAGCGTGGGTCCACTAAGGTTTCACCCCTAACAGCATACAAGAGGCTCCAACCCCGCTGCAGTGGCCCCCTCTTGAGCCTTGCGGTTCATATGGTAGTCCAGCTGACACCTACTCCCCGCACCATCCAACACACCCATACTACGCCGGGGATACACCTAATTAATTGGCCAAGCTGCCCCATCTCAGCATGTGGTTGGCACTGTAAAGCCAGGTTACATGCTCCATGAACCGGTCCTTAGGATCCAGGCAAGTACTAAACACAAACCCGAGTCTCGTGCACCCAGCACACAACCAAAACATCCAACTTGCCTTGATCCCTACCTCTACATAACTCACAATATCTCATTCAAGAGTAAGGTAAATAAATTGATGATCTCATACCCCAATTATTCCATTCTAAGCATGGCTAAGCATAAACATATAAATAAAGCCCTTAAATACGTCTATTTCTACCTAGGTCCACGTTCCTATGGGCAACCTTGGCTCTGATACCACTTCTGTCACACCCGGTTTTTCCGAAGAACAACCAAGTGAATAACACATGTATGCCAGGATCATTTTCTCATACATGTGATGACAAATAGTGAAGCATCATTTATTACAAGCCAGGTGTTGAATATAAATAAGTCTTACATAGCAAATGTCTCGATGCACAATAATAAGTTCATCACAAATAATAAACTAGCAGCGGAATATTATTCTTGAGGGCTCCGTCACAGGCGTTGCCCGGGGGTCTCCATGAACCTAGAAACCTTCTTCGGGTCCAAAGTCTTGGTCATTATACACCACCTCATTATCTTGACCTGAGCAGCAATATAAACCAACAAATATGCAAGGTTGAGTACCGAGGGTACTCAGCAAGTGTGGGAAAGTTATGTCATGCATGGCTAGAACAAGGGGAGGTTGAACTCATGGTTAAAGCACTACGCAATTAACACCTATCACCTTAGCTTATTAAGCACCTACATTACTACATAGGTGAAATGGTCCCAATCTCCCACCCCATCATCATAATCAAATAACCATAACATCATTTCTAATGTTAAGCTCCCCGCTTAACATTCACACTTCCAAAAACCATAACTTCTATAATCATGAATAAGACCAAGCCCGCTCTTGACCGTGAGCACGGCTGTCATGACAGTTTTGACTCTGCAGAGTTTGTACCACTGTACCTACATGTAGTGATTTCATCCCCCGTTGTCGGGTGAACTAAAAGAACCTCCATTATGCCAGTGGCTACGAACCACATTCACACTTCCCAGGTGTGTAGCCAGGAGATCACTACGAAGCCTTTACAAAGGGATTCCCGACGAGCGTGGGCCCACTAAGGTTTCACCCCTAACAGCATACAAGAGGCTCCAACCCCGCTGCAGTGGCCCCCTCTTGAGCCTTGCGGTTCATATGGTAGTCCAGCTGACACCTACTCCCCGCATCATCCATCACACCCATACTACGCCGGGGATACACCTAATTAATTGGCCAAGCTGCCCCATCTCAGCATGTGGTTGGCACTGTAAAGCCAGGTTACATGCTCCATGAACCGGTCCTTAGGATCCAGGCAAGTACTAAACACAAACCCGAGTCTCGTGCACCCAACACACAACCAAAACATCCAACTTGCCTTGATCCCTACCTCTACATAACTCACAATATCTCATTCAAGAGTATGGTAAAATAAACTGATGATCTCATATCCCAAATATCCCATTCTATGCATGGCTAAGCATATGCATAATAATAAATGACATGCTAAAATAAATCCCAACCCAAGCTACAAGGAAACAAGGTAATGCAATTCTAGGGAAACTTCCTAGCATGGGTTTCATATTTCATTTGACAATGCAAATAATTCTATCTACACATCCTAGCATAGGATCAAAGTGGTCAAGGACACTTGCCTCCTTCCTGCTGCTCTTGAAATGGGTAGTCCTGATCTTGGAAAGGAATAACTTGCTCTTGAGCAGGTTCTACATCATACCATCACACATAGCAAACGAAAAATAACAGCCCATAAGACATAGTTCACACTTCCGCTTCATACAAACCACACATTCATATTTATGAAAGTCACTCACCATTATGTGTGTTGTGGTTACTCTATGTGTGTTGATTTGTGGCTTGCATGCACTTTTAATCATGTGTATATGATTCCTACTTTTGTGTTCACATTTATACTTACATACTATATATATGAGTTTCCAATTTAAATAAATTTCTTATATTCAACTACTACACCTTTTTACTACTAAATAAGCATGAAAGGTATTTTCCTTCTCCATATGTGTCTTCATAATTTCTACCAACCCTAAACTGAACTCTTTGGATTTTAGAAACTCCATTTATCATTTACTAGTTGCTATATTTTCAGATTTATTTTCTTATGCATAAATGTGTATTTTATTATGAAAATAGTAAGACACATCATCTAAATAGAATAGGTTCTGGTCCTAAATAATTTAATAACATATTTTGACCTTTGCCTCTGATGTAAAATATTTCACAATTATTTTCCCTATTTTCTAGAATTATTCTTTACTTAAAAATGTGTCCCTAAATGTGAATAATAAATTAAACAGATTCATTTCAGCCCAAAATATATTTTTATCTCACTCCAAAGTTTTCTAAATACTGAGAAAGTTTTTAATTTAATTTTGACAATATGTTTGTCCCACTTTTTAAATTTTAAACACTAGCCACATATTCAATTTCCTAAATTAAATATTAAACAGGGCTAAAAAGTTAAACTTACCCCACTACAGGGTCTATAATATTATTTTAAGAATTTTCAGGGGTCTAGCTACTCATAACAGAGGTGTTTTTCCTAATTTTTATTAAGTCTAGGGGCTAAAACTGATTTTTAAATGAATTTACATGATTTTCTGGAGTTCCAGGGGCTAGATCAGAAGTTTCCGGGGCTAGCTCTTATTTCCGGAGAACCCCAGGGGGTAGCACGTAAGATTTCCAGTCTTTATAAAGCGGGGCTGACGTGGACCGTCCGATTTTAAACCGACGGCTGAGATTATAACGTCGAACCGGTACGCGGGGATTTAAACCCTACCGTGCGATTTAAAATAAACGGCGCACAAGCGGCCACGTCGCTCTGATGAACGCTGGCGGCGCTGCCGGCGGTGCACGGCGGCAGGAAGCGGCGATCTCGCTGGAGACTTTCGGATCTTCGATAATTCTTGCTAGAACTGTGATCTTATGGCATAGATCAGTGGAGGAGAGGTCGGGGATCTCACCTCGGGGGTTTTCTTGAGCTCGGAGGTCCTGGAAGGTGATCGGCGACGAGGTCCGAGTTGAATTCACGGCGAGGCTCGTCGGTGCTGTGTTTACACCGCAAGTCACCGAGTTTTCTGCACCTGCAAGGTTCCCCGGAGGCGGTGGATCAAGACCAGCGAGTTAGATCGGAATTTCTGAGCTTAGATCGGCCAGAATTCGCCGGAGAAGTCACGGTTCTCACCGGAGGAAAATCGGCGGATCGCGTGGGAGAAACAGAACGAGGCCAGGGTTTTTATAGATGGGGGGGGGCGGCGGGGTGGTTTAGATCAAGTCTGCGTCGCCTACGATCAGAATTCAGCAGGGATATGCAGAAATCCCGATCGGTTTTGATTCGGGTGAGAGGGAGTCCGGCGCGGGCACGAGGTAGAAGACGAGCTGGTGGGTCCCACCTGTCAGCGGAAGGAAACAGCGCGCGCGACTGCGGGCTGGCGCGGTTGCTGGGTGGGCCAGCTGGTGGGTTTCGGCCCACTGGCCGGTTTTTTTCTGTTTTCTCTTTTTCTTTTTCTATTTCTTTTCTGATTTGAGTTTAATTTGAATTCCAGTTTGAATTTGAATTTTTGCAAAACATGCAACACGTCCAAAAATTTTTAACTTTCCCTCTTAACATGATTTAGGGTCTTAACAATATTTTTGTGGTGTTACAGCTCTACCCTCCTTAAAAGAAATATCGTCCTCGAGATTGGTGGTTCTAAGAAAACAATTCTGGAAATTGTGCCTTGAGCTCATCTTCCCGCTCCCAGGTGGCTTCCTCTTCTGAGTGATGCTTCCACTGCACCTTGCACATCCGGATTCTTTTATTTCTGGTGAGGCGTTCCATTGTCTCCAAAATCTTGTATGGTTGCTCGGCATAAGACAAATCCTCAGCTACGTCCACTTCATTCATGGGTAACACCTCTTCAGGCGTCCTCAGGCATTTCTTGAGTTGTGACACATGGAATACATCGTGCACATCCGATAGATGAGCCGGTAATTCTAGTTGATATGCCACTTCGCCTTTCCTCTCCAAAACTTGAAAGGGTCCGATGTATCGAGGTGACAACTTACCTTTCACCTTGAACCGACGAAGTCCTCTGATAGGGGACACCTTGAGATAAACATAGTCTCCCACGTTGAAAACGAGCTCTCTTCTTCGTACATCAGCATAACTCTTTTGGCGTGTCTGTGCTATCCTCAAATTGTTGCGAATTTCCCTTACCTTCGCCTCGGCTTTTTGTAGTACTTCTGGACCAAACACTTTACTTTCCCCCGTTTGGTTCCAAAATAGGGGAGTTCTGCACTTCCTCCCGTACAAGGCTTCAAACGGTGACATCTTCATACTAGCTTGATAGCTGTTGTTATAGGAAAACTCCGCATACGGTAAGTTCTTGTCCCAACTCCTATTCTTTTTGAGTGCACATGCCCTTAGCATATCTTCAAGGATCTGATTGGTTCTTTCCGTCTGCCCATCAGTTTGGGGATGATAGGCAGAACTAAAGTTAAGATGGGTTCCCATGGTTTCGTGCAACTTCTGCCAGAACCTTGAGGTGAACTGTGTCACTCGATCCGACACAATCTTCTTTGGCACTCCATGGTAACACACGATCCTTGACATGTACAACCCTGCCAATTTGGATCCACTGTAGCTTTCTTTCACGGGGATGAAATGAGCTACCTTAGTTAGCCTATCAATGATGACCCATATCGAATCATACCCTGATTGGGTCCTAGGCAATTCCACGATGAAATCCATGCTAATTTCTTCCCATTTCCATTCAGGCACTTTGAATGGTTGCAATAATCCCGCGGGTCGTTGATGTTCTGCTTTCACCAACTGACATGTGTCACATAGGGCAACATGTTCCGCGACATCTCGCTTCATGCCATACCACCAATACCTGCTCTTGAGGTCCTGGTACATTTTCGTACTCCCAGAATGAATGGAATAGTCAGAATCATGAGCCTCCTTCATAATCAATTCACGGATCTCCTTAACTTCTGGCACACAGATTCTTTTCCCGTGCCACACCGTTCCTTGTTCATCCTCTCTAAAACCAGGAGCTTTATTTTCCTTGATGAGTTGCCTGATCTCTCGTATCTTCTCGTCATTCTTTTGACCCTCGCGTATGTCTCGCTCGAGTGTGGAATCCACTTCCATGGCGATGGCTTCACCACTATTTACTAGGCATAGATTGAGCCTTATAACCTCGTCCTTCAACTCTGCAGGCATGTCCTTCAAGCTCAACTTATTGACCTGCACTTTCCGACTTAAAGCATCGGCCACGACGTTTGCTTTCCCAGGATGATAGTTGATGTCTACATCAAAGTCATTGATTAGCTCTAACCATCTCCTTTGTCTGAGGTTGAGGTCTGGTTGTGTCAATATGTACTTTAAACTCTTATGATCCATATATATCTCGGTCCTCTTCCCCATCAAATAGTGTCGCCAAATTTTCAACGCGTGTACCACTGCGGCTAGTTCTAAGTCATGTGTAGGATAGTTTTTCTCGTGCTTCCGAAGCTGCCGGGATGCATAAGCCACGACATGCCCTTCTTGCATGAGAACACATCCCAACCCGTTTCCAGAGGCATCGCAGTACACCGTGAAATTCTTCTGCATATCTGGCATAACAAGCACTGGGGCTGTTGTCAATCTTTCCTTTAACTCCTGAAAACTCGTCTCGCACTGCGGCGTCCATGTGAATGTGATTCCCTTCTCCAACAGTTTTGTGAGAGGTCTCGACATCTTAGAGAATCCCTCAATAAACCGTCGATAGTTACCAGCCAATCCCAAAAAGCTTCGAACTTCCCCGACATTTTCAGGTGTCTTCCACTTCTGTATATCCTTGATTTTGGCGGGATCTACGGAGATTCCTCCCTCCGAGATTATATGTCCTAAGAAGGGAACTCTCTTTAGCCAAAACTCACTCTTGCTCAATTTGGCATATAGTTGGTGTTCTCTTAGCCTCTGCGACACCAACCTTAGATGTTTCTCATATTCTTCTTCATCTTTGGAGAAGACGAGAATGTCATCTGTGAAAACCACCATAAATTTGTCAAGATATTACATGAATACCTTGTTCATGATATACATGAAGTATGAGGGGCATTAGTTAGCCCGAAAGGCATGACGGTGTATTCATACAGTCCGTACCGAGATACGAAAGCTGTCTTGGGAATATCAGATTGCCTTATCTTGAGTTGGTGATAGCCCGACCTGAGATCAATTTTCGAGAACACACAAGATCCCCTCAACTGATCAAACAAGTCTTCAATGCAGGGTAATGGGTACTTGTTCTTGATGGTTACCTCATTCAAGGCACGGTAATCCACGCATAACCTTTGGGTTCTGTCCTTCTTGGGCACAAATATCACCGGAGCTCCCCATGGTGAGGAACTAGGGCGAATATACCCCTTCTCCGTCAATTCTCTCAAATGATCCTTGAGCTCTTCAAGCTGCTTGGAGTCCATTCGATAAGGTCTCTTGTATATCGGGGCTGTTCCAGGCACTTGCTAAATTGCAAATTCCACTTCACGATCGGGAGGCATACCTGGCAACTCCTCCGGAAAAACATCTGGATATTCCTTGATGGTCCTGATCTCCTCCACTTTCACCTCAACTTGATTTAATTCAATGTCCCTCCTAGGCTCGTGTATTGTTATGAACTTTACTCTTGTGCCACTAGGGTGAGTTAGTTCCACCGTTCCGGTCGAACAATGGATAATCCCTTTATGTTTGGTCAACCAATCCATATCCAAGATAATATCTATCCCTTGTGAATCTATCAATATGAGGTTAGCAGTAAATACTACCCCATTAATATCTAGGTGCACTTTGGGACACACTTGTCTTGTCCTTATTTCTCCCCCTGGAGAGTTTACAGCTAGCATATGGTTCATTTGTGTTGTTGCTAGGTCATGCTTCTTAACAAACCCTTGAGCAATGAACGAATGGGTAGCACCAGAATCAAACAGCAGGGTTGCAAGGTGTAAATTGGCAGGAAACTTACCAACTACCACGTCTGGTGCATCTTGCGCTTCCTCCATGGTGACGTGGTTCACCCGTCCTCGCATCACATTCTGCTGTTGTGGCTGCGCGGGCTTCTTCTTTGGGCACTTATGGGCGTAGTGCCCCACTTCACCACAGCTAAAACATTGCACCCCAACCTTAGGTGCCTGGCCTTTGTTGTCTTGGGGTTTGTTTGGGGGTCCTTGCACTGCTGGTCGAGGTGGATATGCGGGGCGAGGCTGCTGTACAAACTGACGTTGTGGCTGTGCTGGTGCTGGCGGAGGCCTGTAGTTCGGGTTGTACCCTCTTGGTGCTGAGTAGGGTACCGCAGCACGGTTCGTCTGCCCTGCTGGTTGCTGCATCAGACGGGGGCGGGTGTTGCTACCCGAGGCTTGATGTGACCAACCGGCCTTCCTCTTATTCTCATTTTCCAAGGCCTTTAGCTTCCTTTCTACCACAAATGCTCCGTCCACCATCTTTTGGAAGCTTTCATACTCATTTGAGGACATTGCACACTGCATCTCCGCGGTAAGTCCTTCCACGAAACAATCTTGTTTCTGCTCATCAGTCTCTATGTCTCGTGGGGCATAACGGGATAGTTGAGTAAATTTAGTGAGGTATTCCCTCACAGTCATGTTACCTTGCTGCAACCCTAAAAACTCCTTCCTCTTGTTTTTGAGTTCACCTCTTGGGATGTAATGGTTGCGGAAACTACGCTTGATCTCTTCCCAAGTGATGTTCTCAGGATCATGATGGGCGGCCACGTAGGCAGTCCACCAATCAGCAGCAGGTCCATGCAATTGATGAGAGGCAAACAGCACCCTCTCATACCCTTGGCACTGTATGATCCTCATCTTACTTTCAACGGTCTTCAGCCAATCATCTGTTTCCAGAGGTTCAGCAGCACTTGCAAACTTTGGAGGTTGAGTTCCTAGAAACTCACTCAACCTTGGTTGGCGTGGTGCAGCTTGTGGAGGTGGAACTTGATGCAAGTTGGCCACCACTTGATTCAAGTTCTGGATGAGCTGATTTTGATTCTCCAGCATTTGGTGGAGGGGATCAACTCCTTCACGGCGACCACCCCGGTCCTGGCCTCCAGAAAGATGAGGGTTGCATGCCTCATCGTTGTTGTTGGCGGGGTTGGCAGCACGTCCTTTTCCTCTTCCGGCCATCTGGCAGAATCAACCAATGTTAATTTGAAAGCATTTAGTATCATCTTACTACTTTCATTTGTTTGTACTTTGAAGTGTTGAGGCTTTGTTATACTTCTCTAAGGGTTCACTTTTCACACAAAAATAAATGCAATATTATTTCATGTGGGTTCACACACCATAGCAAAACAATCTAAAGACGAGGCTGTGGACAATTGCTCATGGCTTCCACAACTCACGTCACACACCAAGCATTATCACACCATTAACTTAACTTAACGACTCGACTATGCGACATCTTGCTAGCTAAGGGAAGGATTCTACACTACTCGTTTTCTTGAGCAGGCTCCTCAGGATCTTCCTCATCATCTCGGCTTCCTTCTGACTCTGCTTTGGGTGGGGAGGCTGTTGGTGGAGAAGTGCGACGACGCCTAATCGCCCGGCGATCTGGGGAGTCAGGAGTCCATGTATCATTCGCGGTGACACACAGTTCATTCCCATATCCTCTTTCTCTCGCCCTTAAGCAGGCTCGCAGCAATGCCTCCATTTCCTTCAGGGTGTCCCGAACATCCTGAAGCTCTTGCTGACACTCTTGCAGTCGAGTGCTGAGCATAGAAGCATCCTCCAAGCACAAGTCCATGTGCTCATGGGAAGTCCCCTGCTGCACCGGCGGGTACTTGTATTCTGTGGTACCACTCTCACGCTGGAGGACATACATGTACTCAGTTTTGTCCAAGTGGCGACGGTAAATGTGGCTCTGGCAGGTGATGGCCTCCCAGGTGACATCTTTCTCCGCATCGACCTGTGTCGCTCTACAAGCTGGAGAGTGGTGAATCTTAAGCAGCTGATTTTCGTGTATAATCCTCATCTCTGAACTCCATTCTTCCCTCTTCTCACGGATGGTCCTAGTGGAGTTATAGTGGATGATTAGCTTGCCCGTATTGCCGACGGCTTCGAGCATACGCCGAAGACGGCGCAATAAGCCTCCTACTGCCAATCCGTAGGAAATGTACGTCACCGGACGGCTCTCCTCCCTCTCGGCAAGGACAACTACGGGAACTCTCCCTCCTGTGGACTTGCGAGCGGTGCGAATCATGCGAACCATCTAAAACAAAAAGAATTTAAAATTAGGTTAGATAAACTCTCAAACAAAAATCCTATTTTGAATGAAAGTTGGGGTAAGATGAAGAAAGTGACTCATTAAATAACACTTTTAAACACACACCTTGTAAAAATAGTTTTTAAGAAAATAAAGCCCTTAAATACGTCCATTTCTACCTAGGTCCACGTTCCTACGGGCAACCTTGGCTCTGATACAACTTCTGTCACACCCGGTTTTTCCGAAGAACAACCAAGTGAATAACGCATGTATGCCAGGATCATTTTCTCATACATGTGATGACAAATAGTGAAGCATCATTTATTACAAGCCAGGTGTCTAATATAAATAAGTCTTACATAGAAATGTCTCGATGGACAATAATAAGTTCATCACAAGTAAATAAACTAGCAGCGGAATATTATTCTTGAGGGCTCCGTCACAGGCGTTGCCCGGGGGTCTCCATGAACCTAGAAACCTTCTTCGGGTCCAAAGTCTTGGTCATTATACACCACCTCATTATCTTGACCTGAGCAGCAATATAAACCAACAAATATGCAAGGTTGAGTACCGAGGGTACTCAGCAAGTGTGGGAAAGTTATGTCATGCATGGCTAGAACAAGGGGAGGTTGAACTCATGGTTAAAGCACTACGCAATTAACACCTATCACCTTAGCTTATTAAGCACCTACATTACTACACAGGTGAAATGGTCCCAATCTCCCATCCCATCATCATAATCAAATAACCATAACATCATTTCTAATGTTAAGCTCCCCGCTTAACATTCACACTTCCAAAAACCATCACTTCTCTAATCATGAATAAGTCCAAGCCCGCTCTTGACCGTGAGCACGGCTGTCATGACAGTTTTGACTCTGTAGAGTTTGTACCACTGTACCCACATGTAGTGATTTCATCCCCCGTTGTCGGGTGAACTAAAACAACCTCCATTGTGCCAGTGGCTACGAACCACATTCACACTTCCCAGGTGTGTAGCCAGGAGATCACTACGAAGCCTTTACAAAGGGATTCCCGACGAGCGTGGGCCCACTGAGGTTTCACCCCTGACAGCATACAAGAGGCTCCAACCCCGCTGCAGTGGCCCCTCTTGAGCCTTGCGGTTCATATGGTAGTCCAGCTGACACCTACTCCCCGCACCATCCATCACACCCATACTACGCCGGGGATACAACTAATTAATTGGCCAAGCTGCCCCATCTCAGCATGTGGTTGGCACTGTAAAGACAGGTTACATGCTCCATGAACCGGTCCTTAGGATCCAGGCAAGTACTAAACACAAACCCGAGCCTCGTGCACCCAACACACAACCAAAACATCCAACTTGCCTTGATCCCTACCTCTACATAACTCACAATACCTCATTCAAGAGTATGGTAAAATAAACTGATGATCTCATATCCCAAATATCCCATTCTAAGCATGGCTAAGCATATGCATAATAATAAATGACATGCTAAAATAAATCCCAACCCAAGCTACAAGGAAACAAGGTAATGCAATTCTAGGGAAACTTCCTAGCATGGGTTTCATATTTCATTTGACAATGCAAATAATTCTATCTACACATCCTAGCATAGGATCAAAGTGGTCAAGGACACTTGCCTCCTTCCTGCTGCTCTTGAAATGGGTAGTCCTGATCTTGGAAAGGAATAACTTGCTCTTGAGCAGGTTCTACATCATACCATCACACATAGCAAAAGAAAAATAACAACCCATAAGACATAGTTCACACTTCCACTTCATAGAAACCACACATTCATATTTATGAAAGTCATTCACCATTATGTGTGTTGTGGTTACTCTATGTGTGTTGATTTGTGGCTTGCATGCACTTTTAATCATGTGTATATGATTCCTACTTTTGTGTTCACATTTATACTTACATACTATATATATGAGTTTCCAATTTAAATAAATTCCTTATATTCAACTACTACACCTTTTTACTACTAAATAAGCATGAAAGGTATTTTCCTTCTCTATATGTGTCTTCATAATTTCTACCAACCCTAAACTGAACTCTTTGGATTTTAGAAACTCCATTTATCATTTACTAGTTGCTATATTTTCAGATTTATTTTCTTTTGAATAAATGTGTATTTTATTATGAAAATAGTAAGACACATCATCTAAATAGAATAGGTTCTGGTCCTAAATAATTTAATAACATATTTTGACCTTTGCCTCTGATGTAAAATATTTCACAATTATTTTCCCTATTTTCTAGAATTATTCTTTACTTAAAAATGTGTCCCTAAATGTGAATAATAAATTAAACAGATTCATTTCAGCCCAAAATATATTTTTATCTCACTCCAAAATTTTCTAAATACTGAGAAAGTTTTTAATTTAATTTTGACAATATGTTTGTCCCACTTTTTAAATTTTAAACACTAGCCACATATTCAATTTCCTAAATTAAATATTAAACAGGGCTAAAAAGTTAAACTTACCCCACTACAGGGTCTATAATATTATTTTAAGAATTTTCAGGGGTCTAGCTACTCATAACAGAGGTGTTTTTCCTAATTTTTATTAAGTCCAGGGGCTAAAACTGATTTTTAAATGAATTTACATGATTTTCTGGAGTTCCAGGGGCTAGATCAGAAGTTTCCGGGGCTAGCTCTTATTTCCCGAGAACCCCAGGAGGTAGCACGTAAGATTTCCAGTCTTTATAACGCGGGGCTGACGTGGACCGTCCGATTTTAAACCGACGGCTGAGATTATAACGTCAAACCGGTACGCGGGGATTTAAAACCTACCGTGCGATTTAAAATAAACGGCGCACAAGCGGCCACGTCGCTCTGATCGAACGCGGGCGGCGCACGGCGGCGGGAAGCGGCGATCTCGCCGGAGACTTTCGGATCTTCGATAATTCTTCCTAGAACTGTGATCTTATGGCATAGATCAGTGGAGGAGAGGTCAGGGATCTCACCTCGGGAGTTTTCTTGAGCTCGGAGGTCCTGGAAGGTGATCGGCGACGAGGACCGAGTTGAATTCACGGCGAGGCTCGTCGGTGCTGTGTTTACACCGCAAGTCACCGAGTTTTCTGCACCTGCAAGGTTCCCCGGAGGCGGTGGATCAAGACCAGCGAGTTAGATCGGAATTTCCGAGCTTAGATCGGCCAGAATTCGCCGGAGAAGTCTCGGTTCTCACCGGAGGAAAATCGGCGGATCGCGTGGGAAAAACAGAACGAGGCCGGGGTTTTTATAGATGGGGGGGCGGCGGCGGGGTGGTTTAGATCAAGTCCGCGTCGCCTATGAACAGAATTCAGCGGGGATACACAGAATTCCCGATCGGTTTTGATTCGGGTGAGAGGGAGTCCGGCGCGAGCGCGAGGTAGAAGACGAGCTGGTGGGTCCCACCTGTCAGCGGAAGGAAACAGCGCGCGCGGCTGCGGGCTGGCGCGGTTGCTGGGTGGGCCGGCTGGTGGGTTTCGGCTCACTGGCCGGTTTTTTTCTGTTTTCTCTTTTTCTTTTTCTATTTCTTTTCTGATTTGAGTTTAATTTGAATTCCAGTTTGAATTTGAATTTTTGCAAAACATGCAACACGTCCAAAAATTTTAAACTTTCCCTCTTAACATGATTTAGGGTCTTAACAATATTTTTGGGGTGTTACACACATAGGGCAACATGTTTCGCGACATCTCGCTTCGTGCCATACCACCAATACCTGCTCTTGAGGTCATGGTACATCTTCGTACTCCCAGGATGAATGGAATAGTCTTAATCATGAGTCTCCTTCAAAATCAATTCACGGATCTCCTTTACTTTAGGCACACAGATTCTTTTCTCGTGCCACACCGTACCTTGTTCATCCTCTCTGAACCCAGGGGCTTTATTTTCCTTGATGAGTTCTCTAATCTCTTGTATCTTCTTGTCATTCTTTTGACCATTGCGGATGTCTTTCTCTAAGGTGGAATCCACTTCCATGGCGATGGCTTCACCACTATTCACCAGACATAGATTGAGTTTTATAACCTCTTCCTTCAATTCTGTAGGCATGTCCTTCAAGCTTAACCTATTGACCTGCACCTTCCGGCTTAAAGCATCTGCCACGACGTTTGCTTTCCCAGGATGATAGTTGATGCCCACATCAAAGTCGTTGATCAGCTCTAACCATCTCCTTTGCCTGAGGTTGGGATCTGGCTGTGTGAAAATATATGTACTTCAAACTCTTATGATCCATATATATCTCTGTCCTCTTCCCCATCAAGTAATGCCGCCAAATCTTCAACGAGTGTACTACTGCAGCTAGCTCTAGGTCATGTGTAGGATAGTTATTCTCGTGTTTCCGGAGCTGCCAGGACGCATAAGCCACGACATGCCCTTCTTGCATGAGAACACATCCCAACCCGTTTCCAGAAGCATCGCAGTACATCGAAAAATTCTTCTGCATATCTGGCATAACTAGCACTGGGGCTGTTGTCAATCTTTCTTTAGTTCCTGGAAACTTGTCTCGCACTGTGGCGTCCATGTGAATGTGACTCCCTTCTCCAACAGTTTGGTGAGGGGTCTCGAGATCTTGGAGAAACCCTCGATAAACCGTCGATAATACCCAGCCAATCCCAAGAAGCTTCGAACTTCCCCGACATTCTCGAGGGTTTTCCACTGCTGTACATCCTCGATCTTGGCGGGGTCTACGGAGATTCCTCCCTCCGAGATTATATGTCCTAAGAAGGGAACTCTCTTCAACCAAAACTCACACTTGCTTAACTTGGCATATAGTTGGTGTTCTCTCAGCTTCTGCAACACCAACCTTAGATGCCTCTCATGTTCTTCTTCATCTTTGGAAAAGATGAGAATGTCATTAATGAAAACCACCACAAATTTGTCCAGATATTCCATGAATACCTTGTTCATGAGATACATGAAGTATGTCGGGGCATTAGTTAGCCCAAAAGGCATGACGGTGTATTCATACAGTCCGTACCGAGATATGAAAGCTGTCTTTGGAATATCAGTTTGCCTTATCTTAAGTTGGTGGTATCCTGACCTGAGATCAATTTTCGAGAACACACAAGCTCCCCTCAACTGATCAAACAAGTCTTCAGTGCGGGGTAATGGGTACTTGTTCTTGATGGTTACATCATTCAACGCACGGTAGTCCACACATAGCCTTTGGGTCCCATCCTTCTTGGGCATAAATATCGCTGGAGCTCCCCATGGTGAGGAACTAGGACGAATGTACCCCTTTCCCGTCAATTCTCTTAAATGATCCTTGAGTTCTCCCAGCTGCTTGGAGTCCATCCGATAAGGTCTCTTGTATATTGGAGCTGTTCCAGGCACTAGCTCAATCGCGAATTCCACTTCTCGATCGTGGGGCATACCTGGCAACTCCTCCGGAAAAACATCTGGATATTCCATGATGATCCTGATCTCCTCCACTTCCACCTCAACTTGATTTAATTTAATGTCCCTCCTAGGCTCTTGTATTGTTATGAACTTTACTATTGTGCCGCTAGGGTGAGTTAGTTCCACCGTTCTGGTCGAACAATGGATGATTCCTTTATGTTTGGTCAACCAATCCATGCCCAAAATAATATCTATCCCTTATGAATCTATCACTATGAGGTTGACAGTAAATACTACCCCATTAATGTCTAGATTCACCTTGGGACACACTTGTCTTGTCCTTATTTCTCCCCCTGGAGAGTTTATGGCTAGCATATGGTTCATTTGTGTTGTTGCTAAATCATGCTTCTTAACAAACCCTTGGGCAATGAATGAGTGGGTAGCACCAGAATCGAACAACAGGGTTGCAATGTGTAAATTGGCAGGAAACTTACCAACTACCACGTCAGGTGCCTCTTGCGCTTCCTCCATGGTCACGTGGTTCACCCGTCCTCGCATCACATTCTGTTGTTGTGGCTGCATGGGCTTCTTCTTTGGGCACTTATGGGCGTAGTTCCCCACTTCACCACAGTTGAAGCATTGCACCCCAACTTTAGATGTCTGGCCTTTGTTGTCTTGGGGTTGGTTCGGTGGTCCTTGTCCTTCTGGTTGAGGTTGATATGTGGGGCGAGGCTGCTGTACAAACTGACGTTGTGGCTGTGCTGGTGCTGACGGAGGCCTGAAGTTCGGGTTGTACCCTCTCGGTGCAGAGTAGGGTACCGCAGCACGGTTCGTCTGCCCTGCGGGTTGCTGCATCAGACATGGGCGGTTGTTGCTACCCAGGCTTGGTGTGACCATCCCGCCTTCCTCTTGTTTTCATTTTCCAAGGCCTTCGGCTTCCTCTCCACCACAAATGCTCTGTCCACCATCTTTTGGAATCTTTTGTACTAGTTGGAGGACATTGCACACTGCATTTCCCCTGTAAGTCCTTCCACAAAGCAGTCCTGTTTCTGCTCATCCGTCTCTATGTCCCGTGGTGCATATCGGGATAGTTGGGTGAATTTAGTGAGGTATTCCCTCACCGTCATGTTTCCTTGCTGCAGCCCCAAGAACTCTTTTCTCTTGTTTTTAAGTTCACCCCTTGGTATGTAGTGGTTGCGGAAGCTACGCTTGAACTCTTCCCAAGTGATGTTCTCAGGGTCATGATGGACGGCCACGTAAGCGGTCCACCAATCAGCAGCAGGTCCATGCAATTGGTGAGAGGCAAACAGCACCATCTCATACCCCTGGCATTGTATGATCCTCATCTTGCTCTCAATGGTCTTTAGCCAATCATCTGCCTCCAGAGGTTCAGCAGCACTTGCAAACTTTGGAGGTTGAGTCCCTAGAAACTCACTCAACCTCGGTTGGCGTGGTGCAGCTTGTGGAGGTGGAGCTTGGTGCAAGTTGGCCACCACTTGAGTTAGACTCTGGATGAGCTGATTCTGATTTTCAAGCATTTGGTGGATGGGATCAACTCCTTCATGGCGACCACCCCTTTCTTGTCCTCCAGAAATATGAGGGTTGCCGGCCTTATCGTTGTTGTTGGCGGGGTTGGCAGCACGACCCTTTCCTCTGCCGGCCATCTATCATGATCAACCAGATGTTAACTTAAAGCATTCCGTATTAACTTCCCAATTTGCTTGTTTTAAACTTAAAATTTTGAGACCTTATTATATTTATATTTTCTGAGGGTTTCATGTCTCACGCGAAATAAATGCACTCTTTATTAATAGGGGTTCACACATCAAAGCAAAACAATCCTGAAGACGAGGTTGTGGACAATTGCCCCTGGCTTCCACAACTTACGTCACACACCAAACATAATCACACCCTTAACTAAGGTAACGACCCGACTACTCGTATCACTGAGCTGGCTCCTCGGGATCTTCCTCATTATTGCGGCTGCCCTCCGACTCCGCTTTGGGTGTGGAGGCTGCTGGGGGAGAAGTGCGGTGATGCCTGCTCGCCCGGCGATCCGGGGAATCAGGAGTCCATGTGTCATTCACGGTGACACACAGTTCATTCCCATCTCCTCTTTCTCTCGCCCTCAAGCTGGCTCGAAGCAACGCTTCAGTCTCCTTCAGGGTGTCACGTACATCCTGAAGCTCCTGCTGACACTCCTGCAGTCGAGTGCTGAGCATAGCAGCATCCTACAAGCACAAGTCCATGTGCTCATGGGAAGTCCCTTGCTGCACTGGCGGGTACTTGTACTCCGTTGTACCACTCTCACACTGGAGGACATACATGTACTTAGTCCTGTCCAGGTGGCGACGGTAGATGTGACTCTGGCAGGTGATTGCCTCCCAGGTGACATCCTTCTCCGCATCGACCTGTGTCGCTCGACAAGCTGGAGAGCGGTGGATCTTGAGCAGCTGATTTTCGTGGATAATTCTCATTTCTGAACTCCACTCTTCTCGCTTCTCACAGATGGTTCGGGTGGAGCTGTAGTGTATGATTAGCTTGCCCGTATTGCCGACGGCTTGGAGCATGCGTCGAAGACGGCGCAACAATCCTCCTACTGCCAATCCGTAGGAGAGATACGTCACCGGACGGTCCTCCTCTCTCAGGGCAAGGGCAACTACGGGAACTCTCCCTCTGGTGGACTTGCGGGCGGTACGGATCATGCGGACCATCTAAAACATAAAGCATTTAAAATTAAGTTATATAAGATTTTAAACAAAAATCCTATTTTGAATAAAAGTTGGGGTAAGATGAATAAAGTGACCCCATTAAATAACACCTTCAACCCACACTTTTGTAAAATAGTTTTTAAGAAAATAGGGTCCTTAAATACGTCCATTTCTACCTAGGTCCACGTTCCTACGGGCAACCTTGGTTCTGATACCACTTCTGTCACACCCGGTTTCTCCGAAGAACAACCGAGTGAATATCACATGTATGCCAGGATCATTTTCTCATACATGTGATGACAAATAGTGAAGCATCATTTATTACAAGCCAGGTGTCAAATATAAATAAGTCTTACATAGCATATGTCTCGAGGGACGATAATAAGTTCATAACATGTAAATAAAATAGCAGCGGAATATTATTCTTGTGGGCTTCGTCACAGGCGTTGCCCGGGAGACTCCATGAACCTAAAATCCTTCTTCGGGTCCGAAGTCTTGGTCATTGAACACCACATCATCCCCTTGACCTGAGAAGCAATTTAAACGAACAAATATGCAAGATTGAGTACCGTTGGTACTCAGCAAGTGTGGGAAAGTTATGTCATGCATAGCTAGAGCAAGGAGAGGTCGAACTCATGGTTAAAGCACTACGCAATTAATACCTATAACCTTAGCTATTAAGCACCTACATTACTACATAGGTGAAATGGTCCCAATCTCCCAACCCATCATCATAATCAAATAACCATAACATCATTTTCAATGTTAAGCTCCCTGCTTAACATCCTCAACTTCCAAAGCCATCTGTAACACCCCAAATTTTGATTCAAAACCCTAAACCATGTTCAGAGGGGAATTTAAAATTTTTTGGACGTGTTGCATGTTTTGCAAAAATTCAAATTCAAACTGGAATTCAAATTAGACTCAAAACAGAAAAGAAATGGAAAAATAAAAAGAGAAAACGGGAAAAACCGGCCAGTGGGCCGAAACCCGCCAGCCGGCCCAATTTCCCCCGCGCCAGCCCGCAGCCGCGCGCCCGCGCTATCCCTCACAGACAGGTGGGACCCACCTGTCATCCCTAACCCCGCGACCCTGGACTCTCCCGCGCGCGCGCGATCTTAACCGATCGGAATACCGCGTCCCTCAGCCCGAATTCCGGTCCCAGAGGAATAAAACTCGATCACAACTGACCCACCGCCCTTCCCCGGCTATAAAAACCCCAGCCCCGATCGGTTTTTCCCACGCGATCGCCGATTTTTACAACGGTGAGCACCGAGACTTCGCCGGTGAATTCTGGCCGATCTAAGCTCGGAAACTCTGATCTAACTCGCTGGTCTTGATCCACCGCCTCCGGGGAGCGTTGCAGGTGCAGAAAACTCGGAGAATTACGGTGTAAACACAGCGCCGACGAGCTTCACCGTGGTTTTGCCTCGGACCTCGCCGCCGATCACTTTCCAGGACCCCCGAGCTCGAGAAAACCCCCGAGGTGAGATCCCTGACCTCCCCTCTACCGATCTATGCCATAAGATCACAGTTTTAGGCAGAATTCTCGAGGATCCGAAACTTTCCGGCGAGATCACCGCTTCCCGCCGCCGTGCGCCGCCGGCAGCGCCGCCCGCGCTCGATCAGAGCGACGTGGCCGCTTGTGCGCCGTTTATTTTAAATCGCACGGTAGGGTTTAAATCCCCGCGTACCGGTTCGATGTTATAATATCAGCCGTCGGTTTAAAATCGGACGGTCCACGTCAGCCCCGCGTTATAAAGACTGGAATTCTTACATGCTACCCCCTGGGGTTCTCTCGAATTAAGAGCTAGCCTCGGAAACTTCTGATCTAGCCCCTGGAACTCCAGAAAATCATGTAAATTCATTTAAAAATCAGTTTTAGCCCCTGGACTTAATAAAAATTAGGAAAAACACCTCTGATAAGTGTAGCTAGACCCCTGGAAATTATGAAAATAATATTATAGACCCTGTAATGGGGTGAGTTCATTATTTTAGCCCTGTTTAGTATTTAATTTAGAAAATTGAATATGTAACTAGTGTTTAAAAATTAAAAAGTGGGACAAACATAATTGTCAAAATTAATTAAAAACTTTCTCAGTACTTAGAAAACTTTGGAGTGAGATAAAAATATATTTTGGGCTGAAATGAATCTGTTTCATTTATTAGTCATATTTATTAGTATAGGGACACATTTTTAAGTAAAGAATAGTTATAGAAAAATAGGGAAAATAATTATGAAATAGTTTACATCAGAGGCCAAGGTTAAAATATGTTATTAAAATAATTTAGGACCAGAACCTATACTGTTTAGATGATGTGTATTACTAATTTCATAATAAAATACACAATTATGCATAGGAATATAAATCTGAGAATATAGCAACTAGTAAATGATAAATGGAGTTTTTAAAAATCCAAAGAGTTCAGTTTAGGGTTGATAGAAATTAGGAAGGCACATATGGAGAAGAAAAATACTTTTCATACATACTTGGTAGTTTAATGTAAGGAATTTATTTAAAACTGAAACACACACACACACACACACACATATATATATATATATATATATATATATATAGTATGTAAGTATAAATATGAACACCAAAGTAGGAATCATACACATATAAATAAAAGTGTATGCAAGCCACAGATCAACACACAAAGTAACCACAACACATATAATGGTGAATGAATTTCATAAATATGAATGTGTGGTTTGTATGAAGTAGAAGTGTGAACTATGTCTTATGATTGTTGTTTTTCTTTTGCTATGTGTGATGGTATGAAGTAGAACCTGTTCAAGAGCAAGTTAACCCTTTCCAAGATCAGGACTACCCATTTCAAGAGCAGCAAGAAGGAGGCAAGTGTCCTTGACCACTTTGATCCTATACTAGGATGTGTAGTTAGAACTATTTGCATTGTCAATTTAAATATGAAACCCATGTTAGGAAGTTTCCCTAGAATTGCATTACCTTGTTTCCTTGTAGCTTGGGTTGGGATTTATTTTATCATGTCATTTATTATTATGCATATGCTTAGCCATGTTTAGAATGGGATATTTGGGATATGAGATCATCAGTTTATTTTACCATACTCTTGAATGAGATATTGTGAGTTATGTAGAGGTAGGGATCAAGGCAAGTTGGATGTTTTGGTTGTGTGCTGGGAGCACGAGACTCGGGTTTGTGTTTAGTACTTGCCTGGATCCTAAGGACCGGTTCATGGAGCATGTAACCCGGCTTTACAGTGCCAACCACATGCTGAGATGGGGCAGCTTGGCCAATTAATTAGGTGTATCCCCGGCGTAGTATGGGTGTGTTGGATGGTGCGGGGAGTAGGTGTCAGCTGGACTACCATATGAACCGCAAGGCTCAAGAGGGGGCCACTGCAGCGGGGTTGGAGCCTCTTGTATGCTGTTAGGGGTGAAACCTCAGTGGGCCCACGCTCGTCGGGAATCCCTTTGTAAAGGCTTCGTAGTGATCTCCTGGCTACACACTTGGGAAGTGTGAATGTGGTTCGTAGCCACTGCCATAATGGAGGTTCTTTTAGTCCACCTGGCAACGGGGGATGAAATCACTACATGTGGGTACAGTGGTACAAACTCTGCAGAGTCAAAACTGTCTTGACAGCCGTGCTCACGGTCAAGAGCGGCCTGGACTTATTCATGATTAGAGAATTGATGGTTTTGGAAGTTAAGCGGGGAGCTTAACATTGGAAATGATGTTATGGTTATTGGATTATGATGACG
Organism: Neostapfia colusana; assembly: GCA_030760725.1. NCBI lineage: Eukaryota > Viridiplantae > Streptophyta > Magnoliopsida > Poales > Poaceae > Neostapfia > Neostapfia colusana. The sequence goes on along the minus strand of JASWHV010000005.1, from coordinate 59,719,088 downwards.
GGATGGGAGATTAGGACCATTTCACCTGTGTAGTAATGTAAGTGCTTAATAAGCTAAGGTGATAGGTATTACTTGCGTAGTGCGTTAACCATGAGTTCAACCTCTCCTTGTTCTAGCCATGCATGACAAAATTTTCCCACACTTGCTGAGTACCATTGGTACTCAACCTTGCATATTTGTTGGTTTATATTGCTGCTCAGGTCAAGATAATGAGGTGGTGTATAATGACCAAGATTTTGGACCCGAGGAAGGTTTTTAGGTTCATGAAGACCCCGGGCAACACCTGTGATGGAGCCCTAAAGAATAATATTCCGCTGCTAGTTTATTTACTTGTGATGAAATTATTATTGTCCATCGAGACATTTACTATGTAAGACTTACTTATATTCGACACCTGGCTTGTAATAAATGATGCTTCACTATTTGTCATCACATGTATGAGAAAATGATCCTGGCATACATGTGATATTCACTTGGTTGTTCTTCGGAAAAACCGGGTGTGACAGAGGTGGTATCAGAGCCAAGGTTGCCCGTAGGAACGGTGGAACTAACTCACCCCAGTGGTACCAGAGTAAAGTTCATAACAATACACGAGCCTAGGAGGGACATTAAATTAAATCAAGTGGAGGTGAAAGTTGAGGAAATCAGGACCATCAGGGAATATCCAGATGTTTTTCCGGAGGAGTTGCCAGGTATGCCTCCCGACCGTGACGTGGAATTCGCAATTGAGCTAGTACCAGGAACAGCCCCGATATACAAGAGACCTTATCGAATGGACTTCAAGCAGCTAGAAGAGCTCAAGGATCATTTGAGAGAATTGACGGAGAAGGGGTATATTCGCCCTAGTTCCTCACCATAGGGAGCTCCGGTGATATTTGTGCCTAAGAAAGACGGAACCCAAAGGTTATGCGTGGATTACCGTGCCTTGAATGAGGTAACCATTAAGAACAAGTACCCATTACCCCGCATTGAAGACTTGTTTGATCAGTTGAGGGGAGCTTGTGTGTTCTCGAAAATTGATCTCAGGTCGGGATACCACCAACTCAAGATAAGGCAATCTGATATTTCCAAGACAGCTTTCGTATCTCGGTACGGACTGTATGAATACACTGTCATGCCTTTCGGGCTAACCAATGCCCCGGCATATTTCATGTACCTCATGAACAAGGTATTCATGGAATATTTGGACAAATTTGTGGTGGTTTTCATAGATGATATTCTCGTCTTCTCCAAAGATGAAGAAGAACATGAGAAACATCTAAGGTTGGTGTTACAGAGGCTGAGAGAACACCAACTATATGCCAAGTTAAGCAAGTGTGAGTTTTGGCTGAAGAGAGTTCCCTTTTTAGGACATATAATCTCGGAGGGAGGAATCTCCGTAGATCCCGCCAAAATCGAGGATATCCAGAAGTGGAAGACCCCTGAAAATGTCGGGGAAGTTCGAAGCTTTTTGGGCTTGGCTGGATACTATCGACGGTTTATTGAGGGATTCTGCAAGATCTCGAGACCTCTCACTAAACTGTTGGAGAAGGGAATCACATTCACCTGGACGCCACAGTGCGAGACGAGCTTTCAAGAGCTAAAGAAGGGATTGACAACAGCCCCAGTGTTGGTTATGCCAGATATGCAGAAGAATTTCACAGTGTACTGCGATGCCTCTGGGAATGGGTTGGGATGTGTTCTCATGCAAGAAGGACATGTCGTGGCATATGCATCCCGGCAGCTTCGGAAGCACGAGAAGAACTATCCTACACATGACCTAGAACTAGCTGCAGTGGTACACGCGTTGAAAATTTGGCGGCACTATTTGATGGGGAAGAGGACAGAGATATATACGGATCATAAGAGTTTGAAGTATAATTCACACAGCCAGATCTCAACCTCAGAAAAAGGAGATGGTTAGAGCTAATCAATGACTTTGATGTGGGCATCAACTATCATCCCGGGAAAGCAAACGTCGTGGCCGATGCTTTGAGTCGGAAAGTGCAGGTCAATAAGTTGATCTTGAAGGACATGCCCGCAGAATTGAAGGACGAGGTTATAAGGCTCAATCTATGTCTAGTAAATAGTGGTGAAGCCATCGCCATGGAAGTGGACTCCACACTCGAGCAAGACATACGCGAGGGCCAAAAGAATGATGAGAAGATACAAGAGATCAGACAGCTCATTAAGGAAAATAAAGCTCCTGGTTTTAGAGAGGATGAACAGGGAACGGTGTGGCACGGGAAAAGGATCTGTGTGCCAGAAGTAAAGGAGATCCGTGAATTAATTTTGAAGGAGGCTCACGATTCTGACTATTCCATTCATCCTGGGAGTACGAAGATGTACCAGGACCTCAAGAGCAGGTATTGGTGGTATGGCATGAAGCGAGATGTCGCGGAACATGTTGCCCTATGTGACACATGTCAGTTGGTGAAAGAAGAACATCAACGACCCGCGGGATTGCTGCAACCACTCAAAGTGCCTGAATGGAAGTGGGAAGAAATCAGCATGGATTTTGGCGTGGGATTGCCTAGGACCCAATCCGGGTATGATTCAATATGGGTCATTATTGATCGGCTAACCAAGGTAGCTCATTTCATTCCTGTGAAAGAAAGCTACAGCGGATCCAAATTGGCAGAATTGTACATGTCAAGGATTGTGTGTTACCATGGAGTGCCAAAGAAGATAGTGTCGGACCGAGGGACACAGTTCACCTCGAGGTTTTGGCAAAAGTTGCATGAAACCATGGGAACCCATCTGAATTTCAGCTCTGCCTATCATCCCCAAACTGACGGGCAGACGGAGAGAACCAATCAGATCCTTGAAGATATGTTAAGGGCATGTGCACTCAAAAACAATAGGAGTTGGGACAAGAACTTACCGTATGCGGAGTTTTCCTATAACAACAGCTATCAAGCTAGTATGAAAATGTCACCGTTCGAAGCTTTGTATGGAAGGAAGTGCAGAACTCCCCTATTTTGGAACCAAACAGGAGAAAGTAAAGTGTTTGGTCCAGAAGTGCTACAAGAAGCCGAGGCAAAGGTGAGGGAGATTCGCAACAATTTGAGGATAGCACAAACACGCCAAAAGAGCTATGCCGATGTACGAAGAAGAGAGCTTGTTTTCAACGTGGGAGACTATGTTTATCTCAAGGTGTCCCCTATCAGAGGGCTTCATCGGTTCAAGGTGAAAGGGAAGTTGTCACCTCGATACATCGGACCCTTTCAAGTTTTGGAAAGAAAAGGTGAGGTGGCGTACCAACTAGAGTTACCGGTTCATCTATCGGATGTACACGATGTATTCCATGTGTCACAACTCAAGAAATGTCTGAGGACGCCTGAAGAGGTGTTACCCATGAATGAAGTGGATGTAGCTGAGGATTTGTCTTATGCCGAGCAACCATACAAGATTTTGGAGACGATGGAACGCCTCACCAGAAACAAGAGAATCCGGATGTGCAAGGTGCAGTGGAAGCATCACTCAGAAGAGGAAGCCACCTGGGAACGGGAAGATGAGCTCAAGGCACAATTTCCGGAATTGTTTTCTTAGAAACACCAATCTCGAGGACGAGATTTCTTTTAAGGGGGGTAGAGCTGTAACACCCCAAATTTTGATTCAAAACCCTAAACCATGTTCAGAGGGGAATTTAAAAATTTTTGGACGTGTTGCATGTTTTGCAAAAATTCAAATTCAAACTGGAATTCAAATTAGACTCAAAACAGAAAAGAAATGGAAAAAGAAAAAGAGAAAACGGGAAAAACCGGCCAGTGGGCCGAAACCCGCCAGCCGGCCCAATTTCCCCCGCGCCAGCCCGCAGCCGCGCGCCCGCGCTATCCCTCACAGACAGGTGGGACCCACCTGTCATCCCTAACCCCGCGACCCCGGACTCTCCCGCGCGCGCGCGATCTTAACCGATCGGAATACCGCGTACCTCAGCCCGAATTCCGGTCCTAGAGGAATCAAACTCGATCACAACTGACCCACCGCCCTTCCCCGGCTATAAAAACCCCAGCCCCGATCGGTTTTTCCCACGCGATCGCCGATTTTTACTCCGGTGAGCACCGAGACTTCGCCGGTGAATTCTGGCCGATCTAAGCTCGGAAACTCTGATCTAACTCGCTGGTCTTGATCCACCGCCTCCGGGGAGCGTTGCAGGTGCAGAAAACTGGGAGAATTACGGTGTAAACACAGCGCCGACGAGCTTCGCCGTGGTTTTGCCTCGGACCTCGCCGCCGATCACTTTCCAGGACCCTCGAGCTCGAGAAAACCCCCGAGGTGAGATCCCTGCCTCCCCTCTACCGATCTATGCCATAAGATCACAGTTTTAGGCAGAATTCTCGAGGATCCGAAACTTTCCGGCGAGATCGCCGCTTCCCGCCGCCGTGCGCCGCCGGCAGCGCCGCCCGCGCTCGATCAGAGCGACGTGGCCGCTTGTGCGCCGTTTATTTTAAATCGCACGGTAGGGTTTAAATCCCCGCGTACCGGGTCGATGTTATAATCTCAGCCGTCGGTTTAAAATCGGACGGTCCACGTCAGCCCCGCGTTATAAAGACTGGAATTCTTACGTGCTACCCCCTGGGGTTCTCTGGAATTAAGAGCTAGCCTCGGAAACTTCTGATCTAGCCCCTGGAACTCCAGTAAATCATGTAAATTCATTTAAAAATCAGTTTTAGCCCCTGGACTTAATAAAAATTAGGAAAAACACCTCTGATAAGTGTAGCTAGACCCCTGGAAATTATGAAAATAATATTATAGACCCTGTAATGGGGTGAGTTCATTATTTTAGCCCTGTTTAGTATTTAATTTAGAAAATTGAATATGTAACTAGTGTTTAAAAATTAAAAAGTGGGACAAACATAATTTTCAAAATTAATTAAAAACTTTCTCAGTACTTAGAAAACTTTGGAGTGAGATAAAAATATATTTTGGGCTGAAATGAATCTGTTTCATTTATTAATCATATTTATTAGTATAGGGACACATTTTTAAGTAAAGAATAGTTATAGAAAAATAGGGAAAATAATTATGAAATAGTTTACATCAGAGGCCAAGGTTAAAATATGTTATTAAAATAATTTAGGACCAGAACCTATACTGTTTAGATGATGTGTATTACTAATTTCATAATAAAATACACAATTATGCATAGGAATATAAATCTGAGAATATAGCAACTAGTAAATGATAAATGGAGTTTTTAAAAATCCAAAGAGTTAAGTTTAGGGTTGATAGAAATTAGGAAGGCACATATGGAGAAGAAAAATACTTTTCATACATACTTGGTAGTTTAATGTAAGGAATTTATTTAAAACTGAAACACATACATATATATATATATATATACATATATATATATAGTATGTAAGTATAAATATGAACACCAAAGTAGGAGTCATACACATATAAATAAAAGTGTATGCAAGCCACAGATCAACACACAAAGTAACCACAACACATATAATGGTGAATGAATTTCATAAATATGAATGTGTGGTTTGTATGAAGTAGAAGTCTGAATTATGTCTTATGATTGTTGTTTTTCTTTTGCTATGTGTGATGGTATGAAGTAGAACCTGTTCAAGAGCAAGTTAACCCTTTCCAAGATCAGGACTACCCATTTCAAGAGCAGCAAGAAGGAGGCAAGTGTCCTTGACCACTTTGATCCTATACTAGGATGTGTAGTTAGAACTATTTGCATTGTCAATTTAAATATGAAACCCATGTTAGGAAGTTTCCCTAGAATTGCATTACCTTGTTTCCTTGTAGCTTGGGTTGGGATTTATTTTATCATGTCATTTATTATTATGCATATGCTTAGCCATGTTTAGAATGGGATATTTGGGATATGAGATCATCAGTTTATTTTACCATACTCTTGAATGAGATATTGTGAGTTATGTAGAGGTAGGGATCAAGGCAAGTTGGATGTTTTGGTTGTGTGCTGGGTGCACGAGACTCGGGTTTGTGTTTAGTACTTGCCTGGATCCTAAGGACCGGTTCATGGAGCGTGTAACCCGGCTTTACAGTGCCAACCACATGCTGAGATGGGGCAGCTTGGCCAATTAATTAGGTGTATCCCCGGCGTAGTATGGGTGTGTTGGATGGTGCGGGGAGTAGGTGTCAGATGGACTACCATATGAACCGCAAGGCTCAAGAGGGGGCCACTGCAGCGGGGTTGGAGCCTCTTGTATGCTGTTAGGGGTGAAACCTCAGTGGGCCCACGCTCATCGGGAATCCCTTTGTAAAGGGTTCGTAGTGATCTCCTGGCTACATACCTGGGAAGTGTGAATGTGGTTCGTAGCCACTGGCATAATGGAGGTTCTTTTAGTCCACCCGGCAACGGGGGATGAAATCACTACATGTGGGTACAGTGGTACAAACTCTGCAGAGTCAAAACTGTCTTGACAGCCGTGCTCACGGTCAAGAGCATCCTGGACTTATTTATGATTAGAGAATTGATGGTTTTGGAAGTTAAGCGGGGAGCTTAACATTGGAAATGATGTTATGGTTATTGGATTATGATGACGGGATGGGAGATTAGGACCATTTCACCTGTGTAGTAATGTAAGTGCTTAATAAGCTAAGGTGATAGGTATTACTTGCGTAGTGCGTTAACCATGAGTTCAACCTCTCCTTGTTCTAGCCATGCATGATAAAATTTTCCCACACTTGCTGAGTACCATTGGTACTCAACCTTGCATATTTGTTGGTTTATATTGCTGCTCAGGTCAAGATAATGAGGTGGTGTATAATGACCAAGATTTTGGACCCGAGGAAGGTTTTTAGGTTCATGAAGACCCCGGGCAACGCCTGTGATGGAGCCCTAAAGAATAATATTCCGCTGCTAGTTTATTTACTTGTGATGAACTTATTATTGTCCATCGAGACATTTACTATGTAAGACTTACTTATATTCGACACCTGGCTTGTAATAAATGATGCTTCACTATTTTTCATCACATGTATGAGAAAATGACCCTGGCATACATGTGATATTCACTTGGTTGTTCTTCGGAAAAACCGGGTGTGACACCATCAATCCTCTAATCATGAATAAGTCCAAACCGCTCTTGACCGTGAGCACGGCTGTCATGACAGTTTTGACTCTGCAGAGTTTGCACCACTGTGCCCACATGTAGTTATTTCATCCCCCGTTGCCGGGTGGACTAAGAGAACCTCCATTATGCCAGTGGCCACGAACCACATTCACACTTCCCAGGTGTGTAGCCAGGAGATCACTACGAAGCCTTTACAAAGGGATTCCCGACGAGCGTGGGCCCACTTAGTTTTCACCCCTAATAGCATACAAGAGGTTCCAACCCCGCTGCAGTGGCCCCCTCTTGAGCCTTGCGGTTCATATGGTAGTCAAGCTGACACCTATTCCCCGCACCATCTAACACACCCATACTACGCCGGGGATACACCTAATTAATTGGCCAAGCTGCCCCATCTCAGCATGTGGTTGGCACGGTAAAGCAAGGTTACATGCTCCATGAACCGGTCCTTAGGATCCAGGCAAGTACTAAACACAAACCCGAGTCTCGTGCACCCAGCACCAACCAAATAGTCCAACTTGCCTCGATACCTACCTCTACATAACTCATAATATCTCATTCAAGAGTAAGGTAAATAAATTGATGATCTCTTACCCCAATTATTCCATTCTAAGCATGGCTAAGCATAAACATATAAATAAATGACATGATAAAATAAATCCCAACCCAAGCTACAAGGAAACAAGATAATGCAATTCTAGGGAAACTTCCTAGCATGGGTTTCATATTTCAATTGACAATGCAAATAATTGTATCTACACATCCTAGCATAGGATCAAAGTGGTCAAGGACACTTGCCTTCTTCCTGCTGCTCTGGGAATGGATAGTCCTGATCTTGAAAGGGAAGAACTTGCTCTGGGGCAGGTTCTACTCATGCCAACACACATAGCAAAAGAAAACAACAATCCATAAGACATAGTTCACACTTTCACTCCACACATACATACATATGGTAGTTATTCACATTTCTAAGTGTTGTGGTTACTCTATATGTGTTGATTTTTAGCCTACATGCACTTTTAAACATATGTATATTATTTCTAACTTTTGTATTCAGATTTCTGTTTGCACACTATATATGACTTTCCAATTTAAATAAGTTCTTTAACACACTCTTTAGCTACCAAGTTTGCATGGAAGATAATTTCCTACTTCAAATGGGCTTTCAGATCTTCTACTAAATCCTAAACTGAAGTCTTTGGGTTTGGAGACTTTATTTATCATTTTCTAGTTATGCATACCTATTTTCCTATATTTTCCAGATTTATTTTCTATGCCTAAAGGTGAGTTTTATTATGAAAATAGTAAGACACCTCATCTAAACAGAATAGGTTCTGATCTAAAATGTTCAATAATTTATATTTGAACTTTCTCTATGATGTGGAACAATTTAAATTTATTTTACTAGTTTTTAGAAATATTTCCTAGCCAAAAATATGTTTCTAAGAAATATGAATATCATTTAGACAGAATTCATTTCAGCCAAAAATCTATTTCTAACTCATTCTAAAGTTTTCCAAGTGCTAGTGAAGTTTAAATTTGAATTTACAATGTGTTTGCCTCACCTTTTAAATTTTAAATCCTAATCACATATTCAAATTCCTAAATTTAATATCATATAGGGTTAAAAAGGTAAACTCACCCTTATTTCATAAATTTTCAGGGGTCTAACTACACATAACAGAGGGGTGTTGCTAATTTTTATTAAGTCCAGGGGCTAGAACTGATTTTTAATTGAATTTACATGAATTTCTGAAGTTCCAGGGGCTAGATCAGAAGTTTCTGGGGCTAGCTCGTGTTTTCCGAGATCCCCAGGAGGTAGCGCGTAAGAATCCCGGCCTTTATAATGCGGGGCCGACGTGGACCGTCCGATTTTAAACAGACGGCTCAGATCATATCGCCGAACCGGTACGTGCGGGTTTTAATTCTACCGTGCGATTTAAAATAGACGGCGCATAAGCGGCCACGTCGCTCTGACCGTGCGAGGGCGGCGCACGGCGGCAGGAGGCGGCGATCTCGCCGGTAAACTTCGGATCTTCGTCTATTCTTCATAAAACTGGGATTTCATGGCATAGATCGGTAGAGGGGAGGTCGGAGATCTCACCTCGAGGTTTTTCTTGAGCTCGGAGGTCCTAGAAGGCGGTCGGCGTCGAGGTCCGAGGTGGAACCGCTGCGGTGCTCGTCGGAGCTGTGCCTAGAGCGCAAACCACCGAGTTTTCTGCACCTGCGTGATTCCCCGGAGGCGGTGGAACACGATCAGCGCGTTAGATCAGAAAATTGGAGCAGAGATCGAGAGAAATCGGTGATCGGAGCTTCGGTTCTCACCGGGAGGAAAAACAGCCGATCGTGGGGAAAAAACGGGGCGATGCCGGTGTTTTTATAGACGGGGGAGGGCGGCGTGTTTGTTTAGATCGATCCGGAGTCGTCCGGGACTGGGAGTCGGGCTGGGAACGCGGAATTCCGGAGTCGGTTGCGATCGGGCGCGCGCGGAAGAGTCCGGCTGTTGGCGCGAGCGGGAGGTGAGGGATGACACGTCGGCCCCGCGTGTCAGTGAGAGGGAGAGGGGAGCACGCGGCTGCGGGCTGGCGCGGGGGCGGGTGGGCCGGCTGGTGGGTTTCGGCCCACTGGCCGGGGGTTTTGTTTTTTCTTTTTCTTTTTCTTTTCAGTTTTGAGTTGAATTTGAATTCCAATTTGAATTTGAATTTCTGCACCACATGCAATACGTCCAAAAATTTTTAAATTCCCCTCTTAACAGGTTTTGGGGTGTTACATAGGATATTAATTTCAGAAATTTGAATATGTGACTAGGATTTAAATTTAAAAGGTAAAGCAAACACATGTGCAAATTCAAATTTAAACTCTCCTACCACTTGGAAAACTTTAGAATGAGTTAAAAATAGTTTTTAGGCTGAAATGAAATCTGCCTAAGTGTTGCTCATTTTTTTATTTTCTCTAGAGACACATTTTAGGCTAGGAAATAATTCTAAAAACTAGTAAAATAAATTTATTTTGTTCCACATCAGAGAGGAAGTTCAAAAATATATTATTGAACATTTTAGATCAGAACCTATTCTGTTTAGATGATATGTCTTACTATTTTCATAGTAAAGTTCACTTTTAGGTATAAAAAATAAATCTAAAAATAATGGAAAATAAGTATCCATAATTAGAAAATGATAAATGAGGTCTCCAAATCCAAAAACTTCAATTTAGGATTTGGTAGAAGATCTGAAAACCTATTTGGAGTAGGAAATTATCTTTCATGCAAACTTGGTAGCTAAGAACTGTATTAATTAAATATAAAGAATTTGTTCAAATTGAAATTCATATATAGTGTGCAAATAGAAATCTGAGTACAAAAGTTAGAAATAATATACATATGTTTAAAAGTGCATGTAGGCCAAAAATCAACACATGTAGGGTAACCACAACACTTAGAAATGTGAATGACTTTCATATGTATGTATGTATGGTTTGCATGAGTGAAAGTGTGAACTATGGCTTATGGATTGTTGTTTTCTTTTGCTATGTGTATTGGCATGAGTAGAACCTGCCCCAGAGCAAGTTCTCCCCTTCCAAGACCAAGACTTTCCATTCCCAGAGCAGCAGGAAGAAGACAAGTGTCCTTGACCACTTTGATCCTATACTAGGATGTGTAGTTAGAATTTAATTGCATTGTCAAGTTGAAATATGATACCCAAGCTAGGAAGTTTCCCTAGAATTGCATTATCTTGTTTCCTTGTAGCTTGGGTTGGGACTTGTTTTATTATGTCATTCATTCATATTACTAATGCTTAGCCAAGCTTAGAATGGGATAAGTGGGATATGAGATCATCAACTTGTTTACCTTACTCTTGAATGAGACATTATGAGTTATGTAGAGGTAGGGATCGAGGCAAGTTGGATGATTTGGTTGGTGCTGGGTGCACGAGACTCGGGTTTGTGTTTAGTACTTGCCTAGATCCTAAGGACTGGTTCATGGAGCATGTAACCTGGCTTTACCGTGCCAACCACATGCTGAGATGGGGCAACTTGGCCAATTAATTAGGTGTATCCCCGGCGTAGTATGGGTGTGTTGGATGGTGCGGGGAATAGGTGTCAGCTGGACTACCATATGAACCGCAAGGCTCAAGAGGGGGCCACTGCAGCGGGGTTGGAGCCTCTTGTATGCTGTTAGGGGTGAAACCTCAGTGGGCCCACGCTCGTCGGGAATCCCTTTGTAAAGGCCTTGTAGTGATCTCCTGGCTACACACCTGGGAAGTGTGAATGTGGTTCGTGGCCACTGGCATAATGGAGGTTCTTTTAGTCCACCCGGCATCGGGGGATGAAATCACTACATGTGGGTACAGTGGTGCAAACTCTGCAGAGTCAAAACTGTCATGACAGCCGTGCTCACGGTCAAGAGCGGCATGGACTTATTCTTGATTAGAGGATGATGAATTGGGAAGTTGTGGATGTTAAGAGGGAAGCTTAACATTGGAGATGAGACTATGTTTACTTGATAATGATGATGGGTTGAGGGATTGGGATCCATTTCACCTGTGTAGTAATGTAGGTGCTTAATAAGCTAAGGTGATAGGTAGTAATTGCGTAGTGCTTTAACCATGAGTTCAACCTCTCCTTGCTCTATCCATGCATGACATAACTTTCCCACACTTGCTGAGTACCCACGGTACTCAAACTTGCTTTTCTGTTGGTTTATATTGCTGCTCAGGTCAAGAGAATGATGTGGTGTTTAATGACCAAGACTTTGGTCCCGAGGAAGGATTCTAGGTTCACGGAGTCCCCCGGGCAACGCCTGTGACGGAGCCCACAAGATTTATATTCCACTTTTGTTTTATTTACATATTATGAACTTATTATCGTCCATCGAGACTTATGCTATGTAAGACTTGAATAACTGGCTTGTAATATGATGATGCTTCACTATTTGTCATCACATGTATGAGAAAATGATCCTGGCATACATGTCATATTCACTCGGTTGTTCTTCGGAGAAACCGGGTGTGACAGCGAATCCGGAAGAGACAAGGGAAATTCAGCGACAAGTTCAAGATCTTTTGAACCGTGGGTATATTCGTGAAAGCCTTAGTCCTTGTTATGTTCCTGTTCTTTTGGTTCCTAAGAAAGATGGTAGCTGGCGCATGTGTGTTGATTGTAGAGCGATTAATAACATTACTATTCGATATCGTTATCATATTCCTCACTTAGATGACATGCTTGATGAATTGAGTGGTGCTATTATTTTCACAAACATTGACTTGCGTAGTGATTACCACCAAATTAGAATGGCACTAGAAGATGAATGGAAAACTGCATTTAAAACCAAGTTTGGACTTTATCAGCGGTTAGTAATGCCTTTTGGTTTAACTAATGCACCTAGCACTTTTATGTGATTAATGACGAGGTTTTACGTCCTTTTATTGGAAAATTTGTTGTGGTTTACTTCGATGATATCCTCATTTACAGCAAGTCATATGACGAACATCTTAATCACTTACGTGCTGTTTTCAGTGTCTTGAGAGATGCACGTTTGTTTGGTAACCTCGAAAAGTGCATCTTTTGCACCAATCGAGTTTTGTTTCTTGGATATGTCGTTTCATCGCAGGGAATTTAGATTGATGAGGTAAAAATTGCGACAATCACTAGCTGGCCAACTCCATCGACCGTCACGCAGGTGCGTAGTTTTCTTGGTCTTGCAGGTTTTTATCGATGCTTTGTGCGGGATTTCAGCACCATTGCAGCACCTCTCCATGAACTGACGAAGAAGGGAGTGCAGTTTTGATGGGGCGAACAGCAGCAACAAGCTTTTGATGTTCTCAAATCAAAGCTTACACAAGCACCATTGCTACAACTTCCTGATTTTGACAAGACATTTGAGCTAGAACGTGATGCAAGCGGCATTGGTATTGGAGGTGTTCTCATACAAGGAGGTAAACCCGTTGCATTCTTTAGTGAAAAATTGCATGGTCCTTCTATGAATTATTCTACTTATGATAAGGAATTGTATGCCTTAGTGCGAGTTCTACAAACTTGGCAACATTACCTGTGGTCTAAAGAGTTCGTCATACATTCCGATCATGAATCTTTTAAGTATCTTAAGTGTCAAAACAATCTGAATAAACGACATGCTAAATGGATTGAGTTCATAGAATTATTTCCATACATCATTAAGCATAAGAAAGGGAAGAAGAATGTTATTGCAGATGCATTATCTAGACGTTGCACCATGCTGTCCCAACTTGATCATAAAATATTTGGTTTAAAAACAATAAAAGGATTATATCCTACAGATTTGGACTTCAAAGATGCCTTTGAAAATTGTAGAGAAGGAAGAACATGGAATAAATATGTACTACGGGAGGGCCTCCTGTATCGTTCTAACAAGCTATGTGTTCCTGCTAGTTCTGTTCGCCTATTACTTTTGCAGGAAGCACATGGAGGAGGTTTGATAGGACATTTTGGAGTGAAGAAAATGGAGGACGTGCTGGCCACACACTTCTTTTGGCTAAAGATGAGATGTGATGTCGAGCGCTATGTGTCACGATGCACTACTTGCAATAAAGCTAAGTCTCTACTTAACCACCATGGTCTTTATATGCCTCTTCCTGTTCCTAGTGTACCTTGGCAGGATATTTCCATGGATTTTATTTTGGGATTGCCTAGGACTAAGAGGGGAGGGATAGTATTTTTGTGGTTGTTGATCGTTTCTCCAAAATGGCACATTTCATACCTTGTCATAAGAATGATAATGCCTCACACATTGTTGATTTGTTTATGACGGAAATTATTCGTTTACATGGTGTGCCAAATACCATTGTTTCTGATCTTGATGCAAAATTTTGAAGTCATTTTTGGAGAACTTTGTGGTATAAATTGGGAACCAAGCTACTGTTTTCAACCACATGTCACCCACAAACCGATGGACAAACTGAGGTCAGGTCCTCTTGAAGTTCAAGCTCTTCCATTGGTACTTGCTCCTCTGGTACTCTCAAGCACTTCTTGAGCTGGGATACATGAAACACGTCATGTACGTCGGAGAGATATGTTGGGAGCTCTAGTTGATAGGCTACTTCTCTCCGCTTGTCCAAAATTTTAAATGGTCCGATGTAGCGAGGTGCTAGCTTGCCTTTGACGTTGAAACGTCGTTGGCCACGGATAGGTGATACCTTAAGGTATACGAAGTCTCCTACTTTGAAAGTTAACTTCCTTCGCCTATTGTCCGCATATCCTTTCTGTCGTGACTGAGCAGCCTTCAAGTTTTCTCGTACGGTTTGGACTTGCTTTTCATCCTCTTGTAGCACTTCTGGTCCAAACACTTGGTTCTCTCTGGTCCCATTCTAAAACAGCGGTGTCCTACACCGTCTACCATATAATGCTTCAAAAGGTGACATCTTCAAGCTAGCTTGATAGCTGTTGTTATAGGAGAATTCAGCGTATGGTAAACTCCTATCCCATCTACGCCCACATTTCAAGGCGCAAAACTCCTATCCCATCTGCGCCCACATTTCAAGGCGCAAGCCCTCAACATGTCCTCCAAAATTTGGTTTGTCCTTTCGGTTTGTCCATCGGTTTGTGGGTGATAGGCGGAGCTAAAATCCAATCGTGTACCCATAGCTTTCTGCAGCTTCCTCCAAAATATAGAGGTAAACTGAGAACCTCGATCTGAGACTATCCTCCTTGGGACTCCATGATGGCACACGATCTGCTCTATGTACAACTCGGCTAATTGCGCAATGTTGAACTTGGCCCTTACAGGGAGAAAATGGGCTGTTTTCATCAATCGGTACACGATAACCCAGATGGAGTCATAACCCGACTGAGTACGTGGCAATCCGACGATGAAATCCATACTGATGTCCTCCTACTTCCACTCGGGTACCTTCAAGGGTTGCAACAATCCAGTGGGTCCTTGATGTTCGGCCTTCACCCGTTGGCATGTGTCACATAGGGCAACATATTCGGCTATGTCCCTTTTCATACCATCCCACCAATAACAAGTCTTCAAGTCCTTGTACATTTTGTTACTTCCGGGACGTATGGAATAGGGTGAATCATGTTCCTCTTTTAATATGGTGTCGCGGATGTGCTTTACGTTAGGCACACAAATCCTTTCTCCTAGCCAAAGCGTACCCTTCCCATCTTTTTTGAAATCCTTCTCTATTCCTTGTCGGATCCTTTCCTTGATCTCCTTGATCTCCTCATCCGTTGCTTGGCCATCTCTTATCTCTTGCTCCAATGAAGAGTGGATCTCCGTCACTTCCATGTTGTTCAAGAATCCGAGGTGTAACCGTTCGAACTCCTTACGTAGTTCGGGTGGTAGCTCCCGAACCGTGAGTTGGTAACATGCTCCCTTCCGGCTCAATGCATCAGCTACTACATTGGCCCTCCCAGGGTGGTAGTTGATTCCAGCATCGTAATCCTTGATTAGTTCCAACCATCGACGTTGCCTCAAATTCAGGTCCGTTTGTGTAAATATGTACTTGAGGCTTTTATGATCCGTATAGATCTCACATCAATACCAAGGATATAATGTATCCAAATCTTCAATGCATGCACTACTACTGCTAGCTCCAAGTCATGTGTAGGATAATTAAGCTCGTGCTTCTTTAATTGTCATGAGGCATAGGCTACAACCTGTCCTTCTTGCATGAGCACACATCCGAGCCCTTTTCTGGATGCGTCACAATATATGTCAAAGCTCTTGCTCACGTCCGGCAATACAAAAACCGGAGCTGTGGTTAGCCTTTTCTTGAGTTCCTCAAAACTTTCTTGGCATGCTGGTGTCCATTGGAAGGCTTTTCCCTTCGTTAGCAACTCCGTCATAGGCTTTGCTGTCTTAGAGAAGTCCTTGATGAAGCGTTGGTAGTATCCAGCAATCCCAAGAAAACTCCAAATACCCCTCACGTTTTGCGGTTGGTTTCATTTCAGAACATCTCCCACTTTTTCGGGATCTACTGATACTCCCATATAAAGCTTCGAACGGTGACATCTTCATACTAGCTTGATAGCTGTTATTATAGGAGAATTCCGCATACGATAAGTTCTTGTCCCAACTC
This sequence comes from Neostapfia colusana, assembly GCA_030760725.1. Classification (NCBI taxonomy): domain Eukaryota; kingdom Viridiplantae; phylum Streptophyta; class Magnoliopsida; order Poales; family Poaceae; genus Neostapfia; species Neostapfia colusana. The sequence continues at coordinate 59,702,992 of JASWHV010000005.1, read as the reverse complement.
CGATTGTTTTTGAGTGCACATGCCCTCAGCATATCTTCAAGGATCTGATTGGTTCTTTCCGTCTGCCCATCAGTTTGGGGATGATAGGCAGAGCTAAAGTTCAGATGGGTTCCCATGGTTTCGTGCAACTTCTGCCAGAACCTTGAGGTGAACTGTGTCCCTCGATCCGACACAATCTTCTTTGGCACTCCATGGTAACACACGATCCTTGACATGTACAACTCTGCCAATTTGGATCCGCTGTAGCTTTCTTTCACTGGGATGAAGTGAGCTACCTTCGTTAGCGTATCAATGATGACCCATATCGAATCATATCCTGATTGGGTCCTAGGCAATCCCACGATGAAATCCACGCTGATTTCTTCCCATTTCCATTCAGGCACTTTGAGTGGTTGCAATAATCCCGCGGGTCGTTGATGTTCTGCTTTCACCAACTGACATGTGTCACATAGGGCAACATGTTCCGCGACATCTCTCTTCATGCCATACCACCAATACCTGCTCTTGAGGTCCTGGTACATTTTCGCACTCCCAGGATGAATGGAATAGTCAGAATCATGAGCCTCCTTCAAAATGAATTCACGGATCTCCTTTACTTCTGGCACACAGATTCTTTTCCCGTGCCACACCGTTCCTTGTTCATCTTCTCTAAAACCAGGAGCTTTATTTTCCTTGATGAGTTGTCTGATCTCTTGTATCTTCTCGTCATTCTTTAGACCCTCGCGTATGTCTCGCTCGAGTGTGGAGTCCACTTCCATGGTGATGGCTTCACCGCTATTTATCAGGCATAGATTAAGCCTTATAACCTCGTCCTTCAATTCTGCAGGCATGTCCTTCAAGCTCAACTTATTGACCTGCACTTTCCGACTTAAAGCATCGGCCACGACGTTTGCTTTCCCAGGATGATAGTTGATGCCCACATCAAAGTCATTGATTAGCTCTAACCATCTCCTTTGTCTGAGGTTGAGATCTGGCTGTGTGAATATGTACTTCAAACTCTTATGATCCGTATATATCTCTGTCCTTTTCCCCATCAAATAGTGCCGCCAAATTTTCAACGCTGTACCACTGCGGCTAGTTCTAGATCATGTGTAGGGCAGTTTTTCTCATGCTTCCGGAGTTGTCGGGATGCATAAGCCACGACATGCCCTTCTTGCATGAGAACACATCCCAACCCGTTTCCAGAGGCATCGCAGTACACCGTAAAGTTCTTTTGCATATCTGGCATAACCAGCACTGGGGCTGTTGTCAATCTTTTCTTTAACTCCTGAAAACTCGTCTCGCACTGTGGCGTCCATGTGAATGTCATTCCCTTCTCCAACAGTTTGGTGAGAGGTCTCGAGATCTTGGAGAATCCCTCAATAAACCGTCGATAGTATCCAGCCAATCCCAAAAAGCTTCGAACTTCCCCGACATTTTCAGGGGTCTTCCACTTCTGTATATCCTCGACTTTGGCAGGATCCACGGAGATTCCTCCCTCCGAGATTATATGTCCTAAGAAGGGAACTCTCTTCAGCCAAAACTCACACTTGCTCAACTTGGCATACAGTTGGTGTTCTCTCAGCCTCTGCAACACCAACCTTAGATGTTTCTCATGTTCTTCTTCATCTTTGGAGAAGACGAGAATGTCATCTATGAAAACCACCACAAATTTGTCCAGATATTCCATGAATACCTTGTTCATGAGATACATGAAGTATGCCGGGGCATTAGTTAGCCCGAAAGGCATGACAGTGTATTCATACAGTCCGTACCGCGATACGAAAGCTGTCTTGGGAATATCAGATTGCCTTATCTTGAGTTGGTGGTATCCCGACCTGAGATCAATTTTCCAGAACACACAAGCTCCCCTCAACTGATCAAACAAGTCTTCAATGCGGGGTAATGGGTACTTGTTCTTGATGGTTACCTCATTCAAGGCACGGTAATCCACGCATAACCTTTGGGTTCCGTCCTTCTTGGGCACAAATATCACCGGAGCTCCCCATGGTGAGGAACTAGGGCGAATATACCCCTTCTCCGTCAATTCTATCAAATGATCCTTGAGTTCTTCTAGCTGCTTGGAGTCCATCCGATAAGGTCTCTTGTATATCGGGGCTGTTCCAGGCACTAGCTCAATTGCGAACTCCACTTCACGATCGGGAGGCATACCTGGCAACTCCTCCGGAAAAACATCTGGATATTCCCTGATGGTCCTGATTTCATCAACTTTCACCTCAACTTGATTTAATTTAATGTCCCTCTTGGGCTCGTGTATTGTTATGAACTTTACTCTTGTGCCACTAGGGTAAGTTAGTTCCACCGTTCTGGTTGAACAATGGATGATTCCTTTATGTTTTGTCAACCAATCCATGCCCAAAATAATATCTATCCCTTGTGAATCTATCACTATGAGGTTAGCAATAAATACTACCCCATTAATGTCTAGGTTCACTTTGGGACACACTTGTCTTGTCCTTATTTCTCCACCTGGAGAGTTTATGGCTAGCATATGGTTCATTTGTGTGGTTGCTAGGTCATGCTTCTTAACAAACCCTTGAGCAATGAACGAGTGGGTAGCACCAGAATCAAACAGCAGGGTTGCAATGTGTAAATTGGCAGGAAACTTACCAACTACCACGTCGGGTGCCTCTCGTGCTTCCTCCATAGTGACGTGGTTCACCCGTCCTCTCATTACATTCTGCTGTTGTGGCTGCGTGGGCTTCTTCTTTGGGCATTTGTTGGCGTAGTGCCCCACTTCTCCGCAGCTAAAACATTGCACCCCAACCTTAGGTGCCTGGCCTTTGCTGTCTTGGGGTTGGTTTGGAGGTCCTTGTACTGCTGGTCGAGGTGGATATGCAGGGCGAGGCTGCTGTACAAACTGACGTTGTGGCTGTGCTGGTGCTGCCGGAGGCCTGTAGTTCGGGTTGTACCCTCTTGGTGCTGAGTAGGGTACCGCAGCACGGTTCGTCTGCCTTGCAGGTTGCTGCATCAGACGTCGGCGGGTGTTGCTCCCTGATGCTTGATGTGACCACCCGGCCTTCCTCTTGTTCTCATTTTCCAAGGCCTTCAGCTTCCTTTCTACCACAAACGCCCTGTCCACCATCTTTTGGAAGCTTTCATACTCATTTGAAGACATTGCACACTGCATTTCTGCGGTAAGTCCCTCCACGAAACAATCTTGTTTCTGCTCATCAGTCTCTATGTCCCGTGGGGCATAACGGGATAGTTGAGTAAATTTAGTGAGGTATTCCCTCACCGTCATGTTTCCCTGCTGCAGTCCCAAGAACTCCCTCCACTTGTTTTTAAGTTCACCTCTTGGAATGTAATGGTTGCGGAAGCTACGCTTGAACTCTTCCCAAGTGATGTTCTCAGGGTCATGATGGGCAGCCACGTAGGCGGTCCACCAATCAGCAGCAGGTCCATGCAATTGATGAGTGGCAAACAGCACCCTCTCATACCCTTGGCACTGTATGATCCTCATCTTGCTCTCAATGGTCTTAAGCCAATCATCTGCCTCCAGAGGTTCAGCAGCACTTGCGAACTTTGGAGGTTGAGTTCCTAGAAACTCACTCAACCTTGGTTGGCGTGGTGCAGCTTGTCGAGGTGGAACTTGATGCAAGTTGGCCACCACTTGAGTCAAGTTCTGGATGAGCTGATTTTGATTCTCCAGCATTTGGTGGAGGGGATCAACTCCTTCACGGCGACCACCCCTGTCCTGGCCTCCAGAAAGATGAGGGTTGCTGGCCTCATCGTTGTTGTTGGTGGGGTTGGCAGCACGTCCTTTTCCTCTTTCGGCCATCTGGCAGAATCAACCAATGTTAATTTGAAAGCTTTTAGTATCATCTTTACTACTTTCACTTGTTTGTACTTTGAAGTGTTGAGGCTTTGTTATATTTTTCAGAGGGTTCATTTCTCACACAAAAATAAATGCAATATTATTTCATGTGGGTTCACACACCAAAACAAAACAATCTAAAGACGAGGCTGTGGACAATTGCTCATGGCTTCCACAACTCACGTCACACACTAAGCATTAACACACCATTAACTAACGTAACGACTTGACTACTCGACATCCTTCTAATTTAAGGGAAAGACTCTACGCTACTCATTTTATTGAGCTGGCTCCTCGGGATCTTCCTCATCATTTCGGCTACCTTCTGACTCTGCTTTGGGTGGGGAGGCTGCTGGTGGAGAAGTGCGACGACACCTGATCGCTCGGCGACCCGTGGAGTCAGGAGTTCATGTATCATTCACGGTGACACACAGTTCATTCCCAACTCCTCTTTCTCTCGCCTTTAAGCAGGCTCGCAGCAATGCCTCCGTGTCCTTCAGGGTGTCCCAGACATCCTGAAGCTCTTGTTGACACTCCTGCAGTCGAGTGCTGAGAATAGCAACATCCTCCAAGCACAAGTCCACGTGCTCATGGGAAGTCCCTTGCTGCACCGGCGGATACTTGTACTCCGTGGTACCACTCTCACGCTGGAGGACATACATGTACTCAGTCCTGTCCAGGTGGCGATGATAGATGTGACTCTGGCAGGTGATGGCCTCCCAAGTGACATCTTTCTCCGCATCGACCTGTGTTGCTCTACAAGCTAGAGAGCGGTGGATCTTAAGCAGCGGATTTTCGTGTATAATCCTCATTTTTGAACTCCATTCTTCCCTCTTCTGACGGATGGTCCTGGTGGAGTTATAGTGGATGATTAGCTTGCCCGTATTGCCGGCGGCTTCGAGCATACGTTGAAGACGGCGCAACAAGCCTCCTACTACCAATCCGTTGGAAAGGTACGTCACCGGACGGCTCTCCTCTTTTTCGGCAAGGGCAACTTGCGAGCGGTGCGAATCATGCGAACCATCTAAAAAAAGCATTGAAACTTAGGTTAGTTAAACTTTTAAACAAAAATCCTATTTTGGATGAAAGTTGGGGTAAGATGAAGAAAATGACTCATTAAATAACACTTTTCAACGCACACCTTGTAAAAATAGTTTTTAAGAAATTAGGGCCCTTAAATACGTCCATTTCTACCTAGGTCCACGTTCCTACGGGCAACCTTGGCTCTGATACCACTTCTGTCACACCCGGTTTTTCCGAAGAACAACCAAGTGAATATCACATGTATGCAAGGATCATTTTCTCATAGATGTGATGACAAATAGTGAAGCATCATTTATTACAAGCCAGGTGTCGAATATAAATAAGTCTTACATAGCAAATGTCTCGATGGACAATAATAAGTTCATCACAAGTAAATAAACTAGCAGCGGAATATTATTCTTGAGGGATCCGTCACAGGCGTTGCCCGGGGGTCTCCATGAACCTAGAAACCTTCTTCGGGTCCAAAGTCTTGGTCATTATACAACACCTCATTATCTTGACCTGAGCAGCAATATAAACCAACAAAATATGCAAGGTTGAGTACCGATGGTACTCAGCAAGTGTGGGAAAGTTATGTCATGCATGGCTAGAACAAGGGGAGGTTTAACTCATGGTTAAAGCACTATGCAATTAATACATGTCACCTTAGCTTATTAAGCACCTACACTACTACACAGGTGAAATTGTCCCAATCTCCCATCCCATCACCATAATCAAATAACCATAACATCATTTCCAATGTTAAGCTCCCCGCTTAACATCCACAACTTCCAAAACCATCGATCCTCTAATCATGAATAAGTCCAAGCCGCTCATGACCGTGAGCACGGCTGTCATGACAGTTTTGACTCTGCAGAGTTTGTACCACTGTACCCACATGTAGTGATTCATCCCCCGTTGCCGGGTGGACTAAAAGAACCTCCATTATGCCAGTGGCTACGAACCACATTCACACTTCCCAGGTGTGTAGCCAGGAGATCACTAAGAAGCCTTTACAAAGGGATTCCCGACGAGAGTGGGCCCACTGAGGTTTCACCCCTAACAGCATACAAGAGGCTCCAACCCCGCTGCAGTGGCCCCCTCTTGAGCCTTGCGGTTCATATGGTAGTCCATCTGACACCTACTCCCCGCACCATCCAACACACCCATACTACGCCGGGGATAAACCTAATTAATTGGCCAAGCTGTAAAGGTCCCAAAGTTATGAATACAAAGAAACACTTGTTTGCAAAGTTTTATTTCATGTGTATGAAATTTGGGACTTGTTAAAACTTTTCCCACATGTGATAACACACATGAGGGCTTTCTTCACACAAGTCAAATGTTCATTTGAGAACTTGGAACCCTAGAGGGGTCTAAAACAAGGATGGGAAGTTCCCATATGTGTGAGAAAACAAAAATCAGATTTGGAACAATTTGTTCAAACAAAAATTCAAATGAGAGTAACACTAGGAATTTCCAAACTGTTGTGCTACAAATCTCATTTGCAACAGCCAAAATAAAAATTAGATTTCATATTTGGATTCCTTGAGTCCAAATTAGGGGGTGTGCAAAGTTTCATGATTTATAGAAATAATTTGCAACCCATTCTGCAAAATGGACTTTAAAAGACAAAGAATTCAAATGCATGTTTGAATTTGGATGAAACTTGCCCAATTATCCAAATGCATACCAGATTTGAATTCCCACAGTTGAATTCACTCAAACATTCAAACTTGGGAGATATTTGGAGAGGGGATAAGGAGGACTGATCAGTGGGTCCCACATGTCAGTGTGTGAACTGAAAATTTGCAAAAGATCTAAGTGTTGGGTCTCTGTTTGCCTCCTTCAGTCGGCACCCGAGACCGAGGGCGCAGCTCCGCTCGACACCGATGCTCAGCCGACAGCCACCTCCTGCTGGATTTCGTCGCGCTGGAGAAGCCGCCCGACCGTCTTATACCCTCTACCGTGCTCCTCTTCGCTCATTCCTGAAGACCAGCGCCGCTCTGCTTCTTTTCCTCGCGCGAGAAACAGACGCAGCTGCCGACGCCGTCCGCTCGATCGGCCACCGCCGTAACTAGCGTGTGAAGCCTCGGTTGAGCAGACGAGCAACACCACCATCGTCCCCACGACCTCCTCGAGCCATCGCCAAGCGCGTTCGTGCCCTCTACGCCGAGAACATCGAGTTTCCGCGGCGGCCGAACACCCAGCGGCAACGTGCTCCCGTGGACAGCTCCACAGAGCGGCTTTCACGACCAAGAAAGCGGTCCCTGGGACGCGCAAGGTCTCCGTGCAGCTTCCACCCGAAGCACCGAGTCTGTCTCGGCCTCTCAACAACGAATTTCAAAGATCCTCTCCGGCCGGTGAAAACTGACCCGCGGGTATGAATCGACGAAATTCTCGAGTTATATTCATGTAGAGCTCTGCAAATTTCGCACATAGAATCTAGACTGGTGTAGCAACTTTTCTTCTTCACAAAACGTCGCATGAAACCCATGGTAGATGGCTTGTTTCAAGCTTTTCCAACGGCTACCACAATAAGGGGCATCGGGTGCACGATGAACCCTAGGTTGGAGCCGTTTCCGAGCCCATATGCGGCCATGCCGAGCAGGGCAAACCTCCACTAGTGCTGTAGATCCTTTCCAGGGGACTTTTGGTGGGCTAGAGCATCGGGGCAACGTTGCCGGACTCCCTCAGAGCCGCTGCACCGGTGCGGGGTGGTTTAGGAACCTCGCCGGTCTGGGGAAGTCCCACCATCGTTTTCCTCGGGTTAAAATAGGGCCTGGCGGCGAGTGGCAGCTCGGGAGTTGGTCGGAGCGACGAAAACCGGCGAATTCCGGCGAGCCCGGCGGCGCAGAACCGCGGGGGCAGGAGGTAGACGAAGGTGCTACCGGCCCCACGCGTCAGTCGCACGGAAACAGTGGACCGGATACTCTGTGGCGCGGGATCGGCTGTGACAGCGCGGGAAACAATTCTGTAGCCCGTGTGGCGCGCTCCCGGCAGCAGACACGTGTCCCTGGTCCCACAGTCAGGTTTAAACTTTTCCCCGGATTTATTCAAATCCCAGATTTTTCCCCAAACTTTAGAAGAGCATAACTTTTGCTAGGAACCTCCAAATTTAGTGATTCCAATTGGGTTAGATTCAGATTGACAAACTCTATCCAAATATGCAACCCAATTTGTATGAAAGTCTTTATTTAATTCTGGAAAATTCTTTAAAGCTTTTCAGCAAAAGCATTTTAGAGGGAGTTTGGTTTATCCAAAAATCCTAAAATTTTGCCAGGATATTCTTTAGGGTGTTATTAGACTCCTGTAAAAGTTTCAGCTCATTTGGAGTTGAATTAATCAAGGTAATTCAGATTGTAAGTTCCTGTATTCAAATGAATACAGAAACATTTTCAGAGAATTTCCAAAACTTGTAAATTCAGTTCTGGGAAATTCTTAGCTCCAAAAATCCTAGGAAAATTCATGTAGACTCTATAAACTATAATTGAAATTGTGATTCACTGAGTTTGACATGAACATGGATGTTACCTTAGAATTAGTTCATCTTTGACTAAACACTTAGAGAATTATTCTGAATAAACCATTCCATGAAATGTGCTAGATTTTGGTCCAGAGGACTTTCTCGTGACAAGGAACTCACATGAAAATTCTCAGCTCCAGTAGAGCTTTGGATCACCACTGTCATGTGTGATCCCTTAAGGTGATCAACCCTTAAGTGGGAAAAGCACTTAATAAGTGATCTTAGTGTTTAAGCCCAACCCAAACCACTAGCACCAGTGTCATTTTAAATTCTTAAACAAAGTTCCAGTTTTAAAATGGTTGTTAGATCTTATGAGCAAAAGCTTTTCAATTAAATACATATGCATGATCATATCGTGTAGCATATACGTGAAGAAGGTGAGAAGGACTTGAAGTGAAGATCAAGGAGGAAGGAGAACAAGTGATCAAGCTCCAAGTGGTCGTCACTAACTGATTGTAACAGTAGTCACCTGCAAAACAGGCAAGCCCCGGTTTGCACTTGAACCATTTTATAAAACATTTTCATTTGTAGAGATCATAGCTTTGCATCGTTGATTGCATTACGTCTAGATGATATTGAAAACTCCACTTGCATGACCAGAAACACCTATGAGAGAAAGGGTAGAATAGCAACTCCTCGAGGGAATTTGGCTACGCTAATGTTAGTAGGAAAGGTCCGGTAGAAGACGAGTAGTTGGAATCTACTCGCGAGTTTAGGGCTGGTTTACTCGGAACGGGTCTGAATTAGAAAGAATGATGAAAGTTCACACTTAAGAAATGGAGACCGGGCAGGGAGGTTTAGATGCAGCAGGTTGCAGGCCGTGCGTGCATAGCCCTGCCTGTGTCGGTTAAGGCCCGTCCGTGCTTGGCCCTGTTGGACAAGTTTGAGTTGTGTACCGGGCACATACTGGCTATATGGGACCCAGGAAACCGATGTACCTTGGGAGATCCATAGTGGAACTTTTCCAACTGCCTTAGGCTTTCGGCGTCAGGGTAGCAGGAGGTAACTCGCTCAAGAACATACCACAGCGGGTATGCACCTTGAGGGAACTTGCGTACTCGGGGCAGTTGGACTGCGTCCAATGTGGAAGATCTTGGAAAAGGTGGCCGCGTACAACGTCAGTCGAGGTTGCTGCCGGCAACTCGGAGTACGGGTGTACGTGTCGTGTAGTCCGGGCGTGTACTGATTCGAATCACCGTCGCTCGCGGTTATATGAGCATACTTGCCCACTGCATCTTGACGTAGTAACAACTGGAATTGTTTATCTTTGAACTTGATAAGGCTGTGCTATAAATCGTATTGCAACCATGATTGAATTAGAGATAGGCTCATTATAGTTTACTTTCACTTTGTGCAAGAAGCATCGCAACAAAGCGTTTCTTGTTTGATTGTGGAGTTGCGATGCTTTTCGGCTGAAGGTCTGCACAATGAGGCTTAAAATATGAAAGTTAAGGATCAACTTTAGGCGAGTCCCTTATGCAAATCTAGCCGACCCATTTGAAACCATCGTGCATGTAGAGTTTCTTGTTTAGGAGAGACGGGTCAGACTTGCTGAGCCTATGTGCTCACGCTTGCTATATAAGTGGTTTTGCAGGTTAACGACGATGCTGAAAAGAAGGTTATCCGGTGAGACTCGGGGACTCCGAGTCAGGTAACACTTGGAGAACCTAGCCGCTGCTGCTTGTCTTCGTGTTGCTAGCGAGAGGAGTCCGCGGGCTGGACTTCATCTCGGGTGCTCTTAGTTATTCGACGTGAGTTGATAAAGACTTCCGCTGTAGCTACTTGATGTAAAGTATTTACAAAGAAAAACTTGTAAGCTTCCGCTATTGTTTTATGTAATACATTGTTCCTCATATGTGTGTTGTTGTGTCCGCATAACACGGCACCACCCAATGCGATTCCCGGGCGAGTGGCCTGTCTCGGCTGAGCGGGTCGCGTCAGCGTGGTATCAGAGCTGAGCCCTGTCTCAGTCGGTACCGCGCCCGTCTCAGTTGGTATCAGAGCCGCATTGGTAATAGCACACGGAATAAGGAAGGTATTACGACAAAAATTTAGGTTACAGTGAGGATACGGTACTAGGCCCACATAATGATTACTATTAGCTTAATATAAAGGTGGCAACCTAACTTATTTGTTATGTCGGAAAATCGTGCATCTCGGGACGATTTATGTCTTGGGGGGTGCACGTAAGCGCTGTCCACCAGTGCGCACAAGCTGAAGGGTGGAGCCCCACGGGTGGCAGGTAACCCGATCCGCTTTAGTATTCCCTACGACTCTTCATGTCGTTTGGGGTACTTGAGCAACGTCTGTCCCAGGCGTGCGTGGTGCAATTTGGGAAACCCCGTCACGTGGTTAGTAACGTGAACACGTAGCTCAAGGCGTGTTTGGCTTGAGAACACCTGTGCGAGTGATGACGGACGGGTGTAAGAAATGTATGGATACCGGGTTCGGTGTGCAGCCGGGCCTGATGATTGAGTGTGACTTATGCAGGATTAACCACGAAACAGTAGCCCGAATAGAACACGTTTGCGAGTAATCGTTTTAGTGCCACCTAAGATACGTTATACCGATATAATCCGGTTAGGATTTTCTTTTGGTGAGGCTACGTAGTACCGACATGCTTCTTACGGTGCCTCGACGCCGTACTAAACATAATAACCCCTTTCCTTTGAAGAAATGACTCATGAACTAACTTTCAACTAAAAATGGAAGTTTGAAACAAATATTAGTTACTGAACTCTCATTTTGAGCTAAGATTCAAATGAGAGGAAGATTAGACTTCAAAGATTTCAAAAAAAAACAGAGTGCTCTGTTTTCAGCAGAAATTTGTGCTGGACTTCAACAGAGCATAACTCTGAGTAGCTTGACCTAATTAAGGTGTATGATAGAGTTCTGGAAAGATTTTCAAGTGATCTACAACTTATTTGTAGAGCTCCAGAGCTAAATCACATGCTAAATGGGTAGAAAGTTCAGAGTAGAGTAAACTGTCCAGAACCAGGACAGCAACAAAACCTTTCTGGACCTTTCTGTTTTTAAGCCATAACTTTCTGTAGATAAACCCTTAAGGAGCCTATGATACACCATTGGATAGGTTATGAAATGTGCAACATTGTTGTAGTTCAAAGTGTGTTCAGGTTCTTATTGTATTACATATACAACTGTGATAAAATCAGCCATGTACAAAGGAGGTGCTGGCAAATTTTATCCAGGAATTCTGTCAACTTTGGAAAAATCATAACTTTTAATCCGGAGATGATCTGGGGGCACATGAGTACTCGTTGGAAAGATACTGAAGTTAAATTTAACTTTGGTATTCAACGTGAGTTGTGAAAATGCTCTTAGCTAGGTCAAAATCTGGAGATAGTGCAGAAAGGTCTGTTCTGTACAGATAGGCTGAATAACTATGCCTACTAAGGAGTTTTGTAAACATGAATTTTGTTACTGCTTTCATAAAGTTTCGACATAATCATGTTTCCATTAGTCTCACATACTGCTGAGTTCTTGCTTAACTCATCTCAACTACATTTTGCAGTATGGTTCGTAATCGCTCTAGGAGTAGGGCCGGAAGTTCTAGTCGAGGTGGTGATGCTTCTATCCCACCATCGGAACCACCATCCATGGAATGGATGGATCTTATGACTCGAGTTGTCGAGTCTAATCAAGAGAATGCTAGGCTACTCCAAGAAGCAACACAAGAACACACACGCTTACTCCAAGCTTTGGTACAGCAAGGCGTACTCCAGAACACGCAACAAGTCGTTCCACCTCGGAACGCTTATCTGGACTTCTTGGCGACTCAACCGCCTATCTTTACTGAAGCCACCGAACCTGTGGAAGCAGATCAATGGCTTCGTGTCATGGAGTCTAAATTTGGAGTATTCAAGTGTGATGAATACCAGAAGACGGAGTTTGCCGCTCAACAACTCCATGGAGCCGCCGGAAACTGGTGGGTGGATTATCTTGCCACCATACCGGAGGACCATCAAATAACGTGGAGTGAATTCTGTGAAGCCTTTCGCACTCGTTACATACCATTAGGTATTGTCAAGGCAAAGCGGGAGGAATTTTCGGGCTTGAAGCAAGGGGACATGAGTGTCCTCGAGTATGTCAGGAGATTTAATCTTTTGGCCCAATATGCTCCCGAATATGTGGCGAAAGAAGAGGCACGGTGTGACCTATTCTTCCATGGCCTGAGTGCCATATTACGGGAAAAGCTGGCCGTACACAATAACGGCAGTTACAATGACATGGTCGATGCGGCTTTCATTCAAGAGAAGCCGACACTTGAGTGGCAAGCGGAGAAGAGGAAGATGAGTAAGATCGAGCAGGCTAGCACAAGTTATGTGCCTCAAAAGTACCGTTTGGTGTATCAAACGCCACCCGATGAAGGACGGAGGCCACCTGTACGATCAACTCCTCAGAGATTGATTGCTGGTCAAGTTCTACAACTTGCACCACCTCCACTGCCGCAGCATCAGACGGTGGTTTGTGCTCCATCGCTGCAGCCATATGTACCTAGCAGTCCACCGCAAGTCAACGAAGAACCGGAGAGGCATCCGTGTCTTACTTGTCGGCGTAAGGGCCATTATGCTAGGCAATGTCTGGAGGGAATTCGAGGCTACGGGTCATCGTGTTTACAACAATACGACCCGTACCTCAATCTGCAGATAGGAGGGCAGATAAGGGGCAACATTCACTATACTGTGATTGATGATGTTCCGGAAGGAGAAGCCGCTCTAGCAGGGATGTTTTCTCTGAATCAGCTACCGGTTTTAGTTCTCTTTGATTCCGGTGCCACACACAACTTCATTAGCCAATCTTTTGTGGCTCAACATCAGCTCCCAACCGTTTATACAAAGAGGCAATACCTCATATCTTCGCCCGGGGGCAGCAGTACCGCAAGCGAGGTTGTCTCCCGAGCACCTCTTTGTTTGGGGGGTATAATATACCCTACGACTCTCATTATCCTTAAGGGTCTGAAGATCGACATCATTTTGGGGATGTCGTGGTTGAATTACCGCAGAGCGGTTCTTAACATCAGCTCCAGGACCGTTGAGCTCAACTCCCCACAGCACGGTCTTCATGTATTAATTCTGGGCGCCAGACAGCAGCAGATTGCAACAGTGAACCACACAGAAGCTGTCAAGATAGAGGACATTCCGGTGGTACGTGAGTATCCGGATGTGTTTCCCGACGATTTACCGGGCATGCCGCCCGAGCGAGATGTTGAGTTCAAGATTGAACTTATACCGGGAACCACACCGATATCACGAAGGCCGTATAAGATGGCACCCAATGAACTGGCAGAATTGAAGACGCAGCTGAATGACCTAATAAGCAAGGGATTTATACGACCAAGTTCGTCACCTTGGGGTTGTTCAGCGTTGTTTGTTAAAAAGAAGGACGAAACACTACGGCTTTGTGTTGATTATCGTCCTTTGAACGCCGTTACCATCAAGAACAAGTATCCACTACCTCGCATTGATATGCTCTTCGATCAATTAGTGGGTGCGAAGGTATTCTCGAAGATGGACCTTCGGTCCGGATATCATCAGATTAAAATCCGGGCAGAAGATATTCCGAAGACGGCATTTTCAACAAGATACGGGCTGTATGAGTATCTCGTTATGTCTTTTGGTTTGACCAACGCCCCGGCACACTTTATGTACCTGATGAATTCAGTGTTCATGCCGGAGTTGGATAAATTCGTCGTGGTCTTCATCGACGATATCTTGGTGTACTCCAAGTCAGAGGAAGAACATGCTGAACACCTGCATATTGTGCTACAAAGATTGCGAGATCATCAGCTCTATGCAAAATTCAGCAAGTGTGAATTCTGGATTAATCAAGTACCTTTTCTCGGACACATCATTTCAGCGGAGGGCATCGCTGTAGATCCGAGTAAGATTATCCAAGTGCAGAAGTGGGAGTCACCAAAGTCAGTATATGAAATCCGAAGCTTCCTCGGTTTAGCGGGTTACTACCGGAGGTTTATTCCGAGTTTCTCCAAGATTGCTAAACCGATGACAGAATTATTAAAGAAGAATACCAGATTTGTGTGGGGTGCTGCGTGTGAACAAGCTTTCAAGACCTTAGTGAAGCATCTCACGACAGCCCCAGTTCTTGCTCAGCCGGATACAACAAAGCCATTCGACGTTTATTGCGATGCATCTGGCATCGGTCTTGGCTGCGTTCTGATGCAAGAAAGACGAGTGATCGCTTATGGATCTCGTCAACTCAGAACTCACGAGCAGCATTATCCAACTCATGATCTTGAGTTAGCTGCCGTGGTCCTTGCTTTAAAGATGTGGAGGCATTACTTGCTCGGAAATCTTGTACACCTCTACACCGACCACAAGAGCTTGAAGTACATCTTCACTCAGAAAGAATTGAACATGAGGCAACGAAGATGGATAGAGCTCATTAAGGATTATGAACTAGAGATTCATTATCATCCAGGAAGGGCGAATGTGGTCGCCGATGCGCTCAGTCGTAAGGCGCATATCCATCACCTAACTATTGCTGAAATGGATGATGAAGAACCAAGCCTCCGTGTCATCCCGTATGGAGCTCTCTATAATCTTGCTCTCATTCCTACTATCCGAGAGGAGATCATGGAAGCTCAACGAAAAGACAAGGGTATGTCTCACATACGGCGGAGGATAGACAACGGAGAAATGAAGTGCTTCCGGAAGGACGATGAAGGTACTTTGTGGTTCAACGACCGGATTGTAGTACCCCGGGATATGGGACTACGGAAGAAAATTTTGGATGAAGCTCATTTGTCGAAGTTTTCCATTCATCCGGGCAGTAATAAAATGTACCAAGATCTCCGGAAGAAGTTTTGGTGTACACGTATGAAACGTGAAGTTGCAAAGTACGTTTCAGAGTGTGATACGTGTCGAAGGGTCAAGGCAGACCATATGAAGAAGTCAGGCCTGTTGCAGCCATTGCAAGTACCGGCATGGAAGTGGGAAGACTTGAGTATGGACTTCATCGTCGGGTTGCCGATGACCTCCCACAACCATGATTCAATTTGGGTAATCGTGGACCGATTAACCAAATCAGCACATTTCATCCCTGTGCATACTAGGTACAACGCAAAGCAATATGCGGAGCTGTACATAGCACGGGTCTTGTGCTTACATGGAGTTCCCCGCACCATTGTGTCAGATAGAGGATCGCTGTTCATAGCCCGTTTCTGGGAACAGCTACATACCTCCTTGGGGACAAAGTTGATTAGAAGCTCTGCATATCACCCTCAAACCGATGGGCAAACTGAGAGGGTGAATCAAATACTAGAGGATATGCTAAGAGCATGTGCCATCCACCACGGTAAGAGCTGGGATGATCACTTACCGCTGGCGGAGTTCTCGTACAACAACGGATATCAGACGAGCATTAAGATGGCACCATATGAAGCTCTATACGGCCGGAAGTGCCGTACACCATTGAACTGGTGCGAATCCGGTGAACGAGTAACATTCGGGGTTGATCTTGTCAATGAAGCCGAAGAGAGAGTTCGGATAATACAAGAGAGCCTCAAAGCTGCCCAATCTTGTCAAAAGAGCTACGCGGACCAGAGACGTCGACCGCTGCATTTCGAAGTCGGAGAGCACGTGTATCTTCGTGTGTCTCCGATGAAGGGGATTCATCGGTTCGGTGTCAAGGGGAAACTTGCTCCCCGATTCATCGGTCCGTTTACAATCACGGATAAGTGCGGAACTGTAGCCTACCGGCTGGAACTACCGTCAAGCCTTGCCGATATTCACGACATATTTCACGTATCCCAGCTGCAGAAATGTCTCAAGTTTACGGCTGCCATCCGCACCGAAGACATCGACGAGTTGAAACCGGATCTCACCTATGTTGAGCAACCTGTACAGATTATCGACGGAAAGACCCGGACCACCAGGAACCGGACTTTGAAATTTTACAGAGTCCTGTGGAGTAATCATACCCCAGAAGAGGCGACGTGGGAATCCGAAGATTACATCCAAAAGAATTATCCGGAGTTTTTGTCATAAACCTTGTAATTACCTCCCACCTTGTTCTTCCTTTGAATCTCGGGACGAGATTCCTTTTAAGGGGGGAGGAATGTAAAGGTCCCAAAGTTATGAATACAAAGAAACACTTGTTTGCAAAGTTTTATTTCATGTGTATGAAATTTGGGACTTGTTAAAACTTTTCCCACATGTGATAACACACATGAGGGCTTTCTTCACACAAGTCAAATGTTCATTTGAGAACTTGGAACCCTAGAGGGGTCTAAAACAAGGATGGGAAATTCCCATATGTGTGAGAAAACAAAAATCAGATTTGGAACAATTTGTTCAAACAAAAATTCAAATGAGAGTAACACTAGGAATTTCCAAACTGTTGTGCTACAAATCTCATTTGCAACAGCCAAAATAAAAATTAGATTTCATATTTGGATTCCTTGAGTCCAAATTAGGGGGTGTGCAAAGTTTCATGATTTATAGAAATAATTTGCAACCCATTCTGCAAAATGGACTTTAAAAGACAAAGAATTCAAATGCATGTTTGAATTTGGATGAAACTTGCCCAATTATCCAAATGCATACCAGATTTGAATTCCCACAGTTGAATTCACTCAAACATTCAAACTTGGGAGATATTTGGAGAGGGGATAAGGAGGACTGATCAGTGGGTCCCACATGTCAGTGTGTGAACTGAAAATTTGCAAAAGATCTAAGTGTTGGGTCTCTGTTTGCCTCCTTCAGTCGGCACCCGAGACCGAGGGCGCAGCTCCGCTCGACACCGATGCTCAGCCGACAGCCACCTCCTGCTGGATTTCGTCGCGCTGGAGAAGCCGCCCGACCGTCTTATACCCTCTGCCGTGCTCCTCTTCGCTCATTCCTGAAGACCAGCGCCTCTCTGCTTCTTTTCCTCGCGCGAGAAACAGACGCAGCTGCCGACGCCGTCCGCTCGATCGGCCACCGCCGTAACTAGCGTGTGAAGCCTCGGTTGACCAGACGAGCAACACCACCATCGTCCCCACGACCTCCTCGAGCCATCGCCAAGCGCGTTCGTGCCTCTACGCCGAGAACATCGAGTTTCCGCGGCGGCCGAACACCCGGCGGCAACGTGCTCCCGTGGACAGCTCCACAGAGCGGCTTTCACGACCAAGAAAGCGGTCCCTGGGACGCGCAAGGTCTCCGTGCAGCTTCCACCCGAAGCACCGAGTCTGTCTCGGCCTCTCAACAACGAATTTCAAAGATCCTCTCCGGCCGGTGAAAACTGACCCGCGGGTATGAATCGACGAAATTCTCGAGTTATATTCATGTAGAGCTCTGCAAATTTCGCACATAGAATCTAGACTGGTGTAGCAACTTTTCTTCTTCACAAAACGTCGCATGAAACCCATGGTAGATGGCTTGTTTCAAGCTTTTCCAACGGCTACCACAATAAGGGGCACCGGGTGCACGATGAACCCTAGGTTGGAGCCGTTTCCGAGCCCATATGCGGCCATGCCGAGCAGGGCAAACCTCCACTAGTGCTGTAGATCCTTTCCAGGGGACTTCTGGTGGGCTAGAGCATCGGGGCAACGTTGCCGGACTCCCTCAGAGCCGCTGCACCGGTGCGGGGTGGTTTAGGAACCTCGCCGGTCTGGGGAAGTCCCACCATCGTGTTCCTCGGGTTAAAATAGGGCCTGGCGGCGAGTGGCAGCTCGGGAGTTGGTCGGAGCGACGAAAACCGGCGAATTCCGGCGAGCCCGGCGGCGCAGAAGCGCGGGGGCAGGAGGTAGACGAAGGTGCTACCGGCCCCACGCGTCAGTCGCACGGAAACAGTGGACCGGATACTCTGTGGCGCGGGATCGGCTGTGACAGCGCGGGAAACAATTCTGTAGCCCGTGTGGCGCGCTCCCGGCAGCAGACACGTGTCCCTGGTCCCACAGTCAGGTTTAAACTTTTCCCCGGATTTATTCAAATCCCAGATTTTCCCCAAAACTTTAGAAGAGCATAACTTTTGCTAGGAACCTCCAAATTTAGTGATTCAAATTGGGTTAGATTCAGATTGACAAACACTATCCAAATATGCAACCCAATTTGTATGAAAGTCTTTATTTAATTCTGGAAAATTCTTTAAAGCTTTTCAGCAAAAGAATTTTAGAGGCATTTTGGTTTATCCAAAAATCCTAAAATTTTGCCAGGATATTCTTTAGGGTGTTATTAGACTCCTGTAAAAGTTTCAGCTCATTTGGAGTTGAATTAATCAAAGTAATTCAGATTGTAAGTTCCTGTATTCAAATGAATACAGAAACATTTTAAGAGAATTTCCAAAACTTGTAAATTCAGTTCTGGGAAATTCTTAGCTCCAAAAATCCTAGGAAAATTCATGTAGACTCTATAAACTATAATTGAAATTGTGGTTCACTGAGTTTGACATGAACATGGATGTTACCTCAGAATTAGTTCATCTTTGACTAAACACTTAGAGAATTATTCTGAATAAACCATTCCATGAAATGTGCTAGATTTTGGTCCAGAGGACTTTCTCGTGACAAGGAACTCACATGAAAATTCTCAGCTCCAGTAGAGATTTGGATCACCACTGTCATGTGTGATCCCTTAAGGTGATCAACCCTTAAGTGGGAAAAGCACTTAATAAGTGATCTTAGTGTTTAAGCCCAACCCAAACCACTAGCACCAGTGTCATTTTAAATTCTTAAACAAAGTTCCAGTTTTAAAATGGTTGTTAGATCTTATGAGCAAAAGCTTTTCAATTAAATACATATGCATGATCATATCGTGTAGCATATACGTGAAGAAGGTGAGAAGGACTTGAAGTGAAGATCAAGGAGGAAGGAGAACAAGTGATCAAGCTCCAAGTGGTCGTCACTAACTGATTGTAACAGTAGTCACCTGCAAAACAGGCAAGCCCCGGTTTGCACTTGAACCATTTTATAAAACATTTTCATTTGTAGAGATCATAGCTTTGCATCGTTGATTGCATTACGTCTAGATGATATTGAAAACTCCACTTGCATGACCAGAAACACCTATGAGAGAAAGGGTAGAATAGCAACTCCTCGAGGGAATTTGGCTATGCTAATGTTAGTAGGAAAGGTCCGGTAGAAGACGAGTAGTTGGAATCTACTCGCGAGTTTAGGGCTGGTTTACTCGGAACGGGTCCGAATTAGAAAGAATGATGAAAGTTCACACTTAAGAAATGGAGACCGGGCAGGGAGGTTTAGATGCAGCAGGTTGCAGGCCGTGCGTGCATAGCCCTGCCTGTGTCGGTTAAGGCCCGTCCGTGCTTGGCCCTGTTGGACAAGTTTGAGTTGTGTACCGGGCACATACTGGCTATATGGGACCCAGGAAACCGATGTACCTTGGGAGATCCATAGTGGAACTTTTCCAACTGCCTTAGGCTTTCGGCGTCAGGGTAGCAGGAGGTAACTCGCTCAAGAACATACCACAGCGGGTATGCACCTTGAGGGAACTTGCGTACTCGGGGCAGTTGGACTGCGTCCAATGTGGAAGATCTTGGGAAAGGTGGCCGCGTACAACGTCAGTCGAGGTTGCTGCCGGCAACTCAGAGTACGGGTGTACGTGTCGTGTAGTCCGGGCTTGTACTGATTCGAATCACCGTCGCTCGCAGTTATATGAGCATACTTGCCCACTGCGTCTTGACGTAGTAACAACTGGAATTGTTTATCTTTGAACTTGATAAGGCTGTGCTATAAATCGTATTGCAACCATGATTGAATTAGAGATAGGCTCATTAAAGTTTACTTTCACTTTGTGCAAGAAGCATCGCAACAAAGCATATCTTGTTTGATTGTGGAGTTGCGATGCTTTTCGGCTCAAGGTCTGCACAATGAGGCTTAAAATATGAAAGTTAAGGATCAACTTTAGGCGAGTCCCTTATGCAAATCTAGCCAACCCATTTGAAACCATCGTGCATGTAGAGTTTCTTGTTTAGGAGAGACGGGTCAGACTTGCTGAGCCTATGTGCTCACACTTGCTATATAAGTGGTTTTGCAGGTTAACAACGATGCTGAAAAGAAGGTTATCCGGTGAGACTCGGGGACTCCGAGTCAGGTAACACTTGGAGAACCTAGCCGCTGCTGCTTGTCTTCGTGTTGCTAGCGAGAGGAGTCCGCGGGCTGGACTTCATCTCGGGTGCTCTTAGTTATTCGACGTGAGTTGATAAAGACTTCCGCTGTAGCTACTTGATGTAAAGTATTTACAAAGAAAAACTTGTAAGCTTCCGCTATTGTTTTATGTAATACATTGTTCCTCATATGTGTGTTGTTGTGTGCCGCATAACACGGCACCACCCAATGCGATTCCCGGGCGAGTGGCCTGTCTCGGCTGAGCGGGTCGCGTCAGCGTGGTATCAGAGCTGAGCCCTGTCTCAGTCGGTACCGCGCCCGTCTCACAAGCTGCCCCATCTCAGCATGTGGTTGGCACGGTAAAGCCAGGTTACATGCTCCATGAACCGGTCCTTAGGATCCAGACAAGTACTAAACACAAACCCGAGTCTCGTGCACCCAACACACAACCAAAACATCCAACTTGCCTTAATCCCTACCTCTACATAACTCACAATATCTCATTCAAGAGTATGATAAAATAAACTGATGATCTCATATCCCAAATATCCCATTCTAAGCATGGCTAAGCATATGCATAATAATAAATGACATGATAAAATAAATCCCAACCCAAGCTACAAGGAAACAAGGTAATGCAATTCTAGGGAAACTTCCTGGCATGGGTTTCATATTTTCAATTGACAATGCAAATAATTCTAGCTACATATCCTAGTATAGGATCAAAGTGGTCAAGGACACTTGCCTCCTTCCTGCTGCTCTTG
The DNA here is from genome assembly GCA_030760725.1 of Neostapfia colusana. Lineage (NCBI taxonomy): Eukaryota > Viridiplantae > Streptophyta > Magnoliopsida > Poales > Poaceae > Neostapfia > Neostapfia colusana. The sequence continues at coordinate 59,681,780 of JASWHV010000005.1, read as the reverse complement.
AAATGGATAGTCCTGATCTTGGAAAGGGATAACTTGCTCTTGAGCAGGTTCTACATCATACCATCACACATAGCAAAAGAAAAACAACAATCCATAAGACATAGTTCACACTTCCACTTCATACAAACCACACATTTATATTTATGAAAGTCATTCACCATTATATGTGTTGTGATTACTCTATGTGTGTTGATTTGTGGCTTGCATGCACTTTTAATCATGTGTATATGATTCCTACTTTTGTGTTCACATTTATACTTACATACTATATATATGAGTTTCCAATTTAAATAAATTCCTTATATTTAATTACTACACCTTTTAGCTACCAAGTATGCATAAAAGGTATTTTACTACTCCATATGTGTCTTCAGAATTTCTACCAACCCTAAACTGAATTCTTTGGATTTTAGAAACTTCATTTAGCATTTACTAGTTGCTATATTTTCAGATTTATTTCCTATGCCTAATTGTAAACTTTATTATGAAAATAACAAGACACATCATCTAAACAGAATAGGTTCTGATCTAAAATATTCACTAATATATTTTTGACCTTTTCCTCTGATGTAAACTATTTTACATTTATTTTCCCTATTTTCAGAACTATTCTTTACTTAAAATGTGTCCCTATAACTAATAAATGTGAATAATACATTAAACAGATTCATTTCAGCCCAAAATATATTTTTATCTCACTCCAAAGTTTTCTAAGTACTGAGGAAGTTTTTAATTTAATTTTGACAATATGTTTGTCCCACTTTTAAAATTTTAAATACTAGTCACATATTCAATTTCCTAAATTAAATATCAAACAGGGTTAAAAAGGTAAACTCACCCCACTACAGGGTCTACAATATTATTTTAAGAATTCTCAGGGGTCCAGATACACATAACAGAGGAGTTTTTCCTAATTTTTATTAAGTCCAGGGGCTAAAACTGATTTCTAAATGAATTTACATGATTTGCTGAAGTTCCAGGGGCTAGATCAGAAGTTTCCGGGGCTAGCTCTTATTTCTCGAGAACCCCAGGGGGTAGCACGTAAGATTTCCAGTCTTTATAACGCGGGGCTGACGTGGACCATCCAATTTAAAATAGACGGCTGAGATTATAACGTTGAACCGGTACGCGGGGATTTAAACTCTACCGTGCGATTTAAAATAAACGGCACACAAGCGGCCACGTCGCTCTGATCGAGCGCGGGCGGCGCACGGCGGCGGGAAGCGGCGATCTCGCCGGAGACTTTCGGATTTTCGAGAATTCTTCCTAGAACTGTGATCTTATGGCATAGATCGGTGGAGGGGAGGTCGGGGATCTCACCTCGGGGGTTTTCTTGAGCCCGGAGGTCCTGGAAGGTGATCGGCGACGAGGTCCGAGGTGAATTCACGGCGAGGCTCGTCGGCGCTGTGTTTACACCGCAAGTCACCGAGTTTTCTGCACCTGCAAGGTTCCCCGGAGGCGGTGGATCAAGACCAGCGAGTTAGATCGGAATTTCCGAGCGTAGATCGGCCAGAATTCGCCGGAGAAAGCTGGGGTTCTCACCGGAGGAAAAACAGCAGATCGCGTGGAAAAACAGAACGAGGCCGGGGTTTTTATAGACGGGGGAGGGCGGCGGGGTGGTTTAGATCGAGTTTGTGTCACCCCAGAGCGAAATTCGGCTGAGATTCGCAGAAATCCGGATCGGTTTGGATTCGGGGTGAGAGAGTCCGGCGCTGGCGCGAGGTAGACGAAGAACTATCGGGCCCCGCCTGTCAGTGGGAGGAAGGGGCGCGCGTGGCTGGGGGCTGGCCCGGGTTCTGGTTAGGCCGGCTTGTGGGTTTCGGCCCACTGGCCGGTTTTTTTCTGTTTTTCTTTTTCTTTTTCTATTTCTTTTCTGTTTTGAGTTTAATTTGAATTCCAGTTTGAATTTAAATTTTTGCAAAACATACAACACGTCTAAAAATTTTTAAATTCCCATCTTAACATGATTTAGGTTCTTAACAAGATTTTTGGGGTGTTACACAAACTCAATGTCCCGGTCAGGTGGCATACCTGGAAGCTCTTCCGGGAGCACGTCCAAGAATTCTTGATTCACTGGAATGCTGTCCAATGTTGCTCCTTCTACGTGGTTCAAAATTGCCCTTTCGGTTGTTTGTTGGGCTGACTCAAACTCGACACGAATACCGTGCTCATTTGTCAACTGCACGCTTCTTTCAGCACATTGGATTACCCCGTTGTGCTTGCTTATCCAATCCATCCCGAGTATTATGTCAAGCCCTTGGGAATCCAAGACAACGAGGTTGGCAAGTGTGACGCCCTTAATTCGGTGGAAAACCACGGAACCGAGAACTGATGCATATGTGTGCCCAGTATGTTCATCACACATATACACATCATCCACAAACTGAATTTCAGAATATATATGACCACGATAACAGAGTTTATTACAATGTCTCATGAGTCTTGGACTCATGCTCACAGCGGAAGTCTTTATTCTAGCAGTGGAAGTCTTCTAACTAATGCGGAAGCAATTCTAAGCAGCAGTGGCTCCATCTCTACTCCATCCTCGCAGGCAAGGTTGAGGACAGATTACAAGCCTAATGCTCCACTTGGTCTTCATAGTAATCTTCTCCTGTTGCTGATGATGAAATAATAATGCAAGTTTGTATACTATGATGTACTCAGCAAGTGCGGAAAAAATATGATATATAGCTCACAACAAGGTAGGTTTAAAAAGGCTCATTGTATAAAGCAAAGTTATTTATCAAAAATCACGATAAAACAGCAACTTATCTTTTAGAAGAATGTAATCCCAACATGTATTAAAATACCAATCGTACCTCCATTATGTTCATTCCCTTCCATGTCCCAACCAGACATTAATCAACCTCATTCTTGCTTACGAATACCTTCTCGTATTCACTACCATCTCACGAATACCATCTCGTATTCGCTACCATTTCATCTCATAAACAATTTCGTCTCACTCAGAGACCAACCTCGTTGCCATGACTCAACAGTCATGCAACCCATTTTATCACCCGGACTCAACAGTCCCGAAAACAAAACACAAACCAAACAATCCAAAACCATAACCAATAACCATAGCCAATAACCATCCCAACTAATCATGGAAGTTAGCCAGGCGCTCGTGACTGTAAGCTCGGCTATCATGATAGTTTTAGACTCTGCAGAGTTTGAACCTATTTACCCACAAGTTTGTGATTTAATCACCCGTCGGTGACTTCAGAACCTCTATTATACCAATACACAACCATCGGTGTATGGCCAAGAGATCATAAAATAGCCTTTACAAAGGGGTTACTAGATGTATGGACTCACTATGGTTTCACCGGCAGGCTAGAATCTCCAATTCTCCCACCCACGGGCCCCCTCTTGTGCCATGCAGTTCCCAAGGCAGTCCTCACTCGACTCCCATTCCCCGTGCCTTCTACGGTCCATAACAATCTAGTTACTTATCTAATTAGTCAGCTAAGCCGCACCCATACTTGGCCTTGTGGTGGCACTGTTATCCTTGCATGTGCTTGCATGAACCGGTCCTTAGATCTACGGCAAGTAAACCACCATCTCATGCTATCTCATTCACAAACCCAGTCTTGCCTAGATCCCCTCCGATCCATGTTCATTAACAACATCAGTTTCTTATTATCGTTACGAGTGCAGTTAGCTAGACACATCTATCTCGCTTCCCAATCCCATGGACTCATCGAAGCTTAAAGCAAAAAAAACCATACCCGATTCAGAAACTTCCCTGGCGTCAAGGGTGGTTTAACCAAAGCTAGTAAACTCCTATAAAAGGGTTTCCCATCATATTTGACTCATCACACACACCTTTTCGCAAAACAAACCAGTTTCCCAAAACATAGGATCAATATGGTCAAGGGGCACTTGCCTTGTTCTAGCTGTTCCGGTTGCTCAAAATCTTGTTGTTGTAGTCCGTCATAGGTATCTCCCTGAGCTTGTCCTTCTATACATGATCATGCACATACAAGATTTACAACAATCAACATCATGCAAAGACTCTACTTTAAGATGTAATGATGTATATGCATGTTAATACTATGGTGCAGTTTTTATTAGATCAGTTTGTACGTGTTCTTACATGGTTTGCATGGATTTTATGATGAACAGGGGTGCTCGGATCAAATGTGGACGTGGTGATGATCTCGACTCTAGATCAGACCGATCAACACGTGATCTGTTCACGAAAAGCTTTTGTTCGAAAGGAATCAAGGAACGGATGCAAAGAAAATGTGATGATGTAGTAAGGTGATATTGGAGACCTACCTTATGTTCTTCTTAGTCTCGGGGTCGCCCTCCTATCAGACAGATCGTTGGGGCTCTCTTTCGGCGATCTCTCTCGACCAAACTCCAGCGATGGGTTTACTCGGCGAGTTGGGGCTAGGGTTCTAAGTCGTCGGCTCAGGAGGTGGAAAAGAAGTTCGTGGTTTTGGCCAAGGGTTCTGGGTTCTATTTATAATCGGGAGAAGAAGAGTCCTAATCTGATTGTATTTCAAATAAGAGTCCTATTCAAATTGTCGTTGAATCTTAACAACTTATCTTTAGTTGATTTGGTGTGGTAACATTGTGGAATTCATATCGGTTTCCTCTCCGTACCGGTATTTCCACGCGTACAGAATCCAAAACCGCTCCAGAACTCGTTACCTCCGCGGTGATGAGCTCTGGAAGCTCCACGTGTCCACCGGGGCCGCGTCTCCCCCTTTCTGCAGAGACGAGCTCCGGTTGTGCCGTGTGTCAAGCGAGAGACCTCCCTCTCCTTCGGAGGTGAGCTCCGCGTGCGCCACGTATCCTGGCGGTCGGGACCTCCTCTCTATTAGGAGGTGGCTCCATGCACGCCACGTGTCAGTGCCGGACCTTCCCTCTATCCGGAGGTGGCTCCGGGTGTGCCACGTATCCTAACAGCGCCAGACTTCCTCTCTTCTCAGAGACGAGCTCCGAGGTTAACACGTGTCCAACAGTGACGGACCTCCCGGAGATAAGCTCCGGCGGTGACACGTGCCCAATAGAACCGGACCTCTCGGAGGTGAGCTCCGAAATCGACATGTATCCCGCGCGACTGGTCCTCTGATTTCCGTGGTGTCTAGCTCCGAAGGTGACACGTGTCCTGCGGCTGGCCTTGCTTCTTCGCAGAGGCTAGCTCCGGGGGCAACACGTGTCCCACTGGGTCGGACCTCTCCCCCTTTGCGGGGATGAGCTCCGAAGGCACCATGTGGCCAGCGGGCCGCGAGAGTTGTCTTCGGCACTCTTGGTGAACTGGATTTTTGCTCTTTTTGGCTATCTTTTTAATTCTTTCTCTGTCCCCACTTCTTTTTAAAATGTTTTTACTACATGAAACATGAATACATGCAGAAACCAAAAATGAGGGTGTCACAAATCTACCCCCCTTAAATTGAATCTCGCCCTCGAGATTCGTTAGTAGAGAATATATGAGGGAATTCTGCCTTGACGTCTTCTTCACACTCCCATGTGACTTCAGCTTCGGTGTGATGGCTCCATTGTACCTTGCACCATCGGATCACTTTGTTCCTTGTGACACTTTCCTTTACGTCCAAAATTCGGACAGGGTGCTCCACATAAGTCAGGTGCTCTTGAAGTTCAAGCTCTTCCATTGGTACTTGCTCCTCTGGTACTCTCAAGCACTTCTTGAGCTGGGATACATGAAACACGTCATGTACGTCGGAGAGATATGTTGGGAGCTCTAGTTGATAGGCTACGTCTACTCGCTTGTCCAAAATCTTAAATGGTCCGATGTAGCGAGGTGCTAGCTTGCCTTTGACGTTGAAACATCGTTGGCCACGGATAGGTGATACCATAAGGCATACGAAGTCTCCTACTTCGAAGGTCAACTTCCTTCGCATATTGTTCGCATAGCCTTTCTGTCGTTACTGAGCAGCCTTTAAGTTCTCCCGTATCGTTTGGACTTGCTTTTCAGCTTCTTGTATCACTTCGGGTCCAAACACCTGGTTCTCTCCGGTCTCGTTCCAAAACAGCGGCGTTCTACACTGCCTACCATACAATGCTTTGAAAGGCGACATCTTCAAGCTAGCTTGATAGCTGTTGTTATAGGAGAATTCGGCATACGGTAAACTCCTATCCCAACTACGCCCACGTTTCAAGGCGCAAGCTCTCAACATGTCCTCCAAAATTTTGTTTGTCCTTTTGGTTTGTCCATCAATTTGTGGGTGATAGGCGGAGCTAAAATCCAGTCGTGTACCCATAGCATTCTGCAGCTTCCTCCAGAATCTAGAGGTAAACTGAGAACCTCGATCTGAGACTATCCTCCTCGGGACTCCATGACGGCACACGATCTGCTCCATGTACAACTCGGCTAATTGTGCAACGTTGTACTTGTCCCTTACAGGGAGAAAATGGGCTGTTTTCGTCAATCGGTCCACGATAACCGAGATGGAGTCATAACCCGACTGAGTACGTGGCAATCCGACGATGAAATCCATACTGATGTCCTCCCACTTCCACTCGGATACCTTCAAGGATTGCAACAATCCAGCGGGTCTTTGATGTTCGGCCTTCACCAGTTGGCATTTTTCGCATAGGGCAACGTATTCGTCTATATCCCTTTTCATACCATCCCACCAATAACAAGTCTTCAAGTCCTTGTACATTTTGGTACTTCTGGGATGTATGGAATAGGGTGAATCCTGTGCCTCTTTTAATATCATGTCGCGGATGTGCTTCACGTTAGGCATGCAAATCCTTTTTCCTAGCCAAAGCGTACCCTTCTCATCTTCTTTGAAATCCTTCTCTATTCCTTGTCGGATCCTTTCCTTGATCTTCTTGATCTCCTCATCTGTTGCTTGGCCATCTCTTATCTCTTGCTCCAATGAAGAGTGGATCTCCATCACTTCCATCTTGTTCAAGAATCCGAGGTGTAACCATTCGAACTCCTTACGTAGTTCGGGTGGTAGTTCCCGGACCGTGAGATGGTGACATGCTCCCTTCCGGCTCAATGCATCAGCTACTACATTTGCCCTTCCAGGGTGGTAGTTGATTCCAACATCATAATCTTTGATGAGTTCCAACCATCGACGTTGCCTCAAATTCTTGTCCGTTTGTGTAAATATGTACTTGAGGCTTTTATGATCCGTATAGATCTCGCATCGATGACCAAGGATATAATTTCTCCAAATCTTCAATGCATGCACTACTGCTGCTAGCTCCAAGTCATGTGTAGGATAATTAAGCTCGTGCTTCTTTAATTGTCGTGATGCATAGGCTACCACTTGTCCTTCTTGCATGAGCACACATCCGAGCCCTTGTCTGGATGCGTCACAATATATGTCAAAGCTCTTGCTCACGTCCGACAATACCAAAACCGGCGCTGTGATTAGCCTTTCCTTGAGCTCCTCAAAACTCTCTTAGCATGCTGGTGTCCATTGGAAGGCTTTTCCCTTCGTTAACAATTCTGTCATAGGATTTGCTATCTTAGAGAAGTCCTTGATCAACCTTCGGTAGTATCCAGCCATCCCAAGAAAACTTTGAATATCCCTCACGTTTTGCCGGTGGTTCCACTTCAGAACATCTCCCACTTTTCCGGGATCAACTGATACTCCTTCCTCAGAGATAATGTGACCTAGGAATGATATCTGCTTTAGCCAAAATTGACACTTGTTAAGCTTGGCATACAATTGATGCTCACGCATTTTCTGCAAGGTCAATTTCATATGTTCTTAATGCTCCTCCTCACTTTTTGAATACACCATAATGTCGTCGATGAAAACCATGACGAACTTATCCAAGTACTCCATGAAAACCTTGTTCATAAGGTACATGATGTATGTGGGTGCATTTGTTAACCCAAAAGACATGACGGTATATTCATACGAACCATACCGTATTCGAAAGGCAGTCTTGGGTATATCGGAGGGCTTAATCTTCAGCTGGAAGTATCCCGACCAAAGATCAATCTTGGAGAACACTCGGCCTCCTTTCATTTGGTCGAATAGGTCTTCTATACAGGGCAGGGGGTATTTTTTCTTGATTGTCACCTCGTTGAGAGACCTATAGTCCATGCACATCCTTTGGGTTCCATCCTTCTTGTCCACGAAGAGCACAAGAGCTCCCCATGGTGACGAGCTTGGACGTATAAAACCCTTCTCCAACTGCTCCTGAATTTGCTTCTTGAGTTCCACTAGTTCATTGACGGGCATCCTATAGTGTCTCTTTGCTATGAGTGCAGTTCCGGGTACCAAATCAATGGCAAACTCAATGTCCCGGTCAGGTGGCATACCTGGAAGCTCCCCAGGAAACATGTCCGTGAATTCCTGAACCACTGAAATGCTGTCCAATGTTGCTCCTTTGACGTAGTTCAAAATTGCCCTTTCGGTTGTTTGTTGGGCTGACTCAAACTTGACAAGAATACCGTGCTCATTTTTCAACTGCACGCTTCTTTCAGCACATTGGATTACCCCGTTGTGCTTGCTTAACCAATCCATCTCGAGTATTATGTCAAGCCCCTGGGAATCCAAGACAATGAGGTTGGCAAGGAAATCTACCCCCCTTATTTTAAGGCTTCCTTTCGGACATACTATATTAGTGCTCATCTCTCCAACGGGAGAATTAATTAACATTGCGCATTTCAATTGTGATATGGGTAGATTATGCTTCGCAACATACTTGGATGATATGAAGGAATGTGATGCTCCAGAATCAAATAAGATGGTGGCTGGGTTGGAGTTGGCAAAGAACATACCAATTACGACGTCCTCAGCCTGTTGTGCTTCCTCAGCAGAGACATGGTTCACGTTGCCGCGAGCATAGTTCTGCTGTCCACAGTTTCCTTCATTGTCCCCTCCATTCGGTCGCGGGTTCTGCTTGGCAACGTTGCCTTGCTGTCCAGGGCCTCTCCTCAGGCACTGGCTCACGAAGTGTCCTGTTTCCCCGCATGCAAAGCATGCCCTGTTGCCTACGGCAGCAGGTACGTTGGGGCGGGGGTTTTGAACAGGAGCGCCCATGTTGGGTTGGGGCACAGGAGGCAAGGGCACATGAGGTGCTCGTGTAACGGGTCGTTGCTGTGGTGGCTGACTAGGGCGGTATGCAGGAGCGGTTGATCCATACTGCGGTGCGGCCGGGGGCATGTACCGAGGTCGTACGTTGCTCCCTTGGGGCTGCTATGGCATCTTCCTCTTGCACTCTCGCTCGATCTCTCGGATCTTGCTTTCAACCACTATAACCTTGTCAACTAGCTTCTAGAAGCTCACGTAGTCATTGTTGAGGAGCTGAACCTGGATGTCATTGTTCAACCCTCTCATGAACAGGTATTGCTTCCTCTGGTCTGAGTTGACATCTTCGGGGGTATACTGGGACAGTTGTGTGAACTTGTTGAGATACTCATTCACGTTTCTCTGTCCTTGGCGGAGACCTTCAAACTCCTGTCTCTTGAGCATCATTACACCAGCAGGGATGTAATGACAGCAAAAACTCTCCTTGAACTCAGTCCAAGTGATTGTCTCCGGGTCGACATGAGCGTCTTTCTATACATGATCACGCACATACAAGATTTACAACAATCAACATCATGCACAGACTCTACTTTAAGATGTAATGATGTATATGCATGTTAATCCTATGGTGCAGTTTTTATTAGATCAGTTTGTACGTGTTCTTGCATGGTTTGCATGGATTTTATGATGAACAGGGGTGTCCGGATCAAATGTGGACGTGGCGATGATCTCGACTGTAGATCAGACTGATCAACACGTGATCTGTTCACAAAAAGCTTTTGTTCGAAAGGAATCAAGGAACAGATGCAAATAAAACACGATGATGTCGTAAGGTGGTATTGGAGACCCACCTTATGTTCTTCTTAGTCTCAGGGTCCTCCTCCTATCAGACAGATCGTTGGGGCTCTCTTCCGGCGATCTCTCTCGACCAAACTCCGGCGATGGGTTTACTCGCCGAGTTGGGGCTAGGGCTCTAAGTCGTCGTCTCAGGAGGTGGAAAAGAAGTTCGTGGTTTCGGCCATGGGTTCTGGGTTCTATTTATAATCGGGAGAAGAAGAGTCCTAATCTGATTGTATTTCAAATAAGAGTCCTATTCAGAATGTCGTTGAATCTTAACAACTTATCTTTAGTTGATTTGGTGCGGTAACATTGTGGAATTCATATCGGTTTCCTCTCCGTACCGGTATTTCCATGTGTACAGAATCCAAAACCGCTCCAGAACTCGTTACCTCCGTGGTGATGAGCTCTGGAAGCTCCACGTGTCCACCGGGGCCTGGTCTCCCCCTTTCCGCAGAGACGAGCTCTGGTTGTGCCATGTGTCAAGCAAGTGAGACCTCCCTCTCCTTCGAAGGTGAGCTCCGCGTGCACCACGTATCCTGGTGGTTGGGACCTCCTCTCTATTCGAAGGTGGCTCCGCGCACGGCACGTGTCAGTGCCGGACCTTCCCTCTCTCCGGAGGTGGCTCCGGGTGTGCCACGTGTCCTAACAGTGCCAGACTTCCTCTCTTCTTAGAGACGAGCTCCGTAGTTAACATGTGTCCAACAGTGACGGACCTCCGGGAGATAAGCTCCGGCAGTGACACGTGTCCAATAGAACCGGACCTCTTGGAGGTGAGCTTCGAGATCGACACGTATCCCACGCAACTGGTCCTCTGATTTCCATGGTGACTATCTCCGAAGGTGACACGTGTCCTGCGGCTGGCCTTGCTTCTTCGCAGAGGCTAGCTCCGGGGGCAACACGTGTCCCACGGGGTCGGACCTCTCCCTCTTTGCGGGGATGAGCTCCGAAGGCGCCACGTGGCCAGCGGGTCGCAAGAGTTGTATTCGACACTCTTGGTGAACTGGATTTTTGCTCTTTTTGACTATTTTTTTAATTCTTTCTCTGTCCCCACTTCTTTTTAAAATGTTTTTCTCTACATGAAACATGAATACATGCAGAAACCAAAAATGAGGGTGTCACAGCAAGGAAGTCTACCCCTGTGACACCCTCATTTTTGGGTTCTGCATGTATTCATGTTTCATGTAGAGAAAACATTTTAAAAGAATTGGGAACAGAGAAAATATCAAAAAGATAGCCAAAAAGAGCCGAATCCAGTTCACAGAGACTGCCGAAGACAACTTCCGCGGCCCGCTGGCCACGTGGCGTGTTCGGAGCTCATCCCTGCGAAGTGGGGAGAGGTCCGCCGCTAAACTGGCTACGTGGCAGGCTCGGGGCTCATCTCCGCAAAGGGGGAGAGGTTCGACCCTGTGAGACATGTGTTGCCCCCGGAGCTAGCCTCTGCGGAGAAGCGAAGGCAGTTCCGCAGGACACATGTCACCCTCGGAGCTAGTCACCGCGGAAATTAGAGGACCAGTTGCGCGGGATACGTGTCGTCCTCGGAGCTCATCTCCGAGAGGTCCGGTTCCATTGGACACATGTCGCCACCGGAGCTTATCTCCGGGAGGTCCGACACTGTTGGACACGTGTCTACCTCGGAGCTCGTCTCTGGGGAAAAAGGAAAGTCCGGCGCTACTTGACGCATGGCATTCACGGAGCTCACCTCTGAAGAGAGGGAGGTCCAGAATGGATACGTGGCACAACAGGAGCTACCTCCGGATAGAGGGAAGGTCCGGCACTGAAATGTGGCGTGAGCGGAGCCACCTCCGAATAAGAGAGGAGGTCCCGACCGCCAGGATACGTGGCGCACGCGGAGCTCACCTACGAAGGAGAAGGGAGGTCTCGCTCGCTTGACACGTGGCACAACCGGAGCTTGTCTCTGCGGAAAAGGGGGAGACCAGGCCCCGGTGGACACGTGGAGCTTCCGGAGCTCATCACCGAGGAGGTAATGAGTTATGGAGCGGTTTTTGGATTTTGTACGCGTAGAAATATCGGTACGGAGGAGAAACTGACCTGGATTCCACAATGTTACCGCACCAAATCAACTCAAGATAAGTTGTCAAGATTCAACGATAATCTGAATAGGACTCTTATTCAAGATAGAATCAGATTAGGACTCTTCTTCTCCCGATTATAAATAGAACCCAGAACCTCTGGCCGAAACCACGATCTTCTTTTCCACCTCCTGAGCCGACGACTTAGAGCCCTAGCCCCCAACTCGCCGAGTAAGCCCATCGCTGGAGTTCAGTCGAGGAAGATCGCCGGAAGGGAGCCCAACGGTCTGTCTGATCAGAGAAGGACCCCGAGACCAAGAAGAATGTATGGTAGGTCTCCAATACCACCTTACGACATCATCGTGTTTTCTTTGCATCTGTTCTCCGATTCCTTTCAGACAGAAGCTTTCTCGTGGACAGATCACTTGTTGATCGGGTTGATCTAAAAGACAAGATCATCGCCACGTCCACATTTGATCCGAACTCCTCTGTTCGTCATAAAGCCATGCAAGAACACGTACAAACCGTTCTAATAAAACTAATTATAGGGTAGCATGCATATGCATCATCGCATCTAGTTAAAGTTTGTGCATGATATTGATTGATGTGGATCTTGTATGTGCGTGATCCTATATAGTAGGACAAGCTCAGGGAGCTGTCTACGACGAGCTGCAACAACAAGGTTTTGAGATCCAAGAGCAACCGGAACCGCAAGAACAAGGCAAGTGCCCCTTGACCATATGGATCCTATATTTTGGGAAAAACTGTTTTGTTTTGCGAAAAGGTGTGTGTGCTGAGTCAAACATGATCGGAAACCCTTTTATAGGAGTTTACTAGCTTTTGTTAAACCACCCTTGTCGCCAGGGAAGTTTATGAGTCGGGTATGGTTTTTGTTTTAAGCTTCGCTGAGTCCATGGGATTGGGAAGCGAGATAGATGTGTCTAGCTAACTGCACTCATAATGATAATGAGAAACTGATGTTGTTAATAAATATGGATCGGAGGGAGATCTAGGCAAGACTGGGTTTGTGAATGAGGTAGCATGAGATGGTGGTTTACTTGCCGTAGATCTAAAGACCGGTTCAAGCGAGCACATGCCAGGATAACAGTGCCACCACAAGGCCAAGTATGGGTGCGGCTTAGCTGAGTAATTAGGTAAGTTGCTAGATTGTTATGGACCGTGGTAGGCGCGGGGAATGGGAATCAAGTGAGGACTGCCCTGGGAACTGCATGGCACAAGAGGGGGCCCGTGGGTGGGAGAATTGGAGATTCTAGCCTGCCGGTGAAACCTTAGTGAGTCCATACAACTAGTAGCCCCTTTGTAAAGGCTATTTTGTGATCTCTTGACCATACACCGACGGTTGTGTACTGGTATAATGGAGGTTCTGCAGTCGCCGATGGGTGACGAAATCACAAACTTGTGGGTAAAGAGGTGATAACTGTGCAGAGTCTAAAACTATCATGATAGCCGAGCTTACGGTCACGAGCGCCTGGCCAACTTCAATGATTATTTGGAATGGTTATTGGATATGCTTATTGGGTATGGTTTTGGTTATGGTTTGGTTTTGGTTTTGTTTTTGGGACTGTTGAGTCCGGGTGATAAGATGGGTTGCATGACTGTTGAGTCATGGCAACAAGCACTACAGGAATCCGAACAATAGACGACGGCCAGAAACCGTCGTCAATAAGGACACTACCGTCGTCAATAAGTTCTTGACGACGGTAAAAATTTATAGACGACGGTTTTCGGCTGTCGTGAATTATTAGTCATCAATAAATTTATTGACTACGGTAACCGTCGTCAATAATCTTATTGACAACAGCTAAATCTAGCTGTCGTCAATAAACTTATTGATGACAGCTATGATAGGAACCGTCGTCAGTTACGATGGCTTATTAAAGACGGTTTCTGGTACCTGGCCGTCGTCAATAACAATGGCTTATTGACGACAGCTAAACAGGCTGTCGTCAATAAGCTTATTGACGACGGCCAGGATTTCAACCGTCGTCAGTAACCGTAGCTTATTGACGACGGTTTACACTAGGCCGTCGTCAATAACAATTGCTTATTGACGACGGTTTCTGGTACCTGGCCGTCGTCAATACTAATGGCTTATTGACGACGGCCAAGTACCAGAAACCGTCATCAATAAGCTTTCCAATTTTTTTTAAAAAAAACATAAAATCCTGCCCTGGCTTCGAGGCCAGCCCTGGCTCGATGGCCAGATCACAGGCAATTAAAATATACATCGCAGAATTGCATAAAAACACTATACGCACGCCACACTACCCTACGCTACCCCGACCGCTGCCACCGGAGTCCAGGAAGTCATCGTGCGCTCGTCCAAACGCTGGTTGCTGAGGGGATGGAGTTTACTGAGCCCGCGTCGCCGATCCCTATGATGTACATGTATAGTTAGACAAATTAGAAGTTCACAAATGTTTATATGATTAAATAAACTCATTACAAGTTAAAATTGAGCAAGTTAGCTAGATTTGGCTATGTTTGAGTAAGTTTGCTCATATTTTACTAAGTTTGAGAAGTATGGACTAGTAGTGTTTGTGTTTGAGCTAGTTCAAATAGTTTTGGATATGTTTGAGTAAGTTTGGTCATATTTGACTATAGTTGAGTAAGTTGTACCATATTTTACTCAGTTTGAGGATGTTTAACTAGTTTTCTCTAAGTTTTAGTAAGTTTGATCAAATTCAACGAAATTTGAGCAAATTTAACTAGTTACAGCTATTATGAGAAATTTTGTACCTGTGCTCCTGACGTCGGCCCCTGTGGTAGCTGTATCGGTGGCGGCGCCCACTGAGGAAAGACAACGGGCTGTCCTGTGGCCATAGCCTGCAAATATGAAGTAAATTATTATACATGTCATTTATATATTAGAAACGTTGAGTACAATGATCTGAACTTACCTGCATGGCAGCTTGCAGCTGTAGCATGTACGAGTGTTGATACTCGTCCCTAGCCCGGAGCTCGGCTGCCTGCCTCTCGTTCGCGAGCCTCAGCGCTTCCTGCGTCCTCTGGAGCTCCTCTTGGACACTCTGGAGCTCCAGATCACGGCTGCCACGCCTGCTGGATCCACCCTGCGATGAAGAGGCCCTTGAGTAAGACCGCGCCTTCCTCAAGTCTACTACTCCATCGAAGATGGCCAACCTACACAACGAAGTAAGAGTATTAAAGTTTCGTGTCTCGAAGTTAATGAAAGTAAATGAAAAACAACAGAACTCACCGGCCGTGAGGTTTACCGCCACCGCTTGCATAGGCGGCTTCAGGTACGATCGGTGAGTTCTGCCAATCGTAATCGTCACCTCGAAGCCTCCGCACCTCCTCCCCATACTTTTCCTGAAAATACAGAAAATTAAAGTCATCAGAAGTTTTAAAGATAATACAATTAAGTCAACTAAAGAACTCACCAACGTCTCTGTCGCTGTCTGAGAAGACACCTGATCAGGCTGCGAGGGATCACTTCCCATGTGACCCCTCCTCCACACCTGGTTAGCGGTCGGCTCCTGACCGATCTCACGCTCCTATCGATACATGTTAGCACAATGATAGCGATAGAAATTAACTAGAATATAATTCGAGTATCACTTACCATCCGTTTAGCAAGGCGTACGTAGCCGTCCCCGCCAAGACGGTGTTTCCCGTCCGTCCCTCGACTCTGTCGGCGGGTCATCGACACGCCTTGGAAGCCCTGGCTCGCCCAACGAGCACACAGGGAACTGTAGGCGTCCGGACAGGACTCAAGCCACGGTACGCTGACCTGCACACATTTGTTGTTGGATGAAAACATTGATGAAAATTGAATAATGAAGCAAAGTAAAATAAAGAATTTACCTCTGCGTACTGTGCCTCCGTCAAGTACTTGTCCGCCACATCCCTAAACTGCCCCGGCTCAGCCTAGTCCGGATGAAACTTATAGTACGCCTTCGTAGCCTGAATGCGAGCCGTTGAAATCGACTGCGTCAGGAGCTTCCTAGCGTTGTTGTTGAAGACCAGACGAGCGTGATCCAGCTGTGCCTCGTCCTCCAAACGGTAATATTTCTACAAGTAGAAATATACAAGTTAATGTATTTAACATATAATAGGTTCGCATTTAACGAATAGACGATTTACTTACCATGAATTCATGCCACACATGCTCCTGGTGGTTGCCGTAGGTAATGTCCTGGGCCGTAGCGTAATCGTCCCAAGACGTAGCAGCCCGTCCGTTCACTAGACCGGGGTAGTGACAACGGATGAGCTGGCCCAGGACAGCGTTGACCTGGCGGTGGCGTCCTTGACCCGTGAACGAGTCATCGGCCCAAGACCTAATACACGATTCTCAATTAGTACATATATAAGTGTTAAAATATCTAAATTGATTTGTTATACATTTACTTACCTATCGCCAACCAGACGAATAACGACCTGATCTTCTGGCCGTGCAGGAACCGGAGGAGGAGCCACGTAGTGGCTCCTCCTGTAACACCGCTGTGGAGCCGGCTCCACATCAGGCTCTGTGGAAGGATCTGAAGCAGGGTCTGAATCCTGCAGTGCCAGAACCTGAAGAGGATCCGAAGCAGGATCTGTAACTGGCTCCGAAACCTGTGGTGTCTGAAGAGGACCCCTAGCCTCTGTCTCCTCAGACGTAGAGTCGTCCTAAAAATTTGAAGATTAGTAATATAGATTTAAGAAAGTTATTTATATAATTTATGTAATTTAATATTTTTTACCTGTCGTGACCGCTCTCGTGACCCCTGGCCTCTGTCGAGGCCCAACAGCTGAGACAGTCTACCACTGCTAGACTGACAGCCCTGGAAAACGGAGTCTGCTCTCGGGGGCAGATAGCCCCGCGTCCCCCGTCGTCTACTGCTCGATGACATCCTGATGAAAGGAAATTTGATAATGAATTTAAAGGAAAATATAGAAGACGAAAGAAGAGATGAAAGAAACGATACTTGTACTCAATTTCAAAATTCATCAGTATCATGATCATGTACTCTACTTAGTAAACCGGACCATCGATCTTTTGTCATGGTTGTTCGCCGCTTTCGTTTTTTCACATTATGAGTCTGTACATCTTGTGCATCTCCAACTAATTCATCGAGTCGTAGACCAGGCTCAACGACAAAAGAATCTAGCAACTCTTCTTCTTGGTAAACAACATCTGCCTCATCAATGTAACCAGTATTGTCCGGTGTATATAACCGCTCACGAGGATTCACCTTTTGTACAACCCACCATGCACTAAGTTTTTCACATGGATATTGTAGATAGTACACTTGTTCGACTTAGTGTGCAAGGACAAAGGTGTCGTAGCCTCGTAGTCGGTCCTTGTGTTTGACTTCTACCATGCCAAATTGGTTTTATCGAGTTCCATTGTTATTATCAAACCAATCACAGTCAAAGAAGACTACTTTAAGGTCTTTACTTCCGGCAAAACTAAATTCTAGGATTTTGTTTATGATCCCATAGAAATTAGTTTCATGTTCTTCGGCATCGGCGGCCCTCGTCCCAACTCCTGTGTTTGATGTTGCCCTTAGAGGACGTTGAGCTTCAAATTGAGTTGAACGGAATCGGAACCCATTGACATCATATCGACCAAAGAGTTTAACTTTAATGGATCCGTTGGACAGTTGTCGCAAATCTTCATGAACACCGACTTGTGTCTTGCACTGTTCAACATATGAAGTAAGAAGACTATTTTATGCTATGAACATAATTACTAAGAGGAACAAGACAAGAAAAACGTTACATGATTTCGAAACCACGTTTGGAAGTTAGGTCCTCCATTTACTCCATAGTGTCGCATTGTTTTTATTTGCCTGCTAGTAGGTTGCTGCTTAGACTTCCAATTTTGTCGATCGAACTCACTAAATCAGGACAAAACAGAATTATTGGTGTAGATGTATAACACACCATGCAAATTAGTATAGATGTTGAACAACCACTTACTGAAAAAAATTGTCCATCCCATCTATGTTAGCGTACATGTATAACAAAGCAGCTGTCTTTTCATCTGCTGAAGCATCATAGCTCGTGCCACTACCAACAGTGGTGCCTCTCGTTTGAAAAAGTGAGAGTTCGCTACAAGAGGTTGCTTCAGCCATATTGTACCGTAACGCCGATGCATTAACATTGTGTTCTTCTGCAAAGTAGACACTTGAAAAGTATCCTATCTCCTGAAGTTTAAATGGTTCGGCGATGCATCCTTCAACCCTTGCCCTATTACGAACCATCGGTTTTAGACATCTGAGTGCTCTTTCAATGTGGTACATCCACCTATATTGAACAGGGCCACCTACTTTAGCTTCATATGGAAGATGGATTAGAAGGTGTTGCATTGGATTGAAGAACCCTGGAGGAAATACTTTTTCCATCTTACATAAAAGCACGGGTATCTCTTTTTCCAACTTCTCCATCATCTCCCTTTTGACTTCTTTAGCACAAAGCTGTCTATAAAAATAGCTAAGCTCGGCTAACACCTTCCATATCTCATCGTCAAGATAGCCTCGAAACATAACCGGCAGAAGTCTTTCCATGATTATGTGATAATCATGGCTCTTCAAACCAGTAAGATTTCCAGTCTTAACATTAACGGCTCTTCTCAGGCTAGCAGCATAACCATCTGGGAACTTCAACTGTTTCAACCACTTGAAGACTTCTTTCTTTTCTTTTGGTCGAAGGCAGAAAGAAGCTCGTGGTTTGCCACCAGCTTTGGAGAGCTCAAGACTTGGTCGGTTACAAACCTCTGCCAAATCCTTCCGAGCTTTTATATTGTCTTTTGTTTTCCCCGTCATATCCAAGCACGTGCTTATGATGCATTCGCCCATGTTACGTTCCTGGTGCATGACATCAATGTTATGCATTAGAATTAAAGACTTCATATACGGTAACTCCCATAGTGCACATATATGAGTCCAATTGTGATCCTCTCCGTAACCAACAAAATATCCAGGACGACCTTCATCTGGCACTAGATTGTTGAGCTGTTTAACAATTTCCGACCCGTTCAGACGTTGTGGTGGTCCCTTTTTTACAATGGTACCCTTCCTGAAGGCATTTCTCTGTTGCCTAAACACGTGATTTGGCGGTAACCAACGTCTATGACAATCAAAGTAGCATATCTTGCCACCATGACTTAGACGAAAACAATCCGTGTCCAAAGCACATATTGGACATGTCAATCGACCATGAGTGCTCCAGCTAGAAAACATGCCGTAAGCTGGAAAATCATGAACAAACCACAAGTACGCAGCTCGAAGGTTGAATTTCTGTTTTCTATAACAGTCGTACGCTTCGACTCCTATCTATAACAGCCGTCGTACGTTATGCCCCGTCGTAAGTGGGTCAAAGATGAAACCGCACCGTCGGGGCCCGCCGTCCACGCGCGGGAGCTTGCCGTCCTCGGTGCCTGTCTCGACTAATACATTACCAATAA
Source organism: Neostapfia colusana (assembly GCA_030760725.1). NCBI lineage: Eukaryota > Viridiplantae > Streptophyta > Magnoliopsida > Poales > Poaceae > Neostapfia > Neostapfia colusana. The sequence goes on along the minus strand of JASWHV010000005.1, from coordinate 59,662,497 downwards.
ATGGGCCGTGACAGACCCTAAATGGGTCGTGTCAGGCCGGACCGGGCCGAGACCCATTTATTTACATATAGTAACTAATCACGCAATCAATCAAAGTATTATTTAAACAATAATCAATAACAATACTAATTAAACAATTAATCAACTAAGGTCGGGGCTCGGGGCGGCCGAGGCGCGGCCGGGGCTCGGCGCGAGCAGGGGCGGCCGGGCGGGGCGCGGGATGGCGGTGCGCAGTGGGGCGGGGCACGGGATGGTGGTGCGCGGCAGCACGGCGGGGTGTGGCGGCGCGAGGAATTACCAGCGTGAGGCATCGACGGTGGTAGCGTGAGGGGCCAGCGGCGCCTTGCAGCGATGGCGGCGGGCAAAGGTGGCGCCGGCATCGATGACGCTCAGCCAGGCGAGGCGAGCCACCCCGGCATCCCCCCGGGTTCGAATCCTGGAAACAATAACTGCTACAACGATCCCCCGGCGCCCCGGCATCCCCCCGGCATCCCCGGCACTGTAGGGGGAGATATCATTCATCACTGACGCACCACACCATTTTGGGAGCAAAGCACCGGCCATGTTTGCAAGATCCTAACACATGCACATCATCTTGAAAAGACGAGCGAGATGGCATTGCTAGACGATGAAGAAAAGCCAAGGAGAATTCAAGCACATCTCGATTGATCATGCACAGCCACAGAAAAAGGTCAGGTAGCTCCTGAAGCTGATATGACCTGACTACGTGCCTGCTGCAGAGCTGCTGCAGGCTAACACAAAGATGATGAAAGATTTCATGGTGGGTTGCGTTGCAAACCCTTATTTTCACCGTCTGAACACACCGCCCCTCTTCGTCTTCCCGCCCCACCCTAGTCACTCTACTAGGTGCCGTGTAAAGAAACCCTAACCTGTAACAAATAAATATAAGTTGTGTGGTCCGGGGAAAGACGAGAAGGCGGTGCGTGTGGAGTGGCGTCACGCCGACGACATCCCGGGGCAAGCTGTTCCTTTGCGGCGAAGCATCTCGTCCCTCCGGACACGCCAGCCCAGATGGATCGTCACCAGCAGCACAGCACAGCACAGCAGGGGGCAGGGCAGGCCAGGCCGGCAGCCACAGCACCAGCATTCCCACGCGTCTCCAGCTACCAAGCTGCTACTAGTATGAGACGTCGGTCGTCGCCTTCCAACAATCGCTCGCTGCAAGCAACATCCTACTGCACTGCACCCTCACAGCTGGTGAGAATGGCCTCATATTGGTATTGGTTCTCCAAAACAAAGCAATGGGACCGTTGGCAGCTGGTCCTCGATCTCTGCAGATCTCACCACCCATGAGAAGGGACGTCAGAATTCTCAGTGCATAACAAATTCACAGTTGACACAATGGGCGAAACCAAACTGTAGGCACTTGCCTAGCTGCTGCAAGTAATAGCCATTCATGAAGCCCTGATGCCCCTGGCAGGAACTACTCAGGAGAAAACAGACATGATACTGATCCTGCGTCCCACCATGTAGAAACATATGCATAGCATATTTCCCACAGATAATACTCCAGCGTCAAATAATTCAAAATAATTCAAAACGAAGAGAGTATACAATGAACACAAGCTTCATAAAGGATAAGATAGCAACATAGAAGATAATCTGCACCGTGCATACTGCAGCAACAGTACATCCGAATCTGAGTATTAGACAGATACTAGTAGCTCCTACAGCACAGCCAACCAACATCGGCAACGATTCAAGGAACAGGAACCAAGAAAAGAACACGCTAACACTAGCAGGAGAAGCAGTGATAATACATCCAACAAAAGTAGCTAGAACAAGTCGACCAAGAATAAACACAGGCCCGCGTGTCAAGGCAGGAGTTGTTGGATCCCTGCCTTCTGCTCAGCTGTTAGATCACTGGGGAACTTGATCTGAAACTTGATCCGTAAGTTCCCTTTCTTACTGGGCTCCCTTGTGATGGGCATACCTTCGCCCTGCACAACCTCTTCGTAGGTAGGAGTGACGACGGACTTCACAGGAACAGTCAGGTTCCGTCCGTCCAAGGTCGCCAGTTGGACCGTGCAGCCCGTCAGTGCCTCCACGAGAGGGATCTTGTGCGTGTAGACAAGGTCGTTCCCGTCTCTCTTGAACTTGGGATGCTCCCGTTCTTGCACTATGAACACTAGGTCTGACGGTACCACGTTACGCGTCTCATTGCCTTTCTCGGGGAAGGTGATCTTTGTACCCTTTCTCGGGGGGGGGGGGGGGTGGAGGGCGACGCCGGCCGGCCGGTGGCCGGCGGCGCGGCCGGGGGGCGAGGAACCGGAGAGGGGAGCGGGGGAGAGGGCCGAGGGGCAGGGGAGGGGGACTTACCTCGGGCCGGGGATGGGCGGCGGCGGAGGAGGGGACGGGCGGCGGCGATGGACAGAGGCACGAGTCGGGAGGCGGCGATGGACTGCCGCCTCCCGGGTCGCGTACGGGTTATATGTGTCGTTATTGACGACGGTGCTAGGTGACCGTCGTCTATAAGGAACTTGTTGATGACGGTGCTAGGTCACCGTCGTCAATAACTACTCAGGTGGGCCCGGATTAAGTTAAAGACGACGGCCCCCGTCGTCAATAATTTATTGACGACGGTTATCGACTAGCTGTCGTCAATAACTACGTTATTGACGACGGCTAGATCAAGCCGTCGTCAATAATATTAAAGACGACGGCCCCGTTGTCAATAAATTTGGCCGTCGTCAATGCACGTTTTTCCTGTAGTGAAGGTTGGTCTCGGTGGGAGACAAAGTTGTTTTATGAGATGAAATGGTAGCGAATACGAGATGGTATTCGTGAGATGGTAGCGAATACGAGGAGGTATTCGTGAGCAAGAATGAGATTGATTGATGTCTGGTTGTGACATGGAAGGTAATGAACATAACGGAGGTATGATTGGTATTTTAATACATGTTAGGATTACATTCACTTAAGATGAGTCACTGTTTTATCATGGTTTTGATAAATAACTTTGCTTTTCTGCAATGAGCCTTTTTATACCTACCTTGTTATGGGCTACATATCATATTTTCCCGCACTTGCTGAGTACATCATTGTACTCAAACTTGCATTAGTATTTCATCATCAGCAACAGGAGAAGATTACTATGAAGACCAAGTATAGCATTAGGCGTGTGATCTGTTCTCAACCTTGCCTGTGGAGATGGAGTAGAGATGGAGCCACCGCTGCCTAGAATTGCTTCCGCATTAGTTAGAAGACTTCCGCTGCATAGAAATAAGACTTCCGCTGTGGGCATGAGTCCAAGACACATGAAAAATTGTAATAAACTCTGTTATTCGTGGTTATATATATTCTGAATTCGGTTTGTGGAACATATGTGTATGTGTGATGAACATCCTGGGCACACATATGCATTAGTTCTCGGTTCCGTAGTTTTCGACAGAATTGAGGGCGTCACAGATTGGTATTAGAGCCACGGTTGACAGTGGGTTACACGCCTAAATAGGAAACACAGATTGGTATCAAAAGCCACGGATGAGGGTAGATTACACACCTGGATACAATCATAGATTGGTACCAGAACCACGGGTTGATGGTAGGTTACACACTTAGATAGATCACAGATTAGTATCCGACACAGATTGGTAGCTAAGCCACGCTGACCATAAGATGCAAGCCTAGGATGCATAGATTGGCCTTGAAATTACCTTGACATAGAAAACCAACCTTTAATAGGAAGTTGTGTGAGCCGTTGTGATGATTGTTTGTGATTTGTGCTTAGTGTGAGTTGTGGGATGTCTCAAAGCGTTGTCCATATCCACACATAAGTAGAATGAGGTGTGAGATGCCTCGGCACTTGTTCACATCCTCATATGGGCTAATATATATATAGTCCAACCCACCTTGATGCATATAGTTGAAGGGATCTACCTAACCTTCTAACTTTCTATTCTATTTCGATCTCTCTCACAGATGGTGAGAGGAAACGCCGGCCGAAGGAATGTCCGTGACAACCAAGAGGTTGGTCACGATGAAGTTTCTGTTAACCCCGGAGCTGGGGAGAACCACCTGGAACGGTTGATGGCCATGCAGAATCAACTTATGCAAACCATGATCCAAACATTGGGTCAGTTGCAGGCCAACAACAACAACCCCGTTCCGGCACCACCGCACCCACCACCACCGGCTCATAACAGACTGGGTGAGTTCATGAGGACTCGACCACCCACCTTTGCTCAAGCTAACGACCCCATGGAGGCCGACGATTGGATGAAATCCGTGGAGAAGAAGCTTGCCATAGTGCAGTGCAATGACCTAGAGAAGGTTCTCTTTGCATCACACCAACTTATGGGAGCTGCCGCTGACTGGTGGTGTGACGCCCTCAATTCTGTGGAAAACCACGGAACCGAGAACTGATGCATATGTGTGCCCAGGATGTTCATCACACATACACATATGTTCCACAAACTGAATTCAGAATATATATAACCACGAATAACAGAGTTTATTACAATATTTCATGAGTCTTGGACTCATGCCCACAGCTTAAGTCTTAATCTAACAGCGGAAGTCTTATTTCTATTCAGCGGAAGTCTTCTAACTAATGTGGAAGCAATTCTAAGCAGCAATGACTCCATATCTACTCCATCCCCACAGGCAAGGTTAAGAACAGATCACACGCCTAATGCTCCACTTGGTCTTCATAGTAATCTTCTCCTGTTGCTGATGATGAAATAATAATGCAAGTTTGAGTACAATGATGTACTCAGCAAGTGCAGGAAAATATGATATGTAGCTCATAACAAGGTAGGTATTGTCACACCCGGTTTATCCAAAGAACAACGAGTGAATATCACATGTATGCCAGGATCATTCTCTCATACATGTGATGACAAATAGTGAAGCATCATTTATTACAAGCCAAGTGTTCGAATATAAAATTAGTCTTACATAGCATAATGTCTCGATGGACGATAATATGTTCATAACATGTAAATAAAACAGCAGCGGAATATAAATCTTGTGGGATCCGTCACAGGTGTCGCCCGGGGGACTCCGTGAACCTAGAATCTTTCTTTGGGTCCGAAGTCTTGGTCATTGAACACCTCGTCAACCCCTTAACCTGAGCAGCAATTTAAACCAACAGAAAAACAAGCTTGAGTACCGTTGGTACTCAGCAAGTGTGGGAAAGTTATGTCATGCATGGCTAGAGAAAGGAGAGGTTGAACTCATGGTTAAAGCACTACGCAATTAATACCTATAACCTTAGCTTATTAAGCACCTACATTACTACACAGGTGAAATGGTCCCAATCCCTCACCCATCATCAATATCATGTAACCAAAATCTCATCTCCAATGTTAAGCTTCCCGCTTAACATCACCAACTTCCCAATTCATCATCCTCTAATGATGAATAAGTCCAAGCCGCTCTTGACCGTGAGCACGGCTGTCATGACAGTTTTGACTCTGCAGAGTTTGCACCACTGTACCCACATGTAATGATTTCATCCCCCGTTGCCGGTGGACTAAAAGAACCTCCATTATGCCAGTGGCTGCGAACCACGTTCAAACTTCCGAGGTGTGTAGCCAGGAGATCACTACGAGGCCTTTACAAAGGGATTCCCGACAAGCGTGGGCCCACTGAAGTTTCACCCCTAACAGCATACAAGAGGCTCCAACCCCGCTGTAGTGGCCCCCTCTTGAGCCTTGCGGTTCATATGGTAGTCCAGCTGATACCTATTCCCCGCACCATCCAAACACCCATACTACGCCGGAGATACACCTAATTAATTAGCCAAGCTGCCCCATCTCAGCATGTGGTTGGAAAGTTAAAGCCAGGTTACATGCACCATGAACCGGTCCTTAGGATCCAGGCAAGTACTAAACACAACCCCGAGGCTCGCACAAAGCATCAACCAAATCATCCAACTTGCCTCGATCCCTACCTCTACATAATTCATAATATCTCATTCAAGAGTAAGGTAAACAAGTTGATGATCTTATATCCCGCTTATCCCATTCTAAGCAGGGCTAAGCATAAGTAATATGAATGAATGACATAATAAAATAAATCCCAACCCAGGCTACAAGGAAGTAAGATAATGAAATCTAGGGAAACTTAGTAGCTTGGGCACCATATGCCAAATTGACAATGCAATTAATTAAATTCTAACTACACATCCTAGTATAGGATCAAAGTGGTCAAGGACACTTGCCTTCTTCCTGCTGCTCTGGGAATGGAAAGTCTTGATCTTTAAAAGTGAGAACCTGCTCTGGGGCTGGTTCTACTCATGCCAATACACACATAGCAAAAGAAAACAACATTCCATAAGCCATAGTCCACACTTCCACTCATGCAAACCACACATACATACATATGAAAGTCATTCACATTTTTAAGTGTTGTGGTTACCCTAGATGTGTTGATTTTAGGCCTACATGCACTTTTAAACATATACATTATTTCTAACTTTTGTATTGAGATTTCTAAGTGCACACTACATATGAATTTCCAATTTGAACAAATTCTCTATATTTAATTAATACACTTCTTAGCCACAAAATTTGCATGAAAGATAATTTCCTACTCCAAATAGGTTTTCAGATCTTCTACAAAATCTTAATTTGAAGTTTTTGGATTTGGAGACCTCATTTAACATTCTCTAATTATGCATACCTATTTTCCTATATTTTCAGATTTATTTTCTATGCCTAAAAGTGAACTTTAATATTAAAATAGTAAGACATATCACCTAAACAGAATATGTTCAGATCTAAAATGTTCAATGAAATATCTTTGAACTTCCTCTCTGATGGGGATCAAATTAAATTCATTTTACCCATTTTCAGAATTATTTTCTAGCCTAAAAAAGAATTCCCAGCAATAATAAAAGTAACCAGCACTTAGTCAGATTTCATTTCAGCCTAAAATCAGTTCTCAACTCATTCTAAATGTTTTCCAAGTTGCTAGGAAAATTTAAATTTGTATTTGCACATGTGTTTACATCACCATTTGAATTTAAATTCTACTCATATGTTCAAATTTCTGAATTTAATATCCTATAGGGTCTGAAGTGGAAATCCACCCTACTGCAGGGTCTAATTTACTATTTCCTAAATTTCCAGGGGCCTAATTACACAAAACAGAGAGGTTTTCCTAATTTTTATTAAGTCCAGGGGCTAAAACTGATGTTTAAACGGGGTTTGCATAAATTCCCGAGGGTCCAGGGGCTAGATCAGAAGTTTTCCGGGGCTAGATCCGTTTTCCTCAGAACCTCAGGGGGTAGCTCGTAAGTTTCCCGGGGTTTATTATGCGGGGCTGATGTGGGCCGTTGGGTTTAAAACGGACGGCTAAGATTATAACGCGAAGGTGTACGCGGGGGTTCGGTTTTCATCCGCCCGATTTAAAATGAACGGGCCACAGAGGGCCACGTCGCCCTAGCCGTGCGCGGGCGGCGCTGCCCGGCGGCGCGCCGCGGCGGGAGGCGGCGATCTCGCCAGAATTTCCCGAAATCTCATCTACCGGCCCTAGACTACCGTTTTCTCTGCAAAATTCAGAAGAGGAGGAGTAGGGGATCTCACCTCGGGGGTTTTCTTGAGCTCGGAGGTCCTGGAAGGCGGTCGGCGACGAGGTCCGAGGAGGAAACTCGGCGGTGCTCACCGGAGCTGTGTCTGGAGCGCAAAACACCGGGTCTTCTTCACCTGCACGACTCCCGGCGGTGGCAGGACGCACTACACGCATTAGATCGGAGAGGACGGACGAAGATTGAAAGAAAACGGGGATGGGAGCTTCGGTTCTCGTCGGGAACTGAGGCGAGTCGATCGGGGAGAAAGAGGGTGGATTTCGGTGCTTAAATGGGCGAAGAAGGGCGGCGGGGGTTGGTTTAGATGTGCAGCAACGCGTGGGCTGGAGATCGCGGCTCTGGGGCAATGAAATCGGGCGTGGCAACGGCGATCGGGGCGGGAGTATCGGGGTGGTTGGACGCGCGCGGGGAAGAAGATGACACATGGGCTGTTGGGCCCGCTGGGAGGGTTTCGGCCCACTGGCCGTTTTTCTTTTTTTTTTCTTTTTCCTTTTTCTTTTCTGTTTGATTCAAATTTGAATTCTAGTTTGAGTTTGAATTGTTTCACCACATGCATTACGTCCAAAATTTTTAAATTCCCCTCTTTAATAGATTTTGGGGTGTTACAACTCTACCCTCCATAAAAGAAATATCGTCCTCGAGATTGGTGACTCTAGGAGAACAAATCCGGAAACTGTGCCTTGAGCTCGTCTTCTCGCTCCCATGTGGCTTCTGCTTCCGAGTGATGCTTCCACTGCACTTTGCACATTCGGATTCTTTTATTTCTTGTGAGGCGTTCCATTGTCTCCAGAATCTTGACCGGTTGCTCGGCATAAAAAAGATCCTCTCGTACGTCCACCTCATGGGTAACATCTCTTCGGGTGTTCTAAAATATTTCTTGAGTTGTGACACATGGAATACATCGTGCACACCTGATAAGCGAGCCGGTAGTTCTAGTTGATATGCCACTTCGCCTTTCCTCTCCAGAATTTGAAAGGGTCCAATGTATCGAGGTGATAATTTCCCTTTCACCTTGAACCGACGAAGCCCTCGGATAGGGGACACCTTGAGATAAACATAGTCCCTCACGTTGAAAATGAGCTCTCTTCTCCGTACATCGGCATAGCTCTTTTGTCGGGTCTGGGCTATCCTCAAATTGTTGCGGATTTCCCTCACTTTCTCCTCGGCTTCTTGTAGTACCTCGGGCCCAAACACTTTACTTTCCCCAGTTTGGTTTCAAAATAGTGGAGTTCGGCACTTCCTCCCGTACAACGCCTCAAATGGTGACATCTTCATACTAGCCTGATAAGTGTTGTTGTAGGAGAACTCCGCGTACGGTAAGTTCTTATCTCAACTCCTATTGTTCTTGATTGCACAAGCTCTCAGCATATCCTCAAGGATCTGATTGGTCCTTTCGGTCTGCCCGTCAGTCTGGGGGTGTTAGGCAGAACTAAAATTCAGATGAGTTCCCATGGTTTCATGTAACTTCTGCCAGAACATTGAGGTGAACTGTGTCCCTCGGTTTGACACTGTCTTCTTTGGCACTCCATGAAAACACACGATTCTTGACATGTACAATTCTGCCAACTTGGATCCGCTGTAGCTTTCTTTCACGGGGATGAAATGAGCTACTTTAGTCAGTCTGTCGATGATGACCCATATCGAATCATATCCCGATTGGGTCCTAGGCAGTCCCACTATGAAGTCCATACCTATTTCTTCCCATTTCCATTCAGGTACTTTGAGTGGTTGCAACAGTCCCGCGGGTCTTTGATGTTCTGCTTTTACTAGCTGACATGTGTCACATAGGGCGACATGTTCCGCTACATCTCGCTTCATGCCATACCACCAATATCTGCTCTTGAGGTCATGATACATCTTCGTACTCCCAGGCTGAATGGAATAGTCGGAATCATGAGCCTCCTTCAAAATCAGTTCACGGATCTCCTTCACCTCAGGCACACAGATTCTTTTCCCATGCCACACCGTACCTTGTTCATCCTCTCTGAACCCAGGAGCTTTATTCTCTTTGATGAGTTCTCTGATTTCTTGTATCTTCTCATCATTCTTCTGACTATTGCGTATGTCTTGCTCCAATGTGGAGTCCACCTCCATGGCGATGGCCTCACCACTATTCACCAGGAATAGATTGAGTTTTGCGATTTCTTCCTTCAATTCCATAGGCATGTCCTTTAAGCTCAACATGTTAACATGCACCTTCCGTCTTAAAGCATCAGCCACGACGTTCGCTTTCCCAGGATGATAGTTGATGCCCACATCAAAGTCATTGATTAGCTCTAACCATCTCCTTTGTCTGAGGTTGAGATCTGGCTGTGTAAAAATGTATTTTAAGATCTTATGATCTGTATATATTTTTGTCCTCTTTCCCATTAGGTAATGCCGCCAAATCTTCAATGCGTGGACCACTGCGGCTAGTTCTAGGTCATGCATAGGATAGTTCTTCTCGTATTTTCAGAGCTGCCGCGATGCATAGGCAACGACATGCCCCTCTTGCATGAGAACACATCCCAATCCGTGTCCCGAAGCGTCACAATATACCAAAAAAATTTCTGCATGTCTGGCATAACTAGCACTGGGGTTGTTGTCAATCTTTTCTTCAGCTCTTGGAAACTTGTCTCACACTCCGGTGTCCACGTGAATGTGATTCCCTTCTCTAACAATTTGGTGAGAGGTATCGAGATCTTGGAAAAGCATTCAATGAACCGTCGATAATACCCGACCAGTCCTAAAAAGCTTTGAATTTCCCCAACATTTAGGGGTCTTCCACTTCTGCACATCCACGATCTTGGCGGGATCCACGGAGATTCCTCCCTCCGAGATTATATGTCCTAAGAAGGGAACTCTCTTCAGCCAAAACTCACACTTGCTCAACTTGGCATATAGTTGGTGTTCTCTCAACTTTTGCAACACCAGTCTTAAATGTCCCTCATGTTCTTCTTCATCTTTGGAGAAGACTAGAATGTCATCAATGAAAACCACTACAAATTTGTCTAGGTATTCCATGAATACCTTGTTCATGAGATACATGAAATACGCCGGGGCATTAGTTAGCCCGAACGGCATGACGGTGTATTCGTACAGCCCGTACCAAGATACGAAAGCTGTCTTTGGAATGTCAGTTTGCCTTATCTTCAGTTGGTGGTATCCCGACCTGAGATCAATTTTTGAGAATACACAAGCTCCCCTCAACTGATCAAATAAGTCTTCAATGCGGGATAATGAGTACTTGTTCTTGATGGTTACTTCATTTAACGCACGGTAGTCTACGCATAACCTTTGGGTTCCGTCCTTCTTGGGCACAAATATAACTAGAGCTCCACATGGTGAGGAACTAGGACGAATATACCCCTTCTCTATCAATTTTTTTATATGTTCCTTGAGCTCTTCCAGCTGTTTGGAGTCCATCCGATAAGGCCTCTTGTATATTGGGGCTGTTCCAGGTACTAGTTCAATCGCGAATTCCACTTCACGATCGGGAGGCATACCTGGCAACTCCTCCGAAAAAACGTCTGGATATTCCGTGATAATCCTTATCTCTTCCACTTACACCTTAACTTGATTGAGTTTATTGTCCCTCCTAGGTTGTTGCACGGCTATGAACTTCACTTTTGTGCCGCTAGTGTGAGTTAGTTCCACCGTTCTTGTCGAACGATGGATGATACCTTTATGTTTGGTCAACCAATCCATACCCAAAATAATATATATCCCTTGTGAGTGTATCACTATAAGGTTTGCAGCAAATACTAACCCATTAATGTCTAGATTCACCTTGGGACACACTTGTCTTGTTCTTATTTCTCCCCCTGGAGAGTTCACTGCTAACATATGATTCATTTGTGTTGTTGCTAGATCATGCTTCTTAACAAATCCTTGAGCAATGAATGAGTGGGTAGCATCAGAATCGAACAATAGGGTTGCAATGTGTAAATTTTCAGAGAACTTACCAATTACCACGTCAGGTGCCTCTTGCGCTTCCTCCATGGTCATGTGGTTCACCCGTCCTCGCATCACATTCTGCTGCTGTGGCTGCATAGGCTTCGTCTTTGGGCACTTATGAGCGTAGTGCCCCACTTCACCACAGTTGAAGCATTGCACCCTGACTTTAGGTGCCTGGCCTTTGTTATCTTGGGGTTGGTTCTGTGGCCCTTGTCCTGCTGGTCGAGGTTGATAAGTGGGGCATGGCTGCTGCACAAACTGACGCTGCGGCGGTACTGGTGCTGATGGAGGCCTGAAGTTCGGGTTGTACCCTCTCGGTGTCGGGTAGGGTACCACAGCACGGCTCGTCTGCCCTGCAGGTTGCTGCATCAGATGCGGATGGGGTGTTGCTGCTTGATGCTTGGTGTGACCATCCTATCTTTCTATTGTTTTCATTCTCCAAGACCTTCAGCTTCCTCTCCATGACAAACGCTCTGTCTACCATCTTTTGAAAACTTTCATATTCGTTGGAGGACATTGCACATTGCATTTCCATGGTAAGTCCTTCCACAAAACAGTCCTGTTTCTGCTCATCAGTTTCGATGTCCCGTGGTGCATAACGGGATAGTTTGGTTAACTTGGTGACGTATTGCCTCACAGTCATGTTGCCTTGCTGCAGTCCCAAGAACTCCTTTCTCTTGTTCTTGAGTTCACCCCTTGGTATGTAGTGGTTGCGGAAACTGCGCTTGAACTCTTCCCAAGTGATGTTCTCGGGGTCGTGATGGGCTGCCACATAAGCGGTCCACCAATCAGCACCGGGTCCATGCAATTGGTGAGAGGCAAACAGCACCCTCTCATACCCGTGGCATTGTATGATCCTCATATTGCTCTCAATGGTCTTTAGCCAATCATCTGCCTCCAGGGGTTCATCAGCACTTGCAAACTTTGGGGGTTGAGTTCCCAGAAACTCACTCAACCTTGGTTGACGTGGTGCAGCTTGTGGGGGTGGAGCTTGGTGTAAGTTGGCCACCACTTGAGTTAAACTCTGGATGAGCTGATTCTGATTTTCGATCGTTTGGTAGATAGGATCAGCTCCTTTACGGCGATCACCCCTGTCTTGTCCTCCAGGAAGGTGAGGATTGGCGGCCACATCGGTGTTGTCGTTGGGGTTGGCACCACGACCTTTTCCTCTTCCAGCCATCTATCATAATCAACCAAATGTTAACTTTAGTCATTACACATTAACTTCCCAAATTGCTTGTTCAAACTTAAACTTTTGAGGCCTTAATATCTAGACAATTTCTAAAGATTTCACATAGATCTTTGGGCGTCATGTTTCACGCGAAAATAAATGCACTATTGATTCATAGGGGTTCACATACCAAAGCAAAGCAACTTAAAGACGAGGTTGTGGACAAGTGCCTATGGCTTCCACAACTCACGTCACACACCAAACACTAACAAGCAAATAGATGGGTCCTTGACTCGACTACTCGATAATCATGTGGAAATAAGGGAAATGACTCTAATAACTCGTATCAATTAGCTGGCTCGTCGGGGTCTTCCTCATCATTGCAGATGCCCTCTGATTCTGCTTTAGCTGGGGAAGCTGCTGGTGTAGAAGGGCGGCAACGCTTGCTCGCCCGGCGGTCTGGGGATTCAGGAGCCCACGTGTCATTCACGATGACACATAGTTCATTCCCATCTCCTCTTTCTCTCGCCCTCAAGCTGGCGCGAAGCAACGCCTCAGTCTCCTTCAGGGTGTCACGAACATCCTGAAGCTCCTGCTGGCACTCCTGCAGTCGAGTGCTAAGCATAGTTGCATCCTCCAGGCACAGGTCCATGTGCTCATGTGAAGTCCCCTGCTGCACTGGCAGGTACATGCACTCCGCGGTGCCACTCTTACGCTGGAGGACATACATGTACTCAGTCCTGTCTAGGTGGCGATGATTTATGTAACTCTTGCAGGTTATGGCCTCCCAGGTGACATCCTTCTCAGCATCGGCCTGAGTCGCCCGACAAGCTGGAGAGCGGTGGATCTTGAGCAGCTGGTTTTTATGGATAATCCTCATCTCTGAGCTCCATTCTTCACGCTTCTCACGGGTGGTCCTGGTGGAGCTGTAGTGTATGATCAGCTTGCCAACATTGCCGGCGGCGTGGAGCATACGCCGAAGACGGCGCAACAAGCCTCCTACTGCCAACCCGTAGAAGTGGTACGTCACCGTGCGGTTCTCCTCTCTCAAGGCAAGGGCAGCTATAGGAACTCTCCCTTCGGTGGACTTGCGGGCGGTGCGGACCATGCGAACCATCTAAAACATAAAGCATTTAGAATCAAGTTAGATAAGAATTAAATAAAGATTGTATTTTGAATAAAAGTTGGGGCAAGATGAACAAATAAAGTGACCCCATTAAATAACACTTTCAACCCATACATTTTGTAAAATAGTTTTTAAGAAAATAGGGTCCTTAAATACGTCCAATTCTACCTAGGTCCACGTTCCTACGGGCAACCTTGGCTCTGATACCACTTCTATCACACCCGGTTTGTCCAAAGAACAACCGAGTGAATATCACATGTATGCCAGGATAATTCTCTCATACATGTGATGACCAATAGTGAAGCATCATTTATTACAAGCCAAGTGTTCGAATATAAAATAAGTATTACATAGAATAATATCTCAATGTATGATAATATGTTCATAACATGTAAATAAAACAGCAGAAGAATATAAATCTTGTGGGCTCCGTCACAAGTGTCGCCCGGGGGACTCCGTGAACCTAGAATCCTTCTTCGGGTCGGAAGTCTTGGTCATTGAACACCACGTCATCCCCTTGACCTGAGCAGCAATTTAAACCAACAGAAAAGCAAGCTTGAGTACCGTTGGTACTCAGAAAGTGTGGGAAAGTTATGCATGCATGGCTAGAGCAAGGAGAGATTGAACTCATGGTTAAAGCACTACGCAATTAATACCTATCACCTTAGCTTATTAAGCACCTACATTACTACACAGGTGAAATGGTCCCAATCTCTCACCCATCATCAATATCAAGTAACCAAAATCTCATCTCCAATGTTAAGCTTCCCGCTTAACATCCTCAAATTCCCAATTCATCATCCTCTAATCATGAATAAGTCCAAGCCGCTCTTGACCGTGAGCACGGCTGTCATGACAGTTTTGACTCTGCAGAGTTTGCACCACTGTACCCACATGTAGTGATTTCATTCCCCGTTGCCGGGTGGACTAAAAGAACCTCCATTATGCCAGTGGCCGCGAACCACGTTCACACTTCCAAGGTGTGTAGCCAGGAGATCACTACGAGGCCTTTACAAAGGGATTCCCGATGAGCGTGGGCCCACTGAGGTTTCACCTCTAACAGCATATAAGAGGCTCCAACCTCGCTGCAGTGGCCCCCTCTTGAGCCTTGCGGTTCATATGGTAGTCTAGCTGACACCTATTCCCCGCACCATCCAAACAGCCATACTACGCCGGAGATACACCTAATTAATTGGCCAAGCTGCCCCATCTCAGCATGTGGTTTGCACGGTAAAGCCAGGTTACATGCTCCATGAACCGGTCCTTAGGATCCAGGCAAGCACTAAACACAACCCCGAGGCTTGTGCACACAGCACCAACCAAATCATCCAACTTGCCTCGATCCCTACCTCTACATAATTCATAATATCTCATTCAAGAGTAAGGTAAACAAGTTGATGATCTTATATCCCACTTATCCCATTCCAAGCAGGGCTAAGCATAAGTAATATGAATGAATGACATAATAAAATAAATCCTAACCCAGGCTACAAGGAAGTAAGATAATGAAAATCTAGGGAAACTTCCTAGCTTGGGCACCATATGCCAAATTGACAATGCAATTAATTAAATTCTAACTACACATCCTAGTATAGGATCAAAGTGGTCAAGGACACTTGCCTTCTTCCTGCTGCTCAGGGAATGGAAAGTCTTGATCTTGAAAAGTGAGAACCTGCTCTGGGGCTGGTTCTACTCATGCCAATACACACATAGCAAAAGAAAACAACATTCGATAAGCCATAGTCCACACTTCCACTCATGCAAACCACACATACATACATATGAAAGTCATTCACATTTTTAAGTGTTGTGGTTACCCTAGATGTGTTGATTTTAGGCCTACATGCACTTTTAAACATATACATTATTTCTAACTTTTGTATTCAGATTTCTATGTGCACACTATATATGAATTTCCAATTTGTACAAATTCTCTATATTTAATTAATACACTTCTTAGCCACAAAATTTGCATGAAAGATAATTTCCTACTCCAAATAGGTTTTCAGATCTTCTACAAGATCTTAATTTGAAGTTTTTGGATTTGGAGACCTCATTTAACATTTTGTAATTATGCATAGCTATTTTCCTATATTTTCAGATTTATTTTCTATGCCTAAAAGTGAACTTTAATATTAAAATAGTAAGACATATCACCTAAACAGAATATGTTCTGATCTAAAATGTTCAGTGAAATATCTTTGAACTTACACTCTGATGGGGATCAAATTAAATTCATTTTAGCCATTTTCAGAATTATTTTCTAGCCTAAAAATGAATTTCCAGCAATAATAAAAGTAACCAGCACTTAGTCAGATTTCATTTCAGCCTAAAATCAGTTCTCAACTCATTCTAAATGTTTTCCAAGTGCTAGGAAAATTTACATTTGTATTTGCACATGTGTTTACATCACCATTTGAATTTAAATTCTACTCATATGTTCAAATTTCTGAATTTAATATCCTATAGGGTCTGAAGTGCAAATCCACCGTACTGCAGGGTCTAATTTACTATTTCCTAAATTTCCAGGGGCCTAATTACACAAAACAGAGAGGTTTTCTGAATTTTTATTAAGTCCAGGGGCTAAAACTGATGTTTAAACGGGTTTGCATAAATTCCCGAGGGTCCAGGGGCTAGATAAGAAGTTTTCCGGGGCTAGATCCGTTTTCCTCAGAACCCTAGGGGGTAGCGCGTAAGTTTCCCGGGGTTTATTATGCGGGGCTGATGTGGGCCGTTGGATTTAAAACGGACGGTTGAGATTATAACGCGAAGGGGTACGCGGGGGTTCCGTTTTCATCCGCCCGATTTAAAATCGACGGGCCAAGAGGGCCACATCACCCTAGCCGTGTGGGGGCGGCGCTTCCCGGCGGCGCGCGGCGGTGGGAGGCGGCGATCTCGCCGGAATTTCGCGAAATCTCATCTACCGGCCCTAGACTACCGTTTTATCTGCAAAATTCAGAGGAGGGGGAGTAGGGGATCTCACCTCGGGGGTTTTCTTGAGCTCGGAGGTCCTGGAAGGCGGTCGGCGACGAGGTCCGAGGAGGAAACTCGGTGGTGCTCACCGGAGCTGTGTCTAGAGCACAAAACACCCGGGTCTTCTTCACCTGCACGACTCCCCGGCGGCGGCAGGACGCACTACGTACACGCATTAGATCAGAGAGAACGGACGAAGATCGAAAGAAAACGGGGATGGGAGCTCCGGTTCTCACTGGGAACTGAGGCGGGTCGATCGGGGAGAAAGGGGGCGGATTTCGGCACTTAAATGGGCGAAGGAGCACGGCGGGGGTTGGTTTAGATGTGCAGCAACGTGTGGGCTGGAGATCGCGGCTCTGGGGCGAGGAAATCGGGCGTGGCAACGGCGATCGTCGCGGGAGTATCGGGGTTGTTGGGCGCGCGCGCGGGGAAGAAGATGACACGCGGGCCCCGCGCGTCAGAGAGAGGGGGAGGGGAAGAACAGCCGCGGGCTGTTGGGCCTGCTGGGAGGGTTTCGGCCCACTGGCCATTTTTCTTTTTTTCTCTTTTTCCTTTTTCTTTCTTATTTGATTCATATTTGAATTCCAGTTTGAGTTTGAATTGTTTCACCACATGCATTACGTCCAAAATTTTTAAATTCCCCTCTTTAACAGATTTTGGGGTGTTACAGGTATAAAAAGGGCTCATTGCAGAAAGCAAACTTATTTATCAAACCATGGTAAAACAACAACTCATCTTTAAGTGAATGTAATCCCAACATATATTAAAATACCAATCATACCTCCATTATGTTCATTACCTTCCATTTCACAACCAGTCATCAATCAACCTCATTTTTGCTCACGAATACCTCCTCGTATTCGCTACCATCTCACGAATACCATCTCATATTCGCTACCATTTCATTTCATAAACAACTTCGTCTCCCACCGAGACCAACCTTGTTGCCATGACTGAACTGTCATGCAACCCATCTTATCACCCGGACTCAACAGTCCTGAAAACCAAACCAAAACCAAACCATCCAAAAACCATAATCAGTAACCATCGCAACTAATCATGGAAGTTGGCCAGGCGCTCGTGACCGTAAGCTCGGCTATCATGATAGTTTTAGACTCTGTACAGTTTGCACCTCTTTACCCACAAGTTTATGATTTCGTCACCCGTCGGTGACTGCAGAACCTCCATTATACCAGTACACAACCGTCGGTGTATGGCCAAGAGATCACAAAATAGCCTTTACAAAGGGGCTACTAGATGTATGGACTCAATAAGGATTCACCGGCAGGCTAGAACATCCAATTCTCCCACCCACGGGCCCCCTCTTGTGCCATGCAGTTCCAAGGGCAGTCCTCACTCGACTCCCAGTCCCCGCGCCTTCCACGGTCCATAACAATCTAGCAACTTACCTAATTACTCAGCTAAGCCGCACCCATACTTGGCCTTGTGGTGGCACTATTATCCTGGCATGTGCTCGCATGAACCGGTCCTTAGATCTACGGTAAGTAAACCACCATCTCATGCTACCTCATTCACAAACCCAGTCTTGCCTAGATCTCCCTCCGATCCATGTTCATTAATGTGACACCCTCATTTTTAGTTTCTGCATATATTCATGTTTCATGAAGAGAAAACATTTTAAAAGAAGTAGGAACGGAGAAAAATATCAAAAAGATAGCCAATAAGAGCCGAATCCAGTTCACAGAGAGCGCCGAAGACAACTTCCGCGGCCCGCTGGCCACGTGGCGTGTTCGGAGCTCATCCCTGCGAAGTGGGGAGAGGTCCGCCGCTAAACTGGATATGTGGCAGGCTCGGGGCTCATCTCCGCAAAGGGGGAGAGGTCCGACCCTGTGGGACACGTGTTGCTCCAGAGCTAGCCTCTACGGAAGAAGCAAAGGCATTTCCATAGGACACATGTCACCTTCGGAGCTAGTTACCGCGGAAATCAGAGGACCAGTCGCGCGGGATACGTGTTGATCTCGGAGCTCACCTCCGAGAGGTCCGGTTCTATTGGACACGTGTCGTCACCAGAGCTTATCCCCGGTAGGTCCGACATTGTTGGACACCTGTCTACCTCGGAGCTCGTCTCTGAGAAAAAAGGAAAAATCCGGCGCTACTTAACGCGTGGCATTCACGGCGCCCACCTCCGAAAAGAGGGAGGTCCGGAATGGATACGTGGCACACCCGTAGCTATCTCCGGATAGAGGGAAAGACCGGCACTAACACGTGGCGTGCGCGGAGCCACCTCCGAATAAGAGAGGAGGTCTCGACCGCCAGGATACGTGGCGCACGCGGAGCTCACCTCCGAAGGAGAGGGAGGTCCCGCTCGCTTGATACACGGCACAACCGGGGCTTGTCTCAGCGGAAAAGGGGGAGACCAGGCCTCGGAGGACACGTGGAGCTTCCGGAGCTCATCACCGAGGAGGTAACGAGTTCTAGAGCGGTTTTTTGATTTTGTACGCGTAGAAATATCGGTACGGAGGAGAAACCGACCTGAATTCCACAATGTTACCGCACCAAATAAACTCAAGAGAAGTTGTCAAGATTCAACGATAATCTGAATGGGATTCTTATTCGAGATACGATCAGATTAGGACTCTTATTCTCCCGATTATAAATAGAACCCAGAACCTCTAGCCGAAACCACAAACTTCTTTTCCACCTCCTGAGCCGACGTCTTAGAGCCCTAGCCCCCAACTCGCCGAGTAAGCCCATCGCCGGAGTTCAGTCGAGGAAGATCACCGGAAGGGAGCCCGACGGTCTGTCTGATCAGAGAAGGACCCCGAGACCAAGAAGAACGTAAGGTAGGTCTCCATTACCACCTTACGACATCATCGTGTTATGTTTGCATCTGTTCTCCGATTCCTTCCGAACAGAAGCTTTCTGGTGGACAGATCACTTGTTGATCGGGTTGATCTAAAATACAAGATCATCGCCACGTCCACATTTGATCTGAACTCCTCTGTTCGTCATAAACCCATGCAAGAACACGTACAAAACCGATCTAATAAAACTAATTATAGTGTAGCTGTAAAAAGTCCCAAAAATGCAAAGTCAATAAAGTGAATGGTGATTTCCATTCGTGTTGGAATGCAGGAAAATGGGACTTATAAAAATTTTTGTATAAGTGATGATGCACATGGGTGTCCAACCAAACGAGCTCTCACGTTCATTTGAAATGTGTTAAGCCAAGGTTGGATTAACACCCTGTGTAAAGTTCTCATGTGTAAGAGGGAGTATAAAATTCAGATTGAACTCATAACATTGAATTCAGGGAAATTCATGGTGGCCACATCCTGATTTCAGGGTGGGCTAAAAAAGGAGTAAAATATGACCATTTCCAGATTTGAGCTGAATTCAAAATTGAAAGTGAACTTCACACTGAATTCGGTTTGTTCAAACTTCAGCCCACGTTTAAACCCCCAAAATATCAGATTGAGGGGATTTACTGGAATAAAGACCTTTTGGAAACATTTGGAGGATAAGAAGAGGAGTAAGGGGGTAGACAACACATGTCATTGGGCTGCTTTAACTTGCTCCCGAAGTCTTTCTCTGTTCGGTGTCGAACACCAACCGAGGCTCCTCAGAGTGCCACCGAGGGCAGCCACCTCCAGCTTCCTGCATCGAGCTGGCGACCTGCTCGTGGCTTCAACACCTCAGGGCGTGATCCTCTCACTCACCAACCGAGCTGCAAGTGTAGGCCACCTCCTCGCTGTTTTCATCGCACTGGCAACCAACTCATGGGATTGAGTACCTCCCGGTGTGATCTTTTGCTCACAAGAACAGCAACCCCGGGCATTATTTCCCCCGTACAGGAAATGAACCGACATCACGGGATTTAAAATTTGAACTGAACACAACGAAGGTTAACTTCACGGTAATCAAATTCAGTTCGTGGAATTTGCTGTAAACTTGAAATTTGAATTTGGGAGCCACTGAGGTGGGGAAACTGCTTGTGGGACCCACCTGTCATTGGCACAGAGTCAACAAACGAGCTCCTGTTCTGTGTGTGCTTGACACGATGAGCATGTGGCTCCATGGAGCTGCCTCTGTGCTGGCTCACCGAGGTGGTTTCCTCAGTCTTCGGCTGCAAAACAGAGCCCCGAGGCTGTACAAACCAAACGTTGTTTGCCTGCTCGATAGCTATCGCCAGCCTCGCTCACGCACGCTCGAAGGAAAATGGTGCCGCCTCCTCTCTGCTCCCATTCCCGATCAGCCTACAGCCACTGTGGCGCCCAGCTGAACCACTCAGGAGCTGCGCCAACCTCCACTGGACGTCCTCCACCACTTCTCAGCTCGTCCCTGGCCTCCCCTCGCTGTGCTCGAGCTATTTTTCACCGGCAGAGCAGAGCACGTGGCACCATGGGTGCACCTCGCCTTCCGGCCGCTCCAACGCCTCTCCCACACGTCCAGCACCTCCCTAAGGTGCGTCAAGGTGTGTAGATCAAGCTATCGCAGTCCCCTTTCCCTTCCCCATCACTGTCTTGCCGGAATTTGGATTTCGGCGCCGGTACACTTGAAGAACAGCCCCAAACCAAAAGTGTAAATTCGTCCCACGTGGTTGATCATCGATTCTACAATTCAAGCCACAGAAACTAGTGATCCTAGAGCCCTCCCACGCCAAATACCGCAGCAAACCATCGACCACACGCCCCGGGCGACGAGAAATCGCTGGCGGAGGCAAAAACGGGTCGGTCCTCCGGTGAACCCTATGTTGGCAATTTGCTACAAGGTTTAGCCTGCGTTCCATGTTCCCCGATCATTGGTGATGCTTTAGGGCAAAATAGCTCACTGGGAGAAGCTTCGGACGCGCCAGAACGCGTTGATGCCGAGCTCCCAAGCCGCCCCACCGGTGCCAGCCTGTTTTCGGCCGTTTTCATGCGTTGAAACCTTGCCCGGCAGCTGCGCCATGTTCTCAGGAGCATGTAGGGCGAAACCGGAGCTAATTTGGTGGAGAAATGAGGGAGAACGAGCCATGCCACGATTTGAACTGGTGTACACGCGCGTCTCTGGCGGGAGGTTGAAGAAGGACCTGACAGTGGGCCCCCCTGTTAAGTCTCTGTATAGGTTGCAAACAGAGAGCTAGTCAAGTTTCAAAAATCCATTACTTTGTGTAGACAGCTCCAAAAAGGGTGAGACAAATTTTTTCTGAATCCTTAGGAGGAGTACTTTACAGAGGAACAAATTGCATGCTGTGAAAATGCCCAGGAATTTATGTAGATCTGTTTTTAGTAAATCCTTTAGGGATTTATTACAGGAGCAATTCTTTATGAAATATTCCCAAATTTGGGAGCTAGTCCTTTTCATAGTGCCTGACCTCCAGTAAAAATTTTAGGATTTTTGGAGCTTATTTGGAGGGCTTAATCAGTAGGTTATCTCAGGATTAAATAAATTAGCTAAAAATCATAGAATTGATTTCCAGAAAATGGTCAACCTTCATACCTCCATAACTTTCTGTAGGGATGTCCAAAATTTGTGAAACAAATTTTGTTGGGTTTATCTCAGTCAGTACTCTGCAGAAATGCAAAGAAATTGATCTGAAGATCTCTGGATATTCTCCAAGATTCATCAGAGTTAAATCTTTGGGATTTTAGTCCAGAATAATCTCTGTTATGGAATTTCTTCAAATTTGGCCAGGAAGTTCCTCATGACATTACTGATCTCCAGTAAAAATTGGAGCTTCATTGGAGTTCATTTGCTAGGTCAAATTACTTTCCAAAGTTCAGCCTTTATTTGGAAATTCAAATTTAAACAGAAGCTTTTTCAGAACTCCTGTCTAAGTTCAAAAATTCATATCTCTCTGATGGTAGCTCCAAAAATGGTGAAACAAATTTTGTTAGAACCATGGGGACTTACCCTAATCAGATATTCCATTACTATGTATGTCAAAGCTCCTAATTTGGGCTCACAATTCAGAGGAGCATTGTACTTGTAGGAATTTTAAAGACTACATTGTGCAATGACATGTCTCCAAATTTGGCTCAAATCATCCTTAGAGAGTCTAGTATCCACTGTAAAAATCACAAAGCCAAATAAGGATCCTAAATAGCAGTAGCTATGAATAGAAGTTTAATTCTTATAATTCCTTAATATTTATACATATTTTGTTACATTTCATTTAGTGACCGAAGTTGTGGACGCACCGGAGCCTTTGGACGTCCTCCCATCAGAAGCTGGCTTCCCCTTTAACTCGCAACCAGGCAAGCCCCGGTTTGCACTTAAGTACCTTTTATAAAGCTTTTCATTTGTATCACTTATGTCCAGGTTGAAATGTATGCATTAGAGTTAGGGTGATTGAAACCCCACTTGCATAGCCTTTTAAATCCTATAAAGGGTTGGATAGTTTACAAACTCGACGAGTAGAGACTGCCATGCTAATGTTTAGGATCTCGGTAGAAGTCGAGTGGTTGGAAACTACTCGCGAGATAGTACTTATTACACGGAATGAAAAGAGGTAGAAAATGGCTTAAGTTATGAAAATGAGACCCAGCAGGGGGGATAGGAAGCAGTGAGCAGAGGTCTCACGTGCGTAGCCCTGTTGGTGTCGGTTGAGGACCGTCCTGTGCGGCCCTGCTGGACAAGTATCGAACAGTACCGGATGCATACTGGCATATGGGAACCAGAAAACCGATGTAATTGGTTAACCTGGGTGCCGAGGCTTACCCAACCGTTAATAGGAGTTGGTTGAGGGTAGCAAGGTGTAAATCTGCCGGTGGGCACAGTCACGCTCCACGTGGGGACCTCCTACCCGTTACGGATGGACCGGTTCGGCATTTGGGTTCCTTTGAAAGGTTGTTGCATACAACAGAGTAGGAAGGGGTGTGGAATCACACTTCTGAAAGTGGGTGTATGTAACGTGTTATCCGGGGGTGTATTGATTGCAATCACTGTCCCTCGCGGTTATTTGAGTACCCGCTTGTTCACTGCGCTGTGACTTAGTAAGAAGTGAAATAAGCCAACTGAAAATGCTGTATTGAACTATTAAATGTTTTGAAACCTTGTATGCTGTAGTTATAGAGCAAATTAAGTTTATATTCCACTTTGGACATCTCCACATCGGGGGAAAGCGTTTCTTGTTTGATTGTGGACTTCCGATGTGAGGGCTGCCTAAGGCACATGAATCTGCTGCTATAAAACTGAAAGTAAGGATTAACTTATAGGCGTGTCTTTATTGCAAAGTCCTTTCCTACCTTACACATCCTTGCACGTAGAGTTCCATGCCTAGGGTTGACGGTTAAGACTTGCTGAGCCATCGTGCTCACGGTTGCACTATTTTGAGCTGTGTGCAGGTGAGAGTTATGAGGAAGGTTCTGAGGACGAGGCGATGCCCCCGTCGGGGTACACGGCCGAGCTGGAGCCATGCACGCCGCCGTGATATCCGGTTACTTGCTGCTAGTATGTAGCGTCCCCGGGGTGGACGGCTGCACTTTTGCATAGTTAGGATGAGAGGCTGTATATGTATATTACTTCCGCTGTTGAATAGGTTTTGTAAAAGACTTCCGCTGTTTTATAAAAAATAAAAGTTTGTATGTTGTTCTTTATTCTTCTCGTGTGTGCTGTTAGGTGCCGCATCGCACGGCACCACCCTATGCGATCTTGGAGTGGGTGAACCACGGGGTGGTCCCCACAGTAGCATGCATATGCATCATCGCATCTAGTTAAAGTTTATGCATGATATTGATTGCTGTGGATCTTGTATGTGCGTGATCATCTATAGCAGGACAAGCTCAGGGAGCTGTCTACGACGAGCTGCAACAACAAGGTTTCGAGATCCAAGAGCAACCGGAACCGCAAGAACAAGGCAAGTGCCCCTTGACCATATTGATCCTATATTTTGGGAAAAAACTGTTTTGTTTTGCGAAAAGGTGTGTGTGCTGAGTCAAACATGATGGGAAACCCTTTATAGGAGTTTACTAGCTTTGGTTAAACCACCCTTGTCGTCAGGGAAATTTATGAGTCGGGTATGGTTTTTGTTTTAAGCTTCGTTGAGTCCATGGGATTGGGAAGCGAGATAGATGTGTCTAGCTAACTGCACTCATAATGATAATGAGAAACTGATGTTGTTAATAAACATGGATCGGAGGGAGATCTATGCAAGAATGGGTTTGTGAATGAGGTCGCATGAGATGGTAGTTTACTTGCCGTAGATCTAAGGACCGGTTCATGCGAGCACATGCCAGGATAACAGTGCCACCACAAGCCCAAGTATGGGTGCGGCTTAGCTGAGTAACTAGGTAAGTTGCTAGATTTTATGGACCGTGGATGGCGCGGGGAATGGGAGTCGAGTGAGGACTGCCATGGGAATTTCATGGCACAAGAGGGGGCCCGTGGCTGGGAGATTTGGAGATTCTAGCCTGCCGGTGAAACCTTAGTGAGTCCATACATCTAGTAGCCCCTTTGTAAAGGCTATTTTGTGATCTCTTGACCATACGCCGACGGTTGTGTACTAGTATAATGGAGGTTCTGCAGTCGCCGACGGGTGACGAAATGTAACACCCCAAAATTTTGATTCAAAGCCCTAAATCATGTTAAGAGGGGAATTTAAAAAATTTTGGACGTGTTGCATGTTTTGCAAAAATTCAAATTCAAACTGGAATTCAAATTAAACTCAAATCAGAAAAGAAATAGAAAAAGAAAAAGAGAAAACAGAAAAAAAAAACGGCCAGTGGGCCGAAACCCACCAGCCGGCCCAGCCAGCGCCCGCGCCAGCCCGCAGCCGCGCGCGCGGCTGCCTCACACTGACAGGCGGGACCCACCCGATCTTCGTCTACCTCGCGCCGCGCCGGACTCCCTCGCCCCCGAATCAAAACCGATCGGGATTTCGGCGTATCCCCGCTGAATTCTGTTCGTAGGCGACGCGGACATGATCTAAACCACCCCGCCGCCCTCCCCGTCTATAAAAACCCTGGCCTCGTTCTGTTTTTCCCCCGCGATCGCCGATTTTTACTCCGGTGAGAACCGAGACTTCTCCGGCGAATTCTGACCGAACTAAGCTTGGAAATTCCGATCTAACTCGCTGGTCTTGATCCACCGCATCCGGGGAACCTTGCAGGTGCAGAAAACTCGGTGACTTGGGGTGTAAACACAGCGCCGACGAGCTTCGCCGTGGTTTCGCCTCGGACCTCGTCGCCGATCACTTTCCAGGACCTCCGAGCTCAAGAAAACCCCCGAGGTGAGATCCCCGACCTCCCCTCTACCGATCTATGTCATAACATCACAGTTCTAGGAAGAATTCCCGAAGGTACGAAAGTTTCCGGCGAGATCGCCGCTTCCCGCTGCCGTGCGCCGCCGGCAGCGCCCCCCGCGCTCGATCAAAGCGACGTGGCCGCTTGTGCGCCGTTTATTTTAAATCGCACGGTAGGGTTTAAACCCCCGCGTACCGGTTCGGCGTTATAATCTCAGCCGTCGGTTTAAAATCGGACGGTCCATGTCAGCCCCGCGTTATAAAGACTGGAATTCTTACGTGCTACCCCCTGGGGTTCTCGGGAAATAAGAGCTAGCCCCGGAAACTTCTGATCTAGCCCCTGGAACTCCAGAAAATCATGTAAATTCATTTAAAAATCAGTTTTAGCCCCTGGACTTAATAAAAATTAGGAAAAACACCTCTGATAAGTGTAGGTAGACCCCTGGAAATTCTGAAAATAATATTATAGACCCTGTAATGGGGTGAGTTTACCTTTTTAGCCCTGTTTAGTATTTAAATTAGGAAATTGAATATGTGGCTAGTGTTTAAAAATTAAAAAGTGGGACAAACATATTGTCATAATTAAATTAAAAACTTTCTCAGTATTTAGAAAACATTGGAGTGAGATAAAAACATATTTTGGGCTGAATTGAATCTGTTTAATTTATTATTCACATTTAGGGACACAATTTTAAGTAATGAATAGTTTTAGAAAATAGGGAAAATAATTGTAAAATAGTTTACATCAGAGGAAAAGGTCAAAAATATGTTAGTAAATATTTTAGATCAGAACCTATTCTGTTTAGATGAGGTGTCTTGTTATTTTCATAATAAAGTTCACATTTAGGCATAGGAAATAAATCTGAAAATATAGCAACTAGTAAATGATAAATGGAGTTCTAAAATCCAAAGGATTCAGTTTAGGGTTGGTAGAATTTATGAAGACACGTATGGAGAAGGAAAATACCTTTCATGCATACTTGGTAGCAAAAAGGTGTCGTAATTGAATATAAGAAATTTATTTAAATTGGAAACTCATATAAATAGTATGCAAGCATAAATGTGAATACAAAAGTAGGAATCATATACATATGATTAAAAGTGTATGCAAGACACAAATCAACACACATAGAGTAACCACAACACATATAATGGTGAATGACTTTCATAAATGTGAATGTGTGGTTTGTATGAAGTGGAAGTGTGAACTATGTCTTATGGATTGTTGTTTTTCTTTTGCTATGTGTGATGGTATGATGTAGAACCTGCTCAAGAGCAAGTTATTCCTTTCCAAGACCAGGACTACCCATTTCAAGAGCATCAAGAAGGAGGCAAGTGTCCTTGACCACTTTGATCCTATGCTAGGATGTGTAGATAGAATTATTTGCATTGTCAAATGAAATATGAAACCCATGATAGGAAGTTTCCCTAGAATTGCATTACCTTGTTTCCTTGTAGCTTGGGTTTGGATTTATTTTATCATGTCATTTATTATTATGCATATGCTTAGCCATGCTTAGAATGGGATATTTGGGATATGAGATCATCAGTTTATTTTACCATACTCTTGAATGAGATATTGTGAGTTATGTAGAGGTAGGGATCAAGGCAAGTTGGATGTTTTGGTTGTGTGCTGGGTGCACGAGACTCGGGTTTGTGTTTAGTACTTGCCTGGATCCTAAGGACCGGTTCATGGAGCATGTAACCTGGCTTTACAGTGCCAACCACATGCTGAGATGGGGCAGCTTGGCCAATTAATTAGGTGTATCCCCGGCGTAGTATGGGTGTGTTGGATGGTGCGGGGAATAGGTGTTAGCTGGACTACCATATGAACCGCAAGGCTCAAGAGGGGGCCACTGCAGCGGGGTTGGAGCCTCTTGTATGCTGTTAGGGGTGAAACCTCAGTGGCCCCACGCTCGTCGGGAATCCCTTTGTAAAGGCTTCGTAGTGATCTCCTGGCTACACACCTGGGAAGTGTGAATGTGGTTTGTAGCCACTGGCATAATGGAGGTTCTTTTAGTCCACCCAGCAACGGGGGATGAAATCACTACATGTGGGTACAGTGGTACAAACTCTGCAGAGTCAAAACTGTCATGACAGCCTTGCTCACGGTCAAGAGCGGCTTGGACTTATTAATGATTAGAGGATTGATGGTTTTGGAAGTTGTGATGTTAAGCGGGGAGCTTAACATTGGAAATGATGTTATGGTTATTGGATTATGATGATGGGATGGGAGATTTGGACCATTTCACCTGTGTAGTAATGTAGGTGCTTAATAAGCTAAGGTGATAGGTATTAATTGCGTAGTTCTTTAACCATGAGTTCAACCTCTCCTTGTTTTAGCCATGCATGATATAATTTTCCCACACTTGCTGAGTACCATCGGTACTCAACCTTGCATATTTTGTTGGTTTATATTGCTGCTCAGGTCAAGATAATGAGGTGGTGTATAATGACCAAGACTTTGGACCCGAAGAAGGTTTATAGGTTCATGGAGACCCCCGGGCAACACCTGTGAAGGAGCCCTCAAGAATAATATTCCGCTGCTAGTTATTTACTTGTGATGAACTTCTTATTGTCCATCGAGACATTTGCTATGTAAGACTTATTTATATTCGACACCTGGCTTGTAATAAATGATGCTTCACTATTTGTCATCACATGTATGAGAAAATGATCCTGGCATACATGTGATATTCACTTGGTTGTTCTTCGGAAAAACCGGGTGTGACAGATGTGGCATCAGAGCCAAGGTTGCCCGTAGGAACGTGGACCTAGGTAGAAATGGACGTATTTAAGGGCCCTATTTTCTTAAAAACTATTTTACAAAGGTGTGGATTGAAAAGTGTTATTTAAATGAGTCACTTTCTTCATCTTACCCCAACTTTCATTCAAAATAGGATTTTTGTTTGAGAGTTTATCTAACCTAATTTTAAATTCTTTTTGTTTTAGATGGTTCGCATGATTCGCACCGCTCGCAAGTCCACAGGAGGGAGAGTTCCCGTAGTTGCCCTTGCCAAGAGGGAGGAGAGCCGTCCGGTGACGTACCTTTCCTACGGATTGGCAGTAGGAGGCTTATTGCGCCGTCTTCGGCGTATGCTCGAAGCCGCCGGCAATACGGGCAAGCTAATCATCCACTATAACTCCACCAGGACCATCCGTGAGAAGAGGGAAGAATGGAGTTCAGAGATGAGGATAATACACGAAAATCAGCTGCTTAAGATCCACCACTCTCCAGCTTGTAGAGCGACACATGTCAATGCGGAGAAGGATGTCACCTGGGAGGCCATCACCTGCCAGAGTCACATCTATCGTCGCCACCTGGACAAGACTGAGTACACGTATGTCCTCCAACGTGAGAGTGGTACCACGGAGTACATGTACCCGCCGGTGCAGCAAGGGACTTCCCATGAGCACATGGACTTGTGCTTGGAGGATGCTTCTATGCTCAGCACTCAACTGCAGGAGTGTCAACAGGAGCTTCAGGATGTCCGGGACACCCTGAAGGAAACGGAGGCGTTGCTGCGAGCCTGCTTAAGGTCGAGAGAAAGAGGAGATGGGAATGAACTGTGTGTCACCGTGAATGATACGTGGACTCCTGACTCCCCAGATCGCCGAGCGATCGGGCGTCGTCGCACTTCTCCACCAGCAGCCTCCCCACCCAAAGCAGAGTCAGAAGGCAGCCAAAATGATGTGGAAGATCCCGAGGAGCAGCTCAAGAAAACGAGTAGTGTAGAGTCCTTCCCTTGGTTAGCAAGATGTCGAATAGTCGAGTTGTTACGATTAGTTAATGGTGTGTTAATGCTTGGTGTGTGACGTGAGTTGTGGAAGCCATGATGCAATTGTCCACAGCCTCGTCTTCAGATTGTTTTGCTTTGGTGTGTGAACCCACATGAAATAATAGTACATTTATTCGGTGTGAGATATGAACCCTCGTAAAAGTATAACAAAGCCTCAACACTTCAAAGTACAAATAAATGAAAGTAGTAAGATGATACTAAATGCTTTCAAATTAACATTGGTTGATTCTGCCAGATGGCCGGAAGAGGAAAAGGACGTGCTGCCAACCCCGCCAACAACAACGATGAGGCATGCAACCCTCATCTTTCTGGAAGCCAGGACCGGGGTGGTCGCCGTGAAGGAGTTGATCCTCTCCACCAAATGCTGGAGAATCAAAATCAGCTCATCCAGAACTTGACTTAAGTGGTGGCCAACTTGCATCAAGTTCCACCTCCACAAGCTGCACCACGCCAACCAAGGTTGAGTGAGTTTCTAGGAACTCAACCTCCAAAGTTTGCAAGTGCTGCTGAACCTCTGGAGGCAGATGATTGGCTTAAGACCATTGAGAGCAAGATGAGGATCATACAGTGCCAAGGGTATGAGAGGGTGCTGTTTGCCTCTCATCAATTGCATGGACCTGCTGCTGATTGGTGGACCGCCTACGTGGCCGCCCATCATGACCCTGAGAACATCACTTGGGAAGAGTTCAAGCGTAGCTTCCGCAACCATTACATCCCAAGAGGTGAACTCAAAAACAAGAGGAAGGAGTTTTTGGGACTGCAGCAGGGAAACATGACGATGAGGGAATACCTCACTAAATTTACTCAACTATCCCGTTATGCCCCACGGGACATAGAGACTGATGAGCAGAAACAAGATTGTTTCGTGGAAGGACTTACCGCAGAAATGCAGTGTGCAATGTCCTCAAATGAGTATGAAAGCTTCCAAAAGATGGTGGACAGAGCGTTTGTGGTAGAAAGGAAGCTGAAGGCCTTGGAAAATGAGAATAAGAGGAAGGCCGGGTGGTCACATCAAGCCTCAGGGAGCAACACCCGCCCACGTCTGATGCAGCCACCTGCAGGGCAGACGAACCGTGCTGCGGTACCCTACTCAGCACCAAGAGGGTACAACCCGAACTACAGGCCTCCGGCAGCACCAGCACAGCCGCAACGTCAGTTTGTGCAGCAGCCTCGCCCCCCATATCCACCTCCACCAGCAGTACAAGGACCCCCAAACCAACCCCAAAACAGCAAAGGCCAGGCACCTAAGGTTGGGGTGCAATGTTTTAGCTGCGGAGAAGTGGGGCACTACGCCCACAAATGCCCAAAGAAGAAGCCCGCGCAGCCACAACAACAGAATGTAATGAGAGGACGGGTGAACCACGTAACTATGGAGAAAGCACAAGATGCACCCGACGTGGTAGTTGGTAAGTTTCCTGCCAATTTACACCTTGCAACCCTGCTGTTTGATTCTGGTGCTACCCACTCGTTTATTGCTCAAGGGTTTGTTAAGAAGTATGACCTAGCAACAACACAAATGAACCATATGCTAGCCGTAAACTCTCCAGGTGGAGAAATAAGGACAAGACAAGTGTGTCCCAAGGTGAATCTAGACATTAATGGGGTAGTGTTTACTGCTAACCTCATAGTGATAGATTCCCAAGGGATCGATATTATTTTGGGCATGGATTGGTTGACCAAACATAAGGGAATCATTCATTGTTCGACCAGAACGGTGGAACTAACTCACCCTAGTGGCACAAGAGTAAAGTTCATAACAATACACGAGCCTAGGAGGGACATTAAATTAAATCAAGTTGAGGTGAAAGTTGAGGAAATCAGGACTATTAGGGAATATCTAGACGTTTTTCCGGAAGAATTGCCAGGTATGCCTCCCGATCGTGAAGTGGAATTCGCAATTGAGCTAGTGCCTGGAACAGCCCCGATATACAAGAGACCTTATCCGATGGACTCCAAGCAGCTAGAAGAACTCAAGGATCATTTGAGAGAATTGACGGAGAGGGGGTATATTCGCCCTAGTTCCTCACCCTGTGGAGCTCCGGTGATATTTGTGCCCAAGAAGGACGGAACCCAAAGGTTATGCGTGGATTACCGTGCTTTGAATGAGGTAACCATCAAGAACAAGTACCCATTACCTCGCATTGAAGACTTGTTTGATCAGTTGAGGGGAGCTTGTGTGTTCTCGACAATTGATCTCAGGTCGGGATACCACCAACTCAAGATAAGGCAATCTGATATTCTCAAGACAGCTTTCGTATCTCGGTACGGACTGTATGAATACACTGTCATGCCTTTCGGGCTAACTAATGCCCCGGCATACTTCATGTATCTCATGAACAAGGTATTAATGGAATATCTGGACAAATTTGTGGTGGTTTTCATAGATGACATTCTCGTGTTCTCCAAAGATGAAGAAGAACATGAGAAACATCTAAGGTTGGTGTTGCAAAGGCTGAGAGAACACCAACTATATGCTAAGTTGAGCAAGTGTGAGTTTTGGCTGAATAGAGTTCCCTTCTTAGGACATATAATCTCAGAGGGAGGAATCTCCGTAGATCCCGCCAAAATCAAGGATATACAGAAGTGGAAGACCCCTGAAAATGTCGGGGAAGTTCGAAGCTTCTTGGGATTGGCTGGATACTATCGACGGTTTATCGAGGGATTCTCTAAGATCTCGAGGCCCCTCACTAAACTGTTGGAGAAGGGAATCACATTCACATGGACGCCGCAGTGCGAGACGAGTTTTCAGGAGTTAAAGGAAAGATTGACAACAGCCCCAGTGCTCGTTATGCCAGATATGCAGAAGGACTTTACGGTGTACTGCGATGCCTCTGGAAACGGGTTGGGATGTGTTCTCATGCAAGAAGGGCATGTCGTGGCATATGCATCCCGGCAGCTTCGGAAGCACGAGAAGAACTATCCTACACATGACCTAGAATGTCACACCCGGTTTTTCCGAAGAACAACCAAGTGTATATCACATGTATGCCAGGATCATTTTCTCATACATGTGATGACAAATAGTGAAGCATCATTTATTACAAGCCAGGTGTCGAATATAAGAAAGTCTTACATAGTAAATGTCTCGATGGACAATAATAAGTTCATCACAAGTAAATAAACTAGCAGCGGAATATTATTCTTGAGGGCTCCGTCACAGGCGTTGCCCGGGGGTCTCCATGAACCTAGAAACCTTCTTCGGGTCCAAAGTCTTGGTCATTATACACCACCTCATTGTCTTGACCTGAGCAGCAATATAAACCAACAAATATGCATGGTTGAGTACCAAGGGTACTCAGCAAGTGTGGGAAAATTATATCATGCATGGCTAGAACAAGGAGAGGTTGAACTCATGGTTAAAGCACTATGCAATTAATTCCTATCACCTTAGCTTTTTAAGCACCTACATTACTACATAGATGAAATGGTCCCAAGCTCCCATACCCTCATCATAATCAAATAACCATAACATCATTTCCGATGTTAAGCTCCCCGCTTAACATTCACAACTTCCAAAACCATCAATCCTCTAATCATGAATAAGTCCAAGCCGCTCTTGACCGTGAGCACGGCTGTCATGACAGTTTTGACTCTCCAGAGTTTGTACCACTGTACCCACATGTAGTGATTTCATCCCCCGTTGTCGGGTGGACTAAAAGAACCTCCATTATGCCAGTGGCTACGAACCACATTCACACTTCCCAGGTATGTAGCCAGGAGATCACTACGAAGCCTTTACAAAGGGATTCCTGACGAGCGTGGGCCCACTGAGGTTTCACCCCTAACAGCATACAAGAGGCTCCAACCCCGCTGCAGTGGCCCCCTCTTGAGCCTTGCTATTCATATGGTAGTCCATCTAACACCTATTCTCCGCACCATCCAACACACCCATACTACGCCGGGGATACACCTAATTAATTGGCCAAGCTGCCCCATCTCAGCATGTGGTTGGCACTGTAAAGCCAGGTTACATGCTCCATGAACCGGTCCTTAGGATCCAGGCAAGTACTAAACACAAACCCGAGTCTCGTGCACCCAGCACACAACCAAAACATCCAACTTGCCTTGATCCCTACCTCTACATAACTCATAATATCTCATTCAAGAGTATGGTAAAAATAAATTGATGATCTCATATCCCAAATATCCCATTCTAAGCATGGCTAAGCATATGCATAATAATAAATGACATGATAAAATAAATCCCAACCCAAGCTACAAGGAAACAAGGTGATGCAATTCTAGGGAAACTTCCTAGCATGGGTTTCATATATAACTTGACAATGCAAATAATTCTATCTACACATCCTAGCATAGGATCAAAGTGGTCAAGGACACTTGCCTCCTTCTTGCTGCTCTCGAAATAAGTATTCCTGGTCTTGGAAAGGAATAACTTGCTCTTGAGCAGGTTCTACATCATACCATCACACATAGCAAAAGAAAAACAACAATCATAAGACATAGTTCACACTTCTACTTCATACAAACCACACATTCACATTTATAAACGTTCTTTACCATTATATGTGTTGTGGGTACTTTATGTGTGTTGAGTTGTGGCTTGCATGCACTTTTAACCATGTGTATATGATTCCTACTTTTGTGTCCACATTTATACTTACATACTATATATATGAGTTTCCAATAAATTTCTTATATTCAACTACTACACCTTTTCACTACCAAGTGTGTATGAAAAGTATTTCTCTTCCCCATATGTGCCTTCATAATTTCTACCAACCCTAAACTGAACTCTTTGGATTTTAAAAACTCTATTTATCATTTACTAGTTGTTATATTTTCAGATTTATATTCCTATGCATAATTGTGTATTTTATTATGAAATTAGTAATACACATCATCTAAACAGAATAGGTTCTCGTCCTAAATAATTTAATAACATATTTTGACCTTTGCCTCTGATGTAAAATATTTCATAATTATTTTCCCTATTTTCTAAAACTATTTATTACTTAAAAATGTGTCCCTAATTGTGAATAATAAATTAAACAGATTCAATTCAGTTCAAAATATGTTTTTATCTCACTCCAAAATTTCCTAAACACTGAGAAAGTCTTTAACTTAATTTTGACAATATGTTTGTCCCACTTTTTAATTTTTTAAACACTAGTTACATATTCAATTTCCTAAATTAAATACTAAACAGGGCTAAAAAAATAAACTCACCCCACTACAGGGTCTATAATACTATTTTCAAAATTTCGAGGGGTCTAGCTACACTTACCAGAGGTGTTTTTCCTAATTTTTATTAAGTCCAGGGGCTAAAACTGATTTTTAAATGAATTTACATGATTTTCTAGAGTTCCAGGGGCTAGATCAGAAGTTTCCGGGGCTAGCTCTTATTTCCCGAGAACCCCAGGGGGTAGCACGTAAGATTTCCAGTCTTTATAACGCGGGGCTGACGTGGACCGTCCGATTTTAAACTGACGGCCGAGATTATAACATCGAACCGGTACGCGGGGGTTTAAACCCTACCGTGCGATTTAAAATAAACCGCGCACAAGCGGCCACGTCACTCTGATCGAGCGCAGGCGGCGCTGCCGGCTGCGCACGGCGGCGGGAAGCGGCGATCTCGCCGGAAACTTTCGGATCCTCGAGAATTCTGCCTAGAACTGTGATCTTATGGCATAGATCGGTAGAGGGGAGGTCGGGGATCTCACCTCGGGGGTTTTCTTGAGCTCGGAGGTCCTGGGAGGTGATCGGCAGCGAGGTCCGAGGCAAAACCACGGCGAAGCTCGTCGGCGCTGTGTTTACACCGCAAGTCACCGAGTTTTCTGCACCTGCAAGGTTCCCCGGAGGCGGTGGATCAAGACCAGCGAGTTATATCGGAGTTTCCGAGCTTAGATCGGCCGGAATTCACCGGAGAAGTCTCGGTTCTCACCGGAGTAAAAATCGGCGATCGCGTGGGAAAAACAGAACGGGGCCGGGGTTTTTATAGACAGGGGAAGGCGGCGGGGTGGTTTAGATCATGTCCGTTTCCTCCTCGAGCGAAATTTGGCTGTGATCCGCAGCAGTTCCGATCGGTTTGGATTCGGTGAGAGAGAGTCCGGCGCGGCGCGAGGTGGAAGACGAAGCCCGGGTGGGTCCCGCCTGTCAGCGTGAGAAAACGCGGGCGCGCGGCTGCGGGCTGGCGCGGGGTAAGTTGGGCCGGCTGTTGGGTTTCGGCCCACTGGCCGGTTTTTTTTTCTGTTTTCTCTTTTTCTTTTTCCATTTCTTTTCTGATTTGAGTTTAATTTGAATTCCAGTTTGAATTTGAATTTTTGCAAAACATGCAACACGTCCAAAAATTTTTAAATTCCCCTCTTAACATATTTAAGGTTTTGAATCAAAATTTTGGGGTGTTACAGCTCTACCCCCCTTAAAAGAAATCTCGTCCTCGAGATTGGTGTTTCTAAGAAAACAATTCTGGAAA
The DNA here is from genome assembly GCA_030760725.1 of Neostapfia colusana. Classification (NCBI taxonomy): domain Eukaryota; kingdom Viridiplantae; phylum Streptophyta; class Magnoliopsida; order Poales; family Poaceae; genus Neostapfia; species Neostapfia colusana. The sequence goes on along the minus strand of JASWHV010000005.1, from coordinate 59,626,319 downwards.
TTGTGCCTTGAGCTCATCTTCCCGCTCCCAGGTGGCTTCCTCTTCTGAGTGATGCTTCCACTGCATCTGGTGAGGCGTTCCATTGTCTCCAAAATCTTGTATGGTTGCTCGGCATAAGACAAATCCTCAGCTACATCCACTTCATTCAAGGGTAACACCTCTTCAGGCGTCCTCAGACATTTCTTGAGTTGTGGCACATGGAATACATCGTGCACATCCGATAGATGAACCGGTAACTCTAGTTGATATGCCACTTCGCCTTTCCTTTCCAAAACTTGAAAGGGTCCGATGTATTGAGGTGACAACTTCCCTTTCACCTTGAACCAACGAAGTCCTCTAATAGGGGACACCTTGAGATAAACATAGTCTCCCACGTTGAAAACGAGCTCTCTTCTTCGTACATCGGCATAGCTCTTTTGGCGTGTCTGTGCTATCCTCAAGTTGTTGCGAATCTCCCTCACCTTCGCCTCGGCTTCTTGTAGCACTTCTGGACCAAACACTTTACTTTCTCCTGTTTGGTTCCAAAATAGGGGAGTTCTGCACTTCCTTCCATACAAAGCTTCAAACGGTGACATCTTCATACCAGCTTGATAGCTGTTGTTATAGGAAAACTCCGCATACGGTAAGTTCTTGTCCCAACTCCTATTGTTTTTGAGTGCACATGCCCTTAACATATCTTCAAGGATCTGATTGGTTCTCTCCGTCTGCCCGTCAGTTTGGGGATGATAGGCAGAGCTGAAGTTCAGATGGGTTCCCATGGTTTCATGCAACTTCTGCCAAAACCTCGAGGTGAACTGTGTCCCTCGGTCCGACACTATCTTCTTTGGCACTCCATGGTAACACACGATCCTTGACATGTACAATTCTGCCAATTTGGATCCGCTGTAGCTTTCTTTCACGGGGATGAAATGAGCTACCTTGGTTAGCCTATCAATGATGACCCATATTGAATCATACCCGGATTGGGTCCTAGGCAATCCCACGACAAAATCCATGCTGATTTCTTCCCATTTCCATTCAGGCACTTTGAGTGGTTGCAATAATACCGCGGGTCGTTGATGTTCTGCTTTCACCAACTGACATGTGTCACATAGGGTAACATGTTCCGCGACATCTCGCTTCATGCGATACCACCAATACCTGCTCTTGAGGTCCTGGTACATCTTCGTACTCCCAGGATGAATGGAATAGTCGGAATCGTGAGCCTCCTTCAAATTTAATTCACGGATCTCCTTTACTTCTGGCACACAGATCCTTTTCCCGTGCCACACCGTACCTTGTTCATCCTCTCTGAAACCTGGAGATTTATTTTCCTTGATGAGTTGCCTGATTTCCTGTATCTTCTCATCATTCTTTTGGCCCTCGCGTATGTCTCGCTCGAGTGTGGAGTCCACTTCCATGGCGATGGCTTCACTACTATTTACTAGACATAGATTGAGCCTTATAACCTCGTCCTTCAATTCTGCTGTCACACCCGGTTTTTCCGAAGAACAACCAAGTGAATATCACATGTATGCCAGGATCATTTTCTCATACATGTGATGACAAATAGTGAAGCATCATTTATTACAAGCCAGGTGTCGAATATAAATAAGTCTTACATCACAAATGTCTCAATGGACACTAATGCTTCATCACAAGTAAATAAACTAGCAGCGGAATATTATTCTTTTAGGGCTCCATCACAGGCGTTGCCCGGGGGTCTTCATGAACCTAAAATCCTTCCTCGGGTCCAAAATCTTGGTCATTATACACCACCTCATTATCTTGACCTGAGCAGCAATATAAACCAACAAATATGCAAGGTTGAGTACCAAGGGTACTCAGAAAGTGTGGGAAAATTATATCATGCATGGCTAGAACAAGGAGAGGTTGAACTCATGGTTAAAGCACTACGCAATTAATACCTATCACCTTAGATTATTAAGCACCTACATTACTACACAGGTGAAATGGTCCCAATCTCCCATCCCATCATTATAATCCAATAACCATAACATCATTACCAATGTTAAGCTCCCCGCTTAACTTCCAAAACCATCAATCCTCTAATCATGAATAAGTCCAGGCCGCTCTTAACCGTGAGCACGGCTGTCAAGACAGTTTTGACTCTGCAGAGTTTGTACCACTGTACCCACATGTAGTGATTTCATCCCCCGTTGCCGGGTGGACTAAAAGAACCTCCATTATGCCAGTGGCTACGATCCACATTCACACTTCCCAGGTGTGCAGCCAGGATATCACTACGAAGCCTTTACAAAGGGATTCCCGACGAGCGTGGGCCCACTGAGGTTTCACCCCTAACAGCATACAAGAGGCTCCAACCCCGCTGCAGTGGCCCCCTCTTGAGCCTTGCGGTTCATACGGTAGTCCAGCTGACACCTACTCCCCGCACCATCCAACATACCCATACTACGCCGGGGATACACCTAATTAATTGGCCAAGTTGCCCCATCTCAGCATGTGGTTGGCACTGTAAAGCCGGGTTACATGCTCCATGAACCGGTCCTTAGTATCCAGGCAAGTACTAAACACAAACCCAAGTCTCGTGCACCCAGCACACGACCAAAACATCCAACTTGCCTTGATCCCTACCTCTACATAATTCACAATGTCTCATTCAAGAGTATGGTAAAATAAACTGATGATCTCATATCCCATATATCCCATTCTAAGCATGGCTAAGCATATGCATGTAAATAAATGACATGACAAAATAAATCCCAACCCAAGCTTCAAGGAAACAAGGTAATGCAATTCTAGGGAAACTTCCTAGCATGGGTTTCATATTTCATTTGACAATGCAAATAATTCTATCTACACATCCTAGCATAGGATCAAAGTGGTCAAGGACACTTGCCTCCTTCTTGCTGCTCTTGAAATGGGTAGTCCTGATCTTGGAAAGAAATAACTTGCTCTTGAACAGGCTCTACTTCATACCATCACACATAGCAAAAGAAAAACAACAATCATAAGACATAGTTCACACTTCTGCTTCATACAAACCACACATTCATATTTATGAAATTCATTCAACATTATATGTGTTGTGGTTACTTTATGTGTGTTGAGTTGTGGCTTGCATGCACTTTTAACCATGTGTATATGATTCCTACTTTTGTGTCCACCTTTATACTTACATACTATTTATATGGGTTTCCAATAAATTTCTTATATTCAACTACTTCACCTTTTTACTACCAAGTGTGTATGAAAAGTATTATTCTTCCCCATATGTGCCTTCAGAATTTCTACCAACCCTAAACTGAATTCTTTGGATTTTAGAAACTCCATTTATCATTTGCTAGTTGCTATATTTTCAGATTTATTCTCCTATGCATAAATGTGTATTTTATTATGAAATTAGTAATACACATCATCTAAACAGAATAGGTTCTGGTCCTAAATAATTTAATAACATGTTTTGACCTTGGCTTCTGATGTAGATTATTTCATAATTATTTTCCCTATTTTTCTATAACTATTCTTTACTTAAAAATGTGTCCCTATACTAATAAATGTGAATAATAAATGAAACAGATTCATTTCAGCCCAAAAATAGATTTTTATCTCACTCCAAAGTTTTCTAAGTACTGAGAAAGTTTTTAATTAATTTTGACAATTATGCTTGTCCCCCTTTTTAATTCTTAAACACTAGTTACATATTCAATTTTCTAAATCAAATACTAAACAGGGCTAAAATAATGAATTCACCCCATTACAGGGTCTATAATATTATTTTCATAATTTCCAGGGGTCTAGCTACACTTATGAGAGGTGTTTTTCCTAATTTTTATTAAGTCCAGGGGCTAAAACTGATTTTTAAATGAATTTACATGATTTTCTGGAGTTCCAGGGGCTAGATCTGAAGTTTCCGGGGCTAGCTCTCAATTCCAGAGAACCCCAGGGGGTAGCACGTAAGAATTCCAGTCTTTATAATGCGGGGCTGACGTGGACCGTCCGAATCTAAACCGACGGCTGAGATTATAACATCGAACCGGTACGCGGGGATTTAAAGTCTACCGTGCGATTTAAAATAAACGGCGCACAAGCGGCCACGTCGCTCTGATCGAGCGCGGGCGGCGCTGCCGGCGGCGCACGGCGGCGGGAAGTGGCGATCTCGCCGGAAAGTTTCGGATCCTCGAGAATTCTACCTAGAACTGTGATCTTATGGCCTAGATCGGTAGAGGGAAGGTCAGGGATCTCACCTCGGGGGTTTTCTCGAGCTCGGGGATCCTGGAAAGTGCTCGGCGGCGAGGTCCGAGGCAAAACCACGGCGAAGCTCGTCGGCGCTGTGTTTGCACCGTAACTCTCCGAGTTTTCTGCACCTGCAAAGTTCCCCGGAGGCGGTGGATCAAGACCAGCGAGTTAGATCAGAGTTTCCGAGCTTAGATCGGCCAGAATTCACCGGCGAAGTCTCGGTGCTCACCGGAGTGAAAATCGGCGATCGCGTGGGAAAAACTGATCGGATCGGGGGTTTTTATAGCCGGGGGAGGGCGGTGGGTCTGTTGTGATCGAGTTGAAGTCCTCTGGGTCCAGAATTCGGGCGACGGGACGGGTTTCCCGATCGGTTGCGATCGCGCGCGCGGGAGAGAGTCCGGGGTCGTGGGGTTAGGGATGACATGTGGGTCCCACCCGTCGGTGAGAGGCAGCGCGGCGCGCGCGGGGGCGGGCTGCGCGGGAGTAGCTGGGCCGGCTGGCGGGTTTCGGCCCACTGGCCAGTTTTTTCCCGTTTTCTCTTTTTCTTTTTCCATTTCTTTTCTGTTTTGAGTATAATTTGAATTCCAGTTTGAATTTGAATTTTTGCAAAACATGCAACACGTCCAAAAATTTCTAAATTCCCCTCTGAACATGGTTTAGGGTTTTGAATCAAAATTTGGGGTGTTACAGCTCTACCCCCCTTAAAAGAAATCTCGTCCTCGAGATTGGTGTTTCTAAGAAAACAATTCCGGAAATTGTGCCTTAAGCTCATCTTCCCGTTCCCAGGTGGCTTCCTCTTCTGAGTGATGCTTCCACTGCACCTTGCACATCCGGATTCTTTTATTTCTGGTGAGGCGTTCCATCGTCTCCAAAATCTTGCATGGTTGCTCGGCATAAGACAAATCTTCAGCTACATCCACTTCATTCATGGGTAACACCTCCTCAGGCGTCCTCAGACATTTCTTGAGTTGTGACACATGAAATACATCGTGCACGTCCGATAGATGAACCGGTAACTCTAGTTGATACGCCACTTCGCCTTTTCTTTCCAAAACTTGAAAGGGTCCGATGTATCGAGGTGACAACTTCCCTTTCACCTTGAACCGACGAAGTCCTCTGATAGGGGACACCTTGAGATAAACATAGTCTCCCACGTTGAAAACGAGTTCTCTTCTTCGTACATCAGCATAACTCTTCTGGCGTGTTTGTGCTATCCTCAAGTTGTTGCGAATCTCCCTCACCTTCGCCTCGGCTTCTTGTAGCACTTCTGGACTAAACACTTTGCTTTCTCCTGTCTGGTTCCAAAATAGGGGAGTTCTGCACTTCCTTCCATACAAAGCTTCAAACGGTGACATCTTCATACTAGCTTGATAACTGTTGTTATAAGAAAACTCCGCATACGGTAAGTTCTTGTCCCAACTCCTATTGTTTTTGAGTGCACATGCCCTTAACATATCTTCAAGGATCTGATTGGTTCTCTCCGTCTGCCCGTCAGTTTGGGGATGATAGGCAGAGCTGAAATTCAAATGGGTTCCCATGGTTTCATGCAGCTTTTGCCAAAACCTCGAGGTGAACTGTGTCCCTCGGTCCGACACTATCTTCTTTGGCACTCCATGGTAACACACAATCCTTGACATGTACAATTCTGCCAATTTGGATCCGCTGTAGCTTTCTTTCACAGGAATGAAATGAGCTACCTTGGTTAGCCGATCAATAATGACCCATATTGAATCATACCCGGATTGGGTCCTAGGCAATCCCACGACAAAATCCATGCTGATTTCTTCCAACTTCCATTCAGGCACTTTGAGTGGTTGCAATAATCCCGCGGGTCGTTGATGTTCTGCTTTCACCAACTGACATGTGTCACATAGGGCAACATGTTCCGCGACATCTCGCTTCATGCCATACCACCAATACCTGCTTTTGAGGTCCTAGTACATCTTCGTACTCCCAGGATGAATGGAATAGTCGGAATCGTGAGCCTCCTTCAAAATTAATTCACGGATCTCTTTTACTTCTGGCACACAGATCCTTTTCCCGTGCCACACCGTTCCCTGTTCATCCTCTCTAAAACCAGGAGCTTTATTTTCCTTAATGAGCTGTCTGATCTCTTGTATCTTCTCATCATTCTTTTGGCCCTCGCGTATGTCTTGCTCGAGTGTGGAGTCCACTTCCATGGCGATGGCTTCACCACTATTCACTAGACATAGATTGAGTCTTATAACCTCGTCCTTCAATTCTGCAGGCATGTCCTTCAAACTCAACTTATTTACCTGCACTTTCCGACTCAAAGCATCGGCCACGACGTTTGCTTTCCCGGGATGATAGTTGATGCCCACATCAAAGTTATTGATTAGCTCTAACCATCTCCTTTGTCTGAGGTTGAGATCTGGTTGTGTGAATATGTACTTCAAACTCTTATGATCCGTATATATCTCTGTCCTCTTCCCCATCAAATAGTGCCGCCAAATTTTCAACGCGTGTACCACTGCGGCTAGTTCCAGGTCATGTGTAGGATAGTTCTTCTCGTGCTTCCGAAGCTGCCGGGATGCATAAGCCACGACATGTCCTTCTTGCATGAGAACACATCCCAACCCGTTTCTAGAGGCATCGCAGTACACTGTGAAATTCTTTTGCATATCTGGCATAACCAGCACTGGGGCTGTTGTCAATCTCTTCTTTAGCTCCTGAAAGCTTGCATCGCACTGTGGCGTCCAGGTGAATGTGATTCTCTTTTCCAACAATTTGGTGAGAGGTCTCGAGATCTTGGAGAATCCCTCAATAAACCGTCGATAGTATCCAGCCAATCCCAAAAAGCTTCGAACTTCCCCGACATTTTCGGGGGTTTTCCACTTCTGGATATCCTCGATTTTGGCGGGATCTACGGAGATTCCTCCCTCCGAGAATATATGTCCTAAAAAGGGAACTCTCTTCAGCCAAAACTCACACTTGCTCAACTTGGCATATAGTTGGTGTTCTCTCAGCCTCTGTAACACCAACCTTAGATGTTTCTCATGTTCTTCTTCATCTTTGGAGAAGACGAGAATATCATCTATGAAAACCACCACAAATTTGTCCAGATATTACATGAATACCTTGTTCATGAGGTACATGAAATATGCCGGGGCATTGGTTAGCCCAAAAGGCATGACAGTGTATTCATACAGTCCGTACCGAGATACGAAAGCTGTCTTGGGAATATCTGATTGCCTTATCTTGAGTTGGTGGTACCCCGACCTGAGATCAATTTTCGAGAACACACAAGCTCCCCTCAACTGATCAAACAAGTCTTCAATGTGGGGTAATGGGTACTTGTTTTTGATGGTTACCTCATTCAAGGCACGGTAATCCACGCATAACCTTTGGGTTCCGTTTTTCTTAGGCACAAATATCACCGGAGCTCCCCATGGTGAGGAACTAGGGCGAATATACCCCTTCTCCGTCAATTCTCTCAAATGATCCTTGAGCTCTGCTAGCTGCTTGGAGTCCATTCGATAAGGTCTCTTGTATATCGGGGCTGTTCCCGGTACTAGCTCAATTGCGAATTCCACGTCACGGTCGGGAGGCATACCTGGTAACTCCTCCGGAAAAACATCTGGATAATCCCTGATGGTCCTGATTTCCTCAACTTTCACCTCCACTTGATTTAATTTAATGTCCCTCCTAGGCTCGTGTATCGTTATGAACTTTACTCTTGTGCCATTGGGGTGAGTTAGTTCCACCGTTCTGGTCGAACAATGGATGATTCCTTTATGTTTGGTCAACCAATCCATACCCAAAATAATATCTATCCCTTGTGAATCATCACTATGAGGTTAGCCGTAAATACTACCCCATTAATGTCTAGGCTCACTTTGGGACACACTTGTCTTGTCCTTATTTCTCCACCTGGAGAGTTTACGGCTAGCATATGGTTCATTTGTGTGGTTGCTAGGTCATGCTTCTTAACAAACCCTTGAGCAATGAACGAGTGGGTAGCACCAGAATCAAACAGCAGAGTTGCAAGGTGTAAATTGGCAGGAAACTTACCAACTACCACGTCGGGGGCCTCTTGTGCTTCCTCCATAGTGACGTGGTTCACCCGTCCTCTCACTACATTCTGCTGTTGTGGCGGCGCAGGCTTCTTCTTAGGGCACTTATGGGCGTAGTGCCACACTTCACCGCAGCTAAAACATTGCACCCCAACCTTAGGTGCTTGGCCTTTGTTGTCTTGGGGTTGGTTTGGGGCTCCTTGCACTGCTGGTCGAGGTGGATATGCGGGGCGAGGCTGCTGCACAAACTGACGTTGCGGCTGTGCTGGTGCTGCGGGTGGCCTGTAGTTTGGGTTGTACCCTCTTGGTGCTGAATAGGTTACCGCAGCACGGCTTGTCTGCCCCGTAGGTTGCTGCATCATACGTGGGCGGGTGTTGCTCCCTGAGGCCTGATGTGACCATCCCGCCTTCCTCTTATTCTCATTTTCCAGGGCCTTTAGCTTCCTTTCCACCACAAATGCTCTGTCCACCATCTTTTGAAAGCTTTCATACTCATTTGAGGACATTGCACACTGCATTTCTGCAGTAAGCCCTTCCACGAAACAATCTTGTTTCTGCTCATCAGTCTCTATGTCCCGTGGGGCATAACGGGATAGTTGAGTAAATTTAGTGAGGTATTCCCTCACCGTCATGTTTCCCTGCTGCAGTCCCAAAAACTCCTTCCTCTTGTTTTTGAGTTCACCTCTTGGGATGTAATGGTTGCGGAAGCTACGCTTGAACTCTTCCCAAGTGATGTTCTCAGGGTGATGATGGGCGGCCACATAGGTGGTCCACCAATCAGCAGCAGGTCCATGCAATTGATGAGAGGCAAACAGCACCCTCTCATACCCTTGGCATTGTATTATCCTCATCTTACTTTCAATGGTCTTCAGCCAATCATCTGCCTCCAGAGGTTCGGCAGCACTTGCAAACTTTGGAGGTTGAGTTCCTAGAAACTCACTCAACCTTGGTTGGCGTGGTGCAGCTTGTGGAGGGGGAACTTGATGCAAGTTGGCCACAACTTGAGTCAAGTTCTGGATAAGCTGATTTTGATTTTCCAGCATTTGGTGGAGAGGATCAACTTCTTCACGGCGACCACCCCTGTCCTGGCCTCCAGAAAGATGAGGGTTGCATGCCTCATCATTGTTGTTGGCGGGGTTGGCAGCACGTCCTTTTCCTCTTCCGGCCATCTGGCAGAATCAATCAAATGTTAATTTGATACCATTTAGTATCATCTTACTACTTTCATTTGTTGGTACTTTGAGGTGTTGAGGCCTTGTTAAAATTTTACGAGGGTTTATATCTCACACCAAATAAATGCACTATTATTTCCTGTGGGTTCACACACCAAAGCAAAACAATCTGAAGACGAGGCTGTGGACAATTGCTCATGGCTTCCACAACTCACGTCACACACCAAGCCTCATCACACCATTAACTACGTAACGACTCAACTACTCGACCTCTTGCTAGCTAGGGGAAAGACTCTACACTACTCGTCCTCTTGAGCTGGCTCCTCGGGATCTTCCTCCTCATTTCGGCTACCTTCTGACTCTGCTTTGGGTGGGGAGGCTGCTGGTGGAGAAGTGCGGCGACGCCTGATCGCTCGGTGATCCGGGGAGTCAGGAGTCCATGGATCACTCACGGTGACACACAGTTCATTCCCATCTCCTCTTTCTCTCGCCTTTAAACAAACTCGCAGCAACGCCTCCATTTCCTTGAGGGTGTCTCGGACATCCTGAAGCTCTTGTTGACACTCCTGCAGTCGAGTGCTGAGCATAGCAGCATCCTCCAAGCACAAGTCCATGTGCTCATGGGAAGTCCCTTGTTGCACCGGTGGGTACTTGTACTCCGTGGTACCACTCTCACGTTGGAGGACATACATGTACTCAGTTTTGTCCAAGTGGCGACGATAGATGTGACTCTGGCAGGTGATGGCCTCCCAGGTGACATCTTTCTCTGCATCAACTTGTGTTGCTCGACAAGCTGGAGAGTGGTGAATCTTAAGCAGCTGATTATCGTGTATAATCCTCATCTCCGAACTCCATTCTTCCCTCTTCTCACGGATGGTCCTGGTGGAGTTATAGTGGATGATTAGCTTGCCCGTATTGCCGGCGGCTTCGAGCATACGTCGAAGTCGGCGCAACAAGTCTCCTACTGCCAATCCGTAGGAAAGGTACGTCACTGGACGACTCTCCTCTCTTTCGGCAAGGGCAACTACGGGAACTCTCCCTCCCGTGGACTTACGAGCGGTGCGAATCATGCGAACCATCTAAAACAAAAGAATTTAAAATTAGGTTAGATAAATTCTCAAACAAAAATCCTATTTTGAATGAAAGTTGGGGTAAGATGAAGAAAATGACTCCTTTAATAACACTTTTCCACCCACACCTTGGAAAATAGTTTTTAAGAAAATAGGGCCCTTAAATACGTCCATTTCTACCTAGGTCCACGTTCTACGGGCAACCTTGGCTCTGATACCACCTCTTGTCACACCCGGTTTTTCCGAAGAACAACCAAGTGAATATCACATGTATGCCAGGATCATTTTCTCATACATGTGATGACAAATAGTGAAGCATCATTTATTACAAGCCAGGTGTCGAATATAAATAAGTCTTACATCGCAAATGTCTCAATGGACACTAATGCTTCATCACAAGTAAATAAACTAGCAGCGGAATATTATTCTTTTAGGGCTCCATCACAGGCGTTGCCCGGGGGTCTTCATGAACCTAAAATCCTTCCTCGGGTCCAAAATCTTGGTCATTATACACCACCTCATTATCTTGACCTGAGCAGCAATATAAACCAACAAATATGCAAGGTTGAGTACCAAGGGTACTCAGCAAGTGTGGGAAAATTATATCATGCATGGCTAGAACAAGGAGAGGTTGAACTCATGGTTAAACCACTACGCAATTAATACCTATCACCTTAGCTTATTAAGCACCTACATTACTACACAGGTGAAATGGTCCCAATCTCCCATCCCATCATTATAATCCAATAACCATAACATCATTACCAATGTTAAGCTCCCCGCTTAACTTCCAAAACCATCAATCCTCTAATCATGAATAAGTCCAGGCCGCTCTTAACCGTGAGCACGGCTGTCAAGACAGTTTTGACTCTGCAGAGTTTGTACCACTGTACCCACATGTAGTGATTTCATCCCCCGTTGCCGGGTGGACTAAAAGAACCTCCATTATGCCAGTGGCTACGATCCACATTCACACTTCCCAGGTGTGCAGCCAGGAGATCACTACGAAGCCTTTACAAAGGGATTCCCGACGAGCGTGGGCCCACTGAGGTTTCACCCCTAACAGCATACAAGAGTCTCCAACCCCGCTGCAGTGGCCCCCTCTTGAGCCTTGCGATTCATACGGTAGTCCAGCTGACACCTACTCCCCGCACCATCCAACACACCCATACTACGCCGGGGATACACCTAATTAATTGGCCAAGCTGCCCCATCTCAGCATGTGGTTGGCACTGTAAAGCCGGGTTACATGCTCCATGAACCGGTCCTTAGGATCCAGGCAAGTACTAAACACAAACCCAAGTCTCGTGCACCCAGCACACAACCAGAACATCCAACTTGCCTTGATCCCTACCTCTACATAATTCACAATGTCTCATTCAAGAGTATGGTAAAATAAACTGATGATCTCATATCCCATATATCCCATTCTAAGCATGGCTAAGCATATGCATGTAAATAAATGACATGACAAAATAAATCCCAACCCAAGCTTCAAGGAAACAAGGTAATGCAATTCTAGGGAAACTTCCTAGCATGGGTTTCATATTTCATTTGACAATGCAAATAATTCTATCTACACATCCTAGCATAGGATCAAAGTGGTCAAGGACACTTGCCTCCTTCTTGCTGCTCTTGAAATGGGTAGTCCTGATCTTGGAAAGAAATAACTTGCTCTTGAACAGGCTCTACTTCATACCATCACACATAGCAAAAGAAAAATAACAATCATAAGACATAGTTCACACTTCTACTTCATACAAACCACACATTCATATTTATGAAATTCATTCACCATTATATGTGTTGTGGTTACTTTATGTGTGTTGAGTTGTGGCTTGCATGCACTTTTAACCATGTGTATATGATTCCTACTTTTGTGTCCACCTTTATACTTACATACTATTTATATGGGTTTCCAATAAATTTCTTATATTCAACTACTTCACCTTTTTACTACCAAGTGTGTATGAAAAGTATTATTCTTCCCCATATGTGCCTTCAGAATTTCTACCAACCCTAAACTGAATTCTTTGGATTTTAGAAACTCCATTTATCATTTGCTAGTTGCTATATTTTCAGATTTATTCTCCTATGCATAAATGTGTATTTTATTATGAAATTAGTAATACACATCATCTAAACAGAATAGGTTCTGGTCCTAAATAATTTAATAACATGTTTTGACCTTGGCTTCTGATGTAGATTATTTCATAATTATTTTCCCTATTTTTCTATAACTATTCTTTACTTAAAAATGTGTCCCTATACTAATAAATGTGAATAATAAATGAAACACATTCATTTCAGCCCAAAAATAGATTTTTATCTCACTCCAAAGTTTTCTATGTACTGAGAAAGTTTTTAATTAATTTTGACAATTATGCTTGTCCCCCTTTTTAATTCTTAAACACTAGTTACATATTCAATTTTCTAAATCAAATACTAAACAGGGCTAAAATAATGAATTCACCCCATTACAGGGTCTATAATATTATTTTCATAATTTCCAGGGGTCTAGCTACACTTATGAGAGGTGTTTTTCCTAATTTTTATTAAGTCCAGGGGCTAAAACTGATTTTTAAATGAATTTACATGATTTTCTGGAGTTCCAGGGGCTAGATCTGAAGTTTCCGGGGCTAGCTCTCAATTCCAGAGAACCCCAGGGGGTAGCACGTAAGAATTCCAGTCTTTATAATGCGGGGCTGACGTGGACCATCCGATTTTAAACCGACGGCTGAGATTATAACATCGAACCGGTACGCGGGGATTTAAAGTCTACCGTGCGATTTAAAATAAACGGCGCACAACCGGCCACGTCGCTCTGATCGAGCGCGGGCGGCGCTGCCGGCGGCGCACGGCGGCGGGAAGCGGAGATCTCGCCGGAAAGTTTCGGATCCTCGAGAATTCTGCCTAGAACTGTGATCTTATGGCCTAGATCGGTAGAGGGAAGGTCAGGGATCTCACCTCGGGGGTTTTCTCGAGCTCGGGGATCCTGGAAAGTGCTCGGCGGCGAGGTCCGAGGCAAAACCACGGCGAAGCTCGTCGGCGCTGTGTTTGCACCGTAACTCTCCGAGTTTTCTGCACCTGCAAAGTTCCCCGGAGGCGGTGGATCAAGACCAGCAAGTTAGATCAGAGTTTCCGAGCTTAGATCGGCCAGAATTCACCGGCGAAGTCTCGGTGCTCACCGGAGTGAAAATCGGCGATCGCGTGGGAAAAACTGATCGGATTGGGAGTTTTTATAGCCGGGGGAGGGCGGTGGGTCTGTTGTGATCGAGTTGGAGTCCTCTGGGTCCAGAATTCGGGCGACGGGACGGGTTTCCCGATCGGTTACGATCGCGCGTGCGCGGGAGAGAGTCCGGGGTCGCGGGGTTAGGGATGACATGTGGGTCCCACCCGTCGGTGAGAGGCAGCGCGGCGCGCGCGGGGGCGGGCTGCGCGGGAGTAGCTGGGCCGGCTGGCGGGTTTCGGCCCACTGGCCAGTTTTTTCCCGTTTTCTCTTTTTCTTTTTCCATTTCTTTTATGTTTTGAGTATAATTTGAATTCCAGTTTGAATTTGAATTTTTGCAAAACATGCAACACGTCCAAAAATTTCTAAATTCCCCTCTGAACATGGTTTAGGGTTTTGAATCAAAATTTGGGGTGTTACATCTGCAGGCATGTCCTTCAAGCTCAACTTATTGACCTGCACTTTCCGACTCAAAGCATCAGCCACGACGTTTGCTTTCCCAGGATGATAGTTGATGCCCACATCAAAGTCATTGATTAACTCTAGCCATCTCCTTTGTCTGAGGTTGAGGTCTGGCTGTGTGAATATGTACTTCAAACTCTTATGATCCGTATATATCTCTGTCCTCTTCCCCATCAAATAGTGCCGCCAAATTTTCAACGCGTGTACCACTGCGGCTAGTTCTAGGTCATGTGTAGGATAGTTCTTCTCGTGCTTCCGAAGCTGCCGGGATGCATATGCCACGACATGCCCTTCTTGCATGAGAACACATCCCAACCCATTTCCAGAGGCATCGCAGTACACTGTGAAATTCTTCTGCATATCTGGCATAACCAACACTGGGGCTGTTGTCAATCTCTTCTTTAGCTCCTGAAAGCTCGTCTCGCACTGTGGCGTCCAGGTGAATGTGATTCCCTTCTCCAACAGTTTGGTGAGAGGTCTTGAGATCTTGGAGAATCCCTCAATAAACCGTCGATAGTATCCAGCCAATCCCAAAAAGCTTCGAACTTCCCCGACATTTTCAGGGGTCTTCCACTTCTGTATATCCTCGATTTTGGCGGGATCTACGGAGATTCCTCCCTCCGAGATTATATGTCCTAAAAAGGGAACTCTCTTCAGCCAAAACTGACACTTGCTCAACTTGGCATATAGTTGGTGTTCTCTCAGCCTCTGCAACACCAACCTTAGATGTTTCTCATGTTCCTCTTCATCTTTGGAGAAGACTAGAATGTCATCTATGAAAACCACCACAAATTTGTCCAGATATTCCATGAATACCTTGTTCATGAGATACATGAAGTATGCCGGGGCATTTGTTAGCCCGAAAGGCATGACAGTGTATTCATACAGTCCGTACCGAGATACGAAAGTTGTCTTGGGAATATCAGATTGCCTTATCTTGAGTTGGTGGTATCCCGACCTGAGATCAATTTTCGAGAACACACAAGCTCCCCTCAACTGATCAAACAAGTCTTCAATGCGAGGCAATCGGTACTTGTTCTTGATGGTTACCTCATTCAAAGCACGGTAATCCACGCATAACCTTTGGGTTCCGTCTTTCTTGGGCACAAATATCACCGGAGCTCCCTATGGTGAGGAACTAGGGCGAATATACCCCTTCTCCGTCAATTCTCTCAAGTGATCCTTGAGTTCTTCTAGCTGCTTGGAGTCCATCCGATAAGGTCTCTTGTATATCGGGCCTGTTCCCGGTACTAGCTCAATTGCGAATTCCACTTCACGGTCGGGAGGCATACCTGGCAACTCCTCCGGAAAAACATCTGGATATTCCCTGATAGTCCTGATTTCCTCAACTTTCACCTCCACTTGATTTAATTTAATGTCCCTCCTAGGCTCGTGTATCGTTATGAACTTTACCCTTGTGCCACTAGGGTGAGTTAGTTCCACCGTTCTGGTCGAACAATGGATGATTCCTTTATGTTTGGTCAACCAATCCATACCCAAAATAATATCTATCCCTTGTGAATCTATCACTATGAGGTTAGCAGTAAATACTACCCCATTAATGTCTAGGTTCACTTTGGGACACACTTGTCTTGTCCTTATTTCTCCACCTGGAGAGTTTACAGGTAGCATATGGTTCATTTGTGTGGTTGCTAGGTCATGCTTCTTAACAAACCCTTGAGCAATGAACGAGTGGGTAGCACCAGAATCAAACAGCAGAGTTGCAAGGTGTAAATTGGCAGGAAACTTATCAACTACCACGTCGGGTGCCTCTTGTGCTTCCTCCATAGTGACGTGGTTCACCCGTCCTCTCATTACATTCTGCTGTTGTGGCGGCGCAGGCTTCTTCTTTGGGCATTTATGGGCGTAGTGCCCCACTTCACCACAGCTAAAACATTGCACCCCAATCTTAGATGCCTGGCCTTTGTTGTCTTGGGGTTAGTTTGGGGGTCCTTGCACTGCGGGTCGAAGTGGATATGCGGGGCGAGGCTGCTGCACAAACTGACGTTGCGGCTGTGCTGGTGCTGCGGAAGGCCTGTAGTTTGGGTTGTACCCTCTTGGTGCTGAATAGGGTACCGCAGCACGGCTCGTCTGCCCCGTAGGTTGCTGCATCATACGTGGTCGGGTGTTGCTCTCTGAGGCTTGATGTGACCACCCGGCCTTCCTCTTATTCTCATTTTCCAGGGCTTTTAGCTTCCTTTCTACCACAAATGCTCTGTCCACCATCTTTTGGAAGCTTTCATACTCATTTGAAAACATTGCACACTGCATCTCTGCGGTAAGCCCTTCCACGAAACAATCTTGTTTCTGCTCATCAGTCTCTATGTCTCGTGGGGCATAACGGGATAGTTGAGTAAATTTAGTGAGGTATTCCCTCACCGTCATGTTTCCCTGCTGCAGTCCCAAAAACTCCTTCCTCTTGTTTTTGAGTTCACCTCTTGGGATGTAATGGTTGCGGAAGCTACGCTTGAACTCTTCCCAAGTGATGTTCTCAGGGTCATGATGGGCGGCCACGTAGGCGGTCCACCAATCAGCTGCAGGTCCATGCAATTGATGAGAGGCAAACAGCACCCTCTCATACCCTTGGCATTGTATGATCCTCATCTTACTTTCAATGGTCTTCAGCCAATCATCTGCCTCCAGAGGTTCAGAAGCACTTGCAAACTTTGGAGGTTGAGTTCCTAGAAACTCACTCAACCTTGGTTGGCGTGGTGCAGCTTGTGGAGGTGGAACTTGATGCAAGTTGGCCACCACTTGAGTCAAGTTCTGGATGAGCTGATTCTGATTCTCCAGCATTTGGTGGAGGGGATCAACTCCTTCACGGCGACCACCCCGGTCCTGGCCTCCAGAAAGATGAGGGTTGCATGCCTCATCGTTGTTGTTGGCGGGGTTGGCAGCACGTCCTTTTCCTCTTCCGGCCATCTGGCAGAATCGACCAATGTTAATTTGAAAGCATTTAGTATCATCTTACTACTTTCATTTTGTTTGTACTTTGAAGTGTTGAGGCTTTGTTATACTTTTACGATGGTTCATATCTCACACCAAATAAATGCACTATTATTTCATGTGGGTTCACACACCAAAGCAAAACAATCTGAAGACGAGGCTGTGGACAATTGCTCATGGCTTCCACAACTCACGTCACACACCAAGCATTAACACACCATTAACTTAACGTAACGACTTGACTATTCAACATCTTGCTAACTAAGGGAAGGACTCTACACTACTCGTTTTCTTGAGCTGGCTCCTCAGGATCTTCCTCATCATTGCGGCTGCCTTCTGACTCCGCTTTGGGTGGGGAGGCTGCTGGTGGAGAAGTGCGACGACGCCTGATCGCTCGGCGATTCGGGGAGTCAGGAGTCCATGTATCATTCGCGGTGACACACAGTTCATTCCCATCTCCTCTTTCCCTCGCCTTTAAGCAGGCTCGCAGCAACGCCTCCGTTTCCTTCAGGGTGTCCCGGACATCCTGAAGCTCTTGTTGACACTCCTGCAGTCGAGTGCTGAGCATAGCAGCATCCTCCAAGCACAAGTCCATGTGCTCATGGGAAGTCCCTTGCTGCACTGGCGGGTACTTGTAGTCCGTGGTACCACTCTCACGTTGGAGGACATACATGTACTCAGTTTTGTCCAAGTGGCGACGATAGATGTGACTCTGGCAGGTGATGGCCTCCCAGGTGACATCTTTCTCCGCATCGACCTGTGTTGCCCGACAAGCTGGAGAGTGGTGAATCTTAAGCAGCTGATTTTCGTGTATAATCCTCATCTCTGAGCTCCATTCTTCCCTCTTCTCACGGATGGTCCTGGTGGAGTTATAGTGGATAATTAGCTTGCCCGTATTGCCGGCGGCTTCGAGCATACGCCGAAGACGACGCAATAAGCCTCCTACTGCCAATCCGTAGGAAAGGTACGTCACCGGACGGCTCTCCTCTCTTTCGGCAAGGGCTACTACGGGAACTCTCCCTCCTGTGGACTTGCGAGCGGTGCGAATCATGCGAACCATCTAAAACAAGAAGAATTTAAAATTAGGTTAGATAAACTCTCAAACAAAAATCCTATTTTGAATGAAAGTTGGGGTAAGATGAAGAAAATGACTCCTTAAATAACACTTTTCAACCCACACCTTGGAAAATAGTTTTTAAGAAAATAGGGCCCTTAAATACGTCCATTTCTACCTAGGTCCACGTTCCTACGGGCAACCTTGGCTCTGATACCACCTCTGTCACACCCGGTTTTTCCGAAGAACAACCAAGTGTATATCACATGTATGCCAGGATCATTTTCTCATACATGTGATGACAAATAGTGAAGCATCATTTATTACAAGCCAGGTGTCGAATATAAGTAAGTCTTACATAGTAAATGTCTCGATGGACAATAATAAGTTCATCACAAGTAAATAAACTAGCAGCGGAATATTATTCTTGAGGTCTCCGTCACAGGCGTTGCCCGGGGATCTCCATGAACCTAGAAACCTTCTTCGGGTCCAAAGTCTTGGTCATTATACACCACCTCATTGTCTTGACCTGAGCAGCAATATAAACCAACAAATATGCAAGGTTGAGTACCAAGGGTACTCAGCAAGTGTGGGAAAATTATATCATGCATGGCTACAACAAGGAGAGGTTGAACTCATGGTTAAAGCACTATGCAATTAATTCCTATCACCTTAGCTTTTTAAGCACCTACATTACTACATAGATGAAATGGTCCCAAGCTCCCATACCCTCATCATAATCAAATAACCATAACATCATTTCCGATGTTAAGCTCCCCGCTTAACATTCACAACTTCCAAAACCATCAATCCTCTAATCATGAATAAGTCCAAGCCGCTCTTGACCGTGAGCACGGCTGTCATGACAGTTTTGACTCTGCAGAGTTTGTACCACTGTACCCACATGTAGTGATTTCATCCCCCGTTGCCGGGTGGACTAAAAGAACCTCCATTATGCCAGTGGCTACGAACCACATTCACACTTCCCAGGTATGTAGCCAGGAGATCACTACGAAGCCTTTACAAAGGGATTCCCGACGAGCGTGGGCCCACTGAGGTTTCACCCCTAACAGCATACAAGAGGCTCTAACCCCGCTGCAGTGGCCTCCTCTTGAGCCTTGCGGTTCATATGGTAGTCCAGCTGACACCTATTCCCTACACCATCCAACACACCCATACTACGCCGGGGATACACCTAATTAATTGGCCAAGCTGCCCCATCTCAGCATGTGGTTGGCACTGTAAAGCCGGGTTACATGCTCCATGAACCGGTCCTTAGGATCCAGGCAAGTACTAAACACAAACCCGAGTCTCGTGCACCCAGCACACAACCAAAACATCCAACTTGCCTTGATCCCTACCTTTAGATAACTCATAATATCTCATTCAAGAGTATGGTAAAAATAAATTGATGATCTCATATCCCAAATATCCCATTCTAAGCATGGCTAAGCATATGCATAATAATAAATGACATGATAAAATAAGTCCCAACCCAAGCTACAAGGAAACAAGGTGATGCAATTCTAGGGAAACTTCCTAGCATGGGTTTCATATTTAACTTGACAATGCAAATAATTCTATTTACACATCCTAGCATAGGATCAAAGTGGTCAAGGACACTTGCCTCCTTCTTGCTGCTCTCGAAATGGGTAGTCCTGGTCTTGGAAGGAATAACTTGCTCTTGAGCAGGTTCTACATCATACCATCACACATAGCAAAAGAAAAACAACAATCATAAGACATAGTTCACACTTCTACTTCATACAAACCACACATTCACATTTATGAACGTTCTTTAACATTATATGTGTTGTGGTTACTTTATGTGTGTTGAGTTGTGGCTTGCATGCACTTTTAACCATGTGTATATGATTCCTACTTTTGTGTCCACATTTATACTTACATACTATATATATGAGTTTCCAATAAATTTCTTATATTCAAATACTACACCTTTTCACTACCAAGTGCGTATGAAAAGTATTTCTCTTCCCCATATGTGCCTTCATAATTTCTACCAACCTTAAACTGAACTCTTTGGATTTTAAAAACTCCATTTATCATTTACTAGTTGCTATATTTTCAGATTTATATTCCTATGCATAATTGTGTATTTTATTATGAAATTAGTAATACACATCATCTAAACAGAATAGGTTCTGGTGCTAAATAATTTAATAACATATTTTGACCTTTGCCTCTGATGTAAACTATTTCATAATTATTTTCCCAATTTTCTAAAACTATTTATTACTTAAAAATGTGTCCCTAATTGTGAATAATAAATTAAACAGATTCAATTCAGTTCAAAATATGTTTTTATCTCACTCCAAAATTTCCTAAACACTGAGAAAGTATTTAACTTAATTTTGACAATATGTTTGTCCCACTTTTTAATTTTTTAAACACTAGTTACATATTCAATTTCCTAAATTAAATACTAAATAGGGCTAAAAAATAAACTCACCCCACTACAGGGTCTATAATACTATTTTCAAAATTTCCAGGGATCTAGCTACACTTATCAGAGGTGTTTTTCCTAATTTTTATTAAGTCCAGGGGCTAAAACTGATTTTTAAATGAATTTACATGATTTTCTGGAGTTCCAGGGGCTAGATCAGAACTTTCCGGGGCTAGCTCTTATTTCCCGAGAACCCCAGGGGGTAGCACGTAAGATTTCCAGTCCTTATAACGCGGGGCTGACGTGGACCGTCCGATTTTAAACCGACGGCCGAGATTATAACATCGAACCGGTACGCGGGGGTTTAAAACCTACTGTGCGATTTAAAATAAACGGCGCACAAGCGGCCACGTCGCTCTGATCGAGCGCGGGCGGCGCTGCCGACGGCGCACGGCGGCGGGAAGCGGCGATCTCGCCGGAAACTTTCGGATCCTCGAGAATTCTGCCTAGAACTGTGATCTTATGGCATAGATCGGTTGAGGGGAGGTCGGGGATCTCACCTCGGGGGTTTTCTTGAGCTCGGAGGTCCTGGGAGGTGATCGGCGGCGAGGTCCGAGGCAAAACCACGGCGAAGCTCGTCGGCGCTGTGTTTTCACCGCAAGTCACCGAGTTTTCTGCACCTGCAAGGTTCCCCGGAGGCGGTGGATCAAGACCAGCGAGTTAGATCGGAGTTTCCGAGCTTAGATCGGCCGGAATTCAACGGAGAAGTCTCGGTTCTCACCGGAGTAAAAATCGGCGATCGCGTGGGAAAAACAGAACGGGGCCGGGGTTTTTATAGACGGGGGAAGGCGGCGGGGTGGTTTAGATCATGTCCGTTTCCTCCTCGAGCGAAATTCGGCTGTGATCCGCAGCAGTTCCGATCGGTTTGTATTCGGTGAGAGAGAGTCCGGCGCGGCGCGAGGTGGAAGACGAAGCCCGTGTGGGTCCCGCCTGTCAGCGTGAGAAAACTCGGGCGCGCGGCTGCGGTCTGGCGCGTGGTAAGTTGGGCCGGCTGGTGGGTTTCGGCCCACTGGCCGGTTTTTTTCTGTTTTCTCTTTTTCTTTTTCCATTTCTTTTCTGATTTGAGTTTAATTTGAATTCCAGTTTGAATTTGAATTTTTGCAAAACATGCAACACGTCCAAAAAATTTTAAATTCCCCTCTTAACATGATTTAAGGTTTTGAATCAAAATTTTGGGGTGTTACATAGAACTAGCCGCAGTGGTACACGCGTTGAAAATTTGGCGGCACTATTTGATGGGGAAGAGGACCGAGATATATACGGATCATAAGAGTTTGAAGTACATTTTCACACAGTCAGATCTCAACCTCAGACAAAGGAGATGGTTAGAGCTAATCAATGACTTTGATGTGGGCATCAACTATCATCCCGGGAAAGCAAACGTCGTGGCCGATGCTTTGAGTCGGAAAGTGCAGGTCAATAAGTTGAGCTTGAAGGACATGCCTGCAGAATTGATGGATGAGGTTATAAGGCTCAATCTATGCCTTGTGAATAGTGGTGAAGCCATCGCCATGGAAGTGGACTCCACACTAGAGCAAGACATACGCAATGGTCAAAAGAATGATGAGAAGATACAAGAAATCAGGCAACTCATCAAGGAAAATAAAGCTCCTGGTTTCAGAGAGGATGAACAAGGTACGGTGTGGCACGGGAAGAGAATCTGCGTGCCTGAAGTAAAGGAGATCCGTGAATTGATTTTGAAGGAGGCTCACGATTTCGACTATTCCATTCATCCTGGGAGTACGAAGATGTACCAGGACCTCAAGAGCAGGTATTGGTGGTATGGCATGAAGCGAGATGTCGCGGAACATGTTGCCCTATGTGACACATGTCAGTTGGTGAAAGCAGAATATCAACGACCCGCGGGAATATTGCAACCACTCAAAGTGCCTGAATGGAAATGGGAAGAAATCAGCATGGATTTCATCGTGGGATTGCCTAGGACCCAATTAGGATATGATTCGATATGGGTCATCATTGATAGGCTAACCAAGGTAGCTCACTTCATCCCCGTGAAGGAAAGCTACAGCGGATCCAAATTGGCAGAGTTGTACATGTCAAGGATCGTGTGTTACCATGGAGTGCCAAAGAATATTGTGTCGGAAAGAGGGACACAGTTCACCTCGAGGTTTTGGCAGAAGTTGCATGAAACCATGGGAACCCATCTGAACTTCAGCTCTGCCTATCATCCCCAAACTGACGGGCAGACGGAGAGAACCAATCAGATCCTTGAAGATATGTTAAGGGCATGTGCACTCAGAAACAATAGGAGTTGGGACAAGAATTTACCGTATGCAGAGTTTTCCTATAACAACAGCTATCAAGCTAGTATGAAGATGTCACCGTTTGAAGCTTTGTATGGGAGGAAGTGCAGAACTCCCCTATTTTGAAACCAAACAGGAGAAAGTAAAGTGTTTGGTCCAGAAGTGCTACAAGAAGCCGAGGCGAAGGTGAGGGAAATTCGCAACAACTTGAGGATAGCACAGACACGCCAAAAGAGCTATGCCGATGTACGAAGAAGAGAGCTCGTTTTCAACGTAGGAGACTATGTCTATCTCAAGGTGTCCCCTATCAGAGGACTTCGTCGGTTCAAGGTGAAAGGGAAGTTGTCACCTCGATACATCGGACCCTTTCAAGTTTTGG
This sequence comes from Neostapfia colusana, assembly GCA_030760725.1. NCBI lineage: Eukaryota > Viridiplantae > Streptophyta > Magnoliopsida > Poales > Poaceae > Neostapfia > Neostapfia colusana. The sequence goes on along the minus strand of JASWHV010000005.1, from coordinate 59,603,045 downwards.
AAAGGAAAGGCGAAGTGGCGTATCAACTAGAGTTACCGGCTCATCTATCGGATGTGCACGATGTATTCCATGTGTCACAACTCAAGAAATGCCTGAGGACGCCTGAAGAGGTGTTACCCATGAATGAAGTGGATGTAGATGAGGATTTGTCTTAGGCCGAGCAACCATACAAGATTTTGGAGACAATGGAACGCCTCACCAGAAATAAAAGAATCCGGATGTGCAAGGTGCAGTGGAAGCATCACTCAGAAGAGGAAGCCACCTGGGAGCGGGAAGATGAGCTCAAGGCACAGTTTCCGGAATTGTTTTCTTAGAAACACCAATCTCGAGGACGAGATTTCTTTTAAGGGGGGTAGAGCTGTAACACCCCAAAATTTTGATTCAAAGCCCTAAATCATGTTAAGAGGGGAATTTAAAAATTTTTGGACGTGTTGCATGTTTTGCAAAAATTCAAATTCAAACTGGAATTCAAATTAAACTCAAATCAGAAAAGAAATAGAAAAATAAAAAGAGAAAACAGAAAAAAACCGGCCAGTGGGCCGAAACCCACCAGCCGGCCCAGCCAGCGCCCGCGCCAGCCCGCAGCCGCGCGCGCGGCTGCCTCACACTGACAGGCGGGACCCACCCGATCTTCGTCTACCTCGGGCCGCGCCGGACTCCCTCGCCCCCGAATCAAAACCGATCGGGATTCGGCGTATCCCCGCTGAATTCTGTTCGTAGGCGACGCGGACATGATCTAAACCACCCCGCCGCCCTCCCCCGTCTATTAAAACCCCGGCCTCGTTCTGTTTTTCCCCCGTGATCGCCGATTTTTACTCCGGTGAGAACCGAGACTTCTCCGGCGAATTCTGACCGATCTAAGCTCGGAAATTCTGATCTAACTCGCTAGTCTTGATCCACCGCCTCCGGGGAACCTTGCAGGTGCAGAAAACTCGGTGACTTGCGGTGTAAACACAGCGCCGGCGAGCTTCGCCGTGGTTTCGCCTCGGACCTCGTCGCCGATCACTTTCCAGGACCTCCGAGCTCAAGAAAACCCCCGAGGTGAGATCCCTGACCTCCCCTCTACTGATCTATGCCATAAGATCACAGTTCTAGGAAGAATTCCCGAAGGTCCGAAAGTTTCCGGCGAGATCGCCGCTTCCCGCCGCTGTGCGCCGCCGGCAGCACCGCCCGCGCTCGATCAGAGCGACGTGGCCACTTGTGCGCCGTTTATTTTAAATCGCACGGTAGGGTTTAAACCCCCGCGTACCGGTTCGGCGTTATAATCTCAGCCGTCGGTTTAAAATCGGACGGTCCATGTCAGCCCCGCGTTATAAAGACTGGAATTCTTACGTGCTACCCCCTGGGGTTCTCGGGAAATAAGAGCTAGCCCCGGAAACTTCTGATCTAGCCCCTGGAACTCCAGAAAATCATGTAAATTCATTTAAAAATCAGTTTTAGCCCCTGGACTTAATAAAAATTAGGAAAAACACCTCTGATAAGTGTAGTTAGACCCCTGGAAATTCTGAAAATAATATTATAGACCCTGTAATGGGGTGAGTTTACCTTTTTAGCCCTTTTTAGTATTTAAATTAGGAAATTGAATATGTGGCTAGTGTTTAAAAATTAAAAAGTGGGACAAACATATTGTCATAATTAAATTAAAAACTTTCTCAGTATTTAGAAAACTTTGGAGTGAGATAAAAACATATTTTGGGCTGAATTGAATCTGTTTAATTTATTATTCACATTTAGGGACACAATTTTAAGTAATGAATAGTTTTAGAAAATAGGGAAAATAATTGTAAAATAGTTTACATCAGAGGAAAAGGTCAAAAATATGTTAGTAAATATTTTGGATCAGAACCTATTCTGTTTAGATGAGGTGTCTTGTTATTTTCATAATAAAGTTCACATTTAGGCATAGGAAATAAATCTGAAAATATAGCAACTAGTAAATGATAAATGGAGTTCTAAAATCCAAAGGATTCAGTTTAGGGTTGGTAGAAATTATGAAGACACATATGGAGAAGGAAAATACCTTTCATGCATACTTGGTAGCAAAAAGGTGTAGTAGTTGAATATAAGAAATTTATTTAAATTGGAAACTAATATAAATAGTATGCAAGCATAAATGTGAATACAAAAGTAGGAATCATATACATATGATTAAAATTGTATGCAAGACACAAATCAACACACATAGAGTAACCACAACACATATAATGGTGAATGACTTTCATAAATGTGAATGTGTGGTTTGTATGAAGTGGAAGTGTGAACTATGTCTTATGGATTGTTGTTTTTCTTTTGCTATGTGTGATGGTATGATGTAGAACCTGCTCAAGAGCAAGTTATTCCTTTCCATGACCAGGACTACCCATTTCAAGAGCAGCAAGAAGGAGGCAATTTTCCTTGACCACTTTGATCCTATACTAGGATGTGTAGATAGAATTATTTGCATTGTCAAATAAAATATGAAACCCATGATAGGAAGTTTCCCTAGAATTGCATTACCTTGTTTCCTTGTAGCTTGGGTTTGGATTTATTTTATCATGTCATTTATTATTATGCATATGCTTAGCCATGCTTAGAATGGGATATTTGGGATATGAGATCATCAGTTTATTTTACCATACTCTTGAATGAGATATTGTGAGTTATGTAGAGGTAGGGATCAAGGCAATTTGGATGTTTTGGTTGTGTGCTGGGTGCACGAGACTCGGGTTTGTGTTCAGTACTTGCCTGGATCCTAAGGACCGGTTCATGGAGCATGTAACCTGGCTTTACAGTGCCAACCACATGCTGAGATGGCGCAGCTTGGCCAATTAATTAGGTGTATCCCCGGCGTAGTATGGGTGTGTTGGATGGTGCGGGGAATAGGTGTCAGCTGGACTACCATATGAACCGCAAGGCTCAAGAGGGGGCCACTGCAGCGGGGTTGGAGCCTCTTGTATGCTGTTAGGGGTGAAACCTCAGTGGGCCCACGCTCGTCGGGAATCCCTTTGTAAAGGCTTCGTAGTGATCTCCTGGCTACACACCTGGGAAGTGTGAATGTGGTTTGTAGCCACTGGCATAATGGAGGTTCTTTTAGTCCACCCGGCAACGGGGGATGAAATCACTACATGTGGGTACAGTGGTACAAACTCTGCAGAGTCAAAACTGTCATGACAGCCGTGCTCACGGAAAAGAGCGGCTTGGACTTATTCATGATTAGAGGATTGATGGTTTTGGAAGTTGTGATGTTAAGCGGGGAGCTTAACATTGGAAATGATGTTATGGTTATTGGATTATGATGATGGGATGGGAGATTTGGACCATTTCACCTGTGTAGTAATGTAGGTGCTTAATAAGCTAAGGTGATAGGTATTAATTGCGTAGTGCTTTAACCATGAGTTCAACCTCTCCTTGTTCTAGCCATGCAGGTTATAATTTTCCCACACTTGCTGAGTACCATCGGTACTCAACGTTGCATATTTTGTTGGTTTATATTGCTGCTCAGGTCAAGATAATGAGGTGGTGTATAATGACCAAGACTTTGGACCCGAAGAAGGTTTCTAGGTTCATGGAGACCCCCGGGCAACACCTGTGAATGAGCCCTCAAGAATAATATTCCGCTGCTAGTTTATTTACTTGTGATGAACTTCTTATTGTCCATCGAGACATTTTCTATGTAAGACTTATTTATATTCGACACCTGGCTTGTAATAAATGATGCTTCACTATTTGTCATCACATGTATGAGAAAATGATCCTGGCATACATGTGATATTCACTTGGTTGTTCTTTGGAAAAACCGGGTGTGACACGAAATCACAAACTTGTGGGTAAAGAGATGCAAACTCTGCAGAGTCTAAAACTATCATGATAGCCTAGCTTACGGTCACGAGCGCCTGGCCAACTTCCATGATTAGTTGGGATGGTTATTGGATATGGTTATTGGGTATGGTTTTGGTTATGGTTTGGTTTTGGTTTTGTTTTTGGGACTGTTGAGTCCGGGTGATAAGATGGGTTGCATGACTGTTGAGTCATGGCAACAAGGTTGGTCTCGGAGGGAGACAAAGTTGTTTTATGAGATGAAATGGTAGCGAATACGAGATGGTATTCATGAGATGGTAGCGAATACGAGGAGGTATTCGTGAGCAAGAATGAGATTGATTGATGTCTGGTTGTGACATGGAAGGTAATGAACATAACGGAGGTATGATTGGTATTCTAATACATGTTGGGATTACATTCACTTAAGATGAGTCGCTGTTTTATCATGGTTTTGATAAATAACTTTGCTTTTCTGCAATGAGCCTTTTTATACCTACCTTGTTATGGGCTACATATCATATTTTCCCGCACTTGCTGAGTACATCATTGTACTCAAACTTGCATTATTATTTCATCATCAGCAGCAGGAGAAGGTTACTATGAAGACCAAGTGGAGCATTAGGCGTGTGATCTGTTCTCAACCTTGCCTGTGGAGATGGAGTAGAGATGGAGCCACTGCTGCCTAGAATTGCATCCGCATTAGTTAGAAGACTTCCGCTGCATAGAAATAAGACTTCCGCTGTTAGAATAAGACTTCCACTGTGGGCATGAGTCCAAGACTCATGAAACATTGTAATAATCTTTGTTATTCATGGTTATATATATTCTGAATTCAGTTTGTGGAACATATGTGTATGTGTGATGAACATCCTGGGCACACATATGCATCAGTTCTCGGTTCCGTGGTTTTCCATAGAATTGAGGGCGTCACAACCCCCCTTATTTTTAGGCTTACTTTCAGACATACTATATTAGTCCTCATCTCTCCACCGGGAGAATTAACTAACATAGCGCATTTTAAGTATGATATGTGTAGATTATGCTTGGCAACATACTTGGATGATATGAAGGAATGCAATGCTCCAGAATCAAATAAGATGGTGGCTGGGTTGGAGTTGGCAAAGAACATACCAATTACGACATCCTCAGCCTGTTGTGCTTCCTCAGCAGAGACATGGTTCACGTTGCCGCGAGCATAGTTCTGCTGTCCACGGTTTCCTTGATTGTCCCCTCCATTCGGTCTTGGGTTCTGCTTGGGCACGTTGCCTTGCTGTCCAGGGCCTCTCTTCGGGCACTGGCTCGCGAAGTGTCCTGTTTCCCACATGCAAAGCACGCCCTGTTGCCTACGGCAACAAGTACGTTGGGGTGGGGCTTTTGAACAGGATCGCCCTTGTTGGGTCAGGGCACAGGAGGCAAGGGCACACCAGGTGCTTGTGCAACGGGTCGTTGCTGTGGTGGCTGACTAGGGCGGTATGCAGGAGAGGTCGATCCATACTGCGGTGCGGCCGGGGGCATGTACCGAGGTCGTACGTTGCTCCCTTGGGGATGGTATGGCATCTTCCTCTTGCACTCTCGCTCGATCTCTCGGATCTTGCTTTCAACCACTATAGCCTTGTCAACCAACTTTTGGAAGCTCACGTAGTCATTGTTGAGGAGCTGAATCTGGATCTCATTGTTCAACTCTCTCATGAACAGGTATTGCTTCCTCTGATCTGAGTTGACATCTTCGGGGGCATATCGGGACAGTTGTGTTAACTTGTTGAGATACTCATTCACGCTTCTCTGTCCTTGGCGGAGACCTTCAAACTCCTGTCTGTTAAGCATCATTACACCAGAAGGGATGTAATGAGAGCGGAAACTCTCCTTGAACTCAGTCCAAGTGACCGTCTCTGGGTCGACATCAGCGTTGCATAGGGCATCCCACCAGTCAGCGGCAGCTCCCATGAGTTGGTGCGACGCAAAAAGAACCTTCTCTCGGTCATCGCACTGAACTATGGCAAGCTTCTTCTCCATGGATTTCAACCAGTCGTCGGCCTCCATGGGGTCGTTAGCTTGAGCAAAGGTGGGTGGTCGAGTGCTCATGAACTCTCCCAGTCTGTTATGAGGCTGCGGTGGTGGTGGTGGTGGTGCCGGAACGGGGTTGTTGTTGTTGGCCTGCAACTGACCCAAAGTTTGGATCATGGTTTGCATAAGTTGATTCTGCATGGCCATCAACCGTTCTAGGTTGTTCTCACCAGCTCCGGGGTTAATAGGAACTTCATCGTGGCCATCCTCTCGGTTGTCACGGACGTTCCTTCGGCCGACGTTTCCTCTCACCATCGGTGAGAGAGAACGAAATAGAATAGAAGGTTAGAAGGTTAGGTGGATCCCCTTAACTATATGCATCAAAGTGGATTGGACTATATATATTAGCCTATATGAGGATGTGAACAAGTGCCGAGGCATCTCACACCTCTTTCTACTTTTGTGTGGATATGGACAACGATTTGAGACGTCCCACAACTCACACTTAACACATAATCACAAACAATCATCACAAGGGCTCACACAACTCCTATTTAAGGCTTGTTCAATGGGGGTCCTATATGGCTTAGGGTGTTTGTCGGTACCCTTGATATGGGGTACCCCCGCGCACAGGGGAAAAATGCCTAAGGATCTCGCCCTTCTCCGCAGAGAGAGCTCCGGAGGCACCACGTGTCCAGCGGGGCTGGACCTCCCTCTCCTCAGAGGAGAGCTCCAGACTCGCCACGTGGCCAACTGAGCCGGACCTACCCCCCCCCCCTGTGGGGAGAGCTCCGAAGGCTCCACGTGTCCTGCGGGGCCGGACCTCCCTCTCCTCAGAGGAGAGCTCCGGGCCAGCCACGTGGCCAGCAGAGCAACGCTGCCTGCCCCCGTGTGGTAGGCAGCAGGCGTAAAGACACGCCATACCTTGCCCGTACAAGGTATTCAAGGCCAGCGCCTTCCCAAGACGCGGAGACGCGGAGCACGCCTCTGTCAGGTGCCGTTGCGCACAGTCACATCGCAGACTGGCGCGCTGTGTCAGAGCCTGCCCGCCAATAAACACAGCGACAAGACATCTCCTGCTGCCCCTGCCATCATCAACCACTACGACTAGCTTGCGGCATGGGCAGCGCGGCAGAACAAAGACTTGGAAGCCTTCGCCAAAGACAACTACCGGCATAACTGCAGATACAGTAGTCGGCAGGCAATCTCCCCAGGACCACCTATCGGGTCCCAGGCCCACCTTATAAGACGCTCGAGCCTTGGACTATAAAAGGCTCGGGTAGGCGATGTTAGCAAGGGTTCGAACTCTGTGAACTCGCACTCTAGACATTTCTCACCCTCAAGCTCAGGACTCCGGTTCTGAGCAGCAAGCAATACAGCGAGCACCTCTGCTCACCGTAGACGTAGGGTTTTACGCTCCGGCAGCCTGAACCACGTAAAACTCCCCGTGTCAAGCTTCTCCCTCACTCGTCCCTAACGCTGAAGCTCTCCGCAAGTGTCTAGCCCCTCCAAAAAAGAACCTCCGCGGGCTGCCCAGAGCAGGTCCGGGGGAAGTGTCGACCACACACTTCGACATTTGGCGCGCCAGGAAGGGGGCTTTTCCCTTGCGCGACGAGCTTTTGCCGGCGAAGATGACCAAGCTTCCTTCAGCGGCAAGCTCTCCTCCCCCTCGTTCACGATGGACCGTGACTAGTGGGGACTACGTCTCGACACACTCTGGACGGAGTGTGTCGGTGCAAGCTAGAAGCCAGCAGCCGACTCCGGCAGCGCCGACTCCGGCAATGCAGGCTCCAGCGAGCGTGAGATCCTCCGTAGCGCTGAGCATCCCCCACGGGGGCGCGCTAGCTTCGGCAAGAGCGCTACTGCACAATCCACCTGCTGGGGACGCGCCTCAGTCAGCGACCCAGCAGTGGATTCGCGAGGTAGACCGTCTCGTCGTCGCCGCCGCAAACCTTCGACTTCGGCGGAGACGACGTTCCGGCCAACCGGCTGTGTCGCTGATGCGCACGCCAACGGTTGACGGGCAGACGGCGGATTACCGCTCCACCAGGCTCCCATCGACGTACCTAAGGACGGAGCTGGAATGATGCCACATGGGCCAAGATGCCCGAGTGCTCCTCGTGCGACGACGAGAAAGGCGTCGCAACCAAGAGGCCGGCGACAGCATGACGTCTGCCTCGACCTTGCCTGAGGTGCAGACTTTCGCCATGCAATCTCTGCTCCAGGCATACGCCACGCAGCATATGCCACAGCCATATGCCCTGCAAACGGCGCCTCCGGTCTATGGCGCAGCCTTGCCCATACCGGGGTACACGGTGCCAGCAGTGAACCAAGCGTTCGCGGCACCAACGCCTGCAGCAACAGGAGCAGGATGTGCGGCCCTGGCGCCACACCTTCGCTTCACGAGGTAGCCGCGCAAGTTTCAGCCGCACCTGCCCGAGAAGTACGACGGCAGCGTCAACCCGGTGGAGTTCCTCCAGATCTACTCCACCGCCGTCCTTGCTGCAGGAGGGGACTAGGCCGTCATGGCCAACTACTTCCCTGTCACCTTGACCGGCCCGGCCTGATATTGGCTCATGAACCTCCCCCAGGGTTCCATAACCTCCTGGGGAGAGCTCTGCCGGCAGTTTACTGCAAACTTCGGCAGCTCCTACACCCGTCCTGGCACGGTGCTCGACCTCCACGCCATCCAGCAACAACCTGGAGAGACACTGCGCTCCTTCATCCAGCGGTTCTCCCAGGTACGCAACACCATCCCTCACATTCAAAGTGCTTCTGTGGTGGTGGCGTTCCGGCAGGGTGTCCGGGACGAGAAGATGCTTGAGAAGCTCGCGACCAGAGAGGTTCGCGACGTCTCAGAGCCCTTCAGCCTGGGGGACAAATGCGCCATGGCAGCCGAAGGGCGGAACTGGCACTCTCTGCCAGCCTCCGAGTCAGGAGGACAGCCCGGATCTGGCGCTGCTTCCTATGGAGGCAGCAAGAAGATCAAGAACCGGGACGGTGGCAAGATGAAACCACTGGCTGCGGCTCCTGTTGCTGCAGCAGCAGCACCCAGTGGGGCTCAGGGGCCACGCCCCGACAAAAGGCAGCGACAGTCACCAGCTCCAGAGGGAGACCAAGGTGAACTGTGCCCCGTGCACGGCACCAGCTACCATACTGCTGCTGAGTGCTAGGACATCCAGAAGCTCGCAGAGCGCTTCCGCAAAGGGAGGCAGCTGCGAGCTGATGCCCCGCCCTTCCGTCAAAGAGAGGGCAAGCAGAAGGTCGACGCCCCAGACAACGTCGGCCACCAGGTGGGGTTTCAGGAGCCTCAGCGCGCCATAAAGACGGTGCACAACGGTGAGGACTCCAGCTCCAGTGATGACGAACCAGAGCAGTAGCCGACTACGGCTGCCCCGAAAAGTCAGTGGAGACTGCACTGCTGCGATATCAACCTTGGAGAAGCTCCAAGCAGTTGCAGCAGCCCAAGCACCAGCCCTGACGGTGCAGAACCGGGCCAGCTCCACCCGATTGCACGTCTGTGTGCCTCGGCCTTACCTCTTGGGGGCTGCCCAGGGTCTGTCAACCTCTTGACGGCCTTAGCCAGAAGGGGAAAGACGCCTTGGGTCTCCCAAGAAGAGTCCGGGTCCTCCTACCTCTTGACGGCCTTAGCCAGAAGGGGAAGGTACCGCGGGGCTCCTGGGAGAAGCCGCACAGGACCCGCTCCAGCGTGAAGATATCGACCTCGTCGACGAGGCACGACTGCAGGTGACACCTCACAACGCACGGCCTCGGCTGGTGCTCTAGCACTACCGCCAAAGGGCCAAGCGCGTCAGGGACCTGCAAGAAGGCAGCCTGGTGCCGTGGTACACACATTCCCGCGAAGGACCTATAAACTCTCCCCCAGCCGGGAAGGTCCCTTCCGAGTCACGAAAGTTGCCGTCCCATGAACACATGCCTTTCAACCAAGGATGGGATCCATTCCCGAACCCTTGGAGCATGGAACAACACAGTAAGTTCTACCTCCTGAGCATTAGTAGGACAGGATTTTACCTTTCTGTAATGAACCCCATAGAGTCCAGGAACAGCGCTCAGAGCAGCTAAGCCTTAGGGCACGGTCTAGGACTATGTCCAGCTTGGCCTGGTTCTGAACCCAAGCGCGTAGAGTCTTGCTTACCTTTAAAACGGGGCGGGTCGTTGCCTCCATGTACAGCCTGCCTTCCTCCTATGGGAATTTACACAGAAACTTGTTCTACCTCGCTCTCACTCATGTGCTCATTTAAATTACGCATTTATTTTTATGACCGCACTTTCTATGTATGCTCACCGTACATTTAGCTCCCCTCTCCCGCGCTCATCCATAGTCAGCATTTGCTATCCTACCGAAGGCGGCTGTGCTTGAGGCACCTGCCGATGGCCAGGGGGCTTCGGGCCTCCCCCAGTCAGGTGTTGCGGTGCCAGTTGGTCACCTCCAGGAAAGGCCTGCACCGTGCATGGGGGGTCCAAGGTGTGTATCCCGCTCAGCTGGCTCTGTACCCAAAGCATGCGCACCCTGCCCTCTGGAGGTTCAGGGGAGTACAACCGCTTTGCCTGGTTCCGTACCCAAAGCCTGTGCACTCTGCTTCCCCGGCGTACGGTCCGGTACTAGGGGCCGGACGGTCGTACCCTGACCTTGGAGGGAGCCGGAGCCCCGGTGCCTCGTGCACAGAATTGCCCAAGCCCCGTATACCGGACTAGGACCGTAAGCCGAATAAGACTAAGAGACAGGGAGGGGAGAACCCCCCCGAGGAGAATTACGCTTCCTCTACCTTTGTGCAGGACCTCTAGGTTATAGCTACGGGGGCTGCATGAGGGAGGGGGCAAGGAGCTATCGACTACTCCAGCGCAAGACCGGAGGAACCGGGTTCCGCCCATTCAACAGGGACGAGGCCCGAAGGCCCCACGTGTCCAGCGGGGCCGGAGCTCCCGTCTCCTCAGGAGGAGCTCTGGGCCCGCCACGTGGCCGGTAGAAGCTGGACCTCGCCCTCCGAGGGGAGAGCTCTGAAGGCTCCACGTGTCCCACGGGGCCTAATCTCCCTCTCCTCAGAGGGGTGCTCCAGGCCCGCCACGTGGCCGGTGGATCCGGACCTCCCCATTATCATGGGGCGAGCTCCGGAGACCTCTGGGGCCCTTAATACAATAAGGACCCGGGGAAGGTGTCTGTGCAGAGCTTCAAGATTGGTGAAGGCCTCTGAGTACCTGTAACAACCCAAATTTTGATTCAAAACCCTAAACCATGTTCAGAGGGGAATTTAAAAATTTTTGGACGTGTTGCATGTTTTGCAAAAATTCAAATTCAAACTGGAATTCAAATTAGACTCAAAACAGAAAAGAAATGGAAAAAGAAAAAGAGAAACGGGAAAAAAACCGGCCAGTGGGCCGAAACCCGCCAGCCGGCCCAGCTTCCCCGCGCCAGCCCGCCCCGCGCGCGCCGCGCTGCCTCTCACAGACGGGTGGGACCCGCCTGTCATCCCTAACCCCGCTACCCCGCACTTTTCCCCCGAGCGCGCGCGATCTTAACCGATCGAAAAACCCGTCCCGCAGCCCGAATTCCGGTCCCAGAAGAATCCAACTCGATCGCAACAGACCCACCGCCCTCCCCCGGCTATAAAAACCCCAGCCCCGATCAGTTTTTCCCACGCGATCGCCGATTTTCACTCCGGTGAGCACCGAGACTTCGCCGGTGAATTCTGGCCGATCTAAGCTCGAGAACTCTGATCTAACTCGCTGGTCTTGATCCACCGCCTCCGGGGAACTTTGCAGGTGCAGAAAACTCGGAGAGTTACGGTGTAAACCCAGCGCCGACGAGCTTCGCCGTGGTTTTGCCTCGGACCTCGCCGCCGATCACTTTCCAGGACCCCCGAGTTCGAAAAAACCCCCGAGGTGAGATCCCCGACCTCCCCTCTACCGGTCTAGGCCATAAGATCACAGTTTTAGGCAGAATTCTCGAGGATCCGAAACTTTCCGGCGAGATCGCCGCTTCCCGCCGCCGTGCGCCGCCGGCAGCGCCGCCCGCGCTCGATCAGAGCGACGTGGCCGCTTGTGCGCCGTTTATTTTAAATCGCACGGTAGACTTTAAAACCCCACGTACCGGTTCGATGTTATAATCTCAGCCGTCGGTTTAAAATCGGACGGTCCACGTCAGCCCCGCGTTGTAAAGACAGGAATTCTTACGTGCTACCCCCTGGGGTTCTCTGGAATTGAGAGCTAGCCCCGGAAACTTTAGATCTAGCCCCTGGAACTCCAGAAAATCATGTAAATTCATTTAAAAATCAGTTTTAGCCCCTGGACTTAATAGAAATTAAGAAAAACACCTCTGATAAGTGTAGCTAGACCCCTGGAAATTATGAAAATAATATTATAGACCCTGTAATGGGGTGAGTTTACTTTTTAGCCCTGTTTAGTATTTAATTTAGAAAATTGAATATGTAACTAGTGTTTAAAAATTAAAAAGGGGGACAAACATAATTGTCAAAATTTATTAAAAAATTTCTCAGTACTTAGAAAACTTTGGAGTGAGGTAAAAATATATTTTTGGGCTGAAATAAATCTGTTTCATCTATTATTCACATTTATTAGTATAGGGACACATTTTTAAGTAAAGAATAGTAATAGAAAAATCAGGAAAATAATTATGAAATAGTTTACATCAGAGGCCAAGGTCAAAATATGTTATTAAATTATTTAGGACCAGAACCTATACTGTTTAGATGATGTGTATTACTAATTTTATAATAAAATACACAATTATGCATAGGAATATAAATCTGAAAGTATAGCAACTAGTAAATGATAAATGGAGTTTCTAAAATACAAAGAATTCAGTTTAGGGTTGATAGAAATTGTGAAGGCACATATGGAGAAGAAAAATACTTTTCTTACATACTTGGTAGTTTAGTGTAAGGAATTTATTTAAAACCGAAAAACACACACACACACACACACACACACACACACACACACACACATATATATATATATATATATATATATATATATATATATATATATATATATATATATATATAGTATGTAAGTATAAATGTGGACACAAAAGTAGGAATCATATATACATGGTTAAAAGTGCATGCAAGTCACAACTTAACACACATAAAGTAACCCCAACACATATAATGGTAAAGAACTTTTATAAATGTGAATGTGTGGTTTGTATAAAGTAGAAGTGTGAACTATGTCTTATGATTGTTGTTTTTCTTTTGCTATGTGTGATGGTATGAAGTAGAGCCTGTTCAAGAGCAAGTTATTGATTTCCAAGATCAGGACTACCCATTTCAAGAGCAGCAAGAAGGAGGCAAGTGTCCTTGACCACTTTGATCCTATGCTAGGATGTGTAGATAGAATTATTTGCATTGTCAAATGAAATATGAAACCCATGCTAGGAAGTTTCCCTAGAATTGCATTACCTTGTTTCTTTGAAGCTTGGGTTGGGATTTATTTTGTCATGTCATTTATTTACATGCATATGCTTAGCCATGCTTAGAATGGGATATTTGGGACATGAGATCATCAGTTTATATTACCATGCTCTTGAATGAGACATTGTGAGTTATGTAGAGGTAGGGATCAAGGCAAGTTGGATGTTTTGGTTGTGTGCTGGGTGCACGAGACTTGGGTTTGTGTTTACTACTTGCCTGGATCCTAAGGACCGGTTCATGGAGCATGTAACCCAGCTTTACAGTGCCAACCACATGCTGAGATGGGGCAGCTTGGCCAATTAATTAGGTGTATCCCCGGCGTAGTATGGGTGTGTTGGATGGTGCGGGGAGTAGGTGTCAGCTGGACTACCATATGAACCGCAAGGCTCAAGAGGGGTCCACTGCAGCGGGGTTGGAGCCTCTTGTATGCTGTTAGGGGTGAAACCTCAGTGGGCCCACGCTCGTCGGGAATCCCTTTGTAAAGGCTTCGTAGTGATCTCCTGGCCGCACACCTGGGAAGTGTGAATGTGGATCGTAGCCACTGGCATAATGGAGGTTCTTTTAGTCCACCCGGCAACGGGGGATGAAATCACTACTTGTGGGTACAGTGGTACAAACTCTGCAGAGTTAAAACTGTCTTGACAGCCGTGCTCACGGTTAAGAGCGGCCTGGACTTATTCATGATTAGAGGAGTGATGGTTTTTGGAAGTTGAGGATGTTAAGCGGGGAGCTTAACATTGGAAATGATGTTATGGTTATTTGGATTATGATGATGGGATGGGAGATTGGGACCATTTCACCTGTGTAGTAATGTAGGTGCTTAATAAGCTAAGGTGATAGGTATTAATTGCGTAGTGCTTTAACCATGAGTTCAACCTCTCCTTGTTCTAGCCATGCATGATGAAATTTTCCCACACTTGCTGAGTACCATTGGTACTCAACCTTGCATATTTGTTGGTTTATATTGCTGCTCAGGTCAAGATAATGAGGTGGTGTATAATGACCAAGATTTTGGACCTGAGGAAGGTTTTTAGGTTCATGAAGACCCCCGGGCAACGCCTGTGATGGAGCCCTAAAGAATAATATTCCGCTGCTAGTTTATTTACTTGTGATGAACTTATTATTGTCCATCGAGACATCTACTATGTAAGACTTACTTATATTCGACACCTGGCTTGTAATAAATGATGCTTCACTATTTGTCATCACATGTATGAGAAAATGATCCTGGCATACATGTGATATTCACTTGGTTGTTCTTCGGAAAAACCGGGTGTGACAGAGGTGGTATCAGAGCCAAGGTTGCTCGTAGGAACGTGGACCTAGGTACAAATGGACGTATTTAAGGGCCCTATTTTCTTAAAAACTATTTTCAAAGGTGTGGGTGGAAAAGTGTTATTAAAGGAGTCATTTTCTTCATCTTACCCCAACTTTCATTCAAAATAGGATTTTTGTTTGAGAATTTATCTAACCTAATTTTAAATTCTTTTGTGTTAGATGGTTCGCATGATTCGCACCGCTCGTAAGTCCACAGGAGGGAGAGTTCCCGTAGTTGCCCTTGCCGAAAGAGAGGAGAGTCGTCCAGTGACGTACCTTTCCTACGGATTGGCAGTAGGAGATTTGTTGCGCCGTCTTCGACGTATGCTCGAAGCCGCCGGCAATACGGGCAAGCTAATCATCCACTATAACTCCACCAGGACAATCCGTGAGAAGAGGGAAGAATGGAGTTCGGAGATGAGGATTATACACGAGAATCAGCTGCTTAAGATTCACCACTCTCCAGCTTGTCGAGCAACACAAGTTGACGCGGAGAAAGATGTCACCTGGGAGGCCATCACCTGCCAGAGTCACATCTATCGTCGCCACTTGGACAAAACTGAGTACATGTATGTCCTCCAACGTGAGAGTGGTACCACGGAGTACAAGTACCCACCGGTGCAGCAAGGGACTTCCCATGAGCACATGGACTTGTGCTTGGAGGATGCTGCTATGCTCAGCACTCGACTGCAGGAGTGTCAACAAGAGCTTCAGGATGTCCGAGACACCCTGAAGGAAACGGAGGCGTTGCTGCGAGCTTGCTTAAAAGCGAGAGAAAGAGGAGATGGGAATGAACTGTGTGTCACCGTGAGTGATCCATGGACTCCTGACTCCCCGGATCGCCGAGCAATCAGGCGTCGTCGCACTTCTCCACCAGCAGCCTCCCCACCCAAAGCAGAGTCAGAAGGTAGCCGAAATGAGGAGGAAGATCCCGAGGAGCCAGCTCAAGAGGACTAGTAGTGTAGAGTCTTTCCCTTAGCTAGCAAGAGGTCGAGTAGTCGAGTCGTTACGTAGTTAATGGTGTGATAATGCTTGGTGTGTGACGTGAGTTGTGGAAGCCATGAGCAATTGTCCACAGCCTCGTCTTCAGATTATTTTGCTTTGGTGTGTGAAACCACAGGAAATAATAGTACATTTATTTGGTGTGAGATATAAATCCTAGTAAAATTTTAACAACGCCTTAACACCTCAAAGTACACACAAATGAAAGTAGTAGGATGATACTAAATGATATCAAATTAACATTTGTTGATTCTGCCAGATGGCCGGAAGAGGAAAAGGACGTGCTGCCAACCCCGCCAACAACAATGATGAGGCATGTAACCCTCATCTTTCTGGAGGACAGGACAGGGGTGGTCGCCGTGAAGAAGTTGATCCTCTCCACCAAATGCTGGAGAATCAAAATCAGCTTATCCAGAACTTGACTCAAGTGGTGGCCAACTTGCATCAAGTTCCACCTCCACAAGCTGCACCACGCCAACCCAGGTTGAGTGAGTTTCTAGGAACTCAACCTCCAAAGTTTGCAAGTGCTGCTGAACCTCTGGAGGCAGATGATTGGCTGAGGACCATTGAAAGTAAGATGAGGATCATACAGTGCCAAGGATATGAAAGGGTGCTGTTTGCCTCTCATCAATTGCAAGGACCTGCTGCTGATTGGTGGACCGCCTACGTGGCTGCCCATCATGACCCTGAGAACATCACTTGGGAAGAGTTCAAGCGTAGCTTCCGCAACCATTACATCCCAAGAGGTGAACTCAAAAACAAGAGGAAGGAATTTTTGGGACTGCAGCAGGGAAACATGACTGTGAGGGAATACCTCACTAAATTTACTCAACTATCCCGTTATGCTCCACGAGACATAGAGACTGATGAGCAGAAACAAGATTGTTTCGTGGAAGGACTTACCGCAGAGATGTAGTGTGCAATGTCCTCCAATGAGTATGAAAGCTTCCAAAAGATTGTGGACAGAGCGTTTGTGGTAGAAAGGAAGCTAAAGGCCCTGGAAAATGAGAATAAGAGGAAGGCGGGGTGGTCACATCAGGCCTCAGGGAGCAACACCCGCCCACGTATGATGCAACAACCTACGGGGCAGACAAGCCGTGCTGCGGTACCCTATTCAGCACCAAGAGGGTACAACCCAAACTACAGGCCACCCGCGGCACCAGCACAGCCGCCACGTCAGTTTGTGCAGCAGCCTCGCCCCGCATATCCACCTCGACCAGCAGTGCAAGGACCCCCGAACCAACCCCAAGACAACAAAGGCCAAGCACCTAAGGTTGGGGTGCAATGTTTTAGCTGTGGTGAAGTGGAGCACTATGCCCATAAATGCCCGAAGAAGAAGCCTGCGCCGCCACAACAGCAGAATGTAATGAGAGGACGGGTGAACCACGTCACTATGGAGGAAGCACAAGAGGCACCCGACGTGGTAGTTGGTAAGTTTCCTGCCAATTTACACCTTGCCACTCTGCTGTTTGATTCTGGTGCTACCCACTCGTTCATTGCTCAAGGGTTTGTTAAGAAGCATGACCTAGCAACCACACAAATGAACCATATGCTAGCGGTAAACTCTCCAGGTGGAGAAATAAGGACAAGACAAGTGTGTCCCAAAGTGAGCCTAGACATTAATGGGGTAGTATTTTCGGCTAACCTCATAGTGATAGATTCACAAGGGATAGATATTATTTTGGGTATGGATTGGTTGACCAAACATAAAGGAATCATCCATTGTTCGACCAGAACTGTGGAACTAACTCACCCCAATGGCACAAGAGTAAAGTTCATAACGATACACGAGCCTAGGAGGGACATTAAACTAAATCAAGTGGAGGTGAAAGTTGAGGAAATCAGGATTATCAGGGAATATCCAGATGTTTTTCCGGAGGAATTACCAGGTATGCCTCCCGACCGTGACGTGGAATTCGCAATTGAGCTAGTACCGGGAACAGCCCCGATATACAAGAGACCTTATCGAATGGACTCCAAGCAGCTAGAAGAGCTCAAGGATCATTTGAGAGAACTGACGGAGAAGGGGTATATTCGCCCTAGTTCCTCACCATGGGGAGCTCCGGTGATATTTGTGCCTAAGAAAAACGGAACCCAAAGGTTATGCGTGGATTACCGTGCCTTGAATGAGGTAACCATCAAAAACAAGTACCCATTACCCCGCATTGAATACTTGTTTGATCAGTTGAGGGGAGCTTGTGTGTTCTCGAAAATTGATCTCAGGTCGGGGTACCACCAACTCAAGATAAGGCAATCAGATATTCCCAAGACAGCTTTCGTATCTCGGTACGGACTGTATGAATACACTGTCATGCCTTTTGGGCTAACCAATGCCCCGGCATATTTCATGTACCTCATGAACAAGGTATTCATGGAATATCTGGACAAATTTGTGGTGGTTTTCATAGATGATATTCTCGTCTTCTCCAAAAATGAAGAAGAACATGAGAAACATCTAAGGTTGGTGTTACAGAGGCTAAGAGAACACCAACTATATGCCAAGTTGAGCAAGTGTGAGTTTTGGCTGAAAAGAGTTCCCTTTTTAGGACATATCATCTCGGAGGGAGGAATCTCCGTAGATCCCGCCAAAATCGAGGATATCCAGAAGTGGAAAACCCCTGAAAATGTCGGGGAAGTTCGAAGCTTTTTGGGATTGGCTGGATACTATCGACGGTTTATTGAGGGATTCTCCAAGATCTCGAGACCTCTCACTAAACTGTTGGAAAAGGGAATCACATTCACCTGGACGCCACAGTGCGAGACGAGCTTTCAGGAGCTAAAGAAGAGATTGACAACAGCCCCAGTGCTGGTTATGCCAGATATGCAGAAGAATTTCACAGTGTACTGCGATGCCTCTGGAAATGGGTTGGGATGTGTTCTCATGCAAGAAGGACATGTCGTGGCTTATGCATCGCGGCAGCTTCGGAAGCATGAGAAGAACTATCCTACACATGACCTAGAACTAGCTGCAGTGGTACACGCGTTGAAAATTTGGCGGCACTATTTGATGGGGAAGAGGACAGAGATATATACGGATCATAAGAGTTTGAAGTACATATTCACACAGCCAGATCTCAACCTCAGACAAAGGAGATGGTTAGAGCTAATCAATGACTTTGATGTAGGCATCAACTATCGTCCCGGGAAAGCAAACGTCGTGGCCGATGCTTTGAGTCGAAAAGTGCAGGTCAATAAGTTGAGCTTGAAGGACATGCCTGCAGAATTGAAGGACGAGGTTATAAGACTCAATCTATGTCTAGTAAATAGTGGTAAAGCCATCGCCATGGAAGTGGACTCCACACTCGAGCGAGACATACGAGAGGGCCAAAAGAATGATGAGAAGATACAAGAGATCAGACAGCTCATTAAGGAAAATAAAGCTCCTGGTTTTAGAGAGGATGAACAAGGAACGGTGTGGCACGGGAAAAGGATCTGTGTGCCAGAAGTAAAAGAGATTCGTGAATTAATTTTGAAGGAGGCTCACGATTCTGACTATTCCATTCATCCTGGGAGTACGAAGATGTACCAGGACCTCAAGAGCAGGTATTGGTGGTATGGCATGAAGCGAGATGTCGCGGAACATGTTGCTCTATGTGACACATGTCAGTTGGTGAAAGCAGAACATCAACGACCCGCGGGATTATTGCAACCACTCAAAGTGCCTGAATGGAAATGGGAAGAAATCAGCATGGATTTTGTTGTGGGATTGCCTAGGACCCAATCCGGGTATGATTCAATATGGGTCATTATTGATAGGCTAACCAAGGTAGCTCATTTCATCCCTGTGAAAGAAAGCTACAGCGGATCCAAATTGGCAGAATTGTACATGTCAAGGATTGTGTGTTACCATGGAGTGCCAAAGAAGATAGTGTCGGACCGAGGGACACAGTTCACCTCGAGGTTTTGGCAGAAGTTGCATGAAACCATGGGAACCCATCTGAATTTCAGCTCTGCCTATCATCCCCAAACTGACGGGCAGACGGAGAGAACCAATCAGATCCTTGAAGATATGTTAAGGGCATGTGCACTCAAAAACAATAGGAGTTGGGACAAGAACTTACCGTATGCGGAGTTTTCCTATAACAACAGCTATCAAGCTAGTATGAAAATGTCACCGTTTGAAGCTTTGTATGGAAGGAAGTGCAGAACTCCTCTATTTTGGAACCAAACAGGAGAAAGTAAAGTGTTTGGTCCAGAAGTGCTACAAGAAGCCGAAGCGAAGGTGAGGGAGATTCGCAACAACTTGAGGATAGCACAAACACGCCAGAAGAGTTATGCTGATGTACGAAGAAGAGAACTCGTTTTCAACGTGGGAGACTATGTTTATCTCAAGGTGTCCCCTATCAGAGGACTTCGTCGGTTCAAGGTGAAAGGGAAGTTGTCACCTCGATACATCGGACCCTTTCAGGTTTTGGAAAGGAAAGGCGAAGTGGCGTACCAACTAGAGTTACCGGTTCATCTATCGGAGGTGCACGATGTATTTCATGTGTCACAACTCAAGAAATGTATGAGGACGCCTGAAGAGGTGTTACCCATGAATGAAGTGGATGTAGCTGAAGATTTGTCTTATGCCGAGCAACCATACAAGATTTTGGAGACGATGGAACGCCTCACCAGAAACAAGAGAATCCGGATGTGCAAGGTGCAGTGGAAGCATCACTCAGAAGAGGAAGCCACCTGGGAACGGGAAGATGAGCTCAAGGCACAATTTCCGGAATTGTTTTCTTAGAAACACCAATCTCGAGGACGAGATTTCTTTTAAGGGGGGTAGAGCTGTAACACCCCAAATTTTGATTCAAAACCCTAAACCATGTTCAGAGGGGAATTTAAAAATTTTTGGACTTTTTGCATGTTTTGCAAAAATTCAAATTCAAACTGGAATTCAAATTAGACTCAACACAGAAAAGAAATCGAAAAAGAAAAAGAGAAACGGGAAAAAAACCGGCCAGTGGGCCGAAACCCGCCAGCCGTCCCAGCTTCCCCGCGCCAGCCCGCCCCGCGCGCGCCGCGCTGCCTCTCACAGACGGGTGGGACCCGCCTGTCATCCCTAACCCCGCGACCCCGGACTTTTCCCCCGAGCGCGCGCGATCTTAACCGATCGGAAAACCCGTCCCGCAGCCCGAATTCCGGTCCCAGAAGAATCCAACTCGATCGCAACAGACCCACCTCCCTCCCCCGGCTATAAAAACCCCAGCCCCAATCAGTTTTTCCCACGCGATCGCCGATTTTCACTCCGGTGAGCACCGAGACTTCGCCGGTGAATTCTGGCCGATCTAAGCTCGGAAACTCTGATCTAACTCGCTGGTCTTGATCCACCGCCTCCGGGGAACTTTGCAGGTGCAGAAAACTCGGAGAGTTACGGTGTAAACCCAGCGCCGATGAGCTTCGCTGTGGTTTTGCCTCGGACCTCGCCGCCGATCACTTTCCAGGACCCCCGAGTTCGAAAAAACCCCCGAGGTGAGATCCCCGACCTCCCCTCTACCGGTCTAGGCCATAAGATCACAGTTTTAGGCAGAATTCTCGAGGATACGAAACTTTCCGGCGAGATCGCCACTTCCCGCCGCCGTGCGCCGCCGGCAGCGCCGCCCGCGCTCGATCAGAGCGACGTGGCCGCTTGTGCGCCGTTTATTTTAAATCGCACGGTAGACTTTAAAACCCCGCGTACCGGTTCGATGTTATAATCTCAGCCGTCGGTTTAAAATCGGACGGTCCACGTCAGCCCCGTGTTATAAAGACAGGAATTCTTACGTGCTACCCCCTGGGGTTCTCTGGAATTGAGAGCTAGCCCCGGAAACTTCAGATCTAGCCCCTGGAACTCCAGAAAATCATGTAAATTCATTTAAAAATCAGTTTTAGCCCCTGGACTTAATAGAAATTAAGAAAAACACCTCTGATAAGTGTAGCTAGACCCCTGGAAATTATGAAAATAATATTATAGACCCTGTAATGGGGTGAGTTTACTTTTTAGCCCTGTTTAGTATTTAATTTAGAAAATTGAATATGTAACTAGTGTTTAAAAATTAAAAAGGGGGACAAACATAATTGTCAAAATTTATTAAAAACTTTCTCAGTACTTAGAAAACTTTGGAGTGAGGTAAAAATATATTTTTGGGCTGAAATAAATCTGTTTCATCTATTATTCACATTTATTAGTATAGGGACACATTTTTAAGTAAAGAATAGTTATAGAAAAATCAGGAAAATAATTATGAAATAGTTTACATCAGAGGCCAAGGTCAAAATATGTTATTAAATTATTTAGGACCAGAACCTATACTGTTTAGATGATGTGTATTACTAATTTTATAATAAAATACACAATTATGCATAGGAATATAAATCTGAAAGTATAGCAACTAGTAAATGATAAATGGAGTTTCTAAAATACAAAGAATTCAGTTTAGGGTTGATAGAAATTGTGAAGGCACATATGGAGAAGAAAAATACTTTTCTTACATACTTGGTAGTTTAGTGTAAGGAATTTATTTAAAACCGAAACACACACACATATATATATATAGTATGTAAGTATAAATGTGGACACAAAAGTAGGAATCATATATACATGGTTAAAAGTGCATGCAAGTCACAACTTAACACACATAAAGTAACCCCAACACATATAATGGTAAAGAACTTTTATAAATGTGAATGTGTGGTTTGTATAAAGTAGAAGTGTGAACTATGTCTTATGATTGTTGTTTTTGTTTTGCTATGTGTGATGGTATGAAGTAGAGCCTGTTCAAGAGCAAGTTATTCATTTCCAAGATCAGGACTACCCATTTCAAGAGCAGCAAGAAGGAGGCAAGTGTCCTTGACCACTTTGATCCTATGCTAGGATGTGTAGATAGAATTATTTGCATTGTCAAATGAAATATGAAACCCATGCTAGGAAGTTTCCCTAGAATTGCATTACCTTGTTTCTTTGAAGCTTGGGTTGGGATTTATTTTGTCATGTCATTTATTTACATGGATATGCTTAGCCATGCTTAGAATGGGATATTTGGGACATGAGATCATCAGTTTATATTACCATGCTCTTGAATGAGACATTGTGAGTTATGTAGAGGTAGGGATCAAGGCAAGTTGGATGTTTTGGTTGTGTGCTGGGTGCACGAGACTTGGGTTTGTGTTTAGTACTTGCCTGGATCCTAAGGACCGGTTCATGGAGCATGTAACCCGTCTTTACAGTGCCAACCACATGCTGAGATGGGGCAGCTTGGCCAATTAATTAGGTGTATCCCCGGCGTAGTATGGGTGTGTTGGATGGTGCGGGGAGTAGGTGTCAGCTGGACTACCATATGAACCGCAAGGCTCAAGAGGGGGCCACTGCAGCGGGGTTGGAGCCTCTTGTATGCTGTTAGGGGTGAAACCTCAGTGGGCCCACGCTCGTCGGGAATCCCTTTGTAAAGGCTTCGTAGTGATCTCCTGGCCGCACACCTGGGAAGTGTGAATGTGGATCGTAGCCACTGGCATAATGGAGGTTCTTTTAGTCCACCCGGCAACGGGGGATGAAATCACTACTTGTGGGTACAGTGGTACAAACTCTGCAGAGTTAAAACTGTCTTGACAGCCGTGCTCACGGTTAAGAGCGGCCTGGACTTATTCATGATTAGAGGAGTGATGGTTTTTGGAAGTTGAGGATGTTAAGCGGGGAGCTTAACATTGGAAATGATGTTATGGTTATTTGGATTATGATGATGGGATGGGAGATTGGGACCATTTCACCTGTGTAGTAATGTAGGTGCTTAATAAGCTAAGGTGATAGGTATTAATTGCGTAGTGTTTTAACCATGAGTTCAACCTCTCCTTGTTCTAGCCATGCATGATGAAATTTTCCCACACTTGCTGAGTACCATTGGTACTCAACCTTGCATATTTGTTGGTTTATATTGCTGCTCAGGTCAAGATAATGAGGTGGTGTATAATGACCAAGATTTTGGACCCGAGGAAGGTTTTTAGGTTCATGAAGACCCCCGGGCAACGCCTGTGATGGAGCCCTAAAGAATAATATTCCGCTGCTAGTTTATTTACTTGTGATGAACTTATTATTGTCCATCGAGACATCTACTATGTAAGACTTACTTATATTCGACACCTGGCTTGTAATAAATGATGCTTCACTATTTGTCATCACATGTATGAGAAAATGATCCTGGCATACATGTGATATTCACTTGGTTGTTCTTCGGAAAAACCGGATGTGACAGTACCTTGTGGAGCTAAGGGCTCGGCCAGGCAAAACCAAGAAGAAGACAAAAGCATAACAGGCACAAAAGGTCACAAGAGTCTATTTATTCATGGCTCCATGAGCCGGACTACAGATTCAATAAAAAGAAAAAGAGGGAGATACAAGCCCTAGGGTTCCCCTGGCTCGCGGCGGAACCTAGAGGCTACAAGGGTGGCCACATCCCCGACTTCAGCCCTGGCGGTCTCCTCCCGCTCCGCGGCAGGGCCCTGTCTCGCTGGCTCCAGTGAGAAAGAAGGGTCCCGGCTCCTGAAGCATGCCAACACATGCGTGGCGACCTCCATGGCCAGGCCCCGTCCCTCTGCCTCGAGCTCACCAGCGACCACCTCATCTAGCCTGCTCAGCTTGGCGCCGATTGACTCCAGCGCGGGGATCACTTCAGCCACCTTCAGCGCAGGGGCCGCCGTCTTCACCGGGCTGAAGCCAAGGGGGACCAAGGCGGACCCTGCCCGGTCGACGAAGCTCGAGACCACACGGGCCTCGGAAGAATGCGAGGCCAAGAGCTCCTCTATCTCGCGGCGGGCTGCCCGCAGAGCGTCGTGGCTTCCCTCGGAGAATTCTTTCTCCTTGGCCGCCAGGGAACTTTCCTGAAGGCAGAGAGTCTGGGCAAGCCGCTCCAACTCTGAAGCCCGGAAGTCAGCAGCCAACTCCCGATCCAGGATCGCCTGGCGCTCCCGGGAGACCTGCTCTTCCCTCGTGGCAAGGTCTGCCTTCCTCGCCTCTAGCTCCGTGGCCCGAGCTTGCAGGTCGCCGTCGCCGCCGCCAGCCGCGCAGTGACCCTCTCTGCCTTGGCCGCCACGGAGCGCTCCTGATCCTCAACGGTGCGCTTACGGCGTGCCAGCCTCTGCCGTACCTCCTCCAGGGTAGAGAAGTTCTCCTCAGCCCGGGCATGCGCCTCAAGGGCCTCCCTGTGGAGCCACCGCGTCTCGGAGTCCAGACGGTCGACAGCCCGCTTCTGCATGTCGAGGAGCACCTCCATGATGTCAAGCAACTCCCGCCTGGAGTTGAGCTCGCCCTTGACCTTCACGGTCCGCTCCTGCAAAAGGTTCCCGCAGATGAGGAGGCGATCCCTCTCAACCACCTGCTCCTCTCGCTCACGATTGAGCGCGGCCAAGACCTGTCGGACGCTCGTCTTGGCGAGCGCGATAGCGTCTGCCAGGGGCAGTGGGGCAGCAGAGGCCGGAGCGGCGCCCCCGACTTCCTCCATCACGTCGTCTTCAAGAGAAGACGACGCACTGGCGACCGGGATGAGACGCCGGTCAGGAGAAGCCGGCGTCAGGACTTCGACAGTCGGACCCGCCGAACCCCCACCGATAGCGGGCACTGAGCCGGTGGAGAGGGACGAGAGGATGGAGTCGACCCTGCCATAGAACCCGGGCCGCCTGGTACAGGAGGAACCTGCCTTGGCTTTGGGGCCGCGACAAACGTCTCAGCTTCCGAGCGCTGTGCCGCAGACTCTCCATCAGTCGGGGACGACCGAGAAACGCGAGCACTCCAACGGGCTCTGAACCCCAGCTTCCGAGCCGGGGTAGGACCACTAGAGCCCGTCATCGCCGCCGACGGCTGCTCCACAGTCGCCCAAACTGACAGAGCAGGGGATGCTCCTGAAGATCCCCTCGACACATCAGCAGTCTCCTTGGAGACACCACCGCCTGAAGCCCTCCTCGGCGCGTCAACAGTTTCCTTGGAGACTCCACCGCCTGAGGAGGGAGGACGCGATGTCCGGGAACCTTCAGCCTGTCGTCGCTCAGGAGGAGTCCCATTGGGATGATGAGCCCGATACCTCTTGGGGTCGCCACCGGACGGGGCGCCATCTCCAGAAGCAGGGCGTGCAGGCGCCCTGGTTCCCTGACTCTGCACAGACGCCGCCACCGGAGGAGATCGAGCGCGCTTCTTCTCAGGAGGTGGGTTGGAAGCCATGGCAGAAGACAAAGGCGCAAGAACTCACGGAAGGTGCAAAGCGCTGGGGAGTGCGAAGGAAAGCCTCAATGCGGGTAAGATCCCCTTTTAAAACTTCCCAGGTGCAATTCAAAGCGATTCGAAACTCTTCGAATACACCGCTTGGGCAACCGCTTTGGCTCCGAGACCAAGCGTCGACGACAAGTGGACCCAAGTCGTCCAGCTGAAGAGGTGGGCCAAGAAGTCAGTCTCCCAAGGAGACGAGCCGGTAAGGCACTTTGGCGGTTCCTGAAAAAAGCGCCGCAGCATGCAGAAGTGGCAGCCTTGGGAACCGCCACAGTAAAAGCAACCATCAAGTGGGCTCACACTCCCACGATCCCGCGACTGTTCGTGCTCCGGCAACGGTCAATGCGGGACTTAGAGAAGGTGCGCAGAATGGAAGAGACGGGGGCCCCACCTCGTGCTCGCTATCTCCCCCGAGATGGGCCCGGGGGCCACTGTCGATACCCTCGATATGGGGTACCCCCGCGCACAAGGGAAAAATGACTAAGGACCTCACCCTTCTCCGCAGGGAGAGCTCCAGAGGTGCCACGTGTCCAACGGGACCAGACCTCCCTCTCCTCAGAGGAGAGCTCCGAACTCGCCACGTGGCCAACTGAGCCAGACCTCCCCCCCACCCCCTGTGGGGAGAGCTCCGAAGGCTCCACGTGTCCAACGGGACCGGACCTCCCTCTCCTCATAGGAGAGCTCCGGGCCACTACGTGGCCAGCAGCAGCCGAACCTCCCCCACCGCGGGGAGAGCTCCGAAGGCTCCACGTGTCCCATGGGGCCGGACCTCCCTCTCCTCAGAGGAGAGCTCCGGGCCCGCCACGTGGCCAGCAGAGCAACGGTGTCTGCCCCCGTGCGGTAGGCAGCAGGCGTAAAGACGCGCCATACCTTGCCCGTACAAGGTATTCAAGGCCCGCGCCTTCCCAAGATGCGGAGACGCGGAGCATGCCTCTGTCAGTGCCGTTGCGCCTAGTCACATCGCAGACTGGCGCGCCGTGTCAGAGCCTGCCCGCCAATAAACATAGCAACAAGACATCCCCTGCCGCCCCTGCCATCATCAACCTCTACGACTAGCTTGCGGCATGGGCAGGGCGGCAGAATGAAGACTCGGAAGCCTTCGCCAGAGACAACTACCGGCATAACTGCAGATACGGTAGTCAGCAGGCAATCTCCCCGGGACCACCTGTTGTGTCCCGGGCCCACCTTGAAAGCCGCTCGAGCCTTGGACTATAAAAGGCTCGGGTAGGCAACGTTAGCAGGGGTTCGAACTCTGTGAACTTGCACTCTAGACATTACTCACCCTCAAGCTCAGGACTCCATTTCTGAGCAGCAAGCAATACAGCGAGCACCTTTGCTCACCATGGACGTAGGGTTTTACGCTCCGGTGGCCTGAACCACGTAAAACTCCCCGTGTCAAGCTTCTCCCTCACTCGTCCCTAACGTTCAAGCTCTCCGCAAGTGTCTAGCCCCTCTGAAAAAGAACCACCGCGGGCTGCCCAGAGCAGGTCCGGGGGAAGTGTCGACCACACACTTTGACAAATGTGATGCTCCGGAATCAAATAGAATAGTGGCTGGTTTGGAGTTGGCAAGGAACATACCAATCACGACGTCCTCAGCCTGTTGTGCTTCCTCAGCAGAGACATGGTTCACGTTACCACGAGCGTAGTTCTGCTGTCGACGGTTTCCTTGATTGGCTCCTCCGTTCGGCCGTGGGTTCTGTTTGGGCATGTTGCATGGTTGTCCAGGACCTCTCTTTGAGCACTGGCTCGAAAGTGTCCCATCTCCCCGTATGCAAAGCATGCCTTGTTTCCCACGACAGCAGGTACGTTGGGGCGGGGGTTTTGAACAGGAGTGCCCGTGTTGGGTCGGGGCGCAGGAGGCAAAGGCACACGAGGTGCTTGCATGGCAGGACGTTGCTGCGGTGGCTGGTTGGGGCGAAAAGCAGGAGCGGATGAGGTGGTGCAGTTGGGGGCATGTACCGAGGGTGTACATTGCTCCCTTGTGGCTGGTACGGCATCTTTCTTTTGCCCTCTTGCTCGATCTCTCGGATCTTGCTCTCAACCACTATAGCTTTGTCAACTAGCTTCTGGAAGCTCGCATAGTCATTGTTGAGGAGCTGAACATGGATCTCATTGTTCAACCCTCTCATGAACATGTACTCCTTCCGTTGGTCCGAGTTGACATCTTCGGGGGCATACCTTGACAGCTTCTTGAACTTGTTGAGGTACTCATTCACGCTCTTATGTCCTTGGCGGAGACCTTCAAACTCTTGTCTTTTGAGCATCATTACACCAGCAGGGATGTAATGGGAGCGGAAACTCTCATAAACTCAGTCCAAGTAATGGTCTCCGGGTTGTCATGAGAATTGCACAGGGCATCCCGCCAGTCAGCGGCTGCTCCCATGAGTTGGTGTGACGCAAAGAGAACCTTCTCTCGGTCATTGCACTGAACTATGGAAAGCTTCTTCTCCATGGATTTCAACCAATCGTCGGCCTCCATGCGGTTGCTAGCTTGAGAAAAAGTAGGGGGTCGAGTCCTCATGAACTCTCCCAATCGGTTATGAGCCGGCGGTGGTGGCGGTGGTGGTGGGGATGCAGGAACGAGGTTATTGTTGTTGGCTTGCAGCTGACCCAAAGATTGGATCATTGTTTGCATAAGCTGATTTTGCATAGCCATCAACCGTTCGAGGTTGTTCTCACCAGCCCCGGGGTTGTCATTTTGAGGAAGTTCAACGTGGTCATCCTCTTGGTTGCCACGGACGTTCCTCCCTTGACAGCCGGCGCTTCCTGTCACCATCTGTGAGAGAGAGTTGGGTAGAATAGAGGTTAGAAGTTTAGATGGGTCCCCCTAACTATATGCATCAAGGTGGATGGACTTAATATCGTCCTATATGAGGATGTGAATAAGTGCCGAGGTGTGACGCCCTCAATTCTGTGGAAAACCACAGAACCGAGAACTGATGCATATGTGTGCCCAGGATGTTCATCACACATATACACATCATCCACAAATTGAATTTTAGAATATATACGACCATGAATAAGAGAGTTTATTACAATGTCTCATAAGTCTTGGACTCATGCTCACAGCGGAAGTCTTAATCTAACAGCGGAAGTCTTTATTCTAATGCGGAAGCAATCTAAGCAGCAGCAGCGGCTCCATCTCTACTCCATTTCCCCCACAGGCAAGGTTGAGGACAGATTACACGCCTAATGCTCCACCTGGTCTTCATAGTAATCTTCTCCTGTTGCTGATGATGAAATAATAATGCAAGTTTGAGTACAATGATGTAGTAAGCATGTGCGGTAAAATATGATATGTAGCTCACAACAAGGTAGGTATAAAAAGGCTCATTTCAGAAAGCAAAGTTATTTATCAAAACCATGATAAAACAGCAACTTATCTTTAAGCGAATGTAATCCCAATATGTATTAAAATACCAATCATACCTCCATTATGTTCATTACCTTCCACGTCCCAACCAGACATTAATCAACCTCATTATTCCTCACGAATACCTTATTGTATTCGCTACCATCTCACGAATACCATCTCGTATTCGCTACCATTTCACCTCATAAACAATTTTTTCTCACACCGAGACCAACCTCGTTGCCATGACTCAACAGTCATGCAATCCATCTTATCACCCGGACTCAACAGTCCCGAAAACAAAACCAAAACCAAACTATCCAAAACCATAACCAATAACCATAGCCAATAACCATCCCAACTAATCATGGAAGTTGGCAAGGCGCTCGTGACCGTAAGCTCGGCTATCATGATAGTTTTAGACTCTGCAGAGTTTGCACCTCTTTACCCACAAGTTTGTGATTTCATCACCCGTCAGCGACTGCAGAACCTCGGTTATACCAGTATACAACCGTCGGTGTATGGCCAAGAGATCACAAAATAGCCTTTGCAAAGGGGCTACTAGATGTATGGACTCACTAAGTTTTCACCGGCAGGCTAGAATCTCAAATTCTCCCACCCACGGGCCCCCTCTTGTTCCATGCAGTTCCCAAGGCAGTCCTCACTCGACTCCCATTCCCCGTGCCTTCTACGGTCCATAACAATCTAGTAACTTATCTAATTAGTCAGCTAAGCCGCACCCATACTTGGCCTTGTGGTGGCACTGTTATCCTGGCATGTGCTCGCATGAACTGGTCCTTAGATCTATGGCAAGTAAACCACCATCTCTTTCTACCTCATTCACAAACCCAGGCTTGCCTAGATCTCCCTCCAATCCATGTTCATTAACAACATCAGTTTCTCATTATCATTACGAGTGCAGTTAGCTAGACACATCTATCTTGCTTCCCAATACCATGGACTCAGCGAAGCATAAAATTAAAACCATACCCGACTCATAACAATCCCTGGCGACAAGGGTGGTTTAACCCAAACTAGTAAACTCCTATAAAAGGGTTTCACATCATGTTCGACTCAGCACACACACACCTTTTCGCAAAACAAAACAGTTTCCCAAAACATAGGATCAATATGGTCAAGGGGCACTTGCCTTGTTCTGGCGGTTCCTGTTGCTCAAAATTTTGTTGTTGTAGCCCGTCGTAGGTAGCTCCCTGAGCTTGTCCTTCTATACACAATCACGCACATACAAGATTCACAGCAATCAATATCATGCATAAACTCTACTTTAAGATGTAATGATGTATATGTATGTTAATCCTATGATGCAGTTTTTATTAGGTCGGTTTGTACGTGTTCTAGCATGGATTGCATGGTTTTACGATGAACAGAGGTGTTCGAATCAAATGTGTACGTGGTGATGATCTTGTCTTTAGATCTAGATCAAACCGGTCAACAAGTGATCTGTCCACGAAAACGTTTCGGTTCAAAAGGATTCGAAGAACAGATGCAAAGAAAACGCAATGATGTCGTAAGGTGGTATTGGAGACCTACCTTATGTTCTTCTTAGTCTTGGGTCCTTCTCTTATCAGACAGATCGTTGGGCTATCTTCCATCGATTTCTCTCGACCAAACTCCGGCGAAGGGTTTATTCGGCGAGCTGGGGGCTAGGG
Organism: Neostapfia colusana; assembly: GCA_030760725.1. Lineage (NCBI taxonomy): Eukaryota > Viridiplantae > Streptophyta > Magnoliopsida > Poales > Poaceae > Neostapfia > Neostapfia colusana. Next base: position 59,572,233 of record JASWHV010000005.1, on the reverse strand, counting down.
CTCTAAGTCGTCGGCTCAGGAGTTGGAAAAGAAGTTCGTGGTTACGGCCAAAGGTTCTGGGTTCTATGTATAATCAGGAGGAAAGAGTTCTAATCTGATTGGACTTCGAATAAGAGTCCTATTCAACTTTGTTGTTGAATTTTAGCAACTTATTTTTAGTTGATTTGGTGTGGTAACATTGTGGAATTCATGTCGGTTTCCTCCCGTACCGGTATTCCAAACAGAAGCAAAAACCGCTCCAGAATTCGTTACCTTCGCGCTGATGAGCTCCGGAAGCTCCACGTGTCCATCGGGGCCTGGTCTCCCCCTCTCCGCAGAGATGAGCTTCGGTTGTGCCGCGTGTCAAGAGAGCAAGACCTCCCTCTCCTTCAGAGGTGAGCTTCGCGTGCGCCACATATCCTAGCGGTCGGGACCTCCTCTCTATTCGGAGGTGGCTCCGCGCACACCACGTGTCAGTGCCGGACCTTCCCTCTCTCGGGAGGTGGCTCCGGGTGTGCCACGTATCCTAACAGCGCCAGACTTCCATTCTTCTCAGAGACGAGCTCCAAGGTTGACAGGTGTCCAACAGTGACGGACCTCCCGGAGATAAGCTCCGGTGGTGACACGTGTCCAATAGAACCGGACCTCTCGGAGGTGAGCTCCGAGATCGACACGTATCCCGCGCGACTGGTCCTCTGATTTCCGCGGTGACTAGCTCCGAAGGTGACACGTGTCCTACAGGACTGCCCTCGTTTCTCCGCAGAGGCTAGCTCCGGGGGCAACACGTGTCCCACAGGGTCGGACCTCTCCCCCTTTGCGGAGATGAGCCCCGAGCCTGCCACGTAGCCTGTTTAGCGGCGGATCCCTCCCCATTTGCGGAGATGAGCTCCGAACACGCCACGTGGCCAGCGAGCCGCGTGAGTTGTCTTCGGCGCTCTCTGTACACTGGAATTTGCTTCCTTTGGCTAACTTCTTTGATTCTTTCTCGGTTTCAACTTTATTTTAAAAGTGTTTTTTTCTACATAAAAAATGAATACATGCAGAAACCGAAAATGAGGGTGTCACAAATCTACTCCCCTTAATTTGATTCTCGCCCTCGAGATTCGTTAGTAGAGAATAGATGAGGGAATTCTGCCTTGATGTCTTCTTCATGCTCCCATGTGGCTTCAGCTTCGGTGTGATGGCTCCATTGTACCTTGCACCATCGGATCACTTTGTTCCTTGTGACCCTTTCCATTACGTCCAAAATTTGGACAGGGTGCTCTGCATAGGTCAGATCTTCTTGATGTTCAAGCTCTTCCATTGGTATTTGCTCCTCTGGTACTCTCAAGCACTTCTTGAGCTGGGATACATGAAACACGTCGTGTACGTCGGAGAGATATGTTGGAAGCTCTAGTTGATAGGCTACTTCTCCTCGCTTGTCCAAAATCTTAAATGGTCCGATATAGCGAGGTGCTAGCTTGCCTTTGACGTTGAAACGTCGTTGGCCTCGGATAGGCGATAACTTAAGGTATATGAAGTCTCCTACTTCGAAGGTCAACTTCCTTCGCCTATTGTCTGCATATCCTTTCTGTCGTGACTGAGTAGCCTTTAAGTTCTCCCGTATCGTTTGGACTTGCATTTCAGCCTCTTGTAGCACTTCGGGTCCAAACACCTGGTCCTCTCCGGTCTCGTTCCAGAACAGCGGTGTTCTACGCCGTCTACCGTATAATGCTTCGAAAGGTGACATATTCAAGCTAGCTTGATAGCTGTTGTTATAGGAGAATTCGGCGTACGGTAAACTCCTATCCCAACTACACCAACGTTTCAAGGCGCAAGCTCTCAACATGTCCTCCAGAATTTGGTTTGTCCTTTCGGTTTGCCCATCGGTTTGTGGGTGATATGCGGAGCTAAAATCCATTTGTGTACCCATGGCTTTCTGCAGCTTCCTCCAGAATCTAGAGGTAAACTGAGAACCTCGATCTGAGACTATCCTCTTCGGGACTCCATGACGGCACACGATCTGCTCCATGTACAACTCGGCTAATTGTGCAACGTTGTAATTGGCCATTATAGGGAGAAAATGGGCTGTTTTCATCAATCGGTCATGATAACCCAGATGGAGTCATAACCCGACTGAGTATGTGGCAATCCGATGAAGAAGCCCATGCTGATGTCCCCCCACTTCCATTCGGGTACCTTCAAGGGTTGCAACAATCCAGCGGGTCTTTGATGTTCGGCCTTCACCCATTGGCATGTGTCGCATAGGGCAACGTATTCGGCTATGTCCCTTTTGATACCATCCCACCAATAACAAGTCTTCTAGTCCTTGTACATTTTGGTACTTCCGGGATGTATGGAATAGGGTGAATCATGTGCCTCTTTTAATATCATGTCGCGGATGTGCTTCACCTTGGGCACACAAATCCTTTTTCCTAGCCAAATTGTACCCTTCTCATCTTCATTGAAATCCTTCTCTATTCCCTGTCGGATCCTTTCCTTGATCTCCTTGATCTCCTCATCCGTTGCTTGGCCATCCCTTCTCTCTTGCTCCAATGAAGAGAGGATCTCCATCATTTCCATGTTGTTCAAGAATCTGAGGTGTAACCATTCGAACTCCTTTCGTAGTTCGGGTGGTAGCTCCCGAACAGTGAGTTGGTGACATGCTCCATTCCAGCTTAATGCATCAACTACTACATTGGCCTTCCCAGGGTGATAGTTGATTCCAACATCGTAATCCTTGGTGAGTTCCAACCATCGACGTTGCCTCAAATTCAAGTCCGTTTGGGTAAATATGTACTTGAGGCTTTTACGATCTGTATAGATCTCACATCGATGACCAAGGATATAATGTCTCCAAATCTTTAATGCATGCACTACTGCTGCTAGCTCCAAGTCATTGTAGGGAAATAGGCGATGCACTACTCTAGCAATTCGACCGTATCACCCAGGAAACATGCGAATAAGAAGGTCATGGATCGTTACCACTAGACGCGCAGCGCAGTGGATCGTAGATGCGCGTCGTAGCCGATCAGCGCAGCAGTAACAGCAGCGCCTCCACGGAGTCCACACGTACAGGGATGAACGCCGTGCGTCGGTGTGCTAGCACCGTGCGCGCGGCAGGGGTTCCGGTGGCTGACCTGCGAGGGGCGGTGGCTGGGACTGCTATCTGGTGTAGTCCACTGTCCGTAACACTACCCCTCATATTTATAGGCGCGCTAATGGGCTTTTAGATTAGAGGCCCATTAGTACCCTAATTTCTTATGGATCAAATATCCATCAGGCCTTTATCCGAATTGTTATGATTGCCTCTTGGGCATATCACCAACAATCTCCCACTTGCACTAGAGACAATCATATAGCCAAGTTTTTCAATATTCCATCCCCTTAAGTGTGTGACCCGTTAGGTTCATGTACAGTCGGTTATGAATGAAAACCGTTTTCAAACACAAGTCAGTAGAGGTACCTAGCAGGACATACTGACTCCCGAATGTACATAAAGATCATATCGGCTGAACCTAGATACATTCACATGCTAATTCCTTTGTCACACGATACCAGTCAAGCTCAAGGCGAGATACGTGCCATCCTTGTGATAGCTCGACCATTCACTCGATCAAATAGTGGATTCAATCTATGACTAACTTTTAGTCATAATGATTAACTCTTTAATCATTTTGGCATGGCCATGCACTTTCAATCCAACTATCTCGAGGGGCCCAGAGATATCTCTCCTGTTATTTAGGAGGGGCAAATCCCATCTTGATCCGCACACATCTCATTCCATGCTTCATCATGCACCTGAAGACTATTTTTATGACCACCCAGTTACGAAGTAGCGTTTGATAGTTTCAAAGTGCACAACTACACATAGTGAGAAACAATGGCGATCTCAGGTCAAAGAATCTAGCAGGTGTATCACTCAAGACCAACTGATTGCACATATGTAAATAACAATCCCAACAGTGTCTCGGAATGGGTCTATCCAACACCATGTTCACTAACATGTGTTCACATTATTAATTTGATATCTCCATATCTATGATCCGTGAAACGTGATCATCAATTAATACATGTGCTAGTCTGCGTACTATCATTATCTCATATAACGATGTAGACTAGGGATCATTTTGAGTAACATTGTAATTAACAAAGAGTCTCACGAACAAGTCACATACTTGATGATCAATGTGAATAATAGTTACTCAAATAGTACATAAACATAGCTATGACACAAGTCTCCCACTACACACTAGGATCACTGATGTAAGTATCTAATACCCATAGATCTCGTGTGCATCTCATGCTTTGATTGTGGAAGAGGCTTTGTCAACGGATCTGCCATATTCAAATCCGTATGCACCTTGCATATATTCACATCACCTCGGTCGATAATCTTCCGAATCAGAAGATAGCGTCGTAGTATATGTTTGGATCTTTTGTGTGATCTAGGCTCCTTTGCCTGTGCAATGGCTCCATTATTGTCGCAATAGAGATCCACAGGTCCGGACGCACTAGGAACAACACCCAACTCAGAAACAAATTTTCTGATCCAAACAGCTTCCTTTGCAGCTTCAGAAGCTGCAATATACTCCGCCTCCGTCGTTGAATCTGCTACTGTGTCTTGCTTGGAACTTTTCCAGCTCACTGCCCCTCCATTGATGCAGAACACAAAACCGGATTGCGATCTAGAGTCATCCTTGTCTGTTTGGAAGCTAGCATCGGTGTAACCTCTTACAACGAGCTCTTCTTCACCTCCAAACACTAGGAATACATCCTTAGTTCTTCTCAAGTACTTAAGAATGTTTTTGACAACTGTCCAATGAGCCTCACCATAATCTGATTGATACCTGCTCGTAACACTTAGAGCATAGGATACATCTGGGCGTGTACACAACATGGCATACATGATAGATCCAATAGACGAAGCATAAGGAATCGCTCTCATCCTCTTTTGCTCATCAGGCGTCGAAGGACACTGACTTTTGCTTAGAGTGATGCCATGTGACATTGGCAAGAAACCTTTCTTAGAATCTTGCATATTGAACCGATTCAATATCTTGTCAATATATGTGTCTTGGCTTAATCCAATTAACCTTTTAGATCTATCTCTATAGATCTTTATGCCCAAAATGTACGCTGCCTCTCCTAAATCCTTCATTGAGAAACATTTCCTTAATGAGGATTTAACATCATCTAGTACTGGAATGTCATTTCCGATCAACAATATGTCATCTACATATAGGACCAGAAATATAAGTGCGCTCCCACTAACCTTCTTGTAAATACAAGGTTCTTCTACGTTCTTGATGAAACCAAACCCTTTGACCACTTCATCAAAACGTAGATTCCAACTCCGAGATGCTTGCTTCAATCCATAGATGGACTTTTGAAGTTTGCATATTTTTCTAGCATTTTTAGGATCGACAAAACCCTCAGGTTGTGTCATGTACACATCCTCAGTCAGACTCCCATTAAGAAAGGCTGTTTTGACATCCATCTGCCATATTTCATAATCAAAATATGCAGCAATTGCTAGGAGAATCCGAACAGACTTTAGCATAGCGACGGGCGAAAATGTTTCATCATAGTCAACACCTTGAATTTGTTTGAAACCTTTCGCCACCAATCGTGCTTTATAGATGTGAACTTTTCCATCCATATCAGTCTTTTTCTTGAAAATCCATTTGCAATCGATCAGTCTCACACTATCGATTGGATCAACCAAGTTCCAAACTTGATTCTCATGCATGGATTCTATTTCGGATTCCATGGCTCCAAGCCATTTCTCAGAGTCGGGTCCCATTGTTGCTTCAGTGTAGGTCACAGGCTCATTATTGTCCAACAATACCATGTCCTGTGGTTCCGTGGTTAGGAGTGTCAACTTTTCAGTTGCACGACGTACTCTTGTAGACCTTTGTGGGGCTGGTGTTTCATCAAGTGGTTGTACAACATCTTGTACATCCTGTATAGGATTAGAGGGTGTCGAAACATTTTCAGATATTTCTTGAATTTCTTCAAGATGCACCTTGCTCCCACTAACTCCTTTTGAGAGAAACTCTTTCTCCAAGAAGACACCATTGTGAGCAGTAAACACTTTACCCTCCGTTTTATTATAAAAATAATATCCTTTGGTTTCCCTAGGATATCCCACAAAGAAGCATTTGTCTGATTTGGGAGTAAGTTTGTCTGACGTCAAACGTTTGACATAAGCATCACATCCCCAAACTTTGAGGAAAGACAATCCGGGACGTTTCCCGGTCCACATCTCATATGGTGTCTTCTCAACAGACTTAGTTGGGACTCTGTTTAGTGTAAACGCAGCAGTTTCAAGAGCATAACCCCAAAAGGATAGTGGAAGATCAGTCTGGCTCATCATCGACCTAACCATGTCTAACAAGGTTCGGTTCCTCCGCTCGGACACCCCATTCCATTGGGGCGTTCCAGGTGGAGTCAACTGTGGAACAATTCCACATTGTTTTAAATGATCATAAAATTCGTGGCTCAAATATTCACCCCCACGATCAGATCGTAGAAGTTTAATTGTCTTGCCCAACTGATTTTGTACTTCATTCTGAAATTCTTTGAACTTTTCAAAAGATTCAGACTTGTGCCTCATTAGATAGACATATCCATATCTACTAAAGTCATCGGTAAAAGTAATGAAATACTGAAAACCACCTCTAGCCACCGAACTCATTGGTCCACATACATCAGTATGTATAAGTCCCAACAAGTCACTTGCCCTCTCACTATGACCAGTGAAGGGTGCTTTGGTCATCTTCCCAAGCAAACAAGACTCACATGTGTCAAGTGATTCAAAATCAAATGAACTTAACAAACCATCTTTATGGAGTTTCTCAATGCGTTTCTCATTTATATGACCTAAGCGACAATGCCAAATAAAAGTGGGATTTAGATCATTTCGTCGAGCCCTTTTTGTATTAATGTTATAGACTGTTTTATCCTCAAGATCAAGAACATATAATCCATTCACTAATGGATATTGAGCATAGAAAATATTATTATAATAAATAGAATAACATTTGTTCTTTATTATAATCTCATAACCATTAACTTCTTCCAAACATGAAGAAGATATAATGTTCTTGCTCAAAGAAGGAATGCAATAACAATTATTTAATTCTAAAACTAATCCTGAGTTTAATGACAAGTGATAAGTTCCGACAGCTATGACAGCAACCTTTGCTCCATTGCCGACCCGAACATCCAACTCGCCTTTTGCAAATCTTCTAGTCTCACTTAGACCCTGCAACGATTTGCAAGTGTGAATCATTGATCCGGTATCAAATACCCATGATTCACTAGAAGATGTAGCAATATTGATTTCTATAACATTTATACCTGAAGTGGAAGTCCCACTCCCTTTCTTCTTCTTATCCTCCAAGTACTTCTTGCAGTTCCTAGACCAATGCCCTTTAGCATGACAGTGGAAGCATTCATCATTAGGAGAAGGGCCTGATTTGCCCTTTGGCTTTGAGCTTGAAGACTCATTGGGAACCTTTCCCTTGCCTTTAGGATGCATCACACGCTTCCTCTTTTTATTCTCCTTTTGAACCATCATTACATGAGTGGTGTTTTTCTTAATGCTTTCCTCGGCTGTTTTAAGCATCCCATGCAATTCAGCCAACGTTTTCTCCATGCCATTCATTTGATAATTCAATATAAATGGCTCATAGCTCGGTGGGAGTGACTGGAGAATAACGTCAATAGCCAGGTCATCCTTGAGTTCAGAACCAAGTTTGTCCAAAGTCTCAATGTAACCAATCATCTTGATTACATGGGGGCTGACCGGGCTACCTTCTGCCAGCTTGCATGAGAACAAGGACTTTGAGATGTTGTACCTCTCAGCCCTTGCTTGGTTCTCAAACATTCCACGTAGTCCCTGAATCATAGAATAAGCATCTGCATGCTCATATTGTTTTTGTAGATCAGGGGACATTGTGGCAAGCATGAGGCAGCTTGCATTTAGCGCATCATCGCAGTGCTTCTCATAAGTCCTGCGAGTTGCGGCATTTGCATCATCGGGAAGGTCATTGGGGTATGGTTGCTCAAGAACATACTCAATTTTCTCTTGCCCGAGAACAATTCTCAGGTTGTGGTACCAATCAATAAAGTTAGCTCCATTGAGCTTTTCTTTCTCAAGCACAGATCGCAAATTGAAACCGGAATTGTTACTAGCAGACATGATCTACAATAGAAAATAAATATGCAAGGTTTTAGCACTATGTTATGTACCAATCTTTTATTAACAGTTTAATAAAAGACACCACCACTATATAAGCATCGTCCTCCCTCTAACGACATATAGTGGTCCAAGATCCATATTCACTAATTCCTAGTGAGCTTTGGCTTCACTGCTAGAAAATTAGTAACATAGGTAAACAACCATTGTTAATCATATCTCTATATGATTCTTGTTTGTTGGGTGACATCCAATGCCCCGGCTCCCAACACTATGCCATAAAGCCCAAAACCGTTTTGATAGCTTTGTTGAGTAAACCAATACTATGCATGTGAATGTCCAACATTCACCCTATTCATTATGATAGATGACGGTATTTTGCTTTGGCAAACCTACCATACAACGATCAAAACAACATAGGTGCAGCTATAGGAAAATGGCATCAAATACTCAACTTTTCCGAGGGAAGCTATTCTATCATGACAAAACATCCACCATATGAAAAGCATGAAAAGAATAGTAAAACATCACATGCATACGATCATATCATATATGAGAATAGTATGGCCTTTAGGATCATAGTGATCTCCATCACCATGGTTCCATCATGATCTACACCGCCATGTCTCCCTTCTTATGGTGATCACCATCGCCATCATGCTTGAGGTTTCTCAATGAATATAAAAGAAGCTAATACATCTAATAGCTATCAAATAAATTACATGAGAGATCAGGCATCACAGGGCGACACGCAGGTCGTTATACAAATATGTGACAACCTCAACCCGGTTGTGTTAAATTTGCAACACGCAGTCTACACGAATTTTACACACAGATTATCACATCATATTTAGGCCATAGCATTCACATCATTCCCTGCAAAAACAAGTTAAGCGTAGAACGATTTCTATCACGAAACAACTTAATGATGTCACTATAGCTGACAGCAACGGCGGTCCCGATGGTGATTCCAGCCGGTAGGGACAAGTTGCGCACACAGCGGAGAAGGAGCACGAACTAATCCTTTAGTCATATGATGACAATCTACTCTAACCAATTCCAAACCCCAAAATCCGAACTATAAAAATTCATCATATGAACTTGTCTGCAGTAGATCGCATCTAAGATCCAGACCAAAAACTACGCAAGTCGGTTCTGGTACCACTGTAGGGAAATAGGCGATGCACTACTCTAGCAATTCGACCGTATCACCCAGGAAACATGCGAGTAAGAAGGTCATGGATCATTACCACTAGACGCGCAGCGCAGCGGATCGTAGATGCGCGTCGTAGCCGATCAGCGCAGCAGTAACAGCAGCGCCTCCACGGAGTCTACACGTACAGGGAGGAACGCCGTGCGTCGGTGTGCTAGCACCGTCCGCGCGGCAGGGGTTCCGGCGGCTGGGACTGCTATCTGGTGGAGTCCACTGTCCGTAACCCTACCCCTCATATTTATAGGCGCGCTAATGGGCTTTTAGGTTAGAGGCCCATTAGTACCCTAATTTCTTATGGATCAAATATCCATCAGGCCTTTATCCGAATTGTTATGATTGCCTCTTGGGCATATCACCAACAGTCATGTGTAGGATAATTAAGCTCGTGCTTCTGTAATTGTCGTGAGGCATAGGCTACCACTTGTCCTTCTTGGATGAGCACACATCCGAGCCCCTGTCTGGATGCGTCACAATATATGTCAAAGCTCTTGCTTACGTCCGGTAATACCAAAACCGGCACTGTGGTTAGTCTTTTCTTGAGTTCCTCAAAACTTTCTTGGCATGCTGGTGTCCATCAAAAGGCCTTTCCCTTCGTTAGCAACTCTGTCATAGGCTTTGCTCTCTTAGAGAAGTCCTTAATGAAACGTCGGTTGTATCCAGCCATCCCAAGAAAAATCCGAATATTCTACACATTTTGCAGTTTGTCCCACTTTAGAACATCTTTCACTTTACCGGGATCAACCGATACCCCTTCTTCGGAGATAATGTGGCCTAGGAACGATATTTCCTTTAGCCAAAATTGACACTTGTTAAGCTTGGCATACAATTGATGCTAACGCAATTGATGCAAGGTCAATTTAAAATGTTCTTCATGCTCCTCCTCACTTTTTGAATACACCATAATGTCGTCGATGAAAACCACGACGAACTTATCCAAGTACTCCATGAAAACCTTGTTCATGGGGAACATGAAGTATGCGAGTGCATTTGTTAACCCAAAAGACATGATGGTATATTCATACGAACCATACCGCGTTCGAAACGCAGTCTTGGGTATATCGGAGGGCTTAATCTTCAGCTGGAAACATCCCGACCGAAGATCAATCTTGGAGAACACTTGGGCTCCTTTCATTTGGTCGAACAGGTCCTCTATACGGGGCAGAGGGTATTTGTTCTTGATTGTCACCTCGTTGAGAGACCTATAGTCCACGCACATCCTTTGTGTTCCATCCTTCTTATCTACGAAGAGCACAGGAGTTCCCCATGGTGACGAGCTTGGACGTATAAAACCCTTCTCCAACTGCTATTGAATTTGCTTCTTGAGTTCTACTAGTTCATTGACAGGCATCCTATAGGGTCTCTTTGCTATGGGTGCAGTTCCGGGTACCAAATCAATGGCAAACTCAATGTCCCGATCAGGGGGCATACCTGGAAGCTCCTCTAGAAACACGTCCGAGAATTCTTGAACCATTGGAATGCTGTCCAATGTTGCTCCTTCAACGTGGTTCAAGATTGCCTTTTCAGTGGTTTGTTGGGCTGACTCAAATTCGACACGGATGCCGTGCTCATTTGTCAACTGCACGCTTCTTTCAGCACATTGGATTACCCCGTTGTGCTTGCTTAACCAATCCATCATGAGTATAATGTCAATTCCTTGGGAATCCAAGACAATAAGATTGGCAAGGAAGTCAACCCCCCTTATTTTAAGGCTTACTTTAGGATACACTATATTAGTCCTCATCTCTCCTCCGAGAGAATTAACTAACATAGCACATTTTATGTGGGATATGGGTAGATTATGCTTGGCAACATACTTGGACGATATGAAGAAATGTGATGCTCTAGAATCAAATAAGATGGTGGCTGGGTTGGAGTTGGCAAGGAACATACCAATTACGATGTCCTCAGCCTATCGTGCTTCCTCAGCAGAGACATGGTTCACGTTGCTGCGAGCATAGTTCTGCTGTCCCCGGTTCCCTTGATTGTCCCCTCCGTTCGGTCGCGGGTTCTGTTTGGGCACGTTGCCTTGCTGTCCAGGACCTCTCCTCGGGCACTGGTTCGCGAAGTGTCCTATTTGTAAAACCGCAAAACCTGTTAAGAGGGGAATTTAAAAATTTTTGGATGTATTGCATGTGGTGCAGAAATTCAAATTCAAATTGGAGTTCAAATTCAAATCAAAACAGAAATGAAAAGGAAAAATAAAAAGAAAAACCCCACCGGCCAGTGGGCCGAAACCCACCAGCCGGCCTAATCTCCCCGCGCCAGCCCCAATCCCGCGCCCCTCTCTTCCTCTCACTGACACATGGGGCCCGCTTGTCATCCCTCACCTCCCGCGCGCCCGGCCGACCCCGGGACTCTTCTCACACCCGAATCCAAACCACCTCCGAAAAACCGCGCCACCAGCCCAATCTTCAGCCCCGGACGCTGCTATTTAACCAAGCCGATCCTCCGACGCCTCCCCTCGTGAAATTCCCGCAAAGAAACTCGCCGAATTCCCCCCGCGCGCTCCACTTTTCTCTCCGGTGAGAATCGAAGCTTCGATCACCGTTTTCTTTCGATCCTTACTCAGATTTTCTGATCTAATGCGCCGATCATGTTCCACCGCCTCCGGGGAGTCACACAGGTGAAGAAAACCCGGTGTTTTGCACCCTAGACGCAGCTCCAGCGAGCACCGCCGCTATTTATCTCGGACCTCGCCGCCGACAACCTTCCAGGGCCTCCGAGCTCAAGAAAAACCCCGAGGTGAGATCCCCGACCTCCCCTCTACCGTTCTATGTCATGAAATCCAAGTTTTAGGAAGTATAGACGAAAACCCGAAGATCTCCGGCGAGATCGCCGCCTCCCCCTGCCGCGCGCCGCCGGGCAGCGCGGGCTGGCTCCGGCCAGGGCGACATGGCCCCTTGAGGGCCGTCTATTTTAAATCGCACGGTAGAATTAAAACCCGCGCGTACCGGTTCGGCGATCTAATCTGAGCCGTCTATTTTAAATCGGACGGTCCACATCAGCCCCACGTTATAAAGGCCGGGATTCTTACGCGCTACCCCCTGTGGATCTCGGAAAACACGAGCTAGCCCCGAAAACTTCTGATCTAGCCCCTGGAACTTCAGAAGTTCGTGTAAATTCATTTAAAAATCAGTTTTGGCCACTGGACTTAATAAAAATTAGGAAAACCCCTCTGTTATGTGTAGTTAGACCCCTGGAAATTTATGAAATAATAAATTGGATCCTGTAGTAGGGTGGATTTATCTTTTTGACCCTATATGATATTAAATTCAGAAATTTTAATATGTGATTAGGATTTAAATTTAAAAGGTGAGGCGAACACATGTGCAGACTCAAATTTAAACTCTCCTAGCACTTGGAAAACTTTAGAACGATTTAAAAATAGATTTTAGGCTGAAATGAAATCTGCCTAAGTATTGTTCATATTTATTAGTTCTAGAAACACATTTTTAGGCTAGGAAATAATTCTGAAAACTGATAAAATAAATTTAAATTAGTTCTCATCAGAGGAGAAGTTCAAAAGTATATTATTTAATATTTTAGATCAGAACCTATTCTGTTTAGATGATAAGTCCTACTATTTAAGATTTAAAACTCAATTTTAGGCATAGAAAAAAATCTGAAAAATATAGGAAAATAGGTATGCATAATTAGAGAATGATAAATGAAGTCTCTAAATCCAAAAACTTCATTTTAGGATTGGGTAGAAGATCTGAAAACATATTTGGAGTAGGAAATTATCTTTCATGCAAACTTGGTAGCTAAGAAGTGTATTAATTGAATACAAAGAATTTGTTCAAATTGGAAATTCATATATAGTGTGCAAACAGAAATCTGAATACAAAAGTTAGAAATCATATACATATGGTTAAAAGTGCATGTAGGCCAAAAATCAACACATGTAGATTATCCAAAACACATGGAAATGTGAATGACTTTCATAGGTATGTATGTGTGGTTTGTATGAAGTGAAAGTGTGAACTATGTCTTATGGATTGTTGTTTTCTTTGGTTAAGTGTATTGGCATGAGTAGAACCTGCCCCAGAGCAAGTTCTCCCCTTCCAAGACCAGGACTTTCCATTCCCATAGCAGCAGGAAGAAGGCAAGTGTCCTTGACCACTTTGATCCTATACTAGGTTTTGTAGATAGAATTATTTGCATTATCAATGGAAATATGAAACCCATGCTAGGAAGTTTCCCTAGAATTGCATTACCTTGTTTCCTTGTAGCTTGGGTTGGGATTTATTTTATCTTGTCATTTATTTATAAGTTTATGCTTAGCCATGCTTAGAATGGGATAAGTGGGATATGAGATCATCAACTTATTAACCTTGCTCTTGAATGAGATATTATGAGTTATGTAGAGATAGGGATCGAGGCAAGTTGGATGATTTTGTTGGTGCTGGGTGCACGAGACTCGGGTTTGTGTTTAGTACTTGCCTGGATCCTAAGGACCGGTTCATGGAGCATGTAACCTGGCTTTACCGTGCCAACCACATGCTGAGATGGGGCAGCTTGGCCAATTAATTAGGTGTATCCCCGGCGTAGTATGGGTGTGTTGGATGGTGCGGGGAATAGGTGTCAGCTGGACTACCGCATGAACCGCAAGGCTCAAGAGGGGGCCACTGCAGCGGGGTCGGAGCCTCTTGTATGCTTTTAGGGGTGAAACCTCGGTGGGCCCACGCTCGTCGGGAATCCCTTTATAAAGGCTTCGTAGTGATCTCCTGGCTACACACCTGGGAAGTGTGAATGTGGTTCGCGGCCACTGGCATAATGGAGGTTCTTTTAGTCCACCCGGCAACGGGGGATGAAATCACTACATGTGGGTACAGTGGTGCAAACTCTGCAGAGTCAAAACTATCATGACAGCCGTGCTCACGGTCAAGAGCGGCTTGGACTTATTCATGATTAGAGGATGATGACTTTGGAAGTTGTGGATGTTAAGCGGGGAGCTTAACATTGGAAATGATGTTATGGTTATTTTATTTTGATAATGGGTTGGGAGATTGGGACCATTTCACCTATGTAGTGATGTAGATGCTTAATAAGCTAAGGTGATAGGTATTAATTGTGTAGTGCTTTAACCATGAGTTCAACCTCTCCTTGCTCTAGCCATGCATGACATAACTTTCCCACACTTGTTGAGTACCAACGGTACTCAAACTTGCATATTTGTTGGTTTAAATTGCTGCTCAGGTCAAGGGTATGATGTGGTGTTCAATGACCAAGACTTCGGACCCGAAGAAGGATTCTAGGTTCATGGAGTCCCCCGGGCAACGCCTGTGACGGAGCCCACAAGATTTATTATTCCGCTGCTGCTTTATATATGTGTCATGAACTATTTATCATCCATCGAGACGTATGCTATTTAAGACTTATTTGTATTCGACACCTGGCTTGTAATAAATGATGCTTCACTATTTGTCATCACATGTATGAGAAAATGATCCTGGCATACATGTGATATTCACTCGGTTGTTCTTCAGAGAACCCGGGTGTGACACTATTTCCCCGCATGCAAAGCATGCCCTGTTGCCCACGGCAGCAGGTACGTTGGGGCGGGGTTTTTTAACGGGAGCGCCCATGTTAGGTCGGTGCACAGGAGGCATGGGCACACGAGGTGCTGGTGCAACGGGTTGTTGCTGTTGTGGCTCACTAGGGCGGTATGCAGGAGTGGTCGATCCATACTGCAGTGCAGCTGGGGGCATGTACCGAGGTCGTACATTTCTCCCTTGAGCCTGGTATGGCATCTTTCTCTTGCACTCTCGCTCGATCTCTCGGATCTTGTTTTCAACCACTATAGCCTTGTCAACCAGCTTCTGAAAGCTTGCGTAGTCATTGTTGAGGAGCTGAACCTGGATCTCGTTGTTCAACCCTCTCATGAACAGGTATTGCTTCCTCTTGTCTGAGTTGACATCTTCGGGGGCATACCGGGACAGTTGTGTGAACTTGTTGCGGTACTCATTCACACTTCTCTTTCCTTGGCGGAGACCTTCGAACTCCTATCTTTTGAGCATCATTTACACCAGCAGGGATGTAATGAGAGCGGAAACTTTCCTTGAACTCAGTCCAAGTGATCGTCTCTGGGTCGACATGAGCATTGCTTAGGGCCTCCCACCAGTCAGCGGCGGCTCCCATGAGTTGGTGCGACGCAAAGAGAACCTTCTCTTGGTCATTGCACTGTACTATGGCAAGCTTCTTCTCCATGGACTTCAACCAGTCATCGGCTTCCATGGGGTCGTTAGCTTGAGCAAAGGTGGGTGGTCGAGTCCTCATGAACTCTCCCAACCTGTTATGAGCCGGCGGTGGTGGTGGCGGTGGTGCCGGAACAGGGGTGTTGTTGTTGGCCTGCAATTAACCTAAAGTTTGGATCATAGTTTGCATAAGTTGGTTCTGCATGGCCATCAACCGTTCTAGGTGGTTCTCGCCAGCTCCTGGGTTAACAGGAACTTTATCGTGACCATCCTCTTGGTTGTCACGGATGTTCCTTCGGCTGGCGTTTCCTCTCACCATCTGTGGGAGAGAACGAAATAGAATAGAATTTTAGAAGGTTAGGTAGATTCCCTCAACTATATGCATCAAGGTGAGTTGGACTGTATATATATACTAGGCCATATGAGGATGTGAACAAGTGCCGAAACATCTCACACCTCTTTCTACTTACGTGTGGATATGGACAACGTTTTGAGATGTCCCACAACTCACACTAAGCATATAATCTCAAACAATCTTTACAAGGGCTCACACAACTCCTATTCAAGGATGGTTTCCAATGTCAAGGTAGTTTCAAGGCCAATCTAAGCATCCTAGGGTGCTTCCTTTGGTCAGCGTGGCTTATCTACCAATCTGTGTCTGATACTAATCTGTGATTGTATCTAGGTGTGTAATCTACCCCTATCTGTGGCTTTTGATACCAATCTGTGTTTCCTATTTAGGCGTGTAACCCATTGTCATCCGTGGCTCTGATACCAATCTGTGACACCCTCAATTCTGTGGAAAACCACGGAACCGAGATCTAATGCGTATGTGTGCCCAGGATGTTCATCACACATACACATATATTCCACAAACTGAATTCAGAATATATATAACCACGAATAACAGAGTTTATTACAATGTTTCATGAGTCTTGGACTCATGCTCACAGCGGAAGTCTTTATTTCTAAGCAGCGGAAGTCTTTATTCTAATGCGGAAGCAATTTAACTAATGTGGAAGCAATTTAACTAATGCGGAAGCAATTCTAGGCAGCAATGGCTCCATCTCTTCTCCATTCGCACAGGCAAGGTTGAGAACAGATCACACGCCTAATGCTCCATTTGGTCTTCATAGTAGTCTTCTCCTGCTGCTGATGATGAAATAATAATGCAAGTTTGAGTACAGTGATGTACCCAGCAAGTGCGGGAAAATATGATATGTAGCTCATAACAAGGTAGGTATAAAAAGGCTCATTGCAGAAAGCAAAGTTATTTATCAAAACCATGATAAAACAGCAACTCATCTTTAAGTGAATGTAATCCCAACATGTATTAAAATACCAATCATACCTCCATTATGTTCATTACCTCTCCATGTCACAACCAGTCATCAATCAACCTCATTCTCACGAATACCTCCACGTATTCGCTACCATCTCACGAATACTATCTCGTATTCGCTACCATCTCACGAATACCATCCTGTATTCGCTACCATTTCATCTCATAAAACAACTTCGTCTCCCACCGAGACCAATCTCGTTGCCATGACTCAACAGTCATGCAACCCATCTTATCACCCGGACTCAACAGTCCCAAAAATAAAAAACCAAACCATCCAAACCATAACCAGTAACCGTATCTAATAACCATCCTAACTAATCATGGCAGTTGGCCAGGCGCTCGTGACTGTAAGCTCGGCTATCATGATAGTTTTACACTCTGCAGAGTTTGCACCTCTTTACCCACAAGTTTGTGATTTCGTCACCCGTCGGCGACTGTAGAACCTCCATCATACCAGTACACAACCGTCGTTGTATGGCCAAGAGATCACAAAATAGCCTTTACAAAGGGGCTACTAGATGTATGGACTCTCTAAGGTTTCACCGGCAGGCTAGAATCTCCAATTTTCCCATCCACGGGCCCCCTCTTGTGCCATGCAGTTCCCAGGGCAGTCGTCACTCGACTCCCATTCCCCGTGCCTTCCGCAGTCCATAGCACTCTAGCAACTTACCTAATTACTCAGTTAAGCCGCACCCATACTTGGCCTTGTGGTGGCACTGTTATCCTGGCATGTGCATGCATGAATCGGTCCTTAGATCTACGGAAAGTAAACCACCATCTCATGCTACCTCATTAACGAACCTAGTCTTTCCTAGATCTCCCTCTGATCCATGTCCATTAACAACATCAGTTTCTTATTGTCATTACGAGTGCAGTTAGCTAGACACATCTATCTCGCTTCCCAATCCCATGGACTCAGCAAAGCATAAAAGTAAAAACCATACCCGACTCATAAACATCCCTGGCGACAAGGGTGGTTTAACCAAAGCTAGTAAACTCCTATAAAAGGGTTTCCCATCATGTTTGAATCAGAACACACACCTTTTTGCAAAACAAAACAGTTTTACCCAAAACATAGGATCAATATGGTCAAGGAGCACTTGCCTTGTTCTTGCGGTTCTGGTGGCTCTTTGATCTCGAAACCTTGTTGTTGCAGCTCGTCGTAGACAGCTCCCTGAGCTTGTCCTTTTATACAGGATCACGCACATACAAGATTCATAACAATCAATACCATGCACAAACTTTAAACTAGATGCGATGATGCATATGCATGCTATCCTATGATCAGCTTTATTAGATCGGCTTGTACGTGTTCTTGCATGGCTTTATGATAAATAGGGGTGTTCGGATCAGATGTGGACCTGGCGATGACCTTGTCTTTAGATCAACCCGATCAACAAGTGATCTGTCCATGAGAAAGCTTCTGTTCGAAAGGAATCAAAGATAAGATGCAAAGAAAACACAACAATATCGTAAGGTAATATTGGAGACCTACCTCACGTTCTTCTCGGTCTTGGGGTCCTTCTCTGATCAGACAGACCGTTGGGGCTCTCTTCCGGCGATCTTTCTCGCTGATCTCCGGCGATGGTTTACTCGGCGAGTTGGGGCTATGGTTCTAAGTCGTCGGCTCAGGAGTTGGAAAAGAAGTTCGTGTTTCGGCCAAAGGTTCTGGGTTCTATTTATAATCGGGAAGAGAAGAGTCCTAATCTGATTGTATCCCGAATAAGAGTCCTATTCAGATCGTCGTTGAATCTTAACATCTTATCTTTAGTTGATTTGGTGCAGTAACATTGTGGAATTCAGGTCGCTTTCTTCTCCGTGCCGATATTTCTATGCGTACGGAATCCAAAACCGCTCCAGAACTCGTTACCTCCGTGGTGATGAGCTCCGGAAGCTCCACGTGTCCATCAGGGCCCGGTCTCTCCTTTTCCGCAGAGACGAGCTCCGGTGGTGCCGCGTGTGAAGCGGATGAGACCTCCCTTCTTCTTTGGAGGTGAGCTCCGCGTGCGTGTGACACCCTCATTTCTGGTGTCAGCATATATTCATGTTTTATGAAGAGAAAACATTTTTAAGAAGAAGTAGGAACAGAGAAAAATATCAAAAAGATAGCGAGTAAGAGCTGAATCCAGTTTTCAGAGAGCGCCGAAGACAACTTCTACGGCTCGCTGACCACGTGGCGTGTTCGGAGCTCATCCATGCGAAATGGGGAGAGGTCCACCGCTAAACTGGCTATGTGGCAGGCTCGGAGCTCATCTCCGCGAAGGGGGAGAGGTCCGACCCTGTGGAACACGTGTTGCCCTGAGCTAGCCGCTGCGGAAGAAGCAAAGGCATTTTCCGTAGGACACATGTCACCTTCGGAGCTAGTCACCATGGAAATCAGAGGACCAGTCGCACAGGATGCGTGTCGATCTCGGCTCACCACCGAGAGGTCTGGTTCCATTGAACACATGTCGCCACCGGAGCTTATCTCCGAGAAGTCTGTCACTGTTGGACACGTGTCGACTTCGGAGCTCGTCTCTGAGGAAAGAAGAGAGGAGACACGTGGCGTGTGCGGAGCCACCTCCGAGTAAGAAAGGAGGTCCCGACCGCAAGGATACGTGATGCACGCGGAGCTCACCTCCGAAGGAGAGGGAAGTCTTGCTCACTTGACACGCGGCACAACCGGAGCTCGTTTCTGCGGAGAGGGAGAGACCAGGACCCGGTGGACACGTGGAGCCTCCGGAGCTCATCACCGAGGAGGTAACGAGTTCTAGGGACGGTTTTTGGAATCTGTACGCGTAGAAATACCGGAACAGAAACCGACCTGAATTCCACAATGATACCGCACCAAATCAACTAAAGATAAGTTGTAAGATTCAACGACAAATTTGAATAGGACTCTTATTCGGGATACAATCAGATTAGGACTCTTCTCTTCCCGATTATAAATAGAACCCATAACCTCTGGCCGAAACCACAAACTTCTTTTCCAACTCCTGAGCCGACGACTTAGAGCCCTTGCCCCCAACTCGCCGAGAAAGCCATCGCCGGAGTTCAGCAAGGAAGATCACCGGAGGAAAGCCCAACGATATGAGGAGGACCTCGAGACCAAGAAGAATGTATGGTAGGTCCCCAATACCACCTTACGAGATCGTTGTGTTTTCTTTGCATCTGTTCTTTGATTCCTTTCGAACAGAAGCCTTCTCATGGAAAGATCACTTGATGATCAGGTTGATCTAAAGACAAGATCATCGCCACGTCCACCTTTGATCCGAACACCTCTGTCCATGCAAGCCATGCGAGAACACGTACAAACCAATCTAATAAAACTAATCATAGGATAGCATGCATATGCATCATCGCATCTAGTTTAAGATTTGTGCATAATATTGATTGCTGTGAATCTTGTATGCACGTGATCCTACATAGCAGGACAAGCTCAGGGAGCTGTCTACGACGAACTGCAGCAACAAGGTCAAGATCAACCAGAACCGCAAGAACAAGGCAAGTGCTCCTTGACCATATTGATACTATGTTTTGGGTAAAACTTTTTTGATTTGCGAAAAGGTGTGCGTGCTGAGTCAAACATGATGGGAAACCCTTTCATAGGAGTTTACTAGCTTTGGTTAAACCACCCTTGCCACCAGGGATGTTTACGAATCGGGTATGGTTTTTGCTTTATGCTTCGCTGAGTCCATGGGATTGGGAAGCGAGATAGATGTGTCTAGCTAACCGCACTATGAATAATAATGATAAACTGATGATGTTAACGAACATGGATCAGAGGGAGATCTAGGCAAGGCTGGGTTTGTGAATGAGGTAGCATGAGATGGTGGTTTACTTGCCGTTGATCTAAGGACCGGTTCATGCATGCACATGCCAGGATAACAGTGCCACCACAAGGACAAGTATGGGTGCGGCTTAGCTGAGTAATTAGGTAAGTTGCTAGAGTGTTATGGACTGTGAAAGGCGCGGGGAATGGGAGTCGAGTGAGGACTGCCCTGGGAACTGCATGGCACAAGAGGGGGCCCGTGGGTGGGAGAATTGGAGATTCTAGCCTGCTGGTGAAACCTTAGTGAGTCCATACATCTAGTAGTCCCTTTGTAAAGGCTATTTTGTGATATCTTGACCATACACCGACGGTTGTGTACTGGTATAATGGAGGTTCTGCAGTCGCCAACGGTTGACAAAATCACAAACTTGTGGGTAAAGAGGTGCAAACTCTGCAGGGTTCTCAAAAACTATCATGATAGCGGAGCTTACGGTCACGAGCGCCTGGCCAGCTGCCATGATTAGTTGGGATGGTTATTGGTTATGGTTTAGTTTGGGACTGTTGATTCCCGGTGATAAGATGGTTGCATGACGGTTGAGTCATGGCAACAAGGTTGGTCTTGGTGTGAGACGAAGTTGTTTATGAGATAAGATGGTAGCGAATACGAGAAGGTATTCGTGAGATGATAGCGAATACGAGGAGGTATTCATGAGCAAGAATGAAGTTGGTTAATGTTCGGGTGGAACATGGAAAGTGATGGAGGTATGTTGGTAATTTAATACATGCTGGGATTACATTCATCTAAAGATAAGTTGCTGTTTTACCATGGTTTTATAAATCTGCTTTTCTGCAAATGAGCCTTTTTATACCTACCTTGTTATGAGCTACATATCATGTTTTTCCCGCACTTGCTGAGTACATCATTGTACTCAAACTTGCATTATTATTTCATCATCAGCAGCAGGAGAAGACTACTATGAAGACCAAGTGGAGCATTAAGGCGTGTGATCTGTTCACAACCTTGCCTGTGGAGGGAGTAGAGATGGAGCCACTTCTGCTTAGATTTGCTTCCGCATTAGAATAAAGACTTCCGCTGTGAGCATGAGTCCAAGACTCTTTATACATTGTAATAAACTCTGTTATTCGTGGTTATATATATTCTGAATTCAGTTTGTGGAACATATGTGTATGTGTGATAAACATCCTGGACACACATATGCATTAGTTCTCGGTTCCGTGGTTTTCCACAGAATTAAGGGCGTCACAGATTGGTATCAGAGCCACGGGTTGACAGTAGGTTACACGCCTAGTTAGAAATATCAGATTGATATTAGAGCCATGGGTTGACAGTAGGTTACACACCTAAATAGAAATCACAGATTGGTATTGGACACAGATTGGTAGCTAAAGCCACGCTGACCATAGGAAGCACCTAGGACGCTTAGATTGGCCTTGAAACTACCTTGACATAGGAAGCCATCCTTGAATAGGAGTTGTGTGAGCCCTTGTGATGGTTGGTTGTGAATTGTGTGCTTAGTGTGAGTCGTGGGACGTCTCGGAACGTTGTCCATATCCACACGTAAGTAGAAAGAGGTGTGAGATGTTTCGGCACTTGTTCACATCCTCATATGGGCTAATATATATAGTCCAACTCACCTTGATTCATATAGTTGAGGGAATCTACCTAACCTTCTAACATTCTATTTCGATCTCTCTCACAGATGGTGAGAGGAAACGCTGGCCGAAGGAACGTCCGTGACAACCAACAGGATGGTAACGAGGAAGTTCCTGTTAACCGTGGAGCTGGTGAAAACCACCTGGAATGGTTGATGGCTATGCAGAACCAACTTATGCAAACCATGATCCAAACGTTGGGTCAATTGCAGGCCAACAACAACCCTGTTCCGGCACCACCGCCACCACCACCGCCGGCTCACAACAGACTGGGAGAGTTCATGAGGACTCGACCACCGACCTTTGCTCAAGCTAGTGACCCCATGGAGGCCGATGATTGGTTGAAATCCATGAAGAAGAATCTTGCCATTGTTCAGTGCAATGACCGAGAGAAGGTTCTCTTTGCATCGCACCAACTTTTTGGAGCTGCCGCTGACTGGTGGGATGCCCTATGCAACGCCCATGTCGACCCGGAGACAATCACTTGGACTGAGTTCAAGTAGAGTTTCCGCTCTCATTACATCCCTGCTGGTGTAATGATGCTCAAGAGACAGGAATTTGAAGGTCTCCGCCAAGGACAGAGAAGTGTGAATGAGTACCTCAACAAGTTCACACAACTGTCCCGGTATGCCCCCGAGGATGTCAACTCAGATAAGAGGAAGCAGTACCTGTTCATGAGAGGATTGAACAATGAGATCCAAGTTCAGCTCCTCAACAATGACTACATGAGCTTCCAGAAGCTGGTTGACAAGGCTAGAGTGGTCGAAAGCAAGATCAAAGAGATCGAGCGATAGGGCAAGAGGAAGGTGCCATATCAGCACCAAGGGAGCAACGTACGACCTCGATACATGCCCCCAGCTGCACCGCAGTATGGATCAACCACTCCTGTATACTGCCCTGGTCAGCCACCACAGCAACAATTCGTTGCACCAGCACCTCGCGTGCCCTTGCCTCCTGCGCCCCGTCCCAACATGGGCGCCCCTGCTCAAAACCCCCGCCCCAATGTACCTACTGCCGTAGGCAACAAGGCATGCTTTGCATGCGTGGAAATAGGACACTTCCCAAACCAGTGCCCGAGGAGAGGCCCTGGACAGCAAGGTAACGTGCCCAAGCAGAACCCGCGACCAAATGGAGGGGACAATCAAGGAAAACGTGGACAGCAGAATTATGCTCGCGGCAACGTGAACCATGTCTCTGCTGAGGAAGCACAACAGGCTGAGGACGTCATAATTGGTATGTTCCTTGCCAACTCCAACCCAGCCACCATGTTATTTGATTCTGGAGCATCACATTCCTTCATATCATCCAAGTTTGTTGCCAAGCATAACCTACCCCTATCCCACTTAGAATGTACTATGTTAGTTAATTCTCCCGGAGGAGAAATGAGGACTAATATAGTATGTCCGAAAGTAAGCCTTAAAATAAGGAGGGTAGACTTCCTTGCCAACCTTATTGTCTTGAATTCCCAAGGGATTGACATTATACTCGGGATGGATTGGTTAAGCAAGCACAACGGGGTAATCCAATGTGCCGAAAGAAGCGTGCAGTTGACAAATGAGCACGGCATCCGTGTCGAGTTTGAGTCAGCCCAACAAACCACTGAAAAGGCAAATTTGAACCACGTTGAAGGAGCACATTGGACAGCATTCCAGTGGTTCAGGAATTTTCGGACGTGTTCCCGGAAGAGCTTTCAGGTATGCCCCCTGATCGGGACATTGAGTTTGCCATTGATTTGGTACCGGGAACTGCACCCATAGCCAAGAGACCCTATAGGATGCCCGTCAATGAACTAGTAGAACTCAAGAAGCAAATTCAAGAGCAGTTGGAGAAGAGTTTTATACGTCCAAGCTCGTCACCATAGGGAGCTCCTGTGCTCTTCGTAGACAAGAAGGATTGAACCCAAAGGATGTGCGTGGACTATAGGTCTCTCAACGAGGTGACAATCAAGAACAAATACCCTCTGCCCCGTATAGAGGACCTGTTCGACCAAATGAAAGGAGCCCGAGTGTTCTCCAAGATTGATATTTGGTCGGGATATTTCCAGCTGAAGATTAAGCCCTCCGATGTACCCAAGACAGCCTTTCGAACACGGCATGGTTCGTATGAATATACTGTCATGTCTTTTGGATTAACAAATGCACCCGCATACTTCATGTACCTCATGAACAAGGTTTTCATGGAGTACTTGGATAAGTTCGTCGTGGTTTTCATCGATGACATTATGGTGTATTCAAAGAGTGAGGAGGAGCATGAAGAACATTTGAAATTGACCTTGCAGAAATTGCGTGAGCATCAATTGTATGCCAAGCTTAACAAGTGTCAATTTTACCTAAAGGAAATATCATTCCTAGGCCACATTATCTCCAAGGAAGGGGTATCGGTTGATCCCGGAAAAGTGAGAGATATTCTGAAGTGGGACCAACCGCAGAGCGTGAGGGATATTCGGAGTTTTCTTGGGATGGCTGGATACTATCGACGCTTCATTAAAGACTTCTCTAAGATAGCAAAGCCTATGAAGGAGTTGCTAACGAAGGGAAAAGTCTTCCAATGGACACCAGCACGCCAAGGAAGTTTTGAGGAACTCAAGAAAAGGCTAACCGCAACACCGGTTCTGGTATTGCCGGACGTAAGTAAGAGCTTTGACATATATTGTGACGCATCCAGACAGGGGCTTGGATGTGTGCTCATGCAAAAGGGACAAGTGGTAGCCTATGCCTCACGACAATTAAAGAAGCACGAGCTCAATTATCCTACACATGATTTGGAGCTAGCTGCAGTAGTGCATGCATTGAAGATTTGGAGACATTATATCCTTGGCCATCGATGTGAGATCTATACGGATCATAAAAGCCTCAAGTACATATTTACCCAAACGGACATGAATTTGAGGCAACGTCGATGGTTGGAACTCATCAAGGATTACGATGTTGGAATCAACTACCACCCTGGAAAGGCCAATGTAGTAGCTGATGCATTGAGCCGAAAGGGAGCATGTCACCAACTCACAGTTCGGGAGCTACCACCCGAACTACGTAAGGAGTTCGAACGGTTGCACCTCGGATTCTTGAACAACATGGAAATGATGGAAATCCATTCTTCATTGGAGCAAGAGATAAGAGATGGCCAAGCAACGGATGAGGAGATCAAGGAAAGAATCCGACAAGGAATAGAGAAGGATTTCAAAGAAGATGAGAAGGGTACGCTTTTGCTAGGAAAAAGGATTTGTGTGCCTAACGTGGAGCACCTCCGCGACATGATATTGAAGGAGGCACATGATTCACCCTATTCTATACATCTCGGAAGTACCAAAATGTACAAGGACTTAAAACTTGTTATTGGTGGGATGGTAAGAATAGGGATATAGCCGAATACGTTGCCCTATGCGACACATGCCGACGGGTGAAGGCTGAACATCAAAAACCCGCTGGATTGTTGCAACCTTTGAAGGTACCAGAGTGGAAGTGGGAGGACATCAGTATGGATTTCATCGTCAGATTGCCACGTACTCAGTCGGGTTACGACTCCATCTGGGTTATCGAGGACCGATTGACGAAAACCGCCCATTTTCTCCCTATAAGGGCCAAGTACAACGTTGCACAATTAGCCGAGTTGTACAAGGAGCAGATCGTGTGCCGTCACGGAGTCCCGAAAAGGATAGTCTCTGATCGAGGTTCTCAGTTTACCTCTAGATTCTGGAGGAAGCTGCAGAATGCTATGGGTAGACGACTGAATTTTAGCTCCGCCTATCACCCACAAACTGATGGACAAACCGAAAGGAGAAACCAGATTTTGGAGGACATGTTGAGAGCTTGGGCCCTGAAACGTGGGCATAGTTGGGATAGGAGTTTACCGTATGCCAAATTCTCCTCTAACAACAGCTATCAAGCTAGCTTGAAGATGTCGCCTTTCGAAGCATTATATGGTAGGCGGTGTAGAACGCCACTGTTCTGGAACAAAACCGGAGAGAACCAGGTGTTTGGACCCGAAGTGCTACAAGAAGCTGAAAAGCAAGTCCAAACGATACGGGAGAACTTAAAGACTGCTCAGTCACAACAGAAGGGCTACGCGGATAATAGGCGAAGGAAGTTGACTTTTGAAGTAGGAGACTTCGTATACCATAAGGTGTCACCTATCCGAGGCCAATGGCGTTTCAACGTCAAAGGCAAGCTAGCACCTCGCTACATCAGACCATTTAAGATTTTGGATAAGCAAGGAGAAGTAGCCTATCAATTAGAGCTCCCAACGCACCTCTCCGACGTACATGACGTGTTTCATGTGTCCCAGCTCAACAAGTGCTTGAGAGTACAAGAGGAGCAAATACCAATGGAAGAGCTTGAACTTCAAGAGGACCTGACTTATGCGGAACACCCTGTCCGAATTTTGGACGTGAGGGAAAGGGTCACCAGAAACGAAGTAATTCGATGGTGCAAGGTGCAATGGAGCCATCACAACGAAGCTGAAGCCACATCGGAACGTGAAGAAGACATCAAGGCAGAATTTCCTTATCTATTCTCTACCAACGAATCTCGAGGGCGAGATTCAATTTAAGGGGGGTAGACATGTGACACCCTCATTTCTGGTGTCAGCATATATTCATGTTTTATGAAGAGAAAACATTTTTAAGAAGAAGTAGGAACAGAGAAAAATATCAAAAAGATAGCCAGTAAGAGCCGAATCCAGTTTTCAGAGAGCGCCCAAGACAACTTCCACGGCTCGCTGACCACGTGGCGTGCTCGGAGATCATCCCTCCGAAATGGGGAGAGGTCCACCGCTAAACTGGCTACGTGGCAGTCTTGGAGCTCATCTCCGCGAAGGGGGAGATGTCCGACCCTGTGGGACACGTGTTGCCCTGAGCTAGCCTCTGCGGAAGAAGCAAAGGCATTTTCCGCAGGACACATGTCACCATCGGAGCTAGTCACCACGGAAATCAGAGGACTAGTCGCACGGGATGCGTGTCGATCTTGGAGCTCACCACCGAGAGGTCCGGTTCCATTGAACACATGTCGCCACCGGAGCTCATCTCCGAGAAGTCCGTCACTGTTGGACACGTGTCGACTTCGGAGCTCGTCTCTGAGGAAAGAAGAGAGGAGACACGTGGCGTGTGCGGAGCCACCTCCGAGTAAGAAAGGAGGTCCCGACCGCCAGGATACGTGGCACACACGGAGCTCACCTCCAAAGGAGAGGGAAGTCTTGGTCACTTGACACGCGGCACAACCGGAGCTCGTCCCTGCGGAGAGGGAGATACCAGGACCCGGTGGACACGTGGAGCCTCTGGAGCTCATCACCGAGGAGGTAACGAGTTCTAGGGACGATTTTTGGAATCTGTACGCGTAGAAATACCGGAACAGAAACCGACCTAAATTCCACAATGATACTGCACCAAATCAATTAAAGATAAGTTGTAAGATTCAACGACAAATTCGAATAGGAATCTTATTCGGGATACAATCAGCTTAGGACTCTTCTCTTCCCGATTATAAATAGAACCCAGAACCTCTGGCCGAAACCACAAACTTCTTTTCCATCTCCTGAGCCGACGACTTAGAGCCCTAGCCCCCGACTCACCGAGAAAGCCATCGCCGGAGTTCAGCAAGGAAGATCGCCGGAGGAAAGCCCAACGATCTGAGGAGGACCTCGAGACCAAGAAGAACGTAAGGTAGGTCCCCAATACCATCTTACGACATCGTTGTGTTTTCTTTGCATCTGTTCTTTGATTCCTTTCGAACAGAAGCCTTCTCGTGGACAGATCACTTGATGATCAGGTTGATCTAAAGACAAGATCATCGCCACGTCCACCTTTGATCTGAACACCTCTGTCCATGCAAGCCATGCGAGAACACGTACAAACTAATCTAATAAAACTAATCATAGGATAGCATGCATATGCATCATCGCATCTAGTTTAAGGTTTGTGCATGATATTGATTGCTGTGAATCTTGTATGCACGTGATCCTACATAGCAGGACAAGCTCAGGGAGCTGTCTACGACGAACTGCAGCAACAAGGTTTTGAGATCCAAGAACATCCGGAACCGCGAGAACAAGGCAAGTGCTCCTTGACCATATTGATCCTATGTAAAGGCTATTTTGTGATCTCTTGACCATACACTGACGGTTGTGTACTGGTGTAATGGAGGTTCTGCAGTCGCTGACGGGTGACAAAATCACAAACTTGTAGGTAAAGAGGTGCAAACTCTGCAGGGTTCTCAAAAACTATCATGATAACCGAGCTTACGGTCACGAGCGCCTGGCCAACTGCCATGATTAGTTGGGATGGTTATTGGGATGGTTATTGGTTATGGTTTGGTTTTGGGACTGTTGAGTCCGGGTGATAAGATAGTTGCATGACGGTTGAGTCATGGCAACAAGGTTGGTCTCGGTGTGAGACGTAGTTGTTTATGAGATAAGATGGTAGCGAATACGAGAAGGTATTCGTGAGATTGTAGCGAATACGAGGAGGTATTCATGAGCAAGAATGAAGTTGGTTAATGTTCAGGTGGAACTTTGAAAGTGATGGAGGTATGTTGGTAATTTAATACATGCTGGGATTACATTCATCTAAAGATAAGTTGTTGTTTTACCATGGTTTTATAAATCTGCTTTTCTGCAAATGAGCCTTTTTATACCTACCTTGTTATGAGCTACATATCATGTTTTTCCCGCACTTGCTGAGTACATCACTGTACTCAAACTTGCATTATTATTTCATCATCAGCAGCAGGAGAAGACTACTATGAAGATCAAGTGGAGCATTAAGGCGTGTGATCTGTTCTCAACCTTGCCTGTGGAGGGAGTAGAGATAGAGCCACTTCTGCTTAGATTTGCTTCCGCATTAGAATAAAGACTTCCGCTGTGAGCATGAGTCCAAGACTCATGAGACATTGTAATAAACTCTGTTATTCGTGGTTATATATATTCTGAATTCAGTTTGTGGAACATATGTGTATGTGTGATAAACATCCTGGACACACATATGCATTAGTTCTCGGTTCCGTAGTTTTCCACAGAATTGAGGGTGTCACAGTGCGCCACGTATCCTGGCGGTCGGGACCTCCTCTCTATTCGAAGGTGGCTCAGCACACGCCACGTGTCAGTGCCGGATCTTTCCTCTCTCCGGAGGTGGCTCCGGGTGTGCCACATATCCATTCCGGACCTTCCTCTCTTCGGAGGTGAGCTCCGTGAATGCCACGCGTCAAGTAGCGCCGGACTTTCCTTTTTCCTCAGAGACGAACTCCGAGGTAAACACGTGTCCAACAAGGACGGAACTCCCAGAGATAAGCTCCGGTGACGACGCGTGTCCAATAGAACCGGAGCTCTCGGAGGTGAGCTCCGAGATCGACACGTATCCCGCGCGACTGGTCCTCTGATTCCCGCGGTGACTAGCTCCGAAGGTGACATGTGCCCTGTGGAAATGCCTTTCCTTCTTCCGCAGAGGCTAGCTCCGGGGCAACACGTGTCTCACAGGGTCGGACCTCTCCCCCTTTGCGGAGATGAGCCCCGAGCCTGCCACGTAGCCAGTTTAGTGGCATACCTCTCCCCATTTCGCAGGGATGAGCTCCGAACACGCCACGTGGCCAGCGGGCCGTGGTAAGTTGTCTTCGGCACTCTCGGTGAACTGGATTTGGCTCTTATTGTCTACCTTTTTGATAATTTTCTCTGTTCCTACTTCTTTTAAAATGTCTTCTCTTCATGAAACATGAATATATGCAGAAACCAAAAATGAGGGTGTTACATCAACTTTGTCGTTGAATCTTAACAACTTATTTTTAGTTGATTTGGTGCAGTAACATTGTGGAATTCATGTCGGTTTCCACCCGTACCGGTATTCCCACGTGTACAGAAGCAAAAACCGCTCCAGAATTTGTTACCTCCGCGGTGATGAGCTCCGGAAGCTCCACGTGTCCACCAGGGCCTGGTCTCCCTCTCTCTACAGAGACGAGCTCCGGTTGTGCCGTGTGTCAAGCGAGCGAGACCTCCCTCTCCTTCGGAGGTGATCTCTGCGTGCGCCACGTATCCTGGCGGCGAGACCACCTCTCTATTCAAAGGTGGCTCCACGCACGCCACGTGTCAGTGCCGGACCTTCCCTCTCTCCGGAGGTGGCTCCTGGTGTGCCACGTATCCTAACAGCGCCAGGATTCCTTTCTTCTCAGAGACGAGCTCCGAGGTTGACACGTGTCCAACAGTGACGGACCTCCCGGAGATAAGCTCCCGTGGAGACACATGTCCAATAGAACCGGACCTCTCAGAGGTGAGCTCCGAGATCGACACGTATCCCGCGCGACTGTCCTCTGATTTCCGCGGTGACTAGCTCCGAAGGTGACACATGTCCTACGGGACTGCCCTCGTTTCTCAGCAGAGGCTAGCTCCGGGGGCAACACGTGTCCCACCGGGTCGGACCTCTCCCCCTTTGCGGAGATGAGCCCCGAGCCTGCCACGTAGCCTGTTTAGCGGCGGACCCCTCCCCATTTGCGGAGATGAGCTCCAAACACACCACATGGCCGCGGGAGTTGTCTTCGGCGCTCTCTGTACACTGGAATTTGCTTCCTTTGGCTAACTTCTTTGATTCTTTCTCGGTTTCAACTTTATTTTAATAGTGTTTTTTCTACATGAAACATGAATACATGCAGAAACCAAAAATGAGGGTGTCACACGAGGCATCTCACACCTCTCTACTATTTGTGGACATGGACAACGCTGAAACGTCCCACAACTCACACTAAGCACTCAAGCACAACAATCATCACAAAAATTGCACCCAACTCATATTGAAGCTTATTCAATGGGAGTCCTATAGTCAAGGTGGTTCCAATGCCAATCTATGCATTTTACCTAAGCTTGCATCCTATGGTCAGCGTGGCTTCTAATACCAATCTGTTATCCAATTATGGCTTCTACCTAGGCTTGCATCCTACAGTCAGCGTGGCTCTGACACCAATCTGGGACGCCCTGGTTCTGAGAGGAAACCTCTCGGGACCTGGACTGATGCGTATGTGTGCCCAGGATGTTCGTCACACATACACATATAATCCACAAACTGAATTTCAGAATAATACCACGAATAACAGGGTATATTACAATGTCTCATGTGTCTTGGACTCATTCTAGCAGCGGAAGTCTTACCTTAGCAGCGGAAATCTTTATTCTAGCAGCAGAAGTCTTTATTCTAGCAGTGGAAGTCTTCTAAACTATTGCGGAAGCAAACTAAGCAGCAGCAGCGGCTCCATCTATACTCCATTCCCACAGGCAAGTTTACGGTGGATCACGCTCCTAGTACTCCACGTAGTCTTTATAGTACTCCTCCCCTGTTGCTGATGAGTATGATAATGCAAGTTTGAGTACATGACGTACTCAGCAAGTGCGGGGAAATATGATATGTTGCTCACAGCATGGCACATATAAAAAGGCTCATTGCAGAAAGCAAAGTTCATTTCTCAAAACACGATAAAAACAGCAACTCAGCTTAAGTGAATATAATTCCAACATGTATTTAAACATCAACATACCTCCATCATGATTCACCACCTTTCATGTCTCTTCCAGACATTTATCTTTCTCAACTTTTCTCAAACTTATGAATACCATCTCGTATTCACTACCATCTCATGAATACCATCTCGTATTCACTACCATTTCATCTCATGTTCAATTCCATCTCATACCGAGACCAATGCTCATTGTCATGACTCAACAGTCATGCAACCAATCTCATTACCCAGACTCAACAGTCCCAAAAACCAAATCCAAATACCAAAACATAACCAAATACCATCCAAACCATCCCAAAAACCATCCCATCTAATCATGTGGGTTGTCCAGGTGCTCGTGACCGTAAGCTCGGCTATCATGATAGTTTTAGACTCTGCAGAGTTTGTACCACATTACCCACAAGTTTGTGATTTCTCCACCCGTCGACGACTGCAGAACCTCCATTATACCAGTACACAACCGTCGGTGCATGGCCAAGAGATCACAAAAAAGCCTTTACAAAGGGGCTACTAAATGTATGGACTCACTAAGATTTCACCAGCAGGCTAGAATCTCCAATTCTCCCACCCACGGGCCCCCTCTTGTGCCATGCAGTTCCCAGGGCAGTCCTCACTCGACTCCCATTCCCCGCGCCTTCCACAGTCCATAACAATCTAGTAACTTACCTAATTAGTCAGCTAAGCCGCACCCATATTTGGCCTTGTGGTGGCACTGTTATCCTGGCATGGCTCGCATGAACCGGTCCATAGATCTACGGCAAGTAACCACCATCTCATTCTACCTCTTTCACAAACCAAGCTTGCCTAGATCTCCTACCGATTCATGTTCATTAACAATATCCGTTTCTCATTATTCATACGAGTGCAGTTAGCTAGACACATCTATCTCGCTTCCCGTATCCCATGGACTCAGCGAAGCATAAAAGCAAAAACTATACCCGACTCATTAACTTTCCTAGCGACAAGGGTGGTTAACAAAACTAGTAAACTCCTATCAAAGGGTTTCCCATCAAGTTGACTCAAGTATTCACAATTTTTTGCAAACAAACAGTTTTCCAAAAACATGGGATCAATATGGTCAAAGAGCACTTGCCTTGTTCTTGCGGCTTCTGTTGTTCTTGTGTCTCGATCTTCTGGTGTTGAAATCCTTCGTAGATAGCTCCCTGAGCTTGTCCTTCTATTTATGATCATGCACATACAAGATTCATAGCAATCTATCATCATGCACAAACTTTACTCAAGATGCAATGGTGCATATGCATGCTATTGCTATGGTGCAATTTAGTTTGTACGTGTTCTTGCACGTTTTAATAGGCTGGCATGGGGTTTTATGATGAACAGAGGAGTAAAGATCAAATGTGGACATGGCGATGATCTCGTCACAAGATCTAGATCAAATATATCAACACGTGATCTGTCCACGAAAAAGCTTCTGTTCGAAAAGATCGAAGGAACAGATGCAAAGAAAACGCGATGACGTCGTAAGGTGGTAATGGAAACCTACCTTACTTCATTCGGGTCCTCCCTCCTAGCAAAACAGATCGTCAGGGCTCCTCCAGCGATGGCGATCGTGTCTGGGCTCGTCGGCGGTCTCTCCGGTGGTCAAACTCCAGCGAAGGTGTTTAGCTCGGCGAGTTTGGGGGCTAGGGCTTCTAAGTTGTCGGCTTAGAAAAGATGTTACGACCAAGGGGTTGTTTCAGGTTCTATTTATAACCGAGAAGAGAAGAGTCATAATCTAATCGGAATTCGAATAAGAGTCCTATTCAAATCATTTTTGAATCTTAACAACTTATCTCCAATCGATTTGGTACGGTAGCAACATGGAATTCGTGTCAGTCTCCATAGTACTGGGGATTCCCACGCGTACAGAAGAAAAACCGCTTCAAATCTTGTTACCTTCGCGGCGGTGAGCTCCGGAGGCTCCATGTGTCCAGTAGGGGCCTGGTATCCCTTTTCTGCAGAGACGAGGTCTGGTTGTGTAGGATCGAAGAGCACGTGAAAAGCTACCAGACGGGGGGTGAATGGTAGATTAAAACTTTTCGCAGCGGAAACAACAAAAACCCCTCAGTGAAAATCAATCGGTTAAAGAAACCGTGTGTGCAAGTGTTTTCAAACGTGTTCAACAGTGACAAATCAAGTAGAGAGGTAGAGAATCAAGTCAAGGATCTAATGCAACAAGAATCACTTGAAAACACGAAGTAAAACTTGAGATACGATCAAAACATTAAACGAAGATCAATCTGTTCTACCCGATATAAAACAGATCTGCAACGCTGCAAAGAAACTCGTGTATCTCAAAAACTACAGATCCGAAGCTCGTGAAAATTTTAAATATGATAGATAATTGAGTTGTGAAGACTACCCAAAAAGAATGACGTCAATCAGATCTGTAAAACTCGAGTTATGAACGAAACACCGAAGCAACGTCGGTCTGTCCAGAAACTCGGCGAGAAAGACTTGACGAAAAACAAGTCGGACGAACAAGGCACAAAAGCTCCTCGAAACTATGAACTTTATTCAATAGAAACACAAGAGGAACAGCCCAAAGTTCTCTAAACATGAGAGCTCTGGCCTCCCTTGCTTTTATAGCCAGCCCTCAGGCTAAACAATCCAATCTAGGACTCCTACTCCTAATTGGACTCGTATCCTAACTTACCATAACTGCTCAGGACTCTCCTATTCGCAGATAGAAGTAATCGTGAGACTTCCAAACACCTTAGAAACCTTCTAAACATTCCTAAAACAACTCAACTTCGTGCCTAGCACGAAATCCTATCATAACCAACTCAAATCTTCCATATTTGAGCCATATCCGACTCAGCCTCAGCCTGAGTACGCAATCCAGCCGGTTGGACCTTTCCGACCAATTCTTTACGTCCACTTCTCTTCATCACGCCTTGGAACAATGTTGCCACGTCCATGCACTCCTTGCACACGTGCAAACACCTTCCAATAACGTACACGCAACCTTCATATGCACTGCCCTTGATCCAAACATGATGCGCGACCTCCCGATCAACTCAACCACAGCTCCTCCCGAACTTGGTTGTTGGAACCTCATCTCCTCCCTGAGACTAGTCCAAGGATCCCGTCACCAGCCATGTCTTGAACTCAAGCAACACCTGCACATGAATAAACAACCAATTCTTCCGAGCACAAGTCCTCGACTTGACTCACGTTAGTTCAAAAACCATAACACCTTACATGAGCACGTCACATAAGCATGTTGCGAACCATATCAAATGATAACAGCCATAACCACCAAAACACACCAAAATAGCAAATTAATACTAAGCAAACCTTCCCATAAAGCAAGTTTGAAACATTGCGAGTTAAAAGCAAAAACAAGACGCTGCAGTTCTACGAGTTGAACTTCACGGGAGCTCCCTAAAAACAAACTCCGGACCTCACAGAAGCTCTCCGGACCTTGCAGGAGCTCTCTGGACCTTGCGTCGGACCTTGCCAACACTTGGCGGACCTAACAAAGAACTTGTCGGACCTTGCCACAGAAGAATGTTTTTGCAATATTAAAAACTTTGAATGTTATTGCTAACTTTTATCCTAATTGCCAAGGTATTCAGCACACATAGGTCTCACAGGTTGGGCCGCGTTTCAGGCGGGCGAGACCTCCCTCTTCCTCAGAGGCGAGCTCCGCGTTTGCCACGCGTCCTGGTGGGCGGGACCTCCCTCTCCCTCAGAGGTAAGCTCCGCGTGCGCCACGTGTCTGGTTGGTCAGGATCTCCACTCTCTCCAGAGACGGGCTCTGCGTCCGCCACGTGTCAGTGTCAGACCTCCTCTCTCTTCGAAGGTGAGCTCCGATAGTGCCACGTGTCCTAACAGTGCCGACTTCCTTTCTGCTCAGGAATGAGCTCCGAAGTCAACACATGTCCAATAGCGTCGGACCTCCCGGAGCTGAGCTTCGGATGTGACACTTGTCCGGTAGTGTCAGACCTCCAGGAGGTAAGCTCTGGAGGTGACACGTGTTCAGTAGGACCAGACCTCTCGGAGGTGAGCTCCGAGGGTGACACGTGTCCCGTGTGGCTGGTCCTCTCTCTCTGTAATTCTAGCTCCGAAGGCGACACGTGTCTGGCAGGGCTGGCCTCGCTTCTCCACAGAGGCTAGCTCCGGGAGCAACACGTGTCCCACAGGGTCAGACCTCGCCCCTTTGGGGAATGAGCTCCGAAGGCGCCACGTGGCG
Source organism: Neostapfia colusana (assembly GCA_030760725.1). Classification (NCBI taxonomy): domain Eukaryota; kingdom Viridiplantae; phylum Streptophyta; class Magnoliopsida; order Poales; family Poaceae; genus Neostapfia; species Neostapfia colusana. Next base: position 59,536,206 of record JASWHV010000005.1, on the reverse strand, counting down.
AGAGGCTGTGGGATGTTGTCTTCGGTGCTCCTCGGCGAACTGGAATTTGCTCTTTTTGGCTATCTTTTTTATTCTTTTCCCGGTTTCATCTTATTTTAAAAAATAATTCTACATGAAATATGTATGCATGCAGAAATCGAAATTGAGGGTGTCACATGTATGCTTTGCTAATCTACGGGATGTGGGAAGCGATAGAATGTGTCTAGCTAACTGCATTCGTATGAATAATGGTAATGAAGAAACTGATGTTGATAATGGACATGAATTGGAGGGAGATCTAGGCAAGCTTAGTTTTTGGATGTGGTAGAATGAGATGGTCGTTTAGTTGCCGTAGATCTAAGGACCGGTTCATGCGAGCACATGCCAGGAATATAGTGCCACAACAAGGCCAAGTATGGGTGCGGCTTAGCTGACTAATTAGGTAAGTTATGGACCGTGGAAGGTCGGGGAATGGGAGTCGAGTGAGGACTGCCCTGGGAACTGCATGGCACAAGAGGGGGCCCGTAGGTGGGAGAATTGGAGATTCTATCCTGCTGGTGAAACCTTAGTGAGTCCATACATCTAGTAGCCCCTTTGTAAAGGCTATTTTGTGATTTCTTGACCATACATCGACGGTTGTGTACTGGTATAATGGAGGTTCTACAGTCGCCCGACGGGTGACGAAATCACAAACTTGTGGGTAAAGTGGTGCAAACTCTGCAGAGTATATAACTATCATGATAGCCGTGCTTCCAGTCACAAGCGCCAGGACAACTTCCATGATTAGATGGGATGGTTATTGGGATGGTATTTGGTTTGGTTATTGGTTTGGTGATGGTTTGGTCATTGGATTTGGTTTTCGGGACTGTTGAATCCTGGTAATGTGAATGGTTGCATGACTGTTGAGTCATGGCAATGAGATTTGATCTCGGTTATGAGATGAGATGGTAACGAGATGGTATTCATGAGCATGTGAAAAGTTGAGAAAGATAAATGTTCAGATGAGATATGAAAAAGTGGTTAATCATGATGGAGGTATGTTGATATTTAAATATATGTTGGGATTACATTCACTTAAAGCTAGTTGCTGTTTTTATCATGATTTGTGAAATAAACTTTGCTTTTATGCAATGAGCCTTTTTATACCTACCTTTTTGTAAGCTACATGTCATACTTTCCGCACTTGGTGAGTACGTCATGTACTCACCCTTGCATTATCATACATCATCAGCAACAGGAGAGGAGTACTATGAAGACCACGTGGAGTATTAGGCGTGTAATCTACCCTCAACTTTGCCTGTGGCGTAGAGATGGAGCCGCTGCTGCTGCTTAGTTTGCTTCCGCTATAGTTTAGAAGACTTCCGCTGCTAAGATAAGACTTCCGCTGCAATGAAGATTGATGTAATAAAGTACTTGAATCTATTCATTCGTGGTTATATATATTCTGAATTCAGTTTGTGGATTATATGTGTATGTGTGATGAACATCCTGGGCAAACATATGCATCAGTACAGGTTCCGTGGTTTTTCCACAGAACCGGGGCATCACATTATTGCAGTGGAAGTCTTATCTTAGCAGCGGAAGTCTTAGTCTAGCAGCGAAAGTCTTCTAAACTATAGCGGAAGCAAACTAAGCAGCAGCAGCGGCTCCATCTCTACTCCACAGGCAAGGTTGAGGGTAGATTACACGTCTAATACTCCACATGGTCTTCATAGTACACCTCTCCTGTTGCTGATGATGTATGATAATGCAAGGGTGAGTACATGACGTACTCAGCAAGTGCGGAAAGCATGACATGTAGCTTACAACAAGGTAGGTATAAAAAGGCTCATTGCATAAAAGGAAAGTTTATTTCACAAATAATGATAAAAAAAGCAACTAGCTTTTAAGTGAATGTAATCCCAACATGTATTTAAGCATCAACATACCTCCATCATGATTCGCCACTTTCATATCTCATCCGAACATTTGTCTTTCTCAACTTTTCACATGCTCATGAATACCATCTCGTATTCACTACAATCTCATCTCATAACCGAGATTAAATCTCATTGCCATAACTCAACAGTCATGTAAACAATCTCATTACCCGGTGTGACGCCCTCAATTCTGTCGAAAACCACGGAACCGAGAACTAATGCATATGTGTGCCCAGGATGTTCATCACACATACACATACGTTCCACAAACTGAATTCAGATTATATATTACCACGAATAACAGAGTTTATTACAACACCTCATGAGTCTTGGACTCATGCTCACAGCGGAAATCTTAATTCTATGCAGCGGAAGTCCTTATTTAAATGCGGAAGCAAAAACTAATGCGGAAGCAAAACTAAGCAGAAGTGGCTCCATCTCTACTCCCTCCACAGGCAAGGATGACAATAGATCACACGCCATAATGTTCCACTTGATCTTCATAGTAGGCTTCTCTTGCTGTTGATGAAGAAATAATAATGCAAGTTTGAGCACAATGATGTACTCAGAAAGTGCGGGAATAACACATGATATGCAGCTCATAAAACAAGGTAGGTACAAAAGGTTTATTTGCAGAAAAGCAGATTTATAAACCATGACAAAACAGCAACTTAACTTTAGATGAATGTAATCCCAGCATGTATTAAATTACCAACATACCTTCATCACTTCTCGTGTTCCATCCGAACATTAACCAATCCTTTACTCATACTCACGAATACCTCCTCGTACTCGCTACCATCTCATTTCACAAATCAACCTCGTCTCACACCGAGACCAATCTCATGTCATGACCCAACAGTCATGCAACCATCTCATCATCCCAACTCAACAGTTCCAAACCAAACCATAACCAAACCAATAACCATAACCAAGAATCTTCCCAATAACCATTCCAATAACCATCCCATCAATCATCCCATCTAATCATGGCAGTTTAGCCAGGTGCTCGTAACCGTAAGCTCGGCTATCATGATAGTTTTAGTAACTCTGCAGAGTTTGTACCTCTTTACCCACAAGTTTGTGATTTCGTCACCCGTCGGCGACTGCAGAACCTCCATTATACCAGTACACAACCGTCGGTGTATGGCCAAGAGATCACAAAATAGCCTTTACAAAGGGGTTACTAGATGTATGGACTCACTGAGGTTTCACCGGCAGGCTAGAATCTCCAATTCTCCCACCCACGGGCCCCCTCTTGTGCCATGCAGTTCCCAGGGCAGTCCTCACTCGACTCCCATTCCCCGCGCCTTCCACAGTCCATAACACTCTAGCAACTTACCTAATTACTCAGCTAAGCCGCACCCATATTTGGCCTTGTGGTGGCACTGTTATCCTGGCATGTGCATGCATGAACCGGTCCTTAGATCTACGGCAAGCAAAACCACCATCTCAAGCTACCTCATTCACAAACCCAGGCTTTCCTAGATCTCCCTCCGATCCATGTCCATTATTAACATCAGTTTCTCCTTATCATTACGAGTGCAGTTAGCTAGACACATCTATCTCGCTTTCCAATCCCATGGACTCAGCGAAGCATAAAGCAAAAACCATACCCGACTCATAAACTTCCCTGGCGACAAGGGTGGTTTAACCAAAACTAGTAAACTCCTATAAAAAGGTTTCCCATCATGTTTGACTCAGCACACACACCTTTTCGCAAAACAAAATAGTTTTACCCAAAACATAGGATCAACATGGTCAAGGAGCACTTGTCTTGTTCTTGCGGTTCCGGTTGTTCTTGATTCTCAAAACCTAGTTGCTGTAGTTCGTCGTAGACAGCTTCCTGAACCTGTCCTGCTATGTAGGATTCACGTGCATACAATATTCACAGCAATCAATATCATGCGCAAACCTTAAACTAGATGCGATGATGCATATGCATGCTATCCTATGATTTTTATTAGATTGGTGTGCTCTTGCATGGCTTGCATGGACAGAGGTGTTCGGATCAAAGGTGGTCGTGGCGATGATCTTGTCTTTAGATCAAACTGATCATCGAGTGATCTGCCCACGAGAAAGCTTCTGTTCGAAAGGAATTGAAGAACAGATGCAAGAGAGGAACACCATGATGTCGTAGGTGGTATTGAAGTCCTACCTCACGCTCTTCTTGTCTTCGAGGTCCTCCTCAGACCGCTTGGTTCTTCTCCGATGATCTCCCTTGTTGTGCTTTCGGCGATGTTTTGCTCGGCGAGTTAGGGCTAGGGTTCTAAGTCGTCGGCTCAGGAGTTGAAAGAGAAGTTCGTGGTTTCGGCCAGAGGTTTCGGGTTATATTTATAATCGAGAAGAGAAGAGTCCTAATCTAATTGGATCCCGAATAAAAGTCTTATTCAGATCTTGTTGGATCCTGACGTCTTATCTTTGGTAACATCATGGAGTTTAGATCGGTTTTTGTTGCGTACCGGTATTTTTACGCGTAAAAACCGCTCCAGACTCGTTACCTTCGTGATGATGAGTTCCGGAAGCTCCACGTGTCCTCCGGGCCTGGTATCTCCTCATCCGCAGAGACGAGCTCCAGTTGTGCCGCGTGTCAATCGATCGAGACCTCTCTCTTCTTCGGAGACGAGCTCCGCGCACGCCACGTGTGGGTGCCGGTCTTTCCGCTCTCCTTTCCTCAGGGACATGCCCCGAGGTTGACAGGTGTTTAGCTGCGACGGACCTTCCGGCGATAAGCTCAGGTGGCGACACGTGTTCGATAGATCCGGACTTCTCTGAGATGAGCTCCGAGATTGACATGTATCCCCCGCGACTGGCCCTCTTATTTCCGCGAGGACTAGCTCCGGGGATGACACGTGTCCTATGAAAAATGCCTTTGCTTCTTCCGCAGAGGCTAGCTCCGCGGGCAGCACGTGTCCACAGGGTCGGACCTCTTTTCAATTTCGGAGGTGACCCCCGATCCTGCCACGTAGCCAGCTTGGCGGCGGCCTCTCCCCACTTCGCAGGGATGAGCTCCAAACACGCCACGTGGCCAGCGGCCGCGGTGAGTTGTCTTCGGCGCTTTCTGAAAGCTGGATTCGGCTCTCATTGGCTATTCCTTTGATATTTTTCTCTGTTCCTTCTTTTCTTAAAATGTTTCTTCTTCATAAAGCATGAACATATGCTAACACCCGAGATGAGGGTGTCACAAATCTACCCCCCTTAAATTGAATCTCGTCCTCGAGATTCGTTAGTAGAAAATAGATGGGGAAATTCTGCCTTGATATCTTCTTCACGCTCCCATGTGGCTTCGGCTTCGGTGTGGTGACTCCATTGTACCTTGCACCATCGAATCACCTTGTTCCGGGTGACCCTTTCCTTTACGTCCAAAATTTGGACAGGGTATTCTGCGTAAGTCAGGTCCACTTGAAGTTCAAGCTCTCCCATTGACACTTGTTCCTCTGGTATTCTCACGCACTTCTTGAGCTGGGATACATGAAACACGTCATGTACGTCGGAGAGGTGGTTTGGGAGCTCTAGTCGGTAGGCTACTTCTCTTCGCTTGTCCAAAATCTTAAATGGTCCGATGTAGTGAGGTGCTAGCTTGCCTTTGATGTTGAAACGTCGTTGGCCTCGGATAGGCGATACTTTAAGGTATACGAAGTCTCCTACTTCAAAGGTCAACTTCCTATGCCTATTGTCCGCATAACCTTTCTGTCGCGACTGGGCAGCTTTTAAGTTCTCCCGTATCGTTTGGACCTGCCTTTCGGCTTCTTGTAGTACTTCAGGTCCAAACACCTGGTTCTCTCCAGTCTCGTTCCAGAATAGTGACGTTCTACACCGTCTACCATATAAGGCTTCGAAAGGCGACATCTTCAAGCTAGCTCGATAGCTGTTGTTATAGGAGAACTCGGCATACGCTAAACTCCTATCCCAACTACGCCCACGTTTCAAGGCGCAAGCTCTCAGCATGTCCTCCAAAATTTGGTCCGTCCTCTCGGTTTGCCCATCTGTTTGTGGGTGATAGGCGGAGCTAAAATCTAGTTGTGTACCCATGGCTTTCTGCAGCTTCCTCCAGAATCTAGAGGTAAACTGAGAACCTCGATCTGAGACTATCCTCTTCAGAACTCCGTGACGGCACATGATCTGCTCCATGTACAACTCTGCCAACTGTGTAACGTTGTAACTGGTCTTTACCGGAAGAAAATGGGCGGTTTTCGTCAACCGGTCCACAATGACCCAGATGGAGTCGTATCCTGACTGAGTTCTTGGCAATCCGACAATAAAGTCCATACTGATGTCCTCCCATTTCCATTCAGGTATTTTCAAAGGTTGCAACAACCCAGCAGGTTTTTGATGTTCGGCTTTTACCCGTTGGCATGTGTCGCATAGGGCAACGTATTCGGCTATATCCCTTTTCATACCATCCCACCAATAGCGAGTTTTCAAGTCCTTGTACATTTTGGTGCTCCCTGGATGTATGGAATAGGGTGAATCATGTGCCTCCCTTAATATCATGTCGTGAAGGTGTCTTAGGTTTGGCACACAAATCCTTTTTCCTAGCCAAAGCGTACCCTTTTCATCCTCCTTGAAATCCTTCTTTACCCCTTGTCGAATTCTTTCCTTTATCTCCTTGATCCCCTCGTCCATTGCTTGGCCCTTTCTTATTTCTTTCTCCAATGGGGAGTGGATCTCTATTATCTCCACGTTATTCAAGAATCCGAGGTGTAACCGTTCGAACTCCTTTCGTAGTTCGGGTGGTAGCTCCCGAACCGTGATTTGGTGACATGCTCCCTTTCTGCTCAGTGCGTCAGCGACTATATTGGCCTTCCCGGGATGGTAGTTGATTCCCACATCATAATCCTTGATGAGTTCTAACCATCGACGTTGCCTCAAATTCAAGTCTGTTTGTGTAAATATGTACTTAAGGCTTTTATGATCCGTATAGATCTCACATCGATGTCCAAGGATATAATGTCTCCAAATCTTCAATGCATGCACCACTGCTGCTAACTCCAAATCATGCGTAGGATAATTAAGCTCATGCTTCTTTAATTGTCATGAGGCATAGGCTACCACTTGTCCTTCCTGCATGAGTACACACCCGAGCCCTTGTCTGGATGCGTCACAATATATGTCAAAGCTCTTGCTTACGTCTGGAATACCAGAACTGGTGCCGTGGTTAGCCTTTTCTTGAGCTCCTCAAAACTTTCTTGGCAGGCTTGTGTCCATTGAAAGACCTTTCCCTTCATTAACAACCCCGTCATAGGTTTTGCTATCTTGGAGAAGTCTTTAATGAAGCGCCGATAGTATCCTGCCATTCCAAGGAAACTTCAAATATCCCTCACGCTCCTCGGTTGGTCCCACTTTAGAACATCTCTCACCTTTCCAGGATCAACCGATACCCCTTCCTTGGAGATGATGTGGCCTAGGAAAGATATTTCCTTTAGCCAAAATTGACACTTGTTGAGCTTAGCATACAATTGATGCTCACACAACTTCTGCAAGGTCAATTTCAGATGTTCTTCATGCTCCTCCTCACTTTTTGAATACACCATAATGTCGTCGATGAAAACCACGACGAACTTGTCCAAGTACTCCATGAAAACCTTATTCATAAGGTACATGAAGTATGCGGGTGCATTCGTCAATCCAAAAGACATAACGGTATATTCATATGAACCATACCGCGTCCGAAAGGCTGTCTTAGGTATATCGGAGGGCTTAATCTTCAGCTGGAAATATCCCGACCGAAGATCAATCTTGGAGAACACTTAGGCTCCTTTCATTTGATCGAACTGGTCCTCTATACGGGGCAGAGGGTATTTATTCTTGATTGTTACCTCGTTGAGAGACCTGTAGTCCACGCACATTCTTTGGGTTCCGTCCTTCTTGTCCACGAAGAGTACCGGGGCTCCCCATGGTGACGAACTTGGACGGATAAAACCCTTCTCCAACTGTTCTTGAATTTGCGTCTTGAGTTCAACTAACTCGTTGACGGGCATCCTATATGGTCTCTTAGCTATGGGTGCAGTTCCAGGTACCAAATCTATGACAAACTCAATGTCCCGGTCAGGTGGCATACCTGGAAGTTCTTCCGGGAACACATCCGAAAATTCCTGAACCACTGGAATGTTGTCCAATGCTACTCCTTCAACATGGTTCAAATCCGCCCGTTCGGTTGCTTGCTGGGCTGACTCAAACTCTACACGGATACCGTGTTCGTTTGTCAACTGCACACTTCTCTCAGCGCATTGGATTACTCCATTTTGCTTGCTTAACCAGTCCATTCCGAGTATGATGTCAATTCCGTGGGAGTCTAAGACAATAAGGTTGGCAAGGAAGTCTACCCCCCTTATTTTAAGGCTTACTTTAGGACATACTATATTAGTCCTCATTTCTCCTCCGGGAGAATTAACTAACATAGCACATTCTAGGTGGGATACGGGTAGATGATGTTTGACAACATATTCGGACGATATGAAGGAATGTGATGCTCCAGAATCAAATAAAATGGTGGCTGGGTTGGAGTTGGCAAGGAACATACCAATTGCGACGTCCTCAGCCTGTTGTGCTTCCTCAGCAGTGACATGGTTAACGTGGCCACGAGCATAGTTCTGCGGTCCACGGTTCCCCTGGTTGTCTCCTCCGTTTGGTCGCTGGTTCTGCTTCGGCACGTTACCTTGCTGTCCAGGGCCTCTCTTCGGGCACAGGTTAGCAAAGTGGCCTACTTCCCTGCATGCAAAGCATGCCCTGTTGCCTACGGCAGCAGGTACGTTGGGGCGGGGGTTTTGAACAGGAGCGCCATTGTTAGGCCGGGGCGCAGGAGGCATGGGCACACGAGGTGCCGGTGCAACGAACCGTTGCTGTGGTGGCTGACCAGGGCGGTTCGTAGGAGTGGTCGATCCATACTGCGGTGCAGGGGGCATGTACCTAGGTCGTACGTTGCTCCCTTGGGGCTGGTATGGGATCTTCCTTTTGCACTCGCGCTCGATCTCTCGGATCTTGTTTTCCACCACAATAGCCTTATCAACCAGCTTCTGGAAGCTTACGTAGTCATTGTTGAGGAGCTGAACTTGGATCTCATTGTTCAACCCTCTCATGAACAGGTACTGCTTCCTCTGATCTGAGTTGACATCTTCGGGGGCATACCGGGACAGTTGTATGAACTTGTTGAGATAGTCATTCACACTTTTCTGCCCTTGGCGGAGACCTTCAAACTCCTGCCTCTTGAGCATCATTACGCCAACAGGGATGTAATGGGAGCAGAAACCTTCCTTGAACTCAGTCCAAGTGATTGTCTCCGGGTTGGCATGGGCGTTGCTCAAGACATCCCACCAGTCAGCAGCTGCTCCCATCAGTTGGTGCGACGCAAAGAGAACCTTCTCTCAGTCGTTGCACTGTACAATGGCAAGCTTCTTCTCCATGGATTTCAACTAGTCATCGGCCTCCATTGGATCGCTTGCTTGAGCAAAGGTGGGTGGTCGAGTCCTCATGAACTCTCCCAACCTGTTATGAGCCGGCGGTGGTGGTGGCGGTGGTGCCGGAACGGGGTGTTGGTTGGCCTGCAACTGACCCAAAGTTTGGATCATGGTTTGCATAAGCTGGTTTTGCATGGCCATCAACCTTTCTAGGTTGTTTTCGCCAGCTCCGGGGTTGGCAGGGATTTCCTCGTGGTTATCTTCCTGGACGTTCCTTCGGCTGGCGTTTCCTCTCACCATCTGTGAGAGAGAACGAAATAGAATAGGAGGTTAGAAGGTTAGGTAGGTCCTTTCAACTATATGCATCAAGGTGAGTTGGACTATATATATTAGCCCTTATGAGGATGTGAGCAAGTGCCGAAACATCTCACACCTCCTTCTTCTTACGTGTGGATATGGACAACGTTTTTGAGACGTCCCACAACTCACACTAAGCATATATTCACAAATAATCATCACAAGGGCCCACTCAACTCCTATTCAAGGATGGTTTCCTATGTCAAGGTGGTTTTAAAGGTCAATCTAGGCTATTCACCTTAGGATGCTTCCTTGGGTCAGCGTGGCTTAGCTACCTGTGACCCTTATTTAGGGTGTAACTTGCTATTAACCCGTGGCTCTAATATCAATCTATGGTTTCTATCTATGCGTGTAACCTGCTGTCAACCCGTGGCTCTGATACCAATCTGTGACGCACTCAATTCTGTGGAAAACCACGGAACCGAGAACTAATGCATATGTGTGCCCAGGATGTTCATCACACATACACATACGTTCCACAAACTGAATTCAGATTATATATTACCACGAATAACAGAGTTTATTACAACACCTCATGAGTCTTGGACTCATGCTCACAGCGGAAATCTTAATTCTATGCAGCGGAAGTCCTTATTTAAATGCGGAAGCAAAAACTAATGCGGAAGCAAAACTAAGCAGAAGTGGCTCCATCTCTACTCCCTCCACAGGCAAGGATGAGAATAGATCACACGCCATAATGTTCCACTTGATCTTCATAGTAGGCTTCTCTTGCTGTTGATGAAGAAATAATAATGCAAGTTTGAGCACAATGATGTACTCAGAAAGTGCGGGAATAATACATGATATGCAGCTCATAAAACAAGGTAGGTACAAAAGGTTTATTTGCAGAAAAGCAGATTTATAAACCATGACAAAACAGCAACTTAACTTTAGATGAATGTAATCCCAGCATGTATTAAATTACCAACATACCTTCATCACTTCTCGTGTTCCATCCGAACATTAACCAATCCTTTACTCATACTCACGAATACCTCCTCGTACTCGCTACCATCTCATTTCACAAATCAACCTCGTCTCACACCGAGACCAATCTCATGTCATGACCCAACAGTCATGCAACCATCTCATCATCCCAACTCAACAGTTCCAAACCAAACCATAATCAAACCAATAACCATAACCAAGAATCTTCCCAATAACCATTCTAATAACCATCCCATCAATCATCCCATCTAATCATGGCAGTTTAGCCAGGTGCTCGTAACCATAAGCTCGGCTATCATGATAGTTTTAGTAACTCTGCAGAGTTTGTACCTCTTTACCCACAAGTTTGTGATTTCGTCACCCGTCGGCGACTGCAGAACCTCCATTATACCAGTATACAACCATCGGTGTATGTCCAAGAGATCACAAAATAGCCTTTACAAAGGGGTTACTAGATGTATGGACTCACTGAGGTTTCACCGGCAGGCTAGAATCTCCAACTCTCCCACCCACGGGCCCCCTCTTGTGCCATGCAGTTCCCAGGGCAGTCCTCACTCGACTCCCATTCCCTGCGCCTTCCACAGTCCATAACACTCTAGTAACTTACCTAATTACTCAGCTAAGCCGCACCCATATTTGGCCTTGTGGTGGCACTGTTATCCTGGCATGTGCATGCATGAACCGGTCCTTAGATCTACGGCAAGCAAAACCACCATCTCAAGCTACCTCATTCACAAACCCAGGCTTTCCTAGATCTCCCTCCGATCCATGTCCATTATTAACATCAGTTTCTCCTTATCATTACGATTGCAGTTAGCTAGACACATCTATCTCGCTTTCCAATCCCATGGACTCAGCGAAGCATAAAGCAAAAACCATACCCGACTCATAAACTTCCCTGGCGACAAGGGTCGTTTAACCAAAACTAGTAAACTCCTATAAAAAGGTTTCCCATCATGTTTGACTCAGCACACACACCTTTTCGCAAAACAAAATAGTTTTACCCAAAACATAGGATCAACATGGTCAAGGAGCACTTGCCTTGTTCTTGCGGTTCCGGTTGTTCTTGATTCTCAAAACCTGGTTGCTGTAGTTCGTCGTAGACAGCTTCCTGAACCTGTCCTGCTATGTAGAATTCACGTGCATACAAGATTCACAGCAATCAATATCATGCGCAAACCTTAAACTAGATGCGATGATGCATATGCATGCTATCCTATGATTTTTATTAGATTGGTGTGCTCTTGCATGGCTTGCATGGACAGAGGTGTTCGGATCAAAGGTGGTCGTGGCGATGATCTTGTCTTTAGATCAAACTGATCATCGAGTGATCTGCCCATGAGAAAGCTTCTGTTCGAAAGGAATTGAAGAACAGATGCAAGAGATGAACACCATGATGTCGTAAGGTGGTATTGAAGTCCTACCTCACGCTCTTCTTGTCTTCGAGGTCCTCCTCAGACCGCTTGGTTCTTCTCCGATGATCTCCCTTGTTGTGCTTTCGGCGATGTTTTGCTCGGCGAGTTAGGGCTAGGGTTCCAAGTCGTCGGCTCAGGAGTTGAAAGAGAAGTTCGTGGTTTCGGCCAGAGGTTTCGGGTCCTATTTATAATCGAGAAGAGAAGAGTCCTAATCTAATTGGATCCTGAATAAAAGTCTTATTCAGATCTTGTTGGATCCTGACGTCTTATCTTTGGTAACATCGTGGAGTTTAGATCGGTTTCTGTTGCGTACCGGTATTTTTACGCGTAAAAACCGCTCCAGACTCGTTACCTTCGTGATGATGAGTTCCGGAAGCTCCACGTGTCCTCCGGGCCTGGTATCTCCTCATCCGCAGAGACGAGCTCCGGTTGTGCCGCGTGTCAATCGATCAAGACCTCCCTCTTCTTCGGAGACGTGCTCCGCGCACGCCACGTGTGGGTGCCGGTCTTTCCGCTCTCCTTTCCTCAGGGACATGCCCCGAGGTCTACACGTGTTTAGCTGCGACGGACCTTCCGGTGATAAGCTCAGGTGGCGACACGTGTTCGATAGATCCGGACTTCTCTGAGATGAGCTTCGAGATTGACACGTATCCCCCGCGACTGGCCCTCTTATTTCCGCGAGGACTAGCTTCGGGGATGACACGTGTCCTATGAAAAATGCCTTTGCTTCTTCCGCAGAGGCTAGCTCCGCGGGCAGCACGTGTCCACAGGGTCGGACCTCTTTTCAATTGTGGAGGTGACCCCCGAGCCTGCCACGTAGCCAGCTTGGCGGCGGCCTCTCCCCACTTCGCAGGGATGAGCTCCGAACACGCCACGTGGCCAGCGGCCGCGGTGAGTTGTCTTCGGCGCTTTCTGAATGCTGGACTCGGCTCTCATTGGCTATTCCTTTGATATTTTTCTCTGTTCCATCTTTTCTTAAAATGTTTCCTCTTCATAAAGCATGAACATATGCTGACACCCGAGATGAGGGTGTCACACCCGGACTCAACAGTCCCGAAAACCAAATCCAAAGACCAAATCATCACCAAACCAATAACCAAACCAAATACCATCCCAATAACCATCCCATCTAATCATGTGGGTTATCCAGACACTTGTGACCGTAAGCTCGGCAATCATGATAGTTTTACACTCTGCAGAGGTTGCACCACTTTACCCACAAGTTTGTGATTTCGTCACCCGTCGGCGACTGCAGAACCTCCATTATACCAGTACACAACCATCGGTGTATGGCCAAGAGATCACAAAATAGCCTTTACAAAGGGGCTACAAGATGTATGGACTCACTAAGGTTTCACCAGCAGGCTAGAATCTCCAATTCTCCCACCTACGGGCCCCCTCTTGTGCCATGCAGTTCCCAGGGAAGTCCTCACTCAACTCCCATTCCCCGCACCTTCCACAGTCCATAACAATCTAGCAACTTACATGTGACGCCCTCAATTCTGTGGAAAACAACGGAACCAAGAACTGAAGCATATGTGTACCCATGATCTTCATCACACATATACACATCATCCACAAACTGAATTTCAGAATATATATGATCACGAATAACAGAGTTTATTACAATGTCTCATGAGTCTTGGACTCATGCTCACAGCGGAAGTCTTTATTTCTATGCAGCGGAAGTCCTCTAACTAGTGCGGAAGCAATCTAAGCAGTAGCAGCGGCTCCATCTCTACTCCATTCTCCCACAGGCAAGGTTGAGGACATATTACACGCCTAATGCTCCACCTGGTCTTCATAGTAATCTTCTCTTGTTGCTGATGATGAAATAATAATGCAAGTTTGAGCACAATGATGTACTCAGCAAGTGCGGGAAAATATTGTCACACCCGGTTTCTCCGAAGAACAACCGAGTGAATATCACATGTATGCCATGATCATTTTCTCAAACATGTGATGACAAATAGTGAAACATCATTTATTACAAGCCATGTGTCGAATATAAATAAGTCTTACATAGCATATGTTTCGATGGACGATAGTAAGTTCATAATATGTAAATAAAACAGCAGCGGAATGTAAATCTTGTGGGCTTCGTCACAGGCGTTGCCTGGGGGACTTCGTGAACCTAGAATCCTTCCTCGGGACCAAAGTCTTGGTCATTAAACACCACATCATTCTCTTGGCCTGAGCAGCAATATAAACCAACAGAAAAGCAAGTTTGAGTACAGTAGGTACTCAGCAAGTGTGGGAAAGTTATGTCATGAATGGCTAGAACAAGGAGAGGTTAGACTCATGGTTAAAGCACTACGCAATTATTACCTATCACCTTAGCTTATTAAGCACCTACATTACTACACAGGTGAAATGGATCCCAATCCCTCAACCCATCATTAATATCAAGTAACCATAACATCATATCCAATGTCAAGCTCCCCGCTTAACATCCACAACTTCCAAATTCATCATCCTCTAATCATGAATAAGTCCAAGCCGCTCTTGACCGTGAGCATGGCTGTCATGACAGTTTTGAATCTGTAGAGTTTGCACCACTGTACCCACATGTAGTGATTTCATCCCCCGTTGCCGGGTGGACTAAAAGAACCTCCATTATGCCAGTGGCCGCGAACCACATTCACACTTCCCAGGTGTGTAGCCAGGAGATCACTACGAAGCCTTTACAAAGGGATTCCCGACGAGCATGGGCCCACTGAGGTTTCACCCCTAACAACATACAAGAGGCTCCAACCCCGCTGCAGTGGCCCCCTCTTGAGCCTTGCGGTTCATATGGTAGTCCAACTGACACCTATTCCCCGCACCATCCAACACACCCATACTACGCCGGGGATACACCTAATTAATTGGCCAAGCTGCCACATCTCAGCATGTGGTTGGCACGGTAAAGCCAGGTTACATGCTCTATGAACCTGTCCTTAGGATCCAGGCAAGTACTAAACACAAACCCGAGTCTCGTGCACCAAGCACCAACCAAATTATCCAACTTGCCTCGATCCCTACCTCTACATAACTCATAATATCTCATTCAAGAGTAAGGCAAATAAATTGATGATCTCATATCCCAATTATCCCATTCTAAGCATGGCTAAGCATAAGCATATAAATAATTGACATGACAAAATAAATCCCAACCCAAGCTACAAGGAAACAAGGTAATGCAATTCTAGGGAAACTTCCTAGCATGGGTTTCATATTTCAATTGACAATGCAAATAATTCTATCTACACATCCTAGTATAGGATCAAAGTGGTCAAGGACACTTGCCTTCTTCCTTCTGCTCTGAGAATGCAAAGTCTTGGTCTTGGAAGGGGAGAACTTGCTCTGGGGAAGGTTCTACTCATTCCAATTCACATAGCAAAAGAAAACAACAATCCATAAGCCATAGTTCACACTTTCACTCATGCAAACCACACATACATACATATGGGAGTCATTCACGTTACTAAGTGTTGTGGTTATCCTAGATGTGTTGATTTTTGGCCTACATGCACGTTTAAACATATGTATATGATTTCTAACTTTTGTATTCAGATTTCTGTTTGCACACTATATATGAATTTCCAATTTAAACAAATTCTTTTATATTCAATTAATACACTTCTTAGCTACCAAGTTTGCATGGAAGACAATTTCCTACTCCAAATGGGTTTTCGGATCTTCTTCCAAATCCTAAACTGAAGTTTTTGGATTTGGAGACTTCATTTATCATTTTCTAATTATGCATACCTATTTTCCTATATTTTTCAGATTTATTTTCTATGCCTAAAAGTGAGTTTTAACATTAAATAGTAGGACATATCATCTAAACAGAATAGGTTCTGATCTAAAATATTAAATAATATATTTTTGAACATCTCCTCTGATGTGAACTAATTTAAATTTATTTTATCAGTTTTCAGAATTATTTCCTAGCCTAAAAATGTGTTTCAAGAACTAATAAATATGAACAACACTTAGGCAGATTTCATTTCAGCCTAAAATCTATTTTTAACTTATTCTAAAGTTTTCCAAGTTCTAGGAGAGTTTAAATTTGAATTTGCACATGTGTTTGCCTTACCTTTTAAATTTAAAACCTAGTCACATATTCAAATTTCTGAATTTAATATCATATAAGGTCAAAAAGGTAAATCCACCCTACTGCAGGGTCTAATTTACTATTTCATAAAATTTCAGGGGTCTAACTACTCATAACAGAGGGGGTTTCCTAATTTTTATTAAGTCCGGGGGCTAAAACTGATTTTTAAATGAATTTACACGAATTTCTGAAGTTCCAGGGGCTAGATCAGAAGTTTCCGGGGCTAGCTCGTGTTTTCCGAGATCCCCAGGGGGTAGCGCGTAAGAATCCCGGCCTTATAACGCGGGGCTGATGTGGACCGTCCGATTTAAAATAGACGGCTCAGATTAGATCGCCGAACCGGTACGCGCGGGTTTTAATTCTACCGTGCGATTTAAAATAGACGGCCCTCAAGGGGCCACGTCGCCCTGACCGCAACCAGCCCGCGCGCGTGGCGGCGCGCGGCGGCGGGGGTGGCGATCTCGCTGGTGCAGCCTCGGCTTTCGCCGCTACACGTTAGAACTCGCATCTTTTTGCATGGATCGGCTGCGGAGGGGTAGGGGATGCTCACTGAGGGGTTTTCTAGCACTCGGAGGCCCTGGAAGTCGGTCGGCGGCGAGCTTCAACGGCGACGATCTTCGGTGCACGTCGGGGTGGCTGTTGGGGCGCAAGGCACGTCGTTTCCTTCACCTACAGGGGTCCCCGGTGGCGGTGGAACCTGATCAGCATGTTAGATCAGGAAATTTGAGCAAGGATCGACGGAAATTGGCTGTAGAATCTTCGGTTCTCACCGGAGAGAAGAACGGCCGATCGGGGGGGGGGGAACAAAGCGATGTCGGCGTTTATATAGGCGAGGGAGGGTGGCGGTCTGTTGAGATAGATTTGGGGGCGTCCGGGACCCGAAATTGGCTGAGGGAGCGGGTTTCCGGAGTTCGGTTGCGATCGAGCACGGGGGGGGGGGGTCCGGGTCGGTTGGCGCGTGAGAGGTGAGGGATGACACGCGGGCCCCACGTGTCAGTGAGAGGAAGAGAGAGGCGCGGGTTTGGGGCTGGCGCGGGGAGATAGTGGGCCGGCTGGCGGGTTTCGGCCCACTGCCCGGTTGGGGTTTTCTTTTTCTTTTTCCTTTCTTTTCTGTTCTGATTTGAATTTGAATTCCAGTTTGAATTTAAATTTCTGCACCACATGCAATACGTCCAAAATTTTTTAAATTCCCCTCTTTAGCAGGTTTTGGGGTGTTACAAATATGCTATGTAGCCCACAACAAGGTAGGTATATAAAAAGGCTTATTGCAGAAAGCAAAATTATTTATAAAAACCACGATAAAACAACAACTTATCTTTCAGTGAAAGTAATCCCAACATGTATTAAAATACCAATCATACCTCCATTATATTCATTACCTTCCATGTCCCAACCAGACATTAATCAACCTCATTCTTGCTCATGAATACCTTCTAGTATTCGCTACCATCTCATCTCGTAAACAGTTCCGTCTAACATCGAGACCAATCTCGTTGCCATGACTCAACAGTCATGCAACCAATCTTATCACCCAGACTCAACAGTCCCAAAAACCAAACCAAAACTAAACCATAACCATCCATCTAATCATGGAAGTTGGCCAGGCGCTCGTGACTGTAAGCTCGTCTATCATGATAGTTTTAGACTCTGCAGAGGTTGTACCATTTTACCCACAAGTTTGTGATTTCGTCACCCGTCAGCGACTGCAGAACCTCCATTCTACCAGTACACAACCGTCGGTATATGGTCAAGAGATCACAAAATAGCCTTTACAAAGGGGCTACTAGATGTATGGACTCACTAAGGTTTCACCGACAGGCTAGAATCTCCAATTCTCCCACCCACGGGCCCCCTCATGTGACATGCAGTTCCCAGGGAAGTCCTCACTCGACTCCCATTCCCCATGCCCTCCTCAGTCCATAACAATCTAGCAACTTACCTAATTACTCAGCTAAGCCGCACCCATACTTGGCCTTGTGGTGGCACTGTTATCCTTGCATGTGCTCGCATGAACCGGTCCTTAGATCTACGGCAAGTAAAGCACCATCTCATGCTACCTCATTCACAAACCCGGCTTGTCTAGATCTCCCTCCGATCCATGTTCATTAACAACATCAGTTTCTTATTATCATTACGAGTACAGTTAGCTAGACACATCTATCTCGCTTCCCAATCACATGGACTCAGTGAAGCATAAAAGTAAAACCATACCCGACTCATAGACTTCCCTGGTGACAAGGGTGGTTTAACCAAAACTAGTAAACTCCTATAAAAGGGTTTCACATCTTGTTTGACTCAGCACACACACCTTTTCGCAAAACAAAACAGTTTTCCAAAACATAAGATCAATATGGTCAAGGGGCACTTGCCTTGTTATGGCGGTTCCTGTTGCTCAGAATCTTGTTGTTGTAGTCCGTCGTAGGTAGCTCCCTGAGCTTGTCCTTCTTTACACGATCACGCACATACAAGATCCACAGCAATCAATATCATGCATAAACTTTACTTTAAGATGCAATGATGTATATGCATGTTAATCCTATGGTGCAGTTTTTATTAGATCGGTTTGTTCATGTTGTAGCATGGATTGCATGGTTTTATGATGAACAGAGGTGTTCAGATCAAATGTGGACGTGGCGATGATCTTGTCTTTAGATCAACCCGATCAACAAGTGATCTGTCCACGAGAAAGTTTCTGTTCGTAAGCGAATCGAAGAATAGATGCAAAGAAAACACGATGATGACATAAGGTAGTACTGGAGACCTACCTTACGTTCTTCTTGGTCTCGGGGTCCTTCTCTTAGCAAGATAGATCGTTGGGGCTCTCTTCCGGCGATCTCCCTCGACTGAACTCCGGCGAAGGATTTATTCGGCGAGTTGTGGCTAGGGCTCTAAGTTGTCGGCTCAGGAGTTGGAAAAGAAGTTTGTGGTTTCGACCAAAGGTTCTGGGTTCTATTTATAATTGGGAGGAGAAGAGTCCTAATCTGATTGTATTTCGAATAAGAGTCCTATTCAAACTGTCGTTGAATCTTAATAACTTATCTTTAGTTGATTTGGTGCGGTAACTGTAAGGGCCTCAGTTTTTGACACACATTTGCAGTGTTCATCACCACACCACACACCTCATTTGAGGAAGAATGATGAACACAAATGAAGAGCAAGTAACAATTATCAACATGCTCATTAGAGAACAAACTTACACATTGCAAAAGTGGTATTTCCCACATGTGATATAGATGGGCTGGACATATGAAAACTCCTACACTTTACTAAGGATGTCCCTGCCAAGTTTCACCCAAATTCAAAACCTTTTTGAGGTCAGTTTGGGTATAGTTAGGAAGAGGGCAGTTTGAAACCTTATTCAAATTCAAACTGTTTTTATCCCATGAATTTAAAAGTGGAAGGCATATTCTTACTCAGCACATTTTTGTGAGCTCACACACCAATTTTCACTCCATTTGGAGTTGATCTTGACATGAGCTAAGTTGGAGAAATTCAAACTTTATTTGAATTACAAACTGAACTTGTGCTGAAATTCATTCAAACCAAACCTCATTTGAACTTTGATCAATTCAAATGGCTCATGGGTGAATAATTTGAATTGCCAAGGGTAGTATGGGGTTCACTGTTTACAACAGTGATTAGGAGTAAATTTCAGAGGTTAAAACTGGAGGTGGGACCCACATGTCAGCCACTGCTCAGATCAAATCGACTGAGACTTTTTCACTCGGGTCGCCGAGCCGCAGCGGTGATCGCCACCGAGGCCAGCCGCCGCGCCACCAGCTGCTTGCCCACGCGCGGGCGTGAGGCGGTGCACAGCCTTCTTAAGGCGCCTGCCCCCTCCTCGGCCGAGGTACCGCCGTTCTTCCCCACAAGAACTCAGCGCCGGCCGAAAACTTCCGCAGCTCGGACTTGATCGGAGGACGCCGATCGCAGCTCCCTCCTTCCACTCCAGAGCCCCAGCAAGGTACTAGAGACCTTCCTCCGTCTTTCCCGTTGCTAGAATTCGGTTGAAACTGATTGATATCGGCTGTGCCGAAAGATCAAATTCGGGACTTGGAACCGCCGCACCTCGGGCTCTCGTGGACAGCCCAACCAGGGCGTTGTCACAACCGAGCCAAGGCACCCTTGGACGCGCGGGTGACCGGTGCTGCTCATCCCCGAGCCACAGCTCGAGTGGTTGCTCACCGGCGGCGAATTTCCACTTTTCCCCTTTCTGTGTGCAGAACGTCCTTCGGGTACGATTCTGTTTAATTCGTGCTCTAGAAAGGATTAGAGGGCCTCAGGCCACTCTCACACGAGCTAGACACGGTAACGCACAAGTTGCCTTCACAACTCTGGGCCGGAGAACCTCTGTGCCCGGCGTAATTTGAGGTCTACTAATGGCGGAACGAACGGGCGGCATCGGGCGCACGGTGAGGACCTATTTCGGGCCTTCCCTGAGCTGCCTCGAGCTCATGTCGACCTTCTCTGAGGTCCACTGATGCTCCCCGACCGATTTCCCAAGTAGCTGAGGTGCTAGAGAAGTCAGCCGACATGGCCGAAGTCATTATGAGGTGGCGGCTCGTCGCCGACCATGCTCCGGCCGTTGTCATGAGCAGCTGACCCTCGGATCCTGTTCCCCGAGTAAAAGTAGGCAGGGGCGGCCAGGATCGAGAAGTTTGGAGCTGTACAGCAGCCGGCGGCAAGCTCTACGGCGAGATCCCTCGGCGGCGGGGCGCGGGTGTCGCGAGGTTGAAGAAGGGGGTGGACCCCAGCTGTCAGCGGGAGATATTTTGAATCGGGATCCGGCTGAGGCCGGGATCGGGTGTGCTGGCGCGTAAAATCATTGTGGGCCGCGGTGTGCTGTCGCCTCGGCGTGCGACGCGTGTCCCCTGGGCCCACGCGCGAGTTTAAACTTTTCCCCGATTTTCAGATTTTCTTCAAACTTCAAATCCTCATAACTTTGGCTAGAAAGCTCCAAATTTAGTGAACAAAATTTTGCTGGATTCAGCTCTCTGAGTACTTTCCAGAAAATCAAGTTTCATTTCATGAAATTCCTTATTTCTCCAGAATTAATTCCTCAAATTTTAAACTGTTAGGAATTTTAACTGGAAGATCCTTTGGGGGAAAATCCTGAAATTTTGCTGGGATGTTCACCAAAATATCCCTGAACTACCATAAAAATTTCAGATCCATTTGAGCTCATCTGATCCACCTAATGGTGTGATTAGTGAAACTGTTCCAGAGAAAATAGAAAATGTTCAGAAACATTTTCAGAATTTTCTCTGAAATTGTTTAGCTCATATCTTTAGTTAGGGACTTCCAAATTAAGTGAGACCAAATCCATTAGAACCCTCTGAAAATCCAGTTTTCAGAAAGTCATAGTTTGTTTCATGAAAATTCCTAGAACACCCTAAAAGTTCCAATTAAGGTCAAGGACATAATTAATTGTGGAGGGCTCAAATGTGCTTTGCTGCAACTAAAACTTGATCAAGTCTCTGTTTAGGTTGTAACCAAGCCATAGTAAAAGTTTCACAGTCATTAGGTCTGTCTAGCAAGGGTTATAGACTTCACAACTTCAAAGTTAATACAAATGCATTTAAATTGATACATATGTTTCTTATATCATGTAGTCGCTAAGGTCGAGGAGGAACCCGAAGTCCTAGACTTCGTTACTCTGGAGGAACAGCTAGCCTACGACCAAGAGCAGCAAGGCAAGCTCCGGTTTGCATTAACCTTTTTACAAATTTTTATTGTTTTGAGCACATACTTGTTTCCTTTATTCTGTGCATTAGAGTCTTGTTTGGAAGCCCCACTGCATAGCCAAGAGAACCATGGGTTGGGTTTAGGATTGCAAACCCCGTTAGCCACTGCATTTCTAGGATAGAGTAGGATTCGGTACAAGTCGAGTAGTTGGAACTACTCGCGAGAATAGGCTAGAGGCACATTGCTCGGGTAGAGATAGCACATGATACACATGGCAAGAAAATGAGACCGAGCGGAGAGTAAGGGCAGCAGGACTTTGGGGCCTGTGTGCTGTAGCTCCGCTTGTGTCGATTGAGGACCGAGCCGTGTGCGGGCCTGTTGAACAAGCTAGAACAGTACCGAAGACCTACCGGCTATATGGGAACCGGGAAACTGATGTAACTCGGGTAGCTGGTTATTGAGGCATTGCCCGTCGTTCAGAGGGTAGGTTGAGAGCTCGAGGTGTAAATCGGCTGGCGGCACGGAGATGCGCGTGCAGAGACCTCTTGCTCGGGACGATGGGACCGGTTCAATATTTGGCTAACGGGTGAAAGGTAGTCGCGTACGGCGTCCGTGATGGTTGTTGTAGGCAACATCGAGTACGGGCATACGTGACAGGTTGTTCGGGTAACCCTGCAGGTGTAAATCGATTATAATCGCCGTCCCTCGCGGTCATTGAGTACCACTTGTTCACTGTACCATGACGTAGAAAGAACAGGCTAGTTACATGTTAAAATGTTGCTGATTGAAAGCTGGACATTGATTGTTAATGATATGCTGTAGCTTAGAGCTAATTAAAGTTCTTTTCAACTTTGGGCAAAGTACATGAGAGAAATGCGTTTCTTGTTTGATTGCGGCTCTCTCATGTGCCTTAGCGTAAGGTTCTCCACAACCTGCTGCTAAAACTTGAAAGTAAGGTTCTACTAATTAGGCGAGTCCTTGCAAATGATTTTTACCTCATGCAACCCATTACACTCATGTAGAAGTTCCATGTTTAGGTGAGACGGGTCAGACTTGCTGAGCCTTCGTGCTCACTGCTTGTGTTTGAAGCTTTTGCAGAGTTCTATGAGGAAGGGACTCCCGAGGAGGAGACGGAACCCCAGGAGGGGAACCCCGTCGAGTGGGAGTCGTGCACGCCGCAGAGTTAGTGTGCGTGTGTGCTAGCAAGGACACGTTCGAGGGCTGAACGTGCACTTGATGCTTAGTCTATGCCCGCGAGTGTAGACTGAACTTAATTTCGCTGTAAACATATTCATAAACTTGTTTATGTAATAAAATTTCCGCTTCCGCTTTGTACCTTTGACGTGTGTTATACGGTGCTGTGCAACGCAGCACCCCTTATCGTGATCCTGGCTCGACAGGACCAATGGGGTCGTGTCAGTAACATTGTGGAATTCATGTCGGTTTCCTCCCCTACCAGTATTCCCACGCGTACAGAAGCAAAAACCGCTCCAGAACTTGTTACCTCCACGGTGATGAGCTCCGGAAGCTCCACGTGTCCATCAGGGGCCTAGTCTCCCTTTTCCGAAGAGACGAGCTCTGGTTGTGCCACGTGTCAAGCGAGCGAGACCTCCCTCTTTCTCAGAGGCGGGCTCCGCGTGTGCCACGTATCCTGGCGGTCGAGACCTCCTCTCTATTCGGAGGTGGCTCCATGAACACCACGTGTCAGTTTCCGGACCTCTTGTAACACCCCAAAATTTTGATTCAAAACCCTAAATTATGTTAAGAGGGGGATTTAAAAATTTTTGGACGTGTTGCATGTTTTGCAAAAATTCAAATTAAAACTGGAATTCAAATTAAACTCAAGTCAGAAAAGAAATAGAAAAAGAAAAAGAGAAAACAGAAAAAAAACGGCAAGTGGGCCGAAACTCACCAGCCGGCCCAGCCAGCGCCCGCGCCAGCCCACAGCCACGCGCGCTGCTTCCTCACACTGACAGGCGGGGCCCACCCGATCGTCGTCTACCTCACGCCAGCGCCGAACTCCCTCGCACCCGAATCAAAACCGATCGGGATTTCATCGTATCCCCGCTGAATTCTGTTCGTTGGCGACGCGGACATGATCTAAACCACCCCGCCGCCCTCCCCCGTCTATAAAAACCCCGGCATCGTTCTGTTTTTCCCCCACGATCTCTGATTTTTACTCTGGTGAGAACCGAGACTTCTCCGGCGAATTCTGGCCGATCTAAGCTCTGAAATTCCGATCTAACTCGCTGGTCTTGATCCACCGCCTCCGGGGAACCTTGCAGGTGCAGAAAACTCGGTGATTTGCGGTGTAAACACAGCGCCGACGAGCTTCGCCGTGGTTTCGCCTCGGACCTCGTCGCGGATCACCTTCCAGGACCTCCGAGCTCAAGAAAACCCCCGAGGTGAGATCCCCGACCTCCCTTCTACCGATCTATACAATAAGATCACAGTTCTAGGAAGAATTCTCGAAGATCCGAAAGTCTCCGGCGAGATCGCCGCTTCCCGCCGCCGTGCGCCGCCGGCAGCGCCGCCCGCGCTCGATCAGAGCGACGTGGCCGCTTGTGCGCCGTTTATTTTAAATCCCACGGTAGGGTTTAAACCCCCACGTACCGGTTCGATGTTATAATCTCGGCCGTCGGTTTTAAATCGGACGGTCCACATCAGCCCCGTGTTATAAAGACTGGAAATCTTACGTGCTACCCCCTGGGGTTCTCGGGAAATAAGAGCTAGCCCCAGAAACTTCTGATCTAGCCCCTAGAACTCCAGAAAATCATGTAAATTCATTTAAAAATCAGTTTTAGCCCCTGGACTTAATAAAAATTAGGAAAAACACCTCTGATAAGTGTAGCCAGACCCCTAGAAATTCTGAAAATAATATTATAGACCCTGTAGTGGGGTAAGTTTAACTTTTTAGCCCTGTTTAGTATTTAAATTAGGAAATTGAATATGTGGCTAGTGTTTAAAAATTAAAAAGTGGGACAAACATATTGTCATAATTAAATTAAAAAACTTTCTCAGTATTTAGAAAACTTTGGAGTGAGATAAAAACATAGTTTGGGCTGAATTGAATCTGTTTAATTTATTATTCACATTTAGGGACACATTTTTAAGTAATGAATAGTTTTAGAAAATAGGGAAAATAATTGTGAAATAGTTTACATCTGAGGCAAAGGTCAAAATATGTTATTAAATTATTTAGGACCAGAACCTATTCTGTTTAGATGAAGTGTATTACTATTTTCATAATAAAGTACACATTTATGCATAGGAAAAATAAATCTGAAAATATAGCAACTAGTAAATGATAAATGGAGTTTCTAAAATCTAAAGAATTCAGTTTAGGGTTGGTAGAAATTCTGAAGGCACATAGGGAGAAGAAAAATACCTTTCATACATATTTGGTAGTAAAAAGGTGTAGTAGTTGAATCTAAGGAATTTATTTAAATTGGAAACTCATATATATATAGTAGGTAAGTATAAATGTGAACACAAAAGTAGGAATCATATACACATGATTAAAAGTGCATGCAAGCCACAAATCAACACACATAGAGTAACCACAACACATATAATGGTGAATTACTTTCATGAATATGAATGTGTGGTTTGTATAAAGTGGAAATGTGAACTATGTCTTATGGATTGTTGTTTTTCTTTTGCTATGTGTGATGGTATGATATAGAACCTGCTCAAGAGCAAGTTATTCCTTTCCAAGATTAGGACTACCCATTTCAAGAGCAGCAGGAAGGAGGCAAGTGTCCTTGACCACTTTGATCCTATACTAGGATGTGTAGATAGAATTATTTGCATTGCCAATTGAAAATATGAAACCCATGCTAGGAAGTTTCCCTAGAATTGCATTACCTTGTTTCCTTGTAGCTTGGGTTGGGATTTATTTTATCATGTCATTCATTTACATGCTTAAGCTTAGCCATGCTTAGAATGGGATAATTGGGATATGAGATCATCAGTTTATTTTACCATACTCTTGAATGAGATATTGTGAGTTATGTAGAGGTAGGGATCAAGGCAAGTTGGATGTTTTGGTTGTGTGCTGGGTGCACGAGACTCAGGTTTGTGTTCAGTACTTGCCTTGATCCTAAGGACCGGTTCATGGAGCATGTTACCTGGCTTTACAGTGCCAACCACATGCTGAGATGGGGCAGCTTGGCCAATTAATTAGGTGTATCCCCGGCGTAGTATGGGTGTGTTGGATGGTGCGGGGAATAGGTGTCAGCTGGACTACCATATGAACCGCAAGGCTCAAGAGGGGGCCACTGCAGCGGGGTTGGAGCCTCTTGTATGCTGTTAGGGGTGAAACCTCAGTGGGCCCACGCTCGTCGGGAATCCCTTTGTAAAGGCTTCGTAGTGATCTCCTGGCTACACACCTGGGAAGTGTGAATGTGGTTCGTAGCCACTAGCATAATGGAGGTTCTTTTAGTCCACCCGGTAACGGGGGATGAAATCACTACATGTGGGTACAGTGGTACAGACTCTGCAGAGTCAAAACTGTCATGACAGCCGTGCTCACGGTCAAGAGCGGCTTGGACTTATTCATGATTAGAGGATTGATGGTTTTGGAAGTTGTGATGTTAAGCGGGGAGCTTAACATTGGAAACGATGTTATGGTCAAGATGATGGGATGGGAAATTGGGACCATTTCACCTGTGTAGTAATGTAGGTGCTTAATAAGCTAAGGTGATAGGTATTAATTGCGTAGTGCTTTAACCATGAGGTCAACCTCTCCTTGTCCTAGCCATCCATGATATAATTTTCCCACACTTGCTGAGTACCATTGGTACTCAACCTTGCATATTTTGTTGGTTTATATTGCTGCTCAGGTCAAGATAATGAGGTGGTATATAATGACCAAGACTTTGGACCCGAAGAAGGTTTCTAGGTTCATGGAGACCCCGGGCAAGGCCTGTGATGGAGCCCTCAAGAATAATTTTTCCGCTGCTAGTTTATTTACTTGTGATGAACTTATTATTGTCCATCGAGACATTCGCGATGTAAGACTTATTTATATTCGACACCTGGCTTGTAATAAATGATGCTTCACTATTTGTCATCACATGTATGAGAAAATGATCCTGGCATACATGTGATATTCACTTGGTTGTTCTTCGGAAAAACCGGGTGTGACAGAGGTGGTATCAGAGCCAAGGTTGCCCGTAGGAACCTGGACCTAGGTAGAAATGGACGTATTTAAGGGCTTTATTTTTTTAAAAATTATTTTTACAAGGTGTGTGTTGAAAAGTGCTATTTAATGAGTCACTTTCTTCATCTTACCCCAATTTTCATTCAAAATATGATTTTTGTTTAAAAAGTTTATCTAACCTAAGTTTAAATGCTTTTTGTTTTAGATGGTTCGCATGATTCGCACCGCTCGCAAGTCCACAGGAGGGAGAGTTCCTGTAGTTGCCCTTGCCGAAAGAGAGGAGAGCCGTCCGGTGACGTACCTTTCCTACGGATTGGCAGTAGGAGACTTGTTGCGCCGTCTTTGACGTGTGCTCGAAGCCGCCGGCAATACGGGCAAGCTAATCATCCACTATAACTCCACCAGGACCATCCGTGAGAAGAGGGAAGAATGGAGCTCAGAGATGAGGATTATACACGAAAATCAGCTGCTTAAGATTCATCACTCTCCAGCTTGTAGAGCGACACAGGTCGATGCGGAGAAAGATGTCACCTGGGAGGCCATCACCTGCTAGAGTCACATCTATCGTCGCCACATGGACAAAACTGAGTACATGTATGTCCTCCAGCGTGAGAGTGGTACCACGGAGTACAAGTACCCGCCGGTGCAGCAAGGGACTTCCCATGAGCACATGGACTTGTGCTTGGAAGATGCTTCTATGCTCAGCACTCGACTGCAGGAGTGTCAACAAGAGCTTCAGGATGTCTGGGACACCCTGAAGGAAACGGAGGCGTTGCTGCGAGCCTGCTTAAGGGCGAGAGAAAGAGGAGATGGGAATGAACTGTGTGTCACCGCGAATGATACATGGACTCCTGACTCCCCAGATCGCCGGGCGATCAGGCGTCATCGCACTTCCCCACCAGCAGCCTCCCCACCCAAAGCAGAGTCAGAAGGCAGCCGAAATGATGAGGAAGATCCCGAGGAGCCAGCTCAAGAAAACGAGTAGTGTAGAGTCCTTCCCTTAGTTAGAAGGATGTCGAGTAGTCGAGTCGTTACGTAGTTAATGGTGTGTTAATGCTGTGTGTGTGATGTGAGTTGTGGAAGCCATGAGCAATTGTCCACAGCCTCGTCTTCAGATTGTTTTGCTTTGGTGTGTGAACCCACATGAAATAATATTGCATTTATTTTTGTGTGAGAAGTGAACCCTTAGAGAAGTATAACAAAGCCTCAACACTTCAAAGTACAAACAAATGAAAGTAGTAAGATGATACCAAATGCTTTCAAATTAACATTGGTTGATTCTACCAGATGGCCGGAAGAGGAAAAGGACGTGCTGCCAACCCCGCCAACAACAACGATGAGGCATGCAACCCTCATCTTTCTGGAGGCCAGGACCGGGGTGGTCGCCGTGAAGGAGTTGATCCCCTCCACCAAATGCTGGAGAATCAGAATCAGCTCATCCAGAACTTGACTCAAGTGGTGGCCAACTTGCATCAAGTTCCACCTCCACAAGCTGCACCACGCCAACCAAGGTTGAGTGAGTTTATAGGAACTCAACCTCCAAAGTTTGCAAGTGCTGCTGAACCTCTGGAGGCAGATGATTGGCTGAAGACCATTGAAAGTAAGATGAGGATCATACAGTGCCAAGGGTATGAGAGGGTGCTGTTTGCTTCTCATCAATTGCATGGACCTGCTGCTGATTGGTGGACCGCCTACGTGGCCGCCCATCATGACTCTGAGAACATCACTTGGGAAGAGTTCAAGCGTAGCTTCCGCAACCATTACATCCCAAGAGGTGAACTCAAAAACAAGAGGAAGGAGTTTTGGGGGCTGCAGCAGGGAAACATGTCGGTGAGGGAATACCTCACTAAATTTACTCAACTATCCCGTTGTGCCCCATGGGACATAGAGACTGATGAGCAGAAACAAGATTTTTTCGTGGAGGGACTTACCGCAGAAATGCAGTGTGCAATGTCCTCAAATGAGTATGAAAGCTTCCAAAAGATGGTGGACAGAGCGTTTGTGGTAGAAAGGAAGCTAAAGGCCTTGGGAAATGAGAATAAGAGGAAGGCCGGGTGGTCACATCAAGCCTCAGGGAGCAACACCCGCCCACGTCTGATGCAGCAACCAGCAGGGCAGACGAATCGTGCTGCGGTACCCTACTCAGCACCAAGAGGGTACAACCTGAACTACAGGCCTCCGGCAGCACCAGCAAAGCCACAACGTCAGTTTGTACAGCAGCCTCGCCCCGCATATCCACCTCGACCAGCAGTACAAGGACCCCCAAACCAACCCCAAGACAACAAAGGCCAGGCAACTAAGGTTGGAGTGCAATGTTGTAACTGTGGTGAAGTGGGTCTCTATGCCCATAAGTGCCCAAAGAAGATGCCCGCGCAGCCACAACAACAGAATGTGATGCGAGGACGGGTGAACCACGTCACTATGGAGGAAGCGCAAGAGGCACCCGACGTGGTAGTTGGTAAGTTTCCTGCCAATTTACACCTTGCAACCCTGCTGTTTGATTCTGGTGCTACCCACTCGTTCATTGCTTAAGGGTTTGTTAAGAAGCATGACCTAGCAACAACACAAATGAACCATATGCTAGCTGTAAACTCTCCCGGGGGAGAAATAAGGACAAGACAAGTGTGTCCCAAAGTGAACCTAGACATTAATGGGGTAGTGTTTACTGCTAACCTCATAGTGATAGATTCCCAAGGGATCGATATTATTTTGGGCATGGATTGGTTGACCAAATATAAGGGGATCATTCATTGTTCGACCAGAACGGTGGAACTAACTCACCCTAGTGGCACAAGAGTAAAGTTCATAACAATACACGAGCCTAGGAGGGACATTAAATTAAATCAAGTTGAGGTGAAAGTTGAGGAAATCAGGACCATCAGGGAATATCCAGATGTTTTTCCGGAGAAGTTGCCAGGTATGCCTCCCGATCGTGAAGTGGAATTCGCAGTTGAGCTAGTGCCTGGAACAGCCCCGATATACAAGAGACCTTATCGGATGGACTCCAAGCAGCTGGAAGAACTCAAGGATCATTTGAGAGAATTGTCGGAGAAGGGGTATATTCGTCCTAGTTCCTCACCATGGGGAGCTCCGGTGATATTTGTGCCCAAGAAAGACGGAACCCAAAGGTTATGCGTGGATTACCGTGCTTTGAATGAGGTAACCATCAAGAACAAGTACCCATTACCTCGCATTGAAGACTTGTTTGATCAGTTGAGGGGAGCTTGTGTGTTCTCAAAAATTGATCTCAGGTCGGGATACCATCAACTCAAGATAAGGCAATCTGATATTCCAAAGACAGCTTTCGTATCTCGGTACGGACTGTGTGAATACACTGTCATGCCTTTCAGGCTTACTAATGCCCCGGCATACTTCATGTATCTCATGAACAAGGTATTCATGGAATATCTAGACAAATTTGTGGTGGTTTTCATAGATGACATTCTCGTCTTCTCCAAAGATGAAGAAGAACATGAGAAACATCTAAGGTTGGTGTTGCAGAGGCTAAGAGAACACCAACTATATGCCAAGTTGAGCAAGTGTGAGTTTTGGCTGAAGAAAGTTCCCTTCTTAGGACATATAATCTCGGAGGGAGGAATCTCCGTAGATCCCGCCAAAATCGAGGATATCCAGAAGTGGAAGACTCCTGAAAATGTCGGGGAAGTTCGAAGCTTCTTGGGATTGGCTGGATACTATCGACGGTTTATTGAGGGATTCTCCAAGATCTCGAGACCTCTCACTAAACTGTTGGAGAAGGGAATCACATTCACATGGACGCCGCAGTGCGAGAAGAGTTTTTAGGAGTTAAAGGAAAGATTGACAACAGCCCCAGTGCTGGTTATGCCAGATATGCAAAAGAGCTTTACGGTGTACTGCGATGCCTCTGGAAACGGGTTGGGATGTGTTCTCATGCAAGAAGGGCACGTCGTGGCTTATGCATCTCGACAGCTCCGGAAGCACGAGAAGAACTATCCTACACATGACCTAGAACTAGCCGCAGTGGTACACGCGTTGAAAATTTGGCGGCACTATTTGATGGGGAAGAGGATCGAGATATATACGGATCATAAGAGTTTGAAGTACATTTTTACACAGCCAGATCTCAACCTCAGACAAAGGAGATAGTTAGAGCTAATCAATGACTTTGATGTGGGCATCAACTATCATCCTGGGAAAGCAAACGTCGTGGCCGATGCTTTAAGTCGGAAAATGCAAGTCAATAAGTTGAGCTTAAAAGACCTGCCTGCAGAATTGAAGGACGAGGTTATAAGGCTCAATCTATGTCTAGTAAATAGTGGTGAAGCCATCGCCATGGAAGTGGACTCCACACTAGAGCGAGACATACGCGAGGGTCAAAAGAATGATGAGAAGTTACAAGAAATCAGGCAACTCATCAAGGAAAATAAAGCTCCAGGTTTCAGAAAGGATGAACAAGGTACGGTGTGGCACGGGAAAAGGATCTGTGTGCCTGAAGTAAAGGAGATCCGTGAATTGATTTTGATGGAGGCTCACGATTCTGACTATTCCATTCATCCTGGGAGTACGAAGATGTACCAGGACCTCAAGGGCAGGTATTGGTGGTATGGCATGAAGCGAGATGTCGCGGAACATGTTGCCCTATGTGACACATGTCAGTTGGTGAAAGCAGAACATCAACGACCCTCGGGATTATTGCAACCACTCAAAGTGCCTGAATGGAAATGGGAGGAAATCAGCATGGATTTCATCGTGGGATTGCCTAGGACCCAATCAGGATATGATTCGATATGGGTCATCATTGATAGGCTAACAAAGGTAGCTCACTTCATCCCCGTGAAGGAAAGCTACAGCGGATCCAAATTGGCAGAGTTGTACATGTCAAGGATCGTGTGTTACCATGGAGTGCCAAAGAAGATTGTATCGGATCGAGGGGCACAGTTCACCTCTAGGTTCTGGCAGAAGTTGCACGAAACCATGGGAACCCATCTGAACTTTAGTTCTGCCTATCATCCCCAAACTGATGGGCAGACGGAAAGAACCAATCAGATCCTTGAAGATATGCTAAGGGCATGTGGACTCAAAAACAATAGGAGTTGGGACAAGAACCTACCATATGCGGAGTTTTCCTATAACAACAGCTATCAAGCTAGTATGAAGATGTCACCGTTTGAAGCCTTGTACGGGAGGAAGTGCAGAACTCCCCTATTTTGGAACCAAACGGGGGAATGTAAAGTGTTTGGTCCAGAAGTACTACAAGAAGCCGAGGCGAAGGTAAGAGAAATTCGCAACAATTTGAGGATAGCACAGACACGCCAAAAGAGCTATGCCGATGTACGAAGAAGAGAGCTCGTTTTCAACGTGGGAGACTATGTCTATCTCAAGGTGTCCCCTATCAGAGGACTTCGTCGGTTCAAGGTGAAAGGGAAGTTGTCACCTCGATACATCAGACCCTTTCAAGTTCTGGAAAGGAAAGACGAAGTGGCGTATCAACTAGAATTACCGGCTCGTCTATCGGATGTGCACGATGTGTTCCATGTGTCACAACTCAAGAAATGTTTGAGGACGCCTGAAGAGGTGTTACCCATGAATGAAGTGGACGTAGCTGAGGATTTGTCATATGCCGAGCAACCATACAAGATTTTGGAGACGATGGAACGACTCACCAGAAATAAAAGAATCCGGATGTGCAAGGTGCAGTGGAAGCATCACTCATAATAGGAAGCCACCTAGGAGCGGGAAGATGAGCTCAAGGCACAATTTCCGGAATTGTTTTCTTAGAAACACCAATCTTGAGGACGAGATTTCTTTTAAGGGGGGGTAGAGCTGTAACACCCCAAAATTTTGATTCAAAACCCTAAATTATGTTAAGAGGGGGATTTAAAAATTTTTGGACGTGTTGCATGTTTTGCAAAAATTCAAATTCAAACTGGAATTCAAATTAAACTCAAATCAGAAAAGAAATAGAAAAAGAAAAAGAGAAAACAGAAAAAAACCGGCAGTGGGCCGAAACCCACCAGCCGGCCCAGCCAGCGCCCGCGGCAGCCCACAGCCGCGCGCGCTGCTTCCTCACACTGACAGGCGGGGCCCACCCGATCGTCGTCTACCTCGCGCCAGCGCCGAACTCCCTCGCACCCGAATCAAAACCGATCGGGATTTCGTCGTATCCCCGCTGAATTCTGTTCGTAAGTGACGCGGACATGATCTAAACCACCCCGCCGCCCTCCCCCGTCTATAAAAACCCCGGCATCGTTCTGTTTTTCCCCCACGATCGCCGATTTTTACTCAGGTGAGAACCAAGACTTCTCCGGCGAATTCTGGCCGATCTAAGCTCGGAAATTCCGATCTAACTCGCTGGTCTTGATCCACCGCCTCCGGGGAACCTTGCAGGTGCAGAAAACTCGGTGATTTGCGGTGTAAACACAGCGCCGACGAGCTTCGCCGTGGTTTCGCCTCGGACCTCGTCGCCGATCACCTTCCAGGACCTCCGAGCTCAAGAAAACCCCCGAGGTGAGATCCCCGACCTCCCCTCTACCGATCTATACCATAAGATCACAGTTCTAGGAAGAATTCTCGAAGATCCGAAAGTCTCCGGCGAGATCGCCGCTTCCCGCCGCCGTGCGCCGCCGGCAGCGCCGCCCGCGCTCGATCAGAGCGACGTGGCCGCTTGTGCGCCGTTTATTTTAAATCGCACGGTAGGGTTTAAACCCCCGCGTACCGGTTCGATGTTATAATCTCGGCCGTCGGTTTTAAATCGGACGGTCCACGTCAGCCCCACGTTATAAAGACTGGAAATCTTACGTGCTACCCCCTGGGGTTCTCGGGAAATAAGAGCTAGCCCCGGAAACATCTGATCTAGCCCCTGGAACTCCAGAAAATTATGTAAATTCATTTAAAAATCAGTTTTAGCCCCTGGACTTAATAAAAATTAGGAAAAACACCTCTGATAAGTGTAGCCAGACCCCTAGAAATTCTGAAAATAGTATTATAGACCCTGTAGTAGGGTAAGTTTAACTTTTTAACCCTGTTTAGTATTTAAATTAGGAAATTGAATATGTGGCTAGTGTTTAAAAATTAAAAAGTGGGACAAACATATTGTCATAATTAAATTAAAAACTTTCTCAGTATTTAGAAAACTTTGGAGTGAGATAAAAACATATTTTGGGCTGAATTGAATCTGTTTAATTTATTATTCACATTTAGGGACACATTTTTAAGTAATGAATAGTTTTAGAAAATAGGGAAAATAATTGTGAAATAGTTTACATCTGAGGCAAAGGTCAAAATATGTTATTAAATTATTTAGGACCAGAACCTATTCTGTTTAGATGAAGTGTATTACTATTTTCATAATAAAGTACACATTTATGCATAGGAAAAATAAATCTGAAAATATAGCAACTAGTAAATGATAAATGGAGTTTCTAAAATCTAAAGAATTCAGTTTAGGGTTGGTAGAAATTCTGAAGGCACATAGGGAGAAGAAAAATACCTTTCATACATATTTGGTAGTAAAAAGGTGTAGTAGTTGAATCTAAGGAATTTATTTGAATTGGAAACTCATATATATATATAGTAGGTAAGTATAAATGTGAACACAAAAGTAGGAATCATAGACACATGATTAAAAGTGCATGCAAGCCACAAATCAACACACATAGAGTAACCACAACACATATAATGGTGAATTACTTTCATGAATATGAATGTGTGGTTTGTATAAAGTGGAAATGTGAACTATGTCTTATGGATTGTTGTTTTTCTTTTGCTATGTGTGATGGTATGATATAGAACCTGCTCAAGAGCAAGTTATTCCTTTCGAAGATCAGGACTACCCATTTCAAGAGTAGCAGGAAGGAGGCAAGTGTCCTTGACCACTTTGATCCTATACTAGGATGTGTAGATAGAATTATTTGCATTGCCAATTGAAAATATGAAACCCATGCTAGTAAGTTTCCCTAGAATTGCATTACCTTGTTTCCTTGTAGCTTGGGTTGGGATTTATTTTATCATGTCATTCATTTACATGCTTATGCTTAGCCATGCTTAGAATGGGATAATTGGGATATGAGATCATCAGTTTATTTTACCATACTCTTGAATGAGATATTGTGAGTTATGTAGAGGTAGGGATCAAGGCAAGTTGGATGTTTTGGTTGTGTGCTGGGTGCACGAGACTCAGGTTTGTGTTCAGTACTTGCCTGGATCCTAAGGACCGGTTCATGGAGCATGTAACCTGGCTTTACAGTGCCAACCACATGCTGAGATGGGGCAGCTTGGCCAATTAATTAGGTGTATCCCCGGCGTAGTATGGGTGTGTTGGATGGTGCGGGGAATAGGTGTCAGCTGGACTACCATATGAACCGCAAGGCTCAAGAGGGGGCCACTGCAGCGGGGTTGGAGCCTCTTGTATGCTGTTAGGGGTGAAACCTCAGTGGGCCCACGCTCGTCGGGAATCCCTTTGTAAAGGCTTCGTAGTGATCTCCTGGCTACACACCTGGGAATTGTGAATGTGGTTCGTAGCCACTAGCATAATGGAGGTTCTTTTAGTCCACCAGGTAACGGGGGATGAAATCACTACATGTGGGTACAGTGGTACAAACTCTACAGAGTCAAAACTGTCATGACAGCCATGCTCACGGTCAAGAGCGGCTTGGACTTATTCATGATTAGAAGATTGATGGTTTTGGAAGTTGTGATGTTAAGCGGGGAGCTTAACATTGGAAACGATGTTATGGTCATGATGATGGGATGGGAAATTGGGACCATTTCACCTGTGTAGTAATGTAGGTGCTTAATAAGCTAAGGTGATAGGTATTAATTGTGTAGTGCTTTAACCATGAGTTCAACCTCTCCTTGTCCTAGCCATGCATGATATATTTTTCCCACACTTGCTGAGTACCATTGGTACTCAACCTTGCATATTTTGTTGGTTTATATTGCTGCTCAGATCAAGATAATGAGGTGGTATATAATGACCAAGACTTTGGACCCGAAGAAGGTTTCTAGGTTCATGGAGACCCCGGGCAACGCCTGTGATGGAGCCCTCAAGAATAATTTTTCCGCTGCTAGTTTATTTACTTGTGATGAACTTATTATTGTCCATCGAGACATTCGCGATGTAAGACTTATTTATATTCGACACCTGGCTTGTAATAAATGATGTTTCACTATTTGTCATCACATGTATGAGAAAATGATCCTGGCATACATGTGATATTCACTTGGTTGTTCTTCGGAAAAACCGGGTGTGACACCTCCCTTATCTTTGGAGGTGACTCCGGGTGTGCCACGTGTCCTGACAGCGCCAGACTTCCTTCCTTCTCAGAGACGAGCTCTCGAGGTTGACACGTGTCCAACAGTGACGGACCTCTCGGAGATAAGCTACGGAGGCGACACGTGTCCAATAGGACTGAACCTCCCGGAGATGAGCTCCGAGATCGACACGTATCCCGCGCGACTGGTCCTCTGTTTTTTCCGCGGTTAATAGCTCCTAAGGTGACACGTGTCCAGCGGGACTGTCCTCGCTTCTCCGCAGAGGCTAGATCCGGGGGCAACACGTGTCCCACAGGGTCGGGCTTCTCCACCTTTGTCGGGACGAGCCCCGAGCCTGCCACGTAGCCATTTTAGCGGCGGGAGTTGTCTTCGGTGCTCTTTGTGAACTGGATTTGGCTCCTTTTGGTATCTTTTTGATATTTTTTCTGTTTCAGCTTATTTTAAAACTCGTTCCACATGAAACATGAATACATGCAGAAACAAAAAATGAGGGTGTCACAAATCTACCCCCCTTAAATTGAATCTCGCCCTTGAGATTCGTTAGTAGAGAATAGATGAGGGAATTCTGCCTTGATGTCTTCTTCACGCTCCCATGTGGCTTCAACTTCGGTATGATGGCTCCATTGTACCTTGCACCAACGGATCACTTTGTTCCTCGTGACCCTTTCCTTTATATCCAAAATTTGGATGGGGTGCTCCACATAGGTCAGGTCCTCTTGAAGTTCAAGCTCTTCCATTGGTACTTGCTCCTCTGGCACTCTCAAGCACTTCTTGAGCTGGGATACATGAAACACGTCATGTACGTCGGAGAGGAATGTTGGGAGCTCTAGTTGATAGGCTACTTCTCGCTTGTCTAAAATCTTAAATGGTCCGATGCAGCGAGGTGCTAGCTTGCCTTTGACGCTGAAACGTCGTTGTCCTCGGATAGGCAATACCTTAAGGTATACGAAGTCTCCTACTCTGAAAGTCAACTTCCTTCGCCTATTGTCCGCATAGCCTTTCTGTCGTGACTGAGCAGCCTTTAAGTTCTCCCGTATCGTTTGGACTTGCTTTTCAGCTTCTTGTAGTACTTCGGGTCCAAACACCTGGTTCTCTCTGGTTTCATTCCAAAACAGCGGTGTTCTACACCGTCTACCGTACAATGCTTCGAAAGGCGACATCTTCAAGCTAGCTTGATAGCTGTTGTTATAGGATAATTTGGCGTACGGTAAACTCCTATCCCAACTACGCCCATGTTTCAAGGCGCAAGCTCTCAACATGTCCTCCAAAATTTGGTTTGTCATTTCGGTTGTCCATGGGTTTGTGGGTGATAGGCGGAGCTAAAATCCAGTCATGTATCCATAGCTTTCTGCAGCTTCCTCCAGAATCTAGAGGTAAACTGAGAACCCCGATCTGAGACTATCCTCCTCGGGACCTCATGACGGCACACGATCTACTCCATGTACAACTCGGCTAATTGTGCAACGTTGTACTTGGCCCTTACAGGGAGAAAATGGGCTGTTTTCGTCAATCGGTCCACGATAACCCAGATGGAGTCATAACCCGACTGAGTAAGTGGCAATCCGACGATGAAATCCATACTGATATCTTCCCACTTCCACTCGGGTACCTTCAAGGGTTGCAACAATCCAGCGGGTCTTTGATGTTCGGCATTTATCCGTTGGCATGTGTCGCATAGGGAAACGTATTCGGCTATGTCCCTTTTCATACCATCCCACCAATAACAAGTCTTCAAGTCCTTGTACATTTTGGTACTTCCGGGATGTATGGAATAGGGTGAAACATGTGCCTCTTTTAATATCATGTCACGGATGTGCTTCGTGTTAGGCACACAAATCCTATTTCCTAGCCAAAGCGTACCCTTCTAGTCTTCTTTGAAATCCTTCTCTATTCCTTGTCGGATCCTTTCCTTTATCTCCTTGATCTCCTTATCCGTTGCTTGGCCATCTCTTATCCCTTGCTCCAATGAAGAGTGGAGCTCCATCACTTCCATCTTGTTCAAGAATCCGAGGTGTAACCGTTCGATCTCCTTGCGTAGTTCGGGTGGTAGCTCCCGAACCGTGAGTAGGTGACATGCTCCCTTCCAGCTCAATGCATCAGCTACTACATTGGCCCTTACAGGGTGGTAGTTTATTCCAACATCGTAGTCTAGTATGAGTTCCAACCATCGACGTTGCCTCAAATTCAAGTCCGTTTGTGTAAATATGTACTTGAGGCTTTTATGATCCGTATAGATCTCGCATCGATGACCAAGGATATAATGTCTCCAAATCTTCAATGCATGCACTACGGCTGCTAGCTCCAAGTCATGTGTAGGATAATTAAGCTCGTGCTTCTTCAATTGTCGTGAGGCATAGGCTACCACTTGTCCTTCTTGCATGAGCACACATCCGAGCCCTTGCCTGGATGCGTCACAATATATGTCGAAGCTCTTGCTCACGTCCGGCAATACCAAAATTGGCACTGTGGTTAGCCTTTTTCTTGAGCTCCTCAAAACTTTCTTGGCATGCTGGTGTCCATTGGAAGGCTTTTCCCTTTGTTAGAAACTCCGTCATAGGCTTTGCTATCTTAGAGAAGTCCTTGATGAAGCGTCGGTAATATCCAGCCATCCCAAGAAAACTCCAAATGTCCTTCACATTTTGTGGTTGGTTCCACTTCAGAACATCTCCCACTTTCCCGGGATCAACCGATACTCCTTCCTCGGAGATAATGTGGCCTAGGAACGATATCTCCTTTAGCCAAAATTGACACTTGTTAAGCTTGGCATACAATTGATGCTCACGCATTTTTTGCAAGGTCAATTTCAAATGTTCTTCATGCTCCTCCTCACTTTTTGAATACACCATAATGTCATCGATGAAAACCACGACGAACTTATCCATGTACTCCATGAAAACCTTGTTCATAAGGTACATGAAGTATGCGGGTGCATTTGTTAACCCAAAAGACATGACGGTATATTCATACGAACCATACCGTGTTCGAAAGGCAGTTTTGTGTATCGAGGGCTTAATCTTCAGCTGGAAGTATCCCGACCGAAGATCAATCTTGGAGAACACTCGGGCTCCTTTCATTTGGTCGAATAGGTCTTCTGTACGGGGCAGAGGGTATTTGTTCTTGATTGTCACCTCGTTGAGAGACCTATAGTCCATGCACATCCTTTGGGTCCCATCCTTCTTGTCTACGAAGAGCACGGGGGCTCC
Organism: Neostapfia colusana; assembly: GCA_030760725.1. NCBI lineage: Eukaryota > Viridiplantae > Streptophyta > Magnoliopsida > Poales > Poaceae > Neostapfia > Neostapfia colusana. The sequence continues at coordinate 59,496,788 of JASWHV010000005.1, read as the reverse complement.
CCATGGTGACGAGCTGGGACGTATAAAACCCTTCTCCAACTGATCCTAAATTTGCTTTTTGAGTTCCACTAGTTCATTGGTGGGCATCCTATATGGTCTCTTTGCTATGGGTGCAGTTCCGGGTACCAAATCAATGGCAAACTCAATGTCCCGGTCAGGTGGCATACCTGAAAGCTCTTCTGGAAACACGTCCGAGAATTCCTGAACCACTGGAATGCTGTCCAATGTTGCTCCTTCGACGTGATTCAAAATTGCCCTTTCGGTTGTTTGTTGTGCTGACTTAAACTCGACACGAATACCGTGCTCGTTTGTCAACTGCACGCTCCTTTCAGCACATTGGATTACTCCATTGGGCTTGCTTAACCAATCAATGAGGTTGGCAAGGAAGTCTACCCCCTTATTTTAAGGCTTACATTCAAACATACTATATTAGTCCTCATCTCTCCACCGGGAGAATTATCTAACATAGCACATTTCAAGTGTGATATGGGTAGATTATGCTTGGCAACACACTTGGATGATATGAAGGAATGTGATGCTCCAGAATCAAATAAAATGGTGGCTGGGTTGGAATTGGCAAGGAACATACCAATTACAACGTCCTCAGCCTGTTGTGCTTCTTCAGCAGAGACATGGTTCACGTTGCCGCGGGCATAGTACTGCTGTCCACGGTTTCCTTGATTGTCCCCTCCGTTCGGTCGCGGGTTCTGCTTGGACACGTTGCCTTGCTGTCCAGGGCCTCTCCTCGGGCACTGGCTCGTGAAGTGTCCTGTTTCCCCGCATGCAAAGCATGCCCTGTTGCCTATGGCAGCAGGTACGTTGGGGTGGGGGTTTTGAACAGGAGCTCCCATGTTGGGTCAGGGCACAGGAGGCAAAGGCACACGAGGTGCTTGTGCAACGGATCGTTGCTGTGGTGGCTGACTAGGACGGTATGCAGGAGCGGTCGATCCATACTGTAGTGCAGCTGGGGGCATGTACCGAGGTCGTACGTTGCTCCCTTCAGGCTGGTATGGCATCTTCCTCTTGCACTCTCGCTCGATCTCTCGGATCTTGCTTTCAACCACTATAGCCTTGTCAACCAGCTTCTGGAAGCTCGAGCAGTCATTGTTGAGGAGTTGATCCTGGATCTCATTATTCAACCCTCTCATGAATAGGTACTGCTTCTGTTGGTCCGAGTTGACATCTTCGGGGGCATACCAGGACAGTTGCGTGATGTGACACCCTCAATTCTGTGGAAAACCACGGAACCGAGAACTGATGCATATGTGTGCCCAGGATGTTCATCACACATACACATATGTTCCACAAACTGAATTCGGAATATATATAACCACGAATAACAGAGTTCATTACAATGTTTCATGAGTCTTGGACTCATCCTCACAGTGGAAGTCTTATTTCTATGCAGCGGAAGTCTTTATTCTAATGCGGAAGCAATTCTAGGCAGCAATGGCTCTATCTCTACTCCATCCCCACAGGCAAGGTTGAGAACAGATCACACGCCTAATGCTCAACTTGGTCTTCATAGAAATCTTCTTCTGTTGCTGATGATAAAATAATAATGCAAGTTTGAGTACAATGATGTACTCAGCAAGTGCGGGAAAAATATGATATGAAGCTCACAACAAGGTAGGTATAAAAGGCTCATTGCAGAAAGCAAAGTTATTTATCAAAAGCACGATAAAACAGCAACTCATCTTTAAGTGAATGTAATCCCAACATGTATTAAAATACCAACCATACCTCCATTATGTTCGTAACCAGTCATCAATCAACCTTATTCTCGCTCACGAATACCTCCTCGTATTCGCTACCATCTCTGGAATACCATCTCGTATTCGCTACCATTTCATCTCATAAACAACTTCGTCTCCCACCGAGACCAATCTCGTTGCCATGACTCAACAGTCATGCAACTCATCTCATCACCCGGACTCAACAGTCCCAAAACCAAAACCATAACCAAACTATCCAAAACCATAACCAATAACCATATCCAATCACCATCCCCAGTAATCATGGAAGTTGGCCAGGTGCTCGTGACCGTAAGCTCGGCTATCATGATAGTTTTAAGACTCTGCAGAGTTTGCACCTCTTTACCCACAAGTTTGTGATTTCGTCACCCGTCGGCAACTGCAGAACCTCCATTATACCAGTAAACAACCGTCGGTGTATGGCCAAGAGATCACAAAATAGCCTTTACAAAGGGGCTACTAGATGTATGGACTCACTAAGGTTTCACCGGCAGGCTAAAATCTCCAATTCTCCCACCCACGGGGCCGTCTTGTGCCATGCAGTTCCCAGGGCAGTCCTCACTCGACTCCCATTCCCCGCGCCTTCCACGGTCCATAACAATATAGCAACTTACCTAATTACTCAGCTAAGCCGCACCCATACTTGGCCTTGTGATGGCACTGTTATCCTGGCATGTGCTCGCATGAACCGGTCCTTAGATCTACGGCAAGTAAACCACCATCTCATGCTACCTCATTCACAAACCCAGTCTTGCCTAGATCTCCCTCCGATCCATGTCCATTATTAACATCAGTTTCTCATTATCATTACGAGTGCAGTTAGCTAGACCCATCTATCTCGCTTCCCAATCCCATGGACTCAGCGAAGCATAAAAGTAAAAACCATACCCGACTCATAAACATCCCTGGCGACAAGGGTGGTTTAACCAAAGCTAGTAAACTCCTATAAAAGGGTTTCCCATCATATTTGACTCAGCACACACACCTTTTCGCATAACAAAACATTTTTTCCCAAAACATAGGATCAATATGGTCAAGGAGCACTTGTCTTCTTCTTGCGGTTCTGGTGGCTCTTGGATCTCGAAACCTTGTTGTTGCAGTTCGTTGTAGACAGCTCCCTGAGCTTGTCCTGATATACAGGATCACGCACATACGAGATCCACAACAATCAATATTATGCACAAACTTTTACTAGATGCGATGATGCATATGCATGCTATCCTATAATGCAGTTTTATTAGATCGGTTTGTACGTGTTCTTGCATAGTTTTATGATGAACAGAGGTGTTCGGATCAAATGTGGATGTGGCGATGACCTTGTCTTTTAGATCAACCAGATCAACAAGTGATCTGTCCACGAGAAATCTTCTATTCGAAAGGAATCGATGAACAGATGCAAAGAAAACACAACGATGTCGTAAGGTGGTATTGGAAACCTTTCTTACGTCCTTCTCGGTCTCGGGGTCCTTCTCTGACCAGACAGATCGTTGGTGCTCTCTTCCGTCGATCTTCCTCGACTGAACTCCGGCAGTGGCTTTCTCGGCGAGTTGGGGCTAGGGCATTAAGTCGTCGGCTCAGGAGTTGGAAAAGAAGTTTGTGGTTTCGGCCAAAGGTTTTGGGTTCTATTTATAATCGGGAGAAGAAGAGTACTAATCTGATTGTATTCCGAATAAGAGTCCTATTCCGATTGTCGTTGGATCTTAACAACTTATCTTTAGTTGATTTGGTGTGGTAACATTGTTGAATTCAGGTCGGTTTCTCCTCCGTACCGGTATTTCTACGCATACAGAATCCAAAAACCGCTCCAGAACTCGTTACCTCCGTGGTGATGAGCTCCGGAAACTCCACGTGTCCACCGGGCCTGATCTCTCCCTTTCCTCAGAGACGAGCTCTGGTTGTGCCGCGTGTCAAGCGAGCGAGACCTCCCTTCTCCTTTGGAGGTGTGCTCCGCGTGCGCCATGTATCCTGGCGGTCGGGACCTCCTCTCTATTCAGAGGTGCGCATGCCACGTGTCAGTGCCGGACCTTCCCTCTCTCCGGAGGTAGCTCCGGGTGTGCCACGTATGCATTTCGGACCTCCCTCTCTTCGGAGGTGAGCTCCGTGAATGTCACGCGTCAAGTAGCGCCGGACTTTCCTTTTTCCTCAGAGAAGAGCTCCGAGGTAGACACGTGTCCAACAATGTCGGACCTACTGGAGATAAGCTCCGGTGACGACACGTGTCCAATAGAACCGGACCTCTTGGAGGTGAGCTCCGAGATCGACACGTATCCCGCGCGACTGGTCCTCTGATTTCCACAGTGACTAGATCCGAAGGTGACATGTGTCCTGCGGAACTGCCTTTTCTTCTTCCGCAGAGGCTAGCTCTGGGGGCAACATGTGTCCCACAGGGTCGGACCTCTCCCCCTTTGCGGAGATGAGCCCCGAGCCTGCCACGAAGCCAGTTTTAGCGGCGGACCTCTCCCCACTTCGCAGGAATGAGCTCCGAACACGCCACGTGGCCAGCGGGCCTCGGAAGTTATCTTCGGCACCCTCTGTGAAATGGATTCGGCTCTTTTTTTGGCTATCTATTTTGATATTTTCTCTGTTCCCACTTCTTTTAAAATGTCTTCTCGACATGAAACATGAATACATGCAGAAACCAGAAATGAGGGTGTCACAAATCTACCCCCCTTAAATTGAATCTCGCCCTCGAGATTCGTTGGTAGAGAATAGATGAGGAAATTCTGCCTTCTCGGCTCTTGGTTGGGCTGACTCGAACCCGATACAGGTTCCGTGCTCGTTTGTCAACTGCACGCTCCTTTCGGCACATTGGATTACTCCGTTGTGCTTACTTAGCCAATCCATTCCGAGTATTATGTCAAACCCTTGGGAATCCAATACAATGAGGTTGGCTAGGAAGTCTACCCCCCTTATTTTAAGGCTTACATTCGGACATACTATATTAGTCCTCATTTCTCCTCCGGGAGAAATAACTAACATAGCAAACTTTAAGTGTGATATGGATAGATTATGCTTGGCAACATACTTGGATGATATGAAGGAATGTGATGCTCTAGAATCAAATAAGATGGTGGCTGGGATGGACTTGGCAAGGAACATACCAATTACGACGTCCTCAGCCTGTTGTGCTTCCTCAGCAGAGACATGGTTCATGTTGACGCGAGCATAGTTCTGCTGTCCCCAGTTTCCTTAATTGTCCCCACCGTTCGGTCGCGGGTTCTGTTTGGGCATGTTGCCTTGGTGTCCAGGGCCTCTCCTCGGGCTCTGGTTCGCGAAGTGTCCTGTTTCCCCACATGCAAAGCATGCCCTGTTGCCTACGGCAGCAGGTACATTGGGGCGGGGGTTTTGAACAGGAGCGCTCATGTTAGGTCGGGGCACAGGAGGCATGGGCACACGAGGTGCTGGTGCAATGGGTCGTTGCCGTGGTGGCTGACTAGGGCGGTATGCAGGAGTGGTCGATCCATACTGCGGTGCGGCTAGTGGCATGTACCGAGGTCGTACATTGCTCCCTTGGGGCTGGTATGGCATCTTCCTCTTGCACTCTCACTCGATTTCTCGGATCTTGCTTTCAACTACTATGGCCTTGTCAACCAGCTTCTGAAAGCTTACGTAGTCATTGTTGAGGAGTTGAACCTGGATCTCATTGTTCAATTCTATCATGAACAGCTATTGCTTCCTCTAGTCTGAGTTGACATCTTCGGGGGCATACCGGGACAGTTATGTGAACTTGTTGATATGCTCATTCACACTTCTCTGTCCTTGGCGGAGACCTTCGAACTCCTGCCTCTTGAGCATCATTACACCAACAGGGATGTAATGAGAGCGGAAACTTTCCTTGAACTCAGTCCAAGTGACCGTCTCCGGGTCGACATGAGCGTTGCTCAGGGCATCCCACCAGTCAGCGGCAGCTCCCATAAGTTGGTGCGACGCAAAGAGAACCTTCTCTCGGTCATTGCACTGCACTATGGCAAGCTTCTTCTCCATGGATTTCAACCAGTCGTCGGCCTCCATGGGGTCGTTAGCTTGAGCGAAGGTGGGTGGTCGAGTCCTCATGAACTCTCCCAACCTGTTATGAGCCGGCGGTGGTGGTGGCGGTGGTGCCGGAACGGGGTTGTTGTTGTTGGCCTGCAACTGACCCAAAGTTTGGATCATGGTTTGCATAAGTTGATTATCCATGGCCATCAACCGTTCCACGTGGTTCTCGCCAGCTCTGGGGTTAACAGGAACTTCATCGTGACCATCCTCTTGGTTGTCACGGATGTTCCTTCGGCCGGCGTTTCCTCTCACCATCTGTGAGACAGATCGAAATAGAATAGAAGATTAGAAAGTTAGGTAGATTACCTCAACTATATGCATCAAGGTGAGTTGGACTATATATATTAGCCCATATGAGGATGTGAACAAGTGCTGAGGCATCTCATACCTCTTTCTACTTATGTGTGGATATGGACAACGCTTTGAGACGTCCCACAACTCACACTAAGCACACAATCACAAACAATCATCACAAGGGCTCACACAACTCCTATTCAAGGATGGTTTCCTATGTCAAGGTAGTTTCAAGGCCAATATATGCATCCTAGGCTTGCATCCTATGGTCAGCGTGGCTTAGCTACCAATCTATGTCGGATACTAATCTGTGATTGTATCTAGGTGTGTAACCTACCATCAACCCATGGTTTTTGATACCAATCTGTATTTCCAATTTAGGCGTGTAACCCACCGTCAACCGTGGCTCTGATACCAATATGTGACGCCCTCAATTCTGTGGAAAACCATGGAACCGAGAACTGATGCATATGTGTGCCCAGGATGTTCATCACACATACACGTATGTTCCACAAACTGAATTCAGAATATATATAACCACGAATAACAGAGTTTATTACAATGTTTCATGAGTCTTGGACTCATGCTCACAGCGGAAGTCTTATTTCTATGCAGCGGAAGTCTTTATTCTAATGCAGAAGCAAATTCTACTAATGCGGAAGCAATTCTAGGCAGCAATGGCTCTATCTCTACTCCATCCCCACAGGCAAGGTTGAGAACAGATCACACGCCTAATGCTCCACTTGGTCTTCATAGAAATCTTCTTTTGTTGCTGATGATAAAATAATAATGCAAGTTTGAGTACGATGATGTACTCAGCAAGTACGGGAAAAATATGATATGAAGCTCACAACAAGGTAGGTATAAAGGCTCATTGCAGAAAGCAAAGTTATTTATCAAAAGCACGATAAAACAGCAAATCATCTTTAAGTGAATGTAATCCCAACATGTATTAAAATACCAACCATACCTCCATTATGTTCATAACCAGTCATCAATCAACCTTATTCTCGCTCACGAATACCTCCTCGTATTCGCTACCATCTCAGGAATACCATCTCGTATTGGCTACCATTTCATCTCATAAACAACTTCTTCTCCCACCGAGACCAATCTCATTGCCATGACTCAACAGTCATGCAACTCATCTCATCACTCAGACTCAACAGTCCCAAAACCAAAACCATAACCAAACCATCCAAAACCATAACAAATAACCATATCCAATCACCATCCCCACTAATCATGGAAGTTGGCCAGGCGCTCGTGACCGTAAGCTCGGCTATCATGATAGTTTTAAGACTCTGCAGAGTTTGCACCTCTTTACCCACAAGTTTGTGATTTCGTCACCCGTCGGCGACTGCAGAACATCCATTATACCAGTACACAACCGTCGGTGTATGGACAAGAGATCACAAAATAGACTTTACAAAGGGGCTACTAGATGTATGGACTCACTAAGGTTTCACCGGTAGGCTAGAATCTCCAATTCTCCCACCCACGGGCCCCCTCTTCTGCCATGCAGTTCCCAGGGCAGTCCTCACTCGACTCCCATTCCCCGCGCCTTCCACGGTCCATAACAATCTAGCAACTTATCTAATTACTCAGCTAAGCCGCACCCATACTTGGCCTTGTGGTGGCACTGTTATCCTGGCATGTGCTCGCATGAACCGGTCCTTAGATCTACGGCAAGTAAACCACCATCTTATGCTACCTCATTCACAAACCCAGTATTGCCTAGATCTCCCTCCGATCCATGTCCATTATTAACATCAGTTTCTCATTATGATTACGGGTGCAGTTAGCTAGACACATCTATCTCGCTTCCCAATCCCATGGACTCAGCGAAGCATAAAAGTAAAAACCTACCCGACTCATAAACATCCCTGGCGACAATGGTGGTTTAACCAAAGCTAGTAAACTCCTATAAAAGGGTTTCCCATCATGTTTGACTCAGCACACACACCTTTTCGCAAAACAAAACAGTTTTTCCCAAAACATAGGATCAGTATGGTCAAGGAGCACTTGCCTTGTTCTTGCGGTTCTGGTGGCTCTTGGATCTCGAAACCTGGTTGTTGCAGTTCGTAGTAGACAGCTCCCTGAGCTTGTCCTGATATACAGGATCACGCACATACAAGATCCACATCAATCAATATTATGCACAAACTTTTACTAGATGTGATGATGCATACGCGTGCTATCCTATAATGCAGTTTTATTAGATCGGTTTGTACGAGTTCTTGCATGGTTTTATGATAAACAGAGGTGTTCAGATCAAATGTGGACGTGGCGATGACCTTGTCTTTTAGATCAACCCGATCAACAAGTGATCTGTCCACGAGAAAGCTTCTATTCGAAAGGAATCGAAGAACAGATGCAAAGAAAACACAATGATGTCATAAGGTGGTATTGGAGACCTTCCTTACGTGCTTCTCGGTCTCGGGGTCCTTCTCTGACCAGACAGATCGTTGGGGCTCTCTTCCGGCGATCTTCCTCGACTGAACTCCGGCGATGGCTTTCTCGGCGAGTTGGGGCTAGGGCTCTAAGTCATCGGCTCAGGAGTTGGAAAAGAAGTTTGTGGTTTCGGCCAAAGGTTCTGGGTTCTATTTATAAACGGGAGAAGAAGAGTCCTAATCTGATTGTATTCCGAATAAGAGTCCTATTCAGATTGTCGTTGAATCTTAACAACTTATCTTTAGTTAATTTGGTGCGGTAACATTGTGGAATTCAGGTCGGTTTTGACACGACCCCACGGTCTTGTCGAGCCAGGATCACGCTGAGGGGTGCTGCGTTGCACAGCACCGGATAACACACGTCAAAGGTACAAAGCGGAAGCGAAATTTTATTACATAAACTGGTTTATGAACATGTTTACATCAAAATAACTCCAGTCTACACTCACGGGCGTAGACTACACATCAAGACCACGTTCAGCCCTTGAACGTGTCCTTGCTAGCACACACGCACACTAACTCTGCGGCGTGCACGACTCCCACTCGACGGGGTTCCCCTCCTGGGGTTCCGTCTCCTCTTCAGGAGTCCCTTCCTCATAGAACCCTGCAAAAGCTTCAAACACAAGCAGTGAGCACGAAGGCTCAGCAAGTCTGACCCGTCTCACCTAAACATGGAACTTCTACATGAGGGGTGATGGGTACATGAGGTAAAACCATTTGCAAAGGACTCGCCTAATTAGTGGAACCTTACTTTCAGGTTTTAGCAGCAAATTGTGGAGAACCTTACCTAAGGCACATGAGAGAGCCGCAATCAAACAAGAAACACATTTCTCTCATGTACTTTGCCCAAAGTTGAAAGGAACTTTAATTAGCTCTAGACTACAGCAAATCATTACAATCAAGTCCATCTTTCAATCAGCAACATTTTAACATGTAACTAGCCTGTTCTTTCTACGTCACGGTACAGTGAACAAGTGGTACTAACTGACCGTGAGGGACGGCGATTATAATCGATTTACACCTGCAGGGTTTCCCGAATAACCCGTCACATACGGCCGTACTCGATGTTGCCTACAACAACCATCACGGATGCCGTACGCAACCACCTTTCACCCGTCAGCCAAATATTGAACCGGTCCCATCGTCCCGAGCAAGAGGTCTCTGATGCGCATCTCCGTGCCGCCAGCCGATTTACACCTCGAGCTCTCAACCTACCCTCTCAACGACGGGCAATGCCTCAGTACCCAGCTACCCGAGTTACATCAGTTTCCCGGTTCCCATATAGCCTGTAGGTCTTCGGTACTGTTCTAGCTTGTTCAACAGGCCCGCACACGGCTCGGTCCTCAATCGAGACAAGCGGAGCTACAGCACACAGGCCCCAAAGTCCTGCTGCCCTTACCCTCCGCTTGATCTCATTTTCTTGCCATGTGTTTCATGTGCTATTACTACCCGAGTCGAGTGCCTCTAGCCTGTGCTCGCGAGTAGTTCCAACTACTCGACTTGTACCGAATCCTACTCTATCTTAGCATTGCAGTAGCTAACGGGGTTTGCCATCCTAAACCCAACCCATGGTCTTCTTGGCTATGCAGTTGGGTTTCCAAACAAGACTCTAATGCAAAAAATAAAGTAATCAAGTATGTGCTCAAAACAATAAAACTTGTAAAAAGTTAATGCAAACCGGAGCTTGCCTTGCTGCTCTTGGTCGTAGGCTAGCTGCTCCTCCGGAGTAACGAAGTCTAGGACTTCGGGTTCCTCCTCGACCTTAGCGACTACATGATAAAAGCAATACATGTATTAATTTAAATGCATTTGTATTTACTTTTAATCTTATGACGCTTATATGTCCCAGTAGACCGACTCTATGACTGTGAAACTTTTTTCTGTGGTTTGGTTACAACCTAAACAGAGACTTGGTCATGTCTTAGTCGCAGTAAAGCTCATTTGAGCCCTCCACAATTAATTATGTCCTTGACCTTAATTGAAGGCTCTTAGGGTGTTCTAAGGATTTTCATGAAACAAACTATGACTTTCTGAAAATTAGACTTTCAGAGGGTTCTAATGGAGTTGGTCTCACTTAATTCGAAGGTTCCTAGTTAAAGATATGAGCTAAACAATTTCAGAGAAAATTCTGAAAATGTTTCTGAACATTTTCTATTTTCTCTGGAACAGTTTCACTAATCACACCATTAGGTGGATCAAATGAGCTCAAATGGGTCTGAAATTTTTATGGTAGTTCAGGGATATTTTGGTGAACATCCCAGCAAAATTTCAGGATTTTCCTCCAAAGGATTCTCCAGTTAAAATTCCTAACAGTTTAAAGTTTGAGGAATTAATTCTGGAGAAAAAAGGGTTTTCATGAAGTGTAACTTGATTTGCTGGAAAGCGCTCAGAGAGCTGAATCCAACAAAATTTGGTTCACTCGATTTGGAGCTTTCCAGTTAAAGTTATGAGGATTTGAAGTTTGAAGGAAATCTGAAAATCGGGGAAAAGTTTAAACTCGCGCATGGGCCCCGGGGACACGCGTCGCACGCCGAGGCGACAGCACACCGTGGCCCACAAGGATTTTGCGCACCAGCACACCCGATCCCGGCTGCAGCCCGATCCCGATTCAAAATATCAGCAGCTGACAGCTGGGGTCCACCCCTTTCTTCAACCTCGCGACGCCCGCGCTCCACCGCCGAGGGACCTCGCCGGAGAGCTCGCCGCCGGCTTCTGTACAGCTCCAAACTTCACGGTTTTGGCCGCCCCTGCCTACTTTCACTCGGGGAACAGGATTCTGGGGTCAGCTACTCATGACAATGGCCGGTGCATGGTCGGCGACAAGCCGCCACCTCGGAAAGACTTCGGCCATGTCGGCTGACTTCCCTAGCACCTCAACTACTCGAGGAACTGGTCGGGAAGCATCAGTGGACCTCAGGGAAGGCCGACATGAGCTTGAGGCAGCTCGGGGAAGGCCCGAAGTAAGTCCTCACCGTGCGCCCAATGCCTCCCTTTTGTTCCGCCGTTGTTAAACCTCGAATTACGTGGGGTACAGAGGTTCTCCGGCCAAGGGTTGTGAAGGCAACTTGTGCGTTACCGTGTCTAGTTTGTGTAAGAGCGGATTGCAGCCCTCTAATCCTCTCTAGAGCACGAATTCGATGGAATCGCACCCGAAGGTCGTTCTGCACACAGAAAGGGAAAAACTGGAAATTCGCCGCCGGTGAGCAACCACTCGAGCTGGGGCTCGGGGGTGAGCAGCACCGGTCACCAGCGCGTCCAAGGGCGCCTTGGCTTGGGCGTGACAATGCCCTGGTTGGACTGTCCACGGGAGCCCGGGGTGCGGCGGTTCTAAGTCACCGAATTGATCTTTCAGCATAGCCGATATCAATCGGTTTCAATTGAATTCTAGCAGCGGGGAAGACGGAGGAAGGTCTCTAGTACCTTGCCGTGGCTCTGGAGGGGACGGAGGAAGCTGTGATCGGCGTTCTGCGATCGATTCCGAGCTGCGGAAATTGTTTGCCGGCGCTGAGTTCTTGCGGGGGAAGAAACAGGCGATGCTTCGGCCGAGGAGGGGGGAAGGCGCCTTAAGAAGGCTCTGCACCGCCTCACGCCCGCGCCTGGCCAAGCAGCTGTTGGCGCGGCGGCTCCCCTCGGTGGCGATCGCAGCGGCGGCTCGGCTAACCGAGTGAGAAAGTCTCAGTCGGTTGATTTGGAGTAGTGGCTGGCATGTGGGTCCCACTTCCAATTTTAACCTCTGAAATTTACTCCTAATCACTGTTGTAAACAGTGAGCCCCATAATGCCCCTGGTAATTCAAATTATTCACCCATGAGCCATTTGAATTAGTTAGAATTCAAATGGGGTTTGGTTTGGATGAATTTCAGCATAAGTTCAGTTTTGAAATTCAAATAAAGTTTGAATTTCCCCCACTTTGCTCATGTCAATATCAACTCCAAATGGAGTGAAAATTGGTGTGTGGGCTCACAAAAATTTGCTGAGTAAGAATATGCCTCCCACTTTTGAATTCATGGGATAAAAACAGTTTGAATTTGAATATGGTTTCAAACTGTCCTCTTTCTAGCTATACCCAAAATGACCTCAAAAAGGTTTTGAATTTGGGTCAAACTTGGCATGGACATCCTTAGCAATGTGTAGGAGTTTTCATATGTCCAGCCCACCTATATCACATGTGGGAAATACCACTTTTGCAATATGTGAGTTTGTTCTCTAATGAGCATGTTGATTGTGGTTACTTGCTCTTCATTTGTGTTCATCAACTTACTTCAAATGAGGTGTGTGGTGTGGTGATAAACACTTCAAATAGGTGTCAAAAACTGAGGCCCTTACATTCCTCCCCCCTTAAAAGAATCTCGTCCCGAGATTATAAGGTGAAAATGAGAGAGAGGACGGTGGAAAATTACCGGATATGCGACGTGAAAAAGTCGGGGTAGTTAGCGCGAAGAAATTCTTCGCTCTCCCATGTCGCTTCGTCCATGGAGTGATTACTCCATAGAACCTTGTAGAACCACAACGTACGGTTGCGTGTGGTTCAGGCCTTTTCATCGATAATCTGCACCGGTTCCTCCTGATAGGTGAGATCCGGTTGCAGTTCTTCAATATCCTCCAGCTGAACGGTAGTTGATAGCTTAAGACACTTCCTCAGCTGGGCAATGTGAAAGACGTCGTGCACACCGGAAAGTGCTTCTGGTAATTTCAGCCGGTATGCCACCGATCCACATCTTTCGGTAATCTGGAATGGACCGATGAATCGGGGTGCTAACTTTCCTCTCACCCCAAATCTGTTTACGCCCTTCATTGGAGACACCCGCAGATATACGTGATGTCCAACTTCGAATCGTAATGGGTGCCTTCTCCGGTCCGCATACTGTTTCTGACGGGATTGAGCGGCTTTTAGGTTCGCTTGAATTAGTCGAACCTTTTCTTCCGCGTTGTTGACGAGGTCAATCCCGAAGGTAACCCTTTCGCCAGACTCACACCAATTCAGTGGTGTGCGGCATTTCCGCCCGTATAGCGCCTCGTAGGGCGCCATCTTGATGCTGGCTTGGTACCCATTGTTGTACGAGAACTCGGCTAACGGCAAGTGATCATCCCAAATCTTGCCGTGGTTGATAGCGCAAGCTCGTAGCATGTCTTCCAAGATCTGATTCACCCGCTCGGTTTGTCCATCCGTCTGCGGGTGGTATGCTGAACTACGGATCAACTTCGTCCCCAAGGCAGCATGCAGCTGCTCCCAAAAACGGGACACAAATAAAGTGCCCCGATCCGATATGATGGTACGGGGTACGCCGTACAAGCATAGAATCCGTGAGATGTACAGTTCAGCGTACTTCTTGGCGTTGTAGTTGGTGTTGACCGGGATGAAATGGGCAACTTTGGTGAGCCGATCGACGATCACCCACACATAATCATGTTTCTGCAAGGTGGTGGGTAAACCGACGATGAAATCCATGCTCACGTCCTCCCACTTCCAGGCAGGAATGCCCAGTGGTTGCAGCAGTCCCGGCTTCCGCATATGGTCTACCTTCACCCTTCGACATGTATCACACTCGGACACGTATTTTGCAGTCTGTCGCTTCATCCGTGTCCACCAAAACTTGCTTCTGAGTTCTTGATACATCTTGTTGCTGCCCGGGTGAATAGAAAACTTTGATAAGTGAGCCTCATCAAAGATTTTCTTCCGTAATTCCGGGTTACGGGGTACGACGATCCGGTCCTTGAACCATAGGACGCCGTCTCCGTCCTTCCGGAAACATTTCAGTTCCCCACTGTCTACACGTCTCCGCAAATGTGACATGCCCTTGTCATTCTTCTGCGCTGCCGCTATCTCTTCACGCATGGTGGGCATCAAAGCTAGGTTGTAGAGAGCTCCGTGTGGAATCACATGTAGTGGTGGTTCGCTCCCTTCCAACGGTGTGATGATCAGATTATTGACGTGTGACTTGCGGCTCAGCGCATCTGCCACTACGTTTGCCTTGCCCGGATGATAATGGATCTCTATTTCGTAATCCTGTATCAGTTCTAACCATCTTCGTTGCCTCATGTTCAGCTCCTTCTGAGTGAATATGTACTTGAGGCTTTTGTGGTCGGTATATAAATGTACGAGGTTACCGAGTAGGTAGTGCCTCCACATTTTCAGTGCAAGTACCACGGCAGAGAGCTCCAAATCATGGGTTGAATAATTCTGCTCATGGTTTCTAAGCTGCCGTGATCCATACGTGACCACTCTTCGGTCTTGCATCAGCACACACCCGAGCCCAATGCCGGATGCATCGCAGTACACATCGAACGGTTTTGTTGTGTCTGGCTGCGCCAAAACCGGTGCTGATGTCAGGTGCTTGACTAAAGCCTTGAATGCTGCTTCACATGCTGGACTCCAAACATATTCGGTAGCCATCTTCAGCAGCTCTGTCATAGGCTTGGCAATCTTCGAGAAGTTCGGAATGAACCTCCGATAATATCCCGCGAGTGCGAGGAAACTCTGTACCTCGTGAACAGTTCTCGGGGATTTCCAATTCAGCACTTGAGTGATCTTCCTCGGGTCTATAGCGATACCCTCCGCTGAGATGATATGCCCGAGAAAAGGTACTTGCGATATCCAGAACTCGCATTTGCTGAATTTCGCATATAGCTTGTGATCCCGCAGCCGTTGCAAGACTATACGTAGATGCTTCTTGTGATCTTCTTCCGACTTGGAATATACCAGGATGTCGTCGATGAAGACCACGACAAACTTGTCCAGCTCCGGCATGAATACCGAGATCATCAAGTACATGAAGTGAGCTGGAGCATTGGTGAGGCCGAAGGACATGACCAGGTACTCATAAAGTCCGTACCTTGTCGAGAAAGCCGTCTTCGGAATGTCGTCAGCCCTTATCTTAATCTGATGGTACCCGGATCTTAAATCCATTTTGGAAAAGATCTTTGCTTTGACCAACTGATCAAACAACATGTCGATCCGTAGCAACGGGTACTTGTTCTTGATGGTTACGGCATTTAATGGACGATAGTCCACGCAAAGTCGTAACGTCTCATCCTTCTTCTTGACAAATAATGCCGAACAGCCCCATGGCGAGGAACTCGGCCTAATAAAACCCTTCTCCAGAAGGTCCGTGAGCTGAGTCTTCAGTTCAGCCAACTCCTTGGGCGCCATCTTGTACGGCCTTCGGGATATTGGCATGGTTCCCGGTGCAAGTTCAATCTTGAACTCCACTTCTCTGTCGGGCGGCATTCCCGGTAAATCATCCGGGAATACGTCAGGGAACTCTCGGACCACTGGAATATCTTCCAATCTGATAGTGGTGGACTGATAGACACTTGGAAGTTTTATTTCTGGACTGTCCAGAAACAAAGGGTGAGACCCGTGCACTCCTGAGTTTAAGTGCACGACTCGAAGGACAGTGTCTAAAACAGCGCCGTGGTGGGTTAACCACGACATCCCTAGGATGACATCGACCTTCTGTCCCTCTAAGATAATGAGAGACGTGGGGTACACTCTACCCGCTAAGCATAATGGTGCTTTGGAAACCATTACACTTGCTGAAATCTTCCCACCCGGTGAAAAAATTAAATATGGACTATCGGTGGGTAGTATTGGCAAGCTGTGTTTAGCAATGAAAGCTTGGCTAATAAAATTATGCGTGGCGCCCGACTCAACAGTACTATAGCGGGATGCTGGTGGAGTTGGAACATACCCGCAAGGATTGGCTCGCCCTCCGGCACGTCCTCAATGGCAAGCTGGTGGACGGTGCCGGGCCTAGGGTTTGCCCGCCGTGCATTAGTAGTGTTCCGGGGTTGATTCCTCCCAGGAAACTGCGGTGCCACTCCGCCGCCTTGCCTCTCCGAGCAACTGCTCGCGAAGTGTCCTGGACGACCACACTTGTAACATGTGGCCGCTGCTGGTGTAGTGCTCGGGGGACGAAAGCCCGGCATGCGCTGCTGAGGTGCATACGCACGCGGCATCGTCCGCTGCTGCTGTTGTTGTTGTGGTGGTGGTACTGGCAGTGCCGGCCTGAATGCCGGTAAAGAGTACGGTCGACTGCGGAACGGCATCGACCGCTGTGGTGGCTGCCAGCGTGGACCTGATGGTGGGCGATTCACCATCCGAAACTTCTGAGAAGGACCGGCTCCTTCTCCACTGCTTTGCAGCGCGCTTCGCTTTCGATCCGCCGCTGCTAACTCCTTGCCGGAGTCCTCCTGAACAATCGCAGCATCAATGATGTTGTTGAGGCTGCCGCGATTGAACATCGCCAACTTGTCCTTCAGGAGCGGGTTAAGCCCCTGGTAAAAGTGGTCCCGCCGCTTCTCGTCGGTATCGGCATGATACGACGCATAAAGCGCGAGATCATTGAACGCCCTGGAGTATTCCAGCGCGTTCCGGCTCCCTTGCTGCAGGTGCAGGAACTCCTGCGTCTTCCTCTTCATCAAACCTGGCGGTATATGATAGGCCCTGAAGGCCGTCCGAAACTCCGTCCAGGTCATCACTCGGTCGGTGGGCTGTGAAGCACAGAAGTTGGCCCACCACACGCTCGCGGATCCTTGGAGCTGCTGGACCGCGAAATGAGTCTTGCGCTGCTCACTTACCTGGAGCAGCCCGAACTTCATCTCTATTGCGCGGAGCCAGTTGTCCGCGTCAAGAGGTTCATCCGGCCTTGAGAATACAGGGGGATGAGTCGCCAGGAAGTCGGAGTAGGAGCTCTGTTGACGCTCCTCACGGTCTTGAAGTCTCTCTGAGCGAGACGTATTGGCAATAAGAGTTTGCAGCAACTCCGTGTGCTGCTGATGTGAACCTGCCATTGCCGCGACGATGTCGGCCAATGTAACCGTTGGCAGTGGCGGTGGCGGTGTTTGCTGTTGCTGTTGCTGCTGCTGTCCCGAGGAATCCTCGGGAGGTGGTTGGGAGGTCTCTCCCCCTTGACTGGTACCCCCAATGTCCGGGTTGGCACGAGTACGCGTCATTCTGAAATTTAAAACAGCAGCGATTAGCACATGTCTTACTTAAAAATTTCAATATGCAACAGTAGGTATTGAAGTGACACATGAATAATTTGCACAACATTCACATATATTGATAAAGCATATTTTATACAAGATACATTATTCTCGGGTCTCCGAAAAGTCGTGCTCATGTCGTCACTACCTATACATACGCTACTGTCTACACGACATGTCACTGATTACAAAAGTTGGGTTACACTACCCTGGCTGCCCTACATTGCAACTGTAACCCCCTACTCAGAGTAGAAATTGACCTCCTGCGGGTCGTCCTCCTCCGGTACCTCTGCTGGTGGCTCTGGATGTACCACCTCTTCTCCCATCCCGGGTTCTCCCATTGCTGGAAGACCCAAGACCACCGGTATACCCAATACCGGAGGTACGAGGTCCTGCAAAGCATGCACCTCGTCCATAGCCTGGTTGTAATCTTATTCCTAGCCTTGCCCTTCCTCAATAGCGTCGTCCCACTCTTGAGAAGTTCCTCGTTCTGCTGGGTCAAATTCTGTACCAGTTCTTGTAATGCCGCGATGTCGACACGGCTTTTCCTCTTTGCCTTCTTCAGACGATGCAACTGATTGTGTTGTTCATTCAGTCGCTTGATCGTCAGAAGGAGCACATTACGGAGTGCGCTGTGAGCACTATCGAAATGATCTCCACGGCTTGTGCTCTCCTTGATCTTGGTGGCGAGATGCTCCGTATGAACAGCTTGGCTGTCCATCACAGCGTTTCCCGCCCTCATCTGGAGGCTGAGATTTGCCTCCGCGGGGTTGTACCTTGGGCAACTCGCATCTGTTGCCTCCAGGTACCTCTCTTCCCACACATGCTGAGCCCGTCCCTCCACAGGAATGAGCGCGTATGGAGTTCCCTCCATAGCCTGCACGTGCAGTTGGCAGAAATGTGACATGGTTTCACGGGCTGCCACTTGCCACATCCCTTCCGGTTGTCTTCCTCTGACCGTGACGGTGAACGGCACCCAACCGGGTGGCGTAGGTCCTGCAGGGACTTCGACATGGATAATCCACGTCTTGTTCCCCTCTTCGCCTTCTTCCTTGGCGAAGTATTGCGGCTTCTGGTTGTACCCGAAATATTGGAGCATTTGCGAGAGACCGTCTTAGTGCCACTGATAGTACGTATGTGCCGGTGTAATCCGGTTAGGATTTTTATTTGGTGAGGCTACGTAGTACCGACATGATTCTTACGGTGCATCGGCACCGTACTACACATAATAACCTCGTTCCTATGAAGAAATGATTCATGAACTAACTTTCAACTAAAAATGGAAGTTTGAAACAAGTAGTATCTACTGAACTCTTATTTTGAGCTAAGATTCAAATGAGAGTATAACTAGGTGTCAAAGTTTTCAAAAACAGAGTGCTCTGTTTCTGGCAGGAATTCTTGCTGGACTTTAACAGAGCATAACTCTGAGTAGCTTGACCCAAATAAGGTGTATGATACAGTTCTGGAAATATTTTCAAGTGCTCTACAACTTCCTTGTAGGCCTCCAGAGCAGAATCACACGTTATACGGGTGAAAAGTCCAGTTGAAGGCAAACTGTTCAAACCAGGACAGTAGCAAAAACCTCCCTGGACCTTTCTGTTTTTAAGCCATAACTTCCTGTATAAAAATCCTTAAGGAGGCTAGGATACACTGTTGGAAAGGTTACGAAATGTGCAACGTTGTTGTAGTTCAGAGTTGGCGCAGATTCTAATTGTATGTTTATATATAACTGTGATAAAAGTAGCCACATACAAAGGTCATGCTGGCAAATTTTATCCAGGAATTCTGTCAACTTTGAGAAATCATAACTTTTGATCCAGAGATGATCTGAAGGTATATAAATACTCGTTGAAAAGATACTGAAGTTAACTCTAACTTTTGTATTCAACTTGAGTTATGAAAATGCTGTTCAACGGATCAAAAATCTGGATGAAGGCAGAAAAGTCTGTTCGGTACAGCAAAGAGAACGGGCTAGGCCTATCCCACGAGAGTGATTAAACTCGAGGATGTTCTGGTGGGACGTGAATATCCAATGTGTCTCCGATGAGTTACCAGGCAATGCCAGCTAACGGGACGTCAAGTTCAAGATTGGACTGACGCCGGAAACAACACCGATTTCACGAAGACTATATAAGATGGCACCCAATGAACTAGCGGAGTGAAGGAGCAACTAATTGAACTGATGAGCAAAGGTTTTATATGACCAAGCTCATCACCTTGGGGTTGCTTTGCGCTGTTCGTTAAGAAGAACGAGGAGACACTAAGATTAAGTGTTGATTTTCGTTCACTCAATGCCATCACTATAAAGGGCAAGGAGGGTACTCTATGGTTTAAAGACCATATAGTTATACCTCGGAGGATGAAACTCTACAGCCGGAAATGTTGCACACCGCGGAAGTGGTGTGAGTCCGGTGAAAGAGTACTGTTTGGGGTTGATTCGTCAACAAAGCCAATAACCGAGTTCAGGCGGTAGAAGCGAACTTGGAGGTTGTGCAATCCCGGCAGAAAAGTCACGATGGTCAAAGGCATAGACCGTTGCATCTCGATGGAGGAGAACACGTTGTCTTTGCGTGTCTCCGATGGAAAGGAATTCACCGGTCCAATGTAAAGGGGAGATTTTGCTTCCCTAGCCTTAGATCCACTTGCTGTCACGAAAAAGTGTGGACCCGTAGCTTACCGGCTGTAACTACCGGCAAACTTTGCTAGTATTCACGACATATTGCATGTGTCACAGCTACGGAGGTACTTTAAAACTACCATTTCCGTCCACACCGAAGAACTTGACTAGTTGAAGCCGGATCGTACATACACTGAGCGACCGGTTCAGACTAGAGATGAGAAGAATCCGGAACACCTGGGATCGGATATTAAGATTTTACCAGGTACTGTGGGGTAGTCATACCATGGAAGAAACAACGTGGAGAGCAAAGATTACCTCCGCATGAACTATCCGGAATTTTTATCGTCCTACCACTTGGCATTACCTCTCCCGTCTCGTTCTCCTTTTGGAATCTCGGGATGAGATTCTTTTTAAGGGGGGAGGAATATAAAAGTCCCAATAACGTGAATGCAAAGAAACGGGTGATTGAACATCATTGTGTTTCTAGTTCATGAAAAATGGGACATACAAAAAACTTTCTTACATGGGATGGTATACATGAGGTGCAACCAAATGGTTTCAAGCATGCCTTTGAAGGTGTTGGACCGAGGTGGAGCTAAACTCATGTGTAATCATACATGTACATGAGAAAGAACAAAAATAAGGTCTTTAGTCTCAAATGCTCACCTCAAAGTGTAGCCAAATTTTTGAACACACATGGAACCTCACACAGTTGGAGGTGAAGAGAAGTATGGTGGCAACTTTCTGATTTGAGGGTAAGCCAAAAAGGGGAAATGGACTATGATCATGTTGAGTTCATGCTGAATTCAAACATGCTAAGACAAGGGAATGACTTGAGTTATGTCACATAAAATGATAAACTCAAACATGGACATGTGGGAATAGCAAAAATCTTCTTTAACTCCTGTTGAACACATGTTAACCCGGGAAAGGATTTCACTCCCAAAAATCTAACTCATATGCACATTCCCTATGAGTAGAGGGGAGGGAAGTTTAAACCCCATTTTTGAACCCTTGCAAAGCATTCATGGTCAGATGGTCCAAAAGCATATATATGAGATGACCATTGCAGTCCTCAGGTATTAAAGAGCTTAAGTTCCAAAATTGGAGTGTGTTTGAGCTCATATACCAATTGTTCAAAGCATTGTTGAGATCACCTTCAAATTCAAATTTGAGGGGCATGGTCAAAACTGAACTGGTGAGGTTCAGGTTGGGACCAAGGTTGATCAAGCATGGGCTAGGAGCAAACCAAAGTGTTTCACCCAAATTCAGATGGGTCATCACCAAAGAGGATTTAAATTTCAGTTTGAATTAAATGGATTACTTCAACGCAAGGAAGGCCCTTTCCAAAAAGGAGATTCAAACTGTGGTTTGAAAATTTGTATTTGCAGTGGCCAACTCAAAGAGCAGATGGCATAATTGAATTCCTCAGGTTCAAATTATGAAGTGGGGCAAATTTGGAGCAAATTTGGAGGTGCTTTGATAGGAATATCAAAGGAACTTTTGAATTCAATCCAAATTTGAATTTAAATTTGAAACTGTGGCATAATTTGTCAAATGGCACATTGTCTTTTGAATTTGGACCCCTCACAGCTGAATTTGCAAGGTGTTAAAAGTTGGAGATCTTTTGGTGCTGAGGGGAGTTGTGGGCCCCAGTTGTCATTGAGAGGGGAGAGCAAAGTTACTGGCTAAGTTTTACTCTCGGTCACACACGAACGCAGCTCAGTCCCCGGGCGACAACGCGGTTACACCGAAGCACAGAAGCCACCGCCTCACCCCCGCCATCGTGTGCTGGCGACCAGCTTACCGCCTTCCCCCTGCCTCGGCGTGATCCTTCTCTCTGAACCGAGCCAACGCGGTTTCCCTTCTTCACCTCGCGCTCGATAACGTCGAGCTCGCCGCCGCCTCGAGTCTGATCGGGGAGGCATATAATGTGGCGGACCGGAATCCGCTCATCCAGGATCGCAGAGGGTGGTGCCGTGCGATGCGACACCCGACAGCACACGTTATAAGAACACAATATATTACATGGGAAAAACAGCTGAAACTGTACAAACAGGTACAAACTTCAGTTACAACTATTGTTCTATTACACAGCGGAAGACTACACTATACAACTCACGTCTGCCTATTTAGCAAAAGTCGGTTGCCCAGCCCTAGGGCAACCCACACTAGCTGCACGTCTCAGCTCAGCGCGGCGTGTACGGCTCCCACTCAGCCGTGGTCCCCGACGGAGGGTAACCCTCGCCGGTGGACTCGTACTCCGAGTCCGGGGGTGGCTCCTCACCTGAAAAACACTTAAGCAGCAACCGTGAGCACGAAGGCTCAGCAAGGCTTAACCGACTCACCTAAGCATGAAACTCTACATGAGGGGTACAATGGACATAGGATAGTAACATTTCAGCAAAAGGACACGCCTACAAGTTCATCCTTAGTTCATCTTTTAGCAACAAGTTAACAGTTCATGAAATCTGAAATTTAGTAAGCAGTATTTGGTGGCACACATGTAGCAATACAATTATATCAATCAGCATCATTGAATCAACATATTTCATCCATTAGTCTACGTTACGACGCAGTGAACAAGCAGTACTCGTCACCGCGAGGGACGGCGAATCGACTCGATATACACCTGCAGGGAAAACCCAAAGAGCACGTCAAGTACGCCCACACATGGAGCTGCACAGCACGCTCACTCGATGTCGTACGGGACAACCTTTCACCCAACAGCCCAAACGTCGAACCGGTCGCACCGAAACGAGCAGAAGGTTCCCCACACGGAGCATCTCCCTATGCCCGTTGGCAGATTTCCACCTTGCTGCCCTCAACCTACACCTATAAATCGGTGTGCTATGCCTCGACGCCCAGAGGTTTAGGCTACATCGGTTTATCGGGGCCCATATATCCGATATGCCTTCGGTACGTTCAATACTTGTTCAGCAGGGCCGCACACGGATCGGTCCTCAATCAACACGGGCAGGGCTGCGCACACAAGACTTCCTCTTGCTGCGCCCTAGCCCCTGCCTAGTCTCATTTTCATTACTATAGTGATCTCACATCACTCAACCGAACCCGTGTGTCCCAAGCCTATCTCGCGAGTAGATTCCAACTACTCGACTTGTACCGAAGTCCTATGACTCATTAAGCATAGCCTGTCTACTCGAGGTCCTTGACACTACCATCACTCTTTTAGGAACCTTTGATTATGCAAGTGGGGTTTCATTCATCCTATACCTAATGCACATACATACTTCATATGACACATGTAAAGAAAGTAAAGCTTTTAAAAAGGGTTAATGCAAACCGGGGCTTGCCTTGTTGCTGCTGGTCAGGAGTTAGTTCTTCGTCCGGAAGGAGGAAGTCCAGTACTTCCGGAGTCTCTTCTTCAACGGCTACACGTTAATGAAATACTACATGTTAATTTAGATGCAAATGTGAGTTTTAGAGTAAGACTTCGACTATTAGTTTTAATAACCAGCCTCTAACACCTGGAACTTTGTTTAAGAATTTAAATATGAACTGGTGTTGGTGGTTTGGCTTGGACTTAATCACATGGTTAAATGCTAAGTGGTTTTCCCCCTTTCCCATATTAATTCCCTTAAGTGGTTAAACAGGACAGGGGTGATCTAGAGCTCCAATGGAGCTGAGAATTTTTGTGTGAATTCCTTGTCACAAGAAAACTCTCTGGACCAAACATTAGCACTTTTCATGGAGTGGTTTGCTCAGAATAATTCTCTTGGCAAATCAGCAAGGAAGAATTTATTCTGAGGTAATACCCCTGTTCATGCTCAACTTAATGAACTACAATTTCAATTATAGCTCATAGAGTTTGCATGAATTTTCCTAGCATTTTTGGAGTCAAGGTTTGCCCAGAATCGAATTTCCAAGTTTTGGAAATTCTCTGAAAATGTTTCTGTATTCAAATGAACACAGCACCTTCCAATTTGAATTGCTCTGACCAAATCAACTCCAAATGGTCTGAAACTTTTACAGGGGTTTACTAATGTCCTAAAGAACATTCTGGCAAAATTTGGGGATTTTTGGAACAACCAAACTCCCTCTAAAATTCTTTTTCTGAAAAGCTTTAAAGAATTTTCCAGAATTAATTAATTGGTTTCATACAAATTGGGTTGTATATCTGGACAGAGCTAGGCAAGATGAATCCAACCCAATTTGAATCACTAAATTTGGAGCTTCCTAGCCAAGGTTATGGGGTTCTAAAGTTTGCACTAAAACTGGAAATTCCAAAAATGTTTAAATCCTGCGGGTGGGACCCACTCCTCGAGCCGGCCCACTCAAAAAGCGGCCACACCGTGGCCCACGGGGTTTTACCCCCGCTGCCGCACCGAATCCCGGCCGCAAACCCGATCCCCGCCCGATATCAGAGGCTGACCGGTGGACCCGGCCCCCCCTTCGTCTACCTCGCGCTCTCCCGCAGTTCCCGCGGCGGCGCTTCGCCGGAGCGCTCGCCGCCGGGCGTTTCCCCGCCCGACCTTTGACAAAACTTGCCGCCTGTGCCTAACTCGACTCGGAGAACACGCTGGTGCCCTCACCGGAGCTCGGCAATGGCCGGAACTATACCCGCGACGGCGACAGAGCCTCCCTCTGCTCCGGTGACGTCGTCCGGGCTACTCCGGGCCTTATTTCTCAAGCGGTTTGCTCCTACAGCTCCACCGTGGCATGCTGCACACGAATATGAGCTCGGTTGGCCATGGAAATAGCCGGAACTGGGACCTCACCGTCGACCTAGGCCCGATATCGACTGTTGCTCGAAAAACTTGGATATCAGCGCAAAGGCTCGATGGTTTTCGATGGTTTTGGATCCTAGGTGGCCGTGGGGGCGTGTAGAACCTATGCTCAGCTGGGTTTACGCTGTGCAGGACCGATCGCCGTGAATTTCGGCATTTCTGCTCACTCGTTTTTGTTGAGCACCGAGGACTAGACGGGGAAATACTCCCCCTACAAAACATGGAAGAGGGTAGGGTCTTCACCGTGAGCTCGAGCAGTCCCCGGCGCGTGTCTTTGCTGTTGAACTCCGGTCGCGAGGTCGCCTGGATCAACGGCGCGACGAGGAGCCGAGGGGAGCAGCGGGTGTCGTTTTTCGTTTCGGGTAGGAACGGGCAGAGCGGAGGAGATGAGGCTGGCTCACGTGGGCTGGGAACTTAAACCGCGTCGGGCACGCGTGCGCTCGGTCGCCGAGCAGGAGGTGGCGAGGTGAGGCGGTCGGACGCCGGTGCTGTCCGCAGCTGGCGCGAGGTGTTCGACCGACGTCGGGAGAAAACAGCCACGCTCGGTTTGGGAAACAAGTTTCCCCCACTGACTTGTGGGCCCACTCTCCCCCTAATCCACTCTTCTCCATTTCTTTTGTAAATATCCCAGCAACTACACATTGAATGAGAGACTTAGACCCCAAGTCTTGGTTTGAATTTGAGTTCTCAAATTCAAACTTTGTTTGGTTAAATTTGCTTCATGTTTAAACTGAAATTCAAATTCAGTTTTGAATTATTGCAAATTTGGCTCCCGACAAGATGAACTCCAATGGGGATGAAACTTGGTGGGTTTACTCATAAAAATGTGCTGAGTATAGATATGGAGCTAACTTTTGAATTTGGGTGATGAAAGTTGCTGCAATTTGAATTTACATTCAAATTGGCCTCCTTTTGAAATAACCTAAAAGTGCCTCAAAAAGTGTTGAATTTGCATGAGCTTTGGACTGAACCTTCCCAAGACTTTTTAAATTCTAGGGGTGAGCTCAACCTCTCATGTTCATGTGTAGAAACCCTACTTTGTGAAAGTGAAGGCTTTCCCTTCTAATCACTCCTTTGATGGAGGTCACTTGCTCTTCACAATATTTCACAATCTACCCACAACAAAACTGTTGTGTTGTGAGGTGCAGAAAAGTTTTTGCAAGTCCCTTTTCTTGGGCTTTTACATCCCTCCCCCCTTAAAAGAATCTCGTCCCGAGATTATAAAAGAAGAGATAGCGATGTAATAGGGACTTACCCGTGTTGAGAAGCCATGAACTCCGGGTAATTTGAGCGAAGGAACTCCTCGCTCTCCCACGTCGCTTCTTCGGCGGTGTGGTTGCTCCAGAGTATTTTGTAGAACCACAACGTTCTGCTGCGTGTGGTCCTGGCTTTCTCATCAAGAATTCCCACCGGATATTCATCATATGTTAAATCCGGTTTCAGCTCGCCGATGTCTTCGGTAGGAACAGCAGCTGTATGCTTCAAGCATTTTCGCAGTTGCGAAACACGGAAAATATCATGGACACCAGTCAGAGATGCCGGTAGCTCCAATCGATACGCTGCTGGTCCACACTTCTCGGTGATAGCGTAGGGTCCAATGAAACGGGGAGCGAGCTTCCCCTTCACACCGAACCGGTGCACGCCCTTCATCGGAGACACGCGGAGGTACACGTGTTCCCCAACGTCAAAGTGCAATGGCCTACGCCTCTTATCAGCGTAGCTCTTCTGTCGGGATTGAGCGGCCTTCAAATTGGCTTGAATTGTCCGAATGCGCTCCTCGGCGTCGTTCACCACATCAACCCCGAATGTGACCCTTTCACCGGACTCGCACCAATTTAATGGGGTGCGGCATTTACGACCGTATAGGGCTTCATAGGGTGCCATCTTGATACTCGCCTGATAACCGTTGTTGTACGAGAATTCCGCCAATGGTAGGTGATCATCCCAATTCCTACCATGGTGGATGGCACATGCTCTCAACATGTCTTCCAGGACTTGATTCACCCTTTCTCTCTGGCCATCTGTCTGAGGGTGATAAGCGGAGCTCCTGATCAACTTAGTACCCAATGCAGCGTGTAGCTGCTCCCAAAAGCGAGATACAAATAATGCACCTCGATCTGAGACAATGGTCTTGGGTACCCCGTATAGGCATAGAATCTTCGCTATGTATAGCTCCGCATATTTGCCGGCATTGTAACGTGTATTCACCGGAATGAAGTGAGCCGTCTTGGTTAACCGATCAACGATTACCCATATGGAATCATGCTTGTTGGCTGTTAGGGGTAATCCCACAATGAAATCCATGCTCACATCTTCCCATTTCCATGCCGGAATCTTCAGGGGTTGCAACAGCCCTGATTTCTTCATGTGATCAGCTTTCACTCGTCTACACGTATCACACTCGGATACGTACTTAGCTACCTCCCGCTTCATCCGTGTCCACCAAAATTTCTTTTTCAAATCTTGGTACATTTTGTTGCTGCCCGGATGAATGGAATACTTGGACAAGTGAGCTTCATCGAGGATCTTTTTCCTCAACTCCATGTCTCGGGGTACGACTATGCGGTCATTGAACCACAGCGTCCCCTCACCATCTTTCCGGAAACATTTAATTTCTCCATTGTCTATCCGTCTCCGGAGATGTGCCATGCCTTTATCCGTTTTCTGAGCTGCAATGATGTCCTCCCTAATAGTAGGGATGAGGGCAAGGTTGTACAGCGATCCATAAGGAACCAAGTATAAACTTGGCTCTTCCTCCTCCACCGGTGTAATGGTGAGGTGATGAACATGCGATTTCCGACTCAGCGCGTCGGCAACCACATTCGCCTTGCCGGGGTGGTAATGGATCTCAATCTCATAATCTTTGATCAGTTCTAACCACCTCCTCTGCCTCATGTTCAGCTCCTTCTGGGTGAAAATATATTTCAAGCTCTTGTGGTCGGTGTAGAGATGCACCAGATTCCCCAGGAGATAGTGCCTCCACATTTTCAGCGCCAAAACCACTGCAGCAAGCTCAAGATCGTGAGTCGGGTAGTGCTGCTCATGGTTCCGAAGTTGGCGTGAGCCATAAGCGACCACACGTCCTTCCTGCATCAACACGCAGCCGAGCCCAATACCGGACGCGTCACAATACACGTCGAAGGGCTTTGTTGAATTCGGCTGAGCTAACACCGGGGCTGTTGTGAGATGCTTCACCAATGTTCGGAACGCTCCTTCACACGCGGTGTTCCAAACATATTTTGTCCCTTTCTTCAGCAACTCTGTCATCGGCTTAGCGAGCTTGGAGAAGCTCGGAATGAACCTCCGGTAGTATCCCGCTAACCCGAGGAAGCTTCTGACTTCATGGACTGAAGTGGGAGCTTTCCATTTCAACACTTGCTCTATTTTACTTGGGTCAACCGCAATGCCTTCAGCTGAGATGATATGTCCCAAGAATGGCACTTGGCTGATCCAAAATTCGCATTTGCTGAACTTGGCGTAGAGCTTGTGGTCTCGCAATCGTTGAAGAACGATCCGTAAGTGTTCGGCATGCTCGGCTTCTGTCTTGGAGTAAACCAAGATATCATCGATGAACACTACCACGAACTTGTCCAGCTCCGGCATGAACACCAAGTTCATGAGATACATGAAATGGGCTGGAGCATTTGTGAGACCAAAGGACATGACGAGATATTCGTATAAGCCGTATCTCGTCGAGAACGCCGTCTTCGGGATATCCTCCGCCCGGATCTTGATCTGGTGATATCCAGAGCGAAGGTCCATCTTTGAGAATACACTTGCCCCCACCAGTTGATCAAACAAGATGTCAATACGGGGCAGTGGGTACTTATTCTTGATGGTGACGGCGTTGAGCGGCCGGTAATCCACACACAGCCTCAGGGTTTCATCCTTCTTCTTTACAAATAGCGCCGAGCATCCCCAAGGCGAGGAACTCGGCCTAATGAAACCCTTGCTCAACAGATCATTGAGCTGTTCTTTAAGTTCCGCCAGCTCATTTGGAGCCATCTTGTATGGTCTCCGTGATATTGGCGTAGTCCCGGGTGCAAGTTCAATCTTGAACTCGACATCCCGCTCGGGTGGCATGCCCGGAAGATCGTCAGGGAACACGTCGGGATACTCCCGGACTACGGGGATGTCTTCTAACTTGAGAACTTCAGCATTATTAATTGCTAAAACTTCCCGGACTGGCGTGTCTAACACCATGGAATGCGGACGGTGGAATGGAGAATTTAAGTGAACCGTCCGTGTCCGAGTCTCTAGGACAGCACCATGGTATTGCAGCCATGACATCCCTAAGATTGCATCAATCTTTTGTCCCATAAGGATTATCAAGGTGGTGGGATATAGTTTCCCACCCAAGCACAGAGGTGCCTTTGGAATCATCATATTAGCTGAAATCTTCCCTCCCGGTGAGCAGATCATATAAGTGCAGTCGGTTGGGAAGACTTGCAATTGATGTTTAGCCACATAGGATGCACTTATAAAGCTGTGGGTTGCACCCGAATCAAATAATATGACTATGGCTTGATGGTTGAGTGTAAACGTACCCGCCAACACGTTGTCTCCCTCTGGGGCGTCCTCATTGTTGAGGTTGCGGACGCCTCCAGTCCGCTGACCAACCTTCTTCACCGGAGGTCGGCCTCGAGCACCGCCCTGGAGCTGGGCTTGCCCGCTGCTCTGCTGCCCCTGGGGACAGTCCTTCGCGAAGTGGCCCGCCTAGCCACACGTGAAGCAGGTGAAACGGGGCGGTCCCCCGCTAATCGGTGGACGGAATCCCGGGGCGCGTTGTGGCGGTGGAAACGCCCGGGGTACCATCTGCTGCTGCTGCTGTCTTGGTGGTGGCATCGGCGGACGGAATGGAGGTGCCTGAAAGGGACGTCCCCCGAACCGTTGCGGTCGCGCTGGTGGTTGCCACTGCTGCCCGGATGGTGTCCGATACACCATACAGTACTTCTGGGGAGCGCCACTCCCACCGCTGCTAGGTGGAGCGCTGCGCTTCCTCTGCTCAGCTGCTAACTCCCGCTGAGCGTCCTCTTGCATGATGGCGGCATTGACTAGGTCGTTGAATGTGCCGCGGTTCCATTGTACGAGGTGGGTCTTCATTTCGGGGTGCAACCCCCGATAGAAGTGCTCCCTCTTCTTCTCCTCCGTGGAGACGTAGTCTGACGCATACTGCGCCAGATGGTTGAAGGCACGGGAGTAGTCGTGGGCACTCCTCCCGCCCTGCTTCAGTTCCAAAAATTCTTGGAACTTCCTCTTCATTATTCCGGGAGGGATGTGATAGGCGCGGAACGCCTCCCGGAACTCTTGCCATTCCACGGCATGGCCAGCCGGACGTGAGGCGACATAATTCGCCCACCACGCACCAGCGGCACCGTGGAGCTGCTGTGCTGCGAACAGCGTCTTCTGCCGCCACGTACACTGGAGCAGCCCGAACTTGGACTCGATAGTCCGCAGCCAGTTGTCCGCCTCCAGTGGTTCTTCAGCTTCGGTGAACACTGGAGGGTGCGTACTCATGAAATCCGAGTACGACACTTCGCGTGGCTCATGAGGCCCTCGCTCTTGACGTCCTCCCGCCTGGGACGTATTCTGCACGATCGTGCGGAGCAGGTCGGTCTGCTCCTCACGACCTCCCACCAATGCCGCTATCACATCCGCTAGAGTAAGCGG
Organism: Neostapfia colusana; assembly: GCA_030760725.1. Classification (NCBI taxonomy): domain Eukaryota; kingdom Viridiplantae; phylum Streptophyta; class Magnoliopsida; order Poales; family Poaceae; genus Neostapfia; species Neostapfia colusana. The sequence goes on along the minus strand of JASWHV010000005.1, from coordinate 59,466,227 downwards.
AGGCGGCGGTGGTGGCTGCTGCTGCGGGGTGCTGTCGTAGGCCGGTGGCTGGGAGTCATCGCCTCCACCTTGGCTAGAGCCACCAACCTCGTGCGTGGTCCTAGTACGAACCATCTGCAACCATACGACATTAAACATCAGTCCCGCAACATTTTGCATGCAGTCCAATAGAACTGGGCGTAAAAACATTATGACAACCAAACATGCGAAATATCTCGTAAGTAGATAATGTAATAACTTTGCACAAGCTACACCATTACCAGACCAAACACAAGTTAGTTTAATCCAACTTGATGAACCCCCTCTTTGGAAGCTCACCATAACTGGGTTTGGTCTCTATGATACATTATTATTGCGTTGTCATCACGCATACCACCCTTAGGGTACAACACCCTCTCCAATGAGCTCAACTGTCATTCTTCTGTCAGAATGACCAGTTTCTACCTATTCCAAGTTTTGATCTGGTTCTGTGCATTTTCATGACTCAAGTTGAATACCAAAGTTCAAGTTAACTTCAGTATCTTTCCAACGAGTACTCATTTGCCCCCAGATCAGCTTTGATTAAAAAGTTATGCTAATTCAAAGTTAGCAGAATTTCTGGAAGAATTTTAACAGCACCTCCCTTAGAAGTGGCTGTTTTCAACCCTGATTTCCACTAAATTCTGTGCTGAAACTTCAGAAACTTTGAATTGCAAAGATGTCACACATCTTCTACTCTTTCTAAGGATGTATTATATGACAATTTTAGATTTTTCTACTGGGAGTTATATTTGAAAAAAACAGATCAGTTCAGAGGATGTTTTACTCTGCCCTGGTTCTGGACAGTTTACATTTCTCTGGGCTTTAAGCCATCTTAAGGTGAGTTTCAGCTCCGGAAGTCTACAACAAAGTTGTAGAGTACTTCAATACCTTTCCAGAACTATATAGAACACCTCTCTCGGATAAAAGACCTATGAGTTATGCCCTGTTGAGGATCAGCAAACTTGCTGTCCCAAAACCGAGCACTCTGTTTTTCAGTCTTTTTAGAACTACACTCATCACTATCCCATTCTTATACCCAACCAGGGTCCTAAATGTGGAACCTATGGGTTTTAATTCCTTGTTATCATTATTTTCATGCATATGCCTACAATATCTCGGTACTACGTTCCTCACAAAAAAAAATCCTAACCGGATCATACCGGCATATACGTCTCAAATGTGGCACTAAACGGTCTCTCGCACACGTTTTCTACACGGATACATACGTGGTTAGTACCTGCAGAAGACCACACAATAATGGTTCACTCAATGGTTATTCATTTCAGGCAGTTCCATATTTGAAAGTAAATACAAACGCCCGTATCATTGTCATACGGCCGTCCTTGAGCTAAGTCACGTCTCAAGGCACGTGATCGTGTTTCAACACCACACGACGGGGAACCCGAGTATGTCATGAACGGGTCGTCACGGTTGGGAATGTTATCAACCCAACAGATACCACCTACTGCCCTGCAGGGCACGCCGATGGCAAGCGCTGCGTATGTCCCCCTGGGCTATTTCCAGACGAACACACTCTCGCGTTATTGACCACGCGATGGGGTCCCCGGTTACTTGCCTAATGCACGCTAGGGATCAACATTTCATATGAACTCAGGGACATGAAGAGTCCAAGAGATTCATATTGACATCTCACACCAAGCTGTGAGATCAATCCCTGAACCACGTTCCTCGTCAGGGAGAGCTAACCGAAATTGAACCGCTTTCGGTGGCGTTCCTTACCATACTTACCAGAGCATAGGTGCGTCGTTACATAATTGAAATTCAGAATTATAACACATAAGTTAGTATTTGCCACTTTAAGTAACTATGCTAATATAGTCCTTACTTGGGCAACTACCGAATCCTCACCGTATACCTAAGTTTTTCCCATAATGCAGTCCTTTAGTACTGTGCTATCCCCACTGCAGCTCTGATACCAGGCTGTGGCGGACCGGAATCCGCTCATCCAGGATCGCAGAGGGTGGTGCCGCGCGATGCGACACCCGACAGCACACGTCATAAGAACACAATATATTACATGGGAAAAACAGCTGAAACTGTACAAACAGGTACAAACTTCAGTTACAACTATTGTTCTATTACACAGCGGAAGACTACACTATACAACTCACGTCCGCCTATTTAGCAAAAGTCGGTTGCCCAGCCCTAGGGCAACCCACACTAGCTGCACGTCTCAGCTCAGCGCGGTGTGTACGGCTCCCACTCAGCCGTGGTCCCCGACGGAGGGTAACCCTCGCCGGTGGACTCGTACTCCGAGTCCGGGGGTGGCTCCTCACCTGAAAAACACTTAAGCAGCAACCGTGAGCACGAGGGCTCAGCAAGGCTTAACCGACTCACCTAAGCATGAAACTCTACATGAGGGGTACAATGGACATAGGATAGTAACATTTCAGCAAAAGGACACGCCTACAAGTTCATCCTTAGTTCATCTTTTAGCAACAAGTTAACAGTTCATGAAATCTGAAATTTAGTAAGCAGTATTTGGTGGCACACATGTAGCAATACAATTATATCAATCAGCATCATTGAATCAACATATTTCATCCATTAGTCTACGTTACGATGCAGTGAACAAGCAGTACTCGTCACCGCGAGGGACGGCGAATCGACTCGATATACACCTGCAGGGAAAACCCAAAGAGCACGTCACGTACGCCCACCCGTGGAGCTGCACAGCATGCTCACTCGATGTCGTACGGGACAACCTTTCACCCAACAGCCCAAACGTCGAACCGGTCGCACCGAAACGAGCAGGAGGTTCCCCACACGGAGCATCTCTCTATGCCCGTTGGCAGATTTCCACCTTGCTGCCCTCAACCTACACCTATAAATCGGTGTGCTATGCCTCGACGCCCGGAGGTTTAGGCTACATCGGTTTATCGGGGCCCATATATCCGATATGCCTTCGGTACGTTCAATACTTGTTCAGCAGGGCCGCACACGGATCGGTCCTCAATCGACACGGGCAGGGCTGCGCACACAAGACTTCCTCTTGCTGCGCCCTAGCCCCTGCCTAGTCTCATTTTCATTACTATAGTGATCTCACATCACTCAACCGAACCCGTGTGTCCCAAGCCTATCTCGCGAGTAGATTCCAACTACTCGACTTGTACCGAAGTCCTATGACTCATTAAGCATAGCCTGTCTACTCGAGGTCCTTGAAACTACCCTCACTCTTTTAGGAACCTTTGATTATGCAAGTGGGGTTTCATTCATCCTATACCTAATGCACATACATACTTCATATGACACATGTAAACAAAGTAAAGCTTTTAAAAAGGGTTAATGCAAACCGGGTCTTTCCTTGTTGCTGCTGTTCAGGAGTTAGTTCTTCGTCCGGAAGGAGGAAGTCCAGTACTTCCGGAGCCTCTTCTTCAACGGCTACACGTTAATGAAATACTACATGTTAATTTAGATGCAAATGTGAGTTTTAGAGTAAGACTTCTATTAGTTCTAATAACCAGCCTCTAACACCTGGAACTTTGTTTAAGAATTTAAATATGAACTGGTGTTGGTGGTTTGGCTTGGACTTAATCACATGGTTAAATGCTAAGTGGTTTTCCCCCTTTCCCATATTAATTCCCTTAAGTGGTTAAACAGGACAGGGGTGATCTAGAGCTCCAATGGATCTGAGAATTTTTGTGTGAATTCCTTGTCACAAGAAAACTCTCTGGACCAAACATTAGCACTTTTCATGGAGTGGTTTGCTCAGAATAATTCTCTTGGCAAATCAGCAAGGAAGAATTTATTCTGAGGTAATACCCCTGTTCATGCTCAACTTAATGAACTACAATTTCAATTATAGCTCATAGAGTTTGCATGAATTTTCCTATCATTTGTGGAGTCAAGGTTTGCCCAGAATTGAATTTCCAAGTTTTGGAAATTCTCTGAAAATGTTTCTGTATTCAAATGAACACAGCACCTTCCAATTTGAATTGCTCTGACCAAATCAACTCCAAATGGTCTGAAACTTTTACAGGGGTTTACTAATGTCCTAAAGAACATTCTGGCAAAATTTGGGGATTTTTGGAACAACCAAACTCCCTCTAAAATTCTTTTTCTGAAAAGCTTTAAAGAATTTTCCAGAATTAATTAATGGGTTTCATACAAATTGGGTTGTATATCTGGACAGAGCTAGGCAAGATGAATCCAACCCAATTTGAATCACTAAATTTGGAGCTTCCTAGCCAAGGTTATGGGGTTCTAAAGTTTGCACTAAAACTGGAAATTCCAAAAATGTTTAAATCCTGCGGGTGGGACCCACTCCTCGAGCCGGCCCACTCAGAAAGCGGCCACACCGCGGCCCACGGGGTTTTACCCGCGCTGCCGCACCGAATCCCGGCCGCAAACCCGATCCCTGCGCGAGATCAGAGGCTGACCGGTGGACCCGGCCCCCCCTTCGTCTACCTCGCGCTCTCTCGCAGTTCCCGCGGCGGCGCTTCGCCGGAGCGCTCGCCGCCGGGCGTTTCCCCGCCCGACCTTTGACGAAACTTGCCGCCTGTGCCTAACTCGACTCGGAGAACACGCTGGTGCCCTCACCGGAGCTCGGCAATGGCCGGAACTATGCCCGCGACGGCGACAGAGCCTCCCTCTGCTCCGGTGACGTCGTCCGGGCTACTCCGGGCCTTATTTCTCAAGCGGTTTGCTCCTACAGCTCCACCGTGGCATGCTGCGCACGAATATGAGCTCGGTTGGCCATGGAAATAGCCGGAACTGGGACCTCACCGTCGACCTAGGCCCGATATCGACTGTTGCTCGAAAAACTTGGATATCAGCGCAAAGGCTCGATGGTTTTCGATTGTTTTGGATCCTAGGTGGCCGTGGGGGCGTGTAGAACCTATGCTCAGCTGGGTTTACGCTGTGCAGGACCGATCGCCGCGAATTTCGGCATTTCTGCTCACTCGTTTTTGTTGAGCACCGAGGACTAGACGGGGAAATACTCCCCCTACAAAACATGGAAGAGGGTAGGGTCTTCACCGTGAGCTCGAGCAGTCCCCGGCGAGTGTCTTTGCTGTTGAACTCCGGTCGCGAGGTCGCCTGGATCAACGGCGCGACGAGGAGCCGAGGGGAGCGGCGGGTGTTGTTTTTCGTTTCGGGTAGGAACGGGCATAGCGGAGGAGATGAGGCTGGCTCACGTGGGCTGGGAACTTAAACCGCGTCGGGCACGCGTGCGCTCGGTCGCCGAGCAGGAGGTGACGAGGTGAGGCGGTCGGACGCCGGTGCTGTCCGCAGCTGGCGCGAGGTGTTCGACCGACGTCAGGAGAAAACAGCTACGCTCGGTTTGGGAAACAAGTTTCCCCAACTGACTTGTGGGCCCACTCTCCCCCTAATCCACTCTTCTCCATTTCTTTTGTAAATATCCCAGCAACTACACATTGAATGATAGACTTAGACCCCAAGTCTTGGTTTGAATTTGAGTTCTCAAATTCAAACTTTGTTTGGTTAAATTTGCTTCATGTTTAAACTGAAATTCAAATTCAGTTTTGAATTATTGCAAATTTGGCTCCCGACAAGATGAACTCCAATGGGGATGAAACTTGGTGGGTTTACTCAGAAAAATGTGCTGAGTATAGATATGGAGCTAACTTTTGAATTTGGGTGATGAAAGTTGCTGCAATTTGAATTTACATTCAAATTGGCCTCCTTTTGAAATAACCCAAAAGTGCCTCAAAAAGTGTTGAATTTGCATGAGCTTTGGACTGAACCTTCCCAAGACTTTTTAAATTCTAGGGGTGAGCTCAACCTCTCATGTTCATGTGTAGAAACCCTACTTTGTGAAAGTGAAGGCTTTCCCTTCTAATCACTCCTTTGATGGAGGTCACTTGCTCTTCACAATATTTCACAATCTACCCACAACAAAACTGTTGTGTTGTGAGGTGCAGAAAAGTTTTTGCAAGTCCCTTTTCTTGGGCTTTTACATATAAACACCATGCACAGCCTCCCTCCGAGCTACTGAGCAACACCGCGCGCCCACTCTTCGTCTCCCCGCCACAAAAGCGACCGAGTTTGGTCCTCTCGACCGCAGGGGCGCCGTGTTCGCGCGGCAGCCGAAAGAAAACCAAGGAGAGAGCTCCCGTGGACAGCCGAGTCTAGCGCCTGTCACGACCAAGTGCTGGCGTCCCCGGACGCGCTGTGGCCCCATGCTGCTCACCTCCAAACCTCAAGCAAATCTGTGAACCACCGAGCGAGAATTCGGGAAAATATCGCCGACGGCCCCAGACCGATGATCCGGTATGAAAACCCAAAATTCTTATTTGTTGTTCGTTCTTAGCTCATCAAATCATGCACAAATAAACTAGACTGGCTAGCAATCCGATCCCCTCCACAACCCTAGCTAGAAACGCCGTGGTTACAGCTAATTTTGAGCTTTTCGGTCGGCGGCCATGGCGGGAACGCGCGGGCGCACGGTGACAACCGGTTTGCCGTCGTTTCCGAGCCAGGTTGAGGCCACGCCGAGATTGCCTGACCTCCACTGATGCTTTTAGAGCGGATCCGCCGAGCTTTTGGCGGGCTAGTGTGCTCGGGCGACGGTGCCGATCATCACCGAAGGCCGCGGCTCGTCGCCGGCTTACTTCCGGCCACCGGCAGCCCGAGCCAACCCAGTAGACTTGTTCCCTGACCCTGAAAACCCCCAGGCGGCGAGTCTCCGGCCGAGAGGTGGCCGGGAAGCCGGGTCCGGCGAGCTCCAGTGGAGCGCCGGCGAGGGGGAGGCGCGGGGGCGAGAGGAAGAAGAAGACCCCACCGGGCCCACGTGTCAGCAGCTGAAGATTAAAACTCCGGATCGGTTGTGGCGTGTGATCCAGTGTGGTGGCGCGGGAAAAGGTCTGTGGCCCCGTGTGGCTCGTGTTTCAGCGGTCGACACGTGGCCCTGTGGCCCACAGGCAGAGTTTGAACTTTTCCCGAATTAATTTGAATTCAAGATTTGGTTCAAACTTTGGATCTGCATAACTTTTGCTAGAGAGCTCCAAATTTAGTGATTCAAATTGGGTTGGATTCAGGATGAAATGCTCTATCCAAATATGCAACCCAATTTTCATGAAAACCAATAGAAAATTCTGGAAAATTCTTTAAAGCTTTTCAGCAAAAGAATTTTAGAGGGAGTTTGGTTCATCCAAAATTCCCCATATTTTGCCAGGATATTCTTTAGGATATTAGGAAACTCCTGAAAGTTTCAGCTCATTTTGAATTGATTTAGTTGGGATAATTCCAATTTCAAGTTTCTGTATTCAAATAAATACAGAAACATTTTCAGAGAATTTCCAAAACTTGGAAATTCAGTTCTAGCCATTCCTTAGCTCCAAAAATCCTAGGAAAATTTAGGCATACTCTCTGAGCTATGTAGGAAATTATGGTTCACTTAGATTTGCATGAAAATGCAAGTTTAATCAGAATTAATTCCTTTATGCTTAAATGCTTAGGGAATTGTTCTGGGTGATCCACTTAGTGAAATGTTCTGAATTTTTGTCCAGAGGACTTTCTTGTGACAAGGAACCCCCAAGAAAATTCCCAGCTCCATTGGAGCTCTGGATCATTATGTCCTGTTCAACCTCATTAGGTGATCACCACCCAAGTGATGAACCTCACTTCTCACTTGAGGGTAGTGCTTAGACACACATCCAAACCACCACCCCAGTGTCATTTTAAATTCTTAAACAAAGTTCCAGTTTCAAACTTGTCTGTAGCATTTGTTAGCAAAAAGTTTTACAATTAAAGATATGCATGTTCCTAACGTGTAGTGTTTAAACGTGGAAGAGTGAAGGAGAAAGTGAACTTGGATCAAGGAACAGGAAGGGTAGAAGTTGAACTTCAAGGCATCAGCAACTAACCCCATATCATCTGACTTTAGTCACCTGCAAAACCAAGGCAAGCCCCGGTTTGCACTTAAGTTGTTTTTAAAGTTTTCCCTTTGTTCACTACTATTGGTCAAGGTTTGTATGTGCATTAGGTCAAGGATGTGTGATACTCCACTTGCATAACCAAACATGAACCCTGAGGTCAAGGGTAGAAATGTGTCATCGCTGTAGAATAGGGCAATGCTAATTAGGCTAGGACATCCGGTAGAAGACGAGTAGTTGGAAACTACTCGCGAGCTATAGTTCAGAATATCATAAGTGTGGTTGGGGAAGGAAGCAAACTAAAGTTTACATTTCTAAAGATGAGACCGGGCAGAGGGGTTAGGCTGCGACAAGACGAGGTCTTGGTCGAGTAGCTCTGCCTGTGTCGGTTAAGGACCGATGCGTATGCCGCGTCCAGGAGCAAGTATTGAGTTGTGTACCGGATGCTTACTGATATATGGGAACCAGGAAACTGATGTACCAGGTTCACTGGATTGTAGAGGCATACCACATCGTCTCGTTAGACCTATGAGCCCGAGACGGCGCGACCGGTTCTACAGTTTAGTGTCCTGAGAAAGGTTGCCACATACGACGTAATGAAGGACGCCAGAGTTGGGTCTTCAGAGGCGGGCGTATGTGTCGAGTTATCCGGGTAGTGTTTGATTTGAATCACCGTCCCTCGTGGTTATTGAGTACCGCTTGCTCCCATGTTGTGACGTAGTTAATCAACTTGTATGGAAACAGTTTGCAAAAGTATAATTGCTGCTATGTTGATATTAAGTTGCATGAAAACCATGTTTGAAGTAGAGATAGAGCTAACTAAAGTTATTTTCTACCTTGGGGCAAGTAACATTGGAATGAAGCGTTTCTTGTTTGATTGTGGAGTTCCAATGTTGCTGATCGCCAGGTCATTATTAATATGGCTAAAATTTGAAAGTTAAGGATGAACTCGTAGGCGAGTCTTTTCGCAAATGACAGGCTTAGGTCTTAGGTTACTTTCATCTAGAGTTTCATGTCTGAGGAGAGACGGTTAAGTCTTGCTGAGCCTTGTGCTCACTCTTGCTATATAAGTGGTTTTGCAGGTAAACCTCGACGCTATAAAGAGGGTTGTCCGGTGAGACTCGGAAACTTCCAAGTCACGTCACGCTTGGAGAACCTAGCCGCTGCCTTGTCTTCGTGTTGCTAGCGAGAGGAGTCCGCGGGCTGGACCTCTTCTCGGTGCTTCATAGTTATTCAACGTGAGCTGGTTATAGACTTCCGCTGTAGCTAATTTGTGTAAATTATTTACAAAGAATAATTGTAACCTTCCGCTTTTGATTTATGTAATACTGTGTTCCTTATATGTGTGCTGTTGGGTGCCGCATAACACGGCACCAACCAATGCGATTCCTCGGGCAAGGCGGCACGGCCCTGTGATCGGGGCCGGGCCCCCTCAGCGTGGTATCAGAGCCGCATTGGTAATAGCGCACGGAATAAGGATGGTATTACAACCAAGATTTAGGATACGGTGAGGAAACAATATTAGGCCCACATAAGGACTATAGTAGTGTAGTTACTTAATGTGGCAAGACTAACATATGTGTTTTAATTCTGAATTTTCATTATGTAACGACGCACCTACGTTCTGGTAAGCATGGTAAGGAACGCCACCGAAAGCGGTTCAATTTCGGTTAGCTCCCCTAATGAGGAAAGTGGTTCAGGGTTAGATCTCACAGCTTGGTGTGAGATGTTAATATGAAACTCTTGGACTCTTCGTGTTCCTGAGTTCATATGAAACGCTGATCCCTAGCGTGCATTAGGCAAGTAAGTGGAGACCCCATCGTGTGGTCAGTAACGCGATAGTGTGTTCGTCTGGAAATAGCCCAGGAGGACATACGCAACGCTTGCCATCGGCGTGCCCTGCAGGGCAGTAGGTGGTATCTGTTGGGTTGATAACATTCCCAACCGTGACGACCCGTTCATGACATACTCGGGTTCCCCGTCGTGTGGTGTTGAAACACGATCACGTACCTTGAGACGTGGCTTAACTCAAGGACGGCCGTATGACAATGATACGGGCGTTTGTATTTACTTTCAATTATACAACTGCCTGAAATGAAACAACCATTGAGTGCACCACTATTGAGTGATCTTCTGCAGGTACTAACCACGTACGTATCCCGTGTAGTACACGTGTGCGAGAGACCATCTTAGTGCCACTGATAGTACGTATGTGCCGGTGTAATCCGGTTAGGATTTTTATTTGGTGAGGCTACGTAGTACCGACATGATTCTTACAGTGCATCGGCACCGTACTACACATAATAACCTCGTTCCTATGAAGAAATGATTCATGAAATAACTTTCAACTAAAAATAGAAGTTTGAAACAAGTAGTATCTACTGAACTCTTATTTTGAGCTAAGATTCAAATGAGAGTATAACTAGGTGTCAAAGTTTTCAAAAACAGAGTGCTCTGTTTCTGGCAGGAATTCTTGCTGGACTTTAACAGAGCATAACTCTGAGTAGCTTGACCCAAATAAGGTGTATGATAAAGTTCTGGAAATATTTTCAAGTGCTCTACAACTTCCTTGTAGGCCTCCAGAGCAGAATCACACGTTATACGGGTGAAAAGTCCAGTTGAAGGCAAACTGTTCAAACCAGGACAGTAGCAAAAACCTCCCTGGACCTTTCTGTTTTTAAGCCATAACTTCCTGTATAAAAATCCTTATGGAGGCTAGGATACACCATTGGAAAGGTTATGAAATGTGCAACGTTGTTGAAGTTCAGAGTTGGCGCAGATTCTAATTGTATGTTTATATACAACTGTGATAAAAGTAGCCACATACAAAGGTCATGCTGGCAAATTTTATCCAGGAATTTTGTCAACTTTGAGAAATCATAACTTTTGATCCAGAGATGATCTGAAGGCATATAAATACTCGTTGAAAAGATACTGAAGTTAACTCTAACTTTTGTATTCAACTTGAGTTATGAAAATGCTGTTCAACGGATCAAAAATCTGGATGAAGGCAGAAAAGTCCGTTCGGTACAGCAAAGAGAACGGGCTAGGCCTATCCCACGAGAGTGATTAAACTCGAGGATGTTCTGGTGGGACGTGAATATCCAATGTGTCTCCGATGAGTTACCAGGCAATGCCAGCTAACGGGACGTCAAGTTCAAGATTGGACTGACGCCGGAAACAACACCGATTTCACGAAGACTATATAAGATGGCACCCAATGAACTAGCGGAGTGAAGGAGCAACTAAGTGAACTGATGAGCAAAGGTTTTATATGACCAAGCTCATCACCTTGGGGTTGCTTTGCGCTGTTTGTTAAGATGAACGAGGAGACACTAAGATTAAGTGTTGATTTTCGTTCACTCAATGCCATCACTATAAAGGGCAAGGAGGGTACTCTATGGTTTAAAGACCATATAGTTATACCTCGGAAGATGAAACTCTACAGCCGGAAATGTCCCACACCGCGGAAGTGGTGTGAGTCTGGTGAAAGAGTAATGTTCGAGGTTGATTCATCAACAAAGCCAATGACCGAGTTCAGGCGGTAGAAGCGAACTTGGAGGTTGTGCAATCCCGGCAGAAAAGTCACGATGGTCAAAGGCATAGACCGTTGCATTTCGACGGAGGAGAACACGTTGTCTTTGCGTGTCTCCGATGGAAAGGAATTCACCGGTCCAATGTAAAGGGGAGATTTTGCTTCCCTAGCCTTAGATCCACTTGCTGTCACGAAAAAGTGTGGACCCGTAGCTTACCGGCTGTAACTACCGGCAAACTTTGCTAGTATTCACGACATATTGCATGTGTCACAGCTACGGAGGTACTTTAAAACTACCATTGCCGTCCACACCGAAGAACTTGACTAGTTGAAGCCGGATCATACATACACTGAGCGACCGGTTCAGACTAGCGATGAGATGAATCTGGAACACCTGGGATCGGATATTAAGATTTTACCAGGTACTGTGGGGTAGTCATACCATGGAAGAAACAACGTGGAGAGCAAAGATTACCTCCGCATGAACCATCCGGAATTTTTATCGTCCTACCACTTGGCATTACCTCTCCCGTCTCGTTCTCCTTTTGGAATCTCGGGACGAGATTCTTTTTAAGGGGGGAGAAATGTAAAAGTCCCAATAACATGAATGCAAAGAAACGGGTGATTGAACATCATTGTGTTTCTAGTTCATGAAAAATGGGACTTACAAAAAACTTTCTTACATGGGATGGTATACATGAGATGCAACCACATGGTTTCAAGCATGCCTTTGAAGGTGTTGGACCGAGGTGGAGCTAAACTCATGTGTAATCATACATGTATATGAGAAAGAACAAAAATAAGGTCTTGAGTCTCAAATGCTCACCTCAAAGTGTTGCCAAATTTTTGAACACACATGGAACCTCACACAGTTGGAGGTGAAGAGAAGTATGGTGGAAACTTTCTGATTTGAGGGTAAGCCAAAAAGGGGAAATGGACTATGATCATGTTGAGTTCATGCTGAATTCAAACATGCTAAGACAAGGGAATGACTTGAGTTATGTCACATAAAATGATAAACTCAAACATGGACATGTGGGAATAGCAAAAATCTTCTTTAACTCCTGTTGAACACATGTTAACCCGGGAAAGGATTTCACTCCAAAAAATCTAACTCATATGCACATTCCCTATGAGTAGAGGGGAGGGAAGTTTAAACCCCATTTTTGAACCCTTGCAAAGCATTCATGGTCAGATGGTCCAAAAGCATATATATGAGATGACCATTGCAGTCCTCAGGTATTAAAGAGCTTAAGTTCCAAAATTGGAGTGTGTTTGAGCTCATATACCAATTGTTCAAAGCATTGTTGAGATCACCTTCAAATTCAAATTTGAGGGGCATGGTCAAAACTGAACTGGTGAGGTTCAGGTTGGGACCAAGGTTGATCAAGCATGGGCTAGGAGCAAACCAAAGTGTTTCACCCAAATTCAGATGGGTCATCACCAAAGAGGATTTAAATTTCAGTTTGAATTAAATGGATTACTTCAAGGCAAGGAAGGCCCTTTCCAAAAAGGAGATTCAAACTGTGGTTTGAAAATTTGTATTTGCAGTGGCCAACTCAAAGAGCAGATGGCATAATTGAATTCCTCAGGTTCAAATTATGAAGGGGGGCAAATTTGGAGCAAATTTGGAGGTGCTTTGATAGGAATATCAAAGGAACTTGTGAATTCCATCCAAATTTGAATTTAAATTTGAAACTGTGGCATAATTTGTCAAATGGCACATTGGCTTTTGAATTTGGACCCCTCACAGCTGAATTTGCAAGGTGTTAAAAGTTGGAGATCTTTTGGTGCTGAGGGGAGTTGTGGGCCCCAGTTGTCATTGAGAGGGGAGAGCAAACTTACTGGCTAAGTTTTACTCTCGGTCACACACGAACGCAGCTCACTCCCCGGGCGACACCGCGGTTACACCGAAGCACAGAAACCACCGCCTCACCCCCGCCATCGTGTGCTGGCGACCAGCTTACCGCCTTCCCCCTGCCTCGATGTGATCCTTCTCTCTGAACCGAGCCAACGCGGTTTCCCTTCTTCACCTCGCGCTCGATAACGTCGAGCTCGCCGCCGCCTCGAGTCTGATCGGGGAGGCATATAAACACCATGCACAGCCTCCCTCCGAGCTACTGAGCAACACCGCGTGCCCACTCTTCGTCTCCCCGCCACAAAAGCGACCGAGTTTGGTCCTCTCGACCGCAGGGGCGCCGTGTTCGCGTGGCAGCCGAAAGAAAACCAAGGAGAGAGCTCCCGTGGACAGCTGAGTCTAGCGCCTGTCACGACCAAGTGCTGGCGTCCCCGGACGCGCTGTGGCCCCGTGCTGCTCACCTCCAAACCTCAAGCAAATCTGTGAACCACCGAGCGAGAATTCGGGAAAATATCGCCGACAGCCCCAGACCGATGATCCGGTATGAAAACCCAAAATTCTTATTTGTTGTTCGTTCTTAGCTCATCAAATCATGCACAAATAAACTAGACTGGCTAGCGATCCGATCCCCTCCACAACCCTAGCTAGAAACGCCGTGGTTACAGCTAATTTTGAGCTTTTCGGTCGGCGGCCATGGCGGGAACGCGCGGGCACACGGTGACAACCGGTTTGCCGTCGTTTCCGAGCCAGGTTGAGGCCACGCCGAGATTGCCTGACCTCCACTGATGCTTTAGAGCGGATCCACCGAGCTTTTGGCGGGCTAGTGTGCTCGGGCGACGGTGCCGATCATCACCGAAGGCCGCGGCTCGTCGCCGGCCTACTTCCGGCCACCGGCAGCCCGAGCCAACCCTGTAGACTTGTTCCCCGACCCTGAAAACCCCCAGGCGGCGAGTCTCCGGCCGAGAGGTGGCCGGGAAGCCGGGTCCGGCGAGCTCCAGTGGAGCGCCGGCGAGGGGGAGGCGCGGGGGCGAGAGGAAGAAGAAGACCCCCACCGGGCCCACGTGTCAGCAGCTGAAGATTAAAACTCCGGATCGGTTGTGGCGTGTGATCCAGTGTGGTGGCGCGGGAAAAGGTCTGTGGCCCCGTGTGGCTCGTGTTTCAGCGGTCGACACGTGGCCCTGTGGCCCACAGGCAGAGTTTGAACTTTTCCCGAATTAATTTGAATTCCAGATTTGGTTCAAACTTTGGATCTGCATAACTTTTGCTAGAGAGCTCTAAATTTAGTGATTCAAATTGGGTTGGATTCAGGATGAAATGCTCTATCCAAATATTCAACCCAATTTGCATGAAAACCAATAGAAAATTCTGGAAAATTCTTTAAAGCTTTTCAGCAAAAGAATTTTAGAGGGAGTTTGGTTCATCCAAAATTCCCCAAATTTTGCCAGGATATTCTGTAGGATATTAGGAAGCTCCTGTTAAAGTTTCAGCTCATTTGGAATTGATTTAGTTGGGATAATTCCAATTTCAAGTTTCTGTATTCAAATAAATACAGAAACATTTTCAGAGAATTTCCAAAACTTGGAAATTCAGTTCTAGCCATTCCTTAGCTCCAAAAATCCTAGGAAAATTTAGGCATACTCTCTGAGCTATGTATGAAATTATGGTTCACTTAGATTTGCATGAAAATGCAAGTTTTATCAGAATTAATTCCTTTATGCTTAAATGCTTAGTGACTTGTTCTGGGTGATCCACTTAGTGAAATGTTCTGACTTTTGGTCCAGAGGACATTCTTGTGACAAGGAACCCCCAAGAAAATTCCCAGCTCCATTGGAGCCCTGGATCATTATGTCCTGTTCAACCTCATTAGGTGATCACCACCCAAGTGATGAACCTCACTTCTCACTTGAGGATAGTGCTTTGACACACATCCAAACCACCACCCCAGTGTCATTTTAAATTCTTAAACAAAGTTCCAGTTTCAAACTTGTCTGTAGCATTTGTTAGCAAAAAGTTTTACAATTAAAGATATGCATGTTCCTAACGTGTAGTGTTTAAACGTGGAAGAGTGAAGGAGAAATTGAACTTGGATCAAGGAACAAGAAGGGTAGAAGTTGAACTTCAAGGCATCAGAAACTAACCCCATATCATCTGACTTTAGTCACCTGCAAAACCAAGGCAAGCCCCGGTTTGCACTTAAGTTGTTTTTAAAGTTTTCCCTTTGTTCACTACTATTGGTCAAGGTTTGTATGTGCATTAGGTCAAGGATGTGTGATACTCCACTTGCATAACCAAACATGAACCCTGAGGTCAAGGGTAGAAATGTGTCATCGCTGTAGAATAGGGCAATGCTAATTAGGCTAGGACATCCGGTAGAAGACGAGTAGTTGGAAACTACTCGCGAGCTATAGTTCAGAATATCATAAGTGTGGTTGGGGAAGGAAGCAAACTAAAGTTTACATTTCTAAAGATGAGACCGGGCAGAGGGGTTAGGCTGCGACAAGACGAGGTCTTGGTCGAGTAGCTCTGCCTGTGTCGGTTAAGGACCGATGCGTATGCCGCGTCCAGGAGCAAGTATTGAGTTGTGTACCGGATGCTTACTGATATATGGGAACCAGGAAACCGATGTACCAGGTTCACTGGATTGTAGAGGCATACCACATCGTCTCGTTAGACCTATGAGCCCGAGACGGCGCGACCGGTTCTACAGTTTAGTGTCCTGAGAAAGGTTGCCACATACGACGTAATGAGGGACGCCAGAGTTGGGTCTTCAGAGGCGGGCGTATGTGTCGAGTTATCCGGGTAGTGTTTGATTCGAATAACCGTCCCTCGCGGTTATTGAGTACCGCTTGCTCCCATGTTGTGACGTAGTTAATCAACTTGTGTGGAAACAGTTTGCAAAAGTATAATTGCTGCTATGATGATATTAAGTTGCATGAAAACCATGTTTGAAGTAGAGATAGAGCTAACTAAAGTTATTTTCTACTATGGGGCAAGTAACATTGGAATGAAGCGTTTCTTGTTTGATTGTGGAGTTCCAATGTTGCTGATCGCCAGGTCATTATTAATATGGCTAAAATTTGAAAGTTAAGGATGAACTCGTAGGCGAGTCTTTTCACAAATGACAGGCTTAGGTCTTAGGTTACTTTCATCTAGAGTTTCATTTCTTAGGAGAGAGGGTTAAGTCTTGCCGAGCCTTGTGCTCACTCTTGCTATATAAGTGGTTTTGCAGGTAAACCTCGACGCTATAAAGAGGGTTGTCCGGTGAGACTCGGAAACTTCCAAGTCACGTCACACTTGGAGAACCTAGCCGCTGCCTTGTCTTCGTGTTGCTAGCGAGAGGAGTCCGCGGGCTGGACCTCTTCTCGGTGCTTCATAGTTATTCAACGTGAGCTAGTTACAGACTTCCGCTGTAGCTAATTTGTGTAAATTATTTACAAAGAATAATTGTAACCTTCCGCTTTTGATTTATGTAATACTGTATTCCTTATATGTGTGCTGTTGGGTGCCACATAACACGGCACCAACCAATGCGATTCCTGGGGCAAGGCGGCACGGCCCTGTGATCGGGGCCGGGCCCCCTCAAAACACCTCTGGACCTCAACAGAAGAGTTGTAAAGCTCTTCCAAAGCTTTCCAGAAATGTATCATATGACCCCAACCTCGAAAGAACTCAACCTCCAACCTATGATTAACTTCAGCCTTGATTCAGCTGAAAACAGAGTGCTCTGTCCTTAACAACCTATAAGTTGAAAACTTGTTAACTTTGAATATCTGATTCAAGGGAAGGAGTTACATCAAGTTTTACTACTTTAGATAAAACCTCCAAGTTTTAAATGGAGTTGTTCATTCAATGGGGTGCGACGTCGATGCGTCACCAGAATATGTCGGTACTACGTGCTCACAAAGAAAAAGCTATACCGGACTTAGTCGGCTTCGTTATTTCAGTGGCACTAAACGTCACTCGCACACGGATGCTACACGTATACCGTTTCATGGTCAGACTACTGCAGAAACTCAAACAATCGTCAGACTGGGGTACACACCGAGCCCAGAATCCATACAGTTAGTACAACCGGCCGTCATCACTCGCCTGGATGTTCTCAAGCCAAACACGCCTTGAGTTACGTGTTCACGTTTCAGACCACGTGAAAGGGTCTCCCAAGTTGCACCACGCACGGCAGGGACAGATGTTGCTCAAATACCCCAAACGACATGAAGAGTCGTAGAGGATACTAAAGCGGGTCGGGTTACCTGCCACCCGTGGGGCTCCACCCTTCAGCTTGTGCGCACTGGTGGACAGCGCTCACGTGTACCCCGCACGACATAAACGTCCCGAGATACACGATTTTCCGACATAAACAAATAGGTTAATATGCCACTTTCTATATGCTAATAACATCCTTATATGGGCTACTAACTCGTTCCTCACTGGTTTTTGAAAAAGATGATATTTGTAGTGCGTTAAACCTCAAGCGAGCTCTGATACCAACGCTGACACGACCCCACGGTCTTGTCGAGCCAGGATCACGCTGAGGGGTGCTGCGTTGCACAGCACCAGATAACACACGTCAAAGGTACAAAGCGGAAGCGAAATTTTATTACATAAACTGGTTTATGAACATGTTTACAGCAAAATAATTCCAGTCTACACTCACGGGCGTAGACTACGCATCAAGACCACGTTCAGCCCTTGAACGTGTCCTTGCTAGCACACACGCACACTAACTCTACGGCGTGCACGACTCCCACTCGACGGGGTTCCCCTCCTGGGGTTCCGTCTCCTCTTCGGGAGTCCCTTCCTCATAGAACCCTGCAAAAGCTTCAAACACAAGCAGTGAGCACGAAGGCTCAGCAAGTCTGACCCGTCTCACCTAAACATGGAACTTCTACATGAGGGGTGATGGGTACATGAGGTAAAACCATTTGCAAAGGACTCGCCTAATTAGTGGAACCTTACTTTCAGGTTTTAGCAGCAAATTGTGGAGAACCTTACGCTAAGGCACATGAGAGAGCCGCAATCAAACAAGAAATGCATTTCTCTCATGTACTTTGCCCAAAGTTGAAAGGAACTTTAATTAGCTCTAGACTACAGCAAATCATTAACAATCAAGTCCATCTTTCAATCAGCAACATTTTAACATGTAACTAGCCTGTTCTTTCTACGTCACGGTACAGTGAACAACTGGTACTCACTGACCGCGAGGGACGGCGATTATAATCGATTTACACCTGCAGGGTTACCCGAATAACCCGTCACGTATGCCCGTACTCGATGTTGCCTACAACAACCGTCACGGACGCCGTACGCAACCACCTTTCACCCGTCAGCCAAATATTGAACCGGTCCCATCGTCCCGAGCAAGAGGTCTCTGCACGCGCGTCTCCGTGCCGCCAGATGATTTACACCTCGAGCTCTCAACCTACCCTCTGAACGACGGGCAATGCCTCAATACCCAGCTACCCGAGTTACATCAGTTTCCCGGTTCCCATATAGCCAGTAGGTCTTCGGTACTGTTCTAGCTTGTTCAACAGGCCCGCACATGGCTCGGTCCTCAATCGATACAAGCGGAGCTACAGCACACAGGCCCCAAAGTCCTGCTGCCCTTACCCTCCGCTTGGTCTCATTTTCTTGCCATGTGTTTCATGTGCTATTACTACCCGAGTCGAGTGCCTCTAGCCTATGCTCGCGAGTAGTTCCAACTACTTGACTTGTACCGAATCCTACTCTATCTTAGCATTGCAGTAGCTAACGGGGTTTGCCATCCTAAACCCAACCCATGGTTTTCTTGGCTATGCAGTTGGGTTTCCAAACAAGACTCTAATGCAAAAAATAAAGTAATCAAGTATGTGCTCAAAACAACAAAACTTGTAAAAAGTTAATGCAAACCGGAGCTTGCCTTGCTGCTCTTGGTCGTAGGCTAGCTGCTCCTCCGGAGTAACGAAGTCTAGGACTTCGGGTTCCTCCTCGACCTTAGCGACTACATGATAAAAGCAATACATGTATTAATTTAAATGCATTTGTATTTACTTTTAATCTTGTGAAGCTTATAAGTTCCACTAGACCGACTCTATGACTGTGAAACTTTTTCTATGGTTTGGTTACAACCTAAACTGAGACTTGGTCAAGTCTTAGTTGCAGTAAAGCTCATTTGAGCCCTCCACAATTAATTATGTCCTTGACCTTAATTGAAGGCTCTTAGGTTGTTCTAGGGATTTTCATGAAACAAACTATGACTTTCTGAAAACTAGACTTTCAGAGGGTTCTAATGGAGTTGGTCTCACTTAATTTGAAGGTTCCTAGTTAAAGATATGAGCTAAACAATTTCAGAGAAAATTCTGAAAATGTTTCTGAACATTTTCTATTTTCTCTGGAACAGTTTCACTAATCACACCATTAGGTGGATCAAATGAGCTCAAATGTGTCTGAAATTTTTATGGTAGTTCAGGGATATTTTGGTGAACATCCCAGCAAAATTTCAGTATTTTACTCCAAAGGATTCTCCAGTTAAAATTCCTAACAGTTTAAAGTTTGAGGAATTAATTCTGGAGAAAAAAGGGTTTTCATGAAGTGAAACTTGATTTGCTGGAAAGTTCTCAGACAGCTGAATCCAACGAAATTTGGTTCACTCGATTTGGAGCTTTCTAGTTAAAGTTATGAGGATTTGAAGTTTGAAGGAAATCTGAAAATCAGGGAAAAGTTTAAACTCGCGCGTGGGCCTCGGGGACACGCGTCGCACGCGGAGGCGACAGCACACCGTGGCCCACAAGGATTTTGCGCGCCAGCACACCCGATCCCGGCCGCAGCCCGATCCTGATTCAAAATATCGGCCGCTGACAGCTGGGGTCCACCCCTTTCTTCAACCTCGCGACGCCCGCGCTCCACCACCGAGGGACCTCGCCGGAGAGCTCGCCGCCGGCTTCTGTACAGCTCGAAACTTCATGGTTTTGGCTGCCCCTGCCTACTTTCACTCGGGGAACAGGATTCTGGGGTCAGCTACTCATGACAATGGCTGGTGCATGGTCGGCGACGAGCCGCCACCTCGGAAAGACTTCGGCCATGTCGGCTGATTTCCCTAGCACCTCAACTACTCGAGGAACCGGTCGGGAAGCATCAGTGGACCTCAGGGAAGGTCGACATGAGCTTGAGGCAGCTCGGGGAAGGCCCGAAGTAGGTCCTCACCGTGCGCCCGATGCCTCCCTTTTGTTCCGCCGTTGTTAAACCTCGAATTACGCGGGGTACAGAGGTTCTCCGGCCAAGGGTTGTGAAGGAAACTTGTGCATTACCGTGTCTAGTTTGTGTGAGAGCGGATTGCGGCCCTCTAATCCTTTCTAGAGCACGAATTCGACGGAATCGCACCCGAAGGTCGTGCTGCACACAGAAAGGGGAAAACTGGAAATTCACCGCCGGTGAGCAACCACTCGAGCTGGGGCTCGGGGGTGAGCAGAACCGGTCACCAGCGCGTCCAAGGGCGCCTTGGCTCGGGCGTGACAACGCCCTGGTTGTACTGTCCACGGGAGTCCGGGGTGCGGCGGTTCTAAGTCACCGAATTGATCTTTCGGCATAGCCGATATCAATCGGTTTCAATTGAATTCTAGCAGCGGGGAAGACGGTGGAAGGTCTCTAGCACCTTGCCGTGGCTCTGGAGGGGACGGAGGAAGCTGTGATCGGCATTCTCCGATTGATTCCGAGCTGCGGAAATTGTTTGCCGGCGCTGAGTTCTTGCGGGGGAAAGAAACGGGCGATGCTTTGGCCGAGGAGGGGGGAAGGCGCCTTAAGAAGGCTCTGCACCGCCTCACACCCGCGCGTGGCCAAGCAGCTGCTGGCGCGGCGGCTCCCCTCGGTGGCGATCGCAGCGGCGGCTCGGCTAACCGAGTGAGAAAGTCTCAGTCGGTTGATTTGGAGTAGTGGCTGACATGTGGGTCCCACTCCCAATTTTAACCTCTGAAATTTACTCCTAATCACTGTTGTAAACAGTGAGCCCCATAATGCCCCTGGTAATTCAAATTATTCACCCATGAGCCATTTGAATTAGTTAGAATTCAAATGGGGTTTGGTTTGGATGAATTTCAGCATAAGTTCACTTTTGAAATTCAAATAAACTTTGAATTCCCCCACTTAGCTCATGTCAAGATCAACTCCAAATGGAGTGAAAATTGGTGTGTGGGCTCACAAAAATGTGCTGAGTAAGAATATGCCTCCAACTTTTGAATTCATGGGATAAAAACAGTTTGAAGTTGAATATGGTTTCAAACTGTCCTCTTTCTAGCTATACCCAAAATGACCTCAAAAAGGTTTTGAATTTGGGTGAAACTTGCCATGGATATCCTTAGCAATGTGTAGGAGTTTTCATATGTCCAGCCCACCTATATCACATGTGGGAAATACCACTTTTGCAATTTGTGAGTTTGTTCTCTAATGAGCATGTTGATGGTGGTTACTTGCTCTTCATTTGTGTTCATCAACTTACTTCAAATGAGGTGTGTGGTGTGGTGATGAACACTTCAAATAGGTGTCAAAAACTGAGGCCCTTACAGGTTTCTCCTCCGTACCGGTATTTCTACGCGTACAGAATCCAAAAACCGCTCCAGAACTCGTTACCTCCATGGTGATGAGCTCCTGAAGCTCCACGTGTCCACCGGGCCTGGTCTCTCCCTTTCCGCAGAGACGATCTCCGGTTGTGCCGCGTGTCAAGCGAGCGAGACCTCCCTTCTCCTTCGGAGGTGAGCTCCGCGTGCGCCACGTATCCTGGCGGTCGGGACCTCCTCTCTATTTGGAGGTGCGCACGCCACGTGTCAGTGCCGGACCTTTCCTCTCTCCGGAGGTAGCTCCGGGTGTGCCACGTATCCATTTCGTACCTCCCTCTCTTCGGAGGTGAGCTTCGTGAATGCCACGCGTCAAGTAGCGCCGGACATTCCTTTTTCCTCAGAGACGAACTCCGAGGTAGACACGTGTCCAACAATGTCGGACCTACCGGAGATAAGCTCCGGTGACGACACGTGTCCAATAGAACTGGACCTCTCGGAGGTGAGCTCCGAGATCGACACGTATCCCGCGCGACTGGTCCTCTGATTTCCGCGGTGACTAGATCCGAAGGTGACATGTGTCCTGCGGAACCGCCTTTTCTTCTTCCGCATGAGGCTAGCTCCGGGGGCAACACGTGTCCCACAGGGTCGGACCTCTCACCCTGTGCGGAGATGAGCCCGGAGCCTGCCACGTAGCCAGTTTTAGCGGACCTCTCCCCACTTCGCAGGAATGAGCTCCGAACACGCCACGTGGCCAGCGGGCTGCAGAAGTTATCTTCGGCGCTCTCTGTGAACTGGATTCGGCTATTTTTTTTTGCTATCTCTTTTGATATTTTCTCTGTTCCCACTTCTTTTAAAATGTCTTCTCTACATGAAACATGAATACATGCAGAAACCAGAAATGAGGGTGTCACACATGAACTTGTTGAGATACTCATTCACGCTTCTCTGTCTTGGCGGAGACCTTCGAACTCCTGTCTCTTGAGCATCATTACACCCGCAGGGATGTGTTGAGAGCGGAAAATCTCCTTGAACTCAGTCAAAGTGATCGTCTCCGGGTCGACATGAGCGTTGCATAGGGCATCCCACCAGTCAGCGGCAGCTCCCATGAGTTGGTGCGATGGAAAAAGAACCTTCTCTCGGTCATTGCACTGCACTATGGCAAGCCTCTTCTCCATGGATTTCAACCAGTCGTCGGCCTCCATGGGGTCGTTAGCTTGAGCATAGGTGGGTGGTCGAGTCCTCATGAACTCTCCAAGTCTGTTATGAGCCTGCGGTGGTGGCGGTGTGTGACACCCTCATCTCGGGTGTCAGCATATCTTCATGCTTTATGAAGAGGAAACATTTTAAGAAAAGTAGGAACAGAGAAAAATATCAAAAGGATAGCCAATAAGAGCCGAATCCAGCTCTCAGAAAGCGCCGAAGACCACTTACCGCGGCCGCTGGCCACGTGGCGTGGTCGGAGCTCATCCCTGCTAGGCGTGGTCGGAGCTCATCCCTGCACGGGATACGTGTCGATTTTGGAGCTCACCTCCGAGAGGTCCGGTTCCCTCGGACACGTGTCGCCACCTGAGCTTATCTCCGGGAGGTCTGTCGCTGCTGGACACGTGTCGACCTTGGGGCATGTCCCTGAAGAAAGAAGAGAGGAAATACCGGCGCCAACACGTGGCGTGCGCGGAGCTCACCTCCAAAGGAGGGGGAAGGTCTCGCTCGTTGACACGCGGCACAACCGGAGCTCGTCTCTGCGGAGAAGGAGATACCTGGCCCCGGAAGGACACGTGGAGCCTCCGGAGCTCATCGCCGCGAAGGTAACAAGTTCTGGAGCGTTTGTTATGCGTAAGAATACCGGTACGTAAAGGAAACCGACCTGAATTCCACAATGTTACCGCACCAAATCAACTAAAGATAAGATGATAGGATCCAACGACGACCTGAATAAGACTCTTATTCGGGATACAATCAGATTAGGACTCTTCTCTTCCCGATTATAAATAGAACCCAGAACCTCTGGCCGAAACCACAAAA
This sequence comes from Neostapfia colusana, assembly GCA_030760725.1. Taxonomy (NCBI): domain Eukaryota; kingdom Viridiplantae; phylum Streptophyta; class Magnoliopsida; order Poales; family Poaceae; genus Neostapfia; species Neostapfia colusana. The sequence goes on along the minus strand of JASWHV010000005.1, from coordinate 59,442,410 downwards.
TTCTTTTCCTACTCCTGAGCCGACGACTTAGAGCCTTAGCCCTAACTCGCCGAGTAAACCGTCGCCGAAGCGCAACAAAGGAGATCATTGGAGGAGAACCGAACAGTCTGAGGAGGACCTCGAAAACCAAGAAGGGCGTAAGGTAGGACTCCGACACCACCTTACGGCATCGTTGTATTCTCCTTGCATCTGTTATTTGATTGCTTCCAGAAGCCTTCTCGTGGATAGATCACTTGATGATCAGGTTGATCTAAAGACAAGATCATCGCCACATCCACCTTTGATCCGAACACCTCTGTCCATGCAAGCCATGCAAGAACACGCACAGACCAATCTAATAAAATTAATCATAGGATAGCTTGCATGTGCATCATCGCATCTAGTTTAAGGTTTGTGCATGATATTGATTGCTGTGAATTTTGTATGCACGTGATCCTACCTAGCAGAACAAGCTCGGGGAGTTGTCTACAACGAACTGCAGCAACAAGGTTTTGGGATTCAAGAACAACCGGAACCGCAAGAACAAGGCAAGTGCTCCTTGACAATGTTGATCCTATGTTTTGGGTAAAACTATTTTGTTTTGCGAAAAGGTGTGTGTGCTGAGTCAAACATGATGTCAAACCCTTTTTATAGGAGTTTACTAGTTTTGGTTGAACCACCCTTTTCGCCTGGGAAGTTTATGAGTCGGGTATCGTTTTTGCTCTATGCTTCGCTGAGTCTATGGGATTGGGAAGCGAGATAGATGTGTCTAGCTAACTGCACTCGTAATTATAATGAGAAACTGATGATGTTAATGAACATGGATCTGAGGGAGATCTAGGCAAGCCTGGGTTTGTGAATGAGGTAGCATGAGATGGTGGTTTACTTGCCATAAATCTAAGGACCGTATCATGCATGCACATGCCAGGATAACAGTGCCACCACAAGGCCAAGTATGGGTGCGGCTTAGCTGAGTAATTAGGTAAATTGCTAGGGTGTTATGGACTGTGGAAGGCGCGGGGAATGGGAGTCGAGTGAGGACAGCCCTGGGAACTGCATGGCACAAGAGGGTGCCCGTGGGTGGGAGAATTGGAGATTCTAGCCTGCCGGTGAAACCTTAGTGAGTCCATACATCTAGTAACCCCTTTGTAAAGGCTATTTTATGATCTCTTGACCATACATCGACGGTTGTGTATTGGTATAATAGAGGTTCTGCAGTCGCCGACGGGTGACGAAATCACAAACTTGTGGGTAACGAGGTGCAAACTCTGCAGAGTCTAAAACTATCATGATAGCTGAGCTTACGGTCACGAGCGCCTGGCTAAACTGCCATGATTAGTTGGGATGGTTATTGGGATGATTATCGGTTATGGTTATTGCTTTTTGGTTATGGTTTGGTTGTTGGGACTGTTGAGTCCGGATGGTATGATGGTTGCATGACTGTTGAGTCATGGCAGCGAAACTGGTCTCTGTGTGAGACAAAGTTGTTTATGAGATAAGATGGTAGCGAATACGTGAAGGTATTCGTGAGATGGTAGCGGATACGAGAATGTATTCGTGAGTAAGAATGAGGTTGGTTAATGTTCGGGTGGAACATGGAAAGCGATGGAGGTATGTTGGTAATTTAATACATGCTGGGATTACATTCATTTAAAATTAAGTTGCTGTTTTATCATGGTTTTATAAATCTGCTTTTCGGCAACTTAGCCTTTTTATACCTACCTTGTTATGAGCTGCATATCATGTGTTTTCCCGCACTTGCTGAGTACATCAATGTACTCAAACTTGCATTATTATTTCATCATCAGCAGCAGGAGAAGCCTACTATGAAGAGCAAGTGGAGCATCACGGCGTGTGATCTGTTCTCAACCTTGCCTGTGGAGGGAGTAGAGATAGAGCCAGTTCTGCTTAGATTTGCTTCCGCATTAGCTAAATTTCTTCCGCTTTAGAATAAAGACTTCCGCTGTGAGCATGAGTGCAAGACTCATGAGGTATTGTAATAAACTCTGTTATTCGTGGTAATATATAATCTGAATTCAGTTTGTGGAACGTATGTGTATGTGTGATAAACATCCTGGGCACACATATGCATTAGTTCTCGGTTCCGTGGTTTTCCACAGAATTGAGGGCCTCACAGATTGGTATCAGAGCCACGGGTTGACAGTAGGTTACACGCCTAGATAGAAACCTTAGACTGATATTAGAGCCACAGGTTAACTGCAAGTTACACCCCTAAATAGGAGTCATGGATTGGTATTAGACCCAGACTGATAGCTAAGCCACGCTGACCAAAGGAAGCGTCCCAGGGTGAATAGCTCAGATTGACTTTAAAATAGATACCTTGACATAGGAAACCATCCTTGAATAGGAGTTGTATGAGCCCTTCCAATGATTGTTTGTAATTTTGTGCTTAGTGTGAGCTGTGGGGCGTCCCCAAACGTTGTCCATATCCACACGTAAGAAGAAAGAGGTGTGAGATGTCTCGACACTTGCTCACATCCTCATATGGGCTAATATATACATAGTCCAACTCACCTTGATGCATATAGTTGAAGGGACCTACCTAACCTTCTAACATTCTATTCTATTTCGATCTCTCTCACAGATGGTGAGAGGAAACGTTGGCTGAAGGAACGTCCAGGAGGACGACCATGATGAAGTTTCTGCTAACCCAAGAGCTGGCGAAAACCAGCTGGAATGGTTGATGGCCATGCAAAACCAGCTTATGCAAACCATGATCCAAACTTTGGGTCAGTTGCAGGCCAACCAAAACCCCGTTCCGGCACCACCACCACCAACACCGCCGGCTCATAACAGACTGGGAGAGTTCATGAGGACTCGGCCACCCACCTTTGCTCAAGCTAGCGATCCCATGGAGGCCGACGATTGGTTGAAATCCATGGAGAAGAAGCTTGCCATTGTTCAGTGCAATGACCGAGAGATGGTTCTCTTTGCGTCGCACCAACTTATGGGAGCTGCCGCTGACTGGTGGGATGCCCTATGCAACGCCCATGTCAACCAGGAGACAATCACTTGGACTGAGTTCAAGGAAAGTTTCCGCTCTCACTACATCCCTGCTGGTGTAATGATGCTCAAAAGGAAGGAGTTCGAAGGTCTCCGCCAAGGACAGAAAAGTGCGAATGAGTATCTCGACAAGTTCATACAACTGTCCCGGTATGCCCCCGAAGATGTCAACTCAGACCAAATGAAGCAGTACCTGTTCATGAGAGGGTTGAACGATGAGATCCAGTTCAGCTCCTCAACAATGACTACGTAAGATTCCAGAAGCTGGTTGACAAGGCCATAGTGGTTAAAAACAAGATCCGAGAGATCGAACGAGAGTGCAAGAGGAAGATGCCATACCAGCCCCAAGGGAGCAACGTACGACCTAGGTACATGCCCCCTGCACCGCAGTATGGATCGACCACTCCTGCATACTGCCCTGGTCAGCCACCACAGCAACAATTCGTTGCACCGGCACCTCGTGTGCCCATGCCTCCTGCGCCCCGACCCAACAATGGCGCTCCTGTTCAAAACCCCTGCCCCAACGCACCTGCTGCCGTAGGCAACAGGGCTTGATTTGCATGCGGGGAAGTAGGCCACTTCGCAAACCAGTGCCCGAGGAAGGGCCCTGGACAGCAAGGTAACGTGCCCAAGCAGAACCCGCGACCGAATGGAGGGGACAATCAAGGAAACCGTGGACAGCAGAACTATGCTCGCGGCAACGTGAACCATGTCTCTGCTGAGGAAGCACAACAGGTTGAGGACGTCGTAATTGGTATGTTCCTTGCCAACTCCAACCCAGCCGCCATCTTATTTGATTCTGGAGCATCGCATTCCTTCATATCATCCAAATATGTTGCCAAACATCATCTACCCGTATCCCATTTAGAATGTGCTATGTTAGTTAATTCCCCCGGAGGAGAAATGAGGACTAATATAGTATGTCCAAAAGTAAGCCTTAAAATAAGGGGGGTAGACTTCCTTGCCAACCTTATTGTCTTGGACTCCCAAGGGATTGACATCATACTCGGAATGGATTGGCTAAGCAAGCACAATGGAGTAATCCAATGTGCTGAAAGGAGCATGCAGTTGACAAACGAGCACGGTATTCGTGTCGAGTTTGAGTCAGCCCAGCAAACAACCGAACGGGCGAATTTGAACAAAGTCGAAGGAACAACATTGGACAGCATTCCAGTGGTTCAGGAATTTTCGGACGTCTTCCCGGAAGAGCTTCCAGGTATGCCACCTGACCGGGACATCGAGTTGCCATCGATTTGGTACCTGGAACTGCACCCATAGCCAAGAGACCCTATAGGATGCCCGTCAACGAGCTAGTTGACCTCAAGAAGCAAATTCAAGAACAGTTGGAAAAGGGTTTTATCCATCCAAGCTCGTCACCATGGGGAGCTCCGGTGCTCTTCGTAGACAAGAAGGATGGAACCCAAAGGATGTGCGTGGACTATAGATCTCTCAACGAGGTAACAATCAAGAACAAATATCCTCTGCCCCGTATAGAGGACCTGTTCGACCAAATGAAAGGAACCCGAATGTTCTCCAAGATTGATCTTCGGTCGGGATACTTCCTGCTGAAGATTAAGCCCTCCGATATACCCAAGACAGCCTTTCAAACACGGTATGGTTCGTATGAATATACCTTCATGTCTTTTGGATTGACAAATGCACCCGCATACTTCATGTACCTTATGAACAAGGTTCTCATGGAGTACCTGGACAAGTTCGTCGTGGTTTTCATCGATGACATTATGGTGTATTCAAAAAGCGAGGAGGAGCATGAAGAACATCTAAGATTGACCTTGCAGAAGTTGCGTGAGCATCAATTGTATGCCAAGCTCAACAAGTGTCAATTTTGGCTAAAGGAAATATCTTTCCTAGGCCACATTATCTCCGAGGAAGGGGTATCGGTTGATCCTGGAAAGGTGAGAGATGTTCTGAAGTGGGACCAACCGAAGAGCGTGAGGGATATTCGGAGTTTCCTTGGGATGGCAGGATACTATCGACGCTTCATTAAAGTCTTCTCTAAGATAGCAAAACCTATGACGGAGTTGCTAATGAAGGGAAAGGTCTTTAAATGGACACCAGCCTGCCATGAAAGTTTTGAGGAACTCAAGAAAAGGCTAACCACAGCTCCAGTTCTTGTATTGCCAGACGTAAGCAAGAGCTTTGACATATATTGTGACGCATCCAGACAGAGGCTCGAATGTGTGCTCATGCAGGAAGGACAAGTGGTAGCCTACGCCTCACGGCAATTAAAGAAGCACGAGCTCAATTATCCAACATATGACTTGGAGTTAGCAGCAGTAGTGCATGCATTGAAGATTTGGAGACATTATATCCTTGGCCATCGATGTGAGATCTATACGGATCATAAAAGCCTCAAGTACATATTTACCCAAACGGATTTGAATTTGAGGCAATGTCGATGGTTAGAGCTTATCAAGGATTATGATGTTGGAATCAACTACCACCCCGGGAAGGCCAATGTAGTAGCTGATGCATTGAGCCGAAAGGGAGCGTGTCACCAACTCACGGTTCAGGAGCTACCACCTGAACTACGTAAGGAGTTCGAACGGTTACACCTCGGATTCTTGAATAACATGGAAATAATAGAGATCCACTCCTCATTAGAGCAAGAAATAAGAGAGGGCCAAGCAACGGACGAGGAGATCAAGGAGATCAAGGAAAGAATCCGACAAGGAATAGAGAAGGATTTCAAGGAGGATGAAAAGGGTACGCTTTGGCTAGGAAAAAGGATTTGTGTGCCGAACATAAGACACCTCCGTGACATGATACTGAAGGAGGCACATGATTCCCCCTATTCCATACATCCCGGAAGCACCAAAATGTACAAGGACATGAAAACTTGTTATTGGTGGGATGGTATGAAGAAGGATATAGCCGAATACGTTGCCCTATGCGACACATGCCAACAGGTGAAGGCCGAACGTCGAAAACCCGCTGGATTGTTGCAACCTTTGAAAATACCCGAATGGAAGTGGGAGGACATCAGTATGGATTTCATCATCGGATTGCCACGTACTCAGTCGGGATACGACTCCATCTGGGTCATTGTGGACCGATTGACGAAAACCGCCCATTTTCTCCCTGTAAAGACCAGTTACAACGTTGCACAATTGGCAGAGTTGTACATGGAGCAGATCGTGTGCCGTCACGGAGTTCCGAGGAGGATAGTCTCAGATCGAGGTTCTCAGTTTACCTCTAGATTCTGGAGGAAGCTGCAGAAAGCCATGGGTACACGACTGGATTTTAGCTACGCCTATCACCCACAAACAGATGGACAAACCGAAAAGAGAAACCAAATTTTGGAGGACATGTTGAGAGCGTGCGCCTTGAAACGTGGGCGTAGTTGGGATAGGAGTTTACCGTATGCCGAATTCTCCTATAACAACAGCTGTCAAGCTAGCTTGAAGATGTCACCTTTCGTAGCATTATATGGTAGACGGTGTAGAACGCCACTGTTCTGGAATGAGACCGGAGAGATCCAGGTGTTTGGACCCGAAGTACTACAAGAAGCTGAAAAACAAGTCCAGACGGTACGGGAGAACTTAAAAGCTGCTCAGTCACGACAGAAAGGCTATGCGGACAATAGGCGAAGGAAGTTGACTTTTGAAGTAGGAGACTTCGTATACCTTAAGGTATCGCCTATCTGAGGCTAACGACGTTTCAACGTCAAATACAAGCTAGCACCTCGCTACATCGGACCATTTAAGATTCTGGACAAGCGAGGAGAAGTAGCCTATCAACTAGAGCTCCCAACCTACCTCTCCGACGTACATGACGTGTTTCATGTATCCCAGCTCAAGAAGTGCTTGAGAGTACCAGAGGAACAAGTATCAATGGGAGAGTTTGAACTTTAAAAGGACCTGACTTATGCGGAACACCCTGTCCGAATCTTGGACATAAAGGAAAGGGTCACCCAGAACAAGATGATTCGATGGTGCAAGGTACAATGGAGCCATCACACTGAAGCTGAAGCCACATGGGAGCGTGAAGAGGATATCAAGGCATAATTTCCCCATCTATTTTGTACTAACGAATCTCGAGGGTGAGATTCAATTTAAGGGGGGTAGATTTGTGACACCCTCATCTCGGGTGTCAGCATATGTTCATGCTTTATGAAGAGGAAACATTTTAAGAAAAGTAGGAACAGAGAAAAATATCAAAAGGATAGCCAATAAGAGCAGAATCCAGCTCTCAGAAAGCGCCGAAGACCACTTACCGCGGCCGCTGGCCACGTGGCGTGTTCGGAGCTCGTCCCTGGGAGGTGGGGAGAGGTCCGCCGCTAAAATAACTACGTGGCAGGTTCGGGACTCATATCCGCAAAAGGGGAGAGGTCCGACCCTGGGGGACATGTGTTGCCCTCGGAGCTTTCTTCTACGGAAGAAGCAAAGGCGTTTCCGCAGGACACATGTCACCTGCGGAGCTAGTCATCACGGAAATCCGAGGACCGGTCGCACGGGATACGTGTCGATCTCGAAGCTCACCTCCGAGAGGTACGGTTCTCTCGGACACGTGTCGCCACCGGAGCTTATCTCCGGGAGGTCTGTCGCTGCTGGACACGTGTCGACCTCGGGGCATGTCCCTGAAGAAAGAAGAGAGGAAAGACCGGCGCCAACACATGGCGTGCGTGGAGCTCACCTCCAAAGGAGGGGGGAGGTCTCGCTCGTTGACACGCGGCACAACCGGAGCTCGTCTCTGCGGAGAAGGAGATACCAGGCCCCGGAAGGACACGTGGAGCCTCCGGAGCTCATCGCCGCGAAGGTAGCGAGTTCTGGAGCGGCTGTTACGCGTAAGAATACTGGTACATAAAGGAAACCGACCTGAATTCCACAACGTTACCGCACCAAATCAACTAAAGATAAGATGATAGGATCCAATGACGATCTGAATAAGACTCTTATTCGGGATACAATCAGATTAGGACTCTTCTCTTCCCGATTATAAATAGAACCCAGAACCTCTGGCCGAAACCACAAACTTCTTTTCCAACTCCCGAGCCGACGACTTAGAGCCCTAGCCCTAACTCGCCGAGTAAACCGTCGCTGAAGCGCAACAAGGGAGATCATCAGAGGAGAACCGAGCAGTCTGAGCAGGACCTCGAAAACCAAGAAGGGCGTAAGGTAGGACTCCGACACCACCTTACGGCATCATTGTATTGTCCTTGCATCTATTCTTTGATTGCTTCCAGAAGCCTTCTCGTGGATAGATCACTTGATGATCAGGTTGATCTAAAGACAAGATCATCGCCACATCCACCTTTGATCCGAACACCTCTGTCCATGCAAGCCATGCAAGAACACGTACAAACCAATCTAATAAAATTAATCGTAAGATAGCATGCATGTGCATCATCGCATCTCGTTTAAGGTTTGTGCATGATATTGATTGCTGTGAATCTTGTATGCACGTGATCCTACCTAGCAGATCAAGCTCGGGGAGCTGTCTACAACGAACTGCAGAAACAAGGTTTTGGGATTCAAGAACAACAAGAACCGCAAGAACAAGGCAAGTGCTCCTTGACCATGTTGATCCTATGTTTTGGGTAAAACTATTTTGTTTTGCGAAAAGGTGTGTGTGCTGAGTCAAACATGATGGAAAACCCTTTTTATAGGAGTTTACTAGTTTTGGTTGAACCACCCCTGTCGCCTGGGAAGTTTATGAGTCGGGTATGGTTTTTGCTTTATGCTTCGCTGAGTCTATGGGATTGGGAAGTGAGATAGATGTGTCTAGCTAACTGCACTCGTAATGATAATGAGAAACTGATGATGTTAATGAACATGGATCGGAGGGAGATCTAGACAAGCCTGGGTTTGTGAATGAGGTAGCATGAGATGGTGGTTTACTTGCCATAGATCTGAGGACCGGTTCATGCATGCACATGCCAGGATAACAGTGCCACCACAAGGCCAAGTATGGGTGCGGCTTAGCTGAGTAATTAGGTAAGTTGGTAGAGTGTTATGGACTGTGGAAGGCACGGGGAATGGGAGTCGAGTGAGGACTGCCCTGGGAACTGCATGGCACAAGAGGGGGCCCGTGGGTGGGAGAATTGGAGATTCTAGTCTGCCGGTGAAACCTTAGTGAGTCCATACTCTAGTAACCCCTTTGTAAAGGCTATTTTCTGATCTCTTGACCATACACCGACGGTTGTGTATTGGTTAATGGAGGTTCTGCAGTCGCCGACGTGTGACAAAATCACAAACTTGTGGGTAAAGAGGTGCAAACTCTGCAGAGTCTAAAACTATCATGATAGCCGAGCTTACGGTCACGAGCACCTGGCTAAACTGCCATGATTAGTTGGGATGGTTATCGATTATGGTTATTGGTTTTTGGTTATGGTTTGGTTGTTGGGACTGTTGAGTCTGGGTGGTAAGATGGTTGCATGACTGTTGAGTCATGGCAGCGAAACTGGTCTCGGTGTGAGACAAAGTTGTTTATGAGATAAGATGGTAGCGAATACGTGAATGTATTCGTGAGATGGTAGCAAATACGAGGAGGTATTCGTGAGTAAGAATGAGGTTGGTTAATGTTCGGGTGAAACATGGAAAGCGATGGAGGTATGTTGGTAATTTAATACATGCTGGGATTACATTCATTTAAAATTAAGTTGCTGTTTTATCATGGTTTTATAAATCTGCTTTTCCGCAAATAAGCCTTTTTATACCTACCTTGTTATGAGCTGCATATCATGTGTTTTCCCGCACTTGCTGAGTACATCATTGTACTCAAACTTGCATTATTATTTCGTCATCAGCAGCAGGAGAAGCCTACTATGAAGACGAAGTGGAGCATCACGGCGTGTGATCCGTTCTCAGCCTTGCCTGTGGAGGGAGTAGAGATAGAGCCACTTCTGCTTAGATTTGCTTCCGCATTAGCTAAATTGCTTCTGCTTTAGAATAAAGACTTCCGCTGTGAGCATGAGTCCAAGACTCATGAGGTATTGTAATAAACTCTGTTATTCGTGGTAATATATAATCTGAATTTAGTTTGTGGAACGTATGTGTATGTGTGATAAACATACTGGGCACACATATGCATTAGTTCTCGGTTCCGTGGTTTTCAACAGAATTGAGGGCGTCACACGGTGGTGGTGGCGGTGGTGCAGGAACAGGGTTGTTGTTGTTGGCCTGCAACTGACCCAAAGTTTGGATCATGGTTTGCATAAGTTGGATCTGCATGGCCATCAACCGTTCCAGGTTCTTCATACCAGCTCCGGGGTTAACAGGAACTTTGTCGTGGCCATCCTCTTGGTTGCCACGGATGTTCCTTCATTGGTGGCCAGCGTTTCCTCTCACCATCCATGAGAGAGAACGAAATAGAATAGAGGTTAGTAGGTTAGATGGATCCCCCTTACTATATGCATCAAGGTGGGTTGGACTGTATATATTAGCCCATATGAGGATGTGAACAAGTGCCGAGGCATCTTACACCTCTTTCTACTTATGTGTGGGTATGGGCAACGCTTGAGACGTCCCACCACTCACATTAAGCACACAATCACAAAAATCATCACAAGGTGTCGGTACCCTCAATTTGAGGTACCCCCGAGCACAGGGGAAACTGCCTAAGGACCTCGCCCTTCTCCACAGGGGGAGCTCCGAAGGTGCCATGTGTCCAGCGGGGCCGGACATCCGTCTCCTCAGAGGAGAGCTCCGGGCCCGCCACGTGGCCAACTGAACCGGACCTCCCCCCTCCACGGGGAGAGCTCCGAAGGCTCCACGTGTCTGACGGGGCCGGACCTCCCTCTCCTCAGAGGAGAGCTCCAGGCCCGCCACGTGGACAGCAGAGCCGGACATCCCCCCTCCGCGGGGAGAGCTCCGAAGGCTCCACGTGTCCAGCGGGGCCGGACCTCCCTCTCCTCAGAGGAGAGCCCCGGACCCGCCATGTGGACAGCAGAGCCGGACCTCCCCCCTCCGCGGGGAGAGCTCTGAAGGGTCCACGTGTCCCTCAGGGCCGGACCTCCCTCTCCTCAGAGGAGAGCTCCGGACCCGCCATGTAGCCAGCAGAGCAGCGCTGCCTGCCCCCGCGCGGTAGGCAGCAGGAGTAAAGATGCGCCATACCTTGCCCGTACAAGGTATTCAAGACCCGCGCCTTCCCAAGGCGCGGAGACACGGAGCACGCCTCTGTCAGGTGCCGTTGTGCCCAGTCACATCGCAGACTGGTGCACTGCGTCAAAGCCTGCCCGCCAATAAACACAGCAACAAGACATCCGCTGCCGCCCCTGCCAACCACTACGACTAGCTTGCGGCATGGGCAGGGGGGCAGAACGAAGACTCGGAAGCCCTTGCCAGAGACAACTACCGGCATAACTGCAGATACGGTAGATGGCAGGCAATCTCCCCGGGACCACCTGTCGGGTCCCGGGCCCACCTTGTAAGCCGCCCGAGTCTTGGACTATAAAAGGCTCGGGTAGGCAATGTCAGCAAGGGTTCGCACTCCAGCCATTCGCATCCTTAGGTACGACTCATCCTCAAGCTCAGGACTCCGGTTTTGAGCAACAAACAATACAACGAGCAGCTCTTCTCACCGTGGACGTAGGGTATTATGCTCCGGCGGCCTGAACCATGTAAAACTCCCTGTATCAAGCTTCTACCTCCATCGTCCCTATGCTTAAGCTCTCCGTGAGTGACTAGCCCCTCCGAAAAAGAACCTCCGAGGGCTGCCCAGAGCAGGCCCGGGGGATGTGTCGGCTACACACTTCGACATTTGGTGCACCAGGTAGGGGGCTTTTCCCTTGCGCGACGAGCTTCTGCCGACGAAGATGACGAAGCTTCCTTCAGCGGCAAGCTCTCCCCGCCCACGTTCACGACGAACGGTGACCAGCGGGGACTACGTCTTGACACACTCAGGACAGAGTGTGTCGGCGCAAGCTGGGAGCCAGCAGCCGACTCCGGCAGCGCAGGCTCCAGCGAGCGTGAGATCCACTGCAGCACTGAGTGTCTCCCACAGGGGCGCGCTAGCTGCAGCACGAGCGCTACTGCACAATCCACCTGCTGGGGACGCGCCTCAGTCAGCGACCCAGCAGTGGATCCGTGACATAGACCGTCTCGTCGTCGCCGCCGCCAACCCTCGTCTTCGGCGGGGATGACGTCCCGGTCAACCGGCTGTGTCGCTGACGCTCACGCCAACAGTTGACGGGCAGGCGGCAGATTCCCGCTCCACCAGGCTCCCGTCGGCGGACCTGAGGTCGGAGCTGGAACGACGCCACTTGGGCGACGATGCCCGAGTGGTCATCGAGTGACGACGAGGAAGGCGTTGCAACCAAGAGGCCGGCAACAGCATGTCGACCGCCTCAACCCAGCCTGGGCCGCAGATGTTCGCCACGCGATCTCTGCCCCAGGCATACGCCACGCAGCATATGCCCCAGCCATATGCCCTGCAAATGGCACCTCTGGTCTATGGCGCAGCTTTGCCCATACCGGGGTATACAGTGCCGGCAGCAAACCAAGCGTTCGCAGCACCAACACCTGCAGCAACAGGAGCAGGATGTGCGGCCCTGGCGCCACACCTTCGCTTCGCGAAGTGGCCGCGCAAGTTTCGGCCGCACCTGCCCGAGGAGTACGATGGCAGCGTCAACCCGGCGGAGTTCCTCCAGATCTACTCCACCACCATCCTTGCTGCAGGAGGGAACGAGGCCGTCATAGCCAACTACTTCCCCGTTGCCCTGACCGGCCCAGCCCGGTCTTGGCTCATGAATCTCCCCCAGGGTTCCATAACCTCCTGGGGAGAGCTCTGCCGGCAGTTCACTGCTAACTTTTGCAGCTCCTACACCTGGCCTGGCACGGAGCTCGACCTCCATGCCATCCAGCAACAACCTGTAGAGACTCTGCGCCCCTTCATCCAGTGGTTCTCCCAGGTACGGAACACCATCCCGCATATCCAAAATGCTTCTGTGGTGGTGGCGTTCCGGCAGGGTGTACGGGACAAGAAGATGCTTGAGAAGCTCGCGACCAGAGAGGTTCGCGACGTCTCAGAGCTCTTCAGCCTGGCGGACAAGTGCGCCTGGGCAGCAGAAGGGCGGAACTGGCATTCAGCGCCAGCCTCCGAATCAGGAGGACAGCCCGGATCTGGCGCTGCTTCCCATGGAAGTGGCAAGAAGATCAAGAACCGGGGCAGTGGCAAGATGAAGCCACCGGCTTCAGCTCCCGTTGCTGTAGCAGCAGCACCCAGCGGAGCTCGGGGGCCACGCCCCGACAAGAGGCAGTGACAGTCGCCAGCTCCAGATGGTGACCAAGGCGAGCCATGCCCCGTGCACGACACCAGCAGCCATACTGCTGCTGAGTGCTGGCAGATTCAGAAGCTCGCGGAGCGCTTCCACAGGAAGCAACCGCGTGCTGATGCCCCTCCTTTCCGTCAAAGGGAGGGTAAGCAGAAGGCCGACACCCAAGACAACGTCGGCCACCAGGTGGGGTTTCAGGAGCCTCAGTGCGCCGTAAAGGCGGTACGCAACTATGAGGACTCCAGCTCCAGTGACAACGAGTCAGGGCGGTAGCCCACTACGACTGCCCTAAAAGATCTGTGGAAACTGCACTGCTACAGTATCAGCCTTGGAGAGGCTCCAAGCAGTTGCAGCAGCCCGAGCACCAGCCCCCAGCGGCACAGAACTGGGCCAGCTGCACCCGAGCGCACGTCTCTGTGCCTCGGCCACACCTCCCGGGGGCCGCCCAAGATCCGTCAACCTCCTGTCGGCCTGAGCCAATGGAAGAGGACATCCTGGGTCCCCCAAGAAGAGTTCGGGTCCGCCTACCTCTTGTCGGCCTGAGCCAATAGAGGAAGGTATCCCGGGGCTCCCGAGAGAAGCCGCGCAGGACCAGCTCCGGCGTGAAGATATCGACCTCGTCGACGAGGCACGATTATAAGCAGCACCCCACAACGCACGGTCCCGGCTGGTGCCCCGGCACTACCGCCAAAGGACCAAGCGCGTCTGGGAGCTACAAGAAGGTGACCTGGTGCCGTGGCGCACACTTTCCTGTGAAGGACCTATAAACTCTTCCCCAGACGGGAAGGTCCCCTCCGAGTCACGAAAGTTGCCGCCCCAGGTACATACGCCTCTCCACCAAGGATGGGATCCGCTCCCGAACCCTTGGAGCATGGAACATCAGAGTAAGTTCTATCCCCTGAGCATTAGTAGAACAGGCCTTTTCCTTTCTGTAATAGATCCCATAGGCTCCAGGAACAGCGCTCGGAGCAGCTAAGCCTCAAGGGACGGTCCAGGACTACGTCCAGCTTGGCCTGGTTCTGACCCCAAGCGCATAGAGCCTTGCTTCCCTTCTTAATGGGGCGGGTCGTTGCCTCCATGTTCAGCCTGCCTTCCTCCTATGGGCATTTACACAGAAACCTGTTCTACCACGCTCTTACTTATGTGCTCATTTAAATTACGAATTAATTTCTATGACCGCACTTTCTATGTATGCTCACCGTACATTTAGCTCCCCTTTCCCGCTCTCATCCATAGTCAGCATTTGCTATCCTACCGAAGGCGGTTGCGCTTGAGGCACCTGCCGATGGCCAAGGGGCCTTTCGGGCCTTCCCCAGTCAGGTGTTGCGGTGTCAGTTGGTCACCTCCAGGAAAGACCTGCACTGTGCATTGGGGGTCTAGGGTGCGTAGCCTGCTTTGCCGGTTCCGACCCAAAGCGTGCGCATCCTGCCCTTCGGAGGTCCAGGGAGTACAGCTGCTTTGCCTGGTTCCGTACCGAAAGACTGTGCACTCTGCTTCCCCGGTGTACGGTCCGGTACTAGGGGCTGGACGGTCGTACCCTGACCTCGGAGGGAGCCGGAGCCACGGCGCCTCGCGCACAGAATTGCCCAATCCCCGTATACCAGACTAGGACCGTAAGCCAAATAAGGCTAAGAGATGGGGAGGGGAGAGCTCCCGAGGAGAATTACGCTTCCTCTACTTGTGTGTAGGATCTCCAGGTTTTAGCTACGGGGACCGCACGAAGGGGGGGAAAGAGCTATCGACCACTCCAGCGCAAGACCGGAGGATCTGGGTCTCGCCCCTTCCGAAGGGGTGAGCCCCGAAGGCCCCACGTGTACAGCAGGCCCGGACCTCCATCTTCTCATAGGAGAGCTCCGGGACCGCCACGTGGTCGGCAGATCCGGACCTTCCTGTTCTCACGGGGCGAGCTCCAGAGACCCTGGGGCCCTTAACTCGATAAGGACCCGAGGAAGGTGTCTGTGCAAGGCTTCAAGATTGGTGAAGACCTCTGAGTACCTTGCGGAGCTAAGGACTTGGCCAGGCCAAGCCAATAAGATGATAAAAGCACACAGACATAGAAAACAATAAGAGTCCATTCATTCAAGGCTCCACGAGCTGGACTACAGACTCAACAAAAAAAAGAAAAGATACAAGCCCTAGGATTCCCCTGGCTCGCGCCGGAACCTACAGGCTACAAGGGCAGCCACGTCCGCGACTTCAGCCCTTGCAGATTCCTCCCGTTCCGTGGTGGGGCCCTATCTCGCTGACTCCAGTGAGAAGGAGGGATCCCGGCTCCGGAAGCACGCCAACACGTGCGTAGCAACCTCCATTGCCAGGCCCCATCCCTCTGCCTCGAGCTCACTGGCGACCACCGCTTCAAGCCTGTCCAGCTTGGCGCTGATAGACTCGAGCGTGGGGATCACCTCGGCCACCTTCTGCGCGAGGCCCGCTGCCTTCACCAGGCTAAAGCCAAGAGGGACTAGGGCGGACCCCGCCTGGTCGACGAACCTCGAGACCGCCCGGGCCTCGGAGGACTGCGAGGCCAGAAGCTCCTCCACCTCGCGGCGGGCTGCCAGCAAGGCGTCAAGTCTCCCCTCGTAGAATTCCTTCTCCTTGGCCGCTAGAGAGTCTTCCCGGAGCTGGAGACTCTGGGCAAGCCGCTCCATCTCCGAAGCCCGGAAGTCGGCAGCCAGCTCCCGATCCAGGACCGCCTGGCACTCCAGGGAGACTTGCTCCTCCCTTGCGACCAGATCGGCCTTCCGGGCCTCCAACTCTTTGGCTCAGGCCTTTAGGTCACCCTCACCAGCCGCCAGCCGCGCAGCGACCTTCTCTGCCTCAGCCGCCGCAGTGCGCTCCTAGTCCGCGATGGCGCGCTCATGGCGCTCCAGCTTCAGGCGCAGCCCCTCCAAAGCGGAAAGACGCTCATCGGCCTGAGTGTGAGACTCGCGAGCCTCCTGGTGGAGCCGCCGAGTCTCGGAGTCCAGGCGGTTGACGACCCTCCTCTGACGGTCAAGGAGTGCCTCTATGACATCGAGCGACGCCCGCCTCGAGTCAAGCTCCTTCCTGACCTCCTCGGTTCGCTCCTTCAAGAGGCGCCCCCTGGTGAGGAGGCGATCCCTCTCTACTGCCTGCCCCTCCCGCTCTCGACCAAGCATGGCCAGAACCTGCCGGACGCTCGTCTGGGCGAGCTCAAGAGCGTCTGCCAGGGGCAGCGGGGCGGCAGAGGCCGAAGCCTCGGCCCCGACCTCCTCCATCACGTCGTATTCAGGAGGAGTCGACGCTCCGGCAACTGGGATAAGGCTCTGATCAGGAGAAGCCGGCACTGGGGCAGGCTCGCTTCCAGTGCACCCCGGTTCGCTGCCCACCGTAGGGCCCGTGGCAGCTTCTCCCGCTTCGGCAACAGGAGACGGGACACCGCTAGTCGGTCCCGCCAAACCTTCAGCGACAGCCGGCTCCCGAGCTGGTGAAGGGGGATGAACGGGAGGTGTCGCCGCTGCCGCAGGAACCGGGCCGACCGGCGCAAAAGGAACTTGCGCTGGCTTGGGGGCCGCTGCAACCGTTTCAGCTTCTGGGCGCTGCGCGCAGATTCCCCGTCAGGCGGGGATGGCCTGGAAGCGGGAACATTACCGGCACTCGAGGGGTCCCTGCAAACATGGGAGACTCCCGAGTTAAGAAAAGAAGAAGACAATACAGGCTCTAGAATCCAGTAGACGTCGCTTACCAAGAGACACGAGCGCTCCAACGGGCCCTGAACCCCGGCTTCCGAGCCGGGGTAGGTCTACTAGAGCCCGCCGTCGCCGCCGAGGGCTGCCCCGCAGTCGCCATGACTGGTGGAGCAGGGGATGCTTCTGAAGCCCCCCTAGACGCCGATCCGGCTCCAGAGGCCCGGGGCGCCTGAGTTCTTGGCTCGCCCCTGGGTGTCGACGCACCTGCACTCCCCCTCGAAGCTCCACCTCCTGAGGAAGGAGGGCGCGATGCCCGGGGACCTTCAGTCCGTCGCCGCCCAAGAGGAGTCCCATCAGGATGATGAGCCCGAGGCCTCTTGAGTCGCCACCGGACGGGGCGCCATCTCCAGAAGAAGGGCGCGCAGGTGCCCTGGATCCATGACTCGGCGCGAACGCCGCCGCCGGAGGAGACCGGGCGCGTTTCTTCTCTGAAGGCAGGTTGGAAGCCATGACAGGAGAATGCTCAAGAACAGGGAAAACAAGGGCGCAAGAGCTCAAGGAAGATGCAAGCGCTAGGAAGTGCGAAGGGAAGCCACGATGCAGGTGAGATCCCATTTTAAACTTCCCAGGCGCCATTCAAAGCGATTCGAAACTCTTCGAATACTCCGCTTGGACAACTGCTTCGGCTTCAAGACCAAGCGTCGATGACAGGTGGGCCCAAGCCGTCCGGCTGAAGTGGTGGGCCAAGAAGTCAGTCTCCCAAGTATACGAGCCGGCGAGACACTTCAGCGGTTCCCGAAAAGGCGCGGCGACGTGCAGATATGGCAGCCTTGGGAGCCGGCGCAGTAAAAGCAGCCATCAAGTGGGGCACACGCTCCCACGATCGGGTGACTGTTCATGCTTCGGCAACAGTCAATGCGGGTCTTCGAGAAGGAGCGCTGAGCGAAAGAGACTGGGGCCCCACCTCGGGCTCGTTATCTCCCCCGAGATGGGCCCGGGGGCCACTGTCGGTACCCTCAATATGGGGTACCACCGCGCACAGAGGAAACTGCCTAAGGACCTCACCCTTCTCCGCAGGGGGAGCTCCGAAGGCGCCATGTGTCCAGCGGGGCCGGACCTCCGTCTCCTCAGAGGAGAGCTCCGGGCCCGCCACATGGCCAACTGAGCCGGACCTCCCCCCTCCGTGGGGAGAGCTTCGAAGGCTCCACGTGTCTAGCGGGGCCGGACCTCCCCCTCCTCAGAGGAGAGCTCCGGGCCCTCCACGTGGACAGCAGAGCCGGACCTCCCCCCTCCACGGGGAGAGCTCCGAAGTCTCCACGTGTCCAGCGGGGCCGGACCTCCCTCTCCTCAGAGGAGAGCCCCAGGCCCGCCCCGTGGACAGCAGAGTCGGACCTCCCTCCTCCGCGGGGAGAGCTCTGAGGGCTCCACGTGCCCGCAGGGCCAGACCTCCCTCTCCTCAGAGGAGAGCTCCGGATCCGCCACGTAGACAGCAGAGCAGCGCTGCCTGCCCCCGCGCGGTAGGCAGCAGGAGTAAATACGCGCCATACCTTGCCCGTACAAGGTATTCAAGACCCTCGCCTTCCCAAGGCGCGGAGACGCGGAGCACGCCTCTGTCAGGTTCTGTTGCGCCCAGTCACATCGCAGACTGGCGCACCGCGTCAGAGCCTGCCCACCAATAAACACAGCGACAAGACATCCCCTGCCGCCCCTGCCAACCACTACGACTACCTTGCGGCATGGGCAGGGTGGCAGAACGAAGACTCGGAAGCCCTAGCCAGAGACAACTACCGGCATAACTGCAGATACGGTAGATGGCAGGCAATCTCCCCGGGACCACCTGTCGGGCCCCGGGCCCACCTTGTAAGCCGCCCGAGCCTTGGACTATAAAAGGCTTGGGTAGGCAACGTTAGCAAGGGTTCGCACTCCAGCCATTCGCATCCTTAGGTTCGACTCATCCTCAAGCTCAGGACTCCGGTTCTGAGCAACAAGCAATAAAACAAGCACCTCTGCTCACCGTGGACGTAGGTTATTACGCTCCGGTGGTCTGAACCATGTAAAACTCCCTGTGTCAAGCTTCTCCCTCCATCGTCCCTGTGCTTAAGCTCTCCGTGAGTGAGTAGCCCCTCCGAAAAAGAACCTCTGCGGGCTGCCCAGAGCAGGCCCGGGGGAAGTGTCGGCTACACACTTCGACACAAGGGCTCACACAACTCGTATTCAAGGCTTATTCAATGGGGGTCCTTAGGGTGATGCCAATCTGTGGTCCAACTATGGCTTCTCCTAGGCTTGTATCCTATTTCAAGATAGTTCCAATGCCAATCTATGCATCCTAGGATTGCATCCTATGGTCAGTGTGGCTTAGCTTACCAATCTTTGATGTATCTAGGTTGTATGATCTATCCGTGGAAGGTTGATACAAATCTGTGCCTGATACCAACTTCTGACCTCTATCTAAGCGTGTAACCTACCGTCAATCCGTGGTTCTGATACCAGTCTGTGACGCCCTCAATTCTGTGGAAAACCACGGAACCGAGAACTGATGCATATGTGTGCCCAGGATGCTCATCACACATATACACATCACCCACAAACTGAATTTCAGAATATATATGACCACGAATAACAGAGTTTATTACAATGTCTCATGAGTCTTGGACTCATGCTCACAGCGGAAGTCTTAATCTAACAGCGGAAGTCTTTATTTCTATGCAGCGGAAGTCCTCTAACTAGTGCGGAAGCAATCTAAGCAGTAGCAGCGGCTCCATCTCTACTCCATTCTCCCACAGGCAAGGTTGAGGACAGATTACACGCTAATGCTCCACCTGGTCTTCATAGTAATCTTCTCCTGTTGCTGATGATGAAATAATAATGCAAGTTTGAGCACAATGATGTACTTAGCAAGTGCGGGAAAATATGCTATGTAGCCCACAACAAGGTAGGTATATAAAAAGGCTCATTGCAGAAAGCAAAGTTATTTATAAAAACCACGATAAAACAGCAACTTATCTTTAAGTGAAAGTAGTCCCAACATGTATTAAAATACCAATCATACCTCCGTTATATTCATTACCTTCCATGTCCCAACCAGACATTAATCAACCTCATTCTTGCTCACGAATACCTTCTCGTATTTGCTACCGTCTCATCTCATAAACAATTCCGTCTCACACCGACACCAATCTCGTTGCCATGACTCAACAGTCATGCAACCAATCTTATCACCCAGACTCAACAGTCCCAAAAATCAAACCAAAACCAAACCAAAACCAAACCATAACCAATAACCATAACCATCCCAAAATAACCATCCAACTAATCATGGAAGTTGGCCAGGCGCTCGTGACCGTTAGCTCGGCTATCATGATAGTTTTAGACTCTGCAGAGGTTGTACCAATTTACCCAAAAGTTTGTGATTTCGTCACCCATCGGCGACTGCAGAACCTCCATTCTACCAGTACACAACCATCAGTGTATTGTCAAGAGATCACAAAATAGCCTTTACAAAGGGGCTACTAGATGTATGGACTCACTAAGGTTTCACCGACAGGCTAGAATCTCCAATTCTCCCACCCACGGGCCCCCTCTTGTGCCATGCGGTTCCCAGGGCAGTCCTCAGTCGACTCCCATTCCCCGTGCCTTCCACAGTCCATAACACTCTAGCAACTTACCTAATTACTCAGCTAAGCCGCACCCATACTTGCCCTTGTGGTGGCACTGTTATCCTGGCATGTGCTCGCATGAACCGGTTTTTAGATCTACGACAAGTAAAACACCATCTCATGCTACCTCATTCACAAACCCGGCTTGCTTATATCTCCCTCCGATCCATGTTCATAAACAACATCAGTTTCTTATTATCATTATGAGTGCAGTTAGCTAGACACATCTATCTCGCTTCCCAATCCCTTCGACTCAGCGAAGCATAAAAGTAAAACCATACCCGACTCATAAACTTCCCTGGTGACAAGGGTGGTTTAACCAAAACTAGTAAACTCCTATAAAAGGGTTTCCCATCATGTTTGACTCAGAACACACACCATTTCGCAAAACAAAACAGTTTCCCAAAACATAGGATCAATATGGTCAAGGGGCACTTGCCTTGTTCTGGCGGTTCCGGTTGCTCAAAATCTTGTTGTTGTAGTCCGTCGTAGGTAGCTCCCTGAGATTGTCCTTCTATACACGATCACACACATACAAGATCCACAGCAATCAATATCATGCATAAACTCTACTTTAAGATGCAATGATGTATATGCATGTTAATCCTATGGTGCAGTTTTTGTTAGATCGGTTTGTTCGTCTTCTAGCATGGATTGCATGGTTTTACGATGAACAGAGGTGTTCGGATCAAATGTGGACGTGGCGATGATCTTGTCTTTAGATCAACCCGATCAACAAGTGATCTGTCCATGAGAAAGCTTCTGTTCGAAAGGGAAGCAAAGAACAGATGCAAAGAAAACGCGATGATGACGTAAGGTAGTATTGGAGACCTACCTTACGTTCTTCTTGGTCTCAGGGTCCTTCTCTTAGCAAGACAAATCATTGGGGCTCTCTTCCGGCTATCTCCCTCGACTGAACTCCGGTGAAGGGTTTATTCGGCGAGTTGGGGCTAGGGATCTAAGTCATCGGCTCAGGAGTTGGAAAAGAAGTTCGTGGTTTCGGCCAAAGGTTCTGGGTTCTATTTATAATCGGGAGGAGAAGAGTCCTAATCTGATTGTATTTCGAATAAGAGTCCTATTGAAACTGTCGTTGAATCTTAACAACTTATCTTTAGTTGATTCGGTGCGGTAACATTGTGGAATTCATGTCGGTTTCCTCCTGTACCGGTATTCCCACGCGTACAGAAGCAAAAACTGCTCCAGAACTCGTTACCTCCGCGGTGAGGAGCTCCGGAAGCTCCACGTGTCCATCAGGGGCCTGGTCTCCCTTTTCCGAAGAGACGAGCTCCGGTTGTGCAGTGTGTCAAGCGAGCGAGACCTCAATCTTTCTCAGAGGCAGGCTCCGCGTGCGCCACGTATCCTAGCGGCCGAGGCCTCCTCTCTATTCGGAGGTGGCTCCGTGAACGCCACGTGTCAGTTTCCGGACCTCCCTTCTCTTCGGAGGTGACTCCGGGTGCGCCACGTGTCCTAACAGCGCCAGACTTCCTTCCTTCTCAGAGACGAGCTCTCGAGGTTGACACATGTCCAACAGTGACGGACCTCTCGGAGATAAGCTCCGCAGGTGACACGTGTCCAATGGGACCGAACCTCCCGGAGATGAGCTCCGAGATCGACACGTATCCTGCGTGACTGGTCCTCTATTTTTCCGCGGTGAATAGCTCCTAAGGTGACACGTGTCCTGCGGGACTGGCCTCGCTTCTCCGCAGAGGCTAGCTCCGGGGGCAACACGTGTCCCACATGGTCGGGTTTCTCCCCCTTTGTGGGGACGAGCCCCGAGCCTGCCACGTAGCCAGTTTAGCGGCGGGAGTTGTCTTCGGCGCTCTCTATGAACTGGATTTGGCTCCTTTTGGCTATCTTTTTGATATTTTTTCTGTTTCAGCTTATTTTAAAACGTCGTTCCACATGAAACATGAATACATGCAGAAACAAAAAATGAGGGTGTCACATTACCTAATTAGTCAGCTAAGCCGCACCCATACTTGGCCTTGTGGTGGCACTATATTCCTGGCATGTGGTCCCACGAACCGGTCTTTAGATCTACGGCAAGTAAACCACCATGTCATTCTACCTCATCCACAAACCAAGCTTGCCTAGATCTCCCCCGATTCATGTTCATTATCAACATCAGTTTCTCATTACCATTATTCATACGAGTGCAGTTAGCTAGACACATTCTATCGCTTCCCACATCCCGTAGATTAGCGAAGCAAAAAGCAAAAAATGACCATACCCGACTCATCAACTTTCCCGGCAACAAGGGTGATTAACAAAACTAGTAAACTCTTATAAAGGGTTTCCCATCAAGTTGACTCAAGCACACACACCTTTTCGCAAATAAAACAGTTTTAAAAACATGGGATCAATATGGTCAAGGGGCATTTGCCTTGTTCCTGTGGCTTCTGTTGCTTTGGAATCTTGAAGTCTGGGTGTTGTAGTCCTTCGTAGATAGCTCCCTGAGCTTGTCCTTCTTTTTACGATCACGCACATACAAGATTCATAGCAATCAATCATCATGCACAAACTTTACTCAAGATGCAATGGTGCATATGCATGCTATTCCTATGGTGCTGTTTTTATTACATCGGTTTGTACGTGTTCTTGCATGTTTTAAGGGTTTGCATGGGAGTTTACAATGAACAAAGATGTAAAGATCAAGTGCGGACGTGGTGATGATCTGGACTCAAGATATAGATCAAAACCGATCAACACGTGATATGTCCACGAAAATCTTTTGTTCGAAGGGATCAAAGAGAACAGATGCAAAGAAAACCGTGATGATGTCGTAAGGTGGTAATGGAGACCTACCTTACCTCCTTCGGGTCCTTTCTCCTAGCAAAAACAGATCGTTGGCTCTCCTCCGGCGATGGCGATTGTGTCTGGGCTCCTCGGTGGTCTCTCTGGTGGTCAACTCCGTCGAAGGGGTTAAGCTCGGCAAGTTTGGGGGCTAGGGCTTCTAAGTTGTCGGCTTAGAAAAGATGTCACGACCAAGGGGTTGTTTCGGGTTCTATTTATAACCGGAAAAAGAAGAGTCCTAATCTGATTGGATTTTGAATAAGAGTCCTATTCAAATCGTTTTTAATCTTAACAACTTATCTCCAATCGATTTGGTGCAATAACATCATGGAAATCGTGTCGGTTTCCTCCAGTATCGGGTATGCCCAAGCGTACAGAAGAAAAACCGCTTAAGATCTCGTTACCTTCGTGGTGATGAGCTCCGGAGGCTCCACGTGTCCAGCAGAGACCGAGCCTCCCTTTTCCGCAGAGGCGGGCTCCGGTTGTGCCGCGTGTCATGCGGACGGGACCTCCCTCTCCCTCAGAGGCGAGCTCCGCGTGCGCCACGTGTCTGGTGGGTCGGGACATACCCTCTCAACCGAGGCGAGTTCCGCGTACGCCACGTGTCAGTGCCGGACCTCCCCTCTCTTCGGAGGTGAGCTCCGATAGTGCCACGTGTCAGAGCCGGACCTCCCCTCTCTTCGGAGGTGGGCTCCGAGAATGCCACGTGTCCAGTAGCACCAAACTTCCTTTCTCCTCAGAGATGAGCTCCGAGGTCGACACGCGTCCATCAGCGTCGGACCTCCCGGAGGTGAGCTCCGGAGGTCACACGTGTCCGGTAGTGTCGGACCTCCTGAAAACGAGCTCCGAAGGTGACACGTGTCCAGTAGGACCGGACTTCTCGGAGGTTAGCTCCGAGAGCGACACGTGTCCTGCGGTGTCGGACCTCTTGGAGATAAGCTCTGAGAGTTACACGTGTTCAGCGGGTTGGGCCTTAATTCCCCGCAGCGACTAGCTCCGGTGGCGACACATGTCCTGCGGCGCTGGCCTCGCTCCTCCGCAGAGGCTAGCTCCGGGGGCAACACGTGTCCCACGGGGTCGGACCTCGCCTCTTTCACAGAGGCAAGCTCCGAGCCTGCCACGTAGGAAGTTTAGCGGCGGACCTCTCCCCCTTTGCGAGGATGAGCTCCGAAGGCGCCACGTGGCCAGCGGGCCGTGGGAAGTGTCTTCGGTGCTCTTGGTGAATTGGAATTTGCTCTTTTTGGCTATCTTTTTTATTCTTTCTCTGTTCCTACTTCTTTTAAAATGCTTTCTCCACATAAAATATGAATGCATGCAGAAATCGAAATTGAGGGTGTCACATGTCCACTGAAATGCTCTTCCCTTCATTAGCAATTCAGTCATAGGCTTCGCTATTTTGGAGAAATCCTTGATGAACCGTCGGTAGTATTCAGCCATCCCAAGGAAACTCCGAATATCTCTCACATTCTGCGGTTGGTTCCACTTCAGAACATCTCCCACTGTTCCGGAATCAACCGATGCTCCTCTCTCGGAGATGATGTGGCCTAGGAACGATATTGTGACACCAGGTTCCGGAAACCAGAACCAAGTTAATGCATGTGTGCCCAGGATGTTCATCACACATACACATGTAATCCACAAACTGAATTCAGAATATAACCACGAATAAATAGGGTATAAGTATTTTATTACATTGACTCATTGTCTCACTCATGAATCTCTAACTTATTCTTGCAGCGGAAGTCTCTAAACGACAGCAGAAATAACTAAATAGCAGCGGCTCCATCTTCAACTCCACAGGCATGTTGAGGGTAGTTCGCACGCCTAGTACTCCACATGGTCCTCGAAGTACTCTTCTCCTGTTGCTGATATTTATGTGATAATGCAAGGGTGAGTACATGTCGTACTCAGCAAGTGCGGGAAAAGTATGACATGTAGCTTACAACAAGGCAGGAAATAAAAAGGGGCTCATTGCAGCAAGCAAATTTTATTTCATAAAACACGATAAAAACAGCATCTACTTCTAAGTGAGTTTAATCCCATCATAACCATGTTATAACAGCAACATTCCTTCATCATAATTAACCACTTATCATGTCTCAACCAGCCATTAATCTTTCTCAAGTTCATCTCATAGTCGTAAACATTCATAACCATCTCATATTCTTATAACCGGAACAAAACTCAAGATCATGACTCAAAACAGTCCCAAAACCAATCCTAATGACCATACCATAACCATCCCGAACATACATCCCAAGTTTTCCCTCGAATCATGTGAGTTGGCCAGGTGCTTGTAACCGTAAGCACGGCTATCATGATAATTTTAGACTCTGCAGAGGTGGCACCACATTACCCACAAGTTTGTGATTTCGTCACCCGTCAGCGACTGCAGAACCTCCATTATACCAGTACACAACCGTTGGTGTATGGCCAAGAGATCACAAAATAGCCTTTACAAAGGGGCTACTAGATGTATGGACTCACTAAGGTTTCACCGGCAGGCTCGAATCACCATTCTCCCACCTACAGGCCCCCTCTTGTGCCATGCAGTCCCAGGGCAGTCCTCTCTCGACTCCCATTCCCCGCGCTATCCACGGTCCATAAAAAGCTAACAACAAACCTAATTAGTCAGCTAAGCCGCACCCATATTTGGCCTTGTGGTGGCACTGTTTTCCTGGCATGTGCTGGCATGAACCGGTCCTTAGATCTACGGCAAGTAAACCACCATCTCATTCAGCAACACCCACGAACTAAGCTAGCCTAGATCACCCCCGATTCCATGATTATTATCATCATTGTAGCACCCTCAATTTTGTAATTCATGCATGCATTCATATTTCATGTAGAGAAGCATTTTAAAGAAGTAGAAACGAAGAAAGAATAAGAAAGATAGCTAAAAAGAGCCAGTTCCAGTTTGCCGAGGAGCGCGGGAGACACTTCTCGCGGCCCACTGGCCACGTGGCGCCTTCGGAGCTAATCCCCGCGGAGAGGGAGAGGTCCGCCACTAACTGGCCACGTGGCAGGCTCGGAGCTTGCCTCTGCGGAAGGGGCGAGGTCCGACCCCTTGGGACACGTGTTGCCCCTGGAGCTAGCCTCTGTGGAGGAGCGAGGCTAGCCCCACAGGACACATGTCGCCTTCGGAGCTCATCTCTGAGAGGTCCGGCCCTGTTTGACACGTGTCGCTCTCAGAGCTCACCTCCGAGAGGTCCGGTCCTACTGAACACGTGTCATCCTCAGAGCTCGCCTCCGAGGAGAAGGTCCCCGATGGACACGTGTCAGCCTCGGAGCTCATCTCTGAGTAGAAAGGAGAACTGACGCTGCTAGGACACGTGGCACTTCCGGAGCCACCTCCGAAGAGAGGGGAGGTCCGGCACTGACATGTGGCATTTCCGGAACCCACCTCCGAAGAGAGGGTAGGTTCGGCACTGACACGTGACACTCTCGGAGCTCACCTCTGAAGAGAGGGGAGGTCCGGCACTGACACGTGGCGTACGCGGAGCTCGCCTCTGAGGAAGAGGGAGGTCCCGCCCGCCAAGACACGTGGCACACATGGAGCTCACCTCCGAGGATAGGGGAGGTCCCGCCCACCTGGACACGTGGCGCACATGGAGCTCACCTCCGAGGAGAGGGGAGGTCCCGCCCACCTGACACGCAGCACAACCGGAGCCGCCTGTGCGGAAAAGCGAAGCCCAGGCCCCCGCTGGACATGTGGAGCCTCCGTAGCTTATCTCTGCGGAGGTGACGAGAGCTCAAGCGGTTTTTCTTCTGTACGCGTGGGCATACACGATACGGGAGGAAACTGACACGATTTCCACGATGTTACCGCACCAAATCGATTGGAGATAAGTTGTTAAGATTCAAAAATGATTATAAAAGTACTCTTATTCGAAATCCAATCAGATTAGGACTCTTATTTTTCTGGTTATAAATAGAAACCGAAGCACCCCTTGGTCGTACCATCTATTTCCAAGTCGATGACTTAGAGGCCCTAGCTCCCAACTCGTCTAGTTAATTCCCTTTGCCGGAGTTCAGTCGCCGGAGACCGCCGACGAGCTTGCCGTCGCCGGAAGAGAGCCCCGACGATCTGTCTTGCTAGGAGGAAGACCCAAGACCAAGGAGAATTGAGGTAGGTCTTTGTTACCACCTTACGACCTCATCGCGGTTTTCTTTGCATCTGTTTCTTCGATACCTTCGAACAGAAGCTTTTTCGTGGACAGATCACGTGTTGATCGGTTTGATCTAGATCTTGAGTCCAGATCATCACCACGTCCGCACTTGATCTTTACACCTCTGTTCATTGTAAAAACCCATGCAAGCCATGCAAAAACACGTACAAACTGATCTAATAAAAACAGCACCATAGGATTAGCATGCATATGCACCATTGCATCTTGAGTAAAGTTTGTGCATGATGATTGATCTCTGTAAATGTTGTATATGCGTGATCGTGAGTAGAAGAACAAGCTCAGGGAGCTATCTACGAAGGATTTCAACACCAAGAGTTCGAGATCCAAGAGCAACAGAAACCACAGGAACAAGACAAGTGCCCCTTGACCATATTGATCCCATGTTTTCGGAAACTGTTTTGTTTGCAAAAACTGTGTATGCTGAGTCAACTTGATGGGAAACCGTTTTATAGGAGTTTACTAGTTTTGTTAACCACCCTTGTCAATAGGGAAGTTTATGAGTCGGGTATGGTCATTTTCCTTTTCTGCTTCGCTAATCTACGGGATATGGGAAGCAATAGAATGTGTCTAGCTACTGCACTCATGAGAATAATTATAATAAGAACTTGATGTTAATGAACATGAATCGGGGGAGATCTAGGCAAGCTCGGTTCGTGGATGAGGTAGAATCAGATGGTGGTTTACTTGCCGTAGATCTAAGGACCGGTTCATGCCAGCACATGCCAGGATAACAGTGCCATCACAAGGCCAAATATGGGTGCGGCTTAGATGACTAATTAGGTATGTTGCTAGATTGTTATGCACCGTGGAAGGCGCTGGGAATGGGAGTCGAGATAGGACTGCCCTGGGAACCACATGGCACAAGAGGGGGCCCGTAGGTGGGAGAATGGTGATTCGAGCCTGCTGGTGAAACCTTAGTGAGTCCATACATCTAGTAGCCCCTTGTAAAGGCTATTTTGTGATCTCTTGGCCATACACCGATGGTTGTGTATTGGTATAATGGAGTTTCTACAGTCGCCGACGGGTGATGAAATCACAAACCCTTGAGCAAAGTGGTGCAAACTCTGCAGAGTCTAAAACTATCATGATACCCGAGCTTACGGTCACGAGCGTCTGGCCAGCTCACATGATTAGATGGGATGGTTATTGGGATGGTGATTGTGATGGTAGTTGGTTTGATTTTGGGTTTGGTCATGGTTGGTCTATGGTTTTTGGTTTCGGGACTAATGAGTCTTAGTGATGAGATTGGTTTCATGACTGTTGAGTCATGATAATGAGCTTTGGTCTCGGTTATTAGATGGAAATTGAATATGAGATGAAATGGTAATGAATACGAGATGGTATTCATGAGCATAAGAAAAAGTTGAGAAAGACGAATGTCTGATGAGACATGAAAAAAGGTGGAACATGATGGAGGTATGTTGATGTTTTAATTGGAAAAACGTTAGGATTACATTCACTTAAAGCTAGTTGCTGTTTTTATCATGTTTTGTGAAATAAACTTTGCTTTCCACAATGAGCCTTTTTAATCCTACCTTGCCGTGAGCTACATATCATATTTTCCCACACTTTCTGAGTTAATCATGTACTCCAACTTGCATTATTACATCATCGTCAGCAACAGGAGAGGAGTACTTCGGAGACCATGTGGAGTACTAGAAGTGTGGACTACCGTCAACTTGCTTGTGGAGTAGGAGATGGAGCCGCATGCTACTTAGTTTGATTCCACAATAGTTTAGAAGACTTCCGCTGCTAGAATAAAGACTTCCGCTGCTAGAGTAAGACTTCCGCTGCTAGAATGAATTAGACACTCATGAGACAATGTAATAAAAACCTGTTATTCGTGGTATTATTCCGAATTCAGTTTGTGGATTACATGTGTATGTGTGATGAACATCCTGGGCACACATATGCATCAGCTTGGTTCCTGGGTTTTCTCGGAACAGGGGCGTCACAAATTTTGGTATTAGAGCTACCACGTTGACCGTAGGTCACAAGCCTAGATAGAAATCACAGATTGGTATTAGAAGCCACGCTAACATAGGACGCAAGCCCAGAATGCATAGATTGGCATCAGAACCACCTTTACCGGAGGATGCAAGACTAGGAGAAGTCACAGATTGATCACAGATTGGTATCATTGGTATCACCCCAAACCACATTGACTATAGGACGAAGTCACAAATTGGTATCACCCTAAAAAACACATAGGACTCCCATTGAATGAGCTTGAATAGGAGTTGTGTGAAACTTTTGTGATGATTGTTTGTGTTTGTGTGCTTAGTGTGAGTTGTGGGACGTCTTAAGTGTTGTCCATATCCACACATAGTAGGGAGATGTGAGATGCTTCGACATGTGTTCACATCCTCATAAAGACTAATACATGTAGTCCATACAGCTTGATGCATATAGTTGGGGGGACCCATCTAAACTTCTAACTTCTATTCTATCCAACTCTCTCACAGATGGTGAGAGAAAGCACCGGCCGACAAAGGAGGAACGTCCGTGGCAACCAAGAGGATGACCACATCAAAGTTCCTGAGAATGTCAACCCCGAGGCTGGTGGAAACAACCTTGAAAGGTTAATAGCTATGCAGAACCAGCTCATGCAAACACTGATCCAAACTTTGGTTCAGCTGCAAGCCAACAATCCTTACCCTGTTCCTGCACCTCCGCCACCACCAACGCCACCACCGCCGGCTCATAACTGATTGGGAGAGTTCATGAGGACTCGACCCCCTACCTTTTCACAAGCTAATGACCCCATGGAGGTCGATGACTAGTTGAAGTCCATGAAGAAGAAGCTTTCCATAGTTCAGTGCAATGATCGAGAGAAAGTTCTCTTCGCATCGCACCAACTAATGGGAGCAGCCGCTGACTGGTGGGACGCTATATGCAACGCTCATGTAAACCAGGAGACTATAACTTGGGCTGAATTCAAGGAGAGCTTCCGCTCTCATTACATCCCTTCTGGTGTCATGATGCTCAAAAGGCAAGAGTTCGAAAGTCTCTGCCAGGGCAGGAAGAGCATGAATGAGTACCTTAACAAGTTCACGCAACTATCACGGTACGCCCCCGAAGATGTCAACTCAGACCAACGGAAGCAGTATTTGTTCATGGGCGGGTTGAACAATGAGATCCAGGTTCAGCTCCTCAACAATGACTATGCGAGCTTCCAGAAGCTAGTTGACAAAGCCACAGTAGTTGAGAGCAAGATCCGAGAGATCAAGCAAGAGGGCAAAGGAAAGATGCCACACCAGCCACAAGGGAGTAACGTACGACCTCGGTACATGTCCCCAGCTGCACCACAGTATGGATCGACTACTTCTACTTTTCGCTCTAACCAACCACCACAGCAACGTCCTGTCGTGCAAGCACCCCGTATGCCTTTGCCTCTGGTGCCTCGTCCTAACATGGGTGCTTATGCACAAAACCCCCGCCCCAACGTCCCCGCTGTCTTGGGCAACAAGGCATGCTTTGCATGCGGAGAAACAGGACACTTTGCAAGTCAGTGCCCGAGGAAAGGTCCTGTACAACCAAGCAACGCACCGAAGCAGAACCCA
This sequence comes from Neostapfia colusana, assembly GCA_030760725.1. Taxonomy (NCBI): domain Eukaryota; kingdom Viridiplantae; phylum Streptophyta; class Magnoliopsida; order Poales; family Poaceae; genus Neostapfia; species Neostapfia colusana. Next base: position 59,411,327 of record JASWHV010000005.1, on the reverse strand, counting down.
CAGCCGAACGGAGGAGCCAATCAAGGTAACCGTGCACAGCAGAGCTATGCTCGTGGCTACGTGAACCATGTCTCTGCTAAGGAAGCGCAACAGGCTGAGGACGTCGTGATTGGTATGTTCCTTGCCAACTCCAACCCAGCCACCATTTTATTTGATTCCGGAGCATCGCATTCATTCATATCATCCAAGTATGTTGCCAAGTATAATCTACCCATATCACACTTGAAATATACTATGTTGGTTAATTCTCACGGTTGAGAGATGAGGACTAATATAGTATGTCCGAAAGTAAACCTTAAAATAAGGGGGTAGACTTCCTTGCCAACCTTATTGTCTTGGATTCCCAAGGGCTATGCGGATAACAGGCAAAGAAAGTTGACCGTCGAAGTAGGAGACTTCGTATACCTTAAGGTATCGCCTATCCGTGGCCAACGACGTTTCAACGTTAAAGGCAAGCTAGCACCTCGCTATATCGTGCCATTTAAGATTTTGGGCAAGCGAGGAGAAGTATCCTATCAACTAGAGCTCCTGATTCACCTCTCTGACGTGCATGACGTGTTTCACGTATCCTAGCTTATGAAGTGCTTTAGAGTACTGGAAGAGCAAGTACCAATGGAAGAGCTCGAACTTCAAGAGGATCTAACCTATGTAGAGCACCCTGTCCGAATTTTGGATGTGAAGGAAAGGGTCACGAGAACAAAGTAATCTGTTGGTGTAAAGTACAATGGAGCCATCACACGGAAGCCAAAGCTACATGGGAGCGTGAGGAAGACCTCAAGGCGGAATTCCAACATCTATTCTCCACTCTATCAAATCTCAAGGGCGAGATTCAATTTAAGGGGGGTACGTTTGTAACACCCTCTATTTTGTAATTCATGCGTGCATTCATATTTCATGTAGAGAAGCATCTTAAAGAAGTACAAACGAAGAAAGAATCAGAAAGATAGCTAAAAAGAGCCAGTTCCAGTTTGCCGTGGAGTGCCGTAGACACTTCTCGTGGCCCGCTGGCCACGTGGCGCCTTCGGAGCTCATCCTCACGGAGGGGGAGAGGTCCGCCGCTAACTGGCCACGTGGCAGGCTCGGAGCTTGCCTCTGCGGAAGGGGCGAGGTCCGACCCCGTGGGACACGTGTTGCCCCCGGAGCTAGCCTCTGCGGAGGAGCGAGGCCAGCCCCGCAGGACACGTGTCGCATTCGGAGCTCAGCTCCGAGAGGTCCGGCCCTGTTTGACACGTGTCGCTCTCGGAGCTCACCTCCGAGAGGTCCGGTCCTACTGAACACGTGTTATCCTCGGAGCTCACCTCCGAGGAGAAGGTCCCGATGGACACGTGTCAGCCTCAGAGCTCATCTCTTAGTAGAGAGGAGAACCGACGCTGCTAGGACACGTGGCACTTCCTGAGCCACCTCCGAAGAGAGGTGAGGTCCGGCACTGACACGTGGCATTTCCGGAACCGACCTCCGAAGAGAGGGGAGGTCCGGCACTGACACGTGGCACTCTCGGAGCTCATCTCCGAAGAGAGGGGAGGTCCGGCACTGACACGTGGCGTACGCGGAGCTCGCCTCTGAGGAAGAGGGAGGTCCCGCCCGCCAGGACAAGTGGTGCACGCAGAGCTCACCTCCGAGGAGAGGGGAGGTCCCGCCCGCCAGGACACGTGGCGCACGCGGAGCTCACCTCCGAGGAGATGGGAGGTCCCGCCATCCTGACACGTGGCGCAACCGGAGCCGCCTCTACGGAAAAGGGAAGCCCAGGTCCCCGCTGGACACGTGGAGCCTCTGGATCTTATCTCTGCGGAGGTGACGAGAGCTTAAGTGTTTTTTCTTCTGTACGCGTGGGCATACCCGATACGGGAGGAAACCAACACGATTTCCACGATGTTACCGCACCAAATCGACTGGATATAAGTTGTTAAGATTTAAAAACGATTTGAATAGGACTCTTATTCGAAATCGAATCAGATTAGGACTCTTCTTTTTCTGGTTATAAATAGAAACCGAAACACCACTTGGCCGTACCATCTATTTCCATGTCGATGACTTAGAGGCCCTAGCCCCTAACTCGTCAAGTTAATTCCCTTCGCTGGAGCAGTCGCCGGAGATCGCTGACGAGCTCGCCGTTGCCAGAAGAGAGCCCCGATGATCTGTCTTGCTAGGAGGAAGACCCGAGACCAAGGAGAAGTGAGGTAGGTCTTCGTTACCATCTTACGACCTCATCGCGGTTTTCTTTGCATCTGTTTCTTCGATCCCTTCGAACAGAAGCTTTTTCGTTGACAGATCATGTGTTGATCGGTTTGATCTAGATCTTGATTCCAGATCATCACCATGTCCGCACTTGATCTTCACACCTCTGTTCATCGTAAAGACCCATGCAGGCCATGCAAAAACACGTACAAATTGATCTAATAAAAACAGCACCATAGGATTAGCATTAATATGCACCATTGCATCTTGAGTAAAGTTTGTGCATGATGATTGATCTCTGTAAATCATGTATATGCGTGATCGTGAGTAGAAGGACAAGCTCAGGGAGCTATCTACAAAGGATTTCAACACTAAGACTTCGAGATCCAAGAGCAACGGAAACCACAGGAACAAGGCACGTGCCCCTTGACCCTATTGATCCCATGTTTTTGGAAACTGTTTTGTTTGCGAAAACTGGGTATGCTGAGTCAACTTGATGGGAAACCCTTCTATAGGAGTTTACTAGTTTTGTTAACCACCCTTGTCGCCATGGAAGTTTATGAGCCAGGTATGGCCGTTTTTCTTTTCTGCTTCGCTAATCTATGGGATATGGGAAGCGATAGAATGTGTCTAGCTACTGCACTAATGAGAATAATGATAATGAGAACTTGATGTTAATGTACATGAATCGTGGGAGATCTAGGCAAGCTTGGTTCGTGGATGAGGTAGAATGAGATGGTGGTTTACTTGCCATAGATCTAAGGACCGGTTCATGTCAGCACATGCTAGGATAACAGTGCCACCACAAGGCCAAATATGGGTGCGTCTTAGCTGACTAATTAGGTAAGTTGCTAGACTGTTATGGACTGTGGAAGGCACGGGGAATGGGAGTCGAGAGAGGACTACCCTGGGAACCACATGGCACAAGAGGGGGGCCTTAGGTGGGAGAATGGTGATTCGAGCCTGCTGGTGAAACCTTAGTGAGTCCATACATCTAGTAGCCCCTTTGTAAAGGCTATTTTTTGATCTCTTGACCATACACCGATGGTTGTGTACTGGTATAATGGAGGTTCTGCAGTCGCCGACGGGTGACGAAATCACAAACTTGTGGGTAAAGTGGTGCAAACTCTGCAGAGTCTAAAACTATCATGATAGCCGAGTTTACGGTCACGAGCACCTGGCCAACTCACATGATTAGATGGGATAGTTATTGGGATGGTGATTGGGATGGTATTTGGTTTGATTATGGTTTTGGTCATGGTTGGTCTTTGGTTTTTGGTTTCGGGACTGTTGAGTCTTAGTGATGAGATTGGTTTCATGACTGTTGAGTCATGATAATGAGCTTTGGTCTCGGTTATGAGATGGAAATTGAATATGAGATGAAATGGTAATGAATACGAGATGGTATTCATGAGCATAAGAAAAAGTTGAGAAAGACGAATGTCTGATGAGACATGAAAAGAGGTGGAACATGATGGAGGTATGTTGATGTTTTAATTGGATAAATGTTGGGATTACATTCACTTAAAGCTAGTTTCTGTTTTTATCATGTTTTGTGAAATACACTTTGCTTTCCGCAATGAGCCTTTTTACTCCTACCTTGCTGTGAGCTACATATCATATTTTCCCGCACTTGCTGAGTACGTCATGTACTCAAACTTGCATTATTACTTCATCGTCAGCAACAGAAGAGGAGTACTTCGGAGACCATGTGGAGTACTAGAAGTGTGAACTACCGTCAACTTGCCTGTGGAGTAGGAGATGGAGCCGCATGCTGCTTAGTTTGCTTCTGCAATAGTTTATGTAACACCCTAAAACATGCTAAAGAGGGGAATTTAAAAATTTTTGGACGTATTGCATGTGGTGCAGAAATTCAAATTCAAACTGGAATTTAGATTTAATCAAACCAGAAAAAGGAAAAGAAAAAGAAAACCGAAACCTGCCAGTGGGCCGAAACCCGTCAGCCGGCCCAAGACCGTGCATGCCATCCCAAACCCGCGCGCCCCCTCTCTTCCTCTCACTGACAGGCGGGGCCCGTGTATCATCCCTCTCCTCGCGCGCGCGCCCAACTGCCCTGCGACTTCCGCGCCGATCACAGCACCCCCGCCGATTTTCTGGCTCCGGATGCCGCGATCTCCAGCCATGCGCTGTGGCACATCCAAACAAACCCAAGCTGACCTCCCTCGCCTATTTAAACGCCGACAATCGCTCCCCCCCCCCCGATCGGCCGTTTTTCTCTCCGGTGAGAACCGAAGCCTCTACCGCCGATTTCTTTTGATCCTTGCTTAAATTTCCTGATCTAACATGCTGATCACATCCCACCGCCGCCGGGGAGCCCTGCAGGTAAAGGAAACGATGTGTCTTGCGCCCCATCTACCACTCTAACGTGCACAGAAGACCATCGCCATTGAAGCTCGCCGCCGACCGACTTCCAGGGCCTCCGAGTGCAGGAAAACCCCTCGGTGAGCATCCACTAACCCTCCGCAGCCGATCCATGCAAAAAGATGCTAGTTCTAGCGTGTAGAGGCAAAAACCGAGGCTGCGCCGGCGAGATCGCCACCCCCCGCCGCCGCACGCGCGGGCTGTCTCCGGCCAGGGCAACGTGGCCCCTTGGGGGCCGTCTATTTTAAATCGCATGGTAGAAATAAAACCGACGCGTACCGGTTCGGCGATCTAATCTGAGCCGTCTGTTTTAAATCGGACGGTCCACCTCAGCCCCGCGTTATAAAGGCCGGGATTCTTACGCGCTACCCCCTGGGGATTTTGGAAAACATGATCTAGCCCCGGAAACTTCTGATCTAGCCCCTGGACCTTCAGAAATTCGTGTAAATTCATTTAAAAATCATTTTTAGCCCCTGGACTTAATAAAAATTAAGAAAACCCCTCTGTTATGTGTAGTTAGACCCCTGGAAATTTAGGAAATAGTAAATTAGACCCTGCAGTAGGGTGGATTTGCCTTTTTAACCCTATAGGATATTAATTTCAGAAATTTGAATATGTGACTAAGATTTAAATTTAAAAGGTAAGGCAAACCCATGTGCAAATTCAAATTTAAACTCTCCTAGCACTTGGAAAACTTTAGAATGAGTTAAAAATAGATTTTAGGCTGAAATGAAATCTGCCTAAGTGTTGCTCATTTTTTTATTTTCTCTAGAGACACATTTTAGGCTAGGAAATAATTCTAAAAACTAGTAAAATAAATTTAATTTGTTTCACATCAGAGAGGAAGTTCTAAAATATATTATTGAACATTTTAGATCAGAACCTGTTCTGTTTAGATAATATGTCTTACTATTTTCATAGTAAAGTTCACTTTTAGGCATAGAAAATAAATCTAAAAATAATGGAAAATAAGTATGCATAATTAGAAAATGATAAATGAGGTCTCCAAATCCAAAAACTTCAATTTAGGATTTGCTAGAAGATCTGAAAACCTATTTGGAGTAGGAAATTATCTTTCATGCAAACTTGGTAGCTAAGAAGTGTATTAATTAAATATAAAGAATTTGTTCAAATTGGAAATTCATATATAGTGTGCAAATAGAAATCTGAATACAAAAGTTAGAAATAATATTCATATGTTTAAAAGTGCATGTAGGCCAAAAATCAACACATGTAGGGTAACCACAACACTTATAAATGTGAATGACTTTCATATGTATGTATGTATGGTTTGCATGAGTGAAAGTGTGAACTATGGCTTATGGATTGTTGTTTTCTTTTGCTATGTGTATTGGCATGAGTAGAACCTGCCCCAGAGCAAGTTCTCCCCTTCCAAGACCAAGACTTTCCATTCCCAGAGCAGCAGGAAGAAGGCAAGTGTCCTTGACCACTTTGATCCTATACTAGGATGTGTAGTTAGAATTTAATTGCATTGTCAAGTTGAAATATGATACCCAAGCCAGGAAGTTTCCCTAGAATTGCGTTATCTTGTTTCCTTGTAGCTTGGGATGGGACTTGTTTTATTATGTCATTCATTCATATTACTTATGCTTAGCCATGCTTAGAATGGGATAAGTGGGATATGAGATCATCAACTTGTTTACCTTACTATTGAATGAGACATTATGAGTGATGTAGACGTAGGGATCGAGGCAAGTTGGATGATTTGGTTGGTGCTGGGTGCACGAGACTCGGGTTTGTGTTTAGTACTTGTGTGGATCCTAAGGACCGGTTCATGGAGCATGTAACCTGGCTTTACCATGCCAACCACATGCTGAGATGGGGCAGCTTGGCCAATTAATTAGGTGTATCCCCGGCGTAGTATGGGTGTGTTGGAAGGTGCGGGGAATAGGTGTCAGCTGGACTACCATATGAACCGCAAGGCTCAAGAGGGGGCCACTGCAACGGGGTTGGAGCCTCTTGTATGCTTTTAGGGGTGAAACCTCAGTGGGCCCACGCAAGTCGGAAATCCCTTTGTAAATGCCTCGTAGTGATCTCCTGGCTACACACCTGGGAAGTGTGAATGTGGTTCACGGACACTGGCGTAATGAAGGTTCTTTTAGTCCACCCGGCATCGGGGAATGAAATCACTACATGTGGGTACAGTGGTGCAAACTCTGCAGAGTCAAAACTGTCATGACAGCCGTGCTCATGGTCAAGAGCGGCTTGGACTTATTCATGATTAGAGGATGATGAATTGGGAAGTTGTGGATGTTAAGCGGGAAGCTTAACATTGGAGATGAGACTATGTTTACTTCATAATGATGATGGGTTGAGGGATTGGGATCCATTTCACCTGTGTAGTAATGTAGGTGCTTAATAAGCTAAGGTGATAGGTAATAATTGCGTAGTGCTTTAACCATGAGTTCAACCTCTCCTTGCTCTAGCCATGCATGACATAACTTTCCTACACTTGCTGAGTACACACGGGACTCAAACTTGCTTTTCTGTTGGTTTATATTGCTGCTCAGGTCAAGAGAATGATGTGGTGTTTAATGACCAAGACTTTGGTCCCGAGAAAGGATTCTAGGTTCACGGAGTCCCCCGGGCAACGCCTGTGACGGAGCCCACAATATTTATATTCCGCTGCTGTTTTATTTACATATTATGAACTTATTATCATCCATCGAGACTTATGCTATGTAAGACTTATTTATATTCGAAAATCTGGCTTGTAATATGATGACGTTTAACTATTTGTCATCACATGTATGAGAAAATGATCCTGGCATACATGTGATATTCACTCGGTTGTTCTTCGGAGAAACCGGGTGTGACAGAAGTGGTATCAGAGCCAAGGTTGCCCGTAGGAACGTGGGCCTAGGTAGAAATGGACGTATTTAAGGACCCTATTTTCTTAAAAACTATTTCACCAAGGTGTGGGTTGAAAGTGTTATTTAATGGGGTCACTTTATTCATCTTGCCCCAACTTTTATTCAAAATATAATTTTGTTTAACTCTTATCTAACTTAATTTTAAATGCTTTATGTTTTAGATGGTTCGCATGATCCGCACCGCCCGCAAGTCCACTGGAGGGAGAGTTCCGGTATTTGCCCTTGCCTTGAGAGAGGAGAACCGTCCGGTGACGTACCACTCCTACGGGTTGGCAGTAGGAGGCTTGTTGCGCCGCCTTCGGCGTATGCTCCATGCCGCCGGCAATACGGGCAAGCTAATCATACACTACAGCTCCACCTGGACCATCCATGAGAAGCGGAAAGAACGGAGTTCAGAAATGAGGATTTTCCATGAAAATCAGCTGCTCAAGATCCACCGCTCTCCAGCTTGTCGGGCGACACAGGTCGACGCTGAGAAGGATTTCACCTGGGAGGCCATCACCTGCCAGAGTTACATCAACCGTCGCCACCTGGATAGGACGGAGTACATGTATGTCCTCCAGCGTGAAAGTGGCACCGTGGAGTACAAGTACCCACCAGTGCAGCAGGGGACCTCCCATGAGCACATGGACCTGTGCTTGGAGGATGCTGCTATGCTCAGCACTAGACTGCAGGAGTGTCAGCAGGAGCTTCATGAGGTTCATGACACCCTGAAGGAGACTGAGGCGTTGCTTCGGGCCAGCTTGAGTGTAAAAGCCCAAGAAAAGGGACTTGCAAAAACTTTTGTCACCTCACAACACCACAGTTTTTATTGTGGATATCTTAGGAAATATTGTGAAGAGCAAGTAACCTCCATCAAAAGAGTGAATAGAGGGGAAGGCCTTCACTTTCACAAAGTAGGATTTTTACACATGAACATGAGAGGTTGAGCTCACCCCTAGAACTTAAAAAGTCTTGGGAAGGTTCAGGCCAAATTTCATGTAAATTCAACACTTTTTGAGGCACTTTTGGAGGTATTTGAAAAAGAGGCCAATTTGAATGTAAATTCAAATTGCAGCAACTTTCATCACCCAAATTCAAAAGTTAGCTTCATATTCAAACTCAGCACATTTTTCTGAGTTAGCCCACCAATTTTCGACCTCATTGGAGTTCATGTTGTCAAGAGCTAAATTTGCAAGAATTCAAAACTGAATTTGAATTTCAGTTTAGACATGCAGCAAATTTAGCCAAACACAGTTCAAACTTGAGATCAAATTTAAACCAAGACTTGGTGACTAAGTCTCATATTAAATTGTGAGTAGCTGAGGATAATTTGGGCTCAACAGAATTCAGAAAATTGGGAAAAACAAAAGAATAAGAGGGGAGGCCCACATGTCAGCAGACTTCGGACTGAAGTCTCCTCTGTTGATTTTTTCCTCAGCCGAGGCCTCACGCGCGCGCCAGCACGATCGCTCGGCGGCCGACCGACTCAAGCCGGTGCCACCTCCTGCTCGGGGAGAGGCTAAGGGCGCAGGGTGGACGCAGGGCTCGTGTATACCGCGACCACGTGCAGACCTCGCACTTCCCTTTTCTTCCTCGCACGATCGAAGCTTTCCGCCCGGCCGACCTCACTGACCACGGGCGCCCGGCCAGCACAGGCGCTCTCATGCCCGACAAGCAACACAAGAAAGAACCGCCTCGAGGTACTGATCACAACCGTACTGACCTCGCCCTCTCTCTCGCACGATCGGCAAAGTATTTGGGGGATTAGTGCGGTGGGGTGTTTAGAACCGAACCGTGAGAAATCCGGAAATTCGGAGCAAGTAAGCCACCACTCCTTAGGCCGAGCTAAAGACATGATCTAGACTCGCCCACGCGTCTCTGGGATCAGAAATCATCGAATTTCATCGAGTAGGGGCGATGTTCTTCGAGCTTTTTGCATCGGCGCCGATTTCCGGTCTAGGTCACCGGTGAGGTCGTAGTTGCAGCTGTTTTCACAAAGATCGGTGCCCATATCCGTGTTTAGCGGGTGTCAGCGGAGCTCCCCGAGCAAACCGCATCGAAAAAGGTGTAGGGGACGCCGAATTCGACGTCGCCGGTGAGCTCCCGGCCGCTGTTGCCGTCGGGAGCCCTGTTCCGGCCGTTGTCAAGCTCCGGGGAGGAAACCACCGTGTTCCCCCGGCCGAGATAGGCTTAGGCGGCGAGTTTCATCGAAGGTCGGGCAGCAGAACGCCCGGCGGCGAGTATTCCGGCGAGCTGGGCGGCGGGGAGCCGCGGGAGCGCGAGGTTGAAGAATCCTTGCGGGCCCCGCGTGTCAGTCTCTGCTGAGAGCGTTCGGGATGCGCTGCAGCACCGGGATCCCGTGTGGATGCGCGGGTGATTCTGCAGGTTCCGGTGTGGGTTAGCGGAGAAGCTGACACGTAGCCGGGGGACCCCACCGGCAGAGTTTAAACTTTATTCGAATTTCCAGTTTTAGTTCAAACTTCAAATGCATAGAACTTTTGCTAGGAAACTCCAAATTCGATGAACCAAATTTTGCTGAACTCAGAATTCTGAGTACTTTCCAGCAATACTAAATTCAGCTCATGAAAGTGAATAGTTCTCCAGAATTAAACCCCTAAAGTTTAAACTGTTGGGAATTTTATCTTGAGAACTACTTTATGAAAAATTCTGAAATTTGGCTGAGAGGTTCATTAGAAAATTCCTGAATCCAGTAAAATTTTCAGACTCATCCAAGTTCATTTAGTTACCCTGATGGGGTGATTAAGAGAACTGCCCTGAGAAAATAGAACAATGTACAGAAACATTTTTCAGATTTTCTCCAATCTTGATTAGGGCATAACTTTCAGTAGAATTCTTCAAATGACATGAAACCAATTCCATTAGAACCATCTTGAATTCTAGTTTCCATAAAAGTAATGGTTGTAGCCATGAAAACCCCTGGAATTACGTAGAGGCTCAATTATTGGCCAAATAGGTTTTTATTTGTACAAAGCTCAAATGAACTTTGTTTCAAATGAAACTTGGTCAAGACCCTGGTTAGGACCCTACCAATCCACCATAAAAATTTCAGAACCAACGGGGAGGGCTAGGTAGAGTTATTAGTAATTAAGTATTCAAGTTTACACATTGCATTTAAATTTACATGTCGTACTGCATTAAACGTGTAGTCACTGAAGAAGAGACTCCGGAAGTGCTGGACTTCCTCCTTCCGGAAGAAGAGCTAACTACTGACCAGCAGCAACAAGGCAAGCCCCGGTTTGCATTAACCTTTTTATAATTTTTACTTTGTTTACATGTGTCATATGAAGTATGATTGTGCATTAGGTATACGATGGATGGAACCCCACTTGCATAACCAGAATTTTTCCCTAAGAGTGAGGGTAGTGTCTAGGACCTCGAATAGACTGGCTATGCTTAAGATTCATAGGGCTTCGGTACAAGTCGAGTAGTTGGAATCTACTCGCGAGATAGGCTTGGGACACACGGGTTCGGTTGAGTGATGTGAGATCACTTTAGTAAGGAAAATGAGACTAGGCAGGGGCTAGGGCGCAGCAAGAGGAAGTCTTGTGTGCGCAGCCCTGCCCGTGTCGATTGAGGACCGATCCATGTCCGGCCCTGCTGAACAAGTATTGAACGTACCGAAGGCATATCGGATATATGGGCCCCGATAAATGGATGTAGCCTAAACCTCCAGGCGTCGAGGCATAACGCACCGATTTATAGGTGTAGGCTGAGGGAAGCAAGGTGGAAATCTGCCAACGGGCATAGAGAGATGCTCCGTGTGGGGAACCTCCTGCTCGTTTCGGTGCGACCGGTTCGACGTTTGGGCTGTTGGGTGAAAGGTTGTCCCGTACGACATCGAGTGAGCGTGCTGTGCAGCTCCACGGGTGGGCGTACGTGACGTGCTCTTTGGGTTTCCCTGCAGGTGTATATCGAGTCGATTCGCCGTCCCTCATGGTGACGAGTACCGCTTGTCCACTGTGTCGTAATGTAGACTAATGAATGAAATGTTATGATTCAATATTGCTGTTATGATATAATTGTATTGCTACATGTGTGCCACCAAATATTGCTCACTAAAGTTCAGCTTCATGAACTGTTAACTTGTTGCTAAAAGATGAACTAAGGATGAACTTGTAGGCGTGTCCATTTGCTGCAACATTGCTATCCTATGTCATGGTACACCTCATGTAGAGTTTCATGCTTAGGTGAGTCGGTTAAGCCTTGCTGAGCCTTCGTGCTCACGGTTGCTTCTTAAGTGTTTTTCAGGTGAGGAGCCACCCACGGACTCAGAGTACGAGTCCACCGGCGAATGTTACCCTCCGTCGGGGACCACGGCTGAGTGGGAGCCGTACACGCCGCGCTGACCTGAGGAGTGCAGCTAGTGTGGGTTGCCCTAGGGCTGGGCAACCGACTTTTGCTAGATAGGCGGGCGTGAGTTGTATAAAAGAAACTTCGGCTGTGTAATAAAGACCCTAGTTTGTAACTGAGAAGTGTACTACTTTGTACATTAAGTTTGTTTTTCCCATGTAGTATAATGTGTTCTTATGACGTGTGCTGTCGGGTGTCGCATCGCGCGGCACCACCCTCTGCGATCCTGGATGAGCGGTGTCGAAGTGTTTGGTCGACACTTCCCCCAAACCTGCACTGGGCAGCCCGCGGAGGTTCTTTTTCGGAGGGGCTAGTCACTTGTGGAGAGCTCAAGCGTATGGACGAATTAAGGAGAAGCTTGACACGGCGAGTTTTACGTGGTTCAGGCCGCCGGAGCGTAAAACCCTACGTCCACGGCGAGCTCAGGAGCTTGCTGTATTGCTTGCTGCTCAGAACCGGAGTCATGAGCTTAGGGATGAGTGACGTCCAGCGTATGAGTTGCTGGAGTGCGAACCCAGGGTGCGAACAGCTAGGGTGCGAACGTCTAGGGTGCGAACCCTTGCTAACGTTGCCTACCCGAGCCTTTTATAGTCCAAGGCCCGGGTGGCTTACAAGGGGGGCCCGGGACCCGACAGGTGGTCCCAGGGAGATTGCCTGCAGACTATCGTATCCGCAGTTATGTCGGTAGTTGTCTCTGGCGAAGGCTTCTGAGTCTTCGTCTTGCAGCCATGCCCATGCCGCATGCTAGCCGTAGTGGTTGATGACGGCGGGAGCGGCATGGGATGTCTTGTCGCTGCGTTTATTGGCTGGTAGGCTCTGACACCGCGCGCCAGTCTGTGATGCAACTGGGCGCAACGGCACCTGACAGAGGCGTGCTCCGCGTCTCCGCGTCTTGGGAAGGCGCGGGCCTTGAATACCTTGTACGGGCAAGGTATGGGGCGTCTTTACGCCTGCTGCCTACCGCTCGGGGGCAGGCAGCGCTGTTCTGCTGGACACGTTGCAGCCCCGGAGCCCTCCTCAGAGGAGAGGGGGTCCGGCCCCACAGGACACGTGGAGCCTTCGGACCTCTCCCCGCGGAGGGGGAGGTCCAGCTTCTATCGGCCACGTGGCAAGCCCGGAGCTCTCCTCTGAGAAGAGGGAGGTCCGGCCCCGCTGGACACGTGGCGCCTTCGGACCTCTCCCCCGCGGAGGGGGGAGGTCCGGCTTCTGCAGGCCACGTGGCGAGCCCGGAGCTCTCCTCTGAGGAGAGGGAGGTCTGGCCTCGCTAGACGCGTGGCGCCTTCGGAGCTCTCCCTGTAGAGAAAGGCAAGATCCTTAGGCATTTTCCCCTGTGCGCGGGGGTACCCCATATCGCGGGTACCGACAGTGGCCACCAGGCCCATCTCGGGGGAGATAGCGAGCCTGAGGTGGGACCTCCGTCTCTTCTGTTCCGCGCACTTTCTCTAGGTCCCGCATTGACCGCTGCCAGAGCACGAACAGTCGCAGGGTCGTGGGAGCGTGCGTCCACTTGCTGGTTATTTTTATGCGGCGGATCCCCAGACTGCAACTTCTGCATGTTGCGGCGCTTTCTTCGGGAACCGTAGGAGTGCCTTGCTGGCTCGTCTTCTTAGGAGACTGACTCCATGACCCATGCGCTCGGTCTTGGGGCCGAAGCGGTTGCCGATGCGGCGTATTCGAAAAGTTTCGAATCACTTGGAATTGCCCCAGGGAAGTTTTAAGAGGGGATCTTACCCGCATTGTGGCTTCCCTTCACACTTCCCAGCGCTTTTTCTTGGACTCTTGTGCCTTTGTCTTCTTGCCTTTGAGTCCTCCCTCGTCATGACCTCCAACCCGCCACCAGAGAAGAAACACACATAGAGTACCCACAACACATAAAATGGTAAAGAAACTTTCATAAATGTGAATGTGTGGTTTGTATGAAGTAGAAGTGTGAACTATGTCTTATGATTGTTGTTTTTCTTTTGCTATGTGTGATGGTATGAAGTAGAACCTGCTCAAGAACAAGTTATTCAATTCCAAGACCAAGACTACCCATTTCAAGAGCAGCAAGAAGGAGGCAAGTGTCCTTGACCACTTTGATCCTATGCTAGGATGTGTAGATAGAATTATTTGCATTGTCAATTGAAATATGAAACCCATGCTAGGAAAGTTTCCCTAGAATTGCATTACCTTGTTTCCTTGTAGCTTGGGTTGGGATTTATTTTACCATGTCATTTATTTACATGCATATGCTTAGCCATGCTTAGAATGGGATATTTGGGGTATGAGATCATCAGTTTATATTACCATACTCTTGAATGAGACATTGTGAGTTATGTAGAGGTAGGGATCAAGGCAAGTTGGATGTTTTGGTTGTGTGCTGGGTGCACGAGACTTGGGTTTGTGTTTAGTACTTGCCTGGATCCTAAGGACCGGTTCATGGAGCATGTAACCCGGCTTTACAGTGCCAACCACATGCTGAGATGGGGCAGCTTAGCCAATTAATTAGGTGTATCCCCGGCGTAGTATGGGTGTGTTGGATGGTGCGGGGAATAGGTGTCAGCTGGACCACCATATGAACCGCAAGGCTCAAGAGGGGGCCACTGCAGCGCGGTTGGAGCCTCTTGTATGCTGTTAGGGGTGAAACCTCAGTGGGCCCACGCTCGTCGGGAATCCCTTTGTAAAGGCTTCGTAGTGATCTCTTGGCCACACACCTGGGAAGTGTGAATGTGGATCGTAGCCACTGGCATAATGGAGGTTCTTTTAGTCCACCCGGCAACGGGGGATGAAATCACTACTTGTGGGTACAGTGGTACAAACTCTGCAGAGTTCAAAACTGTCTTGACAGCCGTGCTCACGGTTAAGAGCGGCCTGGACTTATTCATGATTAGAGAATTGATGGTTTTGGAAGTTAAGCGGGGAGCTTAACATTGGAAATGATGATTATGGTTATTGGTTTATGATGATGGGATGGGAGATTTGAACCATTTCACCTGTGTAGTAATGTAGGTGCTTAATAAGCTAAGGTGATAGGTATTAATTGCGTAGTGCTTTAACCATGAGTTCAACCTCTCCTTGTTCTAGCCATGCATGATATAATTTTCCCACACTTGCTGAGTACCATTGGTACTCAACCTTGCATATTTGTTGGTTTATATTGCTGCTCAGGTCAAGATAATGAGGTGGTGTATAATGACCAAGATTTTGGACCCGAGGAAGGTTTCTAGGTTCATGAAGACCCCCGGGCAACACCTGTGATGGAGCCCCAAAGAATAATATTCCGCTGCTAGTTTATTTACTTGTGATGAACTTATTATTGTCCATCGAGACATTTACTATGTAAGACTTACTTATATTCGACACCTGGCTTGTAATAAATGATGCTTCACTATTTGTCATCACATGTATGAGAGAATGATCCTGGCATACATGTGATATTCACTTGGTTGTTTCTTCGGAAAAACCGGGTGTGACAAGAACCTCCCTCCAAATGGATGAAAATCTCAAATGAGTGTTAACTGTCCAAAAACAGGGCAGACCAAAAATGCTCTCTGGAATTTTCTGTATTTCGACCATAAATTCCTGTACAAAAATTTCTAAGGGTCATGTAATACACCGTTGGAAAGGTTGTGATATGTGCTACGACTTTGTAGTGCAAAGTTTTTCCTGATTTGGAGTCTAATTTCATGAAATCTTCCGGACAAAGCAGACACTTTCAGAGGAGGTGCTTTCAAAATTGTTCCAGATTTCTGTCAACTTTGAAATGTCACAACTCCTGATCCAGAATTGCTATGAAGGCAAATAAATACTCGTTGGAAAGATATTGAAGTTACATATAACTTTGATATTCAACTTGAGACATGAAACTGCCATTTTGATAATCAAATTCTGGGATTAAGGCCAAATGGTCAATCTGAACAGAGCATTGCTCATTGCCATGTAACTTGAGACTTGTTGTGGACATGAAGGTTTTATACTTCTAAGTTCCATGACGTAGTCATTAGTTATCTTTCATCATTCCTTGCTGTTGATTTAAGTGTTTGACAAACTTGAACAACCATTGGTCACATTTCAGAATTGTCAAAAACCTTGTTTCCTTTATATATGCTGCAACGTTGATGTGATGCTTTTGCGGTTAATAATTTCAAGTTAAAGCTGAGTACACTCTTGCATATTAACCGTAAATTGCTCACTCTTGCAGTATGGATCATACTCATTTTGGGTATGAGGTTGGTGGTTCCAGTTGGGATGGAAATGATTCATCACAGCGACGATCACCGCCATCAGCAACTGGACTGGCGGAGGTGTTGGGTAGAATGGCTGAGTCTCTTGAGTTTTTGGTGCAGCAAGGCATCCGACAGGAGACCTCCCAGCAAAACCCCACACTGAATACGTATCTAGATTTTCTAGCAAGACAACCACCGGTATTTTCTGAAGCTAAAGAAGCCTTGGAGGCAGATCATTGGCTCCGAGTGATTGAATCTAAATTGGGAATGCTCCAGTGTGATGAATATGAGAAGGCTTCATTTACCGCTCAGCAACTTCATGGATCCGCTGGGGCTTGGTGGTCTGAATATCTTGCTAAGATCGCTGAAGGTCATCGTGGGACGTGGACGGAGTTTCGTGAGGCTTTCCGTGCACGTCATATTTGTGAGGGCATTGTCAAAACAAGAATTAAAGAGTTCTATGAACTCAAACAAGAAGGCATGAGTGTCATGAAGTACTTTACGGAATTTAACCATTTAGTACAATATGCATCCTCTTATGTGCATAATGAGACAATGAAGTGTCATTACTTCTTCCGAGGCCTCGATGTGAAGCTTCGGACAAAAGTGGCACAATGCAATAAAGGGAATCATAGCGAGTTAGTCAATGTCGCTATGATTCAAGAAATAGCTGAACTCGAGCACAAGGAAAGTAAGAGGAAGAGAAAATTATCACTGGCAAGTACGGATGATTATCATCAAGAACAGCCGGTGATATATTGCTTACCATCCGGGGTGGAAATTCAGTCCTTTGACGGACCACCTCAGATCCAATACTGTCCATATTCACCCATGGAGGTTCAGCCACTGCTGCAACAGCAGCAAATGAGTATTTGTGCACCCCCACCTCAGCAAAGTGCACCAGAATACCAAGCACTTCCATATGGCAAAGATCCTGAGCTCGCATCGTATAACACTTGTAGTGATGTAGAGCATATTCCTCAGGAGGGTCAAGTGACCCAGCAAAGCAGCAGTCACGTGTCATCTCAAGCTGCAAAGAAATTCTATGGTCGGTCAAGAAGAACATCACTGAAAGTGGGAAACG
The DNA here is from genome assembly GCA_030760725.1 of Neostapfia colusana. Classification (NCBI taxonomy): domain Eukaryota; kingdom Viridiplantae; phylum Streptophyta; class Magnoliopsida; order Poales; family Poaceae; genus Neostapfia; species Neostapfia colusana. Next base: position 59,394,234 of record JASWHV010000005.1, on the reverse strand, counting down.
TAAACTATATGGCAGTTGAAGACGTTCCCGTAGGAGAACCCGTGTTGGCGGGCATGTTCAGCCTATGTGATAAGCCCATGCTCGTGTTGTTCGACTCAGGTGCTACACATGATTTTATCAGCAAAGATTATGTGGTTAAGCACCATGTACCATCAACGACCTTGTCCGCATCATATCATATTAATTCACCGGGAGGTAATAGGACAGCGGGCAGGATTGTTGCTCGAGCGCCTATATGTTTGGATGGGCCGATATATCCTACTACTCTTATCATCCTAGAAGGCTTGCGGATTGACATCATATTGGGAATGGCTTGGTTGACGCATCACCAAGCTATCTTTGATATTAGTTCACGAACGGTGCAGCTGAATTCAAAGAAGCACGGGCAACACACCTTGATTCTGAGAAATGTTGCACCGGAAGTCACTGCTGTCCACACCGTTGAAGCTAAGAAACTGGAGGACATTCCAGTGGTCCAGGAATATCCGGACGTGTTTCCCGATGATCTACCGGGCATGCCGCCCGATCGTGAAGTGGAGTTCAAAATCGAACTAGCACCGGGAACCACAGCAATCTCTCGGAGGCCGTATAAAATGGCACCAAAGGAACTCGCGGAGCTGAAGGAGCAGCTGAACGATTTGTTAAGCAAAGGCTTCATTCGTCCCAGTTCATCACCATGGGGATGCTCCGAGCTGTTCGTCAAGAAAAAGGACGAGACTCTGAGGTTATGTGTGGACTATCGTCCGCTCAATGCCGTAACTATCAAGAACAAGTATCAACTACCACATATCGATATGCTTTTCGATCAACTAGTGGGTGATAAGGTTTTCTCAAAGATGGATCTTCGGTCCGGATATCACCAGATAAAAATCCGGGCGGAAGACATACCCAAGACGGCATTCTCGACGAGATACGGATTATATGAGTATCTCGTCATGTCATTCGGACTCGCTAATGCTCCGGCTCATTTTATGTACTTGATGAATTCAGTCTTCATGCCAGAGCTGGACAAGTTCGTCGTGGTCTTCATCGACGATATTCTGGTATATTCTAAGTCGGAGGAAGAAAATGCCGAACATCTGCATATTGTGCTCCAACGCCTACGGGATCACAAACTGTATGCGAAATTCAGCAAGTGCGAGTTCTGGATCAACCAAGTGCCATTTCTTGGGCACATTATTTCTGCGGAGGGCATCGCAGTTGATCCGAGCAAGATCGTCCAAGTGCTGAATTGGAGTTCACCGAAATCAGTTCACGAAGTCCGTAGTTTTCTCGGTTTAGCAGGTTACTACCGGAGATTCATTCCGAATTTCTCCAAGGTCTCTAAACCGATGATGGAACTTCTAAAGAAAGGCAAGAAATATGTGTGGAGTGAAGTATGTGAGGAGGCGTTCAAAGCATTGGTAAAGCACCTCACAACAGCCCCAGTCTTGGCGCAGCCCGATACGACTAAAGCTTTTGATGTGTATTGCGATGCATCCGGCATCGGCCTTGGCTGCGTGCTTATGCAAGAAGGGCAAGTGGTCGCATATGGATCCAGGCATCTTAGGAATCATGAGCAGAATTATCCAACACATGATCTCAAGCTAGCTGCTGTGGTTCTTGCTCTAAAGATGTGGAGGCACTATTTGCTTGGAAACTTAGTCCACCTCTACACCGACCACAAGAGTTTAAAATACATCTTCACACAAAAGGAACTAAATATGAGGCAGCGAAGGTGGTTAGAGTTAATCAAGGATTATGAACTGGAGATTTATTACCATCCTGGAAAAGCGAATGTGGTTGCCGACGCACTTAGTCGGAAATCACATGTGCATAATCTAACCATGGCTGCAATGGAAGAAGAAGAACCGAGCCTGCGCTTGGTTCCCTATGGGTCATTGTTTAACCTTGCCCTCATTCCTACAATTCGTGATGAAATTGTAGAAGCTCAAAGGAAAGATAAGGGCATGGCCCATCTCCGGAAGAGAATAGACAAGGGAGAAGCTAAGTGCTTCCGGAAAGATAAGAATGGTACGCTATGGTTCAAGGACCGTATAGTCGTACCGAGGAACATGAAGCTTCGTAAGAAGATATTAGACGAAGCTCATCTATCAAAATTTTCCATTCATCCAGGAAGCAACAAGATGTACCAAGATTTGAGAAACAAGTTTTGGTGGACACGGATGAAGCGGGAAATAGCTAAATACGTATCCGAGTGTGATACGTGTCGAAGGGTGAAAGCAGATCACATGAAGAAACCTGGTTTGCTGCAGCCCCTTTATATTCCGGCATGGAAGTGGGAAGATGTGAGTATGGATTTCATTGTCGGACTGCCGCTCACATCTCGGAAGCATGATTCGGTTTGGGTAATCGTTGACCGATTAACCAAGTCAGCACACTTCCTACCGGTGAATGTGGGATTCAATGCCAAGAAATATGCGGAGTTATACATTGAACGGATCTTATGCCAGCATGGAGTTCCAAAAACAATAGTTTCAGATCGTGGTGCACTGTTCGTTTCTCGTTTCTGGGAACAGCTGCACGCATCTTTGGGAACCAAATTGCTTAGAAGCTCCGCATATCACCCTCAAACTGATGGACAAACCGAGAGGGTGAATCAAGTCTTGGAAGATATGTTGAGAGCGTGCGCCATCCACCACGGTAAGAACTGGGATGCTTATCTACCGTTGGCGGAATTCTCGTACAACAACAGCTATCAAACGAGTATCAAGATGGCACCGTATGAGGCTCTCTACGGCCGGAGATGTCGCACACTGCTGAATTGGTGCGAATCTGGTGAAAGAGTGACATTCGGGATTGACCTTGTCAATGATGCCGAAGAAGGAGTTCGGGTCATACAAGCAAATTTAAAAGCTGCTCAATCTCGACGGAAGAGTTATGCAGACCAGCGACGTCGACCGCTGAACTTCAACGTCGGAGAGTACGTATATCTCCGCGTATCTCCAATGAAGGGAGTTCACCGATTTAGTGTAAAAGGAAAGCTCGCTCCCCGGTTTATCGGTCCATTCACTATCACGGAGAAATGTGGACCCGTAGCCTACCGACTTGAGCTACCGACAAATCTCGCTGGTGTGCATGATATATTTCACGTCTCTCAGCTTCGGAAATGTCTCAAGAATACCACTGCTGTCCGCAATGAAGATCTCGAGACATTGCAACCGGATCTCTCTTATGCCGAGCATCCAATCCGGATTATTGATGAAAAGTCTCGGTCGACAAGGAATTGGACGCTCCAATTCTATAAGGTATTATGGAGCAATCATACCGCGGAGGAAGCAACATGGGAGAGTGAAGAATACCTCCGTTCGAACTACCCGGACTTGCTGTCCGCTCATATAAGGTAATTCCTTCTCTACCGCTTGTCTCTTCTTTTGGAATCTCGGGACGAGATTCTTTTTAAGGGGGGAGGGATGTGAAATCCCAAAAAACTCAAGCAAGTGGAGCTGCAGTTCACACCGAGAAAAGGAGAGGGAATTTAAACTTTTGAATTTAACGGTGTGAGCTTTTAGTCTAAAGTTGAACTTGCAAAAATTCCCGAACACGGAGATCTAAAGCTATCATTTGGTTCTCCACACATCCAATAATAGCCCGGCAAATTTTCAGAGCACTTGAAAATGATTTCCTATTTGTTGGAATTTAAACGGGAGAAAATTCGAATCTGAATTTAAATCTCAGTTTCAAATTCCAACTTCACCGAAATTCAAATTTGAGTGCACCGTTGTGTTCCTCATATTTCTTTTGGCCTATTCTCCAAATTTTATCAAATTTGGAGCTCATTTGCCATTTTAAACCGAATTGCGGGAGGATAAGAGTGAGAGGGGGTGTGGACCCCACATGTCATACACACACTGGAGTGAACCGACTCAGTTCACGGGAGAGCCGACACGTCCTGCTCGCCGGAGCCTACCGCCTTGCCAGCTCCTGCTCGGTGGATGAGGATGCCGAGTGAAGCCACCCCGTGCCTCTGCAGTGAACCATTCCTCTCCCTCTTCGTCCACAGCCCCTGCACAGTCCGAAGGAAGTTGACAGCAGCCGGCGACCTTCTTTGTTCTCCAGCAACCGAGCTCCACGAGCCTCTTCGTGGCTGACGGTCTACACGAAAAAGGAGCGCCCCCAGGTGTGCAAACCAACGGTGCAAACCTCTCCTCCTTTCATGCATCACAGTGGATGAATTTTGCAATTCTTTGCTTCGGTATGCATAGAACCGGGCCCCACAATTCTTCAAAATTCGTCGTAATCAGTCCATCATCCCTTGTGCCCAGCTGGAAACATGTTCTAGACTCTCCAACGCCCCTCTAGGATCAAAAACCATCAAAAATCATCAAGAATTGGGGCTGTTCCTCGAGAATTTCGGGCTGGCACCGAATTTTGCCCTAGGTCGCCGATGAGTCCCTATTTGCAGCCATTTTTGGGCAGATTTGAGCTCATGCCGGTGATGAGGGATCCCCCACGGTGCTATAGAGCCCAAGAACCCACCTTTTCGTGGAGAAATCACTGCACACGACCTCGCCGGAGCCCTAGGGTTAGCTGTGGCCGGTGCGCACTGCTTTCCGGCGAGTTTTGGCCGCCGGCGACCTCACCAATGAGTTCAGCAGGGTGGAAAATGGGGGGGGGGGCCAGCAGGGGGTCCGGAGGTGGCCGGAAAGCTCATTTCCGGTGACCTCACCGGAGGCAGCCGCCACTGCTCTGTTTTGGCGCGTGGCTGGAGGTTAGGGATGACGAGTGGGACCCACTGTCAGCATTTAAACATTTTCCAGATTTTCCCATTTCAGTTCAAACTTTGGAGAGCCATAACTTTGTGTATGAGTGTCCAAAAATTGTGAAACAAATTTTGTTGGATTCCTCTCCAAGAGTACTATCCAGGGGTGCAGCCCAATATTTATGAAAATTCCTGTATTTGGCTCATTAATTCATTTAAGTAAAATATTGTATGAATTTTCACAGGAGTTCTGTTAATTGGAAAATTCCCAAATTTGGGAATGACATTCTTCCAATATTCCTTGAACTCCAGTAAAATTTGCAGAGGCATTGGACTCCATTTGCTTGGCCAAATGTTGTTTGAATCCTCTATGTCTCTGAAAAATAGGAAAATAAACAGAGACATTTTCAGACTTTTAACCAAGTTTGGAAAATTCATATCTCTGTGTAGGAAGCTCCAAAAATGGTGAAACCAAGTCCTATGGACTCATGAGACTCTAAAGTTTCTGAAAAACCAAATTTGGAGCATGACAAGACACTATAATTGCCATAGGATTTTAGAGAAGCCAAATAGTAAGAAAATTCCCTGGGCCACATCTTCCATCAACTTTGTCTGAAATTTTGCAAGCCATACCTCTGTAAGATATATGGTCCACTGTAAAATTTTCAGAGCAAATTGATATCATCTCCTCTAGGTTTCTGTTGGTTTCTTCTACTACCTTTCTTATGTCCATTATAAATAGATCTTTGCATTTTCTTCAACAACCATCCACTGCCCAACTAAGAATGTCCTCTGTTCCTGTCAATAACAGAGCTCATCACTCACTTTAGAGTTGGTCTAAACCATTCTTAGTTCCTAAAACACATTTGTTTTATAATTCAGTTACTTGTATTAAAAACTATGCATATTCATATCGGTAGGAAATACGATGAAGGAGGTCGACGGGCAACTTGACTCGGAGCAGCAAGTTGAAACTTAACTCATCGCCAAGATACTGACTATAAAGTAGAACTAAACCTGCAGCAACATAAGGCAAGCCCCGGTTTGCATTTAACAGCTTTTAGTTATATTTTACTTTGTATCACTTCTATTGGTCTAGTATGTATTGTGCATTAGGTCAAGGTGATTGATACTCCAAATGCATAGCCCACAAACCCTTGGAGTACAGGGTAGAATAGGTTACCTTCGTGTAGTTTCTGCTAGGCTAAAGTGGTATAGGATCCGGTACAAGTCGGGTAGTTGGAAGCTACCCGCGAGTTTAGGATGTGGGTACAACGGGGTATGATTATAGAAAATGAAAGTTCTGGAATGAAAAATGAGACCGAGCAGAGAGTAGGAGCAGCAGGACGTTGGGCCTGTGTGGCTGTAGCTCTGGTTGTGTCGGTTAAGGACCGATGCGTATGCCGCCCTGCTGAGCAAGTTTGAACAGTACCGGATGCATGTCGGATATATGGGACCCGATAAACCGATGTAAATTGGGTACTCTCGTGTCAAAACTTATACGGCCGTCCTTTGGGGGTTGGTGTCAGAGGTGTAAACCCGCTAGCGGAGCAACTTCGACGTGTTCCGTGTAGTGGCCCTTCTGATGGGTCGGCGGAACTGGTTCGGCATTGGAGTGACGGGTGAAAGGTTGCCGCATACAACGTAAGAAAGAGCTCGTGTGAGTCTTTCGAGGCGGGTGTATGTGTCGTGTATTCCGGGTGTGTCCTGATTGCAATCACCATCCCTCGCGGTTATATGAGTACCACTTGTTCACTGAGTTGTGACGTAGTAATAAATTCCAGATAAAGTGTGATGAATCATTGCTGATGTGAAGTTCTTAAATTCATTGTATTGCCAACCATGTATGTTGTAGTTGTAGAGTTCATTAAGTTTATTTTCCTCTTTGGGCATCACCACATCGGAGGAAAGCGTTTCTTGTTTGATTGTGTACTTCCGATGTGATGGCTGCCTAAGGCATAATAATCTGCTGCTATTAAACTGAAAGTAAGGATTAACATGTAGGCGTGTCATTATTGCATAATACCTTTCCTATGTTAGTAATCCCTGCACGTAGAGTTCCATGTTTAGGAGTGTCGGTTAAGTCTTGCTGAGCCATCGTGCTCACGGTTGCATTATTAGTGTTTTGCAGGTTATAAAAATTTGCTATGAAGATGGTTGTTCGGTGAGCCATCAGAGACTCACCGGAAACCGTGCCGCTGCACTTATCTTTGTGGAAGCTAGTAAGAAGCGTCTGTGGGCTGGATGTATTCTCTTTTACATAGTTAGGACCGAGAGTAAGTGTGTATGTATATTCCGCTGCATGTACCCTCGTGGTACATTATTTTGTAAATGACAATATTTTGCGAAATAAAAGACTTTGTACTTTATGGTTCTTTTCGTGTATGCTATTGGGTGCCGCATCGCACGGCACCACCCAATGTGTATCCTGGAGTGTGGATCCCGGAAGGGGTTCCCCACATGGGGTGCCTGCACCTCCTGCTTCTGGAGACGGCACTCCTTCCGGTGGCGACACAAAGAGGCCCCTGGCCGATGCGTTGAGGGGAGCTTCTGGGGCGTCCCCTGCTCCGCCAGTCCAGGCCACTGCGGAGCGGCCGTCAGTGACGACGGCGGGCTCTGGGAGTCCTACCCCGGCTCAGAAGTCGGGGTTTAGAGCCCGCTGGAGTGTTCGCGCTTCACGGCCATCCCCGGCTGGCGGGGAGACTGCGCCGTTGCGCTCGGAAACCAGGACAGCTGCCGCGGCCCCCAAGCCAGCGCGAGTTTCTCCTGTTCCGGTGTGCCCGGATTCCAGGCAGTGTCATCTCTTCTTGCCAAGACGACCACCGCGGCCCCCCGGCCAGTGCAGGTCGACCCTGCACCAGGTGACCCGGCTTCTATTTCGGCGTCGACTTCCCCCGCTCGTCCCCCTCCACCGGTCAAGAAGCCAGAAGCTAGAGAGAGTCCGGCGGGTTTGGCTGCCGGAGTCCCGGCGCCAGCCTCTCCTGACCAGCGTCTAGTCCCGGTCACTGGTGCATCGACTTCTCTTGAGGATGATGTGATGGAGGGGGTCGGGGTGCTGCCCCGGACTCTGCTTCCCCACTGCCCCTGGCGGATGCCTTCACGCTCGCCCAAGCGAGCGCCCGGTAGGTCTTGGCCGCACTTGGTCGCGAGCGGGAGGAGCATACGGTTGAAAGGAATCACCTCCTCACCTGGGGGAACCTTTTGCGGGAGCGGACAGCGAAGGTCAAGGGCGAACTCGACTCCAGGCAGGAGTTGCTGGACTTCAGGGAAGTGCTCCTCAACCGGCTGAAGCGGTCTGTTGACCGCCTGGACGCCGAAACGCGGCGGATCAACAGGGAGGCCCTTGAGGCACACGCTCGGGCCGAGGAGATCCTCTCTGCCACGGAGGAGATACGGCAGCCGAGGCGGAGAGGGTCGCTGCGCAGCTGGCGGCGGGCGAGGATGACCTGCGAGCTCGGGCCAAGGAGCTAGAGGCTCAGAAGGCAGACCTCGTCATGAAGGAGGAACAGGTCTCCCGCGAACGCCAGGCGATCCTGGATCAGGAGTTGGCTGCCGACTTCAGGGCTTCTGAGATGGAGCGGCTCGCCAAGACTCTCCGCCTTCGGAAAGCTCCCTGGCAGCCAAGGAGAAAGAATTCTCTGAGAGGAACCAAGAGGCCCTGCAGGCAGCCCGCCGCGAGGTGGAGGAGCTCTCGGCCTTGCGGTCCTCCGAGGCGCATGCGGTCTCAAGCTTCGTCAATCGGGCGGGGTCCGCCCTGATCCCTCTTGGCTTCAGTCCGGTGAGGGCAGCGGCTCCTGCGTTGAAGGTGGCGGAGGTGATCCCCGCGCTGGAGTCGATCGGTGCCAAGCTGGACAGGCTACACTCGGTGGTCGCCAACGAGCTTGAGGCCGAGGGACGAGGTCTGGCCATAGAGGTCGCCACACATGTGCTGGCATGCTTCAGGAGCCGGGACCCTTCTTTCTCCCTTGAGCCAGCGGGAGAGGGCCCTGCCGCAGAGCGGGAGGAGACTGCCAGGGCTGAAGTCGGGGACGTGGCCGCCCTTGTAGCCGCTAGGTTCCGGCGTGAACCGGGAGGACCCTAGGACTTGCTTCTCCCTTTTTATCGAGTCTGTAGTCCAGCTCATGGAGCCTCGAATAAATAGACTCTCTTGAATGTTTGTGCCTGCGATGCCTTTTATCTCCTTCTTGGTTTTGCCTGACCGAGTCCTTAGCTCCGCAAGGTACTCAGAGGCCTTTGCCAATCTCGGAGCTCTGCACAGACACCTTCCCCGGGTCCTAACTGTATTAAGGGCCCCCGGGGGTCTCCGGATCCCACCCCATGGGGGGTCCGGATCTGCCAGCCACGTGGCGGGTCCGGGGCCCCTCCCGATGAGGCGGGAGCTCCGGCCCCGCTAGACGCGTGGGGCCTTCGGACCCCCCCCCCCCCCCGGAGGGGGGAGGTCCGGTTTCTGCCTGCCACATGGCGAGCCCGGAGCCCCCCTCTGGAGGGGCGGGAGCTCCGGGTCCGTGGGACACGTGGGGCCTTCGGGCCTCGCCCCTGCTGAGGGGGCGGGACCCGGTCCTTCTAGTCCTATGTCGGAGTAGTTGGTAGCTCCTTCCCCCCCGCTTCGTGCGGTCCCCGTTGCTGTAACCTGGAGGTCCTGCACACAGATAGAGGAAACGTAATTCTCCTCGGGGGTCCTCCCCTCCCATCTCCTAGTCTTATTCGGCTTACGATCCTGATCCGTTATACGGGGCTTGGGCAATTCTGTGCGCGAGGCACCGGGGCTCCGGCACCCTCCAAGGTCCGGGTACGATCGTCCGATCCCTAGTACCGGACCGTGCGCCGGGGAAGCAGAGTGCACAGGCTTTGGGTTCATGACCAGGCAAAGCGGTTGTACTCCCCTGGACCTCCGGAGGGCAGGATGCGCACGCTTTGGGCACTGAGCCGGCTAAGCGGGATACGCACCCTGGACCCCCCATGCACGGCGCAGGCCTTTCCTGGAGGTGACCAACTGGCACCGCAACACCTGACTGGGGGAGGCCCGAGAGACCCACTTGGCCATCGGCAGGTGCCTCAAGCGCAGCCGCCTTCGGTAGGATAGCAAATGCTGGCTATGGGTGAGCACAGGAGAGAGGGAGCTAGATGTACGATGAACATACATAGAGAGTGCGATCATAAAAATTAATGCGTAATTTAAATGAGCACATGAGAGAGAGCGAGGTAGAACAGGTTTCTGTGTTAATGCCCATATGTGGAAGTCAGGCTGTACATGGAGGCAATGACCCGCCTCGTCAAGAAGGGAAGCAAGACTCTACGTAGTCCTGTACCGTCCCTTGAGACTTTGCTACCCCAAGCGCTGTTCCTAGACTCTATGGGATTTATTACAGAAGGGAACAACTCTGTTCTACTAATGCTCGGGGGGTAGGACTTACAGTGTTGTTCCACGCCAAGGGGTTTTGGGAACGGATCCCACACTTGGTGGAAAGGCATGTGTACCTGGGACGGCAACTTTCGTGAATCGGAAGGGACCTTCCCTGCTGGGGGCGAGTTTATAGGTCCTTCTCGGGAAAGTGTGTGCCGCGGCACCAGGTTGCCTTTCTGCAGGTCCCTGACGCGTTTGGTTCTTTGGCGGTAGTGCTAGAGCAGCAGCCGAGACCGTGCGTTGTGGGGTGTCACCTGCAGCCGAGCCTCGTCGACGAGGTTGTCATCTTCACGCTGGATCAGGTCCTGCGCGGCTTCTCCTGGACGCCCCGGGGAGTTTTCCCCTTCTGGCTAAGGCCTTCAAGGGGTAGGAGTACCCGGACTCTTCTTGGGAGACCCAAGGCGTCTTCCCCTTCTGGCAAGGCCTTCAAGGGGTCGACAGACCCTGGGCGGCCCCCCGGAGGTACGACCGAGGCACGGAGGCGTGCACCCGGGTGGAGCTGGCCCGGTTCTGCACCATCGGGCTGGTGCTTGGGCTGCTGTGACTACTTGGAACTCCTCCTAGGTTGATGTCACAGCAGTGCAGTTTCCACTGAGGTTGTCATCTTCACGCTGGATCAGGTCCTGCGCGGCTTCTCCTGGGTGCCCCAGGGAGTTCTCCCCTTCTGGCTATGGCCTTCAAGGGGTAGGAGAACCCGGACTCTTCTTGGGAGACCCAAGGCGTCTTCCCCTTCTGGCAAGGCCTTCAAGGGGTTGACAGACCCTGGGCGCCCCACCGGAGGTACAACCGAGGCACAGAGGCGTGCTCTCGGGTGGGGCTGCCCCGATTCTGCACCGTTGGATTTGGTGCTAGGACTGCTGCGACTACATGGAGCTTCTCCAAGGTTGACGCTGCCGCAGTGCAGCCTCCACTGACTTTTCGGGGTATCCACAGTTGGCTACCGCCCCGGCCCGTCACCATCGGAGCTGGAGTCCTCACCGTTGTACACTGTCCTCATGACACGCTGAGGCTCCTGAAACCCCACCTGATGGCCGGCACTGACTGAAGCGTCGACTTTCTGCTTGCCCTCCCTCTACAGGAGGGGTGGTGCCTCAGCTCTCTGCTGCCTCCCTTTGCGAAAGCGCTCTGCAAGCCTTTGGATATCCCAACACTCTGCAGCAGTATGATTGCCGGTGCCATGCACGGGGCATAGCCCGCCCTGGTCACCATCTGGGGCTGGCGACTGCTGCTGCCTCTTGTCGGGGCGTGGCCCCCGAGCTCGACTGGGTGTCGCTGCTGCGGCGACGGGAGCCACGGTCGATGACCTCATCTTGCCGCTCCCCCAGTTCTTGGCCTTCTTGCCATCTCCATAGGAAGCAGCACCGGACCCGGGCTGCCCTCCTTACTCGGAGGCTGGCAGAGAGTGCCAGGTCCGCCCTTCAGCTGCTCTGGCACACTTGTCTGCCAGGCTGAAGAGCTCGGAGATGTCGCGGACCTCTCTGGTCGCGAGCTTCTCAAGCATTTTCTCGTCCCAGACACCCTGCCGGAACGCCACCACCACAGAAGCACTTTGAATATGCGGGATGGTGTTGCGTACCTGGGAGAACCTCTGGATGAAGGAGCGCAGTGATTCCCCAGGTTGTTGCTTGACGGCGTGGAGGTCAAGCTCCATGCCGGGACGGGTGTAGGAGCTGCCGAAGTTGGCGATGAACTGCCGGCAGAGCTCTCCCCAGGAAGTTATGGAACCCTGAGGGAGGTTCATGAGCCAAGACCGGGCTGGGCCGGTCAAGGCGACGGGGAAGTAGTTGGCCATGACGGCCTCATCCCCTCCTGCGGCAAGTACTGCGGTGGAGTAGATCTGGAGAAACTCCGCCGGGGTGACGCTGCCGTCGTACTTCTCAGGCAGGTGCGGCCGGAACTTGCGCGGCCACCTCGCGAAGCGAAGGTGGGGTGCCAGGGCCGCACATCCTGCCCCTGTTGCCGCAGGTGTTGGTGCCGTGAACGCTTGGTTTACCGTCAGCACGGTGTATCCCGGTATGGGGAAGGCAGGTCCATAGACCGGAGGCGCCATTTGCAGAGCATATGGCTGTGGCATATGCTGCGCGGCGTATGCCTGGGGTAGAGTTCGCGTGGTGAAAGTCTGCTCTTCAGGTTGGGCGAGGCTGACATCACGCTGTCGCCAGTCTCCTGGTTGCGGCGCCTTTCTCGACGTCGCTCGAGGTACACCCGGGCATCCTGGCCCAAGTGACACCGCTCCAGCTCTGTCCTCAGGTCCGTCGACTGGAGCCTGGCAGAGCTGGAATCTGCCGTCTGCTCGTCAACCGTTGGCGTGTGTGTCAGCGACACAGCCGGTTGGCCGGAGCATCGTCCCCGCCGAAGTCGTGGGTTCGCGGCGGTGATGACGAGACGGTCTACCTCACGAATCCACTGCTGGGTTGCTGCCTGAGGCGCGTCCCCAGCAGGCGGATTGTGCAGTAGTGCTCTTGCTGCAGCTAGCGCACCCCCGTGGTGTACGCTCAGCGCTGCAGAAGATCTGACGCTGGTTGGAGCCTGCATTGCCGGAGTCGGCTGCTGGCTACCAGCTTGCTCCGACACACTCCGTCCTGAGGCGTCGACATGTACTCCCCGCTGGTCACGGTTCGCCGTGAATGCGGAGGAGGAGAGTTTGCCGCTGAAGGAAGCTTGGTCATCTTCGTCGGCGGAAACTCGTCGCGCAAGGGAAAAGCCCCCTTCCTGGCGCGCCAAATGTCGAAGTTTGTGGTCGACACTTCCCCCGGACCTGCACTGGGCAGCCTGCGGAGGTTCTTTTTCGGAGGGGCTAGTCACTTGCGGTGAGCTCAAGCGTATGGACGAATTAAGGAGAAGCTTGACACGGCGAGTTTTACGTGGTTCAGGCCGCCAGAGCGTAAAACCCTACGTCCACGGCAAGCTCAGGAGCTCGCTGTATTGCTTGCTGCTCAGAACCGGAGTTCTGAGCTTGGGGATGAGTGATGTCTAGCGTATGAGTTGCTGGAGTGCGAACCCAGGGTGCGAATATCTAGGGTGCGAACAGCTTGGGTGCGAACCCTTGCTAACGTTGCCTACCCGAGCCTTTTATAGTCCAAGGCCCGGGTGGCTTACAAGGGGGGCCGGGGACCCGACAGGTGGTCCCGAGGAGATTGCCTGCAGACTATCGTATCCGCAGTTATGTCGGTAGTTGTCTCTGGCGAAGGCTTCTGAGTCTTCGTCTTGCAGCCCTGCCCATGTCGCATGCTAGCCGTAGTGGTTGATGATGGCGGGAGCGGCATGGGATGTCTTGTCGCTGCGTTTATTGGCTGGCAGGCTCTGACACCGTGCGCTAGTCTGTGATGCGACTGGGCGCAACAACACCTGACAGAGGCGTGCTCCGCGTCTCCGCGTCTTGGGAAGGCGCGGGCCTTGAATACCTTGTACGGGCAAGGTATGGGGCGTCTTTACGCCCGCTGCCTACCGCTCGGGGGCAGGCAGCGCTGTTCTGCTGGACACGTGGCGGGCCCCGAGCCCTCCTCAGAGGAGAGGGGGTCCGGCCACGCAGGACACGTGGAGCCTTCGGACCTCTCCCCGCGGAGGGGGAGGTCCGGCTTCTGTCGGCCACGTGGCAAGCCCGGAGCTCTCATCTGAGAAGAGGGAGGTCCGGCCCCGCTGGACACGTGGTGCCTTCGGACCTCTCCCCCGCGGAGGGGGAGGTCCGGCTTCTGCAGGCCACGTGGCGAGCCCGGAGCTCTCCTCTAAGGAGAGGGAGGTCCGTCCCCGCCAGACGCGTGGCGCCTTCGGAGCTCTCCAAGCGGAGAAGGGCGAGATCCTTAGGAATTTTCCCTGTGCGCGGTGGTACCCCATATCGCAGATACCGACAAGCGGATTCCAGTCCGCCACAGCCTGGTATCAGAGCTGCATTGGGGATAGCACAGTACTTAAGGACTGTATTACGGAAAAACTTAGGGCTATGGTGAGGAATCGGTAGTTTGCCCAATTAAGGACTATATTAGCCTAGTTACTTAATGTAACACCCCAAAACCTGTCAAGAGGGGAATTTAAAATTTTTTGGACGTATTGCATGTGGTGCCGAAATTCAAATTCAAATTGGAATTCAAATTCAACTCAAAACAGAAAAGAAAAAGAAAAAGAAAAAGAAAAAAACAAACCTCCCCGGCCAGTGGGCTGAAACCCACCAGCCAGCCCACCTCACCCCGCGCCAGCCCGCAGCCGCGCGCCCCGTTTTCATCTCACTGACGTGTGGGGCCCGCCATCTTCTTCCTCCTCGCGCGCGCGCTCGGCCGACCGGGACTCCTCTCTCCTCCGAATCGAAACCGCCCCGGATACCCGCGTATCCCAGCTGAATTTCGGTTCTGGACGACGCAAACTCGATCACAACCGAACGCCGCCCTCCCCCGGCTATATAAACACCGGCACCGTCCCGATTTTCACTCGCGATCGGCTGTTTTTCCTCCCGGTGAGAACCGAAGCTCCGATCACCGTTTTCTCTCGATCTCTGCTCGTGTTCTCTGATCTAACGCGCCGATCGTGTTCCATCCCCTCCGGGGAATCACGCAGGTGCAGAAAACTCGGTGGTTTGCGCCTCAGACACAGCGCCGACGAGCATCGCCGTGAATTCACCTCGGACCTCGTCGCCGACCGCCTTCCGGGACCTCTGAGCTCAAGAAAAACCCCGAGGTGAGATCCCCGAGCTCGCCTCTACCGATCTATGCCATGAAATCAAAGTTTTAGGAAGAATTGACGAAGATCCGAAGCTCTCCGGCGAGATCGCCGGCTCTCGCCGCCGCACGCCGCCGGGCAGCGCCGCCCGCGCTCGATCAGAGCGACGTGGCCGCTTGTGCGCCGTATATTTTAAATCACACGGTAGAATTTAAATCCCCGCGTACCGGTTCGACGTTATTATCTCAGCCGTCTGTTTTAAATAGGACGGTTCACATCAGCCCCGCATTATAAAGGCTGGGATTCTTACGCACTATCCCCTGGGGATCTCAGAAAATACGAGCTAGCCCCGGAAACTTCTGATCTAGCCCCTGGAACTTCAGAAATTCATGTAAATTCAATTAAAAATCAGTTTTAGCCCCTAGACTTAATAAAAATTAGCAAAACCCCTCTGTTATGCATAGTTAGGCCCCTGGAAATTCTTAAAATAATATAATAGACCCTTTAGTGGGGTGAGTTTACCTTTTTAACCCTATGTGATATTAAATTTAGGAATTTGAATATGTGATTAGTATTTAAAATTTAAAAGATGGGACAAACACATTGTAAATTCAAATTTAAACTTTCCTAGCACTTGGAAAACTTCGGAGTGAGATAAAAATAGATTTTTAGCTGAAATGAATCTGTCTAATTGATTGTTCACATTTATTAGTTATAGGGACACATTTTTAGGCTAGGAAATAATTCTGAAAATTGATAAAATAAATTTAAATTAGTTCACATCAGAGGAGAAGTTCAAAATATATTATTTAATATTTTTGATCAGAACCTATTCTGTTTAGATGAGGTGTCTTACTATTTTCCTAATAAAGTTCACATTTAGGCATAGGAAATAAATCTGAAAATATAGCAAGCTGGGTGTGAATAACTAGAAAATGATAAATGAAGTTTCCAAAATCCAAAGAATTCAGTTTAGGATTGGTAGAAGGTCTGAAAACCATTTGGAGTAGGAAATTATCTTGCATGCACTCTTGGTAGCTAAAGAGGGTATTAAAGAATTTGTTTAAATTGGGAATTTATATATAGTGCACAAACAGAAATCTGAATACAAAAGTTAGAAATAATATACATATGTTTAAAAGCGCATGTAGGTCAAAAATCACCACACATAGAGTAACCACAACCCTTAGAAGTGTGAATGACTTTCGTAGGTGTGAATGTTTGGTTTGTATGAAGCGAAAGTGTGAACTATGTCTTATGGATTGTTGTTTTCTTTTTGCTATGTGTGATGGTATGAGTAGAACCTGCTCCAGAGCAAGTTCTTCCCTTCCAAGAACAAGACTTTCCATTCCCAGAGCAGCAGGAAGAAGGCAAGTGTCCTTGACCACTTTGATCCTATGCTAGGATATGTAGATGGAATTATTTGCATTGTCAATTGAAATATGAAACCCATGCTAGGAATTTCCCTAGAATTGCATTATCTTGTTTTCCTTGTAGCATGGGATTGGGGTTTATTTTATCATATCATTCATTTACATGCTTATGCTTAGCCATGCTTAGAATGGGATAATTGGGATATGAGATCATCAGTTTATTTACCATACTCTTGAATGAGATGTTATGAGTTATGTAGAGGTAGGGATCAAGGCAAGTTGGATGATTTGGTTGGTGCTGGGTGCACGAGACTCGGGTTTGTGTTTAGTACTTTCCTAGATCCTAAGGACCGGTTCGTGGAGCATGTAACCTGGCTTTACCGTGCCAACCACATGCTGAGATGGGGCAGCTTGGCAAATTAATTCGGTGTATCCCCGGCGTAGTATGGGTGTGTTGGATGGTGCGGGGAGTAGGTGTCAGCTGGACTACCATATGAGCCGTAAGGCTCAAGAGGGGGCCACTGCAGCGGGGTTGGAGCCTCTTGTATGCTGTTAGGGGTGAAACCTCAGTGGGCCCATGCTCGTCGGGAATCCCTTTGTAAAGGCTTCGTAGTGATCTCCTGGCTACACACCTGAGAAGTGTGAATGTGGTTTGTGGCCACTGGCATAATGGAGGTTCTTTTAGTCCACCCGGCAACGTGGGATGAAATCACTACATGTGGCTACAGTGGTGCAAACTCTGCAGAGTCAAAACTGTCATGACAGCTGTGCTCACGGTCAAGAGCGGCTTGGACTTATTCATGATTAGAGGATGATGACTTTGGAAGTTGTGGATGTTAAGCGGGGAGCTTAACATTGTAAATGATGTTATGGTTACTTGATTATGATGGTGGGATGGGAGATTGGGACCATTTCACCTGTGTAGTAATGTAGGTGCTTAATAAGCTAAGGTGGTAGGTAATAATTGCGTAGTGCTTTAACCATGAGTTCAACCTGTCCTTGTTCTAGCCACGCATGACATAACTTTCCCACACTTGCTGAGTACCAACGGTACTCAAACTTGCATATTTGTTGGTTTATACTGCTGCTCAGGTCAAGAGAATGATGTGTTGTTTAATGATCAAGACTTTGGACCTGAAGAAGATTTCTAGGTTCATGGAGTCCCCCGGGCAACGCCTGTGACGGAGCCCACAAGATTTATATTCCGCTGCTATTTACTTGTGATGAACTTATTATCGTCCATCGAGACATATGTTATGTAAGACTTATTTATATTCGACACCTGGCTTGTAATAAATGATGCTTCACTATTTGTCATCACATGTATGAGAAAATGATCCTAGCATACATGTGACATTCACTCGGTTGTTCTTCGGAGAAACCGGGTGTGACAGAAGTGTATCAGAGCCAAGGTTACCCGTAGGAACATGGAACTAGGTAGAAATGGACGTATATAAGGACCCTATTTTCTTAAAAACTATTTTACATGGTGTGGGTTGAAAGGTGTTATTTAATGGGGTCACTTTCTTCATCTTACCCCAACTTTTATTCAAAATAGGATTTTTGTTTAAAATTTTATCTAACTTAAGTTTAAATTGCTTTATGTTTTAGATGGTTCGCATGATCCGCACCGCCCGCAAGTCCACGGGAGGGAGAGTTCCCGTAGTTGCCCTTGCCCTGAGAGAGGAGAGCCGTCCGGTGACGTATCTCTCCTACGGATTGGCAGTAGGAGGCTTGTTGCGCCGTCTTCGACGCATGCTCCAAGCCGCCAGCAACACAGGCAAGCTAATCATACACTATAGCTCCACCAGGACCATCCATGAGAAGCGGGAAGAATGGAGTTCAGAAATGAGGATTATCCATGAAAATCAGCTGCTTAAGATCCACCGCTCTCCAGCTTGTCGAGTGAAACAGGTCGAAGCGGAGAAGGATGTCACCTGGGAGGCCATCACCTGCCAGAGTCACATCTACCGTCGCCACCTGGACAGGACTGAGTACATGTATGTCCTCCAGCATGAGAGTGGTACAACGGAGTACAAGAACCCGCCAGTGCAGCAGGGGACTTCCCATAAGCACATGGACTTGTGTTTGGAGGATGCTGCTATGCTCAGCACTCGACTGCAGGAGTGTCAACAGGAGCTTCAGGATGTACGTGACACCCTGAAGGAGACTGAGGCGTTGCTTCGAGCCAACTTGAGGGCGAGAGAAAGAGGGGATGGGAATGAACTGTGTCACCATGAATGACACATGGACTCCTGACTCCCCAGGTCACCGGGCGATCAGGCGTCGTCGCACTTCTCCACCAGCAGCCTCCCCACCCAAAGCAGAGTCAGAAGGCAGCCGCAATAATGAGGAAGATCCCGAGGAGCCAGCTCAGTGATACAAGTCGTGTAGAGTCCTTCCCCATAGTTCAGCAGGTTATCGAGTAGGCGAGTCAATACCTTAGTTAACGGTGTGTTAATGTATGGTGTGTGACGTGAGTTGTGGAAGCCATGAGCAATTGTCCACAACCTCGTCTTCAGGTTGCTTTGCTTTGATGTGTGAACCCCTATGAAAGAAATAGTGCATTTATTTTTGCGTGAGACATGAACCCTCAGAAAAATATAAATTCAACAAGGCCTCAACATTACAAGTGTAAACAAGTAAAATTGGTAAGATAATACGTAATGCTTTAAATTGACATTTGGTTGATCATGATAGATGGCCGGAAGAGGAAAGGGTCGTGGTGCCAACCCGCCAACAACAACGATGAGGCCGGCAACCCACATCTTTCTGGAGGCTAAGACAGGGGTGGTCGCCGTGAAGGAGTTGATCGCATCCACCAAAGGCTTGAGAACCAAAATCAGCTCATCCAGAACCTGACTCAAGTGGTGGCCAACTTGCACCAAGCTCCACCTCCACAAGCTGCACCACGCCAACCAAGGTTGAGTGAGTTCCTGGGAACTCAATCTCCAAAGTTTGCAAGTGCTGCTGAACCCCTGGAGGCAGATGACTGGCTAAAGACCATTGAGAGGAAGATGAGGATCATACAATGCCAAGGGTATGAGAGGGTGCTGTTTGCCTCTCACCAATTGCATGGACCTGCTGCTGATTGGTGGACCACTTATGTGGCCGCCCATCATGACCCTGAGAACATCACTTGGGAAGAGTTCAAGCGTAGCTTCCGCAACCATTACATACCAAGGGGTGAACTCAAAAACAAGAGGAAGGAGTTCCTGGGATTGCAGCAAGGAAACATGACTGTGAGGGAATACCCCACTAAATTCACTCAACTATCCCGTTATGCCCCACGGGACATAGAGACTGATGAGCAGAAACAGGATTGTTTCGTGGGAGGACTTACCGCAGAAATGCAGTGTGCAATGTCCTCCAACGAGTATGAAAGCTTCCAAAAGATGGTGGACAGAGCATTTGTTGTAGAAAGGAAGCTGAAGGCCTTGGAAAATGAGAACAAGAGGAAGGCGGGATGGTCACTCCAAGGCTCAGGTAGCAACATCCGCCCACGTCTGATGCAGCAACCCGCAGGGCAGATGAGCCGTGCTGCGGTACCCTACTCAGTACCAAGAGGGTACAACCCGAACTTCAGGCCTCCGGCAGCGCCAGCACCACCACAACATCAGTTTGGACAGCAGCCTCGCCCTACATATCAACCTCGACAGCAGTTCAAGGACCCCCAAACCAACCCCAAGACAACAAAGGCCAGGCACCTAAGGTTGGGGTGCAATGCTTTAACTGTGATGAAGTGGGGCACTACGTCCATAAGTTCCCAAAGAAGAAGCCCGTGCAGCCGCAACAGCAGAATGTAATGCGAGGACGGGTGAACTACGTCACCATGGAGGAGGGGCAAGATGCACCCGACGTGGTAGTTGGTAAGTTTCCTGCCAATTTACACATTGCAACCTTGTTGTTCGATTCTGGTGCTACCCACTCGTTCATTGCCCAAGGGTTTGTTAAGAAGCATGACCTAGCAACAACACAAATGAACCATATGCTAGCAGTAAACTCTCCAGGTGGAGAAATAAGGACAAGACGAGTGTGTCCCAAGGTGAATCTAGACATTAATGGGGTAGTATTTACTCCCAACCTCATAGTGATAGATTTACAAGTGATAGATATTATTTTGGGCATGGATTGGTTGACCAAACATAAGGGAATCATCCATTGTTCGACCAGAACGGTGGAACTAACTCACCCTAGTGGCACAAGAGTAAAGTTCATAACAATACAAGAGCCTAGGAGGGACATTAAATTAAATCAAGTTGAGGTGAAAGTGGAGGAGATCAGGATTATCAGGGAATACCCAGACGTTTTTCCGGAGTTGCCAGGTATGCCTCCCGATCGTGAATTGGAATTCGCGATTGAGCTAGTGACTGGAACAGCTCCGATATACAAGAAACCTTATCGGATGGACTCCAACCAGCTGGGAGAAATCAAGGATCATTTAAGAGAATTGGCGGAGAAGGGGTATATTCATCCTAGTTCCTCACCATGGGGAGCTCCAGTGATATTTGTGCCCAAGAAGGACGGAACCTAAAGGTTATGCGTAGACTACCGTGCCTTGAATGAAGTAACCATCAAGAACAAGTACCCGTTACCCCGCATTGAAGACTTGTTTGATCAGTTGAGGGGAGCTTGTGTGTTCTCGAAAATTGATCTCAGGTCGGGATTCCACCAACTTATGATAAGGCAAACTGATATTCCAAAGACAGCTTTCGTATCTCGGTACGGACTGTATGAATACACCGTCATGCCTTTCGGGCTAACTAATGCCCCGGCATACTTCATGTATCTCATGAACAAGATATTCATGGAATATCTGGACAAATTTGTGGTGGTTTTCATAGATGACATTCTCGTCTTCTCCAAATATGAAGAGGAACATGAGAAACATCTAAGGTTGGTGTTGCAGAAGCTGAGAGAACACCAACTATATGCCAAGTTGAGCAAGTGTGAGTTTTAGCTGAAGAGAGTTCCCTTCTTAGGACATATAATCTTGGAGGGAGGAATCTCCGTAGATCCTGCCAAGATCGAGGAGGTATAGAAGTGGAAGAACCCTGAGAATGTCGGGGAAGTTTGAAGCTTCTTGGGATTGGCCAGATACTATCGACGGTTTATTGAGGGATTCTCTAAGATCTCGAGACCCCTCACCAAACTGTTGGAGAAGGGAATCACATTCACATGGACGCCGCAGTGCGAGACGAGTTTTCAGGAGCTAAAGAAAAGATTGACAACAGCCCTAGTGCTAGTTATGCTAGATATGTAGAAGAACTTTTCGGTGTACTGCGATGCCTCTAGAAACGGGTTGGGATGTGTTCTCATGCAAGAAGGGCATGCCGTGGCTTATGCATCCCGGCAGCTCCGGAAACACGAGAAGAACTATCCTACACATGACCTAGAACTAGCCGCAGTGGTAGACGCGTTGAAAATTTGGCGACACTACTTGATGGGTAAGAGGACAGAGATATATACGGATCATAAGAGTTTAAAGTACATTTTCACACAGCCAGATCTCAACCTCAAACAAAGGAGATGGTTAGAGCTAATCAATGACTTTGATGTGGGCATCAACTATCATCCTGGGAAAGCAAACGTCGTGGTAGATGCTTTAAGCCGGAAAGTTTGGGTCAATAGGTTGAGCTTGAAGGACATGCCTGCAGAATTGAAGGACGATGTTATAAGACTCAATCTATGCCTGGTGAATAGTGGTGAAGCCATCGCCATGGAAGTGGACTCCACACTAGAGCAAGACATACGCCATGGTCAAAACAATGATGAGAAGATACAAGAAATCAGACAACTCATCAAGGAAAATAAAGCCCCTGGTTTCAGAGAAGATGAACAAGGTACGGTGTGGCACGGGAAAAGAATCTTTGTGCCTGAAGTAAAGGAGATCCGTGAATTGATTTTGAAGAAGGCTCACGATTCCGACTATTCCATTCATCCTGGGAGTACGAAGATGTACCAGGACCTCAAGAGCAGGTATTGGTGGTATGGCATGAAGCGAGATGTCGCGGAACATGTTGCCCTATGTGACACATGTCAGTTGGTGAAAGCGGAACATCAAAGACCCGCGGGATTATTGCAACCACTCAAAGTGCCTGAATAGAAATGGGAAGAAATCGGTATGGATTTCATAGTGGGATTGCCTAGGACCCAATCAGGATACGATTCGATATGGGTCATCATCGACAGGATAATCAAGGTAGCTCATTTCATCCCCGTGAAAGAAAGCTACATCGGATCCAAATTGGCAGAGTTGTACATGTCAAGGATCGTGTGTTACCATGGAGTGCCAAAGAAAATAGTGTCGGATCGAGGGACACAGTTCACCTCAAGGTTCTTGCAGAAGTTGCATGAAACCATGGAACCCATCTGAATTTTAGTTCTGCCTATCATCCCCAAACTGACGGGCAGACGGAAAGAACCAATCAGATCCTTGAGGATATGCTGAGAGCGTGTGCAGTTAAAAACAATCGGAGTTGGGATAAGAACTTACCGTATGCGGAGTTCTCCTATAACAACAGCTATCAGGCTAGTATGAAGATGTCACCGTTTGAAGCTTTGTATGGGAGGAAGTGCAGAACTTCCCTATTTTGGAACCAAACGGGGGAAAGTAAAGTGTTTGGGCCCGAAGTATTACAAGAAGCCGAGGCAAAAGTGAGGGAAATCCGCAACAACTTGAGGATAGCACAGACACGACAAAAGAGCTATGCCGATGTTCGGAGAAGAGAGCTCGTTTTCAACGTGGGGGACTATGTCTATCTCAAGGTGTCCCCTATCCGAGGATTTCGTCGGTTCAAGGTGAAAGGGAAGTTATCACCTCGATACATCGGACCCTTTCAAGTTCTGGAGAGGAAAGGCGAAGTGGCGTATCAACTAGAATTACCGGCTCGCCTATCGGATGTGCATGATGTATTCCATGTGTCACAGCTCAAGAAATGTCTGAAGACGCCTGAAGAGATGTTACCCATGAATGAAGTTGACGTAGCTGGGGATCGGTCTTATGCCGAGCAACCGGTCAAGGTTTTGGAGACAATGGAACGCCTCACAAGAAATAAAAGAATCCGGATGTGCAAGGTGCAGTGGAAGCATCACTCGGAAGAGGAAGCCACATGGGAGCGAGAAGACGAGCATAAGGCACAATTTCCGAAATTGTTTTCCTAGGACCACCAATCTCGAGGACGAGATTTCTTTTAAGGGGGGTAGAGCTGTAACACCCCAAAACCTGTCAAGAGGGGAATTTAAAATTTTTTTGACGTATTGTATGTGGTGCAGAAATTCAAATTCAAATTGGAATCAAATTCAACTCAAAACAGAAAAGAAAAAGAAAAAGAAAAAGAAAAAAACAAACCTCCCCGGCCAGTGGGCCGAAACCCACCAGCCGGCCCACCTCACCCCGCGCCCCATTTTCTTCTCACTGACGTGTGGGGCCCGCCATCTTCTTCCTCCTCGCGCGCGCGCTCGGCCGACTGGGACTCCTCTCTCCTCCGAATCGAAACCGCCCCGGATACCCGCGTATCCCAGCTGAATTTCGGTTCTGGACGACGCAAACTCGATCACAACCGAACGCCGCCCTTCCCCGGCTATATAAACACCGGCACCGTCCCGATTTTCACCTGCGATCAGCTGTTTTTCCTCCTGTTGAGAACCGAAGCTCCCATCACCGTTTTCTCTCGATCTCTGCTCGGGTTCTCTGATCTAACGCGCCGATCGTGTTCCACCGCCTCCGGGGAATCACGCAGGTGCAGAAAACTCGGTGGTTTGCGCCTCAGACACAGCGCCGATGAGCATCATCGTGAATTCACCTCGGACCTCGTCGGCGACCGCCTTCCGGGACCTCCGAGCTCAAGAAAAACCCCGAGGTGAGATCCCCGACCTCCCCTCTACCGATCTATGCCATGAAATCCCAGTTTTAGGAAGAATTGACGAAGATCCGAAGCTCTCCGGCGAGATCGCCGCCTCTCGCCGCCGCGCGCCGGCGGGCAGCGCCGCCCGCGCTCGATCAGAGCGACGTGGCCGCTTGTGCGCCGTCTATTTTAAATCGCACGGTAGAATTTAAATCCCCGCGTACCGGTTCGACGTTATAATCTCAGCCGTCTGTTTTAAATCGGGTGGTCCACGTTAGCCCTGCATTATAAAGGCCGGGATTCTCACGCGCTACCCCCTGGAGATCTCGCAAAATATGAGCTAGCTCCGGAAACTTCTGATCTAGCCCCTGGAACTTCAGAAATTCATGTAAATTCAATTAAAAATCAGTTTTAGCCCCTGGACTTAATAAAAATTAGCAAAACCCCTCTGTTATGCATAGTTAGGCCCCTGGAAATTCTTAAAATAATAGAATAGACCCTGTAGTGGGGTGAGTTTACCTTTTTAACCCTATGTGATATTAAATTTAGGAATTTGAATATGTGATTAGTATTTAAAATTAAAATTATGGGACAACATTGTAAATTCAAATTTAAACTTTCCTAGCACTTGGAAAACTTTGGAGTGAGATAAAAATAGATTTTTAGCTGAAATGAATCTGTCTAATTGATTGTTCACATTTATTAGTTATAGGGACACATTTTTAGGCTAGGAAATAATTCTGAAAATTGATAAAATAAATTTAAATTAGTTCACATCAGAGGAGAAGTTCAAAAATATATTATTTAATATTTTAGATCGGAACCTATTCTGTTTAGATGAGGTGTCTTACTATTTTCCTAATAAAGTTCACATTTAGGCATAGGAAATAAATCTGAAAATATAGCAAGCTAGGTGTGAATAACTAGAAAATGATAAATGAAGTTTCCAAAATCCAAAGAATTCAGTTTAGGATTGGTAGAAGGTCTGAAAACCATTTGGAGTAGGAAATTACCTTGCATGCATTGTTGGTAGCTAAAGAGGGTATTAAAGAATTCGTTTAAATTGGGAATTTATATATAGTGCACAAACAGAAATCTGAATACAAAAGTTAGAAATAATATACATATGTTTTAAAGGGCATGTAGGTCAAAAATCACCACACATAGAGTAACCACAACCCTTAGAAGTGTGAATGACTTTCGTAGGTGTGAATGTTTGGTTTGTATGAAGCGAAAGTGTGAACTATATGTTATGGATTGTTGTTTTCTTTTGCTATGTGTGATGGTATGAGTAGAAACTGCTCCAGAGCAAGTTCTTCCCATCCAAGAACAAGACTTTTCGTTCCCAGAGCAGCAGGAAGAAGGCAAGTGTCCTTGACCACTTTGATCCTATGCTAGGATATGTAGATATAATTATTTGCATTGTCAATTGAAATATGAAACCCATGCTAGAAAGTTTCCCTAGAATTGCATTATCTTGTTTTCCTTGTAGCTTAGGATTGGGATTTATTTTATCATATCATTCATTTACATGCTTATGCTTAGCCATGCTTAGAATAGGATAATGGAGATATGAGATCATCAGTTTATTTACCATACTCTTGAATGAGATGTTATGAGTTATGTAGAGGTAGGGATCAAGGCAAGTTGGATGATTTGGCTGCTGCTGGGTGCACGAGACTCGGGTTTGTGTTTAGTACTTGCCTAGATCCTAAGGACCGGTTCATGGAGCATGTAACCTTCCTTTACCGTGCCAACCACATGCTTAGATGGGGCAGCTTGACCAATTAATTAGGTGTATCCCCGGCGTAGCATGGGTGTGTTGGATGGTGCGGGGAGTAGGTGTCAGCTGGACTACCATATGAACCGCAAGGCTCAAGAGGGGGCCACTGCAGCGGGGTTGGAGCCTCTTGTATGCTGTTAGGGGTGAAACCTCAGTGGACCCATGCTCGTCGGGAATCCCTTTGTAAAGGCTTCGTAGTGATCTCCTGGCTACACACCTGGGAAGTGTGAATGTGGTTTGTGGCCACTGGCATAATGGAGGTTCTTTTAGTCCACCCGGCAACGGGGATGAAATCACTACATGTGGGTACAGTGGTGTAAACTCTGCAGAGTCAAAACTGTCATGACAGCCGTGCTCACGGTCAAGAGCGGCTTGGACTTATTCATGATTAGAGGATGATGACTTTGGAAGTTGTGGATGTTAAGCGGGGAGCTTAACATTGGAAATGATTTTATGGTTACTTGATTATGATGATGGGATGGGAGATTGGGACAATTTCACCTGTGTAGTAATGTAGGTGCTTAATAAGCTAAGGTGGTAGTAATAATAGCGTAGTGCTTTAAACATGAGTTCAACCTCTCCTTGTTCTAGCCATGCATGACATAACTTTCCCACACTTGCTGAGTACCAACGGTACTCAAACTTGCATATTTGTTGGTTTATATTGCTGCTCAGGTCAAGAGAACGATGTGGTGTTTAATAATCAAGACTTTGGACCTGAAGAAGATTTCTAGGTTCATGGAGTCCCCCGGGCAACGCCTGTGACGGAGCCCACAAGATTTATATTCCACTGCTATTTACTTGTGATGAACTTTTTATTGTCCATCGAGACATATGTTATGTAAGACTTATTTATATTCGACACCTGGCTTGTAATAAATGATGCTTCACTATTTGTCATCACATGTATGAGAAAATGATCCTGGCACACATGTGATATTCACTCGGTTGTTGTTCGGAGAAACCGGGTGTGACACTTAAAGTGGCAAGGACTAACTTATGTGTTATAATTCTGAATTTCAATTATTGTAACGACGCACCTACGCTCTGGTAAGTTTGGTAAGGAACGCCACCGAAAGCGGTTCAATTTCAGTTAGCTCTCACAGCTCGGTGTGAGACGTCAATATGAACCTCTTGGACTCTTCATGTCCCTGAGTTCATATGAAACGCTGATCCCTAGCGTGCATTAGGCAAGTAAGTGGAGACCCCATCGCATGGTCAGTAACGCGAGAGTGTGTTCGTTTGGAAATAGCCCAGGAGTACATACGCAGCGCTTGCCATCGGCGTGCCCTGCAGGGCAGTAGGTGGTATCTGTTGGGTTGATAACATTCCCAACCGTGACGACCCGTTCATGACCTACTCGGGTTCCCCGTCGTGTGATGTTGAAACACGATCACATACCTTGAGACGTGACCTAACTCGAGGACGGCCGTATGGAAATGATACGGGCGTTTGTATTTACTTTTAAATACGGAACTGCCTGAAATGAACAACCCTTGAGTGCACCATTATTGTGTGGTCTTCTGCAGGTACTAACCACGTATGTATCCGTGTAGTAAACGTGTGGGAGAGACCGGTTAGTGTCACATTTGAGACGTATATGCCGGTATAATCTGGTTAGGATTTTCTTTGGTGAGGAACGTAGTACCGAGATATGGTAGGCATATGCATGAAAATAATTTATAACAAGGAATTAAAAATCATAGGTTCAACATTTAGGACCCTGGTTGGGTAGACAAATTGGTTAGTGTTGGAGTGTAGTTCCAAAAGACCGAAAAACAGAGTGCTCTGTTTTGGGCGGCAAGTTGCTGATCTTCAACAGTGCATAACTGACAGGTCTTTTAGCCCAGGGAGGTGTGGTATATAGTTCTGGAAAGGTATTTGAGTACCCTACAATTTTGTTGTAGACTTCCAGAGCTGAAACACACTCTGAACTGTAAATCCCAGAGGAATGTAAACTGTCCAGAACCAGGACAGAGTAAAACATTCTCTGAACTGTTCTGTTTTTCAAACATAATTCCCAGTAGAAAAAAATCAAAAAATTTCATATGATACATATTTAGAAAGGGTAGAATATGTGTTACATCTTTGCAATTCAAAGTTCTGAAATTTCAGCACAGAATTCAGTGGAAACCCGAGTTGAAAACAGCAACTTCTCAAGGGAGGTGCTGTTGAAATTCTTCCAGAAATTCTGTGGACTTTGAATTAACATAACTTTTTAACCAAAGCAGATCTGGGGGCAAATGAATCCTCGTTGGAAAGATACTGAAGTTAACTTTAACTTTGGTATTCAACTTGAGTCATGAAAATGCACAGAACCAGATCGAAACTTGGATTAGGTAGAAACTGGTCATTCTGACAGAAGAATGACAGTTGAACTCATTGGAGAGGGTGTTGTACCCTAAGGGTGGTATACGTGATGACAAAGCGATAGTAATATCTCGTAACGACCAAACCTAGTTGTGGTGAGCTTCCAAGGAGGAGGTTCATCAAGTTGGATTAAACTAGCTTGTGTTTGGTCTAGTAATGGTGTAGCTTGTGCAAAGTTATTACATTATCTACACACGAGATGTATCGCATGTTTTTATTGTCATTATGTTTTTACGCCTATTTTGATTGGACTGCATGCAAAATGTTGCGGGACTGATGTTATTGTCGTATGGTTGCAGATGGTTTGCACTAGGACCACGCACGAGGTTGGTGACTCTAGCCAAGGGGGAGGTGATGACTCCCAGCCACTGGCCTACGACAGCACCCCGCAGCAGCAGCCACCACCGCCGCCCCCGCTTACTCTAGCGGATGTGATAGAGGCACTGGTGGGTGGTCATGAGGAGCAGACCGACCTGCTCCGCACGATCGTGCAGAATACGTCCCAGGCGGGGGGGGGGGGGGGGGGGGCGTCAAGATAGAGGGCCTCGTGAGCCCCGGGAAGTGTCGTACTCGGATTTCATGAGTACGCACCCTCCAGTGTTCACAGAAGCTGAAGAACCACTGGAGGCTGACAACTGGCTGCGGACCATCGAGTCCAAGTTCAGGCTGCTCCATTGTACGGAGCGACAGAAGACCTTGTTCGCAGCGCAGCAACTCCACGGTGCCGCTGGTGCGTGGTGGGCGAATTATGTCGCCTCACGTCCGGTTGGCCATGCCGTGGAATGGCAAGAGTTCCGGGAGGCGTTCCGCGGCTATCACATTCCTCCCGGGATCATGAAGAGGAAGTTCCAAGAATTCTTGGAGCTGAAGCAGGGTGGGAGGAGTGCCCACGACTACTCCCGTGCCTTCAACTATCTGGCGCAGTACGCGTCATACTATATCTCCACTGAGGAGAAGAAGCGGGAGCACGTCTATCGGGGGTTACATCCCGAAATGAAGACACATCTCGCTTAGTGGAATCACGGCACATTCAATGACTTAGTCAATGCCGTGATCATGCAAGAGGATGCTCAGCGGGAGTTGGCAGCTGAGCAGCAGAAGCGCAGCGCCCCACCCAGCGGTGGGAGTGGCGCTCCCCAGAAGTACTGTATGGTGTATAGGACACCATCCGGGCAGCAGTGGCGACCACCGGCGCGGCCTCAACAGTTCAAGGGATGTTCGTTCGAAGCACCCCCGTTCCGTCCACCGATGCCACCACCAAGACAGCAGCAGCAACAGCAAACGGTTCCCCGGGCGTTTCCACCGCCACAACGCGTCCCGGGATTCCGTCCACCGATCAGCGGGGGACCGCCCCGTTTCACCTGCTTCACGTGTGGCCAGGCGGGCCACTTCGCGAAGGACTATCCCCAGGGGCAGCAGAGCAGCGGGCAAGCCCAGTTCCAGGGTGGTGCTCGAGGCCAACCTCCGGTGAAGAAGGTTGGTCAGCGGACTGGGGGTGTCCGCAACCTCGACAATGAGGATACCCCAGAGGGAGATAACGTGCTGGCGGGTACGTTCACTCTCAACCATCAAGCCATCATAATATTGTTTGATTCTGGTGCAACCCATAACTTCATAAGCGCATCATATGTGGTTAAGCATCAGCTGGAAGTCTTTCCAACTGAGTGTTCATATTGATCTGCTCACCGGGAGGAAAGATTTCAGCAACGATGATGGTTCCGAAAGCACCACTGTGCTTAGGTGGGAAGATATATCCCACCACTATGATTATCCTGGAGGGGCAGAAGATTGATGCAATCTTGGGAATGTCATGGCTAAGCTACCATGGCGCATTCCTGGAAACCCTATCACGGACGGTTCACCTTAACTCCCCATTACACCGTCCACAGTCCCTCCTATTAGATAATCCAGTCAGAGAGGTTTCCGTGATCAATAATACTGAAGCTCTCAAGTTGGAGGACATCCCCGTAGTCCGGGTGTATCCCGACGTGTTCCCGGATGATCTTCCGGGCATGCCACCTGAGCAGGATGTCGAGTTCAAGATCGAACTTGCACCCGGGACTACACCCATATCACGGAGATCATACAAAATGGCTCCAAATGAGCTGGCTGAACTGAAAGAACAGCTCAATGATCTGTTGAGCAAGGGTTTCATTAGGCCGAGTTCCTCGCCTTGGGGATGCTCGGCGCTGTTCGTGAAGAAGAAGGATGAAACCTTAAGGCTGTGTGTGGACTACCGGCCGCTCAACGCCGTCACTATCAAGAATAAGTACCCACTGCCCCGCATCGACATATTGTTTGATCAACTTGTGGGTGCAAGTGTGTTCTTCAAGATGGACCTTCGCTCTGGATATCACCAGATAAAGATCCGGGCGGAGGATATTCCGAAGATGGCCTTCTCGACGAGATATGGATTATATGAGTATCTCGTCATGTCCTTTGGTCTCACAAATGCTCCAGCCCATTTCATGTATCTCATGAACTCGGTGTTCATGCCGGAGCTGGACAAGTTCGTGGTAGTGTTCATCGACGATATCTTGGTTTACTCCAAGACAGAAGCCGAACATGCCGAACACTTGCGGATCGTTCTTCAACGATTGCGAGACCACAAGCTCTACGCCAAGTTCAGTAAATGCGAGTTTTGGATCAGCCAAGTGCCATTCTTGGGACATATCATCTCAGCAGAAGGCATTGCCGTTGACCCAAGCAAAATAGAGCAAGTGCTGAAATGGGAAACTCCCACTTCAGTTCACGAAGTCAGAAGCTTCCTTGGGTTAGCGGGATACTATCGGAGATTTATTCCAAGTTTCTCCAAGCTCGCTAAGCCGATGACAGAATTGCTGAAGAAGGGGACGAAATATGTTTGGAACACGGCGTGTGAAAGAGCATTCCAAACATTGGTGAAGCATCTCACCACAGCCCCGGTTTCAGCTCAGCCGGATACAACAAAGCCCTTCGACGTTTATTGTGACGCGTCCGGTATTGGGCTTGGCTGCGTGTTGATGCAGGAAGGACGTGTTGTCGCTTATGGCTCACGCCAACTTCGGAACCATCAGAAGCATTATCCGACTCATGATCTTGAGCTTGCTGCCATGGTGTTGGCGCTAAAAATGTGGAGGCACTATCTCCTGGGTAATCTAGTGCATCTCTACACCGACCACAAGAGCTTGAAATACATTTTCACCCAGAAGGAGCTGAACATGAGGCAACGGAGGTGGTTAGAATTGATCAAAGATTATGAAATTGAGATCCACTACCACCCCGGCAAGGCGAATGTGGTTGCCGATGCGCTGAGTCGGAAATCACATGTCCATCACCTCACCATTACACCGGTGGAGGAGGAAGAGCCAAGTTTATACTGGGTTCCCTATGGATTGCTGTACAACCTTGCCCTCATCCCTACCATCAGGGAGGACATCATTGCAGCTCAGAAAGATGATAAAGGCATGGCACATCTCCGGACACGGATTGATAACGGGGAGATCAAATGTTTCCGGAAGGATGATGAGGGGACGCTATGGTTCAATGACCGCATAGTCGTACCCCGGAACATGGGACTGAGGAGAAAGATCCTCGATGAAGCTCACTTGTCTAAGTACTCCATTCATCCGGGCAGAAACAAAATGTACCAAGATTTGAAAAAGAAATTTTGGTGGACACGGATGAAGCGGGAGGTAGCGAAGTACGTATCCGAGTGCGATACGTGCCGACGAGTGAAAGCTGATCACATGAAGAAATCAGGGCTGTTGCAACCCCTGAAGATCCCGGCATGGAAATGGGAAGACGTGAGGATGGATTTCATTGTGGGATTACCCCTAACAGCTAACAAACATGATTCCATTTGGGTAATCGTTGATCGGTTAACCAAGACGGCTCACTTCATTCCGGTGAATACACGTTACAATGCCGGCAAATATGCGGAGCTGTACATAGCGAAGATTCTGTGCCTATACGGGGTACCCAAGACCATCGTCTCAGATCGAGGTGCATTATTTGTATCTCGCTTTTGGGAGCAGCTACACGCTGCATTGGGCACTAAGTTAATCAGGAGCTCCGCCTATCACCCTCAGACAGATGGCCAGACAGAGAGGGTGAATCAAGTAGTAGAAGACATGTTGAGAGCATGTGCCATCCACCATGGTAGGAACTGGGATGATTACCTACCATTGGCGGAATTCTCGTACAACAACGGCTATCAGGCGAGTACCAAGATGGCACCCTACGAAGCTCTCTACGGTCGTAAATGCCGCACCCCATTAAACAGGTGTGAGTCCGGTGAAAGGGTCACATTCGGGGTTGATGTGGTGAACGACGACGAAGAGCGCGTTCGGACGATTCAAGCTAACTTGAAGGCCGCTCAATCCCGGCAGAAGAGCTACGCTGATAAGAGGCGTAGACCCTTGCAATTTGACGTTGGGGAACACGTGTACCTTCGCATGTCTCCAATGAAAGGCGTGCACCGGTTTGGTGTGAAGGGGAAGCTCGCTCCCCGTTTTATTGGACCCTACGCTATCACCGAGAAGTGTGGACCAGCAGCGTATCGATTGGAACTACCGGCATCTCTGGCTGGTGTCCATGATGTTTTCCATATTTCGCAACTGCGAAAATGTTTGAAGCATACAGCTGCTGTTCCTACCGAAGACATCGGCGAGCTGAAACCGGATTTAACATATGATGAGTATCCGGTGGTCATTCTTGATGAAAAATCTAGGACCACGCGTAGCAGAACGTTGTGGTTCTACAAAATACTCTGGAGCAACCACACCGCCGAAGAAGCGACGTGGGAGAGCGAGGAGTTCCTTCGCTCAAATTACCCGGAGTTCATGGCTTCTCAACACGGGTAAGTCCCTATTACATCGCTATCTCTTCTTTTGTAATCTCGGGATGAGATTCTCTTAAGGGGGGAGGGATGTAAAAGCCCAAGAAAAGGGACTTGCAAAAACTTTTATCACCTCACAACACCACAGTTTTTATTGTGGATATCTTAGGAAATATTGTGAAGAGCAAGTAACCTCTATCAAAAGAGTGATTAGAAGGGAAAGCCTTCACTTTCACAAAGTAGGATTTTTACACATGAACATGAGAGGTTGAGCTCACCCCTATAACTTAAAAAGTCTTGGGAAGGTTCAGGCCAAATTTCATGTAAATTCAACACTTTTTGAGGCACTTTTGGAGGTACTTGAAAAAGAGGCCAATTTGAATGTAAATTCAAATTGCAGCAACTTTCATCACCCAAATTCAAAAGTTAGCTTCATATTCAAACTCAGCACATTTTTATTAGTTAGCCCACCAATTTTCATCCTCATTGGAGTTCATCTTGTCAAGAGCTAAATTTGCAAGAATTCAAAACTGAATTTGAATTTCAGTTTAAACATGCAGCAAATTTAGCCAAACACAGTTCAAATTTGAGAATTCAAATTTAAATCAAGACTTGGTGACTAAGTCTCACATTAAATTGTGAGTAGCTGAGGATATTTTGGGCTCAACAGAATTCAGAAAATTGGGAAAAACAAAAGAATAAGAGGGGAGGCCCACATGTCAGCAGACTTCGGACTGAAGTCTCCTCTGTTGATTTTTTCCTCGGCCGAGGCCTCACGCGCGCGCCAGCATGATCGCTTGGTGGCCAACCGACTCAAACCGGTGCCACCTCCTGCTTGGGGAGAGGCTAAGGGCGCAGGGTGGACGCAGGGCTCGAGTATACCGCGACCACGTGCAGACCTCGCACTTCCCTTTTCTTCCTCGCACGATCGAAGCTTTCCGTCTGGCCGACCTCACTGACCACTGGCGCCCGGCCAGCACAGGCGCTCTCGTGCCCGGCGAGCAACACAAGAAAGAACCGCCTCGAGGTACTGATCACAACCGTACTGACCTCGCCCTCTCTCTCGCACGATCGGCAAAGTATTTGGGGGATTAGTGCGGCGGGGTGTTTAGAACCGAACCGTGAGAAATCCGGAAATTCGGAGCAAGTAAGCCACCACTCCTTAGGACGAGCTAAAGACATGATCTAGACTCACCCACACATCTCTGGGATCAGAAATCATCGAATTTCATCGAGTAGGGGTGATGTTCTTCGAGCTTTTTGCATCGGTGCCGATTTCCGGTCTAGGTCACCGGTGAGGTCGTAGTTGCAGCTGTTTTCACAGAGATTGGTGCCCATATCCGTGATCAGCGGGTGTCAGCGGAGCTCCCCGAGCAAACCGCATCAAAAAGGTGTAGGGGACGCCGAGTTCGACGTCGCCGGTGAGCTCCCGGCCGCTGTTGCCGTCGGGAGCCCTGTTCCGGCCGTTGTCAAGCTCCGGGGAGGGCACCACCGTGTTCCCCCGGCCAAGATAGTCATAGGCGGTGAGTTTCGTCAAAGGTCGGGCAGCAGAACGCCCGGCGGCGAGTATTCCGGCGAGGTGGGCGGCGGGGAGCCGCAGGAGCGCGAGGTTGAAGAAGAGACTCCGGAAGTGCTGGACTTCCTCCTTCCGGAAGAAGAGCTAACTACTGACCAGCAGCAACAAGGCAAGCCCCGATTTGCATTAACCTTTTTATTAGTTTTACTTTGTTTACATGTGTCATATGAAGTATGATTGTGCATTAGGTATAGGATGGATGGAACCCCACTTGCATAACCAGAATTTTTCTCTAAGAGTGAGGGTAGTGTCTAGGACCTCGAATAGACAGACTATGCTTAAGATTCGTAGGGCTTCGGTACAAGTCGAGTAGTTGGAATCTACTCGTGAGATAGGCTTGGGACACACGGGTTCGGTTGAGTGATGTGAGATCACTTTCGTAAGGAAAATGAGACTAGGCAGGGGCTAGGGCGCAGCAAGAGGAAGTCTTGTTTGTGCAGCCCTGCCCGTGTCGATTGAGGACCGATCCGTGTGCGGCCCTGCTGAACAAGTATTGAATGTACCGAAGGCATATCGGATAGATGGGCCTCGATAAACCAATGTAGCCTAAAACTCCAGGCATCGAGGCATAACGCACTGATTTATAGGCGTAGGCTGAGGGCAGCAAGGTGGAAATCTGCCAACGGGCATAGAGAGATGCTCCGTGTGGGGAACCTCCTGCTCGTTTCGGTGCGACTGGTTCGACGTTTGGGCTGTTGGGTGAAAGGTTGTTCCGTACGACATCGAGTGAGCGTGCTGTGCAGCTCCACGGGTGGGCGTACGTGACGTGCTCTTTGGGTTTCCCTGCAGGTGTATATCGAGTCGATTTGCCGTCCCTCGCGGTGACGAGTACCGCTTGTTCACTGCGTCGTAACATAGACTAATGAATGAAATGTTATGATTCAATATTGCTGTTATGATATAATTGTATTGCTACGTGTGTGCCACCAAATATTGCTCACTAAAGTTCAACTTCATGAACTGTTAACTTGTTGCTAAAAGATGAACTAAGGATGAACTTGTAGGCGTGTCCATTTGCTGCAACATTGCTATCCTATGTCATGGTACACCTCATGTAGAGTTTCATGCTTAGGTGAGTCGGTTAAGCCTTGCTGAGCCTTCGTGCTCACGGTTGCTGCTTAAGTGTTTTTCAGGTGAGGAGCCACCCACAGACTCGGAGTACGAGTCCACCGGCGAAGGTTACCCACCGTCGGGGACCATGGCTGAGTGGGAGCCGTACACGCTGCGCTGAGCTGAGGAGTGCAGCTAGTGTGGGTTGCCCTAGGGCTGGGTAACCGACTTTTGCTAGATAGGCGGGCGTGAGTTGTATAAAAGAAACTTCCGCTGTGTAATAAAGACCCTAGTTTGTAACTGAGAAGTGTACTACTTTGTACATTCAGTTTATTTTTCCCATGTAATATAATGTGTTCTTATGACGTGTGCTGTCGGGTGTCGCATCGCGCATGCACGACCCTTTGCGATCCTGGATGAGCGGATTCCGGTCCGCCACATTGAGGGCGAGAGAAAAAGGAGATGGGAATGAACTGTGTGTCACCGTGAATGACACGTGGACTCCTGACTCCCCAGACCGCCAGGCAAGCAGGCGTCGCCGCACTTCTCCACCAGCAGCTTCCCCACCCAAATCGGAATCAGAATGCAGCCGCAATAATGAGGAAGACCCCGGAGAGCCAACTCAGTGATACGAGTCGTTTAGAGTCCTTTCCCTTATCTCAGCAGGTTATCGAGTAGTCGAGTCAATACCTTAGTTATTTGTGTGTTAATGTTTGGTGTGTGACGTGAGTTGTGGAAGCCATGGCATTTGTCCACAACCTCGATTCTAGGTTGCTTTGCTTTGATGTGTGAACCCCTATGAATTAAGAGTGCATTTATTTTAGCGTGAGATGTGACTCCCAAAAATCTACGTGAAACCCTCAGAAAATGTTTAATATATTAAGACCTCAAAAGTTTAAGTTTAAACAAGAAATTTGGGAAGTTAATACGTAATGCTTTAAGATTAACATTTGGTTGATCATGATAGATGGCTGGAAGAGGAAAGGGTCGTGGTGCCAAGCCCACCAACAATAACGATGAGGCCGGCAACCCTCATCTTTCTGGAGGACAAGACAGGGGTGGTCGCCGTGAAGGAGCTGATCCTATCCACCAAATGCTTGAAAATCAGAATCAGCTCATCCAGAGCCTAACTCAAGTGGTGGCCAACTTGCACCAAGCTCCACCCCACAAGCTGCACCATGCCAACCAAGGTTGAGTGAGTTTCTAGGGACTCAACCTCCAAAGTTTGCAAGTGCTTCTGAACCTCTGGAGGCAGATGACTGGTTAAAGACCATAGAGAGCAAGATGAGGATCATACAATGCCAAGGGTATGAGTGGGTGCTGTTTGCCTCTCACCAGTTGCATGGACCTGCTGCTGATTGGTGGACCGCTTACGTGGCAGCCCATCATGACCCCGAGAACATCACTTGGGAAGAGTTCAAGCGCAGCTTCCGCAACCATTACATACCAAGGGGTGAACTAAAAAAAAGAGAAAGGAGTTCTTGGGACTGCAGCAAGGAAACATGACTGTGAGGGAATACCTCACCAAGTTCACCCAACTATCCCGTTATGCAACACGGGACATCGAAACTGATGAGCAAAAACAGGACTGTTTTGTGGAAGGACTTACTATGGAAATGCAATGTGCAATGTCCTCCAACGAGTATGAAAGCTTCCAAAAGATGGTAGACAGAGCATTTGTCGTGGAGAGGAAGCTGAAGGCCTTGGAGAATGAAAACAAGAGGAAGGCGGGATGGTCACACCAAGAATCAGGTAGAAACACACGCCCCCGTCTGATGCAGCAACTCGCAGGGCAGACGAGCCGTGCTGTGGTACCCTACTCAGCACCTAGAGGGTACAACCTGAATTTCAGGCCTCCGTCAGCACGAGCACAGCCGCAGCGTTAGTTTGTACAGCAGCCTCGCCCCACATATCATCCTCGCCCAGCGGGACAAGGACCACCGAACCAACCCCAAGACAACAAAGGCCAGGCACCTAAGGTTGGGTGCAATGCTTCAACTGTGGTGAAGTGGGGCACTACGCCCATAAGTGTCCAAAGAAGAAGCCCATGCAGCCACAACAGCAGAATATGATGCGAGGATGGGTGAACCACGTGACCATGGAGGAAGCGCAAGAGGCACCTGACGTGGTAAATGTTAAGTTTCCTGCCAATTTACACATTGCAACTCTGTTGTTTGATTCTGGTGCTACCCACTCATTCATTGCTCAAGGGTTTGTTAAGAAGCATGATCTAGCAACAACACAAATGAACCATATGCTAGCAGTGAACTCTTCAGGGGGAGAAATAAGGACAAGACAAGTGTGTCCCAAGGTGAATCTAGACATTAATGGGGCAGTATTTACTGCAAACCTCATAGTGATAGACTCACAAGGGATAGATATTATTTTGGGTATGGATTGGTTGACCAAACATAAAGGAATCATCCATTGTTCGACAAGAATGGTGGAACTAACTCACCCTAGCGGCACAAAAGTGAAGTTCATAGCCGTACCTGAACCTAGGAGGGACCTTAAACTCAATCAAGTTGAGGTGGAAGTGGAAGAGATCAGGATTATCAGGGAATATCCAGACGTTTTTTCCGGAGGAGTTGCCAGGTATGCCCCCTGATCTTGAAGTAGAATTCACGATTGAACTAGTGCCTAGAACAGCCCCGATATACAAGAGACCGTATCGGATGGATTCCAAACAGCTGGAAGAGCTCAAGGAACATATAAGAGAATTGACGGAGAAGGGGTATATTCGTCCTAGTTCCTCACCATGGGGAGCTCCAGTGATATTTGTGCCCAAGAAGGACGGAACACAAAGGTTATGCGTAGACTACCGTGCTTTGAATGAAGTAACCATCAAGAAAAAGTACCCATTACCCCGCATTGAAGACTTATTTGATCAGTTGAGGGGAGCTTGTGTGTTCTCAAAAATTGATCTCAGGTCGGGATACAACCAACTGAAGATAAGGCAAACCGACATTCCAAAGACAACTTTCGTATCAGATCCTTGAGGATATGCTGAGAGCGTGTGCGCTCAAGAACAATAGGAGTTTGGATAAGAACT
The DNA here is from genome assembly GCA_030760725.1 of Neostapfia colusana. NCBI lineage: Eukaryota > Viridiplantae > Streptophyta > Magnoliopsida > Poales > Poaceae > Neostapfia > Neostapfia colusana. Next base: position 59,355,608 of record JASWHV010000005.1, on the reverse strand, counting down.
TACCCTATGCGGAGTTCTCCTATAACAACAGCTATAAGGCTAGTATGAAGATGTCACCATTTGAGGCGTTGTATGGAAGGAAGTGCAGAACTCCACTATTTTGGAACCAAACAGGGGAAAGTAAAGTGTTTGGGCCCGAGGTACTACAAGAAACCGAGGCGAAAGTGAGGGAAATCCGCAACAACTTGAGGATAGCACAGACCCGACGTAAGGGCCTCAGTTTTTGACACATATTTGAAGTGTTCATCACCATACACACACACCTCATTTGAGGAAAGTTGATGAACACAATGAAGAGCAAGTAACCACCATCAACATGCTCATTAGAGAACAAACTCACATATTGCAAAAGTGACATTTTCCACAAGTGATATAGATGAGCTGGGCATATGAAAACTCCTACACATTACAAGGGATGTCCATGCCAAGTTTCACCCAAATTAAAAATCTTTTAGAGGTCATTCTGGGTATAGTTAGAAAGAGGGCAGTTTGATATCATATTCAAATTCAAACTGTTTTTATCCCATGAATTCAAAAGTGGGAGGCATATTCTTATGCAGCACATTTTTGTGAGCTCACACACCAATTTTCACTCCATTTGGAGTTGATCTTGACATGAGCTAAGTGGGGCAAATTCAATCTTTATTTGAATTTCAAACTGAACTTGTGCTGAAATTCATTCAACTCAAACCCAATTTGAATTCTAATCAATTCAAATGGCTCATGGGTGGACAATTTGAATCACCAGGGGCATTATGGGACTCACTGTTTACAACAGTGATTAGGAGTAAATTTCAGAGGTTAAAACCCCAGGTGGGACCTACATGTCATAGAGAGAAGGAGGCAAAACTTGCACACAAAGTCACAGCCTCGGTGGGAAATTCCACCGAGCAGCTGTCGGCTGTGCCACCGAGCAGCCAGCGGCGCCACCAGCTGCTTCCCCTCTACGCGCGCTGGCGCCCAGGGCGGCTTACTCGCACCTCCACGCGACCGGCACCGCCTCAGCCCGAGCAGGAGTCGGACGGCTATATCTTCTCGCGTGTGAACCCGAGCGGCGGCAGTTCTTCTCCCCGCAGCTCACTGCTCGATCGGGAAAACCAGCAAAATCTCCTCCTTCATTCCTGAGCTGCTAAACAGCAACCTGAGATCACCCTCTACCTCCCCAACGCCAGAAACCCCGAGCTCCGACCTCCTTTGCCCGAAAACGATTGCCACCGCGGCGACCTAGCCTCAGCCGAGAGTCAGGCGCCCGTGGACAGCATTCCACAGGCGTTTTCACGGTCCAGCAAGAGAGGCAACAGGAGCCGCGACCACCGTGCTGCTCTCCTCCAAGTTTGGAAGCAAACCGTGAAGCATCCACGGCGAATTCTCAGTTTTTGCTCCGGCGACCTTAAACTGAGCTTCCGGTACGGATCCTTCAAATTCTCGCTCTAAGATCCTCCTCTAGCTATCAAATCTTGCACATAGGCGCTGGACTAGCCGGCGATCAAGTTCCTTTCTGCATCCGTGGCGTGAAACTGTCTAGAAGTGACGAATTTCGAGCTCGATCAAGAGTGGTCATGGCGGGCACGATCGGTCACACGGTGCCAACCGACTTGCCGCCATCTTTGAACCCTTTTGACACCTTGTCGAGCTTCCTAGAGGTACACTGATGCTGTAGGACCGTTTGTTCGAGGTGTTGGCGGGTTAGAACCCACGGTCGATGGCGCCGAACCTCAACCGAGGCCGCGGCACGTCGCCGGGCTATTTCCGGTCACTGCCAGCCCGAACTGACACCACCGACGTGTTCCTCGACGTCGACAACCCCCTGGCGGCGAGTTTCAGACCATGGGAGGGCTGGCAGCGGTGAGCCGGCGAGCTCCGGGTCGGCTCCGGCGAGGGCGGCGGCGCGAGCGCGCGACGGGAGGAAGATGAAGGCGGCTGGCCCACGCGTCAGCGGCTGAAAAATTTAAATCGGGATCGGGTGTGGCCAGGATCGGCTGTGCTGGCGTGCAGGATCCCCGCAGACCACGGTGTGCCGTCGCCTCGGCGTGCGACGCGTGTCCCCAGGGGCCCACCCGCAAGTTTAAACTTTTCCCCCAATTTTCAGATTTCCTTCAAACTTCAAATCCTCATAACTTGAGCTAGAAAACTCCAAATCGAGTGAACCAAATTTTGTTGGATTCAGCTCTCTGAGTACTTTCCAGCAAATCAAGTTTCAATTCATGAAAATCTTTATCTCTTCAGAATTAATTCCTCAAAGTTTAAACTGTTTGGAATTTTAACTGGAGAATCCGTGGAGAAAAATCCTGAAATTTTGCTGGAATGTTCAACAAAATATCCCTGAACTACCATAAAAATTTCAGATCCATTTGAGCTCATATGATCCACCTAATGGTGCGATTAGTGAAACTGTTCCAGAGAAAATGGAAAATGTTCAGAAACGTTTTCAGAATTTCCTCTGAAATTGTTTAGCTCATATCTTTAGCTAGGAACCGTCAAATTAAGTGATACCAACTCCATTAGAACCCTCTGAAAATCTAGTTTTCAGAAATTCATAGATTGTTTCATGAAAATCCTTAGAACACCCTAAAAGCCTCAATTAAGGTCAAGTACGTAATTAATTGTGGAGGGCTCAAATGAGCTTTGCTGCAACTAAAACTTGACCAAGTCTCTGTTTAGGTTGTAACCAAGCCCCAGTAAAAGTTTCACAGTCATTAGGTCTGTCTAGTAAGGGTTATAGACTTCACAAATTTAAATTCAATCAAATGCATTTAAATTAATACATATACTTGTATATCATGTAGTCGCTAAGGTCGAGGAGGAATCCGAAGTCCTAGACTTCGTTACTCCAGAAGAGCAGCTAGCTTACGACCAAGAGCAGCAAGGCAAGCCCCGGTTTGCATTAACCGTTTTTACAAATTTTTATTGTTTTGAGCACTTACTTGAGTATTATGATTCTTTGCATTAGAGTCTTGTGTCGAAACCCAACTGCATAGCCAAGAAAACCATGGATTGGGTTTAGGATTTACCAACCCCATTAGCTACTGCAATGCTAAGATAGAGTAGGATTCGGTACAAGTCGAGTAGTTGGAACTACTCGCGAGAATAGGCTAGAGGCACATCGCTCGGGTAGAGATAGCACATGATACACATGGAAAGAAAAATGAGACCGAGCGGAGAGTAAGGGCAGCAGGACTTTGGGGCATGTGTGCTGTACCTCCGCTTGTGTCGATTGAGGACCGAGCCGTGTGCGGGCCTGTTGAGCAAGCTAGAACAGTACCGAAGACCTACCGGCTATATGGGAACCGGGAAACTGATGTAACTCGGGTAGCTGGGTGTTGAGGCATAGCTGGTCGTTCAGAGGGTAGGTTGAGAGCTCGAGGTGTAAATCGGCTGGCGGCACTGAGATGCGCATGCAGAGATGGTTGTTGTAGGCAACATCGAGTACGGGCATACGTGACGGGTTGTTCGGGTAACCCTGCAGGTGTAAATCGATTATAATCGCCATCCCTCGCGGTCAGTGAGTACCACTTGTTCACTGTACCGTGACGTAGAAAGAACAGGCTAGTTACATGTTAAAATGTTGCTGATTGAAAGTTGGACTTTTTTGTTAATGTTTTGCTATAGTTTAGAGCTAACTAAAGTTCCTTTTAACTTTGGGCAAAGTACATGAGAGAAATGCGTTTCTTGTTTGATTGCGGCTCTCTCATGTGCCTTAGCGTAAGGTTCTCCACAACCTGCTACTAAAACTTGAAACTAAGGTTCTACTAATTAGGCGAGTCCTTGCAAATGATTTTTATTTCATGTAACCCATCACCCCTCATGTAGAAGTTCCATGTTTAGGTGAGACGGGTCAGACTTGATGAGCCTTCGTGTTCACTGCTTGTGTTTGAAGCTTTTGCAGGGTTCTATGAGGAAGGGACTCCCGAAGTAGAGACGGAACCCCAGGAGGGGAACCCCTTCGAGTGGGAGTCGTGCACGCCGCAGAGTTAGTGTGCGTGTGTGCTAGCAAGGACACGTTCAAGGGCTGAACATGAACTTGATGCGTAGTCTACGCCCGTGAGTGTAGACTGGACATATTTTGCTGTAAACATGTTCATAAACTACTTTATGTAATATAAACCTTGCTTCCTCTTTGTACCTTTGATGTGTGTTATCAGGTGCTGTGCAACGCAGTACCCCTCAGCGTGATCCTGGATCGACAAGACCGTGGGGTCGTGTCAGCGCTGGTATCAGAGCTCGCTTGAGGTTTAACGCACTACAAAGGTCACCTTTTTCAAAAATCCAGTGAGGAACGAGTTAGTAGCCCATATAAGGATGTTATTAGCATATAGAAAGTGGCATACTAAACTAATTGTCTATGTCGGAAAATCGTGTATCTCGGGACGTTTATGTCTTGGGGGGTACACGTAAGCGCTGTCCACCAGTGCACACATGCTGAAGGGTGGAGCCTCACGGGTGGCAGGTAACCCGAACCGCTTTAGTATCCTCTACGACTCTTCATGTCGTTTGGGGTATTCGAGCAACGTCTGTTCCCGGCGTGCGTGGTGCAATTTGGGAGACCCCGTCACGTGGTCTGAAACGTGAACACGTAACTCAAGGCGTGTTTGGCTTGAGAACATCCGGGCGAGTGATGACGGCCGGGTGTACAAACTGTATGGATACCGGGCTCGGTGTGCAGTCGAGTCTGACAATTGTTTGAGTTTCTGCAGGTAGTTTGACCAAGAAACGGTAGACGTGTAGCATCCGTGTGCGAGTGACGTTTAGTGCCACTGAAATAACGAAGCCGGCTAAGTCCGGTATAGGTTTTTCTTTGTGAGGACGTAGTACCGACATAATCTGGTGACGCATCGACGTCACACCTCATTGAATGAAAAACTTCATTTAAAACTTGATGGTTTTGATCTAAAGTAGTAAAACTTGATGTAACTCCTTCCCTTGAACAGGATATTCAAAGCTAACAAGTTTTCAACTTATAGGTTGTTAAGGACAGAGCACTCTCTTTTCAGCTGAATCAAGGATGAAGTTAATCAGAGGATAGAGGTTGAGTTCTTTCGAGGTTGGGGTCATATGATACATTTCTGAAAATATTTGGAAGATCTTTACAACTTTTATGTTGAGGTCCAGAGGTGTTTCATCCCTTAACCAATCGAAAAATGCAGTGGAGTTGAAACTGTACAGAAAACAGGACAGAGCAAAGACTCTTTGTAAACTCTCTGTAAATTGAGTATAACTTCCTGCATACAAATCCAAAAATAGAAAATGAGGTAGTTCTGGAAAGCTTATGAGATAGGTTACAACTTTTTAACAGAAAGTTTTGTCAGATTAGGAACAGAATTAACTGGAATTCTTGGATCAAATCAGTACCTAAAGCAGGGAGGTGCTGTCCAATTGTTTCCAGAAATTCTGTTAACTTTGACATCTCATAACTTTTGAACCAGGACAGATATTAGGCCAAGCCAATACTTTCTGGAAATATATTGAAGTTAGCTTTAAATTTGATGTTGAGCTCCAGAACTAGTTTTGCATTTAACATGGCCTAAATCAGGTTGAGATGGAAACTGATCAGGGCTGTCATGTGAACAGCAGATCAGCAGTCAAATTTGTTTAAAAATTTGGACTATGTCTCCAAGTTTTATGAGTTCAATGACATGTCTTATGTTATAACTCAATGTTTTACTGTTTAAATAAATATTTTACATTTCTCAAATATATTTTTACAGATGACAGCAGATAAACAGTTGGAGAACGGGTGGGTGGTGTCCCACTGTTCTCACCGTAGCGGCTATCCGGAAGCATTGAGGCATATGCTTCAATATTTCGGGTACAACCAGATGCCACAGTACTTCGCCAAGGAAGAAGGCGAAGAGGGGAACAATACGTGGACAATCCATGTCGAAGTCCCTGCGGGACCTACGCCACCCGGTTGGGTGCCTTTCACCATCACGGTGAGAGGAAGACAACCGGAAGGGATGTGGCAAGTGGCAGCCCGTGACACCATGTCACGTTTCTGCCAACTACACGTGCAAGCTATGGAGGGCACTCCATACGCGCTCGTTCCGGTGGAGGAACGGGCTCAGCATGTGTGGGAAGAGAGGTACCTGGAGGCAACGGACCCGAGTTGCCCAAGGTACAACCCCGCGGGGGCAAATCTCAGCCTCCAGATGAGGGCGGGTAACGCCGTGATGGACAGCCAAGCTGTTCATGCGGAGCATCTCGCCAAAGCTCAAGGAGAGCACGAGCCGTGGAGACCATTTTGAGAGTGCTCACAGCGCACTCCGCAATGTGCTCCTTCCGACGATCAAGCGACTGAATGAACAGCACAATCAGTTGCATCGTCTGAAGAAGGCAAAGAAGAAGAGCCGTGTCGACATCGCGGCGTTACAGGAACTGGTACAGAATCTGACCCAGCAGAACAAGGACCTTGCTCAAGAGCGAGACAATGCTATTGAGGAAGGACAAGGCTGGGAAGAGGACTACAACCAGGCTATGGACGAGGTGCATGCTTTGCAGGACCTCGTACCCCCGGTATTGGGCATACCGGTGGTCTTGGGCCTTCCAGCAATGGGAGAACCCGGGATGGGAGAAGAGGTGGTAGATCCAGAGCCACCAGCAGAGGTACCGGAGGAGGACGACCCACAGGAGGTCGAGTTCTACTCCGAGTAGGGGGTTACAGTTGCCATGTAGGGCAGCTAGGGTAGAGTAGCCCAAATTTTGTAATCGGTGACATGTCATGTGGACAGTATCGTATGTATAGGTAGTGACGACATGAGCACGACTTCTCGGAGACCCGAGAATAATGTATCTTGTATAAAGTTTATGCTTTATCAATATATGTGAATGTTGTGCAAGTTATTCATGTGTCACTTCAATACCTACTGTTACATATGGAATACTAAGTATGACATGTCCTAATCGCTGCTGTTTTGAATTTCAGAATGACGCATACTCGTGCCAACCCTGATGTTGGGGGTACTAGCCAAGGGGGAGAGACCTCCCAACAGCCTCCCGAGGACTCCTCGGGACAACAGCAGCAGCAGCAATAGCGACAGCAAACACCGCCACCGCCACTGCCAACGGTTACATTGGCCGACATCGTCGCGGCAATGGCGGGTTCACATCAGCAGCACACGGAGTTGCTGCAAACGCTTATCGCCAATACGTCTTGCCCAGAGAGACGTCAAGACCGTGAGGAGCGTCAACAGAGCTCCGACTCCGACTTCCTGGCGACTCATCCCCCAGTATTCTCAAGGGCGGATGAACCTCTTGACGCGGACAACTGGCTCCGCGCAATAGAGATGAAGTTCGGGCTGCTCCAGATAAGCGAGCAGTGCAAGACTCAGTTCACGGTCCAGCAGCTCAAAGGATCCGCGAGCACGTGGTGGGGCAACTTCTGTGCTTCACAGCCCACCGACCGAGTGATGACCTGGACGGAGTTCTGGACGGCCTTCAGGGCCTATCATATACCGCCAGGTTTGATGAAGAGGAAGACGCAGGAGTTCTTACACCTGTAACAAGGGAGCCGGAACGCGCTGGAATACTCCAGGGCGTTCAACGATCTCGCTCTTTATGCGTCGTATCATGCCGATACCGACGAGAAGCGGCGGGACCATTTCTACCAGGGGCTTAACCTGCTCCTGAAGATCAAATTGGCGATGTTCGATCGCGGCAGCCTCAACGACATCATTGATGCTGCGATTGTTCAGGAGGACTCCGGCAAGGAGTTAGCGGTGGCGGAGAGAAAGCGAAGCACGCCGCTTAGCAGCGGAGAAGGAGGTGGTCCTTCTCAGAAGTTTCGGATGGTGAATAGCCCACCATCAGGTCCACGCTGGCATCCACCCCAGAGGTCGATGCCTTTCCGCAGTCGGCCGTACTCTTCACCGGCATTCAGGCCGGCACTGCCAGTACCACCTCCGCAACAACAGCAGCAGCGGGCGATGCCGCGTGCGTATGCACCTCAGCAGCGCATGCCGGGCTTTCGTCCCCCGAGCACTACACCAGCAGCGGCCACATGTTACAAGTGTTGTCGTCCAGGACACTTTGAGAGCAGTTGCCCGGAGAGGCAAGGCGGTGGAGTGGCACCGAAGTTTCCGCGGAGGAATCAACCCCGGAACCCTACTAATGCGTGGCGGGCAAACCCTAGGCCCGACACCGTCCACCAGCTTGCCATAGAGGACGTGCCGGAGGGAGAGCCAATCCTTGCGGATTTGTTCCAACTCCACCAGCATCCCGCTATAGTACTGTTTGATTCAGGCGCCACGCATAGCTTCATTAGCCAAGCTTTCATTGATAAACATAGCTTGCAAATACTACCCACCGATAGTCCTTATGTGATCTGTTCACCGGGTGGGAAAATTTCAGCAAGCATGATGGTCCCAAAAGCGCCATTGTGCTTAGAGGGTCGAGTCTACCCTACGTCTCTCATAATCTTAGAGGGACAAAAGGTCGATGTCATCTTAGGGATGTCGTGGTTAACCCGCCACGGCGCTGTTTTAGACACCGTCCTCCGAGTTGTGCACTTGAACTCAGAAGTGCAAGAGTCTCACTCCTTATTTCTGGACAGTCCAGAAATAAAACTTCCAAGTGTCTATCAAGCCACAACCATCAGATTGGAAGATATTCCAGTGGTCCGAGAGTTCCCTGATGTATTCCCGGACGATTTGCCAGGGATGCCACCCGATAGAGAGGTGGAGTTCAAGATTGAACTTGCACCGGGAACCATGCCGATATCCCGAAGGTCGTACAAGATGGCACCCAAGGAGTAGGCTGAACTGAAGACTCAGCTCACGGACCTGCTGGAAAAGGGTTTTATTAGGCCGAGCTCCTCGCCATGGGGCTGTTCGGCATTATTTGTGAAGAAGAAGGATGAGACGTTATGGCTTTGCATGGACTATCATCCATAAAATGCCGTAACCATCAAGAACAAGTACCCGTTGCCACAGATCGACATGTTGTTTGATCAGTTGGTCGAAGCAAAGATCTTTTCCAAGATGGACTTAAGATCCGGGTACCATCAGATTAAGATAAGGGCGGAGGACATTCCAAAGACAGCTTTCTCGACGAGGTACGGACTTTAAGAGTACCTGGTCATGCCCTTCGGCCTCACTAATGCTCCAGCTCACTTCATGTATTTGATGAACTCGGTATTCATGCCAGAGCTGGACAAGTTTGTCGTGGTCTTCCTCGGCGACATTCTGGTATATTCCAAGTCGGAGAAAGATCACAAGAAATACCTGCGTATAGTCTTGCAACGGCTGCGGGATCACCAGTTATACGCGAAATTCAGCAAATGCAAGTTTTGGATATCGCAAGTGCCTTTTCTCGGGCATATCATCTCAGTGGAGGGCATCTCTGTGGACCCGAGCAAGATCACTCAAGTGCTGAATTGGAAGTCCCCAAGAACTGTTCACGAGGTACGGAGTTTCCTCGGACTCGCGGGATATTATCGGAGGTTGATTCTGAACTTCTCGAAGATTGCCAAGCCAATGACAGAGCTGCTGAAGAAGGCCACCAAATATGTTTGGGGTCCAGCATGTGAAGCAGCATTCAAGGCTTTAGTCAAGCACCTGACATCAGCACCAGTTTTGGCGCAGCCAGACACCACAAAACCGTTCGATGTTTACTGCGATGCATCCGGCATTGGGCTCGGATGTGTGCTGATGCAAGACCGAAGGGTGGTCGCGTGTGGATCACGGCAGCTTAGAAACCATGAGCAGAATTATCCAACTCACGACTTGGATCTCGCTGCCGTGGTACTTGCACTGAAAATGTGGAGGCACTACCTACTCGGTAACCTCGTAAATTTGTATACCGACCACAAAAGCCTCAAGTACATATTCACTCAGAAGGAGCTGAACATGAGGCAGCGAAGATGATTAGAACTGATAAAGGATTACGAAATAGAGATCCATTATCATCTGGGCAAGGCAAACGTAGTAGCCGATGCGCTGAGCTGCAAGTCACACGTCAACAATCTGACCATCACACCGTTGGAAGAGAGCGAACCACCGCTACATGTGATTCCACACGGAGCTCTCTACAACTTAGCTTTGATCCCCACCATCCGTAAAGAGATAGCGGCAGCCCAGAAGAATGACAAGGGCATGTCACATTTGCGGAGACGTGTAGAAAGTGGGGAGCTGAAATGTTTCCGGAAGGACGGAGACGGCGTCCTATGGTTCAAGGACCGGATCGTCGTACCTCGAAACCCGGAATTACGGAAGAAAATCTTTGATGAGGCTCAATTGTCAAAGTTTTCTATTCACCCCGGCAGCAACAAAATGTATCAAGAACTCAGAAGCAAGTTTTGGTGGACACGGATGAAGCGGGAGACTGCAAAATACGTGTCCGAGTGTGATACATGTCGAAGAGTGAAGGCAGACCATATGCGGAAACCGGGACTGCTGCAACCGCTGGGCATTCCTGCCTGGAAGTGTGAAAGCATCTAGGCCCCCGTGAGATATGGTTTTGGTGATTAATGACAACCGTTCGTTATTACTAATGAGTTTGTGGATGCGAGGTTTCACATATATCACATCAACCGTTAATGAACTATCTATTCACACCATCTACTGCTCATTGGATACAAATGGAAAACCCCTCAACGATCTATTCTAAGGGGTCATTCGATATGAAGAACTCATACAAATCTATTCTATCGAAATTGGCAACACAAGAAGCTTACACTTTACCGTAATATCATTTCAAACAAGTGTCAAAGAGGTCACTCAAGAAGATTCCAAAGGATCAACTCAAAATAACTCGAAGCAAACAAGTTGCATTCACCGGATCATCCGATGTCTTGCAAAAAGACTACATCGGTCGAGTTTGAGTTGGCAGAAGAAGAAGACCTTAGAGCCCAGTACACACCGGATCATCCGATGTGAAGGAAGTGGCACATCGGTTGAGTTCACCCGAAGGCTGATATCTGAGTTATTATGAAGATATACACACCGGATCATCCGATGAGGAAGTAAGTGTACATCGGTCAAATTCAACAGAGACAATATTTCTGACCCAATTCTGAAGATCAACTCACCGGATCATCCGATGATAAATTGAAGTAACATCGGTCGATTAAAAGATCCAACGGTTATATCCAACGGTCACATCTGACACGTGACATCAGCTAATTTGGAATTCGACCGATGATCATATAAAGGGGTGCATCGGAGGATCCGATGTTAACTGACAAAGTCTGCCCACTTTTCCAACGGCTATCTCGTGTGGGCTGGCTATAAATACCCCTCCAACCGGCCATTTCGACAAGTCTTGATCTCCTGAGCCTCACTACACATTCTCAAGCATTCAAGACCAAGATCTACCACTTCCACACTTCAAAACCTCTTGTAATCCAACTATAGGTTATATCTAGCTAGAGAGAAGCTTGTGTGCGTCCATTCTTGGTGATTGGAATCTCTAGACTAGTGAGAGAGAGTGTCTTGGTGACTTCTCTCACCTTGTAAACGTTGGAGGAAGAAGAGATCACTCCGGAGCTTACCAAGGTGTTTGTGGAAGCCCGGAGGATCACCGTTGTACAAGGCTTGAGCTCCACCTTGCCGGAGAGGGCGAACGGAGAAAGATAGTGGATTCCCTTGTCTTGGTGACTTGGGAGTGGCCATACCCTTTGGTGGGTGCCACAACGTGGATGTAGGAAGATTTTTATGATCTTACCGAACCACGGGAAAAATCGCCGTGTCTCCGAGTCTCCACGGGAGTTTGCATCTCTCCTCACCCCTTACTATTACGCTTTTACTATTCCGCACTTAACTCTCTTACTTGCGTACTTAGTTTGCATAGGGAATTGGGCTTCAACCATTAAAGTTTTAAATTGCTCTAAAATTTTAAAAAGCCCAATTCACCCCCCTCTTGGGCGTTACGATCCTTACAATTGGTATCAGAGCTTGGTTGCTCATTGGATCATTCTAGCTTCACCGCTAGAGAGCAAAAATGGCCAAGAATGGGGGTTCGGTTCCTACCTTCGAGGGCAAGAATTTTGCTTATTGGAAAGCACGCATGCGCGCTTACCTTGAGGCAATTGCTCCCGAAGTGTGGGAAGCGACCCATGCGGGGTTTGGAAATCTTGACTATGTTGGAGACCAATTAAAATGGGATGCTAAGGCTAGAAATGCCATATATGAATGCATTAGTCAAGATGTTTTTGCTAGGATTGCTAGCAAGGAAAAAGCATGTGAAATTTGGGCATGTCTAGTTGAAATACATGAGGGCTCATCTCGTGTCAAAGAACTCAAATATCACATGCTTAAATCAAAATATGATGAATTTAAGATGCTTCCTCATGAAAACGTTAATCAAATGTTTTCTCGTTTAAATGTGCTCATTGAGGAAATTAACGCACTTGATATTGCTTCTCTTGGCAAGGGACTTATAAATCGCAAGATCCTCATGCTTCTACCCAAGCCCAAGTACAACATTATCAATTCAATGCTCCAAAAAGAGTCACTAGACAACATTGAAGTTTCGGAGCTCATTGGAGAAATTCATGCTCATGAAATGAGCGTACTTGGAATGATGGAGGAGTCATCATCAAAAACCATTGCTCTCAAGGCGTCAACCAAGAAGACAACCCCTAAGAAGAAGAAAGTGGTTGAGCCTAGCTCAAGTGAAGAAGAGCAAGAAACAAGTGAAGATGATGATGATGAGCTTGCTTTGATGATGAGAAAATTCTCACGCCTCAACTCTAAGATTGCAAAGAAGGGATACTCTTTTGATCCCAAAAAGAAAGCCTTCTTGCCAAGAAAAGATGAAAACAAGACGTGCTACAATTGTGGTGATCTAGGCCACATATCATATGATTGCCCAAGACCGGACAAAAGAAAGGAAATTGGCAAGCATCACAAGCTAGAAGAAAGTGATGATGAAGAGGAGGTCAAGCCCAAGCGCTCCTTTGGAAAGAAGAAATTTGACAAAGGCAAGAAAACCAAGCTCTTTCCAAAGAAAAGAAGAGGGCCTCAAAAGGTCTTCATGTGTGAAGCAAATGAGTGGATCACGGATGAAGAGTCAAGCGACGAAGATAGTGAAGATGAAGAAAACTTGGCGGGCCTCGCCATCGTCAACAAGAATGACTCCCCTCTTCGTCCACCTCCTATGTGCCTAATGGCGAAAGGTAACTCAAAGGTATGTGAAGACTCTAGCGATGATGATGAGGAGCTTTCACCCGATGAATTAGCATCCATGATTAGTGAATATCATGCCATGATAAAAAGGGAAAAGGCTAAGGTTAAGTCTCTTGAGCTAGCTCGTGCTAAGCTTGAAAGTGCTAACCTCGATTTGCATGACAAGTATGTAACCATACTTAAAGAGCATGACACGCTCAAATTAAATGTCAAACAAATCGAGGATGAAAATGCTACAATCAAGCTTAAGTATCATGAGCTTGACTTAGCTAACTTAGCACTCTTGGCAAAGCACAATGAGTTGGTTCAAGAACATGAAGTGCTTAACCGTGCTTATGAAGCTATTGAACTTAAATTGAAAAACACAAAGAAAGAAACCCTTGATGGCAAAATATCATCTAATTCACATGCCACTAATGTTTTGGATAAGTCTTTGCCTTTGAAAGCAAGCCCTAGGGAGAAGGAGCTAATGGACGAAATTGAAAGTCTTCGCACTAGTGTGGCAAGACTCTCTAAGGGGGAGGACAAGCACAAGGAAATCCTCTACCAACAAGCGAAAAGCTTCAACAAGAGAGGACTTGGATCCTTCCCGGTACCCAACAAAGGAAAGGTGCCCTCACCGGAGCTTAGGACAAGCTTCATCAAGGAAGTTGGGTCCTATTGCCAACATTGTGAGGTCACCGGACATCACACGAGGGAGTGTCCTCTTCCCAACCGTCCTTCTCCCAAATTGCCTCCTAACTACAAATCTACTTTCAATGATTATCACTATCTATTGAGCAAAGTAGGTGGAAAGGTGAAGGCAAAGTTCATCGGCAAAGACATCAAGGGCATGAAGGGGAAGCTCCCCAAGCAACTTTGGGTTCCAAAATCACTTGTATCACACATACAAGGACCTAAGTTGGCTTGGGTTCCTAAACTCAAAAACTAACTTCATGTGTGTAGGTGAACTACAAAGCCGGAGGAAAGCATTGGGTACTCGATAGTGGGTGCACTCAACATATGACCGGCAATGATGGTATGTTCACCTCCATAGAAAACCCCGGCAATCATGAACAAGTCACCTTTGGTGATAACTCAAAGGGGAAGGTAATTGGTTTGGGTAAAATTGCTATTTCTCATGATTTGTCCATCTCTAATGTGCTTTACGTTAAGTCTCTTAGCTTTAATTTACTTTCTATTGCACAATTATGTGATCTTCGACTAACGTGCACATTTGACAAGAATGGTGTTGTGGTGACTAGTGAGTCAAGTAAAGAACTAATATTCAAAGGTTTTCGGCATGGACATCTTTACTTGGTGGACTTCTCCAACAAGGATGCTAGCTTGACCACTTGTCTTTTCACCAAGACTAGTTTGGGATGGCTATGGCATCGGCGCATTGCTCACATTGGGATGAGCAAGCTCAAGAAGTCATTCAAGCTTGGGATGGTGACCGGCGTGAAGGATGTCACATTTGAGAAGAACAAGCTTTGTAGCGCATGTCAAGCCGGGAAGCAAGTTGCCTCGCACCATCCGTTAAAGACAATGGTGTCAACCTCCAAGCCACTTGAACTACTTCACATAGACCTCTTCGGACCGTCCACGTATCAAAGCCTTGGCGGTAACCTCTATTGTCTTGTTATTGTTGATGACTACTCTCGCTATGCTTGGACATTGTTCCTAGGCGACAAGGGTGAAACTCCAGAAATCTTCAAGACCTTCGCTAAACGAGCTCAAAGGGAATTTCAACTTCCCATCATCAAGGTCCGGAGTGACAACGGCACCGAGTTCAAGAACTACAACATTGGGTAGTGGGGTGATCGTGAAGGCGTGAAGCACGAGTTTTCGGCCACATACACCCCTCAACAAAATGGTGTCGTTGAAAGGAAGAACAAGACTCTCATCACCCTTGCAAGAGCAATGCTTGATGACTATGGCACGTCGGAGAAGTTTTGGGCCGAAGCAATCAACACGGCGTGCCATGCCGCAAATAGGGTCTACCTTCATCGACTACTTCAAAAGACCCCATATGAGCTCCTCATTGGGAGAAAGCCCAACATCTCCTACTTCCGAGTCTTCGGGTGCAAGTGCTACATCTACCGCAAGAAAAGGCTCGGTAAGTTTGAAAGAAGGTGTGATGTTGGTATCTTTCTTGGTTATGCGTCAAACTCAAAAGCATACCGAGTATTCAACCAAACCTCCGGGTTAGTTGAAGAAAGTTGTGATGTTGAGTTTGATGAGGCTAATGGCTCCCAAGAGGAGGGTTTTGGTCATGATGATATAGATGATGAGCCTCTACGAGAAGCTATGAAGAACATGACCATAGGAGACATCAAGCCCGAAGTTGAGGAGAGCCATGATCAAAGGGGAGCCTCAAGTTCCAACATCAACACCTCCATGGCGCCTCAAATTGATGAAGAAGAAGAGAAAAATGATCCATTGCCAATGCAAGATTCACATGCCACACAACACCAAGAAGAAGAAGAAGTCCAAGGTCAAGTCCAACTACAAGACGAGCAAGATGCCTCACCACCACCAAGTGCCTCACAACCTCTTATGAGGCATGGGCGCATCTCCAAGGCACATCCGATGGATCAAATCATCGGAAGTCCGTCACGGGGAGTAAGTACTCGTTCTCGCCATATTGCTTCATTTTGTGAGCACTACTCCTTTGTTTCGTGTGTAGAACCCACAAATATTGAGGAAGCACTCCAAGATCCCAATTGGGTGATGGCTATGCAAGAAGAACTCAACAACTTCACCCGCAATAAAGTTTGGGTATTGGAGGAGCGACCTAAGGACAAGAACGTCATCGGAACGAAGTGGGTGTACCGCAACAAACAAGACGAGAATGGCGTGGTGGTCCGCAACAAGGCAAGGCTTGTGGCCAAGGGTTTTCACAAGTTGAAGGACTAGATTTTGGAGAGACATTTGCCCCGGTCGCACGGTTAGAAGCTATTCGTATACTCCTAGCTTTTGCTTCACATCACAATATTATGCTTTATCAAATGGATGTGAAAAGTGCCTTCCTCAATGGTTATATTAACGAGCTTGTTTTCGTTGAGCAACCTCCCGGGTTTGAAGATCCGAGGAATCCTAACCATGTGTATAGGTTACACAAGGCGCTCTACGGGCTCAAGCAAGCACCTAGGGCATGGTATGAACGTCTTAGGGATTTCCTAGTCATGCAAGGATTCAAGATCGGGAGGGTGGATACTACACTTTTCACCAAGGACATCAACGGGGATTTATTTCTTTGTCAAATTTACGTTGATGACATTATTTTTGGCTCAACTAACAAATCTCTTAGTCTTGAGTTTGGCACCATGATGTCTAGGGAGTTCGAGATGTCAATGATTGGAGAACTCAATTTCTTCCTAGGATTTCAAATCAAGCAACTTCAAGAGGGGACTTTCATCTACCAAGAAAAGTACACCAAAGACCTCTTGAAAAAGTTTGAAATGGAAGATTGCAGCTCAAGAAGCACTCCAATGGCAACAAATTGTCATCTCGACGCGGACATGGACGGTAAACCTATTGATCAATCTCATTACCGTTCCATGATTGGTTCATTATTGTATCTTACCGCATCTAGGCCCAATATCATGTTTAGTGTGTGCTTGTGTGCTCGCTTTCAAGCAGCACCTAAAGAATCGCATCGTAAGGCGGTCTTTAGGATACTTAGGTATCTCAAGCATACCCCAAGTGTAGGTTTGTGGTACCCCAAGAACGCTAGTTTTCATCTCTTGGGTTACTCGGATTCGGACTTTGCCGGATGCCGTGTGGATCGCAAGAGTACATCCGGTGGGTGCCACTTACTTGGGCGTTCCCTAGTATCTTGGTCGAGCAAAAAGCAAAACTCCGTGGCTTTGTCCACCGCGGAGGCAGAGTATATAGCGGCCGGTGCATGTTGTGCCCAAATTCTATATATGAAGCAAACCCTTTTGGACTTTGGAATTAAGTTTGATTGTGTGCCTCTCCTTTGTGACAATGAAAGTGCGGTTAAGATAGCTAGAAACCCCGTTCAACACTCCCGCACTAAGCACATTGATATTCGCCATCACTTCTTGCGGGACCATGAGGCTAAAGGAGACATCTCTTTGCAAGGTGTAAGGTCCGAAGAACAATTGGCGGATATCTTCACTAAACCACTTGATGAGAAAACTTTTTCTAGACTAAGAAGTGAATTAAATGTGCTAGATGCATTTAACGTCATGTAAGTTACCATGTTCATATAAGGTTGCATATCAAATAGGTCTTGTCTAACTCCCAAAGGATAGGGGCAAGCTAGAAATAGCTTTTCCTGAGGAAGCCTTTGGCAGGTTTAAACTTGGCAAGATAGATTTACATTACGCCTTGCATGATTCCTGCCATATAGACTTGCACTCATTCAATATCTTGCATTATTTTGGTTGGCATTGCATACGGTAGATTGTCACAAAGGGAAACCACATCATGAGAAGGAGACTTGTTCAAAATGCAATAGCTCAACTCATATGATGTGGATAGAGCAAAATTCTAAAGGTACATGCTTTAAAGAGATAGAAGTTCTCTACACTCTAGCTCACAAAGCATGGGCCTTACATTTTCATGGTTTCACTCCTAACCCTGTGTGTTCTCTTTGCTTAAGGGCTTAGCCAATATGTGGCACTATATTTAAGGCCTTATATTAGAGGTTAGGAGTTGCCCAAAAAGTCCTAAGACCAATCCTTATCTTTGTGTGCTTAAGTCCAAGGACATATATGGGCAGTCTTAGTTTTTATGCAGTCATCGGATTATCCGATGCTAGGGCCAGCAGATCATCGGATCAATTGGTGCTTCAGCTCAGTGCTCAGATCAAGTCAGATGTCACAAATCAACCGATGAGTTCTTTTCAGAAGGCATCGGAGCATCCGATGTTCAGCCTTCCTGGTGCCCTGCAGAAATCGACCGATGATCGTCACATCAACATCGGATCATCCGGTGTTCAAAGAGAGTTTTTGGAACAGCTCTCTATTGAACTCGACCGATGCATCCTCCGATGATCATCGGTCCATCCGGTGTTTTATGTGCGGCTAGGGTTTGCCCGTACAGTTTAAAAGCGGGGGGTCGGCCACCGATCGTTTTTTTCCTTCTTCTTTCCCGAGCTCCGCCGCCGCCCGACGCCCTCGCCGCCGTCCTCACGCCTCTCCTGCGCCGCCGCCTTCCAGCAGTAGCCGCCGGCTCCCAGGCGCCGCCGCCGCCGCCGCCGCCTCCCTGCCGCAGCCGCCGCCGCCTCCCTGCCGCAGCCGCCTCCCTTCGGCCGCCGCCGCCTTCCTGCCGCAGCCGCCGCCGGCTCCCTGCCGCAGCCGCCGCCGCCTCCCTGCCGCAGCCGCCTCCCTTCGGCCGCCGCCGCCTCCCTGCCGCCGCCGCTTCCCAGGTGCCTCCTCCGCCGCCTCCCACGCACAACCGTCTCTCCCGCGCACGCCGCCTCCCGCGCGCGCCGTCTCCCCTCCACCACTCGCCGCCGACACGCATCACCCTCTCCGCTAGGGTTTCGCCGTGGTTCACCGATTCGTCGATAAGGTTTGCTCCGTGCCGCGCGACTCCTTTCGTTGTTTTCGTCGTGCACCTTCACCGTCGCTAACCCTAGCTCTCAATTGCATCAAGATGGGTCGCGATCGCAAAGGAAAGGGCAAGGCTATTGAGGAGCCCGCCGCGAAGAAGCGCAAAATGTCCAAGGACACTCGTCGTGCGGAGTTGGCCGCTCGCGCCGCCGAGGAGCGTGAGCGCGGCCATCGCGGTTCCTTACGGATCCGCGAGTCCCGGCAGAGGCAGGAGCAGCCTCCGATCCAGCCGGTGCCTCCCGAGGGCTCCGACGAGGAGGAGACCGAGGTGCCGCCACTCATCCGCCGGCGCACCCCGAGGACTCGTGGGGGTGGACAGACCCCTACGGCGAGTCGGCGTCCCTCTGCGGCTGACCGCGCCGAGGACAGAGAGGCCGAGAGGGCCATCCACCTGATGGACACAGCTGTCCGTGTTGCCGAGGATGTCAGACTCACCGACTACAGGAAGACGAAGGCTAGGCAACTGAAGAAGCTCAGATGGTCAGTGATCCTTGAGGTGTGGTTCCCGCGGCCTAGGGACTCTCGAGTTGACTCCCGTTTCTGGACCCTGACACAGGCATCCTTGTACGAGACTTACAGGCGTCGGGGTCACAAGCTATTCCAGCATAACAGCATTGACTGGGATCAGCTTGCAGTGGCAGCAGGACACGGGATCAGGCCCCTCTTTGAGAGATACAGAGGACTTGTGGATTTGCTCTCACACCAGAGGAGTGCCTACGTCGAGGAGTGGGTCAGGGTGTTCTACGCGACACTCTACGTCTCTGAGGGCCGTCCCTCGATCCACTTCATGTTCATGGGGCGGATCCACGACGTGTCTCGAGACTTGTTGGGCAGACTGCTCGGTGTGGAGCTTTCTACTACGTGTCTGCACCAGATAGTCTACGGAGACGCAGACCCGCCGAGGAGGCCACTGACTGGAGGAGTGGCACCGCCTTTCGAGGAGATCAGAGGTCTGTTCACTCAGACGTTCACTCCTGACCAGCCGAGGGTGCCAGCTCTTCTCACCCCAGCAGCCGGACAGTTCACCACGTCCTCAGGCGTACCCTGCTGCCGAGGTCCGGCTACTTGGAGGGATTCACGAGCCTTCAGCAGACCATCCTGTTCTATGTGATGAACGGGATGGAGTTCGACATAGTAGACATTCTGATCTGCGAGATGGAGGACGTGATCACCGATGGAGTTGGGATGCTACGACAGCTGGTCTTTGGTCACTGGATCTGTCACCTTCTTCACCAGCTGGTTCCAGAGGACACTCTAGGAGTCTCTCAGCTGACAGAGATGCACGTGACTCGGTTCAGCCACTACCGAGTCCCCACTCCGGGAGACCGCCGCCTTGGCCGTCCCGTCGAGCGTGAGGTACGAGCCAGACTGTCCGAGGAGGACTGGGCAGAGCTGACTCAGGAGGACGCAGAGCTGGCACAGGCAGAGGCTCAGGGAGGAGACCTACAGCACGTATGGTCGGACAGCGACACCAGCGACAGTGTCGAGGAGTACTTCCCTCCTGCTCCTCCCTCACCGAGGCAGCACGACGCAGAGGCAGGAGGTTCAGCTGCTCCACCACCTTCACCTCCTCCAGTGTAAGAGGCTCAGGTGACTCAGCCGTCAGAGCTCACTGCTTTACTTCAGCGGATGGCTCAGCAGCAGGAGCAGCAGGCAGCTCGACAGGAGGAGCTTCAGAGGCAGCAGCAGGAGATGCAGCTGGAGATCGCCCATCAGAGGCGAGAGGACACCGACAGGTTCACCAACCTTGTCGATCAGATGACGCGACGCACTCTGGACCAGCAGCAGCAGACTCAGCAGATGCTGTTGGGCATCCTGGGGTTGGTCACCAACCTCTATCAGCAGACAGGAGTCGCTCTTCCACCTCAGCACTCAGGACTCGGTCAGGTTCCAGGTGCACCGTCACTAGCGCCAGCTCCAGTACTGCCGCCGACGCCGTTCCAGTCCTCACCTCTTCCGGCAGTACCTCCACCGGCGCCTGCAGCCTCAGCGGATCCCCCAGCAGCTCCAGCTCCAGCTCCAGCCCCCACAGCAGCTCCAGCTCCAGCTCCCGCTCCAGCTCCAGCACCAGCGACCTCTACCTCCAGCAGCTCCGACGACAGCACCGTCGACGCCGACCGCTTCACCATCGCCAGGAGCGCGCCTGAGTCGTAGGCACTCGACTTCCCTTTTTGGTGTCTTGATGCCAAAGGGGGAGAAGAGTTAGAGTCAGGGGGAGGGTTAGCTCAGTTCTAGGGGGAGTGTCTATGTCTACACTTTTGCTACTATATCTGAGATTGTCCTTTTGCTACTTTATTTGAGATTGATCGTTATTATTATTTGCTATTATTGTACTCCGGGTGCTACTCTGTGCTCTTACGCCTTATCGTTTATTATTTGAGCCTTCGAGCCACTTGTGTTGCAAATTTGTACCTGTTATATTTCGTTTTGGAGCATTGTGTTTTAATTCAATTATATGCTCTACTCGTTGTGTTGTCATCAATCACCAAAAAGGGGGAGATTGAAAGCATCTAGGCCCCCGTGAGATATGGTTTTGGTGATTAATGACAACCGTTCGTTATTACTAATGAGTTTGTGGATGCGAGGTTTCACATATATCACATCAACCGTTAATGAACTATCTATTCACACCATCTACTGCTCATTGGATACAAATGGAAAACCCTTCAACGATCTATTCTAAGGGGTCATTCGATATCAAGAACTCATACAAATCTATTCTATCGAAATTGGCAACACAAGAAGCTTACACTTTACCGTAATATCATTTCAAACAAGTGTCAAAGAGGTCACTCAAGAAGATTCCAAAGGATCAACTCAAAATAACTCGAAGCAAACAAGTTGCATTCACCGGATCATCCGATGTCTTGCAAAAAGACTACATCGGTCGAGTTTGAGTTGGCAGAAGAAGAAGACCTTAGAGCCCAGTACACACCGGATCATCCGATGTGAAGAAAGTGGCACATCGGTTGAGTTCACCCGAAGGCTGATATCTGAGTTATTATGAAGATATACACACCGGATCATCCGATGAGGAAGTAAGTGTACATCGGTCAAATTCAACAGAGACAATATTTCTGACCCAATTCTGAAGATCAACTCACCGGATCATCCGATGATAAATTGAAGTAACATCGGTCGATTAAAAGATCCAACGGTTATATCCAACGGTCACATCTGACACGTGACATCAGCTAATTTGGAATTCGACCGATGATCATATAAAGGGGTGCATCGGAGGATCCGATGTTAACTGACAAAGTCTGCCCACTTTTCCAACGGCTATCTCGTGTGGGCTGGCTATAAATACCCCTCCAACCGGCCATTTCGACAAGTCTTGATCTCCTGAGCCTCACTACACATTCTCAAGCATTCAAGACCAAGAGCTACCACTTCCACACTTCAAAACCTCTTGTAATCCAACTATAGGTTATATCTAGCTAGAGAGAAGCTTGTGTGCGTCCATTCTTGGTGATTGGAATCTCTAGACTAGTGAGAGAGAGTGTCTTGGTGACTTCTCTCACCTTGTAAACGTTGGAGGAAGAAGAGATCACTCCGGAGCTTACCAAGGTGTTTGTGGAAGCCCGGAGGATCACCGTTGTACAAGGCTTGAGCTCCACCTTGCCGGAGAGGGCGAACGGAGAAAGATAGTGGATTCCCTTGTCTTGGTGACTTGGGAGTGGCCATACCCTTTGGTGGGTGCCACAACGTGGATGTAGGAAGATTTTTATGATCTTACCGAACCACGGGAAAAATCGCCGTGTCTCCGAGTCTCCACGGGAGTTTGCATATCTCTCCTCACCCCTTACTATTACGCTTTTACTATTCCGCACTTAACTCTCTTACTTGCGTACTTAGTTTGCATAGGAATTGGGCTTCAACCATTAAAGTTTTAAATTGCTCTAAAATTTTAAAAAGCCCAATTCACCCCCCCTCTTGGGCGTTACGATCCTTACAAAGTGGGAGGATATGAACATGGACTTCATCGTTGGTTTACCCACCACCTTGCAGAAACATGATTCTGTGTGGGTGATCGTCGATCAGCTCACCAAAGTGGCCCATTTCATCCCGGTCAACACCAACTACAACGCCAAGAAGTACGCTGAACTGTACATCTCACGGATCTTATGCTTGTACGGCGTACCCCGTACCATCATATCGGATCGGGGCACTTTATTTGTGTCCCATTTTTGGGAGAAGCTGCACGCTGCATTGGGGACGAAGCTGATCCGTAGTTCAGCGTACCACCCTCAGACGGATGGGCAAACGAAGCGGGTAAATAAGATCCTAGAAGACATGCTACGAGCTTGTGCTATCAACCACGGCAAGAATTTGGATGATCACTTGCCGTTGGCCGAGTTCTCGTACAACAATGGGTACCAAGCCAGCATCAAGATGGCGCCTTATGAGGCGCTATATGGGCGGAAATGCCGCATACCATTGAACTGGTGTGAGTCTGGCTAGAGGGTTACCTTCGGGATTGACCTTGTCAACAATGTGGAAGAAAAGGTTCAACTGATTCAAGCGAACCTCAAAGCCGCCCAATCCCGGCAGAAACAGTATGCGGACCGGAGAAGACGCCCATTACAATTCGAAGTGGGGGATCACGTATATCTACGTGTGTCTCCAATGAAGGGCGTAAACAGATTTGGGGTGAGAGGAAAGTTGGCACCCCGATTCATTGGTCCATTTCAGATTACCGAAAGATGTGGATTGGTAGCATACCGGCTGAAATTACCAGAAGCTCTTTCCGGTGTGCACGACGTCTTTCACATTTCCCAGCTGAGGAAGTGTCTCAAGCTATCAACTACCATTCAGCTGGAAGACATTGAAGAACTGCAACCGGATCTCACCTATCGGGAGGAACCGTTGCAGATTATTGATGAAAAGGCCCGGACCACACGCTTCCGCACGTTGTGGTTCTACAAGGTTCTATGGAGTAATCACTCCGTGGACAAAGCGACATGGGAAAGCGAAGGATTTCTTCGCGCCAACTACCCCAACTTTTTCACGTCGCATATCCGGAAATTTTCCACCGTCCTCTCTCTCATTTTGACCTTATAATCTCGGGACGAGATTCTTTTAAGGGGGGAGGAATGTAAGGGCCTCAGTTTTTGACACATATTTGAAGTGTTCATCACCATACACACACACCTCATTTGAGGAAAGTTGATGAACACAAATGAAGAGCATGTAACCACCATCAACATGCTCATTAGAGAACAAACTCACATATTGCAAAAGTATCATTTTCCACATGTGATATAGATGGGCTGGGCATATGAAAACTCCTACACATTGCTAGGGATGTCCATGCCAAGTTTTACCTAAATTAAAAACCTTTTAGAGGTCATTTTGGGTATAGTTAGAAAGAGGACAGTTTGAAACCTTATTCAAATTCAAACTGTTTTTATCCCATGAATTCAAAAGTGGGAGGCATATACTTATGCAGCACATTTTTGTGAGCTCACACACCAATTTTCACACCATTTGGAGTTGATCTTGACATGAGCTAAGTGGGGCAAATTCAAACTTTATTTGAATTGCAAACTGAACTTGTGCTGAAATTCATTCAACTCAAACCCAATTTGAATTCTAATCAATTCAAATGGCTCATGGGTGGATAATTTGAATCACCAGGGGTATTATGGGACTCACTGTTTACAACAGTGATTAGGAGTAAATTTCAGAGGTTAAAACTCCGGGTGGGACGCACATGTCATAGAGAGAAGGAGGCAAAACTTGCACACAAAGTCACAGCCTCGGTGGGAAATTCCACCGAGCAGCTGTCGGCTGTGCCACCGAGCAGCCACTGGCGCCACCAGCTGCTTCCCCTCTACGCGCGCTGGCGCACAGGGCGGCTTACTCGCACCTCCACACGACCGGCACCGCCTCAGCCCGAGCAGGAGTCGGCCGGCTATATCTTCTCGCGTGTGAACCCGAGCGGCAGCAGTTCTTCTCCCCGCAGCTCACTGCTCGATCGGGAAAACCAGCAAAACAATCTCCTCCTTCGTTCCTGAGCTGCTAGACAGCAACCTGAGATCGCCCTCTACCTCCCCAACGCCAGAAACCCCGAGCTCCGACCTCCTTTGCCCGAAAACAATCGCCACCGTGGCGACCTAGCCTCAGCCGAGAGTCAGGCGCCCGTGGACAGCGTTCCACAGGCGTTTTCACGGTCCAGCAAGAGAGGCAACAGGAGCCGCGACCACCGTGCTGCTCTCCTCCAAGTTTGGAAGCAAACTGTGAAGAATCCACTGTGAATTATCAGTTTTTGCTCTGGTGACCTTAAACTGAGCTTCCGTTATGGATCCTTCAAATTCTCGCTCTAAGATCCTCCTCTAGCTATCAAATCTTGCACATAGACCCTGGACTAGCCGGCGATCAAGTTTCTTTCTGTATCCGTGGCGTGAAACTGTCTAGAAGTGATGAATTTCGAGGTCGATCAAGAGTGGTCATGGCGGGCACGATCGGTCACACGGTGCCGACCTACTGCCCCCATCTTTGAACCCTTTTGACACCTTGTCGAGCTTCCTAGAGGTACACTGATGCTGTAGGACTGTCTGTTCAAGGTGTTGGCGGGTTAGAACCCACGGTCAACGGCGCCGAACCTCAACCGAGGCCGCGGCACGTCGCCAGGCTATTTCCTTTCACCGCCAGCCCGAACTGACACCACCAACGTGTTCCTCGATGTCGACAACCCCCTGACGGAGAGTTTCAGACCATGGGAGGGCCGCCAGCGGCGAGCCGGCGAGCTCCGGGTCGGCTCCAGCGAGGGCGGCGGCGCGAGCGCGTGGGCGCGACGAGAGGAAGACGAAGGCGGCTGGCCCACGCGTCAGCGGCTGAAAAATTTAAATCGGGATCGGGTGTGGCCGGGATCGGCTGTGCTGGCGCGCAGGAACCCTGCAGACCACGGTGTGCCGTCGCCTCGGCGTGCGACGCGTGTCCCCAGGGGCCCACCTGCAGGTTTAAACTTTTCCCCCGATTTTCAGATTTCCTTCAAACTTCAAATCCTCATAACTTGAGCTAGAAAACTCCAAATCGAGTGAACCAAATTTTGTTGGATTCAGCTCTCTGAGTATTTCCAGAAAATCAAGTTTCACTTCATGAAAATCCTTATTTCTTCAGAATTAATTCCTCAAAATTTAAACTGTTTGGAATTTTAACTGGAGAATCCGTTGGAGGAAAATCCTGAAATTTTGCTGGAATGTTCACCAAAATATCCCTGAACTACCATAAAAATTTCAGATCCATTTGAGCTCATATGATCCACCTAATGGTGTGATTAGTGAAACTGTTCCAGAGAAAATGGAAAATGTTCAGAAACATTTTCAGAATTTCCTCTGAAATTGTTTAGCTCATATCTTTAGCTAGAAACCTTCAAATTAAGTGAGACCAACTCTATTAGAACCCTCTGAAAATCTAGTTTTCAGAAAGTCATAGTTTGTTTTATGAAAATCCTTAGAACACCCTAAAAGCCTCAATTAAGGTCAAGTACATAATTAATTGTGGAGGGCTCAAATGAGCTTTGCTGCAACTAAAACTCGACCAAGTCTCTGTTTAGGTTGTAAACAAGCCCCAGTAAAAGTTTCACAGTCATTGGGTCTGTCTAGTAAGGTTTATAGATTTCACAAATTTAAATTCAATCAAATGCATTTAAATTAATACATATACTTGTATATCATGTAGTCGCTAAGGTCGAGGAGGAACCCGAAGTCCTAGACTTCGTTACTCCGGAGGAGCAGCTAGCCTATGACCAAGAGCAGCAAGGCAAGCCCCGGTATGCATTAACAGTTTTTACAAATTTTTATTGTTTTGAGCACTTACTTGAGTATTATGATTCTTTGCCATAGAGTCTTGTGTGGAAACCCAACTGCATAGCCAAGAAAACAATGGATTGGGTTTAGGATTTACCAACCCTGTTAGCTACTGCCATGCTAAGATAGAGTAGGATTCGGTACAAGTCGAGTAGTTGGAACTACTCGCGAGAATAGGCTAGAGGCACATCGCTCGGGTATAGATAGCACATGATACACATGGCAAGAAAGATGAGACCGAGCGGAGAGTAAGGGCAGCAGGACTTTGGGGCCTGTGTGCTGTAGCTCCGCTTGTGTCAATTGAGGACCGAGCCGTGTGCGGGCCTGTTGAACAAGCTAGAACAGTACCAAAGACCTACAGGCTATATGGGAACCGGGAAGCTGATGTAATTCGGGTAGCTGGGTGTTGAGGCATAGCTGGTCATTCAGAGGGTAGGTTGAGAGCTCGAGGTGTAAATCGGCTGGCGGCACTGAGATGCGCATGCAGAGACCTCTTGCTTGGGACGATTGGACCGGTTCAACATTTGGCTAACGGGTGAAAGGTAGTTGCGTACGGCGTGTCACACCCGGTTTTTCCGAAGAACAACCAAGTAAGTATCACATGTATGCCAGGATCATTTTCTCATACATGTGATGACAAATAGTGAAGCATCATTTATTACAAGCCAGGTGTCGAATATAAATATGTCTTACATAGCAAATGTCTCGATGGACAATAATAAGTTCATCACAAGTAAATAAACTAGCAGCGGAATAATTATTCTCGTGGGCTCTGTCACAAGCGTTGCCCGGGGGTCTCCATGAACCTAGAAACCTTCTTCAGGTCCAAAGTCTTGGTCATTATACACCACCTCATTATCTTGACCTGAGCAGCAATATAAACCAACAAAATATGCAAGGTTGAGTACCGATGGTACTCAGCAATTGTGGGAAAGTTATGTCATGCATGGCTAGAACAAGGGGAGGTTGAACTCATGATTAAAGCACTACGCAATTAATACCTATCACCTTAGCTTATTAAGCACCTATATTACTACACAGGTGAAATGGTCCCAATCTCCCATCCCATCATCATAATCAAATAACCATAACATCATTTCCAATGTTAAGCTCCCCGCTTAACATTTTCAACTTCCAAAACCATCACTCCTCTAATTATGAATAAGTCCAAGCCGCTCTTAACAGTGAGCACGGCTGTCATGACAGTTTTGACTCTGCAGAGTTTGCACCACTGTACCCACATGTAGTGATTTCATCCCCCGTTGCCGGGTGGACTAAGAGAACCTCCATTATGCCAGTGGCTACGAACCACATTCACACTTCCCAGGTGTGTAGCCAGGAGATTACTACGAAGCCTTTACAAAGGGATTCCCGACGAGCGTGGGCCCACTGAGGTTTCACCCCTAACAGCATACAAGAGGCTCCAACCCCGCTGCAGTGGCCCCCTCTTGAGCCTTGCGGTTCATATGGTAGTCCAGCTGACACCTATTCCCCGCACCATCCAACACACCCATACTACGCCGGGGATACACATAATTAATTGGCCAAGCTGCCCCATCTCAGCATGTGGTTGGCAGGGTAAAGCCAGGTTACATGCTCCATGAACCGGTCCTTAGGATCCAGGCAAGTACTAAACACAAACCAAGTCTCGTGCACCCAGCACACAACCAAAACATCCAACTTGCCTTGATACCTACCTCTACATAACTCTCAATATCTCATTCAAGAGTATGATAAAATAAACTGATAATCTCATATCCCCAAATATCCCATTCTAAGCATGGCTAAGCATATGCATAATAATAAATGACATGATAAAATAAATCCCAACCCAAGCTACAAGGAAACAAGGTAATGCAATTCTAGGGAAACTTCCTAACATGGGTTTCATATTTAAATTGACAATGCAAATAATTCTAGCTACACATCCTAGCATAGGATCAAAGTGGTCAAGGACACTTGCCTCCTTCCTGCTGCTCTTGAAATGGGTAGTCCTGATCTTGAAAAGGAATAACTTTCTCTTGAGCAGGTTCTACATCATACCATCACACATAGCAAAAGAAAAACAACAATCCATAAGACATAGTTCACACTTCCACTTCATACAAACCACACATTCACATGTAACAAAGCCATTCACAACTTCTATGTGTTGTGTTTACTCTATGTGTGTTGACCTTTGGCTTACATGCACTTTTAATCATGTGTATATGATTCCTACATTTGTATTCACATTTATGCTTGCATACTTTATATATGAGTTTCCAATTTAAATAAATTCCTTATATTCAATTACTACACCTTTTAGCTATCCAGTATGCATGAAAGGTATTTTCTTACTCCATATGTGTCTTCATAATTTCTACCAACCTTAAACTGAATTCTTTGGATTTTAGAAACTCCATTTATCATTTACTAGTTGCTATATTTTAAGATTTATTTCCTATGCCTAAATGTGAACTTTATTATGAAAATAACAAGACACATCATCTAAACAGAATAGGTTCTGATCTAAAATATTTAATAACCTATTTTTGACCTTTTCCTCTGATGTAAACTATTTTACATTTATTTTCCTAATTTTTAGAACTATTCTTCACTTAAAAATGTGTCCCTATGACTAATAAATGTGAATAATAAATTAAACAGATTCATTTCAGCCAAAAATCTATTTTTATCTCACTCCAAAGTTTTCTAAGTACTGAGAAAGTTTTTAATTTAAATTTGACAATATGTTTGTCCCACTTTTTAAATTTTAAATGCTAGCCACATATTCAATTTCCTAAATTTAATATCAAACAGGGTTAAAAAGGTAAACTCACCCCACTACAGGGTCTATAATATTATTTTAACAATTTTCGGGGTCTAGCTACACATAACAGAGGAGTTTTTCCTAATTTTTATTAAGTCTAGGGGCTAAAACTGATTTTTAAATGAATTTACATGATTTTCTGAAGTTCCAGGGGCTAGATCAGAAGTTTCCGGGGCTAGCTCTTATTTCCCGAGAACCCCAGGGGGTAGCACGTAAGAATTCCAGTCTTTATAACGCGGGGCTGACGTGGACCGTCCGATTTAAAACAGACGGCTGAGATTATAACGTCGAACCGGTACGCGGGGATTTAAACTCTACCGTGCGATTTAAAATAAACGGCGCACAAGCGGCCACGTCGCTCTGATCGAGCGCGGGCGGCGCACGGCGGCGGGAGGCGGCGATCTCACCGGAGAGTTTCGGGTCTTCGTCAATTCTTCCTAAAACTGTGATTTTATGGCATAGATCGGTGGAGGGGAGGTCGGAGGTCTCCTCTCGGGGGTTTTCTTGAGCTCGGAGGTCCTGGAAGGCGGTCGGCGGCGAGGTCCAAGGTGAATTCACGGCGAGGCTCATCGGCGCTGTGTTTGAACCGCAAACCACCGAGTTTTCTGCACCTGCGAGGTTCCCCGGAGGCGGTGGATCAAGACCAGCGAGTTAGATCGGAATTTCCGAGCGTAGATCGGCCAGAATTCGCCGGAGGGGCTCGGGTTCTCACCGGAGTAAAAACGGCGGATCGCGTGGGAAAAACAGAACGAGGCCGGGGTTTTTATAGACGGGGGAGGGCGGCGGGTTGGTTGTGATCGAGTTTGAGTCTTCGGGTTACGGAAATCGGCTGGGATACGCGAGATTTCCCGGTCAGTTTTGATTTGGGTGAGAGAGTCCGGCCGAGCGCGGGCACGGGCGCGAGGAGGAAGAAAGGTTGGCAGGCCCCGCATGTCAGTGGGAAGAAGGGGGGGCGCGCGCGGCTGCAGGCTGGCGCGGGATCGGTTGACCGGCTGGTGGGTTTGGCCCACTGGCCGGTTTTTTCTGTTTTCCTTTTTCTTTTTCTATTTCTTTTCTGTTTTGAGTTTAAATTGAATTCCAGTTTGAATTTGAATTTTTGCTACACATGCAACACGTCCAAAAAATTTTAAATTCCCCTCTTAACAGGATTTTGGGGTGTTACAGCTCTACCCCCCTTAAAAGAAATCTCGTCCTCGACATTGGTGGTTCTAAGAAAACAATTCTGGAAATTGTGCCTTAAGCTCATCTTCTCTCTCCCAGGTGGCTTCCTCTTCTGAGTGATGCTTCCACTGCACCTTGGACATCCGGATTCTTTTATTTCTGGTGAGGCGTTCCATTGTCTCCAAAATCTTGGATGGTTGCTCGGCATAAGACAAATCCTCAACTACGTCCACTTCATTCATGGGTAACACCTCTTCAGGCGTTCTCAGACATTTCTTGAGTTGTGACACATGGAATACATCGTGCACATCCGATAGGCGAGCCGGTAATTCTAGTTGATACGCCACTTCGCCTTTCCTCTCCAGAACTTGAAAGGGTCCGATGTATCAAGGTTACAACTTCCCTTTCACCTTGAACCGACAAAGTCCTCGGATAGGGGACACCTTGAGATAGACATAGTCTCCCACGTTGAAAACGAGCTCTCTTCTTCGTACATCGGCATAGCTCTTTTGGCGTGTCTGTGCTATCCTCAAGTTGTTGCGAATTTCTCTCACCTTCGCCTCGGCTTCTTGTACTACTTCGGGACCAAACACTTTACTTTCCCCTGTTTGGTTCCAAAATAATGGAGTTCTGCACTTCCTCCCGTACAAAGCTTCGAACGGTGACATCTTCATACTAGCTTGATAGCTTTTGTTATAGAGGAATTCCGCATACGGTAAGTTCTTGTCCCAACTCCGATTGTTTTTGAGTGCACACGCCCTCAGCATATCTTCGAGGATCTGATTGGTTCTTTCCGTCTGCCCGTTAGTTTGGGGATGATAGGCAGAGCTGAAATTCAGATGGGTTCCCATGGTTTCATGCAATTTTTGCCAGAACCTTGAGGTGAACTGCGTCCCTCGATCTGACACAATCTTCTTTGGCACTCCATGGTAACACACGATCCCTGACATGTACAACTCTGCCAATTTGGACCCGCTGTATCTTTCTTTCACGGGGATGAAATGAGCTACCTTGGTTATCCTGTCAATGATGACCCATATTGAATCATATCCTTATTGGGTCCTAGGTAATCCCACTATGAAATCCATACCAATTTCTTCCCATTTCCATTCAGGCACTTTGAGTGGTTGCAATAATCCCACGGGTCGTTGATGTTCTGCTTTCACCAACTGACATGTGTCACATAGGGCAACATGTTCCACGACATCTCGCTTCATGCCATACCACCAATACCTGCTCTTAAGGTCCTGGTACATCTTCGTACTCCCAGGATGAATGGAATAGTCGGAATCGTCAGCCTCCTTCAAAATCAATTCACGGATCTCCTTTACTTCAGGCACACAGATCCTTTTCCCGTGCCACACCGTACCTTGTTCATCCTCTCTGAAACCAGGAGCTTTATTTTCCATGATGAGTTGTCTGATCTCTTGTATCTTCTCGTCATTCTTTTGACCCTCGCGTATGTCTCGCTCTAGTGTGGAGTCCACTTCCATGGCGATGGCTTCACCACTATTCACCAGACATAGATTGAGTCTTATAATCTCGTCCTCCAACTCTGCAGGCATGTCCTTCAAGCTCAACTTATTCACCTGCACCTTCCGACTTAAAGCATCTGCCACGACGTTTGCTTTCCCAGGATGATAGTTGATGCCCACATCAAAGTCATTGATTAGCTCTAACCATCTCTTTTGTCTGAGGTTGAGATCTGGCTGTGTGAAAATGTACTTCAAACTCTTATGATCCGTATATATCTCTGTCCTCTTCCCCATCAAATAGTGTCGCCAAATTTTCAACGAGTGTACCACTGCGGCTAGTTCTAGGTCATGTGTAGGATAGTTCTTCTCATGCTTCCGGAGCTGCCGAGATGCATAAGCCACGACATGCCCTTGTTGCATGAGAACACATCCCAACCCGTTTCCAGAGGCATCGCAGTACACCGTAAAGTTCTTTTGCATATCTGGCATAACCAGCACTGGGGCTGTTGTCAATCTCTCCTTTAACTCCTGAAAACTCGTCTCGCACTGTGGCGTCCATGTGAATGTGATTCCCTTCTCCAACAGTTTGGTGAGGGGTCTCGAGATCTTAGAGAATCACTCAATAAACCGTCGGTAGTATCCAGCCAATCCCAAGAAGCTTCGAACTTCCCCGACATTTTCAGGGGTCTTCCACTTCTGTATATCCTCGATTTTTGCAGGATCCACGGAGATTCCTCCTTCCGAGATTATATGTCCTAAGAAGGGAACTCTCTTCAGCCAAAACTCACACTTGCTCAGCTTGGCATATAGTTGGTGTTCTCTCAGCCTTTGCAACACCAACCTTAGATGTTTCTCATGTTCTTCTTCATCTTTAGAGAAGACGAGAATGTCATCTATGAAAACCACCACAAATTTGTCCAGATATTCCATGAATACCTTGTTCATGAGATACATGAAGTACGCCGGGGCATTAGTTAGCCCGAAAGGCATGACAGTGTATTCATACAGTCCGTACCGAGATACGAAAGCTGTCTTGGGAATATCAGATTGCCTTATCTTGAGTTGGTGGTATCCCGACCTGAGATCAATTTTCGAGAACACACAAGCTCCCCTCAACTGATCAAACAAGTCTTCAATGCGGGGTAATGAGTACTTGTTCTTGATGGTTACCTCATTCAAGGCACGGTAATCCATGCACAACCTTTGGGTTTCGTCCTTCTTGGGCACAAATATGACCGGAGCTCCCCAAGGTGAGGAACTAGGACGAATATACCCTTTCTCCGACAATTCTCTCAAATGATCCTTGAGTTCTCCCAGCTGCTTGGAATCCATCCGATAAGGTCTCTTGTATATCGGGGCTGTCCCAGGCACTAGCTCAATCGCGAATTCCACTTCACGATCTGGAGGCATACCTGGCAACTCCTCCGGAAAAACATCTGGATATTCCCTGATGGTCCTGATCTCCTCCACTTTCACCTCAACTTGATTTAATTTAATGTCCCTCCTAGGCTCTTGTATTGTTATAAACATCACTCTTGTGCCACTAGGTTGAGTTAGTTCCACCGTTCTGGTCGAACAATGGATGATTCCTTTATGTTTGGTCAACCAATCCATACCCAAAATAATATCTATCCCTTGTGAATCTATCACTATGAGGTTAGCAGTAAATACCACCCATTTAATGTCTAGGTTCACTTTGGGACACACTTGTCTTGTCCTTATTTCTCCACCTGGAGAGTTTACAGCTAGCATATGGTTCATTTGTGTTGTTGCTAGGTCATGCTTCTTAACAAACCCTTGAGCAATGAACGAGTGGGTAGCACCAGAATCAAACAGCAGGGTTGCAATGTGTAAATTGGCAGGAAACTTACCAACTATCACGTCGGGTGCCTCTTGTGCTTCCTCCATAGTGACGTGGTTCACCCGTCCTCTCATTACATTCTGCTGTTATGGCTGCGTGGGCTTCTTCTTTGGGCACTTATGGGCGTAGTGCCCCACTTCACCACAGCTAAAACATTGCACCCCAACCTTAGGTGTCTGGCCTTTGTTGTCTTGGGGTTTGTTTGGAGGTCCTTGCACTGCTGGTCGAGGTGGATATGCGGGGCGAGGCTGCTGTACAAACTGACGTTGCGGCTGTGCTGGTGCTGCCGGCGGCCTGTAGTTCGGGTTGTACCCTCTTGGTGCTGAGTAGGGTACCGCAGCACGGTTCGTCTGCCCTGCAGGTTGCTGCATCAGACGTGGGCGGGTGTTGCTCCCTGAGGCTTGATGTGACCACCCGGCCTTCCTCTTATTCTCATTTTCCAAGGCCTTCAGCTTCCTTTCTACCACAAACGCTCTGTCCACCATCTTTTAGAAGCTTTCATACTCACTTGAGGACATTGCACACTGCATTTCTGTGGTAAGTCCTTCCACGAAACAATCTTGTTTCTGCTCATCAGTCTCTATGTCTCATGGGGCATAACGAGATAGTTGAGTAAATTTAGTGAGGTATTCCCTCACCGTCATGTTTCCCTGCTGCAGTCCCAAGAACTCCTTCCTCTTGTTTTTGAGTTCACCTCTTGGGATGTAATGGTTGCGGAAGCTACGCTTGAACTCTTCCCAAGTGATGTTCTCAGGGTCATGATGGGCGGCCACGTAGGCGGTCCACCAATCAGCAGCAGGTCCATGCAATTGATGAGAGGCAAACAGCACCCTCTCGTACCCTTGGCACTGTATGATCCTCATCTTGCTCTCAATGGTCTTAAGCCAATCATCTGCCTCCAGAGGTTCAGCAGCACTTGCAAACTTTGGAGGTTGAGTTCCTAGAAACTCACTCAACCTTGGTTGGCACGGTGCAGCTTGTGGAGGTGGAACTTGATGCAAGTTGGCCACCACTTGAGTCATGTTCCGGATGAGCTGATTTTGATTCTCCAGCATTTGGTGGAGGGGATCATATCCTTCATGGCGACCACCCCTGTCCTGGCCTCCAGAAAGATGAGGGTTGGAGGCCTCATCGTTGTTGTTGGCGGGGTTGGCAGCACGTCCTTTTCCTCTTCCGGCCATCTGGCATGATCAACCAATGTTAATTTAAAGCATTATGTATCATCTTACTACTTTCACTTGTTTGTACTTTGAAGTGTTGAGGCTTTGTTATACTTTTCTGAGGGTTCATATCTCACACAAAAATAAATGCAATATTATTTCATGTGGGTTCACACACCAAAGCAAAACAATCTGGAGACGAGGCTGTGGACAATTGCTCATGGCTTCCACAACTCAGGTCACACACCAATCATTAACACACCATTAACTAAGATAACGACTCGACTACTCGACACTCTGCTAAACTAAGGGAAGGACTCTACACTACTCGTATTCACTGAGCTGGCTCCTTGGGGTCTTCCTCATTATTGCGGCTGCCTTCTGACTCTGCTTTGGGTGGGGAAGCTGCTGGTGGAGAAGTGCGATGACACCTAATCGCCCGGCGATCTGGGGAGTCAGGAGTCCAAGTATCATTCACGGTGACACACAGTTCATTCTCATCTCCTCTTTCTCTCGCCCTTAAGCAGGCTCGCAGCAACGCCTCCGTTTCCTTCAGGATGTCCCGAACATCCTGTAGTTCTTGCTGACACTCCTGCAGTCTAGTGCTGAGCATAGCAGCATCCTCCAAGCACAAGTCCATGTACTCATGGGAAGTCCCTTGCTGCACTGGCGGGTACTTATACTCTGTTGTACCACTCTCACGCTGGAGGACATACATGTACTCAGTCCTGTCCAGGTGGCGACGACAGATGTGACTCTAGCAGGTGATGGCCTCCCAGGTGACATCCTTCTCCGCATCGACCTGTGTTGCTCGACAAGCTGGAGAGCGGTGGATCTTGAGCAGCTGATTTTCATGGATAATCCTCATTTCTGAACTCCATTCTTCCCGCTTCTCCCGGATGGTCCTGGTGGAGCTATAGTGTATGTGATTAGCTTGCCCGTATTCTCGGCGGCTTCGAGCATACGTCGAAGACGGCGCAACAAGCCTCCTACTGCCAATCCGTAGGAAAGGTACGTCACCGGACGGCTCTCCTCTCTTTCGGCAAGGGCAACTATGGGAACTCTCCCTCCCGTTGACTTGCGAGCGGTGCGAATCATGCGAACCATCTAAAACAAAAAGCATTTAAACTTAGGTTAGTTAAACTTTTAAACAAAAATCCTATTTTGAATGAAAGTAGGGGTAAGATGAAGAAAGTGACTCCATTATATAACACTTTTCAACACACACCTTGTAAAATAGTTTTTAAGAAAATAGGGCCCTTAAATACGTCCATTTCTACCTAGGTCCACGTTCCTACGGGCAACCTTGGCTCTGATACCACTTCTGCCACACCCGGTTTTTCCGTAGAACAACCAAGTGAATATCACAAGTATGCCAGGATCATTTTCTCGTACATGTGATGACAAATAGTGAAGCATCATTTATTACAAGCCAGGTCTCGAATATAAATAAGTCATACATAGCAAATGTCTCGATGGACAATAATAAGTTCATCACAAGTAAATAAACTAGCAGCGGAATAATTATTCTCCTGGGCTCCGTCACAGGCGTTGCCCGGGGGTCTCCATGAACCTAGAAACCTTCTTCGGGTCCAAAGTCTTGGTCATTATACACCACCTCATTATCTTGACCTGAGCAGCAATATAAACCAATAAAATATGCAAGATTGAGTACCGATGGTACTCAGCAAGTGTGGGAAAGTTATGTCATGCATGGCTAGAACAAGGGGAGGTTGAACTCATGGTTAAAGCACTACGCAATTAATACCTATCACCTTAGCTTATTAAGCACCTACATTACTACACAGGTGAAATGGTCCCAATCTCCCATCCCATCATCATAATCAAATAACCATAACATCATTTCCACTGTTAAGCTCCCCGCTTAACATTTTCAACTTCCAAAACCATCACTCCTCTAATCATGAATAAGTCCAAGACGCTCTTAACCGTGAGCACGGCTGTCATGACAGTTTTGACTCTGCAGAGTTTGCACCACTGTACCCACATGTAGTGATTTCATCCCCCGTTGCCGGGTGGACTAAAAGAACCTCCATTATGCCAGTGGCTACGAACCACATTCACACTTCCCAGGTGTGTAGCCAGGAGATCACTACGAAGCCTTTACAAAGGGATTCCCGACGAGCGTGGGCCCACTGAGGTTTCACCCCTAACAGCATACAAGAGGCTCCAACCCCGCTGCAGTGGCCCCCTCTTGAGCCTGCGGTTCATATGGTAGTCCAGCTGACACCTATTCCCCGCACCATCCAACACACCCATACTATGCCAGGGATACACCTAATTAATTGGCCAAGCTGCCCCATCTCAGCATGTGGTTGGCACGGTAAAGCCAGGTTACATGCTCCATGAACCGGTCCTTAGGATCCAGGCAAGTACTAAACACAAACCCAAGTCTCGTGCACCCAGCACACAACCAAAACATCCAACTTGCCTTGATCCCTACCTCTACATAACTCTCAATATCTCATTCAAGAGTATGATAAAATAAACTGATAATCTCATATCCCCAAATATCCCATTCTAAGCATGGCTAAGCATATGCATAATAATAAATGACATGATAAAATAAATCCCAACCCAAGCTACAAGGAAACAAGGTAATGCAATTCTTGGGAAACATCCTAACATGGGTTTCATATTTAAATTGACAATGCAAATAATTCTAGCTACACATCCTAGCATAGGATCAAAGTGGTCAAGGACACTTGCCTCCTTCCTGCTGCTCTTGAAATGGGTAGTCCTGATCTTGAAAAGGAATAACTTGCTCTTGAGCAGGTTCTACATCATACCATCACACATAGCAAAAGAAAAACAACAATCCATAAGACATAGTTCACACTTCCACTTCATACAAACCACACATTCACATGTAACAAAGCCATTCACAACTTCTATGTGTTGTGTTTACTCTATGTGTGTTGACCTTTGGCTTACATGCACTTTTAATCATGTGTATATGATTCCTACTTTTGTATTCACATTTATGCTTGCATACTTTATATATGAGTTTCCAATTTAAATAAATTCCTTATATTCAATTACTACACCTTTTAGCTACCTAGTATGCATGAAAGGTATTTTCCTACTCCATATGTGTCTTCATAATTTCTACCATCCCTAAACTGAATTCTTTGGATTTTAGAAACTCCATTTATCATTTACTAGTTGCTATATTTTCAGATTTATTTCCTATGCCTAAATGTGAACTATATTATGAAAATAACAAGACACATCATCTAAACAGAATAGGTTCTGATATAAAATATTTAATAACCTATTTTTGACCTTTTCCTCTGAAGTAAACTATTTTACATTTATTTTCCTAATTTTTAGAACTATTCTTCACTTAAAAATGTGTCCCTATGACTAATAAATGTGAATAATAAATTAAACAGATTCATTTCAGCCAAAAATCTATTTTTATCTCACCCCAAAGTTTTCTAAGTACTGAGAAAGTTTTTAATTTAAATTTGACAATATGTTTGTCCCACTTTTTAAATTTTAAATACTAGCCACATATTCAATTTCCTAAATTTAATATCAAACAGGGTTAAAAGGTAAACTCACCCCACTACAGGGTCTATAATATTATTTTAGCAATTTTCAGGGGTCTAGCTACACATAACAGAGGAGTTTTTCCTAATTTTTATTCAGTCCAGTGGCTAAAACTGATTTTTAAATGAATTTACATGATTTTCTGAATTTCAGGGGCTAGATCAGAAGTTTCCGGGGCTAGCTCTTATTTCCCGAGAACCCCAGGGGGTAGCACGTAAGAATTCCAGTCTTTATAACGCGGGGCTGACGTGGACCGTCCGATTTAAAACAGACGGCTGAGATTATAACGTCGAACCGGTACGCGGGGATTTAAACTCTACCGTGCGATTTAAAATAAACGGCGCACAAGCGGCCACGCCGCTCTGATCGAGCGTGGGCGGCGCTGCCGGCGGCGCACGGCGGCGGGAGGCGGCGATCTCGCCGGAGAGTTTCGGATCTTCGTCAATTCTTCCTAAAACTGTGATTTTATGGCATAGATCGGTGGAGGGGAGGTCGGGGATCTCACCTCGGGGGTTTTCTTGAGCTCGGAGGTCCTGGAAGGCGGTCGGCGGCGAGGTTCGAGGTGAATTCACGGCGAGGCTCGTCGGCGCTGTGTTTGAACCACAAAGCACCGAGTTTTCTGCACCTGCGAGGTTCCCCGGAGGCGGTGGATCAAGACCAGCGAGTTAGATCCGAATTTCCGAGCGTAGATCGGCCAGAATTCGCCGGCGGGGCTCGGGTTCTCACCGGAGTAAAAACGGCGGATCGCGTGGGAAAACAGAATGAGGCCGGGGTTTTTATAGACGGGGGAGGGCGGCGGGTTGGTTGTGATCGAGTTTGAGTCTTCGGGGTCCGGAAATCGGCTGGGATACGCGAGATTTCCCGGTCGGTTTTGACTCGGGTGAGAGAGTCCGGCCGAGCGCGGGCGCGGGTGCGAGGAGGAAGAAAGGTTGGCGGGCCCCGCATGTCAGTGGGAAGAAGGGGGGGGGGCGCGCGGCTGCGGGCTGGCGCGGGATCGGTGGGCCGGCTGGTGTGTTTCGGCCCACTGGCCGGTTTTTTTCTGTTTTCCTTTTTCTTTTTCTATTTCTTCTCTGTTTTGAGTTTAAATTGAATTCCAGTTTGAATTTGAATTTTTGCTACACATGCAACACGTCCAAAAATTTTAAATTCCCCTCTTAACAGGATTTTGGGGTGTTACACGGCGTCCGTGATGGTTGTTGTAGGCAACATCGAGTACGGGCGTACGTGACGGGTTGTTCGGGTAACCCTGCATGTGTAAATCGATTATAATCGCTGTCCCTCGCTGTCAGTGAGTACCACTTGTTCACTGTACTGTGACGTAGAAAGAACAGGCTAGTTACATGTTAAAATGCTGCTGATTGAAAGTTGGACTTGTTTGTTAATGTTTTGCCATAGTTTAGAGCTAACTAAAGTTCCTTTTAACTTTGGGCAAAGTACATGAGAGAAATGCGTTTCTTGTTTGATTGCGGCTCTCTCATGTGCCTTAGCGTAAGGTTCTCCACAACCTGCTGCTAAAACTTGAAACTAAGGTTCTACTAATTAGGCGAGTCCTTGCAAATGATTTTTACCTCATGTAACCCATCACCCCTCCTGTAGAAGTTCCATGTTTAGGTGAGACGGGTCAGACTTGTTGAGCCTTCATGCTTACTGCTTGTGTTTGAAGCTTTTGCAGGGTTCTATGAGGAAGGGTCTCCCGAAGAAGAGACGGAACCCCAGGAGGGGAACCCCGTCGAGTGGGAGTCGTGCACGCCGCAGAGTTAGTGTGCGTGTGTGCTAGCAAGGACACGTTCAAGGGCTGAACGTGAACTTGATGCGTAGTCTACGCCCGTGAGTGTACACTGGACATATTTTGCTGTAAACATGTTCCTAAACTACTTTATGTAATATAAACTTTGCTTCCGCTTTGTACCTTTGATGTGTGTTATCAGGTGCTGTGCAACGCAGTACCCCTCAGCGTGATCCTGGCTCGACAAGACCGTGGGGTCGTGTCACCTGACAAAAGAGCTATAACAATGTACGGAGAAGAGAGCTCATTTTCAACGTCGGGAACTATGTCTATCTCAAGGTGTCCCCTATCCGAGGACTACGTCGGTTCAAGGTGAAAGGGAAGTTATCACCTCGATACATCGGACCCTTTCAGATCCTGGAGAGGAAAGGCGAAGTGGCATATCAACTAGAACTACCGGCTCGCCTATCGGATGTGCACGATGTATTCCATGTGTCACAGCTCAAGAAATGTCTAAGGACGCCCGAGGAGATGTTACCCATGAATGAGGTTGACGTACGAGAGGATCTTTCTTATGCCGAGCAACAGGTCAAAATTTTGGAGACAATGGAACGCCTCACAATAAATAAAAGAATCCGGATGTGCAAGGTGCAGTGGAAGCATCACTCAGAAGCGGAAGCCACATGAGAGCGAGAAGACGAGCTTAAGGCACAGTTTCCGGAATTGTTTTCCTAAAACCACCAATCTCGAGGGCGAGATTTCTTTTAAGGGGTGTAGAGCTGTAACACCCCAAAACCTGCTAAAGAGGGGAATTTAAAATTTTTTGGACGTATTGCATGTGGTGCAGAAATTCAAATTCAAACTGGAATTTAGATTTGAATCAAACCAGAAAAAGGAAAAGAAAAAGAAAAAGAAAAACGAAACCGGCCAGTGGGCCGAAACCCGCCAGCCGGCCCAAGACCGCGCACGCCAGCTCAATCCCGCGCGCCCCCTCTCTTCCTCTCACTGACACGCGGGGCCCGCGTGTCATCCCTCTCCTCGCGAGCGCGCCCAACTGCCGCACAACTTCCGCGCCGATCACAGCACCCCCGCCGATTTTCTGGCTCCTGATGCCGCGATCTCCAGCCATGCGCTGCGGCACATCCAAACAAACCCCAGACGCCCTCCCTCGCCTATTTAAACGCCGACAATCGCTTTCCCCCCCCCCCCCCCCCCCCGATCGGCCTTTTTTTTCTCCGGTGAGAACCGAAGCCTCTACCGCCGATTTCTTTCGATCCTTGCTCAAATTTCCTGATCTAACATGCTGATCACGTCCCACCGCCGCCGGGGAGCCCTGCAGGTGAAGGAAACGACGTGTCTTGCGCCCCAACTACCACTCCGACGTGCACCGAAGACCATCGCCGTTGAAGCTCGCCGCCGACCAACTTCCAGGGCCTCCGAGTGCAGGAAAACCCCTCGGTGAGCATCCCCTAACCCTCCGCAGCTGATCCGTGCAAAAAGATGCGAGTTCTAGAGTGTAGCGGCAAAAACCGAGGCTGCGCCAGCGAGATCGCCACCGCCCGCCGCCGCGTGCCGCCGCGCGCGCGGGCTGGCTCCGGCCAGGGCAACGTGGCCCCTTGGGGGCCGTCTATTTTAAAATGCACGGTAGAAATAAAACCGACGCGTACCGGTTCGACGATCTAATCTGATCCGTCTGTTTTAAATCGGACGGTCCACCTCAGCCCCGCGTTATAAAGGCTGGGATTCTTATGCGCTACCCCCTGAGAATTTCGGAAAACACGAGCTAGCCCCGGAAACTTCTGATCTAGCCCCTGGACCTTCAGAAATTCGTGTAAATTCATTTAAAAATCATTTTTAGCCCCTGGACTTACTAAAAATTAGGAAAACCCCTCTGTTATGTGTAGTTAGACCCCTAGAAATTTAGGAAATAGTAAATTAGTCCCTGCAGTAGGGTGGATTTGCCTTTTTAACCATATAGAATATTAATTTCAGAAATTTGAATATGTGACTATGATTGAAATTTAAAAGGTAAGGAAAACACATGTGCAAATTCAAATTTAAACTCTCCTAGCACTTGGAAAACTTTAAAATGTGTTAAAAATAGATTTTAGGCTGAAATGAAATCTGCCTAAGTGTTGCTCATTTTTTTATTATCTCTAGAGACACATTTTAGGCTAGGAAATAATTCTAAAAACTAGTAAAATAAATTTAATTTGTTCCACATCAGAGAGGAAGTTCAAAAATATATTATTGAACATTTT
Organism: Neostapfia colusana; assembly: GCA_030760725.1. Taxonomy (NCBI): domain Eukaryota; kingdom Viridiplantae; phylum Streptophyta; class Magnoliopsida; order Poales; family Poaceae; genus Neostapfia; species Neostapfia colusana. The sequence continues at coordinate 59,313,077 of JASWHV010000005.1, read as the reverse complement.
AGATCAGAACCTATTCTGTTTAGGTGATATGTCTTACTATTTTCATAGTAAAGTTCACTTTTAGGCATAAAAAATAAATCTAAAAAAATGGAAAATAAGATGCATAATTAGAAAATGATAAATGAGGTCTCCAAATCCAAAAACTTCAATTTAGGATTTGGTAGAAGATCTGAAAACCTATTTGGAGTAGGAATTATCTTTCATGCAAACTTGGTAGCTAAGAAGTGTATTAATTAAATATAAAGAATTTGTTCAAATTGGAAATTCATATATAGTGTGCAAATAGAAATCTGAATACCAATGTTAGAAATAATATACATATGTTTAAAAGTGCATGTAGGCCAAAAATCAACACATGTAGGGTAACCACAACACTTAGAAATGTGAATGACTTTCATATGTATGTTTGTATGGTTTGCATGAGTGAAAGTGTGAACTATGGCTTATGGATTGTTGTTTTCTTTTGCTATGTGTATTGGCATGAGTAGAACCTGCCCCAGAGCAAGTTCTCCCCTTCCAAGACCAAGACTTTCACCATTCCCAGAACAGCAGGAAGAAGGCAAGTGTCCTTGACCACTATGATCCTATACTAGGATGTGTAGTTAGAATTTAATTGCATTGTCAAGTTGAAATATGATACCGAAGCTAGGAAGTTTCCCTAGAATTGCATTATCTTGTTTCCTTGTAGCTTGGGATGGGACTTGTTTTATTATGTCATTCATTCATATTACTTATGCTTAGCCATGCTTAGAATGGGATAAGTGGGATATGAGATCATCAACTTGTTTACCTTACTCTTGAATGAGACATTATGAGTTATGTAGAGGTAGGGATCGAGGCAAGTTGGATGATTTGGTTGGTGCTGGGTGCACGAGACTCGGGTTTGTGTTTAGTACTTGCCTGGGTCCTAAGGACCGGTTCATGGAGCATGTAACCTGGCTTTACCGTACCAACCACATGCTGAGATGGGGCAGCTTGGCCAATTAATTAGGTGTATCCCCGGCGTAGTATGGGTGTGTTGGATGGTGCGGGGAATAGGTGTCAGCTGGACTACCATATGAACCGCAAGGCTCAAGAGGGGGCCACTACAGCGGGGTTGGAGCCTCTTGTATGCTGTTAGGGGTGAAACCTCAGTGGGCCCACGCTCGTCGGTAATCCCTTTGTAAAGGCCTCGTAGTGATCTCCTGGCTACAAACCTGGGAAGTGTGAATGTGGTTCACGGCCACTGGCATAATGGAGGTTCTTTTAGTCCACCCGACATCGGGGGATGAAATCACTACATGTGGGTACAGTGGTGCAAACTCTGCAGAGTCAAAACTGTCATGACAGCCATGCTCATGGTCAATAGTGGCTTGGACTTATTCAAGATTAGAGGATGATGAATTTGGAAGTTGTGTATGTTAAGCGGGAAGCTTAACATTGGAGATGAGACTATGTTTACTTTATAATGATGATGGGTTGAGGGATTGGGATCTATTTCACCTGTGTAGTAATATAGGTGCTTAATAAGCTAAGGTGATAGGTAATAATTGCATAGTGCTTTAACCATGAGTTCAACCTCTCCTTGCTCTAGCCATGCATGACATAACTTTCCCACACTTGCTGAGTACCCACGGTACTCAAACTTGCTTTCCTGTTGGTTTATATTGCTGCTCAGGTCAAGAGAATGATGTGGTGTTTAATGACCAAGACTTTGGTCCCGAGGAAGGATTCTAGGTTCACGGAGTCCCCCGGGCAACGCCTGTGACGGAGCCCACAAGATTTATATTCCGCTGCTGTTTTATTTACATATTATGAACTTATTATCGTCCATCGAGACTTATGCTATGTAAGACTTATTTATATTCGAGCACCTGGCTTGTAATATGATGATGCTTCACTATTTGTCATCACATGTATGAGAAAATGATCCTGGCATACATGTGATATTCACTCGGTTGTTCTTCGGAGAAACCGGGTGTGACAGTTTAGAAGACTTCCGCTGCTAGAATAAAGACTTCCTCTGCTAGAATAAGACTTCCGCTGCTAGAATGAGTTAGACACTCATGAGACAATGTAATAAAACCCTGTTATTCGTGGTATTCTTCTGAATTCAGTTTGTGGATTACATGTGTATGTGTGATGACCATCCTGGGCACACATATGCATCAGCTCGGTTCCGGGGTTTTCTCGGAACAGGGGTGTCACAATCATCAAGTTCTCATTATCATTATTCATATGAGTGCAGTAGTTAACCATGTTTTAATTCAGCTTCCCTTATCCTGTGGATTAAGCGACGCAAAAAAAGGAAAAAATGACCATACCCGACTCATCAACTTTCCCGGCGACAAGGATGGTTAACAAAACTAGTAAACTCCTATAAAGGGTGTCCCATCAAGTTGACTCAAGATTACAAGTTTTCGCAAACGAAACAGTTTCAAAACATGGGATCAATATGGTCAAGGGGAACTTGCGTTGCTCCTGTGGCTCTGGTTGCTCAAGCGTCTCGAAGTCTTGGCGCTGTAGTTCTTCATAGATGGCTTCCTGAGCTTGTCCTTCTACTCACTACCACGCACATACAAAATTTACAGAAATCAAACATCATGCAAAACTCTAGTCAAGATGCAATGATGTCGATGAATGCAAACCAGTTTGTACGTGTTCTTGCATGTTTCAATGGGATTGCATGGGGTTTTATGATGAACAAGGGTGTAGAGATCAAGTGTGGATGTGGTGATGATCTTGACTCAAGATCTAGATCAATTCCACCGTCAAAACCTGATCACAACATGATCTGTCCACACGAAAAAGTTTCTGTTCGAATGAAGTGAAGAAAACGGATGCGTAGAAACAGCGACAATGTCGTAAGATGGGTAACGAAGACCTACCTTACTTCCCTTTGGTGGTAGGGCCTTCCTCCTAGCAATGGCAGCAGCGGGGGCTCACCGGTGACTGAACTCCGGCGAGGGGGAATGTGTCCAACTCGGCGAGTTGGGGGCCAGGGCGTCCAAGTCGTCGACTTGGGAGGGGGAAAATAAGAAAGGGGTTACGGCCAAGGAGGGAGTTTTGGGTTCTATTTATAAGGGGAAAAAGAGGAGTCCTACTCCAATAGGATCTCAAATAAGAGTCCAACTCAATTTTGGATTCCAACAAACTTATCTTTTCAGTTAGGTGCGGTAGCCTTGGGGATATTGTGTCGGTACCCTTAGTACCGGGTACTACCGCGCATAGGAGAAAAATCTGCCTAAGGAACTCACATCTCCGCAATGGTGAGCTCCGGAGGTGCCATGTGTCCGACGGGGGCTGGGCCTCCCCTCTCCTTAGAGGCGAGCTCCGGGCCTGCCACGCGTCCAGTAGAGCCGGGCCTCGCCCCCTCCACAAGGGCGAGCTCCGAGAACGCCACGCGTCCAGCGGGGTCGGATCTCCATTCTCCTCAGAGGCGAGCCCCAGGCCTGCCATGTGTCCGGCGGGCCTGGCCTCCCTTCTCCTAAGAGGCGAGCTCCGAGGGTGCCACGTGTCCAGTGGTGCCGGACCTCCCTTCTCCTCCGAGGCGAGCTCCGAGGGTGACACGTGTCCAGTGGTGCCGGACCTCACCCCCTCCGTGGAGGTGAGCTCAGTGGGAGCCACGTGTCCTGCGGTGCCGGACCTTACCCCCTTCACGGAAGTGAGCTCCGCGTGTGCCACGTGTCCCGCGGTGCCGGACCTCACCCCCTCCGCGGAGGTGAGCTCCGCGGGCGCCACGTGTCCCGCAGTGCCGGACCTCACCCCCTCCGCGAAGGTGACCTCCGCGGGCACCACGTGTCCGGCGGCCCGGGGATGTGTCGACAGTGCACTTAGAAAAAATTGGAATTGACTCATTTCAGCTATCGTTTTCCCATTCCCCACCATTTTTATGATTCTTTCTCCATTTTTACTTCTTTTATAATGTTTCTCTATATGAAAAATGTATGCATGCAAGGAAATGAATTTGAGGGTGTTACAAACCTACCCCCCTTATACTGAATCTCGCCCTCGAAATTCGATAGAGTAGAGAATAGATGAGGGAATTCTGCCTTGAGGTCTTCCTCACGCTCCCGTGTAGTCTCGGCTTCCGTGCGATGGCTCCACTGTACCTTGCACCAACGGATCACTTTTTTCTTCGTGACCCTTTCCTTCACGTCCAAAATTTTGTCGGGGTGCTCCGCGTAGGTCAGATCCTCTGGAAGCTCAATCTCATCCATCGGTACTTGTTCTTCTGGTACTCTTAAGAACTTCTTGAGTTGGGATGTGTCAAACACGTCGTGTACGTCGGAGAGGTGCATTGGCAGCTCTAATTGATACGCTACTTCTCCTCGCTTGCCCAAAATCTTAAATGGCCCAATGTAGCGGGGTGCTAATTTGCCCTTGACGTTGAACCGCCGTTGGCCTCGGATAGGCGATACCTTAAGGTACACGAAGTCCCCTACTATGAAGGTCAATCCTCTTCGCCTACTGTACGCATAACATTTTTGTCGTGACTGAGCAGCCTTCAAATATTCTCGTATCATTTGGACTTGCTTTTCGGCGTCTTGCAGCACTTCGGGTCCAAATACTTGGCTCTCTCCGGTCTCATTCCAGAACAGCGGCGTTCTACACCTCTACCATACAATGCTTCGAAAGGTGACATCTTCAAGCTGGCTTGATAGCTGTTGTTGTATGAGAATTCATCATACGGCAAGCTCCTATCCCAACTATGCCCATGTTCCAAGGCGCAAGCTCTCAACATGTCTTCCAAAATTTGATTTGTCGTCTTGGTTTGTCCGTCAGTTTGTGGGTGATAAGCGGAGCTGAAACTTAGCCATGTACCCATGGTTTCATGCAGCTTCTTCCAGAACCTAGAGGTAAACTGAGAACCCCGATCTGAAACTATCCTTTTCGGAACTCCATGGTGACATACGATTTGCTCCATATATGCTCGGCTAGTTCTGCGACGTGGTACGTGGTTCTAACAGGAAGGAAATGGGCTGTTTTCATCAATCGGTCCACAATAACCCAAATGGAGTCGTAACCCGATCGAGTACGTGGATTTCCAACAATGAAATCCATGCTGATGTCTTCCCACTTCCACTTGGGTACTTTCAATGGCTGCAACTGATGTGTACAGGGGTCCCGATCTTTCGAAAGGTTCTGATAACTCTCGATTTGGTGGAGACTTGACACAAATCGATCCGGCTTCCGAACAACACGTTCTGAACCCTGCAATCGCAGCACCACGTCTCCTCAGGTTATCAACTGATATTGCGCGGTTCATCTTGCCAAGAAGGCTAATCCTTGCCTGTGAATCGAAGAACACAAGCAAGAACAAAAAAGAATGCAACCAAATTGCTGAAAGATATGAAGCACTCAAGTTGGGGTCTCACAAACCGATGAACGGCGAAAATGTTCTTGACAGAATAATCTAAGCAAAACCCAGCTGTTTGTGACGGAAGCTTGGGGGTATAAAGGAGTTGGAGGACGACCAGGGGGTGCTGGGGTCGTGACCTAACCCTAAGACACGTACATAATGGACTTGGACTCGATACAAGGCCCAATGGCCCAACTAGGTGATGCAACACCCTGACAGACTCTAAACTTTATATTGTTTCAAAGTTTTCCTTCGACTCCTAGGGAATTTTGATGTGGGGCCAGTTCCATTGCAATGTTTATCCTCTCGGCTTTCTGTGCATATGTAGAACGTCAAAAACGGAGTCCGTATGCCTCCTGTGCATCCATTTTAAGGTGGACTGCTCCTGGGCCTGAGTTGGACTCGAGTTTGAGTTGGGCTCGGTCTCTAACTTCTTGTTGGCGTATTTTCTGGTCCTCCACGCCTCCAAACCCCTCTCCATGTATCTCCATGTCCTTTCCATGTTTCTTAATCATAATTAATCCATTAGGTAGCAACATACTCTCAAAATTCACATATAAAGAATTGTTCAGGAACGATCTCACCTCTAAATTCAATTGTCGTGCTCGAGCTCTAGTAATTGGACCTTGCATGTCTACCATGTGAGTGTTGTGTATATCTGCAGGAGTGATGTCCAATTCATCCTCCCCCTCTTGCATTGGAGTCGTCCTCGACTCAAGATGATCTTCTTCTCCAAAATATGGCCTCAAATCTGAAATGTTAAAGGTGGGACTAACCCCAAACTCGGGAGGCAACTCAAGTTTATATGCATTATCATTAATCTTCTCAAGTATTTTAAAAGGACCATCATCTCTAGGCATCAATTTAGACTTTCTCAGTTCTTGAAAACTATCCTTTCTCAAGTGTAACCAAAGTAAATCACCTTGTTCAAGTCAAACTTCCTGCCTACCTTTACTACCAGCAATTCTATATTTTTCATTCATCTTTTCAATATTGTGTTTAGTAGTCTCATGAATTTTCAAAATAAATTCAGCGCGTTCCTTTGCATCATTATGAGTTCTCTCACTAGTAGGTAAAGGCAAGATATCAATAGGAGCACGAGGATTGAATCCATACACTACCCGAAAAGGACTTACCTTGGTGGTAGAATGTGTTGCCCGATTATATGCAAACTCCACATGTGGCAAACATTCTTCCCACATCTTTAAATTTTTCTTCAAAGCAGCTCTCAACATGGTGCCCAAAGTGCAGTTCACTACTTCTGTTTGCCCATCAGTTTGTAGGTGACATGTTGTAGAGAACAACAGTTTTGTACCCAACTTGTTCCATAGGGTGCGCCAAAAGTGAATCAAAATTTAGCATCACGATCTGAAACAATAGTAGAAGGCATACCATGCAAGCGAACAATCTCTTTGAAAAAAAGGTCGGCAATATGTACAGCATCATCACTTTTCTGACACGGTATAAAATGTGCCATCTTAGAAAAACTATCCACCACAACAAATATGTTGTCCCTCCCCCTCTTAGTCCTAGGCAATTCCAAAACAAAGTCCATAGAGATATCCGCCCAAGGAATGGAAGGAGTGGGATGAGGCATGTATAAACCATGTGTATTCAAACGAGACTTAGCTTTCTGACATGTGGTGCAGCGAGCCACAAACCGCTCTACATCTCTCCTCATCTTTGGCCAAAAGAAATGTGTGGCCAGAACATCCTCCGTCTTCTTTGTGCCAAAATGGCCCCTCAAACCTCCACCATGTGCCTCCTGTAATAACAAAAGACGAATGGAACCAACTGGAATGCATAGGAGGTTAGCTCTAAACAAGAATCCATCATCCAGTACAAATTTATTTCAGGTATGACCTTTTCTACAATGCAGCAACACATCTTTAAAATCAGCATCAAGAGCATATTGTTCTTTAATTGATTCAAGTCCAAGAATTCGACAATCAAGTTGGGACAGCATATTATATCGTCTAGACAATGCATCAGCGATCAAATTGTCCTTCCCTTTCTTATGTTTAATGACATAAGGAAAAGACTCAATAAATTCAATCCATTTTGCATGTCTACGATTTAGATTATTTTGAGAACGAATAGGCTTTAGCGATTCATGATCAGAATGAATAACAAATTCTTTAGGCCATAAATAATGATGCCATGTCTCTAAGCATCGTACGAGAGCATAAAATTCTTTATCATATGTGGAGTAATTCAGGACAGGACCATTAAGTTTTTCACTTAAGTATGCAACCGGTTTACCACCTTGCAGTAAGACACCACCAATGCCAACTCCACTAGCATGACATTCAAGTTCAAAAGTCTTACTAAAATCAGGAAGTTGCAGCAATGGTGCGTGTGTAAGCTTGTCCTTCAAGGTGTCAATGGACTCCTCTTGTGCTTTCCCCCAATGGAACACCACACATTTATTAGTCAACTCATGCAATGGGGCAGCAATAGTGCTAAAATCCTTGAGGAAACGTCGGTAGAAACCTGCAAGACCAAGAAAACTCCTTACCTGTGTGATGGCTTGAGGTATTGGCCAGCTCTTGATCGCTTGAATTTTCATCTCATCCACCTCAATTCCCTATGGAGTCACAACATAGCCAAGAAAGGAAACTCGATTCGTACAAAAGATGCACTTCTCAAGGTTACCAAATAAACGTGCATCTCTCAAAGCATTAAAAACAGCACGTAAATGATCCATATGTTCATCCAATGACTTGCTATAAACCAATATATCATCAAAGTAAACCACCACAAATTTTCCAATAAAATCTCTCAAAACCTCATTCATCAAACGCATGAATGTACTTGGTGCATTAGTTAAACCAAAAGGCATTCTAACCACTCATACAACCAAAATTTGGTTTTGAAAGCTGTTTTCCATTCATCTCCCAATTTCATTCTTATTTGGTGGTAAGCACTACGCAAGTCAATCTTAGTGAAAATTATAGAACCACACAACTCATCAAGCATGTCGTCTAGCCTAGAAATAGGATGACGATACCTTATAGTAATATTGTTAATGGCTCTACAATCAACACACATACGCCAAGTACCATCTTTCTTAGGAACCAAAAGTACAGGAACAGCACAAGGACTAAGGCTTTCACGTACATACCCACGGTCCAAAAGGTCTTGGACTTGCCGCTGAATTTCCTTAGTCTCCTCGGGGTTGGTCCTATATGCAGAATGGTTTGGCAAAATTGCACCTGGAATCAAATCAATTTGATGTTCAATCCCTCTCAAAGGTGGAAGTCTCGGAGGTATCTCAGCTGGAAAAATATCCTCATACTCTTTCAACAAGTTAGTAACTGCTGGAGGCAAAGACCTAGCAATATCATAAATGGAAAACAAAACTTGTTTGCACACCAATGCACAGCAAATATCATGATCAGAAATTTCATCAAGGTCTGATTTTGTAGCAAGCATTATACGACCCTTCGAATTTAATTCCTTCAGTCTTAGAACTAGGTGTAGATCTCTCATTATTTGGTGATAACACAGAATTAATAACTTTTTGATTTTCTGATTTAGAACTACTAGAAATTCCAGCTCTCTCCCTATCAGCTTGTACAATTTCAGCAGGAGTCAAAGGTATCAAAGTAATTTTCTTTCCTTTATGCATAAAAGTATATTTATTACTTCTACCATGGTGCAAAGCATCCTTATCATGTTCCCAAGGTCGACCCAATAAAAGTGAACACGCTTGCATGGGTACCACATCACAATTAACGAAATCAACATATGTACCAATGGAAAACAGAATTCTGCAAGTTTGTGTTACCTTAGCTCTTCCAGAATCATTCAACCATTGAATATAGCACGGATGTGGGTGTGGTTGTGTATTCAAGCTAAGCTTCTTGACCAATTCAGAACTCACCAAGTTGTTGCAGCTTCCTCCATCAATGATGACACGTGCTCGCCGGTTCTTGATGACAAAGAAAATCTGAAACAAATTATGGTGTTGTAATCTATCAAGTTGTTGTACCTGTGTGTTCAGCACCCGCTGCACAATGATGTTCATGTAGGCTGATGTGTCTTCACTCCCAAAAACATGTCCCTCATCATTGTCCGTGGCAGCTTCATCATCATTGTTGTCTTGGACATCGGAGCTGCTGATGTATCCTCCCTCTTCTGTAGCCACGTATGCCCGCTGACTAGGACAATCTTTTTGCACATGACCAAGACCATGGCAGCGGTGGCACTGAATGCCGGAAGTGCGTCCTGTTGAAGCAACGGATGAAGCACTTTTGGCGGGTACCTGCATGGAATTTTTACCCGAATCCGCAGGTCGTGCAGGTGGTGGTTTTGGTGCTGCCGAAACGTTGTTGCTGCCAGAAGGAAGCTTGGCTGCTGGTTTTGGTGAAAGGGCATCAAAACGGAATGACATGGACGCCCCCGAAGATGTTGTCGTGCGTGGAGTGTAGGAGGCACCGCTGCTGCTCTTGTTCTTTTGTTGACGACTCTGTAACTCCTTTTCTGCAAGCATAGCAAGCTGGAACAACTGGTTGACAGTATTAAATTTCTTATAATCAACAATATCCTGTATCTCACGTCTCAACCCCCCATAGAAACAACAAATTTTATCTTCAGTGTCCTCTACTACTCCACATCGTATCATACCCTTTTGAAGCTCCACATAATAATCTTGGACAGAATTATTTCCCTGCTCTAAGCGCTGCAATTTCTTTCGTAAATCACGTTGGTAGGATGGAGGAACAAAACAATTACGCATAGCCTCTTTTAAACGTTCCCATGTATCAGGTTGTAAGCGTGTGGTGCCTAGTTCATTCCACCATATTATAGCAAAATCCTTAAACTCACTAGTGGCTTGTCGAACTCTATGTTGTTCAGGAACAAGGTGGTAATTAAATTTCTGCTCAACCGTAATTTCCCAATCAAGATATGGCTCAGCATCTTAAGCACCAGAAAATGAAGGTATGGAAAATTTAACTTTAGCAAAAGGGTCATCAAGAGGGCGGTTATTGTTGCCACGCATGTTGTTTCCTACCATACCTGAGTGTTTTGACAAAGGCGTTGACGTAGATGTACATTCTGCGCAGCACGTGTATCCACCTCTCCATTGACATCACACAACACGTCTTCTTCTTCTTCAAAGTTGTTGTGGTGGGTAGCATCATGGCTGAATGGTAGGTGGGTCTCCATATCATCAATCCTTCCAACTAGCAAGCTTAAGCATTTGTCCAACCTCTCAAGGGTGTGGGGTATTCTCTGTTCAGCAAGATAATCTTTTACCCCTTGTGTGATTGCTTCCTTGACAGACTTCATCATTTGTTCTATGTAACCCTTCATCTCACTTTTCAAAACACACTCCATAGGATCAACATGATCTGACATTGTTAGCAAGAATAATATGGAAAACAACAAGATTATCCCTATTAACTACTACGCAATGATGGTGGAACTCACAAAGCAATGGGTCGAGTCTTACCAAGCTCTTACAAGTTTCTTACCACAACAAGGCAAAGGATACCTGGACGACATGATTTAGCGATTGCAAGGGTCAAAAACTTGTGCTGTTCGAAAGGATGAATGTGGAGTTTGGATGGCCAAATATATGTGAGTAGCACACAATTCAATAACAGATAGTAATGCTGAATAGATGTCCAAACACTTGTCCTAGTTGCTGGCCTACTCGTGTCTTATCCCGGATGTTATGAACAAGACAGCAAGAAGTATGAATGATAAGGACAATAATTGAGCAGGAACAATTGCACCATAAGGCAAAATAACACACCCAAGTTTTGATATTTGTGCTCCTCTTCACAAATTTTCTTTTCTATATTTTTTCTTTGATTTTTTTATATCTGCCGTGAAATCGGGAGCACTAATATACACGTCGCACAAATTTTCAGCTCACTTGAAAAAAAGAAGATGTGGACAACAGAAATTCAATATGTTTCTTTATGATTATTGTTGAGCCTTTAGATCCCAAATAATCAATCTTCCAAAGTGAATCTGGGCAATGTAATTTAACTCAATGCCAAGGTTATGGCTGTTTTAAGACAGCACCACAAGATTATGTTTTTGGTGGAGCTGAATTGGAAACGGTGGTGAGAAAAAAATTGGATATGATGGTGACAACGTGTGGGATGGTGTGCGTATATCAAGGAGGATAAACTCACGTAATATGTGACGAAAACTGAAGAACAAGGATAACCCTAGCACAATGAATAGTTATGGTGATCGATTTGATAACGATTGTGGCAGCTAGGGTTTCGATGGAATGCAGCGGATGGAATAACAAAGTAGGAACAAACCACGATTAAACAAGCAACAAAACATGAACTAGGACACAAATTCAACACTACGGACTCCAAAACAGAATTGTGCAAAAGGCTAAACCTGGTCTGGGATGGGGAAACCTATGACAATAATTTTTTGGCTTTTTCGTGGACGATAGGACGAGTTCAAGATAAACAAAACTAGGGGAAGGTGAACCTGACGGTGCACGTAAATCTCTGATACCACTTTATGTGTACAGGGGTCCCGATATTCTGAAAGGTTCTGATAACTCTCGATTTGGTGGAGACTTGACACAAATTGATCCGGCTTCCGAACAACACGTTCTGAACCCTGCAATCGCAGCACCACGTCTCCTCAGGTTATCAACCGATATTGGGCGGTTGACCTTGCCAAGAAGGCTAATCCTTGCCTGCGAATCGAAGAACACAAGCAAGAACAAGAAAGATGCAACCAAATTCCTGAAAGATATGAAGCACTCAAGTTGGGGTCTCACAAACCGATGAACTGTGAAACTGTTCTTTACAGAATAATCTAAGCAAAACCCAGCTGTTTGTGATGGCGCCTAGGGGGTATAAAGGAGGTGGAGGACGAACAGGGGGGTCTGGGGTCGTGACCTAACTCTAAGACACGTACATAATGGACTTGGACACGATACAAGGCCCAATGGCCCAACAAGGTGATGCAACACCCTGACAGACTCTAAACTTTATATTTTCGAAGCTTCCCGTCGACTCCTAGGGAATTTTGACGTGGGGCCAGATCCATTGGAAAGTTTATCTTCTCAGCTTTGCGTGCATATGTAGAACGTCAAAAACGGAGTCCGTATGCCTCCTGTGCATCCATTATAAGGTGGACTGCTCCTGGGCCCGAGTTGGACTCGAGTTTGAGTTGGGCTCGGTCTCTAACTTCTTGTTGGCGTATTTTCTGGTCCTCCACGCCTCCAAACCCCTCTCCATGTATCTCCATGTCCTCTCCATGGTTCCTAATCATAATTAGCCTATTAGGTAGCAACATACTTTCAAAATTCAGATATAAATAATTGTTAAGGAACGAGCTCACCTCTAAATTCAATTGTCGTGCTCGAGCTCTAGTAATTGGACCTTGCATGTCTACCATGTCAGTGTTGTGTATATCTGCAGGGGTGATGTCCACATCAGCAACAGTCCAGCGGGTCTTTGATGTCCGGCCTTCACCCGTTGGCACGTGTCGCATAAGGCAACATATTCAGCTATGTCCCTTTTCATACCATCCCACCAATAGCAAGTTTTCAGGTCCTTATACATCTTTTGTACAACCGGGATGTATGTAATAAGGCTAGCCATGTGCCTCCTTTAATATCGTGTCGCGGATGTGCTTCACGTTAGGCACACAAACCCTTTTCCCTAACAAAAGTGTGCCTTTCTCGTCTTCCTTGAAATCCTTTTCTATGCCTTGTCGGATTCTTTCCTTGATGTGAGACCTATGTGTGCTGAATACATTGGCTTTGATGATAAAAGTTTTGAATACTACCAAAACACCTTTTTAACAAGGTCCGACTCTAGGTCCGAGCTCCTGCAAGGTCCGACGATTGGTCCGACTTGTTTTGGGTAGCTCCGGCAAGGTCCAACGTAAGGTCCGACTTGCTTTGTCTAGGTCTCACTTATTTTGGCTAGGTCCATCTTGTTTTTGCTAGCTCCGGTGCTAGGTCCGACTAAGTTCCATACTAGGTCTGACTAAGCTTTAGTAAGCTCCGGCACTGGGTCCGACTAGCTTTGGTATGCTCCGGTTCAAGGTCCGGTTAGCTTTGGTAAGGTTCGGAGCTTGATTGCAATGGTTCTGCTTTTAACTTGCAATGTTTCAAACTTGCTTTACTCTTATGGAAAGTTTGCATAGTATTATTTTACTAAGTTTTTGGTGTGTTTTGGTGGTTATGGCTGATATCATTTTGCTATGGTTTACAACATGCTTATGTGAGGTGCTCACGTAAGATGATGTAGTTTCAGAACTAACGAGAGTCAAGTCGAGGACTTGTGCTCGGAAGTATCGGTTGTTTATTCATGTGCAGGTGTTGCTTGAGTTCAAGACATGGCTGGTGACGGGATCTATTGAACTAGTCTTAGCGAGAAGATGAGGTTCAACAACCAAGTTCGGGAGGAATTGTGGTTGAGTTGATCGGGAGGTTGCGCAGTATGTTTGAATCAAGAACAATGCATATGAAGGTATCTTGGACGTTGTTAGAAGATGTTTGCACGTGTGCAAGGAGTGCATGGACGTGGCTTCATGGTTCCAAGGCGTGATGAAGAGATGTGGACGTAAAGAATTGGTCCGAAAGGTCCAACCGACTAGGTTATGGACTCAGGCTGCGGCTGAGTCGTGTTTGACTCAAATATGGAAAGTATTGAGTTGGTTATGATAGGATTTCGTGTGGGACATGAAGTTGAGTTGTTTTAGAAATGTTTGGGACGTTCCTAAGGTGTTTGGAAGTCTTAAGATTGCTTTTATCTGCATATAGAAGAGTCCTAAGCAGTATTGGAAAGTTACAGTTTGAATCCAAGTAGGAGTAGGAGTCCTAGTTTGAGTTGAGTTGGCCTTCGTGCTGGTTATATAAGCAAAGGAGGCCAGAGATCGTTGTGAACGACTTTGGGGCTGTTCCTCTTGTGTTTCGATAAATAAAATTCATATTCTAAAGGAACTTTTGTGCCTTGTTCGTCCGACTTGTTTCAGACAAGTTTTTCTCGTCGAGTTTCTGTTCAGCACTACCTTGCTTCGGTGGTTTTATCATAACTCGAGTTTTACAGATCCAATTGATGTGATTCTTTTTGGTTTGTTTCACAACTTGATTATCTATCATCTGTGAAAATTTCACGGTCATTGAATTTGTGGTTTCTGATCTACACGAGTTTCTTTGCAGTATTTTAGAACTATTTTTCTCGCGTAGGACAGATTGCCCTTTGTTCGATCTTTCGATCGTAACTTGAGTTTCTCTCAACGGATTTTCATGATTCTTGTTGTGACATCTTCGTGACTTGATTCTCTACAATCTATACTAGTTTTGTCACAGTTGAACACGTTTAGATTAGTCACACACACGGTTTCTTTAACAGATCGGTTTTCTGCTGAGGGGTGTTTTGTTGCTTCCACTGAAAAGTTTTTATCTACCATTCACCCCCCTCTGGTAGCTTTAAACGTGTACTTCGATCCTACAATTGGTATCAGAGCCAGTTTGATCTAATCTTTGTGATTTGCACGTGTTTTGACTAATCATCATGGAGAAATACTTTGCCGAACCTTGTGTGTTTAGTGGTATTGTTTTTCAGGTTTAAAAGGCACGCATGGAAGCTTTCATCATGACGCAAGGCTTTGCAATATGGGAAAAGGTGTACAAGCCTTACGATGTGACTTCAAACGATCAAGTCACGGCTACAAATATGAGAGATGTCGACAACAACAACAAGGCTCGGAACTTGATCATACAAGGACTAACTCAGAGCAACTTCGACCGTGTTGCACACCTCCGATCGGCATACGATGTGTGGAGAGCACTTTGTGACTACCATGAAGGATCCAACACGATCAAGGAGGTAAGACAGTATATGTTCAAGAAAGAATACATGCGCTTTGAGATGCAACCCGGTGAGTCCATTGATGACCTCTTTGCTCGCTTTAATAAAATTCTCATCAACTTGCGTAGCGTCAATGTTAATTTTTTAGATGCTGAAAATGCTAGGAAATTACTAAGTGCATTAGACATGTCAATTTGGGAGATGAAAGTAACATCCATACGTGAATCCACTGTCATTAGTACTCTTACATTAGATGTGCTTTATTCTAAGCTAAAAACTCATAAAATTGACATTATATCACGTAAGAACCCAAATAAGAATATTACATTTGTCTCACAACTTGATATGCCTAGCTCCAGCCAATCATCTAGCAATACACTTGCTTTGCTGTCTTCACTAACCCTGGGACAGATTGAGGAGTTTCTAGAGGAGCTAGTACTTCTTTCTACTAGGTTCTCAAAAGCACTTGCGAAGAAATGTGTGATGCTATTTCTTGTGCCACTATTATTGTCAAGAAAAAGGACAAAACGCTTAGTGACAATGCTGTTAAAATTGAGTCACTAGAATCTGAAATTAATTGTTTAAAATCCTTGATTCCTAGTGATGATTCTTGTTCCTCATGTGATTTAATATATGAACAATTGTCCTCTCTAAGAAGTGCACACACCTTCACACTTGATAAATTTGAACTTGAAATCAAAAAGAACAAAAAGCTTGCTGCACTTAATGATAAAACTTGAAAGATGCTTGTTGTTCTACAATTGATTTGCATTGTTCTACTTGCAATGATCTTGATAAGAAACTACAAGATGCTATGAAAGAAATTTCTATATTGAACAATGCTTTACGTTCTCATGAAGTTAAATATTGTTCCAATTGCAAATTAAAAGGAAAAACTTCATGTGAAAATTGTCTTGATCTATCAAATAAACTTGATAACATGCATAGGACATTAGATCGGTTTTGTAATGGGAATAAGAACCTAAACTTGCTGCTGAATTCTTCCAAGTCTTGCAATGATAAAACTGGTTTAGGTTTTGATTCACATGCTCATGCTAAGGAACATCCACCTAAAATTGTAAAATCATTAAGAAGTAGTTTGATTCAAACAGTTCCTAAACAAGAAGAAGTGGTTTTTAAATCTGCAGGAGTGTTGTCACATTCGGGTTCAAATAAGCATACTACATGCTCATCTAGACATGAACACAAAGTTAAATTTCGTTGTACCTATTGTGGTAGAGACGGTCATGTCATAGATTTTTGTTGTAGACTAGCTAAACAACATAAAAAGGAAAGAATGGAAGCTAGATCTTATAACTCTCATGCAAAATTTGCTGCACATACTAAACCGAATGTCAGGAACATGCAACCTGCTGTTATGAGTCAGAAATATTCAAAGTTTACCTCCGGAGCTTCAGTTTTTGCCTCCGGAGCTTCAGTTTTTTCCTCCGGACCTTCTATTTTTGCCTCCGGAGCTACTGATTTTCGTGCTACACAAGTAACACCTCATAAGTCAGTAGTTAAGAACAAAAAATCTCAAACTTTGACTCATAAACCAGCTGTTTTATCTCAGCTTTCGCATGTTATTCCTGCTGGACGTCGTGTGACTCAGTACTGGATTCCTAAATGCCTTTTAACTAACCCCAGTATTGAGTCATCGACGTATTGTGCTTATAAGTAGGTTACACGCTTGAGGAAGGAGAACATTTGGATTGGGGATTCATGTTGCTCACGCCACATGACCGGTAACAAAGAATGGTTCTCCTCTCTCTCTTTTGTGTCACTTGTAGAGAATGTTACTTTTGCCGATAATTCTTCAAGACTATAATTGCTAAGGGTTCGGTTAGAGTAAATGATCACTACACTTTGAAGGATGTGACACTTGTCAAAAATTTGAAATACAACTTGCTTTCTGTTTCACAATTGCTAGATGAAAATCTGGAAATTATTTTCAATAAAAACTGCTGCAAAGTTGTAGGTTCAAATAGTGAGCTTATTTTTAACATGTCTCGGTTTGGAAGAGTTTTTAAAGCTGATTTTGATATGTCTTCCTCTAAGCATAGATGTCTAGTTGCAAATGATTCCAAAGATTTATATTTTTGGCATCGTAAACTTGGTCACGTAGGCTTTGATCATCTCACGCGTGTTAGTGCTTTTGATCGCATACGTGGGCTGCCTAAGCTTAAAGGGGACAAAGAAATTGTGTGCTCTTCTTGTAGACATGCTAAGATGGTTGCAGGTTCACATGCTCCTCTCACAATGACCATGACAACTGAACCGGGTCAACTTTTACACCTTGACACCGTAGGACCTTCACCTGTTCAATCCTTTGGAGGTAAATGGTATGTTCTTGTGATTGTTGATGACTATTCTAGATACTCTTGGATTTACTTTATGGCATCTAAGAATGAAGCTTTTAGTCACTTTAGAACTTTATTTCTTAGATTATCAATTGATCACCCTGGATCTTTAAGAGCAATTAGATGTGATAATGGAACCGAATTTAAAAATCAATCGGTTGATCACTTTTGTGCTGAAAATGCAATAGATCATCAATTTTCGTCACCATATGTACCTCAACAAAACGGTGTTGTAGAGAGAAAGAACAGAACCTTAGTTGAGATGGCTAGGACTATGCTTGATGAATATCAAACTCCTAGGAAATTTTGGGCTGATGCAATTGCAACCGCTTGTTATGTCTCGAATCGTGTTTTCTTGCGTGCTAAGCTAGGTAAAACACCATATGAGCTCAGGTTTGGACATAGGCCTAGTGTCACACACTTTAGGGTCTTTGGTTGCAAATGCTTTGTTAAGAAACATGGTAATCTTGATAAATTTGAAGCTAGATCTGTTGAAGGCATGTTTCTTGGTTATCCATATCATACTAGAGGCTACCGTGTGCTTTACTTGATACTAACAAAATTGTGGTGACTTGTGAGGTTTCTTTTGATGAAGCTAGACCAGGTACTTGTTCAAATATTGCAGGTCCGGATCCATATCCTCAGGGGGAGAGGATTTTCGTTGAGGAAGAGGAAGAAGTGGTGCTGCTGCCCGAAAATTCAGCAGCTAATGACATTGTTCCAGCTCCTGATCTTGATTCACAGCCAGCACCGACAACCACCATTGCTGGTCCAGATCCTCCTCACGTCACAAGCTCATCTATTTGTGATGAACATGAAGAAGAAGAAGCTTGTGAAGTGTCCACTCCCCTCCAGATCCTCAGAAGTCATCCTCCACAACAAATTGTTGGAAGCTTGCATGAGCGAGTTACAAGATCCAGGTTTTTCGACCCCAATTCTCATGCTCATTCTGCTTTTGTTGCTTCTTTTGGACCCAAAGATATATCACACACACTCACTAATGAATCTTGGATTATTGCCATGCAAGAAGAGTTAGAAAATTTTGAAAGAAATAATGTTTGGAAACTTGTACCTCCACCTCAAGGTCACACTTTAATTGGAACTAAACGGGTATTTAAAAATAAACAAAGTGAGGATGGGGTTGTGGTTAGGAATAAGGCTAGGTTGGTTGCTCAAGGTTTCACACAAGTTGAAGGTCTATATTTTGATGAAACTTTTGCTCCTGTTGCTATATTAGAAGCCATAAGAATTTTGTTAGCTTTTGCTGCATCGAAAGGTTTTAAGCTATATCAAATGGATGTTAAAAGTGCTTTTCTTAATGGATACATAGATGAGGAGGTTTATGTCAAACAACCACCTTATTTTGAAAATCCAAATTTTCCTAATCATGTTTACAAACTGTCCAAAGCCTGTACGGTCTCAAAGAAGCCCCTAGAGCATGGTATGATAGGTTAAAAACATTCTTACTTGAAAAGGGGTTTACCATGGGCAAGGTTGATAAAACTCTTTTTGTGCTTAAGCATGGCAATGACTCATTATTCGTTCAAGTGTATGTGGATGATATTATCTTTGGTTGTGTTTCTCACGATCTTGTGCCCAAGATTTCAGCTATGATGAGTTCAGAATTTGAGATGATTATGATGGGAGAACTCACATACTTTTTGGGGCTGCAAATCAAGCAAAACAAGGAGAGTACCTTTGTGCATCAAACAAAGTATACAAAGATCTCCTAAGGCGCTTCAACATGGACAAAAGCAAGCCTCTTCGGACACCAATGGGAACAGAAACAACACTTGAACTTGATGAAGATTGTGATCCCGTTGATCAAAAAGAATATAGAAGCATGATCGGATCACTTTTGTATCTCACGGCATCAAGACCGGACATACAATTCAGCGTATGTTTTTGTGCACGGTTTCACGCCTCCCCACGTGCTTCACATCATCAAGCCGTTAAAAGGATTCTCAGGTACTTACATGGAACTCGAGAATTTGGCATTTTTCTTCCTTCTTCCTCAACCGTTACATTGAAAGCTTTTTCCGATGCTGATTTTGGGGGTTGTAGGATTGATAGGAAAAGTACTTCTGGTGCTTGTCATTTTCTTGGTAATTCACTTGTTGCCTGGTCCTCTAGAAACAAAGTTCAGTTGCACAATCCACAGCCGAATCTGAATATGTAGCTGCTGCTAGTGCTTGCTCACAAATTCTTTGGATTGTTCAAACACTTAAGGACTATGTGGTTGATCTAGATAGTATTCCACTGTTGTGTGATAACACTAGTGCCATTTGCAGTGCTAAAAACCCTGTGCAACATTCGAGAACTAAGCACATTGACATTAGGTATCACTTTCTCCGTGATAATGTCAAAAAAGGGAACATTGTGCTTCACCATGTAGATACCGAACAACAATTAGCTGACATTTTTACAAAACCTTTGGATTTCACTCGTTTTTGTTACATTCGTAGTGAAATAGGGGTTATGCATCCTCATGGCTTAAATTGAAGGAGAACTTTGAAACTTGAGAAGTATATGTGTGAATCTGAAATTAAAATAATATGAGCATAGTATTTCATGCATATATGACTTTGTGATTCCTTTTTCATGCTGTAAGTTCTTACTACATTACTCGTGTTATACATTTTGTAGTTTTTACCATGTCTAGTAATTGGAATAATTACTTACACTAAATCTGGTCATGGTTGAACTTTCTTGCTGTTTTGAACTTGTTGCATGCTCACAAGTGCTTTTTGTGGCGGACCGGAATCCGCTCATCCAGGATCGCAGAGGGTGGTGCCGCGCGATGCGACACCCGACAGCACACGTCATAAGAACACAATATATTACATGGGAAAAACAGCTGAAACTGTACAAACAAGTACAAACTTCAGTTACAATTATTGTTCTATTACACAGCGGAAGACTACACTATACAACTCACGCCCGCCTATTTAGCAAAAGTCGGTTGCCCAGCCCTAGGGCAACCCACACTAGCTGCACGTCTCAGCTCAGCGCGGCGTGTACGGCTCCCACTCAGCCGTGGTCCCCGACGGAGGGTAACCCTCGCCGGTGGACTCGTACTCCGAGTCCGTGGGTGGCTCCTCACCTGAAAAACACTTAAGCAGCAACCGTGAGCACAAAGGCTCAGCAAGGCTTAACCGACTCACCTAAGCATGAAACTCTACATGAGGTGTACAATGGACATAGGATAGTAACATTTCAGCAAAACGACACGCCTACAAGTTCATCCTTAGTTCATCTTTTAGCAACAAGTTAACAGTTCATGAAATCTGAAATTTAGTAAGCAGTATTTGGTGGCACACATGTAGCAATACAATTATATCAATCAGCATCATTGAATCAACATATTTCATCCATTAGTCTACGTTACGACGCAGTGAACAAGCAGTACTCGTCACCGCGAGGGACGGCGAATCGACTCGATATACACCTGCAGGGAAACCCAAAGAGCACGTCACGTACGCCCACCCGTGGAGCTGCACAGCACGCTCACTCGATGTCGTACGGGACAATCTTTCACCCAACAGCCCAAACGTCGAACCGGTCGCACCGAAACGAGCAGGAGGTTCCCCACACGGAGCATCTCTCTATGCCCGTTGGCAGATTTCCACCTTGCTGCCCTCAACCTACACCTATAAATCGGTGTGCTATGCCTCGACACCCGGAGGTTTAGGCTACATCGGTTTATCGGGGCCCATATATCCGATATGCCTTCGGTACGTTCAATACTTGTTCAGCAGGGCCGCACACGGATCGGTCCTCAATCGACACGGACAGGGCTGCGCACACAAGACTTCCTCTTGCTGCGCCCTAGCCCCTGCCTAGTCTCATTTTCATTACTATAGTGATCTCACATCACTCAACCGAACCCGTGTGTCCCAAGGCTATCTCGCGAGTAGATTCCAACTACTCGACTTGTACCGAAGTCCTATGACTCATTAAGCATAGCCTGTCTACTCGAGGTCCTTGACACTACCCTCACTCTTTTAGGAACCTTTGGTTATGCAAGTGGGGTTTCATTCATTCTATACCTAATGCACATACATACTTCATATGACGCATGTAAACAAAGTAAAGCTTTTAAAAAAGGTTAATGCAAACCGGGGCTTGCCTTGTTGCTGCTGGTCAGGAGTTAGTTCTTCGTCCGGAAGGAGGAAGTCCAGCACTTCCGGAGTCTCTTCTTCAACGGCTACACGTTAATGAAATACTACATGTTAATTTAGATGCAAATGTGAGTTTTAGAGTAAGACTTCTACTATTAGTTCTAATAACCAGCCTCTAACACCTGGAACTTTGTTTAAGAATTTCTTGAGTTCATGCTACGACCGCCGATTGTTCTTGTGACCACACGCCGATATCTTTTTCGAAACAAACAAAAAGGGTCATTGAAATGGGTGAAGTTCCATTTACTATGGATTTTTCCATTCTCCTCTTGAAGCACACAAGCGGGAGCCTTTCTTTCTCATTAGCAACACTGATCCTAGTACATTCGTAATGTTAAGGCTATAAGCATTCCCATGGCTATTGGGAACGAATCAAATCAGATGGTTCTATTTCTCAACCTTTCTGAGTTGCTCCCCTTGAACCATGAGTCATCCAAGTAAGACTGTCTCCATCATCCCGAGCAAAGTAGAGAGTGGAGTAAAACTGGGTAATTACTTCATTGTTCTAGTCATACTCAAAGGATAGCAGGTCCGTCAGACTGTGCCTCTCTAACGCCTCCACCATCTCACGAAAGGCAGGATACCTCTTCGACTTCAGATATTCAACATTTAGCCATTGACTCTCTACTACAGGGTTCTTCATCTTCGTGTACACATGCTCGTAGTAGTCTGCATGGAAGTTGCTCCAGAACCTTGGATCAAAGCATTGCTTAGGTCGGTCATACACTTGAATCTTCCAGAAATTATCAGCTAGCTCACTCCCTTTTCCAGTGAAATCCTCACTTGAAGGCTGCCTGTTGCGGTGAATAGGGTTTTTCATCTTCAAGGGCCCAAGGGGACCACTAGCAAGTCCCTTCCCTTTATTGAGAATTCTTTTTGGCCCTGACGAGCCCTCAGCAGCATCTTTCCTTAGAGGCCTTTTGCCAATGACTTTCCTCTTCTTAGGTTGATTGTCGTCGGAGGGTGGAGAGTGGACATTGACATCATGTCTCTTCTTCATAACTCTCTCCTTGGTCCTCCTCACTTTCTCGCGTTGAACGTCTTCATCAATGTGAAAGGAGCTGTCATCTGAGCCTGAAGACATGATGCCTGATAAGGAGTTCAAGGATTAGATGCACATGGACTCATTATCAACTTCAAACGGAAACGTAGGGGTTCAACTGTCAGAGACCGGACTTGTCCGGTTTCAGAGTGCGGGCTTGTCTGGTGGACCGGACTTGTCCGCCTCTGTGCGTCGGACTAGTCTGGCCTGGCATAAGAACCCTAATGTTTCATTTGAATCAAATCTCCTATCTAAGGGCACAAGGGTAGGAACATGGTAGGAATACATCTATTGAGGCAATGTACATCCTTTTGAAATCAAAGAAAACTAGCTAGAACTAGAAAAGTTGAGATTTTGGTTTAAAGGGGGAAATTAAATTTACCAAGATTTGAAGATTCGTGTCGAAGAAGTGGAAATCAGTCCGGATGAGTCCGGAGGAGGGAGACCACTCGTCAAGGGGAGTCTTTTTCACGGAGAAAACCTCGATTTTGTGGGTTCAACCCGAAAATCACTTTGGGGGCTAGGGTTTGGAAGAGGAGAGGGAGAGCAAGTCTAATGAGGGGTGAGGGAGAGGTCTGGGCCGGCCAAGTGCTTCTATATGCGACTGACCGGACTAGTCCGGTCATGGTAGCGGACTAGTCCGGTGCCCCTGAATTAACCTAGCTGTGGTCTGTCTGGACTAGTCCGGTTGACAACCAGACAAGTCCGGTTCCAGCA
The DNA here is from genome assembly GCA_030760725.1 of Neostapfia colusana. Classification (NCBI taxonomy): domain Eukaryota; kingdom Viridiplantae; phylum Streptophyta; class Magnoliopsida; order Poales; family Poaceae; genus Neostapfia; species Neostapfia colusana. Next base: position 59,289,621 of record JASWHV010000005.1, on the reverse strand, counting down.
GACTTGATGCAGATAATAGAGTTTAGAGGTGATCCAAGGACACTAATTTTGCAAATAGTCTTGGTGATTACGACCAGTAGGCAATCAGCAATCAAACAATGGTCATAATCCTCAAGATTTCTTCATAAAAATAGTTTTCTGAGTAGAAAAGAAGAGGAGGAGCATTTTTAACAATACAGAGGAACATTTTGAGTTGCAACCAGGTATGCAATGTTTCAAGCCACATTTCGAGAGTCAAGAATGTTCAGCTCATTTCTTAGTTCACAAAACCTTTTCTCATCTAATGGTTTGGTAAAAATATCTGCAAGTTGTTTTTCAGTCCTAACATGTGAAATAGCAATGTCACCTTTTAATGAGTGATCTCTAAGAAAGTGATGACGGATGTCTATGTGCTTAGTTCTTGAGTGCTCTACAGGGTTGTGTGCAATTTTTATAGCACTTTCATTATCGCATAGAAGCGGGATATGACTTAGATTGTAGCCGTAGTCCCTAAGAGTTTGTCGCATCCGAAGTAGTTGCGCACAGCAACTACCGGCTGCAACATACTCCACTTCCACTGTGGAAAGAGCAATGGAGTTTTGCTTTTTGGATGACCAAGAAACTAGGGACCTACCAAGAAATTGACAAGTCCCTGACGTGCTCTTTCTATCGACTTTGCATCCTACATAGTCGGCGTCGGAATACCCTATCAAGTTAAACTTGGATCCTTTGGGATACCAAAGGCCCAAGTTGGGTGTGTGCACAAGGTACCTTAGGATTCTTTTCACAGCAATTAAGTGACACTCTTTAGGTGCGGCTTGAAACCTTGCACATATGCAAAAACTGAGCATAATATCTGGCCTAGATGCACATAAATAAAGTAAGGAGCCAATCATGGACCGATATACCTTTTGGTCCACATTTGGACCGTCTTCATTGAGGTCGAGATGTCCGTTGATGGCCATGGGTGTCTTGATGGGCTTGGCTTTGTCCATATTGAATTTCTTGAGAATGTCTTGTGTATATTTAGTTTGTCTTATAAATGTACCCTCTCTCAGTTGCTTCACTTGAAATCCCAAGAAGAACTTCAATTCACCCATCATTGACATCTCGAACCTGTCTGTCATTATTTTGCTAAATTCTTCACAGAAGGACTTGTTAGTGGATCCAAAGATAATGTCATCAACATAAATTTGACATACGAATAAATGATCATCAAAATGTTTAGTAAAGAGTGTATAGTCAGCTTTACCAATTTTGAATCCATTTTGAGTCAGAAAGTCTCTAAGACACTCATACCAGGCTCGAGGAGCCTGTTTGAGGCCATAGAGAGCCTTACGCAGTTTATAGACGTGGTTGGGATACTCCTGATCTTCGAACCCCAGTGGCTGCTCCACATAGACTTCCTCCTTTATCGGACCATTGAGGAAGGCACTCTTGACGTCCATTTGATACAACTTAAAATTATGGTGAGTAGCATATGCCAATAAAATGCGAATGGACTCAAGTCTAGCTACAGGAGCGAAAGTTTCATCGAAGTCCAAACCTTCCACCTGAGAATAACCTTTGTCCACCAACCTCGCTTTATTTCTTGTCACTACTCCATGTTCATCTTGCTTGTTCCGAAAGACCCATTTGGTTCCAACGATGTTCGCCCTTGGTCTTTCCACCAGCTCCCATACTTCATTTCTTTTGAAGTTGTTCAGCTCCTCTTGCATTGCAATCACCCAGTCTGGATCCCTTAAGGCTTCTTCTACCCTGTATGGCTCCAGAAAAGACACAAAAGAATAGTGTTCACAAAAATTTGCAATTTGAGATCTAGTAGTTACTCCCTTAGCAGTATCTCCAATGATATTGTTGACATGATGGTCTCTTTGCACACACTGATGTACTCTTGGATGTAGAATTTGTATAGTTGCTTGTTCTTCATTGTCTTCATGTGTCATGTCTCCCCCTAGATCATTGCTTCCATGATCATCTTGATCTTCTTGACCTTCCTCAACCTGATCTTGTGTAGGAGCTCCCCCTTGATCATTGCTTCCTTGTTGAAGTTCGTCTTGTGTTTCCTCTCGTGGTAGGATATCACCAAGTGCCATTTTCTTCAGCGCTTCACATGGAGCTTCCTCCTTATCTAGCATAAACTTATCGACTTGCTCCACTTGTGAGCCGTTAGTTTCATCGAACGCTACGTCACGTGCTACTTCAACAAGGCCGGACACCTTGTTGAAGACACGATAGGCGTAGGCATTCGATTCATATCCGAGCAAGAATCCTTCATCGGACTTCGAAGCGAACTTCGAGGCCCTTGGTTTCTTGTTCAGGATAAAACATTTGCAACCAAAAACTTTGAAATAAGAAACATTAGGCTTTTTACCCGTGAGAAGCTCATATGGAGTTTTCTTCAGTAGTCGATGAAGGTACAACCGATTTGTGGCATGACAAGCGGTGTTCACCGCTTCTGCCCAAAATCGGTCTGACGTCTTGTATTCATCCAACATTGTTCTCGCCATTTCGATCAATGTTGTGTTCTTCCTTTCGGCCACCCCGTTCTGTTGAGGAGAGTAGGGTGCCGAGAATTCATGCTTTATACCTTCTTCATTGAGATATTCTTCAACTTGGGTGTTCTTGAATTCTGTCCCATTGTCACTTCTGATATTCTTTACGGTTGATGAGAATTCATTCTGAGCTCGTTTCAAGAACTTCTTGAGGATTCCCTGAGTTTCTAATTTATCATACAAGAAAAATACCCAGGTAAATCTTGAAAAATCATCAACAATTACTAAACCGTATTTGTTACCGCCGATGCTGATGTACGCAATTGGACCAAAGAGATCCATGTGGAGAAGTTCCAGCGGTCTAGTGGTGGTCATCACATTCTTGGTGGGGTGTGGTGCTCCAACCTGTTTTCCTGCTTGACAAGCGCTGCACGACCTGTCTTTTTCAAAAACCACATCCTTAAGACCACGGATGTGACCACCTTTTAGAAGTTTCTGCAGATTTCTCATTCCAACATGGGCTAGCCGTCTATGCCACAGCCATCCCATGTTGGTCTTTGCAACCAAGAAAGTGTTGAGTTCGGCTTTATCTTTGTTGAAGTCAACAAGATAAAGCTTTCCCTTCAACAATCCCTTGAATGCAATCGAGCCATCGCTTCTTCTAAAGACGGTCACACCCTCATTAGTGAATAAACAGTTGTAACCTTTGTCGCATAGTTGAGATATTGATAAAAGATTATAATCTAGAGAGTCTACGTGTAAAACATTAGATAAGGTGTGTTGAGAGGATATTTCAATGTTACCACTACCAAGTACCTTTCCTTGGCTGTTGTCTCCAAAGTATATACCTTCACTTGGATCCTTGTTGCACTCGTATTCCACAAACATACCTCTCTCTCCGGTCATATGATTTGTGCATCCGCTATCTAGCACCCACTTAGATCCGCCGGAGGAGTAAGCCTGCAAAATAGAATTATTTCTAGGTTTTAGGTACCCAAGCTTGCTTGGGTCCTCTCAGGTTAGTCACAAGAGTCTTGGGCACCCACACACAAGTTTTTAAGTTCTTGTGGCGTGGCCCTGTATATTTAGCAATGACTTTTCCATACTTGTTTTTCATGAGAACATAAGAAGCATCAAACGTATGGAACAGTGTTTGTAGCTCAGATTCATGGGATTTTTCTTTAACAAAAATGATTCTATTCTTAGCATGATTAGAAGTAGACATGTGTTTGTTCCTGTCAAAGCCAAGACCATCTTTGACATTGGGAGGTCTAGTGATCATATATGCACTTCGTGCATATTTGATCTTCTCCTTATAAAAGATGCCGTTTTGAGAAGAATGCATGTCATGAGAGGTTGAAGCATTAGAAATTACATTCTTCTTACTAGAGAAAGTGCAGGTTCTTATTGTTTTCGAGCTCATGTCTTTGGAGGAATAGCTCTTGGAGGAAGAGGAGTCACTTTGTTTGAGCGACTCAACTTGAACCTCAAGGATTTTGTTAACTTTTGACAAGTTAGCAAGTTCTTCCTTGATTGCAATGTGTGAGTCCTCTAACTTTGAGTAAGTTTCCTTACTCAAGGCTAGCTCTAACTCAAGTGACTCATTCTTCTCTCTTTCAAGCTCAAGAAGCTTTTGAACTTCTTGATATCTCTTCCTCTCACGGATGAGCATATCTTCTTGTCGGTTGACAAGTTCCTCCTTTTCAAAGATTTCGTTTGACAACATTTCCATTTTCTTTAAAGCAATTTTACTTAGCCCTCTAAACAATTCTTCATTATCACTAGAGCTATCAAAGTCATCAATGGAGGAATTTAGCACAGGAGGAGTAAGTCGAACCTTTTTCTTGCCTTCCTTAGCCATAAGACAAGTGTGGTTGTTCATGTCCCGTCCTCCCATGTTCGGAAAGAGTGTGGCTCTCATAGTTGGTTTCTTGACTTCGATAGTGGCCATCTCTTCTTCTTCATCGGAGGAGGACTCGTCGTTTGAGTCCCACTCCTTCCCAATGGGAGCTTGATGGGCTTGTCTTCTTTTTCTGAAATTTTTCTTTTCTTGAGATCTTGTTTCATTCTTCTTTTTGTTTTCTTCATAAGTACAGTCCACCATGAAGTGACCATACTCTCCGCAGTTGTAGCAAGTGCGTCGAGGCTTGGATTTTCCTTTATCCTTGCTTTTGCCTTCATGTGAATTGTTGCCGTGTCTTCTCTTCATCATGCGTTTGAACTTTTTGATGAAGAGTACCATTTCTTCGTCATCAAGATCGGTGCTCTCGTCGCTTGTATCTCCATCGTCTTGGTCTTCACGAGTTTCTTTGAGTTTGGGTCTGCACGTTGCTTTGAGAGCAACTTCTTTCTTTTTAGAAGAGGTGAGCTCGGCTAAGTCTTTGACGTATTGAACCTCTTTCTCCATCATTTCATGATTTATGATCTTTCCCAATAACTCATCGGGAGTCATTTTGTAAAACCCGGGGCTTTCTCTAATCATTGAGCAAAGTGTGACGTTTCTTGGCATGAAGGCTCTTATCATCCTTTTGACCACCTCGTGATCAGTCCATTTCTTACTTCCATAGGCACGAATTTTGTTGATGAGTGCCTTCATCCAATTGTACATGTCTTGAGGTGATTCGCCTTCCTCAATAGCAAATCTCCCCAATTCTCCTTCTAGCATCTCAATTTTGGCTTCACGTACAGACCTATTTCCTTCATGAGCAGTTTTGAGTGTATCCCAGATTTCTTTTGCACTTTCTAGTCCATTGATCTTGGTGAATTCCTCTCTGCTCAGTGACGATGTGATTACTGCAATGGCTTGTGCATTCCTGTGAATCTCTTGTTCTTGTTCCGGAGTGAGTTCTTCATCCGTGTCTGGGATATCTATTCCTGTGCAGACAATATGCCAAAGGCTGGGGTTCAAGGATATTAGATGCATTTTCATGTTGTACTTCCACATGGTGTAGTCACTTCTGTCAAACTGAGGGGGCCTTCCCATGGGAATAGAGAGATAATGATTATTTGAATTGAGACGGTTGTAGTTGTAAGGATACCGGGAGTAGTCGTGATGACCACTCCCCATAGTCTTTTCTTCCTCTTTTCCCTTTTGTCCCATTAATTTCTTTCTCAGTAATGCCTTTAGCTGTCTCACTTCATCATCGTCATGTGGACTTTCTTTCAGCACATCGAAGGCTTTGGCTTCTTGCTCCTCATCGTTGTTGTTCGTCTTCGGGATATCGTTGTTCTTCTCAGAGGCCATTGATCTCTCCGAGATGTGAGTCTCGTTGGTGGAGAACTTGGCTCTGATACCAATTGAATGTGGCCTAGAGGGGGGTGAATAGGCCTTTAAAAGATTCCTGCACACTTAATAAAATTATCAGAAACTTGATTGACCGGACTAGTCCGGTTGTGTGTGCGGACTAGTCCGGTGTGCTGAATTATGTGAGTTAATTAAGTGTGTTTCAAAAATTTAATCTTTCAGCAGCGGAATGAGAACAACAGTTTTTATAAATTAATTTATTGTATGGATGCACGTGCAAACTTATAAGTAACTCAAATAATGACTAGCAAACTAGTGATCTAATGTATCAAAATGTAAAATAAATGAGAGACAAAAGACACAAATTTTTACCGAGGTTCAATCTCACCAAGAGATCTACGTCCTCGTTGAGGAAGCTCACACAGAGCCGGGTTCCCAACCCTTTCCCTCTTCAAGTCACCACACAGGCCGACTTGACTTCACTATCAAGTGTAATCACCGTGTTTTTGGGGCAACCTCACACGTTGAGGGCTCCCACAAGAATTACAATGAGAAGTTGATCAAATACACTCAAAAAGATTACAATGCAGAATATGAGTGTAGAGAGATCAAACCCCAAGAGCTCACAACGAAGGAACGAGGATCTCCCAATCCCAAATCCAAGTATTTGATTGATCTTCACCTTTTTGCACCTTAGATGTATGGGGAGACTGTTTTTGGGCTCTTGGGACAGGTGGCGGCGCTAGGGTTTTAGTTTTTGACAGTATGAGTCGTGTCTCAATTTAGAAACAACGAAGGACCTCTTTTTATAGGGTTTCCAAAGAAGTTACCGTTGTTAAACCTACTACCGGACTAGTCTGGTATATGATCGGACTTGTCCGGTCTACTTCCAGTGGGTTAACCGGACTAGTCCGGTCCACAAACCGGACTTGTCCGGTGCTATGTGAAATGGGGTTCCAGAAACTTCAGCGGACTAGTCCTGTCGCTTGAATGGACTAGTCCGCAGTCCTCTAAAGATGACAACAGAGACATGACCGGACTTGTCCGGTTGAGTTCCAGTAAGCTGACCGGACTAGTCTGATCCATGGACGTCCGGTGTTAAGTGAATTTTAGTTGATTATTAGCCCTTACCCTTACGCAAAGTCATGAGCTCTTGGGATGTGTCTCTCACGCACAACCTATACATTTATATCTACTTTGCTCTTCTAAATTCCACTAAAGTCTTCCTTTTCGGGCACCACTCTATTTTTCACCTTTTTGTGTGTGCCGAGCCAGTTCACTTTGTTTATCCTGCAATCATCTTAATAGTTTCATTAGGATCTCATATGTTCGTCATCAATTAGCCAAAACCCACAAGGAATGTCCTAGATGCACTTACACAATCAAGAACAAGTACCCTCTGCCCCGTATAGAAGACCTATTCGACCAAATGAAAGGAGCCCGAGTGTTCTCCAAGATTGATCTTCGGTCGGTACTTCCAGCTGAAGTTTAATCCCTCTGATATACCCAAGACTCCCTTTCAAACACGGTATGGTTCGTATGAATATACCATCATGTCTTTTGGGTTAACAAATGCACCCGCATACTTCATGTACCTTATGAACAAGGTTTTCATGGAGTACATGGATAAGTTCGTTGTGGTTTTCATCGACGACATTATGGTGTATTCAAAAAGTGAGGGGGAACATGAAGAACATTTGAGATTGACCTTGCAGAAAATGCGCGAGCATCAATTGTATGCCAAGCTTAACAAGTGTCAATTTTGGCTAAAGGAGATATCATTCCTAGGCCACATTATCTCCAAGGAAGGGGTATCGGTTGATCCCGGAAAAGTGGGAGATGTTCTGAAGTGGAACCAACCGCAAAGCGTGAAGGACATTCGGAGTTTTCTTGGGATGGCTGGATACTACCGAAGGTTCATCAAGGACTTCTCTAAGATAACAAATCCTATGACAGAGTTGCTAACGAAGGGAAAAGCCTTCCAATGGACACCAGCATGCCAAGAAAGTTTTGAGGAGCTCAAGGAAAGGCTAACCACAGCGCCGGTTTTGGTATTACCGGACGTGAGCAAGAGCTTTGACATATATTGTGACGCATCCAGACAAGGGCTCAGATGTGTGCTCATGCAAGAAGGACAAGTGGTAGCCTATGCCTCACGACAATTAAAGAAGCACGAGCTTAATTATCCTACACATGATTTGGAGCTAGCAGCAGTAGTGCATGCATTGAAGATTTGGAGACATTATATCCTTGGTCATCGATGTGAGATCTATACGGATCATAAAAGCCTCAAGTACATATTCACACAAATGGACTTGAATTTGAGGCAACGTCAGTGGTTGGAACTCATCAAGGATTATGATGTTGGAATCAACTACCACCCTGGAAGGGCCAATGTAGTAGCTGATGCATTGAGCCGGAAGGGAGCATGTCACCTACTCACGGTTCGGGAGCTACCACCCGAACTATGCAAGGAGTTCGAACGGTTACACCTCGGATTCTTGAACAAGATGGAAGTGATGGAACTCCACTCTTCATTGGAGCAAGAGATAAGAGATGGCCAAACAACGGATGAGGAGATCAAGGAGATCAAGGAAAGGATCCGACAAGGAATAGAGAAAGATTTCAAAGAAGATGAGAAGGGTACGCTTTGGCTAGGAAAAAGGATTTGTGTGCCCAACGTGAAGCACATCCGCGACATGATATTAAAAGAGGCACATGATTCACCCTATTCCATACATCCCGGAATCACTAAAATGTACAAGGACTTGAAGACTTGTTATTGGTGGGATGGTATGAAAAGGGACATAGTCGAATACGTTGCCCTATGCGACACATGCCAACGGGTGAAGGCCGAACATCAAAGACCCACTGGATTGTTGCAACCCTTGAAGGTACCCGAGTGGAATTGGGAGGACATCAGTATGGATTTCATCGTCGGATTGCCACGTACTCAGTCGGGTTATGACTCCATCTGGGTTATCATGGACCGATTGACGAAAATAGCCCATTTCTCCCTATAACGTTGCACAATTAGCCGAGTTGTACATGGAGCAGATCGTGTGCCGTCATGGAGTCCCGAGGAGGATAGTCTCAGATCGAGGTTCTCAATTTACCTCTAGGTTTTCGAGGAAGCAGCAGAAAGCTATGGGTACACGACTGGATTTTAGCTCCGCCTATCACCCACAAACCGATGGACAAACCGAAAGGACAAACAAAATTTTGGAGGACATGTTGAGAGCTTGCGCCTTGAAACATGGGCGTAGTTGGGATAGGAGTTTACCATACGCTGAATTCTCCTATAACAACAGCTATCAAGCTAGCTTGAAAATGTCGCCTTTCGAAGCATTGTACGGTAGACGGTGTAGAACACCGCTGTTTTGGAACGAGACCAGAGAGAACCAGGTGTTTGGACCCGAAGTGCTAGAAGAAGCTGTAAAGCAAGTCCAAACGATACGGAAGAACTTAAAGGCTGCTCAGTCACGACAGAAAGGCTATGCGGACAATAGGCGCAGGAAGTTGACTTTCGAAGTAGGAGACTTCGTATACCTTAAGGTATCGCCTATTCGTGGCCAACAACGTTTCAACGTCAAAGGCAAGCTAGCACCTCGCTACATCGGACCATTTAAGATTTTTGACAAGCGAGGAGAAGTAGCCTATCAACTAGAGCTCCCAACATATCTCTCCGACGTACATGACGTGTTTCATGTATCCCAGCTCAAGAAGTGGTTGAGAGTACCAGAGGAGCAAGTACCAATGGAAGAGCTTGAACTTCAAGAGGACCTGACTTATTGTAACACCCCAAAACCTACTAAAGAGGGGAATTTAAAAAATTTTTGGACGTAATGCATGTGATAAAGCAATTCAAATTCAAACTGGAATTTAAATTCAAATCAAAACAGAAAAAGAAAAGGAAAAAGAAAAAGAAAACCCAAACCGGCCAGTGGGCCGAAACCCGCCAGCCGGCCCAATACCCCCGTGCCAACCCGAACCCGCGCCCCCCCTCTCTCCCTCTCACTGACACGCAGGGCCCGCGTGTCATCCCTCTCCTCCCGCGCGCCCCAACCGACCCCGGCTCTCTCGCACCCAAATCAAAACCGACCTCCGGAAACCCGCACCCCCAGCCCGATCTTCGGCCCCGGACGCTGCTACTTATCCAAACCGATCCTCCGCCACCTCTCCTCGTGCAATTCACGCAAGGAAACTCGCGGAATTCCCCAGCCACTGAACTTTTCTCTCCAGTGAGAACCGAAGCTTCTATCACCGTTTTCTTTCGATCCTTGCTCGGACTTCCTGATCTAACGCGCTGATCATGTTCCACCGCCTCCGGGGAGTTACGCAGGTGAAGAAAACCCGGTGTTTTGCGCTCTAGACGCAGCTCCGGCGAGCACCGCCATGTTTTCATCTTGGACCTCGCCGCCGACCACCTTCCAGGGCCTCCGAGCTCAAGAAAAACCCCGAGGCGAGATCCCCGACCTCCCCTCTACCGTTCCATGCCAAGAAATCCAAGTTTTAGGTAGTATAGATGAAAACCCGAAGATCTCCGGCGAGATCGCCGCCCCCCCCCCCCCCCGCCGCGCGCCGCCGGGCAGTGCCGCCCGCGCACGGCCAAGGCGACGTGGCCCCCTAAGGCCCGTCCATTTTAAATCGTGCGGTTCCTATTAGATCTAACCCGTACCGCTTCGCGTTATAATCTCAGCCGTCTGTTTTAAATCGGATGGTCCACGTCGGCCCCGCATTATAAAGGCCGGGATTCTTACGCGCTACCCCCTGGGGATCTCGGAAAACACGAGCTAGCCCCGGAAACTTCTGATCTAGCCCCTGGACTTTCAGAAATTCATGTAAATTCATTTAAAAATCAGTTTTAGCCCCTGGACATAATAAAAATTAGGAAAACCCCTCTGTTATGTGTAGTTAGACCCCTGGAAATTTAGGAAATAGTAAATTAAACCCTGCAGTAGGGTGGAATTACCTTTTTGACCCTATAGGATATTAAATTCAGAAATTTGAATATGTGACTAGGATTTAAATTTAAAAGGTAAGGCAAACACATGTGCAAATTCAAGTTTAAACTGTCTAGCACTTGGAAAACTTTAGAATGAGTTAGAAATAGATTTTTAGGCTGAAATGAAATCTACCTAAGTGTTGCTCACTTTCATTTTCTCTAGAGACACATTTTAGTCTAGGAAATAATTCTAAAAACTAGTAAAAAAATTTAAATTGTTTCACATCAGAGAGGAAGTTCAAAAATATATTATTGAACATTTTATATCAGAACCTATTCTGTTTAGATGATATGTCTTACTATTTTAATAGTAAAGTTCACTTTTAGGCATAGAAAATAAATCTGAAAATATAGGAAAATAGGTATGCATAATAAGAAAATGATAAATGAGGTCTCCAAACTCAAAAACTTCACATTAAGATTTTGTAGAAGATCTGAAAACCTATCTAAAGTAGGAAATTATTTTTCATACACACTTGTGGCTAAGAAGTGTAATAATTAAATATAGAGAATTTGTTCAAATTGGAAATTCATATATAGTGTGCAAATAGAAATCTAAATACAGAAGTTAGAAATAATATATATATGTTTATAAGTGCATGTAGGCCAAAAATCAACACATCTAGGGTAACCACAACACCTAGAAATGTGAATGACTTCCATATGTATGTATGTGTGTTTTGCATGAAGTGAAAGTGTGGACTATAGCTTACGGATTGTTGGTTTCTTTTGCTATGTGTATTGGCATGAGTAGAACCTGCCCCAGAGCAAGTTCTCCCCTTCCAAGACCAAGACTTTCCATTCCCAGAGCAGCAGGAAGAAGGAAAGTGTCCATGACCACTTTGATCCTATACTAGGATGTGTAGTTAAAATTTAATTGCATTGTCAATTTGAAATATGATACCCAAGCTAGGAAGTTTCCCTAGATTTTCATTATCTTATTTCCTTGTAGTTTGGGTTGGGATTTATTTCATTATATCATTTATTTACATACTTATGCTTAGCCATGCTTAGAATGGGATAAGTGGGATATGAGATCATCAACTTGTTTACCTTACTCTTGCAAGAGACATTATGAGTTATGTAGAGGTAGGGATCGAGGCAAGTTGGATGATTTGGTTGGTGCTGTGTGCACGAGACTTGGGTTTGTGTTTAGTACTTGCCTGGATCCTAAGGACCGGTTCATGGAGCATGTAACCTGGCTTTACCGTGCCAACCACATGCTGAGATGGGGCAGCTTGGCCAATTAATTAGGTGTATCCCCGGCGTAGTATGGGTATGTTGGATGGTGCGGGGAATAGGTGTCAGCTGGACTACCATATGAACCGCAAGGCTCAAGAGGGGGCCACTGCAGCGGGGTTGGAGCCTCTTGTATGCTGTTAGGGGTGAAACCTCAGTGGGCCCACGCTCGTCGGGAATCCCTTTGTAAAGGCCTCGTAGTGATCTCCTGGCTACACACCTGGGAAGTGTGAATGTGGTTCGCGGCCACTGGCATAATGGAGGTTCTTTTAGTCCACCCAGCAACGGGGGATGAAATCACTACATGTGGGTACAGTGGTGCAAACTCTGCAGAGTCAAAACTGTCATGATAGCCGTGCTCGCGGTCAAGAGCGGCTTGGACTTATTCATGATTAGAGGATGATGGATTGGGAAGTTGAGGATGTTAAGCGGGAAGCTTAACATTTGAGTTGAGACTATGTGTACTTGATATTGATGATGGGTTGAGGGATTGGGACCATTTCACCTGTGTAGTAATGTAGGTGCTTAATAAGCTAAGGTGATAGGTATTAATTGCGTAGTGCTTTAACCATGAGTTCAACCTCTCCTTGCTCTAGCCATGCATGACATAACCTTCCCACACTTGCTGAGTACCCACGGTACTCAAACTTGCTTTTCTGTTGGTTTATATTGCTGCTCAGGTCAAGAGAATGATGTGGTGTTTAATGACCAAGACTTTGGTCCCGAGGAAGCATTCTAGGTTCACGGAGTCCCCCTGGTAACGCCTGTGACGGAGCCCACGAGATTTAAATTCCGCTGCTGTTTTATTTACATGTTATGAACATTTTATCGTCCATCGAGACGTAAGCTATGTAAGACTTATTTATATTCGAACACTTGGCTTGTAATAAATGATGCTTCACTATTTGTCATCACACTTATGAGAGAATGATCCTGGCATACATGTGATATTCACTCGGTTGTTCTTTGGGGACAAACCGGGTGTGACAGAAGATGGTTTATCATGGGTTTCTCCAAGATTTCGAGACCCCTCACCAAATTGTTAGAGAAGGGAATCACATTCACATGGACACCGCAGTGCGAGACGAGTTTTCAAGAATTGAAGAAAAGATTGACAACAACCCCAGTGCTAGTTATGCCGGATATGCAGTAGAATTTTTCGGTGTACTGCGATGCATCTGGACACGGGTTGGGATGTGTTCTCATGCAAGACGGGCATGTCGTGGCCTACGCGTCCCGGCAGCTCCGAAAACACGAGAAGAACTATCCTACAAATGACCTAGAGCTAGCCGCAGTAGTACACGCATTGAAGATCTGGCGGCATTACTTGATGGGGAAAAGGACAGAGATATATACGGATCATAAGAGCTTAAAGTACATTTTCACGCAGCCAGATTGTAGGATCGAAGAGCACGTGAAAAGCTACCAGAGGGGGGGTGAATGGTAGATTAAAACTTTTCGCAGCGGAAACAACAAAAACCTCTCAGCAAAAAATCAATCAGTTAAAGAAACCGTGTGTGCTAGTGTTTTCAAACGTGTTCAACCGTGAAAAATCAAGTAGAGAGGTAGAGAATCAAGTCACGGATCTAATTCAACAAGAATCACTTGAAAACACGAAGTAAAACTTGAGATACGATCAAAACATTAAACGAAGATCAATCTGTTCTACCCGATATAAAACAGATCTGCAACGCTGCAAAGAAACTCGTGTATCTCAAACACTACAGATCTGAACCTCGTGAAAATTTCACAGATGATAGATAATTGAGTTTTGAAGACAACCCAAAAAGAATCACGTCAATCGGATCTGTAAAACTCGAATTATGAACGAAACACCCAAGCAACGTCGGTCTGTCCAGAAACTCGGCGAGAAAGACTTGACGAAAAACAAGTCGGACGGACAAGGCACAAAAGCTCCTCGAAACTATGAACTTTATTCAATAGAAACACAAGAGGAACAGCCCAATGTTCTCTCCCCATGAGAGCTCTGGCCTCCCTTGCTTTTATAGCCAGCCCTCAGGCTAAACAATCCAATCTAGGACTTCTACTCCTAATTGGACTCGTATCCTAACTTACCATAACTGCTCAGGACTCTCCTATTCGCAGATAGAAGCAATCGTGAGACTTTCAAACACCTTAGGAACGTCCTAAACATTCCTAAAACAACTCAACTTCGTGCCTAGCACGAAATCCTATCATAACCAACTCAAATCTTCCATATTTAAGCCATATCCGACTCAGCCTCAGCCTGAGTACGCAATCCAGCCGGTTGGACCTTTCCGACCAATTCTTTACGTCTACTTCTCTTCATCACGCCTTGGAACAATGTTGCCACGTCCATGCACTGCTTGCACATGTGCAAACACCTTCCAACGACGTACACGCAACCTTCATATGCACTGCCCTTGATCCAAACATGCTGCGCGACCTCCCGATACACTCAACCACAGCTCCTCCCGAACTTGGTTGTTGGAACCTCATCTCCTCCCTGAGACTAGTCCAAGGATCCCGTCACCAGCCATGTCTTGAACTCAAGCAACACCTGCACATGAATAAACAACCAATTCTTCCGAGCACAAGTCCTCGACTTGACTCACGTTAGTTCGAAAACCACAACACCTTACATGAGCACGTCACATAAGCATGTTACAAACCATATCAAATGATAACAGCCATAACCACCAAAACATACCAAAAACTTAGCAAATTAATACTAAGCAAACCTTCCCATAAAGAAAGCTTGAAACATTGCGAGTTAAAAGCAAAAACAAGACGCTGCAGTTCTACGAGTTGAACTTCACGGGAGCTCCCTAAAAACAAGCTCCGGACCTCACAGAAGCTCTCCAGACCTTGCAGGAGCTCTCCGGACCTTTCGTCGGACCTTGCCAACACTTGGCGGACCTAACAAAGAACTTGTCGGACCTTGCCACAGAAGAATGTTTTGGCAATATTCAAAACTTTGAATGTGAATGCTAACTTTTATCCTAATTGCTAATGTATTCAGCACACATAGGTCTCACAATCTCCACCTTGATGAATGCATTGGCAACACCAATTAAAATCCGAACATTGGCTTATGAAAAGTTTTGAAAAGCTTTGAAAACTCATTTCTCCCCCTTTATTAATTTCTCCCCATTTTTTAAAATCAGAGAAGGAAGAAAGTGTATAACATATGCAAAGTGTAAAAAAAATCTCTCCTTATACATATTTCTCCCCCTTTGACAATGTATTCAGCAAGGTTCAAAAGAGAAAATTTTAAATGTTATGAGCATATTATAACATATACATACAAAACAAAGCTCATCCAAGTCATACTATCAGGTTACTTACACTATCACATCAATGAGATACATAAAGTAGTGTAAGCCATGCTAGAGATCAAATGTATTTTTCAGTTTAAGCAAGTCATGATCTCCCTTACTCAACTATTTCAAAACCTGAAAATATGACACTTGTTGCTGCATTTTTATTATTCATAATCATTTAAGGCACAAAGTTGATCATATGATATTTGCAAGAGATTATATGCCGCATCAGCCTTATTCTAACCAACCAAGCCAAGCCTATGTCATTTGACAATCAGAAGCTTAAGGACATGGTTTTAGTCATACACAATTCCTTCCAAGTTCATATCTTAGTGCAATGATAAGCAATCTCAAAATAAGAAGTGCGATGCATGCATATTCTCTTGATCTTTTCTCAATTTTTTATTTGAAAACTCAACATGTGAGCTGATCACTTGATTAATTTTTTTATGATTAAAAACACTTGTGAGCACGCAACAAGTTCAAAACAGCAAGAAAGTTTTATCATGACCAGATTTAGTGTAAGTAATTATTCCAATTACTAGTCATGGCAAAAACTACAAAATGTATAACATGAGTAATGTAGTAAGAACTTTCAGCCTGTAAAAGGAATCACAAAGTTATATATGTATGAAATACTATGCTCATATTATTTTAGTTTCAGATTCACACATAGACTTTCAATGTTTCAAAAACTCCCCTCAATTTAAGCCATGAGGATGCATAACCCCTATTTCACTACGAATGAAACAAAAACGAGTGAAATCCAAAGGTTTTGTAAAAATATCAGCCAATTGTTGTTCGGTATCGACATGGTGAAGCACAATGTTTCCTTTTTCAACATTATCATGAAGAAAGTGATACCTAATGTGAATGTGCTTAGTTCTAGAGTGTTTCACGGGGTTTTTAGCAATACAAATTGCACTAGTGTTATCACAAAACAGTGGAACACTATCTAAATCAACCCCATAGTCCTTAAGTGTTTGAACAATCCAAAGAATTTGTGAGCAAGCGCTAGCCGCAGCTACATATTCAGATTTGGCCGTGGATTGTGCAACTAAACTTTGTTTTCTAGAGGACCAAGCAACAAGTGAATTACCAAGAAAATGACAAGCACCCGAAGTACTTTTCCTATCAATCCTACAACTCGCAAAATCAGCATCCGAAAAAGCTTTCAAAGAAACGGTTGAGGAAGAAGGAAGAAAAATGCCAAATTCTTGAGTTCCATTTAGGTACCTGAGAATCCTTTTGATGGCTTGGCGATGTGAAGCATGTGGAGAAGCTTGAAAACGTGCACAAAGACATACGCTGAATTGTATGTCCGGTCTTGACACCGTGAGATACAAAAGTGATCCAATCATACTTCTGTATTCTTTTTTATCGACCAGGTCACCATCTTCGTCAAGTTCAAGTGTTGTTGCTGTTCCCATTGGTGTCCGAAGAGGCTTGCATTTGTCCATGTTGAAGCGCTTAAGAAGGTCCTTTGTATACTTAGTTTGATGCACAAAAGTTCCTTCTTTTGTTTGCTTGATTTGCAGCCCTAAAAAGTATGTGAGTTCTCCCATCATACTCATCTCAAATTCTGAACTCATCATAGCTGAAAACTTGGACACGAGATCATGAGAAGCACAACCAAAGATAATATCATCCACATACACTTGAACGCTTAAGTACAAAAAGAGTTTTATCAACCTTGCCCATGGTAAACCCCTTTTCAAGTAAGAATGTTTTTAACCTATCATACCATGCTCTAGGGGCTTGTTTTAGACCGTACAAGGCTATGGACAGTTTGTAAACATGATTAGGAAAATTTGGATTTTCAAAACCCGGTGGCTGCTTAACATAAAACTCCTCCTCTATGTAGCCATTAAGAAAAGCACTTTTAACATCCATTTTATATAACTTGAAACCTTTAGATGCAGCAAATGCTAATAAAATTCTTATAGCTTCTAATCTAGCAACAGGAGCAAATGTTTCATCAAAATCTAGACCTTCAATTTGAGTGAAACCTTGAGCAACCAACCTAGCTTTATTCCTAACCACAACCCCATCCTCACTTTGCTTATTTTTAAATACCCATTTAGTTCCAATTAATGTGTGACCTTGAGGTGGAGGTACAAGTTTCCAAACATTATTTCTTTCAAAATTTTCTATCTCTTCTTGCATGGCATTAATCCAAGATTCATTAGTGAGTGCGTGTGATATATCCTTGGGTTCAAAAGAAGCAACAAAAGCAGAATGAGCATGAGAGTTTGGATCGCAAAACCTGGACCGAGTGACTCGTTCATGCAAGCTTCCAATGATTTATTGTGGAGGATGACTTTTCAGTACTCGGAGGGGAGTAGACACTTCACAAGCACCTTCTTCTTCATGTTCGGACCTTTGATTAGGAGAGCTTGTTGATTAAGGAAGGTCCGAACCAGCAGTAGTGACTGTTTGTGCTGGTTGTGGTGCAAAATCAGCAGCTTGATTGTTATTTACTTCCGAGTTTTCGGGCAGCAGCACCACTTCTTCATCTTCTTCAATAAAAATACTCTCCCCCTGCGGATATGGATCCGGACCTGCAATATCGGAGCTAGTACTTGGGCTAGCTTCATCAAAAGAAACCTCGCAAGTCTCCACAATTTTGTTAGTGTCAAGTAAAAGCACAAGGTAGCCTCTAGTATGAGATGGATAACCAAGAAACATGCCATCAACAGATCTAGCTTCAAATTTATCAAGATTACCATGTTTCTTAACAAAGCATTTGCAACCAAAAACCCTAAAGTGTGTAACACTAGGCCTATGTCCAAACCGGAGCTCATATGGGGTTTTTCCAAGCTTAGCACGCAAGAAAATACGATTTGAGACATAACAAGCGGATGCAATTGCATCAGTCCAAAATTTCCTAGGAGTTTGATATTCATCAAGCATAGTCCTAGCCATCTCAACTATGGTCCTGTTCTTTCTTTCTACGACATCATTTTGTTGTGGTACATAGGGTGAAGAGTATTGATGATCTATTCTATTTTCAGCACAAAAGTGATCAAAGGATTGGTTTTTAAATTCAGTTCCGTTATCACTTCTAATTGCTTTTAATGATCCTGGGTGATCAATAGATAATCTAAGAAATAAAGTTCTAAAATGACTAAAAGCTTCATTCTTAGATGCCATAAAATAAACCCAAGAATATCTGGAATAATCATCAACAATCACAAGCACATACCATTTACCTCCGAAAGATTGAACACGTGCCAGACCTACTGTGTCAAGATGCAAAAGTTGTCCCTGTTCAGCTGTCATGGTCATTGTGAGAGAAACATGTGAACCTGCAACAAACTTAGCATGTCTACAAGAAGAGCACACAATATCATTGTCCTTTTTAAGCTTCGGCAGCCCACGTATGCGATCGAGAGCACTAACACGAGTGAGATGATCAAAGCCTATGTGACCAAGTCTACGATGCCAAAAATATAGATCCTTTGTATCATTAGCAACTAGACACCGATGCTTAGAAGTTGACAAATCGAAATCAGCTTTAAAAACTCTTCCAAACCTAGACAAGTTAAATAAAAAATCACCTTTTGAATCTACAACCTTGCAGCAATTTTTAGCAAAGCTAACCTCTAGATTTTCATCTAGCAATTGTGAAACCGAAAGCAAGTTGTATTTCAAATTTTTAACAAGTGCCACATCTTTCAAAGTGTAGAGATTGTTTACTCTAACCGAATCTTTAGCAATTATGGGAGTAGAAGAGTTATCGGCGAAAGTAACATTTTCTACACGTGACACAAAAGAGAGGAGAACCATTCTTTGTTACCGGTCATGTGGCGTGAGCAACCTAAATCCACAATCCAAATGTTCTCCTTCCTCAAACGTGAAACCTACACAGCAGCACAATACGTCGATGACTCAATACTGGGGTTAGTTAAAAGACTTTTAGGAATCCAGTACTGAGTCACACGACGTCCAGCAGGAATAACACGCGAAAGCTGAGAAGGTACAGCAGGTTTATGAGCCAAATGTCGAAAATTTTGTTCCCAACTACTGACTTAGAAGATGTGTTATATGTAGCACAAAAAACAGTAGGTCCGGGAGCAAGTTTTTGACTCATCCCAGCAGGTTGCAAGCTCCGAACATTCGGTCTAGCAGATTTTGCTTGGTTGTTATGTGATCTAGCAAGTATTCTTTGTTTCTTATCGTGTTTAGCTAGTCTATAACAAAAATCCATGACATCACCATCTCTACCACAGTAGGTACAATGAAAAATAACTTTATTATCATGTCTAGATGAGCAAGCAACACGTTTATTAGAACCCGAATGGGACAGTACTCCTGCAGATTTGAAAATCACCTCTTTTTGTCTAGGAGCTGTTTGAATCAAACCGCTTCCTAATGACTTTACAACTTTAGGTGGGTGTGCCTTAGCATGAGCATGAGAATTAAAACCTAAACCAGTTTTATCATTACAAGACTTGGAAGAATTCAGCAGCAAGTTTAGGTTCTTATTTGCATTAGAAAACCGATCTAGTGTCCTATGCATGTCATCAAGTTTATTGGATAGATCAAAGCAGTTTTCACATGAAGTTTTTCCTTTTAGTTTGCAATTTGAACAATATTTAACTTCATGCACACGTAAAGCATTGTTCAAAATAGAAATCTCATTCATAGCATCATTTAGTTTCTTATTTAGATCATCCCATGAAGAACAATGCAAATCAATTGTAGAACAACAAGCATCTTTCAAATTTTTATCATTAAGTGCAGCAAGCTCTTTGTTCTTTTCAATTTCAAGTTCAAGTTTATCAAGTGTAGATGCGTGTGCACTTCTTAAAGAGGATAATTGTTCATAAATCAAATCACATGAGGAACAAGAATCATCACTAGGAATCAAAGTTTTTAAATGATTAATTTCAGATTCTAGTGATCCAATTTTAACAGCATTGTTCCTAAGTGTTTTATCCTTTTTCTTTAATATAACAGTGGCACGAGAAATAGCATCACACATTTCTTCGCAAGTGGGACATACCTCTTCATCATCGCTGTTGTGTTCTGCCTCCTCGGAGCTTGAACTTGACTTGCTCGCCATGCCGCACATATTTGCCATAGCTTCTTTATCTTCATCACTACCGGTGTCCACATCACTTGAGCCGAAATCTTGAAGTGCAGAGATCATACTATGCACTATGTTGCGCATTGATATATCTTTCTTCTTCTTATTCTTTGCAAACGATTTCTTCGGCCTTGTTTGCTTTTCTTCACGTGAAGTCGGACCTGAAAGGTTAGGGCACTCCGTACGAAAATGTCCTGTCTTACCACATTCAAAACATCGTTGAGGTCCAGAGCTTCCTCTCCTTCTAGTTCTCACATTTTGCAATGCTTTTGAGAACCGAGTAGAGATGAGTGCAAGCTCCTCCTCTGGAAACTCTTCAATCTGTTCAAGGGTTAGAGAGGACAGCAAAGAGAGTGCACCACTAGATGATGATTGACTAGAACTAGACATGTCACGTTGCGAAACAAATGCAATAGACTTGTTGGGGTTTTTACGTGAGATGATGTCAATTTCATGAGTTTTCAATTTAGAATAAAGCACGTCTAAAGTAAGAGAACTCATGACATTAGATTCACGAATAGATGTAACTTTCATCTCCCAAATTGACATATCTAATGCTCCTAACAATTGTCTAGCATTTTCAGCATCTGAAAAGTTAACATTGACACTACGCAAGTTGCTGAGAATTTTATTAAAGCGAGCAAAAAGGTCGTCAATTGACTCACCGGGTTGCATCTCAAAATGCATGTATTCTTTCTTGAACATATCTTGCCTTACCTCCTTGATCGTATTGGATCCTTCATGGTAGTCACAAAGAGCTTTCCAAACATCATATGCAGATCGGAGGTGAGCAACACGGTCGAAGTCGCTTTGAGTCAATCCTTGGATGATCAAGTTGCGAGCCTTGTTGTTGTTGTCAACATCTCTCATGTTCGCAGCCGTAACTTGATCGTTGGGTGGTACATCGAAGTTCCGGTAGACCTTTTCCCATATGGCGAAGCGTTGCGCCTGTATGTAGGCCTCCATCCGCGCCTTCCAAACCTGAAAATCGATGCCATTGAAAACACAAGGTTTTGCGGAGTACTTCTCCATGATGGTTAGTCAAAACACGTGCAAATCACAAAGATTAGAGCACCTTGGCTCTGATACCAATTGTAGGATCGAAGAGCACGTGAAAAGCAACCAGAGGGGGGGTGAATGGTAGATTAAAACTTTTCGCAGCGGAAACAACAAAAACCCCTCAGCAAAAAATCAATCGGTTAAAGAAACCGTGTGTGTAAGTGTTTTCAAACATGTTCAACCGTGACAAATCAAGTAGAGAGGTAGAGAATCAAGTCACGGATCTAATGCAACAAGAATCACTTGAAAACACGAAGTAAAACTTGAGATACGATCAAAACATTAAACGAAGATCAATCTGTTCTACCCGATATAAAACAGATCTGCAATGCTGCAAAGAAACTCGTGTATCTCAAAAACTACAGATTCGAAGCTCGTGAAAATTTCATAGATGATAGATAATTGAGTTGTGAAGAAAACCCAAAAAGAATCACGTCAATTGGATCTGTAAAATTCGAGTTATGAATGAAACACCGAAGCAACGTCGGTCTGTCCAGAAACTCGGCGAGAAAGACTTGACGAAAAACAAGTCGGACGAACAAGGCACAAAAGCTCCTCGAAACTATGAACTTTATTCAATAGAAACACAAGAGGAACAGCCCAAAGTTCTCTCCCCACGAGAGCTCTGGCCTCCCTTGCTTTTATAGCCGGCCCCCAGGCTAAACAATCCAATCTAGGACTCCTACTCCTAATTGGACTCGTATCCTAACTTACCATAACTGCTCAGGACTCTCCTATTCGCAGATAGAAGCAATCGTGAGACTTCCAAACACCTTAGGAACGTCCTAACATTCCTAAAACAACTCAACTTCGTGCCTAGCACGAAATCCTATCATAACCAACTCAAATCTTCCATATTTGAGCCATATCCATCTCAGTCTCAGCCTGAGTACGCAATCCAGCCGGTTGGACCTTTCCGACCAATTCTTTACGTCCACTTCTCTTCATCACGCCTTGGAACAATGTTGCCACGTCCATGCACTCCTTGCACACGTGCAAACACCTTCCAACGACGTATACGCAACCTTCATATGCACTGCCCTTGATCCAAACATGTTGCGCGACCTCCCGATCAACTCAACCACAGCTCCTCCCGAACTTGGTTGTTGGAACCTCATCTCCTCCCTGAGACTAGTCCAAGGATCCCGTCACCAGCCATGTCTTAAACTCAAGCAACACCTGCACATGAATAAACAACCAATTCTTCCGAGCACAAGTCCTCGACTTGACTCACGTTAGTTCGAAAACCACAACACCTTACATGAGCCCGTCACATAAGCATGTTACAAACCATATCAAATGATAACAGCCATAACCACCAAAACACACCAAAAACTTAGCAAATTAATACTAAGCAAACCTTCCCATAAAGCGAGTTTGAAACATTGCGAGTTAAAAGCAAAAACAAGACGCTGCAGTTCTACGAGTTGAACTTCACGGGAGCTCCCTAAAAACAAGCTCCGGACCTCACAGAAGCTCTCCAGACCTTGCAGGAGCTCTTCGGACCATGCGTCGGACCTTGCCAACACTTGGTGGACCTAACAAAGAACATGTCGGACCTTGCCACAGAAGAATGTTTTGGCAATATTCAAAACTTTGAATGTTAATGCTAACTTTTATCCTAATTGCCAATGTATTCAGCACACATAGGTCTCACACAGATCTCAACCTCAGACAAAGGAGATGGTTAGAGCTAATCAACGACTTTGATGTGGGCATCAACTATCATCCTGGGAAAGCGAACGTCGTGGCAGATGCTTTAAGCCGGAAGGTGCAGGTCAATAGGTTGAGCTTAAAGGACATGCCTACAGAATTGAAGAAAGAGGTTGTAAAACTCAATCTATGTCTGGTGAATAGTGGTGAGGCCATCGCCATGGAAGTGGACTCCACATTAGAGCAAGACATACGCAACGGTCAGAAGA
Organism: Neostapfia colusana; assembly: GCA_030760725.1. Taxonomy (NCBI): domain Eukaryota; kingdom Viridiplantae; phylum Streptophyta; class Magnoliopsida; order Poales; family Poaceae; genus Neostapfia; species Neostapfia colusana. The sequence goes on along the minus strand of JASWHV010000005.1, from coordinate 59,266,281 downwards.
ATGACGAGAATATACAAGAGATTAGAGAACTCATCAAAGAAAATAAAGCCCCTGGGTTCAGAGAGGATGAACAAGGTATGGTGTGGCATGGGAAAAGAATCTATGTGCCTGAGGTAAAGGAGATACATGAATTGATTTTGAAGGAGGCTCATGATTCCGACTATTCCATTCATCCTAGAAGTACGAAGATGTATCATGACCTCAAGAGCAGATATTGGTGATATGGCATGAAGCGAGATGTCGCGGAACATGTTGCCCTATGTGACACATGTCAGTTGGTGAAAGCAGAACATCAACGACCCGCGGGTCAATTGCAACCACTCAAAATACCTATCACCTTAGCTTATTAAGCACCTACATTACTACACAGGTGAAATGGTCCCAATCTCTCATCCCATCATCATAATCAAATAACCATAACGTCATTTCCAATGTTAAGCTCCCCGCTTAACATCCACAACTTCCAAAACCATCAATCCTCTAATCATGAATAAGTCCAAGCCGCTCTTAACCGTGAGCACGGCTGTCATGACAGTTTTGACTCTACAGAGTTTGTACCACTGTACCCACATGTAGTGATTTCATCCCCCATTGCCGGGTGGACTAAAAGAACCTCCATTATGCCAGTGGCTACGAACCACATTCACACTTCCCAGGTGTGTAGCCAGGAGATCACTACGAAGCCTTTATAAAAGGATTCCCGACGAGCATGGGCCCACTGAGGTTTCACCCCTAACAGCATACAAGAGGCTCCAACCCCGCTGCAGTGGCCCCCTCTTGAGCCTTGCGGTTCATATGGTAGTCCAGCTGACACCTATTCCCCGCACCATCCAACACACCCATACTACGTCGGGGATACACCTAATTAATTGGCCAAGCTGCCCCATCTCAGCATGTGGTTGGCACGGTAAAGCCAGGTTACATGCTCCATGAACCGGTCCTTAGGATCCAGGCAAGTACTAAACACAAACCCAAGTCTCGTGCACCCAGCACACAACCAAAACATCCAACTTGCCTTGATCCCTACCTCTACATAACTCTCAATATCTCATTCAAGAGTATGATAAAATAAACTGATAATCTCATATCCCCAAATATCCCATTCTAAGCATGGCTAAGCATATGCATAGTAATAAATGACATGATAAAATAAATCCCAACCCAAGCTACAAGGAAAAAAGGTAATGCAATTCTAGGGAAACTTCCTAACATGGGTTTCATATTTAAATTGATAATGCAAATAATTCTAGCTACACATCCTAGTATAGGATCAAAGTGGTCAAGGACACTTGCCTCCTTCCTGCTGCTCTTGGAATAGGTAATCCTGATCTTGGAAAGGAAGAACTTGCTCTGGAGCAGGTTCTACATCATACCATCACACATAGCAAAAGAAAAACAACAATCCATAAGACATAGTTCACACTTCCACTTCAAACAAATCACACATTCACATCTATGAAAGTCATTCACAATTATATGTGTTGTGGTTACTCTATGTGTGTTGATCCTTGGCTTACAGGTACTTTTAATCATGTGTATATGATTCCAACTTTTGTATTCACATTTATGCTTACATACTATATATATGAGTTTCCAATTTAAATAAATTTCTTATATTTAATTACTACACCAAGTATGCATGAAAGGTATTTTCCTACTCCATATGTGTCTTCAGAATTTCTACCAACCCTAAACTGAATTCTTTGGATTTTAGAAACTTCATTTATCATTTACTAGTTGCTATATTTTCAGATTTGTTTCCTATGCCTAAATGTGAACTTTATTATGAAAATAACAAGACACATCATCTAAACAGAATAGGTTCTGATCTAAAATGTTTAATAATATATTTTTGACCTTTTCCTCTGATGTAAACTATTTTACATTTATTTTCCCTATTTTCAGAACTATTCTTTACTTAAAAATGTGTCCCTATAACTAATAAATGTGAATAGTAAATTAAACAGATTCATTTCAGCCAAAAATCTATTTTTATCTCACTCCAAGGTTTTCTAAATACTGAGAAAGTTTTTAACCTAAATTTGTCTATATGTTTGTCCCACTTTTTTAATTTTTAATACTAGCCACCTATTCAATTTCCTAAATTAAATATCAAACAGGGTTAAAAAGGTAAACTCACCCCACTACAAGGTCTATAACATTATTTTAAGAATTTTCAGGGGTCTAGCTACACCTAACAGAGGGGGCTTTCCTAATTTTTATTAAGCCTAGGGGTCAAAACTGATTTTTTAAATGAATTTACATGATTTTCTGAAGTTCCAGGGGCTAGATCAGAAGTTTCCGGGGCTAGCTCTTATTTCCCGAGAACCCAAGGGGGTAGCACGTAAGAATTCCTGTCTTTATAACGCGGGGCTGACGTGGACCGTCCGATTTAAAACAGACGGCTGAGATTATAACACCGAACCGCTACGCGGGGTTTTAAATCTACCGTGCGATTTAAAATAGACGGCGCACAAGCGGCCACGTCGCTCTCATCGAGCGCGGGCGGCGCTGCCCGGCGGCGCACGGCGGCGGGAGGCGGCGATCTCGCCGGAGATTTTCGGATCTTCGAGAATTCTTCCTAGAACTGTGATTTTATGGCATAGATCGGTGGAGGGGAGGTCGGGGATCTCACCTCGGGGGTTTTCTTGAGCTCGGAGGTCCTGGAAAGCGACCGGCGACGAGGTCCGAAGTGAAACCACGGCGAAGCTCGTCGGCGCTGTGTTTGAACCGTAAGTCACCGAGTTTTCTGCACCTGCAAGGTTCCCCGGAGGCGGTGGATCAAGACCAGCGAGTTAGATCGGAGTTTCCTAGCGTAAATCGGCCAGAATTCGCCGGAGAAGGCTCGGGTTCTCACCGGAGTAAAAACGGCGGATCGCGTGGGAAAAACAGAATGAGGCCGGGGTTTTTATAGACGGGGGAGGGCGGCGGGTTGGTTTAGATCGAGCTGGAGTCTTCGGGGTCCAGAAATCGGCTGGGATACGCGAGAATTCCCGATCGGTTTTGATTCGGGTGAGAGAGTCCCGGCCGATCGCGGCGCGGGCGCGTGGAAGAAGATGGCTGGCGGGCCCCGCCTGTCAGTTGGAGGAAGGGGGCGCGCGCGGCTGCGGGCTGGCGCGGAGCAGAGTGGGCCGGCTGGTGGGTTTCGGCCCACTGGCTGATTTTTTTTCTGTTTCCCTTTTTTTTCTTTTTCTATTTCTTTTCTGTTTTGAGTTTAAATTGAATTGCAGTTTGAATTTAAATTGTTGCAAAACATGCAACACGTCCAAAATTTTTAAATTCCCCTCTTAACAGGATTTTGGGTTTTAACAGAATTTTGGGGTGTTACATGTAACACCCCAAAACCTACTAAAGAGGGGAATTTAAAATTTTTTGGACGTAATGCATGTAATAAAGCAATTCAAATTCAAACTGGAATTTAAATTCAAATCAAAACAGAAAAAGAAAAGAAAAAAGAAAAAGAAAAAGAAAACCCAAACCGGCCAGTGGGCCGAAACCCGCCAGCCGGCCCAATACCCCCGCGCCAACCCGAACCCGCGCCCCCCTCTCTCCCTCTCACTGACACGCGGGGCCCGCGTGTCATCCCTCTCCTCCCGCGCGCCCCAACCAACCCTGGCTCTCTCGCACCCGAATCAAAACTGACCTCCGGAAACCCGCGCCCCCAGCCCGATCTTCGGCCCCGGACGCTGCTACTTATCCAAACCAATCCTCCGCCGCCTCTCCTCGTGCAATTCACGCAAGGAAACTCGCCGAATTCCCCAGCGCCGCTCCACTTTTCTCTCCGGTGAGAACCGAAGCTTCGATCACCCTTTTCTTTCGATCCTTGCTCGTACTTCCTGATCTAACGCGCTGATCATGTTCCACCGCCTCCCGGGAGTCACGCAGGTGAAGAAAACCCGGTGTTTTGCGCTCTAGACGCAGCTCCGGCGAGCACCGCCGCGTTTTCATCTCGGACCTCGCCGCCGACCACCTTCTAGGGCCTCTGAGCTCAAGAAAAACCCCGAGGTGAGATCCCCGACCTCCCCTCTACCGTTCCATGCCAAGAAATCCAAGTTTAAGGTAGTATAGATGAAAACCTGAAGATCTCCGGCGAGATCGCCGCCCCCGCCACCGCGCGCCGCCGGGCAGCGCCGCCCGCGCACGGCCAAGGCGACGTGGTCCCCTGAGGCCCGTTCATTTTAAATCGTGCGGTTCCTATTAGATCTAACCCGTACCGCTTCGTTATAATCTCAGCCGTGTGTTTTAAATCGGACGGTCCACGTCGGCCCTGCATTATAAAGGCCGGGATTCTTACGCGCTACCCCCTAGGGATCTCGGAAAACACGAGCTAGCCCCAGAAACTTCTGATCTAGCCCCTGGACTTTCAGAAATTCATGTAAATTCATTTAAAAATCAGTTTTAGCCCCTCGACTTAATAAAAATGAGGAAAACCCCTATGTTATATGTAGTTAGACCCCTGGAAATTTAGGAAATAGTAAATTAAACCCTGCAGTAGGGTGGAATTACCTTTTTGACCCTATAGGATATTAAATTCAGAAATTTGAATTTGTGACTTGGATTTAAATTTAAAAGGTAAGGCAAACACATGTACAAATTCAAGTTTAAACTCTCTAGCACTTGGAAAACTTTAGAATGAGTTAGAAATAGATTTTTAGGCTGAAATGAAATCTACCTAAGTGTTACTCACTTTCATTTTCTCTAGAGACACATTTTAGTCTAGGAAAAATTCTAAAAACTAGTAAAATAAATTTAAATTGTTTCACATCAGAGAGGAAGTTCAAAAATATATTATGAACATTTTAGATCAGAACCTATTCTGTTTAGATGATATATCTTACTATTTTAATAGTAAAGTTCACTTTTCGGCAAAGACAATAAATCTGAAAAAATAGGAAAATAGGTATGCATAATAAGAAAATGATAAATGAGGTCTCCAAACTCAAAAACTTCAAACTAAGATTTTGTAGAAGATCTGAAAACCTATCTAAAGTAGGAAATTATTTTTCATACACACTTGTGGCTAAGAAGTGTAATAATTAAATATAGAGAATTTGTTCAAATTGGAAATTCATATACAGTGTGCAAATAGAAATCTGAATACAGAAGTAAGAAATAATATATCTATGTTTAAAAGTGCATGTAGGCCAAAAATCAACACATCTAGGGTAACCACAACACCTAGAAATGTGAATGACTTCCATATGTATGTATCTGTGTTTTGCATGAAGTGAAAGTGTGGACTATGGCTTATGGATTGTTGGTTTCTTTTGCTATGTGTATTGGCATGAGTAGAACCTGCCCCAGAGCAAGTTCTCCATTCCAAGACCAAGACTTTCCATTCCCAGAGCAGCAGGAAGAAGGCAAGTTTCCTTGACCAATTTGATCCTATACTAGGTTGTGTAGTTAGAATTTAATTGCATTGTCAATTTGAAATATGATACCCAAGCTAGTAAGTTTCCCTAGATTTTCATTATCTTATTTCCTTGTAGCCTGGGTTGGGATTTATTTTATTATATCATTTATTTACATACTTATGCTTAGCCATGCTTAGAATGGGATAAGTGGGATATGAGATCATAAACTTATTTACCTTACTCTTGCATGAGACATTATGAGTTATGTAGAGGTAGGGATCGAGGCAAGTTGGATGATTTGGTTGGTGCTATGTGCACGAGACTTGGGTTTGTGTTTAGTACTTGCCTAGATCCTAAGGACCGGTTCATGGAGCATGTAACCTGGCTTTACCGTGCCAACCACATGCTGAGATGGAGCAGCTTGGCCAATTAATTAGGTGTATCCCCAGCGTAGTATGGGTATATTGGATGGTGCGGGGAATAGGTGCCAGCTGGACTACCATATGAACTGCAAGGCTCAAGAGGGGGCCACTGCAGCGGGGTTGGAGCCTCTTGTATGCTGTTAGGGGTGAAACCTCAGTGGGCCCATGCTCATCGGGAATCCCTTTGTAAAGGCCTCGTAGTGATCTCCTGGCTACACAACTGGGAAGTGTGAATGTGGTTCGCGGCCACTGGCATAATGGAGGTTCTTTTAGTCCACCCGGCAACGGGGGATGAAATCACTACATGTGGGTACAGTGGTGCAAACTCTGCAGAGTCAAAACTGTCATGACAGCCGTGCTCACGGTCAAGAGCGGCTTGGACTTATTCATTATTAGAGGATGATGGATTGGGAAGTTGAGGATGTTAAGCGGGAAGCTTAACATTTAAGTTGAGACTATGTGTACTTGATATTGATGATGGGTTGAGGGATTGGGACCATTTCACCTGTGTAGTAATGTAGGTGCTTAATAAGCTAAGGTGATAGGTATTAATTACGTAGGACTTTAACCATGAGTTCAACCTCTCCTTGCTCTAGCCATGCATGACATAACCTTCTCACACTTGCTGAGTACTCACGGTACTCAAACTTGCTTTTCTGTTGGTTTATATTGCTGCTCATGTCAAGAGAATGATGTGGTGTTTAATGACCAAGACTTTGGTCCCGAGGAAGGATTCTAGGTTCACGGAGTCCCCCGGGCAACGCCTGTGACAGAGCCCACAAGATTTAAATTCCGCTGCTGCTTTATTTACATGTTATGAACATTTTATCGTCCATCGAGACGTAAGCTATGTAAGACTTATTTATATTCGAACACTTGGCTTGTAATAAATGATGCTTCACTATTTGTCATCACATGTATGAGAGAATGATCCTGGCATACATGTGATATTCACTCGGTTGTTCTTTGGGGACAAACCGGGTGTGACACTTATGCGGAGCACCCTGTCTGAATTTTGGACGTAAGGGAAAGGGTCACAAGGAACAAAGTGATCCTATGGTGCAAAGTACAACGGAGCCATCACACCGAAGCTGAAGCCACATGGGAGCGTGAAGAAGACATCAAGGCAGAATTCCCTCATCTATTCTCTACTAACGAAACTTGAGGGCGAGATTCAATTTAAGGGGGGTAGATTTGTGACATCCTCATTTTCGGGTTTTGCATATATTCATATTTTTTATGTAGAAAAACATTTTTAAAATAAGTTGAAATCAAGAAAGGATCAAAAAGTTAGCCAAAAAGAGAAAATTCTAGTTTACGAAAAGCGCCAAAGACAACTTCCGCGGCTCGCTAGCCACGTGGTGCGCTCGGAGCTGATGTCCGCAAATGGGGAGAGGTCCGCCGCTAAACTGGCCACGTGGCAGCCTCGGGGCTCATCCCTGCAAAGGGGGAGAGGTCCGACCCTGTGGGACAAGTGTTGCCCCCGGAGCTAGCCTCTGCAGATGAGCGAGGCTAGTTTCGAAGGACACGTGTCGACTGAGGGGCTAGTCACCACGGAGAACAGAGGACCAGTCGCGCGAGATACGTGTCGATCTTGGAGCTCACCTCCGAGAGGTCCGGTTCTATTGGACACGTGATACCACCGGAGCTTATCTCCGGGAGGTCCGTCACTGTTGGACACGTGTCAACCTCGGAGCTCGTCTCTGAGAAGAAAGGAAGTCTGGCGCTGTTAGCACACATAGCACACCCGGAGCCACCTTCGAAGAGAGGGGAGGTCCGGCACTGACACGTGGCACGCGCGGAGCCACCTCCAATTAGAGAGGAGGTCCAGACCGCTAGGATACGTAGCACACGCGGAGCCCGCCTCTGAGAAAGAGGGAGGTCTCGCTCGCTTGACACGCGGCACAACCAGAGCTCGTCTTTGCAAAAAGGGGAGACCAGGCTCCCGATGGACACGTGGAGCTTCCGGAGCTCATCACCGCGGAGGTAACGAGTTCTGGAGCGGTTTTTGCTTCTGTACGCGTGGGAATACCGGTATGGGAGGAAACCGACACGAATTCCACAATGTTACCGCACAAAATCAACTAAAGATAAGTTGTTAATATTCAACGACAAGTTGAATAGGACTCTTATTCGAAATACAATCAGATTAGGACTCTTCTCTTCCCGATTATAAATAGAACCCAGAACCTTTGGCCGAAACCACGAACTTCTTTTCCAACTCCTGAGCCGACGACTTAGACCCCTAGCCCCAGCTCGCCGAGTAAAACCTTCGCCTGAGTTCGGTCGAGGGAGATCGCTGGAAGAGAGCCCCAACGATCTGTCTTGCTAGAAGAAGGACCCTGAGACCAAGAAGAACGTAAGGTAGGTCTCCAATACCACCTTACGACATCATCGCGTTTTCTTTGCATCTGTTCTTTGATTCCTTTCGAACAGAAGCTTTTTCGTGGACAAATCACGTGTTGATCGGTTTGATCTAGAGTCAAGATCATCACCACGTCCACATTTGATCCGAACACCTCTGTTCATCGTAAAACCCATGCAAACCATACAAGAACACGTACAAACTGATCTAGTAGAAACTGATCATAGGATAGCATGCATAAGCATCATCACATCTAGTTAAAATTTGTGCATGATATTGATTGTTGTGAATCTTGTATGTGCGTGATCATGTATAGAAGGACAAGCTCAGGGAGCTACCTACGACGGACAACAACAACAACAAGATTTTGAGCAACCGGAACAGCCAGAACAACGCAAGTGCCCCTTGACCATATTGATCCTATGTTTTGGAAAACTATTTTGTTTGCGAAAAGGTGTGGATGCGGAGTCAAACATGATGGGAAACCCTTTTATAGGAGTTTACTAGTTTTGGTTAAACCGCCCTTGCTGCCAGGGAAGTTTATGAGTCAGGTATGATTTTCTCTTTTATGCTTCGCTGAGTCCATGGGATTACAGGAAGCGAGATAGATGTGTCTAGCTAACTGCACTCGTAAGAATGATGAGAAACTGATGTTGTTCATGAACATGGATCGGAGGGAGATCTAGCCAAGCCTGGGTTTGTGAATGAGGTAGAATGAGATGGTGGTTTACATGCTGTAGATCTAAGGACCGGTTCATGCGAGCACATGCCAGGATAATGCCACTACAAGGCCAAGTATGGGTGTGGCTTAGCTGAGTAATTAGGTAAGTTGCTAGATTGTTATGGACCGTGGAAGGCGCGGGGAATGGGAGTCGAGTGAGGACTGCTCTGGGAACTGCATGGCACAAGAGGGGGCCCGTGGGTGGGAGAATTGGAGATTCTAGCCTGCCGGTGAAACCTTAGTGAGTCCATACATCTAGTAGCCCCTTTGTATAGGCTATTTTGTGATCTCTTGACCATACACCGACGGTTGTGTACTGGTATAATGGAGGTTCTGCAGTCACCGACGGGTGACGAAATCACAAACTTGTGGGTAAAGAGGTGCAAACTTTGCAAAGTCTAAAACTATCATGATAGCCGAGCTTACGGTCATGAGCGCCTGGCCAACTTCCATGATTAGTTGGATGGTTATTTTGGGATGGTTTTGGATGGTTTGGTTTTGGTTTTATTTTCGGGACTGTTGAGTCCGGGTAATAAGATTGGTTGCATGACTGTTGAGTCATGGCAACGAGATTAGTCTCTGTGTGAGACGGAGTTGTTTATGAGATGAAATGGTAGCGAATACGAGATGGTATTCGTTAGATGGTAGCGAATACGAGAAGGTATTCATGAGCAAGAATGAGGTTGATTAATGTCTGGTTGGGACATGGAAAGTGATGAACATAACGGAGGTATGATTGGTATTTTAATACATGTTGGGATTACGTTCACTTAAAGTTAAGTTGCTATTTTATCATGGTTTTGATAAATAACTTTGCTTTCTGCAATGAGCATTTTTATACCTACCTTGTTGTTAGCTACATATCATATTTTTCCGCACTTGTTTAGTACATCATTGTACTCAAACTTGCATTATTATTTCATCATCAGCAACAGGAGACTATGAAGACCAGGTGGAGCATTAGGCGTGTAATCTGTTCTCAACCTTGCCTGTGGGGATGGAGTAGAGATGGAGCTGCTGCTGCTGCTTAGACTGCTTCCTCATTAGTTAGAAGACTTCCGTTGTTAGATTAAGACTTCCGCTGTGAGCATGAGTCAAAGACTCATGAGACATTGTAATAAACTCTGTTATTCGTGGTCGTATATATTCTGAAATTCAGTTTGTGGATGATGTGTATATGTGTGATGAACATCCTGGGCACACATATGCATCAGTTCTCGTTTCCGTGGTTTTCCACAGAATTGAGGGTGTCACAAGCAGCTCGCCAGCGCAGACCGCACAAGGAGGAGGTGGCTCAGCTCTGTCCCGGTGGCGCACGGCGAGGAGTTGGTTCTGCCCGGTTGCTTCGCGTGGGAGGTGAAAAACAGAGACCAACCACTGCTCTCTGAAGATCTTTTGCAATTTTTCACCCCTCAATGACAGGTGGGTCCCACAATTCAGAGCCTCCTTATCCTCTAAAATATCTCCCAAAATTGGCAAATGATGGAATTCAATTGTGGAAGTTTAAATCTGAGAGGCATTTGGACAATTGGGCAAGTTTCATCCAAATTCAAATAGGCATTTGAATTCTTTGTAATTTAAAGTCCATTTTGAAAAATGAGTTGCAAAACCTTTCAACAAATCATGAAACTTCGCATACCCACTAATTTGGACCTAAGGAATTCAAATATGCAATCTGATTTTATTTTGGCTGCTGCAAATGAGATTTGTAGCACATCAGTTTTGAAATTCATAGTGTGCTCTCATTTGAATTTTTAGTTGAACAAGTTTGTTCCAAATCTGATTTTTAACTTTCCCACACCTATGGGACTTCCCATCTTGGTTTTTGACCCCTCTTGGGTTCCAAGTTTTCAAACAAACATTTGAACTTGTGCGAAGAAATCCCTCATGTGGGTTATATCACATGTGGGAAAAGTTTTAACAAGTCCCAAATTTCATACATATGAAACCAACTTTTGCAAACAAGAGTCTCTTTGTATTCACATTTTTTGGACCTTTACAGCCATGCACGAACACGTACAAACTGATCTAATAAAAAACTGCATCATAGGAATTAACATGCATACGCATCATCGCACTTGATTAGAGTTTGTGCATGATATTGATTGCTATGAATCTTGTATGTGCATGATCGCGTATAAAAGGACAAGCTCAGGGAGCTGTCTATGACGAACTGCAACAACAAGGTTTCGAGATCCAAGAGCAACCGGAAACGCAAGTGTCACGACCCCACGGTCTTGTCGAGCCAGGACCACGCTGAGGGGTGCTGCGTTGCACAGCACCGGATAACACACATCAAAGGTATAAAGTGGAAGCAAAGTTTTATTACATAAACAAGTTTATGGACATTTTTACAACAAAATATGTTCAGTCTACACTCACGGGAGTAGACTACGCATCAAGTTCACGTTCAGCCTGTGAACGTGTCCTTGCTAGCACGCACACACACTACCACGGCGGCGTGCACGACTCCCACTCGACGGGGTTCCCTTCCTAGGGTTCCGTCTCCTCCTCGGGAGTCCCATCTTCATAGAACCCTGCAAAAGCTTCAAACACAAGCAGTGAGCACGAAGGCTCAGCAAGACTGACCCGTCTCTCCTAAACATGAAACTTCTACATGGAGGGTGATAGGTTACATGAGGCAAAATAATTTGCAAAGACTCGCCTAATTAGTGGGACCTTACTTTCAAGTTTTAGCAGCAGGATGTGGAGAACCTTACGCTAAGGCACATGAGAGAGCCGCAATCAAACAAGAAACGCACTTCTCTCATGTACTTTGCCCAAAGTTGAAAAGAACTTTAGTTAGCTCTAAACTACAACAAATCATTAACAATCAAAGTTCATCTTTCAATCAGCAACATTTTAACATGTATCTAGCCTGTTATTTCTACGTCACGGTAAAGTGAACAAGTGGTACTCACTGACCGCGAGGGACGGCGATTATAATCAATTTACACCTGCAGGTTTACCCGAATAGCCCGTCACGTACGACCGTACTCGATGTTGCCTACAGCAACCATCACGGACGTTGTACGCAACCACCTTTCACCCGTCAGCCAAATATTGCACCGGTCCCATCGTCCCGAGCAAGAGGTCTCTGCACGCGCATCTCAGTGCCGCCAGCCGATTTACACCTCAAGCTCTCAACCTACCCTCTGAACGACGGGCAATGCCTCAATACCCAGCTACCCGAGTTACATCGGTTTCCCGGTTCCCATATAGCTGGTAGGTCTTCGGTACTGTTCTACCTTGTTCAATAGGCCCGCACACGGCTCGGTCCTCAATCGACACAAGCGGAGCTATAGCACCCAGGCCCCGAAGTCCTGCTGCCCTTACTCTCCGCTCGGTCTCATTTTTCTTGCCATGTGTATCATGTGCTATCTCTAACCGAGTCGAGTGCCTCTAGCCTATGCTCACGAGTAGTTCCAACTACTCGACTTTTTCCGAATCCTACCCTAACTTAGCTTTGCAGTAGCTAACAGGGTTTGCAATCCTAAACCCAACCCATGGTTTTGTTGGCTATGCATTTGGGTTTCCAAACAAGATTCTAATGCAATAATTAATGGTACTCAAAGTAGTTCTCAAAACAATAAAAACTTGTAAAAAGGTTAATGCAAAACGGAGCTTGACTTGCTGCTCTTGGTCGTAGGCTATCTGCTCTTCCAGAGTAACGAAGTCTAAGACTTCGGGTTCCTCCTCGACCTTAGCGACTACATGAGATAACAAGTACATGTATTAATTTAAATGCATTTGAATTGAATTTAAACTTGTGAAGTTTCTAAGTATTACTAGACAGAGCCAATGACTCTGAAATTTTTTACTGTGGTTTGGTTACAACCTAAACAGAGACTTGGCCAAGTTTTATTTGCAGCAAAGCTCATTTGAGCTCTCCACAAATAATTATATACTTGACCTTACATGGAGCTCTTATGGTGTTCTAGGGATTTTCATGGGGCAAGCTATGACTTTATGAAAACTAGATTTTCAGAGGGTTCTAATTGAGTTGGTCTCACTTAATTTGAAGGTTCCTAGCCAGAGATATGAGCTAAACAATTTCAGAGAAATTCTGAAAATGTTTCTGAACATTTTCTATTTTCCCTGGAACAGTTTCATTAATCACACCATTAGGTGGATCAAATGAGCTCAAATGGATCTGAAATTTTTATGGTAGTTCAGGGATATTTTGGTGAACATCCCAGCAAAATTTCAGAATTTTCCTCTAAAGGATTCTCCAGTTAAAATTCTAACTAGTTTAAACTTTGGAGAATTAATTCTGGAGAAATAGGGATTTTCATGAAGTGAAACTTGATTCGCTGAAAGTACTCAGAGATCTGAATCCTACAAATTTTGGTTCACTCGATTTGGAGTTTCCTAGCCAAAGTTATGAGGATTTGAAGTTTGAATGAAATCTGAAAATCTGGAAAAGTTTAAATCTACCGGTGGGTCCACGGGGACACGTGTTGGGCGCTGGAGCTACGGCACACCGGAGTCCATGGAGTTTTTGCACGCTAGCACACCGGATCCGGGCCGCAGACCGATCCCAATTTAAAATTTGAGCTGCTGACACGTGGGCCACCCGACTTCGTCTACCTCCTGACTCCCGCGTTCGGCCGCCACGACGCCTCGCCGGAGAGCTCGCAGGCAGCCACTGTGGTACTCCAAACTTCATGATTCTGGCCGCCCCTGCCTAAGTCCCCTCAATGAACATGATTCCGGGCTCAGTTCATCATGAAAATGGCCGGCACATTGTTGGCGACGAGCGGCAGCTTCAGGAGAACTTCGGCCGTGTCGACCGACCTCCCTAGCACCCCAACTGATCAAGCTAAGGGTCGTCGAGCACCAGTGGACCCTAGGAAAGGTCGACATGAGCTCCACGGAGCTCGGGAAGGGCTGTGTTTGGCTGTCACCGTGCGACCTAGGCCGGAAATCGGGAATTCTTCTAAAACTCGAAGAACAGCGGTTTCCCTCAACGGTTCTTCGTTGTTCCTGCTCCTATGGGCTCGTACAGGCACCTAGAAGTGATCCCCTCCACAAGAGGATGAGTGGTGCGGTGTGGACTACGAATTTCGCGGATCGGTTCGGGCTCCCCTTTTGTACACCGTTGCCAAATCGTGAAATTCCGGCGTGAGCAGTCTATGTCACGCCGCCGGAGCTTGCGGGAACGAAATAGGGACTGAAGGTGAACCTTTTTGCTGTTCACGGCTCGGCGAACGGCAGGCTGTGGTGGCCGGACGGAGAGTTCTCACGATGGCGGCTTGAGCTGAACCGGCAGAGAAAAGATCGTCGCGGTGGAGCTCGGGGAGGACTGCTCCGGGCCTGGAACCCATGCGAGGGCGTCAAGGAAGACTTGGCGCACCCGGTGCGGGCCTCAGATCGCCGGGAGGATCACTGGATCAGCCGGGCGATGAGGGACCGAGAGCTCAACCGAGCGGCGAGGAGTTTCAGCTTTCTGGGTGGGAACGCGACGGGGCAGCGGTGAGATGCACCGGCGACCGCTCGGGCGCGTAGATAAAGGCCCCGAGAGGCGGTTCATCAGCCGAGGGCGGCAAGTAGCTGATGTCCTCGCCGTTTCTTCGCTGTGGCGGCAGCTCGGTCAGGCGCAAGTAACCGAGTTCAGTCTTCAGTCGGTTGAATTCTCTCCAGTGGCTGACATGTGGGTCCCATTTCCCTTTTAACCTCTGAACTTAACTCCATATTACTGTTGTAAACAGTAATCCCCACAATGCCCATGGTGATTTGAATTATCTACCCCAGAACCATTTGAATTGGTTAGAATTCAAATTGGGTTTGGTTTGACTAAGTTTCAGCACATATTCAGTTTGAAATTAAAATAAAGTTTGAATTTGCTACACTTAGCTCATGTCAAGATCAACTTCAAATGGAGTGAAAATTGGTGGGTGAGCTCACAAAAATGTGCTGAGTAAGAATATGCCTCCCACTTTTGAATTCATGGGATGAAAACAGTTTGAATTTGAATTTGAGTTCAATCCACCCTCTTTCTAGCTAGACCCAAAAGGACCTCAAAAAGGTTTTGAATTTGGGTGAAACTTGACATGGACATTACTAGCAAAGTGTAGGAGTTTTTCATATGTCCAGCCCCTATATGATGCATGTGGGAAATGCCACTTTTGCATTGTGTGAGTTTGTTCTCTAATGATCATGTTGATAATGGTTACTTGCTCTTCAAATGTGTTCATCAACTTTCTTCAAATGAGGTGTGTGTGTGTGGTGATGAACACTTTGAATGTGTCAAAAACTGAGGCCTTTACATTCCTCCCCCCTTAAAAGAATCTCGTCCCGAGATTATAAGGTAAAAATGAAAGGGAGGACGGTGGAAAATTACCGGATATGCGACGTGAAAAAGTCGGGGTAGTTAGCGCGAAGAAATCCTTCGCTCTCCCATGTCGCTTCGTCCATGGAGTGATTACTCCATAGAACTTTGTAGAATCACAACGTACGGTTGCATGTGGTTCAGGCCTTCTCATCAACAACCTGAACCGGTTCCTCCCGATATGTGAGATCCGGTTGCAGTTCTTCAATATCCTCCAGCTGAATGGTAGTTGATAGCTTGAGACAATTCCTCATCTAGGAAACGTGAAAGACGGCGTGCACACCGAAGAGTCTTTCTGGTAATTTCAGCCGGTATGCTACTGATCTACATCTTTCGGTAATCTGAAATGGACCGATGAATCGGGGTGCCATGTTTCCTCTCACCCCGAATCTGTTTATGCCCTTCATTGGAGACACACGTAAGTATACGTAATCCCCAACTTCGAATTGTAGTGGGCGTCTTCTCCGGTCCGCATATTGCTTCTGTCGGGATTGGGCGGCTTTTAGGTTTGCTTGAATCAGCCGAACTTTTTCCTCCGCGTTGTTGACAATATCAATCCCGAAGGTAACCCTTCCGCCAGACTCACATCAATTCAATGGTGTGCGGCATTTTCTCCCATATAGCGCCTCGAAAGGCGCCATCTTGATGCTGGCTTGGTACCATTGTTGTACGAGAACTCGGCAAACGGCAAGTGATCATCCCAATTCTTGCCATGGTTGATAGCGCAAGCTCGTAGCATATCTTCTAGAATCTGATTTACCCGCTTGGTTTGACCATCTGTCTGGGGGTGGTATGCTGAACTTCGGATCAGCTTCGTCCCCAATGCAGCATGTAGCTGCTCCCAAAAACGGGACACAAATAAAGTGCCCCGATCTGATATGATGGTACGGGGTACGCCGTACAAACATATAATCCGTGAGATGTACAGTTCAGTTGGTGTTGACCGGGATAAAATGGCAACTTTGGTGAGCCGGTCGACGATCACCCACACAAAATCATGTTTCTGAAAAGTGGTGGGCAAACCGATGATGAAGTCCATGCTCACGTCCTCCCACTTCCAGGCTGGAACGCCCAGTGGTTGTAGCAGTCCCAGTTTCCGCATATGATCTGCCTTCACCCTTTGACATATATCATACTCGGACACGTACTTGGCGATCTCCCGCTTCATCCGTGTCCACCAAAACTTGCTTCTGAGTTCTTGATACATTTTGTTGCTGCCGGGGTGAATAGAAAATTTTGACAAGTGAGCCTCATCAAAAATTTTCTTCCGTAACTCCGGATTACGGGGTACGACGATCCGGTCCTTGAACCATAGGACACCGTCTCCATCTTTCCGGAAACACTTCAGCTCCCCACTGTCTACACGTCTCCACAAATGCGACATGCCCTTGTCATGTTTCTGAGCTGCCGCTATCTCTTCATGGATGGTGGGGATCAAAGCTAAGTTGTAGAGAGCTCCATGTGGAATCACATGCAGTGGTGGTTTGCTCTCTTCCAACGGTGTGATGGTCAGATTGTTGACGTGTGACTTGCGACTCAGTGCATCCGCCACTACGTTTGCTTTGTCGGGGTGATAATGGATCTCTATTTCGTAATCCTTTATCAACTCTAACCATCTTCGCTGCCTCATGTTCAGCTCCTTCTGAGTGAATATGTACTTGAGTCTTTTGTGGTCGGTATATAAATGTACGAGGTTACCGAGTAGGTAGTGCCTCCATATTTTAAGTGCAAGTACCACGGTAGCGAGCTCCAAGTCGTGAGTTGGACAATTCTGCTCATGGTTTCTAAGCTGCCGTGACCCATACGCGACCACCCTTCGGTCTTACATCAGCACACATCCGAGCCCGATGCCGGATGCATCGCAGTACACATCGAACGGTTTTGTTGTGTCTGGCTGCGCCAAAACCGGTGCTGATGTTAGGTGCTTGACTAAAGCCTTGAATGTTGCTTCACATGCGGGACTCCAAACATATTTGGTAGCCTTCTTCAGCAGCTCCGTCATAGGCTTGGCAATCTTTGAGAAGTTCGGAATGAACCTCCGATAATATCCCACGAGTCCGAGGAAACTCCATACCTCGTGAACCGTCCTCAGGGATTTCCAATTCAGCACTTATGTGATCTTGCTCGGGTCTACAGCGATGCCCTCCGCTGAGATGATATGCCCGAGAAAAGGCACTTGCGATATCTAGAACTCACATTTGCTGAATTTCGCGTATAGCTTGTGATCCCGCAGCCGTTGCAAGACTATACGCAGATGCTTCTTGTGATCTTCCTTCGACTTGGAATATACCAGTATGTCATCGATGAAGACCACGACAAACTTGTCCAGCTCCGGCATGAATACCGAGTTCATCAAATACATGAAGTGAGCTGGAGCATTGGTGAGGCCAGAGGACATGACCAGGTACTCATAAAGTCCGTACCTCGTCGAGAAAGCCGTCTTCGAAATATCCTCTGCCCGTATTTTAATCTGGTGGTACCAGGATCTTAAATCCATCTTGGAAAAGATCTTTGCTTCGACCAACTGATCAAACAACATGTCAATCCATGGCAACAGGTACTTGTTCTTGATGGTCACGACATTTAATGGACGATAGTCCACGCAAAGTCACAATGTTTCATCCTTCTTCTTCACGAATAATGCCGAACAGCCCCATGGCAAGGAGCTCGGCCTAATAAAACCCTTCTCCAGCAAGTCCGTTAGCTGAGTCTTCAGTTCAGCCAACTCCCTAGGCGCCATCTTGTACGGCCTTCGGGATATTGACATGGTTCCCGGCTCAAGTTCAGTGTTGAACTCCACCTCTCTATCGGGCGGCATCCCCGGTAAATCATCCGGGAACACGTCAGGGAACTCTCGGACCACTGGAATGTCTTCCAATCTGATGGCTGTGGATTGATAGACACTTGGAAGTTTTATTTCTGGACTGTCCAGAAATAAGGAGTGAGATCCGTGCACTTCTGAGTTCAAGTGTACGATTCGAAGGACGGTGTCTAAAACAGCGCCGTGGCGGGTTAACCACGACATCCCTAAGATGACATCGACCTTCTGTCCCTCTAAAATAACGAGAGACGTAGGGTACACTCTACCCGCTAAGCATAATGGTGCTTTGGAAACCATTACGCTTTCTGAAATCTTCCCACCCGGTGAACAAATCAAATATGGACTTTCGGTGGGTAGTATTGGCAAGCTGTGTTTAGCAATGAAAGCTTGGCTAATAAAATTGTGAGTGGCGCCTGAATCAAACAACACTATGGCGGGATGCTGGTGCAGTTGGAACATACCCGCAAGGATTGGCTCACCCTCTGGCACGTCCTCTATGGCAAGTTGGTGAACGGTGCCGGGCCTAGGGTTTGCCCGCCGCGCATTAGTAGGGTTCCAGGGCTGATTCCTCCCCGGAAGTTGTCGTGCAACTCCGCCGCCTTGCCTCTCTGGACAACTGCTGGCGAAGTGTCCTGGCCGACCACATTTGTAGCATGTGGCCGCTACTTGTCCGGTGCTTGGGGGACGAAAGCCCGGCAGGCGCTGCTGAGGTGCCTACGCACGCGGCATCGCCCACTGATGCTGTTGTTGTTGTGGAGGTGGTGCTGGCAGTACCGGCCTGAATACCGGTGGAGAATATGGCCGACTGCGGAATGGCATCGACCTCTGTGGTGGCTGCCAGTGTGGATCTGATGGTGGGCGATTCACCATCCGAAATTTCTGAGAAGGACCGCCTCCTTCTCTGCTGCTTTGCGGCACGCTTCGCTTCCTTTCCTCCGCCGCTAACTCCTTGCCAGAGTCCTCCTGAACAATCGCAGCATCAACTATGTCATTGAGCCTGCCGCGATTGAACATCGCCAGTTTGTCCTTCAGGAGCGGGTTAAGCCCCTGGTAGAAGTGGTCCCGCCGCTTCTCGTCAGTATCGGCGTGATACGACGCGTAAAGCGCGAGATCGTTGAACGCCCTGGAGTATTCCAGCGCGTTCTGGCTCCCTTGCTGCAGGTATAGAAACTCCTGCGTCTTCCTCTTCATGAGACCCAGCGGTATATGATAGGCCCTGAAGGCCGTCCGGAACTCCGTCCAGGTCATAACTCGGTCGGTGGGCTGCGAAGCACAATAGTGCGCCCACCACGCACTCGCGGATCCCTGGAGCTGCTGGACCGCGAACTGAGTCTTGCGCTGCTCACTCACTTGGAGCAGCCCGAACTTCATCTCCATCGTGTGGGGCCAGTTGTCCGCATCGAGGGGTTCATCCGCCCTTGAGAATACCGGGGGATGAGTTTCTAGAAAGTTGGAGTAGGAGCTCTGTTGACGCTCGTCACAATCATGGCGCCTCTCTGGTTGAGACGTATTTGCGATGAGAGTTTGCAGCAACTCCGTGTGCTGCTGATGAGAACCCGCCATTGCCGCAACGATATCGGCCAATGTAACCGTTGGCGGTGGTGGTGGCGGTGTCTGCTGTTGCTGTTGCTGCCCCGGGGAGTCCTCCGGAGGATGTTGGGAGGTTTCTCCCCCTTGACTAGAACCCCCAACATCCGGGTTGGCACGAGTACGAGTCATTCTGAAATTCAAAACAGCAGGGATCAGCACATGTCATACTTAAAATTCCATATGAAACAGTAGGTATTTAAAGTGATGCATGAATAATTTACACAACATTGACATATATTGATAAAGCATAAACTTTATACAAGATACATTATTCTCGGTTCTCCGAGAAGTCGTGCTCATGTCGTCACTAACTATACATACGCTACTGCCTACACGACATGTCACTGGTTACAAAAGTTTGGGTTACACTTCTCTGGTTGCCCTACTTGGCAACGGTAACCTCCTACTCGGAGCAGAACTCGACCTCCTGTGGGTCGTCCTCCTCCGGTACCTCTGCTGGTGTCTCCGGATCTACAACCTCTTCTCCCATCTCGGGTTCTCCCATTGCCGGAAGACCCAAGACCACCGGTATGCCCCATACTGGGGGTACGAGGTCCTGCAACGCGTGCACCTCGTCCATAGCCTGGTTGTAGTCTTCTTCCCAGCCTTGCCCTTCCTCAATAGCGTCGTCCCGCTCTTGAGTAAGGACCTCGTTCTGTTGGGTCAGAGCCTGCACTTGCTCTTGCAATGCCGCAACGTCAAAACGGCTTTTCTTTCTTGCCTTCTTCAGACGATGCAACTGATTATGCTGTTCATTCAGTCGCTTAATCGTCAGAAGGAGCACATTGCGGAGTGCCCTGTGAGCCCTCTCGAAATGGTCTCCATGGCTGGTGCTTTCTTTGAGCTTTGCGGTGAGACACTCCGTATGAACAGCTTGGCTGTCCATCACGGCCTTTCCCGCCCTCATTTGGAGGCTGAGGTTTGCCTCCGCGGGGTTGTACCTTGGGCAACCCAGATCGGTTGCCTCCCGGTACCTCCCTTCCCAGACATGACTAGCCTGTCCCTCCACCGGAACAAGCGCGTATGGAGTGCCCTCCATAGCTCTCACGTGTAGTTGGCAAAAACGCGACATGGTGTCGCGGGCTGCCACTTGCCACATCCCCTCCGGTTGTCTACCTCTCACCGTAACGGTGAACGGCGCCCAACCGGGTGGCGTAGGCCCTGCAGGAACCTCGACATGGATTATCCACGTATTGTTCTCCTCCTCGCCTTCTTCTTTGGCGACGTACTGCGACATCTTGTCATACCCGAAATATTGAAGCATTTGCCTCAACGTTTCCGGATAGCCGCTGCGGTGAGAACAGTGGGACACCACCCACCCGTTCTCCAACTGCCTATCCGCTGTCATCTGTAAAAACATATTTGAGAAATGTCAAATATTTATTTGAACAGTAAACCATTGATTTATAACATAAAACATGTCATTGAACTCATAAGACTTGGAATCATAGTTCAAATTTAAACAAATTTGACTGCTGATCTGCTGTCCAACATGACAGCCCTGACCAGTTTCCATTTCAACCTGGTTTAGGCCCTGCTAAATGCAAAACCAATTCTGGAGCTCAACATCAAAGTTAAAGCTAATTTCAAAAGCTTTCCAGAAAGTATTTGCTTGGCCTAAGATCTGTCCTGGTTAAAAAGTTATGAGATGTTAAATTTAACAGAATTTCTGGAGAAAATTGGACAGCACCTTCCTGCTTTAGGTACTGATTTGATCCAAGAATTCCAGTTAATTCTGCTCCCCATCTGACAACACTTTCTGTTACAAAGTTGTAACCCATTTCATAAGATTTCCATAACTACCTCATTTTCTATTTTTAGATTTTTATGCAGGAAGTTATGCTCAATTTACAGAGAGTTTACAGAGAGTGTTTGCCCTGCCCTGTTTTCTGGACAGTTTCAACTCTACTGCATTTTTCTATTGGTTAAGGGATGAAACACCTCTGGACCTCAAAAGAAAAGTTGTAAAGCTCTTCCAAATATGTCCAGACATGTATCATATGACCCCAACCTCGAAAGAACTCAACCTCTAACCCCTGATTAACTTCAGCCTTAATTCAGCTGAAAACAGGGTGCTCTGTCCTTAGCAACCTATAAGTTGAAACTTGTTAACTTTGAATATCCTGATTAAAGGAAGAGGTTACAGCAAAGTTTTAATGTTCTAGATTAAAACCTTCAAGTTTTTACCATGAATTCGATCATTTAGTGGGGTGTGACGTCAATGCGTCACCAGATCATGTCGGTACTATGTAAGGGCCTCAGTTTTTGACACACATTTGAAGTGTTCATCACCACACCACACACCTTATTTGAGGAAAGTGGATGAACACAAATGAAGAGCAAGTAACCACCATCAACATGCTCATTAGAGAACAAACTCACATATTGCAAAAGTGGTATTTTCCACATGTGATATAGGTCGGCTGGACATATGAAAACTCCTACACATTGCTAAGGATGTCCAGGCCAAGTTTCACCCAAATTCAAAACCTTTTTGAGGTCATTTTGGGTATAGCTAGGAAGAGGGCAGTTTGAAACCATATTCAAATTCAAACTGTTTTTATCCCATGAATTCAAAAGTGGGAGGCATATTCTTACTCAGCACATTTTTGTGAGCCCACACACCAATTTCACTCCATTTGGGGTTGATCTTGACATGAGCTAAGTGGGACAAATTCAAACTTTATTTGAATTCAAAACTGAACTTGTGCTGAAATTCATTCAAACCAAACCCAATTTGAACTTTGATCAATTCAAATGGCTCATGGGTGGATAATTTGAATTACCAGGGGTATTATAGGGCTCACTGTTTACAACAGTGATTAGGAGTAAATTTCAGAGGTTAAAATGGGAAGTGGGACCCCACATGTCAGCCTCTACTTCAAATCAAACCGACTGAGACTTTCTCACTCGGTTAACCACGCCGCCGCTGCGATCGCCACCGAGGGAAGCCGCCGTGCCAGCAGCTGCTTGGTCACACGCGGGCGTGAGGCGGTGCAGAGCCTTCTTAAGGCACCCTCCCCCCTCCTCGGCCGAGGCATCGCCCGTTTCTTCCCTCAAGAACTCAGCACCGGCAGAAACTTTCCGCAGCTCGGAATCGATCAGAGAGCACCGATCACAGCTTCCTCCGTCCCCTCCAGAGCCACGGCAAGGTACTAGAGACCTTCCTCCGTCTTCCCCGCTGCTAGATTTCAGTTGAAACCGATTGATATCGGCTGTGCCGAAAGATCAATTCGGTGACTTAGAACCGCCGCACCTCGGGCTCCCGTGGACAGCCCAGCCAGGGCGTTGTCACGCCCAAACCAAGGCATCCTTGGATGCGCTGGTGACCGGTGCTGCTCACCCCCGAGCCACAGCCCGAGTGTTTGCTCACCGGCGGCGAATTTCCAGTTTTCCCCTTTCTATGTGCAGAACGACCTTCGGGTGCGATTCCGTCGAATTCGTGCTCTAGAAAGGATTGGAGTGCCTCAATCCGCTCTCACACAAACTAGACATGGTAACGCACAAGTTGCCTTCACAACCCTTGGCCGGAGAACCTCTGTACCCTGCGTAATTCGAGGTTTACCAACGGCGGAACAAATGGGAGGCATCGGGCGCACGGTGAGGACCTACTTCGGGCCTTCCCCGAGCTGCCTCGAGCTCATGTCGACCTTCCCTGAGGTCCACTGATGTTTCCCGACCGGTTCCTCGAGTAGTTGAGGTGCTAGGGAAGTCAGCGGACATGGCCGAAGTCTTTCTGAGGTGGCGGCTCGTCGCCGACCATGCACCGGCCATTGTCATGAGCAGCTGACCCCAGAATCCTGTTCCCCGAGTGAAAGTAGGCAGGGGCGGCCAAAATCATGAAGTTTGGAGCTGTACATAAGCCGGTGGCGAGCTCTCCGGCGAGGTTCCTCGGCGGCTGAGCGCGGGCGTCGCGAGGTTGAAGAAGGGGGTGGACCCCAGCTGTCAGCGGCCGATATTTTGAATCGGGATCGGGCTGCGGCCGGGATCGGGTGTGCTGGCACGCAAAATCCTTGTGGGACGCGGTGTGCTGTCGCCTCGGCGTGCGACGCGTGTCCCCGGGGCCCACGCGCGAGTTTAAACTTTTCCCCGATTTTCAGATTTCCTTCAAACTTCAAATCCTCATAACTTTGTCTAGAAAGCTCCAAATCGAGTGAACCAAATTTTACTGGATTCAGCTCTCTGAGTACTTTCCAGCAAATCAAGTTTCACTTCATGAAATTCCTTATTTCTCCTGAATTAATTCCTCAAATTTAAACTGGTTGGAATTTTAACTGGAGAATCCTTTGGAGGAAAATCCTGAAATTTTGCTGGGATGTTCACCAAAATATCCCTGAACTACCATAAAAATTTCAGATCCATTTGAGCTCATTTGATCCACCTAATGGTGTGATTAGTGAAACTGTTCTAGAGAAAATAGAAAATGTTCAGAAACATTTTCAGAATTTTCTCTGAAATTGTTTAGCTCATATCTTTAGTTAGGAACCTTCAAATTAAGTGAAACCAACTCCATTAGAACCCTCTGAAAATCTAGTTTTCAGAAAGTCATAGTTTGTTCCATGAAAATCCCTAGAACACCCTAAAAGCCTTCAATTAAGGTCAAGTACATGATTATTTGTGGAGGGCTCAAATGAGCTTTACTGCAACTAAAACTTGACCAAGTCTGTGCCTAGGTTGTAACCAAGACACAGTAAAAGTTTCACAGTCATTGGGTCTTGTCGAGCCAGGATCACGCTGAGGGTGCTGCGTTGCACAGCACCAGATAACACACATCAAAGGTATAAAGCGGAAGCATAGTTTTAATACATAAACAATTTTATGGACATTTTTACTACAAAATATGTTTAGTCTACACTCACGGGAGTAGACTACGCATCAAGTTCACGTTCAGCCCGTGAATGTGTCCTTGCTAGCACACACACACACTACCACGGCGGCGTGCACGACTCCCACTCGACGGGGTTCCCCTCCTGGGGTTCCGTCTCCTCCTCGGGAGTCCCTTCCTCATAGAACCCTGCAAAAGCTTCAAACACAAGCAGTGAGCATGAAGGCTCAGCATGTATGACCCGTCTCATCTATACATGGAACTTCTACATGGGGGTGATGGGTACATGAGGTAAAATCATTTGCAAAGGACTCGCCTAATTAGTGGAACCTTACTTTCAGGTTTTAGCAGCAGGTTGTGGAGAACCTTACGCTAAGGCACATGAGAGAGCAGCAATCAAACAAGAAACACATTTCTCTCATGTACTTTGCCTAAAGTTGAAAAGAACTTTTGGTTAGCTCTAAACTACAATATATCATTAACAATCAAAGTTGATCTTTCAAGCAGCAACATTTTAACATGTATCTATCCCGTTCTTTCTATGTCACGGTACAGTGAACAAGTGGTACTCACTGACCGCGAGGGACGGCGATTATAATCGATTTACACCTGCAGGGTTACCCGAATAACCCGTCACGTACGCCCGTACTCGATGTTGCCTACAGCAACCATCACAAACGTCGTACACAACCACCTTTCGGCCGTCAGCAAAATATTGAACCGGTCCCATCATCCCGAGCAAGAGTTCTCTGCACGCGCATCTCAGTGCCGCCAGCCGATTTACACCTCAAGCCCTCAACCTACCCTCTGAACGATGGGCAATGCCTCAATCTCCAGCTACATGAGTTACATCGGTTTCTCGGTTCCCATATAGCCGGTAGGTCTTCGGTACTGTTCTAGCTTGTTCAACAGGCCCGCACACGGCTCAGTCCTCAATCGACACAAGCGGAGCTATAGCACCCAGGCCCCGAAGTCCTGCTTCCCTTACTCTCTGCTCGGTCTCATTTTTCTTGCCATGTGTATCATGTGCTATCTCTACCCGAGTCGAGTGCCTCTAGCCTATGCTCGCGAGTAGTTTAAACTACTCGACTTGTACCGAATCCTACCCTAACATAGATTTGAAGTAGCTAACGGGGTTTGCAATCCTAAACCCAACCCATGGTTTTCTTGGCTATGCATTTGGGTTTCCAAACAAGACTCTAATGCAATAATTAATGGTACTGAAAGTAGTTCTCAAAACAATAAAAACTTGTAAAAAGGTTAATGCAAACCAGAGCTTGCCTTGCTGCTCTTGGTCGTAGGCTAGCTGCTCTTCCGGAGTAACGAAGTCTAAGACTTCGGGTTCCTCCTCGACCTTAGCGACTACATGAGATAACAAGTACATGTATTAATTTAAATGCATTTGAATTGAATTTAAAATTGTGAAGTTTATAAGTCTTACTAGACAGACCCAATGACTCTGAAATTTTTACTTTGTTTTGGCTACAACCTAAACAGAAACTTGGTCAAGTTTTATTTGCAGCAAAGCTCATTTGAGCTCTCCACAAATAATTATATACTTGACATTACTTGGAGCTCTTATGGTGTTCTAGGGACTTTCATGGGGCAAGCTATGACTTTGTGAAAACTAGATTTTCAGAGGGTTCTAATGGAGTTGGTCTCACTTAATTTGAAGGTTCCTAGCCAGAGATATGAGGATTTCAGAGAAATTCTGAAAATGTTTCTGAACATTTTCTATATTCCCTGGAACAGTTTCATTAATAACACCATTAGGTGGATCAAATTATCTCCAATGGATCTGAAATTTTTATGGTAGTTCAGTGATATTTTGGTGAACATCCCAGCAAAATTTCAGAATTTTCCTCCAAAGGATTCTCCAGTTAAAATTCTAAACAATTTAAACTTTGGAGAATTAATTCTGGCGAAATAGGGATTTTTATGAAGTGAAACTTGATTTGCTGGAAAGTACTCAGAGAGCTGAATCCTACAAATTTTGGTTCACTCGATTTGGAGTTTCCTAGCCAAGTAATGAGGATTTGAAGTTTGAATGAAATCTGAAAATCAGGAAAAGTTTAAATCTACTGGTGGATCCACGGGGACACGTGTTGGGCGCTGGAGCGACGGCACACCGGGGTCCATGGAGTTTTTGCACGCTAGCACACCGGATCCGGGCCGCAGACCGATTCCAATTTAAAATTTGAGCCGCTGACACGTGGGCCACCCGGCTTCGTCTACCTCCTGACTCCCGCGTTCGGCCGCCGCGACGCCTCGCCGGAGAGCTCGCTGGCAGCCACTGTGGTACTCCAAACTTCATGATTCTGGCCGCCCCTGCCTAAGTCCCCTCGGGGAACATGATTCTGGGCTCAGTTCGTCATGAAAATGGCTGGCACATGGTCGGCGACGAGCGGCAGCTTCGGGAGAACTTCGGCCGTGTCGACCGACCTCCCTAGCACCCCAACCGATCGAGCTAAGGGTCATCGAGCACCAGTGGACTCTAGGAAAGGTCGACATGAGCTCCACGGAGCTCGGGAAGGGCTGTGTTGGGCTGTCACCGTGCGACCTAGGCCGGAAATCGGTAATTCTTCTAAAACTCGAAGAACAGCGGTTTCCCTCAACGGTTCTTCGTTGTTCCTGCTCCTATGGGCTCGTACGGGCACCTAGAAGTGATCCCCTTCACAAGAGGATGAGTGGTGCAGTGTGGACTACGAATTTCGCGGATCGGTTCGGGCTCCCCTTTTGTACACCATTGCGAAATCGTGAAATTCCGGCGTGAGCAGTCTATGTCACGCCGCCGGAGCTTGTGGGAACGAAAGAGGGACTGAAGGTGAACCTTTTTGCTGTTCACAGCTCGGCGAATGGCAGGATGTGGTGGCCGGACGGAGAGTTCCCACGATGGCGGCTTGAGCTGAACCGGCAGAGAAAAGATCGTCGTGGTGGAGCTCGGGGAGGACTGCTCCGGGCCTGGAACCGGTGCGAGGGCGTCAAGGAAGACTTGGCGCACCCGGTGCTGGCCTCAGATCGCCGGGAGGATCACTGGATCGGCCGGGCGATGAGGGACTGAGAGCTCAACCGAGCGGCGAGGAGTTTCAGCTTTCTGGGTGGGAACACGCTGGGGCAGCGGTGAGATGCACCGGCGACCGCTCTGGCGCGTAGATAAAGGCCCCGAGAGGCGGTTCATCGGCCGAGTGCGGCAAGCAGCTGATGTCCTCGCCGTGGCGGCAGCTCGGTCGGGCGCGAGTAACCGAGTTCAGTCTTCAGTCGGTTGAATTCTCTCCAGTGGCTGACATGTGGGTCCCATTTCCCTTTTAACCTCTGAACTTAACTCCATATTACTGTTGTAAACAGTAATCCCCACAATGCCCATGGTGATTTGAATTATCTACCCCTGAGCCATTTGAATTGGTTAGAATTCAAATTGTGTTTGGTCTGACTAAGTTTCAGCACATATTCAGTTTGAAATTCAAATAAAGTTTGAATTTTCTACACTTAGCTCATGTCAAGATCAACTTCAAATGGAGTGAAAATTGGTGGGTGAGCTCACAAAAATGTGCTGAGTAAGAATATGCCTCCCACTTTTGAATTCATGTGATGAAAACAGTTTGAATTTGAATTTGAGTTCAATCCACCCTCTTTCTAGCTAGACCCAAAAGGACCTCAAAAAGGTTTTGAATTTGGGTGAAACTTGGCATGGACATTACTAGCAAAGTGTAGGAGTTTTTCATATGTCCAGCCCCTAGATGATGCATGTGGGAAATGCCACTTTTGCATTGTGTGAGTTTGTTCTCTAATGATCATGTTGATAATGGTTACTTGCTCTTCAAATGTGTTCATCAACTTTCTTCAAATGAGGTGTGTGTGTGTGTGGTGATGAACACTTTGAATGTGTCAAAAACTGAGGCCTTTACAGCAAGAACAAGGCAAGTGCCCTTGACCATATTGATCCCATGTTTTGGAAAACTGTTTTGTTGCGAAAAAGTGTGAGTGCTCGAGTCAATATGATGGAAAACCCTTTCATAGGAGTTTACTAGTTTTGTTAGCCACCCTTGTCACCGGGGAAAGTTAATGAGTCGGGTATGGTTTTTACTTTTATGCTTCGCTGAGTCCACGGGATTATGGGAAGCGAGATAGATGTGTCTAGCTAACTGCACTCGTAAGAATAATGAGAAACTGATGTTGTTAATGAACGTGAATCGGTGGTAGATCTAGGCAAGCCGGGTTTGTGAATGAGGTAGTATGAGATGGTGGTTACTTGCCATAGATCTAAGGACCGGTTCATGCGAGCCATGCCAGGATAACAGTGCCACCACAAGGCCAAGTATGGGTGCGGCTTAGCTGAGTAATTAGGTAAGTTGCTAGATTGTTATGGACCGTGCAAGGCACGGGGAACGGGAGTCGAGGGAGGACTGCCCTGGGAACTGCATGGCACAAGAGGGGGCCTGTGGGTGGGAGAATCGGAGATTCTAGCCTGCAGGTGAAACCTTAGTGAGTCCATACATCTAGTAACCCCTTTGTAAAGGCTATTTTGTGATCTCTTGACCATACACCAACGGTTGTGTACTGGTATAACGGAGGTTCTGCAGTCGCCGACGGTGATGAAATCACAAACTTGTGGGTAAAGTGGTACAAACTCTGCAGAGTCTTAAAACTATCATGATAGCTGAGCTTACGGTCACGAGCGCCTGGACAACCCACATGATTAGTTGGGATGGATTTTTTATTATGGTTTGGTTATGGTTTTCGTTATGGTTTGGTTTTCGGGACTGTTGAGTCCGGGTGATAAGATTTGGTTGCATGACTGTTGAGTCATGGCAACGAGATTGGTCTCGGTATGAGACGGGATTGTTTATGATATGAAATGGTAGCGAATACGAGATGGTATTCGTGAGATGGTAGCAAATACGAGAAGGTATTTGTGAGCAATGTTGAGAAAGATTAATATCTGGTTGAGACATGGAAAGTGATGAAACATAATAGAGGTATGTTGGTATTTTAATACATGTTGGGATTACATTCACTTAAAGCTGAGTTGCTGTTTTATCGTGGTTTTGAGAAATAACTTTACTTTCTGCATTGAGCATTTTTATACCTTCCTTATTGTGAGCTACATATCATATTTTCCCGCACTTGCTGAGTACATCATTGTACTCAAACTTGCATTATTACTTCATCATCAGCTACAGGAGAAGATTACTATGAAGACCAAGTGGAGCCTTAGGCGTGTAATCTATCCTCAACCTTGCCTGTGGGGATGGAGTAGAGATGGAGCCACTGCTGCTGCTTAGATTGCTTCCGCTACTAGAATAAAGACTTCCGTTGCTAGACTTAGACTTCCGCTGCTAGAATAGAATAAAGACTTCCGCTGTTAGCATGAGTCCAATACTCATGAGACTTTGTAATAAAACCTGTTATTCATGGTAATATATATTCTAAATTCAGTTTGTGGAACATATGTATATGTATGATGAACATCCTGGGCACACATATGCATCATTTCTCGGTTCCATGGTTTTCCACAGAATTGAGGGCGTCACAGATTGGTATCAGAGCCACGGGTTGATGGTAGGTTACACGCTTAGATAGAAGTCACAAGTTGGTAACAGACACAGATTGGTATCAACCTGCCACGGGTTGATCGTAGATCACACGACCTAGGTAGGTCACAGATCGATATTATAGCTGCCATGTCTAGTCACAGATTGGTACAATCCACAGATTGGTACCAAGCTACCAGGATTGACTGTAGGTCACAAACCAAGAATGATCACAGATTGGTAGCTGAACCACGTTGACTGTAGGACGCACCCCAAGTAATAGATTGGTGTTAGAAGCCACGCTGACCATAGGATGCAAACCTAGGATGCATAGATTGGCATTGGAACCACCTTGACATAGGATGCAAGTCTAGGAGAAGCCATAGTTGGATCACAGATTGGTATCACCCCAAACCACCTTGACATAGGGTGAAATCACAGATTGGTATCACCCCAAACAACCTTGACATAGGGTGAAGTCACAGATTGATATCACCCCAAAACCCTATAGGACCCCCATTGAATAAGCCTTGAATAGGAGTTGTGTGAGCCTTTGTGATGATTGTTTATAATTGTGTGCTTAGTGTGAGTTGTGGGACGTTCCAAGCGTTGTCCATATCCACACATAAGTAGAAAAAGGTGTGAGATGCCTCGGCACTTGTTCACATCCTCATGTGGGCTAATATATAGATAGTCCAATCCACCTTGATGCATATAGATAGGGAGGGATCCATTTAAACTTCTAACCTCTATTTTATTCCATTCTCTCTCACAGATGGTGAGAGGAAACGCCGGCCGCCAAGGAAGGAACATCCGTGGCAACCAAGAGGAGGGCCACGATGAAGTTCCTATTAACCCCGGAGCTGGTGAAAACAACCTGGAACGGTTGATGGCCATGCAGAATCATCATATGCAGACCATGATCCAAACTTTGGGTCAGCTGCAGGCCAACAACAACAAACCTGTTCCAGCACCACCGCCACCACAGCCGGCTCATAACAGGCTGGGAGAGTTCATGAGGACTCAACCACCTACCTTTGCTCAAGCTAATGACCCCATGGAGGCCGACGATTGGTTGAAGTCCATGGAGAAGAAGCTTGCCATCGTCCAGTGCAATGACCGAGAGAAAGTTCTCTTCACGTCGCACCAACTCATGGGAGCAGCTGCTGACTGGTGGGATGCCCTGTGCAACGCTCATGTCGACCCGGAGACTATTACTTGGACTGAGTTCAATGAGAGTTTCCACTCTCATTACATCCCTGATGGTGCCATGATGCTTAAGAGGCAAGAGTTTGAAGGTCTCCGACAAGGACAGAAGAGCGTGAATGAGTACCTTAAAAAGTTCACGCACCTGTCCCTGTACGCCCCCAATGATGTCAACTCGGACCAGAGGAAGCAGTACCTGTTCATGAGAGGGTTGAACAATGAGATCTAGGTTCAGCTTCTCAACAATGACTATGCTAGCTTCCAGAAACTGGTTGACAAAGCCATAGTGGTTGAAAGCAAGATCCAAGAGATCGAGCGAGAGGGCAAGAGCAAGATGCCATACCAGCCACAAGGGAGCAACGTACGACCTCGGTACATGCCCCCAGCTGCACCGCAGTATGGATCGACCGCTCCTGCATACCGCCGTAATCAGCCACCACAGCAACGACCAGTTGCACAAGCACCTCGTGTGCCTTTGCCTCCAGCGCCCCGTCCTAACGTGGGTGCTCCTGTTCAAAACCCCCGCTCGTACCTGCTGCCGTGGGCAACAGGGCATGCTTTGCATGCGGGGAGAAAGGACACTTCGCGAGCTAGTGCCTGAGGAGAGGTCCTGGACAGCAAGGCAACATCCCCAAGCAGAACCCACGACAGAACGGAGGACCAACCAAGGAAACCGTGGACAGCAGAACTACGCTCGTGGCAACGTGAACCATGTTTCTGCTGAGGAAGCACAACAGGCTGAGGACGTCGTGATTGGTATGTTCCTTGCCAACTCCAACCCAGCCACCATCTTATTTGATTCCGGAGCATTACATTCCTTCATATCATCCAAGTATGTTGCCAAGTATAATCTACCCATATCATACTTGAAATATACTATGTTGGTTAATTCCCCCGGTGGAGAGATGAGGACTAATATAGTATGTCTGAAAGTAAACCTTAAAATAAGGGGGATAGACTTCCTTGCCAACCTCATTGTCTTGGATTCCCAAGGGCTTGACATAATACTCAGAATGGATTGGCTAATAAGCACAACGGGGTAATCCAATGTGCTGAAAGGAGCGTGCAGTTGACCAACGAGCACGGTACCCGTATCGAGTTTGAGTCAGCCCAACTGGCAACCGAGAAGGCAACATTGAACCACATTGAAGAAGAAACCCTGGACAGCATTCCAGTGGTTCAAGAGTTTCCGGACGTGTTTCCGGAAGAACTTCCCGGTATGCCACCTGACCGGGATATCGAGTTTTCCATTGACCTAGTACCCGGAACCGCACCTATAGCAAAGAGACCATATAGAATGCCTGTCAACGAACTAGTGGAGCTCAAGAAGAAAATCCAGGAGCAGCAAGAGAAGGGTTTTATACGTCCAAGCTCGTCACCTTGGGGAGCCCCCGTGCTCCTCGTAGACAAGAAGGATGGAACCCAAAGGATGTGCGTGGACTATAGGTCTCTCAATGAGGTGATGATCAAGAATAAGTATCCTCTGCCCCGTATAGAGGACCTGTTCGACCAGATGAAGGGAGCCCGAGTGTTCTCCAAGATTGACCATATTGATCCTATGTTTTGGAAAACTGTTTTGTTGCGAAAAGGTGTGAGTGCTTGAGTCAATATAATAGAAAACCCTTTCATAGGAGTTTACTAGTTTTGTTAGCCACCCTTGTCACCGGGGAAAGTTAATGAGTCGGGTATGGTTTTTACTTTTATGCTTCGCTGAGTCCACGGGATTATGGGAAGCGAGATAGATATGTCTAGCTAACTGCACTCGTAAGAATAATGAGAAACTGATGTTGTTAATGAATGTGAATCAGTGGGAGATCTAGGCAAGCCGGGTTTGTGAATGAGGTAGTATGAGATGGTGGTTACTTGCCGTAGATCTAAGGACCGGTTCATGCGAGCCATGCTAGGATAACAGTGCCATCGCAAGGCCAAGTATGGGTGCGGCTTAGCTGAGTAATTAGGTAAGTTGCTAGATTGTTATGGACCGTGGAAGGCGCGGGGAATGGGAGTCGAGTGACGACTGCCCTGGGAACTACATGGCACAAGAGGGGGCCTGTGGGCGGGAGAATCGGAGATTCTAGCCTGCCGGTGAAACCTTAGTGAGTCCATACATCTAGTAACCCCTTTGTAAAGGCTATTTTGTGATCTCTTGACCATACACCGACAGTTGTGTACTGGTATAATGGAGGTTCTACAGTCGTCGACGGGTGACAAAATCACAAACTTGTGGGTAAAGTGGTACAAACTCTACAGAGTCTTAAAATTATCATGATAGCCGAGCTTACGGTCACGAGCGCCTGGACAACCCACATGATTAGTTGGGATGGATTTTTTGTTATGGTTTGGTTTTCGGGACTGTTGAGTCGGGGTGATAAGATTTGGTTGCATGACTGTTGAGTCATGGCAACGAGATTGGTCTCGGTATGAGACGGGATTGTTTATGAGATGAAATGGTAGCGAATACGAGATGATATTTGTGAGATGGTAGCGAATACGAGAAGGTATTCGTGAGCAAAGTTGAGAAACATTAATGTCTGGTTGAGACATGGAAAGTGATGAAACATAATGGAGGTATGTTGGTATTTTGATACATGTTGGGATTACATTCACTTAAAGCTGAGTTGCTGTTTTATCGTGGTTTTGTGAAATAACTTTGCTTTCTGCAATGAGCCTTTTTATACCTTCCTTGTTGTGAGCTACATATCATATTTTCCCGCACTTGCTGAGTACATCATTGTACTCAAACTTGCATTATTACTTCATCATCAGCTACAGGAGAAGATTACTATGAAGACCAAGTGGAGCCTTAGGCGTGTAATCTGTCCTCAACCCTACCTGTGAGGATGGAGTAGAGATGGAGCCACTGCTGCTGCTTAGATTGCTTCCGCTGCTAGAATAAAGACTTCCGCTGCTAGACTTAGACTTCCGCTGCTAGAATAGAATAAAGACTTCCTCTGTTAGCATGAGTCCAAGACTCATGAGACTTTGTAATAAACCCTGTTATTCATGGTAATATATATTCTGAATTCAGTTTGTGGAACATATGTATATGTGTGATGAACATTCTGGGCACACATATGCATCAGTTCTCGGTTTCGTGGTTTACCACAGAATTGAGGGCGTCACAAATGCCACCTTATCTCGACGGCTACACATACCCCTCCCCATGGAACAAACCGAGCTCATCGTTCTTCCTGATTTTCGGCCGCCAAACTCATCTCACCGCCGCCGCTTCGGACCTCCGTCGCCCCGGCGATCCAGCCGTTCTCTCGCTGCACATACAAAAGAAAAAAGGTGTGCCATCGTGTGCTGGTGCTCACAGTGAAAGCTGTTTGTCATTTGCTTCACTGTGCGCCGAGTATTTCTAGTTTTTCCCTCGATGTGTTCAATTTAACCGAGTGGGTTTCAAGGTGGAATTCACTTCACATGATCCTTTAGCGATCGTGCATGTCTAAGGACATGACCTAGACATCCATACGGAGCTGTAGGAATAAGTAGAGCAAGTTTTGACCCAACAAACCAAGGAGTTAACCGAGTTTTTGCCTCTGGCGGAGAAAACCTTTCGGTTCACCGGTGAACTCTAGGTTGCGGCCGTTTTCATCGGCTTCTTTGTTCATTTTCGTGCTCCACGTGATCCGGCGATGCTGTAGGAGCAAAACCTGACCGAAAAGAGGCCTTCCCGAGCTGGAACACTGTCGTCGGAGAGCTTCGAGCCGCTGTCGCCATGGTCAGCCATGCTCCGACCATCGCCGGCGTGAGATGAGGTCACCAAGGTGTCCAGGGTGCAAAGTTAGGCCCTATCGGCAAGTTTGGAGGATCCGGATGGCTGGGAACACCTCAGCGGCAAGCTCGCCGTCGTCCGTCGGGAGGTAGAAGACGACCCGGCAGGTCCCACGTTGTTGAAGTGGTTTTACAACACTCCCCCCGGTACCACTACTGGAGCTGAAAGACACATGGCAGCACTGGACCTGTCCTTAGCAGGGAGGCAAGGTCTGGAGCCAGAGGACACGTGGCAGCTTTGGAGCTCTCCTTAGCGGAGAGGCAAGGTCCGAAGCCGGAGGATACGTGGCAGCTTCGGAGCTATCCTTAGCGGAGAGGCAAGGTCCAAAGCCGGAGGACACATGGCAGCTTTGGAGCTCTCCTTAGCGGAGAGGCAAGGTCTGAAGCCGTAGAACAAGTGGCATCTTCGGAGCTCTCGTTAGCGGAGAGGTAAGGTCTGGAGCCGGAGGACACGTGGCAGCTCCGGAGCTCTCCAGTTCGAGGGCAAACTTTGGGGATTCATATATTTTGATAGGATTGTCCAAAAATCCTCAAAAAATTTTGTTAGAATCCTTGTGACCAGTACTTTCTGGCAATACCATTTAATTGATGAAAGTGTCGAGGACCCAACGGTCCCGACAATCCAGGATCTTGCTGAGGGGTGCTGCGATGGACAACACCGGATAACACACGAAAAAGGCAATAAGAGGAAGCTAAATTTTATTACATAAACTTGTATATCAACATAGTTACATAAAAATATCGTTAAAGTCTAAACTCACGGGCGTAGACTAAACAAAAGGTCTCACGTTCAGCCCGTGAACGTGATCCCACTAGCACACATGCACACACTAACACGGCGGCATGCATGGCTCCCATTCGACGGTAGTATCCTCTTGGGGGTCCGTCTCCTCCTCAGGAGCCCCCTCCTCATGGAACCCTGCAAACGCTTCAATAAACAAGCAGTGAGCACGATGGCTCAGCAAGACTGGCCCCTCTCACCTAAACATGTAACTCTACATGATGGATTTGCATTGAGTAATAGGTAAGTGCTTTGCATAAGACTCGCCTAATTAGTTGACTCTTACTTCCAAGTTTTAGCCTCAAGTTAATGGAAAACCTTGTGCTAAGCCACATAAGAAGTCCGCAATCGAAAAAGAAACGCATTCCTCTTATGGAACTTTCCTAAGGTTGAAAAGAACTTTTATTTGCTCTAATCTAAAGCATGTCATTAACAATCAACGTAAAACTCTTAATCAGCAACTTTTATCAT
This sequence comes from Neostapfia colusana, assembly GCA_030760725.1. Lineage (NCBI taxonomy): Eukaryota > Viridiplantae > Streptophyta > Magnoliopsida > Poales > Poaceae > Neostapfia > Neostapfia colusana. Next base: position 59,230,086 of record JASWHV010000005.1, on the reverse strand, counting down.
GACATCTAGCCTGTTCTTTCTACGTCATGGTACAGTGAAGTAGTACTCACTGACCGCGAGAGACGGTGATTATAATCAATTTGCACCTGCAGGGTTACCCGAATAACCCGTCACGTACGCCCGTACTCGATGTTGCCTACAGCTGATGAGTGGTTTAGGCCCGATCTTCCGAAAGGTAGGTCGATTGAAGTGGAGATCTTGACGTTGATGATCCGAGGCACTCGAGCAGACCCGAATACCCCTGCAATCAATACACCCCTGCTCCGTTGGTTATCAACCGTGATTCACACGCTTGACCTCGCCAAGAAGGCTATCCCTGCAGGTGCAACCGAGAACACAAGAAAGAACGATGAAGATGCAATCTGAAATTGCGAAATTGGGGTCTCACAAACCGTAGAATGGCGAAATTGTTTAATCTAAGCAAAACCCATGAATTTGGCTGGCGGCTACAGTATTTAAAGGCTAGGGTTCGGCCATAAGACCCTTAGACGCGTCCCTAATGGACTCATATGGGATACAAGGCCCAAAAGCCCAATACGGTGGTGCAGCACCGGACAGAACACTGAATTCGACTTGTTTAGAAAACTCCGAGTGACTCCTAGCGAATTTTAATGTGGGACCAGAACCATTGGAAATTTTATCTTCTCATCTTTCCATGCATATGTAGAACATCGAAAACGGAGTCCGTATGCATCCTGGGCGTCTCTTTTAAGATGGACTGCTCCTGGACTCCGAGTTGAACTCGAGTCCGAGTTGGCGACTGTTTCCATCAACTTGTGGACGTCCCATCTGGTTCTCCACATCCCCAAATCCTCCTCCCTTTACTTGTTGATCATGTCCATGGTTCATAATAACAATTAAATCATTAAATAGCAATCCATTCTCAAAATCACATGGGTAGGAAGTTAGGAACGAGTTCACCTGCTGATTTAGTAACCGTGCTCGTGCTCTTGTGATTGTTCCTTGTATATCAATGTGAGTATCCACTGTTGTGATGTCCTCATCATCCTCCCCCTCTTGAATCAGAGTCGTCCTCGACTCAAGATCATCTTCTTCTCCCAAGTATGGTCGTAAATCTTGAATGTTAAATGTGGGACTAACCGCAAAATCGGGAGGCAACTCAAGCTTATATGCATTATCATTGATCTTTTCAACAATCCTAAAATAACCAGCAGCTCGTGGCATAAGTTTAGATTTTCTCAAGTGAGGGAATCGTTCTTTTCTCAAATGTAGCCATACCAAGTCCCCTGGTTCAAGTTTTACTTCTTTTCTACCTTTACTACTAGAAATTCTATACTTCTCATTCATCCTTTCAATATTTTTCTTTGTAGTTTCATGCATCTTAAGATTGAATTCAGATCGTTGTGTAGCATCCAAATTTATAGTTTCATAAGGAGGCAAAGGTAATAAATCAATTGGAGCACGGGGATTGAAACCATACACTACCGGAAATGGGCTTACCTTTGTAGTAGAGTGAACTGACCTGTTGTAAGCAAATTCTATATGTGGTAAACTGTAAGGGCCTCAGTTTTTGACACATAATCAAAGTGTTCATCACCACACACACACCTCATTTGAAGAAAGTTGATGAACACATTTGAAGAGTAAGTAACCACCATCAACATGATCATTAGAGAACAAACTCACCAAGTACAAAAGTGGCATTTCCCACATACATCATATAGGGGCTGGACATATGAAAAACTCCTACACCTTACTAGGAATGTCCATGCCAAGTTTCACCTAATTTCAAAACCTTTTTGAGGTCCTTTTGGTTATAGCTAGAAAGAGGGTGGTTTGAACTCAAATTCAAACTGTTTTCATCCCATGAATTCAAAAGTGGGAGGCATATTCTTACTCAGCATATTTTTGTGCACCCACTCACCAATTTTCACTCCATTTGGTGTTAATCTTGTCATGAGCTAAGTTTAGCAAATTCAAACTTTATTTGAATTTCCAACTGAATATGTGCTGAAATCTAGTCAAACAAAACCCAGTTTGTATTCTAACCAATTCAAATGGCTCAGGGGTAGATAATTCAAATCACCATGGGTATAAGGGGGATTACTGTTTACAACAGTAAGAGGGAGTTAAGTTCAGGGGTTAAAAAGGAAGTGGGACCCACATATCAGCCACTGAAGAAATTCAACTGACTGAACCTTCAGTGCTCGGGTCCCCGAGCTGCCTCCGAGGGCACCACCGAGGTGAGGCCACAGGGCCACCAGCTGCTTGCCGCTCTCGGCCACTGAACCGCCTCTCGGGGCCTTTATCTACGTGCCCGAGCGGTCGCCGGTGCTTCTCACCGCTGTCCCGTCGCGTTCCCACCCGGAAAACCGAAAGCTCTCGCCGCTCGGTTGAGCCCGCTGTCCCTCGTTGCCTGGCCAACCCTGAGGCTTCCACGGCGATCTGAGACCAGCACCAGGTGCGCCAAGCCATCCTTGACGCCCTCGCGCCGGTTCCAGGCCCGGAGCAGTCCTCCCCAAGCTCCACCGCGACGATCTTTCCTTTTCCGGTTCAGCTCGAGCCGCCGTCACGGGAACGATCCATCTGGCCACCACAGCCTGCCGTTCACCAAGCCGTGAACAGCAAAAAGGTTCGCCTTCAGTCCCTCTTCATTACCGCAAGCTCCGGCGGCATGACATAGACTGCTCACGCCGGAATTTCATGATTTCGTGATGGTGTGCAAAAGGGGAGCCTGAACCAATCTGCGAAATTCGTAGTCCACACCGCACCACTCATCCTCTCGTGGAGGGGATCACTTCTAGGTGCCCGTACAAGTCCATAGGAGCAGGAACAACGAAGAACCATTGAGGGAAACCGCTGTTCTTTGAGTTTTAGAAGAATTCCCGATTTCCGGCCTAGGTCGCACGGTGACAGCCCAACACAGCCTTTCCGAGTTCCGTGGAGCTCATGTTGACCTTTCCTAGGGTCCACTGGTGCTTGACGACCTTTTGTTCGATCGGTTGAGGTGTTAGGAAGGCCGGTCGACACGGCCGAAGTTCTTCCGAAGCTACCGCTTGCCGTCGACCATGTGCCGGCCATTTTCATGACAAGCTGAGCCCAGAATCATGTTCCCCGAGTGGATTTAGGCAGGGGCGGCCAGAATCATGAAGTTTGGAGTACCACAGAGGCCGCCGGCGAGCTCTCCGGCGAGGTGTCGCGGCAGCAGAGCGCGGGAGGCGGGAGGAAGACGAAGGAGGTGGGTCCTGGCTGTCAGCGGCAGATATTTTAAAACCAGGATCTGCTGTGGCACGGATCGGGTGCGGCTGCGCGCGAAAGAATCTGTAGCCGCGTGTGTCATCCGATGAGGAGCCGACATGTAGCCCCGGGTCCCACGCACAATGATTTGAACTTTTCCCAATTTTCAGATTTAGTTCAAACTTCAAATCCTCATAACTTTAGCTAGGAAACTCCAAATCAAGTGAACCAAATTTTGTTGGATTCAGCTCTCTGAGTAATTTACAGCAAATAAAGTTTCACTTCATGAAAATCCCTAATTATCCATAATTCATTCTTCAAATTTTAAACTGTTTAGAATTTTAACTAGAGAACCCTTTGGAGGAAAATTCTGAAATTTTGCTGGGATGTTTACCAAAATATCCCTGAGCTACCATAAAAATTTCGGATCCATTTGAGCTTATTTGATCCACCTAATAGTGTGATTAATAAAACTGTTCCAGAGAAAATAGAAAATGTCCAGAAACATTTTCAGAATTTCTCTGAAATTGTTTAGCTCATATCTTTAGCTAGGAACCTTCAAATTAAGTGATACCAACTCCATTAGAACCCTCTGAAAATCTATTTTCATAAAGTCATGGCTTACTCCATGAAAATTCCTAGAAAACCTAAGAGCTCCAATTAAGGTCAAGTACATAATTATTTGTGGAGGGCTCAAATGAGCTTCGCTGCAACTAAAACTTGGCCAAGTCTCTGTTTAGGTTGTAACCAAACCACAATAAAAATTTCAGAGTCATTGGGTCTGTCTAGTGAGGCTTATAAACTTCACAAGTTTAAATTCAATTGAAATGCATATGAATTGATACATATTCATATTTCTCATATGTAGTCGCTAAGGTCGAGGAGGAACCTGAAGTCTTAGACTTCATTACTCCGGAAGAGCAGCTAGCCTACGACCAAGAGCAGCAAGGCAAGCTACGGTTTGCATTAACCCTTTTATAATTTTTTACTGTTTTGAGAACTTACTTTGAGTACCATTACTGCTTGCATTAGAGTCTTGTTTGAAAATCCAAATGCATAGCCAAGAAAACCATGGGTTGGGATTAAGATTGAAAACCTCGTTAGCCACTGCAATGCTAAGATAGAGTAGGATTCAGTACAAGTTGAGTAGTTGGAACTACTCGCGAGGATAGGCTAGAAGCACTCGACTCGGGTAGAGATAGCACATAAAACACATGGCAAGAAAATGGGACCGAGCGGAGAGTAAGGGCAGCAGGACTTTGGGGCCTGGGTGCTATAGCTCCGCTTGTGTGGATTAAGGATCGAGCCGTGTGCGGGCCTGTTGAACAAGCTAGAACAATACTGAAGACCTACCGGCTATATGGGAACCGGGAAACCGATGTAACTCGGGTAGCTGGATGTTGAGGCATAGCTGGTCGTTTAGAGGGTAGGTTGAGAGCTCGAGGTGTAAATCGGCTGGCGGCACTGAGATGCGTGTGCAGAGACCTCTTGCTCGGGACGATTGGACCGGTTCAACATTTGGCTGACGAGTGAAAGGTGGTTGCGTACGACGTCCGTGATGGTTGCTGTAGGCAACATCGAGCACAGGCATACGTGACGGGTTGTTCGGGTAACCCTGCAGGTGTAAATCGATTATAATCGCCGTCCCTCGCGGTCAGTGAGTACCACTTCTTCACTGTACCATGACGTAGAAAGAACAGGCTAGTTACATGTTAAAATGTTGCTGATTGAAAGATGGATTTTGATTGTTAATGATTTGCTGTAGTTTAGAGATAATTAAAGTTCCTTTCAACTTTGGACAAAAGTACATGATAGAAATGTGTTTCTTGTTTGATTGTGGCTCTCTCATGTGCCTTAGCGTAAGATTCTACACAACCTGCTGCTAAAACTTGAAAGTATGGTTCCACTAAATAGGCGAGTCTTTTGCAACTTATTTTCCCTCACGTACCTATCACCCCTCATGTAGAAGTTTCATGTTTTATGAGAGACGGGTCAGACTTGCTGAGCCTTCGTGCTCACTGCTTGTGTTTGAAGCTTTTGCAGGGTTCTATGAGGAAGGGACTCCCGAGGAGGAGACGGAACCCCAGGAGGGGAACCCCGTCCAGTGGGAGTCGTGCATGCCGCCATGTTAGGTTGTGTGCGTGCTAGCGGGGACACGTTCACGGGCTGAACGTGAACTCGATGCGTAGTCTACGCCCGTGAGTGTAGACTGAACATATTTTGTTGTACAAGTGTTCATAAACCTCTTTATGTACTAAAACTTTGCTTCCGCTTTGTACCTTTGATGTGTGTTATCCGGTGCTGTGCAACGCAGCACCCCTCAGCGTGATCCTGGCTCGACAAGACCGTGGGGTCGTGTCAGCGTGGTATCAGAGCTCGCTTGAGGTTTAACGCACTACAAAGGTCATCTTTTCAAAAATCCAGTGAGGAACGAGTTAGTAGCCCATATAAGGATGTTATTAGTGTATAGAAAGTGGCATACTAACCTATTTGCTTATGTCAGAAAATCGTGCATCTCGGGACACTTTATGTCTTGTGGGGTGCACGTAAGTGCTGTCCACCAGTGCGCACAAGCTGAAGGGTGGAGCCCCACGGGTGGCAGGTAACCCGACCCGCTTTGGTATCCTCTCCGACTCTTCATGTCGTTTGGAGTATTCAAGCAACGTATGTCCCTGACGTGCGTGGTGCAATTTGGGAGACCCCGTCACGTGGTCAGTAACGTGAACACGTAGCTCAAGGCGTGTTTGGCTTGAGAACATCCGGGCGAGTGATGACGGCCGAGTCTGACGATTGTGTGAGTTATCTGCAGGTAGTCTAACCACAAAACGGTAGACGTGTAGCATCCGTGTGCGAGTGACGTTTAGTGCCACTGAACTAACGAAGCCGGCTAAGTCCGGTATAGGTTTTTCTTTGTGAGGACGTAGTACCGACATGCTCTGGTGACGCATCGACGTCACACCCCACTAAATGAGCAACTGTATTGTAAAACTTGAAAGTTTTGATCCAGCACACTAAAACTTGATATAACTCCTTCCCTTAATCAGGATATTCAAAGTAAACAAGTTTTCACCTTATAGGATACTAAGGACAGAGTCCCCTGTTTACAGCTGATAGAAGGCTGAAGTTAATCATAGGTTAGAGGTTGAGTTGTTTCGAGGTTGGGGTCATATGATACATTTCTGGAAATATTTGGAAGAGCTTTACAACTTTTCTGTTGAGGTCCAGAGGTGTTTCATCACTTAACCAATCGAAAAATGCAGTAGAATTGAAACTGTCCAGAAAACAGGGCAGACCAAACACTATCTGTAAACTCTCTGTAAATTGAGCATAACTCCCTGCATAAAAATCTAAAAATAGAAAATGAGGTAGTTCTGGAAAGCTTATGAGATGCGTTACAACTTTGTAACAGAAAGTTTTATCAGATTGGGGGTAGAATTAACTGGAATTCTTGGATCAATTCAGTACCTAAAGCAGGAAGGTGCTGTCCAATTTTTCCAGAAATCCTGCCAACATTGAAAATCTCATAACTTTTGAACCAGGATTGATATTAGGCAAATCAAATACTTTCTGGAAAGCTATTAAAGTTAGTTTTAACTTTGATGTTGAGCTCCAGAATTGGTTTTGCCTTTAGCATGGCCTAAATCAGGTTAAAATGGAAACTGGTCAGGGCTGTCATGTTAGACAGCAGATCAGCAGTCAAATTTGTTTAAATTTGAACTAGATTTCCAAGTTTTATGAGTTCAATGGCATGTATTATGTTATAAGTCAATGGCTTACTGTTTGAATAAATATTTGACATTTCTCAAATATGTTTTTACAGATGACAGCGGATAGACAGTTGGAGAACGGGTGGGTGATGTCCCACTGTTCTCACCACAGCGGCTATCCGGAAGCATTGAGGCAAATGCTTCAATATTTCGGGTACAGCGAGATGCCGCAGTACCTTGCCAAGTAAGAAGGCAAGGAGGGGAACCGGACGTGGATGATCCATGTCGAATTTCCTGCAGGGCCTACACCACCCGGTTGGGCGCCGTTCACCGTCACAGTGAGAGGTAGACAACCGGAGGGAATGTGGCAAGTGGCAGCCCGTGACACCATGTCGCGTTTCTGCCAACTACACGTGAGAGCTATGGAGGGCACTCCATACGCGCTCGTTCCGGTGGAGGGACGGGCTAATCATGTGTGGGAAGAGAGGTATATGGAAGCAACTGATCCGGGTTGTCCAAGGTACAACCCTGCGGAGGCGAACCTCAGCCTCCAGTTGATGGCGGGAAAGGCAGTGATGGACAGCCAAGCTGTTCATACGGAGTGTCTCACCGCAAAGCTCAAGGAAAGCACCAGCTGTGGAGACCATTTCGAAAGTGCTTACAGCGCACTCCGCAATGTGCTCCTTCTGATGATAGAGCGACTGAACGAACAGCATAATCAGTTGCATCGTCTGAAGAAGGCGGAGAAGAAAAGCCGCGTCGATATCACGGCTTTGCAAGAGCAAGTGCAGGCTCTGACCAAGCAGAACGAGGTCCTTACTCAAGAGCGGGACGATGCTATTGAGGAAGGGCAAGGCTGGGAAGAAGACTACAACCAGGCCATGGACGAGGTGCACGCGTTGCAGGACCTCGTACCTCCGGTATTGGGCATACCGGTGGTCTTGGGTCTTCCGGCAATGGGAGAACCTGAGATGGGAGAGGAGGTTGTAGATCCAGAGCCACCAGCAGAGGTACCGGAGGAGGATGACCCACAGGAGGTCGAGTTCTACTCCGAGTAGGAGGTTCCCGTTGCCAAGTAGGGCAACCAGAGTGGTGTAACCCAAACTTTTGTAACCAGTGACAGGTCGTGTAGGCAGTAGCGTATGTATAGGTAGTGACGACTTGAGCACGACTTCTCAGAGACCCGAGACTAATGTATCTTGTATAAAATTTATGCCTTATCAATATATGTGAATGTTGTGCAAATTATTCATGTGTCACTTCAATACCTACTGTTTCATATGGAAGTTTAAGTATGACATGTGCTGATCGCTGCTGTTTTGAATTTCAGAATGACTCGTACTCGTGCCAACCCGGACGTTGGGGGTTCTAGTCAAGGGGGAGAAACATCCCAACAGCCTCCCGAGGACTCCTCGGGACAGCAACAGCAACAACAAACACCGCCACCGCCAACGGTTACATTGGCCGACATCGTTGCGGCAATGGCGGGTTCTCATCAGCAGCACACGGAGTTGCTGCAAACTCTCATCGCAAATATGTCTCGACCAGAGAGGCGTCAAGATCATGAGGAGCGTCAACAGAGCTCCTACTCCGACTTTGTAGCAACTCATCCCCCAGTATTCTCAAGGGCGGATGAACCCCTCGATGCGGACAACTGGCTCCGCGCGATGGAGATGAAGTTCGGGCTGCTCCAAGTGAGTGAGCAGCGTAAGACTCAGTTCGTGGTCCAGCAGCTCCAGGGATCCGCGAGCGCGTGGTGGGCGAACTACTGTGCTTCACAGCCCACCGACCAAGTTATGACCTAGGCGGAGTTCCGGACGGCCTTCAGAGCCTATCACATACCGCCGGGTCTTATGAAGTGGAAGACGCAGGAGTTCTTACACCTGCAACAATGGAGCTGGAACGCGCTGGAATATTCCAGGGCGTTCAACGATCTCATGCTCTGTGCTTCGTATCATGCCGATACCAACGAGAAGAGGTGGGATCACTTCTACCAGGGGCTTAATCCGCTCCTGAAGGACAAACTGGCGATGTTCAATCGCGGCAGCCTCAACGATATAATTGATGCTGCGATAGTTCAGGAGGACTCCGGCAAGGAGTTAGCGGCGGTGGAAAGAAAGTGAAACACGCCGCAAAGCAGCGGAGAAGGAGGCGGTCCTTCTCAGAAATTTCGGATGGTGAGTCGCCCACCATCGGGTCCACGCTGGCAGCCACCACAAAGGCCGATGCCATTCCGCAGTCGGCCGTATTCTTCACTGGCATTCAGGCCGGCGCTGCCAGCACCACCTCCGCAACAACAACAGCAGCAGCGGGCGATGCCGCGTGCGTATGCACCTCAGCAGCGCATGCCAGGCTTTCGTCCCCCGAGCACCGGACAAGCAGCAGCCACATGTTACAAGTGTGGTCGTCCAGGACACTTCGCCAGCAGTTGCCCGGAGAGGCAAGGAGGCAGAGTTGCACCGCAGTTTCCGATGAGGAATCAGCCCCGGAACCCTACTAATGCGCGGCGGGCAAACCCTAGGCCCAGCACATCCACCAACTGGCCATGGAGGACGTGCCGGAGGGTGAACCAATCCTTGCGGGTATGTTCCAACTCCACCAGCATCCCGCCATAGTATTGTTTGATTCAGGCGCCACGCATAGCTTTATTAGCCAAGCTTTCATTGCTAGATATAGCTTGCAAATACTGCCCACCGATAGTCCATACTTGATTTGTTCACCGGGTGGGAAGATTTCAGCAAGCATGATGGTTCCAAAAGCGCCATTATGCTTAGCGGGTAGAGTGTACCCTACGTCTCTCATAATCTTAGAGGGACAGAAGGTCGATGTCATCCTAGGGATGTCGTGGTTAACCCGCCACGGCGCTGTTTTACACACCGTCCTTCGAATCGTGCACTTGAACTCAGAAGTGCACGGATCTCACTCTTTATTTCTGGACAGTCCAGAAATAAAACTTCCAAGTGTCTATCAATCCACAACCGTCAGATTGGAAGACATTCCAGTGGTCCGAGAGTTCCCTGACGTGTTCCCGGATGATTTACCGGGGATGCCGCCCGACGGAGAGGTGGAGTTCAAGATTGAACTTGCACCGGGAACCATGCCAATATCCCAAAGGCCGTACAAGACGGCGCCCAAGGAGTTGGCTGAAATGAAGACCCAGCTAACGTACCTGCTGGAGAAGGGTTTTATTAGGCCAAGCCCCTCGCCATTGGGCTGTTCGGCATTATTTATGAAGAAGAAAGACGAAACGTTGTGGCTTTGCGTGGACTATCGTTCACTAAACGCCGTAACCATCAAAAACAAGTATCCGTTGCCACGGATCGACATGTTGTTTGATCAGTTGGTCGAAGCAAAGATCTTCTCCAAGATGGACGTAAGATCCGGGTACCATCAGATTAAGATACGGGCTGAGGATATTTCGAAGACGGATTTCTCAACGAGGTACGGACTTTATGAGTAGCTGGTCATGTCCTTCGGCCTCACCAACGCTCCAGCTCACTTCATGTATTTGATGAACTCGGTATTCATGCCGGAGCTGGACAAGTTTGTCGTGGTCTTCATCGATGACATACTGGTATATTCCAAGTCGGAGGAAGATCAAAAGAAGCATCTGCGTATAGTCTTGCAACGGCTGCGGGATCATAAGCTATACGCGAAATTCCAGCAAATGCGAATTCTGGATATCACAAGTGCCATTTCTCGGGCATATCATCTCACCGGAGGGCATCGCTGTAGACCCGAGCAAGATCACACAAGTGCTGAATTGGAAATCCCTGAGAACTGTTCATGAGGTACGGAGTTTCCTCGGACTCGCGGGATATTATCGGAGGTTCATTCCGAACTTCTCGAAGATTGCCAAGCCTATGAAGGAGCTGCTGAAGAAGGCTACCAAATATGTTTGGAGTCCAGCATGTGAATCAGCATTCAAGGCTTTAGTCAAGCACCTAACATCAGCACCGATTTTGGCGTAGCCAGACACAACAAAACCGTTCGATGTGTACTGCAATGCATCCGGCATTGGGCTCGGATGTGTGCTGATGCAAGACCGAAGAGTGGTCGCGTATGGGTCACGGCAGCTTAGAAACCATGAGCAGAATTATCCAACTCACGACTTGGAGCTCGCTGCCGTGGTACTTGCACTTAAAATGTGGAGGCACTACCTACTCGGTAACCTCGTACATTATATACCGACCACAAGAGCCTCAAGTACATACTCACTCAGAAGGAGCTGAACATGAGGCAGCGAAGATGGTTAGAGTTGATAAAGGATTACGAAATAGAGATCCATTATCACCCCGGCAAGGAAAACGTAGTGGCAGATGCGCTGAGCCGCAAGTCACACGTCAACAACCTGACCATCACATCGTTGGAAGAGATCGAACCACCACTGCTTGTGATTCCACATGGAGCTCTCTACAACTTAGCTTTGATCCCCACCATCCGTGAAGAGATAGCGGCAGCCCAAAAGAATGACAACGGCATGTCACATTTACGGAGATGCATAGATAGTGGGAGCTGAAATGTTTCCGGAACGACGGAGACGGCGTCCTATGGTTCAAGGACCGGATCGTCGTACCCCGTAACCCAGAATTACGGAAGAAAATCTTTGATGAGGCTCACTTGTCAAAGTTTTCTATTCACCCCGGCAGCAACAAAATGTATCAAGAACTCAGAAGCAAGTTTTGGTGGACACGGATGAAGCGGGAGATCGCAAAGTACGTGTCCGAGTGTGATACATGTCGAAGGGTGAAGGCAGATCATATGCGGAAACCGGGACTGCTACAACCATTGGACATTCCCGCCTGGAAATGGGAGGATGTGAGCATGGACTTCATTGTCGGTTTACCCACCACCTTTCAGAAACATGATTATGTGTGGGTGATCGTCGACCGGCTCACCAAAGTTGCCCATTTCATCCCGGTCAACACCAACTACAATGCCAAGAAGTATGCTGAACTGTACATCTCACGAATCCTATGCTTGTACAGCGTACCCCGTACCATCATATCGGATCGGGGCACTTTATTTGTGTCCCGTTTTTGGGAGCAGCTACACGCTGCATTGGGGACGAAGCTGATCCGTAGTTCAGCATACCACCCACAAACGGATGGACAAACTGAGCGGGTAAACCATATCCTAGAAGATATGCTACGAGCTTGCGCTATCAACCACGGCTAGAATTGGGATGATCACTTGCCGTTGGCCGAGTTCTCATACAAAAATGCGTACCAAGCCAGCATCAAGATGGTGCCTTACGAGGCGCTATACGGGAAAAAATGCCGCACACCGCTGAATTGGTGTTAGTCTGGCGAAAGGGTTACCTTCGGGATTGATCTTGTCAACAACGCGGAGGAAAAGGTTCGGCTGATTCAAGCAAACCTAAAAGCTGCTCAATCCCGACAAAAGAAATATGCGGACCGGAGAAGGCGCCCACTACAATTCAAAATCGGGGATCACGTATACCTACGTGTGTCTCCAATGGAGGGCGTGAACAGATTTGGGGTGAGAGGAAAGTTGGCACCCCGATTCATCGGTCCATTTCAGATTATGGAAAGATGTGGATCAGTAGCATACCGGCTGAAATTACCAGAAGCACTCTTCGGTGCGCACGACGTCTTTCATATTTCCCAGCTGAGGAAGTGTCTTAAGCTATCAACTACCATTCAGCTGGAGGACTTAGAAGAACTGAAACCGGACCTCACATATCGGAAGGAACCGGTTCAGATTATAGATGAAAAGGCCCGAACCACACGGAACCATACGTTGTGGTTCTACAAAGTCCTATGGAGGAATCACTCCGTGGACGAAGCGACATGGGAAAGCGAAGGATTTATTCGCGCTAGCTACCCCGACTCTTTCACTTCGCATATACGGTAATTTTTCCACCGTCCTCTCTCTCATTTTCACCTTATAATCTTGGGACGATATTCTTTTAAGGGGGGGGAATGTAAGGGCCTCAGTTTTTGACACATAATCAAAGTGTTCATCACCACACACACACACCTCATTTGAAGAAAGTTGATGATCACATTTGAAGAGTAAGTAACCACCATCAATGTGATCATTAGAGAACAAACTCACCAAGTACAAAAGTGGCATTTCCCACATGCATCATATAGGGGCTGGACATATGAAAAACTCCTACACCATACTAGGAATGTCCATGCCAAATTTCACCCAAATTCAAAACCTTTTTGAGGTCCTTTTGGGTATAGCTAGAAAGAGGGTGGTTTGAACTCAAATTCAAATTCAAACTGTTTTCATACCATGAATTCAAAAGTGGGAGGCATATTCTTACTCAGCACATTTTTGTGCACTCACTCACCAATTTTCACTCCCTTTGGAGTTAATCTTGTCATGAGCTAAGTTTAGCAAATTCAAACTTTATTTGAATTTCCAACTGAATATGTGCTGAAATCTAGTCAAACCAAACCCAGTTTGAATTCTAACCAATTCAAATGGCTCAGGGGTAGATAATTCAAATCACCATGGGTATAAGGGGGATTACTGTTTACAACAGTAAGAGTGAGTTAAGTTCAGGGGTTAAAAAGGAAGCGGGACCCACATGTCAGCCACTGAAGAAATTCAACTGACTGAACCTTCAGTGCTCGGGTCCCCGAGCTGCCTCCGAGAGTGCCACCGAGGTGAGGCCGCCGCGCCACCAGCTGCTTGCCGCTCTCGGCCGCTGAACCGGCTCTCGGGGCCTTTATCTACGCGCCCGAGCGGTCGCCGGTGCTTCTCACCGTTGTCCTGTCGCGTTCCCACCCAGAAAACCAAAAGCTCTCTCCGCTCGGTTGAACCCTCTGTCCCTCGTCGCCCGGCCAACCCTGAGGCTTCCACAGCGATCTGAGACCAGCACCAGGTGCGCCAAGCCATCCTTGACACCCTCGTGCCGGTTCCAGGCCCGGAGCAGTCCTCCCAAAGCTCCACCGCGACGATCTTTCCTTTTCCGGTTCAGCTCGAGCCGCCGTCACGGGAACGATCCATCTGGCCACCACAGCCTGCCGTTCACCGAGCCGTGGACAGCAAAAAGGTTCGCCTTCAGTCCCTCTTTCATTACCGCAAGCTCCAGCGGCATGACATAGACTGCTCACGCCGGAATTTCATGATTTCACGAAGGTGTGCAAAAGGGGAGCCCGAACCGATCCACGAAATTCGTAGTCCACACCGCACCACTCAACCTCTCGTGGAGGGGATCACTTCTAGGTGCCCGTACAAGTCCATAGGAGCAGGAACAACGAAGAACCGTTGAGGGAAACCGCTGTTCTTTGAGTTTTAGAAGAATTCCTGATTTCCGGCCTAGGTCGCACGGTGACAGCCCAACACAGCCCTTTCCGAGCTCCGTGGAGCTAATGTCGACCTTTCCTAGGGTCCATTGGTGCTCGACGACCTTTTGTTCGATCGGTTGAGGTGTTAGGAAGGCCGGCCGACACGGCCGAAGTTCTTCCGAAGCTACCGCTCGTCGTCGACCATGTGCCGGCCATTTTCATGACAAGCTGAGCCCAGAATCATGTTCCCCGAGTGTATTTAGGCAGGGGCGGCCAGAATCATGAAGTTTGGAGTACCACAGAGGCCGCCAGCGAGCTCTCCGGCGAGGTGTCGCGGCGGCAGAGCGTGGGAGGCGGGAGGAAGACGAAGGAGGTGGGTCCCGGCTGTCAGCGGCAGATATTCTAAAACCGGGATCTGCTGTGGCACGGATCGGGTGCGGCTGCGTGTGAAAGAATCTTTAGCCATGTGTGCCATCCGATGAGGAGCCGACACGTAGCCCCGGGTCCCACGTGCAGTATTTTAACTTTTCCCGATTTTCAGATTTAGTTCAAACTTCAAATCCTCATAACTTTGGCTAGGAAACTCCACATCAAGTGAACCAAATTTTGTTGGATTCAGCTCTCTGAGTACTTTCCAGCAAATCAAGTTTCACTTCATGAAAATCCCTAATTCTCCAGAATAAATTCTTCAAATTTTAAACTGTTTAGAATTTTAACTGGAGAACCCTTTGGAGGAAAATTCTGATATTTTGCTGGGATGTTTACCAAAATATCCCTGAGCTATCATAAAAAGTTCAGATCCATTTGAGCTCATTTGATTCTCGTAATGGTGTGATTAATAAAACTGTTCCAGAGAAAATAGAAAATGTCCAGAAACATTTTCAGAATTTCTCTGAAATTGTTTAGCTCATATCTTTAGCTAGGAACCTTCAAATTAAGTGAGACCAACTCCATTAGAACCCTCTGAAAATCTAGTTTTCAAAAATTCATGGCTTACTCCATGAAAATTCCTAGAAAACCCTAAGAGCTCCAATTAAGGTCAAGTACATAATTATTTGTGGAGGGCTCAAATGAGCTTGGCTGCAACTAAAACTTGGCCAAGTCTCTGTTTAGGTTGTAACCAAACCACAATAAAAATTTCAGAGTCATTGGGTCTGTCTAGTGAGACTTATAAACTTCACAAGTTTAAATTCAATTGAAATGCATATGAATTGATACATATTCATATTTCTCATATGTAGTCGCTAAGGTCGAGGAGGAACCTGAAGTCTTAGACTTCATTACTCCGGAAGAGCAGCTAGCCTACGACCAAGAGCAGCAAGGCAAGCTCCGGTTTGCATTAACTCTTTTACAAATTTTTACTGTTTTGAGAACTTACTTTGAGTACCATTACTGCTTGCATTAGACTCTTGTTTGAAAATACAAATGCATAGCCAAGAAAACCATGGGTTGGGATTAAGATTGAAAACCTCGTTAGCCACTGCAATGCTAACATAGAGTAGGATTTGGTACAAGTCGAGTAGTTGGAACTACCCACGAGGATAGACTAGAAGCACTCGACTCGGGTAGAGATAGCACATGAAACACATGGCAAGAAAATGAGACCGAGCGGAGAGTAAGGGCAGCAGGACTTTGGGGCCTGGGTGCTATAGCTCCGCTTCTGTCAATTGAGGACCGAGCCGTGTGCGGGCCTGTTGAATAAGCTAGAACAGTACTGAAGACCTACCGGCTATATGGGAACCAGAAAACCGATGTAACTCGGGTAGCTGGATGTTGAGGCATAGCTGGTCGTTCAGAGGGTAGGTTGAGAGCTCGAGGTGTAAATTGGCTGGCGGCACTGAGATGCGCATGCAGAGACCTCTTGCTCAGGGCGATTGGACCGGTTCAACATTTGGATGACGGGGGAAAGGTGGTCGCGTACGACGTCCGTGATGGTTGCTGTAGGCAACATCGAGCACGGGCGTACGTGACGGGTTGTTCGGGTAACCCTGCAGGTGTAAATCGATTATAATCGCCGTCCCTCGCAGTCAGTGAGTACCACTTGTTCACTGTATCATGACGTAGAAAGAACAGGGTAGTTACATGTTAAAATGTTGCTGATTGAAAGATGGATTTTGATTGTTAATGATTTGCTGTAGTTTAGAGCTAATTAAAGTTCCTTTCAACTTTGGGCAAAGTACATGAGAGAAATGCGTTTCTTGTTTGATTGCGGATCTCTCATGTGCCTTAGCGTAAGGTTCTCCACAACCTGCTGCTAAAACTTGAAAGTAAGGTTCCACTAAATAGGTGAGTCCTTTGCAACTTATTTTCCCTCATGTACCTATCACCCCTCATGTAGAAGTTTCATGTTTTAGGAGAGACGGGTCAGACTTGCTGAGCCTTCGTGCTCACTGCTTGTGTTTGAATCTTTTGCAGGGTTCTATGAGGAAGGGACTCCGGAGGAGGAGACGGAACCCTAGGAGGGGAACCCCGTCGAGTGGGAGTCGTGCATGCCACCGTGTTAGGGTGTGTGCCTTCTAGCGGGGACACGTTCACGGGCTGAACGTGAACTCGATGCGTAGTCTACGCCCTAGAGTGTAGACTGAACATATTTTGTTGTACAAATGTTCATAAACCTCTTTATGTAATAAAATTTTGCTTCCGCTTTGTACCTTTGATGTGTGTTATCCGCTGCTGTGCAACGCAGCACCCCTCAGCGTGATCCTGGCTCGACAATACCGTGGGGTCGTGTCATAAACAATCCTCCCAACCCTTTAAATTTGTTTTTAAAACAGCCCGCAACATAGTGGATAGAGTATGATTTACTACCTCAGTTTGTCCATCGGTTTGTGGGTGACATGTGGTTAGAAACAGCAGCTTGGTTCCCAATTTATACCACAAAGTTCTCCAAAAATGACTTAAAAATTTTGCATCACGATCAGAAACAATGGTATTTGGCACACCATGTAAACGAATAATTTCAGTCATAAACAAATCAGCAATGTGTGAGGCATTATCATTCTTATGACAAGGTATAAAATGTGCCATTTTGGAGAAACAATCAACAACCACAAAAATACTATCCCACCCCCTCTTAGTCCTAGGCAATCCCAAAACAAAATCCATGGAAATATCCTGCCAAGGTACACTAGGAACAGGAAGAGGCATATAAAGACCATGTGGGTTAAGTCGAGACTTAGCTTTATTCCAATTAGTGCATCGTGACACGTAGCACTCGACATCACATCTCATCTTTGGCCAAAAGAAGTGTGTGGCCAGCATGTCCTCAGTTTTCTTCACTCCAAAATGTCCCATCAAACCTCCTCCATGTGCTTCCTGCAAAAGTAATAGGTGAACGGAACTAGCAGGAACACATAGCTTGTTAGCACGATAGAGGAGGCCCTCCCGTAGTACATATTTATTCCAAGTTCTTCCTTCTCTACAATTTTCAAAGGCATCTTTGAAGTCCAAATCAGTAGGATATAATCCTTTTATTGTTTCCAAACCAAATATTTTATGATCAAGTTGGGACAGCATGGTGTAATGTCTAGATAATGCATCTGCACTAACATTCTCCTTCCCTTTCTTATGCTTAATGATGTATGGAAACGATTCTATGAACTCAATCCATTTAGCATGTCGTTTATTCGGACTGGTTTGACACTTAAGGTACTTCAAAGATTCATGATCGGAATGTATGATGAACTCCTTAGACCACAGGTAATGTTGCCAAGTTTGTAGAACTCTCACTAAGGCATACAATTCCTTATCATAAGTGGAATAATTCAGAGAAGGACCATGCAATTTTTCACTAAAGAATGCAACGGGTTTACCTCCTTGTATGAGAACACCTCCAATACCAATGCCGCTTGCATCACATTCAAGCTCAAATGTCTTGTCAAAATCAGGAAGTTGTAGAAATGGTGCTTGTGTAAGCTTTGATTTGAGAACATCAAAAGCTTGTTGCTGCTGTTCGCCCCATCGAAACTGCACTCCCTTCTTCATCAGTTCATGAAGAGGTGGTGCAATGGTGCTGAAATCCCGCACAAAGTGTCAATAAAAACCTGCAAGACCAAGAAAACTACGCACCTGCGTGACGGTCGATGGAGTTGGCCAGCTAGTGATCGCCACAATTTTTACCTCATCCATCTCAATTCCCTGCGATGAAACGACATATCCAAGAAACAAAACTTGATTGGTGCAAAAGACACACTTTTCGAGGTTACCAAACAAACGTGCATCTCTCAAGACACTGAAAACAGCACGTAAATGATTAATATGTTCGTCATATGACTTGCTGTAAATGAGGATATCATCAAAGTAAACCACCACAAATTTTCCAATAAAAGCACGTAAAACCTCGTTCATTAATCGCATAAAAGTGCTAGGTACATTAGTTAAACCAAAAGGCATGACTAACCACTCATAAAGTCCAAACTTGGTTTGAAATGCAGTTTTCCATTCATCTACTAGTGCCATTCTAATTTGGTGGTAACCACTACGCAAGTCAATTTTTGTGAAAATAATAGCACCACTCAATTCATCAAGCATGTCATCTAAGCGAGGAATAGGATAACGATATCGAATGGTGATGTTATTAATCGCTCTACAATCAACACACATGCGCCAGCTACCATCTTTCTTAGGAACCAAAAGAATAGGAACAGAACAAGGACTAAGGCTTTCACGAATATACCCGCGGTTCAAAAGATCTTGAACTTGTCGCTGAATTTCCCTTGTCTCTTCCAGATTCGCCCTGTACGCCGCACGATTTGGAAAACTTGCCCCTGGAATCAAGTCGATCTTATGTTCAGTGCCCCTCATAGGTGGTAATCCAGGGGGTATCTCGGGGGAAAACACAACCACAAAATCCTGCAAAAGGTTAGCAACAGCAGGGGGCAATGCAATGGACACTTCATGAAGCGAAACATGGCTTCTTTGCATACTAAAGCATAGTACATCCCCTTGGTATTAAATAAATCAGCAAGGTCAGATTTAGTTGTGGGCAACGAAGGTGATTTTAACTTAATTACTTTCTGTTTTTCAGAGTCTAGTGATTTTGTTGCCTTATCATCACGTTTTTTACTTTTCTCCAAATGCACAATTTCAGCAGGAGTCATAGGAAGCAAAGTGATTTTCTTTCCTTTATGCATCAGAGTATATTTATTAGTTCTACCATGATGAATAGCATCCGTATCAAATTCTCAAGGACGTCCCAACAAAAGAGAACAAGCATCCATAGGTACAACATCAAAATCGGCAAAATCATGGTAAGAACCAATCGAAAAATGTACTCTCGCTGTTTGTGTTACCCTAACCTTACCACTTTTGTTGATCCACTGAATGTGGTATGGATGAGGGTGTGCTCTTGTTGTCAACCCAAGTTTCTTGACCACATCCGTGTTCACCAAGTTATTGCAGCTGCCTCCATCAATTATAGTGTGTACACGGCAGTCCTTGATGATGAGGAACATGTGAAAAAGGTTGTGTCGTTGTAGCTTGTCATCTGCCTCAACTTTGGAGCTCAAAGCACGCTGCATAATTATGCTTCTATAATTTTCTGTTGCAGCAGTACCAAGTACCTCTTCATCTGTGCTATAGTGGTCATCTTTTGGTCCTGTAACGTTAGTAGCAAGAGAATATTCATCTTCAACATCCGAAGTACTATCATACCAACCATCATCTCGTGCTATGTATGCTCGTTTGCTAGGGCTTTCTTTAATCACATGACCAACTCCCTGGCAGCGGTGACACTTAATGTCAGAAATTTGACTCGTGGAAGGAGTCGAAGACGTAGGCTTCAATCGTGTCGTCTTGCTGCCCTCCGGCGCGCGAGGAAATGGAGCAGTATATGAAGTTCGTTGGCCACCATTGGATGGTGTAGTGGCTGTACGAAAATTCGAAGATGGTTCTGTTTTTGATGGTGTAGATGTCGAACGCGGTGTGAAGGTTCTCCTCATGCGTTGTTGCTGCTGCTGTTGGCGGCCCTGCAATTCTTTTTCTGCCAACATAGCCAGCCGAAATAATCTGTTAACAGTATCATATTCCTTATAATCAACAATGTTCTGAATTTCACGCCTCAACCCCCCCATAAAAATGAGCTATTTTATCATCCATGTCCTCTACTACCCCACAGCGCAAGATACCCTTTTGTAACTCTTGATAATACTCCTCTACGGACATGTTACCTTGGTCTAAGTACTGCAATTTTTTGCGAAGGTCCCGCTGAAAAGAAGGAGGAACAAAACGAACACGCACAGTTTTCTTTAATCTATCCCGTGTTGGAGGATCAGTTCTAGTTTTAACAAGTTCATTCCACCATATGATAGCAAAATCCTTAAACTCACTAGTGGCTTGACGAACTCTATGTTGTTCGGGAACAAGGTGGGCATTAAATTTCTGCTCTACTATCATCTCCCAATCAAGATATGCCTCAGCATCATAAGCACCAGAAAAAGAGGGTATAGTAAATTTGACTTTAGCAAAAGGATCATCAAGAGGGCGATTAAAATTGTTATGACGATCATTGTAATTATAACGATTATTACCTCCCATACCTCGTAGATAAAGTGGAAGTCATGGTTGATTGTTATGATCTTCCATATTATAAGCACCGTCTTCACGTTCTTCAGCGAGAGGCAGCCACGCCTCAAGAGTATCCATCCGAACAACAAGATCAGCAAGTTGGCGATTCAAGGTCGTCAATGACGCCTCTGTTGATGCGTGGGTTTTTGTCAACATACCTGTCGTTTCCCTCATCATGTTACGCAACTCAGCATGTTGAACACATTCATCATCCCTTTTATCTTCTGCCATTGTTAGTAGTAAATAAAAGACAACAAAAAGATGTTATCCCTATCAACTACAAAGGATAGTGGCAATGTGAAAAGTGGAAGGAAGGAAACAATCTCTCTCTCTCTCTCTCTCTCTCTCTCTCTCTCAAGCGTATTACCACGTTCTTACAAGTGTTCTTACCGACACAGCAGGTGGTAAATGGTGGACGGTGAGAACCAATGAAGCGTGGAGTGATTGCAAAGGTACATGTTCTGCTCAAGAGGAAAAGTGGAGCTTGGATGGCACAATATGGTGGCTAATAAGCAAAAATCGGTAACAGCAAAACAAAGTTGAATGTAGGAACTATTGCTGGTTAACAAGTGTTCTAGCCCTAGCACAGCACAAGACAGTAGAAAGGCAAATAAAAGATAAGGGAGATATAACAAATAAGTACAGCACAAGTGTATAGGCCAACTGTTTTCAAGTGTGTGCTGTCAATGCTTTAATATCTGTGCTCTCTTCACTATTTTTTTCTTTTTTTAATATTTTTTCTGATATTTTTTGTTTACTCGAGAGCATGAAAATAGGAAGCACACAACTTTGCAGCTCAATTGGATGTAAGATGTGGCCTATAGAAAATGAGGAAGATTCTTTAAAATTAGGGCTGAAACTTCGGAGGCCGGATAGTCTATATTCCGAGGGGAATTTGGCAAAACAGATTTTGACGAACACGGCGAAGCGGTGGAAAATCGGTTGCGAAATTCCGAGTAGATCAATTTGAAAAAAAATCGCCTGATTTTGAGTTCGTATGCAAAAGTTATGGCTGTTTTATGGTAGGCTATCCGAGTTACTGTTTTTTGATGTTGATTCGAACTCGGTTTTGAAACAGATCTGGCAATAGGATGTGAAAAACAATTGGAATTTAGCAATGGCAACAGATGGGATGTTGTGTGATGAATCAAGGAGGACTGTCACAATGGTTTGTCACCTGTTCTACGGCTGGCGATGCGGGAGTTCACGCAAGGCGGCTAGCTAGGGCAAACCGATGATCGTGGTGGATCGGTTTGTTATTTAGGGATTGTGGAATAGGTGAGCAGCAAGAAAACACAAGGAAGAAAAATGATAACTACGACCCAAAAACACAAAGCTAAACCAGCAACAAGACTCGACCACACAAATGCAAACTCAACAATGCAAACTGAAAAACGAAAATTGCAGGCACTATGGTCTAGGAATAGGTAAACACGATATGTTTTTTTGTAGATTTTTGGCTGGACTCTAGGTATGAAAAACAAAACTAACCTAGTGGCAAATCAAAGTACCTCACGGGCAACCTGAAATATGATACCAATTGATGAGTGGTTTAGGCCCGATCTTCCGAAAGGTAGGTCGATTGAAGTGGAGATCTCGACATTGATGATCCGAGGCACTCGAGCAGACCCGAATACCCCTGCAATCACTACACCCCTGCTCTGTTGGTTAACAACCTTGATTCACATGCTTGACCTCACCAAGAAGACTATCCCTGCAGGTGCAACCCAGAACACAAGCAAGAACGATGAAGATGCAATCTGAAATTGCGAAATTGGGGTCTCACAAACCGTAGAACGGCGAAATTGTTTAATCTAAGCAAAAACCATGAATTTGGCCGCGGATACAGTATTTAAAGGCTAGGGTTCATCCATAAGACCCTTAGACGCGTCCCTAATGGACTCATACGGGATACAAGGCCCAAAAGCCCAATACGGTGGTGCAGCACCGGACAGAACACTGAATTCGACTTGTTTCGTCAACTCCCAATGACTCCTGGCGAATTTTAATGTGGGACCATAACCATTGGAAAGTTTATCTTATTATCTTTCCATGCATATGTAGAACGTCAAAAACGGAGTCCGTATGCATCCTGGGCGTCCGTTTTAAGATGGACTGCTCCTGGACTCAGAGTTGAACTCGAGTCCGAGTTGGCGACTGTTTCCATCAACTTGTGGACGTCCCATCTGGTTCTCCACGTCCCCAAATCCTCCTCCCTTTACTTGTTGATCATGTCCATGGTTCCTAATAACAATTAAATCATTAAATAGCAATCCATTCTCAAAATCACATGGTAGGAAGTTAGGAAGGAGTTCACCTGCTGATTTAGTAACCGTGCTCGTGCTCTTGTGATTGGTCCTTGTATATCAATGTGAGTATCCACTGTTGTGATGTCCTCATCAACAGCAACCATCACGGACGTCGTACGCAACCACCTTTCATCCGTTAGCCAAGTGTTGAACCGGTCCTATCGTCTCGAGCAGGAGGTCTCTACGAGGAGCATCCTCGGTGCTCGCTAGTTGATTTACACCTCACTGCTCTCAACCTACCCTCTGGACGACAAGCAATGCCTCAACAGATCGCTACCCGAATTACATCGATTTCCCAGTTCCCATATAGCCGGTAGGTCTTCGGTACAGTTCTAGCTTGTTCAACAGGCCCACACACGGCTCGGTCCTCAATCGACACAAGCAGAGCTATGGCACCCAGGTCCCAAAATCCTGTTGCCCTTACTCTCCACTCGGTCTCATTTTTATGCCATGTGATTCATTGTCTATCTCTCTAACCGAGTGGTGTGCCGCTATGCCTATTATCACGAGTAGTTCCAACTACATGACTTGTACCGAAAACCTATACCATTTTAACATTGCAGTGGCTACTCGAGGTTTAAAATCTAAGCCCAAAACCGCTGGTTCTCTTGGCTATGCAATTGGGTTTCCAATCAAGACTCTAATGATCAAAACATAAGACTTTATAAAAGGGTTAATACAAACCGGAGCTTGCCTTGCTGCTGGTCATTGACTAAATGTTCTTCCAGAATAATAAAGTCCAGAACCTTCGGGTCATCTTCGACCTTAGTGGCTACACGTAATAAAAATACGATGTGTGTCAAATTTAAATGCATTTGTATTGAAGTGACATGGTGCAGACTGTAAGTGTAGCTAGACAGCCCCTTTCACTCTGAAATTTTTGCTGTGGTTTGGTGACAACCTAAACAGGGACTTGGCCAAATTTTATTTGAAGCAAAGCTCATTGGAGCCCTGCACAAATAAATGTGTATTTGGCCATAATTAGAGCTCTTATACTTTATAGGGATTCTCGTGGATCAAACCATAACTTTTTGGAAATTAGAGTCTACGATGGTTCTAATGGAATTAGTTTCATCTAATTTGGAGAATCCTCGCAAAAGATATGAGCTAAAGAAGTTCAGGGAATTTCTGAAACATTTTTCTGGACATTTTTTCTTTTTCTCTGGACTAGTTTACTTAATTACACCATAAGGTGGACCAAATGAGCTTGGATGGATCTGAAATTTTTCGTACGACTCAGGGATATTACAATGAACATCCTGGAAAAATTTCAGAACTTTCCAGAAAAGGAATCTCCACTTAAAATTCCCAACAGTTTAAATTTTGGAGAACTAATTCTGGAGAAATAATGGGTTTCATGGAATGGAACTTGCTTTGCTGGAATTTACTCAGATATCTGAATCCAACAAAATTTGGTTCACTCGATTTGGACAATCCTAGCCAAAGTTATGGATTTCTAAATTTGGAGCTGAATTTCAGATTTATTTTCCTACAGAGAATCAATTTCCGTGCTGACTCAGCCGCTGACAGCGGGGCCCGCCAGTTTGTTTAAATTAAACACGGCACGCGCACGCTCCAGAAAGACTGACAGCTGGGACCCGCCTTCATCGTCTACCTCGCGCCACCCGACGGCCCCGCGGCGGCGCACTCCGGCGAAGCTCGCCGGCCAATCCCCTGCGCCAAGCTTCACGAAACTTGCCGCTAGGGCCTAGCTCGACGTGAGGAACATGCTGGTGGGGTCGGCGGTGGTTGACGGTGATCGGAAAGTAGCTCCCGGCGATGCACCGGGACGGAGCAACTTGGAGACGTAGCCCGAGCTCGGGAAAGCCCCAAACGCACAGCCGTTTCTTCCTACAGCACCGTTGGAACTCGGAGATCAAATATCTGAACCAGATGGCGGTGACAACGGCCGCAATACCGACCTCACCGACGACCCGGGTGTTTCCACCAGCGATGAAGGATTTCCGGGCAATCTGAAGCTATACGTGATGGTTTGGCTCGGGGTTTGCTCGAGGATGATCGCAGCAGGCCTAGGAACCTTCCTCTAGACCCAGTTCCCCGCTAACTAAGTGTGTCCGATAAATTTCTAGTTTTTCTAGCTACTGTTCAGAAAACCCGCTTGCGGTAGACTTCAAATTCAAGCCGGCGTGGTCCATACTAGGGTTCTAGACTTGGAAGGCAGCTAGTAGAACTTCTCACGCACCTCTGAGGTCAAAAGATAGCTCGGAAGGTGGACGATGTCGCCGGGGCGACGAGTTGGCATGGAAGCGGAAAAACTCGGCCACTGGGACGGAAAACTTGTCAGGGTTCGGCAACCGCGTGAGCAGGCGTCCTTGGTGGTGGTCCGGAAGGGGCAGAGGGTTCTTGCGCTCCTTCTTGCGGCCCCAGTTCGGCGTGAGGTGCATGAGAGCAAACGTTCGCGGGTGAGGTGATCAGCGCACGGAAACAGCGAGTGTGTCGGCGGTTTCTCTGTGCGAGGACGTTGGTCCTTGGGTGAAATGGTCCCAGGGACGGTGGGGTCGTGGGATAAGAAGGCACGGCGCTGCTCAGCTGCAATGATCGGGAAGCAGGAGGTGGCGCTGAGTTCGGTCGCCGTGGTGTCCGCGGGTGAACGCACAGAAAACCGGGCAGACACCGTGGAGTCGGTTCTCTCGGCTGTTACACTGGCAGTAGGTCCCACCATTTTAATTTGTCCCCACAAATCCAATTTCTACACTGTTGCAAATTTGTGAGACCATCCTGCCCTCTGAAATTTGATCAATCACAAAATTGGGATTTGGTTTGTAAAGTAATCAAATTGTAGATTTGGTTTGATTGGATTTGTAGCAAAGGTGAAGTTTCAAATTCAAATTCAGTTTGAATTTGACCAAATAGCTCATGTCATGATCGACTCCAAATGGAGTGAAAATTGGTGTGTGAGCTCATAAAACGCGTTGAGTAAGAATATGAATCCCTCTTTTGAATTCATGTAATGAAAAGAGTTTGAATATGAATTTACATTCTAACCAACCTTTTAATGATTGTATCCAAAAGTACCTCAAAAGGTTTTGCATTTGCGTGAAATTTGGCCTGAGCATCCCTAACAAAGTTTAGGAGTTGATAATGTGCTCAGCCCCTATATGATGCATGTGGGAAATACCACTTTTGCATTTTGTAATCTCATCTTCTAATTATCTATTGATGGTGATTACTTGCTCTTCAAATGTGTTCATAGGTTTACCACAATTGAGCTGAGGTATGTGGGGTGATGAACACTTTTAGCAAGTGAAAAACTTTGGCCCTTACAGAAAGTCTCTGGATTTTTCTTATTAATTCCTTTAAATTAAATTTTTAGGAAATAATTACAGAAGATCCCATATTAGGAAAAATTCCCAAATTTTGCCAGAACCTCCTTTATAATACCTTTGATCATCAGGCCAAATTTCAGCCTCAGTGGACATTGCTAAGTAGGGTAAATAATAGCATTTTGCCTTATGTCCCTGAAAATTCACAAAAACAATTCCAGAAATTGTTAGCAAATTATATAAGCCATATCTTTCTTTAGATAGCTTAGAAAATTGTGAAACCAATTTTATTAGACTCCTCATGACTTGTACTATATAAATAACATACATTGATGCATGTCAAAGCCCCGAATTTTCTCTAAAAATTCAGAGAAGATTAAAAGCTCTAATAAATTATGATGAACACATACGTAAGAAATAAATCATGAAACTTGGCTAGCTCATCAGTGATGATCCGTGTTAGCTACCACAAAAATCTAAGGGGAATTAGAGTCATTTATCAATACATGTCATATCACATATGAATTTCATTCATATGAGTAATACAAATTATTGCATTTGTTCATATCGTTTAGTTTCTGAACTCGAGGAGACTCCGTAGCCACTCACAAGTCTTCCTCCGGAGACTGACTGGGAACCTGAGCAGCAATAAGGCAAGCCCTGGTTTACATTTAACAAACTCTTATAACATTTCTTTATAATATATGAGTAGTAGTCATAGGATGTGCATTAGGTTAGGGTGATTGAAACCCCAATAATGGCATGACAAAACAATCCTTTTCTTCAAGACTAGCTTAGTATCCTGTCGTGTAGACTCTTGCTAGGCTTAAGTTATAGAAAGGATTCGGTAGAAGTCGAGTAGTTAGAATCTAATCATGAGAGAAAGAATAGGCACACGGAGGATCTCAGAACATGTCCCACTCAATTGATAATGAGATGGGGCAGAGATGTAGGGTGCAGCAATACGTCGAGGTCTTGTGTTCGTAGCTCTTCTTATGTTGATCAAGGACCATCCGTGTGCAGCCCTGCTGGAAAGATTGAACTGTACCAGTAGTATACTGGATATATGGGCCCCAGGAAACCGATGTAACTTGGTTAACTTGGTCGTTGAGGCATTGCTTGCCATCTTAACGGTGTTCGTTGAGGGCAGCAAGGTGTAAATCCGCTAACGGGCTCTATCTAGGACGCTTGCTCCGTGTAGGGACCTCCTGCTCGGGACGGTAGGACCGGTTCAACGATTGAGTGTCCTCGTGAAAGGTGGCCGTGTACGGTAGAGACAGAGCGTCCTCGGGCAGCTTCTAGTATGGGCGTACATGTCATGTATTACCGGGTGGCTTGAATAAACCGAACTTTTTCCTCAGCATTATTGACAAGATCAATCCCGAAGGTAACCTATTTGCCGGACTCGCATCAATTCAGCGGTATGAGGCATTTTCTTCCGTATAGCGCCTCATAGGGATTCATTTTGATGCTGGCCTGGTATCCATTATTGTATGAAAACTTGGCTAACCGTAAGTGATCATCCCAATTCTTACCGTGGTTGATAGCACAAGCTCGTAACATGTCCTCTAGGATTTGATTTACCCGCTCGGTTTGCCCATCCGTCTGCGGGTGGTACACTGAACGACGGATCAGTTTTGTACCCAATGCAGCATGTAACTGCTCCCAAAAGCGGGACACAAATAAAGTGCCCCGATACGAGATAATAGTGCGGGGTACGACGTATAAGCACAAAATCCGTGAGATGTACAGTTCAGCATTCTTCTTGGCATTGTAGTTGGTGTTGACCGGGATAAAATGGGCAGCCTTCGTGAGCCGTTCGATGATCACCCACACTGAATCATGTTTCTGAAATGTGGTAGGTAAGCCGATGATGAAGTCCATGCTCACGTCCTCCCACTTTCAGGCAGGAATGCCTAGCGGTTGCAACAATCCCGATTTCTTCATGTATCAGCCTTAACCCTCCGGCATGTATCACACTCAGACACATATTTAGCGATCTCTCGCTTCATTCGTGTCCACCAAAATTTGCCCTTGAGTTCCTGATACATCTTGTTGCTGCCGGGGTGAATAGAAAACTTTGACAAGTGATCCTCGTAAAAAAGTTTCTTCCTCAATTCCGGGTTATGGTGTATGACGATCCTGTCCTTGAACCACAGAACGCCGTCTCCGTTCTTCCGGAAACAATTCAACTCCCTACTGTCTACACGTCTCTGCAAATGTGACATACCCCTGTCATGTTTTTGGGCTGCCTCTATCTCTTCACGGATGGTGGAGATAAGAGCTAGGTTGTAGAGAGCTCCATGGGAAACCACATACAATTGTGGCTCGCTCTATTCCAACCGGGTGATGGTCAGATTATGAACGTGTGACTTGTGACTCAGCGATCCGCCGCCACGTTTGCCTTGCCGGGGTGATAATGGATTTCTATTTCATAATCTTTTATCATCTGTAACCATATTCTTTGCCTCATATTCAACTCCTTCAGAGTGAATATGTATTTGAGGCTCTTGTGGTGGGTATATAAATGTACAAGGTTACCGAGTAGGTAACGCCTCCACATATTGAGTGCGAGTACCAGGGCAGCAAAAGTTCTAAGTCATGAGTGTGATAGTTTTACTCACGATTCCGGAGCTGCCGTGATCCATACGCGACCACTCTTCGGTCTTGCATCAGCACACACCAAAGTCCAATGCCGGATGCATTGCAGTACACATCGAACGGTTTTGTTGTGTCTGGCTGCGCTAAAACTGGTGCTGATGTTAGGTGCTTCACTAAAGCCTTGAATGCTGCTTCACATGTTGGACTCCAAACATATTTGGTAGCCTTCTTCAGCAGCTCAGTCATAGGATTGGCAATCTTCGAGAAGTTTGGAATGAACCTCCGATAATATCCCGCGAGTCCGTACCTTGTGGACAGACCTCGTGGATTTCCAATTCAGCACTTGTGCAATTTTGCTTGGGTCTACAGCGATGCCCTCCGCTGAGAAAATATGCCAGAGGAAAGGTACTTGCGACATCCAAAATTCGCACTTGCTGAATTTCGTGTATAGCTTTTGATCTCGCAGCCGTTGCAAGACTATATTTAGGTGCTTCATGTGTTCTTCCTCCAACTTGGAATATACCAGGATGTCGTCGATGAAGATCACGACAAACTTGTCCAGCTCCGGCATGAATACCGAGTTTATCAAGTACATGAAATGAGTTGGACCATTGGTGAGGCCGAAAGACATGACCAGGTACTCATAAAGCCCGTACCTCATCGAGAAAGCCATCTTCGGAATATCCTCTGCCTGTATTTTAATCTGGAGGTACCCTGATCTTAAGTCCATCATGGAAAAGATCTGCTTCGACCAACTAATCAAACTACATGTCGATCCATGACAATGGGTACTTGTTCTTGATCATAACGGCGTTTAGTGGACGATAGTCCACACAAAGCCGCAAAGTTTCATCTTTCTTCTTCACAAGTAATGCCGAACAGCCCCACGGCGAGGAGCTCGGCCTAATAAACCCCTTTTCCAGCAGGTCCATCAACTGCGTTTTTAATTCCGCCAATTCCTGTGCCGCCATCTTGTACGGCCTTCGGGATATTGGCATTGTTCCCGGTGCAAGCTCAATCTTGAACTCCACCTCCTGGTCGGGCGGCATACCCAGTAAATCATCGGGGAATACGTCGGGGAACTCACGGACTACTGGAATGTCTTCCAAGCTGATGGTGGTGGATTGGTATACGGCCGGAAGCTTTATTTCTGGACTGTCCAGAAATAAGGAATGAGACTCGTGCATCTCTGGATGCAAATGCACAACTCGAAGGATGGTGTCTAAAAAAGCACCGTGGCGGTTTAGCCACGACATTCCTAAGGTGACATCAACTTTTTGTCCCTCTAAAACTATGAGAGACCTATGGTATACCCTTCCCCCTAAGCATAACGGTGCTTTTGGGACCATTACGCTTGCTGAAATTCTACCACCCAGTGAACAAATCAAATATGAACTCTCAGTGGGTAGTATTTGCAAACTGTGCTCAGCAACATATGCTTGGCCAGTAAAATTATGCGTGGCACCCGAATCAAATAAGAGTATGGCAGGATGTTTGTGGAGTTGGAACATACCCGCAAGGATGGGTTCTCCCTCCGGCACGTCCTCTATGGCGAGTTGATGGATGTCGCCGGGCTTAGGGTTTGCCCACTGCGCATTAATGGGATTTCAGGGCTGATTCCTCACCAGAAACTGTGGTGCCACTCTGCTGCCTTGCTTCTCGGGGCAATTGTTGACGAAGTGCCCCTGGCGAACACACTTGAAACATGTGTACGGTGGCTGGCCTGTGATTGGGGGACGAAAGCCTGGCATGCGCTGCTGAGGTGCAAACACAAGCGGCATCGCCCGCTACTGCTATTGTTGCTGCGGAGGTGCTGGTAAGGCCGGTCGGAACGCCGGCTGTGGATACGGCCGATTGCGGAACTGCATCGGTCGTTGCAGTGGCTGCCAGCGTTGACCTGATGGTGTACGATACACCATCCGATATTTCTGGGGAGGACCACCTCCCTCTCCGCTGCTCTGCAGCGCGCTGCGCTTCTTCTCCGCCGCAGCCAACTCCTTTCCGGTGTCCTCCTGTACAATCGCAGCATCAATCATCTCGTTGAGGCTGCCGCGATTGAACATGGCAAGCTTGTCCTTCAGGAGAGGATTTAGCCCATGGTAAAAGAAACCCCGCCTCTTCTCATCCATATGGGTGTGATGGGAAGCATAGAGCGCGAGATCATCGAACGCCCTTGCATACTCCAGTGCGTTCCGATTCTCTTGTTGCAAGTGGAGGAATTCTTGCGTCTTCCTCTTCATAAGACCTGGCGGTATGTGATAGGCCCTGAAGGCCGTCCGGAATTCCTCCAAGGTAAGCACCCGCTCGGTGGGTTGAGAGGTGCAGAAGTTCGCCCACCAAGCGCTCATGGACCCATAAGTTCTTGGGCCGCGAACTGTGTCTTCCGCTGCTCACTAACTTGGAGAAGCCCAAACTTCATTTGCATCATGCTGAGCCAGTTGTCCTCATCGATGGGCTCATCTGCCCGTGAGAATACCGCAGGATGCGTCGCCAGAAGATCCAAGTAGGAACTTTGCTGTCTTCCTCTCGGTCTTGACGCCTCTCGGGTCGAGACGTATTTGCAATAAGCGTCTGCAGCAACTCGGTGTGCTGCTGGTGCGAGCCCGCCATGGCCGCAACTATATCTGCCAACGTGACCATTAGCGGTGGTGGTGGCTGTTGTTGCTGTCCCGAGGAAGTCTCGGGAGGCTGTTGGGAGGCATCTCCCCCCTAAATTGAACCCCCAACCTCAGGGTTGGCACGAGTGCGAGTCATTCTGAAATTGAAAACAGCAACGGTCAGCACATGTCATACTGAAAATTCCATAATAACAGTACGGTAATGTAGTGAGGCATTGAGAAATTCGCACAAAATTCGCATATATTGGTAAAGCAAAAACTTTATACAAGATACATTATTCTCGGACCTCCAAGAAGTCGTGTTCATGTCGTCACTACATATACACACGCCACTGTCTATATGACAGGTTGCTGTTACAAAAGTTATTACACACCACCCTCGCTACCCTACTCGGCAACGGTAAACTCACTACTCGGAGTAGAAGTCGACCTCCTGCGGGTCTTCCTCCTCCGCTGGTTCTTCCGGTAGCTCCAGGTCCATGACCTCCTCTTCGGGTTCGGGCTCCGGTATTGCCGGGATACCCAAAACCACGGGTATTGCACCTACCATCGGTAGGTCTACTACCGGAGGTACGAGGTCCTGCAAAGCATGCACCTCGTCCATGGCCTGGTTGGAAACCATCTCCCAGTTTTGGCCTTCCTCAATCGCATCATCGCGCTCTTGAGTGAGGACCTCATTCTGCTGGGTCAAAGCCTTGACTTGCTGCTGCAAAGCCGTGATGTCAACACGGCTTTTCTTCCCCGCCTTCTTCAGACGACGCAACTGATTATGCTGCTCATTCAGTCGCTTAATCATAGGAAGAAGCATATTACAGAGTGCGTTGTGAGCACTCTCGTAATGATCATGGCAGCTGGTGTTCTCATTGAGCTCCATGGCAAGTCGAGCAGTATGGACAGCTTGGCTGTCCATCACGTTCTTCCCTGCCATCAGATGGAGGCTGAGGTTCGCCACCACTGGATTGTATCTTGGGCAACTCTGATCAGTCACTGCAAAATATCATTCCCACCACATGTGGTTAGCTCGTCCCTCCACCGGGACAAGCGAGTATGGAGTGCCCTCCATAGCTCTCACGTGTAGTTGGCAGAAACGCGACATGGCGTCGCGGGCTGCCACTTGCCACATATCCTCTGGGTGTCGCCCTGTCACTGTGGCAGTGAACGGTGCCCAACCTGGTGGTGTAGGTCCTGCTGGAACATTGAAATGAACAGTCCATGTCTTGTTCCCTTCCTCGCTTTCTTCCTTGGAGAGGAATCGCGGCGTCTCCACATATCCGAAATAATGAAGCGTTAGCTTCAACAAATTCGGATACCCGCTGCGTTGAGAACAATGGGATACCATCCATCCGTTCTCCAATTGTTTATCCTCTGCCATCTGTAGAAACATATTTGAAAAACGTCAAATATTACTTTCAACAGTAAATCAGTGAGTTATAACATACATGTCATTGAACTCATAAAATTTGGAAATATAAATCAAACTTAGAACAAATTTGATTTCTGGTCTGTTGCCCAAACTGACAATGCTGACCAGTTTCCCTTCTACCCAGTTTTAGACCATGTTAAGGACCAAATCAGTTCTGGAGTTCCACATCAAAGTTAAAGCTAAATTCAATAGATTTCCAGAATGTATTTGTTTGCCCTCAGATCTGTCCTGGTTCAAACGTTATGAGATGTCAAAGTCGACAGATTTTCTTGAGAAAATTTGGCAGCACCTCCCTGCTTGAGGTACTGACTTGATCCAAGAATTTCAGTTAATTCTACCTCAAATTTGACTATACTTGCTGTTACAAAGTTGTAACCTATCTCGTGAACTTCTTATAACTGCTTCATTTTCAATTTTTAGATTTTTATGCAGGAAGTTATGCTTATTTTACAGAGAGTTACAGAGAGTATTTGCTCTGCTCTGTTTTCTGGACAGTTTCAACTCTACTGCACTTTTCGACTCGTTAAAGGATGAAACACCTCTGAACATCAATAGAAACGTTGTATAACTCTTCCAAATCTTTCCAAAAATGTATCATACAACCCCAACGTCGGAAGAACTCGACCTCTACACTCTGTATAACTTCGGCATTCTTTCAGCTGAAAACAGAGGACTCTATTCCTAGAATAGTATAAGTTGAAACTTGCTTAATTTTGAAATACTGATCAAGGGAAGAACTTTAAACCAAGACTTTAGTGCTCTGGATCAAATTTTTCAACTTTTACAATGATGTTCATCATTTAGTGGACTTTTACGTCGAAGCGTCACCAAAATCATGCCAGTACTACGTTCCTCACAAAGAAACCTATACCCGAATTAGCCGGCTTCGTTCATTCAGTGGCACTAGATGAATCCCGCACATGTATACTACTCGTTTACTGATTCGTGGTTAGACTACCTGCAATAAACCACACAATCATCAGGTTCAGCTGCACACTGAACCTGGGCTCAATACAGTTTCCTACACCCGTCTGTCGTCACTCGCACGGGTGTTCTCAAGCCAAACACGCCTTGAGCTACGTGTTCACGTTACCAACCAGATGACGGGGTATCCACCTACATGCCCATAGCATGCTGGGGACTGGCGTTGCTCAAATACCCCAAACGACATGAAAGTCGTAAAGGATACCCAAGCTGGCCGGGTTACCTGCCACCAGTGAGGCTCCACCCTTAAGCTTGTGTGCACTGGTGGACAGCGCTTACATACACCCCCAAGACATAAAGAGTCCTGAGATACATGATTTTCCGACATAGCAAATAGGATAGTGTTACCACTTTCTATACACTAATAACATCCTTATATGGGCTAATAACTCATTCCACATGGAGTTTTTGAAAATCTAGCATTTTAAAATGTGTTAAACCTCAACGATGCTCTGTTGCCACGTGTCGAGGACCCGACGGTCCCAACAATCCAAGATCTCACGGAGGCGTGCTGCGATGGACAACACCGGATAACACACGAAAAAGGCAATACGTTGACACGACCCCACGGTCTTGTCGAGCCAGGATCACGCTGAGGGGTGCTGCGTTGCACAGCACTGTATAACACACGTCAAAGGTACAAAGCGGAAGCGAAATTATATTACATAAACAAGTTTAGGAACATGTTTACAACAAAATAAGTTCAGTCTACACTCACGGGCTTAGACTACGCATCAAGTGCACGTTCAGCCCTTGAACATGTCCTTGCTAGCACACACGCACACTAACTCTGCGGCGTGCACGACTCCCACTCGACGGGGTTCCCCTCCTGGGGTTCCGTCTCCTCTTCAGGAGTCCCTTCCTCATAGAACCCTGCAAAAGCTTCAAACACAAGCAGTGAGCACGAAGGCTCAGCAAGTCTGACCCGTCTCACCTAAACATGGAACTTCTACATGAGGGATGATGGGTTACATGAGGTAAAAATCATTTGCAAGGACTCGCCTAATTAGTAGAACCTTACTTTCAAGTTTTAGCAGCAGGTTGTGGAGAACCTTACGCTAAGGCACATGAGAGAGCCGCAATCAAACAAGAAACGCATTTCTCTCATATTTCTCTCATGTACTTTGCCCAAAGTTGAAAAGAACTTTAGTTAGCTCTAAACTACAGCATATCATTAGCAATCGATGTCCATCATTCAATCAGCAACATTTTATCATGTGACTAGCCTGTTCTTTCTACGTCACGGTACTGTGAACAAGTGGTACTCACTGACCGCGAGGGACGGCGATTATAATCGATTTACACCTGCAGGGTTACCCGAATAACCCGTCACGTACGCCCGTACTCGATGTTTCCTACAACAACCATCACGGACGCCGTACGCAACCACCTTTCGCCCGTCAGCCAACTATTGAACCGGTCCCATCGTCCCGAGCAAGAGGTCTCTGCACGCGCATCTCAGTGCCGCCAGCCGATTTACACCTCGAGCTCTCAACCTACCCTCTAAACGACGGGCAATGCCTCAATACCCAGCTACCCGAGTTACATCAGTTTCCCGGTTCCCATATAGCCGGTAGGTCTTCGGTACTGTTCTAGCTTGTTCAACAGGCCCGCACACAGCTCGGTCCTCAATCGACACAAGCGGAGCTACAGCACACAGGCCCCAAAGTCCTGCTGCCCTTACTCTCCGCTCGGTCTCATTTTTCTTGCCATGTGTATCATGTGCTATCTCTACCCGAGCGATGTGCCTCTAGCCTATTCTCGCGAGTAGTTCCAACTACTCGACTTGTACCGAATCCTACTCTATCTTAGCATTGAAGTAGCTAACGGGGTTTGAAATCAACCCAACCCATGGTTTTCTTGGCTATGCAATTGGATTTCCAAACAAGACTCTAATGCAAAGAATAAGGTATTCAAGTATGTGCTCAAAACAATAAAAACTTGTAAAAAGGTTAATGCAAACCGGATCTTGCCTTGCTGCTCTTGGTCGTAGGCTAGCTGTTACTCCGGAGTAACGAAGTCTAGGACTTCGGGTTCCTCCTCGACCTTAGCGACTACATGATAGAAGCAATATATGTATTAATTTAAATGCAGTTGTATTTACTTTTAATCTTGTGAAGTCTATAACTCTTACTAGACAAGCCTAATGACTGTGAAACTTTTATTGTGGCTTGGTTACAACCAAAATAGAAACTTGGTCAAGTTTTAGTTGCAGTCAAGCTCATTTGAGCCCTCCACAATTAATTATGTACTTGACCTTAATTGAAGGCTTTTAGGGTGTTCTAAGGATTTTCATGAAACAAACTATGACTTTCTGAAAACTAAATTTTCAGAGGGTTCTAATGGAGTTGGTCTCACTTAATTTGAATGTTTCTAGCTAAAGATATGAGCTAAGCAATTTCAGAGAAAATTCTGAAAATGTTTCTGAACATTTTCTATTTTCTCTGGAACAGTTTCACTAATCACACCATTAGGTGGATCAAATGAGCTCAAATGGATATGAAATTTGTATGGTAGTTCAAGGATATTTTGGTGAACATCCCAGCAAAATTTCAGGATTTTCCTCCGAAGGATTCTCCAGTTAAAATTCCTAACAGTTTAAACTTGGAGGAATTAATTCTGGAGAATAAAGGTTTTCATGAGTTGAAACTTGATTTGCTGGAAAGTACTCAGAGAGCTGAATCCAACAAAATTTGGTTCACTCGATTTGGAGCTTTCTATCCAAAGTTATGAGGATTTGAAGTTTGGAAGAATTCTGAAAATCGGGGAAAAGTTTAAATCTCGCGGGGGCCCGCGAGGACACGTGTCGAGCGCGGCGGTGTCCGGCACACCGGGGCTGACAGGGTATTTGCGCGCCAGCACACCAGATCCCGTCCGCAGCCCGATCCCGATTTAAAATATCTCCCGCTGACAGCTGGGGTCCACCCCTTCGTCAACCTCCCGACGCCCGCGCTCTGCCGCCGAGGAGCCTCGCCTGAGAGCTCGCCGCCGGCTTCTGTAAAGCTCCAAACTTCATGATTCTGGCCGCCCCTGCCTATTTCCACTCGGGGAACAGGATTCTGGGGTCAGCTCGTCATGACAACGGCTGTCACCTGGTCGGCGACGAGCCGCAACCTCAGAAGAACTTCGGTCGCGTTGTCCACCCTCCCTAGCACCTCCCCCGATCAAGCTAAGGGTCGTCGAGCATCAGTGGACCATAGGAAAGGTCGACATGAGCTCTACGGAGCTCGGGAAGGGCTGTGTTGGGCTGTCACCATGCGACCTAGGCCGGAAATCGGGATTTCTACTAAAACTCGAAGAACAGCGGTTTCCCTCCACGGTTCTTCGTGGTTCTTGATCCTACGGATCCGCACAGGCTACTAGAAGTGATCCTCTCCATGAGAGGATGAGTGATGCAGTGTGGTTTACGAATTTCTCGGATCAGTACCGACCTCACTTTTGCACACCATCGCGAAAATATGAATTTCTGGCCGGAGCAGTGCTTGTCACGCCGCCGGAGCTTGCGGAAAAGAAAGAGGGGTTCAAGGCGAACCTCTTTGCTGTTTACAACTCCGTGAACGGTGGGCTGTGGTGGCCAGAAAGGCGGTTCCCGCAGCGGCGGCTCGAGCTGAACAGGCAGGGCAAAGATCGCCGCGGTGGAGCTCGGGGAAGGCTGCTTAGGGTCTGGTACCGATGCGAAGGTGCGGCCGGGCGATGAGGAACCGAAGTTTCACTCAGGCGGCGAGGTGTTTCGGCGTTTTGGGTGGAAGTGCGACGAGGCAGCGATGGAAGGCGCCGGTGACCGCTCGGGCGGGTAGATAAAGACCCAGGGAGTCGGTTCCGCGGCTGAGATCGGCAAGCAGCTGGTGGCTTCGCCGTTTCTTCGCCGTGGCGGCAGCTGCAGCGCGCACGGTTAACCGAGCTGAGTCCTCAGTCGGTTTCTTTTGCTTCAGTGGCTGACATGGGGGTCCCACCCGGGGTTTTAACCTCTGAAATTCACTCCTAATCACTGTTGTAAACAGTGAGCCCCAAAATACCCATGGTGATTCAAATTATTCACCCATGAGCCATTTGAATTAGTTAGAATTCAAATGGGGTTTGGTTTGAATGAATTTCAGCACAAGTTCAGTTTGAAATTCAAATAAAGTTTGAATTTCCCCCACTTAGCTCATGTCAAGATCAACTCCAAATGGAGTGAAAATTGGTGTGTGGGCTCACAAAAATGTGCTGAGTAAGAATATGCCTCCCACTTTTGAATTCATGGGATAAAAACAGTTTGAATTGAATATGGTTTCAAACTGCCCTCTTTATAGCTATACCCAAAATGACCTCAAAAAGGTTTTGAATTTGGGTGAAACTTGGCATGGACATCCTTAGCAATGTGTAAGTGTTTTCATATGTCCAGCCCACCTATATCACATGTGGGAAATACCACTTTTGCAATATGTGAGTTTGTTCTCTAATGAACATGTTGATGGTGGTTACTTGCTCTTCATTTGTGTTCATCATCTTTCCTCAAATGAGGTGTGTGGTGTGGTGATGAACACTTCAATCATGTGTCAAAAACTGAGGCCCTTACATTCCTCCCCCCTTAAAAGAATCTCGTCCCAAGATTATAAGGTGAAAATGAGAGAGAGGACGGTGGAAAATTACCGGATATGCGACATGAAAAAGTCGGGGTAGTTGGCGCGAAGAAATTCCTCGCTTTCCCATGTCGCTTCGTCCATGGAGTGATTACTCCATAGAACCTTGTAGAACCACAACGTACGGTTGCGTGTGGTTCGGGCCTTTTCATCGATAATCTGCACCGGTTCCTCCCGATAGGTGAGATCCGGTTGCAGTTCTTCAATGTCTTCCAGCTGAACGGTAGTTGATAGCTTGAGACACTTCCTCAGCTGGGAAATGTGAAAGACGTCATGCACACCGGAAAGTGCTTCTGGTAACTTCAGCCGGTATGCCAATGATCCACATCTTTCGGTAATCTGGAATGGACCGATGAATCGGGGTGCCAACTTTCCTCTCACCTCGAATCTGTTTACGCCCTTCGTTGGAGACAGACGTAGATATACGTGATCCCCGACTTCAAATTGTACTGGGCGTCTTCTCCGGTCCGCATACTGTTTCTGACGGGATTGGGCGGCTTTTAGGTTCGCTTGAATCAGTTGAACCTTCTCTTCCGCGTTGTTGACAAGGTCAATCCCGAAGGTAACCCTTTCGCCAGACTCACACCAGTTCAATGGTGTGCGGCATTTCCTACCGTATAGCACCTCGTAGGGCGCCATCTTTATACTGGCTTGGTACCCATTGTTGTATGAGAACTCGGCTAACGGCAAGTGATCATCCCAATTCTTGCCGTGGTTGATAGCGCAAGCTCGTAGCATGTCTTCTAAAATCTAATTTACCTGCTCGGTTTGTCCATCCGTCTGCGGGTGGTATGCTGAACTACGGATCAGCTTCGTCCCCAAGGCAGCGTGCAGCTGCTCCCAAAAACGGGACACAAATAAAGTGCCCCGATCCGATATGATGGTACGGGGTACGCCATACAAGCATAGGATCCATGAGATGTACAGTTCAGCTTACTTCTTGGCGTTGTAGTTTGTGTTAACCGGGATGAAATGGGCAACTTTGGTGAGTCGATCGACTATCACCCACACAGAATCATGCTTCTGAAAAGTGGTGGGTAAACCGACGAAGAAACCCATGCTCACGTCCTCCCACTTCCAGGCAGGAATGCCCAGTGGTTGTAGCAGTGCCGGTTTCCACATATGGTCTGCCTTCACCCTTCGGCATGTATCACACTCGGACACGTATTTTGCAGTCTCACGCTTCATCCGTGTCCACCAAAACTTGACTCTGAGTTCTTGATACATCTTATTGATGCCGGGGTGAATAGAAAATTTTGATAAGTGAGCCTCATCAAAAATTTTCATCCGTAACTCCGGGTTTCGGGGTACGACGATCCGGTCCTTGAACCATAGGACGCCGTCTCCGTCCTTCCGGAAACATTTCAACTCCCCACTGTCTACACGTCTCCGCAAATGCGACATGCCCTTGTCATTCTTCTGAGATGCCGCTATCTCTTCACGGATGGTGGGGATCAAAGCTAGGTTGTAGAAAGCTCCGTGTGGAATCACATGTAGTGGTGGTTCGCTCTCTTCCAACGGTGTGATGGTCAGATTATTGACGTATGACTTGCGGCTCAGCGCATCTGCCACTACGTTTGCCTTGCCCGGATGATAATGGATCTCTATTTCGTAATCCTTTATCAATTCTAACCATCTTCGCTGCCTCATGTTCAGCTCCTTCTGAGTGAATATGTACTTGAGGCTTTTGTGGTCGGTATATAAATGTACGAGGTTACCGAGTAGGTAGTGCCTCAACATTTTCAGTGCAAGTACCACGGCAGCGAGCTCCAAGTGTGAGTTGGATAATTTTGCTCATGGTTTCTGAGCTGCCGTGATCCATACGCGACCACTCTTTGGTCTTGCATCAGCACACATCCGAGCCCAATGCCGGATGCATCGCAGTACACATCGAACGGTTTTGTTGTGTCTGGCTGCGCCAAAACCGGTGCTGATGTAGGTGCTTGACTAAAGCCTTGAATGCTGCTTCACATGCTGGACTCAAAACGTATTTGGTAGCCTTCTTCAGCAGCTCTGTCATTGGCTTGGCAATCTTCGAGAAGTTCGGAATGAACCTCCGATAATATCCCGCGAGTCCGAGGAAACTCCGTACCTCGTGAACAGTTCTCGGGGATTTCCAATTCAGCACTTGAGTGATCTTGCTCGGGTCCACAGCGATACCCTCCGCTGAGATGATATGCCCGAGAAAAGGCACTTGCGATATCCAAAACTCGCATTTGCTGAATTTCGCGTATAACTTGTGGTCCCGCAGCCATTGCAAGTCTATACGCAGATGCTTCTTGTGACCCTCCTCCGACTTGGAATACACCAGGATGTCGTCGATGAAGACCACGACAAACTTGTCCAGCTCCGGCATGAATACCGAGTTCATCAAGTACATGAAGTGAGCTGGAGCATTGGTGAGGCCGAATGACATGACCAAGTACTCATAAAGTCCGTACCTTGTTGAGAAAGCTGTCTTTGGAATGTCCTCAGCCCTTATCTTAATCTGATGGTACCCGGATCTTATATCCATCTTGGAAAAGATCTTTGCTTCGACCAACTGATCAAACAACATGTCGATCCGTGGCAACGGGTACTTGTTCTTGATGGTTACGGCATTTAATGGACGATAGTCCACGCAAAGCCGCAACGTCTCATCCTTCTTCTTCACAAATAATGCCGAACAGCCCCATGGCGAGGAGCTCGGCCTAATAAAACCCTTCTCCAGAAGGTCCGTGAGCTGAGTCTTCAGTTCAGCCAACTACTTGGGTGCCATCTTGTACGGCCTTCGGGATATTGGCATGGTTCCCGGTGCAAGTTCAATCTTGAACTCCACCTCTCTATTGGGCGGCATCCCCGGCAAATCATCCGGGAATACGTCAGGGAACTCTTGGACCACTGGAATATCTTCCAATCTGATGGTTGTGGCTTGATAGACACTTGGAAGTTTTATTTCTGGACTGTCCAGAAATAATGAGTGAGACCCGTGCACTTCTGAGTTTAAGTGCACGACTCGTAGGACGGTGTCTAAAACAGCGCCGTGGCGGGTTAACCACGACATCCCTAGGATGACATCGACCTTCTGTCCCTCTAAGATAATGAGAGACGTGGGGTACACTCTACCCGCTAAGCATAATGGTGCTTTGGAAACCATTATGCTTGCTGAAATCTTCCCACCCGTGCTGAGCCCGTCCCTCCATCAGAACGAGCGCGTATGGAGTGCCCTCCATAGCCTGCACGTGTAGTTGGCAGAAACGTGACATGGTGTCACGGGCTGCCACTTGCCACATCCCTTCCGGTTGTCTTCCTCTCACCGTGACGCTGAACGGCACCCAACCGGGTGGCGTAGGTCCTGCAGGGACTTCGACATGGTTCGTCCACGTCTTGTTCCCCTCTTCGCCTTCTTCCTTGGCGAAGTACTGCAGCGTCTGGTTGTACCCGAAATATTGGAGCATCTGCCACAATGCTTCCGGGTAGCCGCTACGGCGAGAACAGTGGGAAACCACCCACCCGTTCTCCAACTGTTTATCTGCTGTCATCTGTAAAAATATATTTGAGAAATGTAAATATTTATTTAAACATCAAACCACTGAGTTATAACATAAGACATGTTATTGAACCCATAAAACTTGGAAACATAGTTCAAATTTTAAACAAATTTGAGTTCTGATCTGCTGTTCCCATGACAGCCCTGACCAGTTTCCATTTCAACCTGATTTAGGCCATGTTAAAGGCAAAACCAATTTTGGAGCTAAACCTCAAAGTTAAAGCTAACTTCAATAGATTTCCAGAAAGTATTTTCTTGGCCTAAAATCTGTCCTGGTTCAAAAGTTATGAGATGTCAAAGTTAGCAGAATTTCTGGAAACAATTGGACAGCACCTCCTTGCTATAGGTACTGATTTGATCCAAGAATTCCAGTTAATTCTGTTCCTAATATGACAAAACTTTCTGTTACAAAGTTGTAACCCATCTCATAAGCTTTCCAGAACTACCTCATTTTCTATTTTTGTCTTTTTATGCAGGAAGTTATGCTCAATTTACAGAGAGTTTACAGAGAGTCTTCGCTCTGCCCTGTTTTCTGGACATTTTCAACTCTACTGCATTTTTCGATTGGTTAAGGGATGAAACACCTCTGGACCTCAACAGAAAAGTTGTAAAGGTCTTCCAAAGATTTCCATTAATGTATCATATGACCCCAACCTCGAAAGAACTCAACCTCTAACCTCTGATTAACTTCAGCCTTGATTCAGCTGAAAACAGAGTGCTCTGTCCTTAACAACCTATAAGTTGAAAACTTGTTAACTTTGAATATCCTGTTCAAGGGAAGGAGTTACATCAGGTTTTACTACTTTGGATCAAAACCTTCAAGTTTTAAATGAAGTTGTTCATTTAATGGGGTGTGACGTCGATGTGTCACCAGATTATGTCGGTACTACGTCCTCACAAAGAAAAACCTATACCGGACTTA
This sequence comes from Neostapfia colusana, assembly GCA_030760725.1. Lineage (NCBI taxonomy): Eukaryota > Viridiplantae > Streptophyta > Magnoliopsida > Poales > Poaceae > Neostapfia > Neostapfia colusana. The sequence continues at coordinate 59,187,057 of JASWHV010000005.1, read as the reverse complement.
GCCGGCTTCGTTAATTCAGTTGCACTAAACGACACTCGCACACGAATGCTACACGTATACCGTTTTGTGGTCAGGCTACCTGCAGGAAACTCAAGCAATCGTCAGACTCGGCTGCACACCGAGCCCGGAATCCATACAGTTCGTACACCCGGCCGTCATCACTCGTCCGGATGTTCTCAAGCCAAACACGCCTTGAGTTACGTGTTCACGTTTCACACCACGTGACGGGGTCTCCCAAGTTGCACCACGCACGCCAGGTTCAGAAGTTGCTCGAATACCCCAAATGACATGAAGAGTCGTAGAGGATATCAAAGCGGGTCGGATTACCTGCCACCCGTGGGGCTCCACCCTTCAGCTTGTGCGCACTGGTGGACAGCGCTTACGTGCACCCCCCAAGACATGAACGTCTCGAGATGCACGATTTTCTGACATAATCAAATAGGTTAGTATGCCACTTTCTATATGCTAATAACGTCCTTATACGGGCTACTAACTCGTTCCTCACTGGATTTTTGAAAAAGAAGACCTTTTTAGTGCGTTAAACCTCAAGCGAGCTCTGATACCAGCGCTGACACGACCCCACGGTCTTGTCGAGCCAGGATCACGCTGAGGGGTGCTGCATTTCACAGCACCATATAACACACGTCAAAGGTACAAAGCGGAAGCGAAATTTTATTGCATAAACAAGTTTATGAACATGTCTACAACAAAATAAGTTCAGTCTACACACACGGGCTTAGACTACGCATCAAGTGCACGTGCAGCCCTTGAACATGTCCTTGCTAGCACACACGCACACTAACTCTGCGGCGTGCACGACTCCCACTTGACGGGGTTCCCCTCCTGGGGTTCCGACTCCTCTTCGGGAGTCCCTTCCTCATAGAACCCTGCAAAAGCTTCAAACACAAGCAGTGAGCACGAAGGCTCAGCAAGTCTGACCCGTCTCACCTAAACATGGAACTTCTACATGAGGGATGATGGGTTACATGAGGTAAAAATCATTTGCAAGGACTCGCCTAATTAGTAGAACCTTACTTTCAAGTTTTAGCAGCAGGTTGTGGAGAACCTTACGCTAAGGCACATGAGAGAGCCGCAATCAAACAAGAAACGCATTTCTCTCATGTACTTTGCCCAAAGTTGAAAAGAACTTTAGTTAGCTCTAAACTACAGCATATCATTAGCAATCAATGTCCATCATTCAATCAGCAACATTTTATCATGTGACTAGCCTGTTCTTTCTACGTCACGGTACAGTGAACAAGTGGTACTCACTGACCGCGAGAGACGGCGATTATAATCGATTTACACCTGCAGGGTTACCCGAATAACCCGTCACGTACGTCCGTACTCGATGTTGCCTACAACAACCATCACGGACGCCGTACGCAACCACCTTTCGCCCGTCAGCCAACTATTGAACCGGTCCCATCGTCCCGAGCAAGAGGTCTCTGCACGCGCATCTCAGTGCCGCCAGCCGATTTACACCTCGAGCTCTTAACCTACCCTCTGAACGACGGGCAATGCCTCAATACCCAGCTACCTGAGTTACATCAGTTTCTCGGTTCCCATATAGCCAGTAGGTCTTCGGTACTGTTCTAGCTTGTTCAACAGGCCCGCACACGCCTCGGTCCTCAATCGACACAAGCGGAGCTACAGCACACAGGCCCCAAAGTCCTGCTGCCCTTACTCTCCGCTCGGTCTCATTTTTCTTGCCATGTGTATCATGTGCTATCTCTACCCGAGCGATGTGCCTCTAGCCTATTCTCACGAGTAGTTCCAACTACTCGACTTGTACCGAATCTTACTCTATCTTAGCATTGCAGTAGCTAACGGGGTTTGCAATCCTAAACCCAACCCATGGTTTTCTTGGCTATGCAATTGGATTTCCAAACAAGACTCTAATGCAAAGAATAAGGTATTCAAGTATGTGCTCAAAACAATAAAAACTTGTAAAAAGGTTAATGCAAACCGGAGCTTGCCTTGCTGCTCTTGGTCGTAGGCTAGTTATTCCTCCGGAGTAACAAAGTCTAGGACTTCGGTTTCCTCCTCGACCTTAGCGACTACATGATAGAAGCAATATATGTATTAATTTAAATGCAGTTGTATTTACTTTTAATCTTGTGAAGTCTATAACTCTTACTAGACAAGCCTAATGACTGTAAAACTTTTACTGTGGCTTGGTTACAACCTAAATAGAAACTTGGTCAAGTTTTAGTTGCAGTCAAGCTCATTTGAGCCCTCCACAATTAATTATGTACTTGACCTTAATTGAAGGCTTTCAGGGTGTTCTAAGGATTTTCATGAAACAAACTATGACTTTCTGAAAACTAGATTTTCAGAGGGTTCTAATGGAGTTGGTCTCACTTAATTTGAATGTTTCTAGCTAAAGATATGAGCTAAACAATTTCAGAGAAAATTCTGAAAATGTTTCTGAACATTTTCTATTTTCTCTGGAACAGTTTCACTAATCACACCATTAGGTGGATCAAATGAGCTCAAATGGATCTGAAATTTTTATGGTAGTTCAAGGATATTTTGGTGAACACCCCAGCAAAATTTCAGGATTTTCTCCAAAGGATTCTCCAGTTAAAATTCCTAACAGTTTAAACTTTGAGAAATTAATTCTGGAGAATTAAGGGTTTTCATGAGTTGAAATTTGATTTGCTGGAAAGTGCTCAGAGAGCTGAATCCAACAAAATTTGGTTCACTCGATTTGGAGCTTTCTAGCCAAAGTTATGAGGATTTGAAGTTTGGAAGAATTCTGAAAATCGGGGAAAAGTTTAAATCTCACGGGGGCCCGCAAGGACACGTGTCGAGCGCGGCGGTGTCCGGCACACCGGGGCTCACAGGGTATTTGCGCGCCAGCACACCAGATCCCGGCCGCAGCCCGATCCCGATTTAAAATATCTCCCGCTGACAGCTGGGGTCCACCCCTTCGTCAACCTCCCGATTCCCGCACTCTGCCGTCGAGGAGCCTCGCCGGAGAGCTCGCCGCCGGCTTCTGTATAGCTCCAAACTTCATGATTCTGGCCGCCCCTGCCTATTTCCACTCGGGGAACAGGATTCTGGGGTCAGCTTGTCATGACAACGGCCGTCACCTGGTCGGCGACGAGCCGCAACCTCAGAAGAACTTCGGTCGCGTTGTCCACCCTCCCTAGCACCTCCCCCGATCAAGCTAAGGGTCGTCGAGCATCAGTGGACCATAGGAAAGGTCGACATGAGCTCTACGGAGCTCGGGAAGGGCTGTGTTGGGCTGTCACCGTGCGACCTAGGCCGGAAATCGGGATTTCTACTAAAACTCGGAGAACAGCGGTTTCCCTCCACGGTTCTTCGTGGTTCTTGATCCTATGGATCCGCACGGGCTACTAGAAGTGATCCTCTCCATGAGAGAATGAGTGATGCAGTGTGGTTTATGAATTTCTCGGATCAGTACCGACCTCACTTTTGCACACCGTCGCGAAAATATGAAATTCCGGCCGGAGCAGTGCTTGTCACGCCGCCGGAGCTTGCGGAAAAGAAAGAGGGGTTCAAGGCGAACCTCTTTGCTGTTACTGCTCCGTGAACGGTGGGCTGTGGTGGCCGGAAAGGCGGTTCCCGCAGCGGCGGCTCGAGCTGAACCGGCAGGGCAAAGATCGCCGCGGTGGAGCTCGGGGAAGGCTGCGCAGCGTCTGGTACCGATGCGAAGGTGTCGAAGATGGCTTGGCGCACCCGGTGCTAGTCTCAGATCGCCGAGAGGGTCACTGGGTCAGCCGAGCGATGAGGAACCGAAGTTTCACTCGGGCGGCGAGGTGTTTCGGCGTTTTGGGTGGAAGTGCGACGAGGCAGCGATGGAAGGCGCCGGTGACCGCTCGGGCGGGTAGATAAAGACCCAGGGAGTCGGTTCCGCGGCTGAGATCAGCAAGCAGCTGGTGGCTTCACCGTTTCTTCACCGTGGCGGCAGCTGCAGCGCGCGCGGTTAACCGAGCTGAGTCCTCAGTCGGTTTCTTTTGCTTCAGTGGCTGACATGTGGGTCCCACCCGGGGTTTTAACCTCTGAAATTCACTCCTAATCACTGTTGTAAACAGTGAGCCCCAAAATACCTATGGTGATTCAAATTTTTCACCCATGAGCCATTTGAATTAGTTAGAATTCAAATGGGGTTTGGTTTGAATGAATTTCAGCACAAGTTCAGTTTGAAATTCAAATAAAGTTTGAATTTCCCCCACTTAGCTCATGTCAACATCAACTCCAAATGGAGTGAAAATTGGTGTGTGGGCTCACAAAAATGTGCTGAGTAAGAATATGCCTCCCACTTTTGAATTCATGGGATAAAAACAGTTTGAATTGAATATGGTTTCAAACTGCCCTCTTTCTAGCTATACCCAAAATGACCTCAAAAAGGTTTTGAATTTGGGTGAAACTTGGCATGGACATCCTTAGCAATGTGTAAGAGTTTTCATATGTCCAGCCCACCTATATCACATGTGGGAAATACCACTTTTGCAATATGTGAGTTTGTTCTCTAATGAACATGTTGATGGTGGTTACTTGCTCTTCATTTGTGTTCATCATCTTTCCTCAAATGAGGTGTGTGGTGTGGTGATGAACACTTCAATCATGTGTCAAAAACTGAGGCCCTTACATACGTGAAAGCGAAATTTTATTACATAAACATGTTTATCAACATAGTTACATCAAAATATCGTTAAAGTCTACACTGACGGGCGTAGACTAAACAAAAGGTCTCAAGTTCAGCCCGTGAACGTGATCCCACTAGCACACATGCACACACTAACATGGCGGCGTGCACGGCTCCCATTCGATGGTGGTTCCCTCTTTGGGGTCTGTCTCCTCCTCGGGAGCCCCCTCCTTATAGAACCCTACAAACGCTTCAACAAACAAGCAGCGAGCATGATGGCTCAGCAAGACTGACCCGTCTCACCTAAACATGTATACATGATGGATTTGCATTGAGTAATAGGTAAGTGCTTTGCATAAGATTCGCCTAATTAGTTGAGTCTTATTTTCAAGTTTTAGCCTCAAGTTAATGGATAACCTTATGCTAAGCCACATAAGAAGTCCGCAATCAAACAAGAAACACATTCCTCTTATGGAACTTGCCTAAGGTTGAAAAGAACTTTTATTTGCTCTAATCTAAAGCATATCATTAACAATAAACGTAAAACTTTCAATCAGCAACTTTTATCATGACATCTAGCATGTTTTTTCTACGTCACGGTACAGTGAACAAGTGGTACTCACTGACCGTGAGGAACGATGTTTATAATCAATTTACACCTGCAGGGTTACCTGAATAACCCGTCACGTCCTCTCGTACTCGATGTTGCCTACAGCAACCATCACGGACGTCGTACGCAACCACCTTTCATCCGTTAGCCAAGGGTTGAACCGGTCCTATCATCCCGAGCAGGAGGTCTCTACGCGGAGAATCCTCGGTGACCGTTAACCAATTTACACCTCGCTGCTCTCAACCTACCCTCTGGACAACAAGCAATGCCTCAACAGATCGCTACCCAAATTACATCGGTTTCCCGGTTCCCATATAGCCGGTAGGTCTTCGGTACAGTTCTAGCTTGTTCAACAGGCCCGCACACGGCTCGGTCCTCAATCGACACAAGCAGAGCTATAGCACCCAGGCCTCAAAGTCCTACTGCCCTTACTCTCCGCTCGGTCTCATTTTTATGCCATGTGATTCATTGTCTATCTCTCTAACCAAGTGGTGTGCCTCTATGCCTATTCTCGCGAGTAGTTCCAACTACTCGACTTGTACCGAATCCTATACCATTTGAGCATTGATGTGGCTAACTCGAGGCTTAAAACCTAAGCCCAAAATCCCTGGTTCTCTTGGCTATGCAATTGGGTTTCCAATCAAGACTCTAATACACATTGTAGGAAATGCATAAGGTAAGTGATCAAAACATAAGACTTTATAAAAAGATTAATGCAAACCAGAGCTTGCCTTGCCGCTGGTCGTTGACTAAATGTTCTTCCAGAGTAATAAACTCCAGAACCTCCAGGTCTTCTTCAACCTTAGTGACTACACAAAATAAAAATATGATGCGTGTCAAATTTAAATGCATTTGTATTGAATTAAGATGGTGAAGACTATAAGTATAGATAAATAGACCCTTTAACTCTGAAATTTATACTGTGGTTTGGTGACAACCTAAACAGGGACTTGGCCAAATTTCATTTGAAACAAAGCTCATTTGAGCCCTGCACAAATAAATGAGTTTTTGTCCATAATTAGAGCTCTTATGGTTTTCTAGGGATTTTCATGGATCAATCCATGACTTTTTTGAAACTATAGTCTACGATGGTTCTAATGGAATTGGTTCCATCTAAATTGGAGAATCCTAGCAAAAGATATGAGCTAATGAACTTCAGGGAATTTCTGAAAAATGTTTGTGGACATTTTTCTTTTTCTCTAGACCAGTTTATTTAATCACACCATTAGGTGGAATAAATTAGCTCAGATGGATCTGAAACTTTTCATGTGACTCAGGATATTATAATGAATATCCTGGCAAAATTTCAGAATTTTGCATAAAAGAAATCTCCAGTTAAAATTCCCAACAGTTTAAATTTTGGATAATTAATTCTGGATAAATAATGGGTTTCATGGTATGAAACTTGTTTTGCTGGAAAGTACTCAGAGATCTGAATCCAAAAAAATTTGGTTCACTCGATTTGGACAATCCTAGCCAAAGTTATGGATTTCTAAAGTTGGAGTCGAATTTCGGATTTATTTTCCTACAGAGAATCAATTCCCGTGCTGACTCAGCTGCTGACAGCGGGACCCGCCGGTTTGTTTAAATTAAATGTGTTACGCGGGCCCTCCAGACAGAGGCTGACAGCTGGGACCCACCTTCATCGTCTACCTCGCACCACCCAACGGCCCCGCGGCGGCGCACTGCGGCGAAGCTCGCCGCCAGCCAAGCCCCTGCGCCAAGCTTCACGAAACTTGCCGCTAGGGCCTAGCTCGACGCAAGGAACATGCTGGTGGGGTCAGCGGTGGTCGACGGTGACCAGAAAGTAGCTCCTGGCGATGCACCGGGGCAGAGCAACTTCAGCGACGTAGCCCTAGCTCGGGAAAGCCCCAAACGCTCAGCCGTTTCTTCCTACAGCATCGGTGAAACTCGGAGATCAAAGATCTGAACCCAGATGGCGGTGACAACGGCCGCAATTCTGGGCGGCGTGGTCCATACTAGGGTTCTAGACTTGGAAGGCAGCCAGTAGAACTTCTCACGCACCTCTGAGGTCAAAAGATAGCTCGGAAGGTGGACGATGTCGCTGGGGCGACGAGTTGGCGTGGAAGCGGAAAAACTCGGCCACCGGGACGAAAAACTTGTCGGGGTTTGGCAACCGCGCGAGCAGGCATCCTTGGCGGTGGTCCGTAAGGTGCAGTGGGTTCTTGCGTTCCTTCTTGCGACCTCAGTTCAGTGTGAGGTGCACTGGAGCGAAGGTTCACCGGTGAGGTGATCGGCGCACGGAAACGCCGAGTGTGTCGGCGGTTTCTCTGTGCGGGGACGTCGGCGCTCGGGTGAAATGGTCCCGTGGACGGTGGGGTCACGGGATAAGAAGGCACGGCGCTTCTCAGCTGCGACGATCGGGAAGCAGGTGGTGGCGCTGAGTTCGGTCACCGTGGTGTCCGCGGGTGAACGCACAGAAAACCGGGCAAACGCCGTGGAGTCGGTTCTCTCGGCTGTTACACTGACAGTAGGTCCCACCATTTGAATTTGTCCTCACAAATCCAATTTCTACACTGTTGCAAATTTGTGAGACCATCCTGCCCTCTGAAATTTGATCAATCACAAAATTGGGATTTGGTTTGTGAAATAATCAAATTGTAGATTTGGTTTGATTGGATTTGTAGCAAAGGTGAAGTTTGAAATTCAAATTCAGTTTGAATTTGACCAAATAGCTGATGTCAAGATCGAATCCAAATGGAGTGAAAATTGGTGTGTGAGCTCATAAAAATGCGTCGAGTAAGAATATGAACCCCTCTTTTGAATTCATGTGATGACAAGAGTTTGAATTTGAATTTACATTCAAACCAACCTTTTAATGATTGTATTTAAAATTACCTCAAAAGGTTTTGGATTTGTGTGAAATTTGGCATTAGCATTCCTAATAAAGTTTAGGAGTTGATAATGTGCTCAGCCCCTATATGATGCATGTGGGAAATACCACTTTTGCATTTTGTGAATTCATCTTCTAATTATCTATTGATGGTGGTTACCTGCTCTTCAAATGTGTTCATAAATGTACCACAATTGAGCTGAGGTGTGTGGGGTGATGATCACTTTTAGCAAGTGAAAAACTTGGGCCCTTACAGAAAGTCTCTGGATTTTGCTTATTAATTCCTTTAAATTAAATCTTTAGGAATTAATTATAGAAGATCCCATATTAGGAAAAATTCACAAATTTTGCCAGAACCTCCTTTATAATACCTTTGATCATCAGGCAAAATTTCAGCTTTAGTGGACATTGCTAAGTAGGGTAAATAATAGCATTTTGCCCTATGTCCCTGAAGATTCACAAAAACAATTCCAGAAATTGATAGCAACTTATATAAGCCATATCTTTCTTTAGATAGCTTAGAAAATATTGAAACCAATTATATTAGACTCCTCATGACTTGTTCTATATGAATAACATGCTTTGATTCATGTAAAAGCCCCAAATTTTCTCTAAAGATTCGGAGAAGATTAAAAGCTCTAATGAATTATGATGAACACATACATAAGAAATAAATCATGAAACATGGCTAGCACATCAGTGATGACCCATGTTAGCTACCACAAAAATCTAAGGGGCATTGGAGTCATTTATAAATACATGTCATATCACATATGAATTTCATTCATATAAGTAATACAAATTATTGCATTTGTTCATATCGTTTAGTTTCCGAACTCGAGGAGACTCCGGAGCCACTCACAAATCTTCCTCCGGAGACTGATTGGGAACCCGAGCAGCAACAAGGCAAGCCCCGGTTTACATTTAACAAACTCTTATAACATTTTGTTTTATAATATATGCGTATTAGTCATAGGATGTGCATTAGGTTAGGGTGATGGAAACCCCAATGGCATGACAAAATAATCCTTTTCTTCAAGAGTAGCTTTGTATCCTATCGTGTAGACTCTTGCTAGGCTTAAGCCATAGAAAGGATTCGGTAGAAGTCGAGTAGTTGGCATCTAATCATGAGAGAAAGAATAGGGAACACGGAGGATCTCAGAACATGTCCCACTCAATTGATAATGAGAAGGGGCAGAGATGTAGGGTGCAGAAAGACGTGGAGGTCTTGTGTGCGTAGCTCTGCTTATATCGATCAAGGACTGTCCGTGTGCAACCCTGCTGGGCATGTTTGAACTGTAGCAATAGGATACTGGATATATGGGCCCCAGAAAACCGATGTAACTTGGTTAACTTGATCGCTGAGGCATTGCTCGCCATCTTAACAGTGTTGGTTGAGGGCAGCAAGGTGTAAATCCGCTAACGGGCTCCATCTAGGACGCTTGCTCCGTGTAGGGACCTCCTGCTCGGGATGGTAGGACCGGTTCAATGATTGAGCGTCCTTGTGAAAGGTGGCCATGTACGGCAGAAAGAGAGTGTGCCTCAGGCAGCTTCTAGTATGGGCGTACATGTCATGTATTACCGGGTGTCTTTTGATTGCAATCACCGTTCACTGCACTGTGACGTAGTAAGAAAGAGTAGATGGAGTAACAATAACTTGGATAATATGAGTTGATATTGCAATTCTACCTTGTGTGAAGTAAGATTAGTGCAAACTAAACTTAAATTCATTTCCCCTAAAGTAAGCAACATCAAGATAAAGTGTTTCTTGTTTGATTGTGGATTCACGACGTTGGGTGTAGCACTAGGGGCTTAATCTGGGCTAAAAGTGAAGTTCAGAACCTACAGTTTAGGCGTGTCTTTTATGGATACATTTCCTGCCTATGTTAGAACCCTTTAATCATGTAGAGTTTCATGTTTAGGATGAGTCAGTTAAGACTTTATGAGCCTTCATGCTCACGGTTTCTATATAAGTTGTTGCTGCAGGTGAGGGGCCATCTATGGCCTCGTCTGACGAAGGGCTCGAGTGGGAGGCCACACCCCCATCAGGGTTTACTGCCGAATGGGAGCCCTGCACGCCGCCTTTAGGAGCTGCTGCTAGAGTGAATGGTCCGAGGGCTGGACTATTCATTATTTTGCGTAGTTTCGTGACAGAACGGAGTCTGTACATTTCAAGATCACAGAGGGTTGTGTCGCACGATGCGACACCCGACACCACACACGATAAGGCAAAACATGTATTACATTCAAACTTACTGAATTTGTACACAAGTAGTAAAACTTGTTCAGTTTACATTTATTTTATAGAGTTATTACTGCAGCGGAAAATAACTATACAACTCACGCCTACCCCTAACTAGCAAAAGTCTGTTGTCCAGCACTATGGATAACCCACACTAGCAGCACACACTCTCTTCACGGCGGCGTGTACGGGCTCCCACTCGGCCATAGTTCCCAAAGGAGGGTAAACCTCTCCGGCGAACCCGTATTCCATAGGATTGGGGTACTCCTCACATGCAATTACTTATAAACAGGAACCATGAGCACGATGGCTAAGCAAGACTTAACTGACTTCCTAGGAATAAAACTCTATATGCAAGGGTACTGACAATAGGATAGTAAATTGCAGCAAATGACACACCTACTAGTTCATCCTTAGTTCAGATTTTAACACCAAGTTAAATGTTCATGAATCTGAAATTTAGTGAGCAATATTTGGTGGCACACATGTTGCAATACAATTTAAGCATAAAAGCAATTTTATCATTACATTCATCCCCAATATTTACTATGTCATGACACAGTGAACAAGTGGTACTCATGACCGCGAGGGATGGCGAATCGACTCGATATACACCTGCAGGGGTACCCGAATAGCACGCCACATACGCCCATCCTCGGAGCTGCGACGGCACACTCAAACGATGTCGTACAGGACAACCTTTCACCCGACAGCCCAAACGTCAAACCGATCGCACCGAAATGGGCACGAGGTTCCCTACACGGAGCAACTCTGTGCCTGTTAAAGGATTTCCACCTTGCTGCTCTCAACCTACACCTATAAATCGGTGTGTTATGCCTCGACGCCCGGAGGTATAGACTACATCAGTTTATCGGACCCCGTATATCCGATATGCCTTCGGTACATTCAAACTTGTTCAGCGGGACCGCACACGGATTGGTCCTCAATCATCACGAGCAGGGCTACGCTCACAAGACTCCATCTTGCTGCATCCTACACCCCTGCCTGGTCTCATTTTTCAGACCAAGTGTATCTCACATCTCAAACCAGTACCGTATGTGGCTAACCCTATACGCGAGTAGATTCCATCTACTTAACTTGTACTGAACCCTATAAGACATTAAGCATGGCATATTCTACTCGAGAACTTAGACACTACCCTCACTCTCTTTTGGATGCTCTGGTTATGCAAGTGGGGTATCAAGCATTATAGACCTAACTGACACAAGGACTTCATACTATAGTGATACAAATCAAGAACCCTTTAAATTGTTAAATGCAAATCAGGGCTTGCCTTATTGCTGGAAGTTAGAGGGGTCAGTGCCCGGAGGAATCACTTCCAAGGCCTCCGGTGCTTCCTACAACTAATCGAAATGCAAACAATGCACATGATTAAGTATTAGTTATGTAAGACTAGTTATAAAGATTTAAGTGACTTCTATAAATTGAACTAGTGGACTTGGGATTTTTACAGAGAATCCCACATGACACTCAGGTATTGCTAGCAAAAATTTAGAGAAAGTTGATTAAGTATGTGCTCTACAGAATTTCCTACATCATTTCCATTCTGTGAATTAATAAGCCAAACCTGAAGGTTTGATATGCTGCAAACTTGGATTTTTTTCAGAAACTTAAGAGTTTTCTGAGTCCCTGAGAATTGGTTTCAACTTATTTGAAGCTTCCTATAGAAAGATATGGAATTCCTAAGTTTGGATAAAAGCTGAAATTGAATTCTAATGTTTTTCCTAATTTTCTTGGAACATAATCAATTGGAACACCATTAGACCTAGTAAATTAAGTCTAATGATGCTCAAATTTTTACTGAAGATCAGTAAATTTATGAAAGACATTCTGGCCAAAATTGGCCAATTTTCATTACAGGGATCTCCTGGAATTAAATCCAAAAGATTTAACTTGGAAGAATTTTGGAGAAAATTTCAGGGATTTTCATACAATTTCTTAGCATCACTGCAAAGTTCTGGTTGAGAGGAATCCTACAAGGACAATCCTATCGGAAGTTATGGCTTCTCAAAGTTTGGCCAAAACCTGGAAATTCAAACCGAAATTCAGAAAGTTTAAACTCGGCTAATGGCCCAGGGCTACGTGTCAGCACGATAGCGAAGCCGCACGTTGGCCCACACATTTTCCCGCGTAGCCACACGGAATCCCCGTGCCACAGCAGATACCGACCATGTATTTCTCTCACTGGCACGCGGGACCCCCGGGGTCTTCTTCTACCTCGCGCCCCCACGGCAGCGCCTCGCCGGAGAGCTCACCGCTGGCCGTTCCCGTGCGAGACCTTCGGCCAAACTTGCTGCCTGTGCTAAACTCCGCACAGGGAATATGCTGGTGCACACCCGAGAGCTCGTTGGTGGCCGGAAAAGTGCACGTGACAGCGACAGCGGACGGCAGCTCATCGACGACGTCGAGCTCGGTGATCTCTACACCTTTTTCAACGCGGTTTCCTCTGAGAGCACCGTGGTAATGTGCTGAGCATGATTCTAAACCCTGATAATCGTGAAAACGGCCACAACTATGACCTCACCATGAGGTGCCCTGTTTTCGGCCGCTAGCATGAAAAACTAGGATAACCAGGGTTCTAGTGGCTGAAACTCGATGTTTCTTGATCGAGGAGGTGCGCTAGATGACCTAGAACGTGTTCGGTGCACAGCTCGAGCATCGGTTGCACGTGCAAGATGAATATTGCCGATGATTGAGCTCTACCCCTCAAGCACACCGTGGAGGAAAACGAGCAATATTCACTCGACACAACATGAAATGGAATGAGGCTTTAACCTACAGCTTCAGCGTACACGAGCGCACCATTTCTTATTCAGAAGCGGCGTCTGAAACTGGCCGAATCGGCCGATCGTCGGTGAGCAGTTGGAGGCAGCAAAGAACTCACGCGCGAAAACGACGAACAGCGTGTGGGGGGAGCTGAGCTCGGCTCGGAAGCGATGAGAGCGTACGGTGCAGCTCGTTGTGCTGGTCTTTGAGGCGAAAATTTCTACCGTGGGGTGGAGTGATCGGGACCCAAGCTCCTCACGTGGCCGTGCGGTGGTCGAGCGAGGAAACAGCGAGGCTGAGGTGAAGTTGGCTGTGAAACTCGGTCACCTACATGTGGGTCCCACCCCACCTAATTATTTCCAAATTGCTGCTGATCTTTTCATCCTCCACTCCAAATTAAAGTCTAGAGTTACTCCCAAAGTCATAGACTAAACTTGAACTTAACTTGCATTTGGACATTTGAATTTGAGTTTGCATTTGGACCAATTCGGACGGACATCAGCCAAGCTATGGGGCTTGGGTAATTCTATATGGTCGTCCAGGATGTGGTTGAGACCTTGCTCAGGGGTATGACCCGCCTGGCTCCCTGGCACTGAGTTGTAGCACCAGGGTGTCCAGCCCCCATACTGCAAATGGTAATGAGGGCAGGATCATCTGCAGCATCCGTGCTGGTGTGTGGATCTGCTTGGCATGAAACTGGTACGCCTTGCATCTCTTGACCTGCTCGACGGCATCCAGGAGGGCTATTGGCCAGTAGAATCCATGGTGGAAGGCTTTACCGGCCAGCGTGCAGAACGAAGCGTGGTTGCCGCACTCGCCCCCATGGATCTCTGCGAGTAGCTCGCAGCCCTCCTCCCGGGTTATGCACCGCAATAAAATGTTGTTGGCGCCACGCAGTAGAGATCTCCATCTACCAGTGTGTATCTCTTAACCGTATGAACGATCCATTCAGCGGTTACACGTTCATCGGGAAGGATATTGTCTTTCAAGTAGGCCCGGACCTCCGTGATCCATGCATCGGATCCTACTTGAGCTTGTGGATCTTGGGCGCTGGGTTGCACGGAGTCCTCGGTGACGCATACGATCCTTGGTGAGCGCCATTGTTGCAGGGCCGCCGGGACTGCCAGCTTGGAGGTGCTAGGCTCGCCCCCTTCGCCTGGTTTGGCAGACCAGGCTGTATGATGCAGTAGCTTCTTTTCAAAGGTGCCTTCGAGGACCGGAGCCCATGCAGAGGCTTTTATTGAAAGGTCGTCTGCCACCGCGTTGTTGGCGTGGGGGATATGGCACTACTTCAAATCATGAAATTCCTTCTCCATCTCTTGCATACGGATAAGGTTGGCAGCTAGCTATGGATCATTGTAGGAGTACTCACGCTCGACTTTTTTGATGGCGTGTTGGGAGTCTCCTCTAACTAGCATCTGCCGCATGCCTAGAGAAAGGGCAGTACTCAAGCCAAATATGAGGGCTTCGTACTCTGCCATTGTTGTTAGTAGCCTTGAAGTCTAGGTGCACCATGTGCTTGAACTGCTCTCCTGTTCGCGAGATGAGCAGGACCCCCGCTCTGGCACCTTGCTTGCGCGAGGAGCCGTCGATGTAGAGTGTCTAGTGGGGTCCGGTGAACACCGGGGCTCTGGGCTCCGGGTCGCCGTCGTCTTGGCCCCTTGGGTGGCATGAAGACGGAGCCCATTCCACCACTAATGTGTGTAGGGCGGGCTCCGAACATACCATTTATAGTTGATATGCATAAGCCAGCATAAACTGTAATGGGGTGCAAAGGACAGGATATCTTTTTTCTTATTTCTAGCTTCCCTCAGGCGATAGGAGGCAACAGGCCGTATAAGAAGGCAGCGACTCGCCCCGGATACTAAGAGTAACTGGACCCCTCCGGGAATTTAGCTGTTTTAAGCTCTGTTCCTAGTCTCTATGACACCCTTACAAGAAAGAGAAAAAGAAAAAACATCCTACCACTACCTTAAGGGTAGAACTTACAGAGGTGTCCTATGACCTGAAGTCTGGGTAGAGGTACCCATTCCCTGCAACAAGGCAGGCGCACCTGGAGCGGCATGCTTGTATTGGTCGGGAGGGACCCTCCCAACTGAGGGGAAGGTTTGTCGTCCCTCCTTGAGAAAGCATTGGCCGAGGCACTAGGTAGCCCTATCTTGGGCCACCTACTCTTCAGGACAGAAGAGGGAATGCATGGTTAGACGTGGAGCGTCTTGCGTTGCTCACTATGGTCAGAGTCGGAGCTCTCATCTTGGTCATAGATGACCTTCAACACCCGCCTAGCATCCTGGAACTCCATGTCCTGGTCTGTGCTGACTTCTGGGTCAGCCTTCTGTTTGCCCTCCCGCTGGCGAAAGGGTGCACCATCCTGGCGTTGCTGCCGGAGCTCTCGGAAGCGCTCCGCCAGCCTCTGGATCTCCCGGCGCTCGCTGGCGCTGTGCCGGTTGGTGTCGTGGACCAGGCACTTCTGGTCACCATCATCGCTGCCGGAAGGCTGTCGTGGCGCTTCTCGATGCGTGGCCCCCGGCCCCATGCAGCTGCTACTGCTGCTGTAGTGTGAGCCCCGGCCAGCGGTTTGTCCTTGCTGCCGGCCTTCTTCTTCTTGCCTCCAGGGTTCTCCCTGGCGGGCTCACCCCCCTTGCTAGGTGGTGTGTGCTAGTTACGGCCCTCCGCGGCCTTGGCACACTTGTCCGCCAAGTTGAAAAGGTCGGAGACGTCCTGCACATCGTGTGTGGCCAACTTCTCGAGCATCTTCTTGTCGCGGACACCCTGTCGGAAGGCAAGAAGTTTGAACTAAAAACTGAAAATCAGGAAATGTTTAAATACCTGCCGGTGGGTCCGGGGCTACGTGTTGGCTCCTCAGCGGCTGCCACACGGGGCCACTGAGTCCTACGCACGCATCCACAAATGATCCGGAGCCGCAACTGATCCCGAGTTAAATCCCTACTCGCTGACGCGTGGGTCCGGGGGGTCTTCTTCAACCTCCCGCCTGCCCGTGCTCTCTCGCGCCCGAGCTCGCCGGAGTTCGCCGGAACTCCGTTGTCCAGCCTCTTCCCATGCCCCCACTTGCCACCAGCCCTTATTTTTACGTGCTGGATATGTTGGTGCAACTTTCCCTGCCCAGCGATGCCCCTAACCCATCTCGCGACGAGTAGCGGCTCAAACTGATGTCCGGCGTCATTGCCCACCCCTTCTAGCCTGCCATCAGTAGATTACCATGATGCTCTACATAGTCGTAAAGGGGCTCAGAAAAGGCTCTAGGGTAGCTCTCACCGTGCGCCCGAGGCGGTAGCGACGGTGCGCTGGTAGAAAACCATGAAATAGTGTCGGTACAATCCCTCTTAAGATAAGATGGTTCCCGTGCATGTGCGCTGACAAGTCTAGAGTACGTGTGTGCGATCTTAGGCACTAGAAACAACGAGTGACCGGGAATTTGCCGAAGCCTTACCGAGAACTCGGTTTACACCCACCGGCAGCAAAACTGAAATTAGTCCGGCGATGAACCACCGCTTGGGCTGAGACTTGGATGGAAGCAGCACGGTGATCTGGCGCATCTGTGGGTTCTTCTGCTCAGGCGTGACAAGCTACCGTTCGAGCTGTCCACGTGAGCCCGAGGTGCGGTCATTTTCCGGTCGCCGCAAAAAATATGGTTTCTAGGGTTGTGGGTGCCTATCACAATGGGGTTTTGTGTCGAGGAGCTGGTGCACGAGCTCATGGTGCCGTTTTGCTACTCAGGAGGAGTCCACACATGAGTTGGCACGATCTCCCAATCGAGCAACCGAGGCGGCGGTGAGGGTGCTGTTTCTTGCGCGAGGAAGCAGAGGAACGAGCGAACTGCTCTTTTGCCGGCAGGAGCACACACACTGTGGTCGAGGATATGAAGGGTGGACGTCGGCTAAGCATGAGCGCACACCGAGCAGGAGCTGGCAGTGGCTTCTGGCTTGGTGGCGACCACAGCACCGGCCTGAGAAACCGAGCCCCGGTTTTCTTCAGTCAGTTGATCAAATAGGAGGCTGACAGAAGGGTCCCACTCCCCATTCTTAACCTCACAAATTAACTTTCTCCACTGCTCAAAACAGTAGGGACCTTAATACCCCTTGTGAGTTGATCAAACTTCAAAAGGGCCAATTGAATTTGAATAATTCAAAGTGTGATTTGATTTGATCATATTTGCAGCAAAGGCTAACTGAAATTCAAATTTGGTTTGAATTTAACCAAATTAGCTCTTGTCAAGATCAACTCCAAATGGAGTGAAAATTGGTGTGTGAGCTCACAAAAATGTGCTGAGTGTGAATGTGGATACCACAATATACGTTTGCGTGTGGTTCGGGCCTTTTCATCAATTATCTGAACCGGTTCCTCCCGATAAGTGAGATCTGGTTTCAGTTCTTCAATATCCCCCAGCTGAATGGTGGTTGAAAGCTTGAGGCACTTCCTCAGCTGAGAAATGTGAAAGACGTCGTGCACACTGGAGAGTTCTGCTGGTAATTCCAGCCGGTATGCAACTGATCCACATTTTTCTATAATCTGGAATGGACCGATGAATCGGGGTGCCAACTTTCCTCTCACCCCGAATCTATTCACGCCCTTCATTGGAGACACACGTAGATACGTGTGATCCCCGACTTTGAATTGTAAAGGACGTCTTCTCCGGTCCGGATACTGTTTTTGTCAGGATTGGGCGGCTTTTAAGTTCGCTTAAATCAGCCAAACCTTTTCTTCCGCATTGTTGACAAGATCAATCCCGAAGGTGACCCTTTCGCCAGACTCACACCAATTCAGCGGTGTGTGACATTTTCTCCCGTATAGTGCCTCATAGGGTGACATCTTGATGCTGGCTTGATACCCATTGTTGTAGGAGAACTCAGCTAACGGTAAGTAATCATTCCAATTCTTACCGTGATTGATAGCACAAGCTCGTAGCATATCTTCTAAAATCTGATTTACCCGCTCGGTTTGCCCATCTGTCTGCGGGTGGTACGCTGAACTATGGATCAGCTTCATCCCCAAAGAAGCATGTAACTGCTCCGAAAAATGAGACAAATAAAGTGCCCCGATCCAAGATGATAGTACGGGGTACGCCGTACAAGCACAAGATCCATGAGATGTACAATTCAGCATACTTCTTGGCATTGTAATTGGTGTTGACCGGGATAAAATAGGCAACTTTGGTGAGCCGGTCGACGATCACCCACACTGAATCATTCTTCTGAAATGTGGTGGGAAAACCAACGATGAAGTCCATGCTCACATCCTCCCACTTCCAGGCAGGAATGCCAAGTGGTTGTAATAGTCCCGGTTTCTTCATATGGTCCGCCTTCACCCTCCGGCATGTATCACACTCGGACACGTAATTTGCGATCTCCCGCTTCATTCATGTCCACCAAAACTTGCTTCTGAGTTCTTGATACATCTTGTTACTGCCGGGGTGAATAGAAATCTTTGAGAAGTGAGCCTCATCAAAGATTTTCTTCCGTGACTCCGGGTTACGGGGTACGACGATCTGGTCGTTGAACCATAGGACGCCGTCTCCGTCATTCCGGAAACACTTCAGCTCTCTGCTGTCTACACGTCTCCGCAATGCGGCATGCCCTTGTCATGTTTCTGAGCTGCCGCTATCTCGTCACAGATAGTGGGGATCAAAGCTAAGTTGTAGAGAGCTCCATGTGGAATCACATGCAATGGTGGTTCGCTCTCTTCCAACGGTGTGATGGTCAGATTGTTGACGTGTGACTTGCGACTCAGCGCATCCACCACTACATTAGCCTTGCCGGGGTGATAATGGATCTCTATTTCGTAATCCTTTATCAACTCGAACCATCTTCGTTGCCTCATGTTCAGCTCCTTCTGAGTGAATATGTACTTGAGGCTCTTGTGGTCGGTATATAAATGCACGAGGTTACCGAGTAGGTAGTGCCTCCACATCTTGAGTGCGAGTACCACGGCAGCGAGCTCCATGTCATGAGTTGGATAATTTTGCTCATGGTTCCTATGCTGCCGTGATCCATATGTCACCACCCTTCAGTCTTGCATCAGCACACATCCGAGCCCAATGCCAGATGCATCACAATACACATCGAACGGTTTTGTTGTGTCCGGCTGCGCCAAAACCGGTGCTGATGTTAGGTGCTTCACTAATGTCTTGAACGCTGCTTCACATGCTGGACTCCAAACATATTTGGCAGACTTCTTCAGCAGCACGGTCATAGGCTTGGCAATCTTCGAGAAGTTCGGAATGAACCTCCGATAATATCCCGCGAGTCCGAGGAAACTCCGTACCTCGTGAACAGTTCCCGGGGACTTCCAATTCAGCACTTGTGTGATTTTACTCGGGTCTACAGCGATGCCCGAGAAAAGGCACTTGCGATATCCTGAATTCGCACTTGCTGAATTTTGCGTATAGCTTGTGATCCGGCAGCCATTGCAAGACTATACGCAGATGCTTCTTGTGTTTTTCCTCCGACTTGGAATATACCAATATGTCGTCGATGAATACCACGACAAACTTGTCCAGCTCCGGCATAAATACCGAGTTCATCAAGTACATGAAGCGAGCTGGAGCGTTGGTGAGGCCGAAGGACATGACCAGGTACTCATAAAGCCCATACCTCGTCGAGAACCGTCTTCGGTATATCCTCAACCTGATGGTACCCAGATCTTAAGTCCATCTTGGAAAAGATCTTTGCTTCGACCAACTGATCAACCAACATGTCAATCTGTGGCAACGGGTACTTGTTCTTGATAGTTACGGCATTTGGTAGACCATAGTCCACGCAAAGCCGCAACGTCTCATCTTTCTTCTTCACAAATAATGCCGAACAGCCCCATGGCGAGGAGCTAGGCCTAATAAAACCCTTCTCCAGCAGGTCCGTCAACTGCGTTTTCAATTCTTCCAACTCCCTTGGCGCCATCTTGTACGGCCTTCGGGATATTGGCATAATCCCTTGGTGGAAATTCAATCTTGAACTCAACCTCTCGATCGGGCGGCATCCCCAACAAATCATCCGGGAACACGTCTGGGAACTCACGGACTACTGGAATATCTTCCAATATGATGTTGGTGGATTGGTATACACTTGGAAGTTTTTATTTCTGGACTGTCCAGACATAATGAGTGTGACTCGTGCATTTCTGGGTGTAGATGCACGACTCGGAGGACGGTGTCGAAAACAGCGTCATGGCGTGTTAACCTCGACGTCTCTAAGATGACATTGACCTTCTGTCCCTCTAAAGCTATGAGAGATGTATGGTATACTCTACCCGCTAAGCATAATAGTGCTTTTGAAACCATTATGCTTGCTGAAATTTTCCCACCCGGTAAACAAATAAAGTAAGGACGTTCGGTGGGTAGTATTTGCAAGCTGTGTTTAGCAATAAAAGCTTGGCTAATGAAATTATGCGTGGCGCCTGAGTCAAATAAAACTATAGGGGGATGCTGGTGGAGTTGGAACATACCCGCAAGGATTGGCTCCCCCTCTGGCACGTCCTCTATGGCGAGTTGGTGGATGGTGCCGGGCTTAGGATTTGCCCGCCGCGCATTAATGGGGTTCCGGGGCTGATTCCTCCCCGGAAACTGTAGTGCCACACCGCTGCCTTGCCTCTCGGGACAGTTGTTGGCGAAGTGCCCTGGGCGACCGCATTTGTCATTGAGGCTGCCACGATTTAACATTGCCAGCTTGTCCTTCAGGAGCGGATCAAGCCCCTGGTAAAAGTGGTCCCGCTGCTTCTCATTAGTATCAGCGTGATATGACGCATAGAGCGTGAGATCGTTGAACGCTCTGGAATACTCCAGCACGTTCCTGCTGCCTTGCTGCAGATGGAGGAACTCCTGTGTCTTCCTCTTCATAAGACCCGGCGGTATGTGATAGGCCCTGAAGGCCGTCCGGAAATCCGCCCAGGTCAGTACTCGCTCGGTGGGTTGCGAGGCACAGAAGTTTGCTGACCAAACGCTCGCGGACCCTTGAAGTTGCTGGTCCGCGAACTGAGTTTTGCGCTGCTCACTCACTTGGAGCAGTCCAAACTTCATCTCCATCGTGCGGAGCCAGTTGTCCTCATCGAGGGGTTCATCTTCCCTTGAGAATACCGGGGGATGAGTAGCTAGAAAGTCAGAGTAGGAGCTTTGTTGGCGCTCCTCTCGGTCTTGACGCCTCTCTAGTCGAGACCTATTCGCAATAAGAGTGTGCAGCAGCTCTGTATGCTGCGGATGTGAGCCTTCCATGGCCGCAACGATGTCGGCCAATGTAACTGTTGGCGGTGGCGGTTGTTGCTGTTGCTGTGGTCCCGATGAAGTCTCGGGAGGCTGTTGGGAGGCATCTCCCCCCTGACTAGACCCGCCAATCTCAGTGTTGGCGTGTGTACGAGTCATTCCGAAATTCAAAACAGCAGCGATCAGCACATGTCATTCTTAAAATTCCATATAAACAGTACGTATTGCAGTGACACAAGAATAAACTAGCACAACATTCACATATATTCATAAAGCATAAACTTTATACAAGATACATTACTCTCGGATCCCGAGAATTGTGCTCATGTCGTCACTACCTATACACATGCTACTGTCTACACGACATGTCACCGATTACAAAAGTTTCTACACACCACCCTCGCTGCCCTACTTGGCAACGGTAACTCACTATTCGGAGTAGAACTCGACCTCCTGCAGGTCATCCTCCTCCGCTACCTCTGCTGGTGGCTCAGGGTCCATGACCACCTCTTCTGGTTCAGTTTCCCACATTGCCGGGATACCCGAAACCACAGGTACGGCACATACCATCGGTAGGCCCAGTACCGCAGGCACGAGGTCTCGCAACACATGCACCTCATCCATGGCCTGGTTGTAGTCCTCTTCCCAGCTCTGGGTCTCCTCAATAGCGTCATCACGCTCTTGAGTGAGGACCTCATCTGCTGGGTCAAGTCCTGCACTTGCTGCTGTAAAGCCGCAATGTCAGCACGGCTTTTCTTCTTTGCCTTCTTCAGACGATGCAACAGATTGTGTTGTTTGTTCAGTCGCTTTATCGTCAGAAAGGAGAACATTACGGAGTACGCTGTGAGCACTTCCGGAATGGTCTTGGCGGCTGGTGCTCTCCTTGAGCTCCACGGAAAGATGATCCGTATGGACAGCTTGGATCACACATATACATATGTGTAAGGGCCTAAGTTTTTGGCACATATTCAAAGTGTTTATCACCACACACAACCTTCATTGGAAGAAACTTGATGAATACAATTGAAGAGCAAGTAACCACCATCAACATGCTCATTAGAGGATAAACTCACCAAGTGCAAAAGTGGCATTTCCCACATGCATCATATAGGGGCTGGGCATGTGAAAAACTCCTAGACCTTGCTAGGAATGTCCATGCCAAGTTTCACCCAAATTCAAAACCTTTTTGAAGTCCTTTTGGGTATAGCTAGAAAGAGGGTGGTTTGAACTCAAATTCAAATTCAAACTATTTCCATCTCATTAATTCAAAAGTGGGAGGCATATTATTACTCAGCACATTTTTGTGACCTCACACACCAATTTTCACTCCATTTGGAGTTGATCTTGACATGAGCTAGGTTTAGCAAATTCAAACTTTATTTGAATTTCAAACTGCATAGGTGCTGAAATTTGGTCAACACTTCACAATTTGAATTCTACAAATTCCATATGGGCATGTGGTAGATAATTCAAATTCTAGGGGCTATTAGGGGGATTACTGTTTGTAGCAGTGAGAGGAAGTTAATTTCAGAGGTTAAAACTCGGGTGGGACCCACATGTCAGCTGCACAGTTCAAAGAACCGACTGAAGACTTGATCTCGGTTTCTTGCGCCCGACCGAGCTGCCACCACGGCGAGAAAACGACGAGGACAGCAGCTGCTTTCCGCCCCTGGCCGCTGAACCGCCTCCCTGGGCCCTTATCTAGGCGCCCGAGTCATCTCCGGTGCTTCTCACCGCTATCCCGACGCGTTCTCACCCAGCAAACTGAAATCCCGTGCCGCTCGGTTGAGCTCTCGGTCCCTCGTCGCCCGGCCGATCCTGTGGTTTTCACGGCGATCTGAGGCCAGCACCGGGTGCACCGAGTCTTCCTTGATGCTCTCGCGTCGGGTCTAGACCCTGAGGAACCCTTCCCATGCTCCACCGCGATGTTCTTTCGTTCCCCGGTTCAGCTCGAGCCGCCGTCACGGGGACGACACGTCCGGCCACCACAGCCCGCCGTTCTCCGAGCTGTGAATAGCGAAAAGGTTCGCCTTCAGTCCCTCTTTCATTACCGCAAGCCCCGGTGGCATGACATAAACTACTCGCGCCGGAATTTCTCGATTTTACGACGGTATACAAAAGGGATGCCCGGACCAATCCGCAAAATTCGTAGTCCACACCGCACCACTCATCCTTTCATGGAGGGAAGCACTTCTAGGTGCCCGTATGAGTCCATAGGAGCAGAAACCACGAAGAACCGTTGAGGAAAGCCACTGTTCTTCGAGTTTTAGGAGAATCCCTGATTTCCGGCCTAGGTCGCACGGTGAC
This sequence comes from Neostapfia colusana, assembly GCA_030760725.1. Lineage (NCBI taxonomy): Eukaryota > Viridiplantae > Streptophyta > Magnoliopsida > Poales > Poaceae > Neostapfia > Neostapfia colusana. Next base: position 59,163,430 of record JASWHV010000005.1, on the reverse strand, counting down.
AGCACAGTACATCCATTTCCGAGCTCCGTGAAGCTCATGTCGATCTTTCCTAGGGTCCACTGGTGCTCGACGACCTTTTGTTCGATCGTTTGGGGTGCTAGGAAGGCCGGCCGACATGGCCGAAGTTCCTCCGAAGCTGCTGCTCGTCGCCGACCATGTGCCGGTGATTTTCATGACGAGCTGAGCCCAGCATCATGTTCCCCGGGTGGATATAGGCAGAGGCGGCCAGAATCATGGAGTTTGGCGCATCACAGAGGCCACCGGCGAGGTGTCGAGGCGGCCGAGCGCGGGATGCGGGAGGTAGACGAAGCCCCCGAACCCACGCGTCAGCGGCCGATATTTTAAACCCCGGGATTCGCTGTGGCATGGATCGGGTGCGGCTGCGTGCGAAGAAATCCACGGCCCCGTGTGTCGACCGATGAGGAGTTGACACGTAGCCCGGTCCCACGCGCAGCGGTTTAAACTTTTTCCCGATTTTCAGATTTAGTTCAAACTTCAAACCCTCATAACTTTGGCTAGGAAACTCCAAGTCGAGTGAACCAAATTTTGTTGGATTCAGCTCTCTGAGTACTTTCCAGCAAATCAAGTTTCACTTCATGAAAATCCCTATTTCTCCTGAATTAATTCTTCAAAGTTCAAACTGGTTAGAATTTTAACTGGAGAACACTTTGGAGAAAAATTCTGAAATTTTGCTCGGATGTTCACCAAAATATCCCTGAGCTACCATAAAAATTTCAGATCCATTTGAGCTCAGTTGATCCATCTAATGGTGTGATTAATAAAACTGTTCCAGAGAAAATAGAAAATATACAGAAACATTTTCAGAATTTCTCTGAAATTGTTTAGCTCATATCTTTAGCTAGGGAACCTCCAAATTAAGTAAGACCAACTCCATTATAACCCTCTGAAAATCTAGTTTTCAGAAAGTCATGGCTTGCTCCATGAAAATTCCTAGAAAACCCTAAGAGCTCCAATTAAGGTCAAGTACATAATTATTTGTGGAGAGCTCAAATGAACTTTACTGTAAATAAAACTTGGCCAAGTCTCTGTTTAGGTTGTAACCAAACCACAGTAAAAATTTCAGAGTCATTGGGTTTGTCTAGTGAGATTTAAAATCGTCACAAGTGTAAATTCAATTCAAATGCATTTAAATTGATACATTACATGTTATCTCATGTAGTCGCTAAGGTTGAGGAGGAGCCTGAAGTCCTAGACTTCGTCACTCTGGAAGAGCAGCTAGCCTATGACCAAGAGCAGCAAGGAAAGCTCCGGTTTGCATTAACCTCTTTACAAATTTTTATTGTTTTGAGCACTTCCTTTGCGTACCTTTTATCTCTTGCACTAGAGTCTTCTGTGAAACCCAAATGCATAGCCAAGAAAACCATGGGTTGGGATTAGGATTGAAAACCTCGTTAGCCAATGCAATGCGAAGATAGAGTAGGATTCGGTACAAGTCGAGTAGTTGGAACTACTCGCGAGAATAGGCTAGAGACACATCGCTCGGGTAAGGATAGCAAATGAAACACATGGCAAGAAAAATGAGACCGAGCGGAGAGTAAGGGCAGCAGGACTTTAGGGCCTGGGTGCTATAGCTCCGCTTGTGTCGATTGAGGACCGAGCCGTGTGCGGTCCTGTTAAACAAGCTAGAACAGTACCGAAGACCTACCGGCTATATGGAAACCGGGAAACCGATGTAACTCGGGTAGCTGGGTATTGAGGCATTGCCTGTCGTTCAGAGGGTAGGTTGAGAGCTTGAGCTGTAAATCGGCTGGCGGCACTGAGATGCGCGTGCAAAGACCTCTTGCTCGGGACGATAGGACCGGTTCAATATTTGGCTAACGGGTGAAAGGTGGTTGCGTACGACGTCCGTGATGGTTGTTGTAGGCAACATCGAGTACGGGCGTACGTGACGGGTTATTCGTGTAACCCTGCAGGTGTAAATCGATTATAATCGCCAACCCTCGCGGTCAGTGAGTACCACTTGTTCACTGTACCGTGACGTAGAAAGAATAGGCTAGATACATGTTAAAAATTTGCTGATTTGAAAGATATACTCTGTTTGTTAATGCCTTGTTGTAGCTTAGAGCTAATTAAAGTTCTTTTCAGCTTTGGGCAAAGTACATGAGAGAAATGCATTTCTTGTTTGATTGCGGCTCTCTCATGTGCCTTAGCGTAAGGTTCTCCACAACCTGCTGCTAAAACTTGAAAGTAAGGTTCCACTAATTAGGCGAGTCCTTTGCAACTTATTTTACCTCATGTAACCTATCAACCTTCATGTAGAAGTTTCATGTATAGGAGAGACGGGTCAGTCTTGCTGAGCCATCGTGCTCACTGCTTGTGTTTAAAGCTTTTGCAGGGTTTTATGAGGAAGGGACTCCCGTGGAGGAGACGGAACCCCAGGAGGGGAACCCCGTCGAGTGGGAGTCGTGCACGCCGCCATGTTAGTGTGTGTGCGTGCTAGCAGGGACACATTCACGGGCTGAACGTGAACTCGATGCATAGTCTACACCTGTGAGTGTGGACTGGAATATTTTGTTGTAAAAATGTTCATAAACCGGTTTATGTAATAAAACTTTGCTTCCGCTTTGTGCCTTTGATGTGCGTTATCTGGTGCTGTACAACGCAGCACCCCTCAGCGTGATCCTGGCTCGACAAGACCGTGGGGTCGTGTCAGCGTGGTATCAGAGCTTGCTTGAGGTTTAACGCACTACAAAGGTCATCTTTATGTCTTGGGGGGTGCACGTAAGTGCTGTCCACCAGTGCGCACAATCTGAAGGGTGGAGCCCCACGGGTGGCAGGTAACCTGACCCGCTTTAATATCCTCTACGACTCTTCATGTCGTTTGGGGTATTCGAGCAACGTCTGTCCCTGGCGTGCTTTGGGCAATTTGGGAGACCCCGTCACGTGGCCAGTAATGTGAACACGTAGCTCAAGGCGTGTTTGGCTTGAGAACATCCGGGCGAGTGATGACGGCCGGGTGTACGAACTGTATGGATACCGGGCTCGGTGTGCAGCCGAGTCTGATGATTGTGTGAGTTATCTGCAGGTAGTATGACCATGAAATGGTAGACGTGTAGCATCCTTGTGCGAGAGACGTTTAGTGCCACTGAACTAACGAAGCCGGCTAAGTCCGGTATAGGTTTTTCTTTGTGAGGACATAGCAGCGACATGATCTGGTGACGCATCGACATCACACCCCACTAAATGATCAACTTCATGGTAAAACTTGAAAGTTTTAATCTAGATCATTAAAAATTTGCTGTAACCTCTTCCCTTAATCAGGATATTCAAAGTTAATAAGTTTTCAACTTATAGGATACTAAGGACAGAGTCCCCTGTTTTCAGCTGAATTAAGGCTGAAGTTAATTAGAGGTTAGGGGTTGAGTTCTTTCGAGGTTGGGGTCATATGATACATTTCTGGAAAGCATTGGAAGAGCTTTACAACTTTTCTGTTGAGGTCCAGAGGTGTTTAATTTCGTGACCAATCGAATAATGCAGTAGAGTTGAAACTGTCCAGAAAACAGGGCAGAGCAAATACTCTCTGTAACTCTCGGTAAATTGAGCATAACTTCCTGCATAAAAATCCAAAAATAGAAAATGACGTAGTTATGAAAAGTTCATGAGATGGGTTACAACTTTGTAACATAGAGTTCTGTCAGTTTGGGAGTAGAATTAACTGGAATTCTTGGATCAAATCAGTACCTAAAGCAGGGAGGTGCTGTCCAATTTTCTCCAGAAATTCTATCAACTTCAACATATCATAACTTTTGAACCAAGACAGATTTTAGGCCAAGCAAATACTTTCAGGGCTGTCATATTGGACAGCAGATCAGCAGTCAAATTAGTTTAAGTTTGAACTATGTTTCCAAGTCTTATGAGTTCAATGACATGTTTTATGTTATAACTCAATGGGTTACTGTTTAAATAAATATTTGACATTTCTCAAATATGTTTTTACAGATGACAACGGATAGACAGTTGGAGAACGGGTGGGTGGTGTCCCACTGTTCTCACTGCAGTGGCTATCCGGAAGCATTGAGGCAAATGCTTCAATATTTCGGGTACAGCAAGATGCTGCAGTACTTCGCCAAGGAAGAAGGCGAGGAGGGGAACAAGATGTGGATGATCCATGTCGAAGTTCCTGCAGGACCTACGCCACCCGGTTGGGTGCTGTTCACCGTCACGGTGAGAGGTAGACAACCGGAGGGAATGTGGCAAGTGGCAGCCCGCAACACCATGTCGCGTTTCTGCCAGCTACATGTGAGAGCTATTGACGGCACTCCATATGCGCTCGTTCTGGTGGAGTGACGGGCTAATCACGTGTGGGAAGGGAGGTACATGAAGGCAACCGATCCGGGTTGCCCAAGGTACAACCCCGCGGAGGCGAACCTCAGTCTCCAGATAAGAGCGGGAAAGGCCGTAATGGACAGGCAAGATGTTCATACGGAGTGTCTCGCCATGAAGCTCAAGGAGAGCAACAGCCGTGGATACCATTTCGAGAGTGCTCACAGCGCACTCCGCAATGTGCTCTTTCCGACGATCAATCGACTGAATGAACAATATAATCAGTTGCATCGTCTGAAGAAGGCGAAGAGGAAAAGCCGTGTCGATATCACGGCTTTGCAACAGCAGGTGCAGGCTCTGACCCAGCAGAACGAGGTCCTTACTCAAGAGTGGGATGACGCTATTGAGGAGGGGCAAGGCTGGGAAGAGGACTACAACCAAGCCATGGACGAGGTGCACGCGTTGCAGGACCTCGTACCTCCGGTAATGGGCATACCGGTGGTAGGCGCCGTACCCGTGGTCTTGGGTCTTCCGGCAATGGGTGAACCCGAGCCAGAAGAGGAGGTTGTAGACCCAGAGCCACCAGCAGAGGTACCGGAGGAGGACGACCCGCAGGAGGTCGAGTTCTACTCCGAGTAGGAGGTTACTGTTGCCAAGTAAGGCAGCAAGGGTAATGTAACCAAAAATTTTGTAATCGGTGACATGTCGTGTAAACAGTAGCATATGTATAGGTAGTGACGACATGAGCACGACTTCTTGGAGACCGAGAATAATGTATCTTGTATAAAGTTATGCTTTATCAATATATGTGGATGTTGTGCAAATTATTCATGTGTCACTTAAATACCTACTGTTTCATATGGAATTTTAAGTATGACATGTGCTGATCGCTGCTGTTTTGAATTTCAGAATGACTCGTACTCGTGCCAACCCGGATGTTGGGGGTTCCAGTCAGAAGGGAGAGACCTCCCAACAACCTCCGGAGGACTCCTCGGGACAGCAACAGCAGCAACAGCAACAACCGCCACCGCCAACGGTTACTTTGGTGGATATTGTGGCAGCAATGGCGGGTTCTCATCAGCAGCACACGGAGTTGCTGCAAACTCTCATTGCAAATACGTCTCAACCAGAGAGGCGTCAAGATCGTGAGGAGAATCAACAGAGCTCCTACTCCGATTTTCTGGCAACTCATCCCCCGGTATTCTCAAGGGCGGATGAACCCATCGATGCGGACAACTGGCTCCGCACGATGGAGATGAAGTTCAGGCTGCTCCAAGTGAGTGAGCAGCGCAAGACTCAGTTCGTGGTGGGCGAACTACTGTGCTTCACAGCCCATCGACCGAGTTATGACCTGGACGGAATTCAGGACGGCCTTCAGGGCCTATCACATACTGCCGGGTATCATGAAGAGGAAGATGCAGGAGTTCCTACGCCTTAAACAAGGAAGCCGGAACGCGCTGGAATATTCCAGGGCGTTCAATGATCTTGCGCTATACGCGTCGTATCACGCCGATACCGACGAGAAGCGGCGGAATCACTTCTACCAGGGGCTTAACCCGCTCCTGAAGGACAAGCTGGCGATGTTCAATCGTGGCAGCCTCAATGACATAATTGATGCTGTGATTGCTCAGGAAGACTCCGGCAAGGAGTTAGCAGCGGCGGAAAGGAAGTGAAGTGCGCCGCAAAGCAGCGGAGAAGGGGTTGGTCCTTCTCAAAAATACCGGATGGTGAATCGCCCACCATCGGGTCCACGCTGGCAGCCACCACAGAGGTCGATGCCATTCCGCAGTCGGCCATATTCTCCACCCGCATTCAGGCCGGCACTGCCAGTACCACCTCCGCAGCAACAACAGCAGCGGGTGATGCCGCGTGCGTACGCACCTCAGCAGCGCATGCCTGGCTTTCGTCCCCCAAGCACCGGACAAGCAGCAGCCACATGCTACAAGTGTGGTCGTCCAGGACACTTCGCCAGCAGTTGTCCGGAGAGGCAAGGCGGCGGAGTTGTACCGCAACTTCCGGGGAGGAATCAGCCCCAGAACCCTACTAATGCGCGGCGGGCAAACCCTAGGCCCGGCACCGTCCACCAACTTGCCATACGGGACGTGCCGGAGGGTGAGCCAATCCTTGCGGGTATGTTCCAACTCCACCAGCATCCCACCATAGTATTGTTTGATTCAGGCGCCATGCACAACTTTATTTGCCAAGCTTTCATTGCTAAACACAGCTTGCAAATACTACCCACCGATAGTCCATATTTGATTTGTTCACCGGGTGGGAAGATTTCAGCAAGCGTAATGGTTTCCAAAGCACCATTATGCTTAGCGGGTAGAGTGTACCCTACGTCTCTCATTATTTTAGAGGGACAGAAGGTCGATGTCATCATAGGGATGTCGTGGTTAACCCGCCACAGCGCTGTTTTAGACACCGTCCTTCAAATCGTGCACTTAAACTCAGAAGTGCACGGATCTCACTCCTTATTTCTGGACAGTCCAGAAATAAAACTTCCAAGTGTCTATCAATCCACAACCATCAGATTGGAAGACATTCCAGTGGTCCGAGAGTTCCCTGACGTGTTCCCGGATGATTTACCGGGGATGCCGCCCGACAGAGAGATGGAGTTCAAAATTCAACTTGCACCGGGAACCATGCCAATATCCCGAAGGCCGTACAAGATGGCGCCTAGGGAGTTAGCTGAACTGAAGACTCAGCTAACGGACCTGCTGGAGAAGGGTTTCATTAGGCCGAGCTCCTCACCATGGGGTTGTTCGGCATTGTTTGTGAAGAAGAGAGACGAGACGTTGCGGCTTTGTGTTCCACTAAACGCCGTAACCATCAAGAACAAGTACCCGTTGCCACGGATCAACATGTTGTTCGATCAGTTGGTCGAAGCAAACATCTTTTCAAAGATGGACTTAAGATCCGGGTACCACCAGATTAAAATACGGGCTGAGGATGTTCCGAAGACGGCTTTCTTGACGAGGTACGGACTTTATGAGTACCTGGTCATGTCCTTCGGCCTCACCAATGCTCCAGCTCACTTCATGTATTTGATGAACTCAGTATTCATGCCGGAGCTGGACAAGTTTGTCGTGGTCTTCATCGATGACATATTGGTATATTCCAAGTCGGAGGAAGAGCACAAGAAGCATCTGCGTATAGTCTTGCAACGGCTGCGGGATCACAAACTATACGCGAAATTCAGAGGGTGCGAGTTCTGGATACTGCAAGTGCCTTTTCTCGGGCATATCATCTCAGCGGAGGGCATCGCTGTAGACCCGAGTAAGATCACACAAGTGCTGAATTGGAAATCCCCGAGAACTGTTCATGAGGTACGAAGTTTCCTCGGACTCGCGGGATATTATCGGAGGTTCATTCTGAACTTCTCGAAGATTGCCAAGCCTATGACAGAGCTGCTGAAGAAGGCTACCAAATATGTTTGGAGTCCAGCATGTGAAGCAGCATTCAAGGCATTCGTGAAACACCTAACATCAGCACCGGTTTTGGCACAACCAGACACAACAAAACCGTTCGATGTGTACTGCGATGCATCCGGCATTGGGCTCGGATGTGTGCTGATGCAAGACCGAAGAGTGGTCGCGTATGGGTCACGGCAGCTCAGAAACCATGAGCAGAATTATCCAACTCACGACTTGGAACTCGCTGCCGTGGTACTTGCACTTAAAATGTGGAGGCACTACTTACTCGGTAACCTTGTATATTTATATACCGACCACAAGAGCCTCAAGTACATATTCACTCAGAAGGAGCTGAACATGAGGCAGTGAAGATGGTTAGAGTTGATAAAGGATTACGAAATAGAGATCCATTATCACCCTGGCAAGGCAAACGTAGTGGCAGATGCGCTGAGCCGCAAGTCACAAGTCAACAATCTGACCATCACACTGTTGGAAGAGAGCGAACCACCACTGCATGTGATCCCACATGGAGCTCTCTACAACTTAGCTTTGATCCCCACCATCCGTAAGAGATAGCGGCAGCTCAGAAACATGACAAGGGCATGTCACATTTGTGGAGACATATAGATAGTGGGGAGCTGAAATGTTTCCGGAAAGACGGAGACGGCGTCCTATGGTTCAAGGACCGGATTATCATACCCCGTAACCCGGAGTTACGGAAGAAAATCTTTGATGAGGATCACTCGTCAAAGTTTTCTATTCACCCCGGCAGCAACAAAATGTATCAAGAACTCAGAAGCAGGTTTTGGTGGACACGGATGAAGCGGGAGATCGCAAAGTATGTGTCCAAGTGTGATACATGTCGAAGGGTGAAGGCAGATCATATACGGAAACCGGGACTGCTACAACCACTGGGCGTTCCTGCCTGGAAGTGGGAGGATGTGAGCATGGACTTCATCGTCGGTTTACCCACCACCTTTCAGAAACATGATTATGTGTGGGTGATCGTCGGCTGGCTCACCAAAGTTTCCCATTTCATCCCGGTCAACACCAACTACAACGCCAAGAAGTATGCTGAACTGTACATCTCACGGATCCTATTCTTATACGGCGTACCCCGTACCATCATATCGGATCGGGGCACTTTATTTGTGTCCCGTTTTTTGGAGCAGCTACACGCTGCATTAGGGACGAAGCTGATCCGTAGTTCAGCATACCACCCGCAAACGGATGGACAAACTGAGCGGGTAAACCAAACTCTAGAAGATATGCTATGAGCTTGCGCTATCAACCACGGCAAGAATTGGGATGATCACTTGCCATTGGCCGAGTTCTCGTACAACAATGGGTACCAAGCCAGCATCAAGATGGCGCCTTACGAGGCGCTATACGGGAGAAAATGCCGCACACCACTGAATTGGTGTGAGTCTGGCGAAAGGGTTATCTTTAGGATTGATCTTGTCAATAACGCGGAAGAAAAGGTTCGGTTGATTCAAGCGAACCTAAAAGCCGCCCAATCCCAAAAGAAACAATATGCGGACCAGAGAAGGCGCCCACTACAATTCGAAGTCGGGGATCACGTATATCTATGTGTGTCTCCAATGAAGGGCGTAAACAGATTCGGGGTGAGAGGAAAGTTGGCACCACGATTCATCGGTCCATTTCAGATTACCGAAAGATGTGGATCAGTAGCATACCGGCTGAAATTACCAGAAGCACTTTCCGGTGTGCACGAAGTCTTTCACATTTCCCAGCTGAGGAAGTGTCTTAAGCTATCAACTACCATTCAGCTGGAGGACATAGAAGAACTGAAACCGGATCTCACGTATCGGGAGGAACCGGTTCAGATTTTTTATGAAAAGGCCCGAACCACACGCAACCGTACATTGTGGTTCTACAAGGTTCTATGGAGTAATCACTCCATGGACGAAGCGACATGGGAGAGCGAAGTATTTCTTCGCGCTAACTACCCTGACTTTTTCACGTCGCAAATACGGCAATTTTCCACCATCCTCTCTCTCATTTTCACCTTATAATCTCGGGATGAGATTCTTTTAAGGGGGAGGAATGTAAGGGCCTAAGTTTTTGGCACATATTCAAAGTGTTCATCACCACACACAACCTTCATTTGAAAAACTTGATGAATACAATTGAAGAGCAAGTAACCACCATCAACATGCTCATTAGAGGATAAACTCACCAAGTGCAAAAGTGGCATTTCCCACATGCATCATATAGGGGCTGGGCATATGAAAGACTCCTACACCTTGCTAGGAATGTCCATGCCAAGTTTCACCCAAATTCAAAATCTTTTTGAAGTCCTTTTTGGGTATAGCTAGAAAGAGGGTGGTTTGAACTCAAATTCAAATTCAAATTCAAACTATTTCCATCCCATTAATTCAAAAGTGGGAGGCATATTATTACTCAGCACATTTTTGTGAGCTCACACACCAATTTTCACTCCATTTGGAGTTGATCTTGACATGAGCTAGGTTTAGCAAATTCAAACTTTATTTGAATTTCAAACTGCATAGGTGCTGAAATTTGGTCAACACTTCACAATTTGAATTCTACCAATTCCAAATGGGCATGTGGTAGATAATTCAAATTCTAGGGGGTATTAGGGGGGTTACTGTTTGTAGCAGTGAGAGGAAGTTAATTTCAGAGGTTAAAACTCGGGTGGGACCCACATGTTAGCTGCACAGTTCAAAGAACCGACTGAATACTTGATCTCGGTTTCTTGCGCCCGACCGAGCTCCTGCCACGGTGAGAAAATGGCGAGGACAGCAGCTGCTTGCCGCCCCTGGCCGCTGAACCGCCTCCCTGGGCCCTTATCTAGGCGCACGAGTCGTCTCCGGTGCTTCTCACCGCTATCCTGACGCGTTCTCACCAAGAAAACTAAAATCCCGCGCCGCTCGGTTGAGCTCTCGGTCCCTCGTTGCCCGGCCGATCCTTTGGTTTTCACAGAGATCTGAGGCCAGCACCGGGTGCGCCGAGTCTTCCTTGACGCCCTCGCGCCGGGTCTAGACACTGAGCAACCCTTCCAGAGCTCCACCGCGACGTTCTTTCATTCCCCGGTTCATCTCGAGCAGCCGTCACGGGGACGACCCGTCTGGCCACCACAGACCGCCATTCTCCGAGCTGTGAATAGACAAAAGCCTTCAGTCCCTCTTTCATTACCGCAAGCCCCGGTGGCATGACATAAACTACTCGCGCTGGAATTTCTCAATTTTGCACGGTATACAAAAGGGATGCCCGGACCGATCCACAAAATTTGTAGTCCACACCGCACCACTCATCCTTTCACAGAGGGAAGCACTTCTAGGTGCCCGTAAGAGTCCATAGGAGCAGAAACCACGAAGAACCGTTGAGGAAAGCTACTGTTCTTCGAGTTTTAGGAGAATCCCCAATTTCCGGCCTAGGTCGCACGGTGACAGCCCAGTACAGCCATTTCTGAGCTCCGTGAAGCTCGAGTCGATCTTTCCTAGGGTCCACTGGTGCTCGATGACCTTTTGTTCAATCAGTTGGGGTGCTAGGAAGGCCGGCCAACACGGCCGAAATTCCTCCAAAGCTGCTGCTCGTCATCGACCATGTGCTGGTGATTTTCATGACGAACTGAGCCTAGCATCATGTTCCCCGGGTTGATTTAGGCAGAGGCGGCCAGAATCATGGAGTTTGGCGCATCACAGAGGCCACCGGCGAGCTCTCTGGCGAGGTGTCACGGCGGCCGAGCGCGGGAGGCAGGAGGTAGACGAAGTCCCCGGACCCACGCGTCAGCGGCCGATATTTTAAACCCCGGGATTCACTGTGGCACGGATCGGGTCCGGCTGCGTGCGAAGAAATCCGCGGCCACGTGTGTCGACCGATGAGGAGTTGACACGTAGCCCCGGTCCCACGCGCAGCGGTTTAAACTTTTTCCCGATTTTCAGATTTAGTTCAAATTTCAAACCCTCATAACTTTGGCTAGGAAACTCGAAATCAAGTGAACCAAATTATTTTGGATTCAGCTCTCTGAGCAATTTCCAGCAAATCAAGTTTCACTTCATGAAAATCCCTATTTCTCCAGAATTAATTCTTCAAAGTTCAAACTGGTTAGAATTTTAACTGGAGAACCCTTTGGAGAAAAATTCTGAAATTTTGCTGGGATGTTCACCAAAATATCCCTGAGCTACCTTAAAAATTTCAGATCCATTTAAGCTCAGTTGATCCACATAATTGTGTGATTAATAAAACTGTTCCAGATAAAATAGAAAATGTACAGAAACATTTTCAGAATTTCTCTGAAATTGTTTAGCTCATATCTTTAGCTAGGGAACCTTCAAATTAAGTAAGATCAACTCCATTATAACCCTCTGAAAATCTAGTTTTCAGAAAGTCATGGCTTGCTCCATGAAAATTCCTAGAAAACCCTAATAGCTCCAATTAAGGTCAAGTACATAATTATTTGTGGAGGGCTCAAATGAACTTTACTGCAAATAAAACTTGGCCAAGTCTCTGTTTAGGTTGTAACCAAACCACAGTAAAAATTTCAGAGTCATTGGGTCTGTCTAGTGAGATTTATAATCGCCGCAAGTTTAAATTCAATTCAAATACATTTAAATTGATACATTACACGTTATCTCATGTAGTCGCTAAGTTTGAGGAGGAGCTTGAAGTCTTAGACTTCGTCACTCCGGAAGAGCAGCTAGCCTACGACCAAGAGCAGCAAGACAAGCTCCGGTTTGCATTAACCTCTTTACAAATTTTTATTGTTTTGAGCACTTCCTTTGCGTACCATTTATCTCTTGCATTAGAGTCTTGTGTGAAACCCAAATGCATAGCCAAGAAAACCATGGGTTGGGATTAGGATTGAAAACCTCATTAGCCAATGCAATGCTAAGATAGAGTAGTATTCGGTACAAGTCGAGTAGTTGGAACTACTCACGAGAATAGGCTAGAGGCACATCGCTCAGGTAAGGATAGCAAATGAAACACATGGCAAAAAAAATGAGACCCAGTGGAGAGTAAGGGCAGCAGGACTTTGGGGCCTGGGTGCTATAGCTCCGCTTGTGTCGATTGAGGACCGAGCCGTGTGCGGGCCTGTTGAACAAGGTAGAACAGTACTGAAGACCTACCGGCTATATGGGAACTGGGAAACCGATGTAACTCGGGTAGCTGGGTATTGAGGCATTGCCTGTCGTTCAGAGGGTAGGTTGAGAGCTTGAGGTGTAAATCGGCTGGAGGCACTGAGATGCGCGTGCAGAGACCTCTTGCTCGGGACGATAGGACCGGTTCAATATTTGGCTAACGGGTGAAAGGTGGTTGCGTATGACGTCCGTGATGGTTGCTATAGGCAACATCGAGTACGGGTGTATGTGACGGGTTATTCGGGTAACCCTGCAGGTGTAAATCGATTATAATCGCCGTCCCTCACGGTCAGTGAGTACCACTTGTTCACTGTACCGTGATGTAGAAAGAATAGGCTAGATACATGTTAAAAGTTTGCTGATTTGAAAGATATACTCTGTTTGTTAATGCCTTGTTGTAGCTTAGAGCTAATTAAAGTTATTTTCAACTTTGGGCAAAGTACATGAGAGAAATTCGTTTCTTGTTTGATTGCGGCTTTCTCATGTGCCTTAGCGTAAGGTTCTCCACAACCTGCTGCTAAAACTTGAAAGTAAGGTTCCACTAATTAGGCAAGTCCTTTGCAACTTATTTTACCTCATGTAACCTATCAACCTTCATGTAGAAGTTTCATGTATAGGAGAGACAGGTCAGTCTTGCTGAGCATCGTGCTCACTGGTTGTGTTTGAAGCTTTTGCAGGGTTTTATGAGGAAGGGACTCCCGAGGAGGAGACGGAACCCCAGGAGGGGAACCCCATCGAGTGGGAGTCGTGCAAGCCGCTGTGTTAGTGTGTGTGCGTGCTAGCGGGGACACGTTCACGGGCTGAACATGAACTCGATGCATAGTCTACGCCCGTGAGTGTGGACTGGAATATTTTGTTGTTAAAATGTTCATAAACTGGTTTATGTAATAAAACTTTGCTTCCGCTTTGTGCCTTTGATGTGTGTTCTCTGGTGCTGTACAAAGCAGCACCCCTCAGCGTGATCCTGGCTCGACAAGACCATGGGGCCATGTCAATATGTTCCACAAACTGAATTCAGAATAAATATATTACCACGAATAACAGGGTTTATTACAAAGTCTCGTGAGTCTTGGACTCATGCTAAAAGCGGAAGTCTTATCTAAGCAGCGGAAGTCTAAATCTAACAGTGGAAGTCTTTATTCTAGTGCGGAAGCAATCTAAGCAGCAGCAGCTCCATCTCTACTCCATCCCCACAGACAAGGTTGAGGACAGATTACACGCCTAAGGCTCCACTTGGTCTTCATAGTAATCTTCTCCTGTAGCTGATGATAAAGTAATAATGCAAGTTTGAGTACAATGATGTACTCAGCAAGTGCGGGAAAATATGATATGTAGCTCATAACGAGGAAGGTGTAAAAAGGCTCATTGCAGAAAGCAAAGTTATTTCTCAAAACCACGATAAAACAGCAAGTTAACTTTAAGTGAATGTAATCCCAACATCTATTAAAATACCAACATACCTCCATTATGTCTCATCACTTTCCATGTCTCAACTAGACATTAATCTTTCTCAAATTTTGCTCACGAATACCTTCTCGTATTCGCTACCATCTCACGAATACCATCTCGTATTCGCTACCATTTCATCTCAGAACAATTATGTCTCACACCGAGACCAACCTCGTTGCCATGACTCAACAGTCATGCAACCAATCTTATCATCCGGACTCAACAGTCCCAAAAACCAAATCATATCCAAACCATAACCAAAACCATAACCAAAAACCATAACCATCCCAAAATCCATCCCAACTAATCATGGAAGTTGGCCAGGCGCTCGTGACCGTAAGCTCGGTTATCATGATAGTTTTAAGACTCTGCAGAGTTTGCACCTCTTTACCCACAAGTTTGTGATTTTGTCACCCGTCGGCGACTGCAGAACCTCCATTATACAAGTACACAACCATCGGTGTATGGTCAAGAGATCACAAAATAGCCTTTACAAAGGGGTTACTAGATGTATGGACTCACTAAGGTTTCACCGGCAAGCTAGAATCTCCAATTCTCCCACCCACGGGCCCCCTCTTGTGCCATGCAGTTCCCAGGGCAGTCCTCACTCGACTCCCATTCCCCGCACCTTCCACGGTCCAGAAAAATATAGTAACTTACCTAATTACTCTGCTAAGACGCACCCATACTTGGCCTTGTGGTGGCACTGTTATCCTGGCATGGCTCGCATGAACCGGTCCTTAGATCTACGGCAAGTAAAACCACCATCTCATTCTACCTCATTCACGAACTCAGGCTTGCCTAGATCTCCCTCCGATCCATGTTCATTAACAACATCAGTTTCTCATTATCATTACGAGTGCAGTTAGCTAGACACATCTATCTCGCTTCCCGTATCCTATGGACTCAGCGAAGCAAAAAGTAAAGACCATACCCGACTCATTTACTTCCCTGGTGACAAGGGTGGTTTAACCAAAACTAGTAAACTCCTATGAAAGGGTTTCCCATCATGTTTGACTCAGCACACACACCTTTTCGCAAACAAAACAGTTTTTCCAAAACATAGGATCAATATGGTCAAGGGGCACTTTCCTTGTTCTTGCGGTTCCGGTTGCTCTTGGATCTCAAAACCTTGTTGTTGCAGCTCGTCGTAGACAGCTCCCTGAGCTTGTCCTTCTATACACGATCACGCACATACAAGATTCATAGCAATCAATACTATGCACAAACTCTAATCAAGATGCGATGATGCATATGCATGCTGATTCCTATGATGCAATTTTTATTAGATCGGTTGTACGTGTCCTTGTATGTTTGCATGGGTTTTACAATGAACAGAGTTGTAGAGATCAATTATGGACGTGGCGATGATCTTGACTTAGATCAAATCGATCAACAAGTGATCTGTCCATGAAAAAACTTCTGTTCAAAAGGAGTCGAAGAACAGATGCAAAGAAAATGTGATGATGTTGTAAGGTGGTATTGGAGACCTACCTTACGTTCTTCTTGGTCTCGGGGTCCTTCTCCTAGCAAGATAGATCGTCGGGGCTCCTCCGGCGATGGCAATCGTCTCTGGCTCGTCGGCGATCTCTCTGGTGGTCAAGTTCTGGCAAAAGGGTTTGCTCGGTGAGCTGGGGCTATGGCTCTAAGTTGTCGGCTCAGAAGGTGAACAAAAAGTTCGTGGTTGCGGCCAAAGGTTTTCGGTTCTATTTATAAGAGGAAAACGGAGATTCCTCCTCTGATCAGAATTCGAATAAGAGTCCCATTCGAACTGTTTTTGGATCGTAACAACTTATCTTTAGTTTGATTCGGTGTGGTAACATTGTGGATCGTGTCAGTTTCCTCAGTACCGGGGATTCCTGCACATACAGAAGAAAAACCACTTCAGAATCGCGTCCTTACGCGGTGATGAGCTCCGGAGGCTCCACGTGTCTTGTGGGAACCTGGGCTCCCCTTTCCGCAGAGACAAGCTCCAATTGTGCCGCGTGTCAGGCGGGCGAGACATCCCTCTTCCTTAGAGGTGAGCTCCGCTTGCGCCACGTGTCCTGGCGGGCGGAACCTCACTCTCTCCAGAGGCGAGCTCCGCGTGCGCCATGTGTCAGTTCCGGACCTCCCCCTCTCTTCAGAGGTGGCTTCGGATGTGCCACGTGTCCTAACAGTGCCAGACTTCCTTTCTTCTTAGAGACAAGCTTCGAGGTCCACACGTGTCCAACAATAAGGAACCTCCCGGAGATGAGCTCCGGAGGCGACACACGTCCATCAGCGTCGGACCTCCCGGAGGTAAGCTCCGGAGGTGACATGTGTCCAATGAGACCAGACCTCCAGGAGGTGAGCTCCAAGAGCGACACGTGTCTGGCAGGGACGGACCTCTCGGAGGTGAGCTCCGAGAGCGACACATGTCCCGCGTGGCTGGTCCTCTTTTTTCCGCGGTGAATAGATCCGTTTCAAGGCGCAAGCTCTCAACATGTCCTCCAAAATTTGGTTTGTCCTTTTGGTTTGACCATCAGTCTGCGGGTGGTAGGCGGAGCTAATATCCAGTCGTGTACCCATAGCTTTCTGCAGCTTCCTCCAAAATCTAGAGGTAAACTGAGAACCCCGATCTGAGACTATCCTCTTCGGGACTCCATGGCGACACACGATTTGTTCCATGTATAGCTCGGCTAGATCTGTCACGCGGTACGTGGTTTTAACAGGAAGAAAATGAGCGGTTTTCTTCAATCGGTCCACGATAACCCAGATTGAGTCGTAACCCGATCGAGTACGTGGCAATTCGACGATGAAATCCATACTGATGTCTTCCCACTTCCACTCGGGTACCTTCAAGGGTTGCAACAGTAAAGCGGGTCTTTGATGTTCAGCCTTCACCCGTTGGCATGTGTTGCATAGGGCAACACACTCGGCTATGTCTCTTTTCATACCATCCCACTAATAACAAGTCTTTAGGTCCTTGTACATCTTGGTACTTCCGGGATGTATGGAATAAGGTGAGTCATGTGCTTCTTTTAATATTGTGTCGCGGATATGCTTCACGTTAGGCACACAAATCCTTTTTCCTAGCCAAAGTGTACCCTTCTCGTCTTCCTTGAAGTCCTTTTCGATGCCTTGTTGGATCCTTTCCTTGATCTCTTTGATTTCCTCATCCGTAGCTTGGTCGTCTCTTATTTCTTGTTCCAATGAAGAATGGAGTTCCATCACTTCCATCTCGTTTAAGAATCCGAGATGTAATCGTTCGAACTCCTTTCGTAGCTCGGGTGGTAGCTCCCGAACCGTGAGTTGGTGACATGCTCCCTTCTGGCTCAATGCATCGGCTACTACATTGGCCTTTCCGGGGTGATAGTTGATTCCAACATCATAATCCTTGATAAGTTCCAACCATCGAAGTTGCCTCAAATTCAAATCTGTTTGAGTGAATATGTCCTTGAGGCTCTTATGATCCGTATAGATCTCACATCGATGACCAAGGATATAATGTCTCCAAATCTTCAATGCATGCACCACGACTGCTAGTTCCAAGTCATGCGTGGGGTAATTGAGCTCGTGTTTCTTGAGTTGTCTCGATGCATAGGCTACCACTTGTCCCTCTTGCATGAGCACACATCCAAGCCCTTGTCTGGATGCGTCACAATATATGTCAAAGCTCTTGCTTACATCTGGCAATATCAAAACCGGCGCTGTGGTTAGCCTCTTCTTGAGCTCCTCAAAGCTTTCTTGGCACGCTGGTGTACATTGGAAGGCTTTTCCCTTCGTTAGCAACTCCGTCATAGGCTTTGCTATCTCAGAGAAGTCCTTGATGAACCTTCGGTAGTATCCAGCCATCCCAAGAAAACTCCGAATATCCCTCACGTTTTGCGGTTGGTTTCACTTCAGAACATCTCCCACTTTTCCGGGATCAACCGATACTCCTTCCTTGGAGATGATGTGGCCTAGGAACGATATCTCCTTTAGCCAAAATTGACATTTGCTGAACTTGGCATACAGCTGATGCTCTTGCAGCTTCTGTAATGTCAATCTCAAGTGTTCTTCATGTTCCTCCTCACTTTTCGAATACACCAAGATATCGTCAATGAAAACCACGACGAACTTGTCCAAGTACTCCATAAAACTTTGTTCATGAGGTACATGAAGTATGCGGGTGCATTCGTTAACCCAAAAGACATCACGGTATATTCATACGAACCATACCGTGTTCGAAAGGCATTCTTGGCTATATCGGAGGGCTTAATCTTCAGCTGGAAGTATCCCGACCGAAGATCAATCTTGGAGAACACTCGGGCTCCCTTCATCTGGTCGAAAAGGTCCTCTATACAGGGCAGAGGGTACTTGTTCTTGATTGTCACCTCATTGAGAGACCTATAGTCCACGCACATCCTTTGGGTTCCATCCTTCTTTCTACGAAGAGCACGGGAGCTCCCCATGGTGACGAGCTTGGACGTATAAAACCCTTCTCTTGCTGCTCTTGGATTTGCTTCTTGAGCTCCATGAGTTCATTGATGGGCATCCTATATGGTCTCTTTGCTATAGGTGCGGTTCCGGGTACTAGGTCAATGGAAAACTCGATATCCCGGTAAGGTGGCGTATCGGGAAGTTCTTCCGGGAACACGTCCAAAAATTCTTGAACCACCGGAATGCTGTACAGGGTTGCTTCTTCGACGTGGTTCAATGTTGTGTTCTCGGTTGCCGGTTGAGCTGACTCAAACTCGATACGGGTACCGTGCTCGTTGGTCAACTGCACGCTCCTTTCAGCACATTGGATTACCCCGTTGTGCTTACTTAGCCAATCCGTTCCGAGTATTATGTCAAGCCCTTGGGAATCCAAGACAATGAGGTTGGCAAGGAAGTCTACCCCCCTTATATTAAGGTGTACTTTTGGACATACTATATTAGTCCTCATCTCTCCACCGGGAGAATTAACCAACATAGTATATTTTAAGTGTGATATGGGTAGATTATGCTTGGCAACATACTTTGATGATATGAAGGAATGTGATGCAACAGAATCAAATAAGATGGTGGCTGGGTTGGAGTTGGCAAGGAACATACCAATTATGTCGTCCTCCGCCTGTTGTGCTTCCTCAGCATAAACATGGTTCACGTTGCCGCGAGCATAGTTCTGCTGTCCACGGTTGCCTTCATTGGCTCCCCCGTTCGGACGTGGGTTCTGCTTGGGGGCATTGCCTTGCTGTCCAGGACCTCTCCTCGGGCACTGACTCGCGAAGTGTCCCGTCTCCCCGCATGCAAAGCATGCCCTGTTGCCCACGGCAGCAGGTACGTTGGGGCGGGGGTTTTGAGCAGGAGCACCCACGTTGGTACGGGGCGCAGGAGGCAAAGGCACATGAGGTGCTTGTGCAATGGGCCGTTGCTGTGGTGGCTGATTAGGGCGGTATGCAGGAGCGGCCGATCCATACTGCGGTGCAGCTGGGGGCATGTACCGAGGTTGTACGATGCTCCCTTGTGGATGGTATGGCATCTTCCTCTTGCCCTCTCACTCGATCTCTAGGATCTTGCTTTCAACCATGATAGCCTTGTCAACCAGCTTCTGGAAGCTCGCGTAGTCATTGTTAAGGAGCTGAACCTGGATCTCATTGTTCAACCCTATCATGAACAGGTACTACTTCCTCTGGTCTGAGTTGACATCTTCGGGGGCATACCGGGACAGTTGTGTGAACTTGTTGAGATACTCATTCACACTTTTCTGTCCTTGGCGGAGACCTTCGAACTCCTGTCTCTTGAGCATCATTACACCCGCAGGGATGTAATGAGATGGGAAACTCTCCTTGAGCTCAGTCAAAGTGATCGTCTCCGGGTCGACGTGAGCGTTACAAAGGGCATCCCACCAATCAGCGGTAGCTCCCATGAGTTGGTGCGACGCAAAGAGAACTTTCTCTCTATCGTTGCACTCGACGATGGCAAGCTTCTTCTCCATGGACTTCAACCAATCGTCGGCCTCCATGGGGTCGTTAGCTTGTGAGAAAGTAGGTGGTCAAGTCCTCATGAACTCTCCCAACGTGTTATGAGCCGGCGGTGGTGCCGGAACAGGGTTGTTGTTGTTGGCCTGCAGCTGACCCAAAGTTTGGATCATGGTCTGCATAAGCTGATTCTGCATGGCCATCAACCGTTCCAGGTTGTTCTCACCACCTCCGGGGTTAACAGAAACTTCATCGTGGCCCTCATCTTGGTTGCCACGGATGTTCCTTCCTTGGCGGCCGGCGCTTCCTCTCACCATCTGTGAGAGAGAACGGAATAGAATAGAGGTTAGAAGGTTAGATGGATCCCTCCCAACTATATGCATCAAGGTGGATTGGACTATATATATTAGCTCATATGAGGATGTGAACAAGTGCTGAGGCATCTCACACCTCTTTCTACTTATGTGTGGATATAGACAACGATGAAACATCCCACAACTCACACTAAGCACACAATCACAACAATCATCACAAAGGCTCACACAACTCCTATTCAAGGCTTTTTCAATGGGGGTCCTATGGGGTTTTAGGGTGATATCAATCTGTGACTTCACCCTATGTCAAGGTGGTTTGAGGCGACACCAATCTGTGATCCAACTATGGCTTTTCATAGGTTTGCATCCTATGTCAACGTGGTTCCAATGCCAATCTATGCATCCTAGGCTTGCATCCTATGGTCAGCGTGGCTTCTAACACCAATCTGTTACTAGGGTGCGTCCTACAGTCAACGTGGCAGCTACCAATCTGTGATCATTCTAAGTTTGTGACCTACAGTCAACCGTGGTAGCTTGGTACAAATCTGTGGATTGTACCAATCTGTGACTAGGCATGGCAGCTGTAATATCAATCTGTGACCTATCTAGGCTGTGTGATCTTCGATCTACTCGTGGCAGGTTCATACCAATTTGTGTATGATACCAATCTATGTTTTCTATCTAGGCTTGTGTGGTCTATGATCAACCGTGGTAGGTTGATACCAATCTAGGGTTGTATCTAAGTGTGTAATCTACCCTCAACCGTGGCTCTGATACCAATATGTGACGCCCTCAATTCTGTGGAAAACCATGGAACCGAGAACTGATGCATATGTGTGCCCAGGATGTTCATCACACATATATATATGTTCCACAAATTAAATTAAGAATATATATATATATATATATATATATATATTACCATGAATAACAGGGTTTAATACAAAGTCTCATGAGTCTTGGACTCATGCTAACAGCGGAAGTCTTATCTAAGCAGCGGAAGTCTAAATCTAACAGCGGAAGTCTTTATTCTAGTGCGGAAGCAATCTAAGCAGCAGCAGCAGCTCCATCTCTACTCCATCCCCACAGGCAAGGTTGAGGACAGATTACACGCCTAAGGCTCCACTTGGTCTTCATAGTAATCTTCTCCTGTAGCTAATGATGAAGTAATAATGCAAGTTTAAGTACAATGATGTACTCAGCAAGTGCGAGAACATATGATATGTAGCTCATAAAGAGGAAGGTATAAAAAGGCTCATTGCAGAAAGCAAAGTTATTTCTCAAAACCACGATAAAACAGCAACTTAACTTTAAGTGAATGTAATCCCAACATGTATTAAAATACCAACATACCTCTATTATGTCTCATCACTTTCCATGTGTCAACCAAACATTAATCTTTCTCAAATTTTGCTCACGAATACCTTCTCGTATTCGCTACCATCTCACGAATACCATCTCGTATTCGCTACCATTTCATCTCACCACAATTCCGTCTCACACCGAGACCAACCTCGTTACCATGACTCAACAGTCATGCAACTAATCTTATCATCCGGACTCAACAGTCCCAAAAACCAAACCATATCCAAACCATAACCAAAACCATAACCAAAAACCATAACCATCCCAAAATCCATCCCAACTAATCATGGAAGTTGGCCAGGCGCTCGTGACCGTAAGCTCGACTATCATGATAGTTTTAAGACTCTGCAGAGTTTGCACCTATTTACCCACAAGTTTGTGATTTCGTCACCCGTCGGCGACTGCAGAACCTCCATTATACAAATACACAACCGTCGGTGTATGGTCAAGAGATCACAAAATAGCATTTACAAATGGGGTTACTAGATGTATGGACTCACTAAGTTTTCACCGGCAAGCTAGAATCTCCAATTCTCCCACCCACGAGCCCCCTCTTGTGCCATGCAGTTCCCAGGGCAGTCCTCACTCGACTCCCATTCCCCGCGCCTTCCACGGTCCATAACAATCTAGTAAATTACCCACCCATACTTGGCCTTGTGGTGGCACTGTTATCCTGGCATGGCTCGCATGAACCGGTCTTTAGATCTACGGCAAGTAAAACCACCATCTCATTCTACCTCATTCACAAATCCAGGCTTGCCTAGATCTCCCTCCGATCCATGTTCATTAACAGCATCAGTTTCTCATTATTATTACGAGTGCAGTTAGCTAGACACATCTATCTCGCTTCCCGTATCCCATGGACTCAGCGAAGCAAAAAGTAAAAACCATACCCGACTCATTTACTTCCCTGGCGACAAGGGTGGTTTAACCAAAACTAGTAAACTCCTATGAAAGGTTTTCCCTTCATGTTAGACTCAGCACACACACCTTTTTGCAAACAAAGCAGTTTTTCCAAAACATAGGATCAATATGGTCAAGGGGCACTTGCCTTGTTTATGCGGTTCCGGTTGCCCTTGGATCTCAAAACCTTGTTGTTGCAGCTCGTCGTAGACAGCTCCCTGAGCTTGTCCTTCTATACACGATCACGCACATACAAGATTCATAGCAATCAATACTATGCACAAACTCTAATCAAGATGCAATGATGCATATGCATGCTAATTCCTATGATGCAATTTTTATTAGATCAGTTGTACGTGTCCTTGTATGTTTGCATGGGTTTTACGATGAAAAGAGTTGTAGAGATCAATTGTGGACGTGGCGATGATCTTTACTTAGATCAAACTGATCAACAAGTGATATGTCCATGAAAAAGCTTCTGTTCGAAAGGAGTCGAAGAACAAATGCAAAGAAAATGCGATGATATCGTAAGATGGTATTGGAGACCTACCTTACAGTCTTCTTGGTCTCGGGGTCCTTCTCCTATCAAGATAGATCGTCGGGGCTCCTCCGGTTATGGAAATCGTCTCTGGCTTGTCGGCGATCTCTCTGGTGGTGAAGTTCTGGCGAAAGGGTTTGCTCGGCGAGCTGGGGGTATGGCTCTAAGTTGTCGGCTGAGGAGGTGAAAAAGAAGTTTGTGGTTGCGGCCAAAGGTTTTCGGTTCTATTTATAAGAGGAAAATGGAGAGTCCTCCTCTGATCAGAATTCGAATAAGAGTCCCATTCGAACTGTTTTTGGATCTTAGCAACTTATCTTTAGTTTGACTCGGTGCGGTAACATTGTGGAAATCGTGTCAGTTTCCTCAGTACCGGGGATTCCCGCGCGTACAGAAGAAAAACCGCTTCAGAATTGCATCCTTACGCGGTGATGAGCTCCGGAGGCTCCACGTGTCCTGTGGGAACCTGGGCTCCCCTTTTCGCAGAGACAAGCTCCAGTTGTGCCGCGTGTCAGGCGGGCGAGACCTCCCTCTTCCTCAGAGGTGAGCTCTGCTTGCGCCATGTGTCCTGGCGGGTAGAACCTCCCTCTCTCCAGAGGTTTGCTCCGTGTGCGCCACGTGTCAGTTCCGGACCTTCCCCTCTCTTCGGAGGTGGCTCCGGATGTGCCATGTGTCCTAACAGCGCTAGACTTCCTTTCTTCTCAAAGACGAGCTCCGAGGTATACACGTGTCCAACAGTAAGGAACCTCCCAGAGATGAGCTCCGGAGGCGACACGCGTCCATCAGTGTCGGACCTCCAGGAGGTAAGCTCCGGTGGTGACACGTGTCCAATGAGACCGGACCTCCTGGAGGTGAGCTCCGAGAGTGACACGTGTCTGGCGGGGCCAGACCTCTCGGAGGTGAGCTCCTAGAGCGATATGTGTCCCACGCGGCTGGTCCGCTTTTTTCCGCGGTGAATAGCTCCGTAGCCGACACGTGTCCTTTGGGACTGGCCTCGCTCCTCTGCAGAGGCTAGCTCCGGGGGCAACACGTGTCCCACGGGGTCAGACCTCTCCCCCGGGGATGAGCCCCGAGCCTGCCACGTAGCCAGTTTAGCGACGGACCTCTCCCATTTGCGGAGATGAGCTCCGAACATGCTATGTGGCCAGCGAGCCGCGGGAGTTGTCTTCGGCGCTCTCTGTACACTGGAAATTGCTCCTTTTGGCGCACTTTTTTATTCTTTCTTGGTTTCAACTTATCTTAAAAGTGTTTTTTTCTACATGAAACATGAATACATGCAGAACCCGAAAATGAGGGTGTCACACGTCCGGCCTCCTCCCGCGCCCCCACTTGCCGCCAGCCCTTATTTTTACATGCTGGATATGTTGGTGCAACTTTCCCGGCCCAGCGATGCCCCTAACCCATCTCGCGACGAGTAGCGGCTCAAACTGAAGTCCGGAGACGTGCCCCTTCTAGCCTGCCAAACACCCAGCTAAATGGCGCTAAAGCATCAGTAGAACACCGTGATGCTTGACATAGTCGTAAAGGGGCTCAGAAAAGGCTCTAGGGTAGCTCTCACCGTGCGCCCGAGGCGGTAGCGACGGTGAGTCGGTTGAAAACCATGAAATAGTGTCGGTACAATCCCTCTTAAGCTAAGATGGTTCCCGTGCATGTGCGCTGACGAGTCTATAGTACGTGTGTGCGATCTTAGGCACTAGAAACAACGAGTGACCAGGAATTTGCCGAAGTCTTACTGAGAACTCGGTTTACACCGACCGGCAGCAAAACTGAAATAACTCCGGAGATGAACCATGGCTTGGGCTGATACTTGGATGGAAGCAGCACGGTGGTCCGGCGCGTCTGTGGGTGCTTCTGCTTAGGCGTGACAAGCTACCGTTCGAGCAGTCCACGTGAGCCCGAGGTGCGGTCGTTTTCCGGCCGCTGCAAAAACTGTGGTTTCTAGGGTTGTGGGTGCCAATCACAGCGGGGTTTTGTGTCGAGGAGCTGGTGCACGAGCTTACGGTGCCATTTTTCTACTCAGGAGGAGTCCACACATGAGTTGGCGCGATCTCCCAATCGAGCAACCGAGGCGGCAGTGAGGGTGCTGTTTCTCGTGCGAGGAAGCAGAAGAACAAGCGAACTGCTCTTTTGCCGGCTCGGGCTCGAGGATAAGGAGGGTGGACGTCGGCTGAGCGTGAGCGCACGCCGAGCAGGAGCTGGCAGCGGCATCTGGCTCGGTGGCGCCCACAGCACAAGCCCGAGAAACCGAGCCCCGGTTTTCTTCAGTCGGTTGATCAAATAGGAAGCTGACAGAAGGGTCCCACTCCCCATTTTTAACCTAACAAATTAAATTTCTCCACTGCTCAAAACAGTAGGGACCTTAATACCCCTTGTGAGTTGATCAAACTTCAAAAGGGCCAATTGACTTTGAATAATTCAAAGTGTGATTTTATTTGATCAAATTTGTAGCAAAGGCTAACTGAAATTCAAACTTGGTTTGAATTTAACCAAATTAGCTCATGTAAAGATCAACTCCGAATGGAGTGAAAATTGGTGTGTGAGCCCACAAAAATGTGCTGAGTGTGAACATGGATCCCACTTTTGAATTCATGGGATGAAAGGAATTTGAATTTAAGTTCAAACTAGCCTCTTTCTGATTATGCCCAAAATACCTCAAAAGGTTTTGGATTTGGGTGAAATTTGGCATGAGCATTCCTAGCAAGGTGTAGAAGTTTTTTCATATTCTCAGCCCCTATATGATGCATGTGGGAAGTACCACTTTTTGCATTTTTTGAGTTTATCATCTAATGACTATGTTGATGGTGTTTACTTGCTCTTCAAAGATGTTCATAAAACTTCTTCAAATGAGGTGTGTGTGTGGGGTGATGAACACTTTGAGTGTATGCAAAACTTGAGCCCTTACACCTTCCTCTTTACTCTTCGGTCATCTTCCCGTTGCTTGTCGGCACGGCATCTGGGCGGCTGGCCCCCGGGCCATGTCCCTCCGCCGGAGCTGTCTTATGGGGTAGCGAGGGGTCCGGAGTTGTTAGACATATGGCAGCACTGGAGCCATCCCAAGCTGGAGGTCGGTCCCGAGGCTGTAGGACGCATGGAGCCTTCGGAGCCCTCCTTCACAGGGAGGTACGCCTGGAGCTATTGCCAACGTGGCAGCACCGGAGCTCTCCCAAGCTAGAGGTCGGCCTCGGAGCTGTAGGACATGTGGCACCTTTGGAGCTATCCTTGTCGAGAGGCACGACTCGGAGGTTCTGGACACGTGGCAGCGTCGGGGCCCTTCCTAGCGGAAGGTCGGGCCCGACACTACTGGACACGTGGCGGCTACTGAGCCATCCCCAGTTGGTAAAGAGGCACAGAGCCAGAAGACATGTGGCAGCCTCAGAATCCTCCTTAGCAGGTGGTCGGACTCAAGACTCAGGGCACGTGTCAGCTCCAGAGTATGAGCGCACGTGGCATCCCTTGGGTTGTTCATGGGCCAGGGCATGTGGCTTATGCTGGGACCCACCCAGCAGGAAGGCGGGGCTCAGGCTGTCGTTCACCCACTATGAGGAGGTGCCCGGTCTTGAGGGTACCGACAGAGGTAAATTAGACTAGAATTCTATTTTAACTGTACGTCAACGAGAAAAATGTTTAATATCATACGCTTCTAACTAAGCCTGATTAATAACTAGTATTTATAGTTAATAGTTAATCCTTATAATTGATTAAACTAACAATCTTTTCTATGATTTATATATATATTGATAAGATTCATATGATTGATTATTTTTTAATTACGTAATTATCAGAGTGTGTGAGCTGCGACACTCCTCCCGGCCTGCTACGGAAGCAGCCTGCGAGGTTCTTTGATTGGAGGGGGCTTGGCGCCCTCACACGATTGGGCTCGAGGGAGCGGATGAACACCGAGATTTACGTGGTTCGGGCCGCCGAAGCGTAAAACTCTACGTCCAAAGGAGTGCTTGTTGTATTGTTTGCTTATATGCGCGTGAGAGGGTGCAGGGTTGCGAATGCGGAACCCCTTGTCTAGTGGTCACCCCGATCCTTTTATAGTCCAAGGCCAGGGTGGTTACAATGTGGCTTGGGGCCCGACAGGTGGCCTTGAAGCTATGCCAACCCTATACATGATCTAGGGTTTTGTAGTCTGAGTAGAGTAGTTGGAGAGGGAGTTAAATCCCGCCGCTTGGCGCGCTGAGCGGCCCTTTCCGTGTGTCAGGTGATGATGAAGACCGTCTTGTCGCCGCGTCTTCTCGCTCTGCTTGGGCGGCACAGTGCCGTTGGGCGGCACTATACCACTGTCACGCCTCGTCGTCCTGTCTTGTCACCGTAATGGCGAACAGGCAGAGGACGGAAGCATGTGTCGTGCGCCACAGAAGGCGCGAGCCTTGAATGCGTAGCCTGACAGCGCACTTTCCACCTTGACTTCGTCGACCCACAGCCCACGACGGATCGTGGGACACGTGGCGCCTTCGGATCTCTCATCGACGGGTTTGGAGCCAGGAGACACGTGGCAACTCCAGACCTCACCTCAGCGGGGAGGCTCGGACCGAAGCCCAGGGCACGTGTCGGCTCCGGAGCTTTCCTCAGCAGGGAGGAGGCTCTGAGCCAGGAGACACGTGGCAGCTCCAGACCTCACCTCAGCGGAGAGGCTTGGACCAGAGCCCAGGGCATGTGTCCGCTCCAGAGCTGTCCTCAGCAGGGAGGAGGCTCTGAGCTAGGAGACACGTGGCAACTCTAGACCTCACCTTAGCAGGGAGGCACGGACCGGAGCTCAGGGCATGTGTTAGCTCCGGAGTTGTCCTCAGCAGGGAGAAGTCTCTGAGCCAGGGGACACGTGGCAGCTCCGAACCTCACCTCAACAGGGAGGCTTGGACCGGAGCCTAGAGCACGTGTCAGCTCCGGAGCTCACCTCAACAGGGAGGAGGCTCTGAGCCAAGAGGCACGTGGCAGCTCCGGACCTCACCTCGGCGGGGAGGCTCGGATCGAAGCCAGGGCACGTGTCAGCTCTGGAGAAGGTCCTTAGCAGGGAGGAGGCTCTGAGCCAAGAGACATGTGGCAGCTTCGGGCGTCACCTCAACGGGGGGGGGGGGGGGGGGGGGGCTCGGACCAGAACTCAGGGCACGCGTCGGCTCTCGAACTCAAGCGCACGTGCCAGCTCCAGGGCTGACCACGGGGCCAAGGACACGTGGCTACGCCGAGGCCCGCCTTAGCAAGGAGGCGGGGTGAGGCTGTCTTTTACCCTCTACGAGGGGTAACCGGTCTGCAGGGTACCGATAATAATATTTACAATTGGTATATTAATAACCAATAATTAACATAGTTAATCATCTTCTTCTTTCTCGCTGCCGTGCCCCGACGGAAATAAAAATAAATTAAAGACGCCTAGGTTATAGGATTCCTAAAAAAAGTATTGAAGCAACACATGGGTTAGCAGCTCACTCAAACAGGACAGGAGTGAAAATGAAAATTACAAGTCCTTTTCAGGATTCTGCCGACATAGACAAAGACAATGAAGCTTGCTTCGTCGCTAGGGATGGCAATGGGTCAGGTTCGGGTCGGGTGGAGCAAAAACCCGCCCGAAACAAAAAAAGGTTGCAGGTGGAATTTGAGACCCGCACCCGGACCCGAGGGTGAAAATTCGCACCCGCACCCGCACCCGTCGGGTTTCGGGCGGGTTTCGGGTGCCCGTCGGGTTTGACTTTTTTATAAACATACTAGAACATTTAATAAAATAAGTCTAAAAAATCATCCATTTTGAATGACAATACAACAAAAAATATTAAGTTACTTATAAAGACTATAAATATAGGTCTTGATAAGTAATATGAAACAATTAAATAATATAACACAATCGAATTTGACTTTAAAATTATAAACAAAAATCATTTCGGGTGTCCGTCGAGTACCTCGCGGGTGCAAAATAAAACCCGCACCCGCGACAGGTCGGGTCGGGTGCGGGTTAGACCCGCGGGTGGAAAATCCCACCCGCACCCGCACCCGTCGGGTGCAAAACCCGTCGGGTACCCGCACCCGCGGCTACAATTGCCATCCCTATTCGTCGCTGGAGCTTCCCAGACATCGAGATCGTTGTCGCCGATGCAATGGGAAGAAGAACCTCCAAAGATGGCACTTCGGATCTTGACGGAACCAGCTAGAGCCAGACGGAAGAAGCTTGTCAAACTACCGCGTTGAGATCGGGATTGAGCCTCACCATGCTGGTCGATTGGTGCACTGGCGGCCCTCCTTATAGTCACCTTGAGCCTAGCACCATACACGGAGGTAGAAGGACTGGTCACGACCATAGATCCATGTGAAGCTTCACCGGGCCGGACGAAATGATGATTCTCTAGGTGAAATCAGGAATTAGCTTGAAGCAATCGACCCAATCCAGAGAATAGCGTTTGGAGATCTTCAAGCCAGCAGAACACCAACCACTGCTGCGCCTCGCCATGGAACCTGCACCTGAGCAAAAGGAAGCAAGCAAGGGGGAGAGGAACATCCATCGAGGAGGAATCCAATGGGCAAGAGAAATGGCATCACGCAACCACCCATGAGGCCATGGCATGGAGCACAAGAAACGTCGAGATCACAACAAGAACAAATCGCACATTGAGCTTGATGGTGATGGTGGCGAGCCGGAGAAGGCTCTGATTAAGCTAAAGAAAACCAAGAAAACTAGAACCTACTGCTAGACAAATTGATCTTGCTCTGTTCATTTTCAGATCTTGCAAAGGTAGAGGCAAAGCAAAAGGTTCATTTGGGGCCTGAACATTGGTAGATACAAATCGATTCAAACAAAGGTAGAAGCAAAGCGGAGAAGTAGCCAACCAAATGGTCGGCCAGCACTGGATCTGCACCCGCGCATCTTCCTTCTGTCGCGAAAGGTCAACCACTACAAGTGGTTAGTCTATATTACTTTACGTCAACAACTTTGTCATTTTATAGCCACATACAACACAGCTAGGCTCCTGCAGGCTGCAGCTTAGACGTGTTGCGGCACGCCTCTTTCCATCGTCGTCCCCTAATAAGGCGGAAAGAAGTGTGGTGACAAGGATATCGAGG
Source organism: Neostapfia colusana (assembly GCA_030760725.1). Taxonomy (NCBI): domain Eukaryota; kingdom Viridiplantae; phylum Streptophyta; class Magnoliopsida; order Poales; family Poaceae; genus Neostapfia; species Neostapfia colusana. The sequence continues at coordinate 59,133,079 of JASWHV010000005.1, read as the reverse complement.
AGCGGGCCGCTTAATTCTATTAACGACGACCGTCGGTTTGAGTTTCGATCTGCTCCTATGCATCTCCACCGGCGTTAAGCAGGTTCGGACAAAGCTGGAGTTCAAGACGACAAGAACATTGCCACCGTTAATGCAGCTTGGGCACAGAGGATGCATGGTGCACCAGGCAAGGGAGCGCAGACCGGTGATGGCCTGGAAGAGATGATGGCTGTCATGGCAAGCGACCGTGTTCGTGAAACCAGCTGACAGAAGAGGAAGAACGGAGGTAACCTTATCGGAAACACCTCAATTTGCAGTGATATCGATTTTGTACTGGCCCATTTTCAAGGCCCACAGTTCCAAGATTACAGGGCATGCTAACCAAACGGTTTCCAATTGCGGTTTAATTAGAATGTCTTTATATTTTTGACCGAACCAAATACTACCCAAATTCAAATATCTGCAAATTGGAAACAATAGATTATAACTTTGAATAATCATAATAATTTAGCTGCGACCAAAGCATCTCAACCATCTACGACAGCCTTAAGAGAAACCACCTTGGTGGACCTCATGATTGCCAGTAACTTGACATAATGTAATCTCTACTACAGATAAATGAAACCAGATTCTAGGACAATAATATGTTGTCAATAGGACAGGGCCTCACACACTCTCCGCCACAGGGTAGTCAAACGCAACATTCTTCCCAGAAAGCCTCCGGTAGACAGAATTGTAAGTATCAGGCTTGGACTCGGTGCTGGTGCGTTCCTTTGGGTCCAGGAAGATCTGTGGCAAAGGATGTATATCATCAGCAATCCAGCATTGCCAAATTCAGTAAGAAAGCGTATGAGCAATCGCCACTTAGTACAAACAATATGTATTGCGTCAGGTACACAAATAGGAAGTATCAAAACGAACTGATCAGAAAGATGTTCTATGAGTAAGCAAAGCAGTAAGATCTTAATCAAAAAATAAAATGATAAGAAACAGCAGGAAATGAACCTTTAGCATCAATGCAGTGCCATCCGATCAGTATCAGAAGAAAAAATAGCTCAGATATATCTCTAGATTTATTGTGAAACATTTCTTACACCATCAATCACCAACTATATAACAGAGGTACAGATACATGAATAAAATAATTGCTCTGGTGCGAAAACAAAACAGGGGCGAGAAATTGTCATATATTTACAACTAAACATATAGTATTTGAATTGCTATGGCTTCAGTATTTTATGTATCAATACATGAGTAGAAATATAATGGCAAGCACAAACATTCATGGCTTTTGCACCATCTGCGTGGTACCTAACACGCTTCGCAACAATCTCAGCTGGATACACAACATCTTCCAAAATGGCATCATGACAGCAGTCAGTGTGGTTACGAGGGCGAACAACAGCTGAACCTTTCTTTGGCGGCCTCACAATTCTTCTAGTCGTAACCAGAATAACATCCTACATATTCACTTAGCTTCTAGAAATCTAAAAACATGCCATAGGTTTGAGCCAACTTTCCTTCATCTACGTTCCTAGTACATTTACAATGATTTCGTACTCAGAAAGCTTCTATTGGCAAACTGTACTTTTGTTCTATGAGCACTAATAGATAAGTAAACCATCAATTCCTACGTGGGGTTATTTGAAGGGCAACCAATCCATCCAATCTCATTCTTTAATTCATGTGCAATGTGCAAAATTCTACTGACAGTTGTGAGGGTAATTACTTCTGTTAGAGGAATGCTCACAGATGTGGCACAGATTCTACATGCTATAACTCTTCAACGAAAAGCTGTAACTACCAAAGCATAAAACATCATCTGATAAGTTTTGAATAGATTGGAGCTATTCAAATCTCAAGGTTGAAAAATATTGGATTTGTTGGGAATATACACATAACAGTCACTACAGGAATGCAGAAAACTTACGACGGCCAGAAACCGTCGTAAAAAAAGAAAACCATCGTAAATAAATAACTTACGACGGTTTCTGGCCGTTTCAAGTTTTTGGTCGTAAATAATATTATTTACGACGGTAACCGTCGTAAATAAGTAACTTACGACGGTCATTCCCAGCCGTCGTAAATAAAGGGCCATCGCCCATTGCCGCGCCACGTGGCAGGCTGGGCGCCTTACTTACGAAGGATAACTTACGATGGCCTAGCCATGACCGTCGTAAGTTAATTAGGTTAACTTACAACGGCCCTATATAGCTGGCCGTCGTAAATAAGATTTTTAATTTTTTTAATAAAACAAAATAAGGATAATATGACACGATTGTCAGCTCACAGAACAGTTTATATACACATCCAAAACATAAAACATCCAAAACATTAAACAAAAAAGAGACCTAAACACTACCCCTTCCACTCGTGGATCCAGTCGCTCCTCCACTCGCTCCTCCACTAGCTCCGGAGCCAAAGAATCCGTCTCCGCGACCTCCACTACAGGAAAAACACAAATTCACGACGGCCAATTTTATTAACAACGGTATCATCGTTAATAAAATGGTTCACGACGGTGGAAAACAGCCGTGGTGAATAATGGTCTTATTCACGATAGTAGACCGTGACCGTCATGAATAAGTACTTTATTCACGACGATACCTACCCTGTCGTGAATAAGGGCATTATTCACGACGGTTGAACCGCACCGACGTAAACACACCCTATAGTTATCCGACGTGCGGCCACCCGCCCGTTCCACTCACGCGCCTGATTCACTCACCGCCGCCACTGCTCGCCCCGCCGCCTCGACGCCGCCCCGCCCCCTCGCCGCGCCGCCCCGCCCCGGCCCGGCCACCGCTGACGCCGCCTGACCCGCCAGCCACCCCAACGCCCCGCCCCGGCCGCCCAGCGCCGCCCCGTTCGGACCACCGCTGCTGCCCCAGTAGGCCCCCCGCTGCTGGCCCCGACCGCCCCGACCCGGCCGGGCCCCCGCCGCCGGCCCCGACAGCCCCACACCGACCCGGCCCCACCCCGACGCCGCCCCGCCCTGGCCCATTGAGGTTTTTTCAATTAGTTTTAATTAATTAGCTTAGTTTAGTTTAATTTAGTTTAGTTTAAATAGTTGTAATTATGTTAGTTTAATAAGTTTAGTTTAGTTTGTAATTATGTTTTAATTAGCTTAGTTTAGTTTAATTACTTTAACTTAGTTTAGTTTAGCTTATTTACGATGGCGCATCGGCACCGTCGTGAAGAAGTGCCTAACTTACACCCGCGCGCGGCCGGCCCACTCGCTCATTCGACTCTCATGCTGCCGCCGCTCTCCGCTGCTCCCACGCAGTAGCCTGCTCGCGTCGCCGCTGCTCCCACGCCGCCCGGCCCCCGCCCTGGCCCCGCCTGCCGCAGCCCGCTCCCTGCCCACCGCTGCCGGCTCCCTAGCCGCCCCACCTGCCGGCTCCCTGCCCGCCCGCCCGCCAGCTTACTATTGTTATAATTATTTAATTGTTTATTTTGTTTTGAATAGTTCAATTAGATTATAATTATTAATTAATTGATTATGAGTGTTTAATATTTATACGTATATTAGTGGGTTTCGAGCCGATCCAACCCGGCACGGCACGACACGGCACGGCCCAACCCGGCTCGACCCGGCAGGGCCCAATACTGCCCGACCCGGCATGGCCCAACCCGGCCCGACCCGGCACGACCCAAATGGTTTTAGTCGTAACTTATGTGTCGAGACGAGCACGAAGGCGAACTGCGACAATGACTTGGAACTTTATATGTACGGCTGCTTTGCTCTATATGTACGCTAATATAGACGGGATGGACAAATATTTCAAGTAAGTGTTTGTTCACCAGCTATACTAATTGCTATAAACTTGCCATACATATATTATAATCGTCATTTTTATTATATATGTAGTGAGTTTGATCGCCAAAATTGGAAATTTAAGCATCAACCTACGAGAAAGTAAGTAGAAACGATGCCACTATATGGACTAAATAGAGGGCCTAACTTTCAATCTTGGTTTAGAGATCATGTAACGTTTCTTGTCTTTATTCTCATATGAGTTACGAGTATTGCACGATATAGTCTTCTAACGTCTATATTTTAGAGAGTGCAAAAAAGATCCCGGTGTCCATGAGGACTTGCGTCATCTGTCCTACGGATCCATTAAAGTTAGAAGCTCACTCACAAAAAAACAACATTTACGACGGCTAAACTAATTTACAATGACCTTATGAACAACCTCGTAAACAATGTTAATTATGACGGCCAAATGTGGCTCGTAAATAAACACTAACTTACGACGGCTTGGTGACGACCATCGTAACTTAGCCTCTATTTACGACGGCCAACCCTAAAGCTGTCGTAATTAATATGGCCGTCGTAAATACAATGTTATTTACGACGGCACGGTCCCTGGCCGCCGTAAATAACGGATTTATACCTGCCCGGGCCGGGGTCGGCGCGGGCATTCACGCCCAGGCCGACCCCGACCAACCGCCGCACCCGCTGCCCCCCACGCGCCACCAGCGCACAGCCTCCCCGTGCCGCCACCCGCGCCCCGGTCGGCCTCCCCCCGCCGCCCCCCTGCGCCGCCGCCTCCCGCTCGCAGCCACCGAGACCCGCCTCTTGGGCTCCACCGCCAGCCGCACGCCACCTCGGGCACTGCCTCTCCGCCTCCCCCACACCGGCGCGAACCGGCCACCCCTGCATGGCGCCTCCACGGCCTGCGCCGATCCACCCCGGCGCGCCTGTGGCCCCCCGCGCCACCACCGCCGCTCGGCCCCGAGCTCGCCCCGTGCTTTGCGCCACTTCGAGGTAAGTACGTGTAATCGAATTTTTAATTAATTTAGTTACTTAATTATAGTTTAGGTTATAATTAAGTTAGTTTAGTATTTATTTAGTCTATTACTAAGTTAGTTTATTATGTATTTAGTTAGTTTACTATTTAATTTAGTTGAATAATCTTGGTAAATTTATTTGTTTAATTAGTTAGTTGTATGGTTAATTTGTTAGTTAAATTACTTAGCTCATTAATTAGTTTAGTTATTTGATTGTTTAGTTGTAATTTTATTAATTATTTGTTTAATTTTATTATTTAGTTGAAATTTTTTATAAAATTGAGTGTAATTATTTGGTTATGACAGTTAATTAGCTATATACACCGTTATGAGAGCACGTATAATATGTTATTTAGAACGATAGTAGGACAATAATTAGTATGACAACCGTCGATCCAACACTGTGGCGAACAAGATCAGTGAGGACACCAAGCACTCGTTGGTGCCGCCGCTATGCGCGCCCCCTGTTCCGATGCTAAGCCGCGCTCCTCGCGTCCTACGCTGGGACGCTAAGTAGCGGTTAGTCATCCATATCGGTCGCTGATGGTCGATCAGGGACAACGACGCGATTAGGGCAACTATAAAACTAGTCGTCTGACTAGTCGGTCGATCAGGGCTAAAAAAACCGTAGACAACTAGGGGATCGACGGCTACATTTATTAGCGTACTTACGACGACCCATGGTAGCCGTCGTAAGTTTGCTAACTTACGACGGTCGTTGGCTCTCAGGAGTCGGGGCAGGAGTGAGAGACCGGTCAGGAGCAAGAGACCGGTCAAGAGCCTAGCGTGACCCAGGTTTGGAAGAGAGGTCACAGGGGAAGTGACCTATCGCAACCGGGGCAGTGCAGTAAGTTCGTGACCGATCGACTGGTAAGTTTTCAAAATTCCTCATTTTAATTGTAACTAAAATTATTATTTACATACTTACACCATTTCTATGTTTTTTAGGAAAAGTACGGGCAAGAGGTCGTCAAAAGACACGGTGAAGGGTACGATTGGGAAAACGAGCAAATCGACCCTCAAGCCGTGTATGCAAGCGGCGGCGGGAAGGCCCATGGCCGTTGAGTTGGTTTCTTTGATTTATGTTTTTCACTCTTCCTTCTTTTATATATTATTTTTGTTTCTTTTGTAGGTTTACCCATTTCAATGGAGTTATCGACTTGAGGTCGGCGCGACCTACGAGAGGCACTTCATGACGCAGGCTTCTCGGTTGGGCCGTCAAGTGGGCGTCTATCGCAGAGGGACATGGAGTTGCGTGCCATGCAGGAGAGGCTGACATGGACCCAAGAGGAGATCGACAGGACAAGGGCCATCCAGGAGTACCAAACCAACTACATGGCCCAGATGCAGGCAGCGATGGAGGTAAGTAATTTAAATTACTGTAGTTTACTTTCATAGAATTTAAGTAATATGTATGTTCTAATATTTTGCAATTATATGCCTTAGCTCGATAGAACGGCCAGCAGATCGCGATTCATGCGTGGCAGCCGCCACAAGCGACCCCGTCACAGGAGCCCGCAGCACAGGTGCCTCCGGTACAGATAATAAACTCTTTAATATTGTATTATTCATTTAACGTAGGGAGAGGGAGATATAGAGAGAGATAGAGTGGTACACAAGGGAGAGAGAGAGTGTGTGAGAGAGGGTGAGAGTGAGATGGAGAGACGGAGTGTTACAATAGAGGGAGAGAGAGTGCGAGAGAGAGGGTGAGAGTGACAGAGTGAGAGAGGATGAAAAGTAGAGAGAGACGAAGAGAGTGAGAAAAAAGAGAAAGACATGGATATCTGAATCCAAAATATGTCTAACTATTCATGTGCTTTGCAAAGTTCGGCGACGGAGGTTTCGACTCCATCGCCACAACTACCGGTTCCGGGAAGGACGCGCGAAGACTGTTTCTTTGGCTCCAGCGGTAGTCGAGGGAATAGTGTGTAGCCCTTTTGTGTTTTGTGTTGTGTTTGATGTGTATGCCTCTGTTTAAGACTGTTTACTGCTGCTATGAGTATATATTATCTCTATTGTCTGTTCTGTGTGCTAGCCATCGAGCCAGGTTAGTTAGTTTTTGTTTTTAAAAAAATTATAAACATAACTTACTACAGCCACTGCCCAGAAGCCACCGTAAGTTAGCCTATGCTACTTACATGGTCACCAGAACCGTCGTAAGTTAGCCTCAGTTACTTACGACTGCACTGAGTAAGCCGTTGTAAGTAAAGTGGCTTGGGCCATCACGTGGCCTGTGCCGTTACTTACGACGGATGCGCGGCGCCGTCGGAAGTTACTGAACTTACGACGGTAGCTGTCGTAAGTTAGCTTATTTACGACAAAATAATTACCTCCACTCGTCACCGTCGTAAGTAATGAAATACCGTCGTAAGTTAGCTACTTACGATGGTTTATGACTTAATTACGACGGCTCCAGCCGTCGTAAGTCAGTCGTATCCCTGTAGTGGCTATGCTCGATATGACTTTAATGGTTTTCGATTCCGCTCAACTGAATTTGAAGCTCTTCATCCTCTCGCGACAACTTGTAATACCGGTGTTGTGACTAAGGTTGTTGACGCCGAAGGACAGGAAACTAATTATTATGGGATCATTAAAAATATTCTTAAATTCAGTTTTGACGGGAATAAGTAGCTTAAAGTAGTCTTCTTTGACTGCGAATGGTTTGACAACAATAATGGAACTCGACATAACCAATTTGGCATGATAGAAGTCAAACATAACAAATAGCTACGAGGCTATGACACATTCGTCCTTGCATATCTAGTCCAACAGGTGTATTATTTATATTATCCACGCAAAAATCTACATGTTTGGTGGGTTGTACACAAGGTGAATCCTCGTGAGCAGTTATATACACTAGATGATGTTGGGTACCAAGATAGTTTTTTGAACGATGAGATTGATAAGGTTTACCAAGAATAAGAGTTGTCGGACTCTTTTGTCATTGAATCTGGAATAGGTTTCCATGAGTTAGTTGGAGATGCTCAAGATTTAGAGACTCGTAAAATACGAAAACAAAAACAAAAAACAATCACGACATAGGATCAGTGGTCCGTATTAAGGAGTAGATTTCATGGTCGTGATACTGATGAATTTTGAAACAGATTTCAAGTAACGTCTTATATATTTTCAAGTAACATCTTATATCTCTTCTGTCGTCTTATATATTTTCTTTACATTCACTAACAATTTTTCTTTTCAATAGGATGTCGTCGAGTAGTGGTAGAGGAAAGGGAAAGGCGAGGAGTGTAGATAGAGGTTTCTTATGCAGGACAGCTGACGTCTTTCAGGGCAGTATATCTAGCGGACTTTCTGCTAGACAAGCTGCTTTGATGAGTCAACTACCGGAGCTGAGAGGCATAGCAGTCACCTTACAACGGTCAGACGAGGGAAATAACATTTCATAAATCATATAATGTCAATGATTAGTTCATTCATCTACATTACGATTCTTTTAAATTATCAGGAGGACTCTAGGTCCGAGGACTCAGAGACGAGATATCCTCTATAGCCAGCACAGGCTGACCACCCTTCGGGGTTGGGTAGCCAGCCTATGGACCCGCCTGTGGACTCTTTCGGTAGCCACTCCTCCGGGTCACCTGACGTCGAGCCACCTCAGAGGCGGCGGACTAGGAGGAGTCACTATGTGACTCCTCCTCCGACTCCTACAACCCAGATGACCGGATAGTTATTCGTCAGGTTGGCGATATGTAGGTAAATCTCTAACTCTTCAATTTAGATTATTTTAGTATTATAGACGTATTGATTTACCATTCTCTATCACGTCTTGGTACGATGACTCGTTCACGGGTCAAGGATGCCACAAGTAGGTGAACAGTGTCCTCGGGCGGCTTATCCGTTTGCACTACCCCGGTGTAGTGAACGGTGTCCCCGCCACGTCGTGGGACGATTATGCCACCACCCAGCACGTTGCTCATGGCAAACACCAGAAGGTTGTATTGTCCGACTTCATGGTAAGCATAAATTATATATTTATGTAATACAAGTTTATAATATGGTTAATACCAATGATGTATATGTATTTTTTTAGGCACGGTACCGTTTGGAGGACGAGGCGAAGGTGGACTATGCCAAAGCTGTGTTCCAGAAGAACATCTGGAAGCTCGTTATGCGGTCGCTATGGAACGCAAGAATTCAAGCGACGAGAGCGTACATGAAGCTTCATCCGGAAGAGAGCGAGCTAGGGGCATTCAGGAACGTGGCTCCCAGGTACTTGACGGCGGGTGAACGGAGGGCTGGCGGAGGAGGCCAGGGGCAGCCTGGGGGTAGAGGCGCGGGGCGCGGGGGCGGCGGAAGGCGGCGTGGAGGAGGCTGGGTGCGGCGGCGTGGCGCGGGCGGGCAGGGGCGGCCAGGCGGAGGAGGTCGGGGGCAGCCGGGCTGCGACACGGGGCGCAGAGGCGCGGGGTGCTGGGGCGGCAGCGGACGGCGTGGAGGAGGCCGGGGCGGCTGCGCGGCGGGGCGACCGGCGACGCGGTGGGGTGGGTGGGAGAGAAGCTAAATTCAATCTAAAACTAAATAAATTACAACTAAATTAAACAAAATTCGTAAACTAAACAATTTACAATGAAACAAAATTAAATCTAAAACTAATACAAACAAATTACATCTAAATTAAACAAAATTCATAAACTAAACAATTTACAACTAAACTAAATTAAATCTGAAACTAATACAAAGAATTGACAACAATATTAAACAAAATTCATAAACTAAACAATTAACAACTAAACTAAATTCAATCTAAAACTAATAAAACAATTTGCATAAATTAAACAATAACAATTAATAACTAATTTAACTATACTAAATCCAATTATCAACTAAATTAAAAAAACTAACTTCTCGACAGCTGCGACGTGCTTGATGGCGCGAAATCTCAGGGCCGGGGCGGGGTAGCGGGACGCGTGGTCGGGGAGGAGCGCCAGGGGCCGCCGGTGTCGATGGAGGGCACCGGAACCGCCGGGGTCAGGGGCGGCGACGGACAAGGGCGTGGAGGTGCCAGGGCGGTGGACTGGGGTGGCGGCGGGGGCCAGGGCGACGCTCTGCTGCTGGCCAGGGCTCGGGCAACTCGGCAGGGGCGGCGAGGGGTGTGGGGGTGGCGGGGGCCGACGCGGCGGGGGCCGGCGCAGCGGCGGCTGGGGGCGGTGGGCCGGGGGCAGTGGCGCTTCGGGCTGCGGCGGCGCGCTCGGGGTCGGCGCGGGCATGAATGCCCACGCTGACCTTGGGCTCGCGGGTATATACCTCCTATTTACGACGACCAGACCTTGGCCGTCGTTAATTAGGTGGTATTTATGACGGCTCGACCGTGGCCATCGTAAACAAGCTTTTATTTACGACGGTCAAATGTGGCCATCGTAAATAAACTTATTTACGACGGTTGTAGGGTTAGACGTCGTAAATTAATTTGGCCGTCATAGATTTACTGGATTCCTGTAGTGAGTGACACATATCATATGATCTCAGAGAGAAAATAAATGCAAATTATGAACATAAGATCATTTTCACACCTTTCCACTAAATTTCTTCTCAAGCTCACGACCAAGCTGATGGATATGTCCAAACCATTGTAGTCGATGTTGGAGTAACTTCTATTCAGTCGTGCCACCCCTACCCTATCACAAATCATCTTGTTTCTAATTCGGTCTTTTCTTATGCGCCCGCACATCCACCATAACATGCACATCTCTGTGATACTCATTTGTTGGACATGTTGCCTTTTAGCCAACATTCCACCGCCTATAGCATTGCAGATCCGATCACCGTCCTATAGAACTTCCCTTTTAACTTTTGTCGGACCTTCCTATCACATAGGATTCCAGAGCTTGTCGCCATTTTATCCACCCTACCTTTATCTTATAGAAAACATCCTCATCAATATCACCATTGCTTTGTAACATTGATCCTAAGTATCAAAAGAGTCCCTCCTAGGTTTTATTTGTCCTTGTAGATTAACATGTTCCTCTTTACAACCAACACCAATAAAGTGACACATCATATACTCGGTATTGATCCTACTAAGTCTAAACCTCTTGAACTCTAAGATTTGTCTCCTAGCTCTAATTTCTTATCAACGCTAAAAACCAGGATGACGTGCTACCAACAAATTGTATCTGATATGCCGAGTGCACCATGTACTCACCAGATGCTGACATGGCCCAAATAATTTCGTCAACCTCCATAGTAGATGCAGTATACCTTGCTTGTTGGACCTTCGTCCAAAGCTCAATGTAATCATGCAAGAGCTCCATACTGAGATAATGGTTGTTGTTCCTAATCCAGTTGTCGTGTGCCATAGCCTCCGCCACAATGTGACCTTTCCTCTTGCTATGTTTATATAGCTTCAAAAATCCTGCCGCCGGGACCATACCATCTATCCAACTTGACGTCCAAAATTTGGTGGTCCTCCCATCGTGAAAGGTCACCCTCGTGGCTGCCACGAATAGTGCCTCGTTGGTTTCACCGACCAGTTGCTCCGATTTGACCCAGGTTTGTACGGAGTCTTCCATTGAAACCATAACCATGATTAGATTCCTGAATTGAGTAAACAAACAAAATAAGTATTCGAGGAATCCAACAGGGCAACTGTGTCCTCAATCTCAGTTGGCTCCACAACCTTGTCCTTCTGGATCTTCCTCCTTGACGTAAACATTTTCTCTAGAGTAAGCTGGACCTAAATGTAACCCAAAGTTAACCTCTGAAGTTCAAACCAAACAGCATGTCAAATACATTTTGTTAACAGTTCAACTAAACCAAGACATCTCATCATCTTAGCAATGACTAAAATGCCCTCTACATCATGTATTAGTCTTGCTGCAGAGTAATCATGCACAAACTACCGAACATGAATCTATCATTTAGTAAGAGTGAAACATATTTTGTGCGTGCCTGATATGGGCCATCAAGTGAGGGAAATAACGCTAGTTTTGTCAACATAAAGTCCAATAGAATGCATAAAACATTCAATAATAACAACAACAAAGCCTTTGTCCCAAGTACGTTGGGTAGGCTAGATATGAAACCCAACAAATTTTTTAATTTTTTAAATGAAGAAAAAGAGAGGAAGAGATATAAGAGTAAAAAAGGCTAAGACTTTGAGACATGAATTGCTACTTTCTATGCAGTCCTATCATGAGCTAAGTCTCAAGATACATTCTAATCTCTCAAGTATCGTTTTACCGCCTCCTCCCAAGTCAGCCTTGGTCGTACTCTACCCCTCCTAGTATTTTCTCTACCTCTTAAAATCCCACTGTTAACCGGTGCTTCTGGAGGTCTCCGCTGGATATGTCCAAACCATCTTAGTCGATGTTGGACTAACTTCTCTTTAATCGGTGCTTCCCCTACCCTATCACAAATCTCCTTGTTCCTCATTCGGTCTCTTCTTGTGTGCCCGCACATCCACTGTAATATGCGTATCTCGGCGACACTTATTTTGTGGACATGGTGCCGTTTAGTTGGCCAACATTCCGTCCCATATAGCATCGCGTGTTTGATCAATGTCCTATAGAACTTTCCTTTTATCTTTTGTGGGACTTTTCTATCACATAGGATTCCAGAGGCTTGTCGCCATTTCATCCACCCTACCTTGATCATGTGACAAATATCCTCGTCAATATTGTCATTGCTTTGTAACATTGATCCTAAATATCGAAAAGAGTCCTATCAGGAATGGTTCAACAAGCAGTTCAACGTGGCGGTATTTGAGAACGAGCTCAAGTGATACGAGACGGAGCCGACCGTACTATTTGTCCATGACATTTCCCTCTCCACAACCAACACCACTAAAGTCATACCTCATTTACTCTGTCTTCATCCTACTAAATCTAAACCCTTCAACTCTAAGGTTTGTTGTTCCATAACTCTAATTTCTTATCAACACCATCTCTCACGACTACAAAAACCATTATCACAGGCGCCTTATTTTTCATACCCAGACGGTCCATAAAAAATGCGCCTGTGATGTCGAATGAATTAATAGCCACCATTGATGAATGAACATCACAGACGGCTCGCAACAGCAAACCGCCTGTGTAAACATATCAATTTTCACATGCGGATCGTGAAGTAGGAGCCGCCTACAATATTTGTCATTAATACAGGCGGCTGAAGCGACCGGGCGTCCGCGGCCTTTGCGGTTACCGAGGGGAATGCACCTTTGAATTCAATTCGAAGCCACCAAACGTCGCGGCCCGGTATACATCAACAACATTTAGCATCAAACAAAAAGACAACAAACAATTTGATAATCGATAACAAACATTCATCATCAAATAAACATTCATTAAAAATTAAATTTTTACAAACAACAAAAGAAAACAATGGACGGTCGCCTAGTCCTCCAGTGTGGGAGGAACCCTACACTTGTCGGTGATCGCCTCCACCAACTACCTGCTGCCTTCCACCCCAAGCACCTCACCGACCGTCTCCCGCATCGCGTCAAGATGACCGGCCACTGCGCTTAACCCGAAGAGGTAGTGGGCTATGGTGTCCATTCCAGTACATTCTGGAAGGTGACCAAGACCCATAAGCTCCATGACATCAGATGTACTGTTAAATACATCCTTTGTCATCTGCCGGAGCAACGGTGATAGGTCGTCCACCTCTGCCCTGAGGGCAACCAAACTCTGCTCTAGGAAAGCGAATTTTCCAAGCAGGTACAATATCTCTTCCGCCGAGGAAGGCGGCGGAGGCACGGTTGGAGACGGGGACAAAGGCACGGTTGGAGCCGGAGACGGAGGTGCGGTTGGAGCCGGAGATGGAGGTGCGGCGAGTGGAGAGCATGGTCGGGAGTGCTTCATCGGTAGTGCCATTGAGACTAGGGCTACGGTGCGGCGAGGAAGACGAAGACTAGAGGGAAGAGGAAGACTATGATGGTGGTGCAGAGTAGGGGAAGGTGCAAGTTATAATGGTGCGGAGAAGGAGAGGTCGAGTCGCTTTGAATTCCGCGCATGAATTGCAACGACCACAAGATACAGGCGGACCGTGGAGTAGGCGCCGCCTGCAATATTGGCCATTAATACAAGCGGCTGAAGCGACTGGGCGTGCGCGCCTTTTTGGTTACCGAGGGGAATCTGCGCGCGTCCTTTCAGTTCAATTCGAAGCCACCAAACGATGATCGATATAAATACACACCCACCTTAACCGATTTTCACAGGCGGTCCTTAACTAATGTACGCCTGTGAAAATTGTATTTACCTTATCATAGGCGGTTGTAACGTAAGATTATCCGCCTGTGTAACTCTATTATCGCAGGTGGTTCTTTACCTACGACTAGCCACCTATAAAACTATATTATCACAGGCGGTTTGTTACCTATGATAAGACGTTTGTGAAATTATATTGTCACAGGCGGTTTGTTAGGTACTACATGCTGTTATTTCTAATTTCTAGGTCAATTTCATCTACACATTCACACACAGTAGAAACAATATATTCTGACAAGCATCATTGACACAATATCATGAAAAGTCATCTCATATACATATGTAAGTACAATACATCTCAATCCATAGTTTACAAGTTTTTCACTAAAAACCAAATTAATACTCAGTATACTGCCAAAGTTCTGGCACATCAGCTATTACACCTACGTCATCGAAGAACTGCCCTTTTCGGTGGTCTTTACTTGAAGGAAAAATAGAGGAAAATTATATACACACACGAACATAGGAAAAACAAAGCTTACACGTACACGTAGAGATGAAGAAGCACTCAACCGGCCATGGCTTCAAGCGCAGTGTATTTCACTGTTGAAGTCTATGGGCAACTCAAAGCCAATATTTGACTGTATGAATTTTGTTAATTTTTTTCAACCATTCCAACATGTCGAAATTCAAATATTAAAAGAGAAAAAATTGTCAAAATAGAATATTAAAGCCTCATCACAATATTACAAATATATAAAATATATGTCATACATTTTTTCTAGCATTGACATCTTCTCGCATATAGGGTTTCAAATACTTTTTAATGCTTCTTTTCTACGCGCTTGATGTTGTATGGATCGGTGAAAAGGTACATATCTTCATATTGATTATATTCCTCTTCATTATCTCCCACAATCTCAATTCCAACAATATTTTGCTTTCCAGAAACAACTACATGCATCTTCTCAGTTTCTAGATCCTGTACATAAAAAACTTGTGTAACGCGATCTGCGAGAACCCACGGGTCATATTTATAACCCACTTTGTTCAAGTCTACCAGTGTCAGCCCGCAGTTATCTACTTTCACACCATCAGGATGTTTGACCCATTGACACATCTTTCGCCATAATCGAGTTCCCATATTTCCTCTATGAACCCGAAGTATGTGGTATTCTGCCCTTGTGGATCATAAGCCTCTATACGAACACCACTATTTTGTGCAACACTCTTACCGTCTCTTTCCTTAGTGTAAAATGTGTAACCATTGATGTCATATGTTTGCCATGATGTCACCAAAGCAGATGGGCCAGAAGATAACTTCTTCATTGTTACCTCTTTCATCGAGACTAGTTTGTGGATATTGGATGAGAAACTCGTGGGCACTCTGATCCCATGCAAGCATTCGCAAATTGCCTTTTTCTCCTGTAGTGTCAAGTTGTAGCTGGCTGGGGGAAGGTAATGCTTCCCATTGGACTTTTCTACCGGGTGAAGCTCTGGTCTCATATCAAGATTTACTAGGTCCATACGTGATTTTACTCCGTCCTTTGTTTTTTCTCTGCATGCCCAGCAAGGTTACAATGATGTTGTCAAATACATTCTTTGTAACATGCATCAAATCAATACTATGGAAAATTTCCAGGTTCTCCCAGTACAGAAGATACTTGAAAAAAATCGATTGTTTCTTGAAAGTCGTGTCAGTTGTATCATCCAAAGATGTAGTTTTCTTTCTCTTTGTTCCTTTACATTTTTTGCCCTTACCGAAAGCAACCTGAATGTTTTTGACCATTTTGAACACGAGTTTTCCACCGTAAGGTTTTGGTGCAGTATCTTTTTTGATTTTGTTATCAAATTGTTCTTTCATCTTCTTGTACTTGTGTGTATCTGTCAAGAACTGCCAGTGTCTCATATACACCGTATTTCTAGATGAAGGGAGGTACAAAAATCCAGTTCCATCCACGCACCTTACACAACCTTTCTTCCCTTTTATTTGTCCTGATAATTTAAACAGTCCGGGATAATAATGCACGGTAATGAGTATCATTGCTCTTAGCGTGAATTGCTCCCACTTGTGCTCATCCCATGTACGTACCCCTTAATTCCAAAGTTTCGCCATATCTTCTATTAGAGGTTAAAAAACACATCAATTTCGATGTCGGGTTGTTTCAGACCTTGTATAAGAATAGATAACAAAATATATTTTCTTTTGTGATACAACCACGTCGGTAGGTTGTACATCGTTAAGACCACGAGCCATGTGTTGTGTATGCTCCTTTTTTCACCAAACAGATTCATTTCGTCTGCACCCAAGGCAAACCTTACATTTCTGATTTCCTTTGCAAACTCTGGATACTGAATATCAAAATTTTTCCACTGGGTTGCATCACCAAGGTGCCGAATATGTTTTTCATTCTTCATGCGCTGCTCGGAATGCCAATGCACAAGTTCAGCCTCCCTAGGGTTTGAGAACAAACGCTTCAAGCAATCAATTACTGGAAGGTACCACATCACCAAGGCAGGAATTTTTCTCTTATTCTTCCCGCCTACATCATCAGAAGTATCGTCATTGTCACCTTCAGGGCCAATAATATTCTTCTTATTCTTCTGGGTCTTATTCATGTTGGTAACATACTGGTGATTCCTTCTTGTATCTACTGACACCGCAGATGGGGTATCTAGTTGTGATCTCATGCTCTTTGCGATACGGAATACAATGGTTCACACAAGCGTGTATTTTTGTCACACCTAGTGACATCGAGCAAAGAACATTCTTCGCTTTATAAGTTCTTCTGGGCAATTTATTGGGATTTGGAAGAATTTCTGCCAAAATATTCAAAGATAAGAGAAACTACATGTAAGGGCCTAAGTTTTTGGCACATATTCAAAGTGTTCATCACCACACACACACCTCATTTGAAGAAACTTTATGAATACATTTGAAGAGCAAGTAAACACCATCAACATGCTCATTAGTGAATAAACTCACAAAATGCAAAAGTGGCATTTCCCACATGCATCATATAGGGGCTGGGCATATGAAAAACTACTACACCTTTCTAGGAATGTCCATGCCAAATTTCACCCAAATCCTAAACCTTTTGAGGTCTTTTTGGGTATAACTAGAAAGAGGGTAGTTTGAACTCAAATTCAAACTATTTTGATCCCATGAATTCAAAAGTGGGAGGCATATTCTTACTCAGCACATTTTTGTGAGCTCACCCAATTTTCACTCCATTTGGAGTTGATCTTGACATGAGCTAAGTTTAGCAAATTCAAACTCAATTTGAATTTCAAACTGCATATGTGCTGAAAATTAATTCAAACACTTCACAATTTGAATTCTATCAACTTCAAATGGGCTTTTGCTTGATAATTCAAAAAGGAGAGGGTATTTGGGTCTCTACTGTTTAGAACAGTGGGGAAAATTTAATTTCAGAGGTTAAACCTTGGGTGGGACCCACATGTCAGCCTCAGCAGCAAATTCAACCGACTGAAGCCCGAGCTCGGCTTCTTGCGCCTGATCCAGCAGCCGCCACGGCAAGAAAACGGCGAGACCAGCAGCTGCTTGCCGCCCCAGGCTGCTGAACCGCCTCACCCCTCCCCCTTATCCCCCGCAGCTGAGCCAAACCGAGCACTACCGATCGTTTCTTCACTCTCGCGCAAGAAAGCATCGCTCACCGCCGCTCGCTCGGAAGTGATCAGAGAATCAGTGATCACAGCCTCTCCACTCCCTCGAAGATGTAAAATGGTACCAGAGATTCTCCTTTTCCTTCCCCGTCGCAGGAAATTAGCTGAACTCGGATGATCTCGCCCATACCGAAAGTTCTGTCCGGGGACTTAAGTTCGCCGCACCTCGGGCTCCCGTGGACAGCCCAAACGGGAGGTTGGCATGCCCAATCTAAGGCGCCCTCGGACGTGTTATAGTCTGGAGCTGCTCAACCCCGAACCACAGCCCGAGTGTTTGATCACCGCCGACAAATTTCAGTTTTCCCTTTCACTCGGCGCAGGCCGACCTTGGGTATGGATCCGCCAAATTCTCACTCCATAGTTGTTTAGAGAGTCTCAAACTGTTCCTACACGAGCTAGGCTTCATAGCGATCAACTTTCGTTCGCAGCCCTGGCAAGAAAACCTTGGTAGACCGACCAGTTCTAGCTTTTCTACCAGCGCTAATGGCGGAAGCCGTCGGGTGTACGGTGAGAGCCCACCTAGGGCCTATTCCGAGCTGCCTCGAGCCAATGCCGAGCTTCCGTAGGGTCCACTGATGCTCAATGACCGATAGCTCGATCGTTTGGGATGCTAGGATGTCCGGCCGATGCGGCCGAAGTCGCCGCTCGTCGCCGGTGTCACGCCCAGTTTTATAATAGGTAAAACCGGCCGTAATCTACATGTATGCCAAGATCGGTTTAATCATACATGTAGGACAATTAGTGATAAACAGTTCTATATCGAATATAAATGTTATTTATACCTTAAATGAGTTTCAACTATCACCGGAAGAGGAAAAACTTGTAGGGCCGTTCACAGGGCAAAGCGACTGGCAGCAACGTGACCTTTGCACCGTCTTCATCTGATCCTCTTTTAACTGAGCAACATTTATAATAAATGAAAACGAAAAACGCATGAGTACATAAAGTACTCAGCAATTGTGGGAAATGAATGTCATGCAGGCTAGAACAAGGAAAGGTTGAACTCATGGTTAAAGCACTACGCAATTAATACCTATCACCTTAGCTTATTAAGCACCTACATTACTACATAAGTGAAATGGTCTCAATCCACTAACCCATTATCAATATCAAGTAACCATAACTTTGTTTCCATTGTTAAGCTCCCCGCTTAACATCCTCAACTTCCCAATTCATCATGCTCTAATCATGATTAAGTCCAAGCCGCTCTTGACCGTGAGCACAGCTGTCATGACAGTTTTGACTCTGCAGAGTTTGCACCACTGTACCCACATGTAGTGATTTCATCCCCCGTTGCCGGGTGGACTAGAAGAACCTCCATAATGCCAGTGGCCGTGAACCACGTTCACACTTCCGAGGTGTGTAGCCAGGAGATCACTACAAGGCCTTTACAAAGGGTTCCCGACAAGTGTGGGCCCACTGAGGTTTCACCCCTAACAGCATCCAGGAGGCTCCAACCCCCGCTGCAGTGGCCCCCTCTTGAGCCTTGCGGTTCATATGGTAGTCCAGCTGACACCTATTCCCCGCACCATTCAAACACTCATACTACGCCGGGGATACCCTAATTAATTGGCCAAGCTGCCCCATCTCAGCATGTGGTTGGCACTGTTAAGCTAGGTTACATGCTCCATGAACCGGTCCTTAGGATCCAGGCAAGCACTAAACACAAACCCAAGTCTCGTGCACGCAGCACCAACCAAAGCATCCAACTTGCCTAGATCCCTACCTCTACATAATTCATAATATTCCATTCAAGGGTAAAATAATCAAGGTAATGATCTCATATCTCATTTATCCCATTCTAAGCATGGCTAAGCATGAGTATTATAATGAATGACATAATGAAATAACTCCCAACCCAAGCTACAAGGAAGCAAGATAATGAAAATCTAGGGAAACTTCCTAGCATGGGTTCCATATTTCAAATTGATAATGTAATTAAATTCTAACTACACATCCTAGTATAGGATCAAAGTGGTCAAGGACACTTGCCGTTTCTTATGTCGTTGCTCAGTACAGTGGTTGAACTCTTGATCTTCAAAGTCCTCGCGTTGGCTTCTTGATCGTCAGTTGTGCATGTATACCCTAAAGGGTCGTGCAACACCAGAAGGAGAGCAAGATGGCTCATGGCTTCGAGGAGCAACGACGTTCTTCAGACATCGACAGGATCGCCGTTGGGGTGTCCTTCACGCGCGTTCTTCGTGTCCGAGACATGCACTGAAGCGAGACAAAGACGTTAGTGCTATTCGGAGGTGGAGGGACTAAGCGAAACTGAGAGCTCATAGGGGAGAGGCAGAGATGCTCACCGGAACTCGTCGGGGTACACGCGTGAGTGACGATCTGTGTTGGAAGAAACCCTGAGGAAGATTGCCGACGTTCCTAAGAGGCGGAAGGGTGTGTTAGCTTGTTTCATTTGAGAAAAGATGAAAGGGGGATCGGGCGACACAGCGACTCACCTAAAGAGAGGGCGGCAAAATCCTTCGATGCTCGTCAGAATGGGCTACGGGGTGTCGTTTCTTCAAGATCAATGAGTCGGAGACGCTCACTGGTGCGAAGGGTAGACACCGTCAAAGTTAGAACTCGGAGGAAACAAACGTAAAGGGGTGGAACGCCACGAAGGGCGGGGGATCTCACCGGAGCTCATCGGATATGGCGGGGTTGGGGGGCGTGTCGAGGTTGTTGACGTCTTAGCGAAGGTTCTTGGCGAGGGTGCGCTTGAGCGGCGAGTGGCCGGGGGGAGCGGGGTGTAGTGGCCTGTGCGGACGCTGAGGCGGTCGTAGTCCTTGAGGATCGTCCAGGTGGGGGTGTCGAGCGATGGCACTAGGGACTGGGGCTTGATGAGGTAGCCGTGGGTCTTTTCCTGCATCAAAACATGCGGGTTCATGAAATGGGAAGTTTGTATTCAAGAATTCTTCCAACTTGTGCCCATCAAAAGGGTATCTATACCCGTCATCACCATTGAAACAATAAAGACAATGGTAACCTCGAGAGGCACTTGAAATGGAACCTCGGAGCGGATGTGGAGCAGGCGTGGGACTCTAGCACGAACACTGTCTTCGACGTCGTGGAAGACATCGGGGTTCTTGTCCCATCCGACGAAGAGGAAGGAATCGTTGCCAGAAACCAAGACACGTCATCATAGAGAACTTCACCTTCCTCTGGTACACGATGACCACACCACCCATGGGGACTCCAGAGAGCCTGAGGGCCATGGGCAACGACAGGTTCAAAATCTCCTCACAGATTTTGATTATGTCAGGCTTGTCAAGGCAACTGCGGTGGATCTTGGAGTGGAGCGTTGCCGCCGTCCTGCGAGGAGCGGGAAAACAAACCCGATCGGTCAGCCCGAAGCGAAGTGGCAACAGGCATAAATTCGAGCGCGACTGTCAGAGGCAGAACTGACACATCGTGAGGCGAGCGCGATTTGAGCGGGAATAATACGAGGGGAGCAAGCAGGCGCCACATACCTAGCCGAGCGGAGCCTTCCCCGCGATGAGCTGGTGCGGTTGGGGACGAGAGTCAAAGACGGTCGTCATTGCCGGAGTCGGACGAAGAGGAGCTGTAGAATACCTGAACGCCTTCCGTGGGGACCATGTCAGGAACTGCTTCTTTCGGCGTTGGGACGGGGGCCTCGCCTGGGTGCGGCGGCGTCGGTGCGGACGGGCAAGGGAGGACGAGGCGCCGTAGGTAACGGGCGACGGGGGCGTAGGACTTGGCGGCGTGGGCGACGGGGCCTGTTCCTCCTTCGCGGTGCCGCTGTTGGGCATGGGGGCGCGGTGATGGAGACCCGCGGGGGGGGGGGGGGGGGAGGGGTGCTCAATAGGGAGGAGAGGCTGTGGGGCTAGGGAGCGAGGGCGGCCTGAGGTAGTGGGCCGCGAGGGAGGAGGCGGCGCTGGCGGGCTGGGGGGGCGGCGGCACGAGGACTGGAGAGGAAAGAGGCGAGCGGCGGGCGGAGAGGAGGAGAGGCGGCGAGAGGGGGCGCCGGCCGGGGCGCGATGCGCGGGAGAGGCGGAGTGGGAGGGAGTCTCAGGGGCGGCGCGCCTGCGGGGAGCCCGGGGAGGAGGAGGCGCTCGGGAGGAGAGGGAGGCGGAGGCGCGGCGGTTGCGGGCGCGAGCGTGGGCGAGCGGGAGTGGGGAGGTGGGGGATCGGGGGTGGGTTAGGTTTTCCCTTTTTTTCTAATCAGGGTGTTACAGTCTGCCATGTTCCAGCAAGTGTCACAACGAGCTGAGCCCAGCATCGTGTTCCCCGTGTGGAATTATGCAGAGGCAGCCAAGATTATGAAATTTGATACACGGCAGAGGCCACCGGCCAGCTCAACGGCGAGGGTTCGCGGCGGCCGAGCGCGGGAGGCCGGAGGTAGATGAAGCCCCTGGTCCCATGTGTCAGCGGCCGATATTTTAAACTGGGGATTTGCTGTGGCACCGGATCTGTGCTGCTGCGCGCGAAAGACTCCGTGGCCCCGTGTGTCGACCGCTGAGAAATTGACACGTAACCCCGGTCCCACGCGCAGCAATTTAAACATTTCCCCGATTTTCAGATTTAGTTCAAACTTCAAACCCACTTAACTTTGGCTAGAAAACTCCAAATCGAGTGAACAAAATTTTGTTGGATTCAGATCTCTGAGTACTTTCCAGCAAATCAAGTTTCACTCTATGAAAATCTTTATTTATTCATAATTAATTCTTCAAAATTTAAATTATTTAGAATTTTAACTGGAGAACCCTTTTGAGGAAAATCCTGAAATTTTACTGGGATGTTCACCAAAATATACCTGAGCTACCATAACAATTTCAGATCCAATTGAGATCATTTGATCCACCTAATGGTGTGATTAACAAAACTGTTCCAGAGAAAAAAATGTCCAGAAACATTTTCAGAATTTCTCTGAAATTGTTTAGCTCATATCTTTAGCTAGAAACCTTCAAATTAAGTGAGACCAACTCAATTAGAACCCCCTGAAAACCTAGTTTTCAGAAAGTCATGGCTTTCTCCATGAAAATCCCTAGAACACCCTAAGAGCTCCAATTAAGGTCAAGTACATAATTATTCGTGGAGAGCTAAAATGAGCTTTGATGCAAATGAAACTTGGCCAAATCTCTGTTTAGGTTGTATCCAAACCACAGTAAAAATTTCAGAGTCATTGGGTCAGTCTAGTAAGACTTATAGTCCTCACAAGTTTAAATTTCACTTTAAATGCATTCAAATTGATACATGTATATGTTCTCTCATGTAGTCGCTAAGGTTGAGGAGGAACCCAAAGTCTTAGACTTTGTCACTCCGGAAGAATAGCTAGCCTACAACCAAGAGCAGCAAGGCAAGCTCTGGTTTGCATTAACCTTTTTACAAATTTTTACTGTTTTTATAACTTACTTTGAGCACCCACTTACTTCTTGCATTAGTGTCTTGTTTGAAACCCAAATGCATAGCCAAGAAAACCATGGGTTGATATTAGGATTGAAAACCTCGTTTATCTACTGCAATGCTAAGATAGTGTAGGATTCGGTACAATTCGAGTAGTTGGAACTACTCACGAGGATAGGCTAGAGGCACTCGACTCGGGTAAAGATAGCAAATGAAACATGTGGCAAGAAAAATGAGACCGAGCGGAGAGTAAGGGCAGCAGGACTTTGGGGCCTGGGTGCTATAGCTCCGCTTGTGTCGATTGAGGACCGAGCCATGTGCGGGCCTGTTGAACAAGCTAGAACAGCACCGAAGACCTACCGACTATATGGGAACTGGGAAACCGATGTAACTCGGGTAGCTGGGTGTTGAGGCATAGCTGGTCGTTCAGAGGGTAGGTTGAGAGCTCGAGGTGTAAATCGGCTGGTGGCACTGTGTATGCGCGCGCAGAGACCTCTTGCTCAGGACGAATGGACCGGTTCAACATTTGGCTGACGGGTGAAAGGTGGTTGCGTACGACGTCCGTGATGGTTGCTGTAGGCAACATCGAGTACGGGCGTACGCGACGGGTTATTCAGGTAACCCTGCAGGTGTAAATCAATTATAATCACCGTCCCTCGCGGTCAGTGAGTATCAATTGTTCACTGTACCGTGACATAGAAAGAACAGGCTAAATACATGTTAAAAGTTAGCTGAATTGAAGGATATACTTTACTTGTTAATGTTTTGTTGTAGTTTAGAGCTAATTTAAGTTCTTTTCAACTTTGGGCAAAGTACATGAGAGAAATGTGTTTCTTGTTTGGTTGCAGCTCTCTCATGTGCCTTAGCGTAAGGTTCTCCACAACCTGCTGCTAAAACTTGAAAGTAAGGTTCAAATAATTAGGCGAGTCCTTTGCAACTTATTTTACCTCATGTACCCTACAACCATCCATGTAGAAGTTTCATGTATAGGAGAGGCGGGTTAGTCTTGCTGAGCCATCGTGCTCACTTCTTGTGTTTGAAGCTTTTGCAGGGGTTTATGAGGAAGGCACTCCCAAAGAGGAGACGGAACCCCAGTAGGGGAACCCCGTCGAATGGGAGTCATGCATGCAGCCGTGTTAGTGTGTGTGCGTGCTAGCAAGGACACGTTCACGGGCTGAATGTGAACTCGATGCATAGTCTACGCGAGTGAGTGTAGACTGGACTTATTTTGTTGTAAATATGTTCATAAACTGGTTTATGTAATAAAACTTTGCTTCCGCTTTGTATCTTTGCTGTGCGTTATCCGGTGCTGTGCAACGCAGCACCCCTCAGCGTGATCCTGGCTCGACGAGGCCGTTGGGGCCGCATCAGCGTGGTATCAGAGGTCGCTTGAGGTTTAACGCACTACAAAGGTCTTTTCAAATATTCGGTGAGGAACGAGTTAGTAGCCCATATAAGGATGTTATTAGTGTATAGAAAGTGGCATACTAACCTATTTGCTGATGTCGGAAAAATCATGCATCTCGGGACGCTTTATGTCTTGGGGGGGTGCACGTAAGCGCTGTCCACCAGTGCGCACAAGCTGAAGGGTGGAGCCCCACGGGTGGCAGGTAACCCGACCCACTTTAATATCCTCTATGACTCTTCATGTCGTTTGGGGTATTCGAGCAACGTCTGTCCCTGGCGTGCTTTGGGAAATTTGGGAGACCCCGTCACGTGGTCAGTAACGTGAACACGTAGCTCAAGGCATGTTTGGCTTGAGAACATCTGGGCTAGTTATGACGGCCGGGTGTATGAACTGTATGGATACCGGGCTCGGTGTGCAGCCGAGTCTGACGATTGTATGAGTTATTTGCAGGTAGTATAACCACAAAACGGTAGATGTGTAGTATCCGTGTGTGAGAGACGTTTACTGCCACTGAACTAACGAAGCCGGCTAAGTCCGGTATAGGTTTTTCTTTGTGAGGAACGTAGTACCGACATGATCTGGTGACGCTTCGACGTCACACTCCACTAAATGAACAACTTCATTGTAAAACTTGAAAGTTTTAATCTAGAGCACTAAAACTTTGATGTAACCTATTTCCTTAATCAGGACGTTCAAAGTTAACAAGTTTTCAACTTATAGGGTACTAAGGACCGAGCCCCCTGTTTTCAGCTGGAATAAGGCTGAAGTAAATCAGAGGTTAGAGGTTGAGTTATTTCGAGGTTGAGGTCATATGATACATTTATGGAAATATGTGGAAGAGCTTTACAGCTTTTCTGTTGGTGATCAGAGGTGTTACATCCCCTAACCAAACGAAAAACGCAGTAGAGCTGAAACTGTCCGGAAAACAGGGCAGAGCAAACACTCTTTGTAACTCTCTATAAATTGAGCATAACTTCCTGCATAAAAATCCAAAAATAGAAAATGAGGTATTTCTGGACAGTTCATGATATGGGTTACAACTTTGTAACATAAAAGATTGTTAAAATTGGTGCAGAATTAACTGGAATGCTTGGATCAAATCAGTACCTCAAGCAGGGAGGTGCTGTCCAATTTTCTCCAGAAATTCTGTCAACTTTGACATCTCATAACTTTTGAAGCAAAACATATCTTAGGCCAAGCAAATACTTTCTGGAAACCTTTTTAAGTTAACTTTAACTTTGTTGTTGAGCTCCAGAACTGGTTTTGCCTTTAGTATGGTCTAAATCAGGTTGCAATGGAAACTGGTCAGGGCTGTCATATTGGACAGCAGACCAGCAGTCAAATTTGTTTAAGTTTGAACTATGTTTCCAAGTTTTATGAGTTCAATGACATGTTTTATGTTATAACTCAATGGTTTAATGTTCAAACAAATATTTGACATTTCTCAAATATGTTTCTACAGATGACAGCGGATAGACAATTGGAGAACGGGTGGGTGGTATCCCACTGTTCTCACCGCAGCGGTTATCCGGAAACGTTGAGGCAAATGCTTCAATATTTTGGGTACAGCAAGATGCTGCAGTACTTCGCCAAGGAAGAAGGTGAGGAGGGGAACAAGATGTGGACGATCCATATCGAAGTTCCTGCAGGACCTACGCCACCCGGTTGGGCACCGTTCACCGTCACGGTGAGAGGTAGACAGCCGGAGGAAATGTGGCAAGTGGCAGCCCGCGACACCATGTCGCGTTTCTGCCAACTACACGTGAGGGTCATGGAGGACACTCCATACGCGCTCGTTACGGTGGAGGACAAGCTAATCATGTGTTGGGGCAAAGGTACTTAGAGGCAACAGATCTGGATTGTCAAAGGTACAACCCCGCGGAGGCGAACCTCAGCCTCCAGTTGAGGGCAGGAAAAGCCGTGATGGACAGCCAAGCTGTTCATACGGATTGTCTTGCCGCAAAGCTCAAGGAGAGCACCAGCCGTGGAGATCATTTCGAGAGTGCTCACAGCGCACTTCACAATGTTCTCCTTCCGACGATAAAGTGACTGAACGAACAACACAATCAGTTGCATCGTCTGAAGAAGGCGAAAAGGAAAAGCCGCGTCGACATCACGGCTTTGCAACAACGAGTGCAAGCCTTGACCCAGCAGAATGAGGTCCTCACTCAAGAGCGTGATGACTCTATTGAGGAGGGGCAAGGCTGGGAAGAGGACTACAACCAGGCTATGTACGAGGTGCACGCGTTGCAGGACCTCGTACCTCCGGTAATGGGCATACCAATGGTGGGTGCCGTACCTGTGATTTTGGGTCTTCCAGCAATGGGAGAACCTGAACCGGAAGAGGAGGTCATGGACCCGGAGCCACCAGCAGAGGTAGCAGAGGAGGACGACCCGCAGGAGGTCGAGTTCTACTCCGAGTAGTAGGTTACCGTTGCCAAGTAGGGAAGCTTGGGTGGTGTAAGAAAAACTTTAGTAATCGGTGACATGTCGTGTAGACAGTCAGGTATGTATAGGTAGTGACGACATGAGCACGACTTCTCGGAGACCCGATAATAATGTATCTTGTATAAAGTTTATGCTTTATCAATATATGTGAATGTTGTGCAAATTATTCATGTGTCACTTCAATACCTACTGTTTCATATGGAATTTTGAAGTATGGCATGTGCTGATCGCTGCTGTTTTAAATTTCAGAATGACTCGCACTCGTGCCAACCCGGACGTTGAGGGTTCCAGCCAGTGGGGAGAGACCTCCCAACAGCCTCCCGAGGATTCCTCGGGACAACAACAGCAGCAACAGCAACAACCGCCACCGCCACCGCCAACTGTTACTTTGGCTGACATTGTGGCAGCGATGGCGGGTTCTCATCAGCAGCACACCGAGTTGCTGCAAACCCTTATTGCGAATACGTCCCGACCAGAGAGGCGTCAAGATCGCGAGGAGCGCCAACAAAGCTCCTACTCCGATTTCTGGCTACTCATCCCCTGGTATTCTCAAGGGCGGATGAACCCCTCAATGCGGACAATTGGCTCTGCACGATGGAGATGAAGTTCAGGCTTCTCCAAGTGAGTGAGCAGCACAAGACTCAGTTCGCGATCCAACAACTTCAAGGATCCGTGAGCGCTTGGTGGGCGAACTACTGTGCTTTGCAACCCACTGAGCGAGTTATGACCTGGACGGAATTCAGGACGGCCTTCAGGGTCTACCATATACCGCCGGGTCTCATGAAGAGGAATACGCAGGAGTTCCTACACCTGCAGCAAGGAAGCCGGAACGCGCTGGAATACTCCAGGGCATTCAATGATCTTGCGCTATACGCTTCGTATCACGCCGATACCGACGAGAAGCGGAGGGATCATTTCTACCAGGGGATTGTTGAGTACTTCTAGAGATTTATCAAAGTTTATTTTCCTTATGTTTCAAGGAAATAAAGCACACATGACAAGAACCAGGGATGTGTCCTGAGTCACATGTATTGCACCGAGTCCTAGTGTGTGTGAAGGTGTTTTGGTTTGATTTTCAAACACAACCCAGGGGGTTTTGGTCCATACGTGCATGGCACATGCATGTGCTGCATGTTTTCAAATTTGTATGGTGCAAAACCCGGGCTAAGGTTGTTGTAAACGTGTGGCTTTCGGTTAATAAAAAGGGGAGAATGCGCTGGTGTTTGTTGAGCGCCGCCACAACTCATCCGACTCATTTTCTTTCAGTTCTCCACTCGAGTTCTTGGATCTACACCACACCTATTGACTTCCAACACGATTTGCATCACAAATCCGTGAGTGTTCTGTGAGGGAAACACCCAACAATTGGCATCAGAGCCGATTACGTTGCCTGGAACCGTGACGCGGCCATTGAGTGGGCGCTGATGTCGCGGAGGAGATCTTCATCGCCAGCCCGACGTTCATGGAGGGACGTCACACCGCCGGGAGGCACCAGCAGGGCAGGAGGAGGATCAGTGGTATTGGTGATTCATCGCATCACGAAGGAATTCAGCAGTGGTGGTACATATCCGATGCTCACGAATACAAACTATCATGATTGGTCGGCACTTATGCGGGTGATGTTGCAAGCGAGAGGCTTGTGGACTGCGGTGAGCCTTGGCACCGATGATTACATTGAAGATCGGATGGCTTTGAAGGCCCTCACCAAGGCTGTGCCACCAGAAATGATAGGGATCATTGCCGGGAAGGAGTCGGCCAAGATTGCATGGGATGCGATCAAGTTGCGCAACGTGGGAGCCGAACGTGTGCGCAAGGCCAGGGCAAGCACATTGGGTCGGGAGTTTGATGCACTCAGATTCCACAATGGTGAAACTGTTGATGAGTTTGGTGTGCGTATGAGCCGGACCACGTCTCAACTTGCGGCACTTGGGAGTGAACGTTCGGAGGAGGAGATTGTCCAGAAGTTCCTTCAGGCGGTACCACAAAAGTTTGGGCAGATTACGGCCTCCATCGAGACATTGCTTGACTTAAGTGATATGTGTGTTGATGAGTTGATTGGTAGACTCAAGGCTGCAGAAGGAAGGCTTGGTGCAATCTCTTGGGAGGGCAATACACAAGAGAAGTTGCATCTGAGTGAAGAAGAGTTGCTGTCAAGGTTGTCAACATGTCTCAAGATTTCCGGGGGAGCTGGACAGGAACGGCACAAAGACTCATTTGCACCAAGGAGAGATCATGGCCGAGGACGTGGCCATGGTCGAGGTAACCGTGGTGGTGGAAACTCAGACCGTGGAGTGGACAAAGATAAGTGCCGCTACTTTGGTAAGAAAGGTCATTGGGCTAGAGAATGCAGGAAGAAAAAGAAGGATGAAGAGGTGAACACAGCTCAAGTTAATCATGAGTTTGAATCCAGCCTCTTGGTGGCGTGTGCCAACACAAAGGCTGAGAAAGACACGTCCCTGGAGGAGGTATGCCTCAACAATGATATGTTACACGTGCAAGTAGGAGACTTGGAGGGAGGAGGCAGTACTCGGTGGATCCTAGACTCTGGTGCAAAAAATCACATGACCGGGAAACGGGATGTGATCACAAAACTTGATAACACGGTGCATGGTACTGTGCGTTTGGGAGATGACTCAGTGACAGAGATTGATGGCCAAGGAACTGTGGTGTTCCAAAGAAAGAGAGGTGGTCGAAAGGAGTTGGCTGGGGTCTATCTTATTCCTCAGCTCAAGGCAAATATCATCTGTCTTGGACAGCTTGAGGAGGAGGGACACCGGATCTTGATGGTGGATGGTTATGTCAAGATTTGGTATAAAGATGGAACCCCTGTGGCAATGGTGAAACAGGGTGTGAACCGGTTGTACACCATTGATATTAAGGTAGTGCAACCAAGTGTCTCATGGCACAAGGGAGCAATGCAACATGGATGTGGCATGCAAGGATGGGGCACCTAAACTTTCGGAGTCTCAGAAGACTTGCCGAAGAGCAACTTGTATATGGATTGCCAACTATCACTCAAACTGAGGAGA
The DNA here is from genome assembly GCA_030760725.1 of Neostapfia colusana. NCBI lineage: Eukaryota > Viridiplantae > Streptophyta > Magnoliopsida > Poales > Poaceae > Neostapfia > Neostapfia colusana. Next base: position 59,103,209 of record JASWHV010000005.1, on the reverse strand, counting down.
AGTGTGATAGCTGTTTGGCTGGGAAACAAAGACGTCAACCGTTCCCGTGCATGGCAAAGTACCGAGCTGAGAAGAAACTTGAACTTGTGCATGGAGACCTCTGTGGACCAGTGAAGCCGGCAACTCCAAGAGGCAGCAGGTTTTTCTTTCTTCTTGTGGATGATCTCAGTAGATACATGTGGGTGTTTTTGATCAGCACAAATGATCTAGCAATGAGTACTTTCATGGCATTTCAAACAAGTGTTGAAGCTGAGCCAGGGAGAAAGATTGGAACTTTTCGCACAGATCGTGGTGGAGAGTTCACAGCTCGGGCTTTTGTTGAGTATTGCACCAAGGAGGGTGTTCACGTAACTTGACAGCTCCATATTCTCCTGAGCAAAATGGTGTAGTTGAGAGAAGGAACCAAACTGTCATGGGAATGGAAAGAAGCATGTTGAAAGCAATGAGTATGCCCGGTTGGTTCTGGGGGGAGGCAGTGACCACAGCTGTGTATGTATTGAACCGATCTCCTACTCGGAGTGTTGAGAGAAAGACTCCATATGAGGTATGGCATGACAAGAAACCTAGCGTACATCATTTGTGCACTTTCGGTTGTGTGGCACATGTGAAACAGAGAAGCAAGCGCCTTAGCAAACTTGAAGATCGAAGTATTCCAATGGTCTTCATTGGATATGAGCAAGGAAGTAAGGCGTGGAGGTTTTACAATCCAAACACGGAGAGTGTTCATGTGTCACGTGATGCTGTGTTTGAAGAAAACCGCCCATGGAAGTGGGATGCAGCTGAGTCAAGTGAAATGGTGAATGGTGAAGACATCTTTCAGGTAGAATACATCTTTCGTGATGAGAACCCTGGTGGAGTGAGTTCTTCCTCTTGTGACACAGGTCAGGGTGACAAAACCCCAGCTGAGGGAGTGTCTTATATGACACAACTGAGGCTACAAGCATCCAAGGATGTGGAGTTTGTGTCACCTCCTTCAATGTCACCAGAAATGGATAGTGAGCTAAAAGAAGCACCACTTCGTTATCGTTCCATGATAAATATACTTGAGATGGTGCCAAGCTGTGAACCAGAAGAAGGAGGAGTAGATGAACTTCTTGTTGTCATAGGTGAAGAGCCATGCACAGCAGAAGAGGCCTTGAGGACCAAGGAGTGGCGCATTGCCATGATTGAGGAGCTCACATCCATTGAAGAGAACAAAACATGGTCATTGGTACAACTTCCAGAGGGTTATCGTGCCATTGGCTTGAAATGGGTTTTCAAGTTGAAGAAAGATGAACATGGGAATGTCATACGCCACAAAGCAAGGCTGGTTGCAAATGGGTATGTGCAGAAGCAAGGAGTTGATTTTGAAGAAGTTTTTGCACCAGTTGCCAGGATGGAGTCTGTGAGGATTGTGTTAGCTGTTGCAGCTCATTTTGGGTGGCATGTTCATCACATGGATCTAAAGTCAGCTTTCTTGAATGGGAGTCTAGAAGAGGAGATATATGTCACTCAACCTCTGGGTTTCATAGCTGAAGGCAAGGAGAAGTGGGTTTTAAGACTTCACAAGGCATTGTATGGCTTGAGACAAGCTCCTCGAGCATGGAACTGCAAACTTGATGAAAGTCTCAAGCAGCTTGGTTTCACACGGTGCAAATCAGAACATGGCTTGTATACTAAGCTTGGAGGTGAGGCAAGACTCATTGTGGGTGTGTATGTTGATGACTTGCTTGTTGTGGGGGTGAACATGGAACAAATCAGTCGGTTCAAGGAGAAAATGAAGGAGAAGTTTTGCATGAGTGATCTAGGAAGCTTGTCTTACTATCTTGGTATTGAAGTAAAGCAAGGAAGACATGGTATTGAATTGTGTCAAGGGGATTATTCTGCAAAGTTGCTGGAAAGAAGTGGGATGATAAGTTGCAATGGGTGTGCCACTCCCATGGAATCCCGGTTGAAGCTTACCAAGAGAAGTACAGTACCACTCACTGATCCAACCACATATCGTAGTATAATTGGTGGACTCAGGTATCTTTTACATACTTGGCCTGATCTAGTTTTGGTGTTGGGTACTTAAGCAGGTTCATGTCGGAACCTCAAGAAGAACACATGGTGGCTTTGAAACATTTACTTCGGTATGTGGCAGCTACAATGAGGTATGGCTTGTCTTACAACCGAGGTGAAGGAAGTCTTGAGTTAAGAGGCTATAGTGATAGTGATTTTGGGGGAGATGTGGATGACAGAAGAAGCACAACAGGAGTCATCTTCTTCCTGAGTGAAAATCCTATCAGCTGGTTAACTCATAAGCAAAAGGCTGTGGCAAAGTCCACATGTGAAGCTGAGTATGTGGCTAGAGCAGCTGCAGCAAGCCAGGCTGTTTGGCTCAGGCATGTGCTAGAAGAAGTGACAAGAATTCAAGTACCTCCACCAGTGATTAAGATGAATAACACAGCAGCAATTGCTTTGGCAAAGAATCCAGTCTTGCATGATAGAAGTAAACACATTGACATCAAGTTTCACTTTGTCAGTGAATGTGTTGATAGAGGAGAAGTCATCTTGGAGCATGTTGGGACAAAAGATGAACTTGCTGATATCCTCACAAAGCCACTGGGACGTACACATTTTCAGGAACTTCGTGAGAAGATTGGAGTTCAGGAGATCAAACCTCATAAGTAGGGGGAGATTGTTGAGTACTTCTGGAGGTTTATCAAAGTTTAGTTTCCTTATGTTTCAAGAAAATAAAGCACACATGACAAGAACCAGGGGTGTGTCCTGAGTCACATGTGTTGCACCAAGTCCTAGTGTGTGTGAAGGTGTTTTGGTTTGATTTTCAAACACAACCCGGGGGGTTTTGGGCCATACGTGCATGGCACATGCGTGTGCTGCATGTTTTCAAATTTGTATGGTGCAAAACCCGGGCTAAGGTTGTTGTAAACGTGTGGCTTTCAGTTAATAAAAAGGGGAGAACGCGCTGGTGTTAGTTGAGCGCCGCCACAACTCATCCGACTCATTTTCTTTCGGTTCTCCACTCGAGTTCTTGGATCTACACCACACCTCTTGACTTCCAACATGATTTGCATCACAAATCCGTGAGTGTTGTGTGAGGGAAACACCCAACAGGGCTTAACCCGCTCCTGAAGGACAAGCTGGCGATGTTCAATCGTGGCAGCCTCAATGATATTATTGATGCTGCGATTGTTCAGGAGGACTCCGGCAAGGAGTTAGCGGCGGCGGAGAGGAAGCAAAGCGCGCCACAAAGCAGCGGAGAAGGAGGTGGTCCTTCTCAAAAATACCGTATGGTGAATCGCCCACCATCGGGTCCATGCTGGCAGCCACCTTAGAGGCCGATGCCATTCCGCAGTCGGCCATATTCTCCACCAGCATTCAGGCCTGCACTGCCAGTACCACCTCCGCAGCAACAACAGCAGCAGCGGGCGATGCCGCGTGCGTATGCACCTCATCAGCGCATGCCGTGCTTTCGTCCCTGAAGCACCAGCCAGGCAGCAGCCACATACTACAAGTGTGGTCGCCTAGGACACTTCACCAACAATTGTCCTGAGAGGCAAGGCGGCGGAGTTGCACCGCAGTTTCCGGGGAGGAATCAGCCCCGGAACCTTACTAATGCGCGGCGGGAAAACCCTAGGCCCGGCACCGTCCACCAACTTGCCATAGAGGTCGTGCCGGAGGGTGAACCAATCCTTGCGGGTATGTTTCAACTCCACCATCATCCCGCTATAGTGTTATTCGATTCAGGCGCCACACATAGCTTCATTAGCCAAGCTTTTATTACTAAATACAGCTTGCAAATACTACCCACCGATAGTCCATACTTGATTTGTTCATCGGGTGGGAAAATTTCAGCAAGCATGATGGTTCCAAAAGCGTCATTATGCTTAGAGGGTAGAGTATACCCTACGTCTATCATAGTCTTAGAGGGACAAAAGGTCGATGTCATCTTAGGGATGTCGTGATTAACCCCCCACGGCGCTGTTTTAGACACCATCCTCCGAGTTGTGCACTTGAACTCAGAAGTGCACGAATCTCATTCCTTATTTCCGTATAGTCCAGAAATAAAACTTCCAAGTGTGTATAAATCCACAACCATCAAATTGGAAGACATTCCAGTAGTCCGTGAGTTCCCTGACGTGTTCCCGGAGGATTTACCGGGGATGCCGCCCGACAGAGAGGTGGAGTTCAAGATTGAACTTGCACCGGGAACCATGCCAATATCCCGAAGGCCGTACAAGATGACACCCAAGGAATTGGCTGAACTGAAGACGCAATTAACGGACCTACTGGAAAAGGGTTTTATTAGACCGAGCTCCTCGCCATGGGGCTGTTCGGTATTATTCGTGAAGAAGAAAGACGAGACGTTGCGGCTGTGCGTGGACTATCATCCACTAAATGCCGTAACCATCAAGAACAAGTGCCCGTTGCCACGGATCGACATGTTGTTTGATCAGTTGGTCGAAGCAAAGATCTTTTCCAGTATGGATTTAAGATCTCGGTACCATCAGATTAAGATACGGGCTGAGGATATTCCGAAGACGGCTTTCTTGACGAGGTACGGACTTTATGAGTACCTGGTCATGTCCTTCGGCCTCACCAACGCTCCAGCTCATTTCGTGTACTTGATGAACTCGGTATTCATGCCGGAGCTGGACAAGTTTGTCGTGGTATTCATCGACGACATATTGGTATATTCTAAGTCGGAGGAAGAACACACGAAGCATCTGCATATAGTCTTGCAACGGCTGCGGGATCACAAGCTATACACAAAATTCAGCAAGTGCGAATTCTGGATATCGCAAGTGCCTTTTCTCGGGCATATCATCTCAGCGGAGGGCATCACTGTAGACCCGATTAAGATCACACAAGTGCTGAATTGGAAGTCCTCGAGAACTGTTCACGAGGTACGGAGTTTCCTCGGACTCGCGGGATATTATCAGAGGTTCATTCCGAACTTCTCGAAGATTGCCAAGCCTATGACAGAGCTGCTGAAGAAGGCTACCAAATATGTTTGGAGTCCAGCATGTGAAGCATCATTCAAGGCATTACTGAGGCACCTAACATCAGCACCGGTTTTGGCGCAGCCAGACACAACAAAACCGTTCGATGTGTAATGCGATGCATCGGGTATTGGACTCGGATGTGTGCTGATGCAAGACCGAAGGGTCATCGCGTATGGATCACGGCAGCTCAGAAATCATGGACAAAATTATCCAACTCATGACTTGGAGCTCGCTGCCGTGATACTCGCACTTAAAATGTGGAGGCACTATCTACTCGGTAACCTCGTGCATCTATATACCGACCATAAAAGCCTCAAGTACATAGTCACTCAGAAAGAGCTGAACATGAGGCAGCGAAGATGGTTAGAATTGATAAAGGATTACGAAATAGAGATCCATTATCACCCCGGCAAGGCAAACGTAGTGGCGGATGTGCTGAGTCGCAAGTCACACGTCAACAATCTGACCATCACAACATTGGAAGAGAGCGAGCCACCATTACATGTGATTCCGCATGGAGCTCTCTACAACTTAGCTTTAATTCCCACCATCCGTGAAGAGATAGCGGCAGCTCAGAAACATGACAAGTGCATGTCGCATTTGCGGAGACGTGTAGACAGTGGGGAGCTGAAATGTTTCCGGAAGGACAGAGACGGCGTTCTATGGTTCAAGGACCGGATCGTCGTACCCCGTAACCCGGAGTTATGGAAGAAAATCTTTGATGACGCTCACTTGTCAAAGTTTTCTATTCACCCCGGCAGCAACAAAATGTATCAAGAACTCAGAAGCAAGTTTTGGTGGACACGAATGAAACGGGAGATTGCAAAGTACATGTCCGAGTGTGATACATGTCGAAGGGTGAAGGCAAACAACATGAAGAAACCGGGACTGCTACAACCACTGGGCGTTCCTGCCTGGAAGTGGGAGGATGTGAGCATGAACTTCATCGTCGGTTTACCCACCACTTTTCAGAAACATGATTCTGTGTGGGTGATCATCGACCGGCTCACCAAAGTTGCCCATTTTATCCCGGTCAACACCAACTACAACGCCAAGGAGTATGCTGAATTGTACATCTCATGGATCCTATGCTTGTACGGCGTACCCCGCACCATCATATCGGATCGGGGCACCTTATTTGTGTCCCGTTTTTGGGAGCAGCTACATGCTGCGTTGGGGACGAAGCTGATCCGTAGTTCAGCGTACCACCCGCAGACGGATGGGCAAACCGAGCGGGTGAATCAGATTCTAGAGGACATGCTACGAGCTTGTGCTATCAACCACAACAAGAATTGGGATGATCACTTGCCGTTGGCCAAGTTCTCGTACAACAATGGGTACCAAGCCAGCATCAAAGTGGCGCCTTACGAGGTGCTATACGGGAGAAAATGCCGCACTCCACTGAATTGGTGTGAGTCGGGCGAAAGGGTTACTTTGGGATTGATCTTGTCAACAACGCGGAGGAAAAGGTTTGGCTGATTCAAGCGAACCTAAAAGCCGCCCAATCCCGACAAAAACAGTATGCGGACCGGAGAAGACGCCCATTACAATTCGAAGTCGGGGATCACGTATATCTACGTGTGTCTCCAATGAAGGGCGTGAACATATTTGGAGTGAGAGGAAAGTTAGCACCCCAATTCATCGGTCCATTTCAGATTACAGAAAGATGTGGATCGGTAGCATACCAGCTGAATTTACCAGAAGCACTTTCTGGTGTGCACGACGTCTTTCACATTTCCCAGCTGAGGAAGTGTCTTAAGCTATCAACTACCATTCAGCTGGAGAATATAGAAGAACTGAAACCGGATCTCACGTATCGAGAGGAACCGGTTCAGATTATTGATGAAAAGGCCCGAACCACATGCAACCGCACGTTGTGGTTCTAGAAAGTTCTGTAGAGTAATCACTCTGCGGACGAAGCGACATGGGAGAGCGAAGGTTTTCTTCACGCTAACTACCCCAATTTTTTCACGTCGCATATACGGTAATTTTCCACCGTCCTCTCTCTCATTTTCACCTCATAATCTCGGGACGAGATTCTTTTAAGGGGGGGAAGAATGTAAGGGCCTAAGTTTTTGGCACATATTCAAAGTGTTCATCACCACACACACACCTCATTTGAAGAAACTTTATGAATACACTTGAAGAGCAAGTAAACACCATCAACATGCTCGTTAGTGAATAAACTCACAAAATGCAAAAGTGGCATTTCCCACATGCATCATATAGGGGCTGGGCATATGAAAAACTCCTACACCTTGCTAGGAATGTCCATGCCAAATTTCACCCAAATCCTAAACCTTTTAAGGTCTTTTTGGGTATAACTAGAAAGAGGGTAGTTTGAACTCAAATTCAAATTCAAACTACTTTGATCCCATGAATTCAAAAGTGGGAGGCTTATTCTTACTCAGCACATTTTTGTGACTCACACACCAATTTTCACTCCATTTGGAGTTGATCTTGACATGAGCTAAGTTTAGCAAATTCAAACTCAATTTGAATTTCAAACTTCATATGTGCTGAAAATTAATGCAAACACTTCACAATTTGAATTCTATCAACTTCAAATGGGCTTGTGGTTGATAATTCAAAAAGGAGAGGTTATTTGGGTCTATACTGTTTAGAACAGTGGGGAAAATTTAATTTCAGAGGTTAAACCTTGGGTGGGACTCACATGTCAGCCTCAGCAGCAAATCCAACCGACTGAAGCCCGAGCTCAGTTTCTTGCGCCTGGTCCAGCAGCCGCCACGGCGAGGAAACGGCGAGACCAGCAGCTGCTTGCCGCCCCTGGCTGCTGAACCGCCTCACCCCTCCCCCTTATCCCCCGCAGCTGAGCCAAACCGAGCACTACCGATCGTTTCTTCGCTCTCGCGCAAGAAAGCATCGCTCGGCGCCGCTCCCTCAGAAGTGATCTGAGAATCAGTGATCACAGCCTCTCCACTCCCTCCAAGCTGCAAAACGGTACCAGAGATTCTCCTTTTCCTTCCCCGTCGCAGGAAATTAGCTGAACTCGGATGATCTCGCCCATACCAAAAGTTCTGTCCGGAGACTTAAGTTCGCCGCACCTCGGGCTCCCGTGGACAGCCCAAACGGGAGGTTGGCACGCCCAAGCTAAGGTGCCCTTGGACGTGTTAGAGTCTGGAGCTGCTCACCCCCGAACCACAGCCCGAGTGTTTGATCACCGGCGACGAATTTCAGTTTTCCCTTTCACCAGGTGCAGGCCGACCTTCAAGTACAGATCCGCCAAATTCTCACTCCATAGTTGTTTAGAGAGTCTCAAACTGTTTCTACACGAGCTAGGCTTCATAGTGATCAACTTTCCTTCGCAGCCCTGGCAAGAAAACCTTGGTAGACCGACCAGTTCTAGCTTTTCTACCGGCGCTAATGGCGGAAGCCGTCGGGCGTACGGTGAGAGCCCACCTAGGGCCTATTCCGAGGTGCCTTGAGCCCATGCTGAGCTTCCCTAGGGTCCACTGATGCTCAACGACCGATAGCTCGATCATTTGGGGTGCTAGGAAGTCCGGACGATGCGGCCGAAGTCCTTCCGAAGTCGCCGCTCGTCGCCGGCCATGTTCCGGCGAGTGTCACAACGAGCTGAGCCCAGCATCGTGTTCCCCGTGTAGAATTAGGAAGAAGCGGCCAAGATTATGAGGTTTGATACACGGCAGAGGCCACCGGCGAGCTCTCCGGCGAGGGTTCGCGGCGGCCGAGTGCGGGAGGCCAGAGGTAGAAGAAGCCCCCAGTCCCACGTGTCAGCGGCCGATATTTTAAAACGGGGATTTGCTGTGGCACCGGATCAGGTGCGGCTGCGCATGAAAGACTCCATGGCCCCGGTGTCGACCGCTGAGAAATTGACACGTAGCCCCGGTCCCATACGCAGCAATTTAAACATTTCCCCAATTTTCAGATTTAGTTCAAACTTCAAACCAACATAACTTTTGCTAGAAAACTCCAAATCGAGTCAACCAAATTTTGTTGGATTCAGATCTCTGAGTACTTTCCAGCAAATCAAGTTTCACTCTATGAAAATTTTTATTTCTTCAGAATTAATTCTTCAAAGTTTGAAATATTTAGAATTTTAACTGGAGAACCCTTTGGAGGAGCTCAAATGAGCTTTGATGCAAATGAAACTTGGCCAAATCACTGTTTTGGTTGTATTCAAACTACAGTAAAAATTTCAGAGTCATTGGGTCAGTCTAGTAAGACTTATAGACCTCACAATTTTAAACTTCACTTTAAATGCATTCAAATTGATACATGTATATGTTCTCTCATGTAGTCGCTAAGGTTGAGGAGGAACCCAAAGTCTTAGACTTCGTCACTCCGAAAGAACAGCTAGCCTAAGACCAAGAGCAGCAAGGCAAGCTCCGGTTTGCATTAACCATTTTACAAATTTTTACTGTTTTGATAACATACTTTGAGCACCCACTTACTTCTTGCATTAGAGTCTTGTTTGAAACCCGAATGCATAGCCAAGAAAACCATGGGTTGGGATTAGGATTGAAAACCCCGTTTAGCTACTGCAATGCTAAGATAGTGTAGGATTCGGTACAAGTCGAGTAGTTGGAACTACTCGCGATGATAGGCTAGAGGCACTAGTCTCGGGTAAAGATAGCAAATGAAACACATGGCAAGAAAAATGAGACTGAGCGGAGAGTAAGGGAAGCAGGACTTTGGGGCCTGGGTTCTATAGCTCCGCTTGTGTCGATTGAGGAACGAGCCGTGTGCGGGCCTGTTGAACAAGCTAGAACAGTACCAAAGACCTACCGGCTATATGGGAACCGGGAAACCGATGTAACTCGGGTAGCTGGGTGTTGAGGCTTAGCTGGTCGTTTAGAGGGTAGGTTGGGAGCTCGAGGTGTAAATCGGCCGACGGCACTGTGGATGCGCGCGCAGAGACCTCTTGCTCGGGACGATTGGACCGGTTCAACATTTGGCTGACGGGTGAAAGGTGGTTGCGTACAACGTCCGTGATGATTGCTGTAGGAATCATCGAGTATGGGCATATGTGACGGGTTATTCGGGTAACCCAGCAGGTCTAAATCGATTATAATCGCCGTCCCTCGCGGTCAGTGAGTATCACTTGTTCACTGTACCGTGACATAGAAAGAACATGCTATATACATGTTAAAAGTTTGCTGAATTGAAGGATATACTTTGCTTGTTAATGTATTGTTGTAGTTTAGAGATAATTAACTTTCTTTTCAACTTTGGGCAAAGTACATGAGAGAAATGTGTTTCTTGTTTTATTGCAGCTCTCTCATGTGCTTTAGCGTAAGGTTCTCCACAACCTGCTGCTAAAACTTGAAAGTAAGGTTCAAATAATTAGGCGAGTCCTTTGCAACTTATTTTATCTCATGTACCTTACAACCATCCATGTAGAAGTTTCATGTATAGGAGAGGCGGGTTAGTCTTGATGAGCCATCGTGCTCACTGCTTGTGTTTGAAGCTTTTGTAGGGGTTTATGAGGAAGGGACTCCCGAGGAGTAAACGTAACCCCAGGAGGGGAACCCCGTCGAATGGGAGTCGTGCACGCCGCCGTGTTAGTGTGTGTGCGTGCTAGCGAGGACACGTTCACGGGCTGAACGTGAACTCGATGCATAGTATACACCCGTGAGTGTAGACTGGACTTATTTTGTTGTAAAAATGTTCATAAACTGGTTTATGTAATCAAACTTTGCTTCCGCTTTGTATCTTTGCTGTGCGTTATCAGGTGCTATGCAACGCAGCACCCCTCAGCGTGATCCTGGCTCGACGAGGCCGTTGGGGCCGCGTCACTACAATCGGACCATCTGTGTGTGGCTTTCAACTTTAGTAGTTCTAGGACTGCACGCAATGTAGTCAACTCTTTATCACAACCCTTTGATTCATCATATAAGAGATCTGTCGCCGCATTCTGTAATGTCTCCATTTTACTTAAACCTTTACTTGCTCCCATAGAAATCAATAGATGTGGATCGATGTGACGCAACATCTCCTCACAATCAAACTCATCATCATCATCATCCTGATTGTCACTACGATAATCGATATGAGCATTATCGTCATCGGAACCCCTCTCATCATCTTTATCCACCTCATGTTTATCTAACTCACCATGCTCTGTCCATATTGTGTAGTTTTCTTTAAAACCCCTTTTCACCAAATGAGATTTGATTACTATAGTATCTATCCAAGCAATCTTATTTTCACAGTCGATACATGGACATAATATGTCATCCATCTTTTGCATCTTCGCATGTCTCTTGGACGCTTCAATAAAGTTTGCAACATTTTGAATTTACATAGGATCAGGTCTTGGCATGTTATACATCTACACTCGGCGGTCCATCTTCTATGTCAAACTGTAAAAATAAAAATATGATAGTAACCATTTCTTAAATGCAAGTGAAGGCTGAAAGTTGAACAGAAGGTTCATAAAGCTAGCGTACAGTGATGGCACTTGGAGGCGACGATGACGATGTACGCACGCTTGGAGGCGAGGGCGAGGACGGCGACGTGGGCTCGACAGTGAGGGAGAGGACGGCGGCAGCAGCGAAAGCCAGGATGGAGGCGTCGGCGATAGCCAGGATGGCGGCGGCGGTGAGGGGCAAATGTATTTTTTGGCAGCCTGACGGCGTCGATGTGAAATCTCCTGAGTTAGATTTTTGCGGTGCCCGAGCAGTGCTTTATATAGTCGTCCATTATCACAGGCGGGTTTTAAGGTGGTCCATTAAAAACCGCCTGTGATAATGGCCTCTTCATAGGTCTGCTCTTCAGTTTCTTCTTCCTATGCTTTATTTTTATTTAGATTGCAATGTAAATACTCAAACATGTATATATTCTCCAAATTAAGTCCAAACTTGATGATTCTTTTTTCTACATTCTTCAAATATTAATATATACAAGATGAAACAAAAAGTTTAAAACTTATATAGGTAACATTGTTATGTTTTGGTAAATATAGAATTAATTTATATGCACATACTATTCAGATTTTCATATATACTAAAAAATGGATCTTCCACTAAAAGTTGGTTCGTATGAACATAATGTCTTATTTATACATGTATTTATTTTTTTAATTTTTTAAAGCAATCCAACATGTCAAAATTCAAATTATCCATCATTCTAACGAAATGCTCATATACGTATGAGGCATTCTTTAAATTTTGAACACATTGGTTCAAACAATTTTGTAAAAATCTGAAAAAAATCATAGAGGTTGGTATGATACCTAAAAAGTGCCATAGAAAAATTCACTCATAAAATAATTTTATTATGCAAGATACAAAATTGACAAATAACCTAATTATTTGTTTTTTATTTTCTGACCAATTTCAAAGATTTTTTGTCACACCTGGTTTCTCCGAAGAACGACCGAGTGAATATCACATGTATGCCAGGATCATTTTCTCATACATGTGAGGACAAATAGAGAAGCATCATTATATTACAAGCCAAGTGTTCGGATATAAATAAGTCTTACATAACATAACGTCTCGATGGACGATAATATGTTCATAACATGTAAACAAAACAACAGCGGAAGATAAGTCTTATGGGCTCCGTCACAGGCGTTGCCCGAGGGACTCCGTGAACCTAGAATCCTTCTTCGGGTCCGAAGTCTTGGTCGTTGTACACCACGTCATTCCCTTGGCCTGAGCAGCAATTTAAACCAACAGAAAAGCAAGCTTGAGGACCGTTGGTACTCAGCAACTGTGGGAAAGTTATGTCATGCAGGGCTAGAACAAGGAGAGGTTGAACTCATGGGTAAAGCACTACGCAATTAATACCTATCACCTTAGCTTATTAAGCACCTACATTACTACATAGGTGGAATGGTCCCAATCCCCTAACCCATCACCAATATCAAGTATTCATAACTCCATTACCAATGTTAAGCTCCCCGCTTAACATCCTCAACTTCCGACTTCATCATCCTCTAATCATGAATAAGTCCAAGCCGCTCTTGACCGTGAGAACGGCTGTCATGACAGTTTTGACTCTGCAGAGTTTGCACCACTGTACCCACATGTAGTGATTTCATTCCCTGTTGTCGGGTGGACTAGAAGAACCTCCATTATGCCAGTGGCCGCGGACCACGTTCACACTTCCGAGGTGTGTAGCCAGGAGATCACTACGAGGCCTTTACAAAAGGATTCCCGACGAGTGTGAGCCCACTGAGGTTTCACCCCTAACAGTATCCAAGAGGCTCCGACCCCGCTGCAGTGGCCCCCTCTTGAGCCTTGCGGTTCATATGGTAGTCCAGCTGACACCTATTCCCCGCACCATCTAAACACCCATACTACGCCGGGGATGCACCCAATTAATTGGCCAAGCTGCCCCATCTCAGCATGTGGTTGGCACGGTAAAGCCAGGTTACATGCTCCATGAACCGGTCCTTAGGATCCAGGCAAGCACTAAACACAAACCCGTGTCTCGTGCACACATCATCAACCAAAGCATCCGACTTGCCTAGATCCCTTCCTCTACATAATTCATAACAATCCATTCACAGGTAAGGTAATCAAGGTGATGATCTCATATCCCATGTATCCCATTCTAAGCATGGCTAAGCATGAGTAGCATACATGAAAGATATAATAAAGCAACTCCCAACCCAAGGCTACAAGGAAACAAGATAATGCAATTCTAGGGAAACTTCCTAGCTTGGGTATCATATTCCAAATTGACAATGCAATTAAATTCTAACTACACATCCTAGTATAGGATCAAAGTGGTCAAGGACACTTGCCTTCTTCCTTCTGCTCCGAGAATGGAAAGTGTTGGTCTTGGAAGGTGAGAACATGCTCTGGGGCTGGTTCTACTCATGCCAATACACACATAGCAAAAGAAAACAACACTCCATAAGCAATAGTACCCACATACATACACATTGAAGTCATACACATATTTAAGTTTGGTGTTTACCCTAGCTATGTTGATTCTATGCACACATGCACTTCTAAACATATATTTTACTTCTACTCTTTGATATTCAGATTCCTAAGTGCACCATATATATGAATTTCCAATTTGAACAAAGTTTCTATATTAGATAATACCCTTCTTAGCCACAAAAGGTGCATGAAAGATAATTTCCTACTCTAAATGGATTTTCAGATCTTCTACACTATTCTTAACTTGAAGTTCTAAATGTGGGGACCTCACTTGACATTTTCTAATTATGTATACCTATTTCCCTACATTTTTCAGATTTATTTTCCCTACCCAAAAGTGAACTCCTATACTAAAATAGCAAAATATATCACCTAAACAGAATATGTTCTGATCTAAAATGTCCAATAAAATATCTTTTGACTTCCTCTCTGATGGGGATCAATTTAAATTTATTTTTACCCATTTTCAGAATTATTTTCTAGCCTAAAAATGAATTTCCAGCAATAAATCAGCAACCTAAATTCATACAAAAATTTCTACTGTTCCAATTACATAAACAGAACCTTTATAAATTTTCCCTACCCCTTTTTGGTTACTTAGATTCATTTTTCCACATATTTAAATTTGTTTTATGCCTAAAGGGTATATTTCAGAGATAAATCACAAAATAGCAACCTCATTTAATTTAAAAATTTATTTCCCCTCTAAATCCAGACTTCAGATTGTTCTACAAATTTTCAACAGGGTTAGAATAATTCAACTTAACCTATACCTATGTTTGAATTTAAATCCTATTCACATATCCAACTTCCTAAAATTAATAACCCTCAGGGGCTGATGTGCAAATCCACACTGCAGTGGGGCCCCATTTCTCATTTTCTAAATTTTCAGGAGTCTAAGTGTGCAAAACAGTGAGGTTTTCCTAATTTTTGTTAAGTCCAGGGACTAAACTGATTTTGAAATGCATTTACATGAATTTCCGAGGGTCCAGGGGCTAGATCAGAAGTTTCTGGGGCTAGATCCTTTTTCCTCAGAACCCCGGGGGATAGCGCGTAAGATTCCTGGCCTTTATAACACGGGGCTGATGTGGGCCGTTGGATTTTAAATGGAAGGATGAGATTAGATCGCGAAGGGGTATGCGGGGGTTCTGTTTTCATCCGCCCGATTTAAAATGGACGGCCACAGAAGGCCACGTCGCCCTGGCCATGTGCGGCGGCGCACGGCGGCGGAATGCGGTGATCTCGCCGGAGAGCTTCGGGTTTTCGTCTACACTCGCTAAAACTTGGATTTCTTGGCATAGAATGGAAGAGGGGAGGTAGGGGACCTCACCTCGGTGGTTTTCCTGCACTCGGAGTCCCTGGAAGTCGGTCGACGGCGTCAAAGTCTGGCAAAGGCCCTCGGTGCTCGTCGGAGCGGCTGTTGGAGCGCAAGACACGTCGTTTCTTTCACCTGCAAGACTCCTCGGCGGCTGTGGGGCATGCCACGCGTGTTAGATCGGAAAGACCGGACGAGGATCGAAAGAAAATGGCCGAGGATGCCTCGGTTCTCACTGGAGCGGAAAATGTAGCGGGTGAGGGGAAACCGACGGGGTTTTCTTGCGTTTAAAGGCACGATGAGGGGCGGCGGGGTCGGTTTAGATGGTGCAGCAACGCTTGGGCCAGAGATCGTGGCTCGTGCGTGTGAAAATCGGACGAGCGGCGCGATCGGGCGCGGGTGCTCGGAAGCGGGAAAAAAGGGGTGACGGTTGGAGGAGGAAGACGGCGCCGACAGGTGGGTCCCGCGCGACATAGAGAGGGGGAGGGGGAAAGAAACTTCGGGCTGCTGGGCCGGCTGAGGTGGGATTCGGCCCATTGGCCGTTTTCCTTTTTCTTTTTCCTTTTTCTTTTCTGTTTTTAATTCAAATTTGAATTCCAGTTTGAGTTTGAATTTTTCTCCACATGCATTACGTCCAAAAATTTTGAATTCACATTTTGACACATTTTGGGGTGTTACAACTCTACCCCCCTTAAAAGAAATCTCGTCCTCGAGATTGGTGACTCTAGGGAAACAGATCCGGAAACTGTGCCTTGAGCTCGTCTTCTCGCTCCCATGTGGCTTCCGCTTCCGAGTGGTGCTTCCACTGCACTTTGCACATACAGATTCTTTTACTCCTGGTGATGCGTTCCATCGTCTCTAGGATCTTGACCGGCTGCTCGGCATATGACAGGTCTTCTCGTACGTCCACCTCATTCATGGGTAACCTCTCTTCGGGTGTTCTTAAGAATTTCTTGAGTTGTGACACATGGAATACATCGTGCACATCTGATAGGCGAGCCGGTAATTCTAACTGATATGCCACTTCGCCTTTCCTCTCCAAAATCTGGAAGGGTCCAATGTATCAAGGTGATAACTTCCCTTTCACCTTGAACCGGCAAAGCCCTCGGATAGGAGACACCTTGAGATAGGCATAGTCCCCCACGTTGAAAATGAGCTCTCTTCTCCGTACATCGGCATAGCTCTTTTGTCGGGTCTGGGCTATCCTCAAGTTGTTGCGGATTTCCCTCACTTTCGCCTCGGCCTCTTGTAGTACCTCGGGCCCAAACACTTTGCTTTCCCCAGTTTGGTTCCAAAACAATGGAGTTATGCACTTCCTCCCATACAACGCCTCAAAGGGTGACATCTTCATACTAGCCTGATAACTGTTGTTGTAGGAGAACTCCGCATACGGTAAGTTCTTACCCCAACTCCTATTGTTCTTGAGTGCACAAGCTCTCAGCATATCCTCAAGGATCTGATTGGTTCTTTCAGTCTGCCCGTCGGTCTGTGGATGGTACGCAGAACTGAAATTCAAATGAGTCCCCATGGTTTCATGTAACTTTTGCCAGAACCTTGAGGTGAACTGTGTCCCTCGATCTGACACTATCTTCTTCGGCACTGCATGAAAAACACGATTCTTGACATGTACAGCTCTGCCAATTTGGATCCTATGTAGCTTTCTTTCACAGGAATGAAATGAGCTACCTTAGTTAGCCTGTCGATGATGAACCGTATCGAATCATATCCCGATTGGGTCCTAGGCAGTCCCACTATGAAGTCCATACCAATTTCTTCCCATTTCCATTCGGGCACTTTTAGCGGTTGCAACAGTCCCGTGGGTCGTTGGTGTTCTGCTTTCACCAACTGACATGTATCACATAGGGCAACACGTTCCGCAACATCTCGCTTCATGCCATACCACCAATATCTGCTCTTGAGGTCATGATACATCTTCGTACTCCTAGGATGAATGGAATAGTCGGAATCATGAGCTTCCCTCAAAATCAGTTCACGGATCTCCTTTATCTCAGGCACACAGATTCTTTTCCCATGCCACACTGTACCTTGTTCATCCTCTCTAAACCCAGGAGCTTTATTCTCCTTGATGAGTCTTCTGATCTCTTGTATTTTCTCGTCATCCTTCTGACGGTTGCGTATGTCTTGCTCCAATGTGGAGTCCACTTCCATGGCGATGGCCTCACCACTATTCACCAGACATAGATTGAGTTTTGCAATCTCCTCCTTCAATTCCGTAGGCGTGTCATTTAATCTCAACATGTTGACATGCACCTTCCGGCTTAAAGCATCCGCCACGACGTTCGCTTTCCCGGGATGATAGTTTATACCCACATCAAAGTCGTTTATTAGCTCTAACCATCTCCTTTGTCTGAGGTTGAGGTCTGGCTGTGTGAAAATGTACTTTAAGCTCTTATGATCTGTATATATCTTTGTCCTCTTTCCCATCAAGTAATGCCTCCAAAGCTTCAATGTGTGGACCATTGCGGCTAGCTCTAGGTCATGTGTAGAATAGTTCTTCTCGTGTTTTCGGAGCTGCCTGGACGCATAGGCAACGACATGCCCCTCTTGCATAAGAACACATCCCGACCCGTGTCCAGAAGCATCACAGTATACCGAAAAATTCTTCTGCATGTCTGGCATAACTAGCACTGGGGTTGTTGTCAATCTTTTCTTCAGCTCTTGGAAACTTGCCTCACACTCCGGTGTCCACGTGAATGTGATTCCCTTCTCTAACAATTTGGTGAGGGATCTTGAGATCTTGGAGAAGCCCTCAATGAATCGTCGATAGTACCCCGCCAATCCTAAGAAGCTCCTGATCTCCCCGACATTTTCAGGGGTCTTCCACTTCTGCACATCTACGATCTTGGCGGGATCCACGAGGATTCCTCCTTCCGAGACTATATGTCCTAAGAAGGGGACTCTCTTCAGCCAAAACTCACATTTTCTTAGCTTGGCATATAGTTGGTGTTCTCTCAACTTCTGCAACACCAGTCTTGATGTTTCTCGTGTTCTTCTTCATCTTTGGAGAAGATGAGAATGTCATCAATGAAAACCATCACAAATTTGTCCAAATACTCCATGAATACCTTGTTCATGAGATACATGAAGTACGCCGGGGCATTAGTTAGCCCGAACGGCATGACGGTGTATTCATACAGCCCGTACCGAGATACGAAAGCTGTCTTGGGAATGTCGGTTGGTCTTATCTTCAGTTGGTGATATCCCGACCTGAGATCAATTTTTGAGAATACACAACCTCCCCTCAACTGTCAAATAGGTGTTCAATGCGGGGTAATGGGTACTTGTTCTTGATGGTCACCTCATTTAACGCACGGTAGTCTACGCATAGCCTTTGGGTTCCGTCCTTCTTGGGCACAAATATCACTGGAGCTCCCCATGGCGAGGAACTAGGACGAATATACCCCTTCTCTGTCAATTTCCGTATATGTTCTTTGAGCTCTTCCAGTTGTTTGGAGTCCATCCGGTAAGGCCTTTTGTATATCGGGGCGGTCCCAGGCACGAGTTCAATCGCAAACTCCACTTCACGGTCCGGGGGCATACCTGGCAACTCCTTAGGAAAAACATCCGGGTATTCCTTGATGACCCTTATCTCTTCCAATTTCACGTCCATCTGATTGAGTTTAATGTCCCTCCTAGGTCCTTGGACAGCTACGAATTTCACTTTGGTGCCACTAGTGTGAGTTAGTTCCACCGTTCTAGTTGAACAATGGATAATGCCTTTATGCTTGGTCAACCAGTCCATACCCAAAATAATTTCTATCCCTCGTGAGCTTATCACTATGAGGTTTGCAGTAAATACTACCCCATTAATGTCTAGGCTTACTTTGGGGCACACTTGTCTTGTTCTTATTTCTCCCACTGGAAAGTTCACTGCTAACATATGATTCATTTGTGTGGTTGCTAGACCATGCTTCTTAACAAACTCTTGAGCAATGAATGAGTGGGTAGCACCAGAATCGAACAATATGGTTGCAAGGTGTAAATTTGCATGGAACTTACCAATTACCATGTCAGGTGCCTCTTGTGCTTCCTCCATGGTCACGTGGTTCACCCTTCCTCGCATCACATTCTGCTGCTGTGGCTGCATAGGTTTCTTCTTTGGGCACTTATGAGCGTAGTGCCCCACTTCACCACAGCTGAAGCATTGCACCCCAACTTTAGGTGCCTGGCCTTTGTTATCTTGGGGTTGGTTCTGTGGCCCTTGTCCTGCTGGTCGAGGTTGATAAGTGGTGCGTGGCTGCTGCCCAAACTGACGCTGCGGCTGTACTGGTGCTGATGGAGGCCTGAAGTTTGGGTTGTACCCTCTCGGTGTTGAGTAGGGTACTACAGCACGGCTCGTCTGCCCTGCAGGTTGCTGCATCAGACGTGGACGTGTGTTGCTGCTTGATGCTTGGTGTGACCATCCAATCTTCCTCTTGTTTTCGTTCTCCAAGGCCTTCAGCTTCCTCCACACAACAAACGCCCTGCCCACCATTTTTTGGAAACTTTCATATTCATTGGAGGACATTGCACGTTGCATCTCCATGGTAAGTCCTTCCACAAAACAGTCCTGTTTCTGCTCATCAGTTTCGATGTCCCGCGGTGCATAACAGGACAGTTGGGTGAACTTTGTGAGGTACTCCCTCACTGTCATGTTGCCTTGCTGCAGTCCCAAAAACTCCTTCCTCTTGTTCTTGAGTTCTCCCCTAACTCCTCCCAAGTTATGTTCTCGGGATCATGGTGGGCTGCCACGTAGGTGGTCCACCAATCAGCAGCGGGTCCATGCAATTGATGAGAGGCAAACAGCACCCTCTCATATCCTTGGCATTGTATGATCCTCATCTTGTTCTCAATGGTCTTGAGCCAATCATCTGCCTCCAGAGGTTCAACAGCACTTGCAAACTTTGGGGGTTGAGTTCCCAGAAACTCACTCAACCTTGGTTGACATGGTGCAGCCTGTGGGGGTGGAGCTTGGTGTAAGTTGGCCACCACTTGAGTCAAATTCTGGATGAGCTGATTTTGACTGTCGATCATTTGGTAGATAGGGTCAGCTCCTTCTCAGCGACCACCCCTGTCTTGCCCTCCAGGAAGTTGAGGATCGGCAGCCTCATTGTTGTTGTTGTTGTTGTTGGGGTTGGCACCACGACCTCTTCCTCTTCCGGCCATCTATTATGATCAACCAAGTGTCAACTTAATCATTAAGCATTAACTTCCCACATTGCTTGTATAAACTTAAACTTTTGAGACCTTAATATTTACACAATTTCTGAAGATTTCACATAGGGTTTTAGGCATCATGTCTCATGCGAAAATAAACGCACTATTGATTCATAAGGTTTCACACACAAAAGCAAATGCAATCTTAAAGACGAGGTTGTGGACAAGTGCCCATGGCTTCCACAACTCACGTCACACACCAAACATTAACAACTCGTATCACTGAGCTGGATCGTCAGGGTCTTCCTCATCATTGTGGCTGCCCTCTGATTCCACTTTAGATGGGGAAGCTGCTGGTGGAGAAGTGCGGCGACGCTTGCTCGCCCGGCGGTCTGGGGAGTCAGGAGTCCATGTGTCATTCTCGGTGACACACAGTTCATTCCCATCTCCTCTCTCCCTCGCCCCCAAGCTGGCGCGAAGCAATGCCTCAGTCTCCTTCAGGGTGTCACGGACATCCTGAAGCTCCTGCTGGCACTCCTGTAGTCGAGTGCTGAGCATAGCTGCATCCTCCAAGCACAGGTCCATGTGCTCATGGGAAGTCCCCTGCTGCACCAGCGGGTACTTGTACTCCGCGGTGCCACTCTCACGCTGGAGGACATACATGCACTCAGTCCTGTCCAGGTGGCCACGGTTGATGTAACTCTGGCAGGTGATGGCCTCCCAGGTGACATCCTTCTCAGCATCGACCTGAGTCGCCTGACAAGCTGGAGAGTGATGGATCTTGAGCAGCTTGTTGTCATGGATGGTCCTCATCTCTGATCTCCATTCTTCATGCTTTTCAAGGATGGTCCTGGTGGAGCTGTAGTGTATGATCAGCTTGCCCACGTTGCCGGCGCTGTGAAGCGTACGCCGAAGACGGCGCAACAAGCCTCCCACTGCCAACCCGTAGGAGTGGTACGTCACCGGGCGGTTCTCCTCCCTCAAGGCAAGGGCAGCTACATGAACTCTTCCTCTGGTGGACTTGCGAGCGGTGCGGACCATGCGAACCATCTAAAACATAAAGCATTTAAAATCAAGTTAGATAAGAATTAAATAAAGACTGCATTTTGAATAAAAGTTGAGGCAAGATGAACAAATAAAATAAAGTGAAAACATTAAATAACACTTTCATCCCACACCTTTTGTAAAATAGTTTTTTTAAGAACATAGGGTCTTTAAATACGTCCATTTCTACCTAGGTCCACGTTCCTACGGGCAACCTTGGCTCTGATACCACTTCTGTCACACCCGGTTTCTCCGAAGAACGACCGAGTGAATATCACATGTATGCCAGGATCATTTTCTCATACATGTGACGACAAATAGTGAAGCATCATTATATTACAAGCCAAGTGTTCGAATATAAATAAGTCTTACATAACATAACGTCTTGATGGACGATAATATATTCATAACATGTAAACAAAATAGCAGCGGAAGATAAGTCTTGTGGGCTCCGTCACAGGCGTTGCCCGGGGGACTCCGTGAACCTAGAATCCTTCTTCGGGTCCGAAGTCTTGGTCGTTGTACACCACGTCATTCCCTTGGCCTGAGCAACAATTTAAACCAACAGAAAAGCAAGCTTGAGTACCGTTGGTACTCAGCAAGTGTGTGAAAGTTACGTCATGCAGGGCTAGAGCAAGGAGAGGTTGAACTCATGGGTAAAGCACTACGCAATTAATACCTATCACCTTAGCTTATTAAGCACTTATATTACTACATAGGTGAAATAGTCCCAATCCCCTAACCCATCATCAATATCAAGTATTCATAACTCCATTACCAATGTTAAGCTCCCCGCTTAACATCCTCAACTTCCCACTTCATCATCCTCTAATCATGAATAAGTCCAAGCTGCTCTTGACCGTGAGCACGGCTGTCATGACAGTTTTGACTCTGCAGAGTTTGCACCACTGTACCCACATGTAGTGATTTCATCCCGCATTGCCTGGTGGACTAGAAGAACCTCCATTATGCTAGTGGCCGCGAACCACGTTCACACTTCCGAGGTGTGTAGCCAGGAGATCACTACGAGGCCTTTACAAAAGGATTCCCGATGAGTGTGGGCCCACTGAGGTTTCACCCCTAACAGCATCCAAGAGGCTCCAACCCCGCTGCAGTGGCCCCCTCTTGAGCCTTGCGGTTAATATGGTAGTCCAGCTGACACCTATTCCCCGCACCATCCAAACACCCATACTACGCCGGGGATGCACCTAATTAATTGGAAAAGCTGCCCCATCTCAGCATGTGGTTGGCACGGTAAAGCCAGGTTACATGCTCCATGAACTGGTACTTAGGATCCAGGCAATTACTAAACACAAACCCGTGTCTCGTGCACACAGCACCAACCAAAGCATCCAACTTGTCTAGATCCCTACCTCTACATAATTCATAATAATCCATTCACAGGTAAGGTAATCAAGGTGATGATCTCATATCCCATGTATCCCATTCTAAGCATGGCTTAGCATGAGTAGCATAAATGAAAGATATAATAAAGTAACTCCCAACCCAAGGCTACGAGGAAACAAGATAATGCAATTCCAGGGAAACTTCCTAGCTTGGGTATCATATTCCAAATTGACAATGCAATTAAATTCTAACTACACATCCTAGTATAGGATCAAAGTGGTCAAGGACACTTGCCTTCTTCCTGCTGCTCCGGGAATGGAAAGTCTTGGTCTTGGAAGGTGAGAACCTGCTCTGGGGCTGGTTCTACTCATGCCAATACACACATAGCAAAAGAAAACAACACTCCATAAGCAATAGTCCACACATACATAACATTGAAGTCATACACATATTTAAGTTTGGTGTTTACCCTAGCTATGTTGATTCTATGCACACATGCACTTTTAAACATATATTTTACTTCTACTCTTTGATATTCAGATTCCTAAGTGCACCATATATATGAATTTCCAATTTGAACAAAGTTTCTATATTAGATAATACCCTTCTTAGTCACAAAAGGTGCATGAAAGATAATTTCCTACTCCAAATGGATTTTCAGATATTCTACACTATTCTTAACTTGAAGTTCTAAATGTGGGGACCTCACTTGACATTTTCTAATTATGTATACCTATTTCCCTATATTTTTCAGATTTATTTTCCCTACCCAAAAGTGAACTCCTATACTAAAATAGCAAAAATATATCACCTAAACAGAATATGTTCTGATCTAAAATGTCCAATAAAATATCTTTTGACTTCCTCTCTGATGGGGATCAATGTAAATTTATTTTTACCCATTTTCAGAATTATTTTCTAGCCTCAAAATGAATTTCCAGCAATAAATCAGCAACCTAAATTCATACAAAAATTTCTACTGTTCCAATTACCTAAACAGAACCTTTATAAATTTTCCCTACCCCTTTTTGGTTACTTAGATTTATTTTTCCACATATTTAAATTTGTTTTATGCCTAAAGGGTATATATCAGAGATAAATCACAAAACAGCAAGCTCATTTAATTTAAAAATTTATTTCCCCTCTAAATCCAGACTTCAGATTGTTCTACAAATTTTCAACAGGGTTAGAATAATTCAACTGAACCTATACCTATGTTTGAACTTAAATCCTATTCACATATTCAATTTCCTGAAATTAATAACCCTCAGGGGCTGATGTGCAAATCCACACTGCAGTGGGGCCCCATTTCTTATTTTCTAAATTTTAGGGGTCTAAGTGTGCAAAACAGGGAGGTTTTCCTAATTTTTGTTAAGTCCAGGGACTAAAACTGATTTTGAAATGCATTTATATGAATTTCTGAGGATCTAGGGGCTAGATCAGAAGTTTCCGGGACTAGATCCTTTTTCCTCAGAACCCCGGGGGGTAGCTCGTAAGATTCCCGGCCTTTATAACGCGGGGCTGATGTGGGCCGTTGGATTTTAAATGGAAGGCTGAGATTAGATCACGAAGGGGTATGCGGGGGTTCTGTTTTCATCCGCCCGATTTAAAATGGACGGGCCACAGAAGGCCACGTCTCCCTGGCCATGTGCGGGCGGCGCTGCCCGGCGGCGCACGGCGGCGGAAGGCGGCGATCTCGCTGGAGAGCTTCGGGTTTTCGTCTACACTCGCTAAAACTTGGATTTCTTGGCATAGAACGGAAGAGGGGAGGTAGGGGACCTCACCTCGGTGGTTTTCGTGCACTCGGAGGACCTGGAAGTCGGTCGGCAGCGTCGAAGTCCGGCAATGGCCCTCGGTGCTCGTCGGAGCGGCTGTTGGAGCGCAAGACACGTCGTTTCTTTCACCTGCAAGACTCCCCGGCAGTGGTGGGGCATGCCACGCGCGTTAGATCGGAAAGACCGGACGAGGATCGAAAGAAAATGGCCGAGGATGCCTCGGTTCTCACCGGAGCGGAAAATGTAGCGGGTGAGGGGAAACTGATGGGGTTTTCTTGTGTTTAAAGGCACGAGGAGGGGCGGCGCGGTCGGTTTAGATGGTGCAGCAACGTTTGGGCCGCAGATCGTGGCTCGTGCGCGCGAAAATCGGACGAGGCGGCGCGATCGGGCGCGGGAGCTTGGAAGCGGGAAAAAAGGGGCGACGGTTGGAGGAGGAAGACGGCGCTGACAGGTGGGTCCCGCGCGGCAGAGAGAGGGGGAGGGGGAAAGAAACTGCGGGCTGCTGGGCTGGCTGAGGTGGGTTTGGGCCCATTGGCCGTTTTCCTTTTTCTTTTCTGTTTTTGATTCCAATTTGAATTCCAGTTTGAGTTTGAATTTTTCTCCACATGCATTACGTCCAAAAATTTTGAATTCACATTTTTGACACATTTTGGGGTGTTACATTTTTCCAAGTGAAATTTAATGGGCACCTATAATATTAAATCATATTAAAAGAACATGGAATATGGGGTTTTACAAGCCCCCCTCATTTTGATAAAGAATATTAATTAATCTTAAACTTAGTAAACTTTTTTCACAGGCGGTTCTATATTAAAAAATTGCCTGTGCTAATTGCCTCTTCATAGGTCTGCTCTTCAGTCTCCTTCCTTTGCTTTATTTTTTATTTAGATTCCAATGTAAATACTCAAACATGTGTAGATTCTGCAGATTAAGTCCAAACTCGATGGTTCTTTTTTCTATACTCTTCAAAATTAATATATACCAGATGGAATAAAAAGTTTAAAACTTATATAGGTAAATTTGTTATGCTTTGGTAAATATAGAATTAATTTATATGCACATATTATTCAGATTTTCATATCTTTCTAAAATGGATCTTCCACTGAAAGTTGGTTTGTATGAACATATTGTCTTATTTATACATGTACGAATTTTGTTAATTTTTTTAAAGCAATAGAACATGTCAAAATTCAAAGTATCCATCATTCTAATGAAATGCTAATATACATATGAGGCATTTTTCAAAATTTGAACACACATTAATTTAAACAATTTTGTAGAAATCTGAAAAAAAATCATAGAGGTTGGTATAATGACTAAGAAGTCCCATAGAAAAATTCACTCACAAAATCATTGTATTATGCAAGATAAAAAAATGACAAATAATCTATTTATTTGTTTTTTATGTTCTAACCAATTTCAAATGTTTTTCCAAGTGAAATTTAATGGGCACCTGTAATACTAAATCATATTACAAGAACTTGAAATTTGGGATTTTACAATCCTCTACAACAACAACAACAACAACAACCAAGCCCTTATCCTAAGCCTGTTGGGGTCGGCTAGACATGAAACCCAATATCAATAAAGTAAAAGAGAGGAAGAGATATAAGAACAAGGAAAAAAGAAAAAAAGAGAAAAAAAGAGAAAAAAAAGGAAAAAGGAAAAAGAGAAAAGAAATAAGAAAAAAGGAAAAGAAAAGAAAAAAGAAAAAAAAAGAAAAAAAACAAGACTACGATTCTGGCACATGAATTGCTACTTTCCATGCGGTCCTATCATGAGCTAAGTCTCTGGATACATTCCAATCTCTCAAATCTCGTTTTACCGCCTCCTCCCAAGTCAACCTTGGTCGTCCTCTACCCCTCCTAATATTTTCTCTACCTCTTAAAATCCCACTGTTAACCGGTGCTTCTGAAGGTCTCCGTTGGATATGTCCAAACTCCGCCTATGTTGTAATAACATAGCCGGTCCCAAGCCCGGGTAAAGGAGGAGGGGGTTGTGATAGGCTTGGCGAGCCAACAACTACACTTAGCCATTCTCATGGAAATGAAACCCAATAGGATTTTACAATCCTCTAAACTTAGTAAACTTTTTTCACAGACGGTTCTATATTAAAAAACCACGTGCAATAATACATCTTCACAAGCGGTGTTTAATTCATCTGCGAGGAGGAGGGTCGCACGCCGGTCGCACTTCTCTGCACCATCGACCGCAATTAAGTTCTCTGCAGCTCTTCCTCTTTGGGCCGCTCGTCAATAATGGAAGACACACTTTTGTCTCGCCCGTCTCTGCACCGCCGGCCGCAATTAAGTTCTCCTTACCCCATCCTACTCGGGCCGCGTGTTTCCTATCCGTCCAACTCCAGCCGCTCTCTCTTCGAACCCTTTGCGATTGACCAACTCCAGTGCGACTGCCATCTGCCATCCACTATTCGCCATCACCGTCGTCGTCGTTCATGGTTGTTAACTTTGTTATCGACTTGGCGCGTGGCCGACACAAGGAGGAGTGCCTGGTGTAGACTGACTGCGAAGGTGGTTACTACCCACTGACAATCTCCTTCTCGGGAGATGTGAGACTTATGTGTGCTGAATACATTGGCTTTGACGATAAAAGTTTTGAATACTACCAAAACACCTTTTTAACAAGGTCCGACTCTAGGTCCGAGCTCCTGCAAGGTCAGACGATAGGTCCGACTTGCTTTATCTAGGTCTGACTTATTTTGGCTAGGTCCGACTTGTTTTTGCTAGCACCGGTGCTAGGTCCGACTAGCTTTGGTAAGTTCCGTGCTAGGTCCGACTAAGCTTTAGTAAGCTCCGGCGCTGGGTCCGACTAGCTTTGGTAAGCTCCGGTTCAAGGTCCGGTTAGCTATGGTAAGGTTCGGAGCTTGATTGCAATGGTTCTGCTTTTAACTTGCAATGTTTCAAACTTGCTTTACTCTTATGGAAAGTTTCCTTAGTATTATTTTACTATGTTTTTGATGTGTTTTGGTGGTTATGGCTGATATCATTTTGCTATGGTTTACAACATGCTTATGTGAGGTGCTCACGTAAGATGTTGTAGTTTCGGAACTAACGAGAGTAAAGTCGAGGACTTGTGCTCGGAAGTATTGGTTGTTCATTCATGTGCAGGTGTTGCTTGAGTTCAAGACATGGCTGGTGACGGGATCCATTGAACTAGTCTTAGGGAGAAGATGAGGTCCAACAACCAAGTTCGGCAGAAATTGTGGTTGAGTTGATCGGGAGGTTGCGCAGTATGTTTGAATCAAGAACAATGCATATGAAGGTATCTTGAACGTCGTTGGAAGATGTTTGCACGTGTGCAAGGAGTGCATGGACGTGGCTGCATGGTTCCAAGGCGTGATGAAGAGATGTGGACGTAAAGAATTGGTTAGAAAGGTCCAACCGACTAGGTTATGGACTAAGGCTGCGGCTGAGTCGTGTTTGACCCAAATATGGAAAGTTTTGAGTTGGTTATGATAGGATTTCGTGTGGGTCACAAATTTGAGTTATTTTAGGAATGTGGGATACGTTTCTAAGGTGTTTGGAAGTCTTAAGATTGCTTCTATCTGCGTATGGAAGAGTCCTAAGCAGTATTGGAAAGTTACAGTTTGAATCCAAGTAGGAGTAGGAGTCCTAGTTTGAGTTGAGTTGGCCTTCGGGCTGGTTATATAAGCAAGAGAGGCCAGAGCTCGTGGAGCACGACTTTGGGGCTGTTCCTCTTGTGTTTTGATAAATAAAATTCGTATTCTAAAGGAACTTTTGTGCCTTGTTCGTCCGACTTGTTTCAGACAAGTTTTTCTCGTCGAGTTTCTGTTCAGCACTATCTTGCTTTGGTGGTTTTATAATAACTCGAGTTTTACAGATCCAATTGATGTGATTATTTTTGGGTTGTCTTCACAACTTGATTATCTAATATCTGTGAAAATTTCACGGTCATTGAATTTGTGGTTTCTGATCTACACGAGTTTCTTTGCAGTATTCCAGAACTGTTTTTCTCGCGTAGGACAGATTGACCTTTGTTCGATCTTTCAATCGTAACTTGAGTTTCTCTCAACAGATTTTCATGATTCTTGTTGTGACGTCTTCGTGACTTGATTCTCTACAATCTATACTAGTTTTGTCACAGTTGAACACGTTTAGATTAGTCGCACACACGGTTTCTTTAACAGATCGGTTTTCTGCTGAGGGGTGTTTTGTTGCTTCCGCTGAAAAGTTTTTATCTACCATTCACGCCCCCTTTGGTAGCTTTACACGTGTACTTCGATCCTACAATTGGTATCAGAGACAGGTTGCTCCAATCTTTGTGATTTGCACGTGTTTTGACTAATCATCATGGAGAAATACTCCACGAAACCTTGTGTGTTTAGTGGTATTGATTTTCAGGTTTGGAAGGCACGCATGGAAGCTTTCATCCAGGCGCAAGGCTTTGCAATATGGGAAAAGGTGTACAAGCCTTATGATGTGCCTTCAAACGATCAAGTCACGTCTACAAACATGAGAGATGTCAACAACAACAACAAGGCTCGGAATTTGATCATGCAAGGACTAACTCAGAGCGACTTCGACCGTGTTGCACACCTCCGATCTGTGTACGATGTGTGGAGAGCACTTTGTGACTACCACGAAGGATCCAACACGATCAAGGAGGTAAGACATGATATGTTCAAGAAAGAATACATGCGCTTTGAGATGCAACCCGGTGAGTCCATTGATGACCTCTTTGCTCGCTTTAATAAAATTCTCAGCAACCTGCGTAGCGTCAATGTTAATTTTTCAGATGTTGAAAATGCTAGGCAATTACTAAGTGTATTAGACATGTCAATTTGGGAGATGAAAGTAACATCCATACATGAATCCACTTCCATGAGTACTCTTACATTAGATGTTCTTTATTCTAAGCTAAAAACTCATGAAATTGACATTATATCACGTAAGAACCCAAATAAGACTTGCATTTGTCTCACAACGTGATATGCCTAGCTCCGGCCAATCATCTAGCAATACACTTGCTTTGCTGTCTTCACTAACCCTGGAACAGATTGAGGAGTTTCCAGAGGAGGAGCTAGTACTTCTTTCTACTAGGTTCTCAAAAGCATTGCAAAATGTGAGAACTAGAAGGAGAGGAAGCTCCGGACCTCAACAATGCTTTGAATGTGGTAAGACAGGACACTTTCGTACAGATTGCCCTAACCTTTCAGGTCCTTCTAACCGTGATGAAAAGTAGAATAAAGTCAAGTCCTCTTTTGGCAACACCAACAAGAAAAAGAAGGGTTTTACAGGACGCAAACTGATAAACAGTTTCATCACCGCACTTCAAGAACTTGGCTCGAGTGATGTAGACATTGGAAGTAATGAAGATGGAGATGATCTGACAAACTTGCGCTTCATGGCGGGCAAATCAAAATCAAGTATGGAGGATGCAGAACACAACAGTGACAACGAAGAGGTATGTCCTACTTGCGAAGAAATGTGTGATGCTATTTCTCGTGCCACTATTATTGTTAAGAAAAAGGACAAAAATCTTAGGGACAATGCTGTTAAAATTGAGTCACTAGAATCTGAAATTAATCGTTTAAAATCCTTGATTCCTAGTGATGATTCTTGTTCCTCATGTGATTTAATATATGAACAATTGTCCTCTCTAAGAAGTGCACACACCTCCACACTTGATAAACTTGAACTTGAAATCAAAAAGAACAAAAAGCTTGCTGCACTTAATGATAAAAACTTGAAAGATGCTTGTTGTTCTACAATTTATTTGCATTGTTCTACTTGCGATGATCTTGATAAGAAACTACAAGATGCTATGAAAGAAATTTCTATATTGAACAATGCTTTACGTTCTCATGAAGTTAAATATTGTTCCTATTGCAAATTAAAAGGAAAAACTTCATGTGAAAATTGTCTCGATCTATCAAATAAACTTGATAACATGCATAGGACATTAGATCGGTTTTGTAATGGGAATAAGAAACTAAACTTGCTGCTGAATTCTTCCAAGTCTTGCAATGATAAAACGTGTTTAGGTTTTGATTCACATGCTCATGCTAAGGAACATCCACCTAAAATTGTAAAATCATTAGGAAGTGGTTTGATTCAAACAGTTCCTAAACAAAAAGAAGTGGTTTTTAAATCTGCAAGAGTGTTGTCACATTCGGGTTCAAATAAGCATACTGCATACTCATCTAGACATGAACACAAAGTTAAATTTCATTGTACCTATTGTGGTAGAGATGGTCATGTCATAGATTTTTGTTATAGACTAGCTAAACAACATAAAAAGGAAAGAATGCAAGCTAGATCTTATAACTCTCATGCAAAATTTGCTGCACATACTAAACCGAATGTCAGGAACATGCAACCTGCTGTTATGAGTCAGAAATATTCAAAGTTTACCTCCGGAGCTTCAGTTTTTGCCTCCGGAGCTTCAGTTATTGCCTCCGGACCTTCTGTTTTTGCCTTCGGAGCTACTGATTTTCGTGCTACACAAGTAACACCTCATATGTCAGTAGTTAAGAACAAAAAATTTCAAACTTTGACTCATAAACCTGCTGTTTTATCTCAGCTTTCGCATGTTATTCCTGCTGGACGTCGTGTGACTCAGTACTGGATTCCTAAATACCTTTTAACTAACACCAGTATTGAGTCATCGACGTATTGTGCTTCTATGTAGGTTACACGCTTGAGGAAGGAGAACATTTGGATTGTGGATTCAGGTTGCTCACGCCACATGACTGGTAACAAAAAATGGTTCTCCTCTCTCTCTTTTGTGTCACATGTAGAGAATGTTACTTTTGCCGATAATTCTTCAACTCCTATAATTGTTAAGGGTTCGGTTAGAGTAAATGATCACTACACTTTGAAGGATGTGACACTTGTCAAAAATTTGAAATACAACTTGCTTTCTGTTTCACAATTGCTAGATGAAAATCTGGAAATTATTTTCAATAAAAACTGCTGCAAAGTTGTAGGTTCAAATAGTGAGCTTATTTTTAACATGTCTCGGTTTGGAAGAGTTTTTAAAGCTGATTTTGATATGTCTTCCTCTAAGCATAGATGTCTAGTTGCAAATGATTCCAAAGATTTATATTTTCGGCATCATTGACTTAGTCACGTAGGCTTTGATCATCTCACGCGTGTTAGTGCTCTTTATCGCATACGTGGGCTGCCGAAGCTTAAAGGGGACAAAGAAATTGTGTGCTCTTCTTGTAGACATGCTAAGATGGTTGCAGGTTCACATGCTCCTCTCACAATTACCATGACAACTGAACCGGGTCAAGTTTTACACCTTGACACTGTAGGACCTTCACGTGTTCAATCCTTCAGAGGTAAATGGTATGTTTTTGTGATTGTTGATGACTATTCTAGATACTCTTAGGTTTACTTTATGGCATCTAAGAATGAAGCTTTTAGTCACTTTAGAACTTTATTTCTTAGATTATCAATTAATCACCCAGGATCTTTAAGAGCAATTAGAAGTGATAATGGAACCAAATTTAAAAATCAATCGTTTGATCACTTTTGTGCTGAAAATGCAATAGATCATCAATTTTCTTCACCATATGTACCTCAACAAAATGGTGTTGTAGAGAGAAAGAACAGAACCTTAGTTGAGATGTCTAGGACTACGCTTGATGAATATCAAACTCCTAGGAAATTTTGGGCTGATGCAATTGCATCCGCTTGTTATGTCTCAAATCGTGTTTTCTTGCGTGCTAAGCTAGGTAAAACACCATATGAGCTCAGGTTTGGACATAGGCCTAGTGTCACACACTTTAGGGTCTTTGG
Source organism: Neostapfia colusana (assembly GCA_030760725.1). NCBI lineage: Eukaryota > Viridiplantae > Streptophyta > Magnoliopsida > Poales > Poaceae > Neostapfia > Neostapfia colusana. The sequence continues at coordinate 59,070,914 of JASWHV010000005.1, read as the reverse complement.
TTGCAAATGCTTTGTTAATAAACATGATAATCTTGATAAATTTGAAGCTAGATCTGTTGATGGCATGTTTCTTGGTTATCCATCTCATACTAGAGGCTACCGTGTGCTTTTACTTGATACTAACAAAATTGTGGAGACTTGTGAGGTTTCTTTTGATGAAGCTAGCCCAGGTACTAGTTTAAATATTGCAGGTCCGTATCCATATCCGTAGGGGGAGAGTATTCTCGTTGGAGAAGAGGAAGAAGTGGAGCTGCTGCCCGAAAATTCAGCAGATAATGACATTGTTCCAGCTCCTGATCTTGATTCACAGCAAACACCGACGACCGCCATTGCTGGTCCAGATCCTCCTCACGTCACAAGCTCATCTATTTGTGATGAACATGAAGAAGAAGAAGCTTGTGAAGTGTCCACTCCCCTACGGATTCTCAAAAGTCATCCTCCACAACAAATTATTGGAAGCTTGCATGAATGAGTTACAAGATCCAGGTTTTTCGACCCCAATTCTCATGCTCATTCTGCTTTTGTTGCTTCTTTTGAACCCAGAGATATATCACATGCACTCTCTAATGAATCTAGGATTATTGCCATGCAAGAAGAGTTGGAAAATTTTGAAAGAAATAATGTTTGGAAACTTGTACCTCCACCTCAAGATCACACTTTAATTGGAACTAAATGGGTGTTTAAAAATAAACAAAGTGAGGATGGGGTTGTGGTTAGGAATAAGGCTAGGTTGGTTGCTCAAGGTTTCACACAAGTTGAAGGTCTAGATTTTGATGAAACTTTTGCTCCTGTTGCTAGATTAGAAGCCATAAGAATTTTGTTAGCTTTTGCTGCATCTAAAGGTTTTAAGCTATATCAAATGGATGTTAAAAGTGCTTTTTTTAATGGCTACATAGATGAGGAGGTTTATGTCAAACAACCACCTTGTTTTGAAAATCCAAATTTTCCTAATCATGTTTACAAACTGTCCAAAGCCTTGTACGGTCTCAAACAAGCCCCTAGAGCATGGTATGATAGGTTAAAAACATTCTTACTTGAAAAGGGGTTTACCATGGGCAAGGTTGATAAAACTCTTTTTGTGCTTAAGCATGGCAATGACTCATTATTCGTTCAAGTGTATGTGGATGATATTATCTTTGGTTGTGTTTCTCATGATCTTGTGTCCAAGTTTTTAGCTATGATGAGTTCAGAATTTGAGATGAGTATGATGGGAGAACTCACGCACATTTTGGGGCTGCAAATCAAGCAAACAAAGGAGGGTACCTTTGTGCATCAAACAAAGTATACAAAAGATCTCCTAAGGCGCTTCAACATGGACAAAAGCAAGCCTCTTCGGACACCAATGGGAACAGCAACAACACTTGAACTTGATGAAGATTGTGATCCCGTTGATTAAAAAGAATATAGAAGCATGATCGGATCACTTTTGTATCTCACGGCATCAAGACCGGACATACAATTCAGCGTATGTCTTTGTGCACGGTTTCAAGCCTCCTCACGTGCTTCACATCGTCAAGCCGTCAAAAGGATTCTCAGGTACTTACATGGAACTCAAGAATTTGGCATTTTCTTCCTTCTTCCTCAACCGTTACTTTGAAAGCTTTTTCCGATGCTGATTTTGGGGGTTGTAGGATTGATAGGAAGAGTACTTCTGGTGCTTGTCATTTTCTTGGTAATTCACTTGTTGCCTGGTCCTCTAGAAAACAAAGTTCAGTTGCACAATCCACAACCGAATCTGAATATGTAGCTGCTGCTAGTGCTTGCTCACAAATTCTTTGGATTGTTCAAACACTTAAGGACTATGGGATTGATCTAGATAGTGTTCCACTGTATTGTGATAACACTAGTGCCATTTGCATTGCTAAAAACCCCGTGCAACATTCGAGAACTAAGCACATTGACATTAGGTATCACTTTCTCCGTGATAATGTCGAAAAAGGGAACATTGTGCTTCACCATGTAGATACCGAACAACAATTGGCTGACATTTTTACAAAACCTTTGGATTTCACTCGTTTTTGTTACATTCATAGTGAAATAGGGGTTATGCATCCTCATGGCTTAAAAATTGAGGGAGAATTTTGAAACTTGGGAAGTCTATGTGTGAATCTGAAATTAAAATAATATGAGCATAGTATTTCATGCATATATGACTTTCTGCTTCCTTTTTCATGCTGAAAGTTCTTACTACATTACTCGTGTTATACATTTTGTAGTTTTTACCATGTTTAGTAATTGGAATAATTACTTACACTAAATCTGGTCATGGTCGAAGTTTCTTGCTGTTTTGAACTTGTTGCATGCTCACAAGTGCTTTTAATCATAAAGAATTGATCAAGTAATCAACTCACATGTTGAGTTTTTATGTTCAAATAAAAAAATGAGAAAAGATCAAGAGAATATGCCTGCATCACGCTTCTTCTTTTGATATGGCTTATCATTGCACTTAGATATGAACTTGAAAGGAGTTGTGTATGACTAAAACCATGTCCTTAAGCTTCTGACTGTCAAATGACATAGGCTTGGCTTGGTTGGTTAGAATAACGCTGATGCTGCATATAATCTCTTGCAAATGTCATAAGATCAAAATTTGTGCTTTAAATGATAAATAAAATGCAGCAACAAGTGTCATGCTTTCAGGTCAAAGTTTGTGAGATCATGACTTGCTTAAATTGAAAATTACACTTGATCTCTAGCATGGCTTACACTACTTTATGTATCTCATTGATATGATAGTGTAAGTTACTTGATAGTATGATTTGGATGAGCTTTGTTTTATATGTATATGTTATAATGTGCTCATAACAAATTAAAATTTCTCTTTTGTACCTTGCTGAATACATTGTCAAAGGGGGAGAAATTGATCACACATTGCACACATTCACAAGTGTTTTGGCATGATTCTTCTTAGGGGGAGAATTTTTGGTATTTTTGTTTTTATTCTCATTTTATTTCTGATTTACAAAGGGGGAGAAATTGTTTTCAAAACTTTTCATGTGAATAAGCCAATGTTTGGATTTTAAGTGGTGTTGCCAATGCATTCATCAAGAGGGAGATTGTGAGACCTATGTGTGCTGAATACATTGGCTTTGACGATAAAAGTTTTGAATACTACCAAAACACCTTTATAACAAGGTCCAACTCTAGCTCCGAGCTCCTGCAAGGTCCGACTTGCTTTGTCTAGGTCTGACTTATTTTGGCTAGGTCCGACTTGTTTTTGCTAGCTCCGGTGCTAGGTCCGACTAGCTTTGGTAAGTTCCGTGCTAGGTCCGACTAAGCTTTAGTAAGCTCCGGCGCTCGGTCTGACTAGCTTTGGTAAGCTCCGGTTCAAGGCCCGGTTAGCTTTGGTAAGGTTCGGAGCTTGATTGCAATAGTTATGCTTTTAACTTGCAATGTTTTGAACTTGCTTTACTCTTATGGAAAGTTTGCTTAGTATTATTTTACTAAGTTTTTGGTGTGTTTTGGTGGTTATGGCTGATATCATTTTGCTATGGTTTACAACATGCTTATGTGAGGTGCTCACGTAAGATGTTGTAGTTTCGGAACTAACGAGAGTCAAGTCGAGGACTTGTGCTCGGAAGTATTGGTTGTTTATTCATGCGCAGGTGTTGCTTGAGTTCAAGACATGGATGGTGACGGGATCCATTGAACTAGTCTTAGGGAGAAGATGAGGTTCAACAACCAAGTTCGGGAGGAATTGTGGTTGAGTTGATCGGGAGGATGTGTAGTATGTTTGAACCAAGAACAATGCATATGAAGGTATCTTGGACGTCGTTGGAAGATGTTTGCACGTGTGCAAGGAGTGCATGAACGTGGCTGCTGTAAAAGATCAAGAAAAGGGACTTGCAAAAACTTTTCATCACCTCACAACACCACAACTTTTGTTGTGGATATCTTGTGAAGATTGGTGAAGAGCAAGTAACCTCCATCAAAAGGGTGATTAGGAGGGAAAGCCCTAACTTTCACAAAGTAGGATTTATACACATGAACATGAGGGGTTGAGCTCACCCCTAGAACTTGAAAAGTTTTGGGAAGATTCAGGCCAAATTTCATGCAAATCCAACACTTTTTGAGGCACTTTTGGGGGCATTTGAAAAAGAGGCCAATTTGAATGTAAATTCAAATTGCAGCAACTTTAATCACTCAAATTCAAAAGTTAGCTTCATATCCAAACTCAGCACATTTTTCTGAGTTAGTCCACCAATTTTCATCCCCATTGGAGTTCAGCTTGTCGGGAGCTAAATTTGCAATAATTCAAAACTGAATGTGAATTTCAGTTTAAACATGAAGCAAATTTAGCCAAACAAAGTTTAAATTTGAGAACTCAAATTCAAACCAAGACTTGGGGGCTAAGTCTCTCATTCAATGGAGAGTAGCTGGGATATTTACAGGAGAATTTGGAAAAAGGGGATTAAGGGGGAGAGTTGGGCCCACAGGTCAGTGGGAGGGCTGTGCAACAACCGGACAGCGCTCTGTTTCTCGCTGAAGCAAGCGCTCACCGCGCGCCAGCGAGCTGATTCCCAGACGCCACCTCCCGAGCGGCCAGTCCACGGCGTGCATCGGCGAGGCGGTCGCCCAGGGATAATTCCCCCTCTGTAACCGACTCACCCCGCTGCCTTGACCGTTCCTGAGTCACTCGACGCAGAAACACCGCCGCGCACCCAAGAACACTCGGTTCTCCAGCGTCCGCTCATCTCCGCAGCTAGCACGCAAGTCTGAGCTCACCCAGAGCGTCACCGAGGCTTCCTCGATGTGATCGACACGATACCTCGGCGCACCATCCACGGTAGACCGCCCCCGAGCTCTCTGTTTCCATTCCACACCGGTTAGAGCCGCCGCGACCAAAAACTCCTAGCCCGACCACTAGGTTTGATCCCACGTCGAGTTGAGCGGGCCAGGAGGTTCGCCTGGGAGTGTACTCCCTGTCCGACAACCCTGGCCGCATGCCATGGGGTGTGCTGGCCGGAATTTCAGTTCTTGCTGAGAACATGCGATATAGCCCGGTTCGGTTAAATCGGAAAATTCGAGATGACCAGTCGAGCAATCGTTCCCCAGCTGCGACAACAAGCTAGAAATGTCCGTGCGCAACCCTACGGTCAAGAACCACGAGAAACCAGCAAGAAACCACCGAGTTCCACGGGTTTTCCGTTCATCGCCGGGTTTAGACCTAGGTCGCAGGGTGAAGTCCAGTTTGCCACGACTTTGAGCAAGATCAGAAGCTGGGTCGTTGCTCCGTAGGTTGTGGCGGTGCTGTAGGAGCCAACGGAGGGGACCGTGAGGCATGACGGCACCATACCGACGTTGCCGAACCCCTCCCGTAGACTGTCGCCGTCACGCAACTGATTCCGGTGATCACCGGCCGGAGATAAGGGCAGCAACGGGTTCCCCGAGAAATTTCAGGCGGGGGCGGCCAATTTGGTCGAGCTCCGGTCACGGGAACAGCCTCCCGGCGAGTACTCCGGCGAGGTGGGCGGCGGGTAGCCGCGGGAACACGAGGTTGAAGAAGCCCTGCGGGCCCCACGTGTCGGCCTATGCTGAAAACGCCCCGGATCTGCTGTAGCAGCGAGATCCCATGTGACTACACGAAAAACTCTGCGGACTCCCATGTGGGATGGCTGAGGTGCTGACACGTAGCCCGGGGACCCCACCCTACAGTTTAAACTTTATTCGAATTTTCAGATTTGGTTCAAACTTCAAATTCATAGAACTTTTGCTAGGAAGCTCCAAATTCAGTGAACCAAATTTTGCTGAACTCAGAATTTTGAGTACTTTCCAGCAATACAGATTTCAGCTCATGAAGCTTAATAGTTTTCCAGAATTGAATCCCTAAATTTCAAACTGTTGGGAATTTTATCTGGAGAATTACTTTATGAAAAACTCTGAAATTTGGCTGAGAGGTTCATTGGAAAATCCTTGAGTCTCAGTAAAATTTTCAGACTCATCCAAGTTAATTTAGTCCCTCTAATGGTGTGATTAAGTGAACTGCCCTAAGAAAATAGAAAAATGTACAGAAACATTTTTCAGATTTTCTCAAATCTTGTTTAGGGCATAACTTCCTCTAGGATTCTTCAAATGACATAAAACCAATTCCATTAGAACCATATCAAATTCTAGTTTCCAGAAAATAATGGTTGGAGCCATGAAAACCCCTGGAATTACTTAGAGGCTCTAATATTGACCAAATAGGCTTTTATTTGTACAAAGCTCAAATGAACTTTGTTTCAAATGAAACTTGGTCAAGACTCTGGTTAGGACCATACCAAGCCACCATAAAAATTTCAGAGCCAAAGGGGAGGGCCAGCTAGAGTTCTAGTAATTACTTATTCAAGTTTACACTTTGCATTTAAATTGACATATAGCATATGGTTAACATGTAGTCGCTGAAGGCGAGGAGACTCCGGAAGTGCTCGACTTCCTTCTTCCGGACAAAGACCTAACCACTGACCAACAGCAACAAGGTAAGCCCTGGTTTGCATTAACCCTTTTTATAAAGTTTTGCTTTGTTTACATGTCTAGTGTGAAGTATGAATGTGCATTAGGTGTAGGATGGATGAAACCCCAATTGCATAACCAGATGTTTCCCATAAGAGTGAGGGTAGTGTCTAAGGCCTCGAGTAGACAGGCTATGCTTAATGATTCACAGGACTTCGGTACAAGTCGAGTAGTTGGAATCTACTCGCGAGTTAGGCTTGGGACACACGGGATTGGTTCGAGTGATGTGAGATCACTTTAGTAATGAAAATGAGACTAGGCAGGGGCTAGGGCGCACCAAGATGAAGTCTTGTGTGCGCAGCAGCCCTGTCCGTGTCGATTGAGGACCGATCCGTGTGTGGCCCTGCTGAACAAGTATTGAACGTACCGAAGGCATATCGGATATATGGGCCCCGATAAACCGATGTAACCTATACCTCCGGGCATCGAGGAATAACGCATCGATTTATAGGTGTAGGCTGAGGGCAGCAAGGTGAAAATCTGCTAACGGGCATAGAGAGATGCTCCGTGTAGGGAACCTCCTGCTCGTTTCAGTGCGACCGGTTCGACGTTTGGGCTGTTGCGTGAAAGGTTGTCCCGTACGACATCGAGTGAGTGTGCTGTGTAGCTCCATGGGTGGGAGTACATGATGTGCTCTTTGGGTATCCCTGCTGGTGTATATCGAGTTGATTCGCCGTCCCTCCCGGTGACGAGTACCACTTGTTCACTCAGTCGTGACGTAGGCTAATATATGAAATGTGATGGTTAAATACTTCTGTTATGATATAAATGTATTGTTACATGTGTGCCACCAAATATTGCTTACTAAATTTCAGATTCATAAACTGTTAACTTGTGGCTAAAAGATGAACGAAGGATAAACTATAGGCGTGTCCGTTTGCTGCAATTTTACCACCCCATGTTCATTGTACACTAAATATAGAGTTTCATGCCTAGGTGAGTCGGTCAAGTCTTGTTGAGCCATCGTGCTCACGGTTGCTGCTTAAGTGTTGTTCAGGTGAGGAGACACCCACGGACTCGGGTTACGAGTCCACCGGCGAAGGTTACCCTCCGTCGGGGACCACGGCTGAGTGGGAGCCGTACACGCCGCGCTAAGCTGAGGAGTGCAGCTAGTGTGGGTTGCCCTAGGGTGGGCAACCGACTTTTGCTAGATAGGCGGGCGTGAGTTGTACAAATAAAAACTTTCGCTGTGTAATGTATACCTTAGTTTGTAACTGAGCAGTGTACTACTTTGTACAGTTTCAGTTGTTTTCTATGTAATGCAATGCATCCTTATGATGTGTGCTGTCGGGTGTCGCATCGTGCGGCACCACCCTCTGCGATCTTGGATGAGCGGATTCCGGTCCACCACAGCTGCATGGTTCCAAGGCGTGATGAAGAGATGTGGACGTAAAGAATTGGTCGGAAAGGTCCAACCGACTTGGTTATGGACTCAGGCTGCGGCTGAGTCGTGTTTGACTCAAATATGGAAAGTTTTGAGTTGTTTATGATAGGATTTCATGTGGGTCACGAATTTGAGTTATTTTAGGAATGTGGGATACGTTCCTAAGGTGTTTGGAAGTCTTAAGATTGCTTCTATATGCGTATAGAAGAGTCCTAAGCAGTATTGGAAAGTTACAGTTTGAATCCAAGTAGGAGTAGGAGTCCTAGTTTGAGTTGAGTTGGCCTTCGGGCTGGTTATATAAGCAAGGGAGGCCAGAGCTCGTGGGGCACGACTTTGGGGCTGTTCTTCTTGTGTTTTGATAAATAAAATTCGTATTCTAAATGAACTTTTGTGCCTTGTTCGTCCGACTTGTTTCAGACAAGTTTTTCTCGTCGAGTTTCTGTTCAGCACTACCTTGCTTCGGTGGTTTTATCATAACTCAAGTTTTACAGATCCAATTGATGTGATTATTTTTGGGTTGTCTTCACAACTTGATTATCTATCATCTGTGAAAATTTCACGGTCGTTGAATTTGTGGTTTCTGATCTGCACGAGTTTCTTTTCAGTATTCTAGAACTATTTTTCTCGCGTAGGACAGATTGACCTTTGTTCGATCTTTCGATCGTAACTTGAGTTTCTCTCAACGGATTTTCATGATTCTTGTTGTACGTCTTCGTGACTTGATTCTCTACAATCTAAACTAGTTTTGTCACAGTTGAACACGTTTAGATTAGTCGCACACACGGTTTCTTTAACAGATCGGTTTTCTGCTGAGGGGTGTTTTGTTGCTTCCACTGAAAAGTTTTTATCTACCATTCACCCCCCTCTGGTAGCTTTACATGTGTACTTCGATCCTACAGAAGACTATGCCTTGATACCTCCAAGATGCGCCTTGCCACCTGGTTTCTTTGACCCGAATGTCCATCGCTCACGAGCACTCTGCCTTGGGGTTCTTGATCAAGAGATTGTAAGATAGACTTATTTTGCTCTAGTAATTAGTAATTGTTGCCGAACTTATTTGAACTGGTTTCCTATGTTGCTTAAACTGATATTTCATAGGGGTGGTGTCCAAGTATTAATGTCAAAATTTTAATACTTGAAGTTAAGCGTTTGCTTCATCAGTATAATGCGCCCGATGTTGAAAATGATTGCTATAATCTACTTATCAAGGTTAGTAACTTTGTGTTAGTGAGCAACCTAGGTTATATATCATTCCTCATTCAACATTTCTTAATTTAAAGAATGTCAATGTTATTTTCAGGATCCAGAGGAATATAAGAGACGTGTTTGGGAGCAAGCTCGACGGTACAGTTTAGATCGATCGATGGGAGCTTTATAGGAATATAAGTCTGAAATGTATAGTTTAGAGGGCACACAATGTGTATAAACTATGAAATGTTCATTGAGCTACAAATGTTTATCTCTGAATTGCAATGTTCATAGGTTCTATATGTTCATTGTGGCAACGATGCATATTTATTATCTCTGCGCGCGAAGTGGCAACGGAACAATACACTAAAAGAACATAATTTAAACATTTTTCACAGGCGGTGTTTAACTAAGAGCCGCCTGTGAAAGTCTGCGCCTATATAAGGCCGCTCACCGCTTGCACTAATACATCTTCACAGGCGGTGTTTAACTAAGAGCCGCCTGTGAAAATCTGCACCTATATAAGGCCGCTCGGTCTCCTCGAAAAAACCCAACCCTTGAGATTTCACTTAGACGCCGTCAAGCTGCCAAATTTTTTCTTTGCCGCCAAAGCCCTCACCACCGAGCTTCGTCCTCACCGCCGAGCTTCGTCCTCACCGTCCTCGCCATCGAGCTTCGTCAGTGTCGCCGTTGTCGTTCCCGTTGCCGTCGCCGTCTCGGTCGCCGTCGCCGTTGCCATCTATCTATGTTCGTCTCTTTCTTCCCTTCTCTCCCTCCTCCCTTCTCTGTCCCCCGCGCCACCTCTATGGAAGCTACGGCAATGGAGATTTTCTCTACATTCAAATGGAGATTCAGAAAAAGAAACACATCTTAATAAAGTTTTGCTATTTCTCATTTATGTATGATCTTGATGCAAATGTGTAATGCGGATTGTAGCTGCTAAACTTTGTAACTTATGGCCATAACCTCATTTTGAGGGGAAGGTCGGTTTTATCCATTATCTAAAAAAATCTATACATAAAACGTGAAGCACTCGATTACTAGCCGGTGATAAAAACACCGAAAGTTGGCACGCCAGGTAGGGGGCCGCTCCGCGTTTTTCGTTCTTCTCTGTGAAGACTTTCGTGAGCTCGAGCTTCCATGCCGGCGAGAAGCTCTGTTTCAACAGCCTTGAGTTCATCACCGTTCGCGATAGCAGGCTCAAGGCTGACGCCGTCTTCACGCCTTGCCAGGCCCTTCGTTTCAAAAGCCTGGAGTTCGTCGCCGACCGCCACGACATTCTACGGCTGATGGACGATGCGACCGCCGACCCCACCGACCGCGCCCCCAAAGGAGACTTAGTGGGCATGATCGACCAACCACCATCATCCATTTTCTCTCTTGTAGGATTTGACTGACTGCGACTACATTACCAATACCGGGCCCGACGGGAACCGTCATCCCCTTCATGAGCAAGGCAACGCGGAGGCTGGCCGTAGCTCTCCAGCCGCTCCTCCCACCTGCGTCATACCTTTGCCAGCCCCGACACGATGGGAGGCCCTACGTCCAAGCTGTGACGGGGAGCTGATGGTCACGTTGAAATGGACCAAACAGCTTGAGACGCGCGGCGACGTACCCGAGACAGAAGGGGCGCAACCAGGCGTGGATGAGGTGGTGTACAGAACATCGTGCTACCGCTGCTCTCAGGGAGACGGCTCGCAAGCGTGCGGCCACCGAGGCAGGAAGGACATCAGCACCGACATGAGCAACCCCTCCCATCTTGTGCGACTACGACAGAGCATGATGGCCGTGGCCGCCGTGGCACATAGCCTTCCGGAACCTGATGAGCCGGGGGCACGACAGACGTACCGCAACCTCTACTCCTTGGTGGGGGAGGTCACGATGTGGACTGCCGCAAGATTGCCCGCTTGACGACAAGAGGTATCCGCCCACGACGACCCTCGCGGGCACGACAAAAGTACCACGGAAGCACCGTGAGCCTGCTCCATAGGTCGGGCGGAAAGATCCGCCATCTTTACCCCTTCACATGGGTCGGTGCCCGAGTGTGCATAACCGCCAGACCTATGCAGGGTCCTCAAGGCCCGTAGAGGGGGCGAAGAAGGGCCCACAGAGCTGTGTCACGAGCGCCGATGACAGCCATGCCGTGAACGACGGTATGACGACGATGAGGACCAGAGCTCGAGCCCCGATATTCTGCCGTCCTGAGCTTTCGGAAAGAGGCTATGCAGGTCCTTGATGCACGAGTTCGAACACATACAACCTAAAACCCCCAAGGACCTACCTGTCGCCGCCTCCAACCGTGCCGCGTGGGGGGAAGGCAACCAAGGCATCAGATGACCAGGTGACACCGAAGGTCCCTGACCCAAAGGAAGCGGCAGCGCTCCACTAGGGTAGGGGAGCAGGGGGCAGATAGGGTCAATATCGGCGAATGACAATGGCAGCCAGGGGAAGGCGTGGACTTGGCTGCAGCGACCGAACGGCATGAGGCTCAAAGGCCGGCCCACACGCAGACTGACCACTTTGGGAGGCTACTGGAAAGTCCGTGCACTAATCACACTCTCCCGGCCAAGCACATCCTCAAATATTGCGTACTTCTAAAGCGATTTCTAGGGAAGGAGGCGGCTCCCTCGAAAGGCGGGGAGGAAAGTCTAAGCAAGCAATCTCGGAGCAGTGGAAGGGAGATACTCGCCCGGGGCCGGCCGACTGCTTCATGATTTTTGGTGGGACCCGCACCCAGGAAAAAGAGTAGTAGTTATTGTACGTAATCTAGCTACCGGGGATAGGCATACGATATACCGAATATAGCTCTGCCTGAGATGTTTTCTTGGGTCAAAGTAGGGGAGGCTTAAATACCAGGGTACAATACAGAGGGAAAAGAGACTGAACCTTCTTATAGGATTACTTTTGATCAGGACTTACTTTTTTCTAGCAAAGAGACACTTAGATTAGAGGGTTTGGCCTCGCCGAGAATAGAAGTTGGTAGCCCAGAAGGTCGACACCGCCGAATCCGTCGTCCCGACCTACCTGCGGTGGTCTGAGATTACCGTCACGTTCGACAGGTCGGATCATCCGAACCACATAGCACAACTGGGCCGTTTCCCTCTGGTTGTAGACCCGATCGTCGGCTTGAAGCGCCTAAAGAAGGTGCTCATGGACGGGGGGAGCGACCTCAACATCCTGTACGCCGGGACATTCGACGCCATGGGGGTCTCCTGGTCCGGTCTACAGCCAACCAGGGCACCTTTCCACGGGGTTGTCCCAGGAAAGCATGTAACTCCTCTAGGGCAGATCGACCTCCCCGTCATGTTCGGGGACACGACCAACTTCCGCACCGAGACACTCACGTTTGAGGTAGCAGCCCTCAACGGCGCCTACCACGCCATCTTGGAATGACCCTGCTATGTGAAGTTCATGGCTGTCCCCAACTACACCTACCTCAAGCTGAAGATGTCGGGCCCACACGTCGTCATCATCGTAGGCGCCAAGTTCAGGCAGGCCCTCATATGCGAGCAATGTAGTTGCGAACAGACAACCGCGGTCGTAGCGGCGGCCAGGCTCTCTGAGATGGTGCGAGCCATTGGGGATGACCGGCCTGACTATAATCAGGCCTCAACTTCAGGAGCATTCATGCCGCAGAGGACACGAAGGCCATCCAAGTCGACCCGGAGGACACGACCAAGACGGTACGGATTGGTGCCGCCCTCAAAGCCAAATAGGAAAGCACACTCGTCGACTTCTCGCGCATGAACAGGGATGTTTTTGCTTGGAAACCCGCCGGCATGCCAGGTATCTTGATAGAAGTCACCGAGCACACACTAAACATTACGCCGGGCTCTAAACCCGTGAAACAGAAGCTCCAACATTTTGACGAGGAAAAACGTCAAGCCATCGGTGAGGAAATCACCAAGCTCCTGGCAGAAGGCTTCATCAAGGAGGTGCAGCACCCCGAATGGTTGGCCAATCCCGTCCTCGTGAGGAAGAATATGGGGAAATGGAGGATGTGTGTGGACTACATTGTCCTCAACAAGGCGTGTCCCAAAGATCCCTTCCTGCTACCAAGGATCGACCAGGTGATCGATCTGACCTCGGGATGTGAATCCTTAAGCTTTCTGAACGCCTACTCTGGCTACCATCAGATTGCCCTCAGTGAGGAGGAACAGATGGCAACCGCGTTCATCACGCCCTTTGGATCCTATTGCTATGTAAGGATGCCGTTCGGAATCAAAAATACTGGGGCCACATACAAACACTGCATGCAAAAGTGTTTGCAGTCACAGATTGATCGGAACCTTGAGGTATATATGGATGACATTGTAGTGAAGTCCAAACGGGCGACCAGCCTCATCGCCGACCTCTAAGAAACATTCACAAACATCCGACGGTATAGCATTAGGATGAACCCGGAGAAATGCGTCTTCGGCGTACCAAGAGAGAAGTTGCTCGGGTTCATCATCTCGGAACAAGGCATTGAGGCCAAACCTGAGAAGATAACCGCCATCACCAGCATGTGGGCCATCCACAACGTCGAAGGAGTGTAGAAACTGATGGGATGCCTGACGGCTTTGAGCCAATTCGTCTCTCGGCTCGAAGAGCGAGGCCTTCCACTTTACCGTCTCCTGCAGAGGTCAGAACCCTTCAGGTGGACAGAATAGGCGCAAGAAGCTTTCGACAAATTAAAAGCCTTACTCACCAGTCCCCCCGTGCTGGCCTCACCCAAACACGGCGAGCCCCTCCTCCTCTACATAGCGGCTACCAACCAAGTAGTCAGCACGACCCTGGTAGTCGAAAGAGAGGAACTCGATCAGGCCCAGTCAGTTCAGATGCCGGTCTACTTCGTGAGCATGGCCCTAATCGACTGTGAGGTCCGGTATCCCCATGTACAAAAGCTTGTGTTCGCGATCTTCATAAAAAAGCGCAGACTACTTCACTACTTTGAGTGCCACCCGATAAAAGTAGTAACAACGCATGGGCACGGGGCGATCATCAGTAACCGTGGCGCCACTGACAGGATTGCGAAATGGGCCCTTGAGCTTATGGGTCTCGACATATCATATGTACCATGCACAGCAATCAGGTCACAGGTCTTGGCGGATTTCATCGCCGAGTGGACAGAAGCCTATGCCGCCGTCGAATTGACCGTACCAAAATACTGGACGATGTATTTTTATGGGTCGTCAACCCTCAACGGGGCTAGGGTCGGCGTGGTACTCATATCCCCCAAAGGAGATCAACTACGATACTGTCGAAGCATCTGCGGTTGACACTTCCCCCGGGCCTGCTCTGGGCAGCCCGCGGAGGTTCTTTTTCGGAGGGGCTAGTCCTCTCCGAGGGTCTCGCGTGTTGGACGAAGGAAGGAGATGAAGGTGTATTGACACCGGGATTTTACGTGGTTCGGGCCACGGAGCGTAAAACCCTACGTCCACGGGAGTGCTTGGATCACTTGTTTCCTTGAGTACGAGGATGGGTGGCGAACTGCTGAACCCTAAGCGCTAGAGGGAGCTGAACTCACAGGAGTTCGAACCCCATGTAACGTTGCCTACCCGGGCCTTTTATAATCCAAGGCTCGGGCGGCTTACAAGGTGGGCCCCGGAGCCCGTCATGTGGCCCCGGAGTGATTTCCTACCAGCTACTATGTCTTGGCGCTGGCTTTGAGGTCGTTGTCCTGCCGCCCAGCCCATGCCGCAGGCTAGGCGTAGTGGCTGATGATGGCAGCGGCGGTAGGGCATGTCTTGTCGCAACATTTATTGGTCTACTGCTCCTGACACTATGCGCCTGTCTTGACTGTGACTGGTCACAGTACCTCCTGACAGGCGTGTGCCGCGCCTCTTCGTCTTGGGAAGGTGCGGGTCTTGAATGCCTTGTACGGTAAAGGCATGGCGTGCCTTTACTCCTGCTGCCTACCGAGCCGAGGTGGGCAGCGCGGCTCTGCTGGCCACGTGGCTCCTTCGGAGCTCGCCCCTGCGGAGGGGGCATGGTCCGGCCTTCTAGGCCACGTGGCAGGCCCGGATCTATCCTTTGAGGAGAGGGGAGCTCCGGCCCCGCTGGACATGTGGCGCCTTCAGAGCTCGCCCCTGCGGAGGGGGCAAGGTCCGGCCTTCTGGGCCTCGTGGCAGGCCCGGAGCTGTCCTCTGAGGAGAAGGGAGCTCCGGCCCCGCTGGACACGTGGCGCCTTCGGAGCTCGCCCTGCGGAGGGGGCGAGGTCCGGCCTTCTGGGCCACGTGGCAGGCCCGGAGCTATCCTCTGAGGAGAGGGGAGCTCCAGCCCCGGGGGACACGTGGCGCCTTCGGAGCTCGCCCCTGCGGAGGGGGCGAGGTCCTTAGGCGGTTTCACCCTGTGCGCGGGGGTATCTGGTATTGAGGGTACTGACAGATATGCATGGAGGCTCCACTTCAAGGCAACCAACAACGTCACAGAGTACGAGACCCTCCTCACCAGGCTTGAGGTAACCATCGTGCTCGGCGCTCTGCAACTCTACGTGTGAGGTGACTCTGACCTTGTTGTGAACCAAGTGATGAATGAGTCAAGCTGTCACGACCTGCGCATGACCACATACTGCCGCGAGGTTCAGAATCTTGGGGATCGGTTTGAGGGACTCGAGCTCTGCCATGTCCCTAGTCGAGACAATGAGATGGCT
Organism: Neostapfia colusana; assembly: GCA_030760725.1. Classification (NCBI taxonomy): domain Eukaryota; kingdom Viridiplantae; phylum Streptophyta; class Magnoliopsida; order Poales; family Poaceae; genus Neostapfia; species Neostapfia colusana. The sequence goes on along the minus strand of JASWHV010000005.1, from coordinate 59,055,216 downwards.
GACTAGCTTGCCAAAATGGCCTCAAGTCGGAAGTCTTCATCGAAGACATCCACCAGCCATCCGCTCGGGCCAAAGAGGATGGTCCGAGCTCCTGGGCGGAAGGCGAGCTCTGGGTCAAGGAGGACCGAGCTAAGGCCGTCCTCTACTATGACCACTTCGTTCTTGTGACTGAGCAAGGCTGGGAGGTGCCCTTCATCAGATACCTGAAGCACGGCCAGCTCCCGACCAAAGAAATCAAATCTTGATGCCTCGCTTGAAGAGCCAAGTCATTTCTCATCATCGGCAACGAGCTCTTTCGACGCATGTTATATGGATCCTTCAGCGATGCATCTGCGGCCATCACACATCGCCCTGCTCTTTGGTTAGAAAGGCGTACCACCAAGGTTTTTTCTGACCGACCGCAGTCAGTGACGCCCAACAGACATTCGTACTTTCAAGGGTTGCCAGTACTTCGCTCGACAAACGCACATACCTGCACAGGACCTCCGGACCATCCCCATCACGTGGCCCTTCACCGTGTGGGGACTCAACCTTCTCGGGCCTTTCAAGAGGGCGCTTGGGGGCTTCACCATTCTCCTCGTGGCTAGCGACAAGTTCACGAAGTGGATAGAAGCAAAGCCCTTCATCACCGTGAAGTCAGAGCAAGCGGCGAGTTTCTTTCGCAACATTGGGTACCGCTTTGGGGTGCCAAACTCTATAATCATCGATAACAGGACATAATTTGCCCAAAACAGATTTCTAGAGTTCTGCGATGAATTCAATATCAGGGTCGACTGGGCCTCGGTATCTAACCCCTAGACCAATGGGAAGGTCGAGCGAGCTAACGATATGATCCTGCAGGGGCTCAAACCCCGTATCTTTGACCAACTCAATAAGTCCGCCAAACAATGGGTCGCTGAATTGCCTTCCGTCCTTTGGAGTCTGTGCACCACAGCCAACCGGACGATCAACTTCACACCTTTCTTCATGACGTACGGGTTCGGAAGCTGTTCTCCCAACCGAGCTCGAGTATGGCTATCCCCGAACAAGATCCTACAACAAAGCCCAGTATGAAGAGGCTAGTCAGGATTCCATCGACCAGCTTGATGAAGCACGTATCGTGGCCCTCTAGAGAACAGCAAAGTATCAACAGGCGCTTTGTTTCTACCACTCACAACGGGTCCAACCCGAGCCTTTCAGGTCGGTGATCTAGTCCTCCAATGGATACAAACCAACAAGGACAAGCACAAGCTGTCGGCGTTCGGATTTCCGACTAGTAATCGATTGTGTCGTGTGTTCTACCTCGAGGTGTCCTACCTAAGAACACAAAGGATTTATCCTGGTTTGGGCAAAGTGCCCTACGTCCAGCTGGAGTGTCTCGCTTGTTCTTACCCAAGAATGGGGGTATTTCTTACAAGTGCGAGAGCATGCCCTCTTCATGTTGACAGGCACCTCTATTTATACTCTTCTCTCTCTCTCTCTCTCTCTCTCTCTCTCTCTCTCTCTCTCTCTCTCTCCCCCTCTCTCTCTCCCTCTCTCTCTCACCTCCCTCCGCATCACCGAGGAGAAGCAAGTCGTGGGTACAGAGACATCTTGTCCTGTCGTACGCCGGATAGAGCACTCGATGGAGGCGCAGTATTCATAGCCTGCAGCTACGCCTGCTCCTGTCCCGTCATCGGGACAGCCCATTCCGAGGCGCACGCGCACCCCGCGCTCCACTCCTCTTCTGTTCTGTCGAAGGTGATGGGAATTCAATGCCGTGGCTAGGGGAGGCACTCGAGTGTCCTCCCACTTGGTCGGGGTGGTGCCTGCCCTGTATTAAAGGCCACCTGCTTCTCACCTACCCGAGGTCAGTCTCAGGCCTTCCTTCTAAGGTCTTTTCCTTCATCTAAGCCGGAGGGCAGGTCCCGTGACCCGACTAGGGGTCAGTCCCGGGCTTCCTGTCCTGTTCGCACCACCTTCTCCCGAGCTCAGGCTCGGGCCTACTCCTTCGTTGTCCTTCATAGAATGTCTTCCCGCTTCTCCCCAGGGGTTGGAGTCAAGAACCCTGTCAAAAGCTATTCCGATCGAGCACCTTAGGCGGGTATACCCATAGCCATCCTGATCTCCAAGCAAAAGGAGACGAGTCGGAAGCTAAAAGATAAGTACCCTCGCCTTAATTTTTACTTCCATGCATAATATGGTCCTGCCTCCCGGGCTCGAGCCCGGGCGAGTCCGTGCGATTCAAGCACCACGAGGTGCGTCGTCCGGCTCGGCCACCGCGTGCCACTTGGGGCCTACTACCCTTAAGGCACAGTTTCACAACCTATGGCTAGAACCGCGAAAGTTCTCAGAGCTACAGTTCGAGCGAAGCAAGGGAACGAAAGCAATATGCTATTTCCTTTCTCTGACCTAGTGTTCATAGCCAGAACTGCGAAAGTTCTCAGAATTGTGAACCAAAAATACAATGGAAAGGGAAAATGTTGCACATAGAAAAGTTTTCTGCTTTTCTTCATTAGAAGATCCACGAAGGGCTGACACATTTGCATTACAAAGAAGTACCCCGGTCTTCTTCACTAGAAGAGCCACAAACGGCTAATACCTGGGTGATATAAGGCAGAAAGGGGGGTAGATAACTGAACAAAGGCATACAGAAGGATGGTTGATGTCAATAAGAAAATTGACAACAAGCTACATCCACAATTTAATGTTCTTGCAAGTTTGCTTGCCCCTGGGCAGCGTCCTTGCAAGATTCACCCATCTTCGGTTATCCTTTCTGCTTGCAGTGCCTCGACCCTGGCCTGAACTATGATAACTCACCGTCCGCACGCCTCCACGGCGTCTCTAGCGCTGCCAATCCTGAAGAAAAAGTGCCTGGCTATTGGAAGATGGAAGCGCCAAACCCTTGTCATGAAGATAGGGCTGGTCTTGCCGACAGTTCTTCACAGACTTCCGTAGCGGCGGGTAAAAGCGCAACGACCACGCCTGCCGATGGTAGACATGGGCACCACCAACCGCGGGGATCAAGAAATTGACGAACGAAGGCCACGTTCAGATGAAACAGAACCATAGCCCAAAGCAAGGCTCGACGGAGGGGAACCACACACACTATCTTTTCGACCCTTTCTAATCTACACTACCAAAACTTGCAGGGAAGCAGGAGCATGAGAAGGCTAGAATGGGAGAGGAAGGCAAAAGCACAAAGGTTTGAACCCAAAGGGATGCTTATATAGCCGGTGCACGACGGCAAAGAGTAATGGAACTGGGGCCCATGAGCGCACACGACAAGACAAGCACGACGCGTGGCCATCATCACCAACCGCCCTGCTCGGCGCTGTACAGAGACGGAAAGTAGGTGTAGTAGACTAGACAGGAGCAGGTCTACTCATCACCTCTATATCGCTTCGGGCTGTCTTAGGCGCTGACACACCATGTAACCCCCACTCCATTTATGAGGAGCCGACGGGTAGGTATAGGCATCCGAGCTGTAAAAGGGAGGCCCAGAACCTCCCCTCACACGGCGAACACAGCTCACGCACACACTCGATACTTAGGATTTCTCTTCGTTCTTGCATGCGAGATAACCTCGCTTGAAACCGCGGTTCCACGAACCACTTGAGCTAATACAAGACCGACGAACAACCCAGACCGGACATAGGACAAGTTATCCGAACTAGTATAAGCCCTTATCTTTGTTAGCTAGCCATCCAAACATAAAACGCGAATCACTCAATTTCTAGCCGGCGGTACAAACACCAACAATCCTATTTTAACAATGTGTGAACGCTAAGAGTCCTATTTTATCAAAACCCATCGTAAGAGTTCTATTTTATTGAAGCCACTCGATAATTATCCTATAATACCAGTTTTCTAATTTTGAGTGTATGATACATTTCTCTTTTTATTAGAGTATCATCTAACACACAAAACATCATTTGAGTCCTTGTGTAAAAGAATTATGCTTAGGATGCATAAAAACTTAGGTGGCCGACTGACGGGGTTCTTGACTCCGACCCCCTGGGGAGAAACGGGAAGACATCCAACGAAGGATGACGAAGGAGCGGGCCCGAGCTAGGGAGAAGGCGGAGCGAATAGGACAGGGAGCTCGGGACTGACCCCTGGGTGAGCCGTGAGACTTGCCCCTAGGGTGCGGACGAAGGAAAGACCTCAAAAGGAAGGAACAAGCTCGACCTCGGGTAGGATAGAAGCAGTTGGCCTTCAATGCGGAGAAGGCGCCGCCACGGCCAAGTGGGAGGACACTCGAGTATCTTCCCTGGCCACGACATTGAATGCCCGTCACCTCCGACGGAACCTAAGAGGAGTGGAACACGGTACACGCGTGCGCCTGGGTATGGGCTACCCCGACGACGGGAGAGGAGCAGGTGTAGCGGCAGGCTACGAATATGACGGCTCCATCGAGTACCCTGTCCGGCGTACAAAAGAACAAGCCATCCCTGTACCCACGACTTGCACCTCCTTTGTAAATCGGAGGGAGACGAGAGAGAAAGAGAGAGTATAAATAGAGCTGCCTGTCAGCATGAGGGGGGGGGGGTAGGCTCTCACACTCGTAAGAACCACCCCCATTCTTGAGTAAGAACAAGCGAGACACTCCGGCTGGACGTAGGGCACCTTTGAAACTCTTTGGTTAAGTCCCCCACCTTTAGGACTCTTTGGTTAAGTCCCCCACCTCAATGACTCTTTGTCCCCCACCCCTAGGACTCTTTGGTTGAGTCCCCTACCTCTAGGACTCTTTGTTTCCACTCCTAGGACTCTTTGTTTAAGTCCCATACTGCTAGGAGTCTTTGTTTCCACCCCTAGGACTCTCTTTTTCCTCCTTATAAATATAACCCCCCTAGCTGCACCCCCATATTCCCTTTGGCCGCCGCCCCTCCTATACCCAAGTTGCCGAGTCCCCCCCCCCCTGCCGGAGTTTGCCCGCCGTCGAGCCCCGTCACGCCTCACTGTCGCCGGAGAAGAAGCCCGACGTTCTGCCCTACTATAATTTCCTGCAGAAAAATCCCCCGCTGCTGCCATTGCTAGGAGGGAGGCCCTTCCGCAAGGAGGAAGTGAGGTAGGTCTTCATTACCCCTCTTACGACGTCGCCGCTGTCTCTACGCACCCGTTTTCTTTGCCCCTTCGAGCAGAAACTTTTGACGTGTGGACAGATCATGTTTTGGTCGATTTTTGACGGTGGAATTGATCTACATCTTGTGTCAAGATCATCACCACGTCCACACTTGATCCCTACACCCTTGTTCATCACATAACCCCATGGAAGCCAACTAAAACATGCAAGAACACGTATAAACTGGTTTTATAAAACTGCACCATAGGATTTGCATTCATCCACCTCGTTGCATGTTGAGTAAAGATTGTGCATGATAATTGATTGCTGTAAATATTGTATGTGCGTGGTCGTGAGTAGAAGGACATGCTCAAGAGGCCGCCTACAAGGAACTACAGCACCAAGATTTCGAGACGCTTGAGCAACATGAACCACGGGAGCAAGGTAAGTGCCCCTTGACCATATTGATCCCATGTTTTTGAAACTGTTCTGCTTGCGAGAACTCGTATGCTTGAGTCAACTTGATGGGACATACTTTTATAGGAGTTTACTTTTGTTAACCATCCTTGTCGTCGGGAAAGTTGATGAGTCGGGTACGGTCGTTTTTCCTTTTTGCTTCGCTTAACTTACGGGATACGGGAAGCTGAAATAAAACTTGTTAGCTACTGCACTCATGATATTAAATATGATGATAACTTGATTATGTTGATGAGCATGGAGTCGGGGAGATCTAGGCAAGCTTGCTTTGTGGATGTTGCTGAATGATATGATGGTTTACTTCCTGTAGATCTAAGGACCGGTTCATGCGAGCACATGCCAGGAAAACAGTGCCACCACAAGGCCAAATATGGGTGCGGCTTAGCTGACTAATTAGGTGTGCTGCTAGCTTGTTATGGACCATTGGATGGTGTGGGGAATGGGAGTCGAGAGGGACTGCCCTGGGAACTGCATGGCACAAGAGGGGGCCCATGGGTGGGAGACTGGGATTCGAGCCTGCCGGTGAAACCTCAGTGGGTCCATACATCCTAGTAGCCCCTTTGTAAAGGCTATTTTGTGATCTCTTGGTCATAAACCAACGGTTGTGTATTGGTATAGTGGAGGTTTCTCTAGTCGCCGACAGGTGACAAAATCACGAACTTGTGGGTAAAGTGGTGCCACCCCTGCAGGGTGTAAAACTATCATGATAGCCGTGCTTCCGGTTACAAGCACCTGTCCAGCTTCCATGATTAGAGGCAAAACTTGGGATGTTTATTGGAGATGGTTGTGGTATGGTCACCGGGATTGGTTTTGGGTCAAGACAATGAATTTTGTTTCGGTTCAATGAAAATGAAATGTTTATGAATATTTATGAGTATGAGATGAACTTGAGAGAGATTATTGGCTGGTTGAGACATGATAAATGGTGAATTATGGTGAAGGAATGTTGATGAAATACTTGGTTATGATGGGATTAAACACACCTAGAGTTAGTTGCTGTTTTTAATGTGTTTGTGAAATAAAATTTGCTTGCTGCAATGAACCTTTTTATTCCCCACCTTGTTGTAAGCTACATGTCATACTTTTCCCGCACTTGCTGAGTACAACATGTACTCACCCTTGCATTCTGACATATACATCAGCTACAGGAGAAGAATATTTCGAGGAACATGTGGAGTACTAGGCGTGCGCACTACCGTCAACATGCCTGTGGAGTTGAAGTTGGAGCCTGCTGTCTTAGCCATTTTCCGCTGTCGTTTAGAGTCTTCCGCTGCAAGAATAAGTTAGATATTCATGAGTGAGACATTGAGTCAATGTAATAAAGTACTTAAACATTATTCGTACGTTTTTATATTCTGAATTCAGTTTGTGGAATACATGTGTATGTGTGATGAACATCCTGGGCACACATATGCATAAACTTTGTTCATTTTCTGGACCGGGTGTCGCAAATTGGTGTCGGAGCCACGTTGACTGTAGGACGCAAGCCTAGGTAGAATGGACACTCTAAAACACATAGGAACACCCCTCTAAACTGCTATTTTTGAAAATTGCTTGCTGCTGCACTTTACTTGTCAATTCAGCCACCACAAAGTGCTATTTTCAGCCCCTTTTTTCTCTTCTTTTGGACAGCAACACTTTTTCTTTCTTGCTTCATAGCTTCTGAAGTTTTGGAGTTATTTTCTTCTTCTCTAAAGTTTCTCATGTCTTATTTATAGATGCCGGTGATTAGGAGCACAGCACGCATAAGGACTCGTCCACCACCACTTGGGAGTGCACTTAACCCCATTGAGGTGTCCGATGGAGCATATCGGGAGCAGGTGAAGATGGAACCTCATGATGAAGATGAAGTCAATAGCTCTATGCATGAGGAAGAGGATCCGGATGAGGTGGAACCATTTGAAGACGACATGGAGGATGATCCACAAGAACGGCATTGGTGCGCACCTCAGGAGTTTCAAGCGGGCTTACACCCCGTGGAGCCTCATGAAGCTATGTCGGAAGGAGATGAATCTGAAGAGGAGCCACCCCCTGCTGAGTCCGAGAATGAAGGTGATGAACGGGCCAACTGTTCAGTTCAGGAATTCTGGTCCGACGGGATGGAGGGAGGACACATATCCAATGAGCTCAAAGAATTTCTGGATTGCTGCAGCCTATACCCGGAGTATCTTCTCAAGAAAGTCTCTCGTCTCGGACATGAAGAGTGGAAGGCTGAAGTAACCATCCTATCTAATGGTAGGGTTGTCACTCGGCACTTCACACCCACATGGATAGCTACAAGGGCAGAAGCTATTGATGATGCTGCATGGGATGCACTCACCAGACTGTGCTACGCCTTCCGTGAGCAGCTTGAGAACACTACTTTTGAGCTGCACCCGTATCGGAAGAGTGGTACAAGGGAGATCATTGGACCCCATGGAGGAGCTCTTTACAACCCAGAAGCTGCTGATAAGTCTAATAGGTTGCTCGTGGAGTTAGGAAACCGCTATGCAAGCGCACAAGAAGAGATCCGTTACCTCCGCAGGAAGCTGTACTTGCTGGAAAAAGAGGAGAAGACTCGTGCCAACGCGAGAGCAAATGGAGCACCAGCGTCATCTATCCCTACATGGACTGCCGACTCACCATGGCGTGCGCCCATGTATGGACCACCCCCGTCACACGGCGAGAACAGCACTGGTTCTCACGATTAAGTTTAGGTTTCCATTGAATAAAGCTGTAATAGGAACGTTTAGATCGTAGTAGCTTGAATAAGAGTGGTGTGCCGAATTTTTTACGATGATTGCTTGGCTTGTGTGCTGATGTGAGTTGTGGGACGCTTCGGCGAATGTCAAAATCCACACATAGTGGAGAGATGTGAGATGCTTCGACACGTGTTCACATCCTCATATAGGCTGATATTAATAAAAGAAGTTTCGTAGTTCATACGTCTTGATGCATATAGTTGGGGGGATCAATCTAAATTTCTATTTCCTACTCTCCTCTCTCCCACAGATGGTGAGAGAAAACTCCAACCACCAAAGGAGGAACGCTCGTGGTAACAACGAACCACAGGAGGATGGCAATGTTGAAGTTCCTGAAAATGCCAACCCCCGGGCTGATGCAAACAACCTTGAACGGTTGATGGCTATGCTAAACCAGATGATGCAGACTATGATACAAACGTTGGATCAGCTGCAGGCCAACAACAACAACAATCCTAACCCAGTTCCTGCACCCCCACCGCCGTCACCGCCACCACCGCCGGCTCACAACAGATTGGGAGAGTTCATGAGGGCTAGGCCGCCTACTTTTGCACAAGCTAATGATCCTATGGAGGCTGATGACTGGCTTAAATCTATGGAAAAGAAGCTTGCTATTGTTCAGTTCAATGATCGGGAGAAAGTTCTCTTTGCATCGCACCAACTCATGGGAGCAGCCGCTGATTGGTGGGATGCTCTTTGCAATGCTCTTGTCAACCAGGAGACTATCACTTGGCTGAATCCAAGGAGAGTTTCCGCTCTCACTATGTCCCTGCAGGAGTCATGATGCTTAAAAGGCAAGAGTTTGAAGGTCTCCGCCAAGGAAGGAAGAGCGTGAATGAGTACCTCAACAAGTTCACGCAGCTGTCAAGGTATGCTCCAGAAGATGTCAACTCAGATCAAAGAAAGCAGTACTTGTTCATGAGAGGATTGAACAATGAAATCCAAGTTCAGCTGCTCAACAATGACTATGCAAACTTCCAAAAGCTCGTTGACAAAGGTATCGTGGTGGAGAGCAAGATCCATGAGATTGAACAAGAGGGCAAGTGGAATATGCCATATCAAGGACAGCCACAAGGGAGCAATGTACGTCCCCGTTTTATGCCACCAGCTGCACCACATTATGGCTCGTCCGCTTCTACTTTTTGCCCTGCAAATCCACCTCACTCTAATCAGCCACCGCAGCAACGTCCTGTTATGCAAGCACCTCGTATGCCTATGCCTCCTGCGCCCCGTCCCAACAGGGGCGCCTATGCTCAAAACTAGCCTCGCCCCAACATTACTGCTCTTATGGGCAACAAGGCATGTTTTTCATGCGGAGAGGCGGGACACTTTGCAAGTCAGCGCCTGAAGATAGGCCTGGGACAGCGGAACAACGCACCTAAGCAGAACCCACGGCCGAATGGAGGAGCTATGCAAGGTAACCGTGGACAGCAGAACTATTCTCGTGGCAATGTGAATCACGTCTCCGCTGAGGAAGCACAACAATCTGAGGATGTCGTGATTGGTATGTTTCTTGCCAACTCCGACCTAGCCACTGTTTTATTTGATTCTGGAGCATCGCATTCATTCATATCACCCAAGTATGTTGCTAAGTATAACCTGCCCATATCCCACATGAAACAAACTATGTTGGTTAATTCTCCCGATGGAGAGATGAGGACTACTATAGTATGTCCGAAAGTAAGCCTTAAAATAAGGGGGGTAGACTATCTTGCCAACCTTATTGTCTTGGATTCCTAAGGGATTGACATAATACTTGGAATGGACTGGTTAAGCAAGCACAACGGAGTGATTCAATGTGCTCAGAGGATCGTGCAGTTGACGATTAAGCACGGTACCCGTATTGAGTTGTTCGAGGCAGCCCAACCTACAACCGAGAAGGCAGTGCTGAACCAGATCGAAGAAGCGACATTGGAAAGCATTCCGGTGGTTCTATAATATTCAGGTGTGTTCCCGGAAGAACTTACAGGTATGCCACCTGACCGGGACCTTGAATTTTCCATTGATTTAGTACACGGAACTGCACCTATAGCAAAGAGGCCATATAGGACACCTGCTAATGAATTAGTGGAGCTCAAGAAATAAATTCAGGAGCAGCTAGATAAGGATTTTATACGCCCAAGCTCGTCACCGTGGGGACTGTAACACCCTCAAATTAATTTCCATGCATTGCATACATTTTTCATGTAGAGAAACATTATAAAAGAAGTAGAAATGGAGAAAGAACTATAGAAATGGACAAAGAACCATAGAAATGGAGAAAAGAACCATAGAAATGGAGGAAGGACCATAGAAATGGAGAAAGGACCATAGAAATGGAGAAAGAACCATAGAAATGGAGAAAGAACCATAAAAATGGAGGAAGGAACCATAGAAATGGAGGAAAAACCACAGAAATGGAGAAGGGAATATAGAAATGGAGAATGGGGCATAGAAATGGAGGAAAAACCACAGAAATGGAGAAGGGAATATAGAAATGGAGAATGGGGCATAGAAATGGAGATGAGCAATGTAGAAATGGAGAATGGGACATAGAAATGGAGAGGGGGATGTAGAAATGGAGAATGGGACATAGAAATGGAGAGGAGAATGTAGAAATGGAGAATGGGACATAGAAATGGAGAGGAGAATGTAGAAATGGAGCAAGTGACATAGAAATGGTGAGGAATGGGAAAAAATAGCTGAAATAAGCCATTCCCAAATTTCCCCCAAAATTTCAAAATTCCCAATTCCCAAAAAGGGGAATTTTTCCCACATTTTGGGGATAAAATCCCCAAGGCTGCCGCACCACAAGATATAAGTTTGTTAAGATCCAAAAAAAATTGAATAGGACTCTTATTTGAGCTCCAATTGGAGTAGGACTCTTCTTTTTCCCCTTATAAATATAACCCCCACCCCCTTGGCCGACCCCTCTCTCTTTTGGTCGCCCCCCTGCTGCCAAGACCCCTTCCTTGCTGCCAAGTCGCCAATTTTCCCCCCTTGCCAGAATTTGGCCGCAGTCGAGCCCCGTCGAGCCCCGCCGTCGCCGGAGAAGAAGCCCGACGATCTGTCCTACCAAAATTTTCCATAGAAAAATTATCTGCTGCTGCCATTGCTAGGAGGAAGGCCCTGCCACCAAAAGGAAGTGAGGTAGGTCTTCATTACCCATCTTACGACGTCGTTGCTGTTTCTACGTATCCATTTTCTTCGCCCCCTTCGAACAGAAACTTTTTCGTGTGGACAGATCACGTTTTGATCGATTTTTGATGGTGGAATTGATCTAGATCTTGAGTCAAGATCATCACCACGTCCACACTTCATCCCAGCACCCTTGTTCATCATAAAACCCCATGAAAGCCCATTAAAACAAGCAAGAACACGTACAAACTGGTTTAATAAAACAGCACCATAGGATTTGCATTCATCTACTCCATTGCATCTTGAGTAAAATTTGTGCATGATGATTGATTGCTGTGAATTTTGTATGTGCGTGATCGTGAGTAGAAGAACAAGCTCAAGAGGCCATCTACGAGGATCTACAGCACCAAGACTTCGAGACGCTCGAATGGCAAGAACCTAGGGAGCAAGGCAAGTGCCCCTTGACCATATTGATCCCATGTTTTGAAACTATTTTGTTTGCGAAAACTCGTATGCTTGAGTCAACATGATGGGACACCCTTTTATGGAAGTTTACTAGTTTTGTTAACCATCCCTGTTGCCGAGAAAGTTGATGAGTCAGGTATGGTCGTTTTCCTTTTTGCTCGCTTAATCTACGGGATACGGGAAGCTGAATTAAAACATGTCTAGGTACTGCACTCATATGAATAATTATGATGAGAACATGATGATGTTAATGAGCATGGAATCGGGGAGATCTAGGAAAGATTGGTTCGTGCATGTTGCTGAATGAGATTGTGGTTTACTTGCCGTAGATCTAAGGACCGGTTCATGCGAGCACATGCCAGGAAAACAGTGCCACCATAAGGCCAAATATGGGTGTGGCTTAGCTGATTAATTAGGTGTGTTGCTAGCTTGTTATGGACCGTGGATGGCGCGGGGAATGGGACTCGAGGAGGACTGCCCTGGGAACTGCATGGTACAAGAGGGGGCCCGTGGGTGGGAGAATGGTGATTCGAGCCTGTCGGTGAAACCTCAGTGAGTCCATACATCTAGTAGCCCCTTTGTAAAGGCTATTTTGTGATCTCTTGGCCATACACCGACGGTTGTGTACTGGTATAATGGAGGTTCTGCAGTCGCCGACGGGTGACGAAATCACAAACTTGTGGGTAAAGTGGTGCCACCTCTGCAGAGTGTAAATCTATCATGATAGCCGTGCTTCCGGTCACAAGCACCTGGCCAACTCACATGATTAGAGGGAAACTTGGGATGGTTGTTTCTTTATGGTTATGGTATGGTCATTGGGATTGGTTTTCGGACTGTTTTGAGTCATGAAAATGAGTTTGGTTTCGGTTATATGAATATGAGATGGTTATGAATATTTATGAGCATGAGATTAACTTGAGAAAGATTAATGGTTGGTTGAGACTTGGTAAATGGTGAATTATGATGAAATAATGTTGCTGTTTTACTTGGTTTTATTGGGATTAAATTCATCTATACTTAGTTGCTGTTTTTATCATGTTTGTGAAATAAATTTTGCTTGCTGCAATGAGCCTTTTTATTCCATACCTTGTTGTAAGCTACATGTCATACTTTTCCCGCACTTGCTGAGTACGACATGTACTCACCCTTGCATTATCACATAAATATCAGAAACAGGAGATGAGTACTTCGAGGACCATGTGGAGTACTAGGCGTGCGAACTACCGTCAACATGCCCGTGGAGATGAAGATTGGAGCCTGCTGTTTAGTTGATTCCACTGTCATTTAGAGACTTCCGCTGCAAGAATAAGTTAGACATTCATGAGTGAGACTTTGAGTCATTGTAATAAAGTACTTAAACACTATTTATTCATGGTTATATTTTGAATTCAGTTTCTGGATTACATGTGTATGTGTGATGAACATATTGGGCACACATATGCATTCACTTAGTTCTATTTTCGGAACCGTGTGTCACAGGGAACCCCCGTGCTCTTCGTGGACAAGAAAGATGAGACCCAAAGGATGTGTGTGGACTATAGATCTCTCAACGAAGTGACGATCAAGAATAAATACCCGCTGTCCCGCATAGAGGACTTGTTCGATCAAATGAAAGGTGCCTGAATTTTCTCAAAGATTGATCTTCGGTCGGGATACTTCCAGCTAAAGATTAAGCACTCTGACATACCCAAGACTGCATTTCGAACACGGTATGGTTCATATGAATATACCGTTATGTCTTATGGGATAATGAATGCACCCGCATACTTTATGTACCTCATGAATAAGGTCTTCATGGAGTACTTGGACAAGTTCATCGTGGTTTTCATTGACGACATCATGGTGTACTCGAAAAGCGAGGAAGAACATGAAGAACACTTGAGATTGACATTGAAGAAACTGTGAGAGTATCAATTGTATTCCAAGTTCAGCAAGTGTCAGTTTTGGCTAAAGGAAATATCATTCTTAGGCCACATTATCTCAGAAGAAGGAGTATCGGTTGATCCCAGAAAAGTGAGAGATGTTTTTAAGTGGAATCAACCGCAGAATGTGAGGGATATTCGGAGGTTCCTTGGGATGGCTGGATACTATTGCCGGTTCATCAAGGATTTCTCCACAATAGCGAAGCCTATGATGGAATTGTTGATGAAGGGGAAAGCATTTCAGTGGACACCAGCGTGTCAAGAAAGCTTTGAGGAGCTAAAGAAGAGATTAACAACAGCGCCGGTTTTGGTATTGCCGGACGTGAGCAAGAGTTTCGATATATATTGTGACGCATCAAGACAAGGGCTCGGATGTGTGCTCATGCAAGGAGGCCAAGTGGTATCCTATGCATCGAGACAACTAAAGAAACATGAGCTGAATTACCCCACACACAACCTAGAACTTGCAGCCGTGGTACATGCCTTGAAGATTTGTAGGCATTATATCCTTGGCCACCGATGTGAGATCTATACGGATCACAAAAGCCTCAATTATATATTCACGCAAACGGATATGAATTTGAGGCAACGTCGATGGATGGAACTCATCAAGGATTATGATGTTGGAATTCACTATCACCCCGGAAAGGCCAATGTAGTAGCTGATGTGTTGAGTCAAAAGGGAGCATGTCACCAACTCAAGGTTCGAGAGCTGCCACCCGAGCTGCGTAAGGAGTTTGAACAGTTATATCTCGGGTTCTTGAACGAGATGGGGGTGATAGAACTGAACTCAACGCTGGAACAAGAGATACGAGATGGCCAAGCAACGGATGAGGAAATCAAGGAAATCAAGGAAAGAATCCGACAAGGCATAGAAAAGGATTTCAAGGAAGACGAGATGGTACGCTTTGGTTAGGGAAAAGGATTTGTGTGCCTAACGTGAAGCACATCCGCAACACGATACTAAAGGAGGCACATGACTCATCTTATTCCATACACCCGGCTGTACAAAGATGTACAAGGACCTGAAAACATGCTATTGGTGGGATGGTATGAAAAGAGATATTGCTGAATATGTTGCCCTATGCGACACGTGCTGACGAGTGAAGGCCGAACATCAAAGACCCGCTGGATTGTTGCAGCCATTAAAAGTACCCGAGTGGAAGTCGGAAAACATCAGAATGGACTTCATAGTCAGATTACCGCGTACTCAGTCCGGCTACGACTCCATTTGGGTTATCATAGACAGATTGACCAAAACAGCCCACTTCCTTCCTGTTAGAACCAAGTACACCGCCGCACAACTAGCCGAGCTGTATATGGAGCAAATCGTGTGTCGCCATGGAGTTCCGAAGTGGATAGTTTCAGATCGAGGTTCTCAATTTACCTCTAGGTTCTTGAAGAAGCTGCATGAAGCTATGGGTACACGGTTGAATTTCAGCTCCGCATATCACCCGCAAACTGACGGGCAAATTCAGAGAACAAATCAGATTTTGGAAGACATGTTAAGAGCTTGCGCCTTAAAACATGGGCGTAGTTGGGATAGGAGCTTGCCGCATGCTGAATTCTCCTACAACAACAGCTACCAAGCCAGCTATAAGATGTCAACCTTCGAAGCATTGTATGGTAGACGGTGTAGAACACCACTGTTCTGGAATGAGACTGGAGAAAGCCAAGTATTCGGACCCGAAGTGCTGCAAGACACAGAGAAGCAGGTCCAAACGATACGTGAAAACTTGAAGGCCGCTCAGTCATGACAAAAGGGTTACATGGACAATAGACGAAGAGGATTGACATTTGAAGTGGGAGACTTCATGTATCCTAAGGTGTCGCCAATTCGAGGCCAATGACGGTTCAACGTCAATGGCAAGTTAGCACCTCGCTACATCGGGCCATTCAAGATTTTGGGCAAGCGAGGAGAGGTAGCCTATCAACTAGAGCTGCCAACACACCTCTCCGACGTGCACGACGTATTTCACGTATCTCAGCTCAAGAAATGCCTACGAGTACCGTAAGAACAATTACCGATGGATGAGCTAGAGCTTCAAGAGGATCTGACCTACGCGGAACACCCTGTTAAAATCTTGGACGTAAAAGGAAAGGGTCACGAGAAACAAAGTGATCCTTTGGTGCAAGGTACGATGGAGCCATCACACGGAAGCCGAAACTACATGGGAACGTGAGGAAGATCTCAAGGTGGAATTCCCCCATATGTTCTCCACTCTATCGAATCTCGAGGGCGAGATTCATTTTAAGAGGGGTAGGTTTGTAACACCCTCAATTTCACTACTATGCATTGCATACATTTTTCATGTAGAGAAGCATTTAAAAAGAAGAAGAAATGGAGAAATGAATATAGAAATGGAAAGTAATGAAAATAAAATAGCTAAATTGAGCCACCCCAAATTTTCCCAAATTCCCCCTTCCCAAAAATTCCTAAATTCTTCCCAATTTTTCCTGATTTTCTCCAAATTCCCCAAAATTCCCCTAGGGGGAATTTTCCCCACATTTGGGGGGAATTTTCCCCAAATTGGCCGCAGCCCTTGAGGGGGGAAACCTAGTCCCCCACCTCCAGGACTCTTTGGTGAAGTCCCCCACCTTTGGGACTCTTTGGTTAAGTCCCCCACCTTTAGGACTCTTTGGTTAAGTCCCCCACCTCAAGGACTCTTTGTCCCCCACCCCTAGGACTCTTTGGTTGAGTCCCCTACCTCTAGGACTTTTTTTTCCAGCCCTAGAACTCTTTGGTTGAGTACCATACTGTTAGGACTCTTTGTTTCCACCCCTAGGACTCTCTTTTTCCTCCTTATAAATATAACCCCCCTAGCCGCAACCCCATATTCACTTTGGCCGCCGCCCCTCCTATGCCCAAGTCACCAAGTCCCCCCCCTTGCCGGAGTTTGGCCGCCGTCGAGCCCTGTCACGCCTCGCCATTGCTGCAGTAGAAGCCCGACGTTCTGCCCTACCATAATTTCCCGCAGAAAAATCCTCCGCTGCTGCCATTGCTTGGAGGGAGGCCCTGCCGCAAGGAGGAAGTGAGGTAGGTCTTCATTACCCCTCTTACGACATCGCCGCTGTCTCTACACACCCATTTTCTTCGCCCCTTCGAGCAGAAACTTTTGGCATGTGGACAGATCATGTTTTGGTCATTTTTTGATGGTGGAATTGATCTACATCTTGTGTCAAGATCATCACCACGTCCACACTTGATCCCTACATCCTTTTTCATCATCCAATACCTCCCCATCTACCTAGCTAATCCAGCACAGGCATGGCTCGAATACCTTCCACTAGACATCATCTAAAACTGGGCCGAGATCAGGGAGACATTCGTCTGCAACTTCCAAGGAATCTACGCGCGTCCCAGCATCTCCTGGGACCTTAAGGGTTGCCGGCAGAGGCCAGACGAGACTCTGTGTCAATACATCCGATGCTTCTCAAAGAAGTGCAACGAGCTCCCCGATGTCATCGGCGCTGATATTGTCGCCAGCCTTCCTTTCAGGTATGATCTGCGAGTCCTCGTACACAAGCTTGGCTGCATCGATCCAAGTTGCACGAGGGACCTTCTTGACATCGCCAGGAACCACGCTTCCCGAGAGGAAGCGGCCGGGGCCATCTTCAACAAGCGAAATCCGAAGAACCCTGATGCGGGGAGCAAAGAGCCACCCTGCAAGAGTGACAAGAGGAGGTGAACAAACGACGGCTGGCGTCAATACCCGGCTAATAGCGGTTCGGACCATGTCGCGGCCATCGAACGCCGCGAAGGCAAGAGATCGTCCACGGGGCAAACGGACTACTTTGAGAAACTTCTTGAGAAGCCGTGCACCAACAACACCTACCCGGTAAGACACGCCCTCAAAAACTGTGCCTTGCTGAAACGCTTAGTCAGCATAGATGGAGGCTCTGAAATCCCAAGATTTCAACACATGTAGTTCAAATCATGAACACTTAGTAAAAATGGGAGGAATTAAAAATTTTTGATTCTAATAATGTGAGATCAAAGGTCAGACTAAAAACAGCAACATAGCACCTAAATTTTTTTATATGATCTCACATTTCAAATCTTTAGGTTCAAACTAGGAAGGCTAATGTACCTAAATTTGGAGCTAGGTGATTTATTTCAAATAGAGTATGGTTGAGTAGAGTTCCTCACTAAACTTCTGAATTCTACTCACAACATTGATAAACATGGAGATCTAATTTCACAAGTTGGTTCTCCATAGTCCAAATAGTACCCCTGCCAAATTTCACTAAATTTGGACTAAGTTTTCTGTTTATTTGGATGAGGTAAAGTGGGGATCCAAATTTAAATTCAAAATATCATATTCTGAATTCAACTTCATCCAAATACAAATTGAATTGCACCATTGGATTCCTCATATTCAGTTTAGCTGACATGCAAATCTTTACCATTTTTAGAGTCGGTTTACTATTTTAAACTGATTTTACAAAGTGGAGAAGAGGGAAGTGGGACCCACATGTCAGTACAGAGAGTGCTGTGTTTTCTTCTCTCTCGCGCGAGCGCGCCACCGAGCGCCGATTCACCATCGGTTTTCACCGGGGAAACAACTGCTGGCGAGCAGCAGTAAAGACAACATGATCCTCACCTCGTTGGCTGTTGAATCCCCCACGCGCATGGTGAAAAACCACCTCACAATTCTCTTCTCCCTGATCGGCCGCACCCGAGCTCATCTCACCACTGCCTCGGACCTCCGACGCCCCACGATCCAGCCACTTTAGCACCTCGCTCCCAAAAGCAAAAAGGTGTGCCATCATGTGCTGAAGGTAACGGTGAAAGCCGTTCTTCATTTCATGCATGGAGTGCAAATTATCTTCCATTTTGTTCCTCAGAGTGTACATTTGAGCCGAATTGTGTTCGAGGTGAAGTTCACCTCACATGATCCTTTAGCGATCGTGCGCGTCTAAGGATATGATCTAGACATCCATACAGAGATGTAGGAAGAAGTCGAGCAAGTTTTGCCCAAGAAACCGAGGAGTTCACCGAGTTTTTGCTTCCTCCGGCGAAAACCTTTCGGTTCATAAGTGAACTCTAGGTTCCGGATGTTTTCATCGGCTTCTTGGTTCATTTTCGTGCTCCACGTGATTCGGAGATGCTGTAGGAGCAAAACCCGGTTGAAATGAGGTCTTGCTGAGCTAGAACACCGTCGTCGGTGAGCTTTGAGCCGCTGTTGCCGTGGTCAGCCATGTTCTGGCTATCGCCGGTGTGGGCTGAGGTCACCAGCATGCTCAGGGTGCAAAGCTAGGCCCTGACGGCAAATTTGGAGGATCTGGATGGACGAGAACATCTCAGCTGCGAGCTCGCCGTCGTGCGCCGCCACGGGAAGGTCAGGCGTCAGTAGGTACAAGATGACCCAGTGGTCCCACACTTCAGCGGCTGTTCTGATCAGTTGCATCTGGGATCCGGTGTGGCAGCACGGGTATTACTCTATAGCCCCGTGTTGCTTCGCTCTGAGTGGTCCAATTTAAATGGGTGGGCCTGGGCGGCCGTTTAAAGGATTTTCAGTAGGAAAATAATTCTAGATTGAGGGCAAACTTTGGAAATTCATATCATTCGATAGGATTGTCCAAAATTTCTCAAACAAATTTTGTTAGAATCCTTGTGACCAGTAATTTCTGGCAATACCATTTAATTGGTACGAAAGTGTCGAAGTGTTTCTTACGACACTTCCCCCGGTCTGCCCTGGAGAAGCCCGCGGAGGTTCTTTTTTAGGAGGGGCTTAGTGGTTTCGAGCGTCGGAGCACAATGGCGAGATGGACACGAGGATTTACGTGGTTTGGGCTGCCGGAGCATAATACCTTACGTCCATGGTGTGCTTGTTGTATTGCTTCCGCGTATGAGTGTGTGAGAGAGTGAGTTGGCTGGGTTGCGAACCCTAGGCATTTACAGCTATATGCAATGTCTCTGTCGGAGGAGTTAAGGCACGCTGCCTGACCCGCTGGACGCATCTGACCGGGTAGCAGGTGATGATGAAGTACCCGTCTTGTCGCCGCGTCTCGTCACGCTGCTTAGCGTCTCTGTGCCGCTGGGCGGCACTATTCCGCCGTCACGCCTCGCCGCCCTGTCTTTCACCGCAATGGTCAACAAACGAAGGACGGAGGCGTGCGCCGTGCGCCATGCTTCTGGAGAAGGCGCGAACCTTGAATGCACGGCCTGACAGCGCACCTTCCTCTTTACTCCTTGGCCATCTGCCCGTTGCTTGTCGGCGCGCCGTCCGGGTGGCTGGCCGCCGGGACACGCATCACCACCAGAGCTGTCTTGCGGAGTAGCGAGGGATCCGGAGTCATTGAACACGTGGCAGCACCGTAGCCCTCCCATGCACAGGTCGGGCCCGGAGCCGTAGGACATGTGGCACCTCCGGAGTTGTTCTAGGTGGGAAAGGATGCCTGGAGTCATTGCCCACGTGGCAGCACCGGAGCCCTCCCATGCTGGAGGTCGGGCTCGGAGCCGTAGGACACGCGGCGCCTCCGGAGATCTCTCCGGCAAGGGGCGCGGCTCGGAGGTTCCGGACACATGGCAGCACCGGAGCCCTCCCTGGCGGGAGGTCGGGCCTGACAGCATTGGACACATGGCGGATCCGAAGCCATCCTCGGCCGGTAGTGAGGCCTAGAGGCCGAAGAAACATGGCAGCCTTGGATTCCTCGTTAGCAGGTGGTCGGATCCGAGGACTAGGGCACACGCGTTCTTATGAATGCTCCTTAGCTGGTGGATGGGACCAGCCTGTAGGCTGGGTCCCTGTCTTCTGCATACGTGCTGGCGTATGTCTTCTTTTGCCCTTACCCGCGGGGGCACCCGGTCTTGAGGGTACCGACAGTGGCCCTGGGCCCATCTCGGGGGAGGCATTAAGCCTGCAGGTGGGACCCTCATCTCTCCCATGTGGTGGCTTTGAACCTGCGATTTGGGAACCAAAGTGGTGGTGAGGTTTTCACGTAGTGGATGAGTGGCTGTACCTGGGAGACGAAAAGGTTGCTTTTCTTTGGCATAGTGGGCACACTCAGTCAAAGCAGCAGCGCGTCGTCGTGTCCACTCCCGATTTGACCGGTCATGGCTATGCACTCGAGGGGTTCCCTCGGGGTAATTGCTGCGACAGCCCATGGACAGTAGAAATACCGCGCTGCTTTCCTCGGAAAGCGCTGGACGTTCCCGAGTTTTCACTCGCCTGTCCCACCAGTGTATGACTGGTGGACCTGGGCCCTACCTGTTATTGGTGGGGGCGAGTGCTAAGGCGGCGTGCCTGAGGGGTTGCCTTGGGTCATTTACTGTGGCAACCGATGAGTTGGTCGCACCGATCTCCTCGGGAACCGCCGGACGTTCCCGAGAGGCTACCCTCCCGTACCCCAGTGTCTGACGGGTGGACCTAGATCCAACCCATCATTGGGGGAGGCGAATAACCCGCGGCGTGCAATGGTGGAAACCCAATTGCCACGCCTGTTGCCCTGCCAGAGGCCGTGGTTGGGTATAAAAGGAGGCCTTGTGGTGTAGGATGGCACCCCCTCACCATGTTGCCTTTGTTCTCCTCTTGCGCGCTGGAAGTCTCTGCTTCCAGACATTTTTGCCCACCAGATGCTTTCTCACTGGTACCTATTTTTGTCCACTTCTGTGAGATGTTCGTGTGTGTGCGGCCTTCGGTGAGGGTCTCTGGGGCATCCTTCTCCTTGACGGCCTCGGATAGAAGCACAAGCCATCCTGATGGTGTGCCAGTGGTCGAGGAGGCTGTCGGGTATGGGGTCCTCGACTCGCAGTGAGTCCCTACACCAGTGTCACGTGGGGCATGTCCTCTAGGCGCCTTGCCAAAGGAGGGCTACCTACCGGTATCGGAGGAAGGTTAAGTCCAGAGTGATCAAGACTTCCTTCGGGTACTGTTGTAGAGAAAAAAATCTGCCATAGATGGCGTTTGGCCCACACGACTCTGGATGTCACTGTTGCCTTGGTCCAGCATGCGTTGCTGCCGTCCTAGGTATTATAGCGGGTAACCGTCTCACAGCCCAGATATCAGCTCGGGGGACAACCAAGCAGGCCACGGAGCAGGAGACTACTCGACTTGTAGCTGCTGAGTTCCTTAGTTGTCTTGTATCTCCTTTTGTATGCCAGAACTCCATTATCAATGAAAGTATCTTTGTTTTTTTCTCGTGTCTTGTCTTGTATTTTTGTGTTGATGAATGAAAAATCCTTTTTTGTGCCCAAGTGTCTAGGGACGCGTGCCAAAAAGGCGCAAGAAACCAGCTCCAGACACTTTGGGAGACGCCATCTTTGGGGTCCGAGAGTGACCCCTGGGAAAGTTGGTGTTCCAGAATCAACCCCATGGACCAGAGCCCTGTGGCCTGCACAACACTAGAAGAAAGGGGTAACCGTGTCGTGTAGTTGTATTTTCCCTATTCGCTGGCCCCATTATGTCTTATGGTCCTCTGCTAAGCTACGGGACCTGGGGAATTCGGTGTAATAGTGTCCGGACCCTGGTTACCATCCTTCACACGGCGGTGTGCCATCCGGGCCCCCAGAACTTAGGTGCTGCACTGAAGAGGCAGAGTGTGCATGCTTAGGGTACAGGACCAGGCTAATTAAGCAGGCTACACACCCTGGACCTCCCGCTGGCAAGGCACTCCGAAGGAGGGAGGCGTCCTTCTGGCGCCACCGGACCAGAGCAGGAAGGTAACCAAGGGGGTCCGAAGATGACACAGGTGCCTCAGGCGTTTCTGCCTTGTAGCTGGACAGCATAACTTTGGCCAAGAGCAAGACATAGAAACACAACTATGTACACGTTTAGAGGCACGCAAAAATATAGGCAAGCTTGAAAGGAAAGCTGCAGAAATGTAGACATGCATAATGTAGGGCAAGAGAGCGCAATGGTCCAGAACGACTTAGCCGACGTGGGTAGCTCTTTGCCAATGTCCCAAGCTTGTTCCTCAGGGCCCTTAGTAGCGTAAGGACCCAGGGCGCTCTGGCAGTGTGGCTATCACTCCTTCCGGGTCCCTGCAATGCAAGGACCCGAGGGATGTTTGTCCCTTGTCTTCAGCTTGTCGTAGCTGGCTCTCCGAGTCTTCTGCTCGCTGCTGCAGTGGTCTGACGTCCTGCCCGCGTGGTTCACCATGACAGTCCTCTGGTAGGTGTGGCATCTGTGTTGGGGTTCACCTACCCCTGCAGACATGGCAGAAACAGGGAGTAGTCGTGCTCTCTGGTCACTCTTCCTTGTTTGGTAGCTTTACTATGGCTTACGGTCCTCAGCCGAGCTACGGGGCTTGGGTAATTCAATCTGGGTCATCCAGGATATGGTTAAAGCCTTGCTCAGGGGTATGAGCCGTCCGGTTCCCAGGTATCGAGCTGTAGCGCTGGAGAGGTAGGATGTGCACGCTAATGGTACGGAACCAGGCATAGCAGGCTACACACTGTGGACCTCTCGCTGGCGTAAGCCTTTCACGGGAGGGCCATTCAGCGCCATGGGGCCCACGAGCAATGAGACAACCAAAGGAACCCGGTACATCACAGGTACCTCAAGCAGACCCACCTGCGGAAGGATAGCACAACTCTTGCTATGGTTGAACACAGGAAAAAGTGACTGGCTGCGCGACTGGAGCAGTATGGAAAGAAAACATGAAAAGCGTATTGGGGCAATGTCCGGGGTACGATTACTTCTCTTGTCTGTAAGAGTATTATTTCTGGCCCCCAAGTACTCAGTTGTCGCGCTGGGAGGCAGGATGTGCACGCTAAGGGTACGGAACCAGGCACAGCAGGCTACACACCCTGGACCTCCTGCGGGCATTAACCTTTCAGTGAGGAGACCTTCCAGTGGCATGGGACCTACGACAAGTGTGTAGGACAGGCTCCAGACATGCCGTTTACAGTTGATATGCATGAGCTAGCAAAAGCTGTAAATAAAGTGTGCAAGGTAGGATACACTTTTCTTATTTCTTGCTTCCTTCGGGCAATAGGAGGTAACATACCATGTAAGAAGGCAGTGAACCGCCCCGGATAACAAGAGTAGCTGGACCCTTCCGGGACTTTAGCTGTTCTAAGCGCTGGTCCTAGACACTATGACACCCTAACAAGAAAGAGAAAAATAAAAAATATCCTACCACTACGCTAAGGGTAGAACTTACAGAGGTGTTCTATGTCATGTGGTCTGGGTAGAGATACCCATCCCCTGCAGCTAGGCGGGCGCACCTGGAGTGGCATACTTGTACTGGTTGGGAGGGACCCTCCCAGCTGGGGGGAGGGTTTGTCACCCCTCCTCGAGAAATTGGCCGAGGCACCAGGTAGCCCTACCTTGGGCTGCCTACTATTCACGCAGATCTGATCCTGCGTGGCTTCGCCGTATGTCTGGACGTCGGGTGAGCCCATGGTGTGTTCTGGGGGGAGGGCGGCCTTGACCCCCTACACCAGTGTAAGAGGGCGTTTCCCTTGTCGCACGACGGAAGGGAGGAACGCCTGGTTAGGTGTAGAGCGTCTTGCATCGCTCGCTGTGGTCGGAGTCGTGGCCCTCTCCTTGGTCATAGATGACCTTTAACGACCGCTTGGCGTCTTGGAACTCCATCTCCTGGTTGTTGCTGACCTACGGGTCAGCCTTTTGCTTGCCCTCCGGCTCGTGGAAGGGTGTGCCATCATGGCGCTGCTGTTAGAGCTCTCAGAAGTGCTCCACTAGCTTCTTAATCTCCTGACACTCGCTGGCACTATGCCGTTTGGTGTTGTGAACTGGGCACGTCTGGTCACCGACGTCGTTGTCGGATGGCTGTCGCGGGCGCTTGTCGGTGCGTGGCCCCCGGCCCCCTGCAGATCCTACTGCTGCCGTAGTGTGGGCTCCGGCCAGCGGCTTGTCCCTGCCGCCGGCCTTCTTCTTCTTGCCGCTGCTCTGTGCTGCGGCTCCAGTGGCTAACTCACTGGACTTCCCCTTGCCAGGCGATGTGTGCCAGTTGTGTCCCTCCACGGCCCTGGCGCACTTGTCCGCAAAGGTGAAGAGCTCTGAGACGTTCTGCATGTCGTGTGTGGCCAGCTTCTCGAGCATCTTCTTATCTCTCACACCCTGTCTGAAGGCAACAACCACAGAGGCATTCGAGATGTGGTGGATGGTGTTCCTCACCTGGGAGAAACGCTGGATGAAGGAGCACAGCGATTCTCCTGGTTGCTGTTGCAGGGCATGGAGGTCGGCCTCCGTGCCCGGCCAGGTGTAGGAACTTATGAAGTTGGCCGTAAACTGATGGCACAACTATTCCCAGAAGGATATAGACTCTTGGGGCAAGTTCATGATCCATGACCGGGCTGACCCGGTCAAGGCCACGAGGAAGTAGTTGGCCATGATGGCCTCATCCCCCCTGTGTCCAGGATGGCCGTGAACTCGACGGGATTGACCGTCCCGTCGAACTTCTCCGGCAAGTGCACCAGGAAATTAGGCGGCAACACCGCCATACAAAGGTGTGGGGCCAGAGCCATGCAGCCTCCCACTGAGCCTAGTGAGACTGGGTTCTGGCCCGCGTGGATGGGGCGCATGGCACTCGGGGTACCATACTCCTCCTTGAGGTTGCGACGCCGGTCGCACTGTCGCTCGATGGTGACGCGACCATCTTCTTTCTAACAGCGGTGGCGGTCCAGCTCAGCTCTAAGATCTGCGGTGGAGAGCTTGGACGTCATTGTTGAGTGGGTCGCTGCCGTTCTGTAATCCCTTGTTAGGGTACAGGTCAGAAGCTGCACCGTCTCTGGCCCCCGTCTCCGGTGGCACGGTGAGTTGAGCGCGGTGATGACCAGGTGGTCGACGTCATTGTGCCACTGCTCAGCAGCGGACAGGGAAGCTCCCATGCTCGGGGGGTTGTGAAGGACCGCGTGAGATGCCAGCAGCGCGCTCTACGGGCTGGCTTCGGTCGGTGCTTGCGACGCCGTCGCAACCGAAGGCTGCTGGGTGGCAATGGGCACCATCGCTGTAGGGACTGGCCCTGGTGCAGACGGTCCCGCTTTGGATCCGGAGGACGCTTCCTGCTCCCTCTGCTGCTGGCGGCGTGAGGGGCGGGAAGAACCTCCGAGAGACTGGATGTTCACCATTGTGAGCTTCACGAACATCTTCCAAAAACAAGAAGCCCCCTACCTGGCGCGCCAAATGTCAAAGTGTTTCTTACGACATTTCCCCCGGTCTGCCCTGGAGAAGCCTGCGGAGGTTCTTTTTTCGGAGGGGCTTAGCGGTTTCGAGCATCGGAGCACAATGGAGAGATGGACACGAGGATTTACGTGGTTCGGGCCGCCGGAGCGTAATACACTACGTCCACGGTGTGCTTGTTGTATTGCTTGCACGTATGAGTGTGTGAGACAGTGAGTTGGCTGGGTTGCAAACCCTTTGGCTGGAGGCTACCCCAGTCCTTTTATAGCCCAAGGCCGAGGCAGTTACAATGTGGCCCGGGGCCCGACATGTGGCCACGTGGCTCTCCGTACCTAGGCATTTACAGCTTATGCAACGTCGCTGTCGGAGGAGTTAAGGTGCGCCGCCTAACCCGCTGGACGCCTCTGACCGAGTAGAAGGTGATGATTAGGTGCTTGTCGCTGCGTCTCCTCGCTCTGCTGAGCGGCTCTGTGCCGCTGGGCGGCACTGTTCCGCCATCACGCCTTGCCGCCCGGTCTTTCACCATAATGACGAACAGATGAAGGACGGAGGCGTTCGCCGTGCGCCATGCTTCTAGAGAAGGCACGAACATTTAAGGAACAGCCTGACAGCGCACATTCCTCTTTACTCCTTGGCCATCTGCCTGTTGCTTGTCGGCGTGGCATCCGGGTGGCTGGCCCCCAGGACACGCTTCACCACCGGAGCTGTCTTGCGGAGTAGCAAGGGTTCCGGAGTCATTGAACACGTGGCAGCACCGGTGCCCTCCCAGGTTGGAGGTCGGGCCCGGAGTCGTAGGACACGTGGTACCTCCGGAGCTCTCCTTGGCGTGAAAGGACACCTGGAGTCGTTGCCAACGTGGCAGCACCGGAGCCCTCCCATGCTGGAGGTCGGGCCCGGAGCCGTAGAACACGCGGTGCCTCCGGAGCTCTCTCCGGTGAGGGACGCTGCTCGGAAGTTCCGGACACGTGGCAGCGCCGGAGCCCTCCCTGGCGGGAGGTCGGGCCCGGCACCGTCGGACACGTGGCGGCTCCAAAGCCATCCTCGGCCGGTAGTGAGGCCAAGAGGTTGAAGACACGTGGCAGCCTCGGAGCCCTCCTTAGCAGGTGGTCGGACCCGAGGCCTAGGGCACGCGCCTTTTATGAGTGCTCCTTAGCTGGCAGCTGGGCCCAGCCTGCAGGCTGGGTCCCTGTCTTCTGCATACGTGCTGGTGTATGTCTTCTTTTGCCCTTACACGCGGGGGTACCCGGTCTTGAGGGTACCAACAGAAAGTCTCTGGATTTTGCTTATTAATTCCTTTAGTTAAATCTTTAGGAATTAAGTACAGAAGGTCACTATTAGGAAAAGTCCCAAATTTGGCCAGAACCTCCTTTCTAATATCTTTGATCACCAGGCCAAATTCAGCTTCAGTGGACATTGCAAAGTAGGGTAAATAATGGCATTTTGCCCTATGTCCCTGAAAATTCCTAAAAACAATTCCGGAAATTGTTAGCAACTTATAAAAGCCATATCTTTCTGTAGATAGCTTAGAAAATTGTGAAACCAATTTTGTTAGACTCCTCATGACTTGTACTGTATTAATAACATAATTTGATGCATTCAAAGCGCCAAATTTTCTCTGAATATTCAGAGGAGATTAAAGCTTTAGGGAATTATTATGAACACATACTTAAGAAATAAATCATGAAACTTGGCTAGCACATCAAAGATGATCCATGTTAGCTACCAGAGAAACCTAAGGGGCATTGGAGTTACTTATCAATACATTTCATATGACATATGAATTTCATTCAT
Organism: Neostapfia colusana; assembly: GCA_030760725.1. Lineage (NCBI taxonomy): Eukaryota > Viridiplantae > Streptophyta > Magnoliopsida > Poales > Poaceae > Neostapfia > Neostapfia colusana. The sequence goes on along the minus strand of JASWHV010000005.1, from coordinate 59,027,588 downwards.
GTAAGTAGTACAAATTATTGCATTTGTTCATATCGTTTAGTTTCCGAACTAGAGGAGACTATAGAGCCACTTGCAAGTCTTCCTCCGCAGCAACAAGGCAAGCCCCTGTTTACTTTTGACAAGCTCTTATAACATTTTGCTTTATAACATATAAATAGTAGTCATAGGATGTGCATTAGGTTAAGGTGATTGAAACCCCAATGGCATGACCAAATAATCCTTTGTCTTCAAGGGTGCCGCGGCCACACCCTTCCAAGGGTCGCACACTGTCCCGGGAATTGCAGTGGGTGGTGCCGTGCGATGCGGCACCCAGCAGCACACATATAAGGAACTCATATTACATAAAACAAATGCGGAAGCTTACAAGTATACTTTGTAAATAATTTACATCAAATAAACTACAGCGGAAGACTATATTCATCTCACGTTTAATATCTACTAAGCACTCGAGAAGATGTCTAGCTCGCGGACTCTTCTCGCTAGCATCACGAAGACATACGGCAGCGGCTGGGGTCTCCATGTGTTAAACGACTCGAATGTCTCCGAGTCTCATCAGACAACCTCCTCATAAGCATCAATGATAACCTGCAAAACCACTCATATAGCAAGCGTGGGCACATAAGCTCAGCAAGACTGACCCGTCTCCTCTAAATAGGAAAGTCTACATGCACGAAGGAATGAATATGGTAGCTGAAATTTGCATAAAGTACTCGCCTACAGTTGATTCTTAACTTTCATATTTTAAAGCCTCATTTTAAAGACCTTGAACTGAGCAGCATCGCAACTCCACAATCAAACAAGAAACGCTTTGTTATGATGCTTCTTGCACAAGGGGAAATAAACTTAATTAGCACTATCTCTACTTCAAACAACATTGCAATGCAATTTATATCAAAAGTCTTATCAATTCAAGTGATTCACATCACTTCTTACTACGTCATGACTCAGTGTCCAAGTATGCTCATAAAACCGCGAGCAACGGTGATTCGAACCAAGACACGCCCAAACTGTACGACACATGCACCCATCTCCGAGTTGCCGGCAGCAACCTCGACCGATGTTGCACGCAGCCCCCTTCCTCAAGTTCATTCACACCGGACGCGGTCCCATCGACCCGAACAGCAAGCTCCCTCAAGGTACATACCTGCAGTGACATGTTCTTGAGCTCGTTACCTCCTGCTGTATTGATGCCAAAAGCCTAAGCCGATCGGAAAAGTTCACATATGGATCTCACGAGGTACATCGGTTTCCTGGGTCCCATATAGCCAGTATGCGCCCGGTACACAACTCAAACTTGTCCAACAGGGCCAAGTACGGACAGGCGTTAACTAACACAGGCCGGAGCTATGCACGACGTACCTCGACCTGCCGCATTTCTATCTCCCGGGGCGGCTCAATTTCTCATCTGTGAATTTTCCTCAATGTTCGAGTCATAAGTCTGTACCAAGATCATCCCAAGCCCTAAGCTCACGAGTAGATTCCAACTACTCGACTTTTACCGGTCCTTCCAAAGGAACATTTAGCGTAGCTTATATCTCTCGACGAGGTTCTAATATACCCATTGTCTCTTGGGTTCAATTTGGTCATGCAATTGTGTTCATATCATCTATACCTAATGCACATTATCATCTCACACCTATAGTCCATACAAATGAAAAACTTTATAAAACTTGCTTGAATGCAAACCGGGACTTGCCTGTTTTGCAGGTGACAAGTATATAATCAGTTAGTGTTGCTGATTACTTGAGGCTTAATCACATGCTCTTCTTGCTCCTTGATCCAACTTCACTTGGCTTCACAATTCTCCACGTCGATGACTATACGATATGAAATGCACATGCATTTAATTGTAAAGCTTTTGCTAACAAGGCCTAATGATAAGTTAAAAACCAGAACTATGTTTAAGAATTTAAAATTGAACTGGGCATAGTGGATGGAGTTGGCTTTAGCCATTGGGATTAAGTGATAAGTGTTTCTTCTAATGGTTGTATTTCCACCTAAGCAGAGTACACTGAAAAGTACTTATACAGAGCTCAACTTTAGTTGAAAATTTTCAGGTGAGTTCCTGGTCACAAGAAAGTATTCTGGACCAAAAATTAGCACTTTTCACTGAGTAGTTTTTCCAGAACAATTACCTAAGCAATTAAGCAAAAAGGAACTAATTCTGAAGTACTTTGCATGTTCATGCCAAACTAATTGAACTACAATTTCAAGTATAGTTCATAGAGCATGCCTAAATTTCCCTAGGATTTTTGGAGCTAAGCATTGCCCAGAACTGGTTTTCCAAGTTTGGGACTTTTTCTGAAAAAGTTTTGTATTCATTTGAATTCAGAAGTTCGTATTCTGAATTCCCCTAAGCAAATCAAATCCAAACGTGCTGAAAATTTAACAGGAGTTCAATAATATCCTAAGGAATATTCTGGCAAAACTTGGTGATTTTTGAATGAACCAAACTCCCTCAATAATTCTTTTACTGAAAAGCCTCAAAGAATTATCTAGAATTAATTATTGACTTTCATACAAATTGGGTTAGACATTAGGATAGAGGTTTTCAATATGAATCTAACCCAATTTGAATCATCTGATTTGGATTTTCCTAGCAAACGTTATGAGCTACTAGAGTTTGAAGGAAATCTGTAACTCAAATTCAATTGGGAAATGTTTAAACTCTGATGCTGGGGCCCAGGGCTACGTGGGCCACTAGAGACGAAGACACACGGAGATACTGAGTTAAAACGCAATGCCACACATTGATACAGGGCCACAGAAAATCCTGCCCCTCAGAAATAGCGGCTGACATGTGGGACCCGTGTTCATCTTCCTCCTGCCAGCTCCCATGCGCCCGCGCCTGATACTTGCCAGAGCACATCGGAACTCGGTCTCCCGGCCTTCCCTCGCGCTCAAATTCACCACTAGCCCCAAAACACAGGTTCTGAACACGCTGGATCAGTTTCCCCAGTCCGTCGACGTCTCAAACCTAGCTCGCGACGAGCGGCGGCTCAAACCGAACTCCGGCGACGTCGGCCGCTCTGCCTAGCCCTTCAAACTCGTACTTTCTTGGCTCTACAGCATCAGTGGATCACGGTGATGCTCGACGTGTATGCCAACTCGATCGGAGAAGGCTCTAAGGTGGCTCTCATCATGCGCCTGACGGTTCCCGCCAAGATCGCCGATGGAAAAACATGAAATGGGCCGGCTACATGTGGTTTTACGCCAGGGTTGCGAAGAGTACTCGATCACTACCTAGTCTAGCTTGTGTGTGCACAATTTGGTGAAGCCTAAACAAGAGTTCATCGAGAATTTGACAGATTCTTACCCGCGGGTCGGTTTGCACCGGCCGGAAGAAAAATCTGAAATTCACCGGTGACGATCAATAGCTCGGGCTGAGGTTCGGGGATTAGTAGCACGAGGTCCTGGCATGTCTAGAAGTGCTCTTGATCGGTCGTCAAATGTTCCCGTTAGGGCTGTCCACGTGAGCCTCCACCGTCGGTACTGTTCGGCCGCCGCGTGACACCGGTGTCCTAGGGTTGGGAAGGCCGATCACTCTTCAGTTGCGTGCCGAGGAAGTAGACGAAGATGCCCCAGTGCCGTTTTTCCACTCAGGGGCCTCTTTTCGCGATCACAAGGCCCGGCTTGTGATCAACCGAGGGTGGTGGCAATGTTGCTACCGAGTTTTTGCGTGAGGGAGAAAACAGGGCGTTGGTTCTCGGTTTTGTGGCAAAACGCTCAAGGCATGAGGTGATGAGGGGGAGAAGCAGGTCGCCAGCACGAGAGGAATAGCTGGGAGGTGTCCTCGATGTTGCCCTCGGTGTCTCTCGGTGAGGTTTCGGTGGACTCGAGTGGACAAACAGAGAACCGCCTCAAATTGATCTTTTGCACATTGTGGCTGACCAGTGGGTCCCACCATTCAGTCCCTCCTTATCCCTCTAAGTTCCCTCAAATTTGGCAAATAATCCAATTCAATTGTGGGGAGTTCAAACCTGAACTTCATTTGGATAATTGGTCATGTATCATCCAAATTCGAATTTGAATTTAAATTCCTATGCAATTTAAAGTCCACTTTTAAATGTCTAGCAACGTACCTCCAAAATTCATCAAACTTTGCATCACCACTAATTTGGAACTGAGGAATTCAAATATGAAATCTGATTTTTAATTTAGCTGCTGCAAATGGGATTTTGAACACAACAGTTTACATTTCTATTGTGCTGCCCCATTTGAAATCTAAGTTGAACAAATTGAGTTCAAAAGCTGAATTTTAAACTTCCTCTTGCACATGAGAACTTCATAAATCAACTTTGGTTCCAAGCATTCAAATAAATATTTGAGCTTGTGTGGTTGGACACTTATGTGTGTCATCACGTGTAGAAAGTTTTAATAAGTCCCAATTTTCACAAACTTGAAACCAAATGGCATTCAAACTTTGTTTTACTTCATTTACATTTTTGGGACCTTTACATCCCCCCTCAAAAGAATCTCGTCCCGAGATTACAAAAGAAGTACGAGACGGGAGGGTAATTTACAAGGTATATGACAAAAGTTTTGGATAGTTCTTGTGGATGTAATCCTCGCTTTCCCACGTCGCTTCTTCCGCGGTATGATTACTCCACAGGACTTTTCAAAATTTCATAGTCCAGTTTTGCGTGATCCGAGTTTTCTCATCGATAATCTGCACCGATTGCTCGGTGTATGTGAGATCCGGTTTCAACTCGTTGATGTCTTCGGTGCGGACAGCAGCGGTAAATTTGAGACACTTCCGCTGCTGTGACACGTGAAATATGTCATGAATAACAGCAAGGTTTGCCAGTAGTTCCAGCCTGTAGGCTACGGTTCCACACTTCTCCGTGATGGCAAACGTACCGATAAATCAAGGAGCAAGTTTCCCCTTGACACCGAACTGATGAATTCCTTTCATGGGAGGCACACGAAGATATACGTGCTCTCCGATGTTGAAATGCAACGGTTGAAGGCTATGATCCGCGTAGCTCTTTTAACGAGATTGAGCAGCTTTCAGGTTCTCTTGTATCATCCGAACTGTCTTCAGCTTCATTGACAAGATCAACCCTGAACGTTACTCTTTCACCGGACTCGCACCAATTCAATGGTGTACAGCACTTCCAGCTGTAAAGAGCTTCATATGGTGCCATTTTGATGCTCGTCTGATACCCGTTGTTGTACGAGAACTCCACCAACGGTAAGTGATCATCCCAGTTCTTACCGTGGTGGATGGCACACGCTCTCAACATGTCTTCAAGAATTTGATTCACCCTCTCAGTTTGCCCATCTGTTTGAGGGTGATATGCAGAGCTTCGAATTACTTTGGTTCCTAACGATGCGTGTAGCTGCTCCCAACAACGGGCTATGAACAACGACCCTCTGTCGCATATAATGGTACGGAGAGCCCCAAAATCCGTGCTATGTACAACTCCGCATACTTCTTCGCGTTGCAACCGGTATGCACAGGGATGAACTGTGCTGATTCGGTTAACCGGTCAATGATTACCTAAATCGAATCATGTTGGTGGAAGGTCATCAGCAACCCGACGATGAAGTCCATACTCAAGTCCTCCCATTTCCATGTCGGTATTTGCAATGGTTGCAGCAGGCCTCACTTCTTCATATGGTCAGCCTTTACTATTCGACACATATCACATTCCGAGACATATTTGGCTATCTCGCATTTCATACGTGTCCACAAAAATTTCTTCCGGAGATCTTGGTACATTTTATTACTACCCGAATGAATGGAAAATTTGGACAAATGAGCTTCACCCAAAATTTTCTTCCATAGTCCCATATCTCGGGGTACTACTATCCGGTCGTTGAACCATAACAAACCATGTTCATCTTTCTGGAAGCACTTCAATTCTCCGTGGTCTATTCTCCGCCGTATGTGAGACATTCCCTTGTCTTTTCTTTGAGCCTCAACAATCTCCTCTCGAATTGTAAGAATGAGAGAAAGATTATAAAATGCTCCATAAAGAATGGCACGGAGACTTGGTTCTTCATCATCCATTTCAGCAATGGTCAAGTGGTGAACATACTCTTTACGAATAAGCGCAACGGCAACAACATTCGCTTTTACGGATGATAATGAACCTCAAGTTCATAATCTTTAATTAGCTCTAGCCATCTTCGTTGCCTCATGTTCAATTCTTTCTGAGTGAAGATGTATTTCAAGCTCTTGTGGTCGGTGTAGAGGTGTACATGATTTCCGAGCAAGTAATGCATCCGCATCTTCAAAGCAAGGACCACGGCAGCTAACTCAAGATCATGAGTTGGATAATGCCGCTCATGGTTTCTGAGTTGAAGAGATCCATATGCGACCACTTGTCCTTATTGCATCAGCACGCAGCCCAGACCGATGCCAGATGCATCGCAATAAACGTCGAATGGCTTGGTCGTATCTATCTGAGCAAGAACTGGTACTGTTGTGAGATGCTTCACTAAAGTCTTGAAGGATTATTCACACGCAGCACCCCAAACAAATTTGGTAGTCTTTTTCAATAGTTCCGTCATCAGTTTAGCGATTTTGGAGAAGCTCGGGATGAACCCCCGGTAATATCCCGCTAAACAGAGGAAACTTCGAATTTCATGAACATACTTTGGTGACTCCCATTTCTGCACTTGGATAATCTTACTCGGATCTATAGCGATGCCTTTCGCTGAAATAAAGTGTCCGAGAAAAGGTACTTGATTTATCCAAAATTCGCACTTGCTGAATTTGCATAGAGCTTGTGATCTCGCAATCGTTACAGCACAATATGCAAATGCTCAGCATGTTCTTCTTCTGACTTGGAGTACACCAAGACAATGTCGATAAAGATAATGACGAACTTATCCAAATTTGGCATGAACACTGAATTCATCAGATACATAAAGTGTGCTGCAGCATTGGTCAACCCAAAAGACATGACGAGATACTCATATAACCCGTATCTCGTTAAGAATGTCGTCTTTGGAATATCTTCTGGCTGGATTTTAATCTGATGATATCCGGACCGAAGATCCATCTTCGAGAATACCTTAGAACCCACCAATTGATCGAATAGCATATCAATGCGAGGTAGTGGATACTTGTTCTTGATGGTAATGGCATTATGCGGATGATAATCAACACAAAGACGTAGTGTTTCATCCTTTTTTTACAAACAATGCTGAACAACCCCAAGGTGACGAACTCGGTCATATGAAACCCTTGCTCATGAGGTCATTCAGCTGTGTCTTTAATTCTGCTAACTCGTTGGGTGCCATCTTGTATGGCCTTGGTGAAATCGGTGTTGTTCCCAGCGCAAGTTCAATCTTGAACTCTACTGTGACGCCCTCAATTCTGTGGAATACCACGGAACCGAGAACTGATGCATATGTGTGCCCAGGATGTTCATCACACAAACACATATTTTCCACAAACTAAATTCAGAATATATATAACCACGAATAACAGAGTTTATTACAATGTCTCATGAGTCTTGGACTCATGCTCACAGCGGAAGTCTTATTTCTATGCAGCGGAAGTCTTCTAACTAATGTGGAAGCAATTTAACTAATGCGGAAGCAATTCTAGACAGCAATGGCTCCATCTCTACTCCATCCCCCACATGCAAGGTTGAGAATAGATCACACGCCTAATACTCCACTTGGTCTTCATAGTAATCTTCTCCTGTTGCTGATGATGAAATAATAATGCAAGTTTCAGTACAATAATGTACTCAGCAAGTTTGGGAAAATATGATATGTAGCTCATAACAAGTTAGGTATAAAAAGGCTCATTGCAGAAAGCAAAGTTATTTATCAAACCATGATAAAATAGCAACTCATCTTTAAGTGAATATAATCCCAACATGCATTAAAATACCAATCATACCTCCATTATGTTCGTTACCTTCCATGTCACAACCAGTTATCAATCAACCTCAATCTTGCTCACGAATACCTCCTCGTATTCACTACCATCTCACGAATACCATCTCGTATTCGCTACCATCTCACGAATACCATCTCGTATTAGCTACCATTTCATGTCATACACAACTTCGTCTCCCACCGAGACCAACCTTGCATGACTCAACAGTCATGCAACCCATATTATCACCCGGATTCAACAGTCCCGAAAACCAAACCAGAACCAATAACCATATCCAATATCCATCCCAACTAATCATGGAAGTTGGCCAGGCGCTCGTGACCGTAAGCTCGGCTATCAAGATAGTTTTAGAACTCTGCAGAGTTTGCACCTCTTTACCCACAAGTTTGTGATTTTGTCACCCATTGGCGACTGCAGAACCTCCATTATACCAGTACACAACCGTCGGTGTATGGCCAAGAGATCACAAAATAGCCTTTACAAAGGGATTACTAGATGTATGGACTCACTAAGGTTTCACCGGCAGGCTAGAATCTCCAATTCTCCCACCCACGGGCCCCCTCTTGTGCCATGCAGTTCCCAGGGCAGTCCTCACTCGACTCCCATTCCCCGCGCCTTCCACGGTCCATAACAATCTAGCAACTTACCTAATTACTCAGCTAAGCCGCACCCCTACTTGGCCTTGTGGTGGCACTGTTATCCTGGCATGTGCACGCATGAACTGGTCCTTAGATCTACGGCAAGCAAAACCACCATCTCATGCTACCTCATTCACAAACCCAGTCTTGCCTAGATCTCCCTCCGATCCATCTTCATTAACAACATCAGTTTCTCATTATCGTTACGAGTGCAGTTAGCTAGACACATCTATCTCGCTTCCCAATCCCATGGACTCAGTGAAGCTTAAAACAAAAACCATACCCGACTCATAAACTTCCCTAGCGACAAGGGTGGTTTAACCAAAACTAGTAAACTCCTATAAAAGGGTTTCCTATCACGTTTGACTCAGCAGGCACACCTTTTCGCAAAACAAAACAGTTTTCCCAAAAACCTAGGATCAATATGGTCAAGGGGCACTTGCCTTGTTCTTGCGGTTCTGGTTGCTCTTGGATCTCGAAACCTTGTTGTTGCAGCTCGTCGTAGACAGCTTCCTGAGCTTGTCCTGCTATACAGGATCACACACATACAAGATCCACATCAATCAATATTATGCACAAACTTTAACTAGATGCAATGATGCATATGCATGCTATCCTATAATCAGTTTCATTAGATCGGTTTGTACGTGTTCTTGCCTGGCTTGCATGGTTTTACGATGAACAGAGGTGTTCGGATCAAATGTGGACGTGGCGATGACCTTGTCTTTAGATCAACCCGATCAACAAGTGATCTGTCCACGAGAAAGCTTCTGTTCGAAAGGAATAGAAGAACAGATTCAAAGAAAACACGACAATGTTGTAAGGTGGTATTGGAGGCCTACCTTACGTTCTTCTTGGTCTCGGGGTCCTTCTTTTAGCAAGACAGATCGTTGGGCTACCTTCCGGCGATCTTCCTCGACTGAACTCCGGCGATGGCTTACTCGGCGAGTTGGGTCTAGGGCTCGAAGTCGTCGGCTCAGGAATTGAAAAGAAGTTCGTGGTTTCGGCCAAGGGTTCTGGGTTCTATTTATAATCAGGAGAAGAAGAGTCCTAATCTGATTGTATCTCGAATAAGAGTCCTATTCAGATTGTCGTTGAATCTTAACAACTTATCTTTAGTTGATTTGGTACGGTAACATCGTGGAATTCAGGTCAGTTTCTTCTCCGTGCTGGTATTTCTACGCGTACAGAATCCAAAAACCGTCTCCAGAACTCGTTACCTCCGTGGTGATGAGCTCCGGAAGCTCCACGTGCCCACCAGGGCCTGGTCTCCCCTTTTCCGAAGAGATGAGCTCCGGTTGTGCCGCGTGTCAAGCGAGCGAGACCTCCCTCTCCTTCGGAGGTGAGCTCCACGTACGCCACGTATCCTGGCGGTCGGGGACCTCCTCTCTATTCGGAGGTGGCTCCGCGTGTGCCACGTATCCATTCCGGACCCCCCTCTCTTCGGAGGTGAGCTCCGTGAATGCCACGCGTCAAATAACGTCGGACTTCCTTTCTTTTCAGAGACAATCTCCGAAGTAAACACGTGTCCAACAGTGACGGACCCCCCGGAGATAAGCTCCGGTGGTGACACGTGTCCAATAGAACCGGACCTCTCGGAGGTGAGCTCCAAGATCGACACGTATCCCATGCGATTGGTCCTCTAATTTCTGCGGTGACTAGCTCCGAAGGTGACACGTGTCCTGCGGGACTGCCTTTGCTTCTTCCGCAGAGGGTAGCTCCAGGGGCAACACGTGTCCCACAGGGTCGGACCTCTCCCCTTAGCGGAGATGAGCCCCGAGCCTGCCACGTAGCCAGTTTAGCGGCGGACCTCTCCCCACTTCGCAGGGATGAGCTCCGAACACACCACATGGCCAATGGGCCGTGGAAGTTGTCTTCGGCGCTTTCTGGGAACTGGATTCGGCTCTTATTGGCTATCTTTTTGATATTTTTCTCTGTTCCTACTTCTTTTAAAATGTTTTCTCTTCATGAAACATGAATATATGCAGAATCCAAAAAATGAGGGTGTCACAAATCTACCCCCCTTAAATTGAATCTCGCCCTCGAGATTCGTTAGTAGAGAATAGATGAGGAAATTCTGCCTTGATGTCTTCTTCACGTTCCCATGTGGCTTCAGCTTCAGTGTGATGGCTCCATTGTACCTTGCACCATCGGATCACTTTGTTCCTGGTGACCCTTTCTTTTACGTCCAAAATTCGGACAGGGTGCTCCGTATAAGTCAGGTCCTCTTGAAGTTCAAGCTCTTCCATTGGTACTCGCTCCTCCGGTACTCTCAAGCACTTCTTGAGATGGGATACATGAAATACGTCATGTACGTCGGAGAGATATGTTGGGAGCTCTAGTTGATAGACTACTTCTCCTCGCTTGTCCAAAATCTTAAATGGTCCGATGTAGCGAGGTGCTAGCTTGCCCTTGACGTTGAAACGTTGTTGGCCACGGATAGGCGATACCTTAAGGTATACGAAGTCTCCTACTTCGAAAGTCAACCTCCTTCGCCTATTGTCCGCATAGACTTTCTGTCGTGATTGAGCAGCCTTTAAGTTCTCCCGTATCGTTTGGACTTGCTTTTCAGCTTCTTGTAGCACTTCGGGTCCAAACACCTGGTTCTTTCCGGTTTCGTTCCAAAACAGCGGTGTTCTACACCGTCTACCGTACAATGCTTCGAAAGGCGACATTTTCAAGCTAGCTTGATAGCTATTATTGTAGGAGAATTCGGCATACGGTAAACTCCTATCCCAACTACGCCCACGTTTCAAGGCGCAAGCTCTCAACATGTCCTCCAAAATTTTGTTTGTCCTTTTGGTTTGTCCATCGGTTTGTGGGTGATAGGTGGAGCTAAAATCCAGTCATGTACCCATAGCTTTCTGCAGCTTCCTCCAAAATCTAGAGGTAAACTGAGAACCTCGATCTGAGACTATTCTCCTCGGGACTCCATGACGGCACACGATCTGCTCCATGTACAACTCGGCTAGTCGTGCAACGTTGTACTTGGCCCTTATAGGGAGAAAATGGGTTGTTTTCGTCAATCGGTCCACGATAACCCAGATGGAGTCATAACCTGGCTGAGTACGTGGCAATCAGACGATGAAATCCATACTGATGTCCTCCCACTTCCATTTGGGTACCTTCAAAGGTTGCAACAATCCAGCGGGTCTTTGATGTTCGGCCTTCACCCGTTGGCATGTGTCGCATAGGGCAACATATTCGGCTATATCCCTTTTCATACCATCCCACCAATAACAAGTCTTCAATTCCTTGTACATTTTGGTACTTCCGGGATGTATGGAATAGGGTGAATCATGTGCCTCCTTTAATATCATGTCGCGGAGGTGCTTCATGTTAGGCACACAAATCCTTTTTCCTAGCCAAAGCGTACCCTTCCCATCTTCTTTGAAATCCTTCTCTATTCCTTGTCGGATCCTTTCCTTGATCTCCCGGATCTCCTCATCCGTTGCTTGGCCATCTCTTATCTCTTGTTCCAATGAAGAGTGGATCTCCATCATTTCCATGTTGTTCAAGAATCCGAGGTGTAACCGTTTGAACTCCTTACGTAGTTCGGGTGGTAGCTCCCGAACCGTGAGTTGGTGACATGCTCCCTTTTGGCTCAATGCATCATCTACTACATTGGCCTTCCCTGGGTGGTAGTTGATTCCAACATCGTAATCTTTGATAAGTTCCAACCATCGACGTTGCCTCAAATTCAAGTCTGTTTGTGTAAATATGTACTTGAGGCTTTTACGATCCGTATAGATCTCACATCGATGACCAAGTATATAATGTCTCCAAATCTTCAATGCATGCACCACTGCTGCTAGCTCCAAGTCATGTGTAGGATAATTAAGCTCGTGCTTCTTTAATTGTCATGAGGCATAGGCTACCACTTGTCCTTCTTGCATGAGCACACATCCGAGCCCTTGTCTGGATGCGTCACAGTATATGTCAAAGCTCTTGCTCACGTCCGGCAATACCAAAACCGGCGCTGTGGTTAGCCTTTTCTTGAGTTCCTCAAAACTTTCTTGGCATGCTGGTGTCCATCAAAAGGCTTTCCCTTTGTTAGCAACTCCGTCATAGGCTTTGCTATCTTAGAGAAGTTCTTAATGAAGCATAGTATCCAGCCATCCCAAGAAAACTCCAAATATCCCTCACGTTTGCGGTTGGTCCCACTTCAGAACATCTCTCACTTTTCCGGGATCAACCGATATCCCTTCTTCGGAGATAATGTGGCCTAGGAATGATTTCCTTTAGCCAAAATTGACACTTGTTAAGCTTGGCATACAATTGATGCTCACGCATTTTCTGCAAGGTCAATTTTAAATGTTCTTCATGCTCCTCCTCACTTTTTGAATACACCATAATGTCGTCGATGAAAACCACGACGAACTTATCCAAGTACTCCACGAAGACCTTATTCATAAGTTACATGAAGTATGCGGGTGCATTTGTTAACCCAAAAGACATGACGATATATTCATACGAACCATACCATGTTCGAAAGGCAGTCTTGGGTATATCGGAGGGCTTTATCTTCAGTTGGAAATATCCCGACCGAAGATCAATCTTGGAGAACACTCGAGCTCCTTTTATTTGGTCGAATAGGTCTTCTATACGGGGCAGAGGGCATTTGTTCTTGATTGTCACTTCGTTGAGAGACCTATAGTCCACGCACATCCTTTGGGTTCCATCCTTCTTGTCTACGAAGAGCACAGGAGCTCCCCATGGTGACGAGCTTGGACGTATAAAACCTTTCTCCAACTGCTCCTGAATTTGCTTCTTGAGTTCTACTAGTTCATTGACGGGCATCCGATAGGGTCTCTTTGCTACGGGTGCAGTTCCGGGTACCAAATCAATGGCAAACTCAATGTCCCGATCAGGGGGCATACCTTGAAGCTCCTCTGGAAACACATCCGAGAATTCTTGAACCACTGGAATGCTGTCCAATGTTGCTCCTTCAACGTGGTTCAAGATTGCCTTTTCGGTTGTTTGTTGGGCTGACTCAAACTCAACACGAATACCGTGCTCGTTTGTCAACTGCACGCTTCTTTCAGCACATTGGATTACCCCATTGTGCTTGCTTAGCCAATCCATCCCGAGTATTATGTCAATCCCTTGGGAGTCCATGATAATGAGGTTGGCAAGGAAGTCTACCCCCCTTATTTTAAGGCTTACTTTCGGACATGCTATATTAGTCCTCATCTCTCCACCGGGAGAATTAACTAACATAGCACATTTTAAGTGTGATATGGGTAGGTTATGCTTGGCAACAAACTTTGATGATATGAAGGAATGTGATGCTCCAGAATCAAATAAGATGGTGGCTGGGTTGGAGTTGGCAAGGAACATACCAATTACGACGTCCTCAGCCTGTTGTGCTTCCTCGGCAGAGACATGGTTCACGTTGCCGCGAGCATAGTTCTGCTGTCCACGGTTTCCCTGATTGTCTCATCCGTTCGGTCGCGGTTTCTGTTTGGGCACATTTCCTTGCTGTCCAGGGCCTCTCCTCGGGCACTGGTTCGTGAAGTGTCCTGTCTCCCCGCATGCAAAGCATGCCCTGTTGCCTATGGCAGCAGGTACGTTGGGGCGGGGATTTTGAACAGGAGCGCCCATGTTGGGTCGGGGCACAGGAGGCATGGGCACGCGAGGTGCTGGTGCAACGGGCCGTTGCTGTGGTGGCTGAATAGGGCGGTATGCAGGGGCGGTCGATCCATACTGTGGTGCAGCTGGGGGCATGTACCGAGGTCGTACGTTGCTCCCTTGGGGCTGGCATGGCATCTTCCTCTTGCACTCTCACTCGATCTCTCGGATCTTGCTTTCGACTACTATAGCCTTGTCAACCAGCTTCTGAAAGCTTGCGTAGTCATTGTTGAGGAGTTGAACCTGAATCTCATTGTTCAACCCTCTCATGAACAGATATTGCTTCCTCTAGTCTGAGTTGACACCTTCGGGGGCATACCGGGACAGGTGTGTGAACTTGTTAAGATACTCATTCACACTTCTCTGTCCTTAGAGGAGACCTTCGAACTCCTGCCTCTTGAGCATCATTACACCAGCAGGGATGTAGTGAGAGCGGAAACTCTCCTTGAACTCAGTCCAAGTGATCGCCTCCGGGTCGACATGAGCGTTACATAGGGCATCCAAACAGTCAGCGGCAGCTCCCATAAGTTGGTGCGACGCAAAGAGAACTGTGAGGGACCACAGGACCTTGATGGGTGGTGCCGTGATATGCGGCACCCAACAGCACACGGGTCGAAGAAACACACATCACATTACATAAATAGTTTGCGGAAGCGTACAAAAGTGTTTTACAAATACTTATCTCAAAATAAGCTACAGCGGAAGACTATCACTCTCACGACTCATTTCTATACTAGCAACAAAGAAACAGTCCAGCCCGCGGACGTTTCTTACTAGCAACACGAAGACAATCTGCAGCGGCGAGGATGCTCTTTGAGTAAGCACTCGGAGGTTCCCGAGTCTCATTGGCATCCCTTCTCATAAGTATGGAGTCAATTACCTGCAAAACAACTCGGATAGCATCCGTGAGCATAACGCTCAGCAAGACTTAACCGTCACCCTAAACATGAAACTCTAAGTGAGGTTATGAACCTAACATAGGATGGCATAAGCATAATTAAACTCGCCTAAAAGTGAATCCTTACTTTCAGATATTAATTGCAGCATTTTAAGTAACCCTGGGCATGCCACATCGGGAGTCCACAATCAAACAAGAAACGCTTTCCCCCGATGTAAATTGCTCATGGCAATAAAAGAATCGAGTTTGCACTAGCCTATTCATCAAGATCCAAGACAAAGCTAGTATGATACTTCACATCAAAATGATTAGTTCCTTTCTCATGCAAGTTCTTACTACATCACGACTGTGAGAACAAGTATGCTTGGTCCATTCCACGAGCGACGGTGATTCAAATCAATAACACCCAGACTACACGACAAGTACGCCCATACTTGACGTTGTCTACAACAACCATCACTGACGTCGTACGTGGCAGCCTTTCCCCCGTTTCACTCCTGCTGAATCGATCAAGTCGCCCCATACAGTAGCCACTCTCATGATGCACCTGCCGACGTGAGATGTCATGAGAATGTTCCCCACATACTGCACATCGGCCGTCCGCCTGAGGCGACCCGAAAAGTACCAACGACAGCTTCCCGAGGTACATCGGTTTACTGGGTCCCATATAGCCAGCATGAGCCCGGTACACAACTCAAACTTGTTCAACAGGGCCGCATACAGATCGGTCCTTGACCGACACGGACAGGTCTATAGCACCCAGGCCCCTATGTCCTGCTGCTCCTACAACCTTCCGGTCTCAAATTTAACTTGCTAATTCATTTATGAACCAATCCCGTATGCCCCTGTTGTTCCTGAACCTGCGAGTAGCATCTCACCACTTGACTTCTACCGAACCGTACTTAAGCATGGAAGTTCTACACGGTGAAAGACACCTACCCAACACTCCATGGGTTCATTTCGCTATGCAAGAGGAGTATCAAACACTAGACCTAATGCACAGTTCATATCTTAACCGAAAGTGAATACAAAAGAAAAACTTATCAGCTGTTAAATGCAAACCGGAGCTTGCCTGTTTTGCAGGGTAGTCGTATATAAACAGTTAGTGTCCTTGCTGATCCACCCTTGATTCTCCGGAGCTTGATCCACTTCAATGAATCACTCCTTTGAATCCCCTTCGTTGTGGTTCCTATTGAAATGCATATGCACATGTTTTATGGAATGTAATGGAAAGAAGTTATGGAATTAATTTCTTAGGAACAGATGTTGTGTGGAAAAGCCAAGAATGGCTTGGTTTGCCTCTGTTGTGCAAAGAAACAAAATTAAACTAAATTGACCTTAAGGCATTAGCTATATACTAACCATTATCCCTAATGACATAATAGATAAGCTGAAAATATTTGAGTGCAACTGAAGAACAAGAACTCCAATGGCCTCAAAACTTTTACAGCAGGTTCTATACTACCTAAGGACTTAGCTTGCCAAATTGCAGCTAAGGTGGAATTAAATTGTGTTCTCCATAATTCTCAAAATGTCCCTCATGTATATCCACATATACATAAGTATGGAGAAGAAGAACAGGAAGTTCTAGGGCTCAATTTGAGCTAATAATTTAAATGTGAGTTCCTGGTCACATGAAAGTAATTTGGTCCAAACTT
Organism: Neostapfia colusana; assembly: GCA_030760725.1. Classification (NCBI taxonomy): domain Eukaryota; kingdom Viridiplantae; phylum Streptophyta; class Magnoliopsida; order Poales; family Poaceae; genus Neostapfia; species Neostapfia colusana. The sequence goes on along the minus strand of JASWHV010000005.1, from coordinate 59,010,899 downwards.
CAGCCCTTTTACTTGAGTAGTTCTTCCAGAACAACTCTTTAAGCATTTCCACTCAAAAGAATTAATTCTGAAGTAATGTACATTTTCATGCTCAATTAATTGAACTACAATTTCAAGAATGTCTCAGAAAGCTTGCCTAAATTTTCCTATGATTTTTGGTGCTATGGATTGCTCAGAATAGATTTTTGAAGTGGGAAACATTTTCTGAAAATGTTTCTGGACTCTTCTGAACGCAGTAGTTTGCATTTAGCAAATTCCTACTCAAATGATCTTCAAATGAGCTGAAAATTTGCTTGTAGGTCAAAACTATGCTAAAGAATATTCTGGCAAAATTTGGGGATTTTTGGATAACCCAAACTCCCTCAATAATTCTTTTTCAGAAAATCTTCCAAGACTTTTCCAGAATATAATATTAACTATCATACAATCTGAGTTCATATTTGGATAGAACTCAGAGATATGAATCCAACCCAAGTGGAATCACTCAATTTAGAGGTTTCTACAGAGAATTATGAATTCCCAAAGTTTGAGCCCTCACTGGAATTGTTTTCCTACAGAAAATCCTACTGGGCCCGCTTCTTTAAATTTCAGCCAATCAGGACTGGGCCACACCGGGGCCACAGCTTCCCAGCGTGCCAACACACAGGATCCTGGCCACACCCGATCACAGGTTTAAATTTCCTGCTGCTGACAGACAGGGTCCACCCGTCTTCTTCTTCCTTCGGCTCCCCTTTCGCGCCCGCGCGTTCCCCCTCGCCGGAGCAACTGGAGGCTCGCCGGACCAGCGTTCCCGGCCACCATCCAAACTGGAACTCGCTGCCAGGGGTTTTAGGGAACCGAGGAACACGGCTGTGGGGTCGGTGTAGGCAGGCTGCGGCCGGAAAATGGCCGGCGACGTGCGGCAGCTACTGTGGAGGTTCGGCAGCGTCGCCCAGGGTCTCCAGCCCACCAAAACCTGTGCCGACGAGCTCTACAGAACCAGCGGGCCTTAGGAAGAACTGACATAGTCGCAAGCTTGCTCGGAAACGGCCGCAAGTGGGTTGTCATCGTGCGACCAAATGGGTCCGCAATGAACACCCTCAGTAGAGCTCAAAATTCGCCGGTCTGAGGCGTTTTCATGCGCTGGATCCTAAAAGAGAAATGACCGCCGGCTAATCCAGCATCTATGTGCCAAATTTGATGACTTAAGAAGGATTGTAGAGGAGGAATTTTGAGGAACTGTACCGGGAGCTCGCTGTGAAGCTGTCGGGACAAGATCTTCAAATTGGCCGTCGATGCTTCACGGCACGGCTGGAGCTTTGGCTGAGAGCAGCACCGAACCAGCGCGCGTCCGTGGCCGTGCTCGACCGATCTTGGAAACCACCGTAGTGGTCTGCCCACGTGAGACCGATCGCCACCTTTGAGCTAGGTCGCGGCAGACGTCGTTGATCACGGGAACAGAGGCCGAGACTCGGTGGTTTAGGCGTCGGGATAGTGGCGTTTGAGCTCAGGATGCTGCCTAGCAGCTCAGGGAGGGAAGGACGCGAGCATGCCTTCGGTTTCCGATCGACCGAGAGTGCGGAGGGGAAAAAGAAGCCTCCATGTGTGCGCTCGTGAGGAAGAGAAGGCAATCGGGTCTTTGCTCGGGCTGAGGGGACGATAGCTCCGAAGGAACCGTCTCCGGGTGCCCATGCGTGGGGATGGCAGCAGGAGGTGGCGGTGGTCAGCTCCTCGGTCGCACGGTAGAATCCCCTCGGTGGCACCCGAGCAGCCCCCGTGGCTTCGAGCAGAACAGAGGCAAAAATTCATTTGCTTCATGGGTAAGTTTTGGTCTCTAGCTCACTACCATGTGGGTCCCACCCCACATCCTTCTCCCAAATTTCTCCTCAAGGTGATCCTATCAATCCCCAAAATTCTGAGGTTAAAGGGTGGCTAGAATTCGAATTCTTCAAATTCAGTTTGAATTTGCTTGCCAAATTTGAATTTGGTTGAAGTTTGCAAATTCTTCTCTCTAACTCCTTTTTGAGCCCACCCTACAAATGCAAAGTTTGTGATAAAAATTTTTCCTATAAATTCAACTATAGGGCTGTATGTTCATTCAAAGTTTTTGGTCACCACATGTGTGAACTTTGAATTTCAAATCTGATTTTTAAACCTACATGCAAAGAGGTATTTAACTCCTTATTGGTTCAACACTTTTAAATAAAAAGGTGAGCCTCATTTTGGATGGTCATCCATTTATTACTTTGCATGAAGAAAAGTTTTTGCATGTCCCATTTTTCATGTCTTTGCCACACATATGAACTCAAACCTTGGTTTTTATTCATACACCTTTTTGGGACTTTTACATTCCCCCCCCCTTAAAAGAATCTCGTCCCGAGATTACAAAAGAGGAACGAGACGGGAGAGGTAATTACAAACTGTACAAAGCTAAAAGTTCCGGATAGTTGGTGCGGAGGTAATCTTCACTTTCCCACGTCGCCTCTTCCGCGGTGTCATTACTCCACAGCACCTTAAAAAATCTGATCGTCCGGTTCCGGGTTACCCGGGTCTTTTCATCCAAAATCTGCATCGGTCGCTCGGTGTAGGTCAGGTCCGGTTTCAATTCGTCGATTTCCTCGGTGCGAACAGCAGCGGTGAATTTGAGGCACTTCCGCAGCTGTGACACATGAAATACATCATGAACACCTGCTAGACTTGCCGGTAATTCCAGCCAGTAGGCTACGGGTCCGCACTTCTCCGTGATAGCAAAAGGACCAATAAAACGGGGAGCGAGTTTCCCCATTACATCGAACCGGTGAATTCCCTTCATCGGAGATACACGAAGATATACGTGCTCCCCGACGTCAAAATTCAAAGGCCTACGCCGTTGATCAGCGTAGCTCTTCTGTCGGGATTGTGCAGCCTTCAAGTTTTCTTGTATCAACCGAACTTGGTCTTCGGCTTCGTTCACAAGATCAATCCCAAAAAGAACTCTTTCGCCGGACTCACACCAATTCAGCGGTGTGCAACACTTCCGGCCATAGAGAGCTTCATACGGTGCCATTTTAATACTCGCTTGATAAACGTTGTTGTATGAAAACTCTACCAATGGTAGGTGATCGTCCCAATTCCTACCGTGGTGGATGGCACACGCTCTCAACATATCCTCAAGCTCTTGATTCACCCTCTCAGTTTGTCCGTCGGTTTGAGGGTGATATGCAGAGCTTCTAATCAGTTTAGTGCCCAACGAGGCATGCAGCTGTTCCCAAAAACGAGCAACAAACAGCGCACCTCGATCTGAGATGATGGTCTTCGGGACACCATGGGAGCGTATGATTATAGAGATGTATAACTCTGCATATTGCTTGGCTCAAAAATGAGTGTTCACTGGTATGAAATGAGCCGACTTCGTCAACCGTTCAACGATCACCCATATCGAGTCATGCTTCCGGGATGTGAGTGGTAATCCAACGATGAAGTCCATACTCACATCCTCCCATTTCCATGCCGGTATCTTCAGAGGTTGTAGCGGTCCGGCTTTCCGCATATGATCAGCCTTGACCCGTCTACACGTATCGCATTCGGATACGTATTTAGCAATCTCCCTCTTCATCCTCATCCACCAAAATTTCTGTTTCAAAACTTGGTACATCTTGTTACTTCCGGGATGAATGGAAAACTTAGACAGGTGGGCTTCATCCAAGATCTTCTTATGGAGTTTCATATTACGCGGTACCACTATACGGTCGTTAAACCATATTGTACCATTCTCATCCTTCTGGAAACATTTCACCTCTCCGTTGTCTAGTCTTCTTCGTATGTGGGACATACCCCTGTCTCTTCTTTGAGCCTCAACAATCTCTTCACGGATTGTTGGAATGAGCACGAGATTATAAAGCGCGCCATACGGAATGACACGGAGACTTGGTTCTTCATCTTCCAACTCAGCAGCCGCTAACTTGTGAACGTGGGCTTTCCGACTAAGCACGTCGGCCACCACGTTTGCTTTTCCCGGATTATAGTGGATCTCAATTTCATAATCTTTTATGAGCTCCAACCATCTCCGTTGTCTCATATTCAGCTCCTTCTGCGTGAAGATATACTTCGGGCTTTTATGGTCGGTGTAGAGGTGAACAAGATTACCAAGTAGGTAATGCCTCCACATCTTTAACGCCAACACCACTGCAGCAAGCTCAAGATCGTGAGTTGGATAATGCTGCTCGTGGTACAGTTGACGAGACCCATAGGCGACTACACGCCCTTCTTGCATCAGAACGCAGCCGAGACCGATGCCGGATGCATCACAGTATGCATCAAATGGCCTCGTCGTGTACGGCTGAGCAAGAACTGGAGCTGTTGTGAGATGTTTCACCAAAGTTTTGAATGCGGCTTCACATGCTGCATTCCACATGTATTTCGTGCCCTTCTTCAGCAGCTCCGTCATTTGTTTAGCAATTTTTGAGAAGCTCGGAATAAACCTCCGATAATACCCCGCTAAACCTCGGAAACTTCGGACCTCGTGGACGGATTTGTGAGATTCCCACTTCAGCACTTGTTCAGTCTTGCTGGGATCCACGGCAATGCCTTCTGCTGAAATGATATGACCTAGTAAAGGAACTTGATCAATCCAAAATTCGCACTTGCTGAACTTGGCATATAGTTGGTGCTCCCGCAACCGTTGTAGCACAATGCGCAGATGTTCAGCGTGCTCTTCTTCAGATTTGGAGTAAACCAATATGTCGTCGATGAATACCACGACGAACTTGTCTAACTCCGGCATGAACACAGAATTCATCAAGTACATGAAGTGTGCCGAAGTGTTGGTTAACCCAAATGACATGACGAGGTACTCATAAGTCCGTATCTCGTCGAGAAAGCTGTCTTCGGTATGTCCTCCGGTCGGATTTTGATTTGATGATATCCCGACCGAAGATCCATCTTTGAAAATACCTTTGCACCCACCAGTTGATCAAATAGGATGTCGATGCGGGGCAAAGGATACTTGTTCTTGATCGTGACAGCATTTAGAGGACAGCAATCAACACATAGCGTAGTGTTTCGTCCTTCTTCTTAACGAACAGCGCTGATCAACCCCAAGGTGAAGAACTTGGCTGTATGAAACCCTTGCTCATGAGTTCATTCAGTTGCTCTTTCAACTCCGCTAGATCGTTAGGTGCCATCTTGTAAGGCCTTGAGATAGGAGTGGTTCCCGGCGCCAGTTCAATCTGGAATTCGACGTCCCGTTCGGGCGGCATGCCCGGTAAGTCATCGGGAAATACGTCAGGATAATCACGTACCACCGGAATATCTTCAAGTTTAAGCGCTTCCTTGTGGTAGGCCTCTACCATATCTGGGTCTTCACTGTCTAAAAACAGTGTGTGCTGTCCGTGAATCGGCGAGTCAATCTGAACAGTCCGGTTACGGATATTAAGAACGGCACCGTGACGATTTAACCAAGACATCCCCAATATAATGTCTATCTTCTGCCTATCCAACATAATCAGTGATTTTGGGTATATTTTTGCACCCAAACACAAAGTTGCTCGGGACACAATCTGATTGGCAGAGATATTTCCTCCCGGTGAGCGTATAAGAAAACTCGTTGTGGGAGTATTGGTGCTGATCCACGCATGTTTTGCTGATAAAATTGTGGGTTGCACCGGAATCAAAAAGTACCAACACGGGCACGTCCTTGAGAGTGAACATGCCCGCTAACACCGGTGCTCCCTCCGGGACATCCTCAATAGCAAGATGTTGCACACTCCTGGATTGCAATGCAGTTATGTTGACTTGAGCACGTGGCGGCATACCACCTGATGATGATGGTTGTCTATTGTTCAACAACTTCTCCCGGCATTCCTGCCTAAAATTCCCTGAACGGTGGCAATAAGAACATGGGGGTTTCCCTGGTTCTTCGTTGACTTATGGTTGAGAAGTTGATGTACTTAGCTGCAGCAATGATGCAACAAGTGTCATTCGTTGCTGCGGCAATGGTGTTGCTTCAAGACAAGATTCTTGAGCAGGAAATCTGTATGACGTTGATCTCACTGGTGCCTGCCATAATTCATCGGATGGTGTGTGATACACCACATGGTATTTACAAGGAACAACTGGTGTATCCTGTTGCACACCATCCCGGTCCCTCTTCTCTGCTTGACACTCAAGTGTCGCTTGTTCTTGCAGCAGAGCAGCACTGATCAACTCGGTGTAACTGCCTTGATTGAACAAAGCCAACTTATCTTTTAATATGGCACTCAGGCCATAAAAGAAATAGTCACACCTTGCAGCTTCACTCGTCGCATAAGCAGGAGCATATTGTGCCAGAAGGTTGAATCATCTAACATAATCGAGGACACTCATGTCCCGCTGCTTCAAGTTCCTGAACTCCTGCTGCTTGGCCTTGATAAAACCCAAAGGAATGTGACGAGCACGGAATGCTTCACGAAATTCCGTTCATTCCACTTGATGGCCTTCCGGAACGGTGGCAAGATAAGTGAACCACCAATTACCAGCGGCCCCATGGAGCTGTTGAGCTGCAAATAATGTCGTCTGATACTCATCGCACTCAAACACTCCAAACTTGGACTCCATAACCCGAAGCCACTGATCAGCTTCCACGGGTTCATTAGCTTCTGTGAAAATTGGCGGTTGAGTCGCCAAGAAGTCCAAATAGGCGTTCCGAGGTGCAGCGTCCTGTCGTGCACGTTGGAGTAAGCCCTGTTGTACCAAGGCTTGGAGTAGTCTTGTGTTCTCTTGACTTGACTCGACCATCTGAGCCATGACATCCGCCCATACCGTTGACGGCGGTGCCCGTGGTGGAGTCGAGTCATTATCGTCTCGGCGAGAACCTTCAGCCTGACTCGAAGAATGACTACGCACCATACTGCAACAGAATAATTTTGAGGGGAGTCAAAACTTGATCTCAGCAGTATGGAAAAGTATGTAAAACATGAACATGCTAAAACTTTATGAAAGCATAACAAAATTTCATGTTTACACATCTTTCTAAAGCCAACATATTCAGTCCATCATTCTGTACAGAACAGACCTTTCTGTACTTAACCCAGAATTTGATCCAGTTACTAGCATTTTCATAACTTAAGTTGAATACCACAGTTAAAGTTAACTTCAGTATCGTTTCAACGAGTACTCACATGCCTCTGGATCATCCCTTAGTCAGAAGTTATGATCGTTCAAAGTTGACAGAATTTCTGGATAAATTTTGCCAGCACCTCCTTTGAATGTTGACAGAATTTCTGGATAAATTTTGCCAGCACCTCCTTTGAATGTGGCTGTTTTCATCACAGTTTTACATACAAATGGGGTACAATTCTGAACAAACTATGAACTACAAAATCATTGCAAGTTTCATAACCTTTCCAACGGTGCCTCATATGACCCTTAGAAATTTTTCTACCGATTGTTATGGCCAATTTACAGAAACATCCAGAGAAGTTTGCCGCTGCTCTGTTTTCTGAACAGTTTGCATTCATCTGTACAATCAACAAAGTTGGCGTCTGATTTTGCTCCGGAGGTCTACAGAAAAGTTGTAGAGCACTGAAAAACATTTCCAGAACTGTATCATTCACCTCCATTTGGTCAAGCTACTCAGAGTTATGCTCTGTCAAATTCCAGCAAACTTTCTGCCAGAACAGATCACTCTGTTTCTGAGATGAAAAGAAACCTAGTAATTCTCTTCTTTGAAACTTAGTTCAAATAAATAGTTCAGTAACTAATATGTGCTTTCTAACATCCATTTTTAGTTTGAAAGTTATTCATGAATGATTTCTTCATAGGAAAGAAAACTATCCAGTGTAGTACGGTGACGATGCACCGTAAGACTTATGACGGTACTACGTTGCCTCACCAAAGAAAAACTTAACCGGATTACACCGGCATATACGTATCCTTAGGTGGCACTAAAACGGTCACTCGCAATCGTGTTCTACAGGCACTAAGGTTTTCGTGGTTAGCACCTACATAATCCACACTCAATCATCAGGTTCGGCTGCACACCGAACCCGGTATCCATACAGTTTGTACACCCGGCCGTCATCACTCGCCCAGGTGTTCTCAAGCCAAACACGCCTTGAGCTACGTGTTCATGTTATGGACCACGTGACAGGGTCTCCCAAATTGCACCACGCACGTCAGGGAATGGCGTTGCTCGAATACCCCAAACACATGAAGAGTCGTAGAGGATACTAAAGCGAGTCGGGTTACCTGCCACCCGTGAGGCTCCACCCTTCAGCTTGTGCGCACTGGTGGTCAGCGCTTACGTGCACCCCCCCAAGACATAAACCATCCCGAGATGCATGATTTTCCGACATAACAAATAAATTAGGTTGCCACCTTCATAATATGCTAATAGTAGTCCTTATGTGGGCCTAGTACCGTTATCTCACCGTATCCTAAGTTTTTAACGTAATATGATGCTCAATCCGTGCTCTGTTCCCAACGCAGCTCTGATATCCGCTAGGGGGGACCACAGGACCTCGTTGGGTGGTGCCGTGATATGCGGCACCCAACAGCACACGGGTCGATAAAACACACATCGCATTACATAAATAGTTTGCGGAAGCGTACAAAAGTGTTTTACAAATACTTATCTCAAAATAAGCTACAGCGGAATACTATCACTCTCACGACTCATTTCTATACTAGCAACAAAGAAACAGTCCAGCCCGCGGACGTTTCTTACTAGCAACACGAAGACAATCCGCAGCGGCGAGGATGCTCTTTGAGTAAGCACTCGGAGGTTTCCGAGTCTCATCGGCATCCCTTCTAATAAGCATCAAGTCAATTACCTGCAAAACAACTCGGATAGCATCCGTGAGCATAACGCTCAGCAAGACTTAACCGTCACCCTAAACATGAAACTCTAAGTGAGGTTATGAACCTAACATAGGATGGCATAAGCATAATTAAACTCGCGTAAAAGTGAATCCTTACTTTCAGGTATTAATTGCAGCATTTTAAGTAACCCTGGGCACGCCACATCGGGAGTCCACAATCAAACTAGAAACGCTTTCCCCCGATGTAAATTGCTCATAGCATAAGAGAATCGAGTTTGCACTAGCCTATTCATCAAGATCCAAGACAAAGCTAGTATGATACTTCACATCAAAATGATGAGTTCCTTTCTCATGCAAGTTCTTACTACGTCATGACAGTGAGAACAAGTATGCTCGGTCCATTCCGGGAGCGACGGTGATTCCAATCAATAACACCCGGACTACACAACACGTACGCCCGTACTCGACGTTGTCTACAACAACCATCACTGACGTCGTACATGGCAGCCTTTCCCCTGTTTCACCCCGCTGAATCGATCAAGTCGCTCCGTACAGTAGCCACTCTCATGGTGCACCTGCCGACATGAGATGTGATGAGAATGTTCCCCACATACTGCACACCAGCCATCCGCCTGAGGCGACCCGAAAAGTCCCAACGACAGCTTCCCGAGGTACATCGGTTTACTAGGTCCCATATAGCCAGCATGAGTCCGGTACACAACTCAAACTTGTTCAACAGGGCCGCATACGGATCGGTCCTTGACCGACACGGACAGGTCTATAGCACCCAGGCCCCTATGTCCTGCTGCTCCTACAACATTCCGGTCTCAACTTTAACTTGCTAATTCATTTATGAACCAATCTCATATGCCCCTATTGTTCCTGAACCTGCGAGTAGCATCTCACCACTTGACTTCTACCGAACCGTACTTAAGGATGGCAGTTCTACATGGTGAAAGACACCTACCCAACACTCCATGGGTTCATTTGGCTATGCAAGAGGAGTATCAAACACTAGACCTAATGCACAGTTCATATCTTAACCGAAAGTGAATACAAAAGAAAAACTTAACAGCTGTTAAATGCAAACTGGAGGTTGCCTGTTTTGCAGGGTAGTCGTATATAAACAGTTAGTGTCCTTGCTGATCCACCCTTGATTCTCCGGAGCTTGATCCACTTCAATGAATCACTCCTTTGAATCCCCTTCGTTGTGGTTCCTATTGAAATGCATATGCACATGTTTTATGGAATGTAATGGAAAGAAGTTATGGAATTAATTTCTTAGGAACAGAGGTTGTGTTGAAAAGCCAAGAATGGCTTGGTTTGCCTCTGTTGTGCAAAGAAACAAAATTAAACTAAATTGACCTTAAGGCATTAGCTATATACTAACCATTATCCCTAATGACATAATAGATAAGCTGAAAATATTTGAGTGCAACTGAAGAACAAGAACTCCAATGGCCTCAAAACTTTTACAGCAGGTTCTATACTACCTAAGGATTTATCTTGCCAAATTGCAGCTAAGGTGGAATTAAATTGTGTTCTCCATAATTCTCATAATGTCCCTCATGTATATTCACATATACATAAGTATGGAGAACAAGAAAAGGACGTTCTAGGGCTCAACATGTGCTAATAATTTACATGTGAGTTCCTGGTCACATGAAAGTAATTTGGTCCAAAATTCAGCCCTTTTATTTGAGTAGTTCTTCCAGAACAACTCTTTAAGCATTTCCACTCAAAAGAATTAATTCTGAAGTAATGTACATTTTCATGCTCAATTAATTGAACTACAATTTCAAGTATGTCTCAGAGAGCTTGCCTAAATTTTCCTATGATTTTTGGAGCTATGGATTCCTCAGAATAGATTTTTGAAGTGGGAAACATTTTCTGAAAATGTTTCTGGACTCTTTTGAACGCAGTAGTTTGCATTTAGCAAATTCCTACTCAAATGATCTTCAAATGAGCTGAACATTTGCTAGTAGGTCAACACTATGCTAAAGAATATTCTGGCAAAATTTGGGGATTTTTGGATAACCCAAACTCCCTCAATAATTCTTTTTAGAAAACCTTCCAAGACTTTTCCAGAATATAATATTAATTATCATACAAATCTGAGTTCATATTTGGATAGAACTCAGAGATATGAATCCAACCCAAGTGGAATCACTCAATTTGGAGGTTTCTACAGAGAATTATGAATTTCCAAAGTTTGAGCCCTCACTGGAATTGTTTTCCTACAGAAAATCCTACTAGGCCCGCTTCTTTAAATTTCAGCCAATCAGGACTGGGCCACACCGGGGCCACATCTTCCCAGCGTGCCAACACACGGGATCCTGGCCACACCCGATCACAGGTTTAAATTTCCTGCTGCTGACAGACGGAGCCCACCCGTCTTCTTCTTCCTTCGGCTCCCCTTTCGCGCCCGCGTGTTCCCCCTCGCCGGGGCAACCGGAGGCTCGCCGGACCGGCGCTCCCGGCCACCATCCAAACTGGAACTCGCTGCCAAGGGGTTTAGGGCACCGAGGAACACGGCTGTGGGGTCGGTGTAGGCTGTCTGCGGTCAGAAAATGGCCGGCGACGTGCGGCAGCTACTGTGGAGGTTCGGCAGCGTCGCCCAGGGTCTGCAGCCCGCCAAAACCTGTGCCGACGAGCTCTACAGAACAAGCGGGCCTTAGGAAGAACCGACATAGTCGCAAGCTTGCTCGGAAACGGCCGCTAGTGGGTTGTCATCGTGCGACCGAATGGGTCCGCCATGAACACCCTCAGGAGAGCTCGAAATTTGTCGGTCTGAGGCGTTTTCATGCGCTGGATCCTAAAGGAGAAATGACCGCCGGCTAATCCAGCATCTATGTGCCAAATTTGATGACTTAAGAAGGATTGGAGAGGAGGAATTTTGAGGAACTGTACCGGGAGCTCGCTGTGAAGCTGTCGGGACAAGATCTTCAAATTGGCCGTCGATGCTTCACGGCACGGCTGGAGCTTTGGCTGAGAGCAGCACCGAACCAGCGCGTTCATGGCCGTGCTTGACCGATCTTGGAAACCACCGTAGTTGTCTGCCCACGTGAGACCGATCGCCGCCTTTGAGCTAGGTCGCGGCGGACGTCGTTGATCACGGGAACAGAGGCCGAGACTCGGTGGTTTAGGCGTCGGGAGAGTGGCGTTTGAGCTCAGGACGCTGCCTAGCAGCTCGGGGGGGGGGGGGGACGCGAGCGTGCCTTCAGTTTCCGATCGACCGAGAGTGCGGAGGGGAAAAAGAAGCCTCCGTGCATGCGCTCGTGAGGAAGAGAAGGCAATCGGGTCTTCGCTCGGGCTGAGGGGACGATAGCGCCGAAGGAATCGCCTCCGGGTGCCCGTGCGTGGGGGAGGGCAGCAGGAGGTGGCAGTGGTCAGCTCCTCAGTCGCGCGGTAGAATCCCCTCGGTGGCACCCGAGCAGCCCCCGTGGCTTCGAGCAGAACAGAGGCAAAAATTCATTTGCTTCATGGGTAAGTTTAGGTCTCTAGCTCACTGCCATGTGGGTCCCACCCCACATTCTTCTCCCAAATATCTCCTCAAGGTGATCCTCTCAATCCCCAAAATTCTGAGGTTAAAGGGTGGCTAGAATTCAAATTCTTCAAATTCAGTTTGAATTTGCTTGCCAAATTTGAATTTGGTTGAAGTTTGCAAATTCTTCTCTCTAACTCCTTTTTGAACCCACCCTACAAATGCAAAGTTTGTGATAAAACTTTTTCCTATAAATCCAACTATAGGGCTGGATGTTCATTCAAAGTTTTTGGTCACCACATGTGTGAACTTTGAATTTCAAATCTGATTTTTAAACCTACATGCAAAGAGGTATTTAACTCCTTATTGGTTCAACACTTTTAAATAAAAAGGTGAGCGTCATTTTGGATGGTCATCCATGTATTACTTTGCATGAAGAGAAGTTTTTGCAAGTCCCATTTTTCATGTCTTTGCCACACATATGAACTCAAACCTTGGTTTTTATTCATACACCTTTTTGGGACTTTTACAAGAACCTTCTCTCGGTCATTGCACTACACTATGGCAAGCTTCTTCTCCATGGATTTCAACCAGTCGTCAGCCTCCATGGGGTCGTTAGCTTGAGCGAAGGTGGGTGGTCGAGTCCTCATGAACTCACCCAGTCTGTTATGAGCCGGCGGTGGTGGTGGCGGTGGTGCCGGAACGTGGTTTTTGTTGTTGGCCTGCAACTGACCCAAAGTTTGGATCATGGTTTGCATAAGTTGATTCTGCATGGCCATCAACCGTTCCAGGTGGTTCTCGCCAGCTCTGGGGTTAACAGGAACTTCATCGTGACCATCCTCTTGGTTGTCACGGACGTTCCTTCGGCCGGCGTTTTCTCTCACCATCTGTGAGATAGATCAAAATAGAATAGAAGGTTAGAAAGTTAGGTAGATTCCTTCAACTATATGCATCAAGGTGAATTGGACTACATATATTAGCCCATATGAGGATGTGAACAAGTGCCGAGGCATCTCACACCTCTTTCTACTTATGTGTGGATATGGACAACGCTTTGAGACATCCCACAACTCATACTAAGACACAATCACAAACAATCATCACAAGGCTCACACAACTCCTATTCAAGGTTGGTTTTCTATGTCAAGGTAGTTTCAAGGCCAATCTATGCATCCTAGGCTTGGATCCTATGGTCAGCATGGCTTAGCTACCAATCTGTGTCGGATATTAATCTGTGATCTATCTAAGTGTGTAACCTACCATCAACCCATGGTTCTGGCACCAATCTGTGATTGTATCCAGGTGTGTAATCTACCCTCATCCATGGCTTTTGATACCAATCTGTGTTTCCTATTTAGGCGTATAATCCACTGTCAACCGTGGCTCTGATACCAATCTGTGACGCCCTCAATTCTGTGGAATACCACGGAACCGAGATCTGATGCATATGTGTGCCTAGGATGTTCATCACACATACACATATTTTCCACAAACTGAATTCAGAATATATATAACCATAAATAACAGAGTTTATTGCAATGTCTCATGAGTCTTGGACTCATGCTCACAGCGGAAGTCTTATTTCTATGCAGCGGAAGTCTTCTAACTAATGCGGAAGCAATTTAACTAATGCGGAAGCAATTCTAGGCAGCAATGGCTCCATCTCTACTCCATCCCCCACAGGCAAGGTTGAGAACAGATCACACGCCTAATACTCCACTTGGTCTTCATAGTAATCTTCTCCTGTTGCTGATGATGAAATAATAATGCAAGTTTGAGTACAATGATGTACTCAGCAAGTGCGGGAAAATATGATATGTAGCTCATAACAAGGTAGGTATAAAAAGGCTCATTGCAGAAAGCAAAGTTATTTATCAAACCATGATAAAACAGCAACTCATCTTTAAGTGAATGTAATCCCAACATGCATTAAAATACCAATCATACCTCCATTATGTTCGTTACCTTCCATGTCACAACCAGTCATCAATCAACCTCATTCTTGCTCACGAATACCTCCTCGTATTCACTACCATCTTACGAATACCATATTGTATTCGCTACCATCTCACGAATACCATCTCGTATTCGCTACCATTTCATCTCATACACAACTTCGTCTCCCACCGAGACCAACCTTGTTGCCATGACTCAACAGTCATGCAACCCATCTTATCACCCAGACTCAACAGTCCCGAAAACCAAACCAAAACCAATAACCATATCCAATAGCCATCCCAACTAATCATGGAAGTTGGCCAGGCGCTCGTGACCGTAAGCTCGGCTATCATGATAGTTTTAGAACTCTGCAGAGTTTGCACCTCTTTGCCCACAAGTTTGTGATTTCGTCACCCGTCGGCGACTGCAGAACCTCCATTATACCAGTACACAAATGTCGGTGTATGGCCAAAAGATCACAAAATAGCATTTACAAAGGGGTTACTAGATGTATGGACTCACTAAGGTTTCACCGGCAGGCTCCCTCTACGAGCCCCCCTCTTGTGCCATGCAGTTCCCAGGGCAGTCCTCACTCGACTCCCATTCCCCGTGCCTTCCAAGGTCCATAACAATCTAGCAACTTACCTAATTACTCAGATATGCCGCACCCATACTTGGCCTTGTGGTGGCACTGTTATCCTAGCATGTGCTCACATGAACCGGTCCTTAGATCTACGGCAAGCAAAACCACCATCTCATGCTACCTCATTCACAAACCCAGTCTTGCCTAGATCTCCCTCCGATCCATGTTCATTAACAACATCAGTTTCTCATTATCGTTACGAGTGCAGTTAGCTAGACACATCTATCTCGCTTCCCAATCCCATGGACTCAGCGATGCTTAAAACAAAAACCATACCTGACTCATAAACTTCCATGGCGACAAGGGTGGTTTAACCAAAACTAGTAGACTCCTTTAAAATGGTTTCCCATCACGTTTGACTCAGCACACACACCTTTTCGCAAAACAAAACGGTTTTTCCAAAAACATAGGATCAATATGGTCAAGGGGCACTTGCCTTGTTCTTGCGGTTCTGGTTGCTCTTGGATCTCGAAACCTTGTTGTTGCAGCTCGTCGTAGACAGCTCCCTGAGCTTGTCCTGCTATACAGGATCACGCACATACAAGATCCACAGCAATCAATATTATGCATAAACTTTAACTAGATGCAATAATGCATATGCATGCTATCCTATAATCAGTTTCACTAGATCGGTTTGTACGTGTTCTTGCATAGCTTGCATGGTTTTACGATGAATAGAGGTATTCGGATCAAATGTGGACGTGGCGATGACCTTGTCTGTAGATCAACCCGATCAACAAGTGATCTGTCCACGAGAAAGCTTCTGTTCGAAAGGATTCGAAGAACAGATGCAAAGAAAACACGACGATATCGTAAGGTGGTATTGGAGGCCTACCTTACGTTCTTCTTGGTCTCGGGGTCCTTCTTTTAGCAAGACAAATCGTTGGGCTCCCTTCCGGCGATCTTCCTCGACTGAACTACGGCGATGGCTTACTCGGCGAGTTGGGGCTAGGGCTCTAAGTCGTCGGCTCAGGAATTGAAAAGAAATTTGTGGTTTCGGCCAAGGGTTCTGGGTTCTATTTATAATCGGGAGAAGAAGAGTCCTAATCTGATTGTATCTCGAATAAGAGTCCGATTCAGATTGTCGTTGAATCTTAACAACTTATCTTTAGTTGATTTGGTACGGTAACATCGTGGAATTCAGGTCGGTTTCTTCTCTGTGCCGGTATTTCTACGCGTACAGAATCCAAAAACCGTCTCCAGAACTCGTTACCTCCGTGGTGAAGAGCTCCAGAAGCTCCACGTGTCCACCAGGACCTGGTCTCCCCTTTTCCGAAGAGACGAACTCCGGTTGTGCCGCGTGTTGTCACACCCGGTTTCTCCGAAGAACAACCGAGCGAATATCACATATATGCCAGTATCATTTTCTCATACATGTGATAGAAAAAAAGTGAAGCATCATTTATTACAAGCTAGGTGTCGAATATAAATACACCTTACATAGCATACGTCTCGATGGACGATAATAAGTTCATGACATATAAATAAAACAACAGCAGAATATTATTCTTGTGGGCTCCGTCACATGCGTTGCACAGGGGACTCCATGAACCTAGAAGCCTTCTTCGGGTCCAAAGTCTTGATCATTAAACACCACATCATCCTCTTGACCTGAGCAGCAATATAAACCAACAAATATGCAAGGTTGAGTACCGTAGGTACTCAGCAAGTGTGGGAAAGTTATGTCATGCATGGCTAGAACAAGGAGAGGTTGAACTCATGGCTAAAGCACTACACAATTAATACCTATCACCTTAGCTTATTAAGCACCTACATTACTACATAGGTGAAAAGGTCCCAAACTCCCAACCCATCATCATAATCAAATAACCCTAACATCATTTCCAATGTTAAGTTCCCCGCTTAACATCCTCAACTTCCAAAGCCATCCATCCTCTAATCATGAATAATTCCAAGCCGCTCTTGACCGTGAGCACGGCTGTCATGACAGTTTTGACTCTGCAGAGTTTGCACCACTGTACCCACATGTAGTGATTTCATCCCCCGTTGCCGGGTGGACTAAAAGAACCTCCATTATGCCAGTGGCTACGAACCACATTCACACTTCCCAGGTGTATAGCCAGGAGATCACTACAAAGCCTTTACAAAGGGATTCCCGACGAGCATGGGCCCACTGAGGTTTCACCCCTAACAGCATACAAGAGGCTCCAACCCCGCTGCAGTGGCCCAATCTTGAGCCTTGCGGTTCATATGGTAGTCCAGCTGACACCTACTCCCCGCACCATCCAACACACCCATACTACGCCGGGGATACACCTAATTAATTGGCCAAGCTGCCCCATCTCAGCATGTGGTTGGCACGGTAAAGCCAGGTTACTTGCTCCATGAACCGGTCCTTAGGATCCAGGCAAGTACTAAACACAAACCCGAGTCTCGTGCACCCAGCACCAACCAAATCATCCATCTTGCCTTGATCCCTACCTCTACATAACTCATAACATCTCATTCAACAGTAAGGTAAATAAATTGATGATCTTATATCCCAAATATCCCATTCTAAGCATGGCTAAGCATAACAATAAATGACATGATAAAATAAATCCCAACCCAAGCTACAAGGAAACAAGGTAATGCAATTCTAGGGAAACTTCCTAGCATGGGTTTCATATTTCAACTGACAATGCAAATAATTCTATCTACACATTCTAGTATAGGATCAAAGTGGTCAAGGACACTTGCCTTCTTCCTGCTGCTCTGGGAATGGATAGTCCTGATCTTGGAAAGGAAGAACTTGCTCTGGAGCAGGTTCTACTCATACCATCACACATAGCAAAAGAAAACAACAATCCATAAGACATAGTTCACACTTTCACTTCATACAAACCACACATTCATTTATGAAAGTCATTCACATTTCTATGTGTTGTGGTTACTCTATGTGTGTTGATTTTGGGCTTACATGCACTTTTAAACATGTGCATATGATTCCTAACTTTTGTATTCAGATTTATGTTTGTACACTATATATGAATTTCCAATTTAAACAAATTTCTTATATTCAATTAATACACATCTTAGCTACCAAGTATGCATGGAAGGTATTTTCCTACTCCAAATGGGTTTTCAGATCTTCTACCAAATCCTAAATTGAAATCTTTGGATTTTGGAGATTTCATTTATCATTTTCTAGTTATGCATACCTATTTTCCTATATTTTAAGGTTTATTTTCTATACCTAATTGTGAACTTTATTATGAAAATAGTAAGAAACATCATCTAAACAGAATAGGTTCTGGTCTAAAATATTAAATAATATATTTTTGAACTTCTCCTCTGATGTGAACTAATTTATATTTATTTTACAAATTTTCAGAATTATTCTCTAACCTAAAAATGTGTTTCTAGATCTAATAAACATGAACACACCCAAACAGATTTCATTTCAGCCTAAAATTTATTTTTAGCTCATTCTAAAGCTTTCCAATTGTTAGTAGAGTTTAAACTTGAATTTACAATGTGTGTGTATTTCCTTTTAAATTTAATCCTAGTCACATATTCAAATTTCTAAATTAAATATAATAATAGGGTTAAAAAGTAAAGTTCACCCTACTACAGGGTCTAATTTATTATTTTAAGAATTTCCAGGGGCCTAACTATGCATAACAGAGGGGTTTTGCTAATTTTTATTAAGTCCAGGGGCTAAAACTGATTTTTAATTGAATTTACATGAATTTCTGAAGTTCCAGGGGCTAGATCAGAAGTTTCCGGGGCTAGATCGTATTTTCCGAGATCCCCAGGGGGTAGCGCGTAAGAATCCTGGCCTTTATAACGCGGGGCTGACGTGGACCGTCCGATTTAAAACAGACGGCTGAGATTATAACGTCGAACCGGTACGCGGGGATTTAAATTCTACCGCGCGATTTAAAATAGATGGCGCACAAGCGGCCACGTCGCTCTGATCGAGCGCGGGCGGCGCTGCCAGGCGGCGCGCGGCGGCGGGAGGCGGCGATCTCGCCGGAGAGTTTCGGATCTTCGTCAATTCCTCCTAAAACTGGGATTTCATGGCATAGATCGGTAGAGGGGAGGTCGAGGATCTCACCTCGGGGGTTTTCTTGAGCTCGGAGGTCCTGGAAGGCGGTCGGCGATGAGGTCCAAGCTGGAACAGCGGCGAGGCTCGCCGGAGCTGTGTCTAGGGCAAAATCTACCGAGTTTTCTGCTCCTGCGTGATTCCCGGCAGGCGGTGGATCAAGATCAGCGCGTTAGATCAGAAATCCCGAGCGAAGATCGAGCGAAATTTGCTGGAGAAACTCGGGTTCTCACCGGAAGGAAAAACGGCTGATCGTGGGTGAAAATCGGGACGATGTCGGTGTTTATATAGCCGGGGGAGGGCGGCGTTCGGTTGTGATCGACTTTGCGTCGTCCAGAACCGAAATTCGGCTGGGATACGCGAGTATCCGGGGTGGTTTTGATTCGGGGGAGAGAGAGGAGTCCTGGTCGGCCGAGCGCTCGCGCGAGGAGGAAGAAGATGGCGGGCCCCACGTGTCAGTGAGAAAGAGGGGGGGCGCACGGCTGCGGGCTGGCACGAGAGTGAGTGGGTTTCAGCCCACTGGCCGGGGAGTTTGTTTTTCCTTTTTCTTTTTCTTTTATGTTTTGAGTTTAATTTGAATTTGAATTTCTGTACCACATGCAATACATCCAAAAAATTTTAAATTCCCCTCTTAACAAGTTTTGGGGTGTTACAGCTCTACCCCCTTAAAAGAAATCTCGTCCTTGAGATTGGTGTTTCTTAGGAAAACAATTCCGGAAACTGTGCCTTAAGTTCGTCTTCTCGCTCCCATGTGGCTTCCTCTTCCGAATGATGCCTACACTGCACCTTGCACATCCGGATTCTTTTATTCTTGTGAGGCGCTCCATTGTCTCCAAAATTTTGGATGGTTGCTCGGCATAAGACAGATCCTCAGCTACGTCAACCTCATTCATGGGTAACATCTCTTCAGGTGTTCTCAGACATTTCTTGAGCTGTGACACATGGAATACATCGTGCACATCTGATAGGCGAGCCGGTAATTCTAGTTGATATGCCACTTCGCCTTTCCTCTCCAGAACTTGAAAGGGTCCGATGTATCGAGGTGATAACTTCCCTTTCACCTTGAACCGACGAAGTCCTCGGATAGGGGACACCTTGAGATAGACATAGTCCCCCACATTGAAAATGAGCTCTCTTCTTCATACATCGGCATATCTCTTTTGTCGTGTCTGTGCTATCCTCAAGTTGTTGCGGATTTCCCTCACTTTCGCCTTGGCTCCTTGTAGTACCTCGGGTCCAAACACTTTACTTTCCCCTGTTTGGTTCCAAAATTGTGGAGTTCTGCACCTCCTCCCATACAAAGCCTCTAAGGGTGACATCTTCATACTAGCCTGATAACTATTGTTATAGGAGAACTCCGCATACAGTAAGTTCTTATCCCAACTCCGATTGTTTTTGAGTGCACACGCTCAGCATATCCTCAAGGATCTGATTGGTTCTTTCCGTCTGCCCGTCAGTTTGGGGATGATAGGTAGAACAAAAATTCAGATGGGTTCCCATGGTTTCATGCAACTTCTGCCAGAACCTTGAGGTGAACTGTGTCCCTCGATCCGACACTATCTTATTTGGCACTCCATGGTAACACACGATCCTTGACATGTACAACTCCGCCAACTTGGATCTGCTGTAGCTTTCTTTCACGGGGATGAAATGAGCTACCTTGGTTAGCCTGTCAATGATGACCCATATCGAATCATATCCTGATTGGGTCCTATGCAATCCCACTATGAAATCCATACCGATTTCTTCCCATTTCCATTCAGGCACTTTGAGTGGTTGCAGTAATCCCGCGGGTCGTTGATGTTCCGCTTTCACCAACTGACATGTGTCACATAGGGCAACATGTTCCGCGACATCTCGCTTCATGCCGTACCACCAATACCTGATCTTGAGGTCCTGGTACATCTTCGTACTCCGAGGATGAATGGAATAGTCGGAATCGTGAGCTTCCTTCAAAATCAATTCACGGATCTCTTTTACTTCAGGCACACAGATTCTTTTCCCGTGCCACACCGTACCTTGTTCATCCTCACTGGAACCAGGGGCTTTATTTTCCTTGATGAGTTGTCTGATTTCTTGTATCTTCTCGTCATTCTTTTGACCATCGCGTGTGTCTTGCTCTAGTGTGGAGTCCACTTCCATGGCGATGGCTTCACCACTATTCACCAGGCATAGATTGAGTCTTATAACATCGTCCTTCAATTCTGCAGGCATGTCCTTCAAGCTCAACCTATTGACCTGCACTTTCCGGCTTAAAGCATCTGCCACGACGTTCGCTTTCCCAGGATGATAGTTGATTCCCACATCAAAGTTGTTAATTAGCTCTAACCATCTCCTTTGTCTGAGGTTGAGATCTGGCTGTGTGAAAATGTACTTTAAACTCTTATCATCCGTATATATCTCTGTCCTCTTCCCCATCAAGTAGTGCCGCCAAATTTTCAACGCGTGTACCACTGCGGCTAGTTCTAGGTCATGTGTAGGATAGTTCTTCTCGTGTTTCCGGAGCTGCCGGGATGCATAAGCCACGACATGCCCTTCTTGCATGAGAACACATCCCAACCCGTTTCCAGAGGCATCGCAGTACACCGAGAAGTTCTTCTGCATATCTGGCATAACTAGCACTGGGGCTGTTGTCAATCTTTTCTTTAGCTCCTGAAAACTCGTCCCGCACTGTGGCGTCCATGTGAATGTGATTCCCTTCTCCAACAGTTTGGTCAGGGGTCTCGAGATCTTGAGAATCCCTCAATGAACCGTCGATAGTATCCAGCCAATCCCAAGAAGCTTCGAACATCCCCGACATTCTCAGGGGTCTTCCACTTCTGTATATCCTCGATCTTGGCGGGATCTACGGAGATTCCTCCCTCCGAGATTATATGTCCTAAGAAGGGAACTCTCTTCAGCCAAAACTCACACTTGCTCAACTTGGCATATAGTTGGTGTTCCCTCAGCTTCTACAACACCAACCTTAGATGTTTCTCATGTTCCTCTTCATCTTTGGAGAAGACGAGAATGTCATCTATGAAAACCACCACAAATTTGTCCAGATATTCTATGAATACCTTGTTCATGAGATACATGAAGTATGCCGGGGCATTAGTTAGCCCGAAAGGCATGACGGTGTATTCATACAGTCCGTACCGAGATACGAAAGCTGTCTTTGGAATATCAGTTTGCCTTATCTTAAGTTGGTGGTATCCCGACCTGAGATCAATTTTGGAGAACACACAAGCTCCCCTCAACTGATCAAACAAGTCTTCAATGCGGGGTAATGGGTACTTGTTCTTGATGGTTACTTCATTCAAGGCACGGTAGTCTACGCATAACCTTTGGGTTCCGTCCTTCTCGAGCACAAATATCACTGGAGCTCCCCATGGTGAGGAACTAGGACGAATATACCCCTTGTCCGTCAATCCTCTTAAATGATCCTTGAGTTCTCCCAGCTGCTTGGAGTCCATCCGATAAGTTCTCTTGTATATCGGAGTTGTTCCAGGCACCAGCTCAATCGCGAATTCCACTTCACGATCAGGAGGCATACCTGGCAACTCCTCCGGAAAAACGTCTGGGTATTCCCTGATAATCCTGATCTCCTCCACTTTCACCTCAACTTGATTTAATTTAATGTCCCTCCTAGGCTCTTGTATTGTTATGAACTTTACTCTTGTGCCACTAGGGTGAGTTAGTTCCACCGTTCTAGTTGAACAATGGATGATTCCCTTATGTTTGGTCAACCAATCCATGCCCAAAATAATATCTATCCCTTGTGAATCTATCACTACGAGGTTGGCAGTAAATACCACCCCATTAATGTCTAGATTCACCTTGGGACACACTTGTCTTGTCCTTATTTCTCCACCTGGAGAGTTTACTGCTAGCATATGGTTCATTTGTGTTGTTGCTAGGTCATGCTTCTTAACAAACCCTTGAGCAATGAACGAGTGGGTAGCACCAGAATCAAACAGCAGGGTTGCAATGTGTAATTTGGCAGGAAACTTACCAACTACCATGTCGGGTGCCTCTTGCGCCTCCTCCATGGTGACGTGGTTCACCCGTCCTCGCATTACATTCTGCTGTTGCGTCTGCACGGCCTTCTTCTTTGGGCACTTATGGGCGTAGTGCCCCACTTCAGCATAGTTAAAGCATTGCACCCCAACCTTAGGTGACTGACCTTTGTTGACTTGGGGTTGGTTTGGGGGTCCTTGTACTGCTGGTCGAGGTTGATATGTAGGGCGAGGCTGCTGTCCAAACTGACGCTGTGGTGGTGCTGGCGCTGCCGGAGGCCTGAAGTTCGGGTTGTACCCTCTCGGTGCTGAGTAGGGTACCGCAGCACGGCTCGTCTGCCCTGCGGGTTGCTGCATCAGACGTGGGCGGGTGTTGCTACCCGAGGCTTGGTGTGACCACCCGGCCTTCCTCTTGTTTTCATTTTCCAAGGCCTTCAGCTTCCTTTCTACAACAAATGATCTATCCACCATCTTTTGGAAGCTTTCATACTCGTTGGAGGACATTGCACACTGCATTTCTGCGGTAAGTCCTTCCACGAAACAATCCTATTTCTGCTCATCAGTCTCTATGTCCCGTGGGGCATAACGGGAGAGTTGAGTGAATTTAGTGAGGTATTCCCTCACGGTCATGTTTCCTTGCTGCAATCCCAAGAACTCCTTCCTCTTGTTTTTGAGTTCACCCCTGGGTATGTAATGGTTGCGGAAGCTACGCTTGAACTCTCCCCAAGTGATATTCTCAGTGTCATGATGGGCGGCCACGTAAGCGGTCCACCAATCAGCAGCAGGTCCATGCAATTGGTGAGAGGCAAACAGCACCCTCTCATACCCTTGGCATTGTATAATCCTCATCTTGCTCTCAATGGTCTTCAGCCAATCATCTGCCTCCAGGGGTTCAGCAGCACTTGCAAACATTGGAGGTTGAGTTCCTAGAAACTCACTCAATCTTGGTTGGCGTGGTGCAGCTTGTGGAGGTGGAGCTTGGTGCAAGTTGGCCACCACTTGAGTCAGGTTCTGGATGAGCTGATTTTGATTCTCAAGCATTTGGTGGATGGGATCAACTCCTTCACGGCAACCACCCCTGTCTTGGCCTCCAAAAAGATGAGGGTTGCCGGCCTCATCGTTGTTGTTGGCGGGGTTGGCACCACGGCCCTTTCCTCTTCCGGCCATCTATCATGATTAACCAGATGTTAATTTAAAGCATTACGTATAACTCACCAGTTTTTGCTTGTTTAAACTTTAAGATTTTGAGAACTTATTTCGTTTATATTTTCTGAAGATTTCATGTCTTACGTGAACATAAATGCACTCTTAATTCATATGGGTTCTCACACCAAAGCAAAACAACCTGAAGACGAGGTTGTGGACAAATGCCCATGGCTTCCACAACTCACGTCACACACAAGCATTAACACACCATTAACTAAGGTAACAACTCGACTACTCGACATCCTGCTAAACTAAGGGAAGGACTCTACACTACTCGTATCACTGAGTTGGCTCCTCGGGATCTTCCTCATTATTGCGGCTGCCTTCTGACTCCGCTTTGGGTGGGGAGGCTGCTGGTGGATAAGTGCGATGACGCCTGATCGCCCGGCGATCTGGGGAGTCAGGAGTCCATGTTTCATTCACGGTGACACACAGTTCATTCCCATCTCCTCTTTCTCTCGCCCTCAAGCTGGCTCGAAGAAACGCCTCGGTTTCCCTCAGGGTGTCACGAACATCCTGAAGCTCCTGCTGACAATCCTGCAGTCGAGTGCTGAGCATAGCAGCATCCTCCAAGCACAAGTCCATGTGCTCATGGGAAGTCCCCTGCTGCACTGGCGGGTACTTGTACTCCGTTGTACCACTCTCGCGCTAGAGGACATACATGTACTCAGTCCTGTCCAGGTGACGACGATAGATGTGACTCTGACAGGTGATTGCCTCCCAGGTGACATCCTTCCCCGCATCGACCTGTGTCGCTCGACAAGCTAGAGAGCGGTGGATCTTGAGCAGCTGATTTTCGTGGATAATCCTCATCTCTGAACTCTATTCTTCCCTCTTCTCACGGATGGTCCTGTTGGAGCTATAGTGTATGATTAGCTTGCCCGTGTTGCCGGCGGCTTGGAGCATGCGTCGAAGACGGCGCAACAAGCCTCCTACTGCCAATCCGTAGGAGAGATACGTCACCGGACGGCTCTCCTCTCTCAGGGCAAGGGCAACTACGGGAACTCTCCCTTCGGTGGACTTGCAGGCGGTGCGGATCATGCGAACCATCTAAAACATAAAGCAATTTAAACTTAAGTTAGATAAAAATTTTAAACAAAAATTCTATTTTGAATAAAAGTTGAGATAAGATGAAGAAAGTGACCTCATTAAATAACACTTTTTCAACCCACACCTTGTAAAATTGTTTTTTAAGAAAATAGGGTCCTTAAATACGTCTATTTCTACCTAGGTCCACGTTCCTACGGGCAACCTTGGCTCTGATACCACTTCTGTCACACCCGGTTTCTCCGAAGAACAACCGAGTGAATATCACATGTATGCCAGGATCATTTTCTCATACATGTGATGACAAATAGTGAAGCATCATTTATTACAAGCCAGGTGTCGAATATAAATAAGCTTTACATAGCATACGTCTCGATGGACGATAATAAGTTCATGACATATAAATAAAACAGCAGCGGAATATTATTCTTGTGGGCTCCGTCACAGGCGTTGCCCGGGGGACTCCATGAACCTAGAAGCCTTTTTCGGTCCAAAGTCTTGATCATTAAACACCACATCATCCTCTTGACCTGAGCAGCAATATAAACCAACAAATGTGCAAGGTTGAGTACCGTAGGTACTCAGCAAGTGTGGGAAAGTTATGTCATGCATGGCTAGAACAAGGAGAGGTTGAACTCATGGTTAAAGCACTACGCAATTAATACCTATCACCATAGCTTATTAAGCACCTACATTACTACATAGGTGAAAAGGTCCCAAACTCCCAACCCATCATCATAATCAAATAACCCTAACATCATTTCCAATGTTAAGTTCCCCGCTTAACACCCTCAACTTCCAAAGCCATCCATCCTCTAATCATGAATAAGTCCAAGCCGCTCTTGACCGTGAGCACGACTGTCATGACAGTTTTGACTCTGCAGAGTTTGCACCACTGTACCCACATGTAGTGATTTCATCCCCCGTTGCCGGGTGGACTAAAAGAACCTCCATTATGCCAGTGGCTACGAACCACATTCACACTTCCCAGGTGTGTAGCCAGGAGATCACTACAAAGCCTTTACAAAGGAATTCCCGACGAGCATGGACCCACTGAGGTTTCACCCCTAATAGCATACAAGAGGCTCCAACCCCGCTGCAGTGGCCCCCTCTTGAGCCTTGCGGTTCATATGGTAGTCCAGCTGACACCTACTCCCCGCACCATCCAACACACCCATACTACGCCGTGGATGGCACAGTAAAGCCAGGTTACATGCTCCATGAACCGGTCCTTAGGATCCA
The DNA here is from genome assembly GCA_030760725.1 of Neostapfia colusana. Taxonomy (NCBI): domain Eukaryota; kingdom Viridiplantae; phylum Streptophyta; class Magnoliopsida; order Poales; family Poaceae; genus Neostapfia; species Neostapfia colusana. The sequence continues at coordinate 58,984,537 of JASWHV010000005.1, read as the reverse complement.
GGCAAGTACTAAACACAAACCCAAGTCTCGTGCACCCAGCACCAACCAAATCATCCAACTTGCCTTGATTCCTACCTCTACATAACTCATAACATCTCATTCAAGAGTAAGGTAAATAAATTGATGATCTTATATCCCAAATATCCCATTCTAAGCATGGCTAAGCATAACAATAAATGACATGGTCAAATAAATCCCAACCCAAGCTACAAGGAAACAAGGTAATGCAATTCTAGGGAAACTTCCTAGAATGGGTTTCATATTTCAATTGACAATGCAAATAATTCTATCTACACATCCTAGTATAGGATCAAAGTGGTCAAGGACACTTGCCTTCTTCCTGCTGCTCTGGGAATGGATAGTCCTGATTTTGGAAAGGAAGAACTTGCTCTGGAGCAGGTTCTACTCATACCATCACACATAGCAAAAGAAAACAACAATCCATAAGACATAGTTCACACTTTCACTTCATACAAACCACATATTCATTTATGAAGTCATTCACATTTTTATGTGTTGTGGTTACTCTATGTGTGTTGATTTTGGGCTTACATGCACTTTTAAACATGTGCATATGATTCCTAACTTTTGTATTCAGATTTATGTTTGTACACTATATATGAATTTCCAATTTAAACAAATTTCTTATATTCAATTAATACACATCTTAGCTACCAAGTATGCATGGAAGGTATTTTCCTACTCCAAATGGGTTTTCAGATCTTCTACCAAATCCTAAACTGAAATCTTTGGATTTTCGAGATTTCATTTATCATTTTCTAGTTATGCATACCTATTTTCCTATATTTTAAGATTTATTTTCTATACCTAATTGTGAACTTTATTATGAAAATAGTAAGAAACATCATCTAAACAGAATAGGTTCTGGTCTAAAATATTAAATAATATATTTTTGAACTTCTCCTCTGATGTGAACTAATTTATATTTATTTTACAAATTTTCAGAATTATTCTCTAACCTAAAAATGTGTTTCTAGATCTAATAAACATGAACACACCAAAACAGATTTCATTTCAGCCTAAAATTTATTTTTAGCTCATTCTAAAGCTTTCCAATTGTTAGTAGAGTTTAAACTTGAATTTACAATGTGTGTGTATTTCCTTTTAAATTTAATCCTAGTCACACATTCAAATTTCTAAATTAAATATCATATAGGGTTAAAAAGTTAAGTTCACCCTACTACAGAGTCTAATTTATTATTTTAAGAATTTCCAGGGGCCTAACTATGCATAACAGAGGGGTTTTGCTAATTTTTATTAAGTCCAGGGGCTAAACCTGATTTTTAATTGAATTTACATGAATTTCTGAAGTTCTAGGGGCTAGATCAGAAGTTTCTGGGGCTAGCTCGTATTTTCCGAGATCCCCAAGGGGTAGCGCGTAAGAATCCCGGCCTTTATAACGCGGGGCTGACGTGGACCGTCCGATTTAAAACAGATGGCTGAGATTATAACGTCGAACAATTACGCGGGGATTTAAATTCTACCGTGCGATTTAAAATAGACGGCGCACAAGCGGCCACGTCGCTCTGATCATGCGCGGGCGGCGCTGCCCGGCGGCGCGCGGTGGCGGGAGGCGGCGATCTCGCCGGAGAGCTTCGGATCTTCGTCAATTCCTCCTAAAACTAGGATTTCATGGCATAGATCGGTAGAGGGGAGGTCGGGGATCTCACCTCGGGGGTTTTCTTGAGCACGGAGGTCCTGGAAGGCGGTCGGCGACGAGGTCCGAGCTGGAACAGCGGCGAGGCTCATCGGAGCTGTGTCTAGGGTGAAATCTACCGAGTTTTCTGCTCCTGCGTGAGTCCCCGGAGGCGGTGGATCAAGATCAGCGTGTTAGATCAGAAATCCCGAGCGAAGATCGAGCGAAATTGGCCGGAGAAACTCGGGTTCTCAACGGAAGGAAAAACGGCTGATCGTGGGTGAAAATCGGGACGATGCCGGTGTTTATATAGCCGGGGGAGGGCGGCGTTCGGTTGTGATCGAGTTTGCGTCGTTCAGAACCGAAATTCAGCTGGGATACGCGAGTATCCGGGGTGGTTTTGATTCGGGGGAGAGAGAGGAGTCCGGGTCGGCCGAGCACGCGCGCGAGGATGAAGAAAATGGCGGGCCCCACGTGTCAGTGAGAAAGAGGGGGGGCGCGCGGCTGCGGGCTGGCGTGGGGGTGAGTGGGCCGGCTGGTGGGTTTCGGCCCACTGGCCGGGGAGTTTGTTTTTTTCTTTTTCTTTTTCTTTTCTGTTTTGAGTTTAATTTGAATTCCAATTTGAATTTGAATTTCTGTACCACTTGCAATACGTCCAAAAAATTTTAAATTCCCCTCTTAACAAGTTTTGGGGTGTTACACGTGTCAAGCGAGCGAGACCTCCCTCTCCTTCGGAGGTGAGCTCCGCGTACGCCACGTATCCTGGCGGTCGGGGACCTCCTCTCTATTCGGAGGTGGCTCCGCATGTGCCACGTATCCATTCCGGACCTCCCTCTCTACGGAGGTGAGCTCCGTGAATGCCACGTGTAGCACCCCAAAACCTGTTAAAGAGGGGAATTTAAAATTTTTGGACGTAGTGCATGTGGTGAAACAATTCAAACTCAAACTGGAATTTAAATTTGAATCAAAACCGAAAAGAAAAGGTAAAAGAAAGACGGCCAGTGGGCCGAAACCTGCCTCAGCCGGCCCAACAGCCCGCGGCTGTTCCCCCCCCCTCCCTCTCTCTCTGACGCGGGGGCTGGCATGTCATCTTCTTCCCCCCCTGCCCCGCGCGCCCCCAACTGCCCCGATCTTCCCACGCCGATCACTGCTGCTTCACCCGATTTCCGCGCCCGATCTTCGGCAAAGCGCTGCTGCACATCTAAACCGACCCCCACCGCCCCTCCTCGTGCATTTAAACCAAGAAAACTCACAGGTTTCCCCTTACCCGCTCCATCTTTCTCTCCAGTGAGAACCGATGCATCCTCGGCCGTTTTCTTCCGATCCTCGTCCGGTTTCTCTGATCTAACGGGCTTGTCGTGTTCCACCGCCGCCGGGGAGCACTGCAGGTGAAGGAAGCGACGAGTCTTGCGCCCTAGCATCGGCTTCGACGAGCACCGAGGAGCAGCTCCAACCACCGTCGTCGCAGAGCCGAATTCCGACCTCTCCAAGCCCGAGAAACCCCTAGGTGAGCTTCCCCTGTCCCTCCGCAGTTAATCCGTGTGAAAAACCGCAAGTTTAGCTTGTAGCGGCAAGGAACCGAAGCTGCGCCGGCGAGATCACCGCCCCCGCCGCCGCGCGCGGGCTGGCTCCGGCCAGGGCGACGTGGCCCCCTAAGGCCCGTCCATTTTAAATCGTGCGGTCCCGAATCGATCTAACCCGTACCGCTTCGCGATCTAATCTCAGCCCTTCGATTTAAATCCAACGCCCCACATCAGCCCCGCATATTAAACCCCGGAAACATACGTGCTACCCCCTGTGGTTCTGAGGAAAACGGATCTAGCCCCGGAAAACTTCTGATCTAGCCCCTGGACCCTCGGTAATTTATGCAAACCCGTTTAAACATCAGTTTTAGCCCCTGGACTTAATAAAAATTAGGAAAACCTCTCTGTTTTGTGTATTTCGTCCCCTGGAAATTTAGGAAATAGTAAATTAGACCCTGCAGTAGGGTGGATTTGCACTTTAGACCCTATAGGATATTAAATTCAGAAATTTGAACATATGAGTAGAATTTAAATTCAAAGGGTGATGCAAACACATGTGCAAATACAAATTTAAGTTTTCCTAGCACTTGGAAAACATTTAGAATGAGTTGAGAACTGATTTTATGCTGAAATGAAATCTGACTAAGTGCTGTTTACTTTTACTATTGCTGGAAATTCATTTTAGGCTAGAAAATAATTCTGCAAATGGGAAAAATAAATTTAATTTGATCCCCATCAGAGAGGAGGTCCAAAGATATTTTATTGACACATTTTAGATCAGAAGATATTCTGTTTAGGTGATATTTCTTGCTATTTTAATATTAAAGTTTACTTGTAGGCATAGAAAATAAATCTGAAAATACAGGAAAATAGGCATGCATAATTAGAAAATGTTAAATGAGGTCTCCAAATCCAAAAACATCAAATTAAGATTTTGTAGAAGATCTGAAAACCTATTTGGAGTAGGAAATTATCTTTCATGCAAATTTTGTGGCTAAGAAATGTATTATCTAATATAGAGAATTTGTTCAAATTGGAAATTCATATATAGTGTGCACTTAGAAATTTGAATATTAAAGTTAGAAATAATATATATGTTTAAAAGTGCATGTAGGCCCGAAAATCAACATTTCTAGGGTAACCCCGACACTTAAAAATGTGAATGACTTTCATATGTATGTATGTGTGGTTTGCATGAGTGGAAGTGTGGACTATGGCTTCTGGAATGTTGTTTCCTTTTTGCTATGTGTGTATTGGCATGAGTAGAATCAGCCCTAGAGCAGGTTCTCACCTTTCAAGATCAGGACTTTCCATTCCCAGAGCAGCGGGAAGAAGGCAAGTGTCCTTGACCACTTTGATCCTATACTAGGATGTGTAGTTAGAATTTAATTGCGTTGTCAATTTGGAATATGATACCCAAGCTAGGAAGTTTCCCTAGATTTTCATTATCTTATTTCCTTGTAGCCTGGGTTGGGATTTATTTTATTATGTCATTTATTTATATACTTATGCTTAGCCATGCTTAGAATGGGATAAGTGGGATATTAGATCATCAACTTGTTTACCTTACTCTTGAATGAAATATTATGAGTTATGTAGAGGTAGGGATCAAGGCAAGTTGGATGATTTGGTTGGTGCTGTGTGCACGAGACTCGGGTTTGTGTTTAGTGCTTGCCTGGATCCTAAGGACCGGTTCATGGAGCATGTAACCTGGCTTTACCGTGCCAACCACATGCTGAGATGGGGCAGCTTGGCCAATTAATTAGGTGTATCTCCGGCGTAGTATGGGTGTTTGGATGGTGCAGGGAATAGGTGTCAGCTGGACTACCATATGAACCGCGTCTTGTATGCTGTTAGGAGTGAAACCTCAGTGGGCTCACACTCGTCGGGAATCCCATTGTAAAGGCCTCGTAGTGATCTCCTGGCTACACACCTCGGAAGTGTGAATGTGGTTCGCGGCCACTGACATAATGGAGGTTCTTTTAGTCCACCCGGTAACGGGGGATGAAATCACTACATGTGGGTACAGTGGTGCAAACTCTGCAGAGTCAAAACTGTCATGACAGCCGTGTTCACGGTCAAGAGCGGCTTGGACTTATTCATGATTAGAGGATGATGAATTGGGAAGTTGAGGATGTTAAGCGGGAAGCTTAACATTGGAGATGAGATTATGGTTAATTGATATTGATGATGGGTGAGGGATTGGGACCATTTCACCTGTGTAGTAATGTAGGTGCTTAATAAGCTAAGGTGATAGGTGTTATTTGCGTAGTGCTTTAACCATGAGTTCAACCTCTCCTTGTTCTAGCCATGCATGACATAACTTTCCCACACTTGCTGAGTACCAACGGTACTCAAGCTTGCTTTTCTGTTGGTTTAAATTGCTGCTCAGGTCGAGGGGATGACGTGGTGTTCAATGACCAAGACTTCGGACCCGAAGAAGGATTCTAGGTGCACGGAGTCCCTCAGGCAACACCTATGACAGAGCCCACGAGATTTATATTCCGCTGCTGTTTTATTTACATGTTATGAACATATTATCGACCATCGAGACATTATGCTATGTAAGACTTATTTATATCCGAACACTTGGCTTGTAATATAATGATGCTTCACTATTTGTCATCACATGTATGAGAGAATGATCCTGGCATACATGTGATATTCACTTGGTTGCTCTTTGGAGAAACCTGGTGTGACACCATGCGTCAAATAACGCTGGACTTCCTTTCTTTTTAGAGACGAGCTCCGAAGTAAACACGTGTCCAACAGTGACGGACCCCCCGGAGATAAGCTCCGGTGGCGACACGTGTCCAATAGAACCGGACCTCTCGGAGGTGAGCTCCAAGATCGACACGTATCCCGCGTGACTGGTCCTCTGATTTCTGCGGTGACTAGCTCCGAAGGTGACACATGTCCTGCGGGACTGCCTTTGCTTCTTCCGCAGAGGCTTGCTCCAGGGGCAACCCGTGTCCCACAGGGTCGGACCTCTCCCCCTTAGCGGAGATGAGCCCCGAGCCTGCCACGTAGCCAGTTTAGCAGCGGACCTCACCCCACTTCGCAGGGATGAGCTCCGAACACGCCACGTGGCCAGTGGGCCGCGGAAGTTGTCTTCGGCGCTTTCTGGGAACTGGATTCGGCTCTTATTAGCTATCTTTTTGATATTTTTCTCTGTTCCTACTTCTTTTAAAATGTTTTCTCTTCATGAAACATGAATATATGCAGAATCCAAAAAATGAGGGTGTCACATCTACGTCCTATTTGGGCGGCATTGCCCGGTAAATCGTCGGGAAACACATCCGGATATTCACGGACCACCGGAATGTCTTCTAGCTTCACGGTTTCTATGTGGTTCAATGCTGCAAACTTCGTACTGGCGCCCAGAAATAATGTATGAAGACCGTGCTGTGGGGAGTTGAGCTCAACAGTCCTAGAACTAATGTTGAGAACCACATTGTGGTTATTCAACCACGACATCCCCAAAACGATGTCGATCTTCAGACCCCCGGGAATGATGAGGGTGATGGGTATATCCCCCCCCCCAAACAAAGAGGTGCTCGGGAGACAACATCGCTTGCAGTAATGCTGCCCCAGGATGAAGATATTAGGTATTGGCTCTTTGTATATGTGGTGTGGAGCTGATGTTGAGCCACCAACGATTGTCTAATGAAGTTATGTGTGGCACCGGAATCAAAGAGAATTAATACCAGTAGCTGATTAAGAGAAAACATTCCCGCTAACACGGCTACTCCTTCCGGAACATCATCAATCACTGTGTAGTGAATGCTGCCCCTTGTCTGCCCTCTTTCCTGTAGATTTAGGTACGGGTCTGAATGTTGGAAATATGATGACCCGCATCCTTGATTTCCCTCCAAACAATACCTAGCATAATGGCCCAAATGACCACAAGTGAAGCACGGATGTCTCTCCGGTTCTTCGCTGACTTGTGGTTGGAAACTAGGTACATATGGCTGCAGCGATGGAGCACAAACCACCGTCTGATGCTGCTGCTGTGGAGGTGGTGCAAGTTGTGGTATTGGACCAGCAATAAATTTTTGAGGAGTTGATCATACAGGTGGCCGCCATATTTCACCGGGTGGCATTCGGTACACCAAACGGTATTTCTGGGGCACATAACTTGTGTTGTCCTGCACATCACTCATTTTCCTCTTCTCTGCTAGCCACTTGAGTGTTGCTTTTTCTTGTATGAGGGCTGCACTGACCCTATCGGTGTAATTGCCTTCGTTGAACAAGGCTAATTTCTCCTGTAATATGGCACTCAGGCCACTGAAAAAAATAGTCACACCGTGCCGCTTATATCGCCACATATTCAGGAGCGTATTGTGCCAAATGGTTAATCCTTTTGACATACTCGTGGACATTCATGTCCCCTTGATTCAACTTCAAGAATTCCTCCCACTCGGTCTAGATAATTCCTTTTGTTATGTGATGGGCACGGAAAATTTCACAAAATTCTGCCCATTCCACTTGATGGCCTTCCGGAATGGTGGCAAGATATTCAACCCACCAATTTCCGGCGGCTCCATGAAGTTGTTGAGCGGCAAACAAAGTCTTCTGATATTCATCACACTCAATACTCCAAATTTGGACTCCATAACACGAAGCCACTGATTTGCTTCTACAGGTTTGGTAGCTTCTGTAAAAATTGTCAGTTGAGTCGCCAAGAAATCCAAATAAATGTTCCGAGGTGGAACGGCTTGTTGTGTGCATTGAAGTATGCCTTGCTGTACCAATGCTTGGAGTAATCTAGTGTTTTCTTGAGTCAACTTTTGGAGTATCCTGGTGTTCTCTTGATTAGACTTGACAACCCGAGTCATAAGATCCATCCATCCCGTGGATGGTGGTTCCGACGGTGGAATAGAATCATCACCGCCTCGGCGAGAACTTCCGGCCTTACTCAAAAAACGAGTATGACCCATACTGCAAAAATACATTTTGAGATGAGTCAAACATGAAATCATCAGTATGTGAAGCTAAGGAAAACATGAATATGTCAAAACTTTATGAAAGCAGTAACAAAATTCATGTTTACACAACTCCTTAAAGTAGGCATAACTAGTCAGTCTTTCTGGACAGAACAGACCAGTTTTCACTTAATCCTGATTTTGATCTGGTTAACAACATTTTCATAACTCAAGTTTCATATCAAAGTTAAAGTTAACTTCAATATCTTTCCAAAGAGTATTTGTATGCCACCATATAATTTCGGGATCAAAAGTTATGATAATACAAAGTTGACAGAATTCCTGGATAAAATTTGCCAGCATCTCCTTTGAATGTGGCTGTTTTTATCACAGTTGTATCTGAAAATACTTTCAAATTCTGAACAACCTTTGAACTACAAAATTGTGGCATATCTCATAACCTTTCCAACGGTGTATCATATTATCCTTAGGGATCTTTCTACAGAGAGTTATGGCTAAAATACAGAAATGTCCAGAGAGGTTTTGCTTCTGTCCTGGTTCTGGACAGTTTGCATTCAACTGGACTTTCCACCAATTTGCTTGTTATTTTGCTCTGTAGTTATACAGATAAGATGTAGAGAACTTAAAAATCTTTCCAGAACTGTATCATACACCTCCATTGGGTAAATCTACTCAGAGTTATGCTCTGTCAAATCCAGCAAGATTTATGCCAGAACAGAGCACTCTGTTTTTGGACTTTTGAAGCCTATCCATTCTCTTATTTGAATCTTAGTTCAAAATAAGAGTGCAGTAACTAATACTTGTTTCAAAACTTCCAATTTTAGTTGCAAGTTAGTTCATGAGTCATTTGTTCATAGGGAGGAGGTTATTAAGTTTAATACGGTGTCAAGAATTATATGCCGGTACTATGTAGGCGCACCAAAAGAGGATTCTAACCGGATTACACCAGCATATCCGTATCCGTAGGTGGCAGTAAGAACGGTCACTGCAAATGTGTTCTACTCGTAATATGGTTTTCGTTGTTCGGATACCTGCATAAAACACACAATCATCAGGTTCAGCTGCACACCGAACCCTGCTCCATAAAAAGTTTCATACGCCCGTCTGTCATCAGTCACACGGGCGTTCTCAAGCCAAACACACCTTGAGCTACGTGTTCATGTTACCAACTATGTGACGGGGTCTCCACCTACTTGCCCACAGCATGCTGGGGATGGCGTTGCTCACATATTCCAAATGACATGAAGAGTCGTAGAGAACATATGAGCGGATCGGGTTACCTGCCACCCGTGGGGCTCCACCCTTCAGCCTGTGCGAACTGGTGGACAGCATATACATGCACCCCCAAGACATAAAAAGTCCCGAGATGCATGATTTTCCGACATGGTCACATAAGTTAGGTTGCCACCTTCATATTATGCTAATATAGTAGTCCTTATGTGGGCCTAGTACCATTTTCTCACCGTATCCTAAGTTTCTGTCGTAACACGATCCTTATTTGTGTGCACTATTCCCAATGCGTCTCTGATACCACGCTGCCACGGCCACCCCCTTCCGAGGGTCGCACGCTGTCCTAGGAATCGCATTGGGTGGTGTCATGCGAAGCGGCACCCAACAACGCACATATAAGGAACTCATATTACATAAAACAAATGCGGAAGCATAGAAGAATACTTTGTAAATAATTTACATCAAATAAATTACAGCGGAAGACTATATTCATCTCACATTTAATATCTACTAACCACTCGAGAAGATGTCCAGCCCGCGGACTCTTCTTGCGAGCAACACGAAGACATACTGCAGCGGCCGGGGTCTCCATGTGTTAAATGACTCAAATGTCTCCGAGTCTCACCGGGCAACCTTTTCATAAGCATCATTGTTACCCTGCAAAACCACTCATATAGCAAGTGTGAGCACATAGGCTCAGCAGGACTGATCCGTCTCCTCTAAACAGGAAAGCATACATGTACGAAGGAATGAATATGGTTGCTGAAATTTGCTTAAAGGACTCACCTATATTTGATCCTTAACTTTCATATTTTAAAGTCTCATTTTCAAGACCTTGAACCGAGCAGCATCGCAACTCCACAATTAAACAAGAAACGTTTTGTTACGATGCTTCTTGCGTAAGGTGAAATAAATTTAATTAGCACTATCTCTACTTCAAAAATGGTTGTAATGCAATTTATGTCAAAAGTCTTATCAATTCAAGTAATTCACTTCACTTCTTACTACGTCATGACTCAGTGTCCAAGTATGCTCATATAACCGCGAGCGACGGTGATTTGAACCAAGACACGCCCGGACTATACGACACGTACACCCATCTCCGAGTTGCTGGCAGCAACCTCGACCGATGTTGCACGCAGCCACCTTTCCCAAGTTCATCCACACCGGACGCGGTCCCATCGACCCGAACAGCAAGTTCCCTCAAGGTACATACCCGCAGTGATATGTTCTTGAGCTCGTTACCTCCTGCTGTACTGACGCCGAAAGCCTAAGCCGATCGGAAATGTTCCAATATGGATCTCACGAGGTACATCGGTTTCCTAGGTCCCATATAGCCAGTATGCGCCCGGTACACAACTCAAACTTGTCCAATAGGGTCATGTACGGACAGGCCTTAACCGACACAGGCCAGGGCTATGCACGCACGGACCTCGACCTTCTGCATCTCTATCTCCCTGGGCGCTCTCAATTTCTCATCTGTGAATTTTCCTCAATGTTCTAGTCATATGTCCTTACCGAGATCATCCCAAGCCCTAAGTTCGTGAGTAGATTCCAACTACTCGACTTTTACCAGTCCTTCCAAAGGAATATTTACGTAGCCTAATTTCCTCGACGAGGTGCTAATCTACCCATTCTCTCCTGGGTTCAATTTGGTCATGCAGTTGGGTATTCACATTATCTATACCTAATGCACATTATCATCTCACACCTATAGTCTGTACAAATGAAAAACTTTATAGAACTTGCTTGAATGCAAACCGGGGCATGCCTGTTTTTCAGGTGACTAGTATATAATCAGTTAGTGTTGCTGATTACTTGAGGCTTAACACGTGCTCTTCTTGCTCCTTGATCCAACTTTACTTGGCTTCACAATTCTCCACGTCGATGACTATACGATATGAAATGCACATGTATTTAATTGTAAAGCTTTTGCTAACAAGGCCTAATGATAAGTTAAAACCAGAACTCTGTTTAAGAATTTAAAATTGAACTGCGCCTAGTGGATGGAGTTGGCTTTAGCCATTGGGATCAAGTGCTAAGTGTTTCTTCTAATGGTTGTATTTCTACCTAAGCAAATTAAACTGAAAGGTACTGATCCAGAGCTCAACTTTAGTTGAAAATTTTCAGGTGAGTTCCTGGTCACAATAAAGTAATCTGGACCAAATATTAGCAGTTTTCACTGAGTAGTTTTTCCAGAACAATTCCCTAAGCAATTAAGCAAAAAGGAATTAATTCTGAAGTACTTTGCATGTTCATGCCAAACTAATTGAACTGCAATTTTACGTATAGTTCAGAGAGCATTCCTGAAGTTTCCTAGGATTTTTGGATCTAAGAATTGCCCAGAACTGGGTTTCCATGTCTGGGACTTTTTCTGAAAAAGATTCTGTATTCATTTGAATTCATAAGTTAGTATTCTGAATTGCCCTACTCAAATCAACATCAAATGAGCTGAAAATTTAACAGGAGTTCACTAATATCCTAAGGAATATTCTGGCAAAAGTTGGGGATTTTCGAAAGAACCAAACTCTCTCAATAATTCTTTTACTGAAAAGCTTCAAAGAATTATCTAGAATTAATTATTGACTTTCATACAAATTGGGTTGCACATTTGGATAGAGGTTTTCAATATGAATCTAACCCAATTTGAATCATCTGATTTGGAGTTTCCTAGCAAACGTTATGAGCTATAGAGTTTGAAGGAAATCTGTAACTCAAATTCAATCGAGAAATGTTTAAACTCTGAGGCTGGGGCCCAGGGCTACGTGGCGCCACCAGAGACGAAGACACACGGAGATACTGAGTTAAAGCGCACAGCCACACATTGATCCAGGGCCACAGAAAACCCTGCCCCCTCAGAAATAGAGGCTGATGCGTGGGACCCGTGTTCATCTTCTTCCTCCCGCCAGCTCCCACGCGCCCGCGCCCGATACTCGCCGGAGCACATCGGAACTCGGTCTCCCGGCCTTCCCTCGTGCTCAAATTCGCCACTAGCCCCTAAACACAGTTGCTGAACATGCTGGATCAGTTCCCAGGGCCGTCTACGTCTCAAACCTAGCTCACGACGAGCGGCGGCTCAAACCGAACTCCGGCAACGTCGGCCGCTCTGCCTAGCCCTTCAAACTCATGCTTTCTTGGCTCTACAGCATCAGTATATCACGGTGATGCTCGACGTGTATGCAACTATATCGGAGAAGGCTCTAAGGTGGATCTCATCATGCGCCCGACGGTTCCCGCCATGATCGCCGATGGAAAAACGTGAAATGGGCTGGCTACATGTGGTTTCACGCTAGGGTTGCGAAGAGGAATCGATCACTACCTAGTATAGCTCGTGTGTGCACAATTTTGTGAATCCTAAACAAGAGTTGATAGAGAATTTGATGGATTCTTACCCGCGGGTCGGTTTGCACCGGCCAGAAGAAAAATCTGAAATTCGCCGGCGATGATCAACGGCTCGGGCTGAGATTCGGGGATGAGCAGCACGAGCTCCTGGCGCGTCTAGAAGTGCTCTTGATCTGTCGTGAAACGTTCCCGTTAGGTCTGTCCACGTGAGCCTCCACCGTCGGTGGTGTTCGGCCGCCGCGTGACCCCGGTGTCTTAGGGTTGGGAAGGCCGATCACTCTTAAGTTGCGTGCCGAGGAAGTAGAGGAAGATGCCACGCTGCCGTTTCGCCACTCAGGGGCCTCTGTTCACGATCACAAGGGCCGGCTTCCGATCAACCGAGGATGGTGGCGATGTTACTGCCGAGTTTTTGCACGAGGGAGAAAACAGGGCGTCGGTTCTCGGTTTTGCGGGCAAAACGCTCATGGAATGAGGTGATGCAGGTCGCCAGCGCGAGAGGATTAGCTGGGAGGCGTCCTCGACGTTGCCCTCGGTGTCGCCCGGTGAGGCTTCGGTGGACTCGAGTGGAGAAACAGAGAACCGCCTCAAATTGATCTTTTGCACATTGTGGCTGACCAGTGGGACCCACCATTCAGTACCTCCTTACCCCTCTAAATTCCCTCAAATTTGGAAAATGATCCAATTCAATTGTGGGAAGTTCAAACCTGAACTTCATTTGGATAATTGGTCATGTATCATCCAAATTCAGATTTGAATTTAAATTCCTATGCAATTTAAAGTTCTCTTTTAAATGGCTAGCAAAGTACCTCCAAAATTCATCAAACTTTGCATCCCAACTAATTTGGACCTGAGGAATTCAAATATGAAATCTGATTTTTTTAATTTAGCTGTTGCAAACGGGAATTTTAACACAACAGTTTGCATTTCTATTGTGCTACCCCATTTGAAATCTGAATTGAACAAATTGAGTTCAAAAGCTGAATTTTAAACTTCCTATTGCACATGAGAACTTCACACATTGTGTTTAAATCAACTTTGGTTCCAAGCATTCAAATAAATGTTTGAACTTGTGTGGTTGGACACTCATGCGTCATCACGTGTAGAAGGTTTAGTAAGTCCCATTTTTCACAAACTTGAAACCAAATGGCATTCAAACTTTGTTTTACTTCATTTACATTTTTGGGACCTTTACAAAGGGTAGCTTAGTATCCTGTCGTGTAGACTCTTGCTAGGCTTAATTCATAGAAAGTACTCATTAGAAGTCGAGTAGTTGGAATCTACTCACGAGAGAAAGAATAGGGCACATGGAGGATCTCAGAACATGTCCCACTCAATTGATAATGAGACGGGGCAGAGATGTAGGATGCAGCAAGACGTGGAGGTATTGTGTGCGTAGATCTGCTTATGTCAATCAATGACCTTCCGTGTGCAGCCCTGCTGGGCAAGTTTGAACTGTACCGGTAGCATACTGGATATATGGGCCCCAGAAAACCGGTGTAGCTTGGTTAACTCGGTCGTTGAGGTATTGCTCTCCGTCTTAAGGGTGTTGGTTGAGGACAGCAAGGTATAAATCTGCTCACGGGCTCCATCAAGGACGCTTGCTCCGTGTAGGGACCTACTGCTCAGGATGGTAGGACCGGTTCAATGATTGAGTGTCCTAGTGAAAGGTGGCCGTGTACGGCAGAAAGAGAGCATGCCTCAGGCAGCTTCTAGTATTGGCGTACATGTCGTGTATTACCGGGTGTATTTTGATTGCAATCACCGTCCCTCGTGGTTATTTGAGTACCACTTGTTCACTGCGCTGTGACATAGTAAGAAAGAGCGGTTGGAGTAGGAATAACTTTTATAATATGAGTTGATATTGCATTTCCACCTTGTGTGAAGTAATATTAGTGCAAACTAAACTTAAATTCATTCCCCCTTGAGGTAAGCAACATCGGGATGAAGCATTTCTTGTTTGATTGTGGATTCAAGATGTTGTGTAGAAGTAGGGGTTTAATCTGTGCTAAAAGGTGAAGTTAAGAATCTACAGTTTAGGCTAGTCTTTTATGCAAACATTTCCTACCTATGTTAGAACCCTTTTACTCATGTATAGTTTCATGTTTAGGATGAGTCGGTTAAGACTTGCCAAGCCTTCGTGCTCACCGTTGCTACATAAGTTGTTGCTGCAGGTGAGGGTCCTTGTCTGACGCAGGGCTTGACTGGGAGGCAACACCCCCGTCGGGGTATACGGCTGAGTGGGAGCCCTGCACGCCTCCTTGAAGAGCTGCTGCTAGAGTGAATAGTCCAAGGGCTGGACTGTTATTATTTTGCATAATGTGTACGTTGGGTGTGAGTAGAGACAAAAGTTCCGCTGTAGAAATGTTTAAAATGTAATATATTTCTGCTTGAACTTGTTGGTTCAAGCTTATGTGATGTAATATGAATGTCTTTTGAAGTTTGTTGTTGGTGTCGCATTGCACGACACCACCCAATGCGATTCTTTGAATATCGGGACCCCCGGTCTTCACATCGTGGTATTAGAGCCGTATTGGGAATAACACACTTGAAAAGTGTCATATTGCTAAAAATTTAGGCTTATGGTGAGGTAATGTAGTAAGCCCGCATAAGGAGTACTATTAGCATAGTTATTAAGGTGGCAGAACTAACTTAAGTGTTATAAATTCAGTTATTCGATTCAGTAACAACGCACCTACGTGGAGGTAAGACTGGTAAGAAACGCCACCAAAAGCGGTTTAATTTCGGTTAGCTCTCTCTTGCGAGGAAAGTAGCATGAGATGTTCCGTTCAGCAATGGATGAAAAGTGAATTTGTTTTCTAAGACTTTCCATGTCTTAGAGACATATGAATTGCACTATCCTCCAGTGCGCAAACCCAGGGGCAAGAGGAGGAGACCCCATTGTGTGGTTTGTAACACAAAATATGTTCTCTAGGACTCTTCATGTCTTATGAGGCATATGAGAACGCTGGTCCACCGACGCGCTTAATTGCAATGGTGTGGAGCACCCCTTTGGGTGGTGAATAACCTGATCATGTACCCCGAGACATGGCCTAACTCGAGGACGAACCGTATGGCAATGATACGGGGTGTATGCATTTACTTTCTATATGGACCTGGCTGAAATGACAAAACTTAAAGTGCATCATAATTGTGTGATCTTCTGCAGGTGCTGACCGCGTTAGCGTATCACGTTTAGAGACACGTTTGCGAGTGATGAATTAGTGCCACCATATAACACGTATATGTCGGTGTAATTCGGTTAGGATTTTACTTGGTGAGGAAACGTAGTACAGATATAATGACTTGTTGCATAAACCAAATGAATTAAGGATGTTTAGCAAATGTAGTCAAGGGAAAAAACTTTAGTTATTCAGCTTCTTTCTTGAACTAAGTATCAAGAGGAAGCATAAGGACTTGAAGTCCTAGGATCACCTCCCTTGTTCTGGCAGGCAAATTGCTAGAATCTAGCAGGGTGTAACTTTTGATAGGTTTCAACAATGAAGGTGTGTGATACATGTATGAAAAGGTTTTGATGTTCCCTACAACTTTTGTGTGGAGCTCCAGAGCAGAAATACAAACTAAGTCGGTGAAAAACCCAGATGAGTGCAAACTGTCCAGAAACAGGGTAGAGCAAAAACCTCTCTGAAATTTTATGTTTTTCTATCATTACTCTTAGGATAAAATTTTCTAAGGGTCATGTGATATATCATTGGAAATATTATGATATAGGTTACAACTTTGTAACTCAAAAGTTTCTCCAAATTTGGAGCAGAAGGGTGTGGAAAATGAAGATCAAATCAGCCTCTCAAAAAAAAGTGCTGCTGAAATTTTCCACATTTCTGTTAACTTTGAAATGTCATAACTTTTGATATGGAATTGATCTAGATGCAAATAAGTACTCGTTGAAATTATATTGAAGTTAACTTTAACTTTTATGTTCAACTTTAGTTACTAAAATGCTGTTAACTAGATCAAAAACTTGAATAAATGCAGTCTTTTCAATTCGGACCAGAACTGGTCACTAGCTTAGACTTAAGATTTTGGGACTGTATGAGCATGAATTTAATTTGTGCTTACTTGTGTTACTTAACTAGTCCCATGATTATTTCTCTACCATCTTGCTGTAGAGTTGAGTATTTGATTGAATCAAATCTCTTCTTCCACAGATGACAGATATTGGAACTACACTGGCCAACGGATGGGTTGATACATTTGGTCAGAATTTTCTCGGTTTTCCGGTGTTGTTGCAACGAATGTTGCAGTAGTTCAGGTATACCAAGGCCCCACGCTATTGGGGAAAATAGACGATGGAGAATGGGGAGACGTCGTGCATCATGAACTTGGACATCCCCGTAAGTGCTGAACCACCAGGTTGGGCACCATTCACCGTCACAGTGAAGGGGCATCACAAGGAGGATTTGTGGGACATGGCATCCCACGAAGCCATCACGCGTTTTTGCCAACTCCATGTGAAGCCAGTGGAGTATACACCGTTCACGCTCCTACCTGTTACTGGGTTATCGCAGCAGGAGTGGGAACAAAGACAAGGCGAGCTAACAGAAATTATATTGAAGTTAACTTTAACTTTTATGTTCAACTTTAGTTACTAAAATGCTGTTAACTAGATCAAAAACTGGAATAAATGCAGTCTGTTCAATTCTGACCAAAACTGGTCACTAGCTTAGACTTAAGATTTTGGGACTGTATGAGCATGAATTTAATTTGTGCTTACTTGTGTTACTTAACTAGTCCCATGTTTATTTCTCTACCATCTTGCTGTAGAGTTGAGTATTTGATTGAATCAAATCTCTTCTTCCACAGATGACAGATATTGGAACTACACTGGCCAACGGATGGGTTGATACATTTGGTCAGAATTTTCTCGGTTTCCCGGTGTTGTTGCAACGAATGTTGCAGTAGTTCAGGTATACCAAGGCCCCACGCTATTGGGGAAAATAGAAGACGGAGAATGGGGAGACGTCGTGCATCATGAACTTGGACATCCCCGTAAGTGCTGAACCACCAGGTTGGGCACCATTCACCGTCACAGTGAAGGGGCATCACATGGAGGATTTGTGGGACATGGCATCCCACGAAGCCATCACACGTTTTTGCCAACTCCATGTGAAGCAAGTGGAGTATACACCGTTCACGCTCCTACCTGTTACTGGGTTATCGCAGCAGGAGTGGGAACAAAGACAAGGCGAGCTAACAGATTTATTCAACCCCTACTTCCACTTGAGGTTGTCTACTACCAGTTTCTACGCCGCCGCCAGGAAGCTAGTGATTGATGGTCAATCCAAGAACATTTAAAAACTTATGGGTGAGCTGAATCAAGTGAACACTCGCAAGGATCAGCTCCAACATGAGAAGAATTCACTGCATGCATATCTGGCCCTGGAAATCCATCAGCTCATGGTGACTGAAAATGAGCTGCAACACACTCAGGAAGAGTTGCAGCAAGTCCGGGATGAGCTGAACGTGAGTCAGCAAATGGTGGGTGCGCAATTGCACCACATTAACGTACTCACGGAAGAGAGGAATGAAGCCATAGAGGCAGCACAGAATTGGGAGCAAGACTGGATGTTTTCTCAGGACGAGTTGAACATTGTACAACCTATTTTGCAGCCGGTCCTCGTCCAACAGGTTGAGAAAGTAGCTCCGGGGGGACCTGAACCTGAACTCAAAGCTATGGTAATCGATGCTGAACCTTTACTTGTTGCCCCAGTTTCAGACTCCAAACCTGAGGAGGATCCGGAGGAGCCTGAAACCGGCGTCCAACGAAGAGTAGTCGTCACGGGTAGAGTAGGCACCGAGGAGGATTGAGCATACCCCATTGTATTGTGATAACCATGTTTGTGTCGTATTGTACATAGTAATGTTGTTGTAGCATAAGTGACGCGTGGTGTAACATCTGTGGTGACCATAAGAATAGAGATGAACTGCAGGCTAGAGTTCATCATTTTGGAGTGTTATTGTAACAAACGGTCCCGAGGAGATATATTGTGAATAAAGTTATGCTTTATCAATATATGAATTAGTTCACAAGATATAGTCGTCATTACACTTCCTACTTTTACAATGCATCAGATTTCCTATGGTGTCTTATGTGGAAATTTTATTGTGGCCCTGCAGAATGACTCGCACACGTTCCACGCACGATATTGGTGGGACGAGTCAGGGAGAGAGCTCCCAGCAGCATGAGCGGGAGACACCACAGCAGTAACAACCACCGCCTCCACCCACGATTATGTTGGCAGATGTCCTCGTTGCTATGACGAGTTCGCGCAATGAGCAGACCGAGCTGCTGCGCACGCTCGTGCAGAATACACCCCGTCAAGGGGGACGTCAAGATGGAGGTTATCGCCAGCCTCCGAATAGCTCTTACTCGGATTTCTTGGCGATGCGTCCACCGGTCTTCACAGAGGCCGATGAACCCCTCGAGGTGGACAATTGGATCCGCACCATCGAGGCTAAGTTTGGACTTCTACAATGCTCTGAACACCAGAAGGCGCTGTACGCAGTGTAACAGCTTCAAGAATCCGCTGATGCATGGTGGGCGAACCACATTGCGTCATTGCCAGTGGGTTATTCCCTAATATGGGTGGAATTGTGGGAGGCATTTTGCGCCTACCACATAACTCCCGGTATCATGAAGAGGAAGCTCCAGGAATTTATGGAGCTGAGACAAGGAGGGAGGAGTGCTCATGAGTAATCCCGGGCCTTCAGTAATCTGGCATAGTATGTGTCATATATATAAACACGGAGGACAAGAAGCTCGAGAGCTTCTACCAGGGTCTTAACACCAAAATGAAAGACAAACTTGCATAGTTCAACTGCGGCACCTTGAACGATATGGTCAATGCCGCCATTGTGCAAGAAGACGCTGCCCGTGAGTTGACCACGGAGAAGTGTAATAGGAGTGCCCCACAGGGCAGCGGGGGAGGTAATCCCCAAAAATACCCTATGGTGTATCGCTCACCATCCGGTCAGAGGTGGCAACCACCAGCGCGGCAGCCGACGTTCCATGGTCGGCAATTCAACGAGCCCAGCTCTGCCACAACAGCAACGGGGGTTTCCGTGTGCACTTCTACCTCCACAGTGTGCACCCGGATTTCGTCCCCAAACCAGCGGTGGACCGACCAACTACACGTGCTTCACGTGTGGCCGGGCCGGTCATTTCTCAAGGGAGGTCCCAGAGAAGCAGCAGGGCAGCGGCCAAGTGATGTACCAAGGTGCAAATCATCCCCGGGGTCAACCCAAGAAACCAGCCACAAAACCCGACATGTCCGCCATCTTGCTATCAAGGATGTGCCAGAAGGCGAACCCGTACTCGCGGGTACATTCATTCTCCACAACCACCCCGCATTGATATTATTTGATTCCGGTGCTAGACATAATTTCATAAGCAAATCTTATATTAGAAAGTATCAAATACCAATGCTACCTAGAAAAGTTCATATTTGATTTTCTCACCGGGTTGGAACATAGCTTCTCATACTATGGTCCCAAAGGCACCAATTGACTTAGGTGGAAAAATATACCCCACCTCTCTTATTACCTTAGAAGACCAAAAGATAGATATTATCTTAGGGATGTCATGGTTATACCGCCATAATGCCATTCTCAACATTGGTCTTCAAACAATTCAGCTCAGCTCTTCCATTCATGGTCCCCATCTATTGGTTCTTGAAACCGATGTTTTGGAAAATGCAACGGCATATCATGGTGAAGCCGTTAAGTAGGAAGAGATTCCAGTGGTTTGTGAATACCCGGATGTATTTCCCTATGATTTACTGGGTATGCCATCCGAACGGGATGTAGAGTTCAAGATTGAACTTGCACCGGGGACTACACAGATATCTTGGGGGCCGTATAAAATGGCTCTGAACGAGCTTGCAGAATTGAAAGAGCAGCTGTTCGTGAAGAAGAAGGACAAACCGCTGAGATTATGCATAGACTATCGTCCTCTCAATGCCGTTACTATCAATAACTAGTATCCACTACCTCCCATCGACACTTTATTCGATCAACTAGTGAGTGCTAAGGTGTTCTCCAAGATGGACCTTCGGTCCGGATATCATCAGATTAAAATCCGTGCGAAAGATGTACCGAAGATGGCCTTTTCGACGAGATACGGCTTATATGAGTTTTTTGTCATGTACTTTGTCTCACTAATGCTCCAGCTCATTTCATGTATCTCATGAATTCGGTAGCCAGAGTTGGACAAGTTCGCTGTGGTCTTCATCGACGATATTTTGGTATATTCCAAAGGAAGAACATTCTGAACATTTACACATCGTGCTTCAACGATTAAGAGACCATAAGCTTTATGCCAAGTTCAGCAAATGCGAGTTTTGGATCAAGCAAGTGCTATTTCTTGGGCACATTATATCAGCAGAGCGTATTGCTGTGGATCCAAGCAAAATCGAGCAAGTGCTGAAATGGAAGTCCCCCAAATCTGTCCACGAAGTCCACGGCTTCTTGGGTTTAGCTGGATATTATCAAAGATTCATTCTAGGCTTTTAAAGATAGATAAACCAATGACAGAATTTCCGAAGAAGGGGATTAAACATGTTTGGAATGCAGCATGTGAAGAAGCCTTCCAAATATTAGCGAAACATCTCACAACAGCCCTAATTTTAACTCAACCGGATACGACGAAGCCATTCGACTATATTGTGATGCATCCGGTATTGGACTGGGCTCCGTGTTGATGCAAGACGGTCGTGTGGTCGCATACGGATCATGACAACTCAGGAATCACAAGCAGCATTATCCATCTCATGATCTTGAGCTCGCTGCAGTGGTCCATGCATTGAAGATGTGGAGACATTACCTACTAGGAACCTAGTATATCTCTACACCGACCACAAGAGTTTGAAGTACATATTCACTCAGAAAGAGTTGAATGTGCGATGATGGAGATGGATAGAACTAATCAAGGACTATGAAATTGAGATCCATCATCATCTGGGCAAGGTAAATGTGGTTGCCGATGCATTGAGCCAAAAATATCCTGTTCATAGTCTAACCATCGCCCCGATAGAAGAGGAAGAACCAAGTCTTTACGTGGTTCCATATGGAGCTTTATATAATCTTGCTCTCATACCCACAATAAGAGAGGAGATTATGAAGGATCAAGCTCAAGAAAAAGGCATGTCCCATATTAGGCAGAGGATGGAGCATGGGGAAATGAAATGCTTCCGGAAGGATGATGAGGGATCCTTTGTAAAATCCCACATCTGTTTTGCCATGTAAACTGAACTTGTGATGTTCAGATCATGACCATGGGTGATCAAACATGTATCCAATCAAATCACTTTGTTCATTTGAATTCAAATGGGGTCATCGAAAAAAGAGGATTTCAAATTTTTGGTTCAAATTTTATATTTGAACCATCCAAATTTAAAATATGATTCCGTCATTGAAATCCTCAGCTCCAAATTTGTGGGAATGCAAATTTTGATAAAAATTGGAGGTGTTTGACTAAGTATTTAAAAGGGGACATGGCATATCATTTGAATTCAAATTCAATTCCAAATTTGAATGAAACTTTGTCACATGTCCACATGGATCCCAAAATTGAGCTATACACATTTAAATTGATCACCTGCCAAGATTTATAGATATTTTTTGAGGATGAGGAGGGGAGAAAAGAGTGGACCCCACTGGTCAGTGAGGCATTAGACTTGCACCTGAAGTCTCCTTTCTCTGTTTTCCACTCGAACACCCGAGCTTGCACAGAATGCCACCGAGGCCAGCCACCTCCTCGCTGCTTCATCGTGTTGGAGACCTGCTCGCACCCTCATCAGCGTGTCAGGCGATCTTTGCACTCACAAACCATCACACCGAGGCTCTGTCTTCCTTGCGCAACAACAAAACAGAGCCGCCACCGCCGCTTCTGTCAGTCGGTTGGGAGCTAGCAAAAACTCGTGCCCACAGAGCCCCCGAGCAGCAAAACTGCACCGTGTGCTCGTGCTTAAGCTCCACGGCACGAAAGTGATCCATTTTTGGGCTTCCCGACCCTAGAACAGGTTGTGCTCGCGGCAACCGAAAACTACCGCAAAACGGGGCTCACATGGACAGACAAACCGGGAGGCTTTCACGCCCGAGCAAGGAAGCCCAGAGGAGCACCGTAGCTCCAAGTTGCTCCTCCCCAAACCTCAAGTTGAGTCGTGAACCGTCGAGCTCCGATTCGAAGTTTTGCTTCCAGAGTGGACAACTCGACACCTCAGTATGAAACCGAGTAATTCTCCCTCCATACTCGTTCTTAGGTCATCAAATCTTGCACACATGAGCTAGACTAGCTGACGATCTAATTCTCTTCACAACCCTAGCTCGAAAACGCATGTAGACGACCCATTTTCAGTTTTCCCGAACGCAAACCCGACGGCACGCCTAGGACACACAGTGAAACCATAGTAGCCGCCAACCCCATGCTTGTTTGCGTATTTGCCGATCTTCCCTAGCATCCACTGGTGCTGTAGAGCCGATTAACCGAGCTTTTGGTGGGTTAGCACGTTGGGCCGACGTTGCCGAAGGTCACCCGAAGCCGTCGCACTTCATCGACCTATTTCCGGCCACCGGCAGCTGGTGCCGACCCCACAAATGGGTTTCCCGACCCCCGAAAGCCCCTAGGCGGCAAGCCTTCGGCCGGGAGGCAGCCGGGAACCCCAATCCGAAGAGGGCGCCGCCTCGATCCGGCGAGGGGGGCAGTGCGCACGGGAATTTGGCTGGGGGTTGAAGAAGGGTTGTGGCTGGCCCACATTTCAGCGAGTGAAAATTTAAAACAGGGATTTGCTGTGGCTGAGGATCCGGTGTGACTACACAGTGAGAAGCCCGTGGCCCTGTGTGTTCTCGCATTCCATTGGCTGCAGTTTAAAACGTGGGCCCAGCTAGGACTTCAGTAGCAAATAAATTCCAGTTTTAGCTCCAAGTTTAGAAATTCATAACTTTGTGTAGGAAACTCCAATTGGGTGATTAAAATTGGGTTAGATTCAGTTTTCAAAGGTCTATCCAAATTTGCAACTCAATTAGTATGAAAGTCAACAATGAATTCTGGATAATTCTTTTAAAATTTTCTGAAAAGAACTATTGAGGGAGTTTGGTTCATCCAAAATTTCTCAAATTTTGCCAGAATATTCTTTAGGATGTTATCGAACTTATAGCAAAGTTTCAGCTCATTTGGAGTTGATTTGTGTAGGAACTTTTAGAGTAAAACCTGCTGTGCTCAAAATTGTCCAAAAACATTTTCAGAAAAAAAGTTTCCTCTTTGTAAAATCCATTCTAGGCAATCCTTAGGTCAAACAATTCTAGGAAAATTTAGGCATGCTCTAAGAGCTATGTTTGAAACTGTAGTTCACTTGGTTTTGCATGAAAATGCAAATTACTTCAAAATTATTTTTTTAGCCTAGATGCTTAGGGAATTATTCTGGAGGAACTACTCAATGAAAATCCTGAATTTTGGACCAAAATACTTTCTTGTGACCAGGAACTCACATGCAAAGTTTCAGCTCAAGTTGAGCCTTAGATCTTCATGTCCTTATTCTCCATTCTTATGAATATGAGAAAGCATAGGAATATTGTGGGGATTTACTTAAGACACATTTTCCATCCACATTAGCTGCAATTTGGCAAGCTAAGTCCAGGTGTAATAGAGGAAGTCCGGTAAAAGTTGTGAATTCATTGGAGTTCATGATCTTCAGTTTCATTCAAATCTTTTCAACCATCCATATGTCCATTAGGAAACTTAGCCATTTATAACTGAACTCCTAGGGAAGATTGAGTTGTCCCTGTATTTTCTCTGCACAACAGAGGAAACATTTCCATCTTAGCACTCCCACACAGTCCTCTATTCTTAACAAGTTCAAGTCTTGAATTATCTAATTTTTATTATAAAATTTGTGCATATACATGTCGATAGTACTCGAGATGAAGGCGATCAACGAAGGAGTTCGACGGAGTTCATCCCTTGAAGTGTTGTCACACCCGGTTTCTCCAAAGAGCAACCGAGTAAATATCACATGTATGCCAGGATCATTCTCTCATACATGTGATGACAAATAGTGAAGCATCATTATATTACAAGCCAAGTGTTCGGATATAAATAAGTCTTACATAGCATAATGTCTCAATGGACGATAATATGTTCATAACATGTAAATAAAACAGCAGCGGAATATAAATCTTGTGGGCTCTGTCACAGGTGTTGGTCATAAACAGCAGCGGAACATGAACCTAGAATCCTTCTTCGGGTCCGAAGTCTTGGTCATTGAACACCACGTCATCCCTTTGACCTGAGCAGCAATTTAAACCAACAGAAAAGAAAGCTTGAGTACCGTTGGTACTCAGCAAGTGTGGGAAAATTATGTCATGCATGGCTAGAGCAAGGAGAGGTTGAACTCATGGTTAAAGCACTACGCAATTAATACCTATCACCTTAGCTTATTAAGCACCTACATTACTACACAGGTGAAATGGTCCCAATCCCTCAACCCACCATCAATATCAAGTAACCATAATCTCATCTCCAATGTTAAGCTTCCCGCTTAACATCCTGAACTTCCCAGTTCATCATCCTCTAATCATAAATAAGTCCAAGCCGCTCTTGACCGTGAGCATGGCTGTCATGACAGTTTTGACTCTGCAGAATTTGCACCACTGTACCCACATGTAGTGATTTCATCCCCCGTTGCCAGGTGGACTAAAAGAACCTCCATTAAGTGCAGTTTCCGCAACCACTACATACCAAGGGGTGAACTCAAGAACAAGAGAAAGGAGTTCTTGGGACTGCAGCAAGGCAACATGACTGTGAGGGAATACCTCACCAAGTTCACCCAACTATCCCGTTATGCACCACGGGACATCGAAACTGATGAGTGGTTTGTATGAGTGGAAGTGTGGACTATGGATTGAACTCTTCCCAAGTGATGTTCTCGGGGTCGTGATGGGCTGCCACGTAAGCGGTCCACCAATCAGCAGCGGGTCCATGCAATTGGTGAGAGGAAAACAACACCCTCTCATACCCTTGGCATTGTATGATCCTCATCTTGCTCTCAATGGTCTTTAGCCAGTCATCTGCCTCTAGAGGTTCAGTAGCACTTGCAAACTTTGGGGGTTGAGTTCCCAGAAACTCACTCAACCTTGGTTGACGTGGTGCAGCTTGTGGGGGTGGAGCTTGGTGTAAGTTGGCCACCACTTGAGTTAAACTCTGGATGAGCTGATTCTGATTTTCGATCATTTAGTAGATAGGATCAGCTCCTTCATGGCGACCACCCCGGTCTTGTCCTCCAGAAAGGTCAGGATTGGCGGCCTCATCGTTGTTGTTGTTGTTGGGGTTGGCACCACGACCTCTTCCTCTTCCAGCCATCTATCATGATCAACCAAATGTTAACTTAAATCATTATGCATTAACTTCCAATATTGCTTGTTTAAACTTAAACTTTTGAGTCCTTAATATTTAGACAATTTCTGAAGATTTCACACAGATCTTTGGGCGTCACGTCTCACACGGAAATAAATGCACTATTGATTCATAGGGGTTCACACACCAAAGCAAAGCAAACTTAAAGATGAGGTTGTGGACAAATGCCCATGGCTTCCACAACTCACGTCACACACCAAACATTAACAAACAAATAAATAGGGTATTGACTCGAATACTCGATAACCTGCTGAAATAAGGGAAATGACTCTAAACTTCTCGTGTCATTGAGCTGGCACGACTCGTGTCACTGAGCTGGCTCGTCGGGGTCTTCCTCATCATTGTGGCTGCCCTCTGATTTCGCTTTAGGTGGGGAAGCTGCTGGTGTAGAAGTGCGGGCGACGCTTGCTCGCCCGGTGGTCCGGGGAGTCAGGAGTCCACGTGTCATTCACGGTGACACACAGTTCATTCCCATCTCCTCTTTCTCTCGCCCTCAAGCTGGCGTGAAGCAACGCCTCAGTCTCCTTCAGGGTGTCACGAACATCCTGAAGCTCCTGCTGGCACTCCTGCAGTCGAGTGCTGAGCATAGCTGCATCCTCCAGGCACAGGTCCACGTGCTCGTGGGAAGTCCCCTGCTGCACTGGCGGGTACTTGTACTCCGCAGTGCCACTCTCACGCTGGAGGACATACATGTACTCAGTCCTGTCCAGGTGGAGACGGTTGATGTAACTCTGGCAGGTGATGGCCTCCCAGGTGACATCCTTCTCAGCATCAGCCTGAGTCGCCCGACAAGCTGGAGAGCGGTGGATCTTGAGCAGCTTGTTTTCATGGATAATCTTCATCTCTGAGCTCCATTCTTCCCGCCTCTCACGGATGGTCCTGGTGGAGCTGTAGTGTATGATCAGCTTGCCAACATTGCCGGCGGCGTGGAGCATACGCCGAAGATGGCGCAACAAGCCTCCTACTGCCAACCCGTAGGAGTGGTACGTCACCAGACGGTTCTCCTCTCTCAAGGCAAGGGCAGCTATAGGAACTCTCCCTCCGGTGGACTTGCGGGCGGTGCGGACCATGCGAACCATCTAAAACATAAAGCATTTAAAATTAAGTTAGATAAGAATTAAATAATGATTGTATTTTGAATAGAAGTTGGGGCAAGATGAATAAAGTGACCCCATTAAATAACACTTTCAACCCACACCTTTGTAAAATAGTTTTTAAGAAAATAGGGTCCTTAAATACGTCCATTTCTACCTAGGTCCACGTTCCTACGGGCAACCTTGGCTCTGATACCACTTCTGTCACACCCGGTTTCTCCAAAGAGCAACCCAGTGAATATCACATGTATGCCAGGATCATTCTCTCATACATGTGATGACAAATAGTGAAGCATCATTATATTACAAGCCAAGTGTTCGGATATAAATAAGTCTTACATACCATAATGTCTCGATGGACGATAATATGTTCATAACATGTAAATAAAATAGCAGCGGGATATAAATCCTGTGGGCTCCGTCACAGGTGTTGCCTGGGGGACTCCGTGAACCTAGAATCCTTCTTCGGGTCCGAAGTCTTGGTCATTGAACACCACGTCATCCCCTTGACCTGAGCAGCAATTTAAATCAACAGAAAAGCAAGCTTCAGTACCGTTGGTACTCAGCAAGTGTGGGAAAATTATGTCATGCATGGCTAGAGCAAGGAGAGGTTGAACTCATGGTTAAAACACTACGCAATTAATACCTATCACCTTATCTTATTAAGCACCTACATTACTACACAGGTGAAATGGTCCCAATCCCTCAACCCACCATGAATATCAAGTAACCATAATCTCATCTCCAATGTTAATCTTCCCGCTTAACATCCTCAACTTCCCAATTCATCATCATCTAATCATGAATAAGTCCAAGCCGCTCTTGACCATGAGCACGGCTGTCATGACAGTTTTGACTCTGCAGAGTTTGCACCACTGTACCCACATATAGTGATTTCATCCCCCGTTGCCGGGTGGACTAAAAGAACCTCCATTATGCCAGTGGCCGCGAACCACGTTCACACTTCTGAGGTGTGTAGCCAGGAGATCACTACGAGGCCTTTATAAAGAGATTCCCGACGAGCATGGGCCCACTGAGGTTTCACCCCTAACAGCATACAAGAGGCTCCAACCCCGCTGCAGTGGCCCCCTCTTGAGCCTTGCGGTTCATATGGTAGTCCAGCTGACACCTATTCCCCGCACCATCCAAACACCCATACTACGCCGGAGATACACCTAATTGATTGGCCAAGCTGCCCCATCTCAGCATGTGGTTGGCACGGTAAAGCCAGGTTACATGCTCCATGAACCGGTCCTTAGGATCCAGGCAAGCACTAAACACAAACCCGAGTCTTGTGCACACAGCACCAACCAAATCATCCAACTTGCCTCGATCCATACCTCTACATAACTCATAATATCTCATTCAAGAGTAAGGTAAACAAGTTGATGATCTCATATCCCACTTATCCCATTCCATGGCTAAGCATAAGTATATAAATAAATGACATAATAAAATAAATCCCAACCCAGGCTACAAGGAAATGAGATAATGAAAATCTAGGGAAACTTCCTAGCTTGGGTATCATATTCCAAATTGACAATGCAATTAAATTCTAACTACACATCCTAGTATAGGATCAAAGTGGTCAAGGACACTTGCCTTCATCCTGCTGCTCTGGGAATGGAAAGTCTTGATCTTGAAAGGTGAGAACCGGCTCTGGGGCTGGTTCTACTCATGCCAATACACATAGCAAAAGAAACAACATTCCATATGCATTCATCCACACATACACTCAAGCAAGTCATACATACATACAAATTGCTTCACTTTGTTAGTTACATCCTTGCATAAACATGTATATTCCACC
The DNA here is from genome assembly GCA_030760725.1 of Neostapfia colusana. Classification (NCBI taxonomy): domain Eukaryota; kingdom Viridiplantae; phylum Streptophyta; class Magnoliopsida; order Poales; family Poaceae; genus Neostapfia; species Neostapfia colusana. The sequence goes on along the minus strand of JASWHV010000005.1, from coordinate 58,955,509 downwards.
CCTAAACAGGATTTTCAGATCCCCTAATCAACTTTCCAATTGAAACTTTATGTTCAATAATCCTTATATGACATTTCCTAAGGGTATGCATATTTTCTCATATTTTCAGAATTATTCCTATTCCTAAAAGTGAATTTTGGAATTAAAACATAAACTAAATTGCCTTTTTAGAATTCATTCTCCATATAAATCCAAATTTCAAACTGTTCTACAAGTTTTCAAAGAGCTAGGGCAATTTAATTTGAACTTACACACATTTCAGATTTATTTTATGCCTAAAATAGATTTTCAGCAATAAACATAAACTAACTTGGCATTTTCAGAATTGATTTACCACCTAAAACCAGTTTTCAGATCACTCTAATTGTTTTCAAAGTACTAGATCAACTCACAATGACTTTACCTAATTATTTGCACTTATAATAAATTTAAATCCTATTTAAATGTCTAAATACCTAATTTACATGTCCTACAGGGCCCAAAATTCTATTTTCTATAATACTCAGGGGCCTAAACCTCAAATACAGAAATAGTCTCCTAATTTCTATTAAGTCCAGGGGCTAAAACAGCATTCTAAACGTGTCTGTATATTTTCCAGAAAGTCCAGGGGGTAGAACCAAAATTTCAGGGTCTAGCTCGTGTTTTCTGAAAGCCTCAGGGGGTAGCACGCTAAATTCCCAGCGGGAATGGGTGATTTAAACGTGGGGCGTCGGATTTCAAACTGAGGGCCCAGATTAGATCGCCGAAGGGTTAGGCGTCCATTTAATTTTTGCCGTGCGATTTAAAATGGACACGGCACATTGCGCCACCTCACTCCGACCGGGGAAAACATGGCGCACTGCGCGCGTGGCGGCGGAGGCGACGATCTCGCCGGTGAGGTCTCGGATCTTCGCCTACACACGCTAAGACTCGGATTTCTAGGCATAATTCGGCAGAGGGGAGGTAGGGGAGCTCACCTAGGCTAATTTCTTAGACCTGAAGGACTCGGAACCCGGTCGGCGACGAGGACAGGCGGCAGCGACTTGCTGTGCTCGTCGAAGATGGCACACCGATGATTAGGGTGGATCAAAACCGTGTAATTTGAAGGTTTCACTAGTGAGCGGCGGCGGCTTCTTACCGGCGAGCGTCGGGATGGTTGTTTCCGTCGGCGTTTCTCTCCGGGGTCGGCGTCTACGGCTTGTACGCGGTGCTGCAGGGCCACAAGATCGGTTTGACAGAGGGAAACGGTGACACTCTTGGGGAATTCCAAGCTCAGCGGCGGCAGTAATCACCGAGAGAGAAACTGCTTGAGCGAGGGGAGGGCGGCGGGGACATCTGTTTTTATCATGGCCGGGGGTGCGGGGGTTGGTTGCGATCGTGCAGGACGGCGCGGGAGATTCAGGGTTGGGTCGTGCGCGAGGAATCCGGGAGCGGGGCGCGCGATCGGCGCGGAAGAACCGGGACCGTTGGGGGCGCGCGGGGAAGGAGGGGAATAAGATGACATGTGGGCCCCACTCGTCAGAGAGAGAGGGAGGGGGGGAAACAGCCACGGCTGTTGGGCCGGCTGAGGCAGGTTTCGGCCCACTGGCCGTTTTTCTTTTTCTTTTTTCCTTTTCTTTTCTGTTTTGATTCAAATTTAAATTCCAGTTTGAGTTTGAATTGTTTCACCACATGCACTACGTCCAAAAATTTTAAATTCCCCTCTTTAACAGGTTTTGGGGTGTTACAAGTGTGGATCAGTTGATCAAGCCTCAATGAATAAAAGATTCTAACTGAATTATATGCTATTAGACCCTGCAAAATAGGCAAGCTCTGGTTAGTATTTAACCGCTATTAAGTTTTTACTTTGTATACACTATGTTGGTTAGGGATGAATTGTGCATTAGGTCTAGATGATTTGATACTCCTCGTGCATGACCAGAGAAACCCATGGAGTATTTTAGTAAATGTCTTTTCATCATGTAGAAACTGCCCTGCTTAAGTAGAACTCGATAGAAGTCGAGTGGTTGGACTCTACTCACATGAATAGGAAATTGGGAGCACATGGGATTGGTTCAAGAAGTTGTTAGCAAGTTGAAGTTGAGAGAGGGCAGGTTGTAGGAGAAATAGGATGTAGGGGACTAGGTGAGTTAGACCTGTCCGTGTCGGTCAAGGACCGATTCGTGTGTGGCCCCGCTGAACAAGTTTGAATGTACCGAAGGCATATCAGATATATGGGGTCCGATAAACTGATGTAACCTATACATCCAGGCGTCGAGGCATAACGCACCGATTTATAGGTGCATGTTGAGGGCAGGAAGGTGGATATCTGCTAACGGGCATAGAGAGATGCTCCGTGTAGGGAACCTCCTGCTCGTTTGGGTATGGCCGGTTCGACGTTCGGGCTGATGAAAGGTTGTCCCGTACGACATCGGTTGAGCATGCTGTGTGCAGCTCCGAGGATGAGCGTACGTGACGTGCTATTCGGGTATCACTGCAGGTGTATATCGAGTCGATCCACTGTCCCTCGTGGTAATGAGTACCACTTATTCACTGTGTCGTGACATAGTAATGACTTGCACTGATATAAGAACTAATCATTATTGTTTGAAGTTGATACTAGCAATGTACTGATATCTTGTATGGATAGGTTAGTGCAAATTCGATTCATTTCCACCGTGAGCAATTTACATTCGGGAGAAAGTGTTTCGTGTTTGATTATGGACTCCCGATGTGCTGAAGAATAAGGATTCACATTTGGGCGAGTCATTATGCAATTTACTATCCTATGTTATGTCTTTACCCTCATATAGAGTTTCATTATTAAGGTTTGACGGTTAAGTCTTGCCGAGCTTTATGCTCACGGGTACTATACTAGTTGTTTTGCGGGTAATATCAGCTAAGCTATTGAGTACGGTTGTCCGATTAGACTCGGAACCCTCTGAGTGATAAACTCATGGAAACCCCTGCCGCTGCAGGATGTCTTTGTGTTTCTAGTGAGAAGCGTCAGCAGGCTGGACGTCTTTTCTATTGCTTAGATAGATGTGAGATAGACGTGAGTTGTATTAGTCTTCCGCTGTAGTGTACTTTGAGGTATAGTATTTGTAAAAGTAACTCTTTATAAGCTTCCGCAAATGTTTATGTAATATGATGCTTTATTATGTATGCTGTTGGGTGCCGCATCGCATGGCACCACCCAATGCGATTCCCGGGCAGTGTGGATCCCGAACGGGGTCCCAAAGAGCGTGGTATCAGAGCTACATTGGGAATAGCGCACGGAATAAGGATCGTCTTAAGATAACAACTTAGGATACGGTGAGAAAACGGTACTAGGCCTACATAAGGACTACTATATTAGCATAATATGAAGGTGGCGGGCTAACTTATGTGCTTCTGTCAAAAAATCATGCATCTCGGGACTTGCTATGTATTGGGGGTGCATGTATGCGCTGTCCACCAGTGCGCACAACGTGAAGGGTGGAGCCCCACGGGTGGCAGGTAACCCGGTCAGTTCATATATTCTCTACGACTCTTCATGTCATTAGGAGTATGTGAGCAACGCCTTTCCCCGGCATGCTGCGGGCAAGTAGGTGGAGACCCTGTCACGTGGTTAGTAACGTGAACACGTAGCTCAAGGCGTGTTTGGCTTGAGAACGCCCGTGTGACTGACGAAAGACGGGCGTATGAAACTGTTTATGGAGCCGGGTTCAGTGTGCAGCTAAATCCGATGATTGTGTGTGCTACTGCAGGTATACACTAACCACGAAACCGTATTATGAGTAGATTATGTTTGCGAGTGACCGTTCTTAGTGCTACATATAGATACGTATATGCCAGTGTAATCCGGTTAGGATTTTCTTTGGTGAGGCAACGTAGTACCGACATATTTCTTACGGTGCATCGACACCGTACTACACTTGATAACTTCTTTCCTATGAGAAATGATTCATGAACTAGCTTTTTCAACTAAAAAGGGAAGTCTCTAAACATATAGTAGTTACTGAGCTCTTATTTTGAACTAAGATTCAAATAAGAGAAGTGCTAGGCTTCAAAAAATTCAAAACAGAGTGCTCTGTTTCTGGCAGGGATTCTTGCTGGACTTTGACAGAGCATAACTATGAGTATATTCACCCAATGGAGGTGTAGAATACAGTAATGGAAAGTTTTTTAAGTGATATACAACTTCTCTGTATACCCCCCGAGCAAAATCACACGCCAAACTGGTTGAATGTCCAGTTGAATGCAAACTGTCCAGAAACAGGACAGATGCAAAAACCACTCTGGACATTTATGTATATTAGCCATAACTTTCTGTAGAAAAATCCATAAGGGTCCTATGATACACCGTTGGAAATATTATGAGATATGCAACAATGTTGTAGTTCAAAGTTTGTTCAGAATCGTAATCTAATTTCAGATACAACTGTGATAAAAATAGCCACATTCAGCGGAGATGCTGGCAAATTTTATCCATAAATTCTGTGAACTTTGAGCAATCATAACTTTTGATTCAGAAATGATCTGGAGGCATATAAATGCTCATTGGAAATATATTGAAGTTAACTTTAACTTTTACTTGAGTTATGAAAATGCTGTTAAACCAATCAAAATCTGGGTTAAGGATAGAAGGGTTTGTTCTGTACAGAAAAGAGGACTGGTCAGGCCTACCACATGGAAGTGATTAAACTCGAAGATATTCCGGTGGTACGTGAACACCCCGATGTTTTTCCTGATGATTTTCTGGGCAGGCCGCCCGAACAAGTCGTCGAGTTCACGATTGAACTGGCGCCGGGAACAACACCGATTTCACGGAGGCCGTACAAGATGGCACCCAATGAGCTAGCGGAATTAATGGAGCAGCTAAATGAACTTATGGTCAAAGGTTTCATATGACCAATCTGTAGGATCGAAGTACACGTGTAAAGCTACTAGAGGGGGGTGAATGGTAGATAAAAACTTTTCAGTGGAAGCAACAAAACACCCCTCAGCAGAAAACCGATCTGTTAAAGAAACCGTGTGTGCGACTAATCTAAACGTGTTCAACTGTGACAAAACTAGTTTAGATTGTAGAGAATCAAGTCACGAAGACGTACAACAAGAATCATGAAAATCCGTTGAGAGAAACTCAAGTTACGATCGAAAGATCGAACAAAGGTCAATCTGTCCTACGCGAGAAAAATAGTTCTAGAATACTGAAAAGAAACTCGTGCAGATCAGAAACCACAAATTCAACGACCGTGAAATTTTCACAGATGATAGATAATCAAGTTGTGAAGACAACCCAAAAATAATCACATCAATTGGATCTGTAAAACTTGAGTTATGATAAAACCACCGAAGCAAGGTAGTGCTGAACAGAAACTCGACGAGAAAAACTTGTCTGAAACAAGTCGGACGAACAAGGCACAAAAGTTCATTTAGAATACGAATTTTATTTATCAAAACACAAGAAGAACAGCCCCAAAGTCGTGCCCCACGAGCTCTGGCCTCCCTTGCTTATATAACCAGCCCGAATGCCAACTTAACTCAAACTAGGACTCCTACTCCTACTTGGATTCAAACTGTAACTTTCCAATAATGCTTAGGACTCTTCTATACACAGATAGACGCAATCTTAAGACTTCCAAACACCTTAGAACCGTATCCCACATTCCTAAAATAACTCAAATTCGTGACCCACATGAAATCCTATCATAACCAACTCAAAACTTTCCATATTTGAGTCAAACACGACTCAGCCGCAGCCTGAGTCCATACCCTAGTCGGTTGGACCTTTCCGACCAATTCTTTACGTCCACATATATTCATCACGCCTTGGAACCATGCAGATACGTCCATGCACTCCTTGCACACATGCAAACATCTTCCAACGACGTCCAAGATACCTTCATATGCATTATTCTTGATTCAAACATACTGCGCAACCTCCCGACCAACTCAACCACAATTTCTCCCGAACTTGGTTGTTGAACCTCATCTTCTCCCTAAGACTAGTTCAATGGATCCCGTCACCAGCCATGTCTTGAACTCAAGCAACACCTGCACATGAATAAACAACCAATACTTCCGAGCACAAGTCCTCGACTTGACTCTCGTTAGTTCCGAAACTACAACATCTTACGTGAGCACCTCACATAAGCATGTTGTAAACCGTAGCAAAATGATATCAGCCATAACCACCAAAACACACCAAAAACTTAGTAAAATAATACTAAGCAAACTTTCCATAAGAGTAAAGCAAGTTCGAAACATTGCAAGTTAAAAGCAGAACCATTGCAATCAAGCTCCGAACCTTACCAAAGCTAACCGGACCTTGAACTAGAGCCTACCAAAGCTAGTCGGACCCAGCGCCGGAGCTTACTAAAACTTAGTCGGACCTAGCACGGAAGTTACCAAAGCTAGTCGGACCTAGCACCGGAGCAAGCAAAAACAAGTTGGACCTAGCCAAAATAAGTCAGACCTAGACAAAGCAAGTCGGACCTTACGTCGGACCTTGCCGGAGCTACCCAAAACAAGTAGGACCTATCGTCGGACCTTGCAGGAGCTCGGACCTAGAGTCGGACCTTGTTAAAAAGGTGTTTTGGTAGTATTCAAAACTTTTATCGTCAAAGCCAATGTATTCAGCACACATAGGTCTCACAATCTCCCCCTTGATGAATGCATTGGCAACACCACTTAAAATCGAACATTGGCTTATTCACATGAAAAGTTTTGAAAACAATTTCTCCCCCTTTGTAAATCAGAAATAAAATGAGAAGAAAAACAAAAATACCAAAAATTCTCCCCCTGAGAAGAATCGTGCCAAAACACTTGTGAATGTGTGCAATATGTGATCAATTTCTCCCCCTTTGACAATGTATTCAGCAAGGTACAAAATAGAAATTTTAATTTGTTATGAGCACATTATAACATATACATATAAAAAAAGCTCTTCCAAATCATACTATCAAGTAACTTACACTAACACATCAATGAGATACATAAAGTAGTGTAAGCCATGCTAGAGATCAAGTGTAATTTTCAATTTAAGCAAGTCATGATCTCACAAACTTAACTATTTCAAGACCTGAAAGCATGACACTTGTTGCTGTATTTTATTTAGCATTTAAAGCACAGATTTTGATCTTATGACATTTGCAAGAGATTATATGCAGCATCGTCCTTATTCTAACCAACCATGCCAAGCCTATGTCATTTGACAGTCAGAAGCTTAAGGACATGGTTTTAGTCATACAAAACTCCTTTCAAGTTCATATCTAAGTGCAATGATAAGCCATCTCAAAAGAAGACGTGCGATGCATGCATATTCTCTTGATCTTTTCTCATTTTTGTATTTGAACATAAAAACTCAACATGTGAGTTGATTACTTGATTAATTCTTTATGATTAAAAGCACGTGAGCATGCAACAAGTTCAAAACAGCAAGAAAGTTCGACCATGACCAGATTTAGTGTAAGTAATTATTCCAATTACTAGACATGATAAAAACCATAAAATGTATAACACGAGTAATGTAGTAAGAACTTTCAGCATGATAAAGGAATCACAAAGTCATATATGCATGAAATACTATGCTCATATTATTTTAATTTCAGATTCACACATAGACTTTCCAAGTTTCAAAATTCTCCCTCACTTTAAGCCATGAGGATGCATAACCCCTATTTCACTACGAATGTAACAAAAACGAGTGAAATCCAAAGGTTTTATAAAAATGTCAGCCAATTGTTGTTCGGTATCTACATGGTGAAGCACAATGTTCCCTTTTTTGATATTATCACGGAGAAAGTGATACCTAATGTCAATGTGCTTAGTTCTCGATTGTTGCACGGGGTTTTTAGCAATGCAAATGGCACTAGTGTTATCACAAAACAGTGGAACACTATCTAGATCAACCCCATAGTCCTTAAGTGTTTGAACAATCCAAAGGATTTTTGAGCAAGCACTAGCAGCAGCTACATATTCAGATTCGGCTGTGGATCGTGCAACTGAACTTTGTTTTCTAGAGGACCAGGCAACAAGTGAATTACCCAGAAAATTACAAGCACTAGAAGTACTTTTCATATCAATCCTACAACCCCCAAAATCAGCATCGGAAAAAGCTTTCAAAGTAACGGTTGAGGAAGAAGGAATAAAAATGCCAAATTCTTGAGTTCCATGTAAGTACCTGAGAATCCTTTTGATGGCTTGACGATGTGAAGCACGTGGGGAGGCTTGAAACCGTGCACAAAGACATTCGCTGAATTGTATGTCCGGTCTTGATGCCGTGAGATACAAAAGTGATCCGATCATGCTTCTATGTTCTTTTTGATCAACGGGATCATAATCTTCATCAAGTTCAAGTGTTGTTTCTGTTCCCATTGGTGTCCGAAGAGGCTTGCTTTTGTCCATGTTGAAGCGCCTTAGGAGATCTTTTGTATACTTTGTTTGATGCACAAAGGTACCCTCCTTGGTTTGCTTGATTTGCAGCCCCCAAAAGTACGTGAGTTCTCCCATCATACTCATCTCAAATTCTGAACTCATCATAGCTGAAAACTTGGACACAAGATCATGAGAAGCACAACCAAAGATAATATCATCCACATACACTTGAACGAATAATGAGTCATTGTCATGCTTAAGCACAAAAAGAGTTTTATCAACCTTGCCCATGGTAAACCCCTTTTCAAGTAAGAATGTTTTTAACCTATCATACCATGCTCTAGGGGCTTGTTTGAGACCGTACAAGGCTTTGGACAGTTTGTAAACATGATTAGGAAAATTTGGATTTTCAAAACCAGGTGGTTGTTTGAATAAACCTCCTCATCTATGTAGCCATTAAGAAAAGCACTTTTAACATCCATTTGATATAGCTTAAAACCTATAGATGCAGCAAAAGCTAACAAAATTCTTATGGCTTCTAATCTAGCAACAAGAGCAAAAGTTTCATCAAAATCTATACCTTTTACTTGTGTGAAACCTTGAGCAACCAACCTAGCCTTATTCCTAACCACAACCCCATCCTCACTTTGTTTATTTTTAAACACCCATTTAGTTCTAATTAATGTGTGACCTTGAGGTGGAGGTACAAGTTTCCAAACATTATTTCTTTCAAAATTTTCTAACTCTTCTTGCGTTGAAATAATCCAAGATTCATTAGTGAGTGCGTGTGATATATCTTTGGGTTCAAAAGAAGCAAAAAAAGCAGAATGAGCATGAGAATTGGGGTCGAAAAACCTGGATCTTGTAACTCGTTCATGCAAGCTTCCAATAATTTGTTGTGGAGGTTGACTTTTGAGAATCCGGAGGGAAGTGGACACTTCACAAGCTTCTTCTTCTTCATGTTCATCACAAATAGATGAGCTTGTGACGTGAGGAGGATCTGGACCAGGAATGGTGGTTGTCGGTGCTGTCTGTGAATCAAGATAAGGAGCTGGAACAATGTCATTAGCTGCTGAATTTTCGGGCAGCAGCACCACTTCTTCCTCTTCTTCAACGAAAATACTCTCCCCCTGCGGATATGGATCCGGACCTGCAATATTTGAACTAGTACCTGAGCTAGCTTCATCAAAAGAAACCTCACAAGTCTCCACAATTTTGTTAGTATCAAGTAAAAGCACACGGTAGCCTCTAGTATGAGATGGATAACCAAGAAACATGCCATCAACAGATCTAGCTTCAAATTTATCAAGATTACCATGTTTCTTAACAAAGCATTTGCAACCAAAGACCCTAAAGTGTGTGACACAAGGCCTATGTCCAATCCTGAGCTCATATGGTGTTTTACCTAGCTTAGCACGCAAAAAAACACGATTTCAGACATAACAAGTGGTTCCAATTGCATCAGCCCAAAATTTCCTAGGAGTTTGATATTCATTAAGCATAGTCCTAGCCATCTCAACAAAGGTTCTGTTCTTTATCTCTACAACACCGTTTTGTTGAGGTACATATGGTGAAGACAATTGATGATCTATTGCATTTTCAGCACAAAAGTGATCAAATGACTAATTTTTAAATTCGGTTCCATTATCACTTCTAATTGCTCTTAAAGATCCTGGGTGATCAATTGATAATCTAAGAAATAAAGTTCTAAAGTGACTAAAAGCTTCATTCTTAGATGCCATAAAGTAAACCCAAGAGTATCTAGAATAGTCATCGACAATCACAAGAACATACCATTTACCTCCAAAGGATTGAACACGTGAAGGTCCTACGGTGTCAAGGTGTAAAAGTTGACCCGGTTCAGTTGTCATGGTCATTGTGAGAGGAGCATGTGAACCTGCAACCATCTTAGCATGTCTACAAGAAGAGCACACAATTTCTTTGTCCTCTTTAAGCTTAGGCAGCCCACGTATGCGATCAAGAGCACTAACACGCGTGAGATGATCAAAGCCTACGTGACCAAGTCTACAATGCCAAAAATATAAATCTTTGGAATCATTTGGAACTAGACATCTATGCTTAGAGGAAGACATATCAAAATCAGCTTTAAAAACTCTTCCAAACTGAGACATGTTAAAAATAAGCTCACTATTTGAACCTACAACTTTGCAGCTGTTTTTATTGAAAATAATTTCCAGGTTTTCATCTAGCAATTGTGAAACAGAAAGCAAGTTGTATTTCAAATTTTTGACAAGTGCCACATCCTTCAAAGTGTAGTGATCTTTTACTCTAACCGAACCCTTAGCAATTATAGGAGTTGAAGAATTATCGGCAAAAGTAACATTCTCTACACGTGACACAAAAGAGAGAGAGGAGAACCATTCTTTGTTACCGGTCATGTGGCGTGAGCAACCTGAATCCACAATCAAAATGTTCTCCTTCCTCAAGCGTGTAACCTACATAGAAGCACAATACGTCGATGACTCAATACTAGGGTTAGTTAAAAGGCATTTAGGAATCCAGTACTGAGTCACACGATGTCCAGCAGGAATAACATGCGAAAGCTGAGATAAAACATCAGGTTTATGAGTCAAAGTTTGAGATTTTTTGTTCTTAACTACTGACCTATGAGGTGTTACTTGTGTAGCACAAAAATCAGTAGCTCCGGAGGCAAAAACAGAAGGTCCGAAAGCAAAAACTGAAGCTCCGGAGGTAAATTTTGAAAATTTCTGACTCATAACAGCAGGTTGCATGTTCCGGACATTCGGTTTAGTATGTGCAGCAAATTTTGCATGAGAGTTACAAGATCTAGCTTGCATTCATTCCTTTTTATGTTGTTTAGCTAGTCTATAACAAAAGTCTATGACATGACCATCTCTACCACAATAGGTACAATGAAATTTAACTTTGTGTTCATGTCTAGATGAGCATGCAGTATGCTTATTTGAACCCGAATGTGACAACACTCATGCAGATTTAAAAACCACTTCTTTTTGTTTAGGAACTGTTTGAATCAAACCACTTACTAATGATTTTACAATTTTAGGTGGATGTTCCTTAGCATGAGCATGTGAATCAAAACCTAAACCAGTTTTATCATTGCAAGACTTGGAAGAATTCAGCAGCAAGTTTAGGTTCTTATTCCCATTACAAAACCGATCTAATGTCCTATGCATGTTATCAAGTTTATTTGATAGATCAAGACAATTTTCACGTGAAGTTTTTCCTTTTAATTTGCAATTGGAACAATATTTAACTTCATGAGAACGTAAAGCATTGTTCAATATAGAAATTTCTTTCATAGCATCTTGTAGTTTCTTATCAAGATCATCGCAAGTAGAACAATGCAAATCAATTGTAGAACAACAAGCATTTTTCAAGTTTTTATCATTAAGTGCAGCAGGCTTTTTGTTCTTTTCGATTTCAAGTTCAAGTTTATCAAGTGTGGAGGTGTGTGCACTTCTTAGAGAGGACAATTGTTCATATATTAAATCACATGAGGAACAAGAATCTTCACTAGGAATCAAGGATTTTAAACAATTAATTTCAGATTCTAGTGACTCAATTTTAACAGCATTGTCCCTAAGCTTTTTGTCCTTTTTCTTAACAATAATAGTGGCACCAGAAATAGCATCACACATTTCTTCGCAAGTAGGACATACCTCTTCGTTGTCACTGTTGTGTTCTACATCCTCCATACTTGATTTTGATTTGCCCGACATGAAGCACAAGTTTGTCAGATCATCTTCATCTTCATCACTTCCAATGTCTACATCACTCGAGTCAAGTTCTTGAAGTCCGGTGATGAAATTGTTTATCAGTTTGTGTCCTGTAAAACCCTTCTTTTTCTTGTTGGTGTTGCCAAAAGAGGTTGACTTTATTCTGCTTTTCATCACGGTTAGAAGGACCTGAAAGGTTAGGGCAATCTGTACAAAAGTGTCCTGTCTTACCACATTCAAAGCATTGTTGAGGTCCGGAGCTTCCTCTCCTTCTAGTTCTCACATTTTGCAATGCTTTTGAGAACCAAGTAGAAAGAAGTACTAGCTCCTCCTCTAGAAACTCCTCAATCTGTTCCAGGGTTAGTGAAGACAGCAAAGCAAGTGTATTGCTAGATGATTGGCCCGAGCTAGACATATCACGTTGTGAGACAAATGCAATAGTCTTATTTGGGTTCTTACGTGATATAATGTCAATTTCATGAGTTTTTAGCTTAGAATAAAGAACATCTAATGTAAGAGTACTCATGACAGTGGATTCACGTATGGATGTTACTTTCATCTCCCAAATTGACATGTCTAATGCACTTAGTAATTGCCTAGCATTTTCAGCATCTGAAAAATTAACATTGACGCTACGCAAGTTGCTGAGAATTTTATTAAAGCGAGCAAAGAGGTCATCAATGGACTCACCGGGTTGCGTCTCAAAGCGCATGTATTCTTTCTTGAACATATCCTGTCTTACCTCCTTGATCGTGTTGGATCCTTCATGATAGTCACAAAGTGCTCTCCACACATCGTACGCCGATCGGAGGTGTGCAACACAGTCGAAGTCGCTCTGAGTTAGTCCTTCTATGATCAAGTTCCGAGCCTTGTTGTTGTTGTTGTTGTCGACATCTCTCATGTTTGTATCTGTGACTTGATCGTTCGAAGGCACATCGTAAGGCTTGTACACCTTTTCCCATATTGCAAAGCCTTGCGCCTGGATGAAAGCTTCCATGCGTGCCTTCCAAACTAAACACACAAGGTTTGGCGGAGTATTTCTCCATGATGATTAGTCAAAACACGTACAAATAATAAATATTAGAGCAACCTGGCTCTGATACTAATTGTAGGATTGAAGTACACGTGTAAAGCTACCAGAGGGGGGGGGTTGAATGGTAGATAAAAACTTTTTAGCGGAAGCAACAAAACACCCCTCAGCAGAAAACCGATCTGTTAAAGAAACTGTGTGTGCGACTAATCTAAACGTGTTCAACTGTGACAAAACTAGTATAGATTGTAGAGAATCAAGTCACGAATACATCGCAACAAGAATCATGAAAATCCTTTGAGAGAAACTAAAGTTGCGATCGAAAGATCGAACAAAGGTCAATCTGTCCTTCACGAGAAAAACAATTCTGGAATACTGCAAAGAAACTCGTGTAGATCAGAAACCACAAATTCAATGACCGTGAAATTTTCACAGATGATAGATAATCAAATTGTTAAGACAACCCAAAAAGAATCACATCAATTGGATCTGTAAAACTCGAGTTATGATAAAAGCACCGAAGCAGGGTAGTGCTGAACAGAAACTCGACGAGAAAAAATTGTCTGAAACAAGTCGGACGAACAAGGCACAAAAGTTCCTTTATAATACGAATTTTATTTATCAGAACACAAGAGGAACAGCCCCAAAATCGTGCCCCACAAGCTCTGGCCTCCCTTGCTTATATAACCGGCCCGAAGGCCAACTCAACTCAAACTAGGACTCCTGCTCCTACTTGGATTCAAACTGTAACTTTCCAATACTGCTTAGGACTCTTCTATACGCAGATAGAAGCAATCTTAAGACTTCCAAACACCTTAGAAACGTATCCCACATTACTAAAATAACTCAAATTCGTGACCCACACAAAATCCTATCATAACCAACTCAAAACTTTCCATATTTGAGTCAAACACGACAAAGCCGCATCATGAGTCCATAACCTAGTCGGTTGGACCTTTCCGACCAATTCTTTACGTCCACATCTCTTCATCACGCCTTGGAACCATGCAGCCACGTCCATGCACTCCTTGCACACGTGCAAACATCTTCCAACGACATCCAAGATACCTTCATATGCATTGTTCTTGATTCAAACATACTGCACAACCTCCCGATCAACTCAACCACAATTCCTCCCGAACTTGGTTGTTGAACCTCATCTTCTCCATAAGACTAGTTCAATGGATCCCGTCACCAGCCATGTCTTAAACTCAAGCAACACCTGCAATAAACAACCAATACTTCCGAGCACAAGTCCTCGACTTGACTCTCGTTAGTTCCGAAACTACAACATCTTACGTGAGCACCTCACATAAGCATGTTGTAAACCATAGCAAAATGATATCAGCCATAACCACCAAAACACACCAAAAACTTAGTAAAATAATACTAAGCAAACTTTCCATAAGAGTAAAGCAAGTTTGAAATGTTGCAAGTTAAAAGCAGAACCATTGCAATCAAGCTCCGAACCTTACCAAAGCTAGTCGGACCCAGCGCCGGACCTTACTAAAACTTAGTCGGACCTAGCACGGAACTTACCAAAGATAGTCGGACCTAGCACTGGAGCTAGCAAAAACAAGTTGGGCCTAGCCAAAATAAGTCAGATCTAGACAAAGCAAGTCGGACCTTGCGTCGGACCTTGCCGGAGCTACCCAAAACAAGTTGGACCTATCGTTGGACCTTGCAGGAGCTCGGACCTAGAGTCGGACCTTGTTAAAATGGTGTTTTGGTAGTATTCAAAACTTTTATCGTCAAAGCCAATGTATTCAGTACACATAGGTCTCACACAAGCTCATCACCTTGGGGTTGCTCTGTGCTGTTTGTTAAGAAGAAGGATGAAACACTGAGACTATGCATTGATTATCATCCGCTAAGAACAAGTACCCTTTACCCCGCATCGACATTTTGTTCAATCAGCTAGTGTGTGCGAAGGTATTCTCGAAGATGGATCTTCGGTCTGGATATCATCAAATCAAGATCCGACCGGAGGACATATCGAAAACTGCATTGTTGATGAGATACGAACTTTATGAGTACCTGCTCCAGCACACTTTATGTACTTGATGAATTCAGTATTAATGCCAGAGTTAGACAAGTTCATCGCGGTATTTGTCAATGACATATTGGTTTACTTTAAGTCAGAAGAAGAGCATGCTGAGCATTTGCGTATCGTGCTACAACGGTTGAGGGAGCACAAATTATATGCGAAATTCAGCAAGTGCAAGTTCTGGATTGATCAAGTGCCTTTTCTAGGCCATATTATTTCAGCAGAGGGCATAGCTGTGGACCCAAGCAAAATTGAATAAGTGCTGAAATGGGAATCTCCCAAATCAGCCCACGAGGTCTGAAGTTTCCTAGGCTTAGCGGGATATTATTGGAGATTTATTCTGAGCTTCTCAAAAAACACTAAAACAATGATGAAGCTGCTGAAAAAGGGCACTAAATATGTGTGGAATGCACAACAGCTCCAGTTCTTGCTCAGCCGGACATGACGAAGCCGTTTGATGTTTATTGCAGAGGCTTCCGGCATCGGTCTCGGCTGCGTCTTTATGCAATAAAGGCGTGTGGTCGCCTATGTTTCACGTCAACATCGAAACAAGGAGCAGCACTATCCGACTCATGATCTTGAGCCTTCTGCTGTGGTATTGGCGCTGAAAATGGGGAGGCACTATCTTCTGGGAAACTTGGTGCATCTCTACACCAACCACAAGAGCTTAAAATATATCTTCACCCAGAAGGAGCTGAATATGAGGCAAAGGAGGTGGTTAGAATTAATCAAAGACTATGAGATTGAGATTCATTACCACCCAGGTAAGGCAAATGTGGTAGCCGATGTTCTGAGTCGAAAATCACATGTCCATAAACTCACTATTACACTGATAGAGGAGGAAGAACTGTCACACCCGGTTTTTCCGAAGAAACAACCAAGTGAATATCACATGTATGCCAGGATCATTTTCTCATACATGTGATGACAAATAGTGAAGCATCATTTATTACAAGCCAGGTGTCGAGTATAAATAAGTCTTACATTCGCAAATGTCTCAATGGACAATAATAAGTTCATCACAACTAAATAAACTAGCAGCGGAATAATTATTCTCGTAGGCTCCATCACAGGCGTTGCCCGGGGGTCTCCATGAACCTAGAAACCTTCTTCGGGTCCAAAGTCTTGGTCATTATACACCACCTCATTATCTTGACCTGAGCAGCAATATAAACCAACAAATATGCAAGGTTGAGTACCAATGGTACTCAGCAAGTGTGGGAAAATTATATCATGCATGGCTAGAACAAGGAGAGGTTGAACTCATGGTTGAAGCACTACGCAATTAATACCTATCACCTTAGCTTATTAAGCACCTACATTACTACACAAGTGAAATGGTCCAAATCTCCCATCCCATCATCATATCCAAATAACCATAACATCATTTCCAATGTTAAGCTCCCCGCTTAACATCCACAACTTCCAAAATCATCATCCTCTAATCATGAATAAGTCCAAGCCGCTCTTGACCATGAGCACGGCTGTCATGACAGTTTTGACTCTGCAGAGTTTGTACCACTGTACCCACATGTAGTGATTTCATCCCCCGTTGCCGGGTGGACAAAAAGAACCTCCATTATGCCAGTGGCTACGATCCACATTCACACTTCCCAGGTGTGTAGCCAGGAGATCACTACGAAGCCTTTACAAAGGGATTCCCGACGAGCATGGGCCCACTGAGGTTTCACCCCTAACAGCATACAAGAGGCTCCAACCCCGCTGCAGTGGCCCCCTCTTGAGCCTTGTGGTTCATATGGTAGTCCAGCTGACACATACTCCCCGCACCATCCAACACACCCATACTACGCCGGGGATACACCTAATTAATTGGCCAAGCTGCCCCATCTCAGCATGTGGTTGGCACTGTAAAGCCAGGTTACATGCTCCATGAACCGGTCCTTAGGATCCAGGCAAGTACTAAACACAAACCCAAGTCTCGTGCACCCAGCACACAACCAAAACATCCAACTTGCCTTGATCCCTACCTCTACATAACTCACAATATCTCATTCAAGAGTATGGTAAAATAAACTGATGATCTCATATCCCAAATATCCCATTCTAAGCATGGCTAAGCATATGCATAATAATAAATGACATGATAAAATAAATCCCAACCCAAGCTACAAGGAAACAAGGTAATGCAATTCTAGGGAAACTTCCTAATATGGGTTTCATATTTCAATTGACAATGCAAATAATTCTAGCTACACATCCTAGCATAGGATCAAAGTGGTCAAGGACACTTGCCTCCTTCTTGCTGCTCTTGAAATGGGTAGTCCTGATCTTGGAAAGGGATAACTTGCTCTTGAACAGGTTCTACTTCATACCATCACACATAGCAAAAGAAAAACACAATCCATAAGACATAGTTCACACTTCCACTTCATACAAACCACACATTCATATCTATGAAAGTCATTCACCATTATATGTGTTGTGGTTACTCTATGTGTGTTGATTTGTGGCTTGCATGCACTTTTAATCATGTGTATATGATTCCTACTTTTATGTTCACATTTATACTTACCTACTGTATATGTATGAGTTTCCCATTTAAATAAATTCCTTATATTCAACTACTACACCTTTTCACTACCAAGTATGTATGAAAAGTATTTTTCTTCTCCATATGTGCCTTTAGAATTTCTACCAACCTTAAACTGAATTCTTTGGATTCTAGAAACTCCATCTATCATTTACTGGTTGCTATATTTTCAGATTTATTTTTCTATACATAAATGTGTTCTTTATTATGAAATTAGTAATACACATCATCTAACAGAATAGGTTCTGGTCCTAAATAATTTAATAACATATTTCGACCTTTGCCTCTGATGTAAACTATTTCACAATTATTTTCCTATTTTCTAAAACTATTCATTGCTTAAAAATGTGTCCCTAAATGTGAATAATAAATTAGACAGATTCAATTCAGCCCAAAATATGTTTTTATCTCACTCCAAAGTTTCCTAAATACTGAGAAAGTCTTTAATTAAATTTTGACAATATGTTTGTCCCACCTTTTAATTTTTAAACACTAGCAACATATTCAATTTCCTAAATTAAATACTAAACAGGGCTAAAAAGGTAAACTCACACCATTACAGGGTCTATAATATTATTTTCAGAATTTCCAGAGGTCTAGCTACACTTATCAGAGGTGTTTTTCCTAATTTTCATTAAGTCCAGGGGCTAAAACTGATTTTTAAATGAATTTACATGATTTTCTGGAGTTCTAGGGGCTAGATCAGAAGTTTCCGGGGCTAGCTCTTATTTCGCGAGAACCCCAGGGGGTAGCACGTAAGAATTCCAGTCTTTATAACGTGGGGCTGACGTGGACCGTCCGATTTTAAACCGACGGCTGAGATTATAACATCGAACCGGTACGCGGGGATTTAAATCCTACCGTGCGATTTAAAATAAACGGCACACAAGCAGCCACGTCGCTCTGATCGAGCGCGGGCGGCGCTGCCGGCGGCGCACGGCGGCGGGAAGCGGCGATCTCGCCGGAAACTTTCGGATCTTCGGGAATTCTTCCTAGAACTGTGATTTTATGGCATAGATCGGTAGAGGGGAGGTCGGGGATCTCACCTCGGGGGTTTTCTTGAGCTCGGAGGTCCTGGAAGGTGATCGGCGACGAGGTCCGAGGCAAAACCACGGCGAAGCTCGTCGGCGCTGCGTTTGCACCGCAAATCACCGAATTTTCTGCACCTGCAAGCATCCCCGGAGGCGGTGGATCAAGACCAGCGAGTTAGATCGGAATTTCCGAGCTTAGATCGGCCAGATTCGCCGGAGAAGTCTCGGTTCTCACCGGAGTAAAAATCGGCAATCGTGGGGGAAAAACAGAATGAGGCCGGGGTTTTTATAGACAAGGGAGGGCGGCGGGGTGGTTTAGATCATGTCCGCGTCGCCTACGAACAGAATTCAGCGGGGATACGCCGAAATCCCGATCGGTTTTGATTCGGGTGCGAGGGAGTCCGGCGCTGTCGCGAGGTAGACGAAGATCGGGTGGGTCCCGCCTGTCAGCGTGAGGAAGCAGCGCGCTCGGCTGCGGGCTGGCGCGGGCGCTGGCTGGTGGGTTTCGGCCCACTGGCCGGTTTTTTTCTGTTTTCTCTTTTTCTTTTTCTATTTCTTTTCTGATTTGGGTTAAATTTGAACTCCAGTTTGAATTTGAATTTTTGCAAAACATGCAACACGTCAAAAAAATTTTAAATTCCCCTCTTAACATGATTTAGGGTTTTGAATCAAAATTTTGGGGTGTTACAAGAACCGAGGTTATACTTGGTTCCATATGGATCACTCTACAACCTTGCTCTCATCCCTACCATTAGGGAGGATATTATGGCAGCTCGGAAGATAGACAAAGGCTTTCTATGGCCGGAAATGTCACATACCACTGAATTGGTGCGAGTCTGGTGAAAGAGTACTGTTCGGGGTTGCTCTTGTCAACGAAGCCGAAAACAGAGTTCGGTTGCTACAAGAGAACTTGAAGGCCGCTCAATCCCGGCAGAAAGGCTACGCTGATAAAAGGAGTAGACCGTTCATTTTGACGTCGGAGAGAATGTTTATCTTCGTGTGTTTCCGATGAAAGGAATTCACCGGTTCGGTGTAAAGGGGAAGCTTGCTTCCCGATTTGTCAGTCCATTTGCTATCACGGAGAAGTGCGGACCCGTAGCATACCGGCTGGATCTAACGGCCAGCCATGCTGGTGTTCATGACATATTCCATGTGTCACAGCTGCGGAAGTGTCTCAAGTTTATCGCTGCTGTCCGCACCGAAGAAATTGACGAGTTAAAACCGGATCTCACCTACACTGAGCGACCTGTTCAGATTATTGATGAATAGACCAGGACCACCCAGAACTAGACGTTAAAATTTTACAAGGTGCTGTGGAGTAATCATACCATGGAAGAGGCAACGTGGGAAAGCGAGAATTACCTCCGCACCAACGATCCGGAACTTTTATCATCACACAGATTGTAAATACCTTTCCCGTCTCGTTCTTCTTTTGTAATCTCGGGACGAGATTTTTTTAAGGGGGAAGGAATGTAAAATCCCACATCTGTTTTGCCATGTAAACTGAACTTGTGATGTTCAGATCATGACCATGGGTGATCAAACATGTTATCCAATCAAATCACTTTGTTCATTCGAATTCAAATGGGGTCATCACAAAAAGAGGATTTCAAACTGTTGGTTCAAATTTTATATTTGCAGCATCCAAATTTAAAATCTGATTCCATCATTGAAATCCTCAGCTCCAAATTTGTGGTAATGCAAATTTTGATAAAAATTGGAGGTGTTTGACTAAGTATTTAAAAGGGGACATGGAATAGCATTTGAATTCAAATTCGAATTTGGGTGAAAACTTTGTCACATGTCCATATGGATCCAGAAATTGAGCTATACACATTTAAGTTGATCACCTGCCAAGAATTAGAGATATTTCTGTGAGGATGAGGAGGGGAGAAAAGAGTGGACCCCACTGGTCAGTGAGGCATTAGACTTGCACCCGAAGTCTCCTTTCTCTGTTTTCCACTCGAACACCCGAGCTCGCGCAGAACGCCACTGAGGCCAGCCACCTCCTCGCTGCTTCATCGCGCTGGAGACCTGCTCACGCCCTCGTCAGCGTGTGAGGCGATCTTTGCACTCACAAACCGCCACACCGAGGCTCTGTCTTCCTTGCGCAAGAACGGAACAGAGCCGCCACCGCCGCTTCTGTCAACTGGTCGGGAGCTGGCAAAAACTTGTTCCTACAGAGCCACCGAGCAGCAAAACTGCACCAGGTGCTCGTCGTTCATCTCCACGGCGTGAAAGTGATCCATTTTCGGGCTTCCTGACCCTAGAACAGGTTGTGCTCGCGGCGACCGAAAACTACCGCAAAATGGGGCTCACGTGGACAGCCAAACCTTGATGCTTTCATGCCCAAGCAAGGACGCCCAGAGGAGCATAGTAGCTCCAAGTCGCTCCTCCCCAAACCTCAAGTCGAGCCATGTACTGTTGAGCTCCAATTCGGAGTTTTGCTTCCGGATTGCGCAACTCGACACCTCAATATGAAACTGAGAAATTCTCCCTCCATACTCGTTCTTAGGTCATCAAATCTTGCACACATGAGCTAGACTAGATGGCGATCTAATTCTCTTCACAACCCTAGCTCGAAAATGCAGTTAGAGGACCCATTTCAAGTTTTCCCGAACGCAAACCCGACGGCACGCCTCAGGCACACGGTGAAACCATAGTAGCCGCCAACCCCACGCTTGTCTGCGCATTCGCCGATCTTACCTAGAATCCACTGGTGCTGTAGAGACGATTAACTGAGCTTTTGGCGGGCTAGGACGTTGGGCCGATGTTGCCGAAGGTCGCCCGAAGCCGTCGCACATCGCCGACCTATTTCCGGCCACCGGCAGCTGGCGCCGACCCCACAAAAGGGTTTCCTGACCCCCAAAGCCCCCATGCAGCGAGCCTTCGGCCAGGAGGTGACTTAGAACCCCACTCCGGCGAGGGTGCCGCCTCGGTCCGGCGACGGGGGCAGCGCGCGCGGGAATTCCTCTCGGGGTTGAAGAAGGGATGCTGCTGGCCCACATGTCAGCAAGTGAAAATTTAAAATGGGGATTTGCTGTGGCTGAGGATCCGGTGCGGCTACACAGTGAGAACCCCGTGGCCCTGTGTGTTCTCGCATTCCATTGGCTGCAGTTTAAAATGTGGGCCCAGCTAGGATTTCCAGTAGCAAATAAATTCCAGTTTTAGCTCCAAGTTTAGAAATTTATAATTTTGTGTAGGAACCTCCAAATTGGTGATTCAAATTGGGTTAGATTCAGTTTGCAAAGGTCTATCCAAATTTGCAACTCAATAAGTATGAAGTCGACAATAATTTCTGGATAATTCTTTTAAAATATTGTGTAAAAGAATTATTGAGGGAGTTTGGTTCATCCAAAATTTCTCAAATTTTGCCAGAATATTCTTTAGGATGTTATCGAAGTTATAGCAAAGTTTCAGCTCATTTGGAGTTGATTTGTGTAGGAACTTTTATAGTACAACCTGCTGTGCTCAAAATTGTCCAGAAACTTTTTCAGAAAAAGTTTCCTCTTTGTAAAATCCATTCTAGGAAATCCATAGGTCAAACAATTATAGGAAAATTCAGGCATGCTCTAAGAGCTATGTTCGAAACTGTAGTTCACTTGGTTTTGCATGAAAATGCAAATTACTTCAGAATCATTTTTTTTAGCCTAGATGCTTAGGGAATTATTCTGGAGGAACTACTCAATGAAAATCCTGAATTTTGGACCAAAATACTTTCTTGTGATCAGGAACTCACATGCAAAGTTTCAGATCAAATTGAGCCTTAGATCTTCATGTCCTTCTTCTTCATTCTTATGTATATGAGAAACCATAGGAATATTGTTGGGATTTACTTAAGACACATTTTCCATTCACTTTAGCTGCAATTTGGCAAGCTAAGTCCAGGTGCAATAGAGGAAGTCCGGTAAAAGTTGTGAATTTATTGGACTTCATGATCTTCAGTTTCATTCAAATCTTTTCGACCATCTCATATGTCCATTAGGAAACTTAGCCATTTTATAACTGAACTCCTAGGGCAGATTGAGTTGTCCCGGTATTTTTTCTGCACAACAGGGGAAACATTTCCTTCTTAGCACTCCCACACAGTCCTCTGTTCTTAACAAGTTCAAGCCTTGAATTATCTAATTTGCATCATAAAATTTGTGCATATACATCTCGATAGTACTGACGACGAAGACGATCAACGAAGGAGTTTGACGGAGTTCATCCCTTGAAGTGTGGATCAGTTGATCAAGCCTCAAGGAATAGAATATTCTAACTGAATTATATGCTATTAGACCCTGCAAAACAGGCAAGCTCCGGTTTGCATTTAACCGCTATTAAGTTTTTTGTATACACTATGTTGGTTAGGGATTAATTGTGCATTAGGTCTAGATGATTTGATACTCCTCGTGCATGACCAGAGAAACCCATGGAGTATTTGGATAGATGTCTTTTCATCGTGTAGAAACTGCCCTGCTTAAGTAGGACTCTGTAGAAGTCGAGTGGTTGGACTCTACTCGCATGAATAGGAAATTGGGAGCACATGGGATTGGTTCAAGAAGTTGTTAGCAAGTTGAAGTTGAGACCGGGCAGGTTGTAGGAGCAACAGGACGTAGGGGCCTGGGTGCATTAGACCTCTCCGTGTTGGTCAAGGACCGATCCGTGTGTGGCTCTGCTGAACAAGTTTGAATGTACCGAAGGCATATCGTATATATGGGGTCCGATAAACTGATGTAACCTATACCTCCGGGTGTCGAGGCATAAGGCACCGATTTATAGGTGTAGGTTGAGGGCAGGAAGGTGGAAATCTGATAACGGGCATAGAGAGATGCTCCGTGTAGGGAACCTCCTGCTTGTTTGGGTGTGATCGGTTCGACGTTTGGGCTGTTTGGTGAAAGGTTGTCCCGTACGACATCGGTTGAGCGTGCTGTTTGCACCTCCGAGGATGGGCGTACGTGACGTGCTATTCGGGTATCCCTGCAGATCTATATCAAGTCGATTCACCGTCCCTCGTGGTAATGAGTACCCCTTGTTCACTGTGTCGTGACGTAGTAATCACTTGCACTGAAATAAGAACTAGTCATTATTGTTTTAAAGTTGATACTAGCAATGTACTGATATCTTGTATGGATAGATTAGTGCAAATTCGATTCATTTCCACCGTGAGCAATTTACATCGGGAGAAAGCATTTCTTGTTTGATTGTGGACTCCCGATGTGAGGCGTCCAAGGTTATTCTTAATCTGCTGCTAATAATACCTGAAAAATAAGGATCCACATTTAGGAAAGTCATTATGCAATTTACTATCCTATGTTATGTTTTTATCCTCATGTAGAGTTTCATGATTAAGGTTCGACGGTTAAGTCTTGCTGAGCTTTATGCTCACGGGTACTATACTAGTTGTTTTGCAGGTAATATCAGCTAAGCTATTGAGTACGGTTGTCCGATGAGACTCGGAACCCTCCGAGTGATAAACTCATGGAAACCCCTGCCGCTGCAAGGTGTCTTCGTGTTGCTAGTGAGAAGCGTCCGTGGGCTGGACGTCTTTTCCGTTGCTTAGATAGATGTGAGACAGACGTGAGTTGTATTAGTGTTCCTCTGTAGTGTACTTTGAGGTATAGTATTTGTAAAATTAACTCTTTATAAGCTTTCACAAATGTCTAGGTAATATGATGCTTTATTATGTGTGCTGTTGGGTGCCGCATCGCACGGCACTGTCCAATGCAATTTCCCGCAGTGTGGATCTCGACGGGGGTCCCACAATCTTATGGTTCAAAGACCGGATAGTTGTACCCCGTGATATGGGACCAGAGAAGAAAATCTTGGATGAGGCTCACTTATCCACGTTTTCTATTCATCTAGGTAGTAACAAGATGTACCAAGAGTTGAATACAAAATTTTGGTGGACCCGGATGTCGGGACCCCTTCGAGGTCCATACTTCCCGGGAATCACATTGGATGGTGCCATGCGATGCGGCACCCAACAGCATACATAGTAAAGCATCATATTACATAAATCTTTGCGGAAGCTTTTTAAAGTGTTCAATTTACAACTACTTTACCTCAAAATAAACTACAGCGGAAGATTAATACAACTCACGTCTCATATCTAAACTAAGTAACGGAGAAGCCGTAGAGCCTGCGGACTCTTCTCACTAGAAATACGAAAACATGCAGCAGCGGCAGGGGTTTCCATGAGTTTACCACTCGAAGGGTTCTGAGTCACATCGGAAAACTGTACTCATAAACATAGTGGTTATTACCTGCGTAACAACTAGGATTGCATCCGTGAGCACAGCTCAGCATGACTTAACCGTATCATCTAAACATGAAACTCTATATGTAGGAAACATTAAACATGGCAGCTGAAATTTGTATAAAAGACTCGCCTACAATTGATCCTTGATTTTCAGATTTTATAGCCTCAATTTAAAGCCTTGAGCCGAGCAGCATCACAACTCTACAATCAAACAAGAAACACTTCATTACGATGCTTCTTGCACAAGGTGAAATAAATTTAATTTGCACTATCTCTAATCCATACAAGGATGCAATACAATTTATAACACAAGAAGTATCAATTCAATGTAATTCACTTCACTTGTTACTACGTTAAGACTCAATGTCCAAGTATGCTCAAATAACCGCGAGCGACGGTTATTCGAATCAAAAGACGCTCGGACTGCACGACACGTACACCCATTCCCGAGTTGCGAAGCACACTCAACCAATGTTGCATGCATCCACCTTTCCCAAGTTCATCCACATCGGTCACGGTCCCATCAACCTGAACAGCAAGCTCCCTCAAGGTGCACCTCCACTGTGAGATGTTCATGAGCGAGTTACCTCCTGCTGTACGGATGCCGAAAGCCTAAGCCGATCGGAAAAGTTCCAATATGGATCTCACAAGGTATATCGGTTTCCTGGGTCCCATATAACCAGTATGCGCCCGGTACACAACTCAACAAACTTGTCCAACAGGGCCAAGTACGGACGGGCCTTAACCGACACAGACAGGGCTACACATGCATGGATCTCGTCCTGCTGCTCTCTACATCTCTGTCCGGTCTCCATTTCTCATTAGTGAATTCTCCTCACAGTTCCACTCATATACCCGTAACGAGATGAACCCAAGCCCTAACCTTAGAAGTGGATTCCAACTACTCGACTTTTAACGGTCCTTCCAAATGAACATTAAGCATAGCACAATTCACTCGGCGAGGTGCTATTCTACCCATTCTCTCTCAGGTCTAGTTTGGTCATGCAAATGGATTTCAATGTACTTAGACCTAATGCACATTATCATCTCATACCTATAGTGTATATAAATGAAAACCTAATAAAGATTGCTTAAATGCAAACCGGGGATTGCCTTTGTTTTGCAGGTGATTAGTAGTATATAATCAGTTAGTTTGCTTGTCACTTGACACTTAATCATTTGATCTTCTTGATCCATGATCCAAGCTTCACTTGCTCAATGAGTCCCACGTCAACACTACACGTTATGAAATGCATATGCACTTAATTAAAAATACTTTGTTATCAAGGATTAGTTACAAATTTGAAAACAGAACTCTTGACTATAAGCGGGAATGGAGAGGATCCTAGTTGAATAATATGGAACTTAGCAAGGTGGATTAAACACTAAGTGTTCTTCCTAATTGTTGTTTATTCACCTAAGAAAGGTATACAGAAAAGTAATGATCCAGAGCTCCAATGGAGCTGAAATTTTTCATGTGATTTCCTTGTCACAAGAAAGGATTATGGACTAAAATCCAGGACTTTTCATTGAGTAGTTCATCCAGAACAATTCACTAAGCAGTTATGCTAAAAGGAATTAATTCTGAAGTAATTTGCATTTTAATGCAACATCAAGTGAACTAAAATTTCAAACATAGCTTGTCGGTGCCCTGCAGACCGGGTACCCCCGCGTGGAGGGAAAAAGACAGCCCAGGCCCCGCCTCCCCGCTGAGGCAGGCGCTAGCGTAGCCATGTGTCCTTGGCCCCAAGGTCAGCCCCGGGGCTGCCACCGGCACTTGGGCTCTGGAGCCTACACGTGCCCTTGGCTCCGGTCCGAGCCTCCCTGCTGAGGTGAGGTCCAGGGCTGCCAGGTGTTGGTGGGCTCTGAACCTCCTCCCTGTTGAGGAGGGCTCCGGAGCCGACACGTGCCCTTGGCCCCAAACCAAGCCTCCCCGTTGAGGTGAGGTCCGGAGCTGCCACGTGTCGGTGGGCTCTGAACCCCCTCCCTGCTGAGGCGGGCTCTGGAGCCGACACATGCCCTTGGCCCCGGTCCAAGCCTCCCCTCTGAGGTGAGGTTCGGAGCTGCCACGTGTCGGTGGGCTCTGAATGTAACACCCTCAATTTCATATTCATGCATTGCATATAGAAAAACATTATAAAAGAAATAGAAATGGGAAAGAATCATAAAAATGGGAGAAAGATAGCTGAAAAGAGCCAATTCCAATTCGCCGAGGAGCGCTGTCCATACTTCCCGCGGCCTGCTGGCCACGTGGCGTCTTTGGAGCTCATCCCTGCGGAGGGGGTGAGGTCCGGCACTGCTGGCCACGTGGCAGGCTCGGAGCTCGCCTCTGAGGAAGGGGCGAGGTCCGGCCCCGCTGGACTCGTGTCGCCTTCGGAGCTAGTCTCTGCGGAGAAGCGAGGCTCAGCCCCACAAGACACGTGTTGACTATGGAGCTAGTCTCCGCGGAGAAGCAAGGTTCAGCCCCGCGGGACACGTGTTGACTTCGAAGCTAGTCTCTGCAGAGAAGCGAGGCCCAGCTCCACGGAACACGTGCCGCTCTCAGAGCTCACCCCTGCGGAAGGGTGTGGCGGACCGGGATCCTCTCATCCAGGATCGCAGAGGGTGGTGCCGCACGATGCGACACCCGACAGCACACATCATAAGAATACGTTGTATTACATAGAAAACCAACTGAAACTGTACAAATTGGTACAATACTCAGTTACAAACTAAGGTTCATATTACACAGCGGAAGTTTGATTTGTACAACTCACTCCCGCCTATCTAGCAAAAGTCGGTTGCCCAGCCCTAGGGCAACCCACACTAGCTGCACTCCTCAGCTCAGCGCGGCGTGTACGGCTCCCACTCAGCCATGGTCCCCGACGGAGGGTAACCCTCACCGGTGGACTCGTAACCCGAGTCCGTGGGTGGCTCCTCACCTGAAAAACACTTAAGCAGCAACCACGAGCACGATGGCTCAACAAGACTTAACCGACTCACCTAGGCATGAAACTCTACATGCAGTTTACACAAACCTGGGATAGTAATTTCAGCAAATGGACACGCCTACAAGTTCATCCTTAGTTCATCTTTTAGCCACAAGTTAACAGTTCATGAATAAGAACTTTAGTAAGCAATATTTGGTGGCACACAGGTAGCAATACAATTATACATATCAGCAGAATTGAATCATAACATTTCAGGATTTATCTACGTTACGATGCAGTGAACAAGCGGTACTCATCACCGCGAGGGACCGCGAATTGACTCGATATACACCTGCAGGGAGACACAAAGAGCACGTCACGTACGCCCACCCGTGGAGCTGCACAGAAAGCTCACTCGATGCCGTAAGGGACAACCTTTCACCCAACAGCCCAAACGTCGAACCCGTCACACCGAAACGAGCAGGAGGTTCCCTACACGGAGAATCTCTCTATGCCCGTTAGCAGATTTCCACCTTGCTGCCCTCAGTCTACACCTATAAATTGGTGCGTTATGCCTCGACGCCCGGAGGTACAGGTTACATCGGTTTATCGGGGCCCATATATCCGATATGCCTTCGGTATGTTCAATACTTGTTCAGCAGGGCCGCACACGGATCGGCCCTCAATCGACATGGACAGGGCCGCACACACAAGACTTCCTCTTGCTGCCCCCTAGCCCCTGCCTAGTCTCATTTTCATTACTAAAGTGATCTCACATCACTCAAACCAATCACATGTGTCCCAAGCCTAAACTCGCGAGTAGATTCTAACTACCCAACTTGTACCGAAGTTCTAGGAATCATTAATCCTAGCCTGTCTACTCGAAGTCTTAGACACTACCCTCACTTATATAGGAAAATCTGGTTATGCATTTGGGGTCTCAACCATCCTACACCTAATGCACATATATACAGCTCACACTAAGTATGTAAACAAAGCAAAACTTTATAAATTTGGTTAATGCAAACCGGGGCTTGCCTTGTTGCTGCTGGTCAGGAGTTAGAGCTTCGTCCGTAAGAAGGAAGTCGAGCACTTCTGGAGTCTCCTCGCCTTTAGCGACTACACGTTAATGAGATACTACATGTCAATTCAAATGCAATGTTTAAACTTGAATAAGTAATTACTATAGCTCTAGCTATCCCTCCCCTTTGGTTCTGAAATTTTTATGGTGGCTTGGTAGGGTCCTAACCAGAGTCTTGACCAAGTTTCATTTGAACCAAGGTTCATTTGAGCCTTATACAAATAAAAACCTATTTGGTTAATATTAGAGCTTCTAAGGAATTCCAGGAGTTTCCATGGCTCCAACCATTACTTTCTGGAAACTAGAATTTTAGATGGTTCTAATGGAATTGGTTTCATGTCATTTGAAGAATTCTAGAGGAAGCTATGCCCTAAACAAGATTTGAGAAAATCTGAAAAATGTTTCTGTACATTTTTCTATTTTCTCAGGGCAGTTCACTTAATCACACCATTAGGCGGACTAAATGAACTTGGATGAGTCTGAAAATTTTACTGTGACTCTAGGATTTTCCAATGAACCTGCCAGCCAAATTTCAGAATTTTTCATAAAGTAATCCTCTAGATAAAATTCCTAACAGTTTGAAATTTAGGGATTTAATTCTGGAAACTACTAAGTTTCATGAGCTGAAATTTGTATTGCTGGAAAGTCCTCGAAATTCTGAGTTCAGCAAAATTTTGTTCACTGAATTTGGAGCTTCCTAGCCCAAGTTATATGCAAATGAAGTTTGAACCAAATCTGAAAATTCAAATAAAGTTTAAACTGTCGGATGGGGTCCCCGGCTACGTGTCAGCACCTCAGCCATCCCGCACGTGGGTCCACAGAGTCTTCCGCACAGTCACACAGGATCCCGGTGCGACAGCAGATCCGGGGCGTTTTCCGCAGAGACCGACACGTGGGGCCCACGGGGCTTCTTCAACCTCGCGCTCCCGCGGCTCCCCGCCGCCCACCTCGCCGGAGTACTCGCCGGGAGGCTGTTCCCGTGACCGGAGCTCGACCAAACTGGCCGCCCCCTCCTGAAATTCTTCGGGGAATCCGTTGCTGCCCTTGTCGCCGGCCGGTGATCACCGGAATCGGTTGCGCGTTGGTGACAGTCTACGGGATGAGTTCGTCGACGTCGGTATGGCGCTGTCATGCCTCACAGTTCCCTCTGTTGGCTCCTACAGCACCGCCAAAACCTACGGAGCAACGACCCAGCCTCTGATCTTGCTCAAAGTTGTGGCAAACTGGACTTCACCGTGCGACCTAGGTCTAAACCCGGCGATGAACGGAAAACCCGTGGAACTCGGTGGTTTCTCGCTGGTTTTCCGTGGTTCTTGACTGTAGGGTTTCGCAGGGACGTTTCTAGCTAGTTGTCGAAGCTTGGCGGCGATTGATTGGCCAGTTAGCTCGAATTTTCTGATTTAACCGAACACAGCTATATCGCATGCTCTCGGCAAGAACTGGAATTCCAGCCAGCACACTCCATGGCATGCAGCCGGGGTTGTCGGATAGAAAGTACACTCCCAGGTGAACCTTCCGGCCTGCTCAACTCAACGTGGGATCGAACCTAGCAGCCGGGCTATGAGTTTTTGGTCGCGGCGGCTTTACCCGGTGTGGAATGGAAACAGAGAGCTCGGGGTCGGTTTACCGTGGGTGGGGCGCCGGGTTATCGTGTTGATCACGTCGAGGAAGCCTCAGCGAAGCTCTGGGTGAGCTCAGACCCGCGTGCCAACTGCAGAGACGAGCGGACGCCGGAGAACCAATAGTTCTTGTGCGCGCGGCGGTGTTTCCGCGTCGAGGGGCTCGGAAATGGTCAAGGCAGCGTGGTGAGTCGGTTACGGAGGGGAGGGGAAATATCCCTGGGCGACCGCTTCGTCGATGCACGCCGTGGCCTGGCTGCTCGGGAGGTGGCGTCCGGGAACTAGCTCGCTGGCGAGCTGCGGGCGATCGCCTCAGCGTGAAACAGAGCACTGCTCGGTTGTGCAACAGCCCTCCCACTGACATGTGGGTCCCTCTCCCCTCTAATCTCCTTCCAAATTCTTCTGTAAATATCCCAGCTACTCCCCATTGAATGAGAGACTTAGCCCCCAAGTCTTGGTTTGAATTTGTTCTTCCCAAATTTGAAGTTTGTTTGGCTAAATTTGCTTCACATTTGAACTGAAATTCAAATTCAGTTTTGAATTATTGCAAATTTAGCTCCCGGCAAGATGAACTCCAATGGGGATGAAAATTGGTGGACTAACTCAGAAAAATGTGCTGAGTTGGAATATGAAGCCAACTTTTGAATCCAAGTGATGATAGTTGCTGAAATTTGAATTTGCATTCAAACTGGCCTCTTTTTCAAATGCCTTCAAAAGTGCCTCAAAAGTGTGGGATTTGCATGAAATTTGGCCAGAACCTTCCCAAGACTATTTAAGTTCTAGGGGTGAGCTCAACCTCTCATGTTCATGTGTAAAAATCATACTTTGTAAAAGTTAGGGCTTTCCCCTCTAATCACCCTTTTTATGGAGGTTACTTGCTCTTCACAATTCTTCACAAGATATCCACAACAAAAGCGGTGGTGTTGTGAGGTGGTGAAAAATTTTTGCAAGTCCCTTTTCTTGGGCTTTTACATCGCTCCCCCTTAAAAGAATCTCGTCCCGAGATTACAAAAGAAGATACAGCGATGTACTAGGAACTCACCCGTGCTGAGACGCCATGAACTTCGGGTAATTTGAGCGAAGGAATTCCTCGCTCTCCCACATCGCTTCTTCGGCGGTGTGGTTACTCCAGAGTATATTGTAGAACCACGACGTTCAGCTACGCGTTGTCCGGGCTTTCGCATCAATAATTGCCACCTGATATTCATCATATGTCAAATCCGGTTGCAACTCGCCGATGTCTTCAGTGGGAACAGCAGCCATATGCTTCAGACATTTTTGCAGTTGTGAAACATGAAAAACGTCGTGGACACCCGCAAGAGATGCTGGTAGCTTCAGTTTATACGCCGCTGGTCCACACTTCTCGGTGATAGCATAGGGTCCAATGAATCGGGGAGCGAGTTTCCCCTTCATGCCGAACCGGTGCACGCCTTTCATCGGAGATACACGGAGGTACACGTGCTCTCCGACGTCAAAGTGCAGCGGTCTATGCCTCTTATCAGCGTAGCTTTTCTGTCAGGATTGAGCGGCCTTCAAGTTTGGTTGAATCATCCGAACGCACTCTTCGGAGTTGTTCACCGCATCAACCCCGAATGTGACCCTTTCACCGGACTTGCATCAGTTTAATGGGGTGCGGCACTTGCGATCGTAGAGAGCTTCATAGGGTGCCATCTTGATAATCACCTGATATCCATTGTTGTACGAGAATTCCGCCAACGGTAGGTGATCATCCCAGTTCCTACCATGGTGGATGGCACATGCTCTCAACATGTCTTCCAGCGCTTGATTCACTCTCTCTGTTTGGCCATCTGTCTGAGGGTGATAGGCGGAGCTCCTAATCAGCTTAGTGCCCAATGCAGCGTGCAACTGTTCCCAAAAGCGAGACACAAATAATGCACCTCAATCTGAGACTATGATCTTGGGTACTCCATATAAACATAGAATCTTCGCTATGTACAGCTCTGCATATTTGCCGGCATTGTAACGTGTATGCACTGGGATGAAGTGAGCCGTCTTGGTCAACCGATCAACGATTACCTAAATGATCATGCTTGTTGGAGGTCAGGGGTAATCCCACAATGAAATCCATGCTCACATCTTCCCATTTCCATGCCGGGAATTTCAGGGGTTGCAGCAGCCCTGATTTCCTCATATGATCAGCTTTCACTCATATACACGTATCACACTCGGATACGTACATAGCCACTTCCCGCTTCATCCGTGTCCACCAAAATTTCTTTCTCAAATATTGGTACATTTTGTTGCTGCCCGGATGAATGGAGTATTTAGACAAGTGAGCTTCATCAAGAATCTTCTTTCTCAGCTCCATATCCCGGGGTACGACTATGCGGTCATTGAACCATAGCGTCCCCTCATCATCTTTCCGGAAACATTTGATCTCCCCGTTGTCTATCCGTCTCCGAAGATGTGCCATATCCTTATCAATCTTCTGAGCTGCAATAATGTCCTCCCTAATAGTAGGGATGAGGGCAAGGTTATAGAGCGACCCATAAGGAACCAAGTATAAACTCGGCTCTTCCTCCTCTATCGGCGTAATGGTGAGGTTATGGACATGTGACTTCTGACTCAGCACATTGGCAACCACATTCGCTTTGCCGGGGCGGTAATGAATCTAAATATCATAGTGTTTGATTAGTTCTAACCACCTCCTTTGCCTCATCTTCAGCTCCTTCTGGGTAAAAATATACTTCAAGCTCTTGTGGTCGGTGTAGAGATGCACCAAGTTCCCCAGGAGATAGTGCCTCCACATTTTCAGCGCCAACACCACATCAGCAAGCTCCAGATCATGAGTCGGATAGTGCTGCTCATGGTTCCGAAGTTGGCGTGAGCCATATGAGACCACCCGTCCTTCCTGAATCAACACGCAGCCGAGCCCGATACCGGACGCATCACAATACACGTTGAAGGGCTTGGTTGTATCCGGTTGAGCTGAGACTGGGACTGTTGTGAGATGCTTCACTAATGCTTGGAACGCTCCTTCACACGCTGTGTTCCAAACATATTTTGTTCCCTTTTTCAGCAACTCTGTCATCGTCTTAGCAAGCTTGGAGAAGCTTGGAATGAATCTCCGATAGTATCCCGCTAAGCTGAGGAAGCTTCTGACTTCATGGACTGAAGTGGGAGCTTTCCATTTCAGCACTTGTTTGATTTTGCTTGGGTCAACCGCAATGCTTTCCGCTGAGATAATTTGTGCCAAAAATGGCACTTGGCTTTCCAAAACTTACATTTGCTGAACTTGGTATATGGCTTATGGTCCCTTCGGCATTGAAGAACAATCCTCAAATGTTCGGCGTGTTCTGCTTCTGTCTTGGAATAAACCAAGATATCATCAATGAACACCACCATGAACTTGTCCAGCTCCGGCATGAATACCGAGTTCATGAGGTACATGAAATGTGCCGGAGCATTAGTGAGACCAAAAGACATGACGATATATTCATATAAGCCATATCTCGTCGAGAAGGCCGTCTTCGGGATATCCTCCGCCCGGATTTTTATTTGATGATATCCAGCGCGAAGGTCCATCTTGGAGAACACACTTGCACCCACAAGTTGATCAAACAAAATGTCAATGCGGGGCAGTGGGTACTTATTCTTGATGGTGACGGCGTTGAGCGGCCGGTAGTCCACACACAGCCTCAAGGTTCCATCCTTCTTCTTCACGAACAGCGCCGAGCATTCCCAAGGCGAGGAACTCGGCCTAATGAAACCTTTGTTCAACAGATCATTGAGCTGTTCTTTCAGTTCAGCCAGCTCGTTCGGAGCCATTTTGTATGGTCTCCGGGAGATAGGAGTAGTCCCGGGTGCAAGCTCGATCTTGAACTCGACATCCCGCTCAGGTGGCATGCCCGGAAGATCATCCGGAAACACGTCGGGGTATTCCCGGACTACGGGGATGTCCTCTAACTTGAGAGCTTCAGTATTATTGATTGCTGAAACTTCCCGGACTGGATTATCTAATATGAGGGACTGCGGACGGTGTAGTGGGGAGTTGAGGTGAACCGTCCGTGACAAAGTTTCCAGGACAGCGCCATGGTAGCTTAGCCATGACATTCCTAAGATTGCATCAATATTCTGCCCCTCAAGAATAATCATAGTGGTGGGATATATTTCCCCACCTAAGCACAGTGGTGCTTTCTGAATCATCATAGTTTCTGAAATCTTTCCTCCCGGTGAGCAGATCATATAAGAACACTCGGTTGGAAAGGCTTCCAGTTGATGCTTAACCACATATGATGCACTTATGAAGTTGTGGGTTGCACCAGAATCAAATAGTATGATGATGGCTTGATCGTTGAGAGTGAACGTACCCGCCAGCACGTTGTCTCCCTCTGGGGCGTCCTCATTGTCGAGGTTGCGAACGCCCCCAGTCCGCTGACCAACCTTCTTGACTGGAGGTCGGCCTCGAGCACCGCCCTGAAACTGGGCTTGCCCACTGCTCTGCTGCCCCTGGGGACAGTCCTTCGCGAAATGGCCCGCCTGGCCACACGTGAAACAAGTGTAGCGGGACGGTCCTCCGCTGATCGGTGGACGGAAACCCAGGGCGCGTTGTGGCGGTGGAAACACCCGGGGTGCTTCCTGCTGCTGTTGTTGCGGTCGCGGTGGTGGCATCGGCGGTCGGAACGGGGGTGACTGAAATGAACGACCCCCAAACTGTTGAGGTCGCGCCGGTGGATGCCACTGCTGACCGGATGGTGTCTGATACACCATGCGGTACTTCTGGGAAGCGCCACCCCAACTGCTGGGTGGAGTGCTGAACTTCCGCTGCTCAGCCGCCAGTTCTCGCTGAGCGTCTTCTTGCATGATCGCGGCATTGACGAGGTTGTTGAAGGTGCCGCGATTCCATTGAACGAGATGCGTCTTCATCTCGGGGTGTAACCCCCGATAGATGTGCTCCCGTTTCTTCTCCTCGGTGGAGACGTAGTCCGACGCATATCGCGCCAGATGGTTGAAGGCATGGGAGTAGTCATGGGCACTCCTCCCGCCCTGCTTCAGCTCCAAGAATTCTTGGAACTTCCTCTTAATTATCCCGGGAGGGATATGATTGGCGCGGAATGCCTCCTGGAATTCTCCCCACTCCACGGCATGGCCAGCCGGACGTGAGGCGACATAATTCGCCCACCACGCACCAGCGGCACCGTGAACCTGCTGCGCCACGAACAGAGACTTTTGCCGCTCCGTACATTGGAGCAGCCCGAAATTGGACCGTAGAGAGCTTCATAGGGTGCGTACTCATGAAGTCCGAGTATGTCACCTCACGGGGCTCACGAGGCCCCCTCTCTTGATGCCCCCCACCTGGGACGTATTCTGCACGATCGTGCGGAGCAGGTCGGTCTGCTCCTCACGATTCCCCACCAGTGCCGCAATCACATCCACTAATGTGAGCGAAGGCGGCGGTGGTGGTTGTTGCTGCGGGGTGCTGTCGTAGTCAGGTGGCTCGGAGTCATCGCCTCCCTGCTGGCTAGAGCCACCAGTCTCATGCATGGTCCGAGTGTGAACCATCTGCAACCATACGACAATATACATCAGTCCCGCAACATATTTCATGCAGTCTAATAAAATGGCATAAACATAATGACAGTAACACATGCGATACATCTCGTATGTAGATAATGTAATAACTTTGCACAAGCTACACCATTACCAGACCAAATAAAAGCTAGTTAAATCTAACTTGATGGACTTCCTATGTGGAATTTCATCACAACTAGGCTTGGTCGCTACGAGACGTTAATATTGCTTTGTCATCACGTATATTACCCTTTTATCTTCAATATGACACAACCATTGTCTCTAGCAAAAGAAACTTAAGTAAGACATGTACTCAAATCTTTCACTAGTTGAATATACCCCCTCATTAGTGTGTTCTACCCCATTGGAAGTACTTAAACCCCATAGGGTACAACAATCTCACAAATGAGTTCAACTGTCATTCCTCTGTCAGAATGACCAGTCTCCACATATCCCAGATTTTGATCTGGTTCTGGGCATTTTCATGTCTCAAGCTGAATACCAAAGTTAAAGTTAACTTCATTATCTTTCCAACGAGTATTTATTTGCCCTCATATCAGCTCTGGTTTAAAAGTATGGTAATTCAAAGTCAACAGAATTTCTGGAAGAATTTCAACAGCAGCTCCCTTGGAAGTTGCTGTTTTCAACTCTGGTTTCCACTGAGTTCTGTGCTGAAATTTCAGAAACTTTGAATTACAAAGACGCAACACCTTTCCTAACCTTTCCAAATATGTGTCATATGATAATTTTAGATTTTTCTACAGGAAGTTATGCTTGAAAAAACAGAACAGTCCAGAGAGTGTTTTAAATATGTCCTGGTTCTGGACAGTTTACATCCCTCTGGAATTTTGGCCATCTTAAGATGTGATTCTGTAGGATTGAAGTACACGTGTAAAGCTACCAGAGGGGGTTGAATGGTAGATAAAAACTTTTCAGCGGAAGCAACAAAAGACCCCTCAGCAGAAAACTGATCTGTTAAAGAAACCGTATGTGCGACTAATCTAAACGTGTTCAACTATGACAAAACTAGTATAGATCGTAGAAAATCAAGTCACGAAGACGTCACAACAAGAATCATGAAAATTCGTTGAGAGAAACTCAAGTTACGATCGAAAGATTGAACAAAGGTCAATCTGTCCTACGCGAGAAAGACAGTTCTGGAATACTGCAAAGAAACTCGTGTATATCAGAAACTACAAATTCAATGACCGTGAAAGTTTCACAGATGATAGATAAGCAAGTTGTGAAGACAACCCAAAAAGAATCACATCAATTGGATCTGTAAAACTCGAGTTATGATAAAACCACCAAAGCAAGGTAGTGCTGAACAGAAACTCGACGAGAAAAAATTGTCTGAAACAAGTCAAACGAACAAGGCACAAAAGTTCTTTAGAATATGAATTTTATTTATCAAAACACAAGAGGAACAGCCTCAAAGTCGTGCACCACGAGCTCTGGCCTCCCTTGCTTATATAACCAGCCCTAAGGCCAACCCAATTCAAACTAGGACTCCTACTCCTACTTGGATTCAAACTGTAACTTTCTAATACTGCTCAAGACTCTTCTATACGCAGATAGAAGCAATCTTAAGACTTCCAAACACCTTAGAAATGTCCCAAACATTCCTAAAATAACTCAAATTCGTGACCCACACGAAACCCTATCATAACCAACTCAAAACTTTCCATATTTGAGTCAAACACGACTCAGCCGCAGCCTGAGTCCATAGCCTAGTCGGTTGGACCTTTCCGACCAATTCTTTACGTCCACATCTCTTCATCACGCCTTGGAACCATGCAGCCACGTCCATGCACTCATTGCACACGTGCACACATCTTCCAACGACGTCCAAGATACCTTCATATGCATTGTTCTTGATTCAAACATATTGCGCAACCTCCCGATCAACTCAACCACAATTCCTCCCGAACTTGGTTGTTGAACCTCATCTTCTCCATAAGACTAGTTCAATGGATCCCGTCACCAGCCATGTCTTGAACTCAAGCAACACCTGCACATGAATAAACAACCAATACTTCCGAGCACAAGTCCTCGACTTGACTCTCGTTAGTTCCGAAACTACAACATCTTACGTGAGCACCTCACATAAGCATGTTGTAAACCATAGCAAAATGATATCAGCCATAACCACCAAAACACACCAAAAACTTAGTAAAATAATACTAAACAAACTTTCCATAAGAGTAAAGCAAGTTCGAAACAATGCAAGTTAAAAGCAGAACCATTGCAATCAAGCTTCGAACCTTACCAAAGCTAACCGGACCTTGAACCGGAGCTTACCAAAGCTAGTCGGACCTAGCGGCGGAGCTTACTAAAGCTTAGTCGGACCTAGCACGGAACTTACCAAAGCTAGTCGGACCTAGCACCGGAGCTAGCAAAAACAAGTCGGACCTAGCTAAAATAAGTCAGACCTAGACAAAGCAAGTCGGAC
Source organism: Neostapfia colusana (assembly GCA_030760725.1). Taxonomy (NCBI): domain Eukaryota; kingdom Viridiplantae; phylum Streptophyta; class Magnoliopsida; order Poales; family Poaceae; genus Neostapfia; species Neostapfia colusana. Next base: position 58,916,975 of record JASWHV010000005.1, on the reverse strand, counting down.
CTTACGTCGGACCTATCGTCGGACCTTGCAGGAGCTCGGACCTAGAGTCAGAACTTGTTAAAAGGTGTTTTGGTAGTATTGATAACTTTTATGGTCAAAGCCAATGTATTCAGCACACATAGGTCTCACAATCTCCCCCTTGATGAATGCATTGGCAACACCACTTAAAACCCGAACATTGGCTTATTCACATAAAAAGTTTTGAAAACAATTTCTCCCCCTTTGTAAATCAGAAATAAAATGAGAAAGAAAAACAAAAATACCAAAAATTCTCCCCCTGAGAAGAATCGTGCCAAAGCACTTGTGAATGTGTGCAATGTGTCATCAATTTCTCCACCCTTGACAATGTATTCAGAAAGGTACAAAAGAGAAATTTTAATTTGTTATGAGCACATTATAACATATACATATAAAACAAAGCTCATCCAAATCATACTATCAAGTAACTTACACTATCACATCAATGATATACATAAAGTAATGTAAGTCATGCTAGAGATCAAGTGTAATTTTCAATTTAAGCAAGTCGTGATCTCACAAACTTAACTATTTCAAGACCTGAAAGCATGACACTTGATGCTGCATTTTATTTATTTAAAGCACAAATTTTGATCTTATGACATTTGCAAGAGATCATATGCAGCATCAGCCTTATTCTAACCAACCAAGCCAAGTCTATGTCATTTGACAGTCAGAAGCTTAAGGACATGGTTTTAGTCATATACAACTCCTTTCAAGTTCATATCTAAGTGCAATGATAAGCCATCTCAAAAGAAGAAGTGCGATGCATGCATATTCTCTTGATCTTTTCTCATTTTTTTATTTGAACATAAAAACTCAACATGTGAGTTGATTACTTGATTAATTATTTATTATTAAAAGCACTTGTGAGCATGCAACAAGTTCAAAACAGCAAGAAAGTTCGACCATGACCAGATTTAGTGTAAGTAATTATTCCAATTACTAGACATGGTAAAAACTACTAAATGTATAACACGAGTAATGTAGTAAGAACTTTCAGCATGAAAAAGGAATCACAAAGTCATATATGCATAAATACTATGCTCATATTATTTTAATTTCAGATTCACAAATAGACTTCCCAAGTTTCAAAATTCTCCCTCAATTTAAGCCATGAGGATGCATAACCCCTATTTCACTACGAATGTAACAAAAAAGAGTGAAATCCAAAGGTTTTGTAAAAATGTCAGCCAATTGTTGTTCGGTATCTACATGGTGAATCACAATGTTCCCTTTTTCGACATTATCATGGAGAAAGTGATACCTAATGTTAATGTGCTTAGTTCTCGAATGTTGCACGGGGTTTTTAGCAATGCAAATGGCACTAGTGTTATCACAAAACAGTGGAACACTATCTAGATCAACCCCATAGTCCTTATGTGTTTGAACAATCCAAAGAACTTGTGAGCAAGCACTAGCAGCAGCTACATATTCAGATTTGGCTGTGGATCGTGCAACTGAACTTTGTTTTCTAGAGGACCAGGCAACAAGAGAATTACCAAGAAAATGACAATCATCAGAAGTACTTTTCCTATCAATCCTACAACCCCCAAAATCAGCATCGGAAAAAGCTTTCAAAGTAACGGTTGAGGAAGAAGGAAGAAAAATGCCAAATTCTTGAGTTCCATGTAGATACCTGAGAATCCTTTTGACGGCTTGACGATGTGAAGCACGTGGGGAGGCTTGAAACCGTGCACAAAGACATACGCTGAATTGTATGTCCGGTCTTGATGCCATGAGATACAAAAGTGATCCGATCATGCTTCTATATTCTTTTTGATTAACGGGATCACAATCTTCATCAAGTTCAAGTGTTGTTGCTGTTCTTATTTGTGTCTGAAGAGGCTTTCTTTTGTCCATGTTGAAGCGCCTTAGGAGATCTTTTGTATACTTTGTTTGATGCACAAAGGTACCCTCCTTGGTTTGCTTGATTTGCAGCCCCAAAAAGTACGTGAGTTCTCCCATCATAATCATCTCAAATTCTGAACCCATCATAGCTGAAAACTTGGACACAAGATCATGAGAAGCACAACCAAAGATAATATCATCCACATACACTTGAACGAATAATGAGTCATTGCCATGCTTAAGCACAAAAAGAGTTTTATCAACCTTGCCCATGGTAAACCCCTTTTCAAGTAAGAATGTTTTTAACCTATCATACCATGCTCTAGGGGCTTGTTTGACACCGTACAAGGCTTTGGACAGTTTGTAAACATGATTAGGAAAATTTGGATTTTCAAAACCAGGTGGTTATTTTACATAGACCTCCTCATCTATGTATCCATTAAGAAAAGCACTTCTAACATCCATTTGATATAGCTTAAAACCTTTAGATGCAGCAAAAGCTAACAAAATTCTTATGGCTTCTAATCTAGCAACATGAGCAAAAGTTTCATTAAAATCTAGACCTTCAACTTGTGTGAAACCTTGAGCAACTAACCTAGCCTTATTCCAATCCACAACCCCACCGTCACTTTGTTTATTTTTAAACACCCATTTAGTTCCAATTAAAGTGTGACCTTGAGGTGGAGGTACAAGTTTCCAAACATTATTTCTTTCAAAATTTTCTAACTCTTCTTGCATGGCAATAATCCAAGATTCATTAGTGAGTGCGTGTGATGTATCTTTGGGTTCAAAATAAGCAACAAAAGCAGAATGAGCATGAGAGTTGGGGTCGAAAAACCTGGACCTTGTAACTCGTTCATGAAAGCTTCCAATAATTTGTTGTGGAGGATGACTTTTGAAAATCCGGAGGGGAGTGGACACTTCACAAGCTTCTTCTTCTTCATGTTCATCACAAATAGATGAGCTTGTGATGTCAGGAGGATCTGGACCAGCAATGGTGGTCATCGGTGCTGGCTGTGAATCAAGATCAGGAGCTGGAACAATGTCATTAGCTGCTGAATTTTCGGGCAGCAGCACCACTTCTTCCTCTTCTTCAACGAAAATACTCTCCCCCTGCAGATATGGATCCGGACCTGCAATATTTGAACTAGTACCTGGGCTAGCTTCATCAAAAGAAACCTCACAAGTCTCCACAATTTTGTTAGTATCAAGTAAAAGCACACGGTAGCCTCTAGTATGAGATGGATAACCAAGAAACATGCCATCAACAGATCTAGCTTCAAATTTATCAAGATTACCATGTTTCTTAACAAAGCATTTGCAACCAAAGACCCTAAAGTGTGTGACACTAGGCCTATGTCCAAACCTGAGCACGTATGGTGTTTTACCTAGCTTAGCACGCAAGAAAACACAATTTGGGACATAACAAGCGGTTGCAATTGCATCAGCCCAAAATTTCCTAGGAGTTTGATATTCATCAAGCATAGTCCTAGCCATCTCAACTAAGGTTCTGTTCTTTCTCTCTACAACACCGTTTTGTTGAGGTACATATGGTGAAGAAAATTGATGATCTATTGCATTTTCAGCACAAAAGTGATCAAACGATTGATTTTTAAATTCGGTTCCATTATCACTTCTAATTGCTCTTAAAGATCCTGGGTGATCAATTGATAATCTAAGACATAAAGTTCTAATGTGACTGAAAGCTTCATTCTTAGATGCCATAAAGTAAACCCAAGAGTATCTAGAATAGTCATCAACAATCACAAGAACATATCATTTACCTCCGAAGGATTGAACACGTGAAGGTCCTACGGTGTCAAGGTGTAAAAGTTGACCCGGTTCAGTTGTCATGGTCATTGTGAGAGGAGCATGTGAACCTGCAACCGTCTTAGCATGTCTACAAGAAGAGCACACAATTTCTTTGTCCCCTTTAAGCTTAGGTAGCCCACATATGCGATCAAGAGCACTAACACGCGTGAGATGATCAAAGCCTACGTGACCAAGTCTACGATGCCAAAAATATAAATCTTTGGAATCATTTGCAACTAGACATCTATGCTTAGAGGAAGACATATCAAAATCAGCTTTAAAAACTCTTCCAAACCGAGACATGTTAAAAATAAGCTCACTATTTGAACCTACAACTTTGTAGCAGTTTTTATTGAAAATAATTTCTAGATTTTCATCTAGCAATTGTGAAACAGAAAGCAAGTTGTATTTCAATTTTTTGACAAGTGCCACATCCTTCAAAGTGTAGTGATCATTTACTCTAACCGAACCCTTAGCAATTATAGGAGTTGAAGAATTATCGGCAAAAGTAACATTCTCTACATGTGACACAAAAGAGAGAGAGGAGAACCATTCTTTGTTACCGGTCATTTGGCGTGAGCAACCTGAATCCACAATCCAAATGTTCTCCTTCCTCAAGCGTGTAACCTACATAGAAGCACAATACGTCGATGACTCAATACTGGGGTTAGTTAAAAGGCATTTAGGAATCCAGTACTGAGTCACACGACGTCCAGCAGGAATAACATGCGAAAGCTGAGATAAAATAGCAGTTTTATGAGTCAAAGTTTGAGTTTTTTTGTTCTTAACTACTGACCTATGAGGTGTTACTTGTGTAGCACAAAAATCAGTAGCTCCGGAGGCAAAAACTGAAGCTCCGGAGGTAAACTTTGAATATTTCTTACTCATAACAGCAGGTTGTATGTTCCTGACATTCGGTTTAGTATGTGCAGCAAATTTTGCATGAGAGTTATAAGATCTAGCTTGCATTCTTTCCTTTTTATGTTGTTTATCTAGTCTATAACAAAAATCTATGACATGACTATCTCTAGCACAATAGGTACAATGAAATTTAACTTTGTGTTCATGTCTAGATAGCATGCAGTATGCTTATTTGAACCCGAATGTGACAACACTCCTGCAGATTTAAAAACCACTTCTTTTTGTTTAGGAACTGCTTGAATCAAACCACTTCCTAATGATTTTACAATTTTAGGTGGATGTTCCTTAGCATGAGCATGTGAATCAAAACCTAAACCAGTTTTATCATTGCAAGACTTGGAAGAATTCAGCAACAAGTTTAGGTTCTTATTCCCATTACAAAACCGATCTAATGTCCTATGCATGTTATCAAGTTTATTTGCTAGATCAAGGCAATTTTCACATGAAGTTTTTCCTTTTAATTTTCAATTGGAACAATATCTTCATGAGAACGTAAATCATTGTTCAATATAGAAATTTCTTTCATAGCATCTTGTAGTTTCTTATCAAGATCATTGCAAGTAGAACAATGCAAATCAATTGTAGAACAACAAGCATATTTCAAGTTTTTATCATTAAGTGCAGCAAGCTTTTTGTTCTTTTCGATTTTAAGTTCAAGTTTATCAAGTGTGGAGGTGTGTGAACTTCATAGAGAGGACAATTGTTCATATATTAAATCACATGAGGAACAAGAATCATCACTAGGAATCAAGGATTTTAAATGATTAATTTCAGATTCTAGTGACTCAATTTTAACAGCATTGTCCCTAAGCTTTTTGTCCTTTTTCTTAACAATAATAGTGGCACGAGAATGTCACACCCGGTTTTTCCGAAGAACAACCAAGTGAATGTCACATGTATGCCAGGATCATTTTCTCATACATGTGATGACAAATAGTGAAGCATCATTTATTACAAGCCAGGTGTCAAATATAAATAAGTCTTACATAGCGAATGTCTCGATGGACAATAATAAGTTCATCACAAGTAAATAGACTAGCAGCGGAAAATTATTCTTGTGGGCTCCGTTACAGGCGTTGCCCGGGGGTCTCCATGAACCTAGAAACCTTCTTCAGGTCCAAAGTCTTGGTCATTATACACCACCTCATTATCTTGACCTGAGCAGCAATATAAACCAACAAATATGCAAGGTTGAGTACCGATGGTACTCAGCAAGTGTGGGAAAGTTATGTCATGCATGGCTAGAACAAGGGGAGGTTGAACTCATGGTTAAAGCACTACGCAATTAATACCTATCACCTTAGCTTATTAAGCACCTACATTACTACAGGTGAAATGGTCCCAATCTCCCATCCCATCATCATAATCAAATAACCATAACATCATTTCCAATGTTAAGCTCCCCGCTTAACATCCACAACTTCCAAAACCATCACCCCTCTAATCATGAATAAGTCCAAGCCGCTCTTGACCGTGGGCACGACTGTCATGACAGTTTTGACTCTGCAGAGTTTGTACCACTGTACCCACATGTAGTGATTTCATCCCCCGTTGCCGGGTGGACTAAAAGAACCTTCATTATGCCAGTGGCTACGAACCACATTCACACTTCCCAGGTGTGTAGCCAAGAGATCACTACGAAGCCTTTACAAAGGGATTCCCGACGAGCGTGGGCCCACTGAGGTTTCACCCCTAACAGCATACAAGAGGCTCCAACCCCGCTGCAGTGGCCCCCTCTTGAGCCTTGCGGTTCATATGGTAGTCCAGCTGACACCTATTCCCTGCACCATCCAACACACCCATACTACGCCGGGGATACACCTAATTTATTGGCCAAGCTGCCCCATCTCAGCATGTGGTTGGCATGGTAAAACCAGGTTACATGCTCCATGAACCGGTCCTTAGGATCCAGGCAAGTACTAAACACAAACCCGAGTCTCGTGCACCCAGCACACAACCAAAACATCCAACTTGCCTTGATCCCTACCTCTACATAACTCACAATATCTCATTCAAGAGTATGGTAAAATAAATTGATGATCTCATATCCCAAATATCCCATTCTAAGCATGGCTAAGCATATGCATAATAATAAATGACATGATAAGATGAATCCCAACCCAAGCTACAAGGAAATAAGGTAATGCAATTCTAGGGAAACATCCTAGCATGGGTTTCATATTTCAATTGACAATGCAAATAATTCTAGCTACACATCCTAGTATAGGATCAAAGTCGTCAAGGACACTTGCCTCCTTCCTGCTGCTCTTGGAATGGGTAGTCCTGATCTTGGAAAGGAAGAACTTGCTCTGGAGCAGGTTCTACATCATACCATCACACATAGAAAAAGAAAAACAACAATCCATAAGACATAGTTCACACTTCCACTTCAAACAAATCACACATTCACATTTATGAAAGTCATTCACAATTATATGTGTTGTGGTTACTCTATGTGTGTTGATCTTTGGCTTACATGTACTTTTAACCATGTGTATATGATTCCTACTTTTGTATTCACATTTATGCTTACATACTATATATATGAGTTTCCAATTTAAATAAATTCCTTATATTTAATTACTACACCTTTTAGCTACCAAGTATGCATGAAAGGTATTTTCCTACTCCATATGTATCTTCAGAATTTCTACCAACCCTAAACTGAATTCTTTGGATTTTAGAAACTTCATTTATCATTTACTAGTTGCTATATTTTCAGATTTATTTCCTATGCCTAAATTTGAACTTTATTATGAAAATAACAAGACACATCATCTAAACAGAATAGGTTCTGATCTAAAATATTTAATAATATATTTTTGACCTTTTCCTCTGATGTAAACTATTTTACATTTATTTTCCCTATTTTCAGAACTATTCTTTACTTAAAAATGTGTCCCTATAACTAATAAATGTGAATAATAAATTAAACAGATTCATTTCAGCCCAAAAATATATTTTTATCTCACTCCAAAGTTTTCTAAGTACTGAGAAAGTTTTTAATTAAATTTTGACAATATATTTGTCCCACTTTTTAAATTTTAAATACTAGCCACCTATTTAATTTCCTAAATTAAATATCAAACAGGGTTAAAAAGATAAACTCACCCCCCTACAGGGTCTATAATATTATTTTAACAATTTTCAGGGGTCTAGCTACTCATAACACAGGAGTTTTTCCTAATTTTTATTAAGTCTAGGGGCCAAAACTGATTTCTAAATGAATTTACATGATTTTCTGAAGTTCCAGGGGCTAGATCATAAGTTTCCGGGGCTAGCTCTTATTTCCCGAGAACCCCAGGGGGTAGCATGTAAGAATTCCAGTCTTTATAACGCGGGGCTGACGTGGACCGTCTGATTTAAAACAGACGGCTGAGATTATAACGCCGAACCGGTACGCGGGGATTTAAAGTCTACCGTGCGATTTAAAATGGACGGCGCACAAGAGGCCACGTCGCTCTAACCGAGCGCGGGCGGCGCTGCCCGGCGGCGCACGGCGGCGGGAAGCGGCGATCTCGCCGGAGATTTTCGGATCTTCGTGAATTCTTCCTAGAACTGTGATTTTATGGCATAGATCGGTGGAGGGGAGATCGGGGATCTCACCTCGGGGGTTTTCTTGAGCTCGGAGGTCCTGGAAAATGATCGACGACGAGGTCCGAAGCGAAACCATGGAGAGGCTCGTCGGCGCTGTGTTTGAACCGCAAGTCACCGAGTTTTCTGCACCTGCAGGGTTCCCCGGAGGCGGTGGATCAAGACCAGCGAGTTAGATCGGAATTTCCGAGCGTAGATCGGCCAGAATTCGCCGGAGAAGGCTCGGGTTCTCACCGGAGTAAAAACAGCAGATCGCATGAGAAAAACGGGACGAGGCCGGGGTTTTTATAGACGGGGGAAGGGCAGCATTCGGTTGTGATCGAGTTTGCGTCGCCCACGAGCAAAATTCGGCTGGGATACGCAGAAATCCGGGTTGGTTTGGATATGGGGTGAGAGAGAGTCCAGCCGATCGCGGGCGCGGGCGCGAGGTAGAAGAAGGGCTGGCGGGCCCCGCCTGTCAGTGGGAAGAAGAGGGCACGCGCGGCTGCGGGGCTGGCGCGGGTGCTGGGTGGGCCGGCTGGTGGGTTTCGGCCCACTGGCCGGTTTTTTTTTCTATTTTCCATTTTCTTTTTCTATTTCTTTTCTGTTTTGAGTTTAAATCAAATTCCAGTTTGAATTTAAATTGTTGCAAAACATGCAACACGTCCAAAAAATTTTAAATTCCCCTCTTAACATGATTTTGGGGTGTTACAGCTCTACCCCCCTTAAAAGAAATCTCGTCCTCGAGATTGGTGGTTCTAAGAAAACAATTCCGGAAATTGTGCCTTGAGCTCATCTTCCCGTTCCCAGGTGGCTTCCTCTTCTGAGTGATGCTTCCACTGCACCTTGCACATCCGGATTCTTTTATTTCTGGTGAGGCGTTCCATTGTCTCCAAAATCTTGTATGGTTGCTCGGCATAAGACAAATCCTCAGCTACGTCCACTTCATTCATGGGTAACACCTCTTCAGGCATTCTCAGGCATTTCTTGAGTCGTGACACATGGAATACATCGTGCACATCCGATAGACGAGCCGATAACTCTAGTTGATACGCCACTTCGCCTTTCCTTTCCAGAACTTGAAAGGGTCCGATGTATCGAGGTGACAACTTCCCTTTCACCTTGAACCGACGAAGTCCTCTGATAGGGGACACCTTGAGATAGACATAGTCTCCCACATTGAAAACGAGCTCTCTTCTTCGTACATCGGCATAGCTCTTTTGGCGTGTCTGTGCTATCCTCAAATTGTTGCGAATTTCCCTCACCTTCGCCTCGGCTTCTTGTAGTACTTCTGGACCAAACACTTTTCTTTCCCCCGTTTGGTTCCAAAATAGGGGAGTTCTGCACTTCCTCCCGTACAAGGCTTCAAACGGTGACATCTTCATACTAGCTTGATAGCTGTTGTTATAGGAAAACTCCGCATATGGTAAGTTCTTATTCCAACTCCGATTGTTTTTGAGTGCACATGCCCTCAGCATATCTTCAAGAATCTGATTGGTTCTTTCCGTCTGCCCATCAGTTTGGGGATGATAGGCAGAACTAAAGTTCAGATGGGTTCCCATGGTTTCGTGCAACTTCTGCCAGAACCTTGAGGTGAACTGTGTCCCTCGCTCCGACACAATCTTCTTTGGCACTCCATGGTAACATACGATCCTTGACATGTACAACTCTGCCAATTTGGATCTGCTGTAGCTTTCTTTCACGGGGATGAAATGAGCTACCTTGGTTAGCCTGTCAATGATGACCCATATCGAATCATATCCTGATTGAGTCCTAGGCAATCCCACGATGAAATCCATGCCGATCTCTTCCCATTTCCATTCAGGCACTTTGAGTGGTTGCAATAATTCCGCGGGTCGTTGATGTTCTGCTTTCAACAACTGACATGTGTCACATAGGGCAACATGTTCTGCGACATCTCGCTTCATGCCATACCACCAATACCTGCTCTTGAGGTCCTGGTACATCTTCGTACTCCCAGGATGAATGGAATAGTCAGAATCATGAGCCTCCTTCAAAATCAATTCACGGATCTCCTTTACTTCTGGCACACAAATTCTCTTCCCGTGCCACACCGTTCCTTGTTCATCCTCTCTAAAACCAGGATCTTTATTTTCCTTGATGAGTTGTATGATCTATTGTATCTTCTCGTCTTTCTTTTGACCCTCGTGGATGTCTCGCTCTAGTGTGGAGTCCATTTTCATGGTGATGGCTTCACCACTATTCACACGGCATAGATTGAGCCTTATAATCTCGTCCTTCAATTCTGCAGGCATGTCCTTCAAGCTCGACTTATTGACCTGCACTTTCCGACTTAAAGCATCGGCCACGACGTTTGCTTTCCCAGGATGATAGTTGATGCCCACATCAAAGTCATTGATTAGCTCTAACCATCTCCTTTGTCTGAGATTGAGATCTGGCTGTGTGAAAGTGTACTTCAAACTCTTATGATCCGTATATATCTCTGTCCTCTTCCCCATCAAGTAGTGTCACCAAATTTTCAACGCGTGTACCACTGCGGCTAGTTCTAAGTCATGTGTAGGATAGTTTTTCTCATGCTTCTGAAGCTGTCGGGATGCATATGCCACGACATGCCCTTCTTGCATGAGAACACATCCCAACCCGTTTCCAGAGGCATCGCAGTACACCGTAAAGTTCTTCTGCATATCTGGCATAACTAGCACAGGGGCTGTTGTTAATCTCTCCTTTAACTCCTGAAAACTCGTCTCGCACTGTGGCGTCCATGTGAATGTGATTCCCTTCTCCAACAGTTTGGTAAGGGGTCTCGAGTTCTTAGAGAATCCCTCAATAAACCGTCGATAGTATCTAGCCAATCCCAAGAAGCTTCGAACTTCCCCGACATTTTCAGGGGTCTTCCACTTTTGTATATCCTCGATTTTGGCGGGATCCACGGAGATTCCTCCCTCCGAGATTATATGTCCTAAGAAGGGAACTCTCTTCAGCCAAAACTCACACTTGCTCAACTTGGCATATAGTTGGTGTTCTCTCAGCCTCTGCAACACCAACCTTAGATGTTTCTCATGCTCTTCTTCATTTTTGAAGAAGACGAGAATGTCATCTATGAAAACCACCACAAATTTGTCCAGATATTCCATGAATACCTTGTTCATGAGATACATGAAGTATGACGGGGCATTAGTTAGCCCGAAAGGCATGACAGTGTATTCATACAGTCCGTACCGAGATACAAAAGCTGTCTTGGGGATATCAGATTGCCTTATCTTGAGTTGGTGGTATCCCGACCTGAGATCAATTTTCGAGAACACACAAGCTCCCCTCAACTGATCAAACAAGTCTTCAATGCGGGGTAATGGGTACTTGTTCTTGATGGTCACCTCATTCAAGGCACGGTAATCCACGCATAACCTTTGGGTTCCGTCCTTCTTGGGCACAAATATGACCGTAGCTCCCCAAGGTGAGGAACTAGGATGAATATACCCCTTTTCCGTCAATTCTCTCAAATGATCCTTGAGTTCTCCCAGCTGCTTGGAGTCCATCCGATAAGGTCTCTTGTACATCGGGGCGGTTCCGGGCACTAGCTCAATTGCGAATTCCACTTCACGATCGGGAGGCATACCTGGCAACTCCTCCGGAAAAAACATCTGGATATTCCCTGATGGTCCTGATCTCCTCAACTTTCACCTCAACTTGATTTAATTTAACTTCCTACCTAGGCTCTTGTATTGTTATAAACTTTACTTTTGTGCCACTAGAGTGCGTTAGTTCCACCGTTCTGGTCGAACAATGGATGATTCCTTTATGTTTGGTCAACCAATCCATACCCAAGATAATATCTATCCCTTGTGAATCTATCACTATGAGGTTAGCAGTAAATACTACCCCATTAATGTCTAGGTTCACTTTGGGACACACTTGTCTTGTCCTTATTTCTCCACCTGGAGAGTTTACTGCTAGCATATGATTCATTTGTGTTGTTGCTAGATCATGCTTCTTAACAAACCCTTGAGCAATGAACGAGTGGGTAGCACCAGAATCAAACAACAGGGTTGCAATGTGTAAATTGGCAGGAAACTTACCAACTACCACGTTAGGTGCCTCTTGCGCTTCCTCCATGGTGACGTGGTTCACCCATCCTCTCATTACATTCTGCGGTTGTGGCTGCGTGGGCTTCTTCTTTGGGCACTTATGGGCATAGTGCCCCACTTCACCACAGCTAAAACATTGCACCCCAACCTTAGGGGTTTGGCCTTTATTCTCTTGGGGTTGGTTTGGAGGTCCTTGCACTGCTGGTCGAGGTGGATATGTGGGGCGAGGCTGCTGTACAAACTGACGTTGTGGCTGTGCTGGGGCTGCGGGAGGCCTGTAGTTCGGGTTGTACCCTCTTGGTGCTGAGTAGGGTACCGCAGCACGGTTCGTCTGCCCTGCAGGTTGCTGCATCAGACGTGGGCGGGTGTTGCTCCCTGAGGCTTGATATGACCACCCGGCCTTCCTCTTATTCTCATTTCCAAGGCCTTTAGCTTCCTTTCTACCACAAACGCTCTGTCCACCATCTTTTGGAAGCTTTCATACTCATTTGAGGACATTGCACACTGCATTTCTGCGGTAAGTCCCTCCACGAAACAATCTTGTTTTTGCTCATCAGTCTCTATGTCCCGTAGGGCATAACGGGATAGTTGAGTAAATTTAGTGAGGTATTCCCTCACCGTCATGTTTCCCTGCTGCAGTCCCAAAAACTCCTTCCTCTTGTTTTTGAGTTCACCTGTTGGGATGTCATGGTTGCGGAAGCTACGCTTGAACTCCTCCCAAGTGATGTTCTCAGGGTCATGATGGGCGGCCACATAGGCGGTTCACCAATCAGCAGCAGGTCCATGCAATTGATGAGAGGCGAACAGCACCCTCTCATACCCTTGGCACTGTATGATCCTCATCTTGCTTTCAATGGTCTTTAGCCAATCATCTGCCTCCAGAGGTTCAGCAGCACTTGCAAACTTTGGAGGTTGAGTTCCTAGAAACTCACTCAACCTTGGTTGGCGTGGTGCAGCTTGTGGGGGTGGAACTTGATGCAAGTTGGCCACCACTTGAGTCAAGTTCTGGATGAGCTGATTTTGATTCTCCAGCATTTGGTGGAGGGGATCAACTCCTTCACGGCGACCACCCCTGTCCTGGCCTCCAGAAAGATGAGGGTTGCAGGCCTCATCATTGTTGTTGGCGGGGTTGGCAGCGCGACCTTTTCCTCTTCCGGCCATCTAGCATGATCAACCAAATGTTAATTTAAAGTATTACGTATTATCTTACTACTTTCGCTTGTTTGTACTTTGAAGTGTTGAAGCTTTGTTATACTTTTCTGAGGTTCCATATCTCACACAAAAATAAATGCAATATTATTTCATGTGGGTTCACACACCAAAGCAAGACAATCTGAAGACGAGGCTGTGGACAATTGCTCATGGCTTCCACAACTCACGTCACACACCAAGCATTAACACACCATTAACTAACGTAACGACTCGACTACTCGACATCCTTCTGTTTTAAGGAAAAGGCTCTACGCTACTCATTTTCTTGTGCTGGCTCCTTGGGATCTTCCTCATCATTTCGGCTGCCTTCTGACTCTGCTTTGGGTGGGGAGGCTGCTGGTGGAGAAGTGCGACGACGCCTTATCGCCCGGCGATCTGGGAGTCAGGAGTCCATGTATCATTCACGGTGACACACAGTTCATTCCCATCTCCTCTTTCTCTCGCCCTCAAGCAGGCTCGCAGCAACGCCTCCGTTTCCTTCAGGGTGTCCCGAACATCCTGAAGCTCTTGCTGACACTCTTGTAGTCGAGTGCTGAGCATAGCAGCATCCTCCAAGCACAGGTCCATGTGCTCATGGGAAGTCCCTTGCTGCACTGGTGGGTACTTGTACTCCGTGGTACCACTCTCACGCTGGAGGACATACATGTACTCAGTTCTATCCAGGTGGTGACGATAGATGTGACTCTGGCAGGTGATGGCCTCCCAGGTGACATCCTTCTCCGCATCGACCTGTGTCGCTCGACAAGCTGGAGAGCGGTGGATCTTAAGCAGCTGATTTTCGTGTATGATCCTCATCTCTGAACTCCATTCTTCCCTCTTCTCACTGATGGTTCTGGTGGAGTTATAGTGGATGATTAGCTTGCCCGTATTGCCGGCGGCTTCGAGCATACATCGAAGACGGCGCAACAAGCCTCCTACTGCCAATCCGTAGGAAAGGTACGTCACCGGACGGCTCTCCTCTCTTTCGGCAAGGGCAACTACGGGAACTCTCCCTCCTGTGGACTTGCGAGCGGTGTGAATCATGTGAACCATCTAAAACAAAAAGCATTTAAACTTAGGTTAGATAAACTTTCTAACCAAAATCCTATTTTGAATGAAAATTGGGGTAAGATGAAAAAAGTGACTCATTAAATAACACTTTTCAACACACACCTTATAAAAATAGTTTTTAAGAAAATAGGGTCCTTAAATACGTCCCTTTCTACCTAGGTCCACATTCCTACGGGCAACCTTGGCTCTGATACCACTTCTGTCACACCCGGTTTTTTCGAAGAACAACCAAGTGAATGTCACATGTATGCCAGGATCATTTTCTCATACATGTGATGACAAATAGTGAAGCATCATTTATTATAAGCCAGGTATCGAATATAAATAAGTCTTACATAGCGAATGTCTCGATGGACAATAATAAGTTCATCACAAGTAAATAGACTAGCAGTGGAAAATTATTCTTGTGGGCTCCATTACAGGCGTTGCCCGGGGGTCTCCATGAACCTAGAAACCTTCTTCGGGTCCAAAGTCTTGTCATTATACACCACCTCATGATCTTGACCTGAGCAGCAATATAAACCAACAAATATGCAAGGTTGAGTACCGATGGTACTCAGCAAGTGTGGGAAAGTTATCTCATGCATGGCTAGAACAAGGGGAGGTTGAACTCATGGTTAAAGCACTACGCAATTAATACCTATCACCTTAGCTTATTAAGCACCTACATTACTACACAGGTGAAATGGTCCCAATCTCCCATCCCATCATCATAATCAAATAACCATAACATCATTTCCAATGTTAAGCTCCCCGCTTAACATCCACAACTTCCAAAACCATCACTCCTCTAATCATGAATAAGTCCAAGCCACTCTTGACCGTGAGCACGGCTGTCATGATAGTTTTGACTCTGCAGAGTTTATACCACTGTACCCACATGTAGTGATTTCATCCCCCGTTGTCGGGTGGACTAAAAGAACCTCCATTATGCCAGTGGCTACGAACCACATTCACACTTCCTAGGTGTGTAGCCGGGAGATCACTACGAAGCCTTTACAAAGGGATTCCCGACGAGCGTGGGCCCACTGTGGTTTCACCCCTAACAGCATACAAGAGACTCCAACCCCGCTGCAGTGGCCCCCTCTTGAGCCTTGCGGTTCATATGGTAGTCCAGCTGACACCTATTCCCCGCACCATCCAACACACCCATACTACGCCGGGGATACACCTAATTAATTGGCCAAGCTGCCCCATCTCAGCATGTGGTTGGCACGGTAAAACCAGGTTACATGCTCCATGAACCGGTCCTTAGGATCCAGGCAAGTACTAAACACAAACCCGAGTCTCGTGCACCCAGCACGCAACCAAAACATCCAACTTGCCTTGATCCCTACCTCTACATAACTCACAATATCTCATTCAAGAGTATGGTAAAATAAATTGATGATCTCATATCCCTAATATCACATTCTAAGCATGGCTAAGCATATGCATAATAATAAATGACATGATAAGATGAATCCCAACCCAAGCTACAAGGAAATAAGGTAATGCAATTCTAGGGAAACATCCTAGAATGAGTTTCATATTTTCAATTGACAATGCAAATAATTCTAGCTACACATCCTAGTATAGGATCAAAGTGGTCAAGGACACTTGCCTCCTTCCTGTGCTCTTGGAATGGGTAGTCCTGACCTTGGAAAGGAAGAACTTGCTCTGGAGCAGGTTCTACATCATACCATCACACATAGCAAAAGAAAAACAACAATCCATAAGACATAGTTCACACTGCCACTTCAAACAAATCACACATTCACATTTATGAAAGTCATTCACAATTATATGTGTTGTGGTTACTCTATGTGTGTTGATCTTTGGCTTACATGTACTTTTAACCATGTGTATATGATTCCTACTTTTGTATTCACATTTATGCTTACATACTATATATATGAGTTTCCAATTTAAATAAATTCCTTATATTTAATTACTACACCTTTTAGCTACCAAGTATGCATGAAAGGTATTTTCCTACTCCATATGTGTCTTCAGAATTTCTACCAACCCTAAACTGAATTCTTTGGATTTTAGAAACTTCATTTATCCTTTACTAGTTGCTATATTTTCAGATTTATTTCCTATGCCTAAATGTGAACTTTATTATGAAAATAACAAAACACATCATCTAACCAGAATAGGTTCTGATCCAAAATATTTAATAATATATTTTTGACCTTTTCCTCTGTTGTAAACTATTTTACATTTATTTTCCCTATTTTCAGAACTATTCTTTACTTAAAAATGTGTCCCTATAACTAATAAATGTGAATAATAAATTAAACAGATTCATTTCAGCCCAAAAATATATTTTTATCTCACTCCAAAGTTTTCTAAGTACTGAGAAAGTTTTTAATTAAATTTTGACAATATGTTTGTCCCACTTTTTAAATTTTAAATACTAGCCACCTATTCAATTTCCTAAATTAAATATCAAACAGGGTTAAAAAGGTAAACTCACCCCCCTACAGGGTCTATAATATTATTTTAACAATTTTCAGGGGTCTAGCTACTCGTAACAGTGGAGTTTTTCCTAATTTTTATTAAGTCCAGGGGCTAAAACTGATTTCTAAATGAATTTACATGATTTTCTGAAGTTCCAGGGGCTAGATCAGAAGTTTCTGGGGCTAGCTCTTATTTCTCGAGAACCCCAGGGGGTAGCACGTAAGAATTCCAGTCTTTATAACGCGGGGCTGATGTGGACCGTCCGATTTAAAACAGACGGCTGAGATTATAACGCCGAACCGGTACGCGGGGATTTAAAGTCTACCGTGCGATTTAAAATAGACGGCGCACAAGCGGCCACGTCACTCTAACCGAGCGCGGGCGGCGCACGGCGGCGGGAAGCGGCGATCTCGCCGGAGATTTTCGGATCTTCGTGAATTCTTCCTAGAACTGTGATTTTATGGCATAGATCGGTGGAGGGGAGGTCGGGGATCTCACCTCGGGCGTTTTCTTGAGCTCGGAGGTCCTGGAAAATGATCGGCGACGAGGTCTGAAGCGAAACCACGGTGAGGCTCGTCGGCGCTGTGTTTGAACCGCAAGTCACCGAGTTTTCTGCACCTGCAGGGTTCCCCGGAGGCGGTGGATCAAGACCAGTGAGCTAGATCGGAATTTCCGATCGTAGATCGGCCAGAATTCGCCGGAGAAGGCTCGGGTTCTCACCGGAGTAAAAACAGCAGATCGTGTGAGAAAAACGGGACGAGGCCGGGGTTTTTATAGACGGGGGAAGGGCGGCGTTCGGTTGTGATCGAGTTTGCGTCGCCCACGAGCAAAATTCGGCTGGGATACGCAGAAATCCGGGTCGGTTTGGATTCGGGGTGAGAAAGAGTCCGGCCGATCGCGGGCGCGGGCGCGAGGTAGAAGAAGGGCTGGCGGGCCCCGCCTGTCAGTGGGAAGAAGAGGGCGCGCGCGGATGCGGGCTGGCGCAGGTGCTGGGTGGGCCGGCTTGTGGGTTTTGGCCCACTGTCCGGTTTTTTTCTGTTTTCCTTTTTCTTTTTCTATTTCTTTTCTGTTTTGAGTTTAAATTGAATTCCAGTTTGAATTTAAATTGTTGCAAAACATGCAACACGTCCAAAAAATTTTAAATTCCCCTCTTAACATGATTTGGGGTGTTACAGAGAAATAGCATCACACATTTCTTCGCAAGTAGGACATACCTCTTCGTTGTCACTGTTGTGTTCTGAACCATCCATACTTGATTTTTATTTGCCCACTATAAAGCACAAGTTTGCCAGATCATCTTCATCTTCATCACTTCCAATGTCTATATCACTCGAGCCAAGTTCTTGAAGTGCGGTGATGAAACTGTTTATCAGTTTGCGTCTTGTAAAAAACTTCTTTTTCTTGTTGGTGTTGCCAAAAGAGGACTTGACTTTATTCTGCTTTTCATCACGGTTAGAAGGACCTGAAAGGTTAGGGCAATCTGTACGAAAGTGTCCTGTCTTACCACATTCAAAGCATCGTTGAGGTCCGGAGCTTCCTCTCCTTCTAGTTCTCACATTTTGCAATGCTTTTGAGAACCTAGTAGAAAGAAGTACTAGCTCCTCCTCTGGAAACTCCTCAATCTGTTCCAGGGTTAGTGAAGACAACAAAGCAAGTGTATTGCTAGATGATTGGCCGGAGCTAGGCATATCACGTTGTGAGACAAATGCAATAGTCTTATTTGGGTTCTTACGTGATATAATGTCAATTTCATGAGTTTTTAGCTTAGAATAAAGCACATCTAATGTAAGAGTACTCATGACAGTGGATTCACGTATGGATGTTACTTTCATCTCCCAAATTGACATGTCTAATGCACTTAGTAATTGCCTAGCATTTTCAGCATCTGAAAAATTAACATTGACGCTACGCAAGTTGCTGAGAATTTTATTAAAGAGAGCAAAGAGGTCATTAATGGACTCACCGGGTTGCATCTCAAAGCGCATGTATTCTTTCTTAAACATATCCTGTCTTACCTCCTTGATCGTGTTGGATCCTTCATGGTAGTCACAAAGTGCTCTCCACACATCGTACGCCGATCGGAGGTGTGCAACACGGTCGAAGTCGTTCTGAGTTAGTCCTTGTATGATCAAGTTCCTAGCCTTGTTGTTGTTGTCGACATCTCTCATGTTTGTAGCCGTGATTTGATCGTTTGAAGGCACATCGTAAGGCTTGTACACCTTTTCCCATATTGCAAAGCCTTGCGCCTAGATGAAAGCTTCCATGCGTGCCTTCCAAACCTGAAAATCAATACCACTAAACACACAAGATTTGGCAGAGTATTTCTCCATGATGATTAGTCAAAACACATGCAAATCACAAAGATTAGAGCAACCTGGCTCTGATACCAATTGTAGGATCGAAGTACACGTGTAAAGCTACCAGAGGTGGGGTGAATGGTAGATAAAAACTTTTCAGCGGAAGCAACAAAACACCCCTCAGCAGAAAACCGATCTGTTAAAAAAACCGTGTGTGCGACTAATCTAAACGTATTCAACTGTGACAAAACTAGTATAGATTGTAGATAATCAAGTCACGAAGACGTCACAACAAGAATCCTGAAAATCCGTTGAGAGAAACTCAAGTTACGATCAAAAGATTGAACAAAGGTCAATCTGTTCTTCGCGAGAAAAACAGTTCTGGAATACTGCAAAGAAACTCGTGTAGATCAGAAACCACAGATTCAATTACCGTGAAATTTTCATAGATGATAGATAATCAAGTTGTGAAAACAACCCAAAAAGAATCACATCAATTGGATCTGTAAAACTCGAGTTATGATAAAACCACCGAAGCAAGGTAGTGCTGAACAGAAACTCGACGAGAAAAACTTGTCTGAAAGAAGTCGGACGAACAAGGCACAAAAGTTCCTTTAGAATACGAATTTTATTTATCAAAACACAAGAGGAACAGCCCCAAAGTCGTGCACCACGAGCTCTGGCCTCCCTTGCTTATATAACCAGCCCTAAGGCCAACCCAATTCAAACTAGGACTCCTACTCCTACTTGGATTCAAACTGTAATTTTCCAATACTGCTCAAAACTCTTCTATACGCAGATAGAAGCAGGGGTGGGTTGAACCCCCTGCCGGAGTTCAGTCGCCGGTGAGCCCCACCGGTGAGCCCACCGACGAGCACTGTCGCGCCTCGCCGTCGCTGCTGCCATTGTTAGGAGGAAGACCCCGTCACCAAAGAGAAGTGAGGTAGGTCTTCATACCCATCTTACGACCTCGTCGCGGTTTCTTCCCATCTGTTTTCTTTGTTCCCTTCAAACAGAAGCTGTTTCGTGTGGACAGATCACGTGTTGATCAGTTTTTGACGGTGGAATTGATCTAGATCTTGAGTCAAGATCATCACCACGTCCACACTTGATCCTTACACCCTTGTTCACTATTAAACCCCATGCAAGCCCAGTAAAACATACAAGAACACGTACAAACTGGTCTAATAAAACAACATCATAGGATTTGCACCATTGCATCATGAGTAAGATTTGTGCATGATGTTTGATTGCTATAATTTTGTATGTGCGTGGTCGTGAGTAGAAGGACAAGCTCAGGAAGCCATCTAAGAAGAACTACAGCACCGGGACTTCGAGACACGTGAGCAACAAGAGCCACAGGAGCAAGGCAAGTGCCCCTTGACCATATTGATCCCATGTTTTGAAAACTGTTTTGTTTGCGAAAATGTGTGTGATTGAGTCAACTTGATGGGAAACCCTTTTATAGGAGTTTACTAGTTTGTTTAACCATCCTTGTCGCCGGGAAAGTTGATGAGTCGGGTATGGTCATTTTTTTTTCTTTTTGCTTCGCTTAAGCTACGGGATACGGGAAGGCGAAATAGAACATGTCTAAGTACTGCACTCATATGAATAATGATGATGAGAACTTGATTATAATAATGAGCATAGAATCGGGGGAGATCTAGACAAGCTTGGTTCGTGGATGTGGTAGAATGAGATGGTGGTTTACTTGCCATAGATCTAAGAACCGGTTCATGCCAGCACATGCCAGGAAAACAGTGCCACCACAAGGCCAAATATGGGTGCGGCTTAGCTGACTAATTAGGTAAGTTGCTAGATTGTTATGGACCGTGGAAGGTACGAAGAATGAGAGTCGAGAGAGGACTGCCCTGTGAACTGCATGGCACAAGAGGGGGCCCGTAGGTGGGAGAATGGTGATTCGAGCCTGCTGGTGAAACCTTAGTGAGTCCATACATCTAGTAGCCCCTTTGTAAAGGCTATTTTGTGATCTCTTGGCCATACACTGACGGATGTGTACTGGTATAATGAAGGTTCTGCAGTCGCCGACAGGTGACGAAATCACAAACTTGTGGGTAAAGTGGTGCCACCTCTTAAGAGTGTAAAACTATCATGATAGCCGTGCTTACGGTCACAAGCGCCTGGCCAACTCACATGATTAGAGGAAAATTTGGGTTGGAAACTTGGTTATGGTTATGGTTTGGTTGTTGGGATTGGTTTCGGGACTGTTGAGTCATGACAATGAGTTTGGTTTTCGGTTATATGATTATGAGATGGATATGAACATGAGATGGTTATTATGAGCATGAGATAAAGTTGAGAAAGATAAATGGTTGGTTGAGACATGAAAAGTGGTGAATTATGAAGGAGGTATGTTGCTGTTTTACTTAAATATATGTTGGGATTAAATTCACTTAAAGATAGTTGCTGTTTTTATCATGGTTGTGAAATAAAATTTGCTTGCTGCAATGAGCCTTTTTATTCCATACCTTGTTGTAAGCTACATGTCATACTTTTCCCGCACTTGCTGAGTACGACATGTACTCACCCTTGCATTATCATACAAACATCAGCAACAGGAGAAGAGTACTTCGAAGATCATGTGGAGTACTAGGCGTGCGAACTACCGTTAACTTGCCTGTGGTGTTGGAGATGGAGCCGCTGTTGTTGCTTCCGCTATCGTTTAGAGACTTCTGCTGCTAGAATAAGTTAGAGACTTCCGCTGTAAGAATAAATTAGAGATTGATGTAATAAAGTACTTAAACTCTATTATTCGTGGTTATATTCTGAATTCAGTTTGTGGATTACATGTGTATGTGTGATGAACATCCTGGGCACACATATGCATTAGCTAGATTCCGTGTTTTACGGGACCCGGCGTCACACTGAACCTCCTCCTTGCTGAGGAGGACTCCGGAGCCGACACGTGCCCTTGGCCCCGGTCCGGGCCTCCCCTCTGAGGTGAGGTCCGGAGCTGCCACGTGTTGGTGGGATATGAACCTCCTCCCTGTTGAGGAGGGCTCCAGAGCCGACATGTGCCCTTGGCTCCAGTCCGAGTCTCCCCGCGAAGGTGAGGTCCGGAGCTGCCACGTGCGCCCGGGCTCTAAGCCTCCTCCCCGCTGAGGAGAGCTCCGGAGCTGCCATGCGTCCCACGATCCATCATGACCGAGAGTCGACGAAGTCAACGAGGAAGTACGCTGTCAGGCCATGCATTAAAGGATCACGCCTTCCCCAGAAGCATGGTGCACAGCGCACGCCTCTATCCTCCGCCCGTTCGCCATTACGGTGACAAGACAGGGCAGCGAGACGTGACAGCGGTACAGTGCCGCCTAATGGCACAGAGCCGCCCAAGCAGAGCAAGAAGATGCGGCGACAAGACGTCGTCTTCATCATCACCTGCCGCGAGGACAGGGACACTCAGCGCGTCAGGAGGCGGGACTTTACTGCCCCACCGACTACTCTACTCAAAGTGTAAAACCCTAGATCATGTATAGGGTTCAGACAGCTTTGGGGCCACCTGTCGGGCCCCAAGCCTTATTGTACACCCCCGGCATTGGACAATAAAAGGATTGGGGTGTCCACCCGACAAAGGGTTCACAACTCTGCAACCTCGCACACTGATACACGCAAGCAATACAACAATCATACCGTTGACGTAGGGTATTACGCTCCAGCGGCCCGAACCACGTAAATCCTGGTGTTCATCCGCTCTCTCGAGTTGGGTAGCTCTAGGGACGTCATTCCCTCCAATCAAAGAACCTCCGTGGGCTGCTCCAGTAGTAGGCCAGGGGGAGTGTCGAAGCAAACACTCCGACATTTGGTGCGCCAGGTAGGGGGCTTTTCACGCTCTCTAGGCAACTATGGTGAACATCACCTCTCTCGGCGAGACTTCTCACCCGACTCGCCACCGTCTCTAGGCAGGAGACGACGAGGGCACCTCCTGCTCCAGGGCGGGTAGGTCTGGCCAGGCCGGCGACCAGGCGGGTGGCATCCTGCGGCGCCCACGGCGCCCAGGTCTTGCCAGGCCAGCAACCGGACGGTCGGCGCGCCCTCAGCGTCCACTGCGCCACCGGCCGCTACTTCACGGTGGACCACTATCCAAACGATGGTGACAATGCCACCACGTCCAAGCCTGGAGAGTATGCTAGCAGCAACGTGCGCACTTCTCCACAACCCTCCAGGCGAGGGCACCACCCCAGAGGCGGTAGAGCAGTGGCAACAAGACGTCGACCACCTTGTCGCTGCCGCCATGAACTCTCCTGCCTACAGGAGACGGCGGGCTGAAACCCTTGTTGGCCCAGTCGCACACACCGACTATGGTCCGCGGGACGGCTGCCACGTGTGACTGCTACGGACGACCTCAGGGTCGGGCTGAACCACCACCACACAAGCAAAGATGGCACGTCACCATCGAGCGACATCACGAGAGGCATCACAACCTTGAAGGATAGTACCGCTCCCCGAGTGCCATGCCAACGGAACGTGCCCCGTAGACCCCTGCCTCTCAAGGAGCAGTTGGGGGCTGCATGGCACTCGCCCCACACCTTCGCATGGTGGTCTGGCCACCCAAGTTCTAGCCCCACTTGCCGGAGAAATATGACGGGACAGTCAACCCTGCCGAGTTCCTGCAGATCTACTCGACCTCCAACCTAGCTGCAGGAGGGGATGAGGCCGTCATGGCCAACTACTTCCCCGTCGCCCTGACCGGCACTGCCCGGTCTTGGCTCATGAACCTTCCCCCAGCCTCCATCTCGTCCTGGGAAGGGTTGTGCTGGAGATTCAAAGCCAACTTTGGGAGTTCCTACACGCGCCCGGGCACCGAGCTTGACCTCTACGTCGTGTGTCAGCGCGAGGGGGAGTCGCTGCGATCCTTCATCCAGCAGTTCTCCCATGTCAGGAACACCATCCCTCGCATCTCCAATGCCTCCGTCATCATCGCCTTCCGGCAGGGCGTTCTCGACAAGCAGATGCTTGAGAAGTTAGCCACGCACAATGTGCAAGATGTCTCCGAGCTCTTCAGCCTGGCTGACAAATGCGCCAGGGCAGAGGAAGGCCGAGACTGGCACTCGCGACCTGCCACCGCGGCAGGGAGTGCCGGAGAAGCTGCTGCTCCGCGCAGCGGCAAGAATAAGAAGACCGGAGGCAAGGACAAGCCTACGACCGGGGCACCCACCGCCGCCCTTGCAGTGGCCGGTGGGGGCCGAGCCCCGTGCACCGACAAGCGCCCACGAACATCATCTGCCAATGATGACGGCCAGTGGTGCCCGGTGCACAACTCCAGCTGCCACAGCGCCAGCGACTGCCACGAGATCAAGAAGCTTGCGGAGCGCTTCCGTGAGCTGCAACAACAGCGGCCGCGTCACGACGGCGCACCCTCCCGCTAGCGGGAGGGCAAACAAAAGGCCAAACCTAAGGCCAGCGCTGAGCAAGAGATGGAGTATCAAGACGCCAAGCGGGCGTTGAAAGCCGTCTATGGCCACTCCGACTCCAGCACGGACAACGAGCGACACAAGGCACTCCACGTCTAAGCATACATCCTCCCATCATGCGACAAGGAGGACGCCCTCTTACACTGATGCAGGGGGGCGAGGTCGCCCTTGTAACACTCTCATATTCATTACCATGAATTGCATACATTTTTCATGTAGAGAAGCATTTAAAAAGAAGAAGAAAATAAAGGAAGGAATATTAAAACAAACAAATAAATAAAAGGAACTAAAAATAGGAAATAATAAAAATAAATATAAAATAAAAAGAAATAAAAAAAAGAGAAAATAAATAAAAATTACAAAACCTGGCCGCCCCCAATTTTTCCCCAATTTCCACCTAATTCCCCCCAAATTTCCCCCCCCCCCTAAAATTTCCCCCTAACTTTCTCCTAAAATTCCCCCCCTCCTAGGGAAATTTTCCCCACATTTGGGAGAATTTCTCCCCAATTTGGCCGCACCACCCTAAGAGGGAAACCCTATCCGCCCCCCTCCCCTTGGCTGCACCACCCTAAGGGGGAAAACCATAGCTGCCCCCCTTTTCTTTTTTTTTGGATTTTCTTTTCCCCCAAATAATCTCAGCCCTTGGGGGAAATAATTGATTAAATCTCAGCCCCTAGCTCCCACCTCTTCTTGAATTAAATCTCAGCCCTTGGATAAATGATTTGCTAAAATCCTAGCCCCCTTGGCTATCCCCCATATAAATAACCCCCCTAGCCGCCATCCCCAGCTCCCAAAAACCCTGGCCGCCACCCCTCCCTCTGCTGCAAAGCCCTGGCCGCCACCCCTGCTGAAGTTTGGCCGCCGTCGAAGCTCTGCCCCGCCTCGCCGTCGCCAGAGAAGAAGACCCCGACATCCTGCCCTTAGCCGCAGCTCTACAATTCTATAAAGAAAAACCCCAGGTGTTGCCATTGCAAGGGAAAAAGGTCCAGCCACAAGGAGGAGAGGAGGAAGAAGAGCGTTAGGTCCCCGTCACCCCTCTTACAACGTCGCTGTTGTTTCTACACACCCGTTTTTCTCCAACCCCTGCAAGCAGGAATTTCTGCACGTGGGCAGAAAATGTTCGGGTTAAGTTTTGACGGCGGAATTGATCTACAACTTGAGTTGAGATCATAACCACGTCCACACTTAATTCCCGCAGCCTCATTCATCATAAAACCCCATGAAAGCCTACTAAAACTTGCAAGAAAACGTGCAAATTGATTACTATAAGCTGCACTATAGGATTTGCATTTATCTACCTCATTGCATCTTGAGTAAAGTTTGTGCATGGCGTTTGATTGCTGTATTATCTGTATGTACGTGGTCGTGAGTAGAAGGACATGCTCAAGAGGCCGTCTACGAGGAACTACAGCACCAAGACTTTGAGACGCTTGAGCAACACAAACCGCGGGAGCAAGACAAGTGCCCCTTGACCATGTTGAATCTAAGTTTTTGAAACTGTGAAGAAACTACATGCTCGTGTCAACTTGATGGGAAACCCTAAGTAGGAGTTTGCTAGCTTTGTTAGCTACCCTTGTGGAAAATTGTTGAGTCGGGTAGGGTCGTTTTTCTTTTGCTTCGCTTAACTTACGGGATTTGGGAAAACTGAAATAAACTTGATTAGCTAACTACACTCATAAAGATTAATGATGATGAGAACTTGATTATGTTAACAAGCATGGAATCAGGGAGATATAGGCAAGATTGGTTCGTGGATTTTGCTGAATGAGATGGTGGTTTGCTTGCCATAGATCTAAGCACCGGTTCATGCGAGAACATGCCAGGAAAACAGTGCCACCACAAGGTCAAATATGGGTGCGGCTTAGCTGACTAATTAGGTATGTTGATACCTTTTTATGAACCATTGGATGGCGCGGGTAATGGGAGTCGAGTAGGAGTGCCCTAGGAACTGCATGGCACACAAGGGGCCCGTGGGTGGGAGAATGGAGATTCAAGCCTGCCGGTGAAACCTCAGTGAATCCATACATTCTAGTAGCCCCTTTGTAAAAGCTATTTTGTGATCTCCTGGCCATACACCAACGGTTGTGTAGTGGCATGATGGAGGTTTCTCTAGTTGCTGACGGGTGACGAAATCATGAACTTATGGGTAAAGTGGTGCCACCTCTGCAGAGTGTAAAACTATCATGATAGCCGTGCTTACGGATACAAGCACCTGGCCAACTTCCATGATTAGAGGAAAAGCATGGGATGGATATTTGGGTATGGTTGTGGTATGGTCATTGGGACTGCTTTTCGTCATGAATATGAGATTTGGTTCTGTTATATGAATATGTGTTGATCATGAGCATTGTGTATATGAGATAAACTTGATAAAGAGCATTGGCTGGTTAATAAATGATGAATTATGATGGTATGGAACATGTGGGATGATGAATTACTTGGTTATGTCGGGATTTAGCTCACCTAGAGATAGTTGCTTTTTTATCATGACTATAAAATAAAACTTGCTTGCTACAATGAAACCGTTTATTTCTACCTTGTTTTAAGCTACATGTCACATTTTTCCACACTTGCTGAGTACGACAGGTACTCACCCTTGCATTCTCACAAATAATTCAGATACAGGAGAAGAGTACTTCGAGGAGCAAGTGGAGTACTAGGAATGCGCACTACCGTCAACATGCCTGTGGAGTTGAAGTTGGAGTCCATCGTCTTTAGTTTACTTCTGCTGTCATTTAGAGTCTTCCGCTGAAGAATAAATTAGAGTGCATGAGTGAGACATTGAGTTATTGTACTAAGGTACTTAAACACTATTTGTACGTGCTTATATTCTGCAATTCAGTTTTTGAAGTACATGTGTACGTGTGATGAACATCCTGCACACACATGCGCATTCACTTGGTTCATTCTCATAACCAGATGTCACAGCCCTCCCCTCGGAAGCCACCATCCCGTGTCCAAGCATACGACAGAGCCACGCAGGACCAGCTCCTGCATGAAGATATCAACCTCGTCGACGAGGAAACGTAGCTAGAGGTTGCTCGAAACGCGCTACACCGCCAGGCGCTCACTCATGCATCTCAAATGTAAATGGCATGTCTAGAGCCTGTCCTACATACTTTTCCTAGGTCCCGTGGCACTGGAAGGTCTCCACGCTGAAAGGTTAACGCCTGTGGGAGATCCAGGACGCGCAGCCTGCTTAGCCTGGTTCCGTACCCTAAGCCTGTCGGACTGCCTCCCCTGTGCTACAACTGAGTACTTGGGGGTCGGAAGGTACACGCCTACGGACAAAAAAGTAACCCGACCCCAGACATCGCCCCTTTCTTTTTCATGCTTTCTTTCCATACTGCTCCAGCCGTGTGGCCAGCCGCTTTTTCCTGTGCTATCCTTAGTAGAAGTTGTGCTATCTTTCTGTAGGCGGATCTGCTTGAGGTACCTGTGGCGTACTCGGGGTCCTGTGGTTGACTCATTGCTCGGGGGCCCTACGGCGCTGAATGGTCCCTCCCCCGAAAGGCTTACACCAGCGGGAGGTCCAGGGTGTGTAGCCTGCTTTGCCTGGTTCCATACACCAAGCGTGCACACCCTGCCTCTCCAGCGCTACAGCTCAGTACCGGGGAACCGGACGGTCCGTACCCCTGAGTAAAGCTTTAACCATAACTTGGATCCTTTGGTTGTCTCATTGCTTGGGGGCCCTATGGTGCTGAATGGTCCCTCCCCCGAAAGGCATACGCCAACGCGAGATCCAGGGTGTGTAGCCTGCTTTGCTTGGTTCCGTACCCCAAGCGTGCACACCCTGCCTCTCCAGCGCAACAGCTCAGTACTGGAGAACCAAACGGCTCATACCCCTGGACACGGCTTTAACCATAACCCGGACGACCAACATCGAATTACCCAAGGCCTGCAGCTCAGCTGAGGACCGTAAGCCGCAGCAAAACTAACAACAGGAAAGGGTGGCCAGAGAGCACGAGTACTCCCTTTCTTCTGCCATATATGCATGTCTGAACAGGTCCTTGGCGTCCCGGAACTCCTAGGAGGACCGATGCTGATGTCCTACCTCGTCCAGTCTACTTGGTAGGTGCGCCCCAACTCAAGGGCCACACCTACCAGGGGGCCATCACGGTGAACCATGCGGGCAGGATGTCGGACCGCTCCAGCACCAAGCATAAGACTCAGGGCTCTGGGTACAACAAGCTGAAGACACTGGCCGAGGTTCCCTCGGGTCCTTGTGCTGCCAAGGACCCGAGAGGAGTGTTAGCCACACTGCCCTTGGATCCGGTCCAAGCATCCCTGCTGAGGTGAGGTCCAGGGCTGCGACATGTCGGTGGGCTCTGAACCTCCTCCCTGCTGAGGAGGGCTCCGGAGCCGACACGTGCCCTTGGCCCCAGACCAAGACTCCACGCTGAGGTGAGGTCCGGAGCTGCCACGTGTCGGTGGGCTCTGAACCTCCTCCCTGCTGAGGAGGGCTCCGGAGATGACACGTGCCCTTGGCTCTGGTCCGAGCCTCCCCTCTGAGGTGAGGTCCAAAGTTGCTACGTATCAGTGGGCTCTGAACCTCCTCCCTGCTCAGGAGGGCTCCGGAGCCGACACGTGCCCTTGTCTCCGGTCCGAGTCTCCCTGCTAAGGTGAGGTCCGGAGCTGCCACGTGTGCCTGGGTTCTAAGCCTCCTCCCCGCTGAGGAGAGCTCCGGAACCGCCACACATCCCATGATCCGTCGTGGGCCAAGAGTCGACGAAGTCAAGGAAGAAGTACGCTGTCAGGCTGTGCATTCAAGGCTCGTGCCTTCCCCATAAGCATGGTGCACGGCGCACGCCTCCGTCTTCTGAACATTCGCCATTACAGTGACAAGACAGGGCGGCGAGACGTGACAGCGGTACAGTGCCGCCCAATGGCACAGAGCCGCCCAGGCAGAGCGAGAAGATGCGCTGACAAGACGGCGTCTTCATCATCACCTGCCATGTGGACAGGGACGCTCAGCACATCAGTCGGCGGGACTTAACTCCCCCACCGACTACTCTACTCAGAGTGTAAAACACTAGATCATGTATAGGGTTCAAACAGCTTTGGGGCCACCTGTCAGACCCCAAGCCTTATTTTACCACCTGGCCCTATAAAAGGACCGGGGTGTCCACCCGACAAAGGGTTCGCAACCCTGGAACCTCGTACACTCATACGCGCAAGCAATACAACAATCATACCTTGGACGTAGGGTATTACGCTCCGGCAGCCTAAACCACGTAAATCCTGGTGTTCACCCACTCTCTCGAGTTGTATCCCTCTAGGGACGTCAAGCCCCTCCAATCAATGAACCTCCGTGGGCTGCTCCAGTAGCAGGATGGGGGGAGTGTCTAAGAAACACTCCGACATAGCTCATATAGTATACATGATTTTTTCTAGGTTTTTTGGAGCTAAGAATTGGTAAAAACTGATTTTACAAAACTGGATGTTTTTCTGAAAATGTTTCTTAACTTATTTGAGTACAGTAGTTTGTACTCTGAAATTTCCTACTGAAATCAACTCCAAATGAGCTGAAATTTTAAGAGGAGTTCAATATTGTAAAGAATATTCTGGTAAAATTTGGGAATTTTCGGATGAACCAAACTCCCTCAATAATTCTTTTACTGAAAACATTCAAAGAATTATCCAATACTTATTATTGAATTTCATGCTAATTGATTGCAAATTTGGATATATCTTTCCAAGATGAATCTAACCCAATTTGAATCACTAAATTTGGAGTTTCCTAGCAAAAGTATGAAGTGCTAAAGTTTGATTGAAATCTGGAAATTCAAATTAATCGGAAATGTTTAAATCTCTGCCAGCAGGGTCCACTGGTGATGTGGCGCCACTAGAGTGAAGGACACATGGGGCCACTGGATAAAATGCATATAACCACAAACTGATCCGCAGCCACAAACGATCCGGCTCAATAAAAACAGAGACTGACATGTGGGCCAGCCCCCCTCGTCTTCCTCCTCATGCCCCCATGTCCTCCTGCCGCCCACCTCGCCGGAGAGCTCACCGGGAGGGGGTTCCCGTGCTCCAAGCTCCACAAAACTCGTCGCCTCTACATAATTTCGCACGGGGAATACCCTGTCGGTCTTAACTCGAAGTGATGATGGCCTGAAACCCTCGTGCGACGGCGACAGCGGCTTTGGCAAGTCCGGCGACGTAGCTAGGGCTCATTAGAGCACTAAATTCACTTTGGTTGGCTCCTACAGCTTCACCATGACCTCGGGAGCAAGGAACAAGACCCTGATCTCGTTGGAAATGGCGGCAAGTATGAGGTCACCGTGCGACCTAGGTTAAAATCCGATGAAAAACGGAAAACTCGACGAACATCGTGGTTGCTTGATAGTTTTCCGGAGTTCTTGATCCTAGTGACTCACACGGACGTATAGAAGTCGTTCTCTAAGTTGTGTGATGATTGGTTTAGTGTAGCAAGAATTTATAGGTAGATCAACCGCGGTTCATATCGCATACCAGAGGGAAAATGTGGAATTTCAATGAGACACGCTACAGCATGGTTCTGGGGTTGTGGAGAAGGCAGAAGGGTTCTAGGCAAACTTTTTGGCGTGCCAAACTTGACGGGAGACGGATCCGTGCGGCCGGATGATGAGGTTTCGTAGCGGCGGCTTGACACGGCGCTAGGAAGAAGAAAGGAGCTCGGTGCCGCGGTTCAACGGAGATGGCGTCGCGTTCATGCTTCGGAGACGTCGAGGAAGGCATGACGCAGCCGAGGACATGCTCAGCTGGGCATGCAACAAGCCAAAAATGGCCGGGCGCCGGTGGACCGATCATTTCTTGCGTGCATGGGCGTGAGCTCAGCAAGTAGAGCTCGAGAAGAGCACAGCGACGTCGGTGGTTCGGTTTGTCAGATGAAAAGATCACGACTGAGTTGATAACGTGTGATGAGCTGCTCTCCAGCGCTGCTCAAGCACTTGGGAGGTGGCAGCGGCGCTGCCCTCGGTGGCACACGCTTGGAGCTCGGTGTGTTCGAGTGAAAAACAGAGTAACCGACTGAATTTTGATTTTTGTGGTGTAGCTGACCAGTGGGTCCCACAATTCAGCTACACCTCATCCTCTAAAAGCTCTCAAATTTGGCAGGTGATCCAATTCAAATATGCGGAGTTTAAATCTGGAATCTATTTGGATAATTGACAAGGTTTCCTCCAAATTCAAATTTGAATTTGAATTCAATGTCCTCTGTGAAATACTTAATAAAGTACCTCCAAATTTTATCAAACTTGGCATTCCCACTAATTTGGACCTGAGGAATTCAAATATGGAACCTGATTTTTAAGTTGGCCACTGCAACTAGAAAATTTTAACCAACAGTTTGTTTTCTCTTTTTGTGATGACTACCTTTGAATTTAAGTGAATAATTGAGTTCAAAATATGAATTTAGAACTCCGTCATGCACATGAGAATTTTACACATTGTGTCTAAATTAATATTGGTTCAAAACAATCAAATGAACATTTGAGCTCGTTTGGTTGGAGACCTATGTGCATCATCATGTTTTAGAAGTTTTTGTAAGTCCCAATTTTATGAATTCGAAACACCATGGCATTCAACATTCAGTTTATTGACTTTACATTTTTGGGACTTTTACACCGGATGAAATGGGAGATTGCAAAGTACTTGTCCAAATGTGACACGTGTCGGCGAGTTAAATCCGACCACATGAAGAAGGCAGGAACTTTGCAACCACTTAGTATTCCGGCATGAAAGTGGGAGGACATTAGTATGGATTTCATTGTTGGGTTGCCTCTCACAGCCAACAAGCATGATCCGATTTGGGTGATCGTGGATTGGTTAACCAAAGTCGACATATTTCATTCCGATAAATACAAAGTTCCATGCCAAGAAGTATGCAGAGCTATACATTGCACGGATATTATGCTTGCACGAAGTTCCCCATATGATCATTTCAGATCGAGATGCATTATTCGTTGCTCATTTATGGGAGCAGCTCCAGCCTTGTTGGGGACAAAATTGATTAGAAGCTCTGCATGTCACCCTCAAACAGATGGTCAAATGGAGAGGGTGAATCAAGTTCTCGAAGATATGCTTCGAGCACGTGCCATTCACCATGGTAAAAGTTGGTATGATCATTTACCGTTGGCGGAATTCGCTTATAACAATGGTTATCAAGCGAGCATTAAAATGGCACCTTATGAAGCTCTCTACGTTCGGAAGTGCCGCACACCCTTAAATTGGTGTGGCTCTGGCGAGAGAGTTATTTACGGGATTGATCTCGTAAATGAAGCCTGAGAGCGGATAAGGCTGATTCAAGTTAATCTCAAAGCTTCTCAACCACCGCAAAAGAATTATACGGACAAAAGGAATCGGCCTTTGCATTTTGAAATCAGAGATCAAGTGTATTTCCAAGTATCCCCAATGAAAAGCATTCATCGCTTTGGGGTTAAGGGAAAACTAGCTCCATGCTTCATTGGTCCATTTGTCATCACAGAAAGATGTGAACCCGTGGCTTATCGTTTGGAGCTACCGACGTCATTAGCGGGAATCCATGACATTTTCCATGTATCGCAACTAAGAAAATGTCTCAAGTTCACTACCGCTGTCCGGCCCGAAGACGTTGAAGGGTTGCAATCAGACCTCACGTATAAAGAATATCCGGTTTAATTCTGGATGAAAAGACCCAAACCACAAGGAATCGGACTTTGTGGTTCTACAAGGTTTTATGGAGCAACCATACCTCTGATGAGGTGACATGGAAAAGAGAGGATTTTCTCCGCTCCAACTATCCGGAATTATTATCTAATTTCATCCGGTATTTTCCCCACTTTGCCTTTTCTTTTGTAATCTCGGGATGAGATTCTTTTAAGGGGGGAGGGATATGAAATCCCAAGATTTTAACACATGTAGTTCAGCTCATGAACACTTAGTAAAAATGGGAGGAATTAAAATTTATTACAATGATGTGAGATCAAAGGTGGGACTAAAAATAGCAACATAGCACCTAAAAAATCTTTACATGAGCTCACATTCCAAATTCTTAGGTTCAAACTAGGCAGGCTGCCAAATATACCTAAATTTGGAGCTAAGTGATTTATTTCAAAATAGAATATAGTTGAGTAGAGTTCCTCACTAAACTTTTGAATTCTACTCACAACATTGCCAAACATGGAGATCTAATTTCACAATTTTGTTCTCCATAGTCCAAATAGTACCCCTGCCAAGTTTCACTAAATTTGGACTAAGTTTGCTATTTATTTGGATGAGGTAAAGTGGGAATCCAAATTTACATTCAAAATATCATATTCTGAACTTGACTTCATCCAAATTAAAATTGAATTGCACCATTGGATTCCTCATATTCAGTTTACCCGACATGCAAATTTTTACCATTTTTGGAGTCGGGTTACTATTTTAATCTGAATTTACAAAGTCGATAAGAGGGGAGTGGGACCCACATGTCAGTACAGAGAGTGCTGTGTTTTCTTCTCTCTTGTGCGAGCGCGCCACCGAGCGCCGATTCACCGTCGGTTTTCACTAGGGAAGCAGCTGCTGGTGAGCAGCAGTAAAGACAACGTGATACTCACCTCGTTGGCTATTTAATCCCACACTCACACGGTGAAAAACCACTCACAATTCTCTTCTCCCCGATCGGCCGCACCCGAGCTCATCTCGCCGCCGCCTCGGACCTCCGACGCCCTGGTGATCCAGCCACTTTTGCACCTCGCTCCTGAAAGCAAAAAGGTGTATCATCATTTTCTGAAGGTCACGGTGGAAGTCGTTCTTCGTTTCATGCATCGAGTGCGAAGTAATTTCCATTTCTCCCTCAGAGTGTTCATTTGAGCCAAATTGTTTTCACGGTGAGATTCACTTCACACTATCCTTTAGGGATCGTGCGCATCTAAGGACATGATCTAGACATCCATACGGAGCTGTAGGAATAAGTAGAGCAAGTTGAAATCGAGAAGTTCACCGACTTTTTTATCTCTAGCGGCAAAAATCTTTCGGTTCAATGGTGAACTCTAGGTTTCGGCCGTTTTCATTGGCGTCTTGGATCATTTTCGTGCTCCACGTGATTCGGCGATGCTGTAGGAGCAAAACCCAGTTAAAAAGAGGTCTTCCCGAGCTAGAACACCGTTGTCGGTGAGCTTTGAGCCGTTGTCGCCGTGGTCATCCATGTTCTGTCCATCGCGTGTTGGTGCTGCAGTCGAAGCCGGTCATTCTTTCGGAGGCGTGAGGGTACATGGTGGCAGCAGTCTGCCTGCCTAGTCCATCCAAAGAATGATGTCGTTGTCATCGATGGTGGGCTCCTAATTCTCGAGATGGGACTCCTGATGCATCGTGGAGGAGGCTTTGACCTCGAGTCCGCGGCTGGGGGTTACGACGAGCTCAGGGCATTTGAGACGGAGTCTCCTGCCGCCGATGGAGCTTGATCCTGTGAAAGCCATCGCAGGGAACGAAGAAATGTGAGGCGTCCCCTACCTGGTGCCCAACTGTCGGCGTTCGGATTCCCGACTAGTAATCGTATTCCCCACGTTCTTTTGGTATATGGCTAGCTAACAAAGGCAAGGATTTATCCTGGTCCAGACAATATGTCCTACGACCATCACGGGGGGGGGGGGGCGTTTATCGGCCTAGTATTAGCTCATGCGGCTTGTGTGTTTTGGGTTACAGACTGGGGAGAGAGTCCTCTCTCTTTTTCTCTATGGGTCTCTCCTTCTTATGCTCCTTTTCCCTCTGCCTACCCGCCGCTGCCTCATAAATGGGGTGGGGGTTTAAAATGGGTGCTACAGTCCTAGCATTCCTAGCCATAGTGCGAGGGTATGAGTAGTTCTGCTCTTGTCTTGTTCGTCGTCGATGGCTGCTTCCTTCCCCTGTCCACCTGCTCCGGATGGGACGGGACGGGAGGCATTTTACACGAGCCCACGGTCTTGTCGAGCCAGGATCACGCTGAGGGGTGCTGCTTTGCACAGCACCGGATAACACACATCAAAGGTACAAAGCGGAAGCAAAGTTTTATTACATAAACCAGTTTATGAACATTTTTACAACAAAATAGTCCATTCTACACTCACGAGCATAGACTATGCATCGAGTTCACGTTCAGCCCGTGAATGTGTTCCCGCTAGCACGCACACACACTAACACGGCGGCATGCACGACTCCCACTCGACGGAGTTCCCCTCCTGGGGTTCCATCTCCTCCTTAGGAATCCCTTCCTCATAAAACCCTGCAAAAGCTTCAAACACAAGCAGTGAGCACGATGGCTCAGCAAGACTGACCCGTCTCTCCTATACATGGAACTTCTACATGATCGGTACAGGGTACATGAGGTAAATAATTTGCAAAGGACTCGGCTAATTATTTCAACCTTACTTTCAATGTTTTAGCAGCAGGTTGTGGAGAATCTTACGCTAAGTCACATGAGAGAGCAGCAATCAAACAAGAAACGCATTTCTCTCATGTACTTTGCCCAAAGTTGAAAAGAACTTTAGTTAGCTCTAGGCTACAGCAAATCATTAACAATCAAAGTCCATCTTTCAATCAGTAACATTTTAACATGTATCTAGCCTGTTCTTTCTACGTCATGGTACAGTGAACAAGTGGTACTCACTGACCGTGAGGGACGGTGATTATAATCGATTTACACCTTCAGGATTACCCGAATAACCCGTCATGTACGCCCGTACTCGATGTTGCCTACAGCAACCATCACGGATGTCGTACGCAACCACCTTTCACCCATTAGCCAAATATTGAACTGGTCCTATCGTCCCGAGCAAGAGGTCTCTGCACGCGCATCTCAGTGCCGCCAGCCGATTTACACCTCAAGCTCTCAACCTACCCTCTGAACGACAGGCAATGCCTCAATACCCAGCTACCCGAGTTACATCGGTTTCCCGGCTCCCATATAGCCGGTAGGTCTTCGGTACTGTTCTAGCTTGTTCAACAGGCCCCGCACACGGCTCGGTCCTCAATCGACACAAGCGGAGCTATAGCAGACAGGCCCCAAAGTCCTGCTGCCCTTACTCTCCGCTTGCTCTCATTTTTCTTGCCATGTGTTTCATTTGCTATTTTTACCCGAGCGATGTGCCTCTAGCCTATTCTCGCGAGTAGTTCCAACTACTCGACTTGTACCGAATCCTACTCTACCTTTAGCATTGCAGTGGCTAACGAGGTTTTCAATCTTAATTCCAACCCATGGTTTTCTTGGCTATGCATTTGGGTTTCAAACAAGACTCTAATGCAAGAATTAAGTGGTACTCAAAGGAAGTTCTCAAAACAATAAAAAT
Source organism: Neostapfia colusana (assembly GCA_030760725.1). Lineage (NCBI taxonomy): Eukaryota > Viridiplantae > Streptophyta > Magnoliopsida > Poales > Poaceae > Neostapfia > Neostapfia colusana. The sequence continues at coordinate 58,880,028 of JASWHV010000005.1, read as the reverse complement.
TTGTAAAGAGGTTAATGCAAACCAGAGCTTGCCTTGCCGCTCTTGGTTGTAGGCTATCTGCTCTTCTGGAGTGACGAAGTCTAAGACTTCAGGCTCCTCCTCAACCTTAGCGACTACATGAGGTAACAAGTATATGTATCAATTTAAATGCATTTGAATAGACCATAAACTTGTGAAGATTAGGAGTCTTACTAGACAGACCCAATGAGTCTGAAATTTTTACTGTGGTTTGGTTACAACCTAAACAGAGACTTGGCCAAGTTTTAATTGCAGTAAAGCTCATTTGAGCTCTCCACAAGTAATTATGTACTTGACCTTAATTGGAGCTTCTAGGCTGTTCAAGGGATTTTCATGGATCAAGCCATGACTTTATGAAAACTAGATTTTTACAAGTTTCTAATGGAGTTGGTCTCACTTAATTTGAGGGTCCCTAGCTGAAGATATGAGCTAAACAATTTCAGAGAAATTCTGAAAATGCTTCTGGACATTTTCTATTTTCTCTGGCACAGTTTTATTAATCACACCATTAGGTGGATGAAATGAGCTCAAATGGATCTGAAACTTTTATGGTGGCTCCAGGATATTTTGTTGAACCTCCCGGCAAAATTTCAGAATTTTCCTCCAAAGGGCTCTCCAGTTAAAATTCTAACCAGTTTGAACTTTGAAGAATTAATTCTGGATAAATAGGGATTTTCATGAAGTGAAACTTGATTTTCTGGAAATTACTCAGAGAGCTGAATCCAACTAAATTTGGTTCACTCGATTTGGAGATTCCTAGCCAAAGTTATGTGGATTTGAAGTTTGAACTAAATCTGAAAATCAGGAAATGTTTAAAACACTGCACGTGGGTCCCATGCACAGTGCCTTCGTCTACCTCCCGCCAGCGCCCGAGCGCGCGACTTCCAGCGCTAGTGGCGCGGGTCGTTCTCGGCCGCTACTGCCTAATGTCCTACGCGGTTTCTTCCTACATGATCCTTGGAACACGGCGCACACGCCGGGCACCGTCTCGGACCTTGACATCATCGGAAACCTAGACGGCGATGCTGGAGGCGGAAGAGGAGCTCGGGTCCGACGGTGCTAGCTCGTCTCGGCGGTGAACACGATCAACCAATGGGTCACAAAGCACCACTGGGGCACGAGGAAGCTAACCCTGCCCTTCTCTTGGCCGGAGATCGCCGGGAAAATAGACTTCACCGGCAACCCGAGCCTTTTTCACCGGTGATGGCCAAATTCCGGTGCTATGCTCATCGGGTTGATCATCACCGCTAGAATTTGGCTGAGGTGACCGCGAGGTGCTACTCTAGCTTCAGCTCCACCAGGATCCCTGGTGATCAAGTTATCGAGGCGAATTTCGAGTTTTGGTTCTCGGTGTTCTATCGGTGATCATCAGAAAAATTGAAATTCCGGCTAACCGGCGCTAAGAGGGACTTAGGGAGTTCGGGGAGAGCTACTAGACTTGGACGCAAACCTCAGGGACACATTGCTCACGCCGGAGAACCTTTGCGCTGCTCGGGTGACGGCGTGGAGTCGGAGGAGCTCTCGGTTAACAGAGCGATGAAAGAACGGCTCGGTCAAGCTTCACCGAAGCTGATCACGAGCAGCTGAGGGCTGTAACTCGTTGAGCAAGGGTCGGCGGCGCCGTTTGTAGCCTCAGCATGCAGTGGAAGGCTTTAGCCATTCGACGGCGAGGTGATGCGGTGGGCGGTGCGGCGACCAGCTCGGTGTTTTCAGCGCTGGACACATCGAAGCAGTGGAAAGGTGAGCTGCTGCCGGCGGCAGCTCGCAGCTAAATAGCTGGGGACGTCGGTTGAGGCGGTGATCGGCGACCAGGAGGTGGCAGCGGTCGGCAATCGCCGTGGCGACCTCGCGGGCGCGTGCAAGAACCGAGCCCGGTGACTTCAGTCGGTTGAATTACTTCAGTGGCTGACATGTGGGTCCCACCCGGGGTTTTAACCTCTGAAATTAACTTTTCTCCACTGCTCTAAACAGTAGAGACCAAATTAACCTTGGTCTTTTGAATTATCTACCCCTGAGCCATTTGAATTGGATGGACATTCAAATTGGGTTTTGTTTGGACATGTTTTCAGCACATATGCAGTTTTGAATTTCAAATGGAGTTTGAATTTGCTAAACTTAGCTCATGTCAAGATAAACTCCAAATGGAGTAAAAATTGGTGTGTGAGCTCACAACAATGTGCTTAGTAAGAATATGTCTCCCACTTTTGAATTTATGGGATGAAAACAGTTTGAATTTGAATTTGAGTTCAATCCACCCTCTTTCAAGCTATACACAAAAGGACTTCAAAAAGGTTTTGAATTTGGGTGAAACTTGGCATGGACATTCCTAGCAAGGTGTAGGAGTTTTTCATATACCCAGCCCCTATACGATGCATGTGGGAAATGCCAATTTTGCATTTTGTGAGTTTGTACCCTAATGAGCATGTTGATGGTGGTTACTTGCTCTTCAAATGTGTTCATCAAGTTTCTTCAATTGAAGGGTGTGTGTGGTGATGAACACTTTGAATATGTCCCAAAAACTTAGTCCCTTACATTCCTACCCCCTTAAAAGAATCTCGTCCCGAGATTATAATGTGAAAATGAGAGAGAGGACGGTGGAAAATTACCGTATATGCAACGTGAAAAAGTCGGGGTAGTTAGCACGAAGATATCCTTCGCTCTCCCATGTCGCTTCGTCCATGGAGTGATTACCCCATAGAACCTTGTGGAACCACAACATACGGTTGCGTGTGGTTCGGGCCTTTTCATCAATAATCTGAACCGGTTCCTCCCAATACGTGAGATCAGGTTTCAGTTCTTCTATGTCCTCCAGCTGAATGGTAGTTGATAGCTTAAGACACTTCCTCAGCTGGGAAATGTGAAAGACGTCGTGCACACCGGAAAGTGCTTCTGCTAATTTCAGCCGGTATGCTACTGATCCACATCTTTCGGTAATCTGAAATAGACCGATGAATCGGGGTGCCAACTTTCCTCTCACCCCGAATCTGTTCACGCCCCTCATTGGAGACACACGTAAATATATGGGATCCCCGACTTCGAATTGTAGTGGGCGTCTTCTCCGGTCCGCATATTGTTTCTGTCGGGATTGAGCGGCTTTTAGGTTTGCTTGAATTAGCCGAACCTTTTCCTCCGCATTGTTGACAAGATCAATCCCGAAGGTAACCCTTTCGCCAGACTCACACCAATTCAGTGGTGTGCGGCATTTTCTCCCGTATAGCGCCTCGTAAGGCACCATCTTGATGCTGGCTTGGTACCCATTGTTGTACGAGAACTCGGCCAACGGCAAGTGATCATTCTAATTCTTGCCGTGGTTGATAGCGCAAGCTCGTAGCATATCTTCTAAGATTTGGTTTACCCGCTCCATTTGCCCATCCGTCTGCGGGTGGTATGCTGAACTACGGATCAACTTTGTCCCCAACGCAGCGTGTAGCTGCTCCCAAAAACGGGACACAAATAAAGTGCCCCGATCTGATATGATGGTACGGGGTACGCCGTATAAGCATAGGATCCGTGAGATGTACAGTTCAGCATACTTCTTGGCGTTGTAGTTGGTGTTGACCAGGATGAAATGGGCAACTTTGTTGAGCCGGTCGACGATCACCCACACAGAATCATGCTTCTGAAAAGTGGTGGGTAAACCGACGATGAACTCCATGCTCACATCCTCCCACTTCCAGTCAGGAACGCCCAGTGGTTGTAACAGTCCCGGTTTCCGCATATGATCTGCCTTCACCCTGCGACATGTATCACACTCGGACACGTACTTTGCGATCTCCCGCTTCATCCGTGTTCATCAAAACATGCTTTCTGAGTTCTTGATACATTTTGTTGCTTCCGGGGTGAATAGAAAACTTTGACAAGTGAGCCTCATCAAAGATTTTCCTCCGTAATTCCGGGTTACGGGGTACGACGATCCGGTCATTGAACCATAGGACGCCGTCTCCGTCCTTCCGGAACATTTCAGCTCCCCACTGTCTATACGTCTCTGCAAATGCGACATGCCCTTGTCATGTTTCTGAGCAGCCGCTATCTCTTCACGGATGGTGGGGATCAAAGCTAAGTTGTAGAGAGCTCCGTGTGGAATCACATGCAGTGGTGGTTCGCTCTCTTCCAACGGTGTGATGGTCAGATTGTTGACGTGTGACTTGCGGCTCAGCACATCTGCCACTACGTTTGCCTTGCCCGGGTGATAATGGATCTCTATTTCGTAATCCTTTATCAACTCTAACCATCTTCGCTGCCTCATGTTCAGCTCCTTCTGAGTGAATATGTACTTGAGGCTTTTGTGGTCGGTATATAAATGTACGAGGTTACCAAGTAGGTAGTGCCTCCATATTTTAAGTGCAAGTACCACGGCAGCAAGCTCCATGTCGTGAGTTGGATAATTCTGCTCATGGTTTCTGAGCCGCCGTGATCCATACGCGACCACCCTTCGGTCTTGCATCAGCACACATCCGAGCCCAATGCCGGATGCATCGCAGTACACATCAAACGGTTTTGTTGTGTCTGGCTGCGCCAAAACCGGTGCTGATGTTAGGTGTTTGACTAAAGCCTTGAATGATGCTTCACATGCTGGACTCCAAACATATTTGGTAGCCTTTTTCAGCAGCTCCGTCATTGGCTTGACAATCTTCGAGAAGTTCGGAATGAACCTCCGATAATATCCCGCGAGTCCGAGGAAACTCCGTACCTCGTGAACAGTTCTTGGGGACTTCCAATTCAGCACTTGTGTGATCTTACTCAGGTCTACAGAGATACCTTCCGCTGAGATGATATGCCCGAGAAAAGGCACTTGCGATATCCAAAACTCGCACTTGCTGAATTTCGCGTATAGCTTGTGATCCCGCAGCCGTTGCAAGACTATACGCAGAAGCTTCTTGTGTTCTTCCTCCGACTTGAAATATACCAATATGTCGTCGATGAAGACCACGACAAACTTATCCAGCTCCGGCATGAATACCGAGTTCATCAAATACATGAAGTGAGCTGGAGCATTGGTGAGGCCGAAGGACATGACCAGGTACTCATAAAGTCTGTACCTCGTCGAGAAAGCCGTCTTCAGAATATCCTCAGCCCGTATTTTAATCTGGTGGTACCCGGATCTTAAGTCCATCTTGGAAAAGATCTTTGCTTCGACCAACTGATCAACAACATGTCGATCCATGGGAACAGGTACTTATTCTTGATGGTTATGGCGTTTAGTGGACGATAGTCCATGCAAAGCCGCAACGTCTCGTCTTTCTTCTTCACGAATAATGCCGAACAGCCCCATGGCGAGGAGCTCGGCCTAACAAAACCCTTATCCAGCAAGTCTTTTAGCTGAGTCTTCAGTTCAGCCAATTCCTTGGGCGCCATCTTGTACGGCCTTCGGTATATTGGCATGGTTCCCGGTGCAAGTTCAATCTTGAACTGCACCTCTCTGTCAGGCGGCATCCCCGGTAAATCATCCGGGAACATGTCAAGGAACTCTCGGACCACTGAAATATCTTCCAATCTGATGGTTGTGGATTGATAGACACTTGGAAGTTTTATTTCTGGACTGTCCAGAAATAAGGAGTGAGATCCGTGCACTTCTGAGTTCAAGTGCATGATTCGAAGGACGGTGTCTAAAACAGTGCCGTGGCGGGTTAACCACGACATCCCTAAGATGGCATCGACCTTCTGTCCCTCTAGAACTATGAGATACGTCAGGTACACTCTACCCGCTAAGCATAATGGTGCTTTGGAAACCATTACGCTTGCTGAAATCTTCCCACCCGGTGAACAAATCAAATATGGACTATCGGTGGGTAGTATTTGCAATCTGTGTTTAGCAATGAATGCTTGGCTAATAAAATTGTGCTTGGCGCCTGAATCAAACAATACTATGGCGGGATGCTGGTAGAGTTGGAACATACCCGCAAGGATTGGCTCACCCTCCGGCATGAACTCTATGGCAAGTTGGTGGACGGTGCCGGGCCTAGGGTTTGCCCGCCGCGCATTAGTAGGGTTCCGGGGCTGATTCCTCCTCGGAAGTTGCGGTGCAACTCCTCCGCCTTGTCTCTCAGGACAACTGCTGGCGAAGTGTCCTGGACGACCACACTTGTAGCATGTGGCTGCTGCTTGGCCGGTGCTTGGGGAACGAAATCCTGGCATGCGCTGCTGAGGTGCATACGCAAGCGGCATCGCCCGCTGCTGCTGTTGTTGCTGCGGAGGTGGAACTGGCAGTGCCGGCCTGAATGTCGGTGGAGAATATGGCCGACTGCGGAATGGCATCGGCCTCTGTGGTGGCTGCCATTGTGGAGCCGATGGTGGGTGATTCACTATCCGATATTTCTGAGAAGGACCACTTCCTTCTCCACTGCTTTGCGGCGCGCTTCGCTTCCTCTCCGCCGCCGCTAACTCCTTGCCGGAGTCTTCCTGAACATTCGCAGCATCAATTATATCGTCGAGGCTGCCGCGATTGAACATCGCCAGTTTGTCCTTCAGGAGCGGATTAAGCCCCTGGTAGAAATGATGTCGCCGCTTCTCATCGGTATCGGTGTGATATGAAACGTAGATCGCGAGATCGTTGAATGCCCTGGAGTATTCCAGCGCGTTCCAGCTCCCTTGCTGCAGGCATAAGAACTCCTGCGTCTTCCTCTTCATGAGACCGGACGGTATGTGATAGGCCCTGAAGGCTGTCCGGAATTCCGCCCAGGTCATAATTCGCTCGGAGGGCTGCGAAGCACAGTAGTTCGCCCACCACGCTCTCGCGGATCCTTGGATCTGTTGGACCGCGAACTGAGTTTTGCGCTGCTCACTCACTTGGAGCAGCCCGAACTTCATTTCCATCGTGCGGAGCCAGTTGTCCGCATCGAGGGGTTCATCCGCCCTTGAGAATACCGGGGGATGAGTCGCTAGAAAGTCGGGGTAGGAGCTCTGTTGGCGCTCCTCATGATCTTGACGCCTCTCTGGTCGAGACTTATTTGCAATGAGTTTGTAGCAACTCCGTGTGCTGCTGATGAGAACCCTCCATTGCCGCAACGATGTCGGCCAATGTAACCAATGGCAGTGGCGGTGGCGGTTGTTGCTGTTGCTGTTGCTGCTGTTGCTGTCCCGAGGAGTCCTCGGGAGGCTGTTGGGAGGTTTCTCCCCCCTGACTGGAACCCCCAACGTCCGGGTTGGCACGAGTACGAGTCATTCTGAAATTCAAAACAGCAGCGATCAGCACCTGTCATAATTAAAATTCCATATGAAACAGTAGGTATTGAAGTGACGCATGAATAACTTGCACAGCATTCACATATATTGATAAAGCATAAACTTTATACAAGATACATTAGTCTCGGTTCTCTGAGAAGTCGTGCTCATGTCGTCACTACCTATACATGCACTACTGTCTACACGACATGTCATCAATTACAAAAGTTTGGGTTACATCACCCTTGCTGCCCTACTTGGCAACAATAACCCCCTACTCGAAGTAGAACTCGACCTCCTGCGGGTCGTCCTCCTCCGGTACCTCTGCTGGTGGCTCTGGGTCCACAACCTCCTCTTCCGGCTCGGGTTCTCCCATTGCTGGAAGACCTAAGACCACGGGTACATCACCTACCACCGGTATGCCCATTACCGGAGGTACGAGGTCCTGCAACGCGTGCACCTCGTCCATGGCCTGGTTGTAGTCATCTTCTCAGCCTTGCCCCTCCTCAATAGCGTTGTCCCGCTCTTTAGTAAGGACCTCGTTCTGCTGGGTCAGAGCCTGCACCTGTTGTTGCAAAGCCGTGATGTCGACACGGCTTTTCTTCTTCGCCTTCTTCAACTGATTATGTTGTTCATTCAGTCGCTTAATCGTCGGAAGGAGCACATTGCGGAGTGCACTATGAGCACCCTTGAAATGGTCTCCATGGCTGTTGCTCTCCTTGAGCTTCATAACGAGACACTCCGTATGAACAGCTTGGCTGTCCATCACGGCCTTTCCCGTCCTTATCTGGAGACTGAGGTTTGCCTCCGCGGCACTGTACCTCTTGGACAACCCGGATCGGTTGCCTCCATATACCTCCCTTCCCACACGTGATTAGCCCATCCCTCCACCGGAACGAGCGTGTGTGGAGTGCTCTCCATAGCTCTCACGTGCAGTTGGCAGAAACGCGACATGTCGCGGGCTGCCACTTGCCACATTCCCTCCGGTTGTCTACCTCTCACCGTAACGGTGAACGGCTCCCAACCGGGTGGCGTAGGCCCTGCTGGAACTTCGACATGGATCGTCCACTTCTTGTTCCCCTCCTCGCCTTCTTCTTTGACGAAATACTGCGGCATCTTGCTATACCCGAAATATTGAAGCATTTGCCTCAATGCTTCCGGATAGCCGCTGCAGTGAGAACAGTGGGACACCACCCACCCGTTCTCCAACTGTCTATCCGCTGTCATCTGTAAAATCATATTTGAGAAATGTAAAATAATTATTTTAACAGTAAACCCTTGAGTTATAACATAAAACATGTCATTGAACTCATAAAACTTGGAAACATAGTTCAAACTCAAACAAATTTGACTGCTGATCTGCTGTCCAATATGACAGCCCTGACCAGTTTCCATTTCAACGTGATTTAGACGATGCTAAAGCAAGACCAATTCTGGAGCTCCACATCAAAGTTGAAGCTAACTTCAATTGCTTTCGAGAAAGTATTTGCTTGTCCTAAGATCTGTCCTGGTTCAAAAGTTATGAGATGTTAAAGTTGATAGAATTTCTGGAGAAAATTGGACAGCACCTCCCTGCTTTAGGTACTGATTCGATCCAAAGATTCCAGTTAATTCCACTCCCAATCTGACAAAACTTTCTGTTACAAAGTTGTAACCCATCTCTTAAAATTGTCAGAACTACCTTATTTTCTATTTTTGGATTCTTATGCAGGAAGTTATGCTCAATTTACAGAGAGTTACAGAGAGTGTTTGCTCTGCCCTGTTTTCTGGACAGTTTCAACTCTACTGCATTTTCGATTGGTTAAGGGATGAAACACCTCTGGACCTCAACAGAAAAGTTGTAAAGCTCTTCCAATGCTTTCCATAAATGTATCATATGACCCCAACCTTGAAAGAACTCAACCTCTAACCTCTGATTAACTTCAGCCTTAATTCAGCTGAAAACAGGGGACTCTGTCCTTAGTATCCTATAAGTTGAAAACTTATTAACTTTGAATATCCTGATTAAGGGAAGAGGTTACAGCAAAGTTTTAATGCTCTAGATTAAAACCTTCAAGTTTTACCATGAAGTTGATCATTTAGTGGGGTGTGACATCGATGCGTCACCAGATCATGTCGTTACTACGTCCTCACAAAGCAAAACCTATACCGGACTTAGCCGGCTCCGTTAATTCAGTGGCACTAAATGTCTCTCGCACACGGATGCTACACGTCTACTGTTTTGTGGTTAGACTACCTGCAGATAACTCACACAATCGTCAGACTCGGCTGCACACCGAGCCCGGTATCCATACAGTTCGTACACCCGGCTGTCATCACTCGCCCGGATGTTCTCAAGGCAAACACGCCTTGAGCTACGTGTTAACGTTACTGACTATGTGACAGGGTCTCCCAAATTGCCCAAACAACGCCAGGGACAGACGTTTGCTCGAATACCCCAAACGACATGAAGAGTCGTAGAGGATATTAAAGCGGGTCGGGTTACCTGCCACCCGTGGGGCTCCACCCTTCAGCTTGTGCGCACTGGTGGACAGCGCTTACGTGGACCCCCCAAGACATAAAGCGTCCCGAGATGCACGATTTTCCAACATAAGCAATTAGGTTAGTATACCACTTTCTATACACTAATAACATCCTTATATGGGCTACTAACTCGTTCCTCACTGGATTTTTGGAAAAGATGACCTTTGTAGTGCGTTAAACCTCAAGCGTGCTCTGATACCACGCTGACACGACCCCACGGTCTTGTCGAGCCAGGATCACGCTGAGGGGTGCTGCGTTGCACAACACCGGATAACACACATCAAAGGTACAAAGCAGAAGCAAAGTTTTATTACATAAACCAGTTGATGAACATTTTTATAACAAAATAGTCCAGTCTACACTCACGAGCGTAGACTATGCATCGAGTTCACGTTCAGCCCGTGAATGTGTTCCCTCTAGCACGCACACACACTAACACGGCGGCGTGCACGACTCCCACTCGACGGGGTTCCCCTCCTGGGGTTCCGTCTCCTCCTCGGGAGTCCCTTCCTCATAAAACCCTGCAAAAGCTTCAAACACAAGCAGTGAGCACGATGGCTCAGCATGACTGACCTGTCTCTCCTATACATGGAACTCCTACATGATGGGTACAGGGTACATGAGGTAAAAATTTGCAAAGGACTCACCTAATTATTTGAACCTTACTTTCAATGCTTTAGCAGCAGGTTGTGAAGAACCTTACGCTAAGGCACATGAGAGAGCCGCAATCAAACAAGAAACACATTTCTATCATTTACTTTGCCCAATGTTGAAAAGAACTTTAGTTAGCTCTAGGCTACAGCAAATCATTAACAATCAAAGTCCATCTTTCAATCAGCAACATTTTAACATGTATCTAGCCTGTTCTTTCTACGTCATGGTACAGTGAACAAGTGGTACTCACTGACTGCGAGGGACGGCGATTATAATCGATTTACACCTGCAGGGTTACCCGAATAACCCGTCACGTACGCCTGTACTCGATGTTGCCTACAGCAACCATCACGGACGTCGTACGCAACCACCTTTCACCCGTTAGCCAAATATTGAACCGGTCCTATCGTCCCGAGCAAGAGGTCTCTGCAGGCGCATCTCAGTGCCGCCAGCCGATTTACACCTCAAGCTCTCAACCTACCCTCTGAACGACAGGCAATGCCTCAATACCCAGCTACCCGAGTTACATCGGTTTCCCGGTTCCCATATAGCCGGTAGGTCTTCGGTACTGTTCTAGCTTGTTCAACAGGCCCCGCACACGGCTCGGTCCTCAATCGACACAAGCGGAGCTATAGCACACAGGCCCCAAAGTGCTGCTGCCCTTACTCTCCGCTTGGTCTCATTTTTCTTGCCATGTGTTTCATTTGCTATTTTTACCCGAGCGATGTGCCTCTAGCCTATTCTCACGAGTAGTTCCAACTACTCGACTTGTACCGAATCCTACTCTACCTTTAGCATTGCAGTGGCTAACGAGGTTTTCAATCTTAATTCCAACCCATGGTTTTCTTGGCTATGCATTTGGGTTTCAAACAAGACTCTAATGCAAGAATTAAGTGGTACTCAAAGGAAGTTCTCAAAACAATAAAAATTTGTAAAGAGGTTAATGCAAACCAGAGCTTGCCTTGCTGCTCTTGGTCGTAGGCTAGCTGCTCTTCCGGAGTGATGAAGTCTAATACTTCAGGCTCCCCCTCAACCTTAGCGACTACATGAGGTAACAAGTATATGTATCAATTTAAATGCATT